>CM069433.1:73282017-75839141 GCA_035610365.1 Aquatica leii
GATCGTGTATTGTAGTATTGTTGAATAAATTGAATGGCAGCTCGAGTAGTACAAACCGTTCTACTGTCTTGCTGAAAGAAATCAAATTGAAGATTGTTGTCATCTAGCTGCTCAAAAAAATGACCTAAAATATTACGGTAACGTTCTGCGTTTACAGTATTGTGAAAAAATATTGAACCAATTATCCTTCTTCTTGACATTGTAATCCATACTCTAACTTTTGCAGCATGCAATGTTGTTTCTACAAAAATATATGGATTTTCGCTTGCGAAAGTACAATAATTTTGGTTATTTACATATCCACTTAAATCAAACCATGGTTCGTCCGTAAAGAAAGTTAAATCCAACAGGTTATAGTTATTTTAAATGCAATTCTTATTATAAAATCGATTAATTGAAACTTGTATACGCTGTCGGAAAGTATTGTAAGTAAAGTTTCCTTCTAGGAAATATTCGTTGAATTGATCGAGGTAATTTTTTCAATTTAAAAATGCGTCATTACAATAACGGTCACTTGTTCAGGAATAAACATCGTGAAATGTTATTACCTAATATAAAATTACAAAAATAAGACCTTAAAATTACAGTTGTTGTTCAGTACTTACCCACAGAAACACAAAACGTGCTGAATAATTATGATTGTAACTATTAAAAAAAATAGAGAATAAGGAAAACGACGAAAAATAATACCCGATGTCAACAAAACGTCAAACGAGAATGTCAAAAAATGTTACTAAACGGTAACACATGTGATAACACTACCAACCAAAAAAATGTTGATGCTTAACTCTTAGATCACGTGGAAAACGGGTTTTAATGGAGTCTTTGTACTAGGTATAAGATAAACAGGTAGTAGTAGTAGTAACATTTCGGTGTAATCAAAAACAATTTTTATTAGTTGTGTAAGTTGATCCTCAAAACATTTGTGAGAGTGTACTGTATTCTTGCATAATTTATAATTGATTTAAAAATATAGAAGTAAGATTTAGAAAATAGAAATAGATTTGAATTTGTTGTGTTTTCAAACGTAGCGGTAATAATGTAATGAAAATGTATGATACCAATAGTAGGTATAGGTGTTATACATTTCCAAATTTAAACATTTTGGCAGGGTGGCAACATTCTTGAAAAAATTAGGTACAAAGATATTTTGTGGAAAATTTGACGAGAAAATTTAAAATTTGTAATTGAAATTTTAATTTTAATTCTTTAGTATAGGTAACTTTTCAAACACAAAAATTACTTTCACATAAAAATTCACATTTCAGAATAATTCGAAGCATCTAATTTTAGGGTAATTTTTCGTCACAGACAATTAAGAAATTTTAGGGTAAACTGGCCCATATTTGACTTATGAAATGAAATAAATTTGTATATGGATGAGTCTTGTGTTTGCTGCACCTGCTTTCATTGACCGAATAATAAATCTATAAAAAAAAATACCTACTACACAAACAAGATACTGTCTTCTCGGTAGGCATAAAACTGAAATCGACTACTGCAACGGTATTCGTGTTTCGGGAAGCTGAGAAAGAACAATTATTATTGTTTTTTCTGAAATTATATGTTTTTATTATTTAGTTTACTCAAAGAGAATGTGGTACCTACACAATAATTTACTTAGTGATTTGTACATATAGTGTGATCCTCGCTGTATTTAGTGTGAGTGTAATATAAACAATTATTATGAGCAACTCTTCAAAGAGTCAGCAAAACAAGTTGTATAGGAAACAAAGTGTTAAATTGAAAATGAAAAAGTGAGTGTACCTTTTTGTGTATTTTTTTAAAACTTATTTATCGTACAAACAATATGAATTTTGAAAATATACAGCGGTATACCCTAAATATCGATAAAAGAATACAAATTGCAATAATGAATAAGTTTATTATAATCATCAATTTTCTTAGGTTACGCTCAAACATTGAAAGAAAACGAACTGATGCACCTCCGGTTGAAGCTATGTTTGCAATTAATACACCGACCACTTCTGCTGCTAACTATCTTCCAGATAATTTTACACTTTGTAACTCTTCAACATCCACTGAAATAGAGAAAAGTTCCACTGATTTAGAAAAAGTTGAAATAGAACAAGTGCTACCAGACTTACAACAAACCGAAAAACCCGATTGACATGTAAGCGGGCGACGATTTTTTGATATTAAGGATTTTGTTGAAGAGTTACGAAATAGCCATCATCCATTCACCTGTAACTTCAATGACATGTATCTTATTTCGGAGTATCGTGATGGTCTGATAAGTTTCTTGAACTTTAAGTGTCGAATGTGTAATATTGAGAAGGTTGTGCGAACGGAAACTCGAGACAATAAGTTAACTGCTAATTCAACAATAGTTTTGTTCACCATAACCAACGGAATTCACTTTAATCAAATGGCACAACATTTGAGTATTATGAATACGCCCCAACTCTCGAGTAGACAGTTTGAAAAACATTTTGAACAAGTGTCTGAGACAATATTAACAACATCATGGGAAACCATGGAAGAAGCAGATATTGAAAAAACACGTATTGCCCGAGAAAACGGAGATGTTGATGCAGAAGGTTATCCTCTTATGACGGTCATTGCCGATGGAGCGTAGTCGAAACGGTCCTATAAAACAAACTAAAACGCTTCTTCTGGTGTTATTGTGGTGTGAAAGGGGAAAACAAAAATATATTACAGTGGGTGAACACAAATGTTACAAAAACTAATCGAGGACATCTACGGCAATGGAATCTGACATTATACTAGAGGGTTTTAAGTGTGGAAATGTACGGCTTAAAGTACACTCAACTTGTTAGAGACGAGGATAGTAATGTCTACAAAAACTTGTGTGCGAATAAACCATACGGGAGCGTATTACTTATCGTATAGTAATTTTTTTTTATTGTATGTAATTCTACAATTACAATTAATTAATACGTACTACTTATGGTATCGTACGATTCTGTTTTTTTAATTGTGTTTAACTTTATAACTAACAGCCAGCCTTAAACGTATTTTTTATTTAAATTAATCACCGTTTATACTCTTTTATTTTACTTTGAGTCGCAATCTTTAAATCATATTTAGCTTACGTAACGCAAATTGCTTTCAATACGCTGACGTGACAACTGTTAAATTTATTTAATTATTTAAACACAGTCAGAACCAAAGCTAGGCACATAACATAACCATCGTGCGTAAACTTACATACTTGGTATGTTTTTGTTCTTAAACCTAAAAGTAGTGAACATTACTACTTTACGACAACAAACTTTCTGTTGGGGTAAGTTTTAGTACTCATAATTTTTTTCTTTGCGATTATTATTATTATTGTCACTTATACACTTGTTTTGCGACTGCATGTTAAACGAAGTAGTTGCTCGAATACGTTTGAAGAACGGTGATTGTAAAGTACGTAATTGGCGTTTTAATTAAACTTTATTATCATATTAGAATTAGTTATATGTATTGCATGTAAGTATTGAATACAATTAGCTGTATGTACAAAGTGTTGCCTGATCTAAAAGGCCTGCATCCATATTATATACAGTGTCGTATTGTTTTACCTCGTTCTTTTAACTTTTATTTTCTTGTTGGAAATAAATATATTCTTGTTATAAACTGTTTTGTCAATTTTTTCTTTTATTATTTGACAGATTTAAACAAGATCTTTACTTAATGATATTTTCTTGTTTTGGCGATTGTTCTAATAAGTGTATAATTAGCACACCAAGATCTGCGATCTTCTTGCCAAATTATATTGAGCTAATCATTTTCATTTGTTGTCGGATCGCGTAAATTGGCGCACGAATTTCTTTAGATACTGCAAAATAGAGTGGTGTACAGTTTCGGTACACGGTATAGAGAATGGTCGACAAATCACACTCAATCAACAACGGTACCTACATTTTAACACGCTTTATCCCGTATCTACGTCGATTTTGTCGTACACGTAATTTGGTATTTCTAGAGCAAGTTTTACAACGCGGCTGTCGCCGTCAATTTCTTTAGAAACATTTTCAAAACAAAATCATTTCACAATTTCCCGACGTTTCTTATCTTTTACAGTTGCCTGACCTTACCTCGCTAGACCGATACATTTGAGACATGGGCAAAAATGTCGTCTTTAAAATATCACTATAAACTATCGCTGAACTAAAGAATACTATAATGACGACGTCGTTATGAAATCTGTCTGTACGAAAAGGTGCACATTTAGTACAACTCTAAATAAGTATTTCTTAGAGAAATCAAAGAATTACAAGTTTAGTATTGGTTATTTTTGGCCATATTGTATTTTAATATTAACTAAATTGCTTTGCGTTAAATTTTGCGTTACGTCCAATTATCTTATCGTTAATTAAATTTTGTGCAGTAGTTTTACTTTGAAACTGAAATAGCAAGATATTGCAATCAAATAAAATTTATTCAAAAATGTTTTTGGATGAATTCTACAATTACTTTGGCGTTTTATTGGATATCCAATTAAATAGAAAACATGAACGCGTAAATGAAATTCAATCACACACAAGCAGTATTAAGTGGCATCACTACGCAGTTCTAATAAAAAACAGAAAGTTGTCTTGAAATCTTTACTCGTTCCAAAAACGTACAGTTTTGGAATTAATAAAACAAACAATTATTTTTTTATTATAAGCATAAAAGTTCTTAAATGTAGTTATATAATTAGTATATAATTTCTATACATATGTTAAAACAAATAATAGTCTGTAATATGAACTGTCGAAAAAGTGACATAAGTGGTGTACAATCGAAATAAGGCACATTTGTTGTATCAAAATTTACATTTAGTAAAAAAACAATTTATAATAATTTTAGATATAAAACTTTCACCATACAACACATTAAAGATATTTTTTTAGGGTAATTGGTGTATATATTTAGAACAATTTAAATGCAAGCTTTTGAACTTGGTCTAAGTTCTTCGTCAGGCAAAATTTGAAAGCTTGTATTTAAATTGTTCTAAATAAATACACCAATTATCCTGAAAAAAATATCTTAATTATGTATAATAACATTAATTGCAGTCAAGACAAACTAGTTAAATTCACTGTCTTTAGAACTCACCACATTTGAATGCAAACTAAATTACCTAATAAAAATTTATTTACAAACCATACATCTATGTAGTAAAATTATGCACAACTTTTTTTTTAGAAATGTACACCTGCAGTTTATTTCAGAACCACAAAAAATACACGTAATCTAAAGTGAATCGCACCACATGTTGATTAATGTGGCAAATAACGATAAATAACTTTTTATTAAAGCATCCAATTAAAAAAAAATCATAAAAAATAATTTATTAAACATATTGCAAAGAATAATTTATGATTTGATTTTAGTGAATATAAAACAACTCGTTTTTCAATTAATAAAACAAATTAATACCAATCGTCTTTACACAATAAAAATATCAGGCATAGATTGAATATATTATTTTACATAGACACATAAACTAAAGCAAGCATGTTACATATTAAATTCTTTAATTTTTATGTTTTGATTAAATTCACATTTTTCTTATACTGCATTGAAATCATAGTAGTAATTTCTTAAACGAAATTAGATCAATTTTTTTATTACTTACTACTGCAAACTAGTTTGTAAAATTCATCATTATAATAAACCAAAGATACAAACCAAGTGATCAAAATGTAATTGCAAAATATGTTTATTAAGTTTTTTTATTTACTTATGTAACAGACTTAGTTTTATTTGTGATTTTTTATTATATTTTCAAAAGTCGTATATTATATACTAAGTTTGTATATGAACTTTTTTAAGACGATGATCAGAGTTCTACGTTAGTAAGTATGCGTTTAGTTAGTAGGTCTAAACAAATAATTAAAATTGCGTTTATAAACAACACAAGAACAACCATAAATTTGTTAGACATAAATTGATAGAACGATATTTCAAGTGTTTGGTTTTGTACCTATATGTACATACTGTGCGCGCCAAAAGTATGGGATAATGGAGTTACCTTGGTCCCTGTCAGGATTATCAAAAAACATTTTGACACGTCAAATTGATTCACTTTCAAACAATTTCAGAAATGTATACACACATGCACTTCAGTTGAATTATTTTAATACCGAAAACTATCTCCTATTTAAAATACACTACTGTTAATAACAAGTTTTTAGATTAGGTAAAAATGGTTCTGTTGCTTAGCGATGATAGTGTGCACGATGTTTTTTGGTAAAATTGTCGGTTTTGTATTGATAATCCATCAAATAATACCATGGTTTGGCAATTGTCAGTGTTTTTGAAAATGTATGATGTTAAATTTTACTTCGAATGCTCGGTGGAGCTGGTTCGAGCTAAACCTTTCTTTTAATTTAATTGTAACTTGAAATAACACCACAAACACTATTTACAATTTATTTACAATAATTTACACTGGTTACTAACACTATGATAATCATTTTTGAAATATGAAACTGAAATAACGGTAGCTAACGCTACAACTGTCGAAGCGTACCTACTCGTACAAGGACCGAGGTACGAATGCCATGCCCTTAATGCCTCACAAAAAAACTATCTTAAAATTATGAATATTTGGCTGCCTATACAACCACCTTAATAATAGAAAAAATATATACACAAACCGGCCACCTTGAAATGCGGTAGCATTCAACATATAACTATTACATTAAAACTTTTATACAAAACAAAAAAAATGTTTACACTGGTAATGCACACAACTTATTCACTGGCCGTTTGATTATATTACCACTAGGCGTTTTAACTGCACATGAACGTATAACACCATCAGCAGCTTGATGAATTTCTGTAACCCTGCCTAGCAACCAGTTGAGAGGTGGAAGATTGTCTTCTCGAATGAGAACTAAAGTACCAATTTGTATGAGGTTAGGTAAATTTTTGTACCACTTAGTTCGCTGCTGTAGCTCTGGAACCACTTCTCTGCTCCAACGTTGCCAGAAATGTTGCACAAGTTGTTGATTTCGTTGGTAGATAGATAAACGGTTTTGTTTAGTAGTTAAATAATTAGGCTCTGGTATTATTGCACACAGGAGCTTCCCAATTAAGAAATGACCCGGAGTCAAGGGATTTAAATCTAAAGGATCCGTGGATAGACAGGATAAGGGTCTGGAATTTAGAACACATTCTATTTGGTTTAGAACTGTACAGAAATCTTCATATGTTAAATTTGTGTTACCCAAAACCTTTGTTAAATGTAGCTTTGTAGATTTTACTCCACTTTCCCAAATACCACCCTGATGCGGTGCGTGCGGAGTGATAAATTCCCACTTAATGCTCTGAACATGCAAATGATCTGAAATTTTGTTTTGCGTACTTGAGTTCTGTAAAAATTTATAAAGATCCTGCAGTTGGTTCCTAGCACCTACAAAGTTCTTTGCATTGTCACTAGATATTGTAAAAGGTTTGCCTCGACGTGCAACAAAACGCTTAAGCACCGCAATAAATGAATTTGTAGATAAATTTGTCACGACTTCAAGGTGTACTGCGCGCGTAACCAAGCAAACAAATATGCAGATATAAGCCTTTATTAGTTTGGCTCCTCTCAGCTTTCTATCCCTTAAAAGAATCGGTCCTGCATAATCTAAACCTGTATTATAAAACGCAGGTTAGTTTGGGTTCTAACCTTTTGGAGGAGTACATTGCCCATTAAAGGATTGTAATATAAAGGTTTTGCACGAAAACAATGAATACAATTTCGAATTATTTTCTTTGCAATAGTCTTTCCTGAAATAGGCCAATATTGTTCACGCATACACGCAAGTAGTTGTTGAACACCACAATGTAATAAATCTTTATGAAATCGTTGGAATAATAATTCAGTAAGGGGATGACTTTTTAGGCAGTAACACTGGATGTTTTTTCATATTCGAATCGAGACTTTGCGATGCGACCACCTACTCTGAGAATGTGATTCTCGTCTAAAAAATGGATTAAAAGATAAAATGTTGGAAGTGGATTTTAATGGTTTTTACCCATTAAAGCTTGTATTTCTTTAAAATAGCAAGACTGCTGACAAGCTCTTATTAACAAATTAGATGATTGTTGCAATTCTGTAACTGTTAAAGTTCCAAGGTTGCGAAGATGCGAGGGACCCTTGCAATTTGATATAAATCTCAGCATGTACGCTACAACACGCTCCAGTTTCCGAAAACTTGAAAATGTTTTGTATAAATCGTTTTGCAATAATTCATAGTGTGTCACGGTTAATGTAGTCGCCTTTAACTCTAAAATTTCTGTAGTAGCAGTAGTAAGGTAATCCCTTTTCCATGATTCTTTTGTATCTGATAGAAAATTAGGTCCAGTCCACCACTGAGAATTAGTTAGCATTTCAGCTGTTGAGATTCCCCGAGAAATAATATCTGAAGGATTGTCTTCAGACTTTACATGACGCCAATGATCACCGGGAAAGAATTCCTGTATGGCAGCAATACGATTGGCTATGAATGTTTTGTATTTGTTGGGTGCGGATTGAATCCAGTTTAAGACTATTGTTGAATCAGACCAAAGAAAGACTGAACTGCAATCGATTGTAAGAGCATTTCTCACCTTATGCATAAGCTGTACTAGTAACACAGCTGCGCATAATTCTAGCCTGGGTATTGTTATAGTGTGTAATGGAGCAACCTAGATTTAGAGCATAGTAGATGTGTTGACACTTGATTGCTGAATTTTGTACATCTCACATAAATACATGCCGTAAGCAAGCCGAGCTGCTATCACAAAACCCGTGTAGCTGTATTGTGCATTTGGACTCAAAGTTACGCACCGCGGAATTTGTAATAAGTTTATATTAAGTAATTGCGACTTGAAATTAATCCACTGCGACTGAATAGAACATGGAACAGATTCATCCCATGAAAGCTTAAGCTGCCATAGCTTCTGTATGATTATTTTACCTGTAATTAAAATAGGCGACAATAAACCTAGGGGGTCAAAAAACTGAGATATCATTGAAAGTATTGAACGTTTTGTTATCGAAGGACCATTGTTGTGAAGTTGCACATTGTAATAAATGTAATCGGAAACAGAATTCCAAAAAAGGCCTAATGTTTTTGCATTAGAACGTTCACCCAAAGGAACAGTGAAAAACGTGGTTTTAGAGTCACCAGTCTCGTTCATGACGGTTGGACTATTAGACAAAAACTTTCGAATTGGAATGTTTGCTGTATTAAGAATTTCAATTATTTCATTCTTTATTTGCAGTACTTCTTCTACAGTATCACATGTAAAAAGTAAATCGTCCATGTAAAATGAAGTTTTGATGACATTTGTTGCCTTTGGAAACCTGTGTTTATTGTGATCAGCCAGATACTCTAAGCATTTGGTTGCTAAGTAGCTAGCGGATGCAGTGCCATAAGTAACTGTATTTAAATGATATGTATCAAGGGTTTGTTTTGAATTGTCTCGCCACAATATACATTGGAATTTTCTCAAAGACGGGTGTACCTTTATCATACGATACATCTTTTCACAGTCTGCAGTTAGTGCTATTTTACCTTGTCGGAAAGCAATAACAGTATAGAAAATAAGTCGTCTTGTAAAACAGGACCAACAATTTGAGTTTCGTTGATTGAAATATTTGAATCTGATTTTGCACTACCATCAAAAACGATACGTATTTTGGTTGTTAATGAATTACCTTTAAATACTGCGTGGTGGGGAGATAAAAATTGGGAATGTCGTTGATTGGCATTTTCCTATCGAGAGTTGTCATTGTGTAAACGGCGGCGTCTTCTAGACCTGCCACATTACTGAATTATTTTGTTGCATGACCCAACTGAATATATTCATGCATGAATTTTGAATATTCTTTGTAAAACAAAGGATTCTTTGCAAATTTTTCTCTAGGCTGTAAAATCTGTCTTGCGCACGCTCTTTGGAATCACCTAACAATGATAGTTTTGAATTGAATGGAATTGAAACTACAGGTGTACCATTTTCATCTCGCGTTACAGTTTCAGAAAGTGTTTCTCATAAAACTGTTCTTCAAAAGATAATAATGAGAGGGATTTTGTGGTTGGATACTTTCAATTTGCCAAAACCTAGTAAGCGTTGAATAAGTGTTTTATTCGAAATGTTACTTTCTTGCTCCTCAATTTCATTTGTGAGAGCAACGTTGCACTTGAGTTGAGACTTGACATTTTCTTTCCAAGATTGCCTGAAATGACCCAACCCAATAAAGTTTTCTGTAAGACAGGCATGTTTCTACCTATTGAAATTTGACCAATGCACATTAAACTGTAAAAATGAGTAGCACCGATAAGAATATCAATGGGACTAGATTTGTTAAAGTTCATATCTGCCAATTTTATGTTTGATGGAATATCAAGCAAAGTATTATCAAAGCTTCTAATCGGCAAGTTTGTGTAATTTTAGGAATTACTAAACATGGGAGAGTTGTCTGAAACGCATTTTGTAACGAAGAAACTTTGATTTGCATAGTCTTGTTTAAAATGGACGTGTTTCCATTGATACCAATCACAGAAGTATTTATTGTAGTAGGTTTATAACCTAACTTTCCGCAAAGATCGTTTGTAATAAAACTAACTTGAGATGCAGAATCTAGCAAGCATCTTGCATGTATCCATTTATTTTCCTTTGTGAGGACTCTAATAATTGCTGTAGACAGCAAAAACTTCATTATAACTAGTACATGATAAAGCAGTTTGCTCAGATGAAAGTGAAGAACTCGAAATGGTCACTTCGCCTGAACCTGAAGGACCTGGTTCATCGCCTTGAGAAGTTCTTGAGATTGAAGTAATTTCCGAGTTGGAGAAACACAGAAGACTGTTATGAGGTTTATGACAATTCTTGCACTTATGTTTTGAATTGCACTTGTAGTTGCTACTATGCTTCAAACAATTTTGACATATTTTCAATTCATTTGCTTTTTCTAACCGCCTTTGTACTGATAACGACAAGAATGCTGAGCAAGAATAAATAAGATGATTGCCCTTACACAAAAACACAACTGTAATTTTGTAATTGAAAATGACTGTTTTACATTGTGCGCAACATTAGGTTTTGTAAAGTACTTGGAATTTTTAATACTGTGATTTGTGGACGATCTAGTATTAAGGTTGTGATTCTTAAAATTGCTGAGGATATATCTTCTAAAATCTCACACCTAGATGACAAAAATGAAAGTGATTCATCAACAGATGGTATTTGCTTTAATTTAAATTTACTGTAGAAGCAGCTGTATTTACATCTACTTTTGATTTGATTATATATGCTAAGACTGCAGCTTTAAATTTATCATCAGAAAGTTTGTAATTATCTAATGCCCTCAAGTGACAGGTTAGATTGTCTTGAAATTTTCTCAAATCAAAGGCTGATTCCTTTGTTAGTTTAGTGTGCTCGAAATTGATTCTAGATGTGAAAAAATTATGAGTTTTTCATTGTTAAACCTGTCATTCAACATACTTAAGGCTATTTTGTAATTTGCAGCCAAATCGCTGTTAAATCATTAGAGTGAGTTCTTTTTGCGGAACCCCTTAATGAATTCTGTAAGTAGTAGAATTTTTTTACATCTGATAAATTAGAGTTATTATGAATTAACGCTGTAAAAGTTTCATGGAAGCTAGCCCAGTCTGTATAGTGACCTGAAAACGTAGGTATGTTTAGCATCAGGCTTAACGTTGCAGTTCGATTGAAGTGTTTCTGAACTTTTTAATGAATTACTGGGTGATTGCGAATTACATCTATCTTTGTTTTTAAAATGAGCGAGGCCTTAGCAATTAATTGAAAACATTCCTCTTCGAACTCTTCGCAACTAGGCAAATTTTCTAATGTTATTGAAAATGAAGACCCTTGTGCTGAAAGTTCTGTATATTCATTTGCTATGGATTTGTTTTGATCTAACTTGAACCTCTAATGACTGAAATTCTAATTCACTGCAAATTTCTGGATCTATTGAATTAATCATGTTCCGGAATCTGTCAATTTATTAACTAAAAATTGGAGCTTAGTAATTAAGAGTTTTGTATCTTTCGATTTTGCCATTTTGAAAAATTATTTGAAAATGAATGATTGAAAATGTAATGAAACTAATTGATATATTTTTATATCAAAGAATTCTGTAATAATGAAAAGAACGTTGTAGATAAAATACTGTAAAAATAATGCAACGTTTTTGCATTTATTGAAAATACATACAACTAAAGGTTTGGGATAACTTGAAATTCATGTTCAGGTAAAAATGTAGACAGTACAGTTCTAAAAATAAAATGTTTCTATTGTAATTAAAGGAAGTGGTTTACCTGGAATATTCAAGGATGCCACCTCTTTGTTCTTTGTTGTGTTGAAGACTTGCTTTCACCATTTTATTAGCACAAATTTTCTTAAATTCTGTATTGTCTTTATTACAACATTGATGTTTTCCATATTAATTTGTAATTAAATCTTGAATCCGACTCGTAGGACCAAATGTTTTTGAAAATGTATGATGTTAAATTTTACTTCGAATGCTCGGTGGAGCTGGTTCGAGCTAAACCTTTCTTTTAATTTAATTGTAACTTGAAATAACACCACAAACACTATTTACAATTTATTTACAATAATTTACACTGGTTACTAACACTATGATAATCATTTTGAAATATGAAACTGAAATAACGGTAGCTAACGCTACAACTGTCAAAAGCCAATACCTACTCGTACAAGGACCGAGGTACGAATGCCATGCCCTTAATGCCTCACAAAAAAACTATCTTAAAATTATGAATATTTGGCTGCCTATACAACCACCTTAATAATAGAAAAAATATATACAGCAGAAAGTCAAAGAACTGAATTGTTAAGGGTTGTGGAGACAGAATGCGTACGCAAGAAGAAGTATGTAATTATTTTAATGAAAAGTATTGTTAACGCGCAACTTATTAATCAAGCAACCGGCAGTAAGATTATTTGGAAGTATGAAGTATTGGGACACGTAAAAGATTTTCCAAAAGTTTGATGACCTTCAATTCAAGAAGATACTAAAATGAACGTGTTATTAGCAATGGAAGAGAATCCACATGTGTCTTTGCAAGTTGTTGCGAAAAATAATTATATTTAACAAAATTCTGTTTTAAGAAAATTGAATCGTCACAACTGGTATCCATACAAAGTGACATTAGTGCAGGAGCTGAATGAGAATAATTCTGATTGCAGACCACAGTTTTGCGAAGAACTAATGAATATTTGTAATGTGGATGATAACTTTGCGAGTCGAGTTTTATTTAGTGACGAAGCAACTTTTCATTTAAACGAAACGGTAAATAAACAAAACTGTCGCTAGTGGTCGGACAGCAACCCTCATTCGATAATTAAATCCCGTACACATTTTTCTCAAAAAAATATTGTTTGGGCTGGAATAGTCGGTAAGAGAAGAAGACCTAATTTTATCGACAAGCCATAAACAGATCCAAAATATTTATTCAACGGCCAGCTCGATCTCCAGATCTGAACCCACTAGATTTCTTTCTGTAGGGGTATAACAAAAATAAAGTGTATTTCAATAAAACAAACAGCATATAACAAATAAAAGATAGAATTTGAGAAGAAATGAGAATACTAGCATCAGAAACCTTACAAAATGTTTGCTTCAAATTTCGAGCGCGATTGGCGTACTGTCAAACAGCAAATGGTCTCCGATTTAAACATTTACTATAATAATTGTTTTAAAAAAATGTATTTCGTTTTTTACCTACTGATTTTTGGCCATAAAACGTGTTAGTTTGATGATTACATTATTGAAATCTTTACCTGAAATTAAATATTTAATATCTTCAAAACTATTCAACTGAAAAGCATTTGTATATACATTTCTAAAATCACAATTTGATAAGCTATTCAAAAGTGTTATAAAAATGGAGGGTTGCTATTTAAAAATAAATTGATACCGTAATTTTTGCAAAAGTGGCGAAGGAAGCGAAATTAAAAAAATCTTCAAAATTTTTGTCATAAAATAAATTAGCTTGACGTGTCAAAGCGTTTTTTTGATAATCCTGACAGGGACCAAGATAAATCCAATATTCCATACTTTTGGCGCGCACTGTATATACTTATTTGTATTAATTCAATTATAATTCTAAAATAAGTTTAGTTTAAAATGTATTGCAAATTACAAAAAAGTAATTAAATTTGAAAGATTGCACATATCTATAAGTCAATATAATTTTACTTAACTGTAATATTTTACAGACTTGTCTGTGGGTTCGTCATTTTCAAGTGATGGAATAGGTGTTGCTTAACCAATTCGTAATTAAAATATTTTTTGATTGTGAATTTTTACATAATTATAGACTTAAAAAATAATCATTGCAATTTTTTATCTTTCCATCTTCGAAGCAGCTATTTTTGTTTTACGACACGTACATTTCAAGTTAATTAAACAAAAACCATTTTACATGTAGGAAACTATGAAGTTGTTAGTTAGATAGTAAATATTACAACCGCGAATTTAAAAAAATATATTTGAATTATACATGGCATAATAGTCCTATCTGTACTACATAAGTGCAAAAATGTGTTTATATAATTGCAGCAACGATCATTAGAGACCAGTAGTCAGCTGTTTCGTCCTATTTTCATTTGCACTGGAATACTCTAATGCAGTTTCTGCAACTATATAAAACCAATTGCCATAGTTTTATCTCATTCGGGTGTTAAGTTCATTAATAAATCTTTAACTTTATAGTTTCCTACATGTGGATTTACTCGTACGCAGCTCCGCTTCTACGAGATGGCGTTTAGCCTCAGATTTATTAGATTCAAAATTTGGTAAATGGCTCAAGTTTATTTAGCTACAGCATTCGCTTGAAAGTTTAAAGTTTTTAATGTTTTTTTTTGGTTAAAATTATTAGAAAATTTATTAACTTTAACCGCTTCCCTGATCTTTCTTCAACACCAGTTCTTAGTGTTAGTTTTCTTATGTTTATTTTATAGAAAGTGTTAAATGCATGTTTGACAATGGTAGACTCAACAGAATGAAGTAATCAAAGACGTTTTTGTGTTTTTTAGTCTAATATCAATAGTTTAACTAGTTTTTTCAATATGTATTTTGCCACCGGCGCATGGAACTTGATACATTGTACAGATGTTATGCGTTTAGTCTTTTACAGAATTCAATACCAGTATTATGTGTTTTAAGAATTCAACAAACACGGTTGTATAATGTGCAAATTTTTTTGTGTTACTGAGTTTGACGATAGTAAAAATTTTCCTTTGTATTTTGATCTGTATGTGTTGTTTTTTGATGAATATAATTTATTAAAACACCATATAGTTTTATTCTATCTTTACATTGAGAAAAAGTAAACTACCATTATTTTCTTTTTTAATACTCAATTTTGTGGTTAGATGCAGATTGTTTAGGTATTGAAGAAAAATTTGTAGTTCATGTTCACCATGAGACGGTATATATATATATATATTAATTTATAGTAATTAACGGACCTCAACTTTCCGTTACCGCTTGACTGATTTCGTTATTACACGGTGTAGGAGTTTGTTTCTTTTCTAAGAACGTTGATCTTTGTCTTAGAAGGTGTAATACTGGTAGCCAAGATTTGCTGAGTTTTACTCCGTCTTTTCGGTTCATATTATATGGATGTTTTTCTATTACCACAGCTTCGCGAATCAGTCTAGGAAAATAGAACAACACTTTATTTGATAAAAGTTTAGCGTATGTCCTTGGTTCCACACGTGTTCCGCCACTGCTGATTTTGTAACTCTGCGGTGTTTGCAGTCAGCGATATGTTCTTTTACTCTTACTTTAATAGAGCATGCGTTCTGTCCTATATAACTTAGTCCACAAGGACAAGAAATTTTGTAAACTCTGGCATGTTTTAATGCCCTTTTTGTGTCTATAGCAGATGTAAACTAATTGTTCAGGGTATCTTTAGTCGTAAAAACAGTTTCAATATTATGTTTCTTTAGCACTCTGCTTATTTTGTTTGTCGAACCCATACAGTACAGTAAATAAGCGGTGCTAGTAGGAGGTGACAAGTCTTCTTTGACTAAGTCATGAACCTCTTTATTAATTTTTCATTTTTTGCAGCGTGAATCGCATTCCGTAGGAGGGTTAAATTAGGCTTTTACAAAGTCTTTTTGACTTTTGGAGTAATGTTTAATTTTCATAAAATTAGAAAATAAGTGGTTAAATCTACATTGTTTTTAAAAAGTTAGATTACATAGTTGGTTTACTTTTTTTTTGTTTTTAAAATAACTTGAAATTTTGTAAAACAGTTTTTCCATATAAACGTTATATTTTACACATAAAGGTTTCACTATAATACAAATATAGTTGTTTTTATAAAAAACAGTTTTAACAAAAGACAAATTAGAAAAACAAGACCTATTTTAACAGATGTTCAACTATAAACAACACTTTTGTTATTATACTATTTGTTACCAAAATAAGAGACAAAATTGGAAAAATACTCAGAAAAGATAACATTAAACATTATTGTTAAGGCTACCACAAAAAATTAAAATCAATTAAATCTTATAAAAGATTTTCTTCCTTATAAAATCAAAACTTTGTTCCAAATACTTTTAACATTTTCTTATCACCATTCACATTCTTAATATCACCTTTCAACGTGCAACGTTATTTTCCATAAAAATTTATAACTACAACTGTTCTTCCCAACATTAATTTCATTATAATTAAATCAAAATTAATTAAACAAGATGTTATATCAATTGATTGGAGGTGAAATTCCCTCCGTAATTTTTTAATTTACTTGACAATAATTATTAATACAACTAATTTAACAAAATTCGGTAAGTCATTTTTACAATTTTACAAAAATTTATCAGGAGTCCATCTTAGTGTTCATTAAATTTAAATTTAATTAATATTTAACAAATGTTATCTTAATATAAACTTAATACAAAAAAAAATTTATATGTACCTTTTTATTAAAATAGTTTACATTTTTTCCAGATGTTTGAAAAAGCACTTGTATGTGTGAAACGTTACAAATTATAATGGTTAGAAAATGTAATTAAAAATATATTTTTAATTCGAAATTTGCTGTATTATATTCTTCCAAAACAACAAAACTAAAAGTATAAAATACCAACAGCATTCTTTCACTTTAATCAAATAAAAGATAAACTTTTTTATAATGCTTGCGTAGTATACTAACTTCTAAGCGCCTGTAAGAAGGTTTACGTTACAGATACTAGATTGAAAAAAAAAAACACAAAAAACATCTTTGTTTACATTAGTTTACTAAGTCTGTCATTGTCGAAGATTCAATAGACTCTTCATGACTTAACTTAAAACGCAATATTTAAGAAAAATCAAAATAGCAATTAAAATTATTAAATATCTTAACTTTAAAAATTAAGGGAGACAATGATTTGCTGCCTGGAATCTTGCATCATTTATTAAGTTCTTTTACTGTTTTTTCGTTTGTTTTAAAGCATGTGAGCTTTTAGTTAAATACATATTTACACTATTTATCTAAAAACAACTGTTTTACGTTAATAAACAATT
Source organism: Aquatica leii (assembly GCA_035610365.1). NCBI lineage: Eukaryota > Metazoa > Arthropoda > Insecta > Coleoptera > Lampyridae > Aquatica > Aquatica leii. Next base: position 73,299,527 of record CM069433.1, read on the forward strand.
GACGCAAAAAATAAACAATCAAAACTAGTTTAAATCAAATGTTTATAAAACATTTAAAAAAATAAAAATTATTTGAGTAATAATAAGACAATGAAGAAAATTAAACCACATTTGATTACGCAAAAAATGTATAAATTCTATTGTAAAATTAAATATATGTTTTTAAATAAAATGATCACATAATTATATAAAAATTAAATCTTACCGTCAGCGTGGAGCAAAAGGTGTTCATGTATGTAGGGCTGTTGTTCTTCAGTTAGGTTTTGGAGCTCAGGGGCATTTAGCTCACGCATGGCCCCGCAGACCGGGGGGATCACCAAACGCGATCATGTATGTCGCACCTCTGTATTTTAAATTCTTAGTTTACAATCTGAAATTAAAAATAACAATTGAAATTTGATTTTTGTAGTATAATACTATGTTCTTTAGATTTTAATTACAGACGTTTCTTAAAGGATCTTTCTTAATATAGTTTGATGCTTATCCTTTCATAAGTACTTTTCATTGATTTTATGTAACAATACATAACTTTTTAATTATAGCAACAAAAATGTTTAAAAAGATTTTTCTTTTCACCAGACAATTTAACGCAAAGCTTCCTTTACAGTTTGCTATTAATAAGCCTCTTTAAATGAGGAGCTACTTTATCTTGATAAATTTCTTATTACGATCAAAAACTTCAAGCTTTTCAAAAGTTTGCTTCACTTTTGTATAGAGGTACATACTTAAAAATTATACGCATCTTCAATCTGATTAATACAAAGATATTTTTAAAGTTTAAAAATTGAATTTTTAAGATATACAGATTTCTTTGACACTTCTAATTGAGTCTGTTGTAATAAAGATGTTTAAGTGTGTCGATTCGAACAGGAAGTTTTGTTATTATACTTAACAAAATCGTACGTTTTACTGCAGGAAAACAAATGTAATTATTTGGAAAAATGTAAAAAACGTTAAATGTAGTTGTTACTGTTTCTATTTTAAAGTGACCTTACTTTAAAATATATTATTTCGTTTTTAAGTTATTTAGCGAACATTACAAATTATAAGTTGCATCAAAATCAATTTTATTTATAATGTTTACTCGTTTAGACTATAACAAAAAAATTTCTTTTAATAAAATGCAATGTTTATTGTAATTATATACTTTTATCGACGTTGTACTTTAATACACATTAATTTTGTTTTTGTTAGTTTATTAAAAACTGCTTTAATTAGGTTCTTATTAGTTTAATATAATTTACTGTTTCAAAGTATTGTACTGTTACAGTATTTTTTGTTAAAATTGATTTAGTTCTTGAACAACATGTACTTTACCACGTTATCTTTAAGTACGCAGCAAAAAAGTAGGTTAGAGTAAAACGTATTTTTAATATTAACATTAAACTAATTTCAAAGTTATTTCTAATTAGTATACTATTTACTAATCTTACTACAAGTTGATTTGAGAAAACAACTAAGTTTCTTATAAACAATAATCGCATTTCTAAAGGAATGTATACTGAAGTTGAACATAGCTTTTCTTTTCTATATTTACAAAGTAACAGTATAAATAGTCCTTAAAAAAATAGCATCAACATTGTTTTCAAGTTTTGCAATAAACCTTTGTTAATTTTACTGTATTTATAAGCGTTTTCATTTTATGTTTCAGTAAGTATTAAATAAATAAGTCGATTTTTTGATACATTTCAACATCATGTAACAACGGCTTTTTGTAATTCATCACACTTGTAATATTGATTTTTGTATTATACTCTAAAGTTTTATTTTATTCTATAATTGTTTAGAAGATTTTAAAAGATAAAATATGTAGTAATAATTAAATTAACAATAATATTTATTGTAACGTGAATAAATACAAAACCATACAAACACAGTTGTAAAAGTTGATAGTAATTTTAAATATTTTTTTTATCAGTTACTTTTGATTTGATTAAAGGTCTAGCGGAAAACTTCTGTAGAAAACTCTAGACTTAGATCAGTGCTGTGCTTAATGAAAACAAGTTAAACTCAATAAATAGCAGATAACTTGTTAGAAAGTTTTTAACTATTGTCTAGGCTGTTTTGTTAGAAAATTTAATGGTTTAAATTGATTTTTAGGGTAATTTTGACGTTACTAAATGTTTTAGTATTTACCAATTTACGTTGTAAACAGTACTAATTGCATGTTTCACAATAGTCAATTCTAGTAAACAAAAAAATTTTTTTTTAAGTTTTATACTGACTTGTAAATTTTTCTTATCTAAAAATCACAAAAGCAGAGTATTTGGTGTATCATACAAGTCTAAAAACTGAGCAATTCTTATTAAGAGTCCAAAAATTTTTGATTTCTATATATTCTTATAAAATTCATCATGTTTGTAATATTTGTCGTTAAACAAAAAAAAGTGGAAAGACATTGTTATAAAAATCTCGTTTTAAGAGACACAAACTATCAAGTATTAATACTTTACTAACGTAACAAACATTTTATTAAGACGACACTTCATCACACCCCAGTTCATCACTTTGCTCAGTATCATATATATGTAAGCTCTTCTCATTAATTTGCAAAAATTAATTTCTTTTCATTGATAGTATCATTGAAACAGTAATGACAATTAAACAAATCTAACACTATTAATACAATTTTCCATTCTGGATAATTCCCGTGTTGTCGTTCTTGCACGAGCTAAGCTTTCGTTACACGTCGCAGTGAACAACTTCAGAATTCGGAACAAACTGATTAATTGCGCCTTGAAGTTTTAAATTTATAGACCATCCTCTGATCAATAAAACAAGTTTCCAAATCTATGGTAAAGGAAAACTAAAAGTATGGTTAATATTAAAAAGATTTTTAATTATTTTAATGGATTGCCTAATTTTCTGCTGGTAGTAATTTGAAACTTTTGCCAAAATTTTAGTGTTTTCAAACATAATTTGATGACTCCTTTCTAGTGCGTGTTTGGCCATCGCTGATTTCGCATGTTGTTTAGGGCGATTACACCTTTGATGCTTTTTAATACAAATTCTTACGCTTTTACCCGTTTTTCTTATGTATGCATGACCACAAGAGCAAGTAATGCTGTAATACCGTCAGATTGAAAATGAATAACATTTTTTACTGGATTTAAGTGTTGACCCAGTTTAGGAAAAGTAAAAAACCGCACCGTACTTTTGAGACATGGTAGATAAGCGAAACACTCTAGTTGATACTTAAATTCCGCTATTACTCTTGGTTTGGTTGACGTAAACTTTGTAAAAGACCGCTTAATACTTTTTATATTGTAACTGTTTGCTACTAACAGATGATTCAACTTTTTTAAAGATGTTGGGGTTGACTTAAGGAAACATCTCTGTATACTAAAGAACTCACTACTAATAATTTCTGAGAAGGGTGATGCTGAGACAATATATTCAAATATCTATCCGTATGGTTAGGTTTTTGATAAGCTGAATGCGTAAATGAACGTCTTTATTTCGATTAACTAAAACGTTTAATAAAACAAATATTTTGATCAATTGAGTTTGAATGACAAAGAAACTCGTTAAGCGTAGAAAGACCATGTTGTCAAAGTACCTGTACCAGCACGACAACGTATAAAAAAGGTTAAACTACTTCAAAAGAGTAATTTTTCTTTGGTAAACACACTTTAACTTAATTTGGAAGATTATCTATTCCTTCAGTTATAGCTCACTTTGGTGTTACACTAGATTAACTGTTTTATTTTGGTAATAGGTTTACTGGCCAAGGGTTAAAAAAATGTAATATCATGAATGTGATTAAAAGCATGTCGTACAATTGTATTTTTTCTAGGATGAATAACTGGCTGTGTAATATGTATATTTAGATATCAGTCGAGGTTTGATGTATTAATGGGAATGGTATATCACTGTCTGACATATTTTAGAAATAGATCCAAACGAAAATTTATTCATCTTGGTGGTGGTTTCATAGACTTATAAATTTTCAAAATGACAGTAAATAACTACAAAAACAAGGATAATACTAAAAAAGTTTTAGATTTTGGCTAATCAATTGAAACTTATCTTAATTTGCTCTTACTTGTTTGTCTAATTACATATTAATGGAACTATTACTTATACCATGTTCATTTAACTCCGTAAATCCGTATATAATTTTATAATTTTGTACAGTTGACTGTGTTGTTTCAATTGACAGTAATTTTGCAAATGGATCTAATAACATCGTATGTGATAAACTGGCGCCATGATGAATTGTCCGTGACTAAATGTCGTGCGATAAAATGTCGGTTTTTTGAGCTTTACAATCAATGTAAACATGCGTTTTTTAAAAATAAGTTATTTAAGGTATGTTTTATGTAATTTAGAGTTGTTAATGAACCATAAAGTGTAAGTAAGGACACGCGTTAACTTTCCAAATAAAAATTATCTTTAAATATTTGATTGTTATTAAATTTACGGAAACTGTTTGTTTTGTATCTTGGTTGCCTAAAACTATCTAATTAAAAAAATTATAATTAGTTAACTTAAGTAAATGTTAACTATTTTGGTTTATTAAACTACAATAATGATATTTTTAATTTATTTGGAATGCGAAATACTGTCACTGTTAGTGAAGATGCAAGCTGCAATGTCTTGCGAAACGTCAGTTTGTTTGGGTTCACGAACGACAATACGGCAAAGGCCAAGTTTTACTATTTGTAGTAAAATTATTACTAAAATGTGTCTTTGATTACAATACACAAAGTAATAAAATGATTTTTTGTGCAAGTGTAAGTACCAATAAATCGATTTCAATTTTCATATCAATGCATTCAAGATCTGTTGAACTGAAAGTTAGTAAGGCGATGCATTTGTATAATATGTATTTCACATAATTACTTATACTTTTACTGTTATGTTTTTAGACCAATGTTATTTATAATTTATTGCATTGTTGGTGTGTACACCGATAGAAATATTATTACAATTTAAAGTTTTAGTTTCGTTTTTAAGTTTCTCACTCTGTCAATGATTCATGTAAAAATCTTTAAGACTTTTTATGTTTTCGAATACTCTATGTGATTATTTATGCGATGCCTGACGATGGTTTTAAACAATATAAAATAATAATATGTTCTAAAAAACTATTTCACAATAGGTACACTTCTTTGTATATTGCGCTGGAGCTAAGTTAACGAGAATTCTGTCTATGCATCTAAAACTGTTTTACGTTAAAATAAATATTTCTGTTATATTTTAATAATACATTGAGAATGTAATACATTTGTTTGAGTTTGGGTTGTCAAAGAAAAGAAAATGACACTATTTATAATTTTAATACTATTGAGGCGATAAAATTACTTTTACAAAATTTTTGTAATAAAATTTAAAACTAAATATAAATAAAAATTAAAAGATCAAAGACTACATTATTATTCAAGCAAACAACATTTATTAATAAACTGTAGGCACAGCAAGATTATTTTTTATAAAAGTAATAATATAATTATTTTACATTAAATTAAAAAAAAAACAAATTACTTATTTGAAATACAATATTAGATTTGCTACAATTGCCTATTTATGATTTATCTTACGCATAGCTTTGAAAGTTGTTTCCGTACTTTTGGTGTTTACATTATACGAAGAACTAACCGCATTAAACTATATTAGAGCAATATTTTAGAATTATACGTTTACAGTTACATTTATGTGGTTAAAATAGGCTTGTAAACTGTGTTATAGGAATACAATTGAAAATGAATATCATAATATGTATACATGTATGTATATTTTAAATATATTTTGTTCAGTATAAAAGCTATTATCAAATATTTATTTAACTATGACGAGATTAAATTTTGAAGTTTCAAATGTAATTTTAAAGAAATTTTAGGTATAATATAAGTTTAATTTATACATTAAAAATTACTTAAGTTTTTACATAATTATACTTACAAACTTTTTTTAGTGTTTAATAAATTATGCAAATAAAACCTTGTACACAAATTATGTTCTTAATATTGCCTAACTTTATATTAAATAAACCGAAAAGTAAAATACGCTACTTCGTAATACATTAAATATTAAAACATGTAATAGTGGCTGCTAAATTGTTTTTGGTTTCTAAAATGTCATTAAAATGCACAACGGACACAAAAGTTGTAGAAGTGCTTTAAGAATTTGCACTTTAAAATATTTACAGAAACTAGTAAAAGGTATTTAAAAAATATGTTTCTAATTACATTAATGATTAAGAGATAAAAATAATACATATTTAAAATTTTAGTTGCTATGTAAAAGACTTGTTAAATATTTCTTGATTTTGTATATACTTTGTGCAACTGTATTTTCGAAAAAACAGTATTAAAATATGCAACTTCGTGCAATCGAAACAGTGATTTTTGTTTGTGTAATATATAAGGTTGGTAGTAAATTGTGGTTATCAGAACAACTTTAATCGATGTTAAACTCTTTAGAATAATAACACAAATGTCGAGTATTTCTTAATTTGAAATTATATATGGCGTCGCTGTAATACTCGATTTACTTTAGTTTTGCAATAGACTATTTTTTTCTTAAACTTACAGTAAATACTACAACTAGAAAATATTAATGTTTTATTAGTTTTACAAACCTAGTTTTATAAAAATTAACGCAAAACTCAAAATATTTTAAAATACGTTTGAATACCTCTTTATTTTATTTTGACACATTTGATATAGAAAATGTAGATTGTGTCGAAAATGTATATAGAATGCAGGAAACATTGTATTAAAGAAAAAGTTAATTTTAAAATAATTCGAGATTTACCAAGTCAAGTAGCTTGGCTTGAAGCATACAAAGCTTGGCTTGCGCTTGAAGGTCAAGCTTCTTAAAAATAAAAATTTGACTTGGCTTGATGTTTGTGGATACAGACAAATAACACTGCAAAAACCACATTGTTTAGAAACCTATAGCAGCTGTAATGTTGGATTGCAGCAGCCAGACGCAGTGATACACATTTTAAAATTTATGTTTTTAGAAATATAAAATACGCAAACGTTTTTTTTTTTAGAAAATGACTACGACTATCTGTAACAATGTAAACTGGTTGTTATAAAAAATATATATTTTTACGTAGAAATGTCAATTTTTACTTTAAAAACTAAAACTATTGAGTAGATTTTATCATTTGTTGTAGACGTTAGCAAAGTTTGATGTCAAAGTCATCTCATAGTATAAGTTACTATGTATAAGAAAAAACTTACAGTCGTAGACATTATTATTTCAAATCTACAAATCTACGTTTGTAAAAAAAAATTTAAACGCTAATAACAGAAAAAATAATAGTTTTAACGCTTAAGCAAAAAAAAATTATAATTACAAAGTACAAAGTGGGCTAAAAACCTTGCGTCTTAACGATGAATTAAACTTGCTATTTGTCAGCAATTTATATTTTATTTGGTTTACGGAGTTTTACAAATTTTTATTTTTGATTTTTTTTAAATTTAATTTTGATGTAATTCAGTTTAGTACACACGTGAGTGACAAATGTCAATGTTGTATTTCATCATATTAAATATTATGCAAACAGAAATTATATTCATATTTTAAAAAATAATTTATTGTGTTTGATTTTGTTGCACTACTAAATTTTACAAAAACTATACTTTGATTTACTCTAAAGCAAATTGTTATAAGTAAATATAGATATAAAAAAAGTATTTCTTTGGGAGAAAATTAAAAAGTTATTTTTTTACCAGTAGAAGCATGTAGAAGTATATATGTATGTACACTTAAGTGATGTGAGAGAATGCAGAAAAACATTCTTTAAATTTGCTGACATTGTTTTGGAGTGCATGGTGTCCCATTTTAAGCTATTATTAAATTTACGTTGAACATAAAAGCATATAAGTTAGTATCTACATTAATACTGCAAAACCAACTTTAAAGTTGTAACCAATTTTAGTGCCAGAACTGAATTTTTTAAACTGTACTTTAGGTAACGCAAAACTTTGTTGAGTTGAATATATCTAAAGCACTTACGTATATGAATCACTTCTTTACTTCATCTATTTCTTGACGGGCTTGTCCTGTTCCGGGTTGCCATAAATTTTGTACGCAAGCGAAAATTCAACCGAGTGAAAACACTAAATAAAGTTGAAAATTGCTTTTGTAAATTTTTAAGTATAAAATATACTTTTTAAAATTGATTAAGTTATTTATTATTATAACTGTCATTAAAATATAATTATTTGATCTATCTACAAACTCGTTATTTTAAACATTTATGCAATAAACGCTCATTATTTAACAAATAAATTTAGAGTTCGATGTAACACAAAAGATTAAAAAATAAAAAATGTATTATTCATTTTATGTAATACATTTTTAACGTTTTCCGAAGTGTATAATTGATTTTATTACATAATATAAATTGCAAAACCATTCAAATTTAAAACTCGTTAAAATATTAGTAGCACTGATGTTTAATGTTGGGTAAAGTCAAATGTTAATCGAAAGTAATTGATGTTAAAATTTTTGAGTTGATTGATTATTTGTTGAAACTTGCTTAAAAAATACTATAAATTGTATAAGGATATTGACTTCACTGAAATTGAATTTCTGAGTGTTCTTGTTTATTCTTAATAATTTGAGATATAGTTAATTTATATAATTTATAAAATAATTTTTGGGTAACTCAAATTTCTATTGATGTTAAAGTAAAAATTTGTATACTAACTTAAAATAAAAAGTTGTTTTTAAATTTAAAATAATTATTTAAATTAGCATTCATATTTTTACTGTCAGTTATTTTTTACCATCCAAAGAAGATGTGGTGTAGTTGATATTGAAATTTGAGTAGCAATAGAAATGTAAATTTAGTTTACACATGTCTACTTGACTCCAGGCTGTAAAACAAAGTTCAATACTATTTTAAATTCTTAAATTGTATTGTAATTCGTACAAAATAAAGTTTTTTACGCAAAACTTCTTGTACAAACTAGTTCGAACCAATTTCCTTTGTTTGAATTAGTTTTAAAGTTGATGTTGATGTGTCACATTTGCAAGTTAGAACATGCATTTTGCATTTTTATATAAATATAACATTAATGTGATATGGGTTTAGTTTTTGATTTTCGTCGTACTGTGTAAGTGTAGGTATAGTGAAAACGAATAAATTATAATAATTATAAACATTTATTTTTTTATTGCTTTAAAAATTTGTTACTGATGGTAACTCGATTTTTAACTAATACAAAACTGAAAACATTTTGTCATGCATCTGATAGTCTAAACTAATCTACGCCAGAAACAGAGAATTATTTAGTAAAATTATAATTTTGACTACAAATTCTTCAGGATTTAGGCCAAATTTTAATTGTTAATTACGTTTGTTTAAAATTACATTTATATAAAATTGGACGTTTTATATAAATGTAATTTTAAATAAACGTAATTAACAATCAAAATTTGGCTTCAATCCTGAAGAATTTTTAATCAAAATTATAATACAAAAATCAAGGCTATCTAGTAACAAAGTAGCACAAATATAGTAAAATAATACGATAACAGACAAAAATGTTAATGAAAGCGTGAAAGTGATCGAGTCAAAGAATAAAAGTGTACATTGGAAAACACAAGGATTTCTGCAAGACTTGCGGAAAAATCTAATAAAGCGTACATCTGTCCCAATAAGATATGCCACTTTCACAATACAATATATCAAGTCTTTGTTTTAAGTAATTAGGAACTTAACACTTGAAAGTATTATCTTCAAAATTACTGAAAAAACTTAGATGATAGTACTTTGCAAGAATACATAGGTTTACTATTATTAGTCGATGTTTATTAATCTTATAGTAAATCTATTAAGAGTTTGTAGAATGCAGAAACAGGCAGGTTTATTTTTTGTGCAACAATGTTTTTACATGACTTCTACTATATTTCACTTGTGTTAGTTATTTTATTAACTATGTACCAATAATTAGAATAATTAAAAAAAGGTTTTGCATATTTAGCTTTATTTTTGCAGTGTTATTTTTTTTACTCAAGTACTATTTTTGACTGACCATATTTCAATATCTGTTAATACGTTATCTTTATGTTAGTGTACTTGGAAGGATGTAAAGTTCTTACAACATCAACTTAATTTAACTACATCGTATGCGATAACCTTATTTCGTATTTATTTTTAGTGACAGCAAATTACTAAAAAGAATTTTGTACCTCATAGAATAGTAAAATAAACATTATAACAAGGTTTTTAATTTCTTTTTATTAACAGTATTAATAAACTGTTGTATGCTACAGCGCCAAAATAATTGATTTATTTGGTTCAAAATTTTGTTTTTTTTAAACGTAATATGAGAATTTTTAATTTGACATTTTTTGCTTGTAATAATGCTATAATTTTACCTTATAAATTAACAATCTATTAATCAGATACGCTGTATGTATTAACTGCGTTCTAACCAATAAACATTTATTTGTTTTTTTCTGAATTTCAATTATTGTTATCATTCGGTTATCAAAAACTCCAAATCCCAACGTAATTCTATTAAGCGGCGTGCATTGTGCCTAATAACGATCAACTACCGGGAATACGCACTAAGGGCATGTGCATGTGCGCTAAGAGTTATGTCGGTCAAACGGGAAGAAGTATTTAGAGCAGAGTTTAAAAATATCAACGAGGTGCCCAACTTAGACGCATAAACAAAACTGTAGTAGCTGAACAATTACATGATAATAGAGATCACTGAATTGACAACGAAAACCTAAAGATATTAAAAAAAAGCAGAACTAGCACTAGCTAATAATACGCGAATCTATAGAAATCATAAAAACCTCACCAATTTTAATCGTGAAGATAGATATAAACTTATCAACACATGAAGATCTACGTACGTAAAGAACACACAAGAGAGTATCGGACAACTACAATCGCGGCTCAACAGATCAGAACGAATTCAGATCAGCAAAGCGAAATCGAGAAACCGTATATAACAAGAAGTACACAACAGTAACGCACAATAGTAGCTTACGACACGATACTATTTGCCTAGGTACTGTAGCTGCATAATGTACGTAGGAACCACTAATAAATATAGACTATACAAACAGTTCATTTAACCTTTAACCAAGATTTTGATGTGCTATTGATAAAGCAATTTAAAAAGCCACCAAAATGGTAAAATATTAGGATGAAAAATACCCATTAAATCTATCTAAAGCTAAAAGAGAACAAATGACAAAACACAAGTTTTCAAAACAAGTATATTTATTTAATCACAGAAAGAGAAGTTAAAAACGAGAAGAAGATTACATAGGTGCGATTAAACGCTAGAACTTAGGTAAATATCACAGTCTATAGTTGTTGAAGTAAGCCCCCTTCGGTTGGGGTACGTCGTACAAAAAATTAAACTTGTCAGCCTAACCTATACATTCCATATCATAGATGAGTGTGAATAATTAGAAGTGAAAACTTTGCTGGATACATACTTATAACACGTAGGAAACCGTACCAAAAAGAAAAAGTAAGTTTTCTTTCATCGATCTTTCTATATCAAACATTAATTAATTGACAGTAATCCCTCCAAATGCAGCGGGAAGTGAGCATTCCGGGAATAAATCTTATACGGTACAAACATTATACTAAAACACTTTTAACATAACAATGTGTATATATTTTTTCTATTATTAAGGTGGTTGTATAGGCAGCCAAACATTCATAGTTTCATATTTCAAAAATGATTATCATATTGTTAGTAACCAGTGTAAATTATTGTAAATAAATTGTAAATAGTGTTTGTGGTGTTATTTCAAGTTACAATTAAATTAAAAGAAAGGTTTAGCTCGAACCAGCTCCACCGAGCATTCGAAGTAAAATTAAACATCATACATTTTCAAAAACATTTGGTCCTACGAGTCGGATTCAAGATTTAATTACAAATTAATATGGAAAACATCAATGTTGTAATAAAGACAATACAGAATTTAAGAAAATTTGTGCTAATAAAATGGTGAAAGCAAGTCTTCAACACAACAAGGAACAAAGAGGTGGCATCCTTGAATATTCCAGGTAAACCACTTCCTTTAATTACAATAGAAACATTTTATTTTTAGAACTGTACTGTTCACATTTTTACCTGAACATGAATTTCAAGTTATCCCAAACCTTTTAGTTGTATGTATTTTCAATAAATGCAAAAACGTTGCATTATTTTACAGTATTTTATCTACAATGTTCTTTTCATTATTACAGAATTCTTTGATATAAAAAATATATCAATTAGTTTCATTACATTTTCAATCATTCATTTTCAAATAATTTTCAAAATGGCAAAATCGAAAGATACAAAACTCTTAATTACCAAGCTCCAATTTTTAGTTAATAAATTGGACAGATTCAGAACATGATTAATTCAATAGATCAGAAATTTGCAGTGAATTAGAATTTCAGTCATTAGAAAGTTCGGTTAGATCAAAATAAATCCATAGAAAATGAATATACAGAACTTTCAGCACAAAGCGTCTTCATTTTCCAATAACATTAGAAAATTTGCCTAGTTACAGAAAGAGTTCGAAGAGGAATATTTTCAATTAATTGCTAAGGCCTCGCTCATTTTAAAAACAAAGATAGATGTAATTCGCAATCACCCAGTAATTCATTAAACAGTTCAGAAACACTTCAATCGAACTGCAATGTTAAGCTTCCGATGCTAAACATACCTACGTTTTCAGGTCACTATACAGACTGGGCTAGCTTCCATGAAACTTTTACAGCGTTAATTCATAATAACTCTAATTTATCAGATGTAGAAAAATTCTACTACTTACAGAATTCATTAAGGGGTTCCGCAAAAGAACTCACTCACGATTTAACAGCGACGGCTGTAAATTACAAAATAGCCTTAAGTATGTTGAATGACAGGTTTAACAATGAAAAACTCATAATTTTTTTACATCTAGAATCAATTTTCGAGCACACTAAACTAACAAAGGAATCAGCCTTTGATTTGAGAAAATTTCAAGACAATCTAACCCGTCACTTGAGGGCATTAGATAATTACAAACTTTCTGATGATAAATTTAAAGCTGCAGTCTTAGCATATATAATCAAATCAAAAGTAGATGTAAATACAGCTGCTTCTTACAGTAAATTTAAATTAAAGCAAATACCATCTGTTGATGAATCACTTTCATTTTTGTCATCTAGATGTGAGATTTTAGAAGATATATCCCCTAGCAATTTTTCACAACCTTAATACTAGATCGTCCACAAATCACAGTATTAAAAATTCCAAGTACTTTACAAAACCTAATGTTGCGCACAATGTTAAACAGTCATTTTCAATTACAAAAAATTACAGTTGTGTTTTGTGTAAGGGTAATCATCTTATTTATTCTTGCTCAGCATTCTTGTCGTTATCAGTACAAAGGCGGTTAGAAAAAGCAAATGAATTGAAAATATGTCAAAATTGTTTGAAGCATAGTAGCAACTACAAGTGCAATTCAAAACATAAAGTGCAAAATTGTCATAAACCTCATAACAGTCTTCTGTGTTTCTCCAACTCGGAAATTACTTCAATCTCAAAAGAACTTCTCACGGCGATGAACCAGGTCCTTCAGCTTCAGGCGAAGTGACCATTTCGAGTTCTTCACTTTCATCTGAGCAAACTGCTTTATCATGTACTAGTTACAATGAAGTTTTGCTGTCTACAGCAATTATTAGAGTCCTCACAAAGGAAAATAAATGGATACATGCAAGATGCTTGCTAGATTCTGCATCTCAAGTTAGTTTTATTACAAACGATCTTTGCGGAAGGAGTTAGGTTATAAACCTACTACAATAAATACTTCTGTGATTGGTATCAATGGAAACACGTCCATTTTAAACAAGACTATGCAAATCAAAGTTTCTTCGTTACAAAATGCGTTTCAGACAACTCTCCCATGTTTAGGAATTCTAAAATTACACAAAACTTGCCGATTAGAAGCTTTGACAATACTTTGCTTGATATTCCATCAAACATAAAATTGGCAGATATGAACTTTAACAAATCTAGTCCCATTGATATTCTTATCGGTGCTACTCATTTTTACAGTTTAATGTGCATTGGTCAAATTTCAATAGGTAGAAACATGCCCGTCTTACAGAAAACTTTATTGGGTTGGGTCATTTCAGGCAATCTTGGAAGGAAAAATGTCAAGTCTCAACTCAGCTTTTGCAACGTTGCTCTCACAAATGAAATTGAGGAGCAAGAAAGTAACATTTCGAATAAAACACTCTATTCAACGCTTACTAGGTTTTGTAAATTGAAAGTATCCAACCACAAAATCCCCTCTCATTATTATCTTTTGAAGAACAGTTTTGCGAGAAACACTTTCTTGAAACTGTAACGCGAGATGAAAATGGTACACTCGTAGTTTCAATTCCATTCAATTCAAAACTATCATTGTTAGGTGATTCCAAAGAGCGTGCGCAAGACAGATTTTACAGCCTAGAGAAAAAATTTGCAAAGAATCCTTTGTTTTACAAAGAATATTCAAAATTCATGCATGAATATATTCAGTTGGGTCATGCAACAAAAATAACTAGTAATGTGGCAGGTCTAAAAGACGCCGCCGTTTACACAATTACAACTCTCGATAGGAAAATGCCAATCAACGACATTCCCAATTTTTATCTCCCCCACCACGCAGTATTTAAAGGTAATTCATTAACAACCAAAATACGTATCGTTTTTGATGGTAGTGCAAAATCAGATTCAAATATTTCAATCAACGAAACTCAAATTGTTGGTCCTGTTTTACAAGACGACTTATTTTCTATACTGTTACGTTTCCGACAAGGTAAAATAGCACTAACTGCAGACTGTGAAAAGATGTATCGTATGATAAAAGTACACCCGTCTTTGAGAAAATTCCAATGTATATTGTGGCGAGACAATTCAAAACAAACCCTTGATACATATCATTTAAATACAGTTACTTATGGCACTGCATCCGCTAGCTACTTAGCAACCAAATGCTTAGAGTATCTGGCTGATCAAAATAAACACAGGTTTCCAAAGGCAACAAATGTCATCAAAACTTTATTTTACATGGACGATTTACTTTTTGCATGTGATACTGTAGAAGAAGTCCTTCAAATAAAGAATGAAATAATTGAAATTCTTAATACAGCAAACATTCCGATTCGAAAGTTTTTGTCTAACAGTCCAACCGTCATGAACGAGACTGGTGACTCGAAAACCACGTTTTTCACTGTTCTTTTGGGTGAACGTTCTAATGCAAAAGCATTAGGCCTTTTTTGGAATTCTGTTTCCGATTACATTTATTACAATGTGCAACTTCACAACAATGGTCCTTCGATAACAAAACGTTCAATACTTTCAATGATATTTCAGTTTTTTGACCCCCTAGGTTTATTGTCGCCTATTCTAATTACAGGTAAAATAATCATGCAGAAGCTATGGCAGCTTAAGCTTTCATGGGATGAATCTGTTCCATGTTCTATTCAGTCGCAGTGGATTAATTTCAAGTCGCAATTACTTAATATAAACTTATTACAAATTCCGCGGTGCGTAACTTTGAGTCTAAAATGCACAATACAGCTACACGGGTTTTGTGATAGCAGCTCGGTTGCTTACGGTGCATGTATTTATGTGAGATGTACAAAATTCAGCAATCAAGTGTCAACACATCTACTATGCTCTAAATCTAGGGTTGCTCCATTACACACTATAACAATACCCAGGCTAGAATTATGCGCAGCTGTATTTACTAGTACAGCTTATGCATAAGGTGAGAAATGCTCTTACAATCGATTGCAGTTCAGTCTTTCCTTGGTCTGATTCATGAATAGTCGTAAACTGGATTCAATCCGCACCCAACAAATACAAAACATTCATAGCCAATCGTATTGCTGCCATACAGGAATTCTTACCCGGTGAACATTGGCGTCATGTAAAGTCTGAAGACAATCCCTCAGATATTATTTCTCAGGGAATCTCAACAGCTGAAATGCTAACTAATTCTCAGTGGTGGACTGGACCTAATTTTCTATCAGATACAAAAGAATCATGGAAAAGGGATTACCTTACTACTGCTACTACAGAAGTTTTAGAGTTAAAGGCGACTACATTAACCGTGACACACTATGAATTATTGCAAAACGATTTATACAAAAAATTTTCAAGTTTTGGGAAACTACAGCGTGTTGTAGCGTACATGCTGAGATTTATATCAAATTGCAAGGGTCCCTCGCATATTCGCAACCTTGGAACTTTAACAGTTACAGAATTTGCAACAATCATCTAATTTGTTAATAAGAGCTTGTCAGCAGTCTTGCTATTTTAAAGAAATACAAGCTTTAATGGGTAAAAACCATTAAAATCCACTTCCAACATTTTATCTTTAAATCCATTTTTAGACGAGAATCACATTCTCAGAGTAGGTGGTCGCATCGCAACGTCTCGATTCGAATATGAAAAAAAACATCCAGTGTTACTGCCTAAAAGTCATCCCTTACTGAATTATTATTCCAACGATTTCATAAAGATTTATTACATTGTGGTGTTCAACAACTACTTGCGTGTATGCGTGAACAATATTGGCCTATTTCAGGAAAGACTATTGCAAAGAAAATAATTCGAAATTGTATTCAATGTTTTCATTACCAAAACCTTTATATTACAATCCTTTAATGGGCAATTTACCCTCAAAGAGTTAGAACCCAACCAACCTGCGTTTTATAATACAGGTTTAGATTATGCAGGACCGATTCTTTTAAGGGATAGAAAGCTGAGAGGAGCCAAACTAATAAAGGCTTATATCTGCATATTTGTTTGCTTGGTTACGCGCGCAGTACACCTTGAAGTCGTGACAGATTTATCTACAAATTCATTTATTGCGGTGCTTAAGCGTTTTGTTGCACGTCGAGGCAAACCTTTTTACAATATCTAGTGACAATGCAAAGAACTTTGTAGGTGCTAGGAACCAACTGCAGGATCTTTATAAATTTTTACAGAACCCAAGTACGCAAAACAAAATTTCAGATCATTTGCATGTTCAGAGCATTAAGTGGGAATTTATCACTCCGCACGCACCGCATCAGGGTGGTATTTGGGAAAGTGGAGTAAAATCTACAAAGCTACATTTAAAAAAGGGTTTTGGGTAACACAAATTTAACATATGAAGATTTCTGTACAGTTCTAAACCAAATAGAATGTGTTCTAAATTCCAGACCCTTATCCTGTCTATCCACGGATCCTTTAGATTTAAATCCCTTGACTCCGGGTCATTTCTTAATTGGGAAGCCCTTGTGTGCAATACCAGAGCCTAATTATTTAACTACTAAACAAAACCGTTTATCTATCTACCAACGAAATCAACAACTTGTGCAACATTTCTGGCAACGTTGGAGCAGAGAAGTGGTTCCAGAGCTACAGCAGCGAACTAAGTGGTACAAAAATTTACCTAACCTCATACAAATTGGTACTTCAGTTCTCATTCGAGAAGACAATCTTCCACCTCTCAACTGGTTGCTAGGCAGGGTTACAGAAATTCATCAAGCTGCTGATGGTGTTATACGTTCATGTGCAGTTAAAACGCCTAGTGGTAATATAATCAAACGGCCAGTGAATAAGTTGTGTGCATTACCAGTGTAAACATTTTTTTTGTTTTATTTCCATGTACCGTTATGTGTCTTGCTTATTTACTAACATTTTTTTTTGTTTTGTATAAAAGTTTTAATGTAATAGGTATATGTTGAATGCTACCGCATTTCAAGGTGGCCAGTTTGTGTATATATTTTTCTATTATTAAGGTGGTTGTATAGGCAGCCAAACATTCATAGTTTTTTTGTGAGGCATTAAGGGCATTGCATTCGTACCTCGGTCCTTGTACGAGTAGGTACGCTTCGACAGTTGTAGCGTTAGCTACCGTTATTTCAGTTTCATATTTCAAAAATGATTATCATAGTGTTAGTAACCAGTGTAAATTATTGTAAATAAATTGTAAATAGTGTTTGTGGTGTTATTTCAAGTTACAATTAAATTAAAAGAAAGGTTTAGCTCGAACCAGCTCCACCGAGCATTCGAAGTAAAATTTAACATCATACATTTTCAAAAACACAATGTGTTACTGGATTTTAAAATAGGACAATCTCTGCTGTACGCTTTGCCGCAAAATATCCAGCTGTTTTTTAAAGGTTGCAATTATTCTTCATTTGCATCTGCTTCCTCATCGTCAACTAATGAAGTTACACTTACACAAATGTTTTTATTTGTAAAATTCTCTGCAACATTTACATATGTTGTTATTTCTTGCTATCCAGTATTCAAATTTGCTACTTGGTTCCAGGACATGGCAATGAGATGTAAAGTATCCAATAAATTTGTTTACTTGGCTAGATCTTTTGCACTAATATTTTGCGTATCCTCCACTCTTCTAAAATGCATTTCTTTTGATAATAAGCTTTTAAGGTTCTTATAATGCCTTGATCACACGGTTGTATTATATAAGTTGTATTAACAGACAAAAAAATTACTTTTATGTTTTTTTAAATCACATTTTACTTTATGTGTAGTGCAATTGTCTACTAAAAAGGTGATTTTGTGATTCAGAGTATTGTCCTACTTTAATAACCATTCATTAAAAATCAAGGTTATCCAGGCATTGGCATTTGAGTAGTAATTGACTGGTAATTTATTTACTGTTTTCAAACACCTTGAATTTTTTACTTTACAAAATTGTTAAACGCTTTTTCAACGTTTTAGACCTCTTTGTATTATCTTTTTTAAATATGCATGTATGATCTAAGAGTGCGCGAAAATACAAACCAGTCCCGTCATTCATTTTCTATCCAGTTGTGTGCATTGTTGAAATCAACATCTTTTTGCTCGCCATGTGTTAGTTTGAATATAATGTTACCCTTTTCTTCTAACGATAAAACCATCCTTCCGATGCAACAAAATTTTCTTTTTTTATTTGCTTCCCAAGTTCTTCTGCTTTCTTGCACATCTACGGGTCATCTATACGTGCAGATTCCACTTGATTATTTTTTTCAGTGCGGTTTTTTTTAGTGGTTAAATTCACATTTTTCAGCAGCGTTTTCGGTTTTAACACGGTTTTTACGATTCTACATAAAACTGACTGCAAAATTTTTAATATCGTATTTTTGTAAGATAATTTTTCTTTTAAACTAAAATTGTGTCTTTGTATTGCGTCAGTTATTGTAGTGTTCAAAGAAAACTGATTCAACCAACTAAGATAAGTTAGTGATTGAGTTGATGCTCGGCGTGTGCAAATTTTAGACGGCACATAGTTGCCAAACCCAGGATAACTGATAATTAGATTTCAAACCATATTAATTTACAGAAAAGAAGAGGTCCGATATCACTTGAGCTTGTAAATAAACAAAACACGTTACTCTTTTTAATTGAATTCACATTCACCGAATAACCTTCGATAAAAAAATTTATGCAAAATAGGTTATTGTTCATGTATAGAAACAAACTTGAGAATAAAATTAAAAACATTAACCAAAATTATGATTATTATAAGCAATGTTTTTGTTATTTAGTAGTATACATCCAACCCGTTCTTTAATAAAGTGGTAACATTACTCGATTTATAACAGTTTCCGTGATTTTAATAAGCGGCGTGCACTGTAGTATGAGCTGGTCTATGTTCCTTACAGTGTTGCATTGTGTGATGTTTTTTTTTAGTTTAAGTACTTTAAATCAGTCTTTAATATCGAAAACTTAAAATGTACCGGTGATGACAATTTAAGGAAACATTGTGAAAATTTTAATCATGGCTTTTACAGATTGATCAGAAAAAGATATTAATGCTATAAATTTGTTTAACAAAATAAATAAATAGTTACACATTTTTTTAGATCTCTTTAAACGTTTCCCAACAATTGCAATCGCATTTCGTTAACAAATGCTACCATTATGTATTAGCGATTACCAAAAATAACATTTTTAATATTAAAAAAACACTACAATGTTTTACTGAATTGACTAAAAGTCTGTAAGTAACAAAATATTTTTGTTTACACATTAGTATTGATACAAATATTGTACTTTCAGGATATCATAAATAATGATGCTAAAAACGTTAAATTTTTAAACAAACGAAAGACATTACTTTGAACAAGTTTAACATCTTAAATTACAATATATCTAACAAAAATTGATTTTATATTTGATTTTATCGTTTTTAGACAGATAAATTCCTAAAATTTTCTATACATAAATGTTAAAAAAATTAATGAAACTGTTAATTTTTAACAAAATTTTTGTATATGGCAAAATAAAAATTAATTAATAACTAATGTAATGTTTTGTATTTATTAATTGCTAAAAAGATATTCTATAACTCAAAAGGAAAAGAACTTTTACTTCTGTAATTTTCTTAACAGCGATACTAAAAACCTCGAAAAGCTTTTAACGACATTTCATGCTACACACACATGAATGCGTACAAAAGTCAACTCTTAAGTTGACCTATTGAAAAAACTTTTATTTATCAGAATTTGATTTGTATAATACATATAAGTCATTTCCGTAAAATATAACCGAAGATTAAAACAAGATCGGTTTTATAGATACCTTATTGAGTTGCAACTTAAAATCAGTTATGGTTTATTAAATAAAGAATTGAATAACACACGTTACTAATGTAATTTTTTTAAGTAAAAATTTTGCATAAATTTGTTGAAAAGATATCGATCGCTTTTTACCATAAAACTTTTACAGCATACTGTGGAAGCAGGTTACATTAGTAACATAAAGAGAACAGTTTAGAACAAAATGTAAACGTGAGATGCTTCAAAAGTAAATTGTTTTTCTTCTATTTTCAAATAAAGTATTAGATTGTTAAAGTACGTGCTGATAAGTTTGACATTAAACGGTTAATGTATTTTTGATTTTGTGTTCGGTAACAATATTGTATGTAGGTTACATACTAGTAAAATATACTATAATATCAATAACTTTGAAATATTAATATATAATTACATGAAATAAATAACAAAGTTTTTGTTGCATAATAAAACATATAAAACCATTAACGTATTTGAAGTGCGTCACCAGCGAAATTATCAGGTACATTTCTAAACAAAGCAACGTTCTATGTGTACTTTAATATTTAAAAGCATTAAAGTAAATATATTAAAATATACCATAAAAATGTTTAAATAAGAAGTATACCTACAATATATAGGCGTAGCAACGATAATTACAATAATTAGTTGTATTTTATTTCTTTAAAATAAACGCAACATTTTTTTAAATAATTTTTTAACGTTTATAAAAAAAATTGTTTTTACGTAAATGAAAACGTTTTTAATTTTTTTTAATGTGTGAATGCTATATGTGAAATAATTTGATAATTTTATGTAGTTGGAATTTTTATTATAATAATTTACAATTTATAGTAATAAGTTTTAATGTAAATAAAATAATGTATTGATTTAATTACGTTTAAATAGAAACTGAGAATAGAACTTAAAACACGTATCGTAGTTCTTAGATATCTTTTTGTCATACAGTGTAAATGGGTTAAGCTTACAACTCGATCCACTTTGAATACCGTGATTAATTACATTGTAAATTATTCTCTATTTAACGGTTGTATTAAAAATACTTTAACAAGTGATTGAAACGTAATTAAAATTACAATACAATATATAAAAAAATTTAGTATAACAACTACTTGAACAAATGTTATTTATACGTTTTAATCTTTTTAAAACTACAAAATATTACAAAAATATCAAAAATAGAATACAACTGAGTACTCGTGTCAGTAGGTAACATATTACTAGTTAGGTTCGGCTGCGCTTTATGCCGTAGCAAATATGGCTTTATAGTAGTAATTCTGTAAACAGAATATCTTATATACTAATATTAAAAATATTTTTCTACGGCGAATATCGTAACAATAATAATTTTGAACTTGACAAACCATTAGAGCAGTGGTGTTCATCCCACTTAGATGAGCGGTAAAGAACACCCTAAGTACTAGCAGCGTAAGAACCAGTAAGAAAATGAGTCTTTTCAGTATAAATTATAACTTTAATGTTTGTTTACTTCAATTTATTTGCAGGTACTGCAAATTGTAGAAGACCGGTCACAAAACAGTACTGGAAAAATAACTCGCAATTTTGAGAAATTTTTAATTATACCCAGTGAGAAGAAAAATCATTTTAAATAATATCGCGATCGATTAAAGAGTGGGATTAACCTTAAAAAAGACTTTGATGACGCAATTGAAGGCTATAAGTTTATCATTAAGAATGTTGGTAATAACATTAAACAAAAAAACAAATTGCACATCATATGCGTTACGCACCAAAATATTTTAAACCTAGGACAGAGAAAGAACAGTTCTAAAAAAAAATTTAAGAGACTATACATGAGCAACAACGTAATTCGCTTTTCGTATTAAGAGACAGAAATGCCCAAACCGGAGATAATGTAGTCCTTGGCGTAAAACAAAGATTCAACGAAGACGTATATAACGACAATGGAGATAAGTTAATACACTTTTGTATAGACAATAACTTAAAGACAAACAATAGCTTCTTCAATTACATGCAATACAAGTATGCATGGAAGAATACGAGGGGACAACGTTCAGTAATAGATTACATAATATCAAATAGACAAATATATTTAACACAAATAACACCCGCCAGAACGCTAAACTCATCAGATATTAGGACCAATACTGTTATGTAAATTAAGAGCGCAAATACAAAAAACTAAGTCGAAACATTCCATATATTAAGAGAAATTTAACATTGAAAACCTATAAGATGAAAGCATAAGAATCCTATATAAAACAGTCCTTGAAGGATACATTAGGAATAACAAAATAAACAAAAATAAAAGTTTAAATTCCCACTCGTCAAAAATAAAGGAGAACATAATAAAAGCATCAAAAAGAAAAATAAATATAGAACAACAAAACAAATATCGAACAGCATCTTTTTGTGAAGAAGTAAAAGAGCTATCGGATAGTAAAAGGCAAGATTTTGTAGAATACAAACAACATCAGATTAATCAGTTAAATGAAAATATAAACTAGTCAGAAATGGTGTAAATTGAAAAATTAAAACAATAAAACAAGAATACTGGAAAAATTTACAAGGCAGTTTGAAAAGGATTTACACGGACAACAAATACAGATTTGGCAAATGCTCAGGAACCGAAGAAAGACAACTAAAATATCCGGCAATACATGGGTCAAACATTTCAAGACGCTATACACAGCAGAATAACTTATAACAAACCACCAGATAATAGTAAACGTAGAAGTAAACAAAAAAATTAAAGCTTTGAACAATAGGAAATCACCGGGCTCAGATAAAATAACAAATGAGCAGGTAAATTATGGAGGAAAAGCACTGATACTGAAATTGATCATGCTATTACAAAACATACCTAACACATCAACCATACCAGATAAATAGAAATTAGGCATCACAATCCCAATTTTCAAAAAAAAAACGGAAAACAAATCTTTGACAATTACCGAAGTATAAATTTGCTGAATACAGGCGAACAAGAGTTTCAAAACAATAGATCCTGCGTTGATGCAATATTTCTAGTCAGACAAATGACAGAAAAAAAAAGGAATTTAACAAGCATGAATTTATGTGTTTTGTCGATAGAACGAAGGCATTTGATCACTTACAACTTCAACTAATGGATACTCTAGAAAAAAAAAGTACCGGATGGACTGATATTTTTTATACGGAACATATACACCGACAACTAGACACAAGTAAAAACTTACATGTCAATACTCCCAAATAAAATCCAAATTACTTAAGAAATCAGATGAGGGGATTTATTCATTCCACTACATAGGGTTGAATGAAATAATAAAAACAACACTCTACAAATGCCTTCGTGAATATAAAATGGGAGATCAAGAAATCAAACTAATATGTGACGCGGACGACGCAAATCTTATTGCGGACAACGAAGATAATCTGCAGTGCTTGTTATTCTAATTCAATAAATCTTGTAAAAACTTTGGACTACAAGTGTCGGACAAAAAGACAAAAACACTAACAATTAGTAAAGAACCGTTACGCTGCAAATTAGAAGTAAATGGAAGTATAGTAGAGCAGGTCAATAAAAATGACGCGGAAAATAATGGGCGCAACCAAAAAAAACCACATACGAACCGAGGACATTAGACGTAGCTGCAAAATACAAAAGATAGATGAATAAATCAAAATAATAAAATTAGAATGGAATAGCCACATATCAAGAATGAATGACGCTAGAATGGTGAAGAAAGTTTGAGATCTTTCACCAAAGGGTAGAAGATTCTTCTAATTTTACAAGAAGAAGAAGATCATAGATCCTTTTAAAAAAACCAGATTTTGTAATTGATGCGTTCGTGAATTAATTTATGAAAAAAAATTTACAACTGTAGAAAAGAAAAACACACAGTATAATATTATAAAACATCTTTACGGTTTGATAACAATGAATTACGATTACGGTATGTCTTATCTTGGTGTATAATGTGTATAAATCATGTGGCACCAAAGTCGTGTAGTTTATGTAACCTTGAATCTCATACATAAGCAAAGTTGTTTTTTATCATTGCCTTTTACGTTCAAAGAGGTTCTGATTCACTGTAACAAGTAAAATAACATGAACAAAGTCTATAGGCAACATACCGTACAGTATAAAGATGAATTATTATGCTCTTTGATATAAACTAGAAACTACCAGTTTTTTACAATCATGTCACTGTATCGTGTTCTAAATTAATTAACATATATCTTGCTTATTGTATACACAGATTGCATTTTTGAATTTAAACGCAATTGAAAATATTATTATTTTAAAAAGTAATAAAATTTTCTTATTACATTTTAAGTAAATTTGCATTTATAATTTTTTTTCTTAAAATATTTAATGTTTAATGCATTGATATTTGTATAACTATTGTGTACTTTGTAAACACTATTAGCTATAGTTTTTAATTTATTTAGTATTCAGGAAAGTTTTTGAACATAAATGCGTAAATCATTGAAACGTTATATGTAGTTAAGCTGTAGTGAATATTTATGGTTCAGTAGGCGTATTTATGAGGTAATATAATTGTATTTGCTTTACAAACTTTGTAGCAACTAGTTTTAGTTTTTTACCTTTACATTAATTTTTTTAAACGTTAGTAAAAAAAGTTTATATGTTTAATACAAAAATTGTTTTAAACAGCTACAGTAAAATACATAGAGGTTATATTAAGTATATAGTAAAAAACTAATGTTAAAACAACGTAGACTAAATACACTGAAAATAGTTTTAAAATTTATTTATATGTTGATAAAAGTAAAAGTTATAAAAATACCAATAACCGTTTTTTTAATAAAATCTGTTAACCAAAAATTTAAAAATGTTAAAAGCTTTAGTTTTACCTTTATAGTACATTAGTTTTCATTAACAAGATCACTTTGCTTTCACTTGTAAAATTACATTATATGCTTACGTTTTGTAAATATATTAATTTAGAGGCATTATAATTAATTCATTTGGTTATACATCTATCTAATTTTACGCTAAAATACTTAAAGGTAACTAAGTAATTGAGCATTAATCGAATTTATTATTTACATTATGTTTTGTGCTTCTATGAAGTACTAATTCGTTAACAATTTACAATAAACTTTACACAATAACTGAAAGTGTACATCTAATTAGTACAAAGATAATCTGTTTTGTCTATTGTTGTTATTGCCGCTTATAATAAAAACAAAAACAGTTAGTACTGACTTATTCTATAACCAAATTTAACATAGCCGGTTGATGTTTTTTAAGAGTTTTAATAACTATAACCCTTAAACATGAATATGTTTCATTTATTTTTCTTAATTATATATACTTTGCAAAATAGCACTTCTAAAAGAAATACAGATGTTTATATACTTACTATTTGTAAATAAGAACAAAATATTTAATACTTAATCAATTTAACAAGATGAGACCTTATTGTGTAAATACCTTAAACAAAAACATTTTAAATAAATGTGTTTTAGATATTCAATTATAAAATATTAGTATAATATAAAAAATTAAACAAACACATTTAAATTATTTTTTATATTTAACAATTATTTTATTGGTAGAATATTTTTTGTAGTTACTTCTATATAAAAGTTACATTTAAATATTTAACGTTTTGATTTGTACTGCTGGGTTAATAGCATTGCGTGCTGTAAATACGTTTTATGGAAGCACAACAATAATGATGTTGTTGAACTATTAAAAGAAACCTGTACAAGACAGTGTAAGCAAGATATTGGCATACAGATATAAAATTGTACACTAAAGTTTAAACTTTATTAGAGAAAAACGTTAAACCGTTGGATTGGCGTTATAAAATTTTATAGTGGCAGAAACCTTTGGTTTTTCAAATAAATGTGTTTTTTTTTAATTTGTTTTTAAACAATAAAACAAATAAATATTTAAGTCACACAAAAATGAGACTATCAACATTTACATACCACAGTTTAAAACTATTTTAATCAAATAAATTCAACACAATTACTACACTTGTTGAAACGGTAAGTTTTAGCAACAATATTGTTAATTTTTAGCAACTATTTAGGTAAAGGTTATAGTAATTTCTTGTATAAACTATAGCTAATTAAGTACTTTTATTCACAATGATTTATTGCGATGGCTTATAAAATACTTTAACAAAGATAATTGTAGTAGTGTTGTTAATTTTAATTTTAATCTGTAACTTTATGAATTTTTTTCCTATCACATTAAACGTATATATAGTGCTATCAACAACATTATTTGATATATTACAGATGTTTTTTTAGTATAATAAGGTCAGTGGCCAAATAAGTTTAAGTAAAAATAAAATCTAATTTTATCGATAAACAGTTGTTTTATGTAGCGCACCGAATTGATTTAATTTTACATTTACTACTAACTTGAACTGTGATAATTGTGAATATAAATAATCAGCAATATCTATTTATAATAGTTTTTTGTTTTAAAATTACTACAAATTATTAGAAAAATAATTTCAGTTGATAATCATTACATAAAAATTAAGATTTGTCTTTTACGTTTTTAACTAAAATAATTGTATTAAAAACCAACGGTGTATAAATTAAAAGTTAAAAGAACTAGGTTAAAAACTGTAAAAGTTATAAAAAACAAAATGTTGCATATGTGTTGCTTAATATTTAATATAAGCACGTGCAAAATAAGAAGTTAGCAGTAGATTAATTTGTTTTTCGTACTTATACGTACAATTTTATACCTACTTTATTTAAAAAAATATAGAAATAATCTCTTGAGTGCAGTAAAAAAAATATTACTATGCGATTTATGATTACACCGATTTATAACAGGATATAAAGTTGCTTCCACATGTTACTAAATTGGAATTAGTATGTTATTTTACAACATGGAAACCAAAAAAAATGATTTGGATTTACTTAAACTTATATATAAATTATATTTTTTAAAAAAGACGATTTATAATTGTTAATTAAAAAAAATTAAGCAAGGTTTGTAAATAAATTAGTTTGCAAAATAAATAACTAACTTTAGATAATATTATTTTCGCACGAAGATGCCGAAAGAACATTATCGACAAAATTGTGGATAGAATCAAATTATTGCCATCTTGATAATTAAGTTACGTTCTTAAAACTTATTTGAGAACCTTTGTCTTTCTGTTATAATTTAAGAAAACATTTTTCTTTGTTAAATTTTTCTCTCGGGAATAATATACATAGTGGAAACAAGTATAGGACTGTCACGACATGCAGTTATATACCGCTAGGGCGTTAACCAAGCTTTCATAAACAAGATTTATAACGACGTTTTTGTTTTATTAGTAAATAACACCAAAACTTTTATGTTATTTAAAATTGTAATTATGTAACAGTTTTTTATAAATTGACTTAGTCTGTAGAAACGTCAAGCTTTTTAGCATGAATTGCTGTCTTTCTTAGGATGCTGTAGCTAATCCTGGTGTTTTCTGTAGAAATATAACTGACGTAAAGCTATTATTCTTGACTTTTGAAGCAAACTAATGCAAATAAAATTAATAAAACGCTTTATGTAATATGTTATAAAGCGGGGCACGTATTATAAATGGAAATGTATGCGTAAGCAATATGAACTTGAATAAATTTACCTATTTAAAATTCATATTTTTGTGTTCTATTTATTACATAAAATATAATTAGATATTTTTAATTGATCAAAGCTATTACAGTACAAGATAATGAATTATGAAAAGATTATTTAAAAGACGTGTACAAATATTCGGTGCACCAAATTTACAAATTTCCACCTAACCCCAAAACATAAAAAAATACACGCTAATGTAAATTATTCACTTCCATAGAAGTCTTTCTTGTGGACATTTGTTGTCCACGGAAGTGATGGAACGCAAACGGAAGTGATAATTCGTTCAATTAAGAGCTAATATCATAATTTTTCATTTAGAAAGATGTTATGTTATTAATAAATAATGACCATTAGTGTTGATATGTTAATTTCACAATGCGTGTTTTAAATTTCTCTTTAGAATCAATAACAACTGAGTCTTGTTTTATGCATGATAAAAGTAGAAAACAATTAACTATATGATGTATACACTATAACAATAAAAATGTTTGATCTCTAATTGATAAATATATATAGTAGTCTTGATCAGCATCCTAAATGCCACGTGCATCATCTACTGCTAAAGAAAAATCGAGAAAGAGAAGATAACGAAAAAAGTTAAGTATACAAAAAGCCAGAGAAAAACTCAAAAATGATCCACAAAAGTATGATGATGTGAAAAAGAAAGACAAGGAAAGATATCAAAAGAAGAAAAAAGCTGGCTTGGTAACCTGCCAAAAACCAAAATTATTACGTGAAGAATAGGTAGAGCAAGCAAGACAATATAGGAACTCAAAGAAAAAAAAGCAACGCGGGCTAAGCTCTTAATAGATAATACGCCTCTACCAAGTCCAATAACTGTAGATTTTAAAGATAATTATCATCCAGGATTGTCACAAAGTAGAAGTGAAAATGGAAAACGATTATCGCGCAGGAATCAGTATAAATGGAAGCAAGAAAAGAAATATTTTCCAAGAAAATTAAAAAATGTCGAAATAAAGAAAGATAAATGTAAAATGAGGTGCAGCCGGCTAAAGAACAAAATTTGTAAGTAAATGAAAAATAATCCAGAGAAGAATGTTGACGCTCGTTTAGAAGGTAACTGTGTAACTCCTAAAATACGAAGAAAACTACTTTTTGAAAAAGTCATTAGAAGATAAATAAAAGCAAATTTTTAAAGCAGTTATACAACAAAGAAACAAAATAATTTTTTTTCTTCTGTGCTTAATGGACATATAATAAAACTGATATCTAAATGATTCACTAAAAAACCTCCACAAAAAATGTATTAATACCACCACTGCTTAGAAGCGGTTTCTGCAAGTTGAGATCTTTTTAGATTCGGATACAGAATGTAGCAACAAGAAATACATGTTTGTGCAAAACAAATACAAACAGTTCTTTATTTGTTTTTACATTACATAAACTAAAAATAATTGATTAAGATGTACCTAATAAAGACATCTAAGCAATGTGCTGCAACGACACTATAGAAGAGAAATGTTTGGAAAAAAGAAGTTAAAAGAAATTTAATAATGACAAAGCTATCCTTCCACACAGTAGTGTTTTATTACTCTAATGGACGAGAATGTTTTTTGCACATTTTTAGAAAACACAAAGCATGACCCAATGTTAATATGTGCCCATTTAAAATCTATTTTAGTAGCTACTCGTAAACTGGTGCCAAATCTAACTACCATTTACTTTTTGAGTTACGGTTCTTCCAGTCGATATAAGAATAAAACTATGTTTCAGCTAGTAGTTAGATATCTGGCGCCCCAATTTAATATTGAAAATGTTTTGCTCTAGTGGGCACGAAAAAGACTCCAGCGGTGGTTTGAGGGTGTATTAAAAGAACTGCGGATATGGTAGTAGCTAGAAGAAGATACATGAATGATTTTGATTACCTTGTAAAGGTGATGAGTGAACATTGTAAAGAAATTCATATTTTAAGAATTGATGACTATTATTCGAAAATAGAAGAAAAGTTAATAAACATTCACGTACAACCATTGAAGAGAACAATGGGTATTTATCAGTTAAGTTGGTCTAAAAGGAATGAGCTTGCTTTATATGTAAAGAAATTAAGTTGTTTTACCTGTTATGTTGGTACAGTATGTGATCATTGAGCATTTGGAAAAATTAACATTGCACCTGAAATAACAAATATCCTTTTTTATTTTTTGTAAAGCAACTTGTTTATTTACTGTCAATTTCATTGTCTGTTTTTTCAGTAACAAAGTAGGTTTCCCAAAAAAAAGAGTTCTACAAGTTTCTGATGTTTATACATCAGATTCTGGAACCGAATACATTGAATAAAGATGCTCATCCACCTCGGAAGATTGACAAGCGATTTTGTTGTAACCACAGTTTCTGGAGTGACTCTTGAAATTCAGTTAGAATTGAAAAAAACGATATTAAAGTTAATGCCAAATTTGACAGATTTAGTAATAAATGTAGATAAATAAAGAATATGATTTTACAAAAGACAACACAGAAAATAATGTACGTTACTCTAGTCAAAAATTTCATAGCATAACTCACTCACATGCAACGCTCGACTGTGCGGCCTCGCGTCGCATTAGCGTTCGTTATGCTATGAAGTATTTTTTGACGCTTGTTACTTAAATGACTGTCAATGGCGAACAGTTTTTTTTAATAGGTATTTTCTAAAAATAATTACCGCTTTGTCATTTCTGTGTAGATGGGTCTCATTTCTGTTGACAGCTGTTTTTAAAAGTTGCTAAAAAATTGAAAAAATAGGTGTTAGCGACAGAAATTAATTTATAAAGCATAATGAATTGTAGAAATAAGTTATTTTAAGTCTAAAACATTTTGTTTGTTTTAATTTTTTTTCATCACTTGAACGTTTTTTTAAGAATCACTCTTTTAAGAATCAATTTATTTATTTTTACAAAAATTAAAAATTAAGTGACATAATTAATAAGTATTTGAAATGTGATCAAAAATATTTTATACTATAGTATCAAAATATACCGTACCAAAACTTATCTATTTTTAATATTCCCAACTTGGGTTACATTACAACAACAACTAATTTGTTAAATTTGAGCACAGTTTTGCTTATTCTACTTATGAAGAAGAAGTATTTATTACTATTAAATATAGCGGAATCATATCCTATAAAATAAGCAAAATAATGTAATGTGTAAGTATGAGTAGAACATATGTAACCAGTATTCAAGGTAAAGGAATATGAGTAGTTGTAGTTATTACTAAAGACGGGCAGATATGCTGTAAAAATAGTGCATATATGTATGTACATAAATGTAAAAATTCAATATAAAGAATTTATTTTATCCTTTCATTAAAATTTTTGTTTCTGGATTATGAATTTAAAACATTTAATATAAAGATACAAAAAAATTTTTTTACGTTTTGTTCTATTCAAAGGTATTTAGTTATATTCAATGACAACACTTTAAACTTACAGTTTCAAATTAAAAAAAATTGAAATGATTATAATATACAGGGTTATTCACTGTATACGGTTGAAAAAATTGTGGTCAAAATACACGACTTTCAAAACATTTATTATATATAAAAGTCTGTAGTTATTTTTTTAAATTATTTTTATATTATACAGGTTGTCGCAAAAGCCAAAATCTGTATATTATTACATTTTTAGATTCTCCGATCAAAATAAGTGTGTGTGTTTTAATAACGTTTATGAGGTCTAAACCTTAAATCATTTTAAACAATTTGAATTTTGTCAAAATATAACGTAATTTTTATGTTTTATATACTTAAGAGATCTACATAACTATAGAAGTTATGTAAGTGCAATTTACAATAAATTCAAACAATAGATTATATTTTATATTCCAATAATTATAATAATAGTCTTATACAGAGTGTTCAAAAAGTTAACTCTATTATTTAAGAACTTTAAGTAGTTATAACTTTATAAATTTAAACAGAACGCCATCTTTTTTAATTAACTAGAAAATATACTTTTGAATTACCAATCGAATCGTATTAGAATGTTTTATAGCTAAGTTTTTACACAATACGACAAATAATTGTTTTTTACATAATTTTTTTTTAAATGAATGTTTTAATAAATCTATTTGCCTATTGTATTTAAAAATATTAGATAATTGATTTATTTTGTTAGTTTAGTTTGCAAAGTCTGCTTTGCTGTATTGATCTTATTTTTAGAATTGTTTAGATCGTTATTGGATCGTAAAAGTTTAAATCGTTATTGATATAATTTTTATTCTTGCAGAATGTCATAAAAAAATGTTTTTCTTCTACTAGTGGTATAAGCTTTCATTATTACGTATAATAGTGGATTGTGAAATTGTACTTTTTTAAGCACAGGTAAATAATATTTTATTATTTACCAGTACAGTAATGAACATATTTACATTTTCTGATAATACTATAACAGTTTCAAGGAAAAAAAGGTTACAAAACTGTCTACCAAAAGCAAGAGATTTTATTTAATGCTAATTTAAGTTTTGAAATCGTTCAATTAATAAATTAATTTGATTTTAAAAATCTAAGTTATTTGAAGTTTGCGCCTAACTAAATGTGAATATTATTAAATTAAATATATTTTAGAAATAATCAATGCTTAAAATAATAATGTTTTTAAACAATTTAAACAACTTTAGCAATAAAAACTTACTTTATCTGTTTATTTTTGTGTTTTAAATCACAATTAAGAATTACGTCAAAATTAATTCTATTAAACTAATGACAACTGTCAGAATCACTGACTTGATTTCTAATTCAAAATTAATATTTTAAATTTGATTTGAAAACAGGTAGAAAAGTTTAAATATTTCTAGTAGTGGAAAAAATTGTATATACACCACGGTTGAGAAGTTCATTATAACCTGCGCGATTTATATCCCTCGACACTTCGCGTCTTGCGATATAATCTATCGCTTAGGTTATAATCATACACTTCTCAACTTTGATATATAATATACTATTAGTGTCTTCTTAAGTTTATGCTCAAAGATTTCGTGAAAGAAATCATCCTAAGCCAAACGTCTTTAGGACACGTTTAAACAAGTTTAAGAAAAGTGAAAATGTCACTTATAAAAAACTCATTATAAGAAAACCTGTCACTGAAGATGAAAACAAAGAAATTGTTTTTGTCGTAATTAGTTCAGTTATCAAAACTCTTAATATTAGTCAAAATCAGATATCTTCAAATACTAACGTTAATCAGACAAGTATTACAAGAATTAAAAAACCAAACAAATTTTATTCTTATAAAATCTAGCTTTGCCAAGAGCTTTATGAAAATGATTTTGATAAACGAATTCATTTTTGTACGTGGGTGTTAGATAGTGGAAAAAAATGGAAACTTTTTAGTTAATGTGTTATTTAGTGATAAAAGTACTTTTCATAATAATGGCCTTGTAAATACATATAATTTTCAATATTATTCTGTTTTGAACGTGCATGAATACAGAGTTATGAAAAATCAGAATAGATGGTCCGTTATTCTGTGTGGTGAGACCATATTTAATTGGACCCTAATTTTTGAAGGACTTTTAAATGGTATGGCGTGTTTGGATTTTCCTTTAAACCAACTTTTAGTATTATTAGACGAAGTCTCTTTAAACATCAAAACAACTATAGGGCTGCAGTTGGATAGAGTTCAGCCTCAACTTTTAAGACAGGTGGATGTAAAGAATTGGATTTTAAAATTAGTCCCTTAGATCTCCTGACTTAACTACACTAGACTCTTTTTATGAAGATACATAAAAGGAATTGTTTACAATGCGCTTCCAACATCTTACGATATGAAAAGACGCGTAAGAGACGCTTTTAGAACTGTAACCCTGCAAATGTTAAAAATGCTTTTAAAAAAAGAATATTTAAGCGTTTGGAAATAAACGGTCGACATTTTGAACAACTTTTTTAATAATCTAACTTTTGTTTTATGATTTGTAGGTATGTTATCAGATTATTATTGCTATCTATTGGTTTATAAATTACGTTGCAAATTTTTAAGCATTTGTACAAATATTGTTCATTATTAATCTTGTAATTGTTAATAATCTAATATTAAATAATAATATAATAATCATTTGATAGGTAATTAAAAAGTACATTTTTTGGTAAATTAAAAAATGTGGTGTTCTATTTAAATTGAAGTAATAACCACTTAAAGTTTTTGAACACACTGTATGAGATGTAAAATTATTATAACTGAAATATATATAGATCATCTATTGTTTGATTTTATTGTAAATTTTGCTTACATAACTTAGACACTTCTTAAGTATTTCAAACATGAAAATTAAGTTACATTTTGACAAAATTTTAGGTTTAGGCCTTATAAATGTTATTAAAACACACATTTATTTTGACAGAAGAATCTAAAAATGTAATAATACACAGGGGTTTCTTTTTTATTTACTTTATTAAATCGGGATTTGTTCACAGCGCCATTCGTAGATTAAACATGATTCAACGTTTGAGTTTTAAGGAAATTAGTAATATTTGAAATATACTTATACACTGCTCAACACTAAATTTGACAATTAGCTGCAAACATTGCTAACAAAATTGTACCAAAATGCAAAACTGTGAGTTAATGATCTACTACGTATATAACATTTAAAAAATGTTAGATTTAATCTGGTATTTACATTTACACGCGTCAAAAAGTGATGACGATATAAAAAAATGCTTTGATTTGTTTACTTTAAAAATTTAACGATAACCGCTTTATAAAACAAAGTCATTATTTAGTATTGCTTGTGTTACAATTATTTAAATTCTAATATGTATTGATAAAAATTATTGATTTTTATACCGTACTCATTATTTCTAATATTTAAAAGTACTATGAAAACTGCTTTACGATTTACATAAAAATAATTAGTTTGCAACATTTAAGCAGTTGATTTGTGTTATGGTATATTTTTGCTGTGTTTCATATTATAAGTACTAACAATTAAGGTAGTTAAAACTATAATTCACTCTATTAAGACTGATTTTACAGTAGATCGCTGTCTAATCTGTCGGAAACAGACATCTGATGAGTTACCTTGAAGCTATAATACTGTTTATTCATATATTAGCGTTAAAGTTGATATACAAAAATTTCTTAAATTATTGTTTTACAAAACAATAATGAAATTGCTTACAATTATAAGAATATGTTTCTAAATTTTAAACAATAACGGTTAACTATTGCTTAAACAACCAATAAAAAAATAAGAAAAAGTTTGCACTCTTAAATTCAATTTCAAACTACATTAGCTTTAAAAGTAATCTAGCAAGAACGTCTTGACTGTCAAAGTATTAGAAAAATTGACAGAGGATAAGAAACTTGAAATGTTCTATTAAAGGTATACCTCAGTAACATAGAAAAACATTTAGTCTTTTAAATAAACTTGTTAACTTTAAAATCGTTTTTAAAAACAAACCAATTTTATTATATTGAAAATAACCTAAAATAAAATTTATTGTATCTACAGTTTTATATAATTTATATTTAGTATCAAAGTTTTTATTCCAGTTTAAATTAAGTTTTATTGTAGGTATTGTATGTAATATATAATTGTAATGTTTAATAATTTAATTAATAAATAAGGTTTGTTTGTTTAGTAACTACTAATTGTAGTAAATTAGACATTTAGGAAATGTTAAAATATATCGCAGCACGTTAATTAATAAAATACGCAACCGTATTATTTATTTAATAATTAAACAAATTTACGTTAATGAAAGCTATTGATAGTTGCAAAAAAATTTTTTATGACAATAAACTCAAGGGTAAAGTCAGTATATTTATAATATGTGACTATAAATGAACTATTATATTATAGAGACTATATATATTTAAGTTAATTAAAAAGTTATTTTAACAATTAATTGGTTATCTGGAAAATACATTTTATTATACATGTAGCTGTATAATTTACTATTAGCTTGATAATATAAAATTAAATAAAAATAAACAACTTAATAAAATGAGTTTGACTTTATAATTCAGTTCTGATTAGGTGCAATTTTTAATAAATATTGTATTGTTCTAGTAACAATGCTGTAAAAATAAATTTTATTATTTAACGTATGTCAAAATTAACATTAAATTACATTTTTAACAATTACTTTCTTAAATGATAAACACAACAAATATAAAAACCATCTAAAAAAGTTGTTGAAAGCTTAAAATATTGAAAATGTCGTTAAACAAGAATTAAATAATAGTAAAAGAATTTAAAACGTTTATTTAGGACTAACGCTGTTTAGACTGAAAACATCTTATCTTTGTTGGGCTTGCTGAAAAATACAATTTACTGAATCATTTAGAGTTATAAAATAAATATTTGTTTAAACATAAAACGTTTTATTTTTTGTAATAGAAAACGAATGTATTTTTTTAAAAACATAAGTAAGTAAAAACGCGATTTGGTCTAAATGAAGGAGAAGCCATTTAAGAGCATATAGTCTTGGTTTTAACACATAGTACAATTTCGTGTTACATTGAAGTTCATACCCGGAGGTAGTTATCATAAAACTTTACATCCTTTGATATTATAACTAAAGAGAAAGTCTTGTCTTGTCATGTTAAATGTTACCTTTCTTCTTAAACAAATATTTAATTTAAAGGTCGAAGAAAAGGATAATTATATATTAAAAAGTTGTTATAAAAATTATTAAAAAAATTTTGTATAACAAGCTCGCAATAAATAATTGTCAACCAAAAAAACTAGCAATGATTCAAATAATAAACGACAAATAAATTTGTTAAGATATACATATTTTTATTATAATTTGTCAACTGGTATATGAACAATTGACAATTGTTCTTAATGGTGTTTTACCACAATCAATATTTATAACCAAGAAAATATAAATCAATGAATCTTTACGTAAAAATATCTTGGTAAATTGTATTTATTATTTATAAATATTATAAAATATTTGATATATTAACATATCTGTAGCTAATAAATAATTTACCGTATCTAGAATAAAACTAACTGTACAGTAAACGTATAATTATAAATAAAAATTGCTTAGTTTTATACACATTAAGATATAATAAATTATGTTTACAACAAATCTTTCAACAAAATAATTTTAAATCAGTTACACTTTAAAACCTATTCCGTTTGATAACATTTGTAAGTCAGGAATTTTTACTAGTAGAAGAACATGTAAATAAACAAAATATGTAATAAATCTTTTGTTTATTTTATAATTTATTATTAGAAAACAGCGTTATATATTACTATCAATCTTATTTCAAAGCCTACATTGTACAGTTATATGTTATTATAATCCAAATATTATAAGTTAAAAAAACTAATGTAATTCAAGAACATAAATGAACACAAAAACATATTATTATCTTCTTGTAAAAATTCAAAGTTTTTATAACAATTACACGTAAAAGCATAGCACATATTACTTTTATTTTTCTAGAAATATGTGTATACGATTTGTTCTAATCAAATTAATCAACTTGAATCTAGATTGTAGTTTTAGAATAATAATTAATATTGAAAATAATGCCGTTTTAAATAAACGTTTTAAAGCGGTATTATGTTATAGTATAAATTTATTCCAGTTGAATAATACTAGCGTTTAGGATAGAATTTGATAAATATATTACAGACAAATATTTTTATGTTATTTAGGCAATATAAACGACAGTTGTTCTAAACAAAAATGCTTACTGTTAATTTGAATTAGAGTTATTGAAAAACACATTATATATTTTTATAGATTAAGTCTTAAGCTAAACCAAATATCTAATATTTAAAAAATGTAGGGAACGTCTTTTGTACAAATGCATAAATTTTATGTTAAGTTGTTCTAGAATATTTTTTTTTGTAACATTGAATATACGATACAGCAAACACATTTTGAGTAAAACAGTTTACACAGTAATAAAAAATATCTTTCTGCATTTATTTTGCAAATGACAGTTTGTTTTTAATTTAATTAAAAAAATTTATTTTAAACAAAAAAACTAAAAAAACAATGTTTGTCTCTACGACTATTTAGGTAAACGGTTAACGTCCAAGTAATTTGTATTTGTTATTCAAAATGAATCATAAAAAAGTTTTTAGTTGATTTAATATATACATTTTACAAAAAAAAAACTGTGGTTATCTTAAAGTATTTCCTGTTCACATTATTAACAAAGATCAATGTTTTTAATTGTAAATACCATTGAAACGTTATTAAGTCTGTTCTAACATGCAAAGTTTTATATAACTAAATTACTAAAATTTAGAAAATGCAGTAATTTTAACTATTTGTAATAAAAATATTTGGATTAACGTTAGTAAAAAATAGTTCTTAAATGCTTTTGTAGTTGTCGTTTTTACAGGAACTTTGCTTTTTAATAGGTAGTTTATATGTTATATATTTAACAAAAAATATGTTTTTAGTTTGCTTATAACGTATTTACTTTCATATTTTCAGAATTAGTAGTTACCGCCTTTTTAATAAGAAAACGTTGATAAATGTGCGCGTAGTGTTTATTTTGTCTTTCTACGTGTTTACATATGTCACACTGACATTATTGCATGTTCTTTTTATAAAGTAATACTTGTTTATTTTAGGAAAATGCAAAGTAGTACAGTTTAACAAATGTTTTATAAGCTACGGTTTTACCGCAACAATTTGTGTTGTGTAAACAACTATAAATGATAAGAATTAATATGTGCAACACTAATTTAGTTTTTATATATACAGAAATGATAAATCATTTGTTAAGCGACTTTTAGCAACAATCTAAAAAAACATGATTGTTAACATTTAATCTAATATTTTATGTATAGATCTTATGTGATTAATAATAATGAACAAACAAAATTTATGTCAAAATGTACTAGTGACAAAAAATCATTATATTAGTATTCTTATTAAAACTGTTTAATTCCGTTTTTATACATCGCATTTAACCAAACAAGTTTCCCGGAAAATATGTGAAGTATGTGAACCAAATTTAAAAATTTGTGGTAGTAAATCAATCGTCTAATCGCGATTAAGAAATTGTGAAAAATACCATCACCGACAAAAGTTTTAATTTGTATTCGTCTTTGTGTTTACAAATTTATTTATTTATTAATCTTTAATTTTTTGTCTCTATTTATCTTGTTATCAAGGTTCATTTTTGTTGCATTGTTTTTATTTTGAGTAATTTTATGCTTATTATTTTAATACATTTAGCATCAAAGCTACTTTACGTTTTGCTTTCTAAAAAAGTATGGCCAGTACATCAAAAATAAGAAACCTGTTACCTACTTAGATAAAACATACATCATATGGAGTTAGGAGGTGGTAGCAATCAGAAAATGAACCTGGTGTGTATCATACAGATATAATTGTTTATGCCGGGTTTATGAGTTTCAAAAGATGCATTATTGTTTTTTTAATCAAAAAATAAATTTGGCGATTACCATGATGATGCGAATCATAACAACTTTGTGCATTGGATGGAAACCCAGTTAATTTCAAATTTGCTTCCTAATGGTACTGTTGTTATATATAACGCGCCTTACCATGGCGTACAAATAAATAAGTCAAAAATATAAAAAATAGAGATTACGAAATGACTACATAAAAAAACAAATTATTGCGTTTAGTGAAACAGTGTAACATTATGAATACATATTATGTTGATGAACTATTAAAGAAACATAGACATATTGTGCTACGTTTATCACCTTACCATTGAGACCTTAAGTTTTGGTATTAAATGCTTTCTCTGAAGTCAAACAATGTGAAATAAACATTGTCAACACGTTAACCATTTACCTGAGAAAATATAGGAACGTGATGACTTATTTGATAAATTAGTGGAAAGTGTGTCGTTTATTGTGAACATTGGTTCATCGGATGACAGTAGTGAATATTACAGTGGTTAAATGTTTGGTTTTTTATTGTTACATTTTAGATTACGTAATATTTTTAACGTAAAAGATTAGAAATTGCACAAATTGTGCAGTAGAATCGTTAAACTGTGAAAATTGATTGCTTTTCTAATAACATTTATGTTGTTATCTATTATAATGTATTACAGTTTTTCTTTATGTTTTTGTTAAATCTTAATTATGTAGTTTTATTAAGTATTATAAGAAATTGGCTAAGTTTTATAACTAGAATTGCTTATGGTTGTTGTTAAAATCTTTAAACATTTCATTTTCTTAAATGTACCGGAGGCAGTTAGTAGATTATGCATAAACAAGTTTTGTTTTTACCCCATTTGTTTCTATTGTATTTATGATTATTTTCATAACTAATCATTATTTGCGCATGGGTCATGCAGTTTTTTTGAAATAAACGTAACTCGCAGATATTTATTTCTGAATGCAACTTGAAGAAAAAAATTTTCGTCGCGTTCTAAGCCGAGCGCACGGTAAACAGCAGTCTTCTACATTGTTTTATGTTTTTTTACTGTTTGTAACTATTGTTCGGTTTGGTATTTTTGGTTTATTTATGTTTGTTACAAATCCGTACGAACTACGTAAGCCCAATTCCATTTATAATTAGGGTAAGGTAACCTCGCAAACTTTGGTGTATTCAGTGGAGTACAATAGGTCAATCACGTGCCAACAATAAATTTTTATGGAAACTACTTTGCCATTTTCTGTGTTATTTTTAATTGCAGATTTATCGAAATGAACACAACAAACTTTAATTCACTTCCCACAAATTCGTTTTACGGATAAAGGTACGGGAATTTGGCTTCTGCTGTAAATGATATTGCCTCCTCTAGTCGCCAAAATAACATTGATATGATCATTATTCTCTCGGAAACAGACCCTCAAACGGACGACGAAGATATTGATGACGATTTTACTTTAGAAAAAAATACGCCTGTGCTTTTTGATGTTCCTGGGGAAATTGAAATCCAATGCTTTTATAGCGACAGTGAAGCGGAGAAGACTATAATATTTTGCTATCCGTTTTGCAAGAATAGTAGAATCAAACTAGTTCTAATAACAAAAATGATGGATTAAATAGAAAAAGAAAAATCTAGCAAAACCAAAATGGAACAAGGACTACACAAATATTTACAACCGCAGAAAGTTTGGACCTTTTAGATATAATGAAACGTGAATTAAAAGATCTAAATCCAGTAGAGATTTTTGAAAAATTATTTAGTGAAGACGTAAGCAACCATTTCGTTCAACAATCTAATTTATATGCTACTTAGAATAATATAATCATTCTTACTTTTTGTCAGATGACAAAAATATTTATAAGTTTTTTTTACTGCTAACGGGTTATCCCAAATTACACCGCAAAAAATGTTAAATGTTAAGTTTAGACAAGGATCTATATTTTTCATTTGTCTCGTCAGCAATGCCAATGTCGATTTCAAGACGTAAAAGGATATATCTAAGAACAATTTAGATAGTAATGATAAAATAGCAAAGCTGCAACCACTAATAAATATTTTGAATTTTCACAATGAGGCGTTTTTTACTAAGATATTTTGGCCACCATTCTTCCAAACAGTTTATCAGAGGTAAGTCTGTGCGTTTTGGCTAAAAGAATTGGATGCTTTGCAGTTCTACTAGTATTGCTAGTCATTTGATACATATTGTGGCGCCGAAACTACTGCTGAGCAAACAACATAAACAATCTAAGGTTGTTCTGGATTTATTGCAAACCGTTGCAGTTCTTTCTGCCATACTATAATTTTGGACAATTATTTTAGTAATGTCCTACTAAAATTACTAAAAGAAAAAAATACTGTGCAACTGGAACGATAAGAGACAACAGAACTAGAAATCGCCCATCTAGTACCTAAACCGAGGAAATTGAGAAAATGTTGAAAGCGTGAATGACGCAGATTCTTTATTGTTGCTCGTTTATTATTATTATTATTAGTCTTTATTGTTGTTTAAGACTCAGTAGAGTATACAAACGTTATATTATACTAAAAGAAATTAAATAAAATTATTATAATATTATAGGAATATAGTATACGGACACTTGCTGACAATGTATTTTTTTAGTTCTTTTTTAAATGTTGTTATAGATTGTATACTTTTAAGATTTTTTGGTAGATTGTTATAATAACCAATTCCTTTACTTTTAGGACTATTTTTATATTTTGCTGTTCTACAATGGTTAACAAAAACATTTTTTTTTGTTTGTGTATCATATAAGTGAACATCTTTATTTAAACTAAGAAATTGTAGATTT
The DNA here is from genome assembly GCA_035610365.1 of Aquatica leii. Taxonomy (NCBI): domain Eukaryota; kingdom Metazoa; phylum Arthropoda; class Insecta; order Coleoptera; family Lampyridae; genus Aquatica; species Aquatica leii. The sequence continues at coordinate 73,341,817 of CM069433.1, forward strand.
TGTTTCGTTAATGATATAAGTTCAAAAATATACAATCCATAAAACGTCAACAGATTTTTTTCTGTAAATATATTTTTACATGATTTATAATAATCTAAATTAAAAATCAACCAAATTATTCTTTTTTGTATTCTAAATACTCGAATAGTTTCAGAACCATGACCCCACAAAACAATACAATATTTGATAATACTATACGCACTCCCATAATAAAAACTTAATAATTTATCTTCGGTCACAGTTTGTTTTAGCAACTTTAAACAATAATAATCTTTATTTACTTTTTTACAAACACTATTAATATGTTTCAACCAGTTTAATTTGGAATCGATAACCACTCCAAGAAATTTTGTTTCTGATATTCTCATTATTTCTTTCCCATCTAACATAATATTAAGATTGAAGTATTTGATATTAGGTCTTTCAATTAAGAGATAGTAACTTTTATTTAAATTTAGAATTAATTTATTTTTATAACACCATTCGTTAAATTCACTAAGCGATTTATTAACTTTTATTTGAAGTTCTGTAAGCTATGATGCAGATACAATAACCGATGTATCATCTGCATACATTATCATTTCACCATTTGTTATATGTTTAGGAAGATCATTTACAAATAGCACAAATAATATAGGTCTAAGATTACTTCCTTGTGGAACACCATTGTTTAATTTGTATTTTTTTGATTTTGTTTTATTAATATCTACAATTATGTGTCGCTGTTGAAGATATGAGCGCAACCATTTGTTAGAAATTCCTCTGATTACAATTCTATTTAGTTTGCTTAATAAAAAGGGAAACAACAACAATATAGTTACTATGGCTACAAATTATGACTCTGTGGATTTTGTTGGCAAAGTGAAACGGAGGTCTGCTGCTGAAAAACTAAAAATTGACGTTCCACAACTTTTTCAAACTTATAACCGATCCATGAGCGGTGTTGTACTGCTTGAATAGTCGGTCAATAATTATAGAATTAACATTTGTGGTAGTGGGTTTTGTTCGTCCACATCATAAATGTTTTGTTATTTAACACATGGCGATTGCATCAGTTAGCAAAACAACAAGACGGTTTAGATTTATTTGGGTTTTAGAGATAGATAAAGCTTAAATAACTTAAGTGTGTACAATATCATTGCAGAATTAGGTGGATCTGCATCAAGTGCAAAGTGACACTTTGTTTAGAGAGAGCGAATATTATTATTAGCTTGGTATGTTCCTAATGTACTCAAATCGAGTACATATAAATGTATATCTCAGTAAATTTTGATTTTTTATTGTGAATGTCTTCTTTTTACAATAATCTTAAAAATGATTTTGTGACTTATTCTCTTCTCTACAGCTTCATACTTTTGTATTTAAATTCATCAACAAAGAATTGTTCTTATGAAATGTTTCATTAGTCAGCTTAATTTAGAAGCTTTGTAACTGCAAATTCAGAATTTTTATTCGTTTACGTAACTTCTAAACTCGCAAATTGCAATAATCATTGCAAAAAACTGACTAAAAATTTTGATTTATAACATATTATTAAAAGCTAATCATTTCATTTTTCTCTGAAATTGTATTGCATTTGTTAGAAAATCTACGCTTAAAGGTATTTTAATTCGTATAGTAAAATATAACTGCTATAATATAATTTTGTTGGAAATTCTAAAGTTTGTTGACCAATGTGAGAAAGTAAATGGTCAATAAATCAACATTTCATACGCGGATGACACAACAATGATATCAGGCAGTTTTGAAGATTTTTAATGCCTCGTAAATAGAAGAGTGTCGTAGTCAACGGTACAATCTTTACATAAACATGTCCCAAAAAACTAGTGTGGTCACCACACGACTTTCCTATAAAGATTTTCTACATATTTTTTTAAGGCTATGTTGTTATAAAACCACTTTAAAGTGATATGTACACGTTTGTATTGACTTCCTAGCATGCTATTATTTTTTTTGAAATTTTTCTCCTCGATTTCACTAAGATATAACCGAAACATGGCAAGTTGAGGTTATGTTGTTATATCGACTATCCCTTATATTTGTGCACCTCGATATTTCTTTTTTCTTTAGTAAATCAGTAAAATGTATCTTGCTATCCTTTCAATATATGAATTTTTCTTCTAAAAAATCGTCGCAGGCAGGATTTAAATCTAGACTATATATGGAATTTATTTTAAATAATAAATCAATTATCTAATAAACTGTTAATGTTAGAAATACTTCATTTATTACTATCTGTCAAATTTCACATTAACTTTAACATAGTGTTTTTTTTCAATTTTAACTAAATTTTAAGATTTTTTAAATAACTTTTCCATTTGTCGCATACTCGTTCTAATATAATGATGGACTTTGAACACTTAGTTTTATTTGGATTTCATTTTGTCACCCTAGAGCTTTTTTCGAACATTACGTAACTATACTAACGAACAAATATTGTCGTTTACGATGATGGCAGCTCAAAAAAACTATTTCAAATCATCCACTATTAAAAAAATAAATTATTTTGTAAACATTATTTACAAAAAAACCACTTGCAATTGTATAACTATTTGATTATTTTTTGCAGCGATTTTATAATAGCAACATTTTCATAAACGTTGCGTAAAGCAAAAAAAATGCCAGTTTTTACATTCATTTACTATTTAGCGTTTTTATTTGTAATAATAATGTTCTCTTAAAGGCTTAACTTACATATAAATTATGCGGGTGTGTTAGTCAATGTTTTAATAATGATCTCACAAATTAATAGGTCAAACACATGTAATTAATTAATTCAATAAAACTCACTAATTGAGTGTTGACTACGTTGTTATCATAAATGTATTAATGAAACAGTTAGGTACACTTACTTTGGGATTTAGGCATATAAAAGTATAAAATCTTAAGTTTATAGAAGTAACTCAAAAATGACAAAAAGATTTTAGTACATCAACCAATATAAAACTTAAAACACAGAACAAAATAGAGAACCGCCATACCCAAATACAAGAAACCGTAAAACACCACACTAAACAAATAAAAAAAAAGTTGTACGTAATTAATACACTATTGTATTCCGCTTTAAATAAAAAAATTAAACAAATACGATACTGTCGTTTGTTTAATAAAAATTATTGAGCTCACAAACTTTTTATGACAATTTTTTGCAATCTTATGATGAACAACACGTAAATGCTCCACAATGTTTAACTTATACACGTTCAAAATATGATTTTATGTATTAGAGGATAGCACAATGCTTTTTTTAATTATTTTTTTTGCTACAAAAACAGAAGTTTTAATTCTGCAGTTTAACTTAAAAATATATATAAAAATAAAATATTTAGATTTAATATACTTTTTTAAACTCTAATAGCAAGCAGCTTGTAAAAAAACCATTTATTCTGTACGCGCTATTCCATTCTATAACTGAAAAAAAAATACATTTTTAAGTTTATTATGTAAATAGCTATTATGTATTCAAACATAAATTATATGATATTTTTTAACTGAAGTTTAAACATTATCAGTTGTCTATGTTTTACACATTAATATAATGTACATTGAGATTTAGATGCATGTTTATTTTTGGTTTTGCAACGCAACTGATAGATCTGTATATTTGATATAAAAACTACATTTTTAAATAATTCTTATAAACGTAAACGTGTTTAAATGTTATTTAAACAAAAGAAATTTAAAAATGTAATAATAATTTTTAACGAAACTTTAAAAAATACGTTTAACAATAACATTTGGTTTTATATTTAAATATTAAATAAATATTAAATCTACAAAATTAGAACTAGCATTCATCATGCAACGGAAATGAAATTATTTCAATTCTCCACGTGATTGGTACAAATTCTAAAATTACTTTAGGTATTAAAATATTGCCAAGAATTTCTATGAAGTTTATTGTTTGTTATGAATAAGCCATTAAAACCGGATGTTATTGTAAGTTGTCTTTATTTAAAAAAAAGTACTTACATTTGGTTGTAGTTAGAAAGCTTTTTTTTAATAGGTCACCAGCACTCTGAAATTAAGAACATTTATGAAAACACAGAAATATCAAGAAAGTAATATTATATAATAAGCAGAAAAGACAAACATTATAAATCACAAAACCAATTATTATTTTGTAATTAATTACATACTTGCAGTGCAAGATAAAGTTATTTTTAAATTGAAAAAATAAACAAATGTGTTCTACGTGTTTATATCTTTCAACCAAATAATAGGTAACTCGGGAAAACTGTGTAATGTTTATTTATGCACTATAAAGAAAAGCGGAATCGACTTTTAAAATTGTATTTGGTAACTCCCATGAAGAATATTGATGTGAAATAGAAACAACTTTGTGGAAACATACACATATTTTTTTAAAATTAGACGTTTTGTAATATCTTATAAAAAAGTTTGTTATATTAAAAAGTAATATATAAAAAAGTTTATTTCGAAAACCATTTTTAGGCAATTAACTTTTATTTCATAATTTGCGTGTAAATATGTTATAAATTTAAAGAACTGTGCCGTAGTTATTTTTAAACTTAGTTAGCATATCTACCAATTACAAAAAAAAAATTAATTGAGAACCTACAGATGTAGCGTGCTTAAACAGGTTGTTGCTTAATTTTTAATATCGTACTAAGCTCGAAACCAATTTTTTAAAAACGTATTATGTAAAACAGAATATTTAATTTTATTAATAATTACAATAAAAATTGTTTTGAAAATAAATCTCAAGGTTAGGTTGTATTTGTATAAAAAGTGCAAAACAATATATACCTTTTAAAACAAATTATTATATAAAAGTAAAAGTCACAAAATATTAAACGTATGCAAAAATGTACGTAATGAAAAAACAACGGCATTAGCTTTGAGTAAACAACATTACTTAAACGATTTATAATAAAACTGGGAAATCGAGATCAAAAAGATATTAAAAAAGGTTTTTTACAAATTATCAGTTTTAAAAATATATTAAATTTAAATATTTTTAATTTTCTATAATCATTTAAAAAAAAAAGAACGTAAACAAAATTTTTGTTTTATTACTATAAAAAAACATCAGTGTCTGTAAAAAACAAAATTTGTAAACGTAGATATACTGCTTGCTCTAAAAAATTAATAAAATTTCTAGTATAATTTTCGCACAAGGTAAATTGTCTGATATTTTTATTACCAGTTAAGTTAGAAATAAACTGTATTATTATAGAGGAAAATGACACCTTGTTATGTTAAATGTGTTTTGGTGTGATTTTCGTACCGTATAAGTTTAGTCCCATAACGCCCACTTTTCGCTACTTCGAGAGTGTTGGCTGTCAATTGGTTCTTGTTGAGAAATTGATTTATCCGGGGAGAAAAATCAGTTTTCCGGTGCCTGTGGTACGGTAATCATCTAATGTACGCGCGTCTATGTTATAAATGTGTGTACTACTTTTGTTGGTTATGTGTAAAAATTGATTCTGTTTATGTGATTTAATTTGATTTTTTTTTATTGTAATTAGTTCTATCTTGATTAAAGATATCTAAATTTTTAATTAATTCCTACAATTATAAGTGTATTGGAAGGCCACTCAAAAAAATATCAATATTACTCTGAGAAAAACTTGGCACATCTGGTTTTTTTCTCACAGATTGTATGAATTGAAAAGTTATTATTTGTACTAACGCCTTATGTAAGTTGTTAATTTCAGTAAATTTTATAAAATTCTGCAAAAGGTGCCGCTAACTAGTCGCATCAACAATTATTGTCTGTGATCTATACCTACGTAATAACAATTGATCGCATCTATGTAAATTCACCTCGTTTCTCTTTTCTAAAATCTTTTTGTAATCAAATAAAAATATATTTGTGTTACAACCTGTGTGTTGTCATTTGTTCTCTTTCAGCCTTGGATAAATTTAAATGCTGTCTTCTGTTCTAGTTTTAAACCGTTTAATTTCTTTTTAATCTTACGTTATAATTAGTACATTTAGACCTGCGATCCGCCTGCCGACTTAACTGAGTTAGTCGTTTACTTTTTAGTTACGAAAAAAAAACTCGTAACAATAACTTGTAAGTTTTTGAAGCGTTTATTCTTGATACAAACACGTAAACGTTTTATGTTATCTAAATATCGTTCATTTGTTACAATTCTTGCTAAAGGTTGAGAACAACATTTTTTTGTCTTTGGAGATTGTATTTGTACTGCATACTCTGACGTTTAGATTCTGGTTTATAGTAATAATAACAAGATTTATCGCTGGAATTAAATTAGCATAGTGTTGATAGCACGATTTTTTAAATCAAGGTTGGATAAAAATTTTTCTGTTTATCAGTAAGCGGTGGTAAAATTCACTGAGTATCAACCAAAAACTAGACACTATAAAAAGAAAAATTTATAATTTTGATACGGCTATTTACGCGTAAAACAAATTCTAACTGTCTTACATTTTGTATAAATTTTTATTACTTTTTCGTTAGCTGCCAAGCACTGTATAACAGCAAGCAGATTATTTTTTAATAGATTTCCGGTATGTCATTTTGTAATCTATTAATTGAGTTACAATGCTTAGGGGAAAGACAACTGCAAATGTTTATGCTGACGCGTCATTGATATTTAAACAAGGTAACAACGGAAATGAATTTTGTTACCATGGCGACAAAGTCAGTAATTTCCTAGTCAAATATTTATTGTTCAAATTAAAACAAATACTAAAACCAAAAATATGTTTTTATTGCAATTTGCATTATAAATTGCTGTTAAATCTAATAGTTATTTATGTACAAATTTTTTGTTTGAAGAAGGAATCACTGGACAGCAAAAAGTGGTTTTTTTTCGTAACGCATACCAAATTTTTTTTACAAAGTGTACTAAATAATACAATACAATTAAGTTTCACAAGAATACTGAATATAATATGAAACGAGTTATTTGTAATCTTAAAGTTAAAAGTGCAGTTTTCACAATCTTTGACAGAAATTTCTAACTTAATAAACAGGTACGAATTTTTGTTCAGTATTTTAATCTTTTGATTATTGCAATTTGCATATTTAGATAACTGCAATATTAGAAGATTCTGGTAAAATTTTCTTTGTTGTTTAAATTTTGCAAAGTAAATTTTAAGAGACACACTTTCTGCAACATCTCTAATTTCAAGAGTAGTATTCTAAATATTGTTATCACTGCTTTTTATCATAGATTTACGCTTACTTAAGAAACTGAAACATAACCGTGCAAAATTGAATATCGAAATTATGCTAAATTTTTAAATCTTTGTTTGTGTTGCGGTTAAAACCAATCTGGACATGACCGAAATAAAACTAAAACAGGTATTTTTAATTGAACCAAAACCGGAACCGAAAGCGGAATTTGTCGAAGTTAAATTTATTGAACCGAACCAGAACCGTTATTAATTTTTTCAATTTTTCGGTTTTATTTTCAAAATTGTAAACATAATTATTAAGCGTAACACAACAACTTTGGAAAAACAATAAATATGTAATGGTTAATTAGTAAATATATTAATAATTTTTTTGCTGTAAGAAAAATAGTTGGTATCTTTTTAATATGACTTCAGCAATAACAAATAACAGATTTCAACTTTTTAGACACGTCAGATTACAACTTATAGTACTTTTTATTTTACTGAAAAAAATTATGATATTACTTGTTCTTTACTGCTAGTACACAAGGCAGTCTTTTTCAACCACGACTTTCGTAGGTAGAAATAACACCTCCAATCTTACACACACACGTCAAAATAAAGTTTTGCAAAAGCAATCTACACAAATAATTTAGTATTAACTGAAGAAATCGCGGCAGAAATAAAGCAGGTTGTCCAACTGAGAGAAACCAACAGGTGTGGATACAGGATTTTGTTTAGAGAACGGGAGAGGCAGTTTTTTTGTGATTTTACCTATCTTGTTTAGGGAAGGGGCAGTTTTTTAATTTGTGATTTTACTTTTATTGTTCAAAGAGGGGGTGCAAGTTTGATGTGATTTTATACGTATTTTAGAAACACACTTAAAAAATTTTAAATTGGTAAAAGTAAAGTACTTTGACCGTAAGTTAGATAGTGCAATTGCTTCCATTTCCTTCTTGGAACCGGGCTTGGAAACATACGTAGAATGAGTTATATTTTTTGTCATATAGTCAAAATATAATAGACAAAATGACGATAACATAAACTGATGACTGGTCTTAGCATAAAGTGACCTTTTGAACGAATGAATCTTGGATTTACAATATAATGTCACATTGTATGAAGAGTTTGTAAAACACGTTTAGTTGTCTATAATTTATTTATCACTTAATATTTGGTAAAGAATTATCATGACTCTAATCTCTTTTGAAACCGAAACCGTTAAAAAACTTTAAGTTAAACCAGAACCGCGAAGCGTTATTATGTTTTGGTGCAGGTCCTTGGCTTAAAATTATTGTATTATTTAATTTAGTAATTTATACATAAATAAGTTGTTAAGCTTTCTGCTTAGTATATACATTCTTATTAAATTTTAATTCCTACATATATAATGCAAAAACAATAATTATAAATATAAAAAATATACACTATAATAACAAGTTATTAAACTATTTATTAAATTTATACTAAACTAAATATAGGAATACGTATAAATATTTTTGTTTTTTTAGATTAACAAGTTATTGATTTGAACTAATAATATAAAATAGCTTTTTTATATTATTAGTTTACATACAAATCAACTTAACGTAATATTTAATATGGAAATAAATTGTTCTCACCAAGCAATATGCAAATTTGAATGGTAATTGTGAGCGTGGGCATTTTTATGTTTGCACAAACATGACATGTTTTGTTATAGATTTTAATTTCACCTTTGACCTAATCTATAACGTTTGCATATTATTTTTAATTAATAAAATTTACTATAATAAAACATTATTCGCAGTTTAAAAGTTACTAAAAATATCCTATCGATATTTTACGTAACATTATTAACTTTGATGATACCACAAATACAAAAATGCCAGAATATATAAAATAAAATATGTATTGAATTTAGTTTATTTCAATAGATTTTTAACAGTTTAATATTGTTAAAATCTTAGTTTATTTAAATAATAAAACAAGTAATCTTAAAAAGCACAAGACGTAAATAAACTTTTATAACTATACTTTCAAAAAAATTATAATTATTTTTGTATATATTTTTTTATTAGAATGACGTACATAATTAAAAAAAATTAAAAGTTTTTGATAAAAAGTGTTATGTATCCACTTTTATTGTAATAATATATTAACTTGTATTACGATAATTATTTTTTTTAACAAATAATACAGTAAAACGTAAATATTCATGCATACAATAATTATTTTGTGTGCATCTAAAGTAATCTGAACGTAACTGTAAACGTTAGAATCTATTACCTCCCAATAGGATACAAGAATACAATCCATACACAAACATGTTTTATGTCTTCATATATACAGTTGATCGAAACTTGCTGTTCATATTTCCATGGGGAGCACGCGACGTGTAAAACACGGTTTTCTGTTTCAAGATCTGTTTGAAAAACTATTTTTTGAATTTAATGTATTTTATTGTTTAATCTTTTTCAGCAGATTTAGTATTTTTTTAGAATTCATTTAAATAAAATTGATTAAATTTCTATTATATTGTTATCTGGGTTTATGTAATATCATAGAATTTTAATGTTGTTTTATGCGTTACAATTTTATACAGTACGTTATACTTGAGTTTCATAAACACAATTTTTAAAAAATTTATTAGTACACTGTATTTATACAATAAATAACTAGTATAATACCTAACACAAAAGATTATTAGTATGTACTGTGCAATTTTAAACGTAAAGTAAAGTTTAAAGAAAAACCATATTCAAAACCACAAATTTAAAGTTGCAAATATTATTAAAATGGAATTAATAATTCAAATCTACGTAGTGATTATATGTTTCTTATGTTTTAGCTTTTATTTTAAGCAGAAACATCATCGCTAATTGTTTTAAACTTTTAAACATCTTGTAGATTTTTTTTGCACTTAACAACAATTTAATTTTTGGTCTCAAATTTATTATTTATTATTAAATAATTTCTTGTATTCTACAATTACAATTTTTTTCCGAAATTTTAGTTATTAATTTATCTAAAAATTTTAATTAATTTGCATTATTCACAAAAACAAAAATCAAGTAAAATTAGTGATGTGAAATTTTTAATCAATTTGCAATAGTTAGAACAATAAAAAAATTTAAAAAAACAGCATCAAGGTAAATAAATTTTTTTAGCAAAACTAACTAATTTAAAAAAAAAAGCTTAAACTGAAAAAGTTATAAATAGAACTGCACATTATAATAAAAAACAGTGTTGTCTAATTTAAATAAAACTTTTGCTTAACTAAATAGAAAAAAAATTGGTCAGTTGGAAGGTAAAATGGTAGTTAATAACCAAAATTAAAAATTTGTTAAAATAATTGTTGCTTTATAATCATTAAAAACAGTATCATGGCAGTGAATAAAAATGATTTACAGTTAAATATAAAAAATATTTTGATATTTGATATATTGATAAATGTATTATTAACTATATCCGTAGCAACAGGACTATATAGCAAGATGCAAAACAATTTGTAAAAACTAATTGTAAAAATTGATTTTAGAGACGCAGCTTTCTTGTTACCTTGAGACTCAATAACATTATACGTAATTTAATAAGTTCTTATATAAATGTTTCCTAAAAATTATTATAACTTTTAAATATTGTGATAAACATCACAACGTATATTCCTGCTGAATATGATAAATTTAAACCTAAACGTAATAGCAGAAGTTGAAATGTGTAGATTTAAAAACTGAAAAAATGTGTTGACAATAAACTTTGTCTTAAAATGCTTAACTGTAATAATTAGTAATGTTGGTGTAATTGTGAAAATTAATTACAAAAATCAGTAGACACTTATTTTGTTTTTTTCAGACTTAACTGCAATAAAAAAATTATATACAATTTCATTTTGTTTATTGCGTTTGAATACTTTTTAACGGAATGATAGTTGGTTGAGAACCTCACGTTAAATTGATTATTTTTTTTAAATCAACACCAACATACACACAAACGTTTAAGTACGTAAAAAAAATAGACACAAAATTATATGTACAAATAAATAAAAAAAAAACAAAATAAAAATTATATTGAACGTTCATGATAAAGAATTACAATAACACAAGTAATGTAATTAATTTAAAACAAAAAGTTAGAAAAACTTAAATAAAGGTACTATAAGTACAAACGTTGAAGTCAGCAATCATACTTGATTACTTAATAAATACATTTAAAATAAATGATTTATGTAGTAGCTTTAATGGTTGAAACTACAAAAATAAAACAATTTACGAAAGCAATAATACTATACAAACAATAAATTTAAGAAATAATTAAATTAACAAATTTTTAATCACAGAAATGTTAATTTAATTTTTTTGTAAAATTATGTTACTTTAGTAATTTTAATAACATTGTTTCTAAATTAAGTTTAAAAAAAAATAAGTAACAAGCATTTAACATGTGTTTTAAATAGTTCTTAAAAACCAATTTAAGAGTTAGCATAAAAGCACTAAAATGTTATTACACGGAGTTTAAAATTAAAGAAAAGTACAAGCAAACTTTATTCTCAAATTTGCATGTTTATGTTTTTAGATTACGAACAGCTTTTGCGTAACTATTATGTAAATTAAAATTAAATCGAGAATATTTAATATAATTACATTGTAAACACAGTAATGTTATAAATAAAAACAATAACAACAAATTGTTATAATTTATGTTGTTATAATAATATAATTTAAAAATAACGTAAAATAGTTACATATAAAATAATAACAACAAATTAAAAACCTTCTGAATCATCTAAACCTTCAACTAGATTTTAATTAAAAGAACTTCAACTTTTTAAGTCTGCCAATTTAAAAAACCGTATGTCATTTATTTTTTTAACTTTAATAATTGTTTTTACGAAATGGAAATGGAAAAAATAATGTTTTATTTCATTTATTTAAATACATTTCAAAATTAAATATATTAATAACTTTTTCCACTACTAGTTGTATACGCTTGCATTATTACGTATAATAGAAGGCCGTGAAGTTGTACTTTTTTAAGCGCAGGTAAATAATATTTCATTATTAACTAGTAGTTAATAATGAACATATTTACATTTTCTGATAATACTACAACAGTTTCAAAGAAAAAAAGTTTACCAAACTGCGTACCAAGAGCAAGAGATTTTATTTAATGCTAATTTAAGTTTTCAAATCGCTCAATTAATAAATTAATTTGATTTTAAAAAGTAAGTTATTTGAAGTTCGCGCTTAATTAAATGTGAATATTAATGAATTAAATATGTTTTAGATATAATCAACGCTTAAAATAATAATGTTTTTAAACAATTTAAACAACTTTAGCAATAAAAACTTACGTTATCTGTTTATTTTTGTGTTTTAAATCACAATTAAGAATTACGTCAAAATTAATTCTATTAAACTAATGACAACTGTCAGAATTACTGACTTGATTTTTAATTTAAAATTAATATCTTAAATTTTAAATTTGATTTAGTAACAGGTAGAAAGGTTTTAATAATTCTAGTAGTGGAAAAAATTGTATATATAACACGGTTGAGAAGTTCATTATAACCTGCGCGATTTATATCCCTCGACGCTTCGCGTCTCGCGATATAATCTATCGCTTAGGTTATAATGATGCACTTCTCAACCTTGATATATAATATACTATTAGATTAGTTAAGTTAGTTATGTAATATATTTTTATTTGGTTACTATAAATGTTCTGTAAATTAAAAATGTATTATGTTACAAATTAAATTTTAGTTACTAAAATGTCCAGAAATTCTTCAATTAGTTGTATTTTCTTCAAATATGGATTACACATTACATGAGTTTGAGTATGCATGTATGCATCTTTTTTTAAATAAATTTTTTTTGTTTTGGTACAAAAAACAAAAAAAAATTAATTTTTACTATAGTCTGTTTTTTAACTAGGAGGAGTAAGTATCAAAGCCCAATTTACACTATAGAAAATCACTAAAAAAGTTACTAGAATAATTTTGCGGGAAATTTAAATTTTGCGATTTATAATTTATGTTTTTATACAACTGTTCCTATTGGCATGCAATGTGGGTGGTATCTATAACATTATAAAAAATAAGATTTCTCGGTGTAATCCTAGAAATTACTAAAAAAATTGTTACCTAATGATAGACAAGATCTTTTTGAGAAATATGGGATATTTCCATCATATACAAACTGAGAAGTATGTATATAAAAGATTACGTAGTTAGAAAAAAATGTCAACAATAAGATTTATTTGCATAAAATAACTCAAAACCTTAAATTAATTTGTTTGATGAGAAACTATATCATATATAAGAATGTCCTGTACATTATGATTCCTAATTAGTAAATTTAAAACAATAATAAATTTAAATTAATTATTAATCTAAACTCTCATATAAACTTCTCTCGCAAAGGGAAATAATTAATGGTTAGATTATAAAATCCATTATGTCATTTTTTCTTCTTCTTTAATAACATGATCAACGCAATTTCTCCAGTCAGTAGGTGTAACATTTTAAACGGCTTGTAGAAATAGTTGCTTTACATCCTTAATTTAAAGGTACAGTTTTTGGATGCAACTCCATTTTTTATTTTTGCCTAAATCAATTCTATTAGGTTTAACTCACAATGATAAGTAGGCAACCTTTATACAATTATATTCTTCGTCTTTACCATTCTATCTGTTGCATACAAATCGAACTGTGGTTTATGTAAACGGATTAAATGTAGAAGTTCTGACCTAACTTATCTTCTGAAAAGTCTATATTCTTTGATTGTAACTACTTTTGCATGTTTTTATTTTTTGACGATGATGTTGGAACTTGTTCGAGTTTACTGCTATGGTACAACGCATTGTTCATAACAATAACAGCATTATCTGGTAATTTATTCAGATTTTCGGCAAACTATTCTCCAAAAACTGTAGCATTTATTTGTTCATGATAATCTGCAGTCTTTTTGCCTTCAAAAAGCAACAATCCATTGTCAACAAAACCTACTACAGTAGATAAACATTTATTAAATGTTTGTCTTTTATTCAGTACATCTATATTTTTTCTTTTGTGTGACCTTCATTGAACCATGATATGATATATATATAATAAATGGCTTGTTCCTCCCTTCTATGTTGTTTAACAGTTTTTATATATTTTCTTCACCAACAAATTATATCGTCAGGTTCAATTAAAATACTTTTTCAGTTACCTGTCATATATCTATTATTAAAAAAAAATTTGTCACCATGCTTTGGATTTAAGTACTACAAACTTACTTGAAATTTATCTGCTTTATTAATTTATATAACGACGAAGAAGACATTTTGGCAAATGCAACTAATTATGTATTTCAATTAAAACTTTGTTCAAAGTAGGAGTTTCATTCTTATGAAAAAAACTATGTACTATCTGCCGTACTCGATTTTTAGTAGATTTTCTGAATGTTTTAATTACCTAGTGATAAGCAGCCTCTACTTTGTTTTGAAGAAGAAAATTCCCCTTTTTGTCGATACTTTTTTATTGCACTATAAATAGTTGATTTAGTAAGACCTAAAGAAGTAGCCGTTAATTTAATACCAGAATTAAATTCTAAAATTTCTTACCTAACGTTTCACTAATTTTGGGTACTACATAAAAAATTTTCATTTTTGAAGCATCACTTAAAATTTGCTTGTACATATTTAATATGCACTGTTTTTCGGGTAGAGATAGGTGACCCAAATTCAAACGCCTACGTTTTCTTGGGGGTGAAACGTTAAAAACTGTATTTGAAGTAGTGCAGCATCCATATACTTATAAGAACTATTCATTCACTTAAGAATATCACAAAAAAGGTTTAAAGCGTTCAATTAAAAAAAATGTCAAATTGCTGTCAAACATCATTAATGTTTACACAGGTTATGTTTCCTAAATTATTCCAATTTCGTGTGTGTAAATCAGGGTCAGCGTTAGCCAATCATAAGTCTAGAAATTACCGGGAAATATTCAAAACGCTCCTCCTAGTTAAAAAACAGACAATATATGTATATTTAAGACAATAAAATGCAATTAATATTGTTTAAATACATTGTATTTTTGTAACCATCCGCTTTGTTGAAGATACCAATAAAAAGAAAGCTATAAATTAGATGTACCTAATATATACACAAATTTCTGTAACTTATTCCTAAAGTTTAAGAACAATTTATTAAATAACTTTAATTATTCGTATTCAGTACATATTGTAGTGTTATATTACAAAAAAGGTAAAGTAAAAAAACAAATTTTTTACTAATAATCAAAATTTGTTTTTATTAGTCAAACAACATTAATTTGTTATTTAATTTTTATATACAACTCAAGTTGAAGATTATGAAAGTTATTAATAATCAAAAGTTTAAACTATCGTTTGAAACGACACTGCAAATACAATAACATATTGTTTTGTTTTGTTTGTAATTAGCAAATTTATGTTAGAAGTTTTAAATCGTAACAGTGTATTTGTTGTTTATACTAATTTATATAACAAAATGCATCAATATGTGTACTTTATTATTTTAGTTTAAACCGAAAAATTTACGATTGGTAGTAAAAACATGACGTAAAACGTATTGTAATAAAAATTTTAGTATAAACTAAAAAACAACAAACCTTTTCAAGTGTAAGACTTAGAATCAATAATGTTTATATAGGATAATAAATAACTGTTTACGTTTGATACTGCATTTAATTGTCATTTTTAAATACTTATTTTATACGTATCTATTGAAATAACCTTGTTTGTTAATTAAAACAGTTATTCTTATCTATTTAAATAATAAACTGTGCACGAAGTCTTAAGGACGACGTCTGGAACATTACAATTGTGACGCTATGAAATACATTGCAACTTTGTGATTTTGCATAAACAAGGAATCATAGGAAACATTTTTTTGTTAGCAGTAATGCATTTTTTTATTGTTCAAAAGGCAACAGCACAAAAAAATATCATTTTGGATCAAAAATGAGCATCGTTTAGTAAAATATTAGAATTTGTTTGAGCGTTTTTGGTAAAAACTGCAAAACATTTTGAAATTAACTTGTTTGATGCGGACGTTGTTATCCAATGCCAGGTTGTGACCAAATTTTTGCTGACTTACAAAAACGATTAATATTAAACAAATTATTATGGCTTTAAAAACCAATGTACGGTTGCATAAAACAAAGTTAATTCAGATATTAGCTGCCGGCGTTGGTTACTAAATCGTAGGTTTTAGTTCGAGAATGTCGTCAGCGAAGCAATTGATTTTGTACCAATGACGACGCTTAACGTTATGATCACGTAGTTAATTACACTGTCAACGTTAAAAATGCTTATGCAACCGGGTCCAAAGGTTGTAGTCAAGTATACTGTATATATTTACGATTAAAAAAATGTACCCATTATATCAACTCACGGACTAGTTGTTTAGGCTGCTTACTTATATTTTCTTGTGTTAAAATTGTAAGCCGCTGCGTAGTAATGCGCGCATACTAACTCGCGAGAACAGATATGTAAGAAGGTATGTAACCTTTATTTTATATAGACATTATTAAAAAGTTATTGTTGTAACTAAAGTGGGTATTTTTCTCTAATTAAAAAAGGTAACAATTATTTCCGTTTACGTTGTTACTTTTGTAAAAGAAAGTAAAATTGTCTTGCTTTTTGCTTTGTACTTTGCGGTACAGAGTACTAAAAAGACATTTTTATGCAGTAATGACCTAGCAGATACATAAGTTAAAATCGGATCTGTAAATGAAAAAATACAGTAAATAAAGTTGTTTATTATATTATGTACCTGTATGAAGGTTCCTATTCCACTAAAGTACAAAAATAAAAATGTACTCATAAATTAGAAAAGTTTCAAGCTAAGCGCAGGCTTAAACCTTTAAAGTTAGTTTACTAATATATTATCAACAATAAAGAATGTCAGTAGGTACGCATAAAATTAATACATAGAAAATGTAGAAAACAATAATTTTTTTAATTGTCATCGTAATAAAATTTTGAACAAATGAGTACAGTTACTACAAACTTATTAATTGATTGAATGATAATGTTAAAAACGATGCTTACTTGTAACTATTTTTAATTTGTTTTGTTACGTAGAACTTAATGTTAAATAGCTACTTATTACAAATTTTAAATAAAACATTAATTTCATTATTTTGATTTACTATTTTTAACTATGAAACAAAAAATAATTTGATTTGCTTGGACTTGTTTAACACGTACAAATACAATTTTTAAATTTATTTCTGTAACTTTGTATCACTGTATTTGTTAATAATTGATTTTTTTTTAAATATTTATATAGCTATATAACAATTAAGATTTTATATAATAAACCCTTGTCTTTGTTTTACAGAGGTTTTTGTCAAAGCAGTAATATTTTAATTAATTATTTATTAGATAAAAAAATTATTAAGTTTTTAAAAATAGATTTAAATCTTTATAATTATTATGTAATAATTATAATTAAATGTAGTTATAACTTGGTTACTACACAAATTGTAAATTTGATTTGATTCTGTTAAAGAATATTATTAATTCAAACCAAAAGAACTACATGTTGTTTTATGCGTTTGTAATATTTTCTCATTCTACCGTTAATATTTTCGAGCGTTTCAATGCCAGATTTTTATAAAACATAAAATGAATTGTTGATATTTTAGATGCTCAAAAATTAATATATTTTTAAAATATTACTTATAACAATTAACAAATTGCATTACTGATATACATAAATTATAGTGTCTAATATATATTACCCAAAATAAAGTAAGAATAAATGTTTGATTAAAATTACACAGCGTTTATTGTTGTTACATTGTTAGATAGATTTTATCTTTATGAGAAAAACAGCTTTCAATTTAAACATAACATGTTTATAACACTATCTACGTAAAGAAGTTGCTTGATCAATACTTGCGTAAACAGATATCATTTTATTATGTTAATTGGAGTTAACACTTGTTTCAAACTGCAATTAGTAGTATCGTTATTAATATGACGGCTGATTAATGCTATTAGTAAATTGAAGGTACACGCTATTGAGAATTGGGAACGACAATATGGGCGGAAATGCGTTCATGCGTGCATATATTCCAACATACAGATAAACTATCTAAGCTATCGATTTCCTATATTACGTCAGTTTTATCAAACAATAAAAATTTGTAAAGCAGTAGTTGTACAATAATAATAATAAAACATAATTTGACGACGTTAATGATTAAAATTACCGGTTCAAAAATATTGATTGATATTTTCAATAACAAAACTAAAATATTTAGTAAACGAAGCAACATATTTTAATATCAATTATAGTACTACCTCTAAAAAGGTATTCAAAGTAGTCTAGTTTGCTGTTAAATTTAAAAAGTAATTTATATAATAAGAGAAAAGTAAAGTTAAAAATTATAGTGTAACAATTGCTTAATAATAAATTTAGTTTTTGTTAGAAACATATTATTACCGGTATTAAAGTTTTTATTGAAAATGTAACGGACGTTGCAAGAAAGTAAAACGTTATATTAACCAGTTCCTTGTCATAACTTACGATAGAAGTTAATGTTCGTTATAACTTGTAAGTAGATATCATTCTGTTAACCATTAAACTTATCTAAATTTAGTATCTTGGCCATGTGGGATTGATGTACTCTAGAAAATGCACTGTTGTTACAATCATATACCATATCTGCTCTTCCGACTTTGCTGCATTGCTAATTCAAATTTTTAAGTTTTCTCTTATATAACCTATAAATAAAGTTTTTTATAATAGTTTTTAAATGTTTTTATTTTAATAAACTTTGTTAATTTTGTAATAAATCAATGTATTCAAAACGTATTCCAAATTATGTTGTCAACATAAATATTACATTGATAAAACTAGTCATTTAGCATACTAAAAAGTTTTAAAACAATATTTGGTCAAAAATTGTGTTTGATTAGTCATAAAAATACAAAATAATTACTTATGAATTGCTTTTAAAGATTATTGGTAGTTTTATATTACACAAAAAAATGTATAAAATTGATTAAAAAATAAATATTACAAAAATGTAAAATAAACTACATAAAACACTATGTTTTTTAATAATGTTATTACGGAAATACTTAAACGTTTTGCTGCAAACTTTAAAAAGAAAAAAACTATAAATTTTATCGTATCACTGATTGTGTAATAATAGCTACAACACGTATAATTGCTAAAATAAATAATTTTATTAAACACGATATATAAATGTTTAATGTTTGGAGTTAGATTCATAAAATTATTGTTTTTGAATTTTATTAAAACGTTTAATAGATAATTGTAATAGATACACATAAAACAATATACATGCTTAGATTAAATTATATTTTAGTAATAATTTTTGTAATTACATTTAATGTAATTTACAACTTGAGATAACATATTATAATATCCACGCAACGTTAATGCAATTATTAACTATACAAAGCTGTTGTTTTACTATTGCGTATAACTTTTTGGTTTTAACAGAATTTTACTTTACAATTGTATTTATATTTATCTATTGTAGTTTTTTGTACACAATAAAAGTATTTTAACATTCATCTCAAATTTGCCGGATTAAAAAAAAGTTAAACTAAAATATTATTAGTTAATAGTATTTTTTTAGAATTATATTAACTTTGTTATTGAAAGCTACAACCCTATTAAAATTACTGAATAAAAAAATTTGTTGTAATATAAAAAAATTATGTACAATTTCAATTCAAAAGAGAATTGACGTCAATCTATCAATTTTACCAACGATGTGTAAAAAACAGTGGGTAGTCAAATAATCAATACAAAAAAAACTAATTTAGTAGAAATTCTAATTAGAATGTCATTTATAAGAATTTTTTAGTTTTTAATGTCTTTTAAGTAAAAACCGTTTCAGTCTAAGTTCATAAATTCCTACAGAAATAAAATATCTTATTAATTTTAAAAATAAACAAATAATACATTTTTTTAAATGTTACTATAAACAAATATAAATGCCGTGTTTTGTTTAATATTGTTAGGTTATATGCTAAAAATTTCAATGTCAATGTATTTGCAACACATTTAAGCTAACTGTATTTGATAATGCACATTAATGTATAAGAAATAAAAAATACAACTAAATAATGACTATCATTTTATCTTAACATACCATTTGAAACAACATAAGTAAAAATATTTTACTTAACGTATTCAATTAATAATATTCAAAATAAATTTAAGATATTTACTCTAAAATCAGAAACGTTATAGAAAATATACATAAACATTAAAACAACGTTTAAGTTCTATTGACAAGTACGTATTTGTTGAACAGATCAAATACAAAACACATGTTTATTAATTGTTCTACAAAGTTTAAATAATTAAATAAAATTCTATTGTTACAACTATTTTATTTAATTAATAATCTAATGATTTTTACAGTTTGTTTTAAAATCATTCTAATAAAAAAATATTTTAAACATAAAAGCAGTCAAATATTGTCAAAAGAAATAGCTACTAAATTAAAAAATATTCAAACTTTAAACAGTATTCTCTATTGTTAAATTTGCTCAAAGTATAATAAATTTAAAGAAAATATAATATTACTGTGTTTTGCAAAATTATTAAACTAATTTTTTGCATTTTTTGTTAAATAGAATTAAACGAGCAAAAACAAATTAACATTTTAATAGATTTGTCTTTATTTAATTATTTTGAATCAAATTCTTTAAACTGTTGATTGTTAAAAGCTGTCTTAATTATGGGATTAATCGGACTGTGTCACGTACACTTGTCAGTATCAATTTATAAATATACATTTTTTATGTGTAACTTCACTTTAAGTTTTTACTTATGTTATTTTATTGCTTTTAAATTTTAGTTTTTAAAAGTTACAATGCGATCTACTATTTGTTAAAATTAACATAAAAAGCTACAACACACAACAAACAATTATAAAGCTGGTTTTTTAACATAATTCGATAAGCAAATTATACGATGTAGTGCTTTTAAAAATTTGTTAAATTTATTAACAATTAAAAAATAAACTATTTGTGTCAAGTAATTATCTTGTGGAATCTAGAGCACCCAAGAAATAAACTTCGATTTCGTACAAAATTTTTATTCTAACAACGTTCGTTTTTCGGTAGATTGAAGTTTATTAACACATCAATACTGAATTACACAATTTATTACAAAGGCACAACTAAACACAAAACATGCAATTGTGCGTTATCTTTATTGTACATAAATCAATATTTTGAAAAAATACGTTTAGTTTGTTATATAATTTTTTTTTACTACTACCGAGTTGATTGATTACTTGTGGTTAAATATGAGTTTTCTAATTATATTAGATAAAAACTAACAAAATCAAAAGCATTAAAAATGAGTTTTACTAGAAAATTTGTTTTTTTATGACAATTCATTTAGTACCTGTCGTCGTTTCAAACAACAAATGTCTACGGTGTTACAATTATGCGTTCATATATTTATTCCTACGACACAAAGCGCTTTATTATAGAGTGTTTGTGTGTTTAGTGTAGTAAATTAAGCAACGTCTTGTTATTTATTATTTGCATATTAACTATGAAGTTTGGAAAATTAGTATGTTACACAAGAAGTTTTTAGATAATCAATTTATAAACACAATGCAACTTTTCTTCTAAAATTATTACGGTGTATATTTACTAATGTACGTAAATAGTTTAGGGAAAATGTAAACAAAATATATTAATTGAAGATTATATATACAGGGTACGCCATTACTCTGGCCTCGGTTTCTAGTGCCTTTGTATCAATGTCAACATAAAATGTTTAGTACTGTATTCATTTCTATTAAAAAGCTGCATCCTTTGAAAATATTTTTGTTTATACAAGATGTTTTTGCAGGGCAGCATAAAATTGAACTTTTTTAAACAGCAACCTATCAATTTTTTTATGCTTTTCGGTGAAGGCTTAATTTAGACAAAAAAAATTTTTTTAATTATTGCGGCGTTCCCATTCTAGAGCAATTTGTTTAAAAATGCAGCATTAGAAAAAAATGGTCACAAAACAGTGTTTTTAAAATTTTGTAATCTGTTTTTGTAAATTGGTAGATGAAAGTCAAAAGTACTCAAAAAGTCTAAAATATATTTTTAATTTACCATACTTATTTTGTATGGGAGCGCTAATTCTTAAATTATCTAAATTGCTGAAACTCATTTTTTTTAATGACACTTTCTATTTCTTTTAGCTGTTTCTAATGTAGTTTTTAATTTTTTATCAATTGCACTAAAACTTTTTTCTCCTAACGTCTACAGTTATGGAGATATTTATAAAGCATTATTCTAATCAAACAGGATTGTTCTAGTAAGCTTTACTTTAAAAAACAAATACCAGTAAAAATTACTTATTTTGATGCAGTTCAATGTGTGTTTTCTCTAAAGCAGCACTAATTGTACCAAGATCTTCCCTAATTTGTTTGGTGCTAGCATTTGGATTTACAACTACAGCCTATAATTAATACTATAAATTCTGCCTCTTTTGTTTTGACAGTTTTTCTTTAAACAGCTGCCTTGTAGTTTACCAATCCTGTTTGTTCAAAAAAACAACAATTTTTGTAATGCACGTATACTTGGGATACGGCGATCGGGAATTATTTGTTTATGAACAGGAGAAGCCAAAAGACAATTTTTTGCATTCACCCAAAATAAACACCATGTCCAATAATTCGTTCTATGGAAAACTTGTTTTAAACAAAGGTTAATTGAGCAGAAAATAGTAATAGCTAATAATGTGCCAACTAACTACAATAACTAACTTCTTCTAAGTATTTGTTTTTTGTTTAATAGAAGCAAAGCCTACTAGAATAAACCTGCTTGATTAAAATAATGGTGGTTGTGATTTAATTGAAAATTTATAAATAGCTCCATAAGTGTAAATGTTAGGAGAAAAAAGTGCTAGTGCAAATCGATAGAGATTTAAAAACTATATTAGAAACAGTTGAAAAAAATTGAGGGTGCCATTTAAAAAAAATGTGTTTCAACAATTTAAACAATTTGAAAATTATCGCTCTCATACATAATAAGTATGGCGAATTAAAAATTTTTTTTAGACTATTTAGGTGCTTCTATCTGTTATCTACAAATTTACAAAAACAAATTCCAAAATTTAAAAAAACACGAGATTTCTGACAATTTCTTTCTGATGCTGCGTTTTTTAAAAAAATGCTCTAGAATCGCAACACCACAATCAATTCAAAAAGTATTCTTTATCTAAATTAAGCCTTCATCAAACAGCCTAAAAAATTTGATGGTTTGTTATTTATGAAAGTGTAACTTTATGCCACCCCGTATAAACAAAAATATTTTTGAAACATGGAATGAACAGAATGGAATATAAATGAGTACAGTACTAAACATTTAACGCTGATATTTGGCATTAGAAACGGAGGCCGGAGTAATGGCGAATCCTGTATATAACATAAAATGAAACTTAATCACAAATTATCAAATATCAGAATTTCTTGCTTGAAAATTGTTTTATTTGCAGTAGTATTATAGATTTAAACAGTTTCTATCAGAACTTAGCTGTTAGTCAACGATTTTGGATTAAATCAAAATTAGTTTGTGTTTGGTGAGATTTTAGTTTATATGCTGGTACACCTTAACTAGTAAAGACAGAGTAAATACGATTTTTAAATATAATAAACAAAACTACTTTCCGTTTTTAAAAATAAGTAGAGCGATAAAAAACGCTAGATATTTGTGCAATACAAAAACGATGTTTAAAAAAAATCATAATTTTAGTTTTTAAACTGTATTTTGCTTTACTAAAACCTTTTTATTTGAAACAAAACTGCTATTGTGCTTAAAATACACATTTTTAAAGTGTTGTTAAATAGTGTTTATGAAATCATCGATAAAAGTATGACAAAATTTAAAAAACGACGAAAAGACGATTACAGATATTGCTTTTTGTTTATATAATTTATACGTATATGTATATGTAATCTGTATGTATATTGCAGCAAAAATGTACACAAAAAAATAAAGTAGTTTACTCTTGGGGAAAAAAATAAATTGACCAATTGATTTTGTCAAGAAATAAAAGAAAGACAACTGATAAGGTTGTATAATTATGACAAAAAATTAAATAAATAGTGGATAGTAGCATATTATTAAATAAGTTTTGATTTTCTGAAAATCAAACTACCACAAATAAATTTCTGTTTTACACGATAGACAAAAAAAAACAAAGTGTGTTAAGCTTTCTCACAGGTACGCTCCATAACTGGTCGCGATGCTACTTGCAACAATAGAAATTCAAACGGTGATCTCAAATTGATTCTTAGGATTGGTGTTTGTATTCAATGCTTGCATACAATACGTGCTGCAAGTTATCGACAAGATAGAAATGTACTTAAGAGATATTTACAATTCTAAAGGGACAGACACGTTGCTGTGATCTAACTCGCTCATCAAAACTTTCACAGATAACACCCAAGAGTCGAAGTTAATTTTCCCATTTATAACGAGGATGGTATAGAAAAATAGAAATATCACTTGGTGCAACTATAGTTTTCACGTGTTTCTATATGTAGTTATGACAGACAGACATATGGGACAAAATTCATACAGCACACAAACTGTATCAAAATGTTTTTTCCTGAAATAAGAAAACTTGCGAAAGTAGCAACAGATAAACTGCTACCAACAAAAAGTTTGTAAGCCTGCTAGGGTTACTAAAGCAAAACTCCCATGGGTATCAAGCAAAGAAATCTTAAGTATTAGAAGTAGTTGAGATGCTGATGACGTACGTGGGTGTATCAAATTCATTATTTCTTCTATTTCCGTTTAGTTTATTTTTATAATGAGTTTTACTGGTGCTCGTTGTGACGAATTGAAAAAAAATGTCATCGTAACTCTTTTTCACACTAAAACAAATACAAATAGAGTGTTTGTTATAATTAATTGCATTGAATAAATTTAATTAAAAAATACCGCAACCTTTGCCATAGTGCAGTCTCAATAAAGTTTTTTTTAACACATCGTAATGGACTATCTGTATCAATTTTGGCTGGTATCAACACAATGAGTGAAGTGCCAAAAAAGCTGCTGTTTTTATGAAATTGGAGTACCTTAAACTATACACTGGACACAGTCTCAGACAGTGCAACTCAATCAGTTAACTAAAGAAATGACTTATTTACAATAAAACAGCATGCGATGTAAAAAAGTTCAGCAGTACCAGAAGGTTATATTGAAACAGTGGCGACTGGTGTATAAGAGCTCGAGTCTCTTAGACGCCTATTAAAACAAAAAAACGGTACCAATTATTATGAATTAAAATATTTAAATATATTTATAGGAAATAAGTGTCATCTACCTTTTATTACTCTAAAGTATTAATTTAAATAAGTATTTTTTTACCTTTGAACTACAATAATTAGAACTCATGTTTATAGCCTGTAGTGCTCTCAATCATTTTTTAATGCAGCATTAATTACAAGGTGGAACGTGTAGGATGTGTTGTAAAAGAAATCGTATATTTGTCGTATGTAATTTGTATTTAACGTTTATTATTAATAAACAATGAGTGTCTGAAACAATAGTTTTTTTAGTAGTTTTACTTATACCAAATTTCATTCACACAAAACAAAAATTGGTTATTTCGGATCGAAAGTAGTAAATTAAAATAAAGGCAATTACTATTGCTTTATTGGCAACAAAATGTTTAATTATTAAAAATAATATAAAACGCATTGTTTCTAGTCTTTAATAATGGTGCAATTTGTAAAGTCACAAATCCAAAACAAATAAGTTTGAAACGTCGCGTCGGATCTTTAAGCTACAAACCCGGGAAATTTTTTTAAATTATTATAATACAAAATTAGTAATGGCAAATTTAAATTATTTAATACAATTTACTATTATACCTATGTCAACAATTTTAGTGTTGAAAACACGTATAGGGAGCTTGATTTGAAGGCTCGTGTAACGAAACGATGAAACGCTCACATGAAAAACATCTGGAACTTGCGGTGGTGCCCAATTTTACACCTTTTTTTTGTATTTTTCGGATGCAGTGTTTATTATTATTATTAAATAAAATATTCCTTATGATTCGTTTTATGTTTTAAAAATAAAATAATTCTTAATTTCACTCAGCAATGATGAAAAACGATCATAGTAATTGCAGAATTAGATCCGCGCGAGCTTCCGCCTTGTACGCTACAAAAACAGTACAATATAGATCAAAATTGCACATAAGGAATTTATTGAGCACATAATGTACTACAAAAAAAGTCCGCAGGAGTGTATAATTATATCTAATAGTTTAGGAGTTACAGAATTTTAATGTAATTTTCGTGAAACTTTGCACACTGCTAAACTATTGAACGTAATTGTACCCTTCTGCCGACTTTTTTATAGTAAATTTTGTCCTCTATAAAAATGTTTATGCGCAACTTTCTTCTATCTTGCACCGTTTTAGGGTAATAGTTTACTGGTTATTTTAAATTAAGTAAATCATTTCAATACGGTTTCGATGCTGGTCTAATATTACGACATCGACAAAGCTACAGTTAACCGCAAAAAAAACCGCGGCGGTCATCAAAAGCAACTCGACCGAAACACACATGTTCTACTAAACCGATAAGTTCAAACTTTAAAAAGCGCAAACGAAATAATTTAATAAACCTGATTTATAAAGTTTTATAATAAAAACTATTAGCAATTACTAAGTTAAATCATAAACGATTTCACTGTAAAGTTATCAACTTAGGACGAAAGCAGGTAAAATAAAATTTGATTAAATTTTGAATGTCGAAATTGTATCAACGGTCAAACAATTGTAAAAATTATTAGCTTTATAAATCTGTTAAGACTAGAGAAAGGATTTATGTTAAAGTAAAGTTCATCTCTTTAATGCTTTTTTATAGTCAGTAGCGCATTTGTTTAATATTAATAGGAGAAAAAATTGTAGAATCGGTAAAAAAAAATAATCTAATAAAAAGGCATGTCGATTATTTCGCGTCGCAAAATGTTTTTATTGGGAGTCCAATCTATTGTAAGTTTTCTTTAGATATGACAAGGAATCGCGAACGCGAAAAACTGTTGAAAAAAATTTAATTTTTAAACTGTGTATGCACATTTCCAAAGATGAAATCTCCACTTTGCAACTTTTACAACTGAAAAAATGTAGCAACGTAGCTTAAATCGTGTCATAATCTTAGAAGCTGTAGAACTGTGAACCGCCATAAAACTCGGGTGAAATCTAGTAATCATTTAGTTTTGTTGTTTTTTTAAAAATGCGCATCATCTTGTTAGAGTGTGGTGAAACAATTGTCAGGAATCACGCGACATAAATTGTTTATTTAATCATGAAATGATTTATTTAATCCAAGCGTATTCAATCAAAGTCTGGCTAAATTTGTGAAAGTTTCACTTTAGCTCTAAAATTGATTGTGCCTAGAAAAATTTTTACATTTATCCGAATGCTTTCAAACGTATCTAAGCCAGCTGAAAATGAGTCAGTGGACGTGAATCACAATTTTTCGACCTTTCCTCGCGTAACATGCCTTTTTCTCTTGAAAATATTTTGTGTCAAATAAAGTTTGATGTTTTGATACTATGTTGCTTGCTTTGTGTTTCTTACCGTACATCACTTGGAAAAAAAAGCTAAATCTTACCAACACAGCCCAAATACCCATTTTTGTGCTTTTCTAGAAAAAATTTCTATAAAAGATGTACCTTTCAGTTTGCAATGATTTTGCACTAAACTATTACATACTACTAAAGCTATAATTGGAAAACAACAGCCAGGACTGTTTGGATTTAGAGTTTTTAATACTAATTTAATGCCGAGCACAATTTCTGTTCCTCTTGGAAAGATAGAAGGCAAACAAATTGAACTACAAAATAGAAAAAATTAGTGACGCCGGCCTATTTACATGCCATGATGTTTGTTTGAGTGCATGGATTTAAAATAACGCGATCGGGGTTTTCTTTAGATATGTCACTGGAAGCTATGTTTTATCAGCACGTAGCAATTCTTGATAATGAACAGTCTTGCTCATAATTTGCTATCACAAAAAATTCTCTATAAGTCATTGGTGTTGTTGATTCATCATCCTCCAGCGATGAAAAGGTTATGGGAAACAATTTTCAGGAATTTCACGTACAAATGTTAAATACAAACAATTGGTGAATTATCATACGACCATATTCTCGTTTAATATGTACCTAGCATACTAGTTATTTGTGTTTTTTATATTTTTTTATTATTGATGTATGCATTGTTATTTTTGAAAATTGTAATAAACCTTGTTCATTATATTACGTAGGTAATATAGTTTTTGTTTTCAACACCTTCCGATAATTGCAAGATTTGCGATATTTGTGAATTTTTGTAAACAAACAGTTAAAAAGTATATGTGTTTATTATTTTTGTATTCATTATTAACAATACACAAATGTGTTATGTACATGGATATATTGTAATAAACTTAAACATACTTTTAAAATAAGGAATTTAATCTATTCAAAACAAATTTTAAATTTTAAACCAGAAATCTTACTAGAAACGAATTTCTGTATAAAATTTAAAATTAAACACAGGTATTTTTTTTTGATTTTTTAATTACAACAAAATTATCTTATTCTTTTTGTCTTTAAAACATCTTTCCTGTCAAGAAAAGATCTGTAAAAATTGACACGATTAAACTCCTTGTTTCAAACACAATAATTAGCATTAGTTACCTCTGGATAAATTACTAAATACTAAGCCAAGAAAAGATTTAAATACAATTTCTCAGAAAAATTACTGTTAATTACATTTTATATAATAAACAATAACAATTAATGTAATAGCAAAGGCTTCCACGGTCGGAGTCTATACTAAGATAAGAACGTCTTCCGGGTTTGGACCGTGTCAATGTTGTAACCGAAGTTGCCAACGTTTCGCTTACTTTCGTAAGGGGCTTCATCAGGGCGTGAGAGAAATCGAAGAACTCAAACAAACAACCGAAATCACTTTTCAAAAGTTAAGTAATCTACTTGTGAACCAAACTAGATTCTAAACTCATAAAAAAACGATAAACTTGAAAAAGCAAACGAAAATCTAACAAAGAACCACTACAGAGTTAGGTAATCAATTTGTGAACCAAGCCAGATTCTAAACTTCATAGAAGTGACGTAAAAAGAAATAGTCTTCGTATATAAAGAAGAAGTATCGTCACGGCTGGCTAAGCTCGACTCTGATTGGGTTGAAAGGGGGCGTGTTTTCGATAAAGGACTAATGACCGGGAACCAAAGAGCGGATAGCTCGAAACCATCATCACGATTGAAATTATTGGGATGTTTGATGATTTCTATGCTCTCAAAATTTCCTGTTAAAAAAGAATGGGGATTTGGCAATCACCGAAACGTTATCAAAATCTATCTTGTGACCTGCAGTGAAATGATGTTCAGCAACCGCAGACTTAAAAATATGCCTTTTCCTTATACAACGATCATGTTTTGAATTGCGAGTAATGACGGAACGAGCGGTCTCACAAATGTAGACTAAACCACATGAATTTGGTATACACGTTGAGATAAAAGTGTAGGAAATTTGTCCTTGGGAAAAAAAAGAATTTGAGAGATTTTGCCTGTCGAGTTGAAAATAGGTTTGATACCATTCTTACGAAGAAGTTTCCCTATTTGATCTGTAACCTTGTGAATGTAGGGTAAAAAGGCGATTTTCGGATTGGATTCGGAAGTAAAAACGTCCTTAGGTAATCGAGTACGTGGATATAGACGACGATTAATAACTCTATGAATATCTCGCTTCATATAACCATTGTTCACTAAAGTTCTAGTAAGATGACAGAGTTCCGAGTCTAGATTCTCAAGTTGACAAATAGAAAAAGCACTATGAACCAAAGATTCAATAACAGAACGTTTCTGTGCAGGATGATGATGAGACGAAGCATGAAGGTATCTATCAGTATGGGTGGGTTTGCGATAAACAGAATGGCCCAGAAGTCCGTTGGGCTTACTTCTATGGAGTTTAGAATCTGGCTTGGTTCACAAGTTGATTACCTAACTCTGTAGTGGTTCTTTGTTAGATTTTTGTTTGCTTTTTCAAGTTTATCGTTTTCTTTCTTACTTTTTCTGAGTTTAGAATCTGGCTTGGTTCACAAGTTGATTACCTAACTTTTGAGAAGTGTTTAGTTACATTTCGGTCGCTTGTTTGGCAACTTCGGTTACAACATTGACACGGTCCAAACCCGGAAGACGTTCTTATCTTAGTAATAACAATTAAATAAATAATATTAAACCATAATGTTAATTCTTTCAAACAAAATTTGGTTTGAAGATAAACATAACAACTACAGGTTGCTTAAACTTGCATTTTACAGTATCCGAGATCACAATAATTTAGCTTAGTATTGTTTTTTTTAAATTTAGTACGAGTCAAAATAGAACAATAATAAAAGAAGTAAAAAAATAATTATTAACAAGTATAAAAATGGCAAAAAACTAAATAAAATAACAAATACTCTTAACATTAATAAATCAAAATAATTCAACGTTTTTCATTAAAAGAAATTCCAGAAATCTTCAAAAGTCCAGGTAAGTTAAGAAAAACTAGACACCAAACTGATAGAAATATAATAAAGGTTACCGCGCCAATCCTTTCTTAACTTCCAAAAAAGTTTTTAGGAAAATCGCTCTAGAAGACAAAAATTGTTTCTTCGCTAACAGTACAAAAAAGATTAGTTACTGCAAATATTGTTTAGTAGACGTTCAGTTAAAAACCATTGTTATTAAAAAATAATGTAAAAGCCCGATTATCATTTGCTCAGACATACATCAACTGGCCAGTGTAATAATGTAAGAGAGTGGTATTCAGTAAAAAATCTAAACTTAATTTGTTTAATAGTGATGGTATATAGCAAGTATAAAGACCTGCTAGTTAAAAACTTGATATAAAGAACACTGTACCAACATTAAAACATCAGTGATGGTATATGTAGAGGGGTTTTTTGGCGTATGGAATGGGTCATTGTATTGAAAGTATCATGGACAAGTACATGTACAAAAATATTCTTGAAACATTACGGAAGTATATGCTAATGAATATCTTTCTATTAAATACACTTTTCAACATGGCAACGCATCAAAGCATGCTTCAAAAATAGTTAAACAGTGGTTTGGATAGGCACATATAAATGTTATGCTTTAGCTATTTTAGTATCTCAACTTAAATCCCACTGAAAATCTATGGAAAACAAATCCGGAATGAAAATTTTTCGAATAAATAAAATTATTTCAAGTTTTACAACGTGCTTGGTTCTCAATTGACCAAAAAATTGTCATGTACTTGATTGAGTCTATGGCCACAAATATAATTAACTCTAAAGGTTATTATACTATATATTAATTAATATACTCTCTGTGTTTTGTTATTTTATAATTTTAATTTTCACTTTGATCCTTACATTTATAATTTTTAATTAAATCCCTATCTTTTTGTCTAAGTTAAAATGTTTATAACGGGTTTGGAAAAATTAATAAATTTCTTGTAAATAATATATAACAGAATAAAAGAAATAATTACTAGTAAACTTTTTATATATTGTTTTGTTTATTTATTGTATTTACTTTTAAAATACTTTATTATGAAAAGTTGCTTTCTTAATGACTAATACTTATTTGTTAACTCCAAAATATTTTGGTAGTTACTTACATAGTGCTTTACAATTATTTGAAAACGTTGACATGACCTAGAAACATTTTAAAAAATATAGCCCATCTTAAACCTGACGTCACGAACCGCCACTGCAATTAAACTTTTTTAAATAAAAAATTAGCTGAAATGTTCCGAGCAGGTGCAGCTTTTAGTTGTGCTGTGACGATCAATTTTCCTCAATCCTACGATGTACGAAACAGTACGAATATAAATCATGCCCATAATAACAATACTTGCGATACATGTACAAACGTCGTGGGCCACCAATTTTACACAAGAATACCAATTTTAAACAAAATATTGTTTTTAATAATTGTACAGTCAACTGCAACTACCAGATTTTGTGTTTTACTACTCACTGCTCAGTACTAAAACTCAATGCATATAACCTCATCATTGTTTCAGACTCTAACCTAAATGACGGAAGTACTGACATTGAAGCATATATTGCCAACGGTACAAATCATATCTCTAACTTTAGTCGGCATTATAAATGCCTCTGTGTGAAATATTATCCAAAAAGTGTTAAATAATAACATTTGTATACCACACGATTTAATAAAAGTTTGCTCTAACAAGTTTGTTTATAAAGTTTTTTTGTATTTTTTTATAAAAAGCCAAAAAAAAGATGTCTATCATTTAGAAAAAAAAATGTCAAAAAACACAAATACAATTTGCTAGAAATGTACGTATTATCTATCATTTTGTGCTAAGATTATTTTATGTTTTACTAGGTAAAGCATTTAAAAATTAGTTGCGTATTATTAATGATTACTGTACCAATAAACAAATACTTAAAAAATACATATTTTTAGAATATAGAATTGTTTAAAATCTAACTAAAAGTTGGTTATAATAATTATAACAAATGTGTTTTGAGTTATTGTTTGTTCTATTATATGTTGTGTTACTGTTACAAAACCGTTTACATATATACGTTAAGTCAAGTTTTTATTTATTTAGTAAAAAATACTTATTTTGTGCTTAATGGTTTACAGATATTTTATTAAATTAAATTTAACTTTCTTAAATTAAATTTGTTTAAAACTTATGTTAGCAAGTTCTTTTCAGTTTATTTTGTTGTAGAGTTTACGTTCAAAATACATTAAAAAATTATTTCATATTGTTAAGCGCAGAATAAGTATAAATTAAAACTTACCTAAAACAAAAATTTTTATATATGTAAATTTATTTTGTGTATTGTAACTGTTAGTTATTTTTGTTATATCTGTTTATAAAAAAATGTTTGTTACGAAATAAAGCGATTACAAATTACGATTTTGTAAACTTTGTTAAAGAGATGAATAATCTACTTGAGAGCAATACACGTTTTAATAAACGGTTTAATTAAGATAACACAATGAGAGGGTTTTTATTATTTTATATAAACTAAATCTGTAGGACTGTGCGACATAAAAGAGATAATAAGTAGCAGCACGTGAGACACGTGGTCAGCACACCAAAAATGTAGCATACGCTACTGAGTATTAACACAATTGCTTTAAACATGTGGACTAAAGCATGACGGGACCAAAAAAGTGATAAATTAATTAATGAGGAGCACAAAATACTTATTACTCATAATGTATGTGTTTTGGTATTAGTAAAGTTAAACCTAATAAAGCTACTTAAACATTAAAAATATATCTACATAATTACCAACAGTTTTGATTTTACAAAAATATAATAAATAAAATAAGCATTCTTTTTTATTAATACGTAAATATAATAAATCTAACTTTGTGTTTTTTCAACTATTAATAATATGGGATAAAGCGGACACAACAAAAAAAAACAAAATTATTTTAGCATAATGCTATTTATCAAACTTTAAGGTAATTTCTTACTAAAATCTAAAATGTAGCTTTCATGCTGATAACGCAATTAAAAAGCTTAAAAATTACCATAGTAAATGCCATGAGAAACAATTTTTTGACTAATATTTTGTTATTTAATAATTTGTTATACTTTGCTGTATTTATTATATTTATACATTTATTTTGATTTATTTACAAATATAGCAATTTATTATTATAATTAAAATAGTTTTTCTAATCTTAACAACAAATACAAATTTAAGGCTTAATACGTTTATCTAACGAAAGGAAATTGAAATACGATTAAGTTAGCGGTATTTTAGATTAAGAAACTTTCTTACAAGTTATAAAGTAGAATATTAAATCGGACATTAAGAAGATGAATATAAATTCGACGTCTACTGAAAGACACCACCGAGTGTTATTAAGTTCCCAAAGTGCTTACGAAAGATTGTGCGTTCTATAATAACTTGGAAAGTATACAAATAAAGTACACTTCAACACAATATAATATGAAACTTTTCATGTTTAGTTGATGTTTGTCGTGAAAATATTTAGTGAAAGTAATTGTTTGTTCAAAACATAATTTGTTTAAAGAAAAATAATAATTATTTTTGTAAATTAACAATATAAACCTATTTCAATAATAAGATAAATTCTAAATGAATTAGTTCTTTAAATTAATTTTTTTAACTAACTACATTTGTTTACGTAAACAGAATCTGTTGCAATAGTACATATACATAATCTATTAAGTTTAACAAATATTGAACGATTTCATATAAAATAAACATTCACTGAATACGATTATTTGTTTATTTAGGTTTATATTAATCTTTGGTATTTTATGAGAAGTAAAATCATTGTGTATAAACTTATAACAAATTTTAATATTGATAGCTGTTTAACAATTCTTATTGTATTAGTCACAGCAACTAAACTAAATTTAAAATAGAATCTGCGTCTAGTCTAATAGTGTGTATAAAACGCAATAAATAAATTGTTTTATAAACGACTTAAAAAATCGTTTTCAATAATTTTAACACATCTTTTTTAATGAAATATATTTTGTTTTTTTAATGTATTCATAGATCTTGTAAATTGTTTTTATTTCTTCAAAATTAAAAATAAAATGAAATTCACTTTAATACAATAAACTAAAATTCTCTGTGTAAAAAGTTCATAATTTTAACAAATCTGAGGCTAAACGCCATCTCGTAGGAACGGAGCTACGTACGAGTTAATCCACATGTAGGAAACTATGAAGTTGTTAGTTAGATAGTAAATATTACAACCGCGAATTTCAAAAAATGTATTTGAATTATACGCGGCATAATATTTCTAACTGTACTACCCAAGTGCAAAAATTTGTTTATATAATTGCAGAAACCATCTTAGAGACCAGTGGACAGCTGTTTCGTCCTATTTGGACTCCTCAGCACTGGAATACTCTAATGCAGTTTCCACAACTATATAAAACAAATTGCCATAGTTTTAATCCCATTCAGGTGTTAATTGATTAACAAATCTGAGGCTAAACGCCATCTCGTAGGAACGGAGCTACGTACGAGTTAATCCACATGTAGGAAACTATGAAGTTGTTAGTTAGATAGTAAATATTACAACCGCGAATTTCAAAAAATGTATTTGAATTATACGCGGCATAATATTTCTAACTGTACTACGCAAGTGCAAAAATTTGTTTATATAATTGCAGAAACCATCTTAGAGACCAGTGGACAGCTGTTTCGTCCTATTTGGACTCCTCAGCACTGGAATACTTTAATGCAGTTTCCAAAACTATAAAACAAATTGCCATAGTTTAATCCCATTCGGGTGTTAATTGATTAACAAATCTGAGGCTAAACGCCATCTCATGGAACAGACTACGTACGAGTTAATCCACATGTAGGAAACTATGAAGTTGTTAGTTAGATAGTAAATATTACAACCGCGAATTTCAAAAATGTATTTGAATTATACGCGGCATAATATTTCTAACTGTACTACGCAAGTGCAAAATTTGTTTATATAATTGCAGAAACCATCTTAGAGACCAGTGGACAGCTGTTTCGTCCTATTTGGACTCCTCAGCACTGGAATACTCTAATGCAGTTTCCACAACTATATAAAACAAATTGCCATAGTTTTAATCCCATTCGGGTGTTAATTGATTAACAAATCTGAGGCTAAACGCCATCTCGTAGGAACGGAGCTACGTACGAGTTAATCCACATGTAGGAAACTATGAAGTTGTTAGTTAGATAGTAAATATTACAACCGCGAATTTCAAAAAATGTATTTGAATTATACGCGGCATAATATTTCTAACTGTACTACGCAAGTGCAAAAATTTGTTTATATAATTGCAGAAACCATTTTAAAGACCAGTGGACAGTTGTTTTGTCGTATTTGGACTCCTCAGCACTGGAATACTCTAATGCAGTTTCCACAACTATATAAAACAAATTGCCATACTTTCACCCCATTCGGGTGTTAATTGATTAACAAATCTGAGGCTAAACGCCATCTCGTAGGAACGGAGCTACGTACGAGTTAATCCACATGTAGGAAACTATGAAGTTGTTAGTTAGATAGTAAATATTACAACCGCGAATTTCAAAAAATGTATTTGAATTATACGCGGCATAATATTTCTAGTTGTTTTACAGTTAGAAATATTATGCCGCGTATAATTCAAATACATTTTTTGAAATTCGCGGTTGTAATATTTACTATCTAACTAACAACTTCATAGTTTCCCATGTGGCGTGCTCCGTTCCTACGAGATGGCGTTTATTCAGATTTGTTAATCAATTAACGCCAGATGGATTAAAACTATGGCAATTTGTTTTTGTATGGTTGTGGAAACTGCATTAGAGTATTCCAGTGCTGAGAGTCAAATAGGAGACAGCAACTAGATGGTTTCTGCAATTATATAAACAGGTACTTTGCGCTTGCGTAGTTAGAAATATTATGCCGCGTATATTCAAATGCGTTACGAGTCGCGGTTGTAATATTTACTATCTGGCAACAACTATGGTTTCCTACATGTGGATTAACTCGTACGTAGTTCTACGAGATGGCGTTTAGCCTCAGATTTGTTAATCAACGCCAGAATGGATTAAAACTATGACAATTGTTTATATGGTTGTAGGCTGCATTAGTATTCCAGTAGCTGAGTCAAATAGGACAGGCAGCACTGTTCTAAGATGTTTCTGCAATTATATAAACAACTGCGCTTGCGTAATTAGGTTAAATATTATGCGCGTATGAATTCAAATGCATTTTTGAAATTCGCGGTTCTATATTTGCTATCTAACTAACTGGCTTCATATTTTCTGCATGTGGATTAACTCGTACGTAGCTCCGTTCCTACGGATGGCGTTTAGCCTCAGATTTGTTAATCAATTAACGCCAGATGGGATTAAAACTATGGCAATTTGTTTTATACATAGTTGTGGAGCTACACATTGGAAGTATTCCCGGTGCTGAGGAGTCCAAATAGAGACGAAAGGCTGTCACTGATCTCTAGATGAACCTGCAGTATATAAACAGAATTTTTGCGCTGCGTAGTAATACGGTTGTATGCGCGTATGAATTCAAATTGCATTTTTGAAATTCGCGGTTGTAATATTTACTATCTAACTAACAACTTCATAGTTTCCTACCATGTGGATAACTCATGCGTAGCTCCGTTCTGACGTGAGATGGCGTTTAACCTCAGATTTGTTAATCAATTAACACCCGAATGAGATTAAAACTATGGCAATTTGTTTTATATAGTTGTAGAGCTGCATTAAGTATTCCAGTGCTGAGAGTCCAAATGACAGGCAACTCTGAGTCTCTAAGATGTTTTCTGATTATATAAACAAATTTTTGCACTTGCGTAGTACAGTTAGAAATATTATGCCGCGTATAATTCAAATACATTTTTTGAAATTCGCGGTTGTAATATTTACTATCTAACTAACAACTTCATAGTTTCCTACATGTGTTCATAATTTTATTTTATGTTATTTACACGTAACAATAAAATAAGAACATTGTCATAACTAAACATTGTCAAAATAACAACTAAAACTGTTAATGGTCACAAATGTTATATGTATAATAGTTAAGCTTAAGTGGCATAAAAATACAAATCTAAGCGTTCTTGTTTTATTATTATGAACAAACAAAATAATATGAACTTGATTTAATTATATTTTTTACGCTCTACCACATGTTAAATGAATAGTGTTTTAAAAAACTTATTCAATATTAAAAACAGAAACATTGTTTCAATTACTTGTACTGTAATATTCTATTTTATCCATAAAAGTACAGCAAAATGTAAAACATTTAATAAACGTCTACAGCTGTAACAACAATTTTAACAATAGAAACACAGGTATACAAATAAAATACAAATAATGTATTTTTCGTGATACAAAACAATTAATAATTTAAAATTGCTTTATAAAACTAACTTGTACATTAAAAAATGTAATAATATACAGACATTTTATATTAAATAAAATTATTGTTATATATTTTATTTGATTAAAATTTGTTTTGGCTTTTGATGAAATAAAAACCTTTAGTTTTTAAATCAAATTTATTGTAATTTAGATCAACCATTGTAAAGTTTTTTTTTCAATAAAAATTTGCAATAATAGCCAGTAACAAAAGTAGAATTTGATTTTGGACATGTCATAAGATAGGAATAGAGTTTATGTGAATTTCAGATACAAACAAATAAAACGAATTGAGGCACTGCGATGTTAATAACCGATCGACCGGTGCAGCAACGAATAATAACGCGTGACAAAATCGTAACAAAAAATTATTAAAAAAAAAAGATTAGTGCTCTAATGGATTAAAGCGGTATGAAGGTGGAGAAGATACTAAAAAAAGTTAACACAAAAGTAAATAAATTAAATAAATTATACAAGAAAACTGAAGATATGAACAATAAAAAATAAGAAAAAAAGTAGATCAAATTAAAAAACAAAATAAAAAGCTAAAAAAAAATTAAAATTTAGTATACATTTAAAAACATAAAACCAACACATTGAAATACTAGAAAAAGAGATACTTAAGATAAAATAATAATACAAGGAGTAGAAGTTTAAACAAACAAACAAAATTTAAAATAAAAAAAAAAGTGAAAACAATTTTCAAAGAAATAGAATCAAGAATAGACATAGAAAAATATGTCCAAGAAATTAAAAAACCAACAAAGGCATACAGAACAAATCTCCGATATATTAAATTACAACTTGATACCAAAATATACGCGTTAGAACTACAGAAATGAAAAGTAATAAAAAATATTAACAGAAAAGAAACCAATAAAAAAGAACACAAATATAAAGAAAACAAATACAGAAAAACAACGACAAATGAAAGATCTTAGGACTCCTCGTAATCTAGACAACCTTTATGAAAATGGAAAAACACAAAAGAAAATTGAAAAAATACGAGAACGTTTAAAAATAGAAAAAAAATGAGAAAATGGTAATTATAAGTAACTGGAATTCTACATTAAGAAATTATAAGGAAAGAAGAGTGCGCTGTATAAAAAAAGGTACGGCGAGTGACACAAAATAAAAATAGAGAAAAAATAGCAAAGTTTGGTATAGAAAGTAAATTGATAATTAGAAATAGCTTATGCAAACAAAAAATACAAGATAAATATACTTTTGTGGCAGAAGAATAAAACGTGAGAAGTTTCATAGACTACTTCACGTATACGGGAAACTTTCAAAACAATGAAAAATACTTTAAGACAACATTTGAAGCAAAAATAGAATTAAACTCTAAATAAGTCATCGCAAATCTGCTAATAAATAAAAAAAAATAGACAAAAACTATGAATACAACAAAATTTGGGTGAAATTAAGATAGAAGAGATAAAAAAGCACTAAAAAACATTAGAACACAAAGAACATTCAACATAGAACTAGAGTTGATAAAGTGGATGAAAGAAGAAGAAACGAAGTAATTGGCCCTAACATGTAATAAAAAGGTAAAGTAAAAAGAAAAAGTTCCTAAAGACTAGGAAAACAATTTTAATAATACACAAAAAAAAGCAACCCTACAATATGTGAAAATTACAAAGCAATATGTTTATTATCAGTAACTTTTAAAAACCATATTAGCATAGTGGAGAAAGTTAATAAAAAGAGCAATGAACAATGTAAAGTAGTTATATCTGATTTTTATAGATTAAAGAACTAAAGTAACATGAAAAAACTTAAATGTTAAAATTGTTAGAAAATGAATTCACGTAATAAAAGCATATATTAAAATGTAGTAGTAAAAGTATACACAAATACATATAAATCGGAAAACTTTGAAAAAAAGGCGAAGCAAGAGAATAACTTAAGTTCACTAATATTTAATATATAAACAGATAAATTACCAAAAAATGCAAAAAAAGCAGAAATAGGGTATAGAAACGTTATACCTATAATACTAGCCTACTTACTCTATAGATGGTATTGTATTAATATCGAAGACACAAAAAATGCAATCTACGGTGGAGCTGTTGGCACAAAAAATTAAAAACTTGAAAATAGAAATTAATACAAATAATAGTAAACTAATAATAAATGGCACAAAGATTAGAAGCGAAAGAGTGATAATATGCAAACAAGAGACGATGAAAGAAGAAGCACTAAATGAAGTAGCAGTCTATGAATAAATAGGAAGTGTGATAGCGAATGACGGAAAACTAGACTATGAAATAGCAATGAAAAGACAAAAGACAATTAACATATGGCATGCAATAAATAAACCTATACTACAAAAAAAAAAATAGACATGATCACAAAGTTGAGGGTGTACAATGTAGTCGCAGTACCAACAATCATATACGCCGGGCTAATACAAAAACAAATTTCAAATAAGCGCCATAGAAATATTTAAGAAAAATAGCAGAAAAGACCCAACTATAGAATAAGAAACTTAAAAGTAATGAATACAACGAAACAAAAACTTATCATGCGAAAATTGAAAAAAAAGACAATTGAACTGGTATCATACACAATAAGAAAGAACCCAGAAAAAATAGTCAAGAAAGTAAAAGTAGCAAAAAAAAAAGAAAAGAAGCAAGAATGAAGAAGACCGAAGAAATCTTGGATAGAAAATATAGAAGAAGTTGAAACAAGTAGGACAACCTTAAATGAAATGAAAACTTTAGTATAAGGAAAACAAAAAATATGGACACAGTAAACATACACAAAAAAGTTAAAGGAAAATAACCTTGTTAAGTTGTTAAAATATTAAAATAGATCAAAGTGTTGTTGACTAAGAAAATATTTTAGTAAGACCAATATACAAACTAAAAATTTAAACTTCGCTACTGTGTAAAACGGGAGTTAAAAATTACCAGTGGAACTACTAATGATTTAAAATATGTTAACATGCAGCTATTTAAAGTAGAATAAAAATAATAATTAAAAATATAAATTTTGTTTATGACATGTAATGTCTTGTACAATTTAAAAAAAGCATTTTATGATTCTAATGTACCGCACAAAAAATTGTAAAACACAAAAATTTATTATTTCAGGTTGTTTAGTTAAGTCGCGCACATACAAGATTAAATATACAAAAATAGAATCGCTTAGACGAGTAGGATAAGCTCTGTAAACAAACACGCACGAGTGCACAAAAATAAGTAAACAAATATGTTTCCATTTCATCTCGATTTTTGAATAAAATTCAAGATAACACAAAAATAATTGACATATATACGGGTTACCTAAAAAATAAACAAAAAAAGATTTTCATTATAAAAATTAAATAATGAATGACTAACTACTTGAATAACTAAACAATTACAATATCGTACCGTTACTACAAAATAAATAACGTGTTTTAATTATTTTTATTAATTTATATGTTTTATTAGTATAGAAAATTATTTAGAATAATTATAATGAACTAATTTTGCAAAAAGGGAACAACAAGATATAACGTTTATCAATAACCTTTTATTGTATTTGCGTTTGATTGGTATCGACATGTTTGTAATTGACGAATCTAAGTAGAACCGTTTTAAACTAAATAAAAACTGTTTACATTATAGATTTACATATGATAGAAATTTGTAAAAAAAATATTGCTGCCAATTATTTGGTTACCAACGCTTTAATTTAAAAACCTAAATAATACAAAACAAGTAATTTGCACTTCCGTTGAAAGTAAAAGAACTAGAAACTTAAAAAAAAACTAAAATAATTACAAAGGCTAGTTGTATAGCCGTCTTGTGACATTTTTTGTAATTTTGAAGCCAAAAATATAAAAAATTAGTAAAAAACGAAGCAATTTTAGACGAATTTTGTGGGCACACGGTAAACGTACCATCGATTATTTGTAAAAAGTGGCACACATTCGCTCTAGATATGTGTCTTTAGTTTCTAAAAACATAGTTGTTATATAAAAATAAATATTATCAAAAAATTTATGACCGGACCAGAAACGCGACACAAAATGAAATATGTTGCTGATTACTCATTTGCCTTAAAAATTTCTCTAATTTTAGAGAACCCCCTATACAACTAGCCCTTGGTATTATTTTAGTTTCTCCTAAATTTTCTAGCTCACATACTTTTATCAGAAAAGCAAATTTTGTAGAGCCTTGCAACGCATCAAAGCGGCCGTTTTAGAACCCCCTTAATGAAATTAACTCCGAATGACTTTTTTTAATATTATTCCTTCTCTATGTATCTTTACAAAACAAAAATTTTTAAAAATACGTTTAAATGTTTTTTTTGTATTAAAACAAAAAATTGAAAATGTTAGCAAAATAATTATAAAGTAATAATAGATTTACAAAAATAAAAAAAACCAAGAAAAATTAAACAAAAACTGAAAAAAATGAAATATATAAGTTTTACACTTTAAAATATAAAAACTAGTGCCGATCTTGCGTACTTAGAAAATTAAACAAATAATATCAGCAATTTTAAGAATCAGACAAAGGTATACATATATACCAAATTATTAAAATTACATTAATTTACAAGTACGCAGTATGACCGATTAAAACTTTAAAGAAATATAAAGTTAACTAAAATAATTAATTTAAAAAACATGACTCATAAACTTAAAACGATTTTCGTTTGTATTCCAATATTTGATTAGTAGACGATAAACAATGATGTAAAAAAAATGTTTTAAAAAAACTTTAAATTTAAGTACTTTTAATAATAAACTATATGAATGATTTTATTAAAAAACGTATTTCGGCAATTAATTAATTAATTAATACCAAATATTGATGAGATTTTTTTACATTGTAATAAATCGGAAGTCCGCCGCATATTTGTATTCAAAAATTTTTATAATTTCAATCAAATTACGCGTGAACTTAGAACCCTACGCATCTAAACCCCTTCCTGACCGACGAAGCGCGCGCCATACCCCTCTCCTGTGTCCTCATACGTGACCCGCTATAAAGGAGATCCTGAAACAAACTTCACTTAGCCTTACTTAGCCTTAATCCTGTTTACCTGTGCTCTACTTACCTGTAAACCGAATTAACCTGCCGAAATCCAGTAACGACAACCTCGCACCGTCTCTTGATAATTCTCTGTCCGTTTCAATAATTAACCAGACCGTCCGCTATTCACCTTGCTAATTCTCTAATCCGTTTATTCAATAACAACCGCTACGTCTTGGCCTTCTCTCCTGAAACCGACTAATTATTCCTGTTACCAGAACCTGTTACACCGAACTAACCTGTTAAAAATTGATATTCCTGTTAACACCGAACCTCGCACCGTCCCTTGATTAATTCTTTAGTAATTGCACCGATTAACCTGACCAAACGCGATTCACCTGGCTCATTCTCTCGCTTGTTTTGTGTTTCGATAAATCCTCGTACTGACCAGATTTCTTGTATTTATTCATTCACGATTGTTGACCTGGTAGTAAGTTCACCGTTTAAGTAATTTCCAGTCCAGCCTTGTACCGAAACCAGTAGCATCGCAGTGCTAGAATAGTAGGAGTTTAAGTGT
Organism: Aquatica leii; assembly: GCA_035610365.1. Classification (NCBI taxonomy): domain Eukaryota; kingdom Metazoa; phylum Arthropoda; class Insecta; order Coleoptera; family Lampyridae; genus Aquatica; species Aquatica leii. The sequence goes on from CM069433.1 coordinate 73,385,459, forward strand.
ACAAAGTAACTAAGCCTTTTGTATCGGGGTACTCGCTACAACTGCTTAGCTACGATTGTTAACTTACCCTCGACAGACTCTGTTACAGACTACAGTTAACTCGGTACGTTTGTAATTGTTTAACCACCTAGCGTAAGGTAAATTCTCGAGTTTAACAAAAATAGTGCATTGGGGAACCGTAGCGTAGATTTGTTATAACTCGTTGGTTTATCCACCTGCAACGTATAGATTCACAAGAGCTAAATCTACGAGCATATTAAAACAACAATCACCTGAATTCAAGTATCAATCGTAGCATATTCAATACGTTTTCCTGGTCGAAGTAAATTGTATTAACTTCTCGAATCACCCTGGTACTCAGAATTAATTACCTGTAGAAATACCGTTTGCAATTAAGCCTGTAGTTTATTATTCTCGTTTAATACTTACCTGCAATTAGCACATAGCACGTGTTGTTAACCTCAACAAGCAATCACACAAACTTCCCGTATTATTGTCAACCTGATCCGAAATAAATATCGTAGATCCAGTTACTTTGCACAGTAATCCTTTCCCGTAATTATCCGATTAACTCACCCACGTTCTTTACTATATTTATTAGTAGTTTATCCGCACTAAAATTATAATCTTGCAGATACAAACGGAAGTCGATTGCAGCGCCACCATTACTGGGGAATTACAGGAGTGGTTAAATAAAATACATACAATATTTTTATTATACTACATACAGTGTATGCCGAAAATAAATACAAGTGTCAACTTTGTAAATTAATTAACTCTTAAATTAATTCTCTACCTTAGCTGAGCTACCCAACCAGTAACCTGAACCAGTACGTATCAGTACAAAGAAGTGTCGACCACGAGCAGGGACCCCAGAAACTGTGACCTAAAAGTGAGTACTAATTAATTAACCAGTAGATTTGTTTAGATTTTGGTTGGCGTCCGAGCATTTATTCCAGTCCGAAAAATCCAAAATCTAAGATGTCTGAGCCTGTAGAATTACCAGAAGCTGTCCCAGAAACCGATGCGCAAGTAAATTGGATTTGCAACTTGCGAAAAGAAGAATTGATCCAAACCCTGAGAATACATCAATTAGAAACCACTGGTAATGTAAATGAGTTAAAAGCACGTATGATAAATTTCATACGAACTGGAGAACGTCCAGCAACTATGCTCACCTGCCCAAGAAGCCAAGGTACTTCCCGGCCATCATCACCGACCCCGTTACAAGCCGCACCACCAGTAACATTTACGTTTTCAGCTATCGCACAGGTATGTGAATGTGTACGTAAATGGGGAATAAAATTTGATGGAAAAGTAGACCCGATTTCATTCCTCGGCGAATTGAATTCCAGAAAATTAATTATGGAATCCCAGGTACCATGTTATTACAGGCGCTTCCGGAATTATTGAAAGATAATGCTTTTTGTGGTACCGTAATAACCGTGATCAATGGACTCGATGGGAAGATTTCATCGTTCAGTTTAAACAACGTTTTCTAGGTCCCGATTCCAATCCCGTCTTGAAGAAACCATTGAAGTCGACTTCAAAGAAGGAGAAAAAGCAGGCGAATACATCGATGCTCTTCAAACGCTTATGACCAGACATGGCCAGATGTCCCCGAAAGACAACTGGAAAGAATATATGAAAATCTACAAACATCATTATAAGTTATATATAAAAAGAAACGATTATACGAACCTGGCTGAATTACAACAGTTAGCTCACGACTTCGAAGAGATAAACAAGCCGAACTCCGTCCAACGCCAAGCCACCCGTTCTGCACCTAATCCTCCACCGATGAACGTTGTCCAGAGCCCACAGACGCCTGATCTTTCCCGAGTGTATAATCGCACAGCAGTATGCTGGCGATGCGGCCAACGAGGCCATTTTAAGACGCAATGCCGAGGACAATTCAAGCTGTTTTGTTCGCGATGTGGAAAAGATGGAATCTACTCCAGAGATTGCCCCTGTCCCCGGTCGGGAAACGGACAAGGCCGGCTAGAATAGCAGAGCCGCTACTAGTCACTTCGGCCAACCCAGGCTCCACCAATTCCGCCGAATGGACCTCCTGGTTAACAAAGGTTAAACGTTTCTTTTCCAGATCAAAACCGACAGTACCTGCCCTAGCCACCATAGATTCCCGGTTATTCTTGCCCATACGAATTTATGGACACTATTTTCAAGCCCTTGTAGATACTGGTGCAGCACGCAGTTACATCAGCTCCCGGCTACAACCCCTTGTCACCCAGGATATGCGACCAACAAACGGACAAGACAACCGCGTGCAATTGGCCAATGGAAACATCCTACAAACTAACGGAAATTACACGTTTCCAATCCAGGTAGGATCACAAACCTTACCGCTCAATTGTCAGTGTTTAGACGGCTTGACTACCGACGTCCTTGTTGGATGGGATTTCTTGTTAGATCACGACGCCATTATCAAAGTAAGAGAAAACGTTGTCATCTTAAATAACGAACCAGTCCCGTGTAATAATAGTAATAATCCAGGCCTCGGAGGCATCCGTAGCATTTCAGAATCCGAACTACCCGCTCTCAATTTATTCCTGGAAGAAGAATTAGATAAATTTAAGTTGTTAACAGGACCGGCTTCAGGTATCACTCACCGAATAACGCTGAAACCAGGCGTTGAACCCGTGAAACAGAGATACTACCCTCGGAACCCGGCGATGCAACAAATTATGGACCAGGAGATTGATCGAATGTTGCGTGAAGAAGTTATCGAACCTTCTCGAAGCCCGTGGAGTTCACCGGTAGTATTAGTCCGCAAACCAACAGGGAAATATCGATTCTGCATCGACTTCCGTCAAGTTAACGAGCTCACCGTCAAAGATGCCTACCCGATACCTTTTATCCAGGGCATTTTGGACAAACTTCGTGGCGCGAGGTACATCAGCACGTTAGATCTGAAAGATGGTTATTGGCAAATCCCGATGGATCCAGGAAGTAGACCAATCACCGCATTTACCGTGCCTGGCCGTGGTCTATTCCAGTTCAAAGTAATGCCTTTTGGATTACACTCGGCTCCTGCTACATTTCAGCGTCTTCTGGACGAGGTGATAGGCCCAGAGATGGATTCTAAAGCTTTCGCATACCTAGATGACATTATTGTGTTAGGTTCCACATTCGAAGAACACCTCCAAAACTTACGAGAGGTCTTCCACCGCTTAAGAGCTCGAGGACTTCGATTACAAGAAGACAAATGTTCCTTTTGTCAGTCCGAGTTAAAGTATTTAGGTCATCTTGTTAATAATACAGGTATCAAACCCGATCCAGAAAAGGTGGACGTTATTACTCAACTCTCTGCTCCTACTACGACGAAACAACTGCGAAGATTCCTGGGAATGGCCTCCTGGTATAGGAAATTCGTACCCGGATTCGCCCAGCTTGCCGCACCTCTAACCGAACTCCTGAAGAAAAGCATCAAGTATAGGTGGACAGAATCGCAAGAAACTGCATTCGAAGAATTAAAGAAAGCACTTACTACAGCTCCTGTCCTGACGTGTCCGAACTTCCAAGTGCCGTTTTACTCCAAACCGATGCAAGCACTAGTGGTTTGGGAGCCGTCCTGATCCAGGTTCACGAAGGAGAAGAGCATGTCGTTGCGTATATTAGCCGAGCCCTAACCAAAGCCGAAAAAGAATTATTCGATTATCGAATTAGAGTGTCTTGCTGTGGTTTGGGCCATAAGAAAACTAAAAGGATACTTAGAAGGGTATCGTTTTCAGGTAAGCAGCGACCATCGAAGCCTCAAGTGGCTTAAAACCATGGAAAACCCCACGTCTCGTCTCGCCCGATGGATCCTGGAACTACAACAATTCGATTTCGAAATCGTATATCGCCCTGGAACCCAGAATGTTGTAGCCGACACCCTGTCCCGTCTACATGAAGAAGAAGAGAAGCCACACCAAATTGCCACCGTGTCCGAGGATCCCGCCCCAGGTCGTGGGTATCAGCAGATGTTGCGAAAAGTACAGGAGAAACCGGATGAATGGCCAGAATTTCAAATACACAACGACCAGTTGTATAAGAATTTCCGATGGTGAGTCCTGAAGTTAGTGAAGGGCTACAGTCTAGTTGGAAGTTGTGTGTCCCAAAGCCACAACGACGCCAGGTCCTGGAAGAGTGCCACGACGCAGACACGGCTGGACATTTAGGAGTCGCCAAAACGTTGAAACGAGTGTTCCAGAATTATTATTGGCCAGGTATATCTCGCGACGTCCGGAACCACGTACGCCGGTGCCAGAAATGCAACGAATATAAGGGTCAAGTAGGAAAGCCAGCCGGAAAAATGCATTTCTACCCGAGTCACCAACCCTGGGAGATCGTGAGCGGTGATTTGATGGGACCATTTCCGCGGTCAAAGAAAGGTAACTGCCATTTATTAGTGTTGCAGGATAAATTCACGAAATGGACCGAATTGCGACCATTGAGAGCTGCTACCACTACCGCAATTATCAAAGCCCTGAAAGAGCAGATCCTCTACAAATTTGGCACGCCTAAAGTCATAATCACCGACAACGGACCGCAGTTTACAAGCAAAAGTTTCCGCGAGGAATTAGCGTCCTTCGGCATCGAGTCTCGCCTCACACCCCCGTACACCCCGCAAGCGAATCCAGTAGAGCGCATGAATAAGGTGGTAGGCGTCATGATCGCTCAAACTACCGGTCCAGACCAACGAAACTGGGACCAAAGCCTGGACGAAATCGCGTTCGCCATAAATACGTCGCACCATACGTCAACAGGATTTACTCCCGCGCTGCTCAACTTTGGCCGAGAATTGACAGCACCGAACGCCCTGCACCGAACCCTGAATCCGGATGTTCCGACAGGCGAGCCCGATGCTTCTGAACACGCCCAGGTAATCCACAAGTTACAAGATCTATTTCAGGTTACTCGTGATCGACTCACGCAAGCCTTCGTGCAACAAAGTCACTATTATAACCTGAGACGCCGACCGTATCGCCCTCGAGTAGGAGATGCCGTTTATAAAAAAGAAAGACCCCTGTCCGACAAAGCCAAGGGATTTGCAGCCAAATTAGCACCGAAATATTCCGGACCGTTTATAATTAAGAACATTCTCTCGCCCGTAATAGTCGAGTTGAGGCCTCCAGATTCACGCAAGACGATAGCCCGTGTCCACGTGAAAGACCTCAAGTGCGTCTCCGACACTCAGGAAAACCTCGCTCAGCCGGCGTTGGAAACAGCGAGGATTGATCCAGTCGCAGTTACTAATCGAGTACCGCCCAGTACAGCAACACAACCACCGAGGTATCTTTTCGATTACTACCAGCATCGCCGTGGTAAGACCGTAAAAGAATTGTAAGTAGAAACCTAGTTATGTCTCTCCCTCAACCCCTGTGTTCGTCTTTTCCCCCAGGAGAGGGTGGTATGTAATAAATCGGAAGTCCGCCGCATATTTGTATTCAAAAATTTTTATAATTTCAATCAAATTACGCGTGAACTTAGAACCCTACGCATCTAAACCCCTTCCTGACCGACGAAGCGCGCGCCATACCCCTCTCCTGTGTCCTCATACGTGACCCGCTATAAAATGAGATCCCTGAAACAAACTTCACTTAGCCTTACTTAGCCTTAATCCTGTTTACCTGTGCTCTACTTACCTGTAAACCGAATTAACCTGCCGAAATCCAGTAACGACAACCTCGCACCGTCTCTTGATAATTCTCTGTCCGTTTCAATAATTAACCAGACCGTCCGCTATTCACCTTGCTAATTCTCTAATCCGTTTATTCAATAACAACCGCTACGTCTTGGCCTTCTCTCCTGAAACCGACTAATTATTCCTGTTACCAGAACCTGTTACACGAACTAACCTGTTAAAAATTGATATTCCTGTTAACACCGAACCTCGCACCGTCCCTTGATTAATTCTTTAGTAATTGCACCGATTAACCTGACCAAACGCGATTCACCTGGCTCATTCTCTCGCTTGTTTTGTGTTTCGATAAATCCTCGTACTGACCAGATTTCTTGTATTTATTCATTCCACGATTGTTGACCTGGTAGTAAGTTCACCGTTTAAGTAATTTCCAGTCCAGCCTTGTACGAAACCAGTAGCATCGCAGTGCTAGAATAGTAGGAGTTTAAGTGTACAAAGTAACTAAGCCTTTTGTATCGGGGTACTCGCTACAACTGCTTAGCTACGATTGTTAACTTACCCTCGACAGACTCTGTTACAGACTACAGTTAACTCGGTACGTTTGTAATCGTTTAACCACCTAGCGTAAGGTAAATTCTCGAGTTTAACAAAAATAGTGCATTGGGGAACCGTAGCGTAGATTTGTTATAACTCGTTGGTTTATCCACCTGCAACGTATAGATTCACAAGAGCTAAATCTACGAGCATATTAAAACAACAATCACCTGAATTCAAGTATCAATCGTAGCATATTCAATACGTTTTCCTGGTCGAAGTAAATTGTATTAACTTCTCGAATCACCCTGGTACTCAGAATTAATTACCTGTAGAAATACCGTTTGCAATTAAGCCTGTAGTTTATTATTCTCGTTTAATACTTACCTGCAATTAGCACATAGCACGTGTTGTTAACCTCAACAAGCAATCACACAAACTTCCCGTATTATTGTCAACCTGATCCGAAATAAATATCGTAGATCCAGTTACTTTGCACAGTAATCCTTTCCCGTAATTATCCGATTAACTCACCCACGTTCTTTACTATATTTATTAGTAGTTTATCCGCACTAAAATTATAATCTTGCAGATACAAACGGAAGTCGATTGCAGCGCCACCATTACTGGGGAATTACAGGAGTGGTTAAATAAAATACATACAATATTTTTATTATACTACATACAGTGTATGCCGAAAATAAATACAAGTGTCAACTTTGTAAATTAATTAACTCTTAAATTAATTCTCTACCTTAGCTGAGCTACCCAACCAGTAACCTGAACCAGTACGTATCAGTACAACATGCTAGTGTGAACATATGATACTTAATTACTTATTGCTTAGAAATTTAGTGTTTACTAATGTTCTGTTAATAGTAAGTAATATACAATAATAAATGACAATAAATACTTCTAGCACGCATATTTAAATTTTTAATTTTGTACATTTTGCTATTGCGTGATCTTAGTTTTAAGTATACAAAATTATTCTGTGATTTCTAAATCTGTTTAAAATTATCATTGTTTACCTTAAGGTTAAATTTAGATAAAACGTTTTTTTTGCAATAAAATAAATTAGTTCGATTAATGTGTCTAATTTTAAAGTGCAAAATTGATTACAATAAACCAAATTGAGATTTATGAGAAAGTATGTAATGTATTACAATTAAAAAAAAATGGTTAGTTATACTTTGCAATTAACTATAATACCTTATTTACAGAATTGAACAATTAGTATTAATATTAAGAACACATACATCATTTTTTAAATTATATTTTAAATTTTGAAAATGTCTACATAAAAGTACAACGAAATGTTGACTATAATAGTTATTGAGACGCATCGAAAGCTTAACCGGCATGGGCAATGACCGCGGAACTCTGGGCAAATGTAATGTAAATAGTTAATAGTTTCATGCATTATGTACTTCCAGTAATTTATCTTTTTGACAATATTTTTTTTTAATTCAGTTATTTTTAAAATGTGTGTAAAAACTGTAAAAATAGAATAAAACACTGTTTTTACTGATTTTTAATGCTTATATACAGTGCTTTTTTTAAACTGGTCATAGGATATTAAAAAAAACACTGTATATAAGCATTAAAAATCAGTAAAAACAGTGTTTTATTCTATTTTTACAGTTTTTATACATATTTAAAAAAAATTGGTCATAGGATTTTATATGTTAATTTCTCAACCTCTTGTAAGATACTCTTGTAATTAAAATTTTAAACAAATATCTACACTAATATCAAGCGACAGGATTTAGTGTGATTTGATGATTTACCTTCATAAAACCCAATTTTCTAACTGTGATAACTTAAAAAAATACCTAACAACCAATATTCTGGAAATTATTATATTAGTTTTAAACATAATAAAAACATCCTAGAAAGTAATAAAATTGAATAGGTTATAAAGAATATTAAATGCAATCAAATAGAAACAACAATTATTAAACGAAAATTAAGTTCAATGTTGAAAATGTCCTCCATATGCGACTATACAATGAGCAAATATTTCATAAAATTTTTTTTTTAAACGGCTAAGCAAATAATAAAGTTTGTCTGTTAGTACATGGGGATTTTTTCTTCGTTTTACATGAGTAATATTACAACCCGTTGTGCCAAATTTTACGTATAAATTAAGCACGGTACTTTACTTGGTACGAAGCGTTGCCGCAAATGTTGCTACAACTTCACGGGAAGAGTTCGTCTTCACATATACAAAAACTTGTTCAATACGTTAATTACGGGTATACACAGGCATAGTTAAATGCAAGCAATTAGTTTTGTAAATCAGAGAAAATTTATACACTCTTTGACTGAAACAACAAAATTGTTTTTGAGCCTACTATACTAAATTTAAGTCACAAAGATATTACATTTTTACAAATATTTCTTTTGTTACTTACAAATTAATTTATTTTAAGTCAAACTAAATAATGTCTCTTGATATTAGTCTCAAAATTTGTTTGAATTTTTAATTAAAAGAGTATCTTACAAGAAGTTAAAAAATTAATATGTAAAACCGTATGGCCAGTTTTAAAAAAGCACTGTATAAAACTTAATAATATTAAACTTATTTAAGAATGTAATCAACATTTTTTTAAATAAATTTTAATTTATAGTTATGCGATATATTTATAATATGTAATATGTATGTATTATATATTTAGTAATATATAGATTAAAACAGATGCATAAGAATAATAGCACCACATGATGTAATTGTGAAATAGTTTGCTACTGTTAAATTTTCATAAACATAAAATATTTATGTGTTTGTTTAATAACATTAGACTAATATTTTTGATTTCAGTTTCTACTAAAAATATTAATTTATGCAAAAAAAGTCATTATAGATCAAGTACAATAAAAAAAACATGGGAACAAGAAAAGTCACCAACTACAAATCACGCAAAAATGACAATGAATTAGAACAACAGAAATTAATGATAGAACTAAAAAAAAGAATATGTGTTTTACAGAAAAATCTAAAACTATACGAATGGTACACATTGATTTACAATGCAATCCAAAAATAACAGAGCTGTAGCAAAAGTCGAAAATAAATTTAGAACAACATAGAAGAAGACAATTAAAAAAAATAATTCCAAAAAACAATCTTATTTTCGTATTAAAAATGACAAACTGAGGATAAACATGCTATCATCATAAGCAACAACATAGTTGTACTTTCTAAAACATAGGAGAACAAAAATCTGTCATAAAAACTAGAAAAAATCATCGTCGCTAATACGTAGGCATTACGAATTTAATATTAAACAACACGAATAGTATGTTGCTTAAATAAAACAATCATATTCCAAAAAAAATTAAAACATACAAAACGACATTAAAACCAATGCTATCATACATAGCAAAAACGTGGCTAAATTCAGTAAAAACAAAACAGCGGAAATGTAAGTTGCAGAGAATAAAGCACAAACGTAAAAAAGTATGCAATTCAAAACTATAATTGATTGGATCATTAAAAAAACAAGCACATAAATATTAGTATAATGGAAAACAACAAAATTGTAAAAGCAGTAAAAGGTAAGTCACTAAGAGGCAAAAAAAGTAATCAAAGACGCTGTGATAATTTAGACGTATAATAAGGATATTTTAAAAAAATAACAGACACAAGCTTATATAATAGAAGAAATAAAGAGAAGAGTAAAAAATTTGTTGTTAATTATATAAGACAGTATTTAATAGTTTATTATGTAACAACGTTCGCATACGCTAGCGTTTGGAAGTTTGCACTCGTATCAAATTTGCAGACCATGCTTTTTCAGAACCAGAAAGCATAAATAGAATGCATTAAAATAAAATTTATACAAAGTTGAGTTGTTTATATTGACACTTGAGCACAAGTAAGAATGTTTACGTTCAGTTATTTTATTAAAAAAAATTTCAGAAAAATTACATACGCTAACGGTTGTGAAGAAACTGTTTTTTGATATCAAACATTTGGATAGGTATTTGCGGAGTTGGCAATTCTTTGTTTTTAAGGTTATTTACAAGTGAAATTAAATACATTGTCACCTTGATTCTGCTAATGCCATGCCTGTACGTAGGTGTAAAAAAATCACAAATAAACTAAAATTCATAGTTACATTTATTTAATTTTTTCTTTGTTTGATCTAAAGTATTATTTGCAATTAAGTGCAGATTGAATTTTGATTTTAACCATGTGGTAAATGCTGTAAAATTTGTATTTTACAACGTTTTTATGTATTGCTTTATTTATGGTTCAATAGCAATTTTTAGTTTTTCGTATTTACATTCACCTAACTTAACAAAATCTGCTGTGTGTACTCGGTTATGGTTATCTGCGGTTGTAACCAAAACAAGTTTAGCTAAATAAACAAATAACTTTGCAATGTAAGAAATATTAATTATACATTTAACTTAGTTCAACAACTTGTTAAATTTCTGTTTTGATTTCTTATTTGACGCTGTTTGCTGAAATAATTTGTGTAAATTGCATTCAACAAACTTTATTTTGGGGTATACATTTTACATCAAGAGAATACTATTTTCAGCTTGACTTGTAAAATCTTCGCTTAGTTTGGTTTGATTTTTTTAAACCTTGACTTGATTTCATTTAAAAACCAAACCAAGCCTGTAAATTCCTATTTGTGTATTCTGTTAACTAGTGCATTTAAAACGTAATAAATATTGTCACAACATTTTTAATCCATTTACCGGTTTGTAAGTCAATTATGTTCTGTTTCCAAAATTTAGTGTTTTTACATACTGAAAGGTAAGTCATAATGGTGTGTACACCGCATAGTGTGTTCCTTTGGTTGACAAATACTAGTGGCTTCTTGTTACGCTGATTTGACTTTGTTTGACGCTTTTTACCAAGTTTTGAGTTTTGATTTGCAATTATGTAATTACCAAATTTTATTTTTAATTCAACCTATTTCCGTCTCCATTGAGCACCGACTGATGACATCGTCTATGTAACATTAACTTGAGGCATATCTTTTTTATTATCTTTTGCACGTAAGTATATATACTGACAATGTACCGTCACTATAGTCTTGTAATATTTTTAGTTTTATTTGACAAACTTACTAATTATTAAGTTAGACTTGTACGGTTTTGAGCGCTGTCATGTGTTGTTTTTAACTTTTACGCAGCTGTTTTTGCGAACGAAATTACTGTAAAATCTTCTGTCGGTTACGTCTTTAGTGTTTTACAGTTTCTGAAAATAGGGTTTTTATTTATCTTATTAAATATTATAGATGTTAAAGCTTTGATGTGTACTTAAAAACTGAATTAAACTATTACTAAATTTTGATGTTCATGTTATACTTTACTATTGAATGTTTTATTTTAAACTAGTATTTACTGTTGTAGTTATCGATTCGTATTTACATACTTATCTGATAGCTACACAGTAACATGTAATGTTAATGTAAATATACCAATAATTTGTTTTCATTTTGTTTAATGTTTGTTAATAATATTATTTTTATTAAGATCTCTAGTTTTGTATTTTTGTTTTACTATGTACTTTTGTTTTCTATTCCGCACAACACAAAGCCATTCAATTTTACTTTTTAGATTTTTTTTTCGTTATCTATGGCTACTAAATCGGTTTCATATTATATTTTTTCTATCATTTTCTACTTCTTTTAACACTCCGCATTGGTTTTAACAGTTTTCAATTTTGTTTTTTTACTATTTCCCATGTTTTGTTTAATGTTAAATTGTTGAACAAGTTAAAACAAAGCACTACCGTATACAATAAAAAATTGACCTGGTGAAAACATAGAACACGTATGGAAAACTTTACACCAATAAAGTTTTAAATATAAAAAAACCAAATAACATTAAAAAAATTGTAAAGGCTGCAAAAGTATAGAACGTTGAAGGAAACTGATTAATAAACATAAGAACAAGCGAAACAAATAAACTAGTAAAACATAAAATAAAATAATTTAAAATAAATGCAGCTAAAAAAAGATGAATATTACATATACACAAATGATTAGTTTAATAAGATAAAAAAATTACGATATTTTATAATATATGATTCTAGTATATATTGTAAATATTTTACTTTATGTAGTTATTACAAAAGAGTAACTCTACACTACTTGCTTAATATTTTTCTTAAACTTTAAAACACAATTATAATTGCACGTATAAAATAAATTGCAAAAGATTCTTTTTGTAAATACACATTGTTTTATCTTATAGGAACATCTTTTAAAACTAAAAATGTTGTTGTACGTATAAAAACGGTATTTTTAATAATTTAGAAGTTTTAACAAAATGTGAACGTGTAAACTAATAAATTATGTAATAACTATACAAAAGGGTATTGTAATTATAATATACGTGCACCTAGCAAAGAAGTAAGTTGATCCAACCCGCGTGTAAAATTGTCATCCGAGCTTAAGACTTTTTACCTCATCTGTAATAGAAAATTTCATATAAATTTTGCAAATAAAAAAATTTTATGAAAAAGTAAAATGATATAAGTTTTTTTGCTCTTTCGTTTCATATGCTGAGTTTTAAACTAAACATAAAAAATTGAATTAGCTATTTTTTTCACCGCCAACTTTATATTGGCGTGCGCATATCAATTCAATTTATTTTTGACAGAGTTATAAAGTGCTATTTTTTTTCTCTCTAGCTAAGACTAAAATTTTTATTGTTTGTAAGGTAAAAAAAAATAAATAAAATATTCTTCAGTTTGTAATCCAATTGTACAAATTAAAACACAAAACAACAACAAACTATAAACACATAATACGTCATTTTTTATATTAACAATTAGATAGTTATGCTAAATTAAAAGTTAAAAAACAAACTGCTAGATTTGTTTAAGTGCAGCTTTAGTTCCGTGGTTAAAATAAGAACCTTGTATATTTTCAATGTAATTGTAAAACATAGTTGAAATACCATTAAAACTTAGTGCAATGACGGTGAGTGCATTACGCGTTCTGTTGTAATGCTTTAAATTTTATCTAATAATAAAGTAATTTGTCTATAATACAATTAGTCAATTGTCAAATAAACAAAAGCTTGGCCGAGACGCAATATTTTTTCTATAAAAAACATTCACAATTGTCTTAAATTATATATAAATTTGTACTAAGTCTATATGTTTAATAAAAAAAAAACCGCCATTTAGTATTACATTATTACACTTATCGATTAATGTAAAAGACAAATATCTTATACGATACAAAATACTAACACCAAAAATCGAATAGATTATTTTAACAAACAATAAATACAAATTTTTATTTTGCATCTCACATTTATATCAAGCCAGCGTGTACATGTGTACATTGAAAAGCTGATTTAATGCAATTCTAAGAATAAACTTCCTAGAAAACTTATATTTGCGCCAGATTGAATTGCGATTATTTATTATTTGACTGTGTAATTTACTTTTCTTCTTTAAAACAAGTAACAACAGCTCATAAAATAATTATGACGGTTTAGATCACTAGTTTAATAACTTTTGTCGTAAAACACAATTTTTAAACTGTTTCATCTAATATTCGTTGCAGCTATAAACATCAAATGTAATAAAACAGTACACTAATCAATTTTAAAAAGTGCAAACACGCAGTCATTCAAAATTAATAATAATCTAAAAAACTTTGATGTTTTATTATAAACAGGAATGGTTAAGTATCTTAAAGTTTTGAAACGTAGTTTTTGTTGTGTGTGTTTATCTATTGGTACTGTATTGAGGAAATAAAGCCTGTTAATACATTCCATATTGAAAAATTACTGAATTTAAATAAACTGTAATTACATTGGGTTTATGTGCTTTTGTAGGATTATTAACGTTGTGTACGCTATAATCAGCTTTTTAATAGAAAACGTTTGATATTTTCAACATGTTGTAAAACGAATAATTATAGGTAAATTAATGTTTATATTTATCAGAATGCAAATGTAATTAATAATTAACAAAATTAAAAAATAATATTCAACGTGTGGCTGCCAATTTAACCTTTTATTACTAAAAATTATTACAATTTTTTTACCAAGTCAGACTTAAATGACGTTGCTTTATTGTTTTGTTTAGAAATTTATACATTTGTAATTATTTGGTTTGTAATTGTTTTAAGGACACGTTGCACAGTAATCTGATATCCCTAAAAAACATAATCATAGCATTTCAGCATTTATTTACGGAATGTATGCTACTATCACATGAACAAGTTTTACTTTTTAATTTTGTAGTTAAAAGATGGAATTAAGAACAGAAAATTAAACCAAAAAATCAACTTGGCTAATATTTCATTATGTTTTTTGACTACTAATTGTTGTAACGTTTTGACATTGTTTTTTATTGAAAGAAAATGTTTGTTTATGTTTAACAGTTGCAAAACAGTCATAGATATTTTTATGATACTATTGTTAAAATATTGTTTAGTAACGCAAAAAAAAACATTTTCAACAACTTTTTAAAAATTATTTTGTTAAAATTTTAGTTTGTTTATTGAAATTTTGTTACAAAAAAAATTAAACATTTTTATCAAAGTTTTTGAAGCTTTGTAACAACCTAGTTAATAAAAAAAACCTTTATACGAAGTACAATTTATATTATGTAAATCGCTATGGCCATAGCTAAAAAAAGCACATATAGTATATGTATATACTAGTAAAACTGTTACAAGTCTGTCATTTTTAACTGTTTTTATAGATAATAAAAAGATGTAGAGCGAAAAACCTTCTTGTTGTTCATGATGTCTGCTGCTTCTTTATACTTCATTCTATTTTGTTCTTCTCATGAGTGTTGCGCGATGCCGGATCTTTTATATTTCTTTTTATGCTCATACGCAGGCAGAGGAAAAACAACATAGAATGAAATGAGCTTAGGCAAAGATCCTACACAAAAAAAAAATATTAGGACAAAAAAAATCAAAGAAACAAGAGTCACCAACAACAACAAGGAAGTCTTCAGCCAACCAAGTGTAGAAATAGATAACGAGTGGAAGCCGCTACTTGTACATTTAAAAGAACTAAAACTACATTAGTGCTTCTATTTTTTTTTGTTTAATTGAATTTTGTACTTTTGATGATGATGATGATGATGATGATGTTTTTAGTATATAAACTAAGCAGTAGTATCTAAGTTTCTTAGTATTCACCTGATGACGATTGCAGATACTATAGCAATCGAAACGTAGTGTATTTTAATTTATTTTTAAGAAAATAGAAATAAAGACAATAGAAGTTCAGAATTGTGTTTCTCTATCAAACGCAACATTGCCTATCTCATTCAAACATCATTAGTTTTTGTTTTTAACAATAAATTTAAATAAACCAAAAATTTAGATTACAAAAACAATCATCAATGCACGAAGTTTGGATTTCAAAAATTTTCGATTAAAATTTGGTAGAATACGTATACAAATAAAAGAAATTACAAAACCGTTATATAAAGATTATTATTCAAAACTTAAAAGGCGTACCAAAGTTTTTTGTATAATTTTGTGTTAATATAATAACATAACATAAGCAAAAGAAATTGTTAGATAGTTTATTATTGTCACAGCACATTCTTTGCGTCTATCAATACTATCATTACTTAGATATGAAAAAAACGATTAGAAAAACCATTTGTAAAGCAAACTAAAGTAATTCCAATTCTGTTACGCTTAAAAACATAAATACATTATTATAAATTGTTGACTATTAACCAAAATTTGCTTTGAGTTTTTAAAGGAAAATGCTAATATGAAAAATATGTTTCTTTTAATAAACCCACAATAGATATACAAAACGCAATATATTGTAGACACAATTGCAACGTTGCTGTTTGGCAGTTTTTAAATGTAATTTATAAAATTGCATTTGTTTTTGAGTTTTATTTAACATAATTATTTTAGTAGTGATCTGGCAGTAGCATTTGAAGTTAATGTAAACATATTTCTAACTGATGCTATGTTTAAATTTTTTTAATATAGGTCACGCATTGTATGTATTTAGTCTCGGAACGCCTCCTTGCTAGATTCAGAGTGTTCGCTGTTATTTCTTGTTTTTGTCTTAGCACATAAATAAGAATTAAGAAAAAAAGGTCATTTCCTGTGAATCATAAAGGCTTGTACATAAAAATCTAATAAGCATGCCCAGTGAGACTTTCATTTCTGAATATTTGCTTTCATCCACGTTTGTAATGAGTGCATCGATTTTACTGCATTTGTGGTACTTGTGAGCGTCTTTCTGGAATAAAAATTGATTTCTATTTTTGTGACATAACTTGATTTTCCCTTCAATATAATAGAGTCCTGAGGTACCGCCACGTGTTTGTCCTTTTCGAATGTTACATATCCATTAATACCTTTTGTTAGAATCGATAAATTGGAGCACGTAGTAATAGAAACATTAGTAACCAACAACAATTTTGCATTACAATCTGGAATGTAGTCGTTGACGTAAGACGTGTAATGGTTTGCTAAAATTGGAGGCACACTTGCGAAAGGAATACTGAAAATCATTTGGAAGCTTGACGCATTTGGTTACGACAATTCATTATTTGATTTACAAACAATTTATTTGTGATATCATTTTATATCAAATTATTTCTCTATTTACACTTTTGCCAACTTTAGGACAGTATTTCAGCATGCCAAAAGCTATTAGGATAACTGGATAATTGTTAATATAATTACTTTACTTTTTATTAATTTGTGTATTTGTTAAACGTAAAATAAGTGCGACGTAGGTATAGATGTTACCACAACTAACAAACGCAAATTTGTTTACATGTTTATGTGTTTGTTTGTGTGAATTACGGATTTAATTTAATCTAAGTGCGATATGCTTCTGTTTGCGAATTCACTTATTTCGCATCGAATCAAAGTATAATTCTTCGATTACCTATTAATTTATGCTGTCATAAAATAATTTTATGTATGGAGTGTTGCTTACTCTCCAGGGCTTGCGTCAACGTTATTGATTGTGATATTTATCGTTGAACTATCAATTGTTACTCTGTATGTAATTATGCCTTGCATATTTTTTTAACATTTCTTTTTTGTTAAAAATAAATATATTTCTTGTTACAACCTTTGTTGTGCTATTTGTTTTCTTTCAGTGTTGGTCAGATTTAAACGGTATCTGCCCCATCAATGTCTTAAGGTACGAACAATTGTTATATTTATGTTTATAAAAACACAAAAGTATAGTCTAACTTGCAAATATAACGCGTTGACTAAAATTGATTCAGACAAAAAGAAAACTACCAAAACAATTTGAATAACTTAAATTTATAACAAAAACTAGTTTTACAAATTTCAGACAATTTTAAAGCGTACATACTATATATTTTTGATTTTTTTATAAAAGTTAAAAAAGCTTAACTTAAATATAGTTATTAAATGTTAAGCAAAAATGATTAAAAATTAACAAAATATTTCAAAAATAGCGAGTGTAACAACTAACAATGTCTTTAATTTTGTTAAATTAGACTACGCAAAAAGTAACTGTTACGATAACTTAAAAGATCTTATTACCAATATAAAACTAACTTTAAATAGCAGTGTTAAACTATTATATCTCTTAGTTCACAAAGCGATCAAAACTCGTTTTAGTGCTAACACTTCGAGAACTGGCAACGATCTGGACCAATTACTTAATAATATTATAAAATTTCATACAATGGTAAAAAAAATTCTTAAAAAAGCAATCTATCGGTAACTGCTACAAGTACATGTCTTAAATTTAGAAATAAAATAATATCACAAGGAAACCACTGAGCTTTTTTTTTTACAATCGTAGAAGAATTTATTAACCGATTACAACAAATTAATAAACCTAACGCCGTGAAAACGTACTCAATTTTTTAGTATGAAATGACTACGCGTTTTAAAATAAACTTAGAGTACGTATGCCACAAGTTTGCTTTCAGTTCAAATGCTACAAGCTAGCATAACAAACACATAACAAAATTTTACGTATACCATAAACACTTAATTGATATTGATGACATGGTAAAGTTTCTACTATTTTGATACAAAACGTAGCTTTTAACAATGATACCACAATTTAAGTAGTGTTTATAATAATTTAATATCAAAAATGGCAAAGTAATTATATAGGTTCAAATATATCGTTGTTTAAATTTTTGTTATATCTTACAATTCTTTTATCTCTTTTCTTCTTTTTTCTTTTTATTTATATCTTACAATTCTTTTATCTCTTTTCTTCTTTTTTCTTTTTATTAACATTCAAAAATTATTGATTACACAATACTTGTGAAGTATTAACTTAACGTTTATGTCCTGCATTATTTAAGAAATTTAATTATTGGCCTTTTTTATGTTTATTGTTTTATTTATTATTAAGTAAATACAATTCGTAAAGTTGCCCATGTTTTTGGTCGGTGAATTGTTTAACTTGATACTATTCTGTAAGTTTTATGTTTTAAAAATTATCTGTTAATTCATTAAAAGTTAACATTTTTCAAATTTTTTAGGCTTGAAACTTTAATTGTACATTTTGTCATATAGTATACTTTATTTTAATAAAAATGTTTTAAATGTTAAATGTTAGATTACTTTGTCTTTTTTTAAATGTAAACACGGTAGTACAAATATTTTTTAAATACAATATTAAAAAAAATTTTTAAATTAAGCGTATAGTTTTTTATTTTGGTACAATATTGTATAATTAATAATGAAAATGCAGATAGTAAGATTATTTGTTAGCGTAGGATTTATTAACTTAAGATGTTTAAAATCTTTACACAATTATAATTTTTTTTTAATGTTTGTATATATAAATTAGATCAAATCAAATAATAAAGTAGTTGTTTAAATAAAGTATCTATTTAATATTTTTAATATTTGTTCTATATAACTGATAAAATTTATTTATAAAATTTAAAAAACTTCATTCTTTCATTAAATAATTGTTTATATAGTTAATAACAACAACTTTAATTAATGTATTTATTTTTTTATTTTAATGGTTGGTTGCATACAATTACTTGCAACAATATATATATATATATATATATTTATATATATAACCTACATTTCAATAGCAGAATAACTCTTGGTAGTAAAGATTCAAATCAACAAACAGAAAAACTATAACAAACCAAAGCATAAAATAAAACCACTTTGAAAAATAAACAGTTATAAGTAAAAAAATGAATGCAGAATAAGTTAAATTAAAACATGCTTCATTATTCTAGTATTCTAAAAACGAAATGTCATCATTTAACTTGTAGGTTTTTATAAAATTGAATAAGTATTAAGTATATCAATTAAAATAGTCTAAAATACTTATAACTAAACTAATTTAATTGTCTCAGAAATATAAATGGAATGTAAGAGGTTATTGAAACGAAAAAGAATTTGTTACTATTTTTAAACTGCATTTGAAACTAAGAAAAAATAGATTTAAACCGATTTTTAAGAATCATAAATTTTAAAAATGAAAGTGCTTTACAGTAATAAAAAATATATTATCGAAATTATTTTCAATTTTAAACAATTTCATCGTTTGTTAATTTTGATATTTTAAATGAAATTATTGTAAATTTCATTATTATACAGCGTTTAATACTTACACTAAAATTAAAGTGGTATATATAAATTTTATTTATTTTTATTTTTTTGTTTTATTATTTTATTTGTTCGTTTTATTTTAGATATATTTGTACAATAATACTAATAAAAAAAACAGTTTCAAATTTTGGATAAACTACAATAAAGCAGCATTCTATATAATTATTTTGTAAGAAAAAATATTTAAACAATATTTGTAATAAAAATTTTTTTTAAAGACTCGTGCTTCTTTAAAAATTATAATATTTTACTAGTCTGAAGCAATATATACCAATAGACGCTACTTTATAAAATTACCTGGAATAACTAAATAAATTGTTTTATAATGAAATGTAAATGTATTTAGCAAAGCACGTACATATATAACGTTTTTAAAAAACACTGTTAAAGCAACATTTAAGTAAAAACATACAAACAAAAACTTGTTTTTAACGTATCCTTCAATTAAATATTTTTTTTATATTATAGTTTTTTTAATAAGGTATTTTACTACGTGTTATATTTAAAAATGTTATTTTAAGGTTTCTAATAATTCAAAATAATTAAATTTGAAAAAAAAATTTTAAAAAATTTAAATTTTAATAAGATATTATACTGACACGTCATCATCTGAGATACAAACAAAATATTTACATAATACAAAAGACATTTTACAATGTGTCAAGTTTGTATTAGAACACAAACGCAAATTGTATAAATAGTAGTTGAATATTCATAAATTATAGAAATACTTGTAATAAAAAATAAAATTTTAAGTTTTTCTTTAAAATTCAAGTATCGATTTAGTAATGATAGAATTTAAAAATACATATTGGAGTATTCCGGCATGAATAATTCTAAATTTAATTAAAGCGAGCATAAATCAACGTTCCAACACGTGCGTTAACGTATCCAAACTTTAGGAATTTTATACTTGATATATGTGTTTGAGAAAACGTTAATGTACTAAGATATTTTTAGTCCTTTTAATGATAAATAACTGCATGTGTTTAATTAGAAGTAGCATAACTATCTGTGTACATATGTATGTATAGATAGATTCTTCTTTATCTTGGTTATATTTCAATAAAATGTAATATCTATTCAAAATTTTAAAAAGTTTCTAATTTGTTTTCCTTACTATATTAAGTATGTATTGTTTTTATGCTAATACCACACGTATTATTGTTATTCTTATGTATAAACATTACAACAGCACTGGAATAATTGAATTTGGATAAACCTCTTTCTCTAAGTAAGGTTTGGTTTAATTAATTTATCGTGGGTAGATTTGGTGCTTTTCACAGTAAAACAACTCAAAAACTACTCAAGATCTGATTTAGTAAAATATTACGTATTGCATGCAAATTACTGGTGTAATTTATATATTAAATAAAAGCATTATTGTATACCAACTTTTAATTAATACTTGACGTTAAAAAGTAACTGTTTAGTTGTAAATTTAAAAAAAAACATGTTCAAGTAATTAAAATGGTTTCATATTTTTAAATCAAAATTAAACAAATTCTTAGACTTATTCTAAATTTTGGATGTAAAAAAATAAACATGCCAGTTACGTCACGTTTCTAAATGCAAATATAATATATGTACTTTTATAATTTATGCGTTTGACATAAAACAATAAAATGTAATATAATTTTGTGACTTTTACTCGTATAATATTGTAGCGCGTTTAAAAATATTTTTATTCTTTATTGATTTTAAGCATAACTATATAAATGCAAAAACTGAAAATAAATGTTAGAAACAACACATAGTTAAACAACACAAATTTTTAATTTAAACGAAATAATAAACTTCATTTATTATTTATGACACTTATGTTACTCATGGGAAACTTTATTTAAAAGGGTGGGCAGGTAATGTACACTTTTACAAGGCTGACGTAGAAAACATTTGCATTAATAGGTAACGATTGGTTTATAAATTAAATCAATATTACATGTGATTTAACATCAATGTTAAAAACATTTACTTGAGAAGTACAAAGCATTTACATACCTAGGTAATTAGATTATAATTAAGCAAACATATTAAAAAGGTTCTTTGTTTAAAAAAACAATTATGTTGAATTGATGTTTTTTTATGATTTTTTGATATTTTAGTGGGTTTAACGTAATAATTATACTTTGAATTTAACTTATGTAAACTTGTAAAGTTAATTCAACATTAATTCAAATAACTAAAAAAAAATATTTTTTTATATAAATTAAACAATAGTATATATACAAATATACATTTATGTTTTATAATTTATTTATCATTTAATTAATAACAATACAAATAAATACTAATAAAAAATAAACAAAATTTTATAAACGTGTTACTGTTGGTAGTATCGTATACACTAAATAAACTCAGTTATAATTTATTTGTTTGTTTACCAAATTATAATTTAAGACAATTTTGAAATATTTTTCTAATTTTTATTAGTAGTTTAAATATAAGTAAAATACAAATACAATCTAAACTACCGATAAAAAATTTAGCAAATTTCAAAAGCATATGTATATAGGTCTTTCATTTTGCCATGAACCGTGAAGTTGAATTTTTATTTTACCACAAACTCGCTACCATTCAACATAAAAATATCTTATCATTTTATAGCAAAAAATCCGTCAAATTATTGTCAAACGTCATTTAACTTTAATTTCGATTTGCGATCTTTGCGTATTTTTTATTTTTTTTGTTACTAGCTTTATGGCTTATTTTTCAAAACGATTCCACTTCTAATTACAAAAAACTACTGTCAGTAAAAATGTTTTTTAGGTTAATAATTTTTCTGTTTGTAGGAATTTTTCAAACCATGGTTTTGTATAAAAAATTTATTTATAGTCATAAATTCGATATGATATATATATATATATATATATATTATATATTAATATAAATTAAAAACTTATATTTAAAAAAAATAAATACAGTTTTTGATTTGTTTAAAAAGTTTCCAAAAAAAGGTACTGAAAGTGGGTTGAATACTGTAAAGCAAATTCTCAGCAAAGCTTTTAAAGAACATAAGCTTTTGCTTAAAAAAAAATAAAGAAAACCAAAACTTATCCATAAACAAATTCAAAAAAAGCTTATATAACAAATTATTTATACTTATGCTAACAGTTAGCATAAAAGCCCAACAATCCAGGTTGTATTTCAAAAATTTTAAAAACTTGTAGAAAAAATTGACTTTAAAGGAAAAAAACTTATAATTAACAAAAAAGGTGAACATTGAAACAAAACGTATCAAGTTTTTTACAAAATTAAACCAGTATATAGAAGAAAAAATAAACATTGTGCATTGCATTAAAACATATTTGCACAGCTTAGATACAGTTTCAAAGAGTTAGAACGATGACAGTAAAAAGTGTTTAAAATCACCAGTTGCAAAAGACTAACGTTTAATAATTTTTCATGTCGGAAGCCAAAAAAAAATTTTAATGTTTTTTTTAAATTTTAGTTTAGACTTAAAACAATAGATTACCACAATGGCATAAATGTTTCTAATTTTACAAAACGGTTAAGAAAAAATTCTGTCTAGTCTAACATAGATTTTAATTTCGTTTTGGTTTTGGACAATCCTGCATTCGTACTATTACCGTACAGTTAAATTATTACGAAGTATTCTGTCTGAATCATACAAAAAAAATTGAGTTGTATGAAACTACAGCATAAAAATTATGTAGCTGATAATTTATTACTGGAAAATGAACATTTAAGATTACGTCTTTACCATCCGGAACTCAACCCAATAAAAAAAATTACGTAGTTGTTTACAATACAACGTTTAAGCTAAGTAATGTTAACAAAAAATAAATTTAAAGAAATTGGTGTGGTCGAATGGCAAAGCGTGTGTAATCACTTAATCAAAGCAGAAGTAGAGTAATTCGTAAAAATTTCAAGCATCGGCAATTTGACGGAGATGACGATGAAGATTGAGATTATTATTTTTTAGATTGTTTATTACTTCAATTAATTCATTGTAATTGACGTTATTTACGACTAATTGTATTTGATTGTTTATTAACACTTTCTTGTTTAAATGTCAATAATATAATGAAGCAAAACTTTTATGTCTATATTTTTGTATTGATTGATAAATAGAAAGTATTGATTATTAAGACAAATTAATGACTTTTATAATAAACAAATAGAAAAAGAATTTGTCAACATTCCAGCACTGTATTCTATTTTGTTAGGTTGTCATTTTTAATAAATTAATTAACAAACTATTTGTTATTGTATACTTTGTAACGCAAAAAAGTAAACAGCTTATTTTAGCATTTTGTAAGTAATAACATGATTATAATCGACTTTCGGCTTAGACCGCGTCGTAGTTAAACACTCCAACTTAGGCTTGGTCCTAGTTTCTTCTTGAAAGTCAAAACAAAAAATAGAACTGTGAGGAGTAACGATATTTATACCAATAGGGATTAACGTGATTAACGGACCTTATACAGTTTTTTTTACTTAAAATCAAAATTTTTAAATTTACCTTTAGTTAGTTTTATCTTTTTAATAACCGTTACAACCCATAAAATATACATACAAAATTGTACTATTATAAACAAAGAAAAATAACTAATGACAATACTTGTTTAGTTAACTAACTGTTACAGCAAAAAAAAACAAATTGCTATAAACAATATCAATCGCTACACTAATGTACATTAAACGTACAAATATTGAATAATTTTTTTGTGCTGCCAAAATCGCAAACGTCAACATTCGTTTGTTAGTGTAGTTACGTAATGAACAAAGCAAGCTCTAGAGTAGCAAAATGAAAATCAGGATTTTATGCTTAGCATTTATTTACAAAAATTAATTGAAAAGACGGTATAAATAATAATTATTCAATACAACACAACTAACATTAAAATATTTGCTTTGTTTATGTTACAAAGAAATAAAAGTCAGTGCTAACTTCGTAAAATTTATATTTTATTTACTGTTAGTAGATTCAGTTCATGTCAACGTTTTGTTAAATTGGGAATTACTGTACCTAAATACTAGAATGTTAAAAACAAAATAAAAGTATGATTAAAGTAATGTATGTTTAAAATGTATTTTGTTTTATTAAAACATAAACAATAATAAATTTATCCGCCATTAAAAATAAATGTAATACAAAAAGTTATTATTCTAACAAAACTCAAAATTTTTTTAAATATTTATTTATTTATAACTGGTATTAAAACAATAGTTTAACAGTTAAAATTAATAAACAATAAATATTAAAACATGAAAAGGTGTCAATGTAATATATTATTTCTGTTCTATTTCATTGTCAATTATTTTTATCGAGCATACTTTTAAAATTATTGTATATGGTACTGTTTTTGTATAATAAATTCAACGATAAAACTGAAATTTAAACTCACAAATAAATCGCAGTGAGTTTTTTACAAAGCAAACCCAAAAGTATCAAAGAAGTTAAACAAATATAAGTTTAGTGGGAACACAATTACAACTTTTGGTGAAGTTTTACCGGGATTGCTTTTAAAGTATAAAAACATATTAAGGATAGGATCTCAAAGTTTTAGCTTAACGATTTTTTAAAATGGCATTTACAGAACAAGAAAATAATAAAATGTTTAAGAAATTTTAATTATACTGAAATTTTATTCTATGTGATAAAACAAAAAATTCAAGCGTTTTTGCTTTGGTTCTTGTAAGTTCTTGTATGTTAAGCATTTGCTAGTGTTTTTTTGCTTTTTTTAAGTATTTGTACTGTTCTTATCAGTATAATATATGCATTTAAACACAAGAACTTTTAATTTTTCACGTTTACAACGCTGAATTTTTCAATAATAAAATGTTTTGTTTTAAATATAAATTATTGTAAAAAATAATTTTATCATTTAAATTTATTTTAAACACAGACTGTAAAAGTTTAATCAATTATTCTTTAATCAATGAATATGTAATACTGTACTGTACTTTGTTAAATAAAAAATGTGAAAATTTAAAAAAATATTTAAATATTTTACACTGACGTTACTAATAGCACAAATATAATGTATGTTTTGTATAAAATCAATTATTTTTACATATTTGAGCATAATACAAAACAAACATTAAAATCGTTTACACACTACAAATAATGTACTTTTAGTTGAATATTAAATAAAAAACAATAAATACAATCTACGTTTTACTCAATACAAAACATTTTAAAATAATAAAAAAATAACTAGACAACTCTAAACATAATGATAGTGATATAAAGAGCAACAAACCAAAAACAATAAACGTATTTCATATAAAAATACTCAAAACATTTAAAATTTTATTTGATTTACAGCAAAAAAACAATTAAACTTGTTTTTAACATAATATTTAAAATATAAATACTCAAAAAACCTACAATTTACATTTTTTGATTTTGTTTTGATTGCAATATTTTTTTTTTTTACTAAGACAAGTATTTGTTTTATTTGTGCTTTTATAAACACTATTGAACTAGTAAAATATATATATAAGATAATTTTGTAACTTTAAACGATTATTTTAATATAAATTGCAAATACTAGAACTTGCTTGATTAGACAGACAAAAGAAAATTTATTATAAATTAAAAAAAATGGTAAAACGTGATGCAAACTTTAACTACGTACAATAAATTCCTTAAACGATTAACTTTCTTACACGATATTGATTTAAAAATGTTGATTGGTATTTTAGTGAACTTGATAAAGTTTGGTTAGTAAAATACATACTTGCGTGTAACCAGACATATTATTTTTAATATTTTATTGTGAATTGTTTTACTGTAATTACACTTCATTTATCATGACATTTATCACAAAAGACAAATCCTAAAAGAAAAATAATAGATTGTACCAATGTATGACTCTAATTTTTAACTGTAACTGAATTGCAAAATGTTTATTACTTTAATAGTATTGATAAATATTTATAGGTTAATTTAATAAAAAAATCCTAAAGGTAAAATAAACGTAAATTTATAAATGCAAAAACTAATTTTTAACATTGTAGTTTAAAGTTAGTTTATTTACTAATAAAAACAATAATAAAATTTTGTAAACAACAAAAAATTTATAACATAATACATCATCATGTTTACTTTATTAAAACTTCATTTAACATTTAAGTACAACCAATATTTAAACTAAATTATAGGAGTATTGACATAACCTAGTTTATTTCTACAGTACAAGTACTTGTTATTACGTATAATTTTTTTTAAACAATTTAAAACAACATGTTAGAAAAGATTATAAATTATTTATCGTGTCTTATTTTTTTAAATTAACATCCATCCATTGCAAAGTTTTCTATATATTCATTCTAAATACACTCTACAATTTAAATGCAATTAGTAATTACTTCTTTTATACGATAATACACAATGTATGTTAAAATATAATAAGCAAGGCGCAACATGCAAACTTATAGTCTTATTATCATAAAATTCAACCAAACGGTATATAAATTATATATGATATAAAATGAGGTCAGCGTTATTTTATCGATTAATAATAGTTCGAGAAAATGTATTCATATTTTTAGACTAAAGTGCATATAAAAATAATATTTATTAAAAAGTGACAGATCTTTAAACCATGTTAAAGAGAAAAGCTTTATAGTAGATGAACTGTGGAAAATAGAATAGATTTAGGTTGAATTCCCAAAGAGAATAAACTCAATTCCTCTTCGAAAACCTGTGGTAAAATTATTTTTTAAGTAAATACATAATTTTTTGTTATAAATATTGTTTTTTAAAGTTAGTAAGTATGAATAAACAAATTAGTTAATTTTTAGCGTTAAAGTTTGTCATATTAATAATTGATTTTATGTTATTATATTACAGTTTATTCTAAAAACGGTTTCATTTATTTAGTATTTCGATAATAACAGTATAAAAAAACATAATGTTAGAAAAGTAGTACTACAATTTAAAATTACAATTTTTAAACAGACAGGAATTCTACATTTTAATAAATTTGTGTGTATTTTAATTGTGCATCTCATAAAAAAATTAAGTTTAAAATAAAAAAATTGATTTAAGAGTTTTTAATTAATTTAACATCAAAATGATGCTAATTAGAAATTTAAACCAAAGTGTGTTATATAGACAAAAACTGTGTTCCGTCTTACTTGCATAGTTCTAGGGTTTAGTTAAATGTTGTACATATTGTTTCTGTTTGTGTCATTCTCGTTTGTTTGAAATACGTGGGATTAAAAAGAGTTACCTGTTATTGTTAGAAGCTTACTGCGTGACTCAGATATCTAGTACAACTTTCGTTTTGTCATTGTTAATTAGTTTTTAAGTTTTCAAAAAATTGTATGACAGTTTAGTTCAACTTTGATAACGCACTTGTTACGATCTACGTTTTAATTAAATAAAGATAAAGTGCAGTAGCACACCCAAACGTTATTTTAATTTAGGATAAAAATAATGGTCTTTCAAACAAGATATTAATAAGTAAAATTATAAATTATTTTTCTTAATCTCTGTTGCATTGTTACCTTTTGCATTTACTATTGCCTTATTTTACGTGGCATCGTCATGGATGATTTGAAATTGCAGCGAAGCTTATTAAAATCGCGTTTAACTTGATTTAAAACTTTTTTCATAAAAACTGATGGTAATCCCAATGAGCTAGATAATTTTGTTCATCGGTTAAATGAAATTAAAACCGTGATGAAGAAATATAATACTCTTCATTTTGAAATCATACAGATACATACCTTTGAAAACACTTTCTTTTAAATTACTGCTGAGGCATCAAGCTTAATAGAACGTTATCAGTCTTATAGATGAGCTGTTATCAACAGTAAAGTTAATTCATCAAACAATGTAGGTGGTTCATTCAATTGATGCCGTATTAAACTCCCGTCCACTGAGTTTACTTTCACCTGACTCAAACGACCTGAATCCTATGACTCTTGCACATTTTCTAATTGGACGTAAGCTCAACGTTATGCTATATCCCAATTTGACCAACACAGATAACAGACTAAACAAGTATCAACAAAATATAAAAATACAACAGCATTTCTGGAAACGCTGAAGCAAAGAGTACATCCATGAACTCCAAGCTCGTTTGAAATGGAAAACTAATCCCAAAAACATCATTCAACCAGTAGCGCTAGTTCTAATTTGAGACGACAATCTGCCGCTTTTAAAGTGGTTGTTTGGACATGTTACCCAACTGCATATTTGAACAAAGTTTAATATAATAATTTGCTTTAAGTAATTGTATAGTTCATTCGTTTAACTTATCCCGATTGATTGATGAATCAAACGCGTACATGTGTATGATTATCTTTTTTTAGATAATCAATACAATGTATACATTATTAGCTAACGTATTATTTTTTCAAAAGTGTCGTTTTGTATGTGTTTTATTAACTTAAGTAACTAACAAAGATAACATTACTATCAAATTTCGTTTTCTTGTACAAGCAGTTTTGATAACAACTTAACGTAAATGTCAAATTTCAATAAAACTTAAATCGTAGCAGATAAATTTTGGCAAGTTATTAAAAAATATTGCAAAAATTTTGTAAATATTTGTAGGTTAAGACCAACGAACTATTCAAAGCAAGGAAGTAATTGTTCCAATAGTTTTTTGCATAAAAGTGGTGGTTCTAAATCTTTGACGACGTCGGGTGCATATAAACGATGTAAAAATCAAACCATTAGACGCTAAGGTCACCTGGAGTGAATATCATCTGGCCCGAACACTGCACTCTTTGTCCGAACTATAACGGCAATATATTCTACTCGCAAAATTGTGAGTTAATAGACATTTATTCATAAAAATTGAATTTTTAGGAATTCTACCAATCATTATGCTTTGAGAAAACATTCAAATTCCAAAATACGCAAGCATAATTTTAATGATCGGTTTGTGTAGAAGATTATTATACTGCAATTCAATATTATTGGTGTATTTAATGTAATTGAATTATTAAACACTAAACACATTAGAACCCAGTGTTTCTTACTTATTAAGAACACTATTACATCATAATGTAATAAAAAGTATGACATTTGTCTATTCACATTTAAACATGACTGTTGAAAATAATTTATTGTTATAGCAATACAAAAAACACATACTGCACTAGTAAATGAAGTGAAAAAAAAATTCAAAAAAAGTATTTTCGTGAAGCAGCGTTTTGGTGCCTATTTGCTATAATATCTATATTAAAAACCTTGTAGGTAGGCGAGATGTTACAAATTTTACCCCATGTGATCAAAATAATTAAACAAAAACAGTACACTAGAAAATCAATTGCTTGTAACCAAAACACAAAAACTATCACATATTTGCTCAATTTTTGCAACAACAAACAACTTTTTGAAAACTAATTTGCGTTAAATAGTCTCGCGCTCATTAAGAACATTAACTTTAGTTCTTTTACTTAACCGCTGAATACGCCGCATCAGCTTCAAAAAAGTCATCTAACGCAAAACGAGTAGGTCTACGTATTATATTAGTAATTACGAGAGGTGTCTTACAACTCTGTAATGTTAATTACTGTAACGTAAGTAAGCGTACGCCGATGACTTAAGCAGCCTTCTGTTAGTTTATGTGTCAGTTTAATTCACATTGAACTGTTAATTAACCATGAACTGTTTTTAGCTAAAAGAATCGTAACATTATGTGTTTATAATTGTTCATAACCATAAGTACATTTTAAATTATTTTTTAGTTTTATTGGGTAATACAAATAGTAGTATAATTATCTACAATTTAATCCTCGCTTTAAATTTAAAAAGTACCCATGATAGAACCGCAGTACATTAATTTCAAATCATCCATTCAATAACCATGGTTTTTCATTGGGTCAAATTACATACTTGTAAACTACAAAATACATGAAAGTAGCAATATTTTGATTAAAACAATTTATTGTTTTAAAATACATTTTTCAGTAATACTGAATATAACTCGTGCTGCGTCATTCATATGCTACAAATTAATTTAAATCAGTTTCTTTTTCGGTCATTTGCGTTAAGTATTAACTTCACATGTGCAATTACCTAAAAGAAACATAGAAACCGTTATGAGTATTAAATAACTATGTACTACCAGTTTTCAAACATATTATTTTATCTTATAACTTTGTTTCTAGTTCATTGAATTACTCTTGACAACTGTTTTTAAAATCTCAATATTTTATTTTATTGGTATTACATGTATCATTTATAATTTTTGATCAGATTTATTTACTTAGCAGAATTAGTACACCTGCAAAAAGGTGATTACTTGAAAAAAATAGAACGGTCAAAATTGTTTAAAGATCTTTGTTACTTGATGATCCTAAAACTTGACTTATACCATGTCAATTTTTTTTTAATTAATGCAGTTTTTAAAACAAGTAGCGCGTGCAAAAAAACGCAAAAAATAAATATCACACAAAATAGTGGGCATATTGCCTAGCAAACACTTAGAACATGTATAAATAATATGCGCAATTAAGAATATTAAGATTTAGAACCATAATTATGCAAACAAGTTCAAACCATAAAAGTCTTGCTATCTGCTCTAATTTATCTATAAATTTCACTATAAGTAATTTAGACAAAACGATCTTAGTAAAAATAGAATGTGATCGGTTCTGGTCAAATAAATATTGTTTTTTGATTAGACATGTAATATGCAGCTTACCCCAAAAGGTATTATTTTTTTATTACTATAGATAGGCGGACAATACTTAACTCGTTACTCAATGTCGATGTAGATAGGAAATACAACCAACTAATATAAAATGTATAGTAATGCAGCAATGTATCTAAAATTAGAACAACTATAGCTACAGATAACATGCTTAAGTAAGTAAAACAAAAGGATGAGATCTCTTCAAATCATACTATACTTTTTTTGTAAAGTAAAGTTTCAAACCATTTAAAAACGGTTGTGATACCTAAAAGCTAACAAATAAAAACGCCCAGAAAGTGGCAAAAACACCAAAGTTCCAAATTATTCACAAACAAAAGTTTACAGTCAATACGTAATCTCAGAAATTAAGCACGGTTGTAAGATCTAGAATCTAATAAACAGAAAAACGTTGTAACACTCAAATTACTTAAATACGTCAACTAACAAGAGCCGGTGACATAATAACAAAAAATTAATAATATAATTTAGTTAAATAGCAATAGGCTAGTCATGGAAGTAGAAGAGCAAGCATACCATAGATGACATACAGAATGCCGTGGAAACACAGTAGATGACGTTAGCTATGAACAAAAAAATATAGAAACTTTGGGAAAAGCTTACTTATAAGAATAGATAAAAAAAGTTAATTGTGATTGTAACTATAAATTTATTACTCTTACAACTAGTACTAAAGAATAGTTGTGTGAGCTAGTTTTGCTCAAAGCTAGACCAGCTATAACTTAACTTTTCTTAAAAAATTAGTATCAAAATGCAGTTTACGTTTAAGTTTACTACCGTTCATATTACTACTCTATATTATTCTTACTAATATTAAGTAAACGTTTAATAAGCTAGCTTTGCTTTAAGTTTCACCTATGTCACTTACTTAAAATTAGTTTTAATAAAGTAATAGTTATTTGAATTGTATAATTTTGTTAAATAAATATTTGTAGATTTTTTTGTTCTGAAACTATTTTTAAATGGTACAGTAAAGTGACATTTACATAACGTTAAAACTCGAAAATATTATAAAAACATTGTAAGTAATTAAATTTTAATAACGCACGAAAACATGGAACATGCAGTTATAATGCAATTAAAATAATGTGACAAAATTCAGTACCTAAACTGTTTTGTCGTGTGTAGCATAGAGTAAATTTAATTGAAATTGAAATTGGCATACAGATATTTTACATTTATATATTACAAATTTAAATTAATTTAAATAAAAAGCACCACTTGATGCATGTAAATTCAATGTCCATAATTTAAAACATTTTATTTGTTTTATAATTAAAATCCTGGAATTCGAATGATTACAAACAAAGACGACTAAAGAAAATTAAACTTGTTAAAAAAAAGATAAAACAACGTTATCGCTTTTCTTAATTGCATTCCTTTAAAGTTTCTCTAGTAAACCAGCAACTAATGGTTAATTTTAAAGTTTCCGAGCAATATTTTAGGGTAAGTAACAAGAGAAAACATTAAAAATATGTTTCATACTTGTTTTATGTGCAAAGTGCAAAGTTGAAATATAAAACAATTTACTACTAAACCACAACGTTTAATAATTTTCAAATCTTTATTTATAATCTTTGTTGTTTACTGTATTATAGCTAAAAAACATAGTTTTTTAGACAATATAGCGTAAACTTTGGTTTTTAGTTTTATTATGTTACACAACAAACTATAAAACAATACTAGTAATAAATGTAAATTTTGCTAAAGTAATAGTTATTATTGTATACATAATATATTTATTGCGTTTTTGTATTTCATAATAATTTTGGTTTATTTGTTATCAAAAATCGATAATTTGACATACATTTCATAACCGTTTTTTAAGATTATATACAGATGGTTTTTGTAACAATTTTAAGAATTTACACTTATTTGAATGGCAGTGAAAATTTAATGTAGAAACTAAAAGTATACAATATAAATAACAAAAGCTGGCTTAATGTATTATATATGTTAAGTAGTATATAGTGTTTTATTTAAAATAAACAAGGTAATGAGATACCCAAAAGTGTAAATTACATTCAATTCTTGCCTTCATTTTAATTTTTTTTAAATTTTGCAATAATGCTAAAATTACTTGAAAATGCAATTTTATAAAAAAACTTATTATTAAAAACATACATTTTCGTTTACCATGTTTTGGTAACACTTACAGTGTACATTATTATAATTTATTAACACAGTTCTTATACTATATCGCACATTTATTACACATCGTTGTTAATAAAAAAAATTGACAAAACGTATTGAAGGATCATCAAAAATATGTAAAGTTAATTTAGTACATCAATCAAATTTAAAATTTTTTTTTTAATTATTGTGACCTCGGATAATGTACTTATGTGTTTTTAAATGTATAACATAAAATCAAAATAGTGCAAAACAAACTGGAAGATAAAAACATATACATTTTGTTGACACTAAAAAGAAATACAAAATTGGTAATTGAAACAATCAAACAAAGTTTGTATAAATTAATATTTTTTGTAAATATATTACTCAGTCGCGAGATAAATAATAAATTTAGCTATTATCAATACGCAGATAAATTTTTTTTACTCATAAACAAATAATTGAAGTTTATTTAATTGTAAAAACGTAATTTAAAGTTATTATTTTTTTATCTGCTAAGTGGTTTATTGAATTTCAAGAAAAAATCAAATAATGAATTCTACACACAATCCGTAAGACAAAATTTTTGGGATTAATAATTGCATTATTATTATTTATTTGTTTAAAAAATTTAAAAAAATATTTGTTGATATTATTTTTTCTGCAGCAACCAACCGTGCATTGCGTGTGTGTTAGCAACATTGACGTAGATGAGGAATAAGAAAACTGAATAAATATTTTTAATCGCACAAATAAAATTGTAATTGCAACAGCGGTTTTTAAGAAAAATTAAATTAAGCTACAAAATTTAAAGAAGTTTATTTTCAGTCTTCAACATTAGTCCTTTGAAGGCAAACCTTAAAAGGAAAAGACACCGGTAATTAAGACGCTAAATCGCCACTTGTAAAAACTGGAAAGCCAGAAAATTAAATAATTTGGACAATTACAAATCCATTCAAATCGTTTCGTTTTATTATCACGTAATTCTAAAACGTTCAAATGTTTAGAATCATTAATTACAAATGGAAAGCAATAACATAAAAAAATATAAAAAATATTGTGAATTATTTTAATATATAAATATAAAAAATATAAGTTGCTAAAGTTTACAAGTTATTAAAATTTTTTGAGTTTACGACACAACTTGCAAAAACGACCAAGGAAAAAGTTGAAATTTAATCTACAAAACTATGAATCAGGATCAAATATTTTAAAAAAAGTATAGGT
This sequence comes from Aquatica leii, assembly GCA_035610365.1. Classification (NCBI taxonomy): domain Eukaryota; kingdom Metazoa; phylum Arthropoda; class Insecta; order Coleoptera; family Lampyridae; genus Aquatica; species Aquatica leii. The sequence goes on from CM069433.1 coordinate 73,420,201, forward strand.
AGTAAATTTAACTAAAAAAAAATATCAAAAAAATATCATTTGTTACATTAAATGAACAAGAGAACATAAAAAGAATACTAGAACTTATTTTATTATATAATTTTAGATTTTATCTGTTTTGTTTTTATTTATTTAATTACATTTAAAATATGTTTATTTTTAGTCTCAAATTTCATTAATTTAAAAAATAAACTTAATAGCCATTTTAAAAAAAAGTTTTATTGCAATACATATGGTTTTAAAATTATCAGCTGCACTGCACAATTAGATTATTTTCTAATCATTTGTTTTAAGTTTGAATTTGAAAAAACTATTGTTATTGCCCATAATGCACTTTTAACAAAGTTAAATTTTGAGCCTAGGCGTAAACTATCACTATATGCAGAACTTAATATATATTTAACCAGAACGTTGGTAATGAGGACAATTAATGATTATGAAATATTTTTACGTGCGAGCGAGCGTAGCAAGCGAGAACTTTAATTTTCCCGAGATTAATAATCGCATATTATCGAACAAGCTGGTTTTATTTTTGTATCAACGGTGATAGGATTTTTAAGTAATGGAAACGCTATATAACCTAAACGCGTCAATTAAATTTCAATTGTATTGATTTGATTTGATTTGTAAAGATATTATTAATAAGATAACGTGCCACATTGTAGTTTCTAAATAAACAGCATCCAAAATGCTGAATTTTAGTAACACAATTGTTTATAGTAAAACTTATTTTGTTTATTATTTACTAAAATAATGCAATTCACTAACTTATCATTACAATTTAAGTCCGATAAAAGTTGATATGTAGTGGAGCAAAGCATAGTGATCAATGTTTTGCAAATTGGAGAAGATATAAGAGAATTGAATTCTCAGATAAAAAAGTAATGTCAATGAAAGTAACGATGGTTAAAAAATACGTAATGTTTTCGATATGTACGCAAAAAGATTACACAAGTATCATGACAATACCGTTATATGATTAGTGTTGCTTTTTACAAAATATAGTATTTATTGTAATTAAATAAAATTGGTATATAATTTTTGTTATATATACAAACGTCAAAACTTTGATGTTAGCATTGATATTAGGCATGTTCGGCAAAAGCAACTAAAAATCATCGATATAAAACAATTGGCAATTTGTGTGTACATAATCGTTAGATGATTTAGACCACAATTATACTTAATAAGAAATTTATTTGTCGGTTTCGTTGAGCAACTTGATAACTCAATATTATATCATTTTTTTTTATTTTAGTGATATTAATTTTTTATTAATAATTATATTTAACTATAATAATGTACAGGTGATTTTTTTAATTTATATAAAACGTTAAGAATAGAGAATAAGAAAACTACTAATAAAAGTTTTTGATTTGTTTTATTTGCTACATAAGAAAATGTGTTTGTTTCAAACTTGTTACTTCTTTTTCAGTAAATTATAGAAAAATTAATGCATATATTGTGTATAATTGTTTATTGACCAGTATAGAAAAAAGTAACGGTAATTTTAATTTTTGAATAAACCATAAACATTTATAATACATTAAAATAAACGCGTTTTAAACGTTATTACGTGTTTATAAAGATTACTGTGTTTTTTTAGTATTATTGAGACCGCTACTGGTAATGTATTTATTTAATTAGCATTGAGCTGGAAAAAGCGCCGTTCTACGTTGTTTTAAGCACAAAATAAAAATTAATCAGTAGTTCTACTTGAGAAAATTTGTGTAAACGTTTACAAACACGTTCAAAGCAGGCGCCTTTAAAAATATGTTGTGCGCAAGCTAATCGGTAGCATTTGCAGCAAAGTTCAAAATTTTTGCCATACTGAATAGTTTAAATAAATGTAATATATACTGTTATTATTTAAGTTTAATGTTATTTTATTATTTTTAATGTATTATTTAATTGTTTTTGCAACTGTTTGAGCGCTTGATTTCAATACAAAAAATTTTCCAAATTCCATTCAGTAAAGCGTCAATCATTGGATAATAAATTTTAATTTTTTTGTTTAATTTTTTTCTATTGCATCTTTACACAAATTGCCAAATCTTTCCCTGTTTTTATAGTTAAAATGTTAAGAAATCTAGCTGCAATTATAGTTTCTACCAAACTTTTATCTGCCGTTTAGCAACGACTAATGCTGTATGCGTTTAAAACCGTTATTCTGCCATAATGTAGTTGATACTATAGATCAGACTTATACTAACCTTGAGTGGTGCTGTTATAAAACCAATAAATTAAAGAAATTCATCAATTCTACCTTTTCCTACAAATTACAAAATGAGATAATTTATTAATTTTTACATCCAGTACTTTATAACCAGTTTTATGTTTCAGTATTTTGCAATTTAAGTGTTTTTTTTTTAAACTTATTTAACACATCAGACTATGATTAAAAATAGTATGATTTAAAAAAACAACAGAATGTTTGCACAGTGATGGCTTTCTACACTCTCGATTGCTTTTTTTTATTAACAGTCATTGATGCTGCATAATCTATAACTTTTATTTTATGTTTAGAACAAGTTTTATATCTCAATACATACACACCTGCTTTTTTCTTTAATTCTACATAACCGATTGCTTCATCACCATAACTTTGTATTAATAAGTTGAGAACAATTAGAACACCTAAAAATTTTGTTTCTTGTTTTAAAATAGTATAGGATGCTATATTTATATAATTACATAAATCTTTTTACATTCCTTTGTTCAGTAGAACAAGTTTCCAAGTTTAATACAAATTTGCTTAAATGCGTGGTAATATGTTACATTCAGTTTTCCAAAATCAAAATTTTTAATTAATTTATTTTAATAAATAACTAATACTAATATAATGAAAATATTCACTGACAGTAACTACACATGTAGACAAAAAAGTACTCAAAAACAAGACGAACTAATACGCTTTAGTTATTTACGATGTACAATATGAATTATTGCGTTATACCCGTTATACCAATCACAGTAGCATTACCAATGACGTAAGAATCATTAAACAGTTCAAATTTTAATAGTTTTTTATAAGAAAATTGGAACTTGGCGCTTTTAAAATCAACAACCAACATCAAAACGCATGTCACTCTAAACTGGCATAAGATAGAGGACAAACCATTTTTTATTTTTGTTAAAACCAAATAACCGGTGTTATTGTTAATAATAATTACTAAAATAATTATTGTTCAATAAATTTTTATTATATTCAAAATAATTGCGTAGTTTTCAATCTTTTATAACTATAAAACGGTATAAAGTAAAACCAGTTTATTTCTATTTTGCATTTAAATATTGATTTGATGTGTTTTTTGTTTACAAAAAAAATATAATTTCATGATATTTTTACGGTAATTTTAAAACAATTTAATTGCAAATTTATAAATTCATTAAATTCATTTAATTTAGTATTAATTAATTCAATTGATTAAGCTTCTTACATACTATCAAAATTACATTTAATACAACATTCTAACTGCTTTGTGTAAATTATTAATGTTTGATGTAAGATATATAAAAATAAAATATATTTTATAAAAACAAATATTTATCGAAGATAAATATTTATTATTAGATTTGATTGAATTTTTGTTATTTAACTTTCAAAATATGGATGTACAAGGCAATTAAGAATTTAAAAAATTTGTAAAAAGTTATCTGCGTTTTATTAAAATTACATTTCAATTTAAAATAAAGATGATAGTTGTTTACAGCAGGTATACATAATAACATTGTGTTTTTTATAAAAAGTAATTACATTGATTTTTTAATATTAGATTTTTTGTTTAGATAAAAGCTTTTACTTTATAATAATAGTAATTTTGAAGTTTGTTTTTTGTATTCAAAAATTACTGTAAAGTGCCTTCAAGTAAAAATATTTTAGTTTAATTATGTACATGAAGAGTGTAATAAAAACATTACGTTTTACGTTAAAGTTCTAAAATCAATAAAAAAAAGTAACTTTTAGATAATTTTTTCTAATGATACTTAAAGAGAGTAACAACCCTGGTCAATTAATTTTAAAAGCATCCTTAATTTAATTGATTATTATCTTAATGCAGTCTATACACTTTGATAATTATGTTAAACTAGAAAGCGTGACATCAAAATTCGATGTGAAGTGGTTATTTGTGGAAACCTTTAAAGTGCATCAAACTTTATTTGCAAACATTTAAGTAATTTTGAATAATACATTTTATTGCTTTAATTTTATCTATGTTTAAATATGACAAACAATCAAAACTAATTTTTGAAAAATTTACTTAATTTGTGTACTTTAAGCTAAATTATTACGTATGCTTATATTATATTTGACGTTAAAAATATTTTTGCGTTTGTTGGAGTTTTTTTTAAATTTATATTAAGATTATTTTTATATTGGTAAGAAATTATTAATAAGTCAATAGTATTTTATTATACCAAAAAAAATGTACTTTACTTAAAATAAATTCTATTAAAATACTGTTACAAGTATACAAAAACAGGATTTTGTTTTTTGTTATAATAATAATAAAACATAATTTAACACTTAATACTATTTGAAATAATTTTTTTGCAGTTATAAAAACACGTTATATATTTTATATACATAATTTTATTATATATATTATTAAAATAGTATAAATTAAACAGCATAATTATTAATACAATTAATTTATGACACAACAACTTATTAAATACCATACCGAAATGAGTAAATATGTTAAAACAAATTTTTTACAGTAATTTTGATTTGATTTTAAGAACATTCAACAAAAAAATACAGTTTACAAGAATATAACGAATAACACAATTCTTAAAACTTAATGTTCTTAGATAAATGTTATGAAGTAGCTCTAAATTTTGTACAAAAAAAACATAAAAAATTAAACAATGAAATGATTTGTAATAATTAGACTTATTTTTACTGTAAAAAAACTGTATTTGCATGTCAATAAAATTGCTAGACATTACACAAAAATCAAAATTAATTCTTTAGTAAAATATAAATGAAATACTTGATTAGTAAAATTAAAAAAATGAAAGTGTTTCTTTTACGTATTTAAGTAAGCAATAAAAACACAAATTTTTACGCAATCTAAACGAATTGTTAATATAAAATTGATTAAGTTTTATATATTGAAACAAATATTTGAATAACATTGTACGATTATTTTAGACATAAAACTTTCACCATAAAACATTATTAAATTATTTTTTTGGGTAAATGGTGTATATTTATTTAGAAATACAATTGCAAGCTTTCGAACTTTGTCTAAGTTCTTCGTCAGGCAAAAATTAAATTAATTTGACAATTATAAAAACTAAGGTAACTAAAAACAATAACTATAAGGGAACTAGATAATAAGCGCAAGTATTTAGCTACAGCATTCGCTCAAAGGTCTAAAGGAAAACCACCATAAAAACTCTAGACGTAGCTTAAGTGTCAATGGTGGACAAATTAAGATTAAGAAATAACAGGTAACCATGTGTCAGAAAGTTCGTAACCACTGTCTCTATTGAAATTGTTAGGATGTTTGATAATTTCAATAGCTTCTCTAATCTTTCTTGATTTCCAGTTCTTTGTTTTAGAAATTGTTTTAGTTTTCTCAAAGTTTATATCATGAAGAGTGTCAAGTGCATGTTCGGCAATGGCAGACTTAGTAGGTTGTATTAAACGATGATGTCTTTTATGTTCTTTTAATCTCGTATCTATAGTTCTACCCGTTTCGCCAATATATACCTTGCCACAAGTGCATGGGACTTGGTACACTCCACAGGTATTGTAAGGTATTTTGTCTTTTAAAGGATTCAACAAATTTTTAATCTTAGTAGTAGTATTATAAGCTACTTTTATCTTATGTTTACTTAGTATTCTTCCAATGTTGTCACTTATGTTGGAAACAAAAGGTAGAATTACATAGTTTTGGTTAATAGTTGAATCATCTGTAACAGTAGGTCTTGTCTTTGGTCTAAGAAACTGACGAAGAACTTAGACAAAGTTCGAAAGCTTGCAATTGTATTTCTAAATAAATATACACCATTTACCCAAAAAAATAATTTAATATTGTACGATTAGTTTAAAGATATATATAAAAACGTGAAAATAAAAACACAGATTATTTGTACAGTAATAATAGTATACGCGGTAAAAGCACAAACTTATTAACACAACGTTTATTACATACAATAAAAATTTTTTTTAAAGTATATGCAATTAAAGATATTTTATTAAGCTACATAATAAAATACTACACAAAAGTGTAAAGATCAAACACAAATGCACAATGGTCTAGACGGCTACAACGTGATTGGAATGAACAAGTAAATAGGATAAGAACTTGATGGGCATGTCAAAGTTGCATGATACCAAACACAAAAAACCGTTGCAAAATAGAAGGTACGCTACAGTTTGTTTAATATGAATATGAACTTATCAAAGAGGTTTCTACTTATTTAAAATTTTACTCTATAATATAATTTAAAATTTATATTTGTTGCACAATTCTTAATAATATAATTTTTTGTGTTTATAAACACGAATATAACTTTTTGTGAGATGAGCATAAAATTCTGGCATAATACATCATTGCATATTTTGCAGTTGATTAATACTAATAAATCAAAAAAACTACAGAACATTTTTCCTTAATTTAAACTTTGCATTTCAAAATAAATTGTACGTTATTCAATAACCAATGCACTTGGTGTACATTTAACTAAAGTTAAAAAAGTTATTTGTACATAAATCAGTTAGCTAAACTATTAAAATTGTGTTCAAAAACACATAAATACCAAAAATTTTTTGTTTATTACGTTTTTTATAAAACATTTATTAAATGTGTTTTAGTATATTATTAATATTTATTTTAAAACAACAAAATTGACATTGACCTTTTTTTAATATAAAACTTGAACAACTTAACTGTTTTAATTTAAAGTTGCTGTGGTAGTATTTATAAAATATTCATACAAAAAAAATGAATTCAAAACACTTAAATTAAAAATGAGTTATTTGTAATTCAGGTAAAATAAAAAGTTACTTACGTGATCCCGCACAGCAGAAGTTATAAACCGCTAAAATATGATAATGAAAACCACCCACGTTTTAGAAATTGAGGGTCTTTACTGAAACAAAAGAGAAAAATATGTAAAATTATTTTAAATACTACATAATAGCGTTTAATAGTATTTCTTATTTTTATACTATGTAACTTGGGTATTTTAAAACAACGATTTGAGTAATTGACATTTTATTGTTAGCGCATTAAGAGAATAAAGTGAGAAAGTGTAAGTATTTTATATCCTAATGATTTATTTAAAAATTTATGTATAAAATATTGTTGTAAACCACAAAAATTTTTGGAAAACTAAATACATACAAATCGTTTCTTGGTAACAAAAACGAAAATTTAACTTATAGTTAATTATTCAATATCAAGTATATATCACAAACACGACACGACTCTATTATGACCGCATAATTTAATAAGTGTATAAAAAGTTTTTGCGTATTATTTTTTAAAAGGAAACTATTTATTACAGTATTAAACAATTTTTTCAGCAAATTAAAATACTTAAATTATGATATTGATTAACCTGTATAGAACATAATTATTATCCTTACAGTCTAATTACATTTACACTGTTAAACTAATATTATAGTAAACTAATTACATCATACAAAAAATTAAAAATAGTGTGAATTAAAGAAAGAGTTTGTATAATCCTTGACAGAAAAGGAGTCTCTACGTCATAATCTGAATTAAGTGAATACTTGCTCATCAAGAAACTTAACTGAAAAACCAAAATTTATTAAATATCTAGTGTTGCCAATGCTTATTTATTTTAATCTAAATACTACTGTATAAAATTATTATTTGTTAACGAACAGTTGTTTTTAATGTATCTGTTATAATTTAAAATAAACAGATTATTAAATTGTTAATTAGATTGATTACATATACGGTGGTTTAAATTAAACTTTAAGATACTTTGCTTGTATGTTTGTATGTTTTGTTTACTCAATAGAATTAAAATAATGACATGTCAGTAAGCGGCTTATGACAAATGTCAACTAATATCAATTGTGCGATTTGTTCATAACACAAACAAAACACTTTTTATTTATTTAAAAAAAATATTATATAAGAGAATTCACCACGTAAAACCTAAACTTATTATTTTTTTCATGTACATAACCCGTGTACATAATGTTCCATGCTGTTAGCTAATATGCTTTTAGTAAGTAAAATACGATGGCAGAGCCATCTCATAGTATACGTTTACTATGCATGAACAATAGTAAGTAATTCAAATAAGTTTTGAATAAATCGTTGGCCACAATCACAACGTATAAACATTGTAAGCTAACAATGTCAATGCAAATGTGGAAATGCTACCAGAGTGAACCACTGGACGGCCGTTTTGCCTTTTTGGGGCTCATCGGCGGTAGGAGATACACTCTCATGTAATTCCCACAATTGCATTGACGACCCATTGCTTTACTCCTAATGTCTTTTTACGTTGCAGTTTTAATCCCGTAGAATTATTCAAAACTGATTTTGAATTTCGCGGGTGTTAAATCAATTTCAACGTATTACCGCCGTTATAGCTATTTACAGTAAGCTTTTGTTACATAGTAAAACTACACTATGAGATGACTCTGCCATCAAACATTTATTACCTTTATAATGTTATTGCTTATGCTCTTGCCATGTTTTCTGAAAAATCTACATTTAATTCTTGTTAGATTTGTAATATTATTATTGGATTTTAAGATTTGTTGTTAAACAAAAACACCGCTACTGATAGTAAATACCTAAATTTACAGTTTTTTTTTTATGTATTGTTTATGCAGTTCCGTAGCGAGTTTCCAAATAAAGTCCCTCCTTGTCATATTTTTACCAGCTACAACTTAATAAATCATTCAATTTTTAATTACAGCAAGGTTTAGTATGTTGGTTCACTACGTCTACTCCACACTTAGTTTCATTATAATATAGTGTCGTTTTTGTTTTTTCTTTGTTATGTTACCTATTACTACGTTAGAGTAAAGTATACTTAAAAGTAGTACATTCGTTAATTGCTCTGGCTTGATATTTAGTGATAATACACTCATCAACTGCTAAAACGGTTGTTGAATAAAGTTTTACCTTTTGTTTTTTTTATATAACTTGGAATTTATCTTCTGGAACGATTTACTGTTCTCACTAACATCATATTTTTTTGTAAGCTGTTTATCCAACAATCAACTTGTAAAAAAATTGTAATTTGTAACATTCCTACTTTTATTCAAATACGGTTTCATTATTATACTATAGATCTTGACTCTACAGCCAGCAATAACTTTATACCAAATTTATCTGGTTTGTTGACTATGTATTCAGTGAAACGACATTTTGCTTTTGATTGCAGCAGCTTTTTATCATTAGTAATGTTTTTTTCAGATGCGTAGTAGTTTCTGCAGTTAAATATGAACCTCTCCTACACTTTGTCATTTGACAAATGTACACTTCCGCTAGAAGTGTCAAATCTTAAAAACCTTATAATATCACGGAACCTTTGCCCAACATTTGTTTTTATTAACAATAAGTTTTTAATTTTTGACTACTAACTACGCGAGCATCATATGCCCCACCAGCAAATAAAACGACAATCAAAATTTTAAAAGTTTTGAAATAGATATGGTCCAATCATCATTTTTCAGCAGTCTCTTGGCCTTGATTACACTGCAGTTCTGAATATGCTATAGAATATAATTATCGATAAATAAATCAAATGCACTAAGTAACGAATCGTTACACTGTTTTGTAGTAGAAATTAGCCTAAGAATCCCAAATTGTTTTCTATAACTGTTCACACATTCCCACTGTTCGCAGTTTGTTTTTTCCTATTTCTAAAAACACTCAGTTTCTAGCGGTTTTTTGTTTTTTCTATTTGTTTACAATCTTTGTGAAAGTGAACGGTAGAGAATTAAGATTGATTTTACTAGTACTGTACTAGTTTTAGTACGAATCGCATCATTTTTATTAGGAATATATATTTATCAGATTCTTCTACTTCAAATGGATGTTTATCAACAGCAGTGCCATTTTTTGACAATTTTTTTAATTCTTGTAAGTACTGTTATGCTTGTTCTGTAGTAAATCCACTCAAATTCCACATCATGATAAATTTTATTTTTCAATAAAAAATTTCAAAGGTTCTTGACTGAACTTCTGCAGCGCTGCATTTATGTACGCATAGTTCACAAACAAATGCATGCTTGTCTTTATACAAGCGACATACACAAACTTTTCCGGAACTGACCCAAACAGACACTACTTATAAAGTATTTAATATTTAATTTATAAGTAATTAAAATCACGCGCAAAACGTATTTTGCGATTCTAAAATATATTATTACAATAATTTTAGAAAGAGTCAAATTGCAAATTTTGGGAGTTTTAGTTAGAAGAGTAAAAAAAATTATTGAATAAAATTATTTTTTTTTAAATTTGCAGATGTATATATGACAAAAACATAAGGAAAGTCCTAAAACTACAACGTTCCAATTCAAATAAACACAAAGTTAGAATGTTTTAAAGTTCTCGAACGCCAAATTGACCCCTTCGGCATTTCTAATGCCCTATACTTACTGTTTGGTATATATGTTGATATTTAAATGTAACAATAATTATTGCAGTTCTAAATAGAGTTAAAATTTTTACATGATTTGCTACTACCCACACCACACAAATTAAATATGTTCAAAAAACTACACACTTTAACATTCATTTTCTTATTTACAATTGGAGAATTACGTGAATTATTCCTAGCTAACTTCTTAACTGATTTATTCTTTATAACACTTCTTTTCTAGATCATTTCTATTGTTTTAGCAATAAGTGCATATTTGCAGTTATAAGTGGTAATGTAAATTAATTCTCGTTATTTACTTGTTTTTGTAAAAAAAATTATTACAATACATTGTATTTTTTTTAATCTATATTTATGTAAGCATTTGTTATGATTACAAAAAATATAATAAAACTTCTCTCAGAGCGACTTGGGATTTATTTTCTGATGAAAGTAATGCTCACATAATAGCTTACGTGTTTTCTTCTATTTAACTTAATGTGCTACTAAGTTTACAATAACTCCGAAAAATACGCGACCAATCATTCTTTAAAGTACATTTATCGTGTTGAAATTTTGGTTTTCATTTACGTTGTTATTTTTGTTTTTCACATTACTTTTTGCTTTTATGTTTAAATTTTTGTCTTGTTTGTGTACAATTCTGTTCTTTTAGAACAATCTATCTCAGATCATTTTTACAACATTTGGTAAGTGCTTTTAGATTAAAATTATTTTTATTTAATTTACAACATAAAGTAAATTATTTATTGTATTTTTAGTATAAAACTAGTAATCACTTTAAAAAAAAACCCGAAAAAATATTTGTTTTAAATTCGTAATGTCATTTGATTCTTCGATAAATAAGCAGTAGTTTGTGAATGAATATATCCAATTGAAAAGAAACTTGATGTTTATTACAAGCAATGATGTAATACACACAAACTCAATCAAATTGTCGTGAAAAGAAAAGTTGAATTTAATAACAACGCATTTTCTAATTTAGCAAATGAAGATTGGGAAAAAACAGATAGTTTAGTTGATAAGGTTGTAGACGTTTGACATTTACAGTAAATGGTAAATTTAGATGAGGCTAAGCGGGAAATTAAAGAAAGTTAATCTTTATGTAATAATGATTAATCTATTATTGCCCGCGGTCATATTCTATGTAATTTAAAAATAAGAGTAAAATACAATGTGTTGTATTTTGTACCAAAGTGAGCGTGTTTTTACTTATTTGTTTTGTAAATTTTTCAATAAAAGATTTGTTAAAAGACGGTACTAGTTGTGGTTATCATAATTGTGAATAATAATTTAACAAGACATTCGTACAATGATCAAAACTGTTTGTATTTTATAGGAAAACTTTCTTTAACTACAGATTATGCAACGGATTATATGTTTGCGTCATTTGAGTTGCTTTACATTTTTTAAATTAAAATGGCAGAATCCCAAAAAACTTTTCACTCTTTTATCAATGAATAAAAATTTTAAAAAATCAACAACCTGAAATGATATTAATGTTAATTTAAAGCTAGAAAATTTGCGCGTTTTTTGTTTACTGTAAAATCTGAAAAACGCACAGCATTTATTTTTATACCTCAAATTTAACATATTTTAATCAATGTAGTAAACTATATTTAACTTGTCATTTACGCACCACAGAATTGAAAAAAGTAATTATTTGTTTTATCACATAATTTAATAGCTTATAGCATTGGTACCTAAATACATTTTCTGTATATTTTCTATAAGTGAAATGAACCAAAAGTAGTGTTTGTGCAAAAAACAAGGTTTCAGCCACATTTGAAAAAATATTCCTTACAGAAACAATTCAAACAATTGTGCATTGATGTCGCTAGCAATAATTAATAATTACAATAACATACTAAGTTACTGCCTTAAGTTTAATCTTTTCAATATTATCTGTAACAAACAAAAAAGAATTTTTACTTCTATGGCGCGTAAAGATTGTACGCATCTAAATTTTTTTTATATAATGAAATATAAATGATAAAAATATGAATCTACCGAAACTTTATTGTTTGTTTTGTAATTTAAAACGATTTGTTGCAGTTATATTTGTAATACTAACTATTACAAGTTCGCAATGTTGTAAAACATTGTTAAAGAGAATAACAACAGATTGATCGTTTGTTCAACTTTATTTTGTATAAAACTTTGCAATAAACGCCAATAAATTTAGAAAAATTAAAATTGTTGCGAAAAAACACATTTTATGAATTTGCTATTAGTATTCTAAGGTTTTATCTTTAAATAAATGCAATTTTAAGTAGAAAAATTTGCTTTGGTCTTCTACTAAACATGTATTATTAAAATTGCTGTAATTAAAGTTTAACAGTTTCTATACCTACTTAGTGCAATGTAGTTTTAAAAATATATTTTTTGTTGGTATGCATCAAGATGTAACTTGTATTTTGCCTTTAAATAACAATAATTTTATTAAAAACTTTTCTGATTTTTTAAAAATTTAGTTTTGCTTAAAGTTTTAAACAAATTCAAGAAACGAATTGATTCGCAACAGTAATATTCATACCGTTGACTTTTACATAACTATGTTGAATTATTATAATTTAGTTGTTATTTTAATTACTTTAATTTATTATTTTTCCTTTTTATTATTACGTACATAACAAAAAACAATTTAAGTTTATTAGCTATTACATCAAAAATTCGCAAATTCGTTACTTAAATAGTTATATTGTAGATTTTTTTGTAACTGGAATATTTTAAACACCGTTAATGAAAATTATCAAGTTTTAAAAATAAATGCAATTTAAAATTAATGTGACGATAATTAACCATGGTAAAAATACAAATTTAGAACAAGCTTTTAGTAAAAATAACTTTTTCAAAATACTAAAAATGATATTGCTATAATTGAATTGTGTTGTTGAATAAAACATCTGTGCAAATAAAGAAACGTTTTAAATTAACGTCGGTTCTTTCTTTCTCCTTATATTTTCAGAGTTACATAATTAGTAATTTCACTTCAACTGTGGCATAAACCGTTTTTTGAAGTAGAATTTGCATTATTGTCAATAATCGCAGCATAACCTTAAAAATATTACAAGAATTAAAACGTTTAAACAATTACACAAAAAATTCATATTACTTTATAACTAAACTTAAATAGATTTGGTATGTATGGATTAAATTAAAATGCCAAATTATCAAAACTATTCTAAATAAAAATGTTACATAATAACTAATATAAGGTAGACATTTAATCAGATTTTTATAATAATATATTTAACAAGAATTTCATAAATAAATAAGTAACTATAAAAACGCATTTAAAAAATGTTTTATTTACAATCAGTTTATAATATGATAATTAAATACCCAAGAAAAATTTGGAAAGTGGATCATTGAAAACTCGATTCCATTACATACCACATTAGATGGTATGTAATAGAAGGTCGTTACCATAGAAATATCATTACATACTATGTCGTTAGTGTACCGTTAGAGCGTTAGATGGCGCAAAGCAGACCATAAATTGACAGTATACAATGACTTTATACAGGTTAAAGGTGGATTTATACAGACCTATTTAACATTTGTCATTTACATTTAACTTTTAAGCAGTTGAACTACGGATTTCTAATTACCCCATTTAAAAATTTCATTTATTTAAGAATTGGTATAAGTTTTATTAACTTAAATAAAATGATAAATGCACACTGCGATAAAACAAGTTATTCAAGTTATTGAACACGTGTTTTTTTCTTATAAATCTATAAATGAGTGTTGACGATAGGCATTTTGTTGACCCGGTGCATCAATTTGATGTACTCTGTAATAAACGCCAAGTTGACTTTAAAAATAAACGTAGGTATCCGCGTAAATGCGCGGAATACGATAGACAGGTGTTAGGAACCGGAGGTAAAGATAAATATACAATATACAATGGTGTGTGTTAATGGTTATCCAATTATAGTATTCTTTAAGGCAATGCTTGTGAACAGCGGTTCAATGTGTTGTGTGCAAGATAAGATGTCGAACTAAAAAAAATGCAAACTATTCTATGGGGGAGTCGCAGCAGCAAAGATTAGAAGCTGTAAAAACTAATAACGTTTTTAGACAGTCACATTGTGACACGAAAGTATGTATTATCAATGCTAGCAATGATGACGGTACTAAAATGTAGGTATGTTATAGGACGAAGCAAAATGTGGTCATCGCAGCTGTACATGAATTTATAAAGATAGAAAATGGTTTCAAAAAAAAAAACAAGCATGAAAGCTTATATGAAAAGGTAGAAATTCTTTTCTATAGGATTTACTTCACACGAATGAACAATTATTTACATTCAACACAGAAATAATTAGGTTATGTTGGTTTATTTATATTAATTACAACATTAGAGCTATCATACGTATTGAATGTTAAGTTTATCCCATATTTATCATCTTTCGAAAAAATGAATTCGTGCTTTGACGTACTAGCAGTTACAATGTTTGCAGGATCATGAGATGTTGAAGGTATAGCTTCCTGTTGAATCTTCGTCTTTGCAGAAGACAATAATTGTGCAACTTTTTCTTGGCCTTCTGAAGAATTCTCCACGTAACCTTCTGCCACTGAACTAGACTTCCAACCTCCTAATCTTTTTAATTGTAGGACATCTCCTCCTCGATTTGCCAATAAAGACGCAGAAGTCCGCCTGAAGCAATGGCCAGTAAAGCTATCGGCATTATTCAGTCCCAAAAACGTTGCTATTTTCTTGGGAAACTGAGCAATAGTATTGTGGCCAAAAGACTGTTTGGTAATTTTTCCAAATCTCAGCTGCTGAAAGAATTTCTCGCTTTCAACATGTTTTCGGAGATTTATATATTCAGTTACTATATTTATCCATTGGACATCTGTTATAAGAAATGATCGAGGATGGTAAGTTTTTGTATTAGGAATTACTATACTAATTTTATTGTTTAAGGATTCTACGTCGCTTACTTTCATTTGGTATAATTCGTTTGTGCGGCAAGCACCAGAAATCCTGATTATTAAAGCAGTCTACAAAATTAAATCATATTATAATGAAAAGTACAGAATAAAGTAAAAAGTAAATTTCTTACTTTGTGAGGTAGAAACTCTTGTGGAGCATCTTTCAAAAATTTGTCAATTTGATCTTGACTAAAAACTCTGGATTTCTTCGGTTTGTAGCCAATATTTTGTTTTTTAAGGTATGCTATTAAGCTTGAATTTTTTGAAATATCAATACAGTTTTTAATACTTAACGTTGCACAAAGCATTGAATATGTAGCCCACAGAGTTGAAGCTTTTTTTGTTTCAGCCAATTGACTGAAATATGCAATGAGCACACTTTCAGAACCAATGTTCTTAACCCCTTTAGCAAGGCAAAAGTTTTGATAAATTTCGTAGCACTTTTCATATCGACCTCTACTTTTTGTCGGTAGTAAGTCATTAGCTGCCTTCTTTGCAGCATCTCTCAGTTCTGGAGGAGTGTTTTCAAATTCACTATCAGACATTAGGATACGAATGATAACTATGAAAATTAAATTATAAAACGTTTGACACAAAACGCGTTTGTTTTCCCCGCCTGTTAGATTAAAAACAATTTCACAGATATTGACTTTCAGCTCGAATAATTTGTGTTAATTTGAATGATAATGCACTGATTGTAAATAAAATAGTATACATACCTGAAAAAGTTATTCCAGTGTCGGGCATATTGCCGACCTCGAGCTTCGCTCTCGGTCGGTCAACTTAGCCCTCCACTGTAATGAAGCTTTTCCCCAATCGGTATGTAATCTACTATTAATACCCAGATGTATCTATAGATTTATTTTAAAATTTGTATGCATTTTTTTGTACTAATTATATTTGATTCAAAATTTAATTTTTAATTGACAATTTGAATTAAAAATCATAGGTACTGGCAAAATGCTATAAATACATTGTATTATAAGTTTTTCAAAAATTAAAATAAGTTTTTATTTATAAAATTATAAAAATATAGTTAAATGTTTTTCTTTTTTTTTACAAAAGATATAATACAAAAACTTTTTCGAATGCTAATATTTTGTTACTTACTTGTACTTTGTACGCCTACTCTTTTCTCTTTCTACTTTACAGTTTTTAAACAATACAATATAAGTATAATACAATAAATATTTCTGTGTTTGTGTTCCATATATGTTTATGGTTTAGTTTTCTGCTATCACATAATTTTTATTGTATGATTGCACTCCATAATTTAGAAGTGTTTTGACGTTTATTTTCTAAGACCAAAGTTTTGAATAAAAATTTTTGTGTTATATAAGTAGCAACTTGAATAAGTCAAAAATGTAACTTGTTATTTATGTATGCAAAAATTAACATATAAGTCTTTTTTAAAATTTCAACTTAGTTTTTACAAATATAATTTTTATAAGTACATTTATTTATTTATTTCAATTAGCAGTTCTTGTCAGTTAGATGTTTTCTGATAAAACTAAAGTTATTTTAAATAATTTTAGAAAAAAGATATTTATTATGTATAAATTATATCTGTAAGAATAACATGAATTTATAATTTTCTTTATTTTTATTTGACCTAAAGATGTTATTTTATATATTTTTGCTACATCTCAAACACATTCAAACGTACACATCTGATTTGAGATTTGTCTTGCATCGAATTTGCACTGTCTAAAAGACATGTATGCAATTAGGTTGTTCTTTCTATGTATTATCTGATACATTACAATAAACAGTTAGCGTAAAGCGTTTATAAAAGTATAGTCAGTATACTAGAATTATTTATTATTGGTTTATTTAATTTTTAAATGTTAGAGTTACTTAAACGTTAAAAATTGGATTATAAATCAAAAAAATGCTTGACTAGCTGTTTTATTAGTTGGAAACTAATAAAAAGCTTCACTAAAAGTTTTATTAGTTGGCAACCAAATTGGTTGCAAATTTTATCTAGACATTATTTTCCTTTTGAACAAAATTTCGATTTAATCGGTTTTAGCTACTAAAATAAATGATAAAAAAATAAACATAGTAATTCGCTAATGTTTAATTAAATAGATAATAATTGCAATTATAAAATTGCAATGCCATACACAATTAAAGAATTATTAATTAAATTTAAAATTAAGAGAATAAATCATTAAATTACAAATAAAAAATACTAATTACTTTGCAGCATTGTACATAGTAGTGTTAATCAAGCTGTAAATTACAACGTTTTACTATTTTTATATAAAACTTAACGTTTAAAAACTAAATTAAAACTAATTATTGTTTTAAGTAATAGAAAAACTTTAATACAGAAGACAAAAATAAATATTAATTTTGTAAAAAAAGTAATTTTGTGACAACACAGACGTGTGCGCTCTGCAGCTTTTAATTAAATACCACTATTAGTAAAATTTTGCATTTAGACTGTGATAGTAAAGCATATTAATAAATAATAAGAAAAATAAACAAACTTTGACATTTTTTACGCCCTATAAGTTTCTTAAAATTACAGCAGAGTTTGTGACGCACAGTAAATTATACTTATGTTTTATATATCTTTCTTAACGAATAGTTTATAAAACTACAAAACTAATATTGTATAAGAAAAGCTGAAGCTTTAATTGTGCAATACATTTAATATACAAATATATGCACTAATTTTTTTTAAGCAAATACGAAAAACATATCAAATACGAATAAAAACAGCAAGCAAAAAAAAATGTAAAGTGAATTAAAGTGTAGTAGTAAATTTAAGATTATGTTCACTAACGTTAACATAATATAGATTAGATATAATTGAAAACGTCCGATGGATTTCTTAAATGTGTAGCGGCACAGGCATATTTTATCAATACGCTTCGTTTATAAGTAGAAATCAATTTATTGATTACTTAGCCATGTAGTTATTATGTTGTAAATGATTATTATAAAAACTATTATTTTTCTAAACTATTGTCAACTGAACGGTTGCGAATTGAATTATTATCTCTAAAATAATAATAATAATAATATATAATTTAACAAAAAAAAATATATACATAAATACTATTTTAAACCAATTTTAGACAATGTAGATGGAATAGATAGTTTCTAATTAATCTTTAAAAAAATATATTATATTTTTGTGTAAATATAAAAAATAAAACAAAATGTTAAAGCATGCGTTACACTAAATTGTAACAAAACTAGATTGTCATAGAAGTTAGGAAAAATAGTGGTTAAGAAAATGGAAACACAAAAATTTTAAACAAACAGGTAATTTTTTAATAAATTCATTAGATTTGTAAAAAAAGGTATATTTATGTAAATGAAAAAAATTGAAAAATGCTAATGGGAATATTATGTTATCATTCTTTTTTGAAACGGTAATAGTTTTATAAAACATAAATTAAGTTTTAGTTTCCTTTTTGTTTTTTTGCAGGCTAAGACATTAAAAACATTGTCAATCTGGTTGAATTATTCAATGTTAGAAAAAAAACGTAAACAAAGGTGTAAACATTTCAAAATATTGACAACTAATTTCTTAAAAAAACAAAATAAAAAGTAAAAACCAAAAAAGTTCAAGGTTCTGACGTCGCGATATATTTTTAAGTTTTTCAATAAAGTCTCAAATAATCTTTTCTTACTTATAAAATTAGTCAAAATCTTTGTTATAAAGGGTGCACAAAGGAACGCAGAGTTATGTTTATCAAAACAAAACAAAGGAAAAGGAATTATAGTTTTGACACTATACAGGGTGTATTTGATTAACGGGTTGTTGTTTTAGCAAGTAAAATTAGAGCATAAATGCAAACAAAAAATATGAAAATTAAAATTCCATTAAAACATTTAAAAAAATCAAAATTGTTAACACAATAAATCGTAAATTACGAGCCTGTAGTCTCCTAAGGTTGTTAACACCACGAATAAAAATAAAATGTTTTAAAAAACCGCAAATTTTTTCTCGGCAATTAGCAATTATAATCATCAAACAATTTCCATTTGTTTAGATAGTCAGGACCGTCCTAAAAACTTTAATTTAATATCTCAAAACTCGACCACTTTAGACCAAATCTTTAAAAGAAAAAAATTTATTAAGGCCGCAAGGAAACTGCTTTTTGAGTTTGAATTCGTACTTCAGAAACATAAAAATAAGAAAAGAACCGAATTCATACTGTATTTTTCAAAACAAATAGACTTAAATTATACAAAAACTACTGTAAGTTGAAACCAAAAAACGTTAGTCATCGTAAATTTTGTTTGTTTGTTATCAAATAGTAAATTCATAATACAACCTGCGGTAATTAACACTTCTTATAGTGTTCCAAAAAAATGAACAAATATTTTAGATTTTTAGAAACTGCTAGATACACATCAAGCATCAGCAACGACAAAAAATTATATTACAGAAAATTTGTTTAAAAACAAAAATTTAATAAAATGTACTTTTTTAATAATTTTTTTATCTATATTAAACGTATAAAATAATGTTTAAATCATGGTAACACCAAAACGTATACAAAAACAGATTAAATTAATTAAATACTATATTAATTATTTAATAGTTTCAAAAATGTAATCGATGTTTTTTGGCAACAAGAAAAGTTACAATAAATGGAAAATATGATATATTTATACATATAAGCTTAAAATTTAAATTTTTATTTCATATGTAACAAGTACAATAACTAATTACCAAAATCTGCAAAATACTTACGAAAAACAAATTAAAATTTACTTTTTCAAAATATAGAAGAAATAACTATAAAAAGCATTGTAAATCAATACTAAAACCGTTTACACAACATTATACAAAGAAAACATAAAAATAGCAAATAAAACTAAAAAAATGGTAAAAATACATAGATCTAAAATATCATTATTGTTCTAAACTAAAGTCACGTGGTAGAGCTTTAACTCTTAAGATGTAAATTTCAACAAAAGAAAGAGATAAAAAGAGATAAAACATGCAAATTGCCCAAAAAGTAACAGGAATTAATTTGTATCAGTAAACATGTTTTGGTCGTATTGCAAAAAAGAGAAAAGTGTAGTTAGCCAAAAAATGTTAAACATTTTACCTGTTTATTGTTTAAGTTTATATTATATATAAAACAACAATTGATTATTAGTAATTGGATGTAGCTGTAGCCCGTACATAATAGTATATTATTATGTGTGGAAGAGTTGGTCTAAGGATAAATATGTCAAAAACTAAATTTATGACAAACCTTGTTCCTAGCAGTGGCTTAGAAATTGGCGACAGCGAAATCAAAATGGTTGACAAGTATACATACCTCGGCCATGAAATCCGAATATCAAGGGATAATCAAACATGCGAGCTAAAGAGAAGACTCACTCTCTCATGGACAGCCTTCGGAAAACTGAAAGAAATTTTCAAGAGTAACGTTTCCAGACACCTAAAAAGAAGAGTTTTCGATCAATGTGTACTGCCAGTCTTGACATATGGTTCAGAAACCCTAACACTAACAACAGCAACAGCTAGGAAGCTCAGAGTTACGCAAAGAAAGATGGAGAGATCCATGCTCGCGGTGACTTGGAGAGACCATATAAAAAATGAAGACTGGCGCAAAAGAACTGGTGTTCGCGATGTTATAGATGCCATAACGAGGCTTAAGTGGAACTGGGCTGGCCACATTGCACGGATGCAGGGAGATCGATGGACGAAGCGGCTTCTCGAGTGGAGACCCAGAATGGACAAGAGAAGTAGAGGAAGATCGCCTACACGTTGGTCGGACGACATTAAAAGGGTCCGCACCAACTGGATACAAGCAGCACAAGACAGATTGGAGTGGAGAACAATTGGGGAGGCTTATGTTCAACAATGGACGCGTAGAGCTGAATGATGATGATGATGATGATTAATAAAAAGGTTTATTGTAGCATCCAGTGCTTCATTGGAACGTGTGCTACAATTCTTCTTATTAAACGTGTGTAATATATAATTTTTCTATTTTTAATTTAAAATTAAAAAATCGTTCACATTATGGGCGTCTTACAGCATGTTACGTGGTTGCTTAAATGTATATAAAAACGTAAACATCTCAAAGTTTCCGAGATTGCAAGGATTCCTAAAACAAATGTCGACAAGTTATCAACTTAAAAACTTTAATATGCTTTAAAGTTTGGAGATGAATCGTTTTGTACAAATAATTTGCATTAATTGGTAATTAAGTCAATTCTAATGTTTTGATACTAGCTTATATTTTCAGGTTATGTTGATAATAAGATATGCTGGGGCATGCCGTAGAGATAAACTGTTAAACAAGACTGTTATTGTAGTAGCGAAAGCTTTCACGGCCGGAGTCTATACTAAGATGAAAACGTCTTCCGGGTTTGGACCGTGTCATTGTTGTAACTAAAGTTGCCAACGTTTCGCTCACTTTTGTAAGAAGTTTTATCAGGGCGTAAAAAAATGAGAAATTTAAAGCAACCGAGATCTAACTAAGAACTTCTAAAAAGTTAGGTAATCCACTTTTGAACCAAACCAGGTTCTAAACTCAATAGAAGTGACTTAAGAAGAAATAGTTTCCGTATATAAAGAGGAAGTATCGTCACAGTTGGTAAAGCTCGACTCGAATTGGGTTACGGTCAAAAAAGGGCGTGCTTTTGATAAAGAAGTATTGACAGGGAACCAAAAAGGGGATAGCAGGAAACCATGATCACGATTAAAGTTATAAGGGTTTTTGATGATTTCTATGCTCTCTCGGAATTTTATGTTAAAAAAGAATGGGGATTTTGAAATCACCAAAACGTTATCTAAATCTATCTTGTTACCTGTAGTAAAATAATGTTCAGCAACCGCAAGTTTAGATATATCTCTTTTCCTTATACAACCCAAGTAGCATCAAAGTGAGAATAACTTATACTGCTACTTCAATTTAGTGATTATTACGTATTTAACACTTTATATGCAACTTCATAGTAATTATAACTTTATTCTATTGATTTATAGTAGAAATTACTTTGTAGTTCTGTAGCTTTGTCGTGAAAAGTAAAGTTTTTCCAACGTTATTTTCACTAACTAAAATCACTTATAAGTTTTTTTTACCTTTATAGCCCAAACAACACACCCAAACAACACATTGGTACAAAAAACGTCTAAATGTCCGTCTAATAAACGTTAATAACGCGTTTAAAAACGTTTTAATGTTTAATAAACGTCTATTAGCCGGACATTTAGACGTTTTTTATACCAATGTGTTGCTTGGGCATTGGTACAAAAAACGTCTAAATGTCCGTCTAATAAACGTTAATAACGCGTTTAAAAACGTTTTAATGTCTAATAAACGTCTATTAGCCGGACATTTAGACGTTCTTTATACCAATGTGTTGCTTGGGAGTGGCAAATTAAAGTGGCGGCCACTAAATCAAATTACTAAAATCTTACTTTAAAGTAATAACCACTTAAAAGTGGCTATTAAAGTTTTGGGCACGTTTTGGAAACTTAAAATATACCTAAAATGTAGGTGCACTCTAGAGTAGTATGTTGTCGTTGTTGTAACGTTTTAGCCACTTCCACAAGTGATTTTCACGAGACATTTTAGATTAAAGCCACTACATAGTGACATTTACTTCCGAAATCCATTTTTAAGTTACAGTAACTAAATAGTGGCCTATTTTCTACAATGCACATCGGCTCGGTATAAATAAAAATACATTGCTAGTATTTAAATCTGTCTAACCTAAAATTGTTTTCCAGGAAGACATCAAAAGTTTAATCCGTAAAGTGAAGTTAGTTATTAGGAATTTCACATTTAATAACACACATAATCCATAATGTGAAAATGGTTTAGAACAATTACAAATGTATAAGCTGGATAACAATATTATTAAGAGTGTTCAAAATAATTGATTGTAATTATACGTTATGAAATGAAGTTGATAATAAAATCTAAATTAGTTAGGTTATGTATCCAATTTCATTATAAAGATGAACGTTAAAGCATGTAAATTTGATTGAGTGGCCGTTCAACAAAATTCACGTGGTCGCCACCAATGCTGCCACTTTTAAAAATCACTTTTAAGTGTTCTGAAATTTGATTGGATGTTTCTTAGTTTTCTTGGCCACTTATTGAGTGGAAGTAACTCCAAAGTGGCTATCCTTAGTTTTTGCCACTTAACAGTTACTTTATTTCTAAGTAACCATATTTATGAACAATCTCTATGCCGCCAGTAACAAAAATTTGCCAATTATTCTAAATATATGAAATTTATAAGTAACAACACATTGAATGTAAGAAATTAATGAATTATGATTAAATTTATAATGTAAATACTAATCAAATGTGTTTTAGATTGTATAGTTATTTAATTTTTATTTTATATTTAGGACTGTTTAATTTTGTTTTTCTAAAAAAAATGAAAATTTTGTTGGCGCATGGTTATATTTCAAACTGTAACCTCTACATTTAACAGTAAACTTGCATTTGTTGCAATTTTGATGTTAGCAAATGTTGTACAAATTCAATAATAAACATGTAGTTCATTGAAACTTAAAACAGTTTGATCGAAGTAAACCTTGCTGTCCATTTGTGAAATAAAGAAGGGATGTAGATAAGAAAGTAAACAACATTTAAAAATGGGACAGAGATATAAATACATTAAAGCAGTTACTAAAATGCTCAGGGCCACTAATGGTCACCACGCCACCACTTGGCAACGACGTGGATTTTACCTGGCTGTAATGTTATTTTATTAGTGATAAAATGGTTGTAATCACGTAACGACCACCCAATATTTGTTCCCCATTTTGGTGGTAGCCACGGTATAGAACTGTTCCTGTAACGTGGTAGTGACTAGTGGCACGCCACTCTACAGTTCCTACGACTGTGGCTGCCACGTCGCAATCACCAAAAATGCTAGTTGGGAACGATCATGTTCTGAAATGCGAGTAATGATGGAACAACCTGTTTCATTAATGTAGACTAAACCACATGAACAAAGAATTTGGTATACACTTTAAGATGAAAGTGTAGAAAATTGGTCCTTGGAAAAAATAAGAATCTGAAAGATTCTGCTTGTAAAGTTGAATATGGGTTTAATACCTTTGTTATAATAAACTTTTCCTATTTGATCTGTAACCTTGTGAATGTAGGGTAAAAAAGCCAATTTCGCATTAGATTCGGGAGCAGAAATCTATTTAGGTAATGGAGTGTGTAGATGTAAACGACGATAATTAACTGTATGAATATTTTGTTTTATATAACCATTGTTCACAAAGGATCTAGTAAGTAAACGGAGTTCCGAGTCTAGATTATCAGTTTGGCAAATAGAAAAAGCGCGATCAATTAAAGATTCAACAACAGACCGTTTCTGTGAAGAATAATGATGTGACAAAGCATAAAAGTATCTGTCCATATAGGTAAGTTTGAGATAAACAGAATGACCCTGAAAGCCGTCGGGCTTACGAGCCACAAGAACGTCGAAAAATGGGAGAAAACGGTTACTTTTGATTTTCATAGTAAATTTGATATCTGAATGTTAGATTACATTAGATGATCAAGAAACTTAGACTATGCCAGATGACCATGAGACCCAACGATAAACGTGTCGTCAGCATACTTAAACCAAAATTTAGGTTGATGATTCCAAAGCAGTCGTTTTATAAAAATGTCTGTTACAACAGGGGATAGAGGAGAACCCATAGCAGCACCAGAAACCTGTTCGTAAAACTTGTTATCAAAATAAAATTAAGTGGACGACAAACACTTATCAATAAGAGGAACGAAATTCAAGTCCTTGCCATGTTGAGACAGAATCTGTTCAATGATACTAAGCAAATTCTTAATAGGAACTTATTAAAAAGTGAAGTGAGATCAAAGCTCACAAAAAGATCTTGGGGTTCAAGTTTTATAGGTTCTAAACGTTGAATAAAATGCTGAGAGTTGAGGATTTGAGAAGAGGTTTTATCTGTAAATTTGCAAAGAATGCTGGACAAGAACTTGGCTAGCTTGTAGATAAGAGATTTGATAGTACTGACGATAGGTCAAAATGGAATACCTTGTTTGTAAATAAGGCGACGTTTAGTTTTAAGAGGTTTGATGATTTAGCTGATCTCACGTTGAATCTTCGAACTGGGTTTACGAGTCAGAAGAGTGTACGTTTCCTCAGACAAAATAGAATGAATTTTTGCAACATAATCAGTTTGGTTCAAAACGACAGTTTCGGCTGGAAAAACAATAATATCAGGGTTCCTACAAAAACTTATTTTGGCTAACTCTTCCAAATTAGAAATGTTGAATTTTAGATGATTCAAAGATTTTGCTAATGTGAATACAAACTGGGCCTAAAATGTTGCAAGGAAAATGTGTTATAAAAGAATCGACAACAGCAAAACTAAATTCAAACCCTTAGATAGCACAAATGCCTTTTCTGAAGTGAGAGCCAAACTAGTTTAATTGGCAACCGTATTTAAAGAATTAGTAGTGTATAAAACGATTTTTGTATTCCAATAATTGAAACTTTTTGAGATGACCTTCAGTGGTTAGTTGTAGAATGGTATCAAACTGCTAGTTAAAATAATGTTGTCAAAGAGGTTCCAATCATCCGGGGATAGAGAGTTCGCCAACTCAAGATGAAAATAAAAAAGTGGTTTCGAAATGGTGTCTAACTCTCATCTAGTTTGCTTAATCTGTGTAGCAACGCTAGACTATGTTTTCAGAAGAACGTGACTCAATGTGGAACTTGATTTTGAGGAATGCCGGAATGATGTTTTGGTCACGACAGCGACTAAGAAAGGTTAAAGTGTACAAAAGTTTGACGAGTTTGTGGCGAAGTTAACGTTGGCAACTTCGGTTACAATAGTGACACGGCCAAAACCCGGAAGAAATTTTTATCTTAGTATGACTGTTAATGATAGAAACAAACTCGTTTTTGTTAATATTTCTAAAGCAAGAAACCATTCGCTAAGAATGTTTGTAATTAGTAAAATACAGTGGATTAATTTAATTCAAAAATATTTAAATTTATGACCTGAAACTGCTACCATAGATTTTTTTTAAGGTACTTTAATGGGCGTTGCCTACTAAGTCTAATTGATGTGAATAACATTTGGCAAGTTTCAAAAACTATAGTATCTCAAACAAGCCAACCCGGAATGTTATAGCCGACACTGTTTTAAACGATCAACCGCATCGTCAATAAAAGATAACGACTTGGTGACAATTAAAAATTATGAAAGTTAAAATTATTTTGCGGTAGCAGAAGGATATAATGAAACATCTTAAAAAGAAAAATTGAAATTAGGCGGATGTTCAATTTAGTTAACTAACCTAACCCGAGTACTTCTACTACTGAATCTATCTTTGAACTTAGAGTAGAAAAAGGTGTAGACCCTCTACAAGCAAATGTGCAGTCTCAACAAGGTTGGAATTATAGACATGATGTGGTTACAGAAAACTTCCTTAGTTAATAATTCAAATTCAAAATACGTGCAGTGTTACTGTCAATATGTGCAACAATTGCCACAGAACAGCTTCAAAACAGAAGTAAATATTAGTTTCGGTTGCTTTCCATCGCAGCTAATTAACAGTATTAAGTTTATTTTAAAATTTTTTTAGTACAAATCAAGCTTTTAACCCTATGAAGACTAATAACTTTTATTTCTAACCGCATTGAAAAATGACATTTAAGATTTTTACTACTTCATTCGAGTGAAAAATGTATGTGCAACGTAAAAAAAACCCATTAAAATACAGTTTATGATAACGTTTTTAAAAAATATTTATTGTATTAAACAAGTCCACTTGTTTTTAAATATAACAAAGTATAAGATAATAACCTAGATAATAAAACATAAAACAACATTAAAAACTTAAAAAACAGAAAGAAAACATTTCAAATCGTCGCATACGTCAATACAAACTAAAGTATTTATATAAAAGAATTGTTTATAATAAGCATAATTTTAAATACTTACGTAAATATACATACATATGGCACTTTACCGTATACAATTCTATAAATTTTATAATATAACGAATCCTTATCAGTGATTGATAATTTACAGCTTATCAGCAAATAATATAAAGTGTATCTCAAACAATTAAATCTATTTTAAAATACTGTTATCAGGTCACTTTTGTATATATAATTATTAACAGTTTTTAATAGAAATTAATTGTGAACTGTAATTTTTGTTTAAATTAATAAAATTTATTTAATTCAGTGTTTGTTGTTGCAACTTAAAAATTAAATTTTAAGTTTTAATTTTGTTTCTATGTAGTTTTCACAGAAGTACTTTACTTTTTTTATTAAATTTAAATTTTGCTTAACGCATTAGTCTTTGAGCATATTTTTTTAGATTAATTAAAATTATGTAAAATTTATTTAGCAATTTCTTTTACATAGAGAAAAACAGTTGTAGTTGCGCAACATAATTTGCGTATTTTTCGTATTATAAAATGCGTGTTTTGTTTAACTTCAGTTTGTCATTAATACAACTAAAGCAACAATTTCAACTTTTTAAAATTGTAATGACTAACGTTTATATTTTAATACTTTTACGTTACTTATATTTGGTTACATAATTTTGTAGTACATGTGTGCAGAAAGTTCTATATATCTTCTAAAACTTTATATAAATTACTGAAACAGTATATAAATAAATTATATACGTGTATCTGCTAAGCCTTTGATGCATTTTTGTTAATTAATTTGTTTAGGCTGTGCAATTATTGTCAAGGTTTTACCCATTATCATTTTAAGTCTGTTCTGTAGGTTTTTTTTAACACATTTTACTATAATTAATTGACTGTACTTGTTTTGTTTGCTAGTAACTCAAATATTGTTAACAAATATAAAATTACAGTCAAACGTATTTGTCAATTTATAAACATTTACCATATAATAAAGTTTACGAAATAAAAAAATTAATAATAAGGTAAAATAAATAAGTATTAGCAACAGAATCAGTAAATAAATTATGACTTATAGTTTTGAAATGAGTAGAAAAGGATTTAAATTTAATAGTTTTAGTAATTTATAGCAATATTATAAATCTGTGTATTTTAAGAGTTTTAAGTAAATTTAGTTAAAATATTTTACTACACAAGTGTAAAATTTTAATATTTGAGTAAGAAAATGTTTTCTAATAAAATATGGTTGTAAAGCAAAATTAGTATTAGAAATATCTGTGTTCAAATATCTATTTATAAAACAAAAATGTTTATGTAGTCTAGTTTTAAATTTTCGATTTGTTTGACCAACATATGAAGAATTGCATAAATATAAAAAAACAAGTTTATTGTTCTTAACTATCATAAATTTTAATTGTTCGCTATTGTAAGCCGTCTTTGACAGTTTTGGCACACTTGTCAACATAAACGTCAAATTATTTTTGAAAGATTTTGAGACTTTGTGGGCCTTCTAGTCTCTGTTCGAGCAATAAAATGTTGTATTCAACTCGTTCCTGTTTAAATTGGACGCTTTTTTTCCCTCGAGGACTTTTTAAATCCTCGTTTCACTCGGGTTTAAAAATGTCCTCTTGGGAAAAAAAGCGTCCAATTTACATAGGAACTCGTTAAATAAACTACTATTATATACTTCAAATTTATGTTTGATCTCTATTGTTAAGTAAACATAACTTATACGTGTTAAGTTTTTGAATAAATGTTTTATACAAAATGTAAAAAATACTATTAATTAAATGAATAGAGTAGCCATTATTTAAACTTATTTGGTTTATAATTTTGTATTTTTTAGTAAAATTAGACGCCAAAATGTATAGAAAAAAGTCTACAAAATACAAACAAAACGATTAATTAAAATAAAATGTATTTAAATATATATCTAATATAGTATTTTAAAAAAACTTTTTTTTTATTTTACCAATATTAAAATCTTACTAACTTTCAAATAAAATTGTTAAAAAAATAACTACACAACAAAGACATATAGTTAAAGTAATTTATCCTTAAGTGAAGTAATTCAGAAAACTGAAAATATAATCAAAAACTTCTAAAAAGTTTAACTAGTCAGTTTGTGTAGTAAACCAATTGGTAAGTTCTATAAAATTCTATAAAAAGGTCATTTTTGATATACATAAATACATATGTCAAAAAAAAAAATTAATGTATATTATTTTATAAGGAGAAGCGTAGCTTTTCCAAACCGAGCTAATGTTTAGTTGCTGAACGAAATGAGGCGACTAATGGTGGGCAAGGCTTGGAAAAAAAGCTTTTTCCTTGTATAAAATATGCTATTTTCTTTAAACGCTCTAAAATGTTTATAAACCTCTTTAATTAAATAGGTTTATTTTTTATATTGGTTACCGATAATTAAATATATAAATATCTATGTTGTTTGATTTTTTCCATAGCAACCCAGTTACTATTTATTTTGATGTCATTTCAAAATTTGTGTATTTGTCGATATTTGCACAAATTTAACGTAGAACCCGGTAGTGTAGAAACAAAGAAATGGACGGTACGCCTCCAAAAATCCTTAATGAAACAAAAGAAGTAATAAACGTAATGCCTACAACCAATTCATGGAATGGTGCACTGAAAATAACTTGAATTTCCATTTAAAAAACATGTTACTTATGTATTTTAATCGTATGAATATTGAGAAGAAATGGAAAACGTCAATAATGTGATTTTGTGATTATGATAAAACCTCAATTAATTCTTAAGTGTGGAATAGATGTTAGTAAATACTTAAAATTACGTGCTTTCCCGAAGAAGAAAAATGAAAGTTACTTCCCGAAGAACATTTACGAAAGAAGAGTTTGAAAAATTCTTAGCGTATAGAAGATATTTAGAAATGAAGGTAAAGTTAGGTTATGTTTCAATATATTAACTATGTATATTTTGTTTATTTAGATTGTATTGTTAGAGTACGGGATCATGTAGAAATGGTAAAATGACAAAAATGACAGTGGATGACATAGCAAACACGAAAAAATTAATTTGGATAAAAATTCCTGATACCAAAAGTAGGAAACCTTGATTGTTTACAATAGTAGGCAATAAATATCTAAAAAATTTTGGCAAATATGCAGCTTTAAGACCGAAAAATATGAAAGTTTTTAAAATGTAAAATACTATTGGTCCGTTATTGGAGAAAATACTATAAGTGAAGTAGCAAAACTGGCGCACTTTTTTAACCTATCTAATTCTAACAAACACACGGGAAATTGCTTACAACGTAATTCGGCTACTCTGTTAATTGATGCAAAAGGAAATATACAATAGTTGAAAAGACACGGAAGATCAAAGTCTTCTACTGGGTACATACAAGACTTTTTGAAGAGCAAATCAGACAGCGCACAGAAAATATTGAATTTTGATACACTACAGATCAACATTAGTTCAAATGCATCTATGTCAACATAACAAACAAGTCTTTAATCAAATGTGGCATCACCATTACAACATGGCTTTAATTTTCAAAACACAACAATTTCAAATTGTACTTTTAATATTTTTGTTACAAATAAAGACGAATAAAATATTTCTTTAAGTTAAATAGTATATTATTATTATAGAAGGTGTAACTGTTATAACGCACAATCTTTTCAATATAGATTTAACATTTCAAAATTTTTTTGTAAAATATTTATTAAAATAATAAGCAAGTAAGTATTAAGTACAGACCTGTTTCGTTTTATGATTAATAAGATAGGACATACTTTAAAAAATGCAAACTTAAAAAATGTTGACTACTGAAACAAAGTTCAGTGTCAAGGCTATTTGTACTAACAAGTTTTTTATCGTTTGATGAGATTGCAAAAAACATTCAGAGTTCGAATTAAAATCATAATCTGCAATATTTTTTATTTAACTTATAATGCAATCACGCAAATGTCATTACTCGTTATTAAAATCACATTGTCAACACCAGGTATTATTATTCCATAACGTGTGTTTCTGTGTAAGTGCAATAAAACCTGTACCGTCAGCAAAACAACTATTATCATTTTCAGATACGGTTGGTACGTGCTGTTTACTATTAAAATATCTTGACCTGTGTCACACGCTACTTGTATTCGGGTTCAACCAGAAACGTATTTAAAAATTGACTATCAGGAAGAGACCAATAAGAAATTATGCGTTATATTAGTTACACCCTGTATAGTATTATAAAATTGTACAAAAAATATAACATTAATATTTGTATTAGAAAGTATTCGTAAAATCTATTACTATTACTATTATTATTATTTTATAAAATCAGTAAATGTTTGATTAATGACAAATTTCGATTGACGTGGCGAATATACTAATCCAAAGTTAAGAATAACTATTAATTATTAATAAATAGGGTTATTTTTAAAATACATTAAAAACATTTTAAGAATGTGCCACATGTTTTTACAATATTAGCGTAACTGCTACTATTAATTAAAGTATAATAAAAAAATATTTTTTTTTAATAATAAAAATTGTAAATAATGTTACAAATTAATTAACTAAATTTAGTTATATAATAATTAATTAAAAATATTTAATTATAATAATGTTATTTGTGTTCTAATATTAATTTCTTTTTGTTTAAATTGTTTAAACATTGTTACTCACTTTAAGAAAAAATTAAAGAAAAGAACGTTTAAACAAAAAAAATATTAACGCGTTTGTGTAATTGGAAGAATACACACAGCATTTGCAAGAAATAGTAATATTTTAATTTTAAACCGGTAGCAATGTGTAACGGTAGATGTTTTAAATTAGTCGCAGGTTTACTTTAAATAAAAGCAGTTTTAAGTTACTGTTGCTTAGACCTAATTTTGTAAATAACTTTGTACTTGAATATCATTTTAACATGTCTATTTAACTTATAATTTCATTTTATATAAGTTTCTAGAACGTTATTTTAACCATATAGATTTTCGTTTTTAATTAGTTAAAACTTTCTAATTAAAATAATCACATGAAAATTAAAAAACTTGTACATTAACAAAAAACACATTGAGGTATTTTCAAAAATTATTATACTTAATTTTTTTTTAAATTTAAAACATTTGATTTATTATAATTATTGCAACATCGGTAATGTAAAATTGCATATTTTTGTAAAAAAATTGTTAATGTTCGTAAGTTAAACAAAGATAAACAGATAAAAAAATTTTATTTGTCTCGTCACTATATGTAATGTAACTACTAAGTTTTAACAGTTTGACTGTTTTGCTATAACCCCACTCAGTAAACTAATTATTACTGATAATGCACTAATTACTACAACAACATAAAGTCAAGATATGCTTTAGCAATCCTTAGCAAAGATATTTATAATCTTGTGTCTATTAGCATAAAACATGCTATAATTTAAGAAAGATGGCAGAATTTTATATTATATGTTTTATAAATATATATGTGTATTTCTAAACACTGTTACAAATTCGTTAGAAATAATTTTATTAGTAAAAATCGATTAATTTGATTTATAAAAAACACAAAAATAACTATTTTACATTTATAGATACATACAGTATACATTTATAATATAATTGTTTTTGATTGATTCAATACAAATAACAATTACAAAGTTTAAAACTTTTAAGAAACAAAACTATATTGCAAATGAATAAATACAACTTACATATACATATTTGTATTTTTTTAAATTAATTATGTCTGTATTTGAATTAAGGGGTTGAGTAATAATTTTTTTTTTGTTTCGTGACGGCTATAGTTTTATATCGGTACTGTAAACGATACAAAAAGAAACTTTCACTTTACGTTACAGTTAACTTCGATATTTATTAAATTTTAATTTTAATTGTGCGATTGTTACCTCTAGAAATAGGTTATTTCTTATATCCTTTTTTCATATTTTGAATGGGATTTTGTTGGCATCAAATTATCTAAAACTCTATTTGCTAATTCACACAACTTAAAAAAAATTACTAAAACAATTTTATGATATTTATTTATTAAAAATTTTAGTCGGTCTGCAAACTTAATTTTCATGCGACAAAAAATCTTATTGTGCCATTTGTTTTTCAATATACTATTGTAGACGTCTTTCAAGATCTCGTGAACTGTGGCGCTGTAGTCGGTATATGTCAAAATATTGTTAATATCCGTCTTACAAACATTCGCCGGTACATTTTTTCTAATCTATCTTTGCTTTTATCGTTGTATTTGTTGTTAATAAGTCTTTAAGTATTATTATAAATAAATTAATTTTTATTTAATAAATAAATATCTGATTGTTTTTATTTTTATTGACGTAAGTGCCTTTTAAATAAACTAACGTTTTTGGAATTCAGATAGAATTGTCAAATTTTTGACTTTTAGTATATTAATTCCAATTTT
Source organism: Aquatica leii (assembly GCA_035610365.1). Taxonomy (NCBI): domain Eukaryota; kingdom Metazoa; phylum Arthropoda; class Insecta; order Coleoptera; family Lampyridae; genus Aquatica; species Aquatica leii. The sequence goes on from CM069433.1 coordinate 73,454,043, forward strand.
CGACTCAAGGTCACAGTTCACGACATAATGAAATGCCTCTAACACTATTTACTACTCTATAATAAAATGCACGTATTCAAATATGTACGTGATACAATACTATTGCTATAATTTTATACAGCCTTTTAAAAAATTTTGTGCAAACTGAGTGACGTTATAACACACAGTGTAAATACAAAACAAAATTTGTTTGTTTAAAATAAATACTTGAACATTTTAAAGACATAATTTTAAAAATTTGTTTTTAGTTTTTGTACAAGGTTTTTGTGTATTGTATTATGTATAATAGCAAAAAGCTATAGCGAAAGAATATTTAAAAATACATTTTTACTTATGATTTGTTTTTTGAGTTTCTTTTGTCATAGGGCTAGCAGAAATATTTAATCATAGTTCAGAAAAAATGTAAAAACTAGAAATTTAAAGAAAAAATTTACATTTTTAATTAGAAGAATTTTCTTCTATGCCTGGTCTAAGATATTTGTAAATTTAAACTTATTTAGCAAATAACGTAAGCGTTAGAAGGCGCTATTTAATTTTTTTAAAACTTGTTTTTTTTTACAAAAACTTTCATACAATTTAATTTTAATTACGGTTGCGTTTAAAAAAAGTATTTTAAGTTAGCAAAAAAAAAATACTTACAAAATATTTTTTCTAACTTGAGGTATTTTTAAAAACTTATAAAAGAAACGGTTTTTATATTAATGTCGCTAATATAGTTTTAATAATAATGTAACTAAATTAAACGGATTTTGATAAAATGTATGTTCACCATATTCTGAGATGTATACCGAGCATAATTATTGTTGTACATTGGCTACGTTATTAGCAAATGTTGTAGTTAAACTTTCGTTCTTAAAAAAAAAGTTAGAATAGCTCTTGAGTAGCGGTAGAATCTGTTGAAGTTTCTATTAAAGATTTCTCAAATGATACAAGGTAGTGAAACATGTAGAGTTTTACAACGAAGCAGATATTTAAAATGCACAGGCGAGAATAAAGAGAAGATTAATGTGCAAGAAAGACACAGTATGCAAAAACAATAGTGTTTAACAAAGTAACCTAAGTACAACAAAAAAATCATTTCAAATGCTTTATGCAGAATAAGCCCCCGTCTCTGTTATTTAAAAATTTCTATGCGCATCTAACCTTCAAGTTTCTAGCTTTCTTATAAAACTAACATCAAAAAAACCAAAAAAATGTTTTTATGTTTTGACACATGTTGCACTGTTAATGTTACTTTAAATGCTTAGATTTATCAAATAATGTTGACTTTGTTAATAATGAAAAAGTATTTAATTAATTTATTTTGTTTGAATCTCGTAAAACTTTTATCGGATTCGTACCGTAAAAATCATTTTTCGAAATAAAATCATTAACATGGCAAGTATAATACAGTACAAAATTAAATCTTTTTAGTTGTAATTGAACATAAAATTAAAAACCTCCAATAAAAATTTTAGACACTTATAACTTAATTAGACATACTAAAAAAAATGCAATTTTGAACAAAAACATTAACATAAAATTTTATATATACAAATAAAACAATAGAATTTTATGTAAAAAGGAAATTGCCTCATATTAAGACATTTTGATGTTTGCGATTAGTTTACAAAACGTATTACATATTATGTTCTGCAAAATAGCGATATAGTTTATGTAATATGTTATGTAACCACTGTTTATATGTACAGTATTGGTGGTTCCCTTTTACTCTTCTGTAATTAAGTTTAGTAGTCATTTCGGTAATTGTTCCATTTTGTGCAAACAGTTCTGGGCAAAAATAAACTCATACGAAATGAAAACACAAAACAAAAATACCACATCAACATTCGATCTTAACATGACATACGTTTTTTGTTGGTCCTTTGTTTTTTCGTAATTTCTATAATGTTGCATTGTAAAACGTCTGCGCGGCAGACCATCATCATATTATGTATGTGCTTGTATGTTGAATTTGTAACGGTTGTATACAACGATACAGATAAGATTGTTCTAATTTAATAATCTTTTAGAATAATTAAATAACATTTATGTAAGTAGAGTATATTAATTGTAGGTCATCACAGTAATACTATATATTAGGTTATAGCATAAACTAAAAACATGTTCTAACTTTAGAAGAGGTAATACTAACAGTTGTAGGTTATAAACACTACGTTTTGACAATAAAAAATAGTTGTCGATGTTTTTGTTTTAATTAGCAGTCATGAAAAACAAAGTGATTGAAAAAACGTAAGACGTTACAAAGCATAAGCTGACGCTGCAAAAAACTGAAAAGCAAATACAAAAAAACAGGGAAAAACACCAAAATTGGCTTTACAGAATAAGCACTTTAAGATCTGCAAAAGATTAATTAGTCAAAAAATTCAATTGTATGCTGCACTGCACCTGTAGCAGTTAACAAACGTTTAGTTTTTAAAAGAGTATTAAAGGAACAGTTGGCATGCAATCTCAGTAAAATTGGTCATCAAAAATAAATCACATTCTAAAAAAAGCGGTCATCAGGGAATTACTAAGAAAATACAGATTAATGGTCAGTTAAAACACCTTTAAACTACAAGATGCAGTAAAAATTTCAAGTATATAGTTAACAGAGTATGAGCAAAAGAAAAATAAATTAGAAAAAAAATTTTGGAAAACTGTAACAGTGGAATGTGCATTGCAAAAAAATGTTACATAACACGAAAGAAAATTGAAAAACAAAAACGGTGTTACTGTATCTAGTAAAAACAATTTATAAAAAATTGATTGCTGCTACAAATTTATTCAGAATATTTTGTCGACAACAAAAAGTGTTTTTTTAAAGATAATACAAATCAAATAATTGGGTTTAAACATTAAGAGACTATAATTAAAAAATAATTTATAAAAGGCAATAAATAAAAAGCTGTTAAAAAAACTACAAAATCATAAAAGTTTATTTCGTTTAAAGGACCTTTTTCTATCATGCGCTATCAAACGCAGCAACTCCCTTAAATTAAACATGAAACCAAATTAATTAATTTTCTAAAATTATTTTCTGAAGTACACTTTAAAGATACAATCAATACATTTTAGAGCTTTGAAAAAACAGTCATCTCTGTACCCGAGTGCGAATTATGTCAACAAAGAACAAACTGACGTTTTGAATAAGTTTAGCTTTTGTTCAGTGTGAAGTCAAACCAATTTTAGAAAAATTATCATGACTGAGATACAAACATTATTAGCCTTTTTTTTGAATATAGAAAACTATATTTTCTTATAACAAAAATGCTATTATAACGTAGTTCCTTTAATTATTATATACTACAAGAAATTGTTCATACCTTCAAACATTTTAGTAACATCAACAAAAGATATTGAGGCCATTCAGAAACAAACTAATAATGCCAATGTTTTTTTTAAGAACACGACTGTTACCTCTGTTTTACGTTTTCTTGTTTCATTTTTAACTTGAGTAAGAACAATTTTTATTGTTTAAAAACAAATAATTTGAGGTGTATTTTAAAGCATAAATTCAACACTATTGTAAACCGTATATTTGTGTGTCAAATATGTTTTTGAAAACAAAACAAATAATTTGACAATTATTTAAAAATGACGCTGTGTTACCGTTATTTAAAACAGTCTGTTCTAGACTCGTGTTATTTAATAAAAGGTGTATCAGTACACAACATTTTCCTTTTATTAAAAAGTATTGTTGCTTTAATCTCATTTTAATAATACTGCCTTTACTCTGTTTGAAATAGATGACCAAGACTCTCGGGCTATATCACGTTGCTTTTCAAACGTAATCATCGCAATAACGTCATTGGCGCATAAAAAGCTATTATGGCACAGTTACAAAACAATTTAGAAAAAGCATATTTTAATGTTGATACTTTTTTCTAACATTTTCGAAATTATTCATCAATTTTAATGTTTATAAAAAATATTATAAAATTACGTTTCGACTTGACAACTTTTTATTAGTTAATAATTTAGATGTTACTGTAATGATTCTAAATAAATATATTTACTACATATATAGAAACAACAAAACGACACACACAAATACACTAAAATTTTACATATTAAAGTCTGAAACAATATATTCATCAATTTAGTAACAAAAAATATAATAGACAAATTAAAAACCACTAAATAAAAACCGTTAAATTAATAATAACACAAAACAATTACAGACATTGCAATAAACTATAAATATTTTAAATAGAATATACATTAAATAAGTATTTAAAAAGAATTTATAAAATTTATTAAGTACTTACTACTATTTAATAAACAAAACAAAAGATTATCTTAAAAAGAATTTGTGAGTTAAATTAAATCAAAATAAAGTTTACACGTAAGCAGTGGCGGCTTCTCCATTAGGTCATTTGGTCAATGCCCCTCCAAAAAATGCTAAAAATTATGCTACTTTATATTAAAAAAATTATAAACTATAATTACATCATTAATTTGCCTATTCCAAAAATAGATAAATTGACCTTCAGTTTATATTTAAAATTTGTATTAATTAAGAATGCGTTTTTAAAGTTTTTGTGTTGAAATGACCGTCCTGTAGCAATGACCACCAACCGCCACTGCACGTAAGTAATAATAAAATAATAATACTTAAAAATCTCTTACATAAATAATAAATTAACTGTTAGGTAAATTTAAGTTGTTTTGTTACGTACAAGTTGAATCAAATGATAAAGGATTTGGGCTGTGGATGCTTTCTACGACCTTTACATCTTACCCGACTTGTAACTTAAATTGCGATAGCACACAAAGATGAGTTTGTTGTAATTACCTCGAGCAACTACAAATCATTTCAAAACTTCTAAACTAAGTTTTGATAGAAAATACTCTGTATGTACTGCGGTACATTTGGTTTTGGTTATTACTTAACAAAATAAACGATAATGTTGGGCATTAGAGAGATGTTTATGTGTTAAACAGTAGACATCTGTGTTTTATTGTGATTACCATAATTAAATACAGTTAGGAGTGTTAAACGTAAAAATGTATTTAAAAATTCTATTTATAAAGTACAAGAACTAATAAATCAAGAATAATCGTGATTATAAATAATGCATTAGTTTTGCAAAGTTGAATTGTGAGAATTGCAAATGTTGAACTCTGCAAGCAATGTAAAATTGAAATTATCATAAACATTTTGCAAATTTCCAAATTTATTTTTATTGTTATTTTCAGATATTTAACCTACAATTAAATATGCAAATGTGTACTTACATAAACAGAAAATATTAAATAAAATACTTGATTATTTTATTAAAAAATAAATATTTTTTATTCGTTGACAATACAGCATTGTTGTACTTGTTTACATAATGTTTGTGTGTACAACGTTAGGATTTAATGTTTAAAATAAACATTTTCTTTTGTTTTTATGCTGTAACTTCTGCTTTTGTGTTGTACGCTTTAAGTATAACTTTGTTTTTAATAATAAAAATTATTTATTATTCAAATTATCTAGAAAATTATTACGTAATTTATTATTATGTTTTTACGAACATAATTTTTACAGTAGTTTACATAAACTATTTAAACTTTTAGGTGTAGTTAAAATTAAATATATGCTACTTTATTTTAATCGCATTTGTCAAAATTAATTTTTTCTTTAGTTTAGTGTAGTTGATAATAGAACGGTTCGCCTCCTGGTAAACGATTAATTTTAAAGTTTGGCAAAATTAATGACCCTTTCTTTTAGGAGGTTGGATGAAAGCAACTATTTCAGTAATTTGCGACGTTTCGTGTTCAGGATGAATACTTCATCAGGCTCGCTCACACTCAGTCAAGTAATTTTTTGATATAATTAAAATAAAAAATAAACACATTTAATTAAAAACATGATGTTTTACGTAGATCGTGCACTTTTAAGAACGTATGAACGATATTAATTTTCGGTAACATTACCAGGATTGAAATTAATATCGTTCGTACGTTATTTAAATTACAATAATAATAATGTCATGCAATTTTTAATAGTTAGTTTTAAATTACATACAATTCGTGTTGATAATAAGTTTGTTATTATGTAGTTTATTGTCGCAACTTTATAATTTATTTAAAATTAATTTAGTAAATACTTATAATACTTAACAAAATTAAATATTATCTGTAAAAATAAAACTAAAAATTAAAATGAAACATATTTTAAAACTTGGTTTTTTTGCAATAACTACTAAACGTTTTGTAATGTTCTAAAATTTATTTTATAAAATATACAATTTATTATTTTGTACATGCTTCACATATGCGAGGGTAGTGCAGTATTTTATAAAGTGGATTACATTTTCTAAAGAGAAATTGTTTTCTTTCACTTCTGTTAACGTGCCGTTTTTATTTTGTTTAAAACTTTGTTATTCTTAGTTACATGCTAAGAGTTTTGAAAAATATATATTCTTAATACTGCATTTTAATATTTACAAGGTGGCAACATTTATTAAGTAATTTTTTATCTATGTAAATTAAAAGCTGTACCATATGATGTATTTTAAAAAAAATAATTATGTTTTGTTTAACCAGCATAACTTAAACGTGTATGTAAAAAATAAAACAAAATCTTTTCCAGAAACATTTCTTAGTTTATTTAAACGTATTCACTAAATTCTTTGTTAAATGTTACTGCTGACAGTGCTATTTCTTAGTCCTTAATAGTAATGCTTAGATCCAGTCAATTTAACTAAATTAGAGTAAACGTGCTTAACGTTTTATTACAAATTGCGTCAAATTAATTATTAAATCAATAAGATATATTTAGTTAAAGTTGTTTGATGTGTAATTAATTTAATTAAAAGTTTAGGTATCAACTAATTAGAATTTTTAATAGGTTTAAATTTCTTTAAAGTTTTGGTACATTTGTTTGATTTAACCGCAGTATTATATTATTAAAACCTAAATAAAATTAAATTACTGTTATTAAACACAATTTTTTTACAAAGTTTAAAACTGTTTAAGTAAAATTGTTTGTATTTAAGTAATAATATCACTCAACAAGTAAATTTTAGCAAATTTATGCAAAACTTTAAGAATTTTTAATTACATATAATTTAAAAAAGATATCTGACAATTATCAATGCAATTGTCAAAACAACATTTTATCATTATTACTACACTCTAATAAAAACGCATCTTTAAGATATAAAAAAATTAAATACTCAAACATTCTGAAATTACATTGCAAAAAAAAAACATTATTACTGTTAACTTCAGTATGCTTTTATTGTAAAAAATTGAAATTTTTTTAATTGCCAATAAAACCAAACACCAAAAATTTGTTTAGTTTTCAAACAGCGCAGCAACTAATATCTTATATTTTTACTGTTTTCTGAAATTGTGTTGCAGTGCGTTAATAAAACTAAATTACAAATTAATTTTTATTTATTGAATATTTGTTAAAAATTTAACGCTACTAAGCCGTTGTAACTTTTACGCACAAATTACTTTACCCGTTTCTTACCTATTTTCTTAACAAACAGACTGCACGTTTTAGTACCTTCTTTGAATGAGTGTACTGTAATAGTTAAATTTATTAGAAATTTTATTGATTATAAACCAATGCTTGTAAAAGTTGCAACGGTCTAGTATTTTAGCAATATTTAATTTTAGAGAAGGTTTTGTTGAAATGCACTTAAAAAAAATTCGTTCGACACATACAGTGCTTGTACTTTTTAGTGGTAAATAGGCAATGACATCAATATCAAAATATGAACGCTACACAAGGTATAGTCATAAAACCTAACAAAACTAAATTAAAAGGTAGAGATAAACAATGGTCTGAATAGTATCTTCACAGTCAAAACAAGTATTTAAAAAAAATATAATTTAATTTATCCCAAGACTTAAAGATGTAACCATACAGCTTTCTTATTCCAAAGACTGTTGTCAACATTTTATAAATAATAGTATTATTGAAAAGATAGTTCATTTACTAATCACAAAATTTTGCGCAAAGCAAATATAAAGCAAAAGATTTACCGGTATCTCAAACTTGCAAACAAATAATATTATTTTTGTTTGAATTTTTAATTCTCATATCTGTCATAAAAAATGAGCATATGCATACAAATTACTTATTCAACCAAAATCTTTCAGGAAGTACGTATGTACAGAGCAACGATGAGTTGCAATCGTTTTAATTTTTTTCTGTATGGTTTACAATTTGATAGAAAGTTTACTTGAAAAGAGAGAGCACAAAACAATCCATTTGCGCCAGTTATAAAAATTTATAATAAATACTTACAAAACTTTGTAAACAACATCCTACATCACAATTAACGAACAATTATTAAGCTTCCGAGATCGATACTTGTTTTCCATGTACAAACCTAAATTAAATCTTTCAAATACGGATCAAAACTTTGCTTGCTTTGCGACTTGTCATCAAAATGTTTATTAAATCCTAACGTTATTTAAGACACTAGCGGTTTACTTTTGGTAAACTACTACAAATAATTATTTGTATTCTAAGTGCCGGTAAATAAACTGCCGTGATTAGCGAAAATGCGCTCAACAAATTCCTTTGCAGCCGTTTATAATTAAAATACTACCAACTTATTTTTTTTTATAATATGTGTTTCGTGTCATAAAAAGAGTTTGTTAACAATAAAGTAAAAAAACCATAATAAAATATAAGATACGACCTATATTGCATTATTACGTTTTCTAAATCTACTGAAAAATATGTATTGCTTGCAGCATTCTCAGCAACATGTCGCCTGTAAAGTTCACGAGCGCCGTTAGCTAAATCAATGCGAATTTTTCATGATTTACATATCTCACAAGAGTCAGTTTGAAGGTTGTCCTTTGTGAGCATGCAGTTTCATGCATTCACAATGTTCGCATTCTTTGTTACCAAGTTTTCAAACGAAATGTGTTTTCTTTAATTGACAACGATACACATTGTATGAAATTTTGATTTCTAGAAACTTTTCCAAAAAATCTGCATGCATGAATTTAACAATTATATCACTAGGTAAATATCGACTATTTGGCGAATGCTCACGTTGATAATGAGATGAAACTGGATTAAACGATTCGATGTGTTCATCTATTTCCGTTTTTGAAATAAAATTAATCGGACGATTTCTGCCACGTTTGTCACGTAAAGGTGTAATGCTGCCTTTGGGAGTTTTCGAAAGAACTTCGGAAACAAATCTATAGTTTGTTGGTTTATATCCTAGGGTCGTTAAGTAAAAGTGCTTACATACATGATTAATTAATCCGGAACTACTTGAAAGTATTATTTCTACAATTGTAACCTTCAGTATCTGGTTTTTTTCTTTTTCTTTTTTATTTCTAGGCGTTCACATGAATGCAAAACAAATGCTCTTCTTTCAGAATGCGACAAGTTTCAGAATTCATAATTTATTTCATTTCTTCGCACTACTGAAAAAAACTGATGTACACTTAAACTTGCAGGTATTACATGGTAAACCAACGAGATGTTTTCTCTTAGCAAACTCAACCTTATGTTTCTTTCTTTTTTCTACTGTGACGTGCTTTTTTCTTCTCTTACGTATAGTCCCAGCTTTTGTATAAGAAACCTCAGAATTTTCGGTTACCTAAAAATACAATAACTATTTATTAGAAGACAATTTTTTCCAATTGGCTAAACCTTTCCCTCCTGACCAAAACTCTTGGATGAGGAAAAGTTTGTACTGTTATCGCAACCAACGTTTCTATTTACTTGTAAGCTCTCAATACTGTTCTAAGATTAAAACTAAATGTTTATAATAATTCTAATGGAGAGTAAGTAAAACTACAGGTAATATCTTCAAGCTGGTCTCTTACTTCAGATACGATGGTTTCCAAGGAACATACAATAGGCACGTTGTACCCCTCGGATCTTATTTGCGTTGTAGAAACTACCTCAGGAATTATCTTACTTTCGAAACAATTGGTAAGTGTTTGTTAAACAGTGTTTTGACCAGCATTCTAAAGTTAAACAAATTAATTAAATTATACCCCAATCAAATTAATTTTTTTAAATAATAAAGAAATAAATAGTAGCGTAAAAAGTGAATAATCCGATTATGATTTTAAAAATTCCGAATATTTTAAGTTTAAGATTGACTTACCTCATATATCATAATAGGTGCTGATATAATATTTTTATCTAAGTGTTTCGAGGATATTTGTTTCTCTTTTAAATATCAGTCAAGTTTTCCATATAGGTATCAAAACAGCTAGCATTTATTCTATCTTTTATCACAAATCCGTCCTCTGTGACAATCGGAATTTCATACAATAGATGATATCGGAATATTAATTGACAATGAACTTGATTCACATGAACTTTGTTCAGAAGTATTATTTACTAATGATAACATTAATTTTGTTCTTTTAGACACGATTTTGCTTAGGAAGGATGACGCATTGTTGACTGGCTTACTGCGTTTTTCTTAAACGTTTTAAATATGTTGCGTTTTTACTAAGTATAAGGACATAATTTATTAACATACGACAAACTAGTTGGTTAATATTTTGTTTCAGTTGATACACACGGCATTTTTACTAAGTTTAATAGAAAGAAAATATATATTGAAAGAGATAGGTGGTGATATCTCATTTTCAGCATTTTTTGCATATGCGGCGTTCTCGCTAAGCACGGCAGTAAACTAAAGTGGGAGTTTCGATTCGGTGCACAAGCCTATCGAGAATAAAAAGAAACCTACTTACGCGTTGTGCATTACGTTTTTCTCACTACCACAAGAATAATATGTACTAAATATTTGGGTATATAACACTAATTATTTATAATAAAAATTTTCCTGCTATAATTGAGTTTGCTGATTGATTAGTTGCTGCGGCTACAACGCTTGTAAACAAACAAATTCAGTATAAAATTTTTACCATAAATTCACTTTGTATTTGATACAGTGAGTGATTCGCACAAGGTTGAAGATTTTTCTGAAATCGGAAGCAATACTAATGCTTGAGCGTTGTTACTGCCAGAAAAATCAAAAGTTCAATATGAGGGAACATATAAATATTTTAAGGAATGACGCGATTCAAAAAATGCTAAAAAAATTAATGAAACTGTGCTTTTGGCATATTTTAACGGCAGGGCATCAAATCTAAAGTCTCTATCCAGCTTGTAGAATAAATATTCGATGTTGAAATTAACGCTTTGTGCTAATGAAAATCTCGACAATTCAAAATTCAAGCAGGTATACGTATCTATATGAGATTTTAATTTTGTTAAATGTATCTTATTTCTCCAGAGAAAAAACGATGGCGTATATTTCTAAAACAGGTAAAATTTTTACCAAGAAAGAGGTAACAAGGTTTCTGTGTAATGTTCCGGACCACGCAATTCTGTTGATGGAAGTTGCGATAGTTTTGGAGGTTTCCGGTGCTTGCAAAACCGATTAACTCTATAATTTAAAGTACGAGGACCTGACGTAAAGATTATTAAGATTCTGCAACACAAGAACAAAATCCCCCGAACTTTTATGGTAACTGCTTGCAGTGAAATGGTTAATTAGTTCAAGACTCTTAAAAAATACATAAAATTGCGTCCCACTAATACCAAAGAAAGTAAATTCTTTTTGCGTTATCGTAATAGTAAATGTGTACGGCAAGTAGTAGGCAAACATACTTTATCCGTTATACCGATGAAAATAACAACATATTTAAATCTGGATCCTGCAAAGACTACACGGGACGTAGCTTTAAAAGAACCTCCACTACTCTTTTGGCGGGTCAGACTTTTATTTTTTTAAAAGACACGGATGGTGGACATCCAACACCGTTGCAGAGGGGTACGTTTCTTAAACACATACAGTTCATGCGGCTAACAAGATTTCCTACAGAGGAACTGTTGAGAACTCTAGTAATAATACTACTAACAAAAACGCAATTGATATAGTTAATAACGTTATTTGTTACAAACAAAGAAAAAAATGATGTTAAAGAATTTGTAAACATACCCTCAATTAACATTCAAGAATGTTCCAATTGTAGTTACAAAGTGTAATAATACTGAAAATGCTGAACATGGCTTGGGAGTTATGTAGAATATGTTAAAAGACGCGGAAATTATTCACACTATTAATTTAGAGAATAAAATAATAGGTTTATAAAAATCTCTTGTTCACTACTGGAAAATTGTTAATAAGTGTAAAACTACTTTTTTGAATAAGTATCCTTATTGGTTAAAGCTTGTTGAAACATTAGATTTGTCTAGCCAAGATTAGTTGCAAAGTTTGTTGTTACATTCTAATCCTTTCCTCAGTAGTATTTGAAAAATATTGAAAACAAATTAGAAATTGAATACAATATATGTAGCTACAAAAGCTTGATTTGTTTTTATCTGAATTCGTTATCAAGCTGTATTAGTATTTTATGATACTTTTTAGACTAAAATTTGTTTTTTATTTTGTTGCTAAACGCTAATACGCTAATAAAATACGTTAATAAAATTTGCGTTAATTAATTCAAATTGCTGAATTTTTAGTTATCGTAAATTTGCTTGGTAATCACGAAAGGTTAAAGTAGGTATAGCATTGTAGAGTTAATAAACAATTAAAAATCACTTTATACACGTCTAAACATATTAATTTTTAATAATGTTTTTGAAAATTTGAAAACTTTTAACAACAAAAATAAAAAAACAATGCGTTTTTATTTTTTTTGTTGTATTAAAATTTATAAGCGAGTCATGATACCAAATCTTTAAATTAATTTGTTCTAGGTTCTAAAATTGTTCACTGCAACGTGTGACAAAAGTTTTTTTTAGATAATTTTTTGTGCTGTTCACGCCGAATGTTATCGGTCAGATAATGTTATCGTTTTATTAATTAACAGGCCAGGTGTTTTACTACATAGAATTATTCTATTTAGTAATCATAATTTTGGTTTATGTTATCAAGTTTTTTTCTGTACCGGGTGTCCCAATAAGAATGGCTCTCGTCTATATATCAGAAACCGTTTATAGTCCAGACGCAGAAAAAAAGAATTTATAACAAAAATTGCCTTGAGAAAAACCTAGAAATTATTTTTAAGTTTGTATGTCTACCGCTAGAGGGCGTAATATAATAAAAAAAATTTAAAAAGCCAAATTTTACAAAATTAACCTAAGTAAAGGGCATAACAAAAACAATCAACGTATTCTTAAAAAAAATCTGTGTATAGTTCATATTACAAATTTTAGTCTATCTACTCAAATAAGGGGAGAACTTTGTTATGAAAAAACGCTCATAACTCCGGTTCTACTTAACCGATTTTTGCAAACTTAGTCTTCTTGAAAACAGCTCTTTTTCACCAATATAAAGGTAATAATTTCGACATAACCCAATGAGCAACGTGCACGTTAAAGAACGCTATTTAATTTTTTTTAATCTAGTTTTTTTTAGAAAATATTAAATAAGAGTATGCAGTTTTAATCGGGGAATACAAAAGTAGACTTAATTAGTAACTTTCTTGAAATATCTTAAGAAAAGTGTAAATTTTAAGCATTTTCCTTTGAATATAGATTGCCTACTATGATTGTAGGTACGTAACGTATTTTAACAATTTTGAATTAACGAAAATTGACTTTCCTTGTCCTATTAATAATGATTTTTAATTATTATTTCAATATCACTGCTAATGTTACTGAGAAACAGCGTTAAGGAAGTTAAAGTAGATTTATATATAAAAAATTAAAAGTAGGTCATAGAAAAAAAAACAAATATTTGCTAAATGTTAATATACATATATAATAAATTAATACAACAATAAAAACAAATAGCACTATAAAATATAAAAAAGGCAATTAGTGTCAACCTACATGTTTAAATTGTCGCCCATCATTTTCGACGCAAGCGTTTACTCTTCGAAGAGTAGATTGAACAGCAGTATTAATTTCTGCTCTTGAAATACTCTGGATGGCATTCCGTATTCTCTCAATCATATTGTCTCGAGTAGTTTGCCTAGTTGCAAAAACAAGCTCTTTAATTTGCCCCCAGAGATAAAAGTCTAAGACAGTTAAATCCGGTGACCTAGCTGGCAAAAAAAAATAACTTCCACGTCTTATCCATCTATTAGAGAATCTATTTTTTAAAAATTCTCTAACATCTTTGGAGTAATGCGCCGGATAACCATTGTGCTGGAACAACATAGACCTAGGAATTGCTCAGGGCATGTCTTCTAGAAAAAGAGAGAATTCATTTATTCAAGTAGGTACCGTTCCCCATTAAGTGAAGAATCGAAAATAAAGAGTCCAATTATCCGACCATCTTAGATACCACACCATAAATTTACCGTCCATCGACCCTGATGTTGAACTTCTTTCATCCAATGTGGATTATTCTGAGACCAATAGTGCATATTCTGACGGTTTACCGTACTATCACTTCTAAATGTAACTTCATCTGACCACAAAATACGTGGCAACAATTAAAGGTCGTCAGATATCATATCTAGTAACCAGTTGAAATCTTCCAACCTTCTATCGTAATTACAATTATTCAAGTTTTGATGCAGTACTAAATGATATGAATAAAACTTAAAAGAAATATAACATCTAAATGCTTAAAATTTACACTTTTTTTAAGATATCTCGAGACAGGAAAAAGATATCGACATGCGGGTTTTACTATTTTGTTGCTAATTAGGTCTAGTTTTATAATCCTTTATTAAAATTGCATACTTTTATTTAATATTTTCCAAAGAAAACTATATTTAAATAAAAATTTAAATAGCGCCCTCTAACGTGCATGTTACTTATTAAGTTATGTCGAAATTATTACACTTATATTTTTGGAAAAAAGCTGTATTCAAAAAGACTAAGTCTGCAAAAATCGGTTAAGCAGAACCGGAGTTATGTGCGTTTTTTTATAACAAAGTTTCCACTCTCACATACCCTTTATTTGAGTAGGTAGACTAAAACGTGTAATATAAAATATACACAGATTTTTGTGAAGAATGCGATAATTGTTTTTGTTATGCTCCTTACTTAGATAAATTTTGTAAAATTTGGCTTTTTAAATTTTTTTATTCAATTACGCCCTCTAGCGGTTAACATACAAACTTAAAAATAATTTCCCAGTTTTATTCGAAGCCACTTTTGTTATATACATTTTTTTCCCACATCTGTACTATAAACGGATTCTGATATATGGCCGAGAGCCATTCTTATTGGGACACCCGGTTCATAACAATAACTTATTTTGTATACATGTTTTAGCTGAATTTTTACAATAGGAATGTTTAGAGTAAAAAAACTTGATTATACTATTCTAAAAATGCTTGTTTTTCATATTCAGCTTTATTTCTGCAGTATTATTTATTTGTTCAAGTATTTTGACTGACTTACGTAACACTAACAATTATTTTGTATTTGTTTTATTTTTAGTGCTAACATATTACTGAGAAAAAATGTGTTGTCTTTAGAACAATAAGTTAAACGTATTATGATTTTGATTCTTTTTACAGTTTCGTAATTTTTGTTTTATGAATATTCTATTAGAACATTTATTTTAATATTTTTTGTTTGTGTTGATGCTATAATAACACTTACTAAATTAACAATCTGTTAATCAGATACACGCTGTGTGTTTTTACTATTTTCTAATTAATAAACAGCATAATAAGCAAAGCAAAACAGCTGATAATACTTTTTTTTAAGTTACATTGCAATAAAACTAACATTAGTATTTAAAAAAAAATAAAACATAACTTTAAAAAAAATTATATATTCATATTAATTAAAATCACCAAAATTAATTACACTAACAAAACGGTATAAGAAAAAGAAAAACAATTTTCTTACACATGTAAAATAAAAAATAGAACGTTTCTAATCGAGCACTTAATAAAAATTGCATGAGTTAAAAAAAATTAAATAGTTAAATTGGTTTATATGTTTAAATAACACTGATGGTTTTGATTAAAATTTCAAAAAACTCTTGAAATTGTAAGTTTCAATACAATTAAAATTCAAATGTATATAATAAAATGTGCAACAATTGTTTCAATGTTTTAAATTAAGAAGATCTTCAGGCAAAATTGCATGTGCGCACAAGTACAATTAAGACAAGTTGAATGACAGTTTGACTGTTAGATTAAAAAGATTAAAATATTAAGAATTGTTAAATAATTCTAATTATTATTATAATTAACAAATAATGAAAAAAAATTAAATTTTTTTAAAGGTAATTGTAATGTTAAGTACTAGTAGTTTACTGCATAACAGATTAAAGAAACATTTTTTTATCCAAAAATAGCAAACAAACTTGAAAAAAAAAAACAAAATAGTAAGAAAAACTAACAAACATAATACAAAGCTAGTATTTAATTTTTTTTAAACATGTTATCTTGTAACTGTGCACAAAATATTTAGTGTTATACTGCATAAAATATGTTGTTCACGTTGTTTAGTAAACATGTAGCATTTTTCAAACAGATATTGATAAAAAATCGTAATAATTTTGAAGGCTATTAAAAAATAATATTAATTTCAGCTATTACAAAAATAAAAAAAAATTATAAAAGTAAGATAGGTAAATAAACTAATTCTTGGTTAATTTTTAATTTTTACTTTTAACACAGTTTCATTCATTTTATTAAATCTAAACTGTTTTGTATTCACATATGTTTGATTTAGCTTATATAGAATATAGATTTCATGTTTAGTATCTTATCTACAAAGATTAATAATTTAAACAAAAGGTACAATCAATTTCTAATCAAATTTTAACTTAAATAATGTTTTTAGTTGTTTTAATTTGTTTTTATAAAAAATATTAAGTATACTTTACTTAAACTTGAGTTTAATAATCACTGACCTAAATTTATTTAATATATGCATATCTCGTACTTTATGGATTTTCTCGTTTAGATATTATTTCATAATGTTGTTTTGTATGCAAGAACATGTCAAATCTTAACAACGTCGTTATATTAATAAATTTGTATGTTAATTTGATACTTCCAGTATGCAGTTAATTGCTAGTTAAAATATTAGTAATTAATTTTATAACATTTTAAAAATAACATAAAATTATTATTTAAATTACATTAAAGTTTTTTAAAAATTATTGCAATTCACATTTTATTAAAGCAACATTATTATTTTATTAAATGTTTTGTATTAACGTTTAAATGTTTAATTTAAAACGTTAAATTTTTTTTGTGAAAACGCTGTTCATTTTAAAACGATAACGATATTGTATAAAGTTGTTGATGTTAAAACATGTAATAAAACAAAACTGATTTTAATTTATACTATCAAATTTAATTTAAGTTATTTTAATTAAAATATGATTAATTAATCGTAACGTGGCATGAAATTAAGTTACTCAACAATTTAGAAGCTATTAATTATAAAATGAAACTATTAAAACATAATATATTAAAACAAAGGTAATGTATTTATTGTTAAATGGGTTATATTTATACCATTATTTAAAAATAAATAAATTTATTAACTAAATTACATATAAATTTTCAGTTTATATGCAGATTGTATGACATAATTTTGACAATATCTTTTCTCGTTAATAATAACAAAATAATTAGTTAAACTTATTTAATTATACATACTACCTTTACCTAAAAAATCTAAGTAAATTAATAGATTTAAAAAATTTTATAGAATTAATTCATATTATAGTACATTAAAACAAAATAACTACATGTTTAATGTATTTTAACATCAAAACTGTATCTACTTGTTCTAAATATAAAAACGCGTTATGTTTATAAAATGTGTGTCATATTTTATCTTGCAAATGCTAAAAAAACAATTTATCAGAAACTTTTTAAAATAATGTTTACAATCCCATAAATTAAAAAAAAACGTAAATTTGATAGCTTACTAGCAATATTATTAATAATTAGAAAAAAATTGTAATTTAAACGTGTGTTAATTTTAGTTAAATCCTAATCACACACTGTTGCACAAGTAGCTTAGCATGTAACTAACATACAAAACAGTAGTTTAAAACTAAACAAAAATAAACTGTTTTAATAAAATTGTTTTTTTAAGTTAAAGGAAAACTAAAGCATTCAATTTTTAGTGATATGTATGAGTTTGTGTAGAGAAGCATTTATACGACACAACTTTCATTGAAATAAAAATACAACACAGAGATGTAAACATTGCCATCAAAAAATATTTCAATTTTATTTAAGCATTTGTAACAGTAAATTATTTAAAGAATCCTATTTATAAAATACATTTAATTCTAAAACCAAATTGATTGCTAGGGACAAATAAAATTAAGATGATTTAAAGAAAATGTTAGTTTAAGTTTTATAATTGCTAATATCAGTTTATTAAACTTTAAAGAATTTTATTTCCTTAAAAACAATAAATAGAATATTTTGAAATGTAAATACTTTAATTCCAACTACAAAATACATTAATGTGTATTAGAAAAATATACCTTTTTTAAATCGATTTTTACGTACATGACCATTAAAGTTAAGTAAAACTTTTAATTATAAATTAACAAACCCTAAATAACATGCAAATTAGTTTGTTTTACATAATTAAAAAAAAACACACGTCAAAACCATTAAACAACCGTAACAAAGTCAATTCGCTCTAATTATTACTTTTTAAGGAATTAATTTTTTTGGTTAAAGTTATTGATAAATGTGGTTTGACGTAAGTAGTCAAATTTGTTTTATTGTAGACTAAATTAGTATTTACATTCAACTTGCATAAATCTAGTTATTCTTTGACCTAAAGTTATGCTTTTTAACAAATGCGAAAGCACAAATACATGAATATTTCATTACAATTAAAACAATAGTTACAGTTTAGTGATACAGATAATTATGGAAGTAAAAATCAACTTTAAAAGTAAACTTTTTAGTTACAAGGTTACAATTACGGTTTTTATTTTCAGCGATTAGTTAGAAATTTTTCGGACAGGTGGCAATTAGTGATGTAAATGGCAATTGAGTTATTTTCAACGTCTTTTTTTTGAGACAAAAGAAAATTGAGCAAACGTCAGAATTTGCTGACTTGATCAAAAAATGGCAGCAGGTTCTGAAACGATTAACGCTAAAAAGTGAGTTTTCTATAACCGCACCTTAGAGTTCGATTTTCATAATACTATATTTTTTTGAAATTATCGAATGCAAAAAAATATTTGTAATCGGCAAAAAAGTAAGACTGATTTGTCAAATATCATTTTAAATCTGTAATAATATTGATGGTTACTGTTAATTGCTGTAACGATAATACTATAATTTATCGATCCATTAAATATATTAGTTCTAAAGGAATATTATTTCCATTGGATAAAAATAATTATGAAATGCTCTTCTACGCTGCATTTGTACATACATTAAAAGCTGATGTAAATTTTGTTGTTGTGGAATTACGACAAAATTCCAATAAGTGTCATATCTTATTCTTGGATAAACTATGATGATGAAACTGGTGGTTGTACATGTATATGGCCTAAAAGAGCTGCTAATGCACATAAAATGCAAATAGCTTAAAAACGCAAAATTCCTATATCTTACATACCCGGAAACTATATAAACATCAGGTATAAACCAAGTATGTATTTATTTACTAATATTGTTATTACTTATTTTTGTGTCCTTTGTTTTTGATAACTTACAATAGTAGTTTCCAAAAAAAAAATTAGAAAGCGTACAAAGTGTCTCTCAAAGTAAAGCCGGTGCTGTAGAGACTCAAAAAAGAATAAGCATCAAGCCGATGCCTCTCAATTAGGCCACAAAACCTGCTCTCTACAAATGCTAGTTGAGGAACCTACTACATTAAACCCAAAACGTTTTAAAAGTAAGTATTACTACCGATATTACTGAAACGCAATAGTCAATAGAACAAAATCCTACTCCAACTTCATCTCGGTCTGTTTTCTAGATAACCGTTCTACTTGCGTATCAAATAAAGGTAAATTTTTTATTTCATTCTTGAACTAATATTGTTATAAAATCAATTTTAAATTACTGAATAATGAAATGAAAGTTATTAAACCATACTTGGGCACAAAAGGCGACATTCCTATTGAGGATAGTGAGCTCATTAAAATGTTTCTATTAACTACTGCAGCAGTTTTATTTTAATAATACAATAGTGAAAAAAAATGTTGCATAGCTGGTAGTAAAATAACACTTAATATGAGTAAAATGTTATGTTTATGATTAATTGCAGAGAAAGATGTAATAGCCACAACTAGGTGTTTGTTATGTAACATTATTAGACATCATTTAGCTGAATCGCATAACTGGTGTGAAAAAAATAAGAAACCAGTTTTCAAGCACTTAAACATTATAGATTTTCTCGTTGATATGTGAAACCATTTTTAGTTTTATATTTAAGCTTATTCATTGTAAGATTAAATAAATTTAGCCAAGACACTACTCAACAGGCAGTTGCAACTAATTAAAAGCTAAACTGCAATAGACAGAGTTGTCAAGAATATTAAATTAGAATGTTTTGTTAATATAGTATCCGTAAAATTATTTTTTATTCTATTTCCTAAAATACATTAAACGATTTAAATACAATTTTTGCAAGTTTTTGTGAGAAGCAATTGATCGGCATAGCATAAGCTATTTGTAGCATCAACTACGGACTGTTGCTGATAATATACTGAACCGCCTATCGGCCGCAGTCTCCTATTGATGCCGGGTCAATGTAGAATTATGTTAAAGACCCCCCGTTTGCATAATTGACAAGTAGACATTCGGCCGCTGATGGCTCATAAACTAAATGTTTGCTAGGTTTCTAAACGAATCAGATTGAGTTATTGTTAGCGACTCAACGAATTCGTTAATATTGTGCTTTTGTTGACTTGCTTCATAGAACATTACACTACAACCAGATAAGTGCTGGAAAAATCATTTATGCTGGCAGGGTGTTGCATTACATATGTGTGCAATAGTAGAAGAAAACGGAATAAATGAAGAGTGTATACCTAAAGACATTTTCATTACAAATAAGTACAACAGATAAATTTAACACTTTTGCACTATTTTTTATAAAATATTTATCTGTCTATACATTACTAACTGTATAAAAATTTGTAATATAGAATTTTCTATTTTTATTTACAATAGTATCAACTGGAATTTTTTAATTTCTAATCTTTGACTTCTCTTGTTTTATTGGAGTAAAATATTACTTTTACAAAACTAGTAAAAACTTATGGGGTTATCACTGTTGTGCACTATTATGCAAACATTTTAGAAATATTGCTGAGTACATCAGTTTCTTCTAAAACTACTGATAACTTCGATAAAACTAAATATGCAGCTTTCAGCAGTGGATCTGTTTCTTCTACCTTTGTTGTTTTTTTAAGACTTTGAGATGCTACGATATCCTGTTACAATAATGCTGTCAAGATTATTTATTACTTCTGTAGCTCAAACATGAACCAATGATTGAGTACTAGAGTTTTTTTGGGTCACACTTTTCTAATTGGCAAATGTACACATCAACTGTTATGTAGAAGTAATTTTTGTAGAGCCTGTCTTTTTTATTACATATGAGAATGTTAAAAAAATCTTAATTTTGTTTATTTTCTATATTTTGAAACGTTATACATTTTTTATAATTTTAATCTGAGCCAATGTTTTTAACCACAAAAATTAGTAATAGTAGAATTGAATAAATAAAAATAAGAAACTAATTAGCAAAGAAGTTTCACTTCTATCGTGAGCTTATGTGGGCGAGACTCACTTGTTTTATTTTATTTTATTGAACACTTTGTATTTTTGATTGTTACGTTACAGGTTTGATAAACGTGAAATAAATAGTTTTTGAAATAATTAAAAATTCATCTAAAAAAATCTCGTATACACATTTATGTATTGTCGGCTTATGAGTATGTACTAACCTGTTTAGAAAATTATACTTAAAATTATTTAGAAAAAAATATTAGTACAATGTTTAAGACATGCTTAAACCTGAACACCTAAACATTAAGAAAATTTTGCAAATTGTATAGGTACTTAATTGTATATTTTTACTTTTGGTTAAATGTAATTATAAACGTATATAGTATTAATTTTATTTTATTAAGTCTATATATTTATAATTTATTGCTTTTTTTAATGCATTCAATATTTTCATACAGTTTTTTTGTTATTACATCTAAAAAATTAAAAAATCAAGACGTAATAAGAAAACATTAGTAAAGGTATTAAATATAAAAACTGAAATTATATTTATAATAAAAGTTTGATTAAATAAACAAATAAAGTTATTATTTAACTGTAATTTATTAGATAATGCAATAGTACTCATGTCTTCTTAAAATACGTTTAAACAGGCGACTTTTTGTTGAGAGCAGCCATTACACTTTTAATATACTTTTTTACGTTTTTAAGCATGATTTTGCAAGCGTCCTTTATCCTCTTTTGTATTTCTTTCTTGTTAGTGGGCGGTGTAACATATACCAGTTTTTAAATATTATTTTTAAAAAATAAATGCAATGGGGTAAAATGACACAATTTTAAGAGCTACTGAACAAAGCTTCTATCCCTAATCTATCTATCAAACTTCAAAAAAATTGGTTGTAAAGAATGTCGCACTAAAGATCTATAGATCTATATAGTGGTTTTGATTCTGTATTTGACAAAATAATTTTTGTAATAAATAATCTTTCTCTTTATTAATCTATTAGCGTCTACTGCTAGATATAAGTCTTCGCCGTTGTCTAATTTTTGTCTGTTTAGACTCTGCTAATTCAGTTTTTTGCAACTCTCCGTACACTATTGCTTTATGTAGTTAGTAGTTTGCTTCTGCGTTTTTTGTTTCTTAGGCTTTTACTATATCAGTCTTTAAGTCAACAATTCTCGTTTATGCGAGTCACATAATTTGCCTACTTTTATTTAGATTTTCCAATATGTTTGCTTATGTCAATTACTTTCTTTAACTGTCTAATTGTGGCATTCTATCTTTTTCTCTTTTTTTAAATTTTCTTTTCTCTATCAATCTTTACTTACTTTAAGTTTAAATGTTGACTGTTTTGTTAAAAAGGGGATTTTTGCATCGTATTTAATCACTCGTAAAATACATAGTTTGAAGATTTTACTTATTTACTTAGACCAATCTAATACCGCGTTTAATTTTGCAAACATGATTGCCCTTGTTGTTCTTATGTTGTGATTAAAATATTTATAATTGTAAACTTGTTCTACTATGTATGTTTTTATCAATTTCCATACTGTCAAGATTGTTCATAAACTTTCTACTTTCAGAGTTTATATTTAAGCCAATACTAGTGATATTGTATTCAGTTCTTCTAACATCTGTTGAGCAATTTTAAAACTGCCTGTTATTATAACGATGTCATCAAAAAATTGTAAATAGATTAGATGTTTTTTATTATTACTTCTTTCCAGTTTCACTTTAATTTCTTAAATGCATACTTTGACTCAGCCATAAAAAACTTTAGACACTATGTCTTGTATCCCCTTGTCTGATTCCTCGTAATGTTTTGTTATTATTTGTGTTTTTGTAAAGTTTGGCAAATGTTGTGGCACTGCAATAAATATGTTATAGTTTAGCGTATCTATAATTGATTCTGTTTTTCTGTAATGTTGATAACAATTTTCTTCGATTCTAACAATTTTTTTTAGTAGGTTCTATTGCTTTTTAATTTTCTAAAAGCATTTTATGCATCTTTGATTGTTATTTTGAGAATATATTTAAAGTTTTGGTTTATAATTTTTTTTTCTTTTATTAGTGGTGTATTATTGTACGTCTATTTTGTTCAGCTTTAGTTGCTTATAAAACGTCACTGTGAATTAGTTTGTAGCAAAGTTAATTTTATTAAAGTTTTTGTAGTTACCTAACATAAAACCAAAAGTTTGGTTGATCAAGTTTACACGCTTAGTGTAATTTTTTATATAATAAAAACCATACTGATATTTTGTAACGGTTTTAGTAACAATTGATTGTTATTTTTTACATGATATGAGTTACCTTCAATATGAAAGAAAATCTTTAATTGTGCATAATCAACAAACTCATTAAAATGGAATTTTTCTATTAATTCTTTAAAAATAAATTGTTGAGTAAGCACCGAGGTTTTATTTTATTACATTTTTTGACTTTTCTTAACACGTAAAAGATTAACGCAGATGTGGCCACGGTTCTTTCAAAAGAACACTGGTATTTTCTAGTTTGCAAAATTGTGATTTTGTTGTATCGGATTACAAAAAATATACATTTCAGTTTCAGAATCACAAGCTGACTGTTAAATTTTTGTCATTTGTTTAAGATTTTATATTAAACGTGTGTTTGTTATCTTAAAAGTGTTGCGACGTAGATAAACAAAAGTAAATTAACACTGTTTTTTATTGAAAATCACTTTTTCTTAAAACTGTAATTTGATATTTGCAATAATTGCAAATATAACAGAGCTGATTAAAATATTAGTTTATATAACCTTTCCATCTGAGAAAAATTGGTACTTTCAATTTATAGCACACTGTTTGGATATGGTAGTACAAAATAATTAGCATTTGCAACGCAAGTAGAAGACAGCACAAGCTCGTTAAATTTTGAAAGCAAATTGCAGTTGGAATACTGAAAACATTTAAGGAAACATTTAAAAAAGATTTTTCTAAATTATTACTAAATTTACATTTACACTCGAGATTTGATGGACAAGATCACTTTATAGGAATATAATGATACACAAACACATAGCACAGTTTCTCACAAAAGTCAGAAGTGTACAGTAACATTACTGAAAGC
Source organism: Aquatica leii (assembly GCA_035610365.1). Taxonomy (NCBI): domain Eukaryota; kingdom Metazoa; phylum Arthropoda; class Insecta; order Coleoptera; family Lampyridae; genus Aquatica; species Aquatica leii. The sequence continues at coordinate 73,478,716 of CM069433.1, forward strand.
AGTGTTTTTTGAAATATTATACATATTCTGGGTAGCATACTAACAAATTATCGCTTTCATTAAAATGTATGTTTATATTTTATAAATATTACTCTACCGTCCTTTTAAAAGAACATTTATTTCTGACAAAACTAAAACATATATCAATATTTAAAATGTTTTCAGAATGCCATCTTGTGGTAAAAATATCACGTATGATAATATAGAAAACTATAAATTAGTACGGAGGGTAGAAAAGTTGTCATTGGATTTAATGACAGCGAAAGTCAATGATTTATTGACAAGTGACGCTGTCAAAATTTCAACTATAAAATAGGTTAGGAACAATGTCAGTATAATTGTGAAAAACAACATCAGAATTAGCGGACAGCTGTTTCGTTCTTAATGAACTCGTCAGCGCTAGGATACACCGATGTGTTTTCACAACTATACCGACAGACAACAAAAGATTATTGACTTTCGCTGTCATTAAATCCAATGACAACCTTTCTACCCTCCGTACTAATTTATAGTTTTCCATATATAAATAATTTTTTTTATTAATAATTGTTTATGTACCATTGGGTATAAACAAATATTATTAATCAAATGATAAATTAAAAAAAAAATAGTTATGGTAATTTCTGAATTAATTAATACGTAACCATTCTGATTAATGTAAAAATTATCAACTACTACATGTATTTTTTTATGTTGGCATTATGGGTGTATACTTACATAGTTACAATCACTACAATTTAATAAATTTAAAATATTATTTTCTGACTATTTACTTATTACAATTTTTTTAAATACTTTTCTTCTATAAAAAAGTATTAAAAGGAAATTTCAATTATAAATGTACAAGCTAAAATCGTTGGTAGCTTCACAGCTGTGACGCCGAATTGTAATTGTAACTGATATAATTTTCACAAGATTCACAATTCTAAAAAATATAAATTCCAAAAATTTTTTTGTTTTTGTATATTTATATCATTGAATATAATGTATAGTAACATTTATAATATTATATAAATTTATATAATGTTCAGAATTATCTAATAAACATACTTTTTAGGTGTCTTTGAAGTCTGTAGTGCTTAAATTACAGCACTGTACATAATTTTACAATACTAAAAAACATTATATATATAAAATTAACATATTCATATAAGATAAACATAAAAAGTTACAAAATTTTTAAACGTAAAAATGCATTTTAACTTAATTAATCGATGTAATACTATTTTTTTTGTAAATATATAAATCTGTCTTACGCAGCGAAAACAAAATAAACGATTATTTCAAATAAAAACTTACGATGTGCTTCTTTAGTTGCATAAAAATAAACATAAATAACTTTTAGTAAGCATTGGCTTACGTAACCCAATTGTACCTATAAAAGTCCAGCATAGTTTACGCTTACTCGTGTAGACGAACGAGAAAAAGGAATGATATAAAAACAAAGATTGTTTAGATTTGCTAGCAATTACATAAAATTGTAAAACATTTTTGTATGTATTTAAAAAACTATCAAAGATCAAAAAAAAAACTAGGTTTTAGTAAAAATTACAATACACTTTGATATAAAAAATATTGAATAATAATCAAAACGAATGCAAAGTTTTTTCTATGATAAACATATTAAATCTAAATATGTACTTATTATAAAATTGTAAATTAGGCATAAGCTGTTCTGTTCTTAAAAATATATTGGGTATTTTGTAATTTACCAATTGTTTTAACGCACTAAACTATTGTATATTTAACTTCTGTATGTTGGTAAAATAAGCTGTTCTGTCCAAAATGTAAAAATTAAAAACAAATAAAAACAATATGTATTTGTTTAACGTTTTACTTCATTTATATGTTTTAAAAAAATAAAATAGCATGCAGTGTTTTAGATGTTGATCAAAAAAATATAAAGTATTACTGAAATGGAACGTTTTATAATCTACAATTTTATTCCAAACTTATTCCCGATGTATCAAGTAAAGTTAATTAATGCCCATCCACGAACACTGTCACACATCAATGCTTCCTATTAATCAATGTATGCAACATTTCCTTTGTTTAATAAAATTACGTTTTAATACGCTACAATTAAATGACAAACCATAATTTTTTAAATCTAAGTTCTATTTGTTTAAAGAATTTAGTAGCTGCTACTTTCAAGTTTATAATTTTTAAGGTTTTGTAAAGAAGTTTTTTTCATCATTTTAGTTTAAACTTTTTTTAAATTTTATTAGTGTTATTGAAAATATTTTAATTAGTAGCTTAATTCTTATCAACATTTATTAAATGTGATTTACTTATACATATACTAATATCATGCATTTATATTAAAGATGAACTGCTATTTGTTACGCCGCTTTGTCGATATAACCACTCTAGTTAGTAATCGACCATGATATGCACTTCTTAGAGATTTTTGCCTGGTTATTTTATCAAGTTGTACTGATGTTACACTTTTTTTGACAACTTAATACTTAACGTTAGTAGTTTGTTGTTACTTACTGTGTGGTTCAACCTCGTATAGTACGATTTTAAACGTCGCGCCACATAAAACGTGACCGATGACGTATAAGTGCACATCATGGCCGCATACACTAAAGTGTTGTTTCATACACTACTATTGGCAGTTTATTTTAATATGTTTGTAACTAAAATACACTAACTTTTTAGTCAAAAACTATATTGTATCCTTTAACTTTGAAGATTATTCTTTGTAAATAAACGGGTACCTTATTTAGAGGTTTCTGAAATGAATCAGCTAAAAACGTAGAGAATAATAATAATTTTGTTGTTGTATTTTATACAGTACACAGCAGCTCATTTGTTATACTTATAATTATAAATTAATTTACACAATGCAGATCAAAGCATTTTTGTTTTAGAGTACAACTACAAAACTGATTTACGTAGGAAACATGTCGAATTTTTAAATAATATTTTAACACAATCTTTATGCTTTATTGATTTTATTTCATAGCTTGTCTTAAAAATTAGAATAAGTTTTGTTGGCATGTAATATAATATTCTGTTTTTATTTGTTTTTAAATTGATTAAAAATGTTATTAAAGTGAATAATATAAACGTTTTGAATTTAAACATTTTTCTATTAACAATAAATTTAAAAATACACATTTGACCAAATTATTTTGTAAATGTTATATAAAACACTGTTGACCAAATTATTAATTAGTTATAATTAAGAAATTATTTTGACTTGATTTTGCTTCAGTACTTTAATTTATATCTCAAGACAATTACTTGAAGAATGTCTTATTGACGTACAATATAACATATACTTTTTCTGTCAATCTCATTATTGGCTTTTGGTTATATAATGCAGTTTTATATATACTTATACTATTTTCTAATTTTAGATTATTTTTTTGTAATAATTTTGTATGACCGTAATACTAATAATACCAACAAATGAAATACTATTTATAATTTTTCTAGTGTTTTTAAATTTAAAATATAAAGCTTTTACGTATCTTTTTTCTTATAATAAATTCGGAATATCAGTTTTTTTAAACTATTATTGTCGATACAGTAATTTTATGCTTAATTTCAACATCTGTCGTTTAAAGCCGTTAACATAAAAATTTTTATGTTATTTTCTGTCACATAATTTTTAACCATATTTAGCTAACAGCAATAAAGTTAACTATTAGTACGAAATTAATAAATACTGACGTTTTTTCTTATAAGCTGGTTTTAAATTACTGAAACGCGATTATTTCTATTTATAGGTTTTTGATTCAAATTAATTTTATTAAATATTTCACACCGTTTTCAACATATATACCTAAACTAAATAAAACATTCATAACTACTTTAAAAAGTTTTAATAAAACATAGTAAAGGATGAAAATTAAATAGAGCTAAATGCCTTTATAAAAGTTACTTGTTAAACTTTTACTTTATTTTTACTACAAAAATTATACACTAACTTTTGTTTATTTTAACTGTTTTTTGTATTAATGTCATGCGTGTATAACAACAAATACTGAAAATATATTTTATCAAATAAAAAACAAAACAACAAAAAATATTATTTCTCAAAAAACGTTTCTTCGAATTATCTAAATGTTATTATTCTTATATTGTTAAATATTTATTACTTTTATGTTAAAAACAGAAATGAAATATGTTGTATGCCCATCGGTGTGTTTACTTTGATCATAAAATATTAAATTTTAAACACGCATTTAGAAGCTTTTTAATTAGGTGTATGTTTAGAGCATTCAATTAATATTAAAATTTAAACAAGTATACATAAACTACAGATATTTATTTTGTTTATGTTTGTAGTTGATAAATAATTATAATAGTTTAATTAATTTTTAGTATTAAGCTTAAACAAAATGAGAGAATTGTGAAATTATCAAAACCTATAGTTATTATCGTTAGTACATAGATATAACGTATTAAATTCACTTTCATTTCCATTAAACACGCAATATGTTTCATCGTTCTAATATACGTAATGTACATTTGTAATGTCGCATGCACACATGCAATACCTACACTTATTATTTTACAAACATTTTGTAAACATATATTAGGTCTAAAATTCAATTTATTTATAAAAGTAAAAAGTAGTTTTTAAAGAATATAATTTCAATAAAGTTTACGTCTAAAATTATAATTTTGTTAAGAAAATAAATAACACATTTTTTGTTTAATAACCACCAAAATAGTACCAGAATAAAGAATAATATAATTTAGAGTAGAGTAAAATGTTTTGCTATTGACAAACTTTATAATAAAACAAAGTACAAATAATTAAACAATACTTTATATATTTGTTTTCAATAATTTTGTAAATTATTCTAACCGTAATTTCGTGTATTATCAAACATTTTGTTTATAGAAGCTTTTTAACAATACGTTATATTTACACAAACTTACACTTTTACTAAATATAACAAGCTTTGTTTGTTTTTAATTGTGTTGAAGACAGGTAATTAGTATTAGTATTCCTATTATATTAACGTTATTATTTTTTTTTACTATTAAAACTTGTTAACTGAAATAGTGAATTTTAACCAATTAAGAGAAATTTTGGACATATAAATCGATGCAACGTTTTAAAAAAACAATTTATTAATATATGTATTTTAGTTCAAATCATATGCATTGTTTTAATAATTAAAAAAGTTAAGAAAAAGATAAACACAATTTAAATTTAAACAATATTTAAAAATAATAATTAAAGTATTAAGTCTCGAAAATTAATTTGTAAACATTGTTATGCATTGATTCATGTATTTATATATAATTTTAAACTGCTATCATAGTAATTTAGGTAAAATTGTTATTTAAAATGAAACTATATTAAAATTTTTTATGTAATATATAACCATGTAAAAAATTAAAAAACTAATTTGCAAATCGAATAAAGTAGTGACTTAATAGTTATACTTTTTTTGTGATTGCAAACAGGTAATTGAATATCAATAATCTAGCGGTCAATGTTCAAACTGCTAGAAGGGGAATAATATGAATGTAATTCCAGAACAACAAAAAACTATCTTGTAAAAAATGTATGCAATGTAATTTTAATTTTCACTAAAACGTAATATTTATTATTAAATTGTATCTTGCCTAGAACAATTTTTAATTAAAAAATAAATCAGTTACAGTTTTATTCAACTTGAACTCATTATTAAACAAACCCGCTTTGTATTATTATAAAAGAAACTCTTAATTAATGTAAAAACAAATTCTATTGTACACTAAAATGAAAATAGTTAAGGTATAAAATTTTAAAAAGTTTTAAATCATGAATTATTTTTAAATTAAGTGCGGCAGCTCTGTTTTCTGTTAGACATGGTAATAAAAATTATTAGACTGTAAATTATTTTTAATGCAATTATTTAATTTTGAAGTAAATTTTAATTTAGTGTACAATATTTTAAAGTAATGGTTGTTTGATAATTGTAATTAAATATTTAAATTTAATCTGAAGTTCAAAAATTTTGTTTCATAAGACTGTTGAAAAACTTTAAAAACATCCCATAAATTTAGAACATCTGTGTATATAACTTAGAATATAAAAGTTTAAATATAGATCATGCAGTTAAAACTATTTTGTGTATGAAAACAAATTAAAAGAAATTTAAAAAAAAACAAAATTTTTAAAATAAACTTGTTTAATAAGAAAATAAAACAACAACGGTTTTTGTAATAACATCAAACTTACAATAAAATATTGAATATTATTTTATTACAAATCGGATTTCCTCATTTATTATTCACATGGCGCACAAAGACTTTTTAGGCTAAACCGCCGCAAGTGGTGAAAACCACTGGCCACGTCGCGAAAAGCACGTGTGGACTAACACTGACTGACAAGTGGACACACTTGACATACGTACCCCACCTCGACGTCTCTCCCACTACCGTTGTTTCCATCGCGACGCTCTCATCAATGCGCCGACGCACGTGCTCAATTCTTTTTATACAATTTTATAAAGCATGTAAATTAGTAAGGAAATCCTTAATTTTAACATGTTTTTATTAAAAAAACTATTAAGTATCGTTAATTTACTCAACAAAAAAATGTTTACATATTTGGGTAATGATCTCAACCATTTCAAATACAAAAAACTTTTAATACGAAGAAATTATAAGTTTTTATCATAACGTTTTCATATTGTTAAGATAATCTTAAGTTTAAATAACGTTGTGTTGTTTGTACTGTTTGTTTTATATTATATCTGACAACGGCACTTTAAACAGTTTGAAAATGACTCACCAAAGTTTCAAACTCAAAAATAAATTATAAAATTTAATATAGTGTAATATTTACATAAAGATTGTAATATAGTTTTTTTAAAAACAACCAACAAAAAGTTTGATGTATATAGTTATGGCTGTGTAAAATGCTAAATGGTAATACAATAATATAATAAAAATAAGACTAGTCTTAATCAAATTGAGAAATTTACATTTGTAAATAATTAAAATAATTAAATGTACTTATCACACTAATTTTAAGTAGAAAACTTTGTTTATTTCATTTATTTAAGCAAACTAACTTCAAGTTAATGTACCTAACAAAATGTCTTTCAATTTGTTACTGTGTAATTTCTATAGAATGATTAAGACTGTACATTTCAATTTACTAGTTTAATTAAATAAAATGTAATCATTTTAATTTTTTTTACAAGTTATGCAAACTAAATTAGTATTGTTTAAAAAAATATGAATAATTAAGTTATTAATTTTTTTTAGTTTTATGGTAATCTTAACAACAAAACTGTAATTTTAGGCAAATATTACAAAATAAAATTTATTTATTATTTTGTTTTATTTTTAAGTTATGTGGAATTTTTGTGTTTACCACAATTCTGTTTTGTTCTGTTTGACGCACTATTTTACACCGTCGACATTTTACCCGTTGCTTTACTAATATATGTGAAGTTTGATAATTATATAATTTTAACGATTATTACACAAGTAGTGTAATACTAAACACAGTGTTTAAAAACAAATAATTAAAAACAAAACGATTTTTTTATAACAAACATTGTTAACACGTATGTTGTTTTTGTTGTAAATTGTTTGAATTCATAACTGCAAAATTTTTGATTATTTGTATTTTAGAGCAACAATAGTATATATTTTACATTTATAAATATAATATGTTTACATATGTGTTTAAGGTAAAATATATTACTGTATCTCATATATGATGTTTTTTAATTTCTTTTATAATTGTTATTATCTTAAATTCAATTTAGATATCAAAATTGTATAACAAAAGTTATTCAATATAAACAATATTATAATATTTTTATTAGACCGATTTCCATGCAGGTTATCAAACTTTTACAGCATTTAAAAAACTTGACTTGCAATTGAAACGCAAATTTAAATTTAAAAACAATACTATATAAGACTTTAGTTTAACACATACAGGATAAAAAAAATTAGTCTGAAATTAAAAATTTTGCAAACGTTGATATTTTGTAACTTTATTATAATTAATGTAAATTAATTTTAGAAAAACAATATTAATGTAGTTAGAAAGATCCAAAGCAACTAATTAGGCTTAGCAAGTTTACTACCAGTTTTAATTATATAAATAAAATGTTTATTACTCTATAATCTAATGAAAACAATTAATTTACACTATCATAACCCTGTCAGAAAGAAACTGCATACTCAGAAAATAATCAAAAACAATTTGTATATTGCATTGTAACACAAAATATTTCATTCATCCCTTTAATTATTTTAAGACTATTGCAAATCACTTGTTTATACATTAAAAAATAAGATATTTAATAATAATTATATACAAAAACTATTATTACCTTCTTTAATTTCTATTGATTCTTATGTAAAAAATGTTTATATTTGAACCTAATTTTAAAATTTTCTTAGGGCATTCTATGTAAATTTTTCATTTTTGAAATATATAAATTGATAGTACCTTTATGTCTAGGTATTAAACTATTAATGTTTTTTACATGCTCAAACTAGAATGGTTCAAAATAATGATAATCACATTTAATTTAATTTTTATATTTAGTGCTTTGTTTATAAATTTTATTCTTAATAATAGTCGTTATTTAGAAATAATTTTAAAACGCTTTCAAATATATTTTAATGATTCTTATTTATCAAAAAAAAAAAATTATGATTCAAGTTTTGGAAGGAACAAATTTTTGACTGCAAAAAAATACTGGCAATAATTGATATTTTTGAAACTATATTGTTTTATTTATATAAAATTTTAAATAAAATAACACCTTTCACAAAGTTTTGGTAACACCAAAACGTGTCAATAAATGTGCAAAATTTGTTTTTTAGTTTTAGTAAAACTACTACAGCAAATCAAAATACTATCAATCAGGGTCATAGATCAGCACATTAACAAGAAAAACAAAACAATGTAAGATAAAAAAATAATATGTAGTTTTCCAGAATGTATTGTATGTCAAAGTCAAATTAAAAGAGACGATCTAACTAAAAAGCCTATCGGTGCTTTGATATTATAAAACCATTTGAACTCATCAAAACGGCAAACTCAAAATTTTTAATATGTAAACCATCTTATGAGAAATGTTAAAGAATATTGGCAAAATTGACATTTATAAAGATTTAATGTAAAACCAGCTTGCTAAAAAACAAACTCAAGTAAACATTTTTTAGAAACACAAAAAATAATTGCAACACAAAAAGTTTTTCTAAAAAAAGGTCCAAAATTTATGTTGATGCTTCTAGTAGCAGCTAGTGAACAAAATTTTTTTTGTAACATTGTTTAACTTTTAAGCATCATAACATAATTTTATTTAACTAAATTCATTTTTAACAAGCAAATTAAAACTACTCCTGAAGCTATTTAATTAACGTATGACTCCTAGTTTCAAATTATCAAAAACGAAATCATATTTGTGAAAAAGCTTGAAGCCCGGTCGTTCAATAATATTGCATTAATATCTCTCTCAAAAAAAAACATAGAATTGGAGGACAATATTGTTTTGGATAATACCGATTTTAATATCAATATTGTTAAAATAATCTTTCATAAAATTTACGTAGACAAAAATGTTTTAGTTTAGAAAATGCACAGAAAAGTTGATTATTGTGGTCCATCAATTCTTACATCAAATTGACTATAAAAAATTACGTAATAACAGAAAATTGTTAATGGACCGCAATAGTATTGTAACTTAACAATGTCGCTTTTTACAAAAAAATGAAAGCAAATGATGCTCTAAGAGAAAATAAAAAATTTGTTACTTATGTATATAAAACATACAATTATCCACCATACGATTAGATGAAGTGAGGGAGGAACATTTGGTGATATCACTTATGTCGTTTATTTATTACGTATTTTTTGATAATCTTAAAATTGTAATTATGTAATTTCATCAAGTATTACAAAATAGTCTTGTAGCCAAACATTTTAGTTATCAAGTTACGTATTATACGTATTAATGTAATTAACTAGGGCCACTGTCGTTCCAGTTCTTTTTACAACACCAGTACTTTGTGAATTTGTGTCTATTAACCATATGTAGAGTGCTGAAGACTAAATGTATAATTTCATTGTCATTAGTTCTTTATTTTAGATTAATTACCTTGTTAAGCGGCGTTACCGAAATTTTTCTTTCTTATGACAATTCTAGAATCTGGCGCTTCTTTCCCATTTTTTTAATTTTATGTCTTCCTTTGGCCAAGCTTGTAGATGTGAGTGTGGATTTTAGTTGATTGCATAACAAAAACCCACGCATGAGTCGGTCGGCAGTTCATCTTCCGGGCAGTTGTTTGCGAAGGTAAGCCCCATCTCTTGTTAGGATTCTAGATTTCAAATATTGGACATCGACGCCCACATTGCCAAAACCCCGTTGCAATAAGCAAGTTTTGTGTGTTTGTGTAGTTATTAATGTAGTGTTTTTGTTTAATTTAATTAAGCTTTAAACCTTAAACTGTTTTAATGTTTTATTCAGTTCTGAATAATTTTTGTTTTTTAAGATTTTGAGTTTATTTAGTATTATTAAAAAAAATAATAGTTTGATGAATGTTTAGGTTTCTTTATAAATTATTTTCATTAATCAAAAATAATTGCAGTTTATAATTTGTGTTTTTTTTTAATTTGGTAAATTGGTTTACGTCATCTCTAACAGCCGAATACAGTTACATGTTAATTTAAAATTTAATTCAATACATATTTTTGAAAATTAATTTAGTAAAATAAATAATTAACAATTTAAAGATTTAAACTTATGCAATAATTAACTAAAGTACAATTTTTGTAGTTTTCAAAAGTTTGTAGTAATAAAAGTCAACTTTTTTTTCAAATCTTGAAAATTTATTGAATCTGTACAAATAAATCATATTACAGTTTTTGAGATTTTTCTAATTAATTAAAAAATTTATGCATTCGTAAAATTTTTATCTATAGAAGTCAAAATATTAGTTGAACATATTTGCAATTTAATGTAATATTTTGTTTTATTTTTAAAAAACAATAAATGTTGATTGCTAATAACGCTACGGATGCATTTGTTAAGTATTTATCATCTATGTGTAATTAACGCCGAAGGCTGTGTTAATCTGCCGTCGGAATGATGAATAGTCGAAAAAGTTAATTAATATTAAATTCAATATTAGAAGTTATTTAATTAAATTAAAACATTATTTAAAACATTTGTTTAATGTGTATAAATTATAGTCAACCAGTTTTTGGCAACTAAAAGTATACTGAGTATTTCTTATGTTTTACAAAACGAAATCTTTTTAAAATGCCAATAAAATTTAACGTAGGTAACGTATTAATTACAAAAGGAAACTATTTACTTTATTACTTAATTAAAACAAAATAAACTACAATATTTATTTTTATTTTTTAACCGTTACAAGAAAAACGCATAACAGTGTATCCAAAATGTAATAATTATATTCGCTTTAATTTTGTAATTGCCAGAAAAAAGAAACATTTTAATAAGAAATAGTTGTGTGTAAATCAAATATAATATTTATCATCAATTTTTGTCAATACAATATGTATTTTTTTAAGTTTGTAGTAGTTTTTTAAATAACGCTTATAAAAAAAGCTTTATGTTTACTTTGTTGTGTTTGTATTGACCTTAAAAGTTAAATATTTACTACTTCGTAATCAATAAACAAACAAAAACGTATTGAACTACACTATAAACTTTTTTCTAAAATAAATCCATTACTGCCACGTGTAGTGTTAAGTCACAAATAAAGAAGAAAACTTAACAAACATTTTTATTTAATGAAATAAGTAAAATTTTGAAGTACTAGAAGGTCGACTTTAAACTTGACAATCAGCTGCTGCGTCTTACTTCAAATCTTGTCTCACGTCACTGACAACATAGCACCGTGTTAAAATTAATAGAATAGTATAAACAACTTAATTGTAGTGTAAAAACTTATAAATGTTTATTATTGGTTTTTATTTTAACAAAATTCTTTATTCAATAAAAATATTTTTATGGTCATTAAACTTAACACAACTTCGCTTTAATGCTTTTGTGTGATAGACATTTTTGGTAAAACAAAGTTAGTTTGTTTAGCTTAGAATTATTCATGATAAATAAACATGTTTAGTTAAATATAATAATTCCTTTTTTTATGTATACCGCAGTTTATATAATTCTTTTTTTTTTGCTTTTACAAAACGCTAAAAAATTTTAATTATCTTACTTTAAAAAAACATATTTTTTTAAAAACATATTCAAAACACAATCCATTTGATAGTATTTACTGTTTACTTTACTCGGAAACTCTCAAAGTACCTGCCGGAACGTGTTAAACACGTTATAAAAATGACTAGAAAAGCCATCAAATATAAACAACAGTCGTTCACTTAATTTCCATTTATAACCAGAGTATACATTTTAAAAACCTTTCTATTGCAGGCAAAATATGTTATATATAAACAACTATAATTATTTTTTTGTTATTACTATATATTTAAAATATTGTTAGTTTTTCACTTTATTAAAAAATCATTTTAATCTAGCAAAATAAGAATTAATATAAACGTTTACTAATCTAAAAAATTAGAAAAACAATGTTATTTCAACGCAAAAATTTAAATAACATTAATTTCTATAATAAAATGTTAACATTCTTACCATCGTATAAACTTCTTTCTACTTGTTATTGTTATGTTAAAAATCTATACAAACGTACACATTTAACAAACTATAATTGCAGTTTAAATAAATGTTTATTTTTAAACAGCAATAAATTTAGTTTTTAACTACGTTTTTAAAACAATCATTGCAATAGAATATAAATTAAAAATTTGTAAAATAGAATTTTTAATATTGACGGTTTTGATGATACAGTTGACAGGAAATGAAATGTAATCAAAGTATATTATAATAAAAGAAAAACTACAACTTAAGAGGTAAATGCGCGAGAACAACTGTCATACGATTTAACACGTTCGCTGCTAGCCTAGTAATAAATTTTTTCACCCAGTAGCGCATGTATTTTTTTGTATATTGTGCTACTACAGCATCCATAGTCGACAAAAAACTGTATATCGGTATCAAAAACCTTGTTTATAAAGCCAAAAACGCTTTGACGGATATGTCGGTCATTAGCACATCACATGAGTGGGGCGTGACGGAAATATCCGTCAATCAGCAGTCAACGTGTTAACCGCGCTTAGCACATGTATTAACAACGTACATATACATTTTAGTAAAGGTTGTAACGAAACGAACATAAGATCCACCATTTTGGAAAAATTGAAAACAAATTTTAAAATGGTGCATGTACTTTACCTCTATCCTTGTATATCCCACCAGCGCCGTGACAATCCCCGCTCTAAACAAGGCCGTACAGGAAGGAAAAATGATATAAAAACAACTGTCATGTCTAGGACGGGATCTTTTCTTCTGCGTCCGAAGCCATCTCTACAGATACCTAGAACCTGCCGAAGACAATCTCCGAACCTGAAAATTAACAGTGACTTACCAATAATTTAATTAACAACCACAGCCTGTACCTGGAACCATCGTTTGACCTGAATAAATCCTGATCTACTATTACAACGATCGAGACCTGCGTTTCACCTGTCGCAACAAACAGCGAATCATTTTCACGCACTTTTAATAATCTGTACGTTTATTCAGTAATTGTTGTGTTTTGGAGTATTGTATTTGGTTATCCTTGTTAGTAATTGTCGAACACTTGAAGTTGTTTGTTCGTAAAGTACTTTAGTGCTCGCCGTAGATGACGGAATGGTTATTCACTAGTACTGGAGTGTTACATACTGCACCTTGGTCGACCCGGATGAGTAGCCCTAGACATTTGTTCGTAGAGTACCTTAGTGCTAGCCGTAAGTGTTTAAGGTGATTTTATTCATTTCTTGAATTGTACGACACTAACTTTATGTAACTCCGTACCTGTGACATACACACATCGTTGGTAATTGGCTAACACCTGAGGTTATCGGTACGTAGAGTGCTCTAGGGCTCGCCGTGGATACCAAAGGAGTTATTCAGCATTACTGGATGGTTACATACTGCACCTTGGTCCACCCGGATGAGTAGCCCTTAGATATTTGTTCGTAGAGCACCTTAGTGATCGCCGTAAGTATTTAAGGTGATTGTATTCATTTCTCGAGTTGTACAACACTAACTGTACGTAACTCATACCTGTGACACAAAAAAATACAATAGAAATCTGTTTTTGTATCGAGTCGTGTTACAAACCTTATAAATACATATTGAAGTGTATTTTAATCCATTTTCATTCAGATTTCATTTGCGACCTTGGCAAAATCATAGAAAACGCCAATCTAATATTAATTGTCGTTTGATCTACGTGAATTTAATTAAATTTGGTTCATATAATCTGCCGCCACGACCTGTAAAGTCCAGAAATCGTATTTTCTTGTGTACAGGAAGTAATTACATTGCATTTAAAACCGGAGGTCAACGTTCGAACAATTTGACGAAATTGTTTACAAACTTACCTATCATATCACCGGTTCCAATTATCCAGACAAACGCGCAAGAAAAAGCACCGTTGGCACGGGGACATGCGTTAAATTACAGAAAAACACGGGTATGAAAACCATATTGTTTTAATTTGTGTTGTAGCTTAAGCAACGTTGAGGCCGAGTCGAATACGAGCCAACCGAAGGCGCTGCCGGCGCATTCGATGCGAGTTCTACCGAGCCGTGCCGAAGTAGTTTCATTTTCCTTTTTTTTTAAATTGTTCTTTTGCTGCAGTGTTATTTATGTTATTTAATTTGTTTATTTTAATTTGGAGTTTAATTTTTTATTTACTGTATGTAATAAAACGTAAAGATACATAATTATTTTATTATACATCTTAATTGTGTTATTAGTAATTTCTCCACTTGTTGTAAACAAAATCAAAATCACAACGCAGAACCGGTTACAAGGTGAGCACGTGTCGATTGATTTACTTTTAAACAGTCCTCTTGTAGAAATGTGCCTTACATGTTAATTACATAATCAATTTATACTTAACATCTCTACAGATGGATCGTCTGTACATTTAGTTAGAGATTTCGTTAAAGTGTCAGCAAGCATATAATTTGTTTGTACATAGTTAATGAGGATATATTTATTTTCTACTAATTCACGAGTATAATTCATGTGGTACCTTTGGACGTAAAAGGTCGTATTTTATATTTAAGGCAACGTAAAAGTTAAATAAGAGTGTAGAAGTTGGTGAAGTTAATGAGAGAAGGAACGGGAGTTAGTAATGGTAGTAAAAGGACAGAAAAAAAAAGAAAAGGGTAGGTAACGGAGGAATGGTGTAAGGGAAAGAAAAAATAAATAATTTAAGTGAAAGGTGTAAAACCGTAGTAGAAAAATACAAAACTGTGACGAACAAGTGGGTTTAAGAGGAATGAACAGTATAATTGAGATCAGCAATAAAAGATCACCTCCTACATTAATAGAAATTATTGCAGTCAAATCTAAATTAAAGCAAAATTACTACAAGTGGGACGTTTTAAACACGAAACGTAAGAAAAGGAGGTACGGATGAATAAAAAATGAGAAAGGAATAAATAAAAGAGAAATATTAGAAGAGGAAAAGGACAGACAACAAATATTTGGAAAAGGAAAAAAAACAATAAGATCACCGGACATTAAAAAGATAACGAAGCAAATCAAAGGAAACAGCTCAATAATATAAAGGGGAAAGAAAAAAGTACAGAAAGAAATGGAGGATCTAAAGGAATTAATGAAGGAAATGATGAAACAGATGAAAGAAAACATGCAAGGAATAAGACAAGAAATCAATGAAATAAAAAAAGAAATACGAGAAAGGCAAAGAAAGTGGAACAAATAAAAGAGGAACTGGCGGAACAAATAAAAAAACGGAAGATCAGGAAACATGGAAAAGGAAAAATAACATTTGTAATAAAGGAGTGGAGAAGTGGAAACCTACAAAATGATTTAGCACTGATGCTGGAAGAAAAATTAAAGGTGAAAGTAGAATTGAAAAACGTGATAGTGATAAATGTAGAAAAAAAATAAGATGATGGTGGCAGAAATGGTAGGATGGGAGGAAAAGCCTAAGGCAATGGCAGAAAAAAAGAAATTAAAAAACACGAAAATTAATATAAATCACGATTTGACATGGGAAGAAAGCAGAGTACAAAGAGAAATAATATACATAGCGGCCGAAAAAAGAAAGAAAAAAAAGAGTATGGGTAGGATACAGGAAAATGAAGATAGACGGAGAAAGATACATATGGAACGACAGAGACAAAGGCCTAAGCAGAGAAAAAAAAAAAAGAAAATAGGTAAACAAAAACTGAAGGGTAAAGCAGGGGGTGAAAAAGAAAGAAGGTTGAGAAATTGCAAAGAAAGGGAATAATGACTAATGGAAAGAGAAAAAACAAAGAAAGAAGTATAAAGAAAAATTAAGATAAAAGCACAAAGAAAGATGAGTGAGCTGAGAGTATTGTTTTGGAACAAAGCGGGAATATAAAACAAGTAACAAGATTTTTTTAAATACATTAGGAAATAGGATGTAGTAGGATGACAAGAGACATAGATGGAAGAAAAAGAATGGGAGTGGTAGGAAAAAGAGTTGCCGGAAAAATTTAAGTGGTGCAACATCTTGACGAAAAAGAGAAGAGTAAAGAAAGAGCAAAGGAAGGTATAATAACAAGAATAAAAAGAAAATGGTTAAATCAGCAAGAAGAAGAAAGAGTGCAACAGAGAAGAAAAATTGTCAAAAGGAACATACAGTGGGGAAAAAGAAAAATTAAAATAGTGACGGTTTATAGCAGCAAAATGAAAGAGACAAGAAAAAACATAAAAAAGTTAATAGAATGAAGGGAAGAAGGATTGATAATATTAGGAGGGGATTTTAACGCGAGATTGGGGGAAGAGAGGGGAATACAAAGAAGTAAAGGAACGGGAAAAAACAAACAATGAACAAAGTGATAAATAAAAAGGGAGAAAAATTGCTGTAATTGTGCAACGAAAGGGGGTGGGAAAGAATGAATGGGAACAGAAACGAAAAAGAAACAGGAAAGTATACGTACATAGGAGGAAGAGAGAATCAATAACAGATTTTGTAATGACCAATGAAGATTCTAGAGAAAAGATGGGAGAAAGGATGGAATCAAGCCACCTGCTACTGGAATTGACAATGGAAGATAGAGAAAAAGAACAGAGAGAAAGAGATGAGAAGTACATAACAAAAAATAATGTAGACAGAAGCGGGTATAAAAAGATACAAGGAGAAAATTGAGAAAACGGTAGGGAAAGGATTACAAGTGGAGGAAATAAAATGATGGAGAAAGCAACAGAGAAAGTCAGATTTAGAAAGTGGAAAGAGGAGAAAACAGGATGGAAAAATGGTGAGATATAGAATGCAAAGAAGCAAAAAAAAATACTTGGACCGTGTCATTGTTGTAACCAAAGTTGCTAAAGTTTAGCCCACTTTCGTAAAGGGATTTATTAAAGCGTAAGAGAAATCGAAGAACTCAAACAAGCAACCGAAACCTAAGAACTTCTCAAAACTTAACTAAACAACTTGTAAACCAAACCAGAAAAGGTAAAAAAGAAAATGATAAACTAAAAAAAGTCAACTTTTTGATATTTGCCAAATCTCCATTATTTTTCAACAGGAAATTTTGAAAAAGCATAGAAATCATCAAACACCCCAATAACTTTAATTGTGATCATGGTTTTGAGGTATCCCTTCTTTGGTTCCCGGTCATTACTCTTTTATCAAAAACACGTCCCCTTTCGACCGTAACCCAATCAAATTCGAGCTTAATCAGCTGTGACAATACTTCTTTTTTGTTTACGGAAACTACTTCTTCTGAAGACACTTCTATGGAGTTAACATGACAATTAAATACGTGCAAATTTAAAGAACGTCTTTTGCGTTGAAGCTTGTTATTGTTGTAACCGAATTTTCTTTTTTATGGATCTTAATCAAGACATGAAAAAATTCAAACAAGCAATCGAAACATAACTAAGGATTTCTGAAGAGTTAGGTAATTAATTAATGAACAACATATATAATGTTTCCTTCTTGGGGATTGTTTACGAAGAGAGGAACATTGCGCACGTGTCTATGCAGCTGGTTGAGAAAACTATCATACAAAAAACTTTCAATAAAATGCAGATGTCAAACTTGATAAGAAAATTTTAATATATCCTATAAATACTAAAGTCAAAATACTAAGTTACTAACTAACTTACTACTAACTTTTTTTAATACGCAAATAAATAAAATGTTGAATACAAAAAAGAAGTACTCAAAAGTTAATACGAAAATACTTAATACTGCATTTGTCTACGACTTTTGCCAAATGGTATGCCTACACTGTTATTTTATTTATGTATTTATTAACAGGTTGCTTTATAAATTACCAATGTTACTTTGTATAAACCTTTACATTGTTTTCTACAACTCCTTAATATTAATCCAAAAAAAATTAATTTGTTAAATTTGTAGTAATTAATTTGATTACGATTTTATAATGTAGGTATTTTGTATATATTTTATTTAATTAGAATAAGCATTATTAATGCTACTGTTAATTCGACTAAAACAATTTATAAATTTTAATATGCTTTTCACAAGTACCGTACGCGTTTATTGTACGTATAATACATATATTAAACGTATTTATCTAAACTTTATCTAAATAAACCTTAGTGTAATAGATATATGCAAAGAAACTACATTTTTTAGCGCATTACACGTTTTGAATAAAGAATACTCGATGTCAATATTAAAGCAAATTACATTTATAACAACAATTTGACAGTGATAAATGCTTGTAGTCTTTACACTAGAAGAGATAAATATTACAATGTCAACTTCCAACTATTTCCGCATTAATTACAAACTTATACTTCTATTTGTTATCTAAGTTTAATATACTATGCAAAAGCATTAAGTACATCGATTTAACTCTATTAGTAAATTTTCTTAGCACATAGAATTAAACTTAAACTGTAAAATAACAAAAATTAACGTATGTTTATGTTTTTCAATATATATTTTTTTACGATTAAACAATGTTATGCAGAAAGTTTGAATCTTTGCGTTTTAGAGTTTCTTGTTTGTACATCCAAATTATATTACTACTTATTATCTGTTTTAATGTTTTGATTTCGACAATTAAATATTATTAATTATATAAATTTATGATTTTAATAACCATTTATTTTAGTTATAGTAGATTATATGTGACAACTTCTTGTTGTATTATCTAAAAGCAATGTATATAGTTTATTGTAACATATAAAATAATAAATAATAATAAAAGTGCTTGTTATGTTATTTATGTAGTAAATTGTAAACAGTTTGTAAGTAACGTTTTGTTGTTGCATTAGAACTCCTGACAATACATTAACTGAATTGGATTAAACAGCATACCTGCTGCTCAATTATACAATAATAAAAAAAGGGAGATAAAAAGCGAATAATTTAAACTATGTCTCACAACACTATTTTCTACCAGTTTTGCATATACTAACATCAAGATGATTACAGTACATTTTTGTTTTTAATTTATTTTTGCTATACAGGAAATAAATACTTTCTGAGAATTTACATTCAAATACTTCAAGTAATCTATTATCAAACTAGAATGCCAAATCTAAGTAAGTTGAAATTAACTTCTTTTGAACAAGCTCAAAGTGTCAAAGAGATAGTTACAAATAATCATTTTAAGAAATTTAAGAAATTTGTGCCTCCAAAACGTGTCGTCGATGGAAAAGCAAAATCCAAGGTCATTGTCCTCAACAGAAACAGCTATTTTATCAAAATGTTTTAACTTTGTATTTGCTGCAAAACAACTTTTTATCAAAGAAATTGTATTAGTTGTAGAAGATTTTATTCAAACAGTTTCCTATCTTTTTGCCGAAGAAATTCTGTTTGAAACTACAAAAATTCTGTATAAGTCAAGAATTCCCCAAAGTAACACTTAAGAATCAAAATTTTTTGCATTAAAATCTCTTAAAGAAAATAATTCTATAGTCATTCTTAAAGCTGATAAAGGGACTGCCATTGTTATAATGAATCGATTAGATTATGATAACAAAATCTACAATTTTCTTACAGGCGTGTCGTATAAATTTAATTTCTAATCTACCTTTTTCTATTGAAAGAGCATATTATAAACTTATAAATGAGTCGTCATTGAAACCGATAAAAAACTTTTAATACCTAAAGATTCTAAAATTGCTGGATTTTACAGAGTATATAAAAATCTTCTTCGACTTATTGTCAGCGCTATAAATTCAACCATTTATAAAATTTCTAAGTATCTTGCAAGTTTATTAAAATCATTAGCAGGAAAGATAGAGTCAATTAACTCAATTCTGCAGATTTTGTTTAGAAGTTGCTTAATTTTCGTTTGCAACCGACTGACATTTTATCGAAAAATGTTTGACGTCTACATATTTACTTTTCAAAAAAAAAACATCAGCAGCTGCCATGGGTTCTCTGCTGTCACCGGTTGTTGCTAATATATTTATGGGAAATTTTAAGAAAAATGCTTTATTCACATTTTACCTAAAACCCAAGTGCTGGTATAGATATTTTTATGACACCTTAATCAAATTAATGATCCCTTTTTTTAGGAGGTTGGACAAAAACAACTACTTTAATTTTTGTGCGACGTTTTGTGTTCAGGATAAACACTTCATCAGGCTTGATCCTTTATTGTAAGATACAAACATTTTTTTAATTATTTTATATTATATAATTACATTTATATAACATCAAAAACAAAAATTTATAATTACATAACTAAAAAAAATCACCGTTTTAATACATTTTATTGGCATTGTTGTTGGTAAATAACAATTTAAAAAGATCAAAAAGCAGTAGGTAATACACTAACCCGTTACACTACCTTTTTCTGCATAATAAAAAAGGAGAAAAAATGGCTTACAACAATAATAGCAATTGAGGGTAACATAGATCAGGACAAAAATATCAATTAAATAAAAAAACCCAAGCAACACATTGGTATAAAAAACGTTCGAATGTCCGTTTGATATACGTTTATTACACATTAAAATATTTTTAAACGTGTCATAAACGTTGATCAGACGGACATTTGACCGTTTTTTATATCAATGTGTTGTTTGGGAAGGATAAATAACACTCAGAATATTCTTAATAACAACACGGTTACCTAATCTAAGATTGCATAGTGGTGTCGGTGAGGTATACAACTAACGATATGGCACCACCAGTACGAAAAAAATAATTTTAAAAATATCACATTCTATCCTATAGAGTAGGACTTAAATTTAATCTTAATTTGAACTGCCGTTCAAAGTTTTATCAAACAAAAAATTCATCGCAACTTATAAAGTTAAGGAAAGAAGGAGTATAATCAGTAACTTCATATACCGCATTTCTATTCTCGTAAGTTATCTGAAAGATTTGAGCATGTAACAATCTATAATTTTTATTTACATATGAGCGAATTGCAGTAGTGATAACTCTGTTAATTTTTACTTGTATGTAGATGATATAAAGCGTTGTACCAAATCTTTTGCATTTTATAATTGTCAATAAATTCTTGAAACAATCATCCAATAAACTAGGGTTCATTGTCACAAGGATAACTTGTCCCACTCTAAACATTAGAAAAACGTCATTTTTTAGAAATTTAACAAGTGAATAAGTTGTTACTTTTCTAAGAGGTCAAATTTGAACAAAATTTTGCAAACCAATCAGTCACAACTAAAATAGACGTATAACTTTTAGTCGCCCTAAGTAATGGATCAAATCGATCGAGATAAGTTAAAAAGAGTATTTAACTTTTTTTTGGTTCCAAAGAAAAGCAGGACAAAACTGTAAAAAAATATTTTACAATTGACATCCATCGCATTTTCTGACATATTTAGCAACGTCAGCCTTCATTTTAGGCCAATAATAGACTCTAGCGATTTTATTCAAACTTTTAACATCTTAGATGACTTCAAAAAATATTTAACGGTTTTGTTTTTGGAACAACAATTTTTTATTCAGCCAAATTTCAATTTAATCTTGAGTCCTTGTTCAGCACGTATTTATAGAAAGTTGCTATTTTCCATTTGTCAAGATGGATACCTTTCAGGATCATCAGTAACTTTAACGATCAAGTTTCTATTCAAAGGACAGAAATCTGACTCATTGATATCTAAAGAATTTGTATTAACTCTAGAGGCAGAGGCTCATGACAATGCATCTATACTGAAATATTAGTGAAAGCGCTAATAATTCTAAATTTTTTAGTTCTACATAAGAACTGTACTTTTTAATGCCGAATAGAAAGGCCAAACATTCTTTCTCTGTTACAGAATAATTTTTTTGGAACTTCTTAGAGAACGGTTACATAAGCAATGACTTTTTTTTAAGCTTTCTCTCTCGAGTAAAAGTGATCCTAAAGCAACATTTTATTATTTATTTATAACTTCCACAAATGCATTGACAGTTCTATAGCTTTATATTAACAAATGATGTGATTAACAGTAGAGTACAGTAGAGTGTTTTTCCACTGCTAAAGAGCTTCAAAAGAGCGAACCGACCGTCTAGTGGTTCACTCCGATGACATTTTCACATTTGCATTGACACCGTTACCTTACAATGTTTATAGGTCGTGATTTTGGGCCGCAGTTTATTTAAAACTTATTTAAATTACGCGCGATAAAATCAGCTTTAAACGATTCCATCTCTATAGCCATTTACATACTCATATTCACACATAGTAAATTTATAACATTTCTAACAAATTACATTAACAGAAAATCTTAGAAAACTTGACTTACAAAAGTGAAAAGATTTCTTTGAGTGAATAGTAGTAACTGAATTTATTTATTGTTTAGAAGACGTAGACCGTTTATAAGCAAAGTATGGTTCTAAAAAAACACTACAAAATATATTTTAATTGCATATCTTCTGATGGAATGTAGCTTAATCTATTAAAAAAGTTATTCATAGTAGGTGATGTAAATATGAGAATGCATTTCTACACCTTGTGCTCTGGATCGAATTTTGATCCAAAGGGCGTTTTTGTAATCGCTAAAAAAGTAATGCTTTTTTAACGAAGTGGCTATTTCATTCCAACTTTTGACCCTACCACAAATAGATCTAAAACAAATAAAAACTTGATCGTAAAAATAGTTGTTTAGAAGACAAATTACGTGCTATTCTTAATTATTCGACTTGTTATAGAAATGAATTTACACTGTCGCTCGCGGTGTTATCAGAAAATTTTAAATTCCATTTTAAAACTAGAATTAAATTTTAACTTACATTGGAGACTAAATTGAAAGTAAAACTTAGTAATTAATGTAACCTCCGTATACAATTAGAAAACGGATTGATACGATCTGAAAAATCGAAATCTACCCTACGACTACTTGCATGTGGGACCTATAGGACGGTTATAACACTGAATTTAAAATAGCTTTATAAACAGTGTTAGCGTTAAGCAAAGTGTTAGCAAACGCACTAGTACCTTGTTATTCGGAAAGTTCCAAAATCGACAATAGATTGTTATTGTGCATTTTATCATCTTTAGCTACTACTGAAAAAGATTCGATTAATTAAAGGCAAAAATTATTTAAAATAGTTTAGCTAGGTTTATTAACATCATCAATAGCGCTAGACATATAATCTAACCTGCATTCTAAATGCTGAAGTTTAGTAGTTAATTTATTAAATTGAGATGACCAAAGTTTATCCTCAAAGCTTTAGATAACTCTTGAAAAACATCGACTAGAAAACGGGCATAAAAAGAAGCAAGGGAGGGGTTGCGTTTTACTATGTTTAATTGGGTTCTAAGTTGTCATTTCTCATCAATTTTAAGACTGGTAGAATCTAAGTTGTAAAAAGCTAACTCCTAATCGAATTCATCCATAATGAGACAATTACCCTTTATCATTTTGAAATAGTTTGATAAGACATAATATCAACTATTAGATGTAAGAATAAATAATTATTTAGTTTTGAAAGTAGAATTTAAAAAAAATCGAACTTCACGATGGTGCCGCCTATTATGTAAAATCCCCTTTTTGAACTCGTGGTTACAACTTAAGCGGATTTACACTCTTTGACTGTTCTCTCTACTTGGTGCGTGTCTTCTCACTTTCGGCTGGAATTAAAAAAAAAGAAAATAAATTAAAACTAGTTATTGGGAGCCACTAATTTAAAAAAAAGACAAAACAAATAAATTTAAATTTATTCTAAGTACAAATCCAAGTCTCCAAGCTACATTATAAGATATTAATGTTACTATCTATTAAATTAACATATTTGCAGCGGTAAAAAAAATGATAATGATGAAAAACAATGTGATAAATCAGCGCAGAGTAATAATAATTGTCGATGCACTAACAAACTAGTAAACCCCCAGTGACATAAAAAAAGTCGGATTATAGAACAAGGCTTATTGCCGACTAAGTTACAAGGTTTTTCTTGACCATCGTTTAATTTTTGCGCACATATCTTTGTCATTCTCTAAGTCTATGTAGGGGTTGAGAATTGTAGTGGGTTGCAAAATAAATTGGCGTTAATACCCAAAATAAATAACTCAGCAATTTTTTTACTTTTTTAAAATCTTTTTTATAAAAAAGATGTCCTATTATAATAACGAACAGAACAAGATAGCTCAAAAAATTAACTTGTAG
Organism: Aquatica leii; assembly: GCA_035610365.1. Lineage (NCBI taxonomy): Eukaryota > Metazoa > Arthropoda > Insecta > Coleoptera > Lampyridae > Aquatica > Aquatica leii. The sequence continues at coordinate 73,503,363 of CM069433.1, forward strand.
ACTGAGCTGCTTAAGCTAAGGCGTGTATAGGCCAAGAAAAAAACAAACTACCGTCGTATAAACAAATATGAACAAGATGGCATTTTCTTTGGTAAATAACAATAAAAAAAACAAAAATTTTAGTAGCGAATATACACTAGCCCGTACCACAGTATTATTTATATGTTACGGATGAAATAAAAAACAAATAAAGAATGTTGTGTTTGTAATATACATCATTTTATAGGTACAAAAAAAATTGAAACATTGAAGCTACTTAAAAAAACTAATTCCATAGTGTAGACTCCTTTCTGAAATAAAAAAGTTTAGGGAAGAGTATAAAAAAAATTGAACAGATACAATTTAAACTGCACGGTAAGCCTTCACTTTTAAATTATCTACTGTATGTACTTCAAAATTCTTCTAACAAAGACAAACGATTAATTGTGCGATATAAAAGATTGATACAGGATTTGTTGAAAATGATTTGCTTCCCACATAACCAAAGTTAACCTTAATTGTCTAAAAAGTGATCATTCTTTAACCTGAAAAGTTGACAAGCATGTGGTATCTTTATTGTGCCTTTTAGTCATTCATACAAGTTAGTTCTACCGCGTGTCTTTAATGGTTAACTTATTCACAACAAATAGTTATTCCTAATAATACGCCAAATTGTAAACGTAATGGTTACTTTTTGTATAAGCTTTAAGTATAAAATATGGGGACCTATCCCGTTTCTTACCCACAGAGGTTGACTTTTGGATAACTTTTCAATAGACAACTTTAATTGTTACTCAAAAGCCGTTTTAAAAAGTTAACTTGATGGTAACCATAAAAATTAACCTATTAAGAGCTTTCAAGTATAAAATGAGACTACTTGTTTTTTACTAACCCTATAAGTTAACTTTTCGATATCTTTTCAGAGATTTCTAATTAATGTCTTGAAAAAGTTATACAACTGACATCCTACAAAATTAATTTAATGTTAATCCTAAAAATTAAGTTTTTAGTAGCCTTACAGTACAGAATGAGACTACATGTCTTTTTAGTAACCACATAAATGTTATTTTCGGTGAGTTTTATAATCAATGTCTATAAAAGTTGTGAAACAGACATTCTAAACAGTTAATTTTATGTTAATCTTAAAAATTAACCTTTTAGTAGAATGTTTTTGTGTAGAATAAGACTGTATCGCGGAAAAACGTCCTCGGAAGAAAAATCACCCTAAACCAAAATTACTTTTCTATATTCTGATAGTTACCTCTTACTATTATTACGACTTACAAGGAGGAACTAAGAAATGAGTTTACCAATTGCGTTTCTGATTTTTGGTGATTCTCATGGCAAAAAAGTACCTTTATTTTGGTTTTTTTGTGCATTCCCGCTTAGTTTTCAGATTATGAATTTTTAAAGAATTGATCAAAATCGTCAGAAGTTAGTTCGTCGCTCCGTAAGCTCTAATTACAACAAATTCAAGGGTATGTTTTTTTAAATAGACAAACACTTATTTTAAAAATATTTAAAAGCACTGCAGATGGAACCTGCAGTCATTGTTTCGCTAATTATTTGTTGTAATTCTTATAAGTATATAGGATCCGTAGTTGTATACGGTGAGACTAATTATCTTAGAAAAACTTGTATTTGAAAAAAAAAACATTTTAGTGGAGTTGTAAGTGTAATTGATTATTATTAATTAGTGTTTGTAGGTTTAGTTACTGCTTACATTTATAATAAAAATCTAATTGGCTAACAATGAAATCCTTAGAAGTAAACTTTATTTTAGTTCCACCATTACCCTCGCACAACAGTTTTCTGGAATGTACTATTTTAATCCGATTATCGTCATAAACATTGTTCTTTTTTGTTTGTAGCCTAATGATTTTTTAAATTTAGTTTCAACCTAAAAATTATTTTTTTAAACAAACTTTTTTATAATTTGTAATGTGGATCGATACAAAATCGTATTGACAATAGTTCAAATCGATAAAAAATATCAAATTTTTCTTCAAAGGCGTTTAGCAAGTTCAAGAGAAAGTATTAATAAACGCGATGGCATCTTAATGTTGATTGTAAAAACTTTTTTTGTCGTTTTTGTTTCATCCGTTACGGTAAATGATTAATTTAAGAACTTGTTTTGCATTGCGACTGTGTGTCAACTGGGCACCAAACAATAGCCTTTGTGGATAATCCCTGTGTCGGTCTCTTCGACCATTCAAGGTCTTTTTCTTAGATATTGCAGTTTTAACGGAAATTTCATTTAAAGAATCGTCGATGCTGACAAATTTTTTTTAAAACAAATCGTTATTACTTTGAGCAGAGTTTAATATTCATTTCTGCTTTAACAAATCCGTTAAACAATTACAATATAAACTTGGCCTCTTGATAGCAAATAAGAAAAATGAATTTTTCCAAACAGACATACCGAACAAGTTTTGTATTTAAGCTTCTTTAATATTGTGACTCATAAAGGAGCTATATGCGCATCAATATCCAATTTTTAAAATGTAATACAGGCAAATTTTAGTGTTTCTTATTAAAGGATAGTTTATTCACGATAAACGGTAAAAAAGTATTATTAATGTCGAAAGTGACAATACAATAATTGATCTAGTGCTTCAAATGAACTTTCTGGAATTAATTCAACAGTTTTTTATTATGTAGCCATCATTAAAAAAAATTAAATTTCGTAAAAAAAATTGTAACTTAAGTTTTCATGTCGCAGTTAACAATAAGGATATGACATTTGTACTGATTATTCTCAACTTCTTATTTAACCTCTTAAAGCACTTTTTTTTTAAAAAAAAACCACAAAAGAATCATTTTTTTAAATTTAAGAAAATACATTTTTGAACTTTATTTTGGCCAATAACTAAATACTAAATAATAACTAAACACAAAATAACTGTCTATAAACACTTATCTTTGCAGTTTTATAATTTTTACATATTACATTACAAAAAAAGTCTGTCACTACTAAATCATTAATAATTTTCAAAAAAAACGTTTCTTTGTTTTACAGCTAGACGAAAAGTAATATTACTCTAACATTTTATAGCTTACAAGACAGATGTAAATAAAAAAAATCAAAAACACCATTTTTTTCTTATGTTTCCTATAGCGATAGCGCTCGAATTAATTCGAGCGTGCCTATTTTACGGGGTTTACGGGGTTAATTTAAACTTAACAAAAATATATTTCAAGAATCATTGAATTAACATTAAACAAACGCCCACCGTTTGTAAAATTTAAAATTATGTTGTTGAAGTGGGGGAGAATGGGTATAGTAATTTAAATAACCACCGGGTTCTTTTAAGACTAGTTTAAAATTGAACGTCGTTTTTTTTTACCTGCTAGACAATCGTTCAAGTTTTGTTGATGTGCGTGTTGTACAAGTCGAGTGTTAACTTCCTGTAATTGTGTTATACTAAAAGTTCCAGTTATAAAGGTAAAACATCTTTATACATATTTTTAACAGACACAAAAGAACACATAATTCATAATTGCAGATGAACGGTCAGTATACAAAAAGACATAGAAACAGGCTTTCTCTAAATTTTACATGTTTGCCCTGATTTTAAAATACCCAGATTTTTTACAATTTTCTAGATTGCTGGGAACCCTGTAAAAAATCAAATCAAATATAAATATTAGTGGTTTAGTTAAGTATTTTTTCTAATTTCAGCTTCCGTAAAATGAATAGTTTCCACAACTACAGAAATGGACGTTTTAGTGGCGACAAAGGTGTGGATTAGAAAATCGAGAAAAAGTGTGAAAAAGGGTTAAAGGCGATGACATTTATTTTAGATATTTTTAAATTTGTAAATAAATAATAAATATATATGTATTATATCGTATCGTATAAAATCTGTTTTTCAAGACTTGCACCTTTACTTTAATGTGTTTTATTTTCAAATGTTAACTATAAGATATCCGTTAAGCAGCCATTAATCGTTGAGCAACTGAAAAAATAGTATTTTTAAGCAGTTTTAAAATCCAACAATTATACATCTTTTACAGTTAACTTCAGGTTGATTCTTGAATAAGTGCAAAAATTGTATATTTTAAACAGCTTTAAAATTAAATAGTAAAATACCCATTTAGATTAACTTTAAGTTATCCTAACGGGTTGAACGTTAAGCAAACAAAAATTAGTATCTTTTAGGCAGTTTTAAATACCAACCATTAACAATCACAGAAGCTGTCGTCTACCGTAAAAAATCAATTTTGTACTATTTAAAAATTGGTTTGAGGTGGTAGTAGTAATTCAGTAATTCACTATAAGCACAGATCAAAACAAAAGTTGCTAAAAAAACATACAAGATGTTAGAAAAGTGTTTTTTGAAACAGTAGTCAATGTTTCTGCAGATAATTGAATAAAATCAGTACAGCATGTGATTCAAGTAGAACAAAAATGTAGCAGACAAACCTCACATTAGAAGTTATAGTTGAACCTGTTAATTAGGCATGAAATCTTCTACATCAAATTTTGCCTTCGCATACATTTTTACTTCGTTGTTTGAATTATTTAGTTGTGATGTAAATACTTGATAATCTTATATAAAATATCAAATGCAATCTATTTATCATTTGTTGTTGGTTATCACGATTATATTATTAAATTGTTGTTCAATATTTAATACATAATCTTTTATGTACCTAACTAACAAAGAACAATCCGAGTTGTACATTCTTATTATTCGTGAACGTAAATCTGACTGAGCATAATTTAACGGTTTTTTTAGTGGGAGGTACTTATTTCCATCTGTTAGAAAACTGTAGTGTAACTTAATTTTTATCTGGCATTTTTTTAAATTTGCATTAATTGCTAGATGGCAATCAAACTCAAATAAAATCAAAAAAAAACTGCCGCGATAAAATCTGTTTGTCAATTTACTCTTGTTTAATTGCCAAATACTCAATGTTTACATAAAGTTTTTGACAAATCAAATTAACCACAGAAATTAAATGAAATCTAAATGTTTAGAAATTGCTGATGTCAAACACTGGACAAAATATTATACAAATTATATATTTTGCTAATACGTAAATTTACAGAATACCAAATCAATTTTAAAATTTTGGTAAACAAAATAGAGATTATTATATTGACATTTAAAAAGAAGCAACTTCACTAATATTAACTTTTAGCGTACCTAGTAATAAAATCGCAATACATTCTATTTTGTAGTAATTCTAATTTTCTTGCTTAATGTTTGTATTACTGTTAATTAATGTTATAACACATCTAGTTACAATATTATTCAAACTGTTTTACATTCAAAAATAGTAAATCAAGGAATTATTATTTCGAAATCAATGAAATATTTTGTATAAGTGGATTATTTTTGGTATTTTATTTTGTTAATCCGTTTCTACTAAATTATAATGCATAACTATATCACTATTGCTATTGTAGTAAATTTATATCATTTAGGTATAAGAAGAAAAACTTAATCGACATTTGAGGTTCTACTTAAATATTCGACAACACCAACAAATGCAGACAGAATTTCTTACAGTTACTTTGATACTGTTGGGAAAAATACAAATATCCCAAGGGAGTGTAATTCAAGACCAAAACTAAGGTAGTCAGTACACTCCAGAGATTTTCTGTCTGTTTGTGATTCTACACTCTATTCTCCTACGTTGCTTTCTAAGAAAACTAGTTAATTAAATATAACATACCATATTCATTTTACATTAACGCAAACTGAACTATAAAAACAACATTACCAATATATTTTTTTTTTAATTCAAATAAAATATTATAGTTTAATTAAACTCTCAGAATAAATATTTGTGTTTATAAAATTAAAAACGTAATATTTTTATAATAAATGAGTTATTTTACCTATTATTATTCTCATACTGTTTAATATACGCAGAAAAATCTATTATAATTGTTTAAAATTATTTAAGCAAAAGTTATTTTAACAAAAATTACATTAAATTTAGCTTTAAAAAAATTTTTAAACATTGAACAAAATTTAATAATTTTTATTAATAATTAAATTTTTTTTTAAACCTTGCAAATTCAACGTTTAAAAATCTAAAGGTAAACATTACAAAAGAAAAATTAATGAGAACGTCAATAACTTGTTTTAGTAAGTAAATAAACAAAAAATGCTATAACAAAAATTTATTGTCAAAATAAATGTTTATAAATTGTTATAAAGAATGATAAAAACCTTTATGTTTTAGTACCTACTATTTTTTGTTTGCACAAAAATTAACTACTTGTTTTTATCTAAAAGAAAACTAAAGTTTTTAATAAATAATTACATTTTTCTTAGATTGAACTTGGTCAAAAATGTTAAAAATTGTTTACAAAAAAATAAACAGACATGAAATTTGATAAGAAAGAAAAAACTTGATTTAATTTTTGCTTAAACTTATTACATTAAAAATAAATTTGATTATAAATATACCAAATCTTTTTTTTGTGATTTTAAAAACCGCATTAAAGTATGTTACTCCGAACCGTTCATTGGTCCCTGATAGTGGTTTCCGGTAGATAAATAGATAAAGTTGATCTACATTTTATACATTACAAACTTAAAAATTTATGGGTATCGCCAATACCTATAGCTAATGTTTATTAGTCTTCAACATCTATTTAAAGTCAATACAGTTACTATCTTGGTTTTACTTTTACATATTTTTATTAATATAGTTTTTTATTTACGATTGCTTGAAGCTTTTTGCATGCATTCTATGTGTAACCATGTAGTTTGTACTAATAACATCAAAATTGTTTTAAAGGTTTTCTTAACCAAAAAATATTTCTAATTTTTTAAGTTCTATTTAAATTTGATTCAACAGATTAAGTCATATAGAAAACACTTTTTAAAACCTTTTTAGCGTTTATCATTTTAGTTTAGAGCAGAAAATTATTAAATACAAACTTAACATTTGACATTTGCTATCTGGCATTTAATATTTAGATGCTATTTTGAAAAATATTTATAACTTTTGATACCATTAATTCATGAGTATGTTTTTATTTAAAACCAAAAATAATAATTTGATGTTAAGAGTTACGTTTTTTATTACGTTTTTATTAATAGTATCAAATAGTTCTTAAATACTTCCATTGTTAATCATTTATTAAAGTAGAGTTTAAACATGTATTGTAAAAAGTATATAATTAAATATTATATAGCTTGATATTAAATTTTATTAAATCATTGTTAGATTTTATCATTGCAAGTTTAATTTAATCAAGCTGATTAAGCAACATTATAGTAGAAATAATTTTATTAACAAAAATAAAATAAATTTGCACAAAAAATGTCATACAGTAATAATTTGTGAAGAAAGTGCATATAAAAATAATACAGCAGCAAACAACTTTATGCAGTTATTAATATTTTTAGTTTTAACTATGATTAACCTTTTGACTATAAATTAGACAAATAATACATTTTAACATACTTGTTTTTATATTAGTTTACTTAATTAGTAATACTGTTATTTACTATTATTTTTGCAGAACTTTAACATGTAACCTTTTTGTAAAAAAAATTGTCATTTACTACCTTGATAACCAATTTATTGATTAACTATTAACTTTCTAATCTTGCTAATTACTTATCTCTCTTGTCAAACCCTTTTAATAGAGAATAAATTATATTTGACACAATCCGTAACAAAATGTTAGTGGCAAATATAAATAACTATTGAAATAAGTATTATTTAAGTAAGATACATCTGTTAGTAAGATGTATTAGATAAACATTTGTTATTTTATTTACTATTTTTATAGTATCATTCTAAAATTAAAAAGAAAATATTATACATATTGATATTTTATTCAAACACATTGATTAATATAATACTAGTAAATAAAAGACTTTTAAGTACTGTGCATATAGGAAATTCTTTTAATTTATCTGAAAAGTTAAATATAGAACTATAACATATGGTATACGACGAAATAACTAAACTAACGGAATTTGTTAATTTAATAGTCATCCAATAATGATAAAATTAGAATTTGTCTTGGTTTCAAAATTTGAATCAACTTATACAGGATATTATAAATTACATACATTAAAAAATCTATATTCGTATTTTTAATTTATACTTTAGATTTTATAAAAGCTCTATATAATTGAATTGCACGGCAACACATATTAGTGGCATGTATTATATTTGGTAGCGATTAAAAATTATTACAAAAGTTGTTTAAGTAGTGATACACTAACAAATTATTATCAAATAATACTTAAAAAATATAAATGGTTTATGTGAATAATTAAACATTGTATAACGTTTAATATTTGATTTTAAGAATTTCAAGTTTAAACTAATAGTAAACTATTAAAAATTAACATATTTTGTTAAACAGAACAATACAAATATTATTTAAACTTCAAAAGTGACATTTGTCATTATAGTTATAAATTTATATTAAAAAAAACATTTATGATAAAGAAAAAACTGGAATTATAACATAACTAAATCAAATACTAGCAAAGTTAATAATAAAGTGATTGATAAAAACGTTTATGGGTATAATATAATTAGGCTTTTCTGTTCAAATATGTTTCAAACACTTGCGTTGTGTACATGCGGTTTAACTTATTGCAATGTGCAAACTTAATGTTTTTACAAAGTTATTATCACATGGTTTCTAAAACTTAAAGTTAAAACTGTTTATTTTAAACAGAAAATTTAATTATATGCGGATGATGGTTTTTGTTATGCAGGTATTATGTAAGAATTGTCATCTTTTATCCAATTATAACTAAGATATGGTTCCAAATAAAAGTAAATTATTATAAAAAATCAAATAAATCATAAAAAACTTATTCTAACAACGAACTTCTTTTAGAAAATTCTTGCAATTTTAGAACGACTGTTGGTTTAACATTAAAAACAAAATTGAACATGAAAGGAATCCTTCTAGTAAGAGAAGGCGATCGTAGACACTATTTATTATCGAAATGCCGAACACCTAAATAATTTGAATTGAGAGCGAAATCGATGCTTGTAAGACTGATGCACTAGTTAAACATTTAAACTTTATTTGTTTTGTGAGGTAATGTGTTAGTTGTGTTTTCATTCAGTTTTTTGTATACTTGAAAGGGTTCTTTTACCAAAACAATCTTTTTCAAGACAGTTATTTAATTATTGAACGAAGGTAACACAAATACTTGGTTGTTTAATTATAATAAATATGACGTGTTTTATAAATTACTTTTAAAATGAACCATTCGCCACCCAAAAAACGAGTGTCAAAGCTCTTATCCGATTTAGATAAATAAAGCATTGTAAATATTTTTAAAACTTGTCAACAAAACCAAACAGGTGGCTCTAAAACCAATCATATCGAAGTTACATCTACGGCAACAGCTAAACAGTTTTAAGTTTGTGTCTGCATTTGTATAAGACATCATATTTCTGCTTAATTTGTTTTAATTTATTTTACTTTGAAAGGTGTCTGTAAATCAAGCATATTTAATGTGCTCTGTAAATATAATACAAATTATGTGGTACAAGCTCCAAAACTGTATCACAGAAATGAACAGTAAAAAAAAATTATGAGTTGCATAAGTGAAGATGAAAATTTACCAACCTTGAAGCAAATAACATTGAATACTCTATTAAAAGAAATTGGATTTCAGTTAGTAGTAGACAAACAAAAAACGCATTATACTTTATCTGCAATATTTTTCGTAGCTATGGTAAAATAAATCGAGGGTAGTAAGAGTATGCTTTGTGAGAAAACTAAAATCGTAGTATGGAGAAGACAATTCCTTCGTGAAATAAAGAAATTTAGAAATCATAGAAAGGAAATATACATATATTATGCATGTTTTGAAAATAATTAATAACACGGTTAGATGCTATCGGTTTTGTGTACTAATCCCTTAATATAGAATTGTTCTGTTTAATTAACCTAATATTTAAAAACTGTAAAAAAACATTACTTTTGACCTTGTGAGTCAAACTTAGATGTGAAACTAATAAAGATGTTTAACGTGTTGTGAATCTCGTTCTCAGGTATGCAAGTGATGACCGCGTCCCGTAACAAAACAACAATTTGGGTTGAAAACTGAGTTTGTCAAGAACAAACTGAAGCAAGTCATGCATGACTAAACTAGCTTAAACCAGGTGACCCCATCTCCAGTTTCAGCTAATTTGTGAGTTGCTGTAACTATTGTTTGTTTTTGAATCATTTGCATATTTATTGTTTTTTTCGTTATTTATTATTACAGTTTACCGTTGATTGTGTGCACCATTTAAGATATTTATTATATGTTTTTCTATACACTTCTTTAGATTTTTCTGGAACTAAACTACTGTTTTTTGCTTTTTCCGCAGTGTCATCAACTTCGTTCATTTTCCACCTTTTAAAGACCACACAATAACCGCACACAAAATCAAACTAAGATTTTTAGACAATATGGCTACAACTGTTTACTTGCTACCATAGTTAGGTTTCAATACTCAAATGTAATCAAAGCAACATGTATCACTAGATTTGTGTCAAAAATTCGATTTTATTTGAGAAATATTTTTAAATTACAAAATTTTCATTTGTGCATAAAGTTGTGTATGTAATATGGCCTTCAACGTATTCTTACCCTTCAGTTGCCGCCTTGGGCTAAAAATTACGTTTTACGTCATAAAAGCATCTTTACGCCCTAAATACATAAATAACCATTTTTATTAATGATTATTAGTACAGGGACTTCATTAAAACTCATTTCCCACGTAATCTATCAAGTTGAGCATCAACATTGTTTTAGGTTCGTAGTATTACCACAGGTGTCACCGTTTAGTAACATATTTTGACATTCTCGTTTGACGTTTTCTTGACATCGGTTATTGTCTGGCTTTTATTTTTAGCCGTTATTCTTATTCTCTATTTTTATATTTGAAAATAGTTATAATCCTAACTATTCAGCACGTTTTGTGTTTTTGTTGGTAAGTAGTAAATAACAGCTGCAATTTTGAAGTCTAATTTTTGTAATTTTATATTAGGTAATAACATTTTACGATGTTTACTCCTAAGCAATTCACCGTCCTTGTAATGACGCATTTTCAAATTGAGAATTGTTACTCGCAATCCATACAGTTTTGTGGAAATAACATTACATGTTTTGAAAGTTGGTGTATATATTGCAATGTCAAAGAAAAGGATAAATAATTTAATATTTTTACACAAAAATGTAAACACAGAACGTTATTGTAATATTTTAAGTCAATTTTGCGAGCAGCTAGATGACAACTAACTTTAATTTGGTTACTTTCAGCAAAACAATGCAACCACTCGTACTACTCGAGTAACAAAAGAATTTATTAAACAATTATAGAATAAAATAATAATAAGCCGACGATTATATCCTCCACGATCTTCAAATCTTACGCAACTAGATATTTACTTTTACGGACATTTAAAAAACACAGTACATATAGAATCCGCTGCGCAATATTGAAAACTTGGAACATGCAATTATTGATAGTATTCAAAATATTAAAGTTAATGAGTTTTGTAATGTTTTCCAAAGTTTAAAGAGAAGAGTTAACACATGTATCGCAGCTGAAAAACAATATATTAAACGTGGGTTATAAATTTTAAATAATTATTACCTATTTTTATTTTGAATAAATAGCTATTGTTATTAATGTGTTGCCGTTTTCAATGAATTGCTTAACCTTAATTTAGAGGTTACAAATCAAATTTCTTATTTAGTAATTTTTTTACGTTATACCAATACAAGCAATGTTGGTTGTCTAACATATATGTCACGTGGGATCCAATCATTTATGAAGGCCCTGTATGTTTAAAATTTACACTTTAAATTCAAGTTGTCTTTGCACATGAAATAAAAACTGTACATTTTAAAAATTAAATACCTCTTTAGAAGCAATTAAACAGTAGACATTAAGGAATGTTTTTATAATTAACAAATTTTTATAATTTTAACCAATATTTTAAACAAAAACCAAACTACAAATGACAAAAAATACATGATTTAAATATAGTTTGTTATGTAGAAATTGCATTAAACAAAAATTATAAAAATTACTTCAATGAAACTATAGTTTTTAAATGTACATATGTACATTTTGCGTGTTGTGTTTTGAACCTACTTGATTGAATGTTTTCAGTACTCTTGTTAGTTTACTTTATGAACGTAAAAATGAACGAATGAATTGTATTTATTATTTTAAAAAACTATTTATTAGTAGAGAAAGTACTTTTATTTTGCCGTTGCTGATTTGTTAAGCTAACTTTATTTACTTATTTACAACTTACTTGTAAAGTTTCAAAAGTCTATGCATTTAAATGCTTGTATTACTAAAATAATTTGGATAAACTTCACATATGTGACAGTTATCACGTATATCTTATTAGAAATCTATTTCCTTAAGTTAATTTAAAAACAATAGCGCATAAAACGTAAAATTCAGTAATATTGTAATAAAGGTTTTAAAAGAAGAAATAATTATTACTGTCATAACGTTAAAATTTATTTTTTTAGTACATTTTAGTTATTAACTTTTGTTTAATTTTATGAAATGGTGTAACACCATTTTACTAAATAGCAATCATAAATTTAACAAAGTAAAATTTATTATTTATTGTGCATATCTTACGTAAAAGATAACAGGATATTATTATTTACGCATCTATTTAATAATATATGTGTATATAAATTAATAAAATGTAACAAGTATAGAATAAGATTTTAATGTTAATACATTTAGCTAACAACGCAATATTTCTTTTAATAAATAATTAGAACTACTGGTCAATAGTTTTTGTTACAGAATTTCTATTTGTTATGCCAAATAAATTAAGCGTTTGGATTTTTTAGAAAATACAGTCCTAATATCAATTTTTGTTTATATATAACTCTAAAACACAAGTTTAAAAATTTTTACATTTATTAAAAGAACACATTTTTGTGTCAATATTGTATAAGTTTTACTTATCTTTTCGAATATTTAAGATTTACTACACAAAGCGTCACATTACATTATATAAGGTATTAATTTTTGATCTATAGCACAAAAAGCACTTTAGAACCGATGTAGTACTACATGTTGTTATGCGTTTAAATCTTGCTTTGTGTGAACTAAACTATATAAAGCATACAACTTTAGATTTCTATAGCAACAAATACTCATTATTCTACACGTGGGATGCTAAATCACAAAATAGTATATTTTGTAACACTGTTAGAATCAAAATTTGATACGAGTGGAATGTTACGAGCGCAAGCGTATGGAAGCATAAGGAACCACGAGTATCAAATTTTCATTATAATCGTGTAACAAACCATACTTTCTCTACGACCAGAAATATAAACTGAATGCCATAAGATGAAATTTAAACAAATTTATGTTATTTACGTTGATACTTAAAAAAACCTTATTTTTAATACATTGTATTAACAGTTATATGATTTTCTATAAGTACAATTATTGAAATTCAAAACTAGTGTAATACATTTTTTTGTAATTTTTTTTTAAACTATAGGTTAATTATATACATACGTCAAAATTAAATTTTGATATCTGTAGGTTCTAATTTTATTTGACCAGTATTAAAATATTCATTGCTGTCAAAAAATTCTTGTTTGGCAACTTGTAACTATCCAGTAAACACCAAATTGATAATTCAAAAGTGTTTGATGGCAGAGCCATCTCATAGTATAATTTTACTATGTGTCTATAGTTAACTGTAAATAGCTATAAACGACCGAAAATACGTTGAATTAGTTTAACACCCGTAAAATTCAAAATTAGATAAAACCACAACGTAAAAGGACATTGGGTATTACGTTGTGTTTTTTTCCCGACGAATTATTCAAAGCTGATTTTGAATTTCGCGGGTGTTAAACTAATTCGACGTATTTTCCGTCGTTTATAGCTATTTACAGTCAAATTGATAATGTTTAGTAACAGTTTCAAAACAAAAAAAATTATGATTTACTCTTGTTTCAAACATAAAAGAAACCTAACTGCAATAAAATAGCTATAAGTCAATCGCTGTTTCACTTATTTGAATCAGTATAGTTTCGGTATTTTAAATTCAAATCTGTTGCAAAATAAATGTTGCATTCGGTTTACGTGTTAAAAGCTTCGTTCTTGAACTGATACTAAATGATCAATAAATATATGATTTTCTTGTTTCAATAATGAACTAAAACAATTCTTTCAATAATATAATAATACATTTTCGAATGCACGTTTCAAATTTTATTGCACAATAAATATTTTTAAATACAATATCACAATGAGTTTTTTACATATTTCAACTTTCTTTGATGTGGCCTTTTCACGGAAGCCTCGGAAACTGCATCAGCTACTGTTGGGTAGCAACTTTTAACTGCATCTGTAACATAGAAATAAATATTTCATTTACATAATCATAGAGTTACACAAAATTAATTACATTTTTTAAATCAAAAACAACACAAACTTAATATAAATATCACTTTAGCAATCATAAGAAAGTTATTAAAACACTGTGAATACCTTTAGCTGTACATAATCGTATAGAAAACTTGAAGAATTGAACTGTAATTATAAATTCTAAAGTATCATCAGATTTACGCAATAATCTACCTTAACTCAACCATGTGTGTTAATTTACATTCTTTTTATACAAATTAAAACATGATACATAAAGAATAGAAATGATAATAATATTGATTACATTTATGGATTATAATAAAATGTTTCGACTTACCGTTTATTGTTCCATTTCGTAATTGTACACACAGCATCACTTATCAAACTACAACCGAACAAGTGGAAAGATATCAATTTGCAACGCAAGTATTGATGACAGTAATCAAAAGTATAGCAACGACTAATGCTGACTAATCACAAAGTATTCGTTTTTACTAAAACGATTCCACTGTTTTGAAAATAATTCAATCTTATTTAATTGATCTTCAAACAATTCTAGTTATTCAAAAAATATTCGGTTATAATAAATTAGTTTTTAGACGGTTGCTGATTATGGGAAAAAAATTGCAAGTACTGAAACAGTTTAAAATTGATTGTTAAAAATCGGAACTCTTTCAATTTAGTCAGTGTCAGTTACATGTAAATGATATAATAATGGAACTAACACGAAACAACGTAATGAAAGAATTGTTTCAATTTTGTGACTGTAACAGTTTCAATCCTTGTTTACTGGGTCTTGCTTTTAATTATAATAAAAGATCGTTTGTCTTCAACAAACTGATACGGTTGATGGCTAGTATGAACTTGACAGCGGTTTAAACCAAAAGCATACATTAGATGACCAACCAAAAAAAAGTTTATACTTTGCACAATAACATCAAAACTTACTGAGTGAAATGGGTTTCCTTCAAAGTAAAAAACGGTTTTTTTAACTCGTATCCAGGTAACTAAGGTCTAACGGGCCCACGCAGTTTTACAAACGACCATATTTTGGTTAATATTTAATTTTTGATTTATTTTTCAATAACTAATTATCGTAATATAAAACTTACATAACCGTGCAATGCGAGTCCAATAGACCCTCGCGTGGTGATTAAAATAGATGCATCTCATGTGTACGATAATTTCATAATTTATTAAATATTTATCAATATACATACATCCAGTCAAGTATTACTAGGTAAGTATTCGTATTTTTGCAAAAGAAACGTTACTACCTAAAAATCTATGTGATAGGTTTATCTAAAAAAAAAGCTCACCGCAATATTTGAAAATTTTTCTGACATTGAAGATCTACCCGTCGACAGTGTTAAGCTAAATGTTGCCAAATTTGATCAACACTATTGTTTAAGTGAAAGTGAAACAAAAAATATCCAAAAAGAACACGAAGAAAATAACAATTCTAAAAAAAACAAACTAGTTTCAAATTTATTGGAAAGGACAGTTTAGAGTGAAACAGCGAACCATATCCAAATGAAAATGCTTGTGTGTGAAAATGCAATATAATAAAATTAAAGCTACGTAAAGATATTATACCATTGGTGCATTTTAGCTTTTTGTGGATGAGGATAGAATTACCATAGAGATCAAAGCATTTTTTAGTTTGTTGATAACTACAGGACATCTAAGTGCTATCGACTGCAACCTTTAAAACAGTTATAAAATTGAAACGTTTTGAATTCTTATTGTATTTTGTGCGTTTTGATGGTGAAGAAACAATCCCTAAAAAAAAGAAAAAAAGAAACTGGCACTTGTACAAAAAATATGGAACAGGGTAAATAGTAAGCTGATACCCTTTTAAGAAAAATGTTTATTCAAGCAATATGTCATCGAACCAGTCAAATATGGCATGAAACTTTAGTGTGTTTGCAATTTCAAAACGTATTATCTGTTTTATGGAATTTTTTACAAAGGAAAAGTAGACAATAAAGTTGCAAAAGGAGTAGCTAGTGATGTAGTTAAAAACACAGAAATGTGAGATTTGATAATTATTTCACACAGTTGTGCTTAACAAAGACATTACTTGCCATTGGGTAGATTGACATGTGTTGGAACTATGAAAAAAAACAAACATTTTATGCCTAGAGAACTTTTGTGTAATATGAAACGTGAAAAAAATCATTAATTTTTGAGTTTACGGAATAAGTTATCTTACGTGATTCACACACAAGATGTGGTGTAGATACTCTAGGTTATTTGCCTTTTTCAAATTTTATTAAACGTAAGATGTGCGGCAGCTTATGTTATATACACAAATGTATATCCTAAATAGAATAAGAACAAGCACGCAAAAAGAAAATTATTATGGAGCTAAATAAAGCGTTGCAGCTTTTTTTAAAGAAGAAGAATTAGCCCCTAAAAGATTTAAACCTAAAAAAAAATATATAAAAGATGCCATATGTGTCCCGCAAGGAATGCAAGAAAATAAAGGCAATGTTGTAAAAAATAGTGATAAAATGTGTGTAGTCAACACTCTGTCAATACTATTATATGTAGTAACTGCAATAAATATTTTTTTTAATATATTAAGTGTTTATGTAAGCTTAATTTGCAAAAATTTTCTACGAATAACCACGCAGTACCAGGGAGTTGATGAAAAAGATGTAACTAAACAAGATGCCGGGTTACGTTACTCACAACACTTGCTCGGATAAAAGTTAAAAAGTTTTTAAAAAAATGTCAAAAACACAGAAAACAGATTGCATTTAATAGTGTTGAAAAAATGTCAAAAATGTAACAGCATTTTGTTTGTTGTTGGTACAACAAAAGGACACGTTGGCGCAAAAAACACTAGATGAAGTGCAAAAAAGGTTTTATTGTGTAAATTAAAAAAAATTCTGGAATGGTACCGTAAGTGCACTATTTGCGATTATATATAATTATGCAAATTAGTGATATTGATCATGATTTGACGACGGCCGCAGAAGCTTAATACCAAAAACAATTAGATTTAACCCCAACAAAAACTTTTGCTGGTAAATCCGTCGTCTTAGATCGGCACATTTCAAACGCAAAAATATTAACGGAACAAGCCATTTCAAGAGAGAACATCGTCAACGGTATCAAAAGCGCGTTAGAGCGTTCCTAATACAGATTAAGACAGAGGACATACTAAATCAGACCAAATCTCCAAAAATCAACATAAACGGAAAAAGATAAGGAACTTTACAATTGCTAGAAAAAAACAAAAAAATTGCCGTTTTTCCAGCCGACAAAAGGAATGCCACAGTCCACGATAATAAAACAAAGATGCATTGCCACATGTTAAAAAACGGTTACAACGTATTACTACACATCTACAACATCTAAAATTTTGCAATGGATTTATTTATGTAACCTGACACCGATATTACAGATTTCTAGAAAAACTGATACTAGCGGCATCTCATAGTTACAATTGTTTATATTTTTATTTTCATGCATAAAATCAACTATTTTAGTTTAAAATACAATTTATTTACACAAAATTATATTCTTACACATAACAAACAAATACACATTTTGTATCAAAAGATATAGAATAGTTATTCAATAAGTTTATCCTATAGTTTAGGCAACTTGTGATACACCATTAACTATTGCAAGTTTCAGACAATTACTTCTAATTAAATTTACAGTTTAATGTATTTTTAAAAGAATTTGTAAAGGATTATTTATTTCTGCAGTGTAATAATTTTTGCAATAACTTCTTCTACCACTGTTTTCAAGTTGTCATCTAAAAATGGAACAAATAAAAACTTTATTCAAATTATAATTTAAATACGTATCAGAGTTTTGCGAAGTGCCAGCTATCTGAAGCAATGTTGTACAGTTAAAACTGGAGAAATGGGTGTTTTGATTTGTACACACTTTTCCTTTTTTTCTGCTTACAATAAACAGTTGTATAAAGCAAAATATTTAATTTTAGCAATTTAAATTGCATTCTGACATAACTTTCAATGAGAAGCATCGTACATTGCAATTGAAAAGAAACAGGCCGTACTTACTCTTTTAGGAAGCTGTAGTTTTTTTTCCATTAAAGTTTCATGTTGCACTATTTCCAATCACAAATCACGACGTCCTTATTGAGATGCAATTTGAACAATGACAGGGGCATCCTTTTGCAATGCAATTATTCTAAAACTATATTAAACCATTAATGATTCATAAATTTGTATTATCTATTAAAACTTACCTTCTCATTGATATTAAATTAATTTAAACTTAAGAAAACAGCAATTAAAACTTATTTTAAAATTAATAACAAATACTTTCAAAAATTCAAAGTGTACATTATTTATGCGCGCATCTAATGCGCGTAGGTGATTTAATTATACAGGTAGCTGTAAACTAAAATTACCACAATTCCATTGTAAAATTGTAAGTGACACAACAATCGACGGTATTTACACAAAATTTGTATGAAGCAAATACACCGGAGCCACAGTAGTCATGGATACAGCGGACTAAATTGACTATATAAACGTCATTTTAAAGGACCTACCTGCAAGATCACAAAACACTTAAACAAAAGGTTGGAAAAGAAAGTTTCAGATGCTATTAAAGTATCTTTGATACCAACAGCAAAGTAGAGAAAGTTACTATTATCGGACAGTAGAGTTTGTCACCTCTACAGACTTCCTAAAATATACAAACCAGGAATATTATGATTGACCGATTGTCAGTTTATCAGGATTGTTTACGCGCAATCTAGTAAGATACTTGTGCAACAGAAAACAAAAGTTTGTCAAAAAATCAGAACATTACATTACGAACACAACTCACTTTATCAACAAGGTATAAAGTATAATGTTGCAATCCTAGTAAGCTTTGATGTTACTTTCTTTTCCAGGAAAATTTCCATATACTAAGCTTTAGAACTCATTTATCAAATGAATGGATGAGACATTAACTAATTTAAAACGCTTTTGCACGAAGTCTACAATGTTTACGTTCAACAAATCCTATTACAAACAGAGGGACAGCGCAGTGGAGTCTATCCTGTTCCAAATAATAGCAAACATCTACATGGAAAGGTCAGGATAAGAGTATTAGCGACCAGCAATCTAAAACTGCAGATACCGATATGTGGACGAAATCTTTGAACTGTTGCACCACGGGTTAAAAAAAATTCGGCGAGTTTAGGGTGCATTTCAACAACCAACAATTATTTTACTATAACTCTACTAAAAAAATGAATATTATAAGAGAGACATTGTCAACGCAATCCGTAGACAACCGACGTTGAAACCAATACAAGAAGATATCAGAACAACAGCATTCCTCCCATACATTCAAGTATGCACTGACAAAATAGAAAAACTGTTCAAAAGAAATTAATGGTTTCCAGTGCTAAAGAAAAAATGTTAACCTTGTTTTCAAAAACTAAAAAACCCAAAAAGAGACATCAATATTCCCGAGTGTACAGTATTTTCTGTTTTTGTAGAAAACTATACATAGAACAGACCAAAAAAAATCAAGACTAGAGGCAAAAATTTCAATAAACACAGCAGAATATAACTTCCTTTCATCTAGAAGCATTTATTTAGAGATCGGTCAAACGAAAGGTCACGTATCAGCAAAGAGGAACAAGCAAAAATGATAAATAGTTAGACCCGAAGGAAACAAAAAAAAATCAGAAATCTTTTGAAGATCACGAGATAATGTCGGAAACATCAAGAAGTTACATTTATTTCCGACACGGTAACCAGCTCGGAAACCAAACTTCAAACTTCATGATGTTTTAGAATATAAGTTTGAACTTCGAATGAAAACTTGATCAAGAGACCAAAAATGACATTTTGACAAGTTAGGCGTTTATGTGATTAGAAAAAGTACAGAAAGCGTTAGAAGCATTGGCAACTCTATAGTCAAGAAAGCAATAGTAATATCAATGCACGATGCACCTGTTTGAAACAGTCTAATAAATCTATAAGTAGCATAGTGTTATCCATGTTAATGTACAGGGTGTCCCGAGACTCAATGGCCATAGTTTAAGATCGTATTCTTAAGCAAGTCCAAAGTTGTTACATGTAAAAATCCGGCAGAGTTTTGAGCCAATAACAAAAATGCCGATTAATCCTTGAGCCGTGGTTAACCTACTCAAAATATAATAGGGAGCCAGGTAACTTTGTCGAAGTTTTTGCGCACCACTGCGGAAAGGGTAGGCTCGCCAAAAACCTAAGAAAACACCACGCTGTTATAAGGATCTTTAAGGGCTTGCAAGAATAATTAAAATGCAGAGTTTACTAATTGTAAGCTAACCAGAACCAATCTCACTAACTTCCACACGGTTGCAGCTCTTTCTTAACGTTATAAGCAAAAAAATGTTGCCAGGAGAAAATCCTCTGGTTATCAACCTCAATAAAAAGTCAAGAACCACCTTATCTAATTGCGTAAACATGGTAACATTGTCTATTTTTTATGTTGTAATTTTAAGATTAATTTAATTTAACTACGTTTTAAAATTAATAATACGCCGATATTTACTTTATTTACGATTACTGTGACGGAAATGCAAAATTTTCAGTGCCAAAATGTCAGCAGAGATTTCCTGATCAAAGTAAACCTAATAAGCAAGTGTGCATAAAGATGCATCGTCATTTAACAAAATAAGGTAATTTTACTGAAGCTTCTGCAAAACGTCAGGTACAGCAAGAACCTATCAAAAAGAAAGCTATTCTTAACATGAACGAAAATAGTTTATCTACTAGTACGTAGTACTACGTAGTAGTAGTAGTAGTAGTACGAAGACTGTTAGTCAAATAAAATTGTGAAGAACATTACATCATTTTGGTTTGTACCCATATCACAAACAATCTGTTCAACATTTATAACAATTAGACTATGCAGCGCCTGTCGAATTATTCCGTTGCTGCATACCTACAGCTTTGTGGACAAATTATGTTTACGAATGAAGTCACATTTATTAGAGATGGAATTATAAGTACTAGAAATTTACATTTATAGAGATTCGAAAACCTTTTTGAAAGCAGGGAAACGCATTTTCAACATTGTTTTTCTGTGAATATTTGGTGTAGTCTTTTTAATAAATGTTTTATTAGGCATTCGTATTTGAAAAACACTTATCATCCAAGCGTTATCTAAGTTTCTTAAGAAATGAGTTGTCACGATTATTGGACGATGTTTGACTTCAAAATAGAGTTGACATGTAGTTACAGCGTGATGGCGCTCTACCTCATTTTGGTGTACGTAAGAGATTATTTATATAACCACTTTTCTAACCGGTGCATGGAAAAAGCAGGTCCAGTTCTCTGGCCTCCAAGGTCACCAGTAGTCAAAGAAACGAATAATCAGAAATGAGCTAATCCAAAATATTATGATTGCAGTTGCATCTATACGAAACAATCCAGCGAGCTACGTCTTTAATTGTTAGAAGAGTTTTAATGTTTTGTGAGACAGCGGGGGAACATTTTTAATCAAAACTTTATGCTATTTACTTTATTCCACACACTTTGTTAAATTTAATATTGCCTTTATCTGTTAAGTTTTGAACAAAAGTGTGTAATGCACTTTCGCCTTAAAATTGTATAAAAAATACGGTCTATGGCCATCTACCCACAAGACACCCTCTATATAATGTAAAAATGTAACCGTTTCTTTACCAAAAAAAAGGTTTACTTTAACATCGCTTTTGAGAAAGAAAAATGGTTTATCGCATAATAGTCATGCAAAACGTATTTTTAGTAGCTAAAAATAGCAACATGATGCTAAATGTTTGTATCATTAAAAACTGTTTAAAATACTTTTAAAAAAATGTTATTATTAAGATATTGGTATAAGGTTAATTAAAAAACTAAATTAAATTAAACTTAATATCAAAAGTATTTACTTAGATTACAAAAAAATAGATTAGATGCACGTAAATTAATATTTTACAAAAACATATCAAATAATCTTGTTTAATACATGTGCGTATATTATTTATTTAAACTTGTTAATTTTATTAAAGTTTCAAATTATTAAATTAAATTTTGTCAAAATCTTAAAATTATCAAAACGAAATTAAACATTATTGTCAAATTAATTTTTATTTGTGGAATGTAATTGCTTTTAAGTTTTAATTAATGTAATTTTAGGATTTACCAAATAGTTACAGTTACTAATTTACTAGTGATAATTTCTATTTGATGACATCTTCGAGTGCAACATTGTATGTACCTAATTTAGTGAATAGTGTAATCAGCAAAATGAAAGGTACTAAATAATTACACGTTTTTAAATACATATTTAATATTGGATTGTTAATTAAATTTTAATTTAGCACACCAATCAAAATATTAAACAAATACATAATATTTAAAATCTTGCTTTACTCAAATTCATAATTACACGTTTAATAAAAAAGTGATTTTTATTGGTATATCTTTCTTGACAGCGCTCTCGGAAAATGAAATTGGAGCAACGCTGATGAGATCCGGATGAATTCCGTACAAAAAGAACTTTCTTAATATAGTTATAAGTACAAAACGAGGTTCTGTGCCAAGGGACAAAAGATTTTTGTTTTCTATAACAAACATTTTTATTATAGTTTTTCAAATCAATTTATTATTTATGATTGCATGTAACTTGAACATGATAAAAAACTTTGTATTATTGTTGTCATGATTAAAATAAAACAAAACTCTTGTGTTCTTGTATTTTATATAAGTTATACATAACTAAAGTCTCTATTAACAATAATTATTTACCAAGTTGCGTGACGTTTTACTACGGTAAAGCTTCTAAAATTCTCTTATAGTTTTATGATAAATATTTAATTGTAATAAGTTTAAAGCACGTTTTACGTCACCTACTAAAATTAATATTATACGAAAAGTTTTAATGCTACATTAATACACTTACGTAACCGTATATATGTTAAATCTAATGCCGCGTATAGTTTAAAGTCTTAGAGGAAAAGCTGTGCGTCTATCATTGGTAATTTATAAAGACATTAATATGATTTAGTTACATATCAAATTCATTGGTGGAGAAAATGTCTCCATTACACACTACACTAAACAGTTGAACTTAACTCTTACCTCTTACGTACGCAGATTCACTTTTGCAGTTCCTTAACTATAAATATCTCTTTCTAACTGCCTATTGGAATGCACTGAACCGAAAAATGTGTCTTTTATCCAAAAAGTATTTTATATTTTAGTTTTAAAGCTTTGTTTAACATTTACAGTTTCGGTACCATCTTGAAATAAATTTTCTCTATTTCGCATATACAATCGCTACTTTGTGCAACTACTTTTTCAAAAAACAGTGTCACAAAGTTCAACTTTGTGCAACCGAAAGTAGTGATTTTTGTGTGTGTAATGTGTAAGGTTGTCAGTAAGTATTGGCTGTCGACCAATCATGTAACTCGGTTCATTAAAGTAGATTTAATAACTTAACATTTATTTAATAATTTTATCGAAATTTTGGTTTTTATTTACGTTGTTATTTTGAATTTTTAATTACGTTTTGCTTTTATATTTGAATTTTAGTCTTGTTTGTGGTTTTAGGACAATTTACTTCAATTTACTTGTATAACAATTGGCAAGTATTTTTAGGTTAAAATTATTTCTATTCAATTTACAACACAGAATAAGTTATTTATTGTATGTATAGAACAGAACCAGTTATAATTAAAGTAACTGTTTGTATTCCAGTTTTAATCAATGGATAGCAGAACCTGAAAATTTGTTCGTTTCGAACCACGAAACATTATTTGTAATGTTATTGATTTCTTTGATAAACAAGAAATACCAGGCGGCGGAAGCAGTGGCCAGTATATGTTTCATAATTTGACAATTTTAAGAATTTAGTAATGTTTTTAGGAACCAATTTTATTAATTCCAATTGGAAATACGGTACATCTACCTCTACGATGAGTTAAAACCAATCTATCGTGTGAAGTGTGAGGTGGCAGCACTTCAACGTATTTCTTAATGAGAGCAATCCAAGATACCTTTGTTATGAGGAATACACGAGATATGTTATTTTTGGTTGCGAAAACAGTTACTTCTATTCTAACAGATTTCAACTTAATATTATTTAACTTCATATGAGTCAACTCATCTCGTCTACAGGCTCCACAATACCCTATAATTAATATAACCTGAAATAAACTAATTGAATATAGTGTCTTAAAAGTGTAAATCAAGATATTACTTTCATTGCCAAAAAAATGTAATCGTTAGCATCACTAATAAACTTAATGTTGTACTCGGACTGTAAAATACTTGATTTTTTTGTCTGATAATTTTTAACTGCCTTTTCAAATAGGCGGTTACTTTTAAATACTGCGAAATGTCAATATTTTTTTAAATCGAGAGGCATGTTCGGAGCATGAAATGAAATGAAACTTGACCACATTGTAGATTACTTTTTTGTTCTACTCATTACTTCAAAATAAACTAATACAATGTTTTCAGTCAGATCGTTCACATTATTGTCATCACACCAGGTACAAAACTTTTGATACTCTTTTTCATATTTAGCTTTAGATTTTTGTGGGTAATAATTCCTGAATGGCGTTATTGGCATTTTCACGTAACTCAGAAGGAGTGCAGAAAAGTTCAACAAAATCCTGGACAGAGCACATTCTTGGGAACAAAAGGATAGACAAACTGATAAAATTTAAATATGTAGACTTTTATATTAAAAATAAACAGTTTTTTATATATTTCTAACTATCTAATTAACAATCGCGTTTTCAAATTTGAATTTAGAAAGTAGGCAGAGGCTGACAATTGTGACCAACTAAAATACATCGAAAATTGCTGCTATACATATGTTATAATTTCTATCAGAAATAAATATAAATCAAAGCGAAATAGAGAAAATAGTATGAAAAACTCATGTTACAATTCCTTTTTGTAACGCTCGTGCATTGCTTAACTCGCCGCTACGCGGCTCGTTAAGCAAACTTACTCGCGTTACAATCATCGTCATTGTAACACTTGTTTTACAATATACTATTGTAGCAGAAAAGTATTTTAAAAGTTTACTTAATTTGTATCTTGTTTTGTTTAATTATTGATACACTAGCAACCAAAAAAAAATTCCGTTTTTTAAATTTTTTTGTGTTAGTGAGTTTATTTTTATCAAGTTTTGGTTTATTTAAAACTTTACATAATTTTTATTAAAATAACTAAAGCAACTTAAAAAAAAAAATGATAAAAATAATTTTACTTTGCTTAAAAAATCATAATAATAAACAATAATATGGTTTAAATGTACTTTAAGCTTTAACTAAAAAAAAACTGGTATCAAATAAACTGTTAATGTTAAATTTTTTTTTAATTAAATAATTTGTTAGAAAGAATTATCTCAATAAGAAACTGTAAAAATAATTCGAATAATTTACATACGTACAAGATTATATATGAAAAATTGTTAAAAATGGCGGATACACCTTTTTTCGGTTTTTTATCAGACTCATCTTTTGATAAAACCGAGAGAATATGGAAAAGCAGCTATACAAAATTACTAGGACTTTTGGTTTGAGAGTTATCGTGGGTACATCGTTTTTAGGGTTCCAGAAAATATACAAATCTCGCAGATGTCATAATAGTAAAAGTAAAAACAGCAAAGTGTTAGTGTACGCTAACTCATGATACAAAAAAGCAAGTGAAAAAAAGTGCACTGAACAAGTCATACAAAACTAAAACAAGAACTAAAATAACTTTAGAAAAATAAGAAAAGAATATGGTTTTTTACTTTCCTATAAGAAAAGTATAGCGATCGCAATTTTTTTTTCAAAATTTTTTTTGCATAATTTCACGTTTCAAGGTCTCCTGAATCAGAAAAAAGTATTTTTGACATAAAAATTTTGGGTGTCTGTGTGTAAAGATGTACCCACAATAACTCTCGAACCAAAAGTCCTAGTAACTTAAAATTTGGTATGGAGTTGGCTTTTCATATTCTCTCGGTTTTATCAAAATATGGGTAAAGAAACCGGAAGTGGGTGTATCCGCCATTTTTAACAGTTTTTCTTATATAATTTTGTACGTATGTAAATTATTTGAATTATTTTTACAGTTTCTTATAGAGTTAATTCTTTTTAACAATTTATTCAGTTTATAAGATATTTGATTTATAATTGAAATTGAATTCCGTATATGATCTTAGGTTTGAATCCAGCCTACAATTCTTTTTTAGAAAAAAAATCTATATTTTGAAAAGAAAGCAAGATACGTTAAAAAATAACAATTCTTCTCTAAATTCTTTTGACTTGTTTATATATGGAGTGCTGTATCATTATTATTATTATCTTTGGATGTACCTACGATAACTCTCGAATCAAAAGTCCTAATTACTTGAAGTTTGGTATAGAGCTAGTTTTTTATATTCTCTCGGTTCTGTCAAAAGATGGGTTTGATAAAGCAACCGGAAGTGGGTCTATCTGCTATTTTTAACGGTTTTTTTTATTTAATTTTGTACGTATGTGAATTATTTGAATTATTTTTACAGTTTCTTATAGAGTTAATTCTTCCTAAAATTTATTTAAATAAAAAAATTTTTAACATTAACAGTTTTTTAAATATTTGACTTGTTTATATACTAAATGCTGCATCTTATTTAAATTATCTTTGGATGTAACCACAATAACTCTCAAACCAAAAGTCCTAATTACTGTTTTGGTATGGAGCTGGCTTTTGATATTCTCTCGGTTTTATCAAAATATGGATTTGACAAAGAAACCGGAAGTGGGCGTATCCGCCATTTTTAACAGTTTTTCTTATATAATTTTGTACGTATGTAAATTATTCTTATAGATATAATTCTTTCTAACAATATATTCAAAAAAAAATTTCTAACATTAACAGTTTATCAGATATTTAATTTGTAATTAAAAATAGATTCATAAATATAATATAGTTTCGAATCCTGCCTGCGAGGTTTTTTTTACTGATTTACTAAAGGGGTAAGTAATATCGAGGTGCACAAATATGCTAGAAAATCAATGCAAACGTGTACATATCACTTCAAAATGGTTTTATGACAGCATAACCTTAAAAAAATATGTAAATATTTCTTCATCATTCTTTATAGGAAAGTCGTGTGGTGACCACACCAGTTTTTTTTATTACTAGTTTTATAGGCTTTCATTATTACGTATAATAGTAGGTTGTGAAATTGTACTTTTTTAAGCGCAGGTAAATAATATTTCATTATTAACCAGTAGTTAATAATAAACATATTTACATTTTCTGAGAATACTTTACCGGTTTCGAAAAAAATTTACGGGACTGTCAACCAAGCATTAAAAATTTTATTTAATGCTAATTTAAATTTTCAAATCGTTCAATTAATAAATTAATTTGATTTCAAAAATGTAAGTTATTTGAAGTTCGCGCTTAATTAAATCTGAATATTATTAAATTAAATATATTTTAGGTATAATCAATGTCTAAAATAATAATGTTTTTAAACAATTTAAACAACTGTAGCAATAGAAACTTACATTATCTGTTTATTTTTGTGTTCTAAATCACAATTAAGAATAACGTCAAAATGAATTTTATTAAACTAATGACAACTGTCACGTTCACTGACTTGATTTTTAATTTGAAATAAAAGTTTTTGGTTTTTTGTTAAAATTTGTGAGAACAATCGTGTTGCCGTTTAAAACTACGCAAGATTGCAAAGCACTTTTCAGGCTTGCTATGTTGGGTACTGAAACCGCCATTTTAAAATAAAGACAAATATTAATTTTTTTTTCTTAATTGTGTGTTTAATGAAGTATCTGAATTGCATTTTTAATGCATTTTTTTTCTTGAATATAAAAAGCAAAAGGTTACTTACGGTTTACAATCTCTTGCTAGTACTGGTAAAAGAGCAACCATCTCTAAAAACAAAACATAAATAAAGCAGTGATATTGCAAATAGAACTAATTCAGATACAACTAATTCTAATACACGACTTGCGCTAGACTTCCAATTTTCCAGATTTGTATTTAATTTTAAAGTTAGTACAGATGTATCAATAGAATTTTATAAACAAGGTTTAATTATTTTTCTTATTAGGATACTAAACTTTACATGTATGCATGTGTCAAATACGTAATTTAGTAGGTACAATTGTAAATGCTGTAAATCTAACCTCAAAACGTAAATGTTTATCATACTTCAGCAATTTTTCCTATAAGTATCAACTGATTTTATAGACAAGTTGTGCCATAAAATAATTGGATGACTGATGATTTGAAAAATTTAGCTGAGCATTTAAATTACAACAGTTGAAACTCAAATTGCAGAGTTGTAAATTGAATTGAATATGGAGTATATATCGAATTCGGCTCTCCTTACAAAACAAACATTAAATAACAGTGCCGTAAAGTTTTGCCGGTATTGCTGTTTTATTCATTTCAAGACTTAAAAGACTTGAGAATTACTAACATGTTGGTAAATTAAAACCACAGCAAAAAAGGTTATTAATCCAAAAACGGTCGATACGGACAAGAACACATCAACAACAAAATAAAAACTCAGAATAGAATAATTGCGCCAGAACATAACAAGTCTGAGTATAGAATTTTGAACTTAATAACGGTTTTTGCTGCAGTTGCAACATTTGTGTAATGCAAAGAGTGTGAAGAAAATATGTGAAACAACACAAACACGTGGCTTCGGTTTAAAGATTGTTGTGTTCTGCGATAATTGTAATCCTCGGTCCATTACTTTAAGTCTATTTTTTCTTTGTTTTAATGAAATAAATAAACAATTTATTTTTATTATGAAACCATTAAGAATAGAGCTGCAAGGTTGTAAATATTTTGCAGATTGATGAATTCGCCGCAATGTTTACTCAATCAACTTATGATATAATAGTTGTGCATATACATAGCTGCGTAAAAACGGTTGCTGTAAAACTTTTGAATAATAGCGTCACAGAACAGATTGCAATTATTCAGGTTTTTTCTAAAAAATAAAAGTTGATTCTATTGTGAAAATGTCCCAGCAATCTAAACAAAAATATGGAATTAAATAGAAAAGTAGGTTGTAACATTAGTGGATAAAATAAATAAGTGCATTGGATGTTCAAAAACAAATGGGCACACGATTTTGTAAGTTAAAAAAATTCAGTTGAGAACAATTGACAAGAAAACAAGCAAAAAAAAAAGATTTTTTTAGCAGTAAAAAACAACTAACTGATAAAATAATCAAGAAACTTACAGTATACTACGAATTAACTATCAGAAAAAAATATGATTTAATAAAAAACATGCGCAAAGCCATTTGGGCAACATATCATTAGAGTTCTACAAAAAAAAATCCCCGACAAAAGAAGTGTATGTATGGTGCTGAATCATAATGCAAATATAAATGCTATTCTACTGCAAGAAAATTAAATTCTTACAAGCTTGATTATAATTCTTTGAACAAAAAAAGTTTAGATGCTATTAAAGCAATGTACAAAGACTTAAACAATAATAAAAGCTATTATCAACTTACTTGAAAAATCAGGTCTAAAATTATTCCAAGTAAGCTCTATGAGAATTAAAATTCCTACCTACGTCGCTGCCAGCGCTTTCAACGAAGGTGCAGAAACATTACTTATAATTTTATATGCAATGAAAGTCTTCCTTGTTTATTTATATGTGCAGGGCAAGAACGAAAAACGCCTGTATATTGCAAAAAAAGAGGCCGCATTAAAATATTTGGCAGAAAAGAATGCTCCGCAGGAAACATTAAATCGACATCTTACAGACGGCAAATACAGCGGAAGCTTTTTATCAACTTTTTCTATATTCTGTATTCTTCTATTCTTTTTGATTTAGATTATGTGATCGTACCAATCCACTTGTTTTTTATTTTTATTATAAGTTTGTCTTCAATATAGTTTTTATTTGTTTTATTGTATTTTTTATTTTTTGAGCATATTATGTGATCAATTATACTTTTGGCATTTTTTCTTTGCTATAAAAATGTACTGATTATTATTGTTTATTTTTTCTCTTTAAATTAATAATATATATTCTACGTTTCAAATTTTTTGTTTATAATATGGAACTCACAGTTCTATATTGTTTGATACCAATTAAAATTCCTTTCAAATCTTAAAAGATCGAATCAAAGTAAGTGTTCTTTCTAATTTCTTTTCAGTTTGGCACTATTTTGATATTTTAGTTTAACACCCAGTCTTAGTTATTTAAGCAATATATTTAAAGCTTTAGTACATAAAATGTAACTCAAACTCTTGTCAGTAAATATACTACTACTAATTTGTGTGTAAAATTTGTTTAGTTAAAAAACGTCAAAAAATAGTTTACATCTCTCTAAAGACTTTTATATCTAAAGAAATTGTATATACAAATACCTAAAATTATATTATATTATGACCGTTTTTTATACACTTTTAATAAAAAGTTATTGTAGCACACCCTTTACGTTTTAGTTAAAATAATTATAAATGCAACAAAAAACTTGTTTTACAATTAACAAGTTTGTATGTACGCAACTTTAAAGTTTTTGTTGTGACATTTCACTAATTTTGCGTTATAACAAAAAATATATTATTTTGAATTTACATAAGTAAAATAATGTTAATGCTTCTATTAATTGTGCTTGTAGATATATAGTTTGAAGTGACGTTGTTTTATTATGTTTCGTATAATTATCAGCATAATAAACATAATAGTGTACAAACACAATTACTACTTTCATTATCGTAAATACTTTTAAATAGTAGTAAAATAAATTTTTTGTAAAACATATATGAATCTTTAAAATAATTTTAAACATTTGTAAGTGTAATGCATTTTTATATTTGTTTATTATTATTTAATTTTAGCTTAATGCTTCAAATAATAGTTATTTATGTAACTAGGGTGTAAAATGCTTACGCCTCAATCAACAAACTCTGATCTCGATCTCTAAAAACATTTCACACGCAGCTTGCATACAATATTTTTTCTACTATTGTAAAAATATGTGCTTATGTTTTCAACGAAGTAAAATATTTTATAATTACATTTAATAAGTATATTTTTTTTAACCGTTAGAATATAATTTCAATTTGCTAAATAACAAAAAAATATTTTTTTTACAAATAATTAGAATAAACGGCAAATGTAATAAACAGTTGGTAACGCTTTTTTGTAAGTAAAATATGTTATAAGTTGGAGTAAACTATGTATGTTTATTACAAATACGTTTAATACGGCGTTACGATTATAGTATGTTTTTTTTCATCGTGTACTAATAAAGCAAGAAAATACGATAAATAGTTTTTTCAGTAAAAAATCAATATGTTTTTTTGTTTAATTTTGGAACCTTTCAGCATTGTGATAACTTTAATGTGTTTTCACAATTATTACTAAGAATCGCAATTTTCACATATAAATTATTATTTTCAGATGATAATTCTTGTTAATTATTAACTAAAAGTAAACACTTTATAATATATAGTTGAGAAAATAACGTAACATAAAGTTAAACTAAAGTCTTAAAAATATTATTATTTGTTTAGAATCCACAATTGTTAGATTGCTTATCTATTAGGTTCTTCGCACTCATTAATTTTTGTATTGCTTTCTTACAGGTTTTCTTCAACGTTTTCCTTTTCGGTCTTCGTGGGTGTGTCTATTCTAGTGTTTCCTTAGATAGCCTGCAATTTTTCAATTGTTGTAGATGCAATTTTATTATTACAAATAAACCAACAAATTTAAAGTGAAATGAATAATTGAGGTTTTTTACAATTTTACTTTCATATATGGAAAGTATAGCGATCGAAATTTTTTTCAACATTATTTTGCATAATTTTACGTTTTAAGGTCTCTAAATCAAAATAAAAATTTTTGACAAAAAAATTTTGAGTGTCTGTGTGTGTGCAACGATGAACCCACGATAACTCTTTTCATATTATCTAGGCTTTATCAAAAAATTGGTCTGATAAAAAACCGGAAATGAGTGTATCCGACATTGTAACAGTTTGTTTTTATATAATTTTGTGCGTATGTAAATTATTTGAATTATTTTTACAGTTTCTTGTAGAGGTAATTCTTCCTAACAATTTATTCAAATAAAAAAAATTCTAACATTATCAGTTTATTCGATATTTTATTTATAATTTAAAATGAATTCACAAATATAATTTAGGTTCAAATCCTACCTGCAACGATTTTTTTTAGAATAAAATTCCATATCTTGAAAGGAAAGCAAGATGCGATAAAAATAATAATTTTTAGTGATTTACAAAGCAATGTCGAAACTTACAAATATAAGGGTTAGTCGATATGACAACATAAGCTCAATTTGCCATATTTCGGTTATATCTTAATTAATTAAATGAGAAAAAAATTTTAAAAATTATAGCATGCTAGAAAGTCAATACAAACGTACTGACTTCAAAGTGGTTTTATGACAACATAATCTTTAAAAAAATATGTAGATATTCCTTCATCATTCCTTATAGGAAAGTCGTGTGATGGCCACACCAATTTTTTTTATGTTTTAATTTCTTGAATTTTTTGAACATGTACACAGGAAAAGTGAACACAAATCACAATTTACTAAAATAATATATTTATGAAAAACTAAATTAACACACTATTTTGTTTTTATGAATAGTTGCTTAGTTTTTAAACAAATACTTCAAAAAATATTAAAATAAAATAAATATGATTTCAAACAAAAACGATTAAACATTTTTAAACTGTATTGAAACTAATAAGGATTTCTTCTAAAAATAGATTTTATTTGGAAAGTATTTATAAACAAAATTATGTACAAAAATATTATTTAAAAATAGATTTTATTCATTTAAGAATTGGTTGTTTCTTTGGTTTACCCTTTACAACGATAACGTGTAACATGTTTGAAGTTCAATCCTGGCAGTTTCTAAATCTAGCACATGTATTTAAAAGTAATAGCTCCTTGCGCTAAGCCAGCAGTAGGTAAAATTTGGTTAATACTATAAACAGTGTTGTAACAAATACTTTCTCTAGTATACGATTATAAGCGACTTTCGACTGCTACAAGTTTTACTTCTGGTTTTGGCTTGCAAGGAAAGAATAGAACCAAGCCTAAAAAGTTTGGGTATCTAACTACGTTGTGGTCTAAGCCAAATGTCGCTTATAATCGTAACTAAGAAAACCACAATATGTTAAGATTCCATAATTTTTCTAGTATCTAGATACAGATACAGATACTTTTCATAAATTATATCTAGATACAGTTAGATCATTTTTCAAAAAAAGTATGTTAATACAGTTACAGATAATTAAAAAAAAGTATTTAGATACTGGTCAGATACATTTTTAACAAAATCTGTTGTTAAATAAAATTTAAAACAAAATATCTATTTTGTTTAAATCAAAAACACAATAACCTCACATAATCAACTTTATTGCATAAAATACAATTTTACAAGTTAAGTTTATTTTGTTTTAAAATTAAAAGCATTATAAATGTCTCGTCAGACATTCTATTTTGACATAAAGTTAATAAGTTACCGCAACCAACACTAAAAACTTGTATCTGTTGTTTGATTTTCGTACCATTGATTTTTGTTCTGACCTTTGTATTTACGTTCGTTTTAATTTGGCGTTACATTTGTCATTTATTGAGTTGTCTTAAGATATTTGCTAGTTGATTGACGTATTTTAAATCATCTTTGTTATTTTAAATTTTAAATAATTTTTGTTTTTAAGTAATTTATTGTTTTGTGTTGTATTTTGGCAGTTTATTGACGTATTTCAAATTAATGATATTTTAAATTTTGAAAACGTTTGAGATTTTTAAATACTGTAAATTGTATTAGGATATTTATTTTTGTCGGCTGCTAAACGAACAGTTGTTTAATTTATTTTTTTAGATTTAATTACTTTCAAGAAACATTCAATTGTTTAAAAGTTTATGATTTTCCGTCATATTTCTAAGCCGTATCCTTTCTTAATTTATTCTAATACTATTGTTTCTTTAACAATTTTTTTCATTAGTTAGTGCAATTGAAATATATGCGTGTGTCAATACTGAGGAAAGGTTTACAGATTAATTGACGTTTTTTGAGTAACCATACTGTAATAAAAAATGCACAGATATCGCAAATCAAATCAAACGGAAGTAGAGTCGTATGATAGTTCACCAATTGTTTGTTTTAACATTTGTCCATGAAATGCCTAAGAATTGTTTTTTATAATTTCTTCATCGCTGGAAGATAATAAATCAGCAACACCAATGGCTTATAAAAATTTTTTTGTGATAACAAATTATGAGCGACATCGTTCATTATAAAGAATTGTTGCGCGCTGATAAAACATAGTTTCCACTGACATATCTAAAAAGAAACCCGATAGTGTTATTTCAAATCCATGCATTTTAACAAACATCAAATAGGCCGGCGTCACTAATTTTTTTAATTTTTGTAGTTCAATTTGTTTGCTCTTTATCTCTCCAAGAAGAACGGAAATTGTGCTCGGCATTGAATTTGTATTATCTAAATTATTTAAATCCAAACACTCGCGGCTGTTGTTTTCCATTTATAGCTTTAGTAGTATATAACAGTTTAGTGCAAAACAATTGCAAACTAGAGGGTACATCTTTTATAAAAAATTATTCTAGAAAAGCACAAAAATAAGTATTTGGTGTAGTATAGTATAAGTATGTTGGTAACGTTTAGTTTCTCTTTTCCCAGTGATGTGCGGCAAAAAATAGAAAACAAACAACAAAATCTCAAAACATCAAACTTTATTTGACAAAAAATATTTTCAAGGCAAAAAGTCACCTTCAGAAAGCTCAAATAATTAATATTGCGTTCACAAGCATGTTATGCGAGGAAAGGTCCAAAAATTCAGATTCACGTCCACTGACTGTCATCGGATAAATGTAAAATTTCTTCTAGACACAATCAATTTTAGAGCCAAAGTGGAACTTTCAGAAATTTAGCCCGATTTTGATTGAATACGCTTGGATTAAATAAGTCATTCACTGATTAAATATACAATTTATATCGCGTGACAATTGCTTCACCACACTCTAATTAGTTAACGCGCATTTTAAAAAAAACAACGACAGTAAATGACTACTGAATTTTACCCGAGTTTTATAACGGTTCACAGTTCAACAGCTTTGAAGATTATGACACGATTTGAGCTACGTTTCTAAATCCTGTTAGATGTAAAAATTGCAAAGTGGAGATTTCACTTTTGGAAATGTGCATCCACAGTTTATAAATTGGATTTTTTTAACAGTTTATCGCGTTTGCGATTCCCTGTCATTTCTAATGTAAACTTACAGCAGACTGGAGTCGCAATAAAAACATTTTGCGACGCAAAATATTTGACATGTTTTTTTTATTAAATTCTCTGTGTTCTTAGCGTGATTTTTTGGCGTAAAAGAAGTAAAACTAATGTTATAAGCGACTTGTCAATTGCCATAGACAAAAAAAAGAAATAATAATTTTTTTTTCTCCATTTACAACAAAAAAGCAAACAAAAAATCTCGTTTAAGCGATACAATTAAATTTAAATAATTATTCTTATTTTTTTCGCGTTAGACAGTATCACAGTTCATTGCATCTCTCGTAGAATAATAAAATAAAAAACTTACAAACGTTATGCGTTTGTAAGTTTTTTATTTTATTATTAAATAAATTTAACTAATGTCTGACCTTTATCATTAACTAGAACTATTTGGAAATCCTGTGCTATATAAAAACTGGCGTACAATCTACTTAAACTTCAATTTTTGCTTATACTTTGCTTTACTTGTATTTGTGCACAAATTTCTTCTAGCTGTAAGTATTAAACGAAGTCTACGCTAGACGTCTAAGATTCGGTAAGTAATTTAATGTTTTATTAATCTATCTGCTGTCTTGTTTTTACATCATTCAAAAGCGACATTTCATATCTATATAATAGTTTCTATTCAATTTCTTTCATTTTAAACATTCTATTGCTAAGCACCACTGTTTTGCAGTTATTTAACCATAAGAATTCTAATGAATGTTTGTGCATTATAATTTTGTTACTCTTTGTCAATGTCGTTTATGTAACAACGTTTGGTGAATGTTGTGTTATCTACTTATGTACTCAATCTTGATTATATTAAAATCACCTGTAATATTTTATTGTCTTAAAATTATTGACTTATTAAACTGTTTTCTTCTACTTGTTTAATTTGCTTGGATTTTATTTAGTCATTGTGTGCCTGCATGAACCTTTTTTTGTCGCAAAATTTTGTCGCTGTCTTTTTCCTATTATCGAAATTATCCTACAAGATAATTTTGGTAACGTTTAATTTAAATATCACCGTTTTATAACATACTCTATTTTAATTACTTCGATCAACTTTCTACTTGTAGACGAAATAAACTAGACGCAGTAAGGTCTACAATCGGAAACTACCTAATTCATAAAATTTTTTTTCACACTTATTTATTTACATTCATTTATACTAGTGTTAACTGTTTTTTTGATCTATTGATACCTAAACGTGCTATGCATTATCAATAATTTTATTTCTAATCTAATTAAAATTGAGATATTATGGTCAAATATGTAGATATAAGTCTAAAAGTAACAACAGTATACAAAGACACTATTTGCTTTTTTTTGTTTTTTTAAATAAAATATAACGGTATCTATTAAAAATTATTACAAGAACTGTGTATCGACTTAACAAACATTGTTTTTATTTTTTTAGGTATTTATGGCAGAAGTGTTATAAATTTATTGTCAAATATTACTTACTAAAAACTGTAAAATTATATGAACTTATATAAGACTCAAAACACCAAAAATGCCGTGCATATTTTTTACTAATGCAATGTAGTTAAATGACTAAAGTTTCCATTAATTTAATTTATTACATTATATGTATTTTAAAATACTAAGGCAATGATAAGTATTTTATGTTTAACAATATTAGTATAAAAACTTCAATCGTTAAAATTGTATTTAAGAAAACATAATTTAAGACAGTATTATATGTTTTGTAAGTCGTACGTATAAGAATAAAATTGTATTATTGATAGGACATTTGTTAATTATGTAATAAATAATAAGTAAATTTTAGTTTTAACAGTTACTGTTTAAACAGTAATCATTTCTTTAGTATACTTATAAACTGTAGAAATTCTAACATTTAAATACACGTTTTAAAATTATTTTCATAAGTCAAGCAGTAAATTTAATTTTCAACAAATAAAATTTAAAATATTAAATTTTATATTTCTATTGTAGTGACAAAAATTTATGTATATTTGGCATTTTCTCAAATTTAAGAAAATACATTTCTAAAAAATATTTATAATGACGGAAATTTAATTTTGTATTCTAGAAACATCTCCACCTGCTATCTAAAAGCTACAAACATTTACAAATACAATATTTGAATCGTGCAGTTTTAGAGATGCTGACGATATACAGCTGCACGCTGAATTGAATATAAAGTTTGCGTTTAAAAAATAATAGGAATATTTTATTTTGATTTGATAAATTTTTGACTATTAAATTTTTTTAAATAATATTTTAAATTAACGCATTCACGCTTAAAATATTTAATTTAACATTAATTGAATTATTTAAAAGCTTTCTGTGAAACATGTGTAATACATATAACCGGTTAATTAAATTGTTGTTTATGTAATATTTCAAGTACCTTACTGTTAAATTTAAACGATATAAAATTGTGATAACCGTTTTTTATTGCCAAAACTTAAAGGACCAAGTGTTACACATTGCGCAATCTAGTCAGCTTATTGAATATTTATTTTTATAAAACCTATTTATTTATATGTTTGCATTAAACTTTTCATTGCAAACAATTTCATATTATTGTATATGTCTATAGTATTATATAAACAATAATAATGTGTATTAAATACTATACTCTCCCAATTCAAAATAGCGATTTAAAACATTTAGTTTTTTAGTTCTCTAATTCTCTTAATTTTACTTTTTTTGTGGATCATTTCTTTAGCATATCTTTTACCGTGCTATATACTACAGTTCTTTTTTTTTCAGCATGTCTGCTAAATTAGGACCAGTGTAATAATTTTCTATTGTCAAACAATGACCACAATCAAGTAAGTTTTTTAATAAAGACGTCACATTTGGGTTGATCATCATCATCTTTCTACTGCGCATCAAATTTTGAACCAATATCGGTATAAATAATTAAAGAACAAATTTATTGTTGCATAGTGTACTAGAAGAAAAACATCGAGCACTCAAGGAAGAAGAAAAACTAATGTATATGATACGGTAAGACTTAATCGCTAAAATATGTCAAAGGAAATATCCACAAAAAAGCTAAAATGGAGAGAATTTATTAAGAAAATTATGCATTTAAAGTGGAAAGACAAAAATTACGTTTATTTTTTATCTTCTATTTATTATAAAGATATGGTAGAAGTAAAAACTGAAAACAAATTACAAACAGTACTTAAGCATGTCGTCAAGAACTATAATTTAACTGTAGGAGGAGTAAATCAAGTTGATCAGCACCTAGTTAATTATTAGGAAGCGCGGTAAACAGTATATTTAAAAAAAAATTGTTGTAATTTTTGAAATATTTACATACACAAGTGTGTCAGTAAGATCATAAACTAGATATGAAAAAAATTGAAATAAACTGTTTACGGTTCACATAGTACTATTATTAAAGTGTTGAAACCGTTTTCTACAAGCATGTTTTGAATGCTCGATGTTTTTCGTTTATTATATTACGCAACAATAAAATTGCTACTACATGAAATTAACGCTAGTTTTGTATAATATGGTGCGCTAATTCCGATTTTGCAGCGCGTTTAAATTGAAAGCAATAACTAAAAGTCACATTATATAAAAAGCTTGTACATATTATGATAAACATCAGTCAAAATAATACGCATTTAAGTGATTTCGTATAAGACAATTTTGTGATTTGGTATATAGTAAATCAGTAAACAAAAAATTAATAAGCGCAGTTATATAAACAATCCGAACTGTTTTTGTTGCGTTTGTAGCAAGTAAATGACGTCCGACCAGCGCAACCAAAAGACTACGTATACCTTACAAACATTACTTTGGATGTGAAATTGCAAATCAAACAAAATTCTGTGTTCTTCATCTATGTTGCACTGTCTGTTACTTCAGCCTAACCTAGTAGTTAAACTGGAGGCGAAACCAAATGCATTTTGTTGTTCTCATGATTTGGAGGAAGCAGAAAGATTACCACTTGGATTGCTACTTCTGCTTGACGAACGTATCCGGGTAATGCAAGAACAAGTCAAGAATGCACTATCTAAATTGTCAGCCTGCTCTAAAGTCTGTGGTGCATGGTACAGGTATTACTTAGTACCAATTCCTTTTTCTCACAATAACAATTCAACGTAGTTAATAGTGTTGTCCTTAATAACCCTTACACGTACATTACTTTTTTTCCTGTCGTGTTAGAGCAAATCTGATTCTCGTTGTGGTTTCAGTCCATATAAATTACTATAATCCAGTAACAAAAAAATTTAATTTTATATATAGAAAAAAAAACACGCGTTAGAAAACGTAACGTTGACGTTTACTAAACTTTATTTCAGCATTGACTAATTTACTAAAATAAAAAATTTGGAAAAAATTAACCAAGAAAAACTGTTAAAATACTATAAATTATCTTGGTTTAAACAGATAAAACAAACTAAAAAATATATAATATAAGTTTTTTAATTAAAATGATAAAATAGTAATAAGAAAGCAGGACACATGTTACATTGTAATATAGTAAAGAAACCTTTTTAATAATTTAGAAACAATGTTAAATAGTTATATCAAAAGCATTGTTGTACTATACTTTTATATAAATAAAATTTTAACATATTTATTTTGTATAACACATAAATTGAAACAAACATTCTTTGTCATAACGTAATATAGCTTATATATTTACACTATACGCTATTAAATGTTTTCGTAAATTTAAATGTATATATTTAACGTTTTATTATCATAATAATGTAGTTACTTTACAAATTATTTTAATTAAATTATTTTAGTTTTAGTTAATGGTTTTAAATGATAAATACTGCTTTTTAAATGCAGATTTAAAAAACAATTACTATCTTTGCTTTGAAAAAAAAATTAATATTTTATAATTTAACAATTTTATAAATTTATTTTTATCTGTTGAAAAAACAACTAGAAATATAATTCAAAATACCAACCTATGTTTACACCTTACATCTGAAAGTACACTTTTAAATTTAATAAAAGTTGAATAACTTAGAAAGTGCTTTTAAATCAAGGTTTTATTTACAGTTAAAATGAACAGAAACAAGTCACATCAGGTATATTTTAAACTAAATTTAGCGTTTAGTAATGGTAAGATACAAGAATTCATACTAAATTTGTTACACTTTCTACTAAGATTCTCTGATACAGTTTTGATTTTATACTTACGTTGCGTATATTAAATTAAGTAAACTGATTTATGCAAATGAACTTTGTTAGTGCAAATTTTTTATACACGTTTTTAACTTAAACACATTTTTTAAATAAAAGATGCGAATAAAACACATGCTAAAAAACTATTATTAAAACACTTTACTTTAATTAATTATTTCTAAATAAAATTAATTTCTATTTTATCAACATATATATTGTTACAAAAAAAACATTTAGCATTCATTGTATGTTAAAACTGTTAAAACTCGTCAATCTAGTATTCTGTATAGTATATACGTAATTACATACGTATATTTTTAAATTAAGATTTTATTCAAAATTAACTGTTTCATTTTGCTTATAAACATTCCACTACATAATACAAACATTCTAAATATAGATATATCCTTAAGCTGGATTATGTATCTATGCAAATTTGTTATACATTTAAAATAGTAAACTTTGATTAAATTATTTGTAATTGCAACCATCTAACATTCGTGTATGTTTTCAGATATCAATTATTATTGTCTTTACATTTAATAATTCAACAAAGATATTTTACTAACAAAATTTGATATTGTGAAATATCTACCTTTTTTACAGACAAAAATTAAATTGAAAAATATTTAAAGAATTTAACAAAAATGTTGTGTTACAATTTTTTTACTGTAAAAATGTTTTTAACTTAATATTTTGACAAAAGCTATAAAGCGTAACTTAAAAAGCACAATTTAGTACGTACATTAAATTTTATGAAGTAACAAATTATTATATGTAGGAGGTAATATGTACAAAAAATAAATCACAAGTAATACATTTTTAGGTAACATAAAAAACAGTATTTCAAAACTAAAAATAGAGATTTTTACGAAACTTATAAATTAACTAAAACTAAATTTGTACACAGTTATTTAACAATTAGATAAAAAATAGGAATTTATCTGTTTCGTATTTTTAAACTGTCTTTAATAATTTATAAAAATATTCTGTAAAAATATATTTTTTTTTAATTTTAGAATTGTTTGTTACTGTGTTTATCTTCTAAATTCTTATCTTCTTTTGGTCTTGACATTCAATAATTTTTGATTATGCGTTACTTAATTCTAAAACGTTTTATGTCTCTTTCTAAGTATTTTAATTATTCACATTTTCGTGTTTGATTTGTTATTGTGTGATAATTCAATAAAAAGTTTAGTAACGTAAATTGCCCATGTTTGTGATCTGTTGGATTGTTTCGCGGTAAGTTTTTTTTCTAAAAGGTTACTGTAATAATTACTTTAATACTAATATTGTCTTGAGCTAACAAGTTTTTTAATAAATTTTAGTAGCCTAATAAAATGCTCATATACAGAACGAAAAATAAACAGTAATAAGTTTTGCTATTTCTAAACAAAGAGTTGTGTTGCATTAGTTACGTAATAAGCAAAAAAAATCTCGGACGTAGCAAAATAAAAACTAGAAATCTACATAAAACTAAATGTTCATAATCCATTATTATTTTAGAACGAGTGTGCAACAGATGGAAAAGTTGAAAACTCAAATAAAATTTAAAAAAAAGACATGTTGAAGTTAAAGTCAAATTTGACAGATTTAGTAATAAATGTAGCAGCAACG
Source organism: Aquatica leii (assembly GCA_035610365.1). Classification (NCBI taxonomy): domain Eukaryota; kingdom Metazoa; phylum Arthropoda; class Insecta; order Coleoptera; family Lampyridae; genus Aquatica; species Aquatica leii. Next base: position 73,545,731 of record CM069433.1, read on the forward strand.
TTTTGTTTTTAGTGTTTTTTTTATTTTTTCAAAAAATAATGTAAATTTACAAAAAGCAACACAACAAATAATGTACGTTACTCTCGTCAAAAATATCATAGCATAACTCATTCACATGCGCCCTCGCACCGCATTAACGTTCGTTATGCTATGCCTTACTTTTGACCCTTGTAGTGTAAGTTACTAATGTATTTTATTGTTGAAATCTGTATTTATATGTGTGTAAAAAAAATTTAAAAAACTTAGTTTGTGTGATAGTGGGTGCATAGAAAGAAAACTGATAGTAGTAGTAGTATACGGTGGTTCTTGGTTTTCTATAAATCTAAAATGTTAAAGTGTGAAATTTAGTTCTTGATTGACTTTTCTACAGTGAAAAAATTTTATTGTGAATATTATTTAAAATATAAAGAAAGACATTAAGTAATAAATCGGACTTATTAAAAATACAATAAATGTCGTTGACATGTTTCTAAAAGATTACGCAATTTTTGAAAACTTCGGATAGTATTTTTCTAGGTTTTTTCTTCTGTTTGTAAGTAGATATTATTGTTAAATTTAAAAAATATTTTGTTGATACTGATACGAATGAGGTATTTAGTTACATAATTAAGAAAATCTGCAAAAATAAGTAGGTTTAAATTTAGAATAAAGTTTTGAAGAAATTGTGTTGATCACATTGTTATGAAAATTATTATTAGGATTTTTAGATAACACGTATTCTACAAAGGCAGTGAAAAAATTAAATTAACTTTCATTAATAGATACTGCAAGGACAAATTTTAGACTTTTATTTAAAAGGGTTAATTCACAATTATTTAAAAATTCAGTATTAGTTGAATTAATTTTTGTAAAAGTTAAAAGGATGTGAATTGTTAAATTTAAGAACATTAAAATATTTACATAAGATTTTACTTGCTGATGATAAATATTCGACACGCATACTATTAAGTGAAAAAATAACTCGTTTACCGTCTGAGCTTATCGCTATGTAAACTTTATTAGGTTATTTAGTAGTAGGTAAAGCTAAAAACAAAGAAAACTGCATGTAAAGTTTTTTCGAAATAAAAGAGGTTTCAGTTATCTCAATGTTAACACCTAATAAGCAAGAGTGGAAAAGTATTAACAAAAACACTGCTACAAGAAGTACCGATGGTTGTTATATTGTAAAATTACCATTTTCGCGTGATTCGAAACTTCTCGGCGACTCATGAACACTTGCAAAACAGCAATTTTTTTATTAGAACGTTGTTTGTTATCAAATCCTACAATAAAATTCTGATGTGACAAATAATTCGAAATTATTTAAAAAAAAGATTATACTCGCCCGGCACATTAAATTAATTCAAAATTAATAGAATACGTGATACTGCATCTTGCAGTCATACGCAAAGAGAAACTTACCACTAAAATTCTTATGGTTTTGGATGCTAGTACAAAAACAAATAGTTGAAATAATAATAATTTGTATGTTTTTTGTATAGATACTTTGCTGAATATATTAAATTTAATTCCAACAAGACTATAAAACTGATATGTCTTCATTGAATACCCGGTTTAGATTATTTCATTTTTACCGTCCATATACGTAAACGTAAATGCACCAAACGTAATATTTTGTCTACTATTGCCAGACTATAGAATTTAATGGGATTTGTCGCACCAGTGATACTACTTGAAAAATTAAATATTAAATCTCTTTGGCAAAACAAAATAGATTTAGAAACAATTAAAACATCTCATTATGCAGGAGTTGATCGAAATAGTATTTTATTATTATTGGAATTTTTTAACGCGATTAGTGTATTTAGATGTGTATTTCTAAATGAGGAAAAGTTTTTTGTTAATTTAATGTAACAGTTCTAAATTCAAATTGTAATTTTATACGCCAATAAGGTAGGCAACTAGCCATTAAATATTTCGGAAACGCTCGAATTATGATAAAATTTCGATTCCACTTTTAATATCATTTTATGTGGGTTTTGCCAATAGTATTTCAATGAAGGTATGGGAGAATTGTATCTCCTTGCTAAAATAAAGCAAATTTGAAACCTTCTTAATTAAGCAATAGCATAATTATAGTCTTTGTTAGAAATATCAGTATGCTATTTGGTCTAAATAAAACTATAAGTTTCGTTTTGATTTAATCGGTGCCCTTAAATTCATAAAGGGGTATGTATTATTTAATTGTTAATTCGTTACCTAATCTAAACGATTCACAGCATCTAGTAACTACTACCACACTTTCGCTGTTGAATAACAACAAAAAAAGAGATAATCAAAAGTCCAGGAATGCGAACAATGCGAGATTCGATATTGGTGACCGATTGATAACCCGTGGCTTGCTAAAATTTGGATTGTCGTTCCTTCGACGTCATTACAATTAATAAATTCTTTGGGAAAAACTTTATTAGGAAAACAAAAATAAATAAATAAATGAAATAAGTATATTCTATAAACTGCGTAATATCAATTAAATTATAAGATTGTAAACTGGTAAGTGGACGTTTTATTGTTATCATTGAGTTTTGCGTGGGATCGATGCCGATTGATCAGCCATTGATTAGCTCTGGTTTATTTGTTTATAAATGTTGCATGATTATTAGGTTTATGATTACGTCAGAAGAGTATGTTAATGGTATTATTTGTGCACGAATAATCAGTTAATCGGTATCAACGTTTTGAAGTCAGTTTTGTTATTTGTGATTACCAAGTAGTTTAAGCCACTCAAAAGGTATTTTTTTCATAATTGTATATATCTGCACCTATGCGTTTAATTTCACTTTATTAATAGATTATTAAGTGTAACTCACAATAAAATTTTGTGACGGGTATCAGTGCTTTGAATTTGATGTAGTACGGTTCCTGTTTATGTGCTAATATCAGAGGAGGTTTTACTAAACAGGTGGCGCCCATTTAAATTTTATTTCCCACTCCCTTCTTCGATTTGAGTTGATGACCAGGGTCCTCCTCAAAAAGCTTCTATCTGTAGGTACTTCGCTGTTTATATTATCGAGTGCGTCACAAAATCTAAGGTAGTCTCTTGAAAAGTTAAACAACACTTGCTCGATTAGAACTATCTAGCTGTAAAATTATTGTTTTTGCGTTTTACGAAAGTACAACTGTGTTATTTGTGTTTGAAAGCCAATCCGAGATCACAGTTTCCATTGATAAGAAATCTGCTTTAGTACTGCATTTGAGAATCTAAACTTTTCTTACATACTGGTGTCGACTATGCTGGTCCACTAAACATTATTCTACGTAGGCAACGATGTGTTTGCCGTCAAAAAGCATATATCAGCCTTTTTATTTGTTTTATAACCCATGCAGTACACACTAAAGTTGCATCGAATTTGTCTACTAAAGTTTTTCTTAACGCTTCAAAACGGTTTTTATCCAGAAGGTGACCCGTAAACGTAATGTATTCAGATTCTGGGACTAATTTTGTAGGTGTTAAGTGAAATCTGAATTCATTACACTAGTAATTAAACGCTTCTGAATATTAAACTAAAATTGATCACTACGAGACGTTCCTATAGAATGGAAAATGAATCATCCTAGCTCTCCACATTTTGGTTCTATGTGGAAAACCAATATTAAATGCATTAAAACGCATCTGACAAAAATAATCGGCAATCAGTTATCCACTTATGAAGAAATGACAACAAAGCTCTTTTAAATTTGCTACCATTTTCTGTTCTTAGTTCTGATTTTTGTAAACTATTAACACTTACACTTTCTAATTTTCTGACGTTTACTTCTTTAAAATCCTTTCCCGCAAAATATTTTTCAAATCAAAATTTAAGTATTTTAAAACAAAACCATGCCATTGATCATCTTATTAAATCTTTTTGTAAACAATAGAAAGTTGAATGTCTTAACACCCTACAAACACGACAAAAATAAATTACAACATTCAAATCAATAAATGAAAGTACTGTTGTTATCGTTAAATATGAAAATACTACACCTCTTCAGTAGCAAAAATGTAAATACTACAAGTGGAGTGTATCGCATAGCAGTAGGAAATCTCTGTTCTTTGCCGTTTTTAAATTTTACTACGCGTTAATTATCTTTATTTAAATGCCACGTTAAGTTATTTTTATTTTAGTTAACTTTTCTTCTAATTTACTTTGTTTAAGAATTTGATTATTAGTTTATTAAATGTTTTGTTTTTTGGTGCTGTCTAAATCGTTCCGACTACTTGCTATATTCTTGTAAGGGTTTATGATGTACATTTAATATATTTTAATATTAATTTTGGAAACAGATTAGTTTCATCCCTTTCTAGGCGGGGATCAAATATATAATGCTATTGAGCAGGTGTTTTAATTTTACTTCAGCATTAACAGACCCGTGCCTTATTTATATAGTTGTAAGGCCGTTACGATTTTATTAGTTGTTGTACATACCTTCTCGCCGCAACGCTATTTATTTAACAATAAAATCTACTAATTCAAAACTAAATATGCCGTTGCTAGCAAAATTAAAATTTCCCTAAATTGTCTACATCGTCATCAATAAGCAACATAAATAAGCCCTTCCTCATCATTTACCGACACACAGTAGCTTCCTGTATTTGTGTGGAAGTTTCTTGCCCATCGGTGCTTTTAATATAAAAGATAAATTAAAAAATTATACATTCCGCTATAGCGCCAACAGTACATACCAAATCTTTAGTTGCAGGAAGTTACTTTCTAAATACCATTTTTGATTTCGGATTTTATAAAATTGACGAAAAATTTTGATTTTGCTAATTGTGCTTTTTTGGAGTTATTAAACAATTTGGGAGTTGTCAATTTTGGTTGTTTTTTGTAAGTTAAACATTCCTTTAAGAACCATATGTTTAATGAAAATTTCATTTTATCAAATGTAAATTTTTTATGTGTATATAGACATTCTTGCTTCGACTAGCATGTATTAAATTGCAGATTAGATTTAAATTAAACATTATCATAACTAGATTTAATTAAAAATTCAATCCTTCTTAAAGTTTTGGAAAAAATTGAAAATAATAAAAATTAAAAATTGCGGAAATTGCTAAATGTAAATTGTAGTATAAATGTTAATTCAGCAGCATCAAGAAGTGTCTGTGCTAGCAAGTGTTTTCAAACAAAATGAATATTAAAGATGCATGAGCGATACTACTACACTAACTGCGCCTAACTTTGGTAAAAAAAATAAAGAACTATTAACGGATGTCAAAAGACAATGTGCGATTAAATAGTTTATAATTCATAAGCGTCTATAGATTCATAGATTACAAACAGTAAACAATGTGTCTCAAAAAACAGTTATTTATTAATTAGAATTAACAATACTTTAAAAAAATTGTCAAAACCTAAGTGATCCTTAGCGTTGAATTTAATTAAATAGTTATTTACGATTAAAACTTAAAATCCGTAAAAAACGGAGTTTACGATTAGATTTGGTTTGTTGCAGTTTATTTTGAGCTGTGTAACGTTTCTATGATGTTTGAGCGTTTGTTAAAGACTATATTGTAAAAATTATCTTCAGAAACGTGTTTGGTTTATCAGAACAACGTGATTGAAACTGAAAAGTTGTTTAAAAACATTTATATAATTCAAGAGAAATATTTTAACAACTTTCTACGGCAAATGTACCCTAAAAAAATGCCACGTATTTAGAAAGGAGGTGCAATATTTTAAATACATCCTATTTAGAGATTAGAGTAAAAATTGACCTATACCAATTTAATCAGTATACGCGTAGCGAACATCAACTATTGCTTTTTCTTACAATTTATTGATTATAAGGTTTTAAGAGCTATGTAGCCTACATACGTACAAACAAGATATAAACGCTTCTAATCTTTTAGAGTAGCTGTCTGTTTGTTTCAGTTTTTGTACATTTTTCAATATAACGCATCATAGATTTGTTAATGAAAACTTTTTAAAAACTTGTAAGTGTTGCCAACGTTTATGTTCTAAGTATGTCTTACATGCACATTCGTTTTTCAAACTATTAATTTTTTTATTTATTGTTAACAGCGTGGTTTGTGTTTTAGAAAAACTTTATAAGTGCTTATTTTTATCATCGTCACTAGGACTACTATTTCTAAAAAATAGAATGCAAAAAAATGTTAAAAATAAAACAAGAAAAAATTAGAAGTAATTTAAATTGACACAGATTATTTTGGCTTAATCTATGTTATAGTTATACTACGTGTATCTGATTAACAAGTTGTTGTTTTAGAAGGAAAAATTCGAGCAAAAATGGAAGCATAGAGCTTCTTTAAACAACATTTAAAAAAATAAATAGTATATTATAAATATGTTGCATTACATAGTTTCTTAAGGTTGTTGACACTGTGAATAAAAGTAAACCGTGCAAATTTCTTCTCATCAACTTGCTAATGCCTAAAATAAAAATAAGTACAAAATAATGTTATTAGATAAAGAGTAGTTAAATTACCGTGTTTATATTTATATTTAATGTCAATTTATTTATCTTTAAAATAAGCAATATAATTATTATCGTTTGTAACCTTTTTAACATAAAATAGCATAATTATTAGTAGTTTTTTAGAGTCATTTACGAAATGACCTAACGGGAAAGCCGCCACTGCTAGTCATCTGTTAGTTATTCTGCTAATACAAAAACGCCAACAATTTTTTAAATAAAATTAAATGTAAAAAATAATATTAATTTGAATGAATTTGTTAATATACACGCATTCCTTAGTTTGGAATTTGTTAAAAGCTTTAATTACATAATGTTTACATTTAAATACATCTAAAAAAATTTAATAATAAAACACATTCTTTTACCGATTAAACTTTAAGCAATAAAAACAAAATTAAAGTTTTGAACAATTTTACTTTGGGTACTAAAAGTATGTAAACTACACATTAAAGTCTGCTTAGAAAAACTTTTTAATAAAAAAGTAAACAAACCTTTTGTGTTCTGTTTATATTTTTTTATGCTATTACTATTACAACTTAAAATCAATATTTTGTACCAAGTTTAAAAGCATTAATATTATCTTGTATGAGTATTATATTTAACACAAAATCGTGCATAATAAATTGTACATAAATTACTAAAAAACGTTATTTTAGTATTTACACAAGTAAAAGTCAAAGTTTAAGCCTTGCTGAATTTAAATATAACAAATTACTTGATGTTAAAGAAGTTGCTTTGTAATTTAAATTTAAATTACCTACATTACAATTACTTAAAAACTAGATTAATACAAAATGAAAAGAAAATCTGTTTAAAAGTTAAAATTTATGCAAAATGACTTTCACTTTTAATACCTAAGAAAATGAAAATAAAATAGAATTTTTATCTTTTCGTGTAATTAACACTGTTGCATTTGTTTTATAATGTACTAAAGGATGTAAACGTAACGTTTAAAAACAAATGTATTTTTAAAATTATGAAAAACAGTTTCATTTTTTACAATAAAAGTCAATGACACAAAACAAATTTTCTTATATCTCAAACTATAAAATTTTTGTAAGCGATTTTATTAGATTTGGACATAAAGTTTGTATAACTATATTATTATTGATGTCTTACTTTTAAAAAGGTCTACATAGACATCATCATCAGTACTAAGTGGCTCAAGTAGAACATAACTACGATATGAACATTATTATACAAAAGAGTAAAAAAACAAGATGAAAAATTAACGAAATTTACCAAAATAATTATGAAGCAACAACATAATACTACAAATAATTAAATGCTGAAAAACTAAGGTTTTATTGTTTTAACGTATTCAGTTTATTTTATAATGTTTAAATAATTATATAATAATCAATAATTATAATATAAAAACATATAGCTTATAAAATATTATTAAGAAATACAATTTATTAAAAAAATTACTGTGACGTGAAAACAAAATTGTCTATACGTACATTATACTAACACATTGATAACTACTTTTTTTTATATATTTTAGAGTGTTATTACGTTTTCTTTTAATTTTTTTATCAACTTAAAAATTTATCTATGCTGACACATGCGTTAAGTATCAATTTGCAAAAAGTCTCTTTTAGTAAGCATTTTTACAGTGTTAAAAAATTAACACAAACTTAAAAAAACGTATCTACATTTTTTTTATTACTGTTCGAATAAAAGGAAGCTTGCAACATGTCTAATATATAATTGTTTTTTTACGTTAAGTTACGTTACTTAGGTTCAAATTTGTTAATTCTTTGTTACAAACTATTAGATTAATAACGTGTGTGAGAAATACTGTACTTGATAAAATACAAATACTTTAGAAAATGGTTTCCTAAATAGCGAACATGTGGAATTTGACATATACCGCATGTAACACTGACCCAACTTTATGATATTGTTTGTAACGTAGACATATTTGTTATAATATTAAAAATCAAGAATTTAATATTTAATATTATGTTGCATAAAAAAAATTAATTGTGATTAAATTAAATATAATTTGCTACTTTTTTGTAACTTACATTAAATTTAATTCGGTTTTAATTTTAAAAAATATTAAAAATGATTTTTATAGCTTAAATATAGCCTAAAAAAACTAATAATTTATCAATTTAAATTAAACGATCTAAGACATTTATTAATAAATTGTAGTTTTTTTTAATAACAATACAACTAAAAATATGTTTTTAAGATATCTTCAGATTTAAAAAGTTGACTTTTTCTATCACATCCCAATTTGCAAAAAAAATTTAAACGTGTAATTTGAGCATAAATGACCATTGCCACTTTTAAAAATTTTTGTTCTCGGCTTTCTTTACTAAAACAGCAATGATTTACTTTCTGCATTTGTTAAATAAAGTATAGTATTTTTAAATGATTTCTAATTTTTTATGATTTTCATAGTTTAATGTTGGTTACATTTATTGTAACGTGAACTAGACTGAAGTGCACTCAATTACCTGCAAACGTAACCAACAGTAAAAAAAGCAACAACCGCTCTGGTATCAAAGAGCGGCGTATGTAAAGCAACTAATAATATAAGGGGTTAAAAAGAGCAAAACAAGAGAAGGAGTACAGGTGCTCGTCTACACTTCTACTAAAGAAAAACAAATAAAACACAACTAAACTAACAGAAAGTAACTTGATTTGAAAATCGAAGTCTGTAAAAATGTAAAAACACATAAATATTTGTACGTGCAATATCACAGTAATTAACAAACATAATTTTAGGTAAACTGAACCTTTGAGACAAGACACTGTACCATTAAACAGTAAAAAAATGTATGTTAAAACATAACTTTAAAAAATAAAAATTAATATAAATTACAAAAGAATGGCACACAGCCAACAAACCCCAAATTTTAACAATCTGAACGTTAAATAATACATAAACTACTTGTGAGAACAAAGAAGTAAAATGTTACTTATGCTTTACTACCTGTTGCTAATACTAGTAACAGTACCTACGAACATTACTAAAAAAAAACAAAAAAATTAGTAAACAAGTATATCGCCGTGGTATCACAAATAGGGTTAATTTGGTTACAACCAATTCTAAACACAACTCATGCGCTAGGTTTCAAATTTTTTTTTGACGATCTAGTTGATTTTAAATTTAGTACAAGACAGCAAGATTACAAGCAAGGTTTTGTTATCTTCCTCATTCAATACTAGGCCTGACATATTGGGTGCCAAAGATAGTCACAACTCGACAAGTTTACTCAAGATATTTCATGACAAAAATTCTCCACTTAGATATTAAAAATTACAAAAGAGTTAATACTACGTATTGACCATGTAATCCAGTCAGTATAATAAATGCTCAAATTTAATAAGTAGCAACGATTCTTTTACAAGCATTAATTGTACTATGATAAGAATGTCTTGCGGGTTTGGACCGTGTCATTATTGTTGTAACCGAAGTTGCCAAGGTTTCGCCCACTTTTTTAAGTGGCTTTATCAGGACGTGAGATAAATCGCAAAACTCAAACAAACAACCAAAATCTAACTAAGAACTTCTCAAAAGTTAGGTTATTAACTTGTGAACCAAGCGATAATCTAAACTCTGAAAAAGTAAGAAGGAAAACGATGACTTGAAAAAACAAACGAAAATCTAACAAAGTGACTTAAGAGGGAATAGTCTCCTTATAGAAAGGGGAAGGATCGTCACGGATGGTTAAGCTCGACTCTGATTGGGTTACGGTTGCTAAGGGGTGTGTTTTGGATAAATGACTAATGACCGGGAACCAAAGAGGGGATAGCTCGAAACCATAATCGCGATTGAAGTTATTGGGGTGTTTGATGATTTCTATGCTCTCTCGGAATTTCCTATTGAAAAAGAATGGAGATTTGGCAATCAACGAAACATTATCAAATTATCTTGTGACCTGTAGTAAAATTATGTTCAGCAACCGCAGACTTGGAAATATACCTTTTCCTTATACAACGAACATGTTATGAAATGCAAGTAATGACGGAGCGGCCGGTTTCACCAATGTAGACTAAACCAAATGAACAAGAAATTTGGTATACACCTTGATATGAAAGTGTAGAAAATTTGTCTTTGGGAAAAGGTAAAATCTGAGAGATTTTGCCTGTCAAGTTGAATATGGGTTTAATACCATTCTTACTAATAAGTTTCTCTATTTAATCTGTAACCTTGTCAATGCAAGGTAAAAAGGCTAGTTTCGGATTAGATTTGGGAGTAGAAATGTCCTTAAGGTAATCGAGTACGTGGATGTAGACGACAATGGATAACTCTATGAATATCTCGCTTCGCATAACCATTGTTCAATAAGGTTCTAGTAAGATGACAGAGTTCCGAGTCTAGATTCTCAGGTTGGCAAATAGAAAAGACACGATGAACCAAAGATTCAATAACAGAACGTTTCTGTGCAGGATGATGATGAGACGAAGTATGAAAGTATCTGTCCGTATAAGTGGGTTTGCGATAAACAGAATGGTTTAGAAGTCCGTTGGGCTTACGAGTCACAAGAACGTCAAGAAATGGAAGAGAACCATTACTTTCAATGTTCATAGTAAATTTGATATCTAAGTGTTGATTGTTAAGATGACCAAGAAACTTAGACAATTCGAGATGACCATGAGGCCAAACAATAAACGTGTCGTCAACATACCTAAACCACACTTTAGGTTTTAATATTATTATTTACCTTTTCAGAGTTTAGATTATCGCTTGGTTCACAAATTAATAACCTAACTTTTGAGAAGTTCTTAGTTAGATTTCGGTTGTTCGTTTGAGTTTTGCGATTTATCTCACGCCCTGATGAAGCACCTTACGAAAGTGGGAAAAACGTTGGTAACTTCGGTTACAACAACAATGACACGGTCCAAACCCGGAAGACATGCTTATCATAGTATAGATTCCGGCCGTGGAAGCCTTCGCTATTACAAGCATTAATTTGTTTACTTTTAATTTACGCCATAAAACAAGCAAATAACCTACAATTTTTTAAAAACTTTGCTAAGCTCTTGAATTCACATGCGTCCTCTTTGCAGTTTACTTTTAAAAAAAAGACAATTTCAATGTTACCAACATAATTTAAAATAAACGATGCAAAATTTATACAAAGCAATGAGAAATTAAAAAAAAATTAGCATAACAGTATTGTTTACTACCAACATCAACTAGAATTGTTGTAGAAGATTAACAAAAACAGTGCGTGGTGTATACTTTAATGTTTGGCTATTTTAAATACCTGGCAATGTCTTATTTAGACCTATTTTTAAACAAAACAGTTTTATAATTAATAAAAACCAAAGATAATGTTAGTTTAATTAATCTAGGCTGCTTTCAAAATCTACAAAAAAGATAATAAAATTTCCACATTAAAAATGTCAATTAACAAGATGCAAAAAAAACTAGTTATTCTAGTAATTGAGAAACACTGCATTTGCATCAAATCATTTTTAAATTTGAAAAGCAACAAAAACAAATTGTTGATGAAAAGAAATGACATTGTCACATGGCGTAGTTGTTATTGACACAAATTACAAGACAGAATAAACTAGGTGGTAACAGAATCACATTTTTTATAAGGAGTCAGCAATTACTGGCAAGAAGAACTAAGAGTTTCAGACAGAACAGACCAACATTACATGCAAATGGTCCTTAGAAATATGGTCTTTTTGTATTTGACTTTTGTTACGCCTCCCCAGAGCTTTTCTTTACTTGGTTAAGCTGTAATTATTTATAATTAAAAGAACGCAGATTTAACAACAATTTCTTAATGAAGTCGTATACAAAATATAATTTTTAGATATACTATTAGTATGCTTTTATAGCAACCAGTCAAAATAATGTTTAGAAAATAGTTCCAAAACTTTGAATAACCTATAAAAATGTTCTATTTAAACAGATAAAACAATATAATTTATTTAAAAAAAATTCAAATGTACGTATAATTAATTTATTATGTTTATAATTATTTAATAAAAATTATTAACTACGATACATTCGCTTAAATGCAAGATTTACTGGAAAACTAAATAAAAATTGAACATATTCTTAAAACAATGTCGTAAGCTTATATTGTTTTTAAAAATAATGTACACTGTAATTAGCATATTTAGTTATTTACAATTACAAAAAAAATCTTATTTTTTGTAGTTTTTAAATTTAATTTACTAAAATTTGTTAATTCTACTACCGTTTTATAATAATTAATTTTTTTTTAATATTTAGAAAAATGTTTGTTTTAAAAAACATTAATCTACTTAAAATTTAAGCATTTAATAATAATAACAGTATATTAACTAAACTCAAACTTTTGATTTATATATATGAATTCAGGAGTGCAATTTATCATTTATAAATGAACTGAAACCATTTGGTGTTGTTATATATCCATTAGTCTAGTGACAAATTTTCAATGTATTATAAGCTTTAAAAAAGCTTTCAAAGTTGAAAAAAATATATGAATAAAGCAAATTACTAAAACAATATATTTTATTATTTATATAATGTTTGTTTTAAGTAATAATATTAAATAGAGTATTTTCTCTATTTTTTAATTTTGTTAATCAAATTAAATACAGTTAAAATATAACTTGTTAGAAATATTTTAATTTGTTTTTAAAAGCAAATATAGTACATAAACACATTAGTATTACCTCTAATACATTAAACAGTTGTCACTTAATATAAAAGCGTTTAAAATAATATTATTTATGTTTTGTTTCTTACACACAATGTGCTTGCAAAAACAATTATGTGATTTTTAACATATTTAATAATTTAAATAAATTATATTATTTAAAACAAATAAAATGATGTGTTAATTTATCGACAATTGGTAATCCTAATATATTAATTTGTGACAAACAACTTTATTTGTTCTAATTTAGTAATAATTTATACAAAATTTGAAGAAATTTTGAAACTAAACAATAAAAAGCGCTACAAATCGTCTATCGGAAAATATTATATAACAATGTACAACTTTACTGCAATATCTACTACTTCGTTAACAAATATTTTACTCTATTGTTTGTTATTGTAACAAAATTAACAGTTTTAAAATTGTATGCAATGTTTGAGTTTAAATTTATTACTTGTTTGTGTTTAAAAAATGGTATCGTTTGATATTGTAGACACTTGTTTTTTTTTTAAATTTTATAAGTAATGTTTTGTTTTATTGATTTGTTGATTGTACGTAAATGATACTTTTTTTGGAATTTGCGCCTTTAATAGATTTTATTAAAGCACCCAAATTACGTCGTTTACGTGCTTCAATAGAAATTTTGAGTGCTTTAATAAAATTGGTGTAATTTTTTTACAAGATTGGTATTAGTGACTTAAATACGTTTAATTTTAATTAATTGACAAGATCAAAGATATAGACGGCCAAGTTTGAACTATCTGTTTAAATATTTTTTTTCACATTTTGTGTCAAAAAATGGAGGACATTAAACTAGGTAAACATTCTTGTGCTGGAATGTTTGTATCACATAAAATCTCAAATAAAAGAAGGAAGGTAGAAAAAAACTTTGTAATAAAATGAAAAGTATAATGGCAGGCAATAAATCTCATAAAATTTCTGGATACTTTACCAAAACTTCCACTGCAATATTGCAGACAGTGTACGAGTAAAATGTACACGGAAAAAAAGGTTATGCGGAATTGATATGTATCATGCAAAAGACTGTTGGTTTTGAGTCAAGCCGATGTACGCTTGAATTAAACTTCTATTTTATTAGATCGTCGCTGTAATTGCATTGCAATAAGAGATTTAGTTTAAATTTTAGTACATTTACGTTGAATGTTATTTGAACGTGGATCAATTTTAGAAAAAAAGCAAATGCTTTAAATATGAAATCGTAATGATTAAATTCAGTATAATATTTCTCTCCGTGTACATAGAACCTATTATGAAAACACTATGACGGTTGTTTATAATGAGTAAATATTGTTTTCAAAAGAAAAAGAATTAATACCAGTTAGCAAATGTACATTTGACTACGGCATTAATAAAAAACATCTTGTTCCAACAACTAAAAAAGACACATGTTGTGCTTTTGAATCTAAAAACATTGATGAAAACACATACAAAAAAAAAAGATTTAAAACAAACAGCGTGCAAAAGATGCAAAATCTAAAAACAAGTTTACGAGTTTACGAGCAAGAGTGAAGTTATTGTTTTGACGCGTGACCTACAAACTGTAAAAGATACATTTAATAATTAAAACTAATAATATCTAAACTCATTATAATTTACAGTGACAAAAGTGTCTATTAAAGCAAAAGAACATTACTATCAGTCAAAAATATTTAGAACGGGTACTATACACAAATAGATGAAAACTCTGGTCATGCATTTATTGAAAACATGTTGAAAAACAAATCCATTTATTTATTACGCGACTATTGCATAATTATAAACAAAAAAAAGAAAAGAGAAATATAAATCGAAAAGCATCTTTTATGACTTTATAACGGACTATTGTCTAGTCACAAATTTTGATTATATAACACAGAGTAGGCGGGTAAATGAACTTACATTCAATAACATAAACGTTATTAAATATACTACAGACGGAATTATTCAAGAAAAGTTAACATTGACCACGATTTTCAAGATTTTTCTGGAAGAAAAAAAAATAAACCCGTAACTGATCTAATAAGGTTTTCTCATTTACAGGTAATGCAAATAAAAATTTAAATGGGACCATCTTTGTCAATTAATATCTGCAATACCGCAAGATTGCCATCATTATTATGATAATTTACTTAATACATAAGCTAATTTGTTACCTAACTGACGTCTGACATCAATAGATGTTTTAATATTTTACTTTGTATAGTTTTTGTTGAGAATTACTTCCTAATTATCTATATGTTTTGTGTGCTTTTTTATATCATTAATACGAACGTTTTTTGAACAGGGTTTTTGACTGAATAGGCGTAAAAATCGGTATATACTTGTATGATGTACGTATGTTATTTTAGAATACTATATTCCAACTGAGTAGCAGACTATACTTTTTTCACGACTAGAAGGCATGAGCTGAATAACATGAAATTTAAGAGGAAGTTGTCAGGTTTAAATTAAATAGATTTGTTGGTGAGATGTCTCTACATTTAGAAATAAATAAAAAGATGGCACTTTGCATATGTATTCGCATGTCAAAACTTGTGTTTACATAACACTTAACCGGAATTATTGCGAGATGTAACCTGTCAACTTGCACCAAAATCTAATACCTTATTTAGTAATTGCAGCTCGTTTAGTCAACTTAGTTTCTCATAAAAAAACTTGTTTGTTTATGTTTATTTGCAACTTTACGTTTTGGAAAATAAGTAAAAATAAAAGCAAGGTTGAAAAGTCTAAAAATCTATAAAAATAATTTATTTTCATACATACTATTTTTATACAATTGATTACAATTACAATTGTTTTATTGCTTTTCTAATAATGCTTTAAAGTTTTATTTCCATTTTAGAAACATTATTTTTTCTAAAAAGCAAAACGGTACTTATTTACCACAAGTAGTAAAATTTACAGTACGGTCTATGATATATTTTCTTTATCTTGTTTACATTCTTATTGTCTGCATTTCAACAAAGGTTACTACTGTAGCTGTACCTTGAAGTCAGATGAACGAAAAAATAAGTTGACTCTGCAAAGTATACATAATTTATCTTTCGTAAATATACAATGGTATTGTTTATTACAAGTTGTCATTATCGTAATATAGTTATGTTTTTAACCTTGTATTTTTAAATGTCAACTTGTCAGATCTTATGTGGCATAGTTTTATACCTAATATACTCCTCCTATAGGATTTTTTCCGTGTACTTGTACAAAGCTAAATTGCTAAATATCATTTCAAGCATTTCCAACAATTCAAAATGTTTATAAACGTCTAATCTTTGCTTATTTATATACTTGCTTTTAATTTTTTACCTAAACATTTAGGTAGAACAGAAAAAAAAGCAAAAACTTTATAAAATTAGGTATACATTTATACAACGTGCCATTACTGCCATTGTATTTCACAGTCTTGCCAACTGATTTTGTCGCGTTTACCTACACAAACTGTAAAAGTTCCATAATTTTACTAAACATTCCGTAAACAAAACTAACATTTGTTTAATTTTTTTTTAGTTATGAACTTGGTTTATTGGTATAAATGCTTCTACATTTTTCTACAAAACTGATACATAATATAAAATGTAAGTTCATGCACGATTCTCTCCATAATTTCACAACAATTTGTATTACCCCAAAAAATACCTGCAACTACATTCCTAAATTTTGAGGAATTCTACAACAATTGGCAACGTTTGTATTTCACATCATATATTTAAAACGACATATAGTCAACAGTATCTTCTTAAAAGACGCCATCTGTTTAAAAACGTCTGAACATGTAATGAAATCTCGGCTTTTCTTTTTAATACATGTTAAAAGAAAATAACTAAAGTTATTTCTTAGCATCTATTAATATTTGTTACTATTTGATATAATTAGAAACAAATGAAGTCTAACCTATCTATTGATCATACCTATGATGAGACAATAATAAAAACATTATTTAGTAATTCAATTTTGAATTAATTAATATTAATCTTATTTTCGCGTAAAATGTGGTTTTGCGAAAAGCACTAAAAACACTTTTATCACTTCTTATGTTAGTTTTGTTTAGTTTCAAAAAAAATATTCCATTTAAACAAGTACTTTTTAACCTACCAACTCCCCTTTAAACAAATCTTAGTTATTTAATCAGGTTCGCAACTAAGTTCTCACTGTTTTTTTTAATATAAAAATGCAACTTTATTGGGAAAATGGTTACAAATGAATCATTCAAAGTATTGCCCATCGCTAGCAACAACTTTTTCCCATCTTTCTGGCAGAGCTCGAATACCGTTCCCCAGTGATGGTTTCGTTCGGTTTCAACAGCTCATCCTCATTGAGCAATGCCTCCAATTTAGCATTTTCAAAAAGTTTTGGCCTTCCTGCACGCGAACGGTGGTCAACATTGAAATCACCGTCTTTGAAGCGACGAAACCAATCGCGACACGTTGTTTCACTTAGAGCAGCTTCTCCGTAAACTTTTATGAGTTCTCGATGCGCTTCAGCCGCCGTTTTCTTCGAATGAAAGAAGAAAAGCAACACTTCCCGCAAATTACGATTATTTGGCACAAAATCAGACATTTTCATACAATCAAAAGTATATGACGCAAAAGCAAAATCACTAATATGTTGAAGCGGTTTGTTTACCATCTATCTAAGCTTGATTTATGACGTTTTGGATAAGTCACAATCGACCAGCAGTTACTGCTAGAGCCATCTTTCGAAAAACAGCGGGAACTTAGTTGCGCGCCATATTGTTACTTGAACAATAAATTCGGTTTTATTTCATTGTATTAACATTACATATGATTAAACCGTTTCTAAAAGTATTGAAATTAAAAAATATTGTATTAAATTTCTTTGTAATGGTATTATAAGTTAATTATAAATCACACACACCAAAATTAAGACGTTGAATTTATATTTGACAGTTTTAACATTCATAGGTATCCAATCTTGTTTGACCAGTGTAGAGTATTTATTTTTGTGCAGCCGACATCGCAAATTCGTTTGTTAGTGCATCGTTAGTGTAGTTACGTAATAAGCGAAAAAAACTCTAAGGTGGCAAAATGAAAACTAAAAATCCACATAAAAGTAAGTGTTCAAAGTCAATTATTATATTAGAACGAGTATGCGACAGGTGAAAAAATCATTTTAAAAATCTTGAAATTCAGTTAAAATTGAAAAAAAAATGTTAAAGTTAATGTCAAATTTGACACATTTAGTAATAAATGTAGTGCCAACATTATATTTCAGTTGACTTTTCTTTTATTTTTTCAAAAAGAATGTAATTTTACAAAAGGCAACACAAAAAATAATGTACGTTACTCACATGCAACAGTCGGCCGTGCGGCCTCGCGTCGAATTAACGTTCGTTATGCTATTCCTTACTTTCGACTCTTGTTGCGTAAACTACTATTTATCACTAGTTATAAAATGAAAATGTATGTAAATTACATAAGACGCAAGTGTTTTAGAATAAATATTTTAATACAATGAGTAAGAATGTTACGTTCTGCTGTTAAGAATGATTTTAAAAGAATAACATTTGGCAATGGTCGTGGAGAAAAAAATTTCTAAAAAATGTTTGTATAATATAAAATTTTAAGCTTTCGCGGTTGTTATGTATATGATTATAAGCGACTTTCGGTTTTCGACTTCGGCCTAAGTCTGGGTGTTTAACTACGACGCGGTCTAACACGAAAGTCGCTTAGAATCATGTTTGTATGATATTTATTTATATTAAAATGGCAACTTCATTTTTATTTTAGTGCTTAATAGGTAACCGCTTTTAACAATAAACAGATTCAGGTGACAATTCGTATGTACGGTAAAAAAAAAGAAAACATGTTTTTTGACAACATTTTAGTGTTTTTAAAAAAAATGTCAGTTCTTTTTCATCGTTTCAATAGCAAAACACATTCTGTCGTACATTTGTAAATTTTAAAACTATCGCAAATTTAAACTTTTGCTACAGCTTTTTCCAACTTCTTAAAACTGATCTCCTACCTTTAGTACGCTTTCTTTCTATTTTTCTGTGGTGGAAAAACGCAAAACAATAAGTACTTAACCTAATTTTTATACTTTTTATTAAACAGTTTGAGTGTTGTATAATCTATTTTACACCTTAAATGATAATTTATATACGTATGGATGCTAAGGTGAAATTTAAACACACATATTTCTGACTTTATGTTAAATAAAAGTTTAAGTGAAGCAAATTGCGTATTTATTTTTTAAAAAATGGAACAAAATGCTTTACACTCAGTTTAATGCCAAACTAAGCAAAGACGCAAAACGTGTTACATTCCTTTGATCATAAATTTGCTTTGTTGTTTAGTTTTATCTATGTTTTTTTTTATTTTACATCTCAAATAATTTATCTAAAAAGCGTTAAGAATTCAACGATCCGAACGTCAAAATTTTAACATAACAATGTCTAATACTGATTTAATATGGGACACGGTCAATTGCTCAAATCTCGTGTACTTTCAACCAAGAAATTGTTTAAAACTAACGTTGTGTGTGAATTTTATAATAATTTTCAAAAGGTATTAAATATTATAAGCGGCACAAAGCATCCATATTTTGTGGATGATTGATCAAAGCTTATATATTGACACGAGACTGTAAACTGTACATACATGAACTAAGACCTATTAAGATGGTTCACAAAACATCAAAGTATTGTTTCGGGTAATATAATTAAGCTGATGTACTACCGCAAACATAAGCTGGCGTAAATTATTGGTCAAACGTGTGCATATGTGTATAGTGTCTTACACATCGTTGCGTGTGGAAGCTTCGGTTTGAGGACGCGCCCCTTTCTATTATCGACGTTCCTACTTACACGTTTTAATTCAAACTTAATAAAAGATTAAATATATTTATTCATGTTGAATTATTACAAATAATAATCTCTGACTAAATTGTGTAACTTTGCAAAAAGTTAAACAAAACAAACTATACAATCAAAACATTACAAATACAAATACTTGAATTGCTGAAACAAAAATAAAGTTTATTATTGTAATAAATTACATCATTTATTTAGTGTTTAATCATTGATAAATTACTTTCAGTATCGCTTAGAAACTACCTTTAGTTATCCGGTCAAATTGTAAAAGTGTAAAATAAAAGAAGCCGAGCTGATATTTTTCTTAGGTGTTTTTTTTATACGAGTTAGAAGTTTTTATTTTGGTTTATATCATTTTTTATTATTGTCATTACTTCCTTGCCTGTTTTATGCGTTGGTATCTTAATTTTTTTAGTGTTTTTTGTTTCCCGTAATCAAGTTTTTACTTATTTTATCTATATTACAGGGATTAAAAAGGATTTATGATACTAAACATAGTTGTAAACTTATTTGCTAAATAAAACGCCAAATACACCAAAAAACAATTTATAGTTCTAAAACTATAAAAGATTATTATTATTATCGTTAATTATTAATTATTAAAAATGTTTGAAGATGTTGGCAACATACAATGTTAGAGTTTTTATTTAAAAAAAACAATCTTCAATAGTTTGAAGGCAACAACATTAGCTATTTGCATTAAGCTTGTTGCATTGGGGTATCAATTCAATCAAAATTATTCCTACTTTATGGCATAATTGATTTATCTGCAATGCGAGATGAGTTTAATGTCTGTCTACAAACACAGTAACGAAACTTTCAGTTTTTCTATCTTTTAAATATATATTGAAAACATTGGTTACGTATTCATAAAAGAGTGAAGCTTTCGTCCAGCGATTATCTGAATAGCCAATGTCGTATTGTTTAGGTAGGTATCGTTTCTATAATTTTCTTTAAAGATTTTTTTCGTAGGGGTAAATAATTATTGAAGGCGACAAATTTGCCATTGGCACAAAAAGTGAACACTATTGTAAACGCTGCTGTTGCTATGCCTTGATCTACTTTGTATACATGTGTTGCACCTCTGCAAGCTTTAAAGTTTTTATTTTTTAAACGAAAAAAAATTTTTGTTTTCTTTAAAGATTCTCTATTTAAATCTTCAAAAATATTTTGTAAGCTAATTTTTGCTATAATAGCGAAGGCTTCCACGGCCGGAATCTAACATTAGAATGTCTTTCGGGTTTGAACCGTGTCATTGTTGTTGTAACCGAATTTGCCCACGTTTCGCCCACTTTTGTAAGGGGCTTCATCAGGGCGTGAGATAAATCGCAAAACTCAAACAAGTAACCGAAATCTAACTAAGAACTTCTCAAAAGTTAGGTTATCCACTTGTGAAACAAGCCATAATCTAACTCTGAAAAAGTAAGAAAGAAAACGATAACTTGGAAAAGCAAACGAAAATCTAACAAAGAACCACTACCGATCTACTACTAATCAACTTGTGAACCAAGCCAAATTCTAAACTCCGTATAAGTGACGGAGTTTAGAATCTGGCTTGGTATTTTTATATATTTGTTTGTATTGTGTCCGTTATGGTGAAATAATTAGATACTCCCAATTGCACAGTTTATGCAAGAATTGAAAATAGTAGCTTTTGCCTACACATAGGTTTAAAAAATAATTTAATATGTATATTATTAACTTATACATACATGTAAAACGTTAAGTGATATAAGCACAAAAAAAAATTATGACAAAAGCCTACACAAATAATCGAAAATGGCGATAGTAGTATTTTCAGAAAATTTTGACATCCTGAAAAGTTGACTACAAGGTCTAGATTTTTTTAATAGTACGTGGGAAATTGTCAAAAATATTTTTTTAAATTTAGAATTAATTAGAAAGCCATTTGAACACTTATTACTTATTTGTTTTATTTTTGCTACTTTGAGTAAAATTTTAATTATTGTTTAGAATTTAACTTTAATGAAATATCTTTTTACAGTTTGCTTATTTTTGATTTATCGTGTTATTTGACAATCTGAAGTTTTTAATATTTTAGAACACGTCTTTTAAGTTGTCAAAATTGCCGAGGAATGGCAATATACATATGTAATATTTCGATTCTTCAAGTAAACTTTTGTAATTAATTTTGCTTTCAATTTTCTACAGTCAACAGTTTATTCATAAGGTATACTGTTTATGTCATAAACAAGGTTTCACTGGGCAAAGTTAACATTTTCTAACCCCGTAGTATAAATTTTGATTACTTTCTATTCATTTACATTTTCTAATACACATACTTCTTATGTCTAGATTTGCGTCGCTATAGCTTAACTAAAGTATTGCAAAGGGTTGTAAAACCTAAAGGCCGTAAGAAAATAGACAATAAGGTATGGAAAGTTAGCATTGGAGATACATAGAAGTTTTTTAGTTCTGAAGAGAGAACAGTGGCAGATATGTGTACTATTATAAACAAACTGAAATACTTTTTCATCAAAAACAAAACTATCTTACACTATTTCTAATAGTAGTAGATCGTGCGGATGACGTTAATCTAGTTTGCTTTGGTAACAGATAATATTACGCATTTATACACTAATTTTCTATAAACTTTGATGCTTACTTTAAAATAATAGATTTGATAAACGTTGCTGCGTAGATGATAAGTAAACCTATTACAAAAATTATTTGTATTAATGTTCTTCAACTCCAATATAAAAAACCGTTTTTGACTGCAATAGAAGAAAAAGTTTGTGGTTAGCATCATGTAAAATTATTTTTTTTTAATTGTTGCTTAAGTTCTGTTTCACAAATTATGATTGGCTGCTTATAAAATTATTCTTTATATAATTAGAGTTTATGCATATTAATCATAAATATGTGATTATTAAGCATACATAATGAAAATACTTCGTTACTAGATGTGAATTATAATCATAACAGATGTGACTTAAATCACATATTATGATTACCCGGTTAAAATTTTATTCTTAATATGATCATTGTTTGTATTATTCATAAAGATATGATTATTACTCATATATAATAAAATTGTTTACTTCATAAGTTATGAATTATAATCATTATAGATGCCAACATGACTATTCACAAATTATACCGATGGTTTATAAATTTATGAATAGCTAGTAGTAGTTGTATTTTATGCTTAAATTACGCATACTTTGTGCGTCTTACGAATTATATCTGAATACATTTCTCTCCGTGCACGTTTTGTAGGTCTCCTATCAGCGGCGGTTTGTGCGCATAAGCACGTGATTTAGTAAAAAGCGTAAAATCAAGAACAAAATATTCTAAATTACTATCTTGTTTATTTTTTATTTATATGTATCTATTGTAATAGAGAGTTCCCAAAGACTTTTCGATAAATCGTAACGCTATTTTTCTACGACTGTGCAAACGCGCAAAACATTGTAACGCTAGGAAATTACGGGCATACGCTAGATTCACCGAAATAGCGGGCTAAACATCGTAAACGGAATTTGTGTGTGAGATTATGTGCAAACCTTTGATTTGTAAACATACTTTATAATGACATTGAGATTGTATGCTATAAAGAAACAGAATATCTGTTAAAAACGTTTTTAAGGTTATGTAACTGTCTATTTGCGTTTATCGAGATACCGTATGTGCGAGAACTCTAGATTAGCAACCAACCGCTAATCGTCAATAGCGTGATTTTAGCGCTAGCATAAGTTTTGTTGTAGTATTTGCTGGATTTTTCTAATCTCTACATATCTACGTCATTTAATATAATAACTCATCAAATTAAAATTCGTAACTGGGCACAAACAAGACGTATCGTTTTTGTTCTTTTTGTAGTAACGTGAAAACAACAAAAAAAATTAATATATCATTTAAAATGCAAACAGACTTTACTAGGCGTAGCCCCAGATGTGATGTTTCTATACAGGGTCTACCACGGTACCCGTGCGTTAGAGGTATTACATTTTTTAGATTTCTTAAGCAATTCGGCAATGACTTATATCAGGTGTTCTTATAAGTATCTGTAGGAATTGTTGAATGATTAATTTTATTTAAAAATAATTACTATTTACGCCCTCACGTTAAATTCTATAGAATTTGCTTATTTTCAAAAATGGAAAGCTAATACTATAAATGTTTTTAATTTATACATTGATCTTGCAACAGTAATCTTTAAAACTATAATACCTTATACAGGGTAACGACAATTACATTCTAAAGTTCAACAACTTCAAAGCTAGATAACACACCATTTTTTAAATAAACACTCAGAGCGCGCGCTTATAGCGCATTCAGAAAATATCAAGTAGGTGCAATGGTAGTAAAAACAAAAGTAAATATTATTAACACAGTTTTGCACAGATATTATAAAAGATTGACGTTAATTTTGTAAATTTAATTTACCTGACTTTTTGAATATGTTCTTTATTTCTAGTGACTGTGGAAAAATATTGGATAGAACATTTAATGCAAAAACTCCTCATTTACCAATCAATTCAAATAATGTTGAAACTACATAGATTTCATCCATACTCAGAAATTGCAGTTCAAATTTTCCATATTGAAGACGATCTCAGACGAACTGAATACTGCGAGCATGTTCTTAAAATTGCAAAAAGATAAGAACTTTTCAGTTAACGTAAATCCGACTGATAAAACTAAATTTAATTGAGAAAGCATCGCAAATTGAAAAAAACATCCTTACTTACATTTAATTTGTTGTGCTATTAAAACGAATAGACTGTTACAAAATTTACGATGCAAATCTAGATTAACAAAAACATTTGGAAATTCTGAAGGCAGGTGTCCATAAGCAAAATGAAAAGATTGATAATGTTAATCAACAACTCATAGTAAATCAAGATAAAATAAAAAGTGAAATAACTGAAATAATTGAAGAACGGTCACAACCAACATATGCCGATAAATTGAAATTAAAGAAACATGAACCAGCTATAATAATAAAACCGAAAAACGTAGAACAGAAAAGTGTGGATACAAATAATGACATTAAGAAATGTATTGACCCTACGGATATGAATATAACCGGAATACGACCGGTAAGTAATGGTGGTATACTTATTGAATGTAAAAATAAGGATGATGTATGTAAGTTAAAAGAGAAAGCGGAAACTAAGATGGGAGAATCCTACAAAATACAATTGCTAAAGAAAAAGTTGCCAAGAATAAAAATAGTTGGATTGTCTGAAAATTTGCCACCGGAAATAATCGAGGAAAAAATTAAAATGCAGAACAGTCATATAAATTCAGAGAAATCGTCTTTAAAGATTGTACACACAAAAGAAGGTAGAAATCGGAAAAGTTATATAGCTTATGCGGAAGTAAATGCATACACGTATCGGGCTATAATGAAAGAAGAAAAGATAAACGTAGGTTGGGATAGATGCATAGTATATGATGCTATTTAAATTAGAAGATGTTATCGATGTAATGGATTTAACCATAAAGCCTCGGAGTGTAAAGCACAAAAAGCTTGTCCAAAATGTGCTGGCTCACATGGGTTGCAAGAATGTACTGTTGATGGAGAAGAAAATCACAAATGTTCGAATTGTATTCAAATGGCCGAAAAATTAAAAATGAAACTGGACATTAACCATCCTGTCTAGAGTCAAGAATGTGCAGTATTTAAACGAAAAATGGAAATGGAAAGAAAGAAGATTGATTTTTTAGAATAAGTAAACAAGGTGCGAACATATTATATTTGAATGCACAAAGCATGCTAAAACATTTCCAAGAACTAGGAATCTTAATTCAAGATAGGAAACCAAATTTGTTATTATTAAGTAAAACTCGTGTAACTGAAGACATACAAGACTGTGAAATTAATTTTTCAGAATATGTATTAATTCGGTGTAATTCACAAACGAGAAGAACTGGAGGGGTTGTAATAGTTATAAGCAAAAAAATCCGATATACTGTGATCTCTAATTTTGCATTAGAAAATAACTATTGGTTAATATGTATCAAAATAATAGGAGGATTTCAAACAGGATACTATACAGTGCTGTATCACTCGCCAAGTGCAAGTAATGCTACTTTTATAGAACATTTTGAAAAGTGGTGTGAAGATACAATTCCGGATAACAGTCGACATATAATTATAGGGGATTTTAACATAGATGTATCCAAACAAAGTTTTTATGGGTCGAAATTAATACAAGTTATTAGAAGCTTAAGGATAAAACAAATTGTTGACAAATTTACGCGTACAACAGAAAATAGCCGTACAATAGTTGACCTAGTAATTACAAAACGGGAAATGAAAATGACTGGATGCTTTACAAAAACACAAGAAATAATTTTAGTAACAAAATTAAGATAAGCAAAAATAAATATTACGTAAATAAAATACAGCAAAATAGCGGACAACCTCAAAATATGTGGAGAATTATTAAACATTTAATCAATGGAAAAAAAAAATTAATCAAAAAATATAATATTTGACGAAGTAGAAATTGGTAACTTAGGTAGTATAGTTATAAAAATTACAATTGAAAGATAAAGGTATGTAATGTAAGATAATGTAGTATTAGTTTTCCAACAAGATCTATAAAATTTAATGTGAAGGTGTAAATACATTTTTTTTCAATTCTGGATTCAATTGTTACAGATAGGTATAGGAACAGCTAATACTAGTCATCGCCAATTACTTAGGAAATCCAAAAAAATAATAATATACAAGGTGTTCTATTAAAAATAACAAAGTTAATGGCTATTTCCGGTTGAACGAAAAGCTTACCCTCTAAAATTTGAAAATCGTAGATTTTGTATCATCGCCAATACTTCTAGCGCACGGGTACCGTGATAGACCCTGTATATCGGTATAAGGAAAAATGCATCAATTGCTTACTCACTATAACTCTTATTTAAAAGAACAGTAAAAAAACGAATTCATCGGTAACACATACTTTGTTTCTTATTTTTGTTCTAACTTTTAATTTTTATTATCTTGTTATTATTTTTTGTAATGTATTGTTTGTTTTTATTTAATTTTTTGTGACAATAATTTTGATATAGAATATAATAATGTAACGAATTTTATTACTAATTTATTTACAATCATTTTTTTAAAATTCAATTAACACTAATAAAATCTAACGGTATTAAAAAAAAAACTTACAAGTAATTCATGTATGATTAAGATACTGTTCGCACTTTTATTTATCTTAGCATTGGCGTTAAACAATTTAAGTTGTAAAATCAACGCAGTGTTGACATTTTCGAATTTTGACTAGAATGGATTAAATCCAGGATTAAATCAAGTCTTTTTTTTAACTTTAGCAATATTATGCTTTGACAAAGTGGTGATTTATATGTCTAACTATTTGACATTAAAATATAATATATAATTCTTGATATTTTGTGTCTTATCTAGTTTTATACAGACGAGCCGCCGGTGCTGTTTTCTCGTATGTCTTTTGTCATAGGTTAATACCTAAGTACTTAATGGTTTTTTATTCATATTGTTACAAACTTAAAAATTACCTAATTTAAACGGTTAATTTTTTACTAAAACCCAACAAAATACACTTAAAAAATGATAACTAACAGTTAACTTTTTATACTTCTGTAATGCATTTTTAGTATTAAACATTGAAAACTGGAATCACTAACGTTACATTTTACGATTTATTTTTTATATGTATTAGCGTACCTAATTCATTTTTACAACTAGAATATTTTTAAACATCTATGAGAAGTACTATTGAACTATTAGACAAACTTTCTAAAATAAAAAGTTTCTTTAATTTCTAACACAAAGTTGAGTCTTTTCAAACATTTCGTTTTAGTTGCTCCAATTTTTATTTTATTTTTATAATAGTTTTTTGTCGGTTTGTTCTAGCCCCAGACAACAGTCGCAACAAAAAATGTCAACTAAAACCATTTTAGTTATCTAATTTTTGATTTTCAAGCAGTATCAAATGATTTTAAAATGTATTTGTTGCAGCTTGACTAAACCACAGGAAAATGATTTTTATCTATTCTATCTATTTTTGATACTTTTTGCTTCCAACTAGAATAGTAGTGTTGTTTTTTTTAATTTGATTGTAATTGAGTTGACTTAGCATTAGTCATCTGTAGTTTAAAGTATTTTTAAGACAAGATAAATTACATACTTGCCTTCACAAGTAGCAAAATATTTTTATTTGAATTGCACTGTTATATATTTAAAATTAACGTATGTTTAAACGCCCAACACTACTTTATTTCTTTTATTAACAGCTTTTTAAATAAAACTATCAATTCAACAAATTGTTGATAAATTTAAATAAGCAAATATCATGTCTAAAAACGACTGCAGTTTATTAACATTCTGCAAAATTTTTCAGTCTTAAATTGTTTTTGTTTTTTGAGACGTCTAAAAATATTTAATTTTTAAAACTTTAAAAAAACATTCGATTTTAGTTTTGTTTTCTTTATTTGATAAAAGACTTCCTTAATGACAGTTTTGATTTCTGTTGAAAAAGCTACATACATTAATATTGTCTATAACTACATCAAATCTTTGTTAATCAATTAGTAATAAGATAACTTAGCATTAAAAAATAGAAAAAAAATATGGTATCTGACGCGTACAGTAACTATAGTAAAATAATTTTTATTGTTTACTACAATCTGGCAGAAATCTTTGGCATAGTTTAGTTTAGTAAACGATGTAGCTTCATATAAATTGGCGGTTATTTGTTCTTAACGTTTGACATTCTTTTTAACATTTGTCAAATTCATACGAATTTTTGATATTTTTAATAGTTGTAGAATATCAATTTTTTAAATAAAATAAAATAACGTAGTAACGTTTGAATACAACGTTACTACATTAATATTTGTTTTATTGATACTTATAAGCAATTAGTTTCTATTAACAAAGTGTTATGTGAAATACTATAAGACTATAACTGATAATTATAAACGGTTACTGCATTTATAGTTGTATCAAGAATCAGAATCTCGTAAACTGTGGTGCTGTGATCAGTTTATGTCAAAATGTTGCTATCATCCGTCTTACAAAAATTCGGCGTAACATTTTTTCTAACAGATTATTACTTTTGTCTTTGTTTTTATAATTCACACGTTTTTGTTTTATTTTTAGATTATTTTTAAAACATTAAAAATTTTTTTTGACGTCAAATTTTCAAATTTTAGTATATCAATTCTGATTTTCAACTCAAGTTCACAGTTTACGACAAAGTGAAACGTTTCTAAGAGTTACCGTTTTGTAACTGTTACAAGTAACAATTATTGATATATCGTTTTATTCACAAATCCTTACAACTTATTTTAGTTTATATAAACCTGCTTAATTACTCACATTTTTTTAAGTTAGTTTTTTGAGAAAGTAAAGTATCACAACTTTAGAAGCTTCTTACGGCTACGTTTTGTGCAAAATAAGTATGCCTTAAATTAAAATACGAAAAAAAATCAAAGTAGATGATCTAAGGAGTACAACTTCTAACATAACAATACAACAAGTCAAGCAAAAAATAAGAACACATCTGTGAAATAAATAAAATTAAAAAAAAAACACGCTGTGATTTAGTAACTGCAAACAGTTACTGCATTACCATTACTGTTCAAGTAGATTTTTTGGACTTTGTAATAAAAATATAAATTAATATAAAATGGACGTGTTTTAACTGTATCAGTCTATGCACAATTACATTTTTTTGATAAAATACAAAAACGAACTTAAATTATAAAAAACGTTTATTTATAACAAACATTAAAAAATTCAAATTAAGAAAAAATTAATTTATATTTACTTATAAAAATATCTTTAAAAAAATAATTATATATTTATACTATATTAACAAATCACATAATTTATTTACTTAATTTTTAAATATAAATATTTACTTATATAATAACTAGATATTTATAATTCTTTTTGATTAAAATTTTTAATAACTTTGTTTTAGAATAAAAAAAACATTTGTACGGCGTAAGTAATTAAATATTTGACAAATAAAGATGTACCATCAAACCGACAGTTAACTCTGCAGAAGTATCTTTCAATCTAAAGCAAATACGTTGTTATTGCCATTATTAGTAGCACAATTGTTCATTAATTGGAAATCTATTCTACACAATGCTCGTGTTCAATTTAGTACGTGTAATACTTAAACTTGGTAAAGAAAATTGCAAAACAAAACAACAGCTATTTAAGAGTTTTATAGAATTACTAATTACATCTGATATTTAAAAAAACGTAATCTTTTAAATTTTACTCATTAAAATTAACACTTAAGAAGTTTTAATTCAAAAATACACACTCCATTATTTTAATAAAATTTAAAAATTAGTGTAAAGTTATTATTATAATCCTCAACTTCGGTCACAATTAATTAATAAAATTTGGGTTAATTTTAAATAATATTTTTTTATGTAAAACAAACATATTATCCACAAAACAATATTAATTAAATAAGCATGTAGTTACAGTCTACAAAACATATGTGAGTACCAGTAAATTAGTTAATTCGCCACCAAAATAGCAAAAACGAATAGATTTAGCACATTTTAGTCTGTTGCAGAAAAGCAGTGTATAATTAATTTGCAGAAACAAATTTTGACTGAGGATTTAAATGCAACTACTGCTGTACAATCATGGACAGTGAAAATGGACCTGTACAGATAAAAATTGAAGGACGTGGTCACAGTCTAAAAAATAAACTGAACTTATCAACGTGCAATATACATTTCTTCTAGGTAAATAAATAAATTACATTATTACGTTACAACTTCTTATTTACTTTTCACGTACTGAAAACTCAAAACTACTTTAGTTTAATTATATATGTATATCTATATCATTTATTACCGTTTCTATATGTGATTAATCAACCGACAAAAAATTATGAAAAACAACATTACGTTTAAATTTGTGAAATTAATTAAAAAACAACAAAACGACAACAATAACAATCTAATTTAGCTTCGTTTACAATTAAATATATAAATAACCCTTTTATTAAAATAAATACAAAAAATATCGACATTAATACGCAGGTATTGCTGTTATTTTACATATTCAGTAACTGCATAAAAAACAATAAATTTATTTACACAACAATATAGTTAACGGGTAATTTTTGGAAACGTGCAATTTTTGTATCAATTACTGTTATTAAACAAATATTCTTCTAAAAAAAATAAGGCTTTATTTCACATTTTTTTAAGAATATTGAGTTTTAGTAAATTAATGATTATAAAAAGTACAATTTTATTTAGCAATGTTTTTTTATATGACGACGTTTTGTGTGCGAAGTGTACACAAAAAATTGAGTTGGTGAATCTGTTGGGCAAAGAACATAATTGTTGAAAAGACAAAAAAATTTTTATCAAAAGACGTCAAAAAGTTAAAATTATATAATAAATAACAAATACAGGTTGCTCAGTGAACAAACAGAATGAAATGTATAATCAAAAATTAAGTCAAGATAAAGTTAGTGTTATCAATCTATACAATTAAATTGAAAGATTACCAGCTAGGTGTAACTGATATAACGCATAATCTCTTAACGGGTGGTAGCTGTAATGATTTCGATCATATTTCTATTATAAACATATAGTCTTTTTCTGATAGTTTTTGAGAAAATCTAATGACAGTTATTAAATACGTCCCTGGTTAAACCCGAATACAAGTAGCGTGTACGACAAGTCAAGATACTTTAATAATAGACAGCACGTACCAACCATATCAAAAAGTAATAATAATGCTAACCGTACAGGTTTTATTGCACACACAAAATAAGTTGATGCAGTAATATTTACAATTGCTTGTTCTGTCCATTCTGTCTTTCTTTGTCTGTTAACTTGTTATATCCTTGTTTGTGTGTTTAATTTTTGTGTAATCTTTTAATGGACGTTAGTTTTCTTTAATTTACTAGTTTTAGTCAGATTGTAAAGTGGTAGAGAAGTTTTCGCGATTCTAAATTCATGGATTAAGTGCGATTGTTTTAGAGATTACTAATTGATTTTTTTTTCTATTTACGGATAGGTATTTTTGAAGTTATTTAGTTTTTTAGTTTTTTAGTCAAGTCGGTACTATTTCGTGTTATTTATTTAACTGCATAATTATTCATAACCAGTAATACATCGTAAAACTTTAAACTAAACTCTAAACTGATACGTTATAGAAAAATAATATCTGGTGTAGACAAGACATTTGCATGATTGCATATTAAATTAAATAAAAAACACTGCCGATTATGATTTAAATTTGGTGTTTTTTGCAATGTCATGAAACGATAAAAAAACTTGTTAGTACAAATAACCTTGTCACTGAACTCTGCTTCAGTAGTCACCATTTTCTAAACTTGCATTTTTTTAAAGCATGTTCTATTTTATTGACATAAAACGAAACAGGTTCGTACCTAAACAATTATTTTAATAATAATTTTACGAAAAAGTTCTGAAGACCACATGTTCATATAGCAAATGTGTTCAAAATCATCGTACCTACCCCCTATCAAGAAATTATGCGTTATATCAGTTACCTTCCTTGCAATTTTAGAAATTAAGTTGTTCTAAATGCTACTTCAGTTGTTGACATCGCTATTAATTAATAATGTTTTTGTGGATATTAATAAATATCATTTTAGAAACCAATATGTTTCTATAATTATTTCTCCACATCCAAAGTTTTGGAATTATTGAAACCAAAATTTGTCCCGTGATAATATGAAGTAAGGATAACGTTGTTTTGTACTAACAAAAAAATAACATCTTGACGTTTTGTGCAGTGGAACGCACATTGCTCATCTTCAAATTGGCGTGAACAGATAGACAACAAAGTTTTGTTTTAGATAACTTAAACAAACATTTACTAATATATTTTTGTGAACAGTCACAAATAGTAATATGATTTTATTGCATATTTACCAGCATATTTTTTTAAGTGCATATTTCCCGAATTTCAGTCATAATTATTAATTGCTTAAGCATGTGAAATTTTTGACGTGGTTATATTTCACCTTTAGGTAAGCAAGGTAAATAACGACTATTTTATTGAAAAACAAATTAAGTGAATAAAATAATACCTAATAAATAAAAAGGACGTAATATAATAAATTATTGTTAAATGCAGTTAAAATGTCTTATTCAAAAAAAGATTGCTCTTAAAACTAGCTATAGAACAGGGAAAAACTTTCGGAGGTAAAGCAAGTTAATTGGTCAGATAAGCTTTATTAAAGATCCACTCATTAGCGGCATAACTATAAAGACGAAATATGCGACAATCTTGAACTAGATTTCAGAAAGTTTGTTTACGTTATTATTGTGTCAAAATATCTAGTAACTCATCTCGTATTTTTTTGTGGTTAGAGGATATTAACTAGGGATTTGTTTGTTACAGTTGTTGTTATGAAAAACAGTGATCAGAAAGAAACCGATTAAGAGGAAAGTTTTGTTTCCCAATAATTCCATAAATACAACTCAAAAGAGATTAAAGCGTGATTCAATATGACAAAAAAATGAAAACAAATGATTAAGGAACATTAAGAAAGAATACCAATCTTTTAATAAAATTGTTAAACAGGACGGAACAGTTTCAAGCAAACTAGTTACTAGAAATGCTCAAAAATCACTTCCTTCTTGCAAAGAACAATTTCGTTTGCGATGTTCACATAAATTCAATAAAAATAAATGGCAAATTATTTTTGATAATTTCTGGAAAATAGCAAACTTACAAAAACAGTACGGCTACATCGGAACTTTAATAACACCAATAAAAACAGAGTACAGAAAGGAAAGTAACAAACACTTTTTAAATAATACATTTCATTTTACTCAGAAAGAAGAAAAAATCAGGGTTTGCAAACACTCTTTATAGCAACTGTAGCCATTAGTACACGAGTACTGTTATAGATAAAAAAATTCAGTTTCCGAATATCGTTCACAGAATTAAGAGACAAGCATGGTCAACGCCCAAAAATGTCAGAATAAATAAAGAAAGAAACAAAAACACACATTTGGTCAATACCGAGAATAGAAAGCCATTATTGTCGAGCTAGCAATTCTAAAGATTATATCGACGGAGCAAAGTCTATTAGTGATCTTTATCGAGATTATAAACAGAAATGTATTGAGCATAATGAAATATATTAAAATTGCATTATGTACAAATCCATTTACCATAACGAATTCAATCTGGCCCGTTTTAAGCCAAAAAACGGTAAATATGAGTTTTGTACGACATACAAATATTCCACCACCGAAGAACAAGAGCTTTTTTAGGAAAAATGTGAGAATTATATTTTGGAAAAAGATATTTCAAAAGTTAAAAAAGAGTGTGATAAAATTTCTTTAACATTAATGAAATTGTGACAGTGTATGTCTTGCCATGTCCTCAACAGAATATATCTACCTTCTATTACGTTTTTAAACGAAATGTATATAATTTTATTATTTTTAATTTTAAAACTAAAATTGCCATTATATTTGGCATGAACGAGTTACATTTAGAGGCGCCACAGGAATTGCATCATGTGTTTGGAGTTTTTTAAAAGAAATCGACGAATCGTCAAACATTTCAATACTCAAACAGTTGTTGTTGACAAAATCATAACAATTCAATAATCGCCATCTATTACAAAGTCATATTTAAAACATCCGTTTAATAACCCATAAATATTTAATCACTTATGCAGAATGAAGGAGATGGGGTACACTCAGTCATAAAAAATCAAATAAAAAACGCACGAAAATCGGAACCAACTTTTATCCCCGCCAAACTCATCTCCGTAATAAGGTTTTCTAAGAAATCAGAACTATTTGTCTGGTATATAATAACTTTTGAGGATTTTTACAAGTTTAAAAATGATTCCGTTGAAATGGATAAAAACACTGAATTAAACGAAGATTTCAAAACATCCAGTGTGAAGATCTTTGGTATAAACAAGTCTCAGTCTCAGTTGCGTTATAAAAACTCTTTTGGTGAACATAAATTCTGCAACTCAATATTGAAAGTTAATAGCCAACAAAAAATAACAAGAAAGAACGACGGTATTAAAAAACTGAAAAGAGTATATACAAAATATAAGGGAGCCTCTGAGTCAAAGAAAGAAGGTTTTTTAAACGTATTAAGAAAATAATACCACGCTATTATTGCCAATTTTACCAAAAATTAGGTTTTTACTTTAAATTATGAGCATCATTTTTATACTTGAATAGAGAGGTATCATAACCTATGTTCCATACTCTTTTAATAAAGGTATATATAAAAAATAGAGCAATTTTGTGTATTTTTAAGGTATTATTTTTCCTACCTTAGTGTCACAACTAAAAATTTTGATCGAAAATATTTATGAAACGTTAATACTATTAAACGTGTTGGTTGGATTGTTTAGCATTTTTTAAATTATCAAAATAAAGTAACATTAAATTATATATAAGTTTAAAACGTGATTTCCCAAAATTAAGAATTTTTGAGTTGTGCCACTCTTTTTTCCGAGGTAACGATTATGTTAATAATCAATATATTTATTTTGTTAGCAATTGAATTATTGTATATTTGAAGTTATTAATCTCGGTAGTAATCTTAACATATTTAGCTTGAGTTAAATAAAAAATTTAAATTATATCCAAAAACAAAAATTTAATTAAACAAACTTACCTTTCTTAGAACTATTTTTAAAAACAAGCTAATTTACACTGCAGTAAGCGGTTAAAACCTTAATTATGCAAATTGCTTTGTTTTGTAAGTTTAATCTTTATTTATAAAATTTAATATAATTGAAAGTTTTAGAGCAGTCTAATGTGTAAAAAGCTCGAATCTTGTAATGTAGCGCTAGGTTTTATAAGATAATTTACAAAATACATAAATAAAAGTACATTACTATTTATATAAATGCTACTCGTTCGTAAAAAAAAATACAATAAAAAACCAGTATTATAGACTTAGAGATTAAATAGTTCACCATTTACACTAATTAAAAATAACTAAATCATTAAAATTTACGCTTTTTATTTATTTTAAACAAAGTTTAAAAATAACTAAATATTGTAAATTACAAAAAAATATTATTAAGATAAACCAGCAGTATTAGAAGATGTTATCTATCTAGGCTGATACCCTCTTAAAATATGGGATTTACAAGGGGTGTGATTTGTAAGCATATTGGAGATGTTTTACACGAAAGGAAGGATACGAAAAAAAATCCACAAAAAATTGAAGTAGTACGCAGTATAATTAGTTTTCAAACAGTGTACGTACTTATACTAAGTGATTAAATAAATAACCATTGAATGTTTGATTATGTGAAAACTAATCACACTTACTTATAATTTTTACGTAATACTGAAAATCGACAAGATACGATCAACTGAATTAATAAAATATTTGACCTTCCGCTTCTTTTCTTTGGAAAGCTTCCTCAAATATCTTCTTCACTGTGTAACGGTAGACCATCTATTACAAATAAATCCTTTCTATTATTATTATTTACAATTTGTCAATAAGGATTCAACATTAATCATCGATTTTGTGTTGTCAAATAAAAACCTCACTAGAAACACGTCTAAGATCTCAAAATCCTAAGAAAAAAGTACAAAGAATAGCTTAAAGCTAATGAAAACAATGTAACAGATGGTTTTGTTTCCTTCAATTTTTGTAATCTCTCAATTTTGTAAATATGAATGACTATAATTGATTAATAAAAAAACAACAGCCCCTTTAAAGTAACAAAGTCGACTTCAAAAAACAATAAAATTAATAAAGAGGCATTGATGAAGGCTCTTGAGAAGCTGTCAATTAAGTAGCTGTTTAAGGGTGGTAAAAAACTTTATAAGTGGTTCTTAAATAACTGAGCAACTTTATATTGGTAATTAAGCTCTAAAGAAGTTCCTTAGGTTGCCAATTAGTTACGTAAGCCAATACGACTTCCAAACAGAAATTGAGTAGCCTAAATTTCTTCAATAAAGTAGCATTTTGCTCACTGGGATACTCATTTAAAAAATCCCGACATTTAGTTAAAATTGGAAACGACGAGTTCTTGTCAAATTTGACAGATTTAGTAATAAATGCAGTACCAACGTTATATTTCTGTTGCTTTTTTTTATTTTTTTAAAACAGAATATAATTTTACAAGAAGCAACAACAAAAATAATGCATATACGTTACTAGAGCTAGTATAGGAAACTTTAAGAACAAACATGAGTGAAATGTAATGGCAGTGCCATCTCATAATATAGGTTTACTATGTATGAATAATAGTGTGTAAATAGCTATAAAGATGGAAACAAAAACTGATCTTGTACGGCAAGACAACCCTCCAGTGATTCACTCTTGTAGCATTTTTCTATTTGGAAAGTTTACTTTACAATGTTTATACGTTGTAGTTTTAGACCGCTGCATGTTCAAAATCAGTTTTCAATATTTTCATCTTTATAGCCATTTACACACAATTATTTATACATGGTAAATCTATACTATGTGATGGCTCTGTTATCAAATTTCACTAATGGTATTAACATTAACATCATTTATTAATATGAAAAGCTACAGATGTCAATGCATTTGTTGCAGTAGAGTAGAGTGTTTTCCCACAGTTGAAGAACCGTCCAGTAATCACTCTTGTAGTATATTCACATTTGCATTGACATTGTTCACCTTACAATGTTTACACATTTTGGTGTAAAACCGCGGTTTATTCAAAACTTATTTAAATTACACGAGTATAAAATTAGTTTTCAACGTTTCCATCTTTATAGCGATTTTGCTATCCATGTTTTTAAATAAATGCGGCTAGATTATGTGTGCAAGTGACAATAAGTTGTCATAACCTTATTGCATTACCAAAAGTAGTCGTGAAATATGTTTGATACCAATAAGTTTATTTTGGAGATAAAGGGCAAAACAGCTTTGTATGACGTCAAGCATCTCTATTATGCAACTCGGAATGTAAAAAGCAAACTATAGCTAAAAGTTTTATGAACTTCAATCTGTTGAAAAAACTGAAGGTACGTTACACAGAATTTTGAATTTGATAGTCTATATTTATTTATTCTTATTTAATGTTGGATCCATAATCATATATTGGCTAATTTTTATTTAATATGTATGTTCAGCTTAAAGTCAAACCAATATATATTTTAAATTGTATTTTTGCAGTTAAGAATTTACAATAAAAATAGAAATCGAGTTGTGACTATTTTATGCGAGAACTGAGGCACTAGATAATATAAGTCAAGTAGTGCCAGCAAACGGTTTAGAAAAAATACATAGTTTTTGATCAACTCTTATTTTTAATCCCAACATTGGAAAATAGGGAAAATGTCACATATACTAACGGAGCAACGGTTTAAAGCCAAGAAAAACAATCACAAAGTGACGATATTTTGCAGCCTATACGAGAAAGCACACTAAATAGCCAAAAAAGGAAACCCTGTATTTTTAAGACAAAGTAAAAGAATACTCACAACAACAGAAGAAAGAGGATGACGAGGACAAAAATAAATTGTTTTTGTGTCTTTTGTTCGGCTTTTTAAAATGCTTCCTTCTTAAATTAAATGGTGGGTGCGCATGCAAATGACGCAAATGATGCAGCAAGCCATAAATACCCAAGTTTGTTATTTACCGTTTACTGGATTGGAACAATATTCACCAAGCAATACCTATCTCCAACCGAACGTCCAGGTTGCAAGAGTTGTAGCAGTCCCATTACAAGCACTATCAGTAACATACGAAGGTAGCCCATGTTCGTCTGCATATACATATAGAGTAACCCGTCTTCTATATCTGACACCCAATCAGAAGGTTTTAGTGTATTAGATTATTAAATTTTAACTGTTTTGAAATATTTTATGTAATTACATGTTACTTTATCAAAACTTCGGAAAAATGATAAACAAATTTTACATTACACAATAAACAGACAAAAGTTGATAGGAAATAATTTTTTATATACAATATTACAAATTTTAATACAACAAAATAATATTAAATTTTATCATATTGCCATGAAATACTGCTTGATGGGCTATAGAAGTAGTCAGCAAACATATCTCTGGTTTGTTTTGCTACTGTTGTTCCAGGGTTGTTCTGCATTGAACATGTAAGAAAATCGTTCAATGTGTAGCCGTCACAAATTCTTACAAAATTCTAGAAAATACAGCAAGCTAGAACAATTTTTGTAAGAAAATCAGGTTTTAGATTTATAGCTGAAGGAAATATTCTCTATTTATTTGCGAATATTCCAAAGGTACATTCCACAAATCTTCCAGCTTTTGATAGTCTGTAATTGCACGTTTTTTGACATCCAAATTTGGTCTCGCAAATATGTTCTGAAAACATGTTCGTTAATCCGAAAAGCCTCATCAGCAACAATTACGTGAAAAAAGAGCTTATTACTATTAAAGTGACTTAGGTGGTGGTATATTCATTTCTCCAGAGTACAATTTAGTGTAAATAGCTTAAAATATTTGAATCAGAACATTTTCTATACACCCCATTATATATTGCTCTAGAACAGTAATTAGTGTCAACTAAGAGCAAGAAATACCAGTGAAGTATAATTTTTATAGTTGAAAAATTGGAATCCACTGTGGATGGGTTTAACAATTCTAACACGTTTGTCATCTAAGGCTCCTATGATTATGATTAAATTTAAACTAGTTTTGTGCAACTAGTCTTTATTTTATTTGTTTTTAATAAACGCATAGAATTATTTATCTTCTTGCTAACCTCCAAGTTATGGCCAGTCGTTCCTTCGTTGATATACACTTCTTAAATTTTGTATTTTTCTTGTAATATTAGTTTCCACAAATGCTAATAATTTATCAAATGTTTTTGTATACATTGTATAATAGGCAAAAAAACGTTTTTCTTCTTCTCGCAGCTTATAAACCAGTGTGTGGAACTGCCTATGTTGGTTTCTCAACAGATTGGATGCACTGCAAATCCTCTATCCTCTAATCGTGGCGACCTGGTTGTCACGACGAAAACGCAGACGTGGTCTAGGCCTTAGAAACAAACTTTAAGCGCGCTAACTTTAAGCTGCGTCAATATTTAAATTAAAGTTAATTACCTAAAATGTCACAAGTATATAGTAAAAAAAAAAAATTAGAGCGTGTACTAGTGTACACATGTAAGAAGTGAAACTTCTTTATGGCCTTATTTTTCGCAAAATGATCTACATGCAACTTTTCAGAAATTGGTTAAATAAAGTTAAATTAGATAAATTTTAAACAAAAGGATTTTATTATCATAGACATGAATACAAATTTTTGTAAATCAATTAACTAATTTTTGTAGATTCAATTTCATATTTCAGTTACCATAAGCCATTAATTACAAAAATATATAATAACGATGACAATGATAGTAATAATTCTATTACAATTAATGAAATGCTGTAATAATCTTAGTAGCAAAAAGTTAAAGTGAAATAATTGTATTATTTGTATTCATGTCTATGATAATAAAATCCTTTTGTTTAAAATTTATCTAATTTAACTTTATTTAACCAATTTCTGAAAAGTTGCATGTATATCAATTAATTGATGTTCATTAAATTAGCAGTCTTATTAATTAATAAATACTATTTTAATGAAATCATATACAATGACCGATAGTTACAATAAGAAACTGAGGTTAACCTTAAATATTTTAAATTTAAAATTAGATAAATTTTAAACAAAAGGATTTTATTATAATAGACATGAATACAAATAATACAATTATTTCACTTTTTGCTACTAAGACTATTACAGCATTTCATTAATTGAAATAGAATTATTACTATCATTGTCTTCGTTCAAACAGAAACTGCGGTTAACCTTAAATATATTAAATTTAAAATGTCATCGTTCAATCAGAAACTGAGGTTAACCTTAAATATATTAAATTTAAAATGTCATCGTTCAATCAGAAACTGAGGTTAACCTTAAATATTTTAAATTTAAAATGTCATCGTTCAATCAGAAACTGAGGTTAACCTTAAATATTTTAAATTTAAATTAATAACATATTTCAGAATTTATACTCTATGTCAATTAATTCCACCCAAGTATTAGAAAAATAGATATAATTACTTACTTTTGTTAAGAATCCACTGGAATTAGAATTAAAATAAAGCCTTTGATTTTGTTGATCACTTTAGTATTGATATATTATTTATCACGTCGCTATTGCGTTTCCGTAACCGAAAAAAAAGATGGCGCGTAACGGAAAAAATGTGACGGTAAATTTTTTTCCAACGCCGATAAAGAAGTTTCACTTCAAAAGTAAAAAAAGTTTTGTATGTATATATATATTTTATAATTTTATTGTATAAAACACAAACTTTGATTTAAATTAACGATATAAGTACAGTTATTAAAAAAAACTCAAAAAGCATGTAGTAATTGATTCAAATTAATAATAAGTTCGTTAAGTAATTTAAATTTATAATTAAACCGTTTCAGAATTTATTTAATCGAATATTATTCAATTACATAAATTTTATTTCATAAAATCTAAATTAAAATTTAAACTTCTAAACGAAGTCAATTATTCTTTCAAATTTGCGTCGTGATTTTTTAACTCTTTTTAGCAGCCAATGTGAGTTTTCTTTTATAAATTTTAACGT
Source organism: Aquatica leii (assembly GCA_035610365.1). Taxonomy (NCBI): domain Eukaryota; kingdom Metazoa; phylum Arthropoda; class Insecta; order Coleoptera; family Lampyridae; genus Aquatica; species Aquatica leii. The sequence continues at coordinate 73,587,211 of CM069433.1, forward strand.
ATAATCTTTTTTTTCGGATTGATCGGAACAAAATTTTATGTAAGGTTGATTTACTTTTCTACAAGGTAAATTTGATTTGTTACCTTTTCGTTGCTCTACGGCAACTTTCATAATTCATTTCACATTACTTAATATAATACCGTTATTTTTAATTTCATAAAGCACACATTCCGTTATTTAACGTTCTAAATTGTGCATAGTTTTTGTTTATTATTTATTTTGAAATATTATTTTAGAAATGCGACTTAAGTAAGTAGAATTATTAAAATATATACTTATTGAAACCTACAGCATAACTTTAAATAAAATAGTTGTCTGGCAAAGTTTAAAGTACGGAATAATCAGTTAATTAACTAGTATTTTTGTCTTACGATTCGTTTACCGCACAACAGTTCAAGAGTCTTAACGTTTACTTTGCAATTATTACATAACGCAAAAAACAGATAGTATAGAAATGACTGAGATAACAATCAAACAGCAAATTAAAACTGTGGTTACTGTACTTCAAAAATTTATTGTACATACATAAAAAACTACAACAAAAATGTTAAATTAAATAAAATAATTAGTAATTCAATTAGCTTAAATAGTTACAATCAGTTCAGACAATTGCAATTAAAAACATAATTTTAATTATTTCAATTAATTGCTCTACAAAATAAAAATATTGTAGATCATATAGTAACCAACACTGCATGCGTTAGTATAGAATAAAATAAAAATTACTAAATGAAAAATTTGATTTGGATTTGTAACCTTCAAATTAAATTTAAGTAATTAATGAAACTTGTTTATTTATAATAAAGATAAGTAATAGTATATTATATGCGATGGTTGAAAAGTGTATGATTATAACTAAAGCAACAGATTACGTGCAAAAGTTGGAACAATAGAACTTGCCTGAAATAAAGTAACATAAACGAAGTTTTGCCAGTGCTCAGTGAAGACGGGGTGGGTTATAATCTAAAATTCCGTGATTGCTTGGAAAACTCAACGAAAATAAAATCAAATGTCAAAAATCAAAATGCGCCAGGAATGAGTAAAGCTCAATGGACTAGAGGCCCTTGCCAACCACGAGTCCGCTTCAAATGGATACACTCAAATGGGACTTACCTTAAGAATGTATCACACGAAAAATCTGTAATAATATAAAATTTACATACGCGAAAGCCGATTGAATAAAAGCTTTGTTACATTTAGTAATTTGACATTTATTATATAATTAAAATGAAGTTACACAAACAATTAAACAGGAAATTACATTAAAACAGTTAAGCAATTTGACACAAATAAAATCTTAAAAACAAAACTAAATTACTTTTTTAAAGGAAAAAAAGACACGGCCGTGTACGCATAAAAAAAATAAAGTACTTAATAAAATCAAATGAATTCCGTAATTGTATAAAGCAAACAGTCTTAAAACTATGGTACGCAAATATAAGATTATCTTTATTTTTTCTTTTACTTAATGTCGATAAAACACTTTAGACGTTGGTTACATTACGTCTTTTACTTTTGTTGTTTAATAATAATTTAAAAAAAAGTAAAATTAGCACACATGAACATCATAAAGGTTTGAATCATTGAAACATTCAATAACTATCAATGAACTCTTCTTTCGGAATGTGCATAAAAGCAATACAACCAAAGACCTTGATACGAGTTAAATCTACTTTGTTTCTACTCCATTTTTCCTCAAGAGTACAACCAACTAACGCCCTTGTGGGTGACCTATTCTTTAAGTATATTGCCGCCTCAAAAACATATTGCCAATAATATTTTTCTAACCCACTATCGCTTAGCATACTCTTAGCCTTATCAACTATTGTCCTAACTGACCTCTCAATGACCCCATTTTGTTCATGATCATAGGGAACCGATTTTTCATGCTTTATACCATTATTACGTAGAAACCCCTCAAGTTCCTTGTTCACATACTCGCTACCGCAATCAGTTCTGAGAGCTTTAATTTGTAGCCCGGTCTCTTTTTCAACATTGGACTTGAATAATTTAAAATAATGTCTAACTTCATCTTTTGAACTCAAGAAATAAGCGAATATTTTCCTAGTATAATCGTCTTCAAATAAAAGCATATAATTTTTACTTTGAATTGACTTTATCTTCATTGGACCCACGACGTCTGAATGAATCAAGAGCAATTTCTCATTTGCGCGCCGTCCACTAGCCTTAGGAAACGGGGTACGAGTCATTTTCCCTTCAACACAAGGGATACACGGTTCTGACTCCTTATAGTTAAAATCCATACCTACAGATAACTTATCTTTTAGTACTTTCATGCTTTGACCACTCAAATGTCCTAGCCGTCTATGCCAAAGCATCTGATCTTTTTCACTTTTAACTATAAAACAATTATGTGAAACCGAATCTAAATTTTTAGGTATAATATTTGGTTTTTCTAATTTTTCTACTGTTTCTAATTGGTAAACACCATCAGTACACCTAGCAGCCGCAATGGCCTCGCCTTTTACAATAACATTGTCTGCAGAGTAAATATTGCAACCTTTTGAGTCAAACACAACAACATTGTTATTTTGTACTAATTTACTAACCGACAAAAGGTTTGCAGACAAATTTGGGACATATACAACAACATTCATTTGAACTTTAACGCCCCTTTTTAGATTTACAAAAATATTTCCCTGGCCCTCAACATCAAGTTGCTCATTATTAGCAATAGTTACAGTTTTATAATTTGTATTGCTATTAAAATTTTCAAATGAATCTTTTGACTTGGCCGCACCCGAGTCAATACACCAACCCCCTGATTCTACTTTTACAGATAAAGCAGTGAGCCAATTATATGATTTGTCTCCTTTGCTACTAGAATTATTTGTCTGATTCGTACTTACAGTACTTTTCTTCTGACCGTTACCATTATCTTTACCGTGTGGCCTGTTCCTCGTCTTGAACCAACAGCGTTTAGCTGTATGACCAGCCTTCTTGCAGTGAAAACAGGTTTAACGAGCTCGATATCCTCCTAAGGGATGATTGGGTCTTCTCCCCACCGCCTCACCTCGTCCTCCTCCACCCTTGGCTGCAAAAGCCGCACCGCTTTCATTAATCTCCCTGCGAGATGCTTCTCGTTCTCTCGCCTCCGCAATAAGTTTTGATCCTACGTCATCAGCTGTAACACCTTTTAGATTGTGTTCTATAACAGTTTTAAATGCCTCATATTCAGGAAAAAGGCCTCTTAACATTAAAACAGTTGTTAAGTCATCATCTATTGATTTTCCCATTTCTTGCAACTGGCTAGTTATTTCTTTAAATTTCAACACATAACTATCCATATTATCTTGAAGTTTTATCTCCAATAATTGGTCTAGAAGTACAAGTCGTCTATTTATTCCTTTATCATCATAATTTTTTATTAAAGTTAACCATGACTCAAAAGCTGACTTTGAATTTCTAACCAGAAGTTTTGAACCATTTTCCAAGCTAAGTGCAATTTTCGCCCTCGCTCTTTGTTCTTTCTTTTTATCGGTACACAATGCATTTCCATCTTTGTCTACTTCGATACAGTCATACAAATCTTCATGCATTAAACACATTTCCATATCATATTTCCAACGTTGATAATTTTCAATCCCTTTTAATTTAGTAATATTTGGAATTGAACTTACAAAAGTAGACATGGTTTTTGGTACTTGTGCTTGTTCTTGATTGTTCACTTCACTTCCATTTAATCCATCTATATTTCTGTTTGTTTATTCATTGAATATATTAATCACAAACTTCACGTTTAACTGGTGCCATAACCTAATGTATATTTGTGGATTTTAATTATAAACAAACACAATTTATTAAATGTTTAGTTTTATTATCAAACAAAACAATGTGAACGTGGAAAATTTAATTTTTTTTACATGACATAACATAATAATTATTTTGACAGAGAGGCCATCTTTTTAATAATAATAAAACAGTTCTACCAACATGTAAAATGAAAACATTATTATATGAAAATAGAAAATACAAATTCACAATAAATTCCTACTTACGTTTTTGCTTACGTATTTAGTATAGATTGTAATAATGATATAAAGATCAACAATAGTATACGTATTTAACGTTCAACTCAATATTTATTATTTAGAACTTTAACCCATCCTTAACTTATAAGCAATAGGTAATACAGAATTCTATAATGCATGTTTCTGTGATACTAGTATGTTTTTAGTTTGGCACTTAAATAGAAAATTTTAAATTTATCGCTCGTTAGTTCTACCTTTCACTCAAGGCCACGGCCATAAGATCTTGAAAGACCAATAAACATGGTTGCTTACGGTCTCTGAGACAGTGCGTCACCACTAAAAGATTAAAACCCGGTTGCATAAAGCACTGTTAACTTTAACTATATGTAAGTCATATCGTTAAGCGTCGTCATTGGTACAAAGTCAATTGTTCTGCTGACGACATTCTTAAATCGATAGCTACGATTTAGTTAACAAAGAATTTTTTTAATTTCATTTGCGTTTTTTACTCAGGCAAATGTACTAGCTTATTAAAAAAACAGTTTTAGAAAGCAAGCTATTCACATGTACAACAAGTTAAAATTGTTCTACATGTATAAACGTATACTATACAGTTGAATAAAACGACAATTACATCAATCCCAGAACTTTACAACTTCAAAACAAAGTTTTAAAAATTATAGTAAACACACCATAGTATGCATCAAAAACATTCAAATAGGATTGTAAAAAGACTAAGAAGTAATAATGTTAAAGTGCAGTTCTAAACGATACAAACCTAGTGACCTGACTAAGCGTTATAATTAAAATATACATATCAGTTTATTATTTATTAATTTAAATTAGTTCAGTAAACTACTAAATTTGTTAGATTTGTAAGAGTAACTTTATTTGAAGTTTTTTATGCTGGCTTATGATTATTCACATTTTCATTACTCATTGTCTACTTAAAAACAGAATGTAATTTAAACTGTAATATAAATATTTTTTTTACTGTAATATATTAGCATTTAAATCACTTTATGTTAAATGTAATTAGTATTTGCTCAATTGTTCACTGCACAGTACTTTTTATGAATCGAATCCTTAACTTAATGTTGACGTAAAAAAATATTAAATAAATCATTGTTAAAGTTATTAAAATTAATTAAAACATTATATAAACTTATAAATCACCGTTAGACAGCGTTTGCTTACTGCACACATTATTGAGTTAAACAACGTGTAATTCAACAACTACAGTAGAAATTAAATTTATAGAATTAATTTATATATTACGCCGTAATACCGTACCGTATAATTCAATTTTGTTTACTTACAACAATAATTATTTCAAATACAGTAAATACTTGTGTAGTTGTTACATTATTGCTTAAGCAATTTTATTGTTAAACAATAGGTTGTAAAAATCTAAATTCTAACACGATAAAGTTTTGCTACTAACAAATTCATTAGACAATTAAATACATTAAATGCAACAGATAAAAAAATATAACTACAACTAAAAAAAAATTGTAAATATTTAAACAACTAATAATTTAAAATTAGTACAAACAAATTAAAAATTATTACTACTTCATAAACAACAATTAAACCAAACTAAAAAAATAATTAAGATTATACACAATAAAACCTATTACTTAACATAAAGTTTGTAATTATCTGCTAACTACATAATAGAATAATTTAAATCTTGTTCAAACACAAAACATGATATAAACTACTAACTTTTTGGAAAAACTTATTGTACAATATTGCAATAATAGTAAAATATACTACAAATTATGTAAACTTTTATTTAAATTTAAAAGTTATTTACAACAAAAATTAAATATAAATGTTTATCTCTCGACTCAAACTAAAATTCAAGCAAATTAAAATAACTCATAAACTCGTCTAAAAGTAATCAAACGTGTACTAGATACATTGGTTGTCATTGTTGAATGTAATATTTACAATTCCGCTCTTCTGCTTTTAGAGACCGATGTGATGCCGTTCTGCAAGAATTAATACTATGTTTCATTTAGAAGTTTTTAATTATTTTTAGTAATTAGAAATGTTTGTAATTATTTTGTTACGATTAACATATAGAAATTGTGTAAAAAAACTCTTTAAATTATGATTAAAAGTAGAAAATTAAAAATGTTTATGGATTAATTTAACAATATTGTACATTATAAATTATTTACTAAATTAATCATTATTAAAGGTTTTAGTATAAAGCAAATCATATTTAAAATATTTTTTAAATAACTGTTAAAGATGTTTCTTGAAAACTTACCTAGTATGATTAAACGTTATTTAATTAGTGGTAAAGTTTCTAATCCTCTTATTCTCAATATTTCATTCAATAACTGTTGTCTTTTTGTAGAAGAGGCATACAAAAAACACTCTAGACTTTTTATATGGCTACGTTTTGTGTTTCTTTGTGTTTCAATTGCGCATTTAATCAGGTCACTGAATTTTATTAATTTAGTATAAGTAATGTTAGTATTAGGACTAGTGTTAAGAATAAAATTAATAGGTTTATTGGTAACAGAATAACATTGGTTGTCTTAGTATGTAAAAGTATTTTAATATTAAATTCATAAGATAGTTGTTTTTATTAAATTATGTTTGGAAATATCGAAAACAATTGTTTATTTTATTTGTAACGTTTTAAATTATAAATAAATTCTTTAAGGAAAATTATAAAAATATGTGTGCATTCTACACCTTTACAAATGCAAGTGCCTTGTCCGCTTGAATGTATTGAAGCGTCCTTGGCGATAACAAGCAGATATAAAAATGTATTACAATGTGCGATTGTAAATATATTAGCAAATATTTAACACGCCCTCTCAAGTCGTACATTATTCACAATCTTGTTTCCAGCTACCAATTCCAAGTCCTTCAATGCATTTTTCGTGACTGCTTCGTGGTAACGGTTTCGTCAGTACGTCTGCTATCATATTCTTACTTGAAATGTGCTTCAAAACAAACTCTCCGTCATTAATCGATTCACGCACAAAATGATGCTTGATATCGATGTGCTTCGTACGAGCATGAAATACAGGTTTGTTAGCTAAGCATTCAGGTCTTCTGTTATCAACGAACAACTTCACATTGCATATATCATTTATCTTTAATTCACGATACATACTTCGTAAATACATTGCTTCTTTAGCTGCTTCAGATAGGCTCACGTACTCAGCTTCTGTAGATGATACCGCAACTGTCCTTTGTTTTTGCGATTTCCACGAAATAGCTGCACCACTAAGTAAAAACACGTATCCCGTGTACGACCATCGATCTACAACGCAACCACCCAAATCTGCGTCTGCATAACCAATTACCGGTTTATTATTTTTTGTATATATTAATCCAAAGTCTGCAGTTCCTGCTGTGTACCGTAAAAGTCTTTTTACACAGTTCCAGTGACACATGCGTTGCTTTTCAACGAATTGCGCTAATCTAGAAATAGTATACGAAATGTCCGGACGTGTTCCAACTGACAAATACATTAGAGCACCTATTAATTCACGATACGGATAGTTTTGTGACAAATTCTCACTATCGTTGTTAAAATCCACGTTAACTTCAGAAGGAGTTGCCACTGTATTGCACTGATCCATTCCGTACTGCTTTAATAACCCTCGTACATAACCCATTTGTGAAAGTTCAATTTGAGTTTCACTTTGATTAATTTCAAAACCGAGACAATTTTCTGCAAGACCAAGGTCTTTAATTTCAAAGTCTTTCATTAAACTTTGTTTAATTTTTATAACAACTTTTAGCTCTCGCGAAGCGATAAGAATATCGTCAACATACACAAGCACAAGTACTAAACTTCCATCACAATGGTCGTAAAACAAACAAGGTTCATTCGTTAAACACTTAATTCCTAAACTCAAAAGTTTTTCACTAAGCTTCTTATACCATTGACGACCTGCTTGTCGTAGTCCATACAGAGCTTTCTTCAACCTACACGCATTGCCCCCATCACGTAAACTTTGAAGCATTTTCTTTGCTCGAATTTCAATATCTAAAGTCAACTTGTGTCTTGATAAAATTCTTTCTAACATTTCATACAACATATCGGGCACTTTTATCGTAACTTTTTCGTTTAAATTTCCATTTAAATATGCCGCTACAACGTCGAATTGATAGATTTTTAAATTGAACTGAACTGCAAGAGCTAACAGTAATCTTAATGTTTCTAATCTAGCCACAGGAGCAAACGTTTGATGATAATCAACACCATATCTCTGACTATAGCCTTTAGCTACCAGTCGAGCCTTGCGTTTTTTAATTTCACCATCACAATCAAACTTGTTTGTTAAAACTAGGCGACACCCAATAATGTTTTTACAATTATCTTCCTTAACAATTTCCCATGTGTCATTTTTTAATTAAACTTAACATTTCGGTTTCTATCGCGTCCTTCCATTCATCACACGCGTCACTTTTTAAAGCATCTTGAACACTAACTTCCGCGACGTTCACAAAAACGTCATCATCAACGTCCCGTTCTACTTCGTCAATTTGAGTTTCTTCTGTATTTTGCGATACAGAACTACGCGATTGAAATAGTTTTCTCGGTCGCCCTCTGCTACCAGTACGCAACAAACGCGGTCTGCCTGGACCTCTTGTTATGTTATTTGGAAATTGCACTTTTATAATAGGTTGTTCATCGGGGACTTCGGTTACTTTTGACTGATGCGGTGAAAACTCTACAGATTTTGGAATATTTGTCACTTTGTCGACTTCTTCTGTTGACATTAACAAACGATCTAACTCACACGTATCATTTGTTGCATTTCCGGCAATACCTAAAAATTTTACATCACGAGCGTTGATAACTTGTCGTAAATTTGGTATCCACACACGAAATCCTTTTCTATCACGGGGATATCCCACGAACATACCTTCCATAGACCGGACTTCAAACTTATCTTTCAGGGGATTCTTATCTAATACAAACACTTTCGACCCGAACGTTTGAAGATTGTTTATTTTTAATTTCTTTTGTGTCCATTTTTCATAAGGAATCTCTCCTTTCAAGCTACTAGTTGGACATCGGTTACGTATGTAACAAGCGGTAGCAACCGCATCTGACCAAAATGATGCACGTAAACTGGACTGCAACAATAAACATCTAGCCATCTCTAAGAGCGTACGATTCATTCGCTCCGCTACACCGTTTTGTTGCGGAGTTCGAGGGATTGTTAATCTTCGCTCGATGCCTTCTGCAGCTAAATATTCATCAAACTCGGTGTTACAATATTCGCCACCGTTATCAGATTGCAGACATTTCACCTTCTTTCCAGTTTGTCTTTCTACTAATTTCTGATAAAGTTTGAAAGCATCAAACACACCGCACTTTTTCTTTAAAAAGTAAACTTCGCACCACCTCGTGCTATCATCAACAAATGTCACAAAATACTTAGCACCACCTGTCGATTCAGTTCTAAATGGACCAACCACATCCGAATAAACAATTTTTAAAGTTTCATTACACGGTACTCTATTTTTTACAAAAGGTAACGCGGTCATTTTACCTTTCAAACACACCTCACATCGTAATAATTGGTCGGCGTCTTCAACACCATTTGCGGATATGACACCTTTGCGAACCAATTTCATTAAATCCTCGCCGTTCAAGTGTCCTAATTTCTCATGCCATTTCCAAATTTCAGAGCACTTAGCTTGCAAAACAGCTTGAGCACATTCAGGATTTTCGCGCACATGGTAAAGATCTTCTATCCGATCGGCAATTACAATCACATTTCCACAGTTGTCACGAATATACGCGTCATTTTGACGAAAGGTTACTTCATGTCCTTTGTTTGTAATTTTGGCGACCGAAATTAGGTTTGTTCGGAGATCAGGCACAAACAAAGTGTCTTTGAACTCTATGAGTCGATGACCTTTATCACTCGCTACCGAAATATGAACAACACCCGTTCCTTTCACTTCAGCAGACGCCTGACTCGCTAGTTTTAGTTTAACTTTTGGAGACTCACTAATACTCTTGAACAACCTTTCTTCACCGCACAAATGAGCAGTGCAACCACTGTCCAAAAGCCAGACTTTATTTTCATTACACCTTTCGTTATTCGCACTGTCTATACTAGTAATTGTATGACTTGCAACATAAGATTCATTAGGTCTTCTTTTATCAGTCACGTGCTTATTCTCATTACATGCATTTGCTTTATGACCAGGGACACCACATTTGTAACACTTAAGCACACCACGTTTTGTTTTCCATTTTCCTTTCCTTGTAATTCGAGAATTTTCATTAATTTTATCGTTACCAGCGGCCATGGCGATTACAACATTATCAGTTCTTTGTCTGCGCGCCTCACTCTCTTCTATAATTTTTACTTTCAAATCTTCGGCGGTAGGGAGTTCATCGCGTGTCTCTATTGCGCATCGAAAATTTTCAAATGTTGAGGGAAGGCTATACAAAAGCATGATAGTTAACAAATCACCATTTATATTAACATTCATATTTTCGAGCTTATCAACAGCGTCGAAAAATTTTGCCAAATGTTCTTTCACGTCACCACTTTCTTCTAATCTCTGAAGCATTAATTGTTTCAATAACGTTGCTTTTCGTGCAGGACCTTTTGAAGCATATATTGAATCCAATTTAATCCATACGTCCCTTGACGTTTCGCACCCACGAATTTGTTTTAGTTCAGATGGTTGAATTGACAAAATTAAATCTGCTTTCGCCTTTTATCAGCTTTCAACCAATTTTCTCTCAAGACATTTTCGCTGGACGAGTCGTCACATGTACCTGCTAACGGCATTACATTGGTTCCATTTACATATTCCCATAAGTCGTTTTTTGTAAGTAGAGCTTCTACCTGCATACTCCACGTGTCATAGTTATCTTTCGATAACAACTCTATGCGTGAAGACGATGTTGTCGTAGCCATTTTCAGTTAACTTAACAACTGTCTAAATACAGAAACACACACTACTGGAACTTAATCACAAAAACGTCCTGGGCCCATAACCTATTAAATTATGTTTGGAAATATCGAAAACAATTGTTTATTTTATTTGTAACGTTTTAAATTATAAATAAATTCTTTAAGGAAAATTATAAAAATATGTGTGCATTCTACACCTTTACAAATGCAAGTGCCTTGTCCGCTTGAATGTATTGAAGCGTCCTTGGCGATAACAAGCAGATATAAAAATGTATTACAATGTGCGATTGTAAATATATTAGCAAATATTTAACAGTTTTTCCTTAGTATGTATGTGTTAAAACTTTTATTGTTGAGTTAAACCTATAATTTTTGTTTTTCATGATCTTATATATATTTATTTCTTGATGGTGTGTGTGTCTTCATAAATAGTTAATTGTGATATCAGAGAATGTAGGTATAACAAAATAAAACTAGACGTACTTACTAAGAATTGAATTAAATATAAAATAAACAATAAAAATACAAATATCAAAATTGGATAAGAAAGGAATTAGAGGAGAATAACATGAACAAAGGTGAAGAATTAGGAAACATTTTTAGAATCCTGGGAGGATTACTTTTTAGAAGAAGAAGTAGATCTGAAGACTGGTAGATCGTATGTGTACCGTTTGATATTGAAAAAAAAGTTATAAGAATCTACCATAAAATACTAGGTTATGTTAGAACACAAAAAATAGTATTATCGATTAAGAAACTGTTATATTACAAATCTAGGGAAAAAAGTAAGGGAATGTGTGACATCTGTCAAAAAATCAAAATCACCAATAAAAAACAAGAAACGCTTATGGAAAATGTACTTGTTAAGATACTTTTTAAGTATGGTATCAGTTGACCTGTTTGGTTCACTACCCAGATCAGCAGGAGGTATAGAGTATATATTTGTTAGACATTTTAAAGAAACATTTAAAACTCTATCCGATTAGAAAGACGAATACAAAAACTTTATTAAATAACGTCTTGAATGATTTCATTCCCAATCTAGGGCAACTAAAAATAATATTGTCGAAAGTCAATTTACCACCAAGAGATGACAGGAGGAATTAAAGAATAATGACATACGCGTGAAAATGACGTCAGTGTATCACCCGGTATCAAATCCGGTAGAAAAAATTATAAAAGAACTTGGAAGGTTATTTAGAACATCCTGTAACGAGAAGCTTACGAACTGGAGCAGGTGGGTGAATCAAATTGAAATCTGCATAAACATGTCTAAACACGACAATACCAGCTTCACACCGGTAGAGTTGTTAAATGGGCAAAGATCTAATCATATAATTAAAACGAGAGACTCAGAAACCGAGCTCAAAGTCGTAAAAGCAAACGTGATAATCAAGTGAGAGAACCTATTAAATATTATCCAGAAGACTTAGTACTACTTAAGACACATTACCAATAATTATCACTTAGCCATGAAATAAAGAAATTCTTTGTTTTTTTAATAAATGTGCCAATACAGGAACTGTTTTAATAAAAGTAATACTAACATTGCTGACACTCATTCCAAACTGTTCACTTAATCTTTCAAAATCTTGGCGTCGTAGTTTCATCAAAGATAACTTTATATTGGTAATATTAATATTAGATATGACACTAATACGTTCTAGCACCAAATTCCATTCTTGAAGAACTCCAGTATACGCTTTTAAATTATCGTTGAATAAGTAATTTGTCACTTTTAAAATCTCACATTTTTTTTACAGGAGATTAAAAACTGCTAGAATCCATAGCACTCAAGCCGGTATTTTCCGAAGGTTTATAAATATCTTGTAAACTATTTGAATGTGTATAACTACTAGATGACAAACTTTTCTGAGCGTCTTCGAGAAATTTGAAAGTGATTTTTGACGCAATGGTTTTATTAGAGATGTTGCAGTACTGATGCTAGCAGTTTTAATCGGTAAGCAGGATTTATTAACTCCGATTGATAAAATTTTACATTGAACTAACACGCTACGATACTTAGGACGACTATTCACTTGTACAGCAACAGTTTGTTTGTCAACAGGGACCTTTTGGTTAGGTGTTACATTTGAAGAAGCAAAATCAACTTTAATATTTTCAACAGTATTGGCTGATACGGCATTAATGTTTGGATCTTGAGGATTATTAATTTCCATATTTATTGAGCATTCACTTAAAATTTCTTGGATGATTTGTTGTCTCCGTCTTTTTTTCTGCAGCTGGTCTAAGAATCGTTGTAGTGCCTTGTCTTTTACGATTAGGTTGACAGTCAAGCTTGTGTGGTATCACATCAATTTTAATCTTTGCTTTACCTCCCATTGTTGTATAATAAATGTAATTTTCCATGTCATCTTCCAACTAAAAAAAAACAGAAATCATAAGAATTATTTAACCGTTTTGTAACAACAGAAAAACCACTATAACATAAAATTTAAAAATTTAATCTAGTCAAATACATAACCTAGAACGTTGTAAAATTATAAATATATCAAATTAAATCCCAATCATTAGATAAAGATACATGGGTTTATTATATAAGTACTTTAAATTATCAATAAAAAAATTTTTAATGCTATGATTATAAAGGTTATGATTTGGAATTCAGTTAAAAAAATTTATTAACTGAACTGTACTTGTTTGAATTGTATACGTAGATAAATAATAATTAATAACAATAGTGTTACGAAATATTTACATCGAAATGATCTTCACAACAAAAAAAAAATCGATTTTGTTTTGATTGATTATCACGGTGCACTGCTTGAAACCATTTATTTCGACGTTTGTCATCTTGGGGAACATTTAAAAACATTTTGTCAGGAGTTGTTTTTGTAGTATTTGTACATAATGGTACAAAACAAAAATGATAACTTTTAAGGTTCGACATTTTTAATATAAATTTGAATATTTAACAATGACAACAGAATTAAATATATCAAAACACTGTACTTATTATTTCTGTATCAACTGAAATGAGTAAAAACTAACATTATGACGTCACACGCGCTTGTGTTTGTTCGGGAGCTGTCGGCGTGTCTTTGGTACTGGATTCAAAAATTAATTTTTATTTTGAAATAACTCTTGAATTATTGCGAAAAAAAAATAGTTTTGTTATAAAACTTATATATGATCTTTCCATTTATCACAAAAAAAAAATTTCAAAAACCCAATTATTTTACATATTATATTTAATAATAGTTCACAAAAATGGTTATGGGCTTTCTTTGTAACCACTACAGTGAAAGAAAGACGTGCAAATTTTATAGGTTTCCAAAACATCCAGTTGAGCGAGAAGAATAGATTAAGTCATTAGGGTATGTGTTTTACTTATTGGTAGATAAATTTATGTTTTCAATTTTATCGAAAATTACATAAACATATTTATTTACAGGAAAAAGGATCGAGCTCCATCAAGTTGATCATTGTTGTGTAGTTGTCATTTAAAAATAATTGGAGATTCCATTCTAAAAAACTTACAAAAAAGTGTACCTGTAGAAATGTAATTAATTGGTAGATATATACCCACGATTCGCGTCTCGGACAACTGCGCTTATACTAAAAAAGATTTCAATATTTTACTGACGGCCGTCAATAGTGTTTATAACTTAAAAATATTTTTGTGTATACAGAGCGATTTAATTCGGAGTACCAACCAAAACTACTGTTTTTTTAAATGGAATATCTTATATATTATTGATTTTTTAAACAGCATTTAAAACTTAGATAGTATTTTGTATACGGTATTAAGTATTTATTATAAATAGCAAGTTATAAAGCTTTAAAGTAAAATAAATTGCTTACTTCACGATAATCTTATATAAAAAGTAATAGTATTGTTAAAATTTTAAATTTTACGCATAAATTTAGCAGCATCCACAGTTTCAATAAAAAAACTTTAGAATTTTTTGTTTCAAATGAAATATGTTAAGTGATTGATGTATAGTTAATGTAAATTTACAACTTTTTTCAAATCATTCGCACAAACAAACGAATAAAACCGATCTATAAAAAAACATTATAAGAAATAAGAAAAAAATCAATAAAAAGATAAAACAATATCAAAAAAAAAATTAAAATATACAAAAAGAGTTTGTAATAAAATAAAATTTTATTTTTTTCTGGAAATTAAGGTATACTTGTTATTTATTAAACATTAATCAAAAGTATAAAATTAGACACATCGATTCTAAACAAACAGTAAATTTATATGTATTAAAATTTTTGTGTTTACAGAAGTGACAATAGTAATAACAATAATAACGTAAAAATGTGTAACGAACTTGAATGTAAATCTTGCTAATATTAATGCGATCACCCGCGGTGCTAATCTTGCAACGTTAAAATATTTACATTGTTAGTCGTTTTTGTAAATACATTTCTTTGTTAATAGGTGTTTTAATGTTAAATAAAATTTTAACACAAGATTATAATAAATAGTAACACTTTTAAATTATTTGCAAAACTGTAATTTTCGATATGCTACGCTTTCATAACGTTAAAAATTTTAACTTTATGTGTCTTGTTATTTGTCTACTCTTACACAAACAAAAATATTTTTTTGTAAATACCACTAAAAATTGGTTTTCAAACATTTTATATACTATATTTTAATTGATTAAAAACTAAATTGTATTGTAAAGCTATATAATCTTTTTTAATTAAAGTAGGTTTTATAATTTTATTTAAATAGAATATATAAAATTTAAAAACATTTGTATATTTTATTATTTTTTTTTTAAGTTATTTATATTTAGTTTTTTTAGTCAAGTTTTTTAACTGTGTTCAAATTTATTTGTTAGTATTTTTAAACAATTACAATTTCTAATAAACACTTAAATAATTATTATAATTAACAACGTCTTTTAAGATTAATACTTAATAAATAATAATAAATTACAAAACAATGTAATTGGATTGTGTATTACTTATTTACTACAAATCTTAAAAGAGTCCATTAAATGATTTTATTCAAATTATTGCTAGTTACTTGTTTAAATAACACATTACTTAAAACACCAAGTTAAAAAAACGTTTGTAACACTATATTCAAACGCTATTATTAAGAAATGTTTAAGTAAATAAGAAGAAATTTATGCCTACCTAACAGTCCCGAGCTTGCCTCATTAGCGAAAATATTCCATACCACCGTAAATGATGTTAAACGACGTATAAAATTGGAAACTTGCTCATTAAATTTCTGTATTAAATTTTCTCCTAATAGCAAAATAATTTTAGGTTAAACGTAGCTACAAAAAATAAAATCTTATTAACCACTTTACCACAAACTACTTTTGTTTGTTGTACTTGAAAGAGTAAGCATTATCTTATTATAATTAAACTATAAACTTTAAATTATATTGCATTTAAGCGAAAAATTCAGATTTCACATTTTTTTAATGTAAAAGAAAACAGTTTTGTAAACGGAGAAAAAATAAAAGGTATATTATTTAAAAATAAACGTAATTTTTTTTACATCAAAAGTAAGTAACAATAATTTTTATTATAATGATCTACCATTTTTTTTTATTCATTGAACACTTACATTTTGCGGGCAAAGTTAATAGTGATTTATTTACTATATTGCAAGAGTTTTTACTGCAAATTAAAACCTCTTGATGAACAACATTTTTTTCTCTACAGTTGTCGCTAAAAGTACACTTAACCTTTGTAAAAATACCATGTTGTAAATATTGCAATCATTTTGAAGAAATGTATTGTTATTATTATATTCATATTTACTGTGCAATATACAAAAGAAAAAGCGACGCAGTGACGCATTTGGATGGTAATCTGTAGTTTTTGTAAGCTGTATTTTTTCAAGTAATCAAATATTGCTTTATATTTGATAATTAAAAAATCAAATATTACTTTTTTTTATCAAAGTTTGACACTTACATTTTCACTAGTAATCTCTATTGTATTTAAATTATTTTTTACATTTTTTTAAGTATACAATTTTGTCGTCATTTTACATTAGAGTATTTACGATATATCAACAAACTATCTAAATATTTAAACAATCCTTCTTCCATAAAATCAACCTTTGCTGAGCATGTTCTTAATTTCAACCACTCAGTTATGTCTACTACTCTTATTCATTCTATTTTTAATAACAATTGTAACCAATTGTTAGATTTACCTAAGATGATTTATATAAAAAGTGCTCCTAGACCGTCACTATTGAATGATCAGTTTAATTTCGTAAATTTACGATTGAAGTATTCATAATTTAATAGGAAGATGCTATCTCTGCCATCTGTGTATGATTATAATAATACACCTAAATATTTCACTTTCAACTATTATTTATATATAAATTTGATGTTACCGACTTTATCAATTTTATTAGTTAATGTCAATTCAATTGTGCTAGTTAGTTTCATGTAGTCAAAGTTGCATATTTGTTTTTACTAGGTAAGCGTCCTTAATATTAGTTGACAATTTTTTATATAATTTATAATAACTTTTTTAGTCTGAAGATGGTCGTACGTATTTAAGAGACCGAAACATGTACCTACATATATTAAATAAGATCTAAGACATTTCATATTGGATTACGACATTGTTCATTTTCTTTATTTATTATATCTAATCCAATAATGACGTATTTGGATCCGTTTCACGAATTGAATAAATACAGACCTCGTATAAATTTGTCGATCACTAAAAGAAACAATTCAGTTCAGGTTCTAAAAATAATATATTTATTCCCAACAAGAGAGAATAGAATGATATTAATATTTAAATACCGATTATACATTCGTCAAAAAATGTTACAGTTATAATATTGATGTAGGCTCTTTTGATCAGTCAACACTGCATACAATTAATTGTATTCAACGCAAAACATGCGTCATAAATGATTGATTCTAATACAATTTAAATAGTAGACGTCTTTCAAGATCTCGTGAACTGTGGCGCTGTAGTCTGTAAATGTCAAAATATTGTTATAATCCGTCTTACAAACATTCGTCGGTACAGTTTTCTAACCTATCTCTGCTTTTATCGTTGTATTTGTTGTTAATCAGTCTTTATGTATTATTATAAATAAATTAATTTTTATTTAATAAATAAATATCTGAAAATTTTTCATTTTTATTCACGTGAGTGCCTTTTAAATAGACTAACGCTTTTGGAATTCAGATAGATTTGTAAAATTTTTGACTTTTAGTATATTAATTCTGATTTTCGACTCAAGGTCACAGTTCACGACATAATGAAATGCCTCTACTCGATCAACTACTTTGTTTATCATGCAGTCTAAAAACGAGTCGACAATGAAGAATTGACGTAATAGCAGTGAATACTGACCACTTAGATACAAAGAAGTCAATAACGTGTAAAAGATTGATTTTAAATCTTGACGAAACAAAATGGATGTTACTTTTAAATTGATGAGATTCAAAACAAATTCGGTTTGTGATTAAGCATTTACTTAAATTTTAATATACAGTTGTTAATATTTGTGAACTGTAGTTGCTACATAAAATAAATCAAAGCATTTTAAAAATAAAAAAATGCAATATACAATCATTCAATAAAGAAATAAGTTTTCATAGTCATGTCAGAATAAAAACATCGAGTTGGTTAAAACGAGAATTTGCATTTGTTTACAAACATGCTATTGCTACTAATTTTTTTAATTACGTTACTAAAAAGATAACAATGAATAAATTTATTAAAATATTGCGAATAAATAAAACATCTAAAATACTTAGCTAGTATTAATGTATGTATGCTTAGAAAGAAAACTAACTTTCACTTGAAACATATTCATATTTACGCATAAGAAGTTTCGTTTAGAGGTTTCCTTACTTTTACTACACTATTTAATTTATTTTATTAGAATCTTATACCATTTACATAAGGTTCTAATTTAAAATTGCGTTAAAACGGCAATAACTTCAATCCCCATTAGCTGTAAGGTAATATTATGTTTAGTTTAGGTGAAGTAAACGAAAATATACATTTACCGTCGCGGCTTGGTACTATTCGACGCCGCCGTTTCGACGCGGCCGGTTCAACACCGCCGTTTTGACGCGGATCGTTTTAACGCTAGTGCGTTTTGACGCGAGATGTTTAGACGCCAATGCTGTTATTTTTGATCGTAAGAAAAATAATGTTTTAATACTTCTTTGTCATAAATTGTATTAAAGACATTATAGATTTAAGGTATAAAGACTTTATTTACGTTATAATATAATCATTAAACATCATATAATTCATTCAGAATAATATTAAAAACACAAACTTAAACTTGATATCGTAATTAAGTAGAAAAGAATTAATAACTTCAAGGGCCCATGAAAATCAAATCACAATTTAATACAACTGTACAGAAATGACGCCGACTTTGTTTTATCAGCGCGTATGATCACATCCGTTGCATTTGTGCCCATTCAAGATTTGGACCTAGCACTTGAGCTATTGACGGATGAATTGCCGCTGGAATTGCAACCTATCTTAGATTGGTTGGAAGACAACTACGTTGGCCGTCGAATGCGAAAAGGAAATCAGCGCCAAATTCCGATTTTTTGCCCAGAGTCTTGGTCGCTTTACCAACGTGTTCAGCAAAATATCAACTTAACAAATAATCACGCCGAAGCTGCACATAGACGACTTCAAATGGATTTGTCAATGGATCATCCGACTATATGGAAGGTTACAGACACTTTAAAGACAATTCAACATGGGAGGGACCTTTATATGGAACATTTGATTGCTGGAAATAATCCAAATCCAAAATTACAGAAATATCTAAGAGCCGATACTAGAATTCATAATTTAGTATTCAATTATAATGACTCAAATATAGTAGAATATTTAAGTGGAATTAGTCACAATTATGTAATGGACCCGTAATTGCTATACATCATTATTACTTGTAATAATTAAAATGTAAATTACTTGTGTTTGAATTTTTACAAAAACTTTACCTTACTTACAAAGTCCTAATATAGCATAAATCTGCAATGTTTCCAATAAAATTGATAAAAGTATTAATATATAATTTTTTTAAAGGCAAAAATAATAGCATTGGCGTCTAAACGTCTAGCGTCAAAATAACCTCGCGTTAAAACGACTCGCGTCAAAACGGCGGTGTTAAACCGGCAGCGTCAAAACGGCGGCGTCAAAGTGTACCCGACCGTTACCGTCGTTATTTAATTAGAATTTAAACAAACGAGGTAACAGTAAAACACATGCACAACTTAATCGTGATTATAGACTTCATAGAAAACTGTGTTTACAAAACTAGTTTTGTTGATTTTTCCTTATTGGAATTGCACACATTCTTTTTATATTAAATATTATAAAATTTATTTTAAATAAATTGGTGTTAAATTTAAATCGCTTATAAATTATTGACTTAAAAAAACTAAGTTTCACAACGTATACTGCGGTAAAACTTACTAACCTAATTTAGTGAAAACATTAAACCTGTCAAAAAACAAAGTTTCTGGAGAAGTTTTAATAGTAATGATAGACAAAGCTTAGCTTTTTTGCTTATAATTATATATTGATGAGCTTTTATTTAACAATTTAGCTATATTATTATTGTTATAGAATAATAAAAATTATACAAATGATATATAAATATTTAAAAAACATTTTAGGTTTTTTAATTAAACTTAGCGCAATATGTGAATGATAGTAATGAGTAATACAAAAATTACACGTTTGTCACTATTCTAGTGCTAACGTAATTTAGTTATCGATTTGAAGTTGTAGAAGAAATGCTTAATTGATGATAATGGTTCCGTATACTCACAAATATGTATTTACACAGCACAAAAATATTTGCTTTAAATATAAACACGAAATTTTTGTAAAAATATTTTATACCAACACGTCTTTTTTGTATTTTTTTAATCATAAAACTTTATTACTTTGTTAACACATTTCTTACGTTGTAAATAACTGTATTTCACTGAATTTTAAAAAAAATGTGCAAAAAACAAATAATAACAATTTATTTGCTATGCTTTAAAAATGTAATAAAACTTTATAGATATTAATTGCACTGTAACACCATAAAGATATTTTTTAGGTTTCTTAAAGAAAAACGCTAAATTTATCTACCACACACGTTTTATGAAAAGAAAGCTTAGATTATAATTAAAATATATTTGAAATGTGTGATTGTAGTGTACTAAAGAGTAAAGCGTAATTGTTATTGAGTTTTAGTATATTTTTTGTAAACATTATTTATTGTGTTGTATTATCTCCTAAAGTATAATTTTAAATTATGAAGTGTTGCTACCATTATAATAGTTAAATAAACAACAACAAATTCAGATCCTGTATTAAACATAATACAGTTTTTATTAAAAATTACAAGAGCGCTGTGAATCAGTATCGCATTAACTATTTTAAAAATTCTTTTTTTTTGTTACATACTATAAGATGTTAACGTAAAATTGCTTATAAAAAATAACATAAAGATGTTTGTTTGGTTTGCTCAGTGATATGAACGTGAGTAATACAATACTTAAAATTTATGAATTTGAGAATTAAGAACATAAAATCTAAAAATTATACTTAAACAATACAAAAAAACAAGACACAATTGAAATAAATGGATTACAACAAAAAAAAGCTGCAATTAGTACGTTCTTATTTGAATTAAACTTAGTGTGTTCCAAATCATAAAACATATCAAAAAATAACGTTTAACATAAATAGGGACTTTCAAAACTTATTAGTTACACTTAAAATTAACGATAAACGATAAATGCCTTAACTTAATTTGAAGTGACCTTTGATGATGAACCTCAAAGGATACGTCAATTTAGCGATAGGTAATGCAAAATAATTGCAGTAGAAGAAACTTTAAAGCAGTAACGTAGTAATTGGGGTTATACCCAGCAAACACAAAATTGATAATGTTTAGTAACCGTTTCAAGACAAAAAATTTATGTTTCACTCTTGTTTCAAACATAAAAGAAACCTAAGTGCAATCAAATAGATATAAGTCCATCGCTGTTTCACTTATTTGAATCAGTATAGTTTTGGTAGTTTAAATTCAAATCTGTTGCAAACTAAATGTTGCATTCGGTTTACGTTTTAAAAGCTTCGTTCTTAAACTGATACTAAATGATCGATAAATATATGATTTTCTTGTTTCAATAATGAACTAAAACAATTCTTTTGAATAATATAATATTACATTAGTTTTGGTTTTAAAATGAAACAATTAAATCGATATTTCAAATGCACGTTTCATTTTTTATTGTACAATTAATTTGTTTAAACACAATATCACATTGAGTTTCAGTAGGTTTAAGTTTTCCAAATATCCAGATTATTTATCAATTATTTTTTCATATTGCAACTTTCTTTGATGTAGTCTTTTCACGGAAACCTCAAAAACTGCATCAATTACTGTTGGGTAGCAACTTTTAACCGCATCTGTACCATAGAAATAAATATTTCATTTATGTACATAATCATAGAGTTACACAAAATTAATTACATTTTTTTAACCAAAAAAAAAACAAAAATAAATATTACTTTAGCAATCGAAAGAAAATTATAAAAACACTGAATATTGTTAGCTGTACATAATCGTATAAAAATTTGGAGAATTGAACTGTTATTAATGTATCATCAGATTTATGCAATAATCTACCTTAACGCAACCATGTGTTTTATTTGCATTCTGTTTTATACAAATTGAAACATGATACATAAAGAACCAAAATGACGATAATATTGACTACATTTATGGGTTATTATAAAGTGTTTCGACTTACCGTTTATTGTTCCATTTTGTAATTGTACACACAGGATCACTTATCAAACTACAACGAAACAAGTGAAAAAAATATTAATTTGCAGCGTAAGCGTTGACGACACTAATCAAGAGGATAGCAACGACTAATGCTGACTAATCACAAAGTATTCGTTTTTGCATAAAACGATTCCACTGTTTTGAAAATAATTTAATCTTATTTAATCGATCTTCAAACATTTCTAGTTATTTAAAACATATTCAGTTCTAATAAATCAGTTGCTGATTATTAGAAAAAAAATGCAAGTACTGAAACGGTTTAAAACTGATTGTGAAAAATCGGAACTCTTTCAATTTATTCACTGTCAGTCACATTGCTTAACCCATGAACTTAACAAAACCGTAAATTACGAAATACAGGGCATTGATTTACTTAAAGTCTCATGTTTTAGCAGTTTAACACGTAATACCGGTACAAGTAGTAAAACCTGCTGCTCGCTATTCATCTATTTTCAAATTTATTTTAAACTGATGTTCATTAAACTATGTCAACCTTCACTAAATGCAAGACGATAATGTATAAGTTTTAAAAGAACAAAACTAGAAACTATGATGTAATTTTCTTACAACTAATAAAAAAGAATTTTTAAAAATATTCCATAACAGATTTAAACTGAACAAGTAGTTCTCCCAAGATAATTATACCAATTGTTAGTAACATCATTTAATAATGGCAATACTAAAGACAAATACCACAAACTGTTTGATTTTTAAAACTTAAATACTAAAAAATGACTCCATAAATAAAAAAAGAAAATGTAGAGTTTTTTTAATTATCTCAACATAAATAATTATGTTAGCTTTCTACAATAATTTTTCATTAAAAATCCGACAAACACTATATATTGTGTAGATAATATGACAATCAGTAGTATTCTGGAGCTAGTTTAATAAATTGTATGATTGAACAAGTTATCTGACAAATCAATTGTATTCGTTTAAATTATTCTAACATTTTCAATGTTTTTTATATATTCTTTTCTTTGTCACCTCACAGCATGGGCAAGGAGTATACTTTTTGGAAATAAAGAACAAATTAATTTACATAATAATTATTGTTTCTTCTAGCAGTGACTATTTATTAAATTAAAGAACAATGTTTGCACATTGATACTGTTTCTTACTCTCAAGTCATGAAATTCTTCTATAATAACTTTTACACAGAGATCTACGTACAAGTTCATTAAACCTTTAAAACATTTTTTAAATTAAGGTAATTAAAGTTAAAAACTCAATTTTTACTAATTTTTTAATTTATTATTTTTTACATTTTATAAACTGTATTTTGAATAATAACTTTGGAAAAATGATCCATGTTTTTTTATTGAGTTTGTAAGTTTTGGTTTTAGCTGAAAAGTGCTCAACAGATTTTGATTGTTAATTTTTTGAGATGGTTTGTTTATGGTAGAAACACTAACCGTTAAGACAGGTGCTACACGCTATTTTTTTAAAATTATACTGAATTAGACATACCTTTTGAACATAATTTAAAAGACGAAACGGTTGACCTGCATTACGTTCTAACTTTAAAAATTGAATTACAAAACTACAAACTCGTAACCACATCTTCTTAATTCTGTACAGTATTATTAAACAAATCTCGCAAAGTAAGTAGGTAATCAAAATTCTTCTAAGAAAAAACATTTTTAATATAAATAAAAAACCAAAACAAGTTTATCCTTACTTGATAAGTATGTAAAGAAGTGACAACGTCGTGTGGTAATAGCAACGTCTTTTTTTCTTTTTGAAATTTATGTGTAAATAGACACACTATTGAATTGCTTAGTTAGGCACAACTTTTACGTCATATGTCACGTAGAATTTGTTTATTTTTTAGATAACTTCATTTTACACGTTTTGGCCAAAAAAATACGTTTTCAAATATTTAAGTTAGAAAACTTTTCAATTTTATTGTAGTTATGTTGTTGCTCTCTAAATGTAAAATGCCCACAAAACCATAAGTTCCATGTAGGTTCGATAAGCATTCCCAAATATTCATTTCTAAAGTATGCCAATAGTAGTTTGTGTATGGACTTCTAATAACACACTTAATTTAAAACGTATTCTATAAGAATTCCTATATAAGAAGAATAAAGTACTCTAAAAGATTCTTTTAAAAACACTTCTATAGGAATACTATATTTAATTAAGAGAGAAGAAAGAAAGTGCTTATAGCAAAGCCTTAAAATTAATAGTTAGATTGGAATCACTAAAGTATTAGAAATGTAGCATTATAATGGCGTTCCCATATTGATTCTATAACAATGCATATAGAAGGAGAATAAAGTACCTTAAAGATTCCTTTAAATCACTCCTATAGGCCTTCTATATTGATATAAAAAATAAAGTGTTTATAGCAAGCACGACAATGTATTAGAAATTCAAGTATTACGACTAACATGATAACATTCTTTTAGTGTTTTAGTACCTCTAAAAATCAGTTTAATCGTTCTTTATTTGAGATAAAAAGAAATATAATTTTTAATATCCAGAAAAAACCGTTTGTACAGAGTTGCTAAATTGTAATACCTAAACAAAATAACTTCCTGTAGAGATTAAACGCCCACATCTAAATTTTTGTTGATAAAGATATGTATGCAATAAAAAACTTATGCATTCGCGTTTGATACTGTAAATGTAGATAAGATAATTTGATTTCTGAGAATTGTGACGAAATATGTACACCGACTACCAAAGTTTGATTCACCAGAAACGCTTCTAAGAAAGTACGGGTATATATGCAGTTTTACGTTTTACGAAATGAAGAACGACTTCAGGCTTGGTCTATATTTGTAAATGGGTTCTTTTTTGTGCTGAATTAAAGAAGAAAAAAACTATTAAGAAATTCTGCTGATTTAAGTAAAGTAAGTACAAAAGAAACAATTTTTATACGTTCGAAAACATCCACGTTTTTAGCGCTTTATTGTTATTGTTTTATTTTTACTTGGCATCCAGTTATTTTTTAGAACAGGGGTGACCAACCTGCGGACTTAAACTTAAAAAGCATTGTAATAAAAAATTTATTTTATTCCATAAAAAAACATATTTTTGATATGAATCTAGTGAAAAATACATGCGACTGATAATAGATAATAAAAAATAATTAAACATAATTTTGTTATAGAGTTAACCCAAAGTTGATTCAAAGGAGTTCCTATAGATGTTATTAATGAGGTGTTCCAATGGCTACGTCATGCTTGGCAAAGCGAGATTAAAAAATGAAATAATTAGGATGATGCAACCAAGCTACAAATTCGCAAACCATTGATTAAAAAATTATTATATAGTTTAGACAAAGATACTGTGCAAATTTCTTAATAAAAAATGACTTAAAACTAATCATTTCATGCTTTTGTGTTTCTTATGGTATGCTAATTAAACCCTGTAAAAGCATACAAATCAATTTACCTTTTAGTCGTTAACTTTGTCATGCTATTCTAAAACATAGGAAAGTACTACATTGGCACTATTTTAAAGCATTCTAATGGAACGTGAAAACTTCTACCTTTGGCCTGCTTTTGTACAACGTCTAATAGAACTCTATAAGCACTAACTGTACAGCATTCTACTGGAGTGTCAAAACCTATCTCTAAACATAAACCATTCTACTGCTACAGGAAGGCTTTCAGTAATATCAATACTGCCTCTATGCTTCTAAAAGCATTATTATGGAACCTATTTGGTTTTGTGGGTGGTTCTATTAAAGTTGTCTGGAAGATTATTTTGTTATCTATTCAAAATTTTTTTTCGAACGTTCTTACAACAAAATTATAAAACTGCTTATGAGATAGTATAAAAGCGTTTTGTAAACGTTTATACAATATTGGTTATAAGACATTGACCCCTTACAAATATTAATTTTTAAATTACAAACATGCTTGTTTTATATTGGTTAGGTTTACAGGCGGTTTTACATGCGATGATTTCTTTAACTTAACTTGTCAAAATTCTGTCAAATAATTCAAAATCTGTTTGGATTTGAAAAAAAAACTGAACTTTGTTGAAATCAAAACCAGTGAATACTGAGAAAACTAGATTTCAAAGACTTAACTTCAATTTTTTTATTGAAACAAAATACTCTCTTTTAATTTCGTTTACTTCATACTTTGACACGTTTTTCTTGCTTTTTTGCTATATTTATTTAGTTTTACGAATTATAAAAATGTGACTTTTTTTGACTGGCAGATGCAATAATTTCGAAATCGGCATTATTTGGTAGGTACAATTGTACGGAAACCAAAAATTTCAAATTTATTATTTGTTCATTCATGGAAAGGTCATTAGCTAATTTTAAAAAATGATGACTGTTTTATATTTCTGTTTTGTTCTGTGCACGGATCTAAATATCATGCAAATTTTATATAACGAAAGCCGCATAATTATTATTGTTTATTTGTTTAATAACTTTTATTTGGCAACATCAAAATAACTCAATTTAAAATTGTAATATTTATTAGTAGCGTTTGTAGTATTTGTTATTGTTTGTTTTATTTATATTTTTTATTTGGTTTGCTATAATTTCAGAAAAAATTTTTTTAGAGCTAAATTTACATATAAGGTGATTTTTTGAAAACGATCGACCTTAAATATCTAGAAAACAAAAACGTTATGTGCAAAATGCCAAAATCGGTCAATTTTAGTTGTGAGGGCACTTAATTACTATAGTTTTATACTTGCAGATGCATACCTATTGTCGGGCTGCAGCCTAGAGTGGTTAATAAAATGACTGAAATTGAGGTAATAGACCGTATTACTGTTAATCCCACTAACTTTGTGCGCCAAACTGTTGAAGTTACTGGGTTTTTATATTTATCAGCTTGTAAAGTGGCAAAATTTATTATATATTTACGAGTTCTATCCTTATAAAATAAAAATTCCCCAAAGGTTGGTGAAAATGATTACGACAGCAATAGAGTTTTGAGAAACTATGGTTAAAACCTAAATTTTGTAAAGTATATCTGCTTCAGTAATGATGGCACTTTTACTTTAGATGCTCTGTTAATGTGCGTTTCTAGAGCGACGAGAACCCCCATTTAGTCAAAGAAGGTCATACTCAAGCTCCCCAAAAGCTAAATGTTTGAGCAAATATTTTTGAGTATGCTGTCATTAAGTTCATATTCAAAAATAAAACACTAACTGGTGACATTTATTTGAATATGTTAGAAAACATCTTAGGTGCTTTAATCATCGTAATAATAGAAAATTGGCAAGAAAATCAAATGTTGGACAAAAAGAGTTCTTCTGTCAACAAAAGTTTGTCTCCACCAGAAGATGCCGTAAACGTTCGTAATTGGTTTAACAACCGATTGCCGAATCATTGGATTGACAGACGTGGTGCAATTGAGTAGCCAGCACGATCACCAGACTTAAGTAAGTTTAAATTTTTTTTTCTGAGGTCAGTGATATACAAAATACATCCGGCTAATTTGGAGAACTTACGACAACGAATTGTTGATAAATGCAGCAAATTCTGAAAGAAACATTTTAAAAAGTGAGACTAAAATTTAAGAACGGGATTTATTACTGCCTAGAAGAAAACGGTGCTCATTTTAAACATCTCTTGTAAAATTCAACTGTTTTGCAATTTTCTCAAAAACTAGTCGTAGAAATAAAAAAATATCTTATAAACAAAAAGAAATGAAATAAACATTTCAAATAGTAATTTTTTTAACTCTCTGTTTTATTTAAGAGCTGTTGCCGCGACCCTCACTACCAAAATTGACCGATTTCGGCAGTTTCCACATAACGTTTTTGTTTTATAGATATTTAGGGCAGATTGTTTTCAAAAAATTACGTTGTATAAAAATTTCTAGCAAAGGTAAGTTTATAATAGTTGATAACAATAATTTAAAAAGTATTAAACTCTTAGGTTACAATCGTAAAATGTTTATTAAGATGGTCCATTTTCGTAGTCGTTTAAAAAATCCTAATAGTTCTCAGAGTTAGAATTTGCAACTTTGAATTAAACAGTTTAATGTTTAGCTTTTCATTATGCAAACATACTTTCCGATGTGTTCGTAAACCATCGACATGTTATTATTGAACGGTTTAACACAAAGCATCGTATTTGTAATACTAAATTTTCTAGAACAACAGCTTTTTTTGACAAGCAAAAGCTTGACTATATTCAAACAAAAATAGATCTGTTGTTCCAGTGATTTTGTCGTAAATATCGTGGCGCTAAATTATAAAATAAATTATGAAAGGGCGCTAAAACGATAAAAGACTAGGGTGGGAGACACAGTTTAAATCTACTCAATGCTGAAATAGAACAAACCAAAAAACAGAAGTAGTAACACAGAGTATGTTTATTTTATAAAAGACAGCAGTTCACTTTAGAAAAAGATACAAAATTAGCTGTATACAAACTTCATCAAACACCATCACGTAGGTTGGTGTCACAGACAAAATACTAAATAAGCCTTGGACTAGGCAACACGTCGTATAATAAAGTGATCTTGTCGGCCTTACTTTTACAAGAATAGAAACGGATTTACTTTGTAAATTAAAATACAACAGTGCGCATCTCGAAAGTCTAGAGAACCAAAGCGCACTGTATAATAATATGTGACACAACAAAACGATTGTATAAATAATTATGTTAACAACTTAACAAGTATGTTCTTACAATCGACTGACCACCAAAATATTAAGAGTATAAGTAAGTAATTTCGGTAATTGTTTTCTTTAGTACGATAATAATTGCATCAAACTCCTCAAAGGTGTAAATAATGTTAACTACAGTGACCTGACTTTATTATAAAAATTACAACATCTGGTTATTATTTCCACAAACACTGAACACGTGTGAACGTATGGAAACCCGCTACAAACAATTACGAAAAAATTAAATTAGGTCACAAACATAAGAAACAAATGTTTACCTCAAATACATAGTTTCACTCAAATCGCAACGATATTCTATTCTATATTCGTATGGATGTGAATAATAAATAATGAAAACCTTGTTGGGCGTGCACAACGCTAGATAATGTCCGCGTTATTTAAACTTTACCGAAAGAATAAAATTGTGTTTAAAATTTTATCCCTACCTAATGCGATGAAAAGTGGGCGTTCCGAGAACAAATCGTATACACAAAACAAACATCATACTAAAACATTTTAAACATAGTTTTAGTTTTTGTTTACGGCCAACAAGATATATTTTCAATACAATTCTAATAGTTCAAGTTTTGCAACAACACCACCCAAACAACACATTGGTATAAAAAACGTGTAAATGTCCGCCGAATAGACGTTTATTAGACATTAAAACGGTTTTAAACGCGTTATTAACGTTTATTAGACGGACATTTAGACGTTTTTTGTACTAATGTGTTGTTTGGGCAATAAGTAATTTGGTCAGTAGTACAATATCGTCTGTACACAAAATGTTAACATGTGTTTTTCTTGATTATACTGTTGGCGTACATTAGACAAAACAGGTAGATGTTTTAATCTTTCAAAATTGCATAGTGTTACTCAATGTGAAGAGACGACACAATAGAAACTAAGGGTATATTTTTTGGTGACGTTTTACTGGGTATGCGCACAATATCAGCAGGCCATCGATTAAATAATAATACAATTAACAAAATTAATTACTTAAATGTTAATGAAAGGTAAGAAGCTAATAATTAATTAAGTCTACAGTTAAAAAAATATTATTATACTATAATAGAAAAAACTGTCTTACTATTCTGACTAGACAGTTTTGTTCAATCACAATAAAGCGATTTGGGTAAACACCATTAAACAGGATTTAATGAAATTTTAAACAACTAACAAAAATAAACAACACGTTAGGAATTAATGTTTTTGTTAAAATTGCATAAGCACAAAAACTGATAAAAAACTTTTAAAAAGAAAGATATCTATCTTACAATGATTAAACCATTACACGAATTAAACGACTAGTTGCATACCATCATAGGTATAAAATAATACTTTAAGAACAGATTAGTTTTATAGATAATGTTTATCAATGTTAATGACAACAATGTCAACTTTAAAAATGATCCTCAAAATTTAACATACAGTAACACTGAAATTCAACTATTTGTCAAAGTATTTAATAAAAGGTTTAAACAGTAAGTCTAAAACTTCATTTTGCAGTAATTTTTTGTTATTTCGATACATTGCGTTACATTCTAATTTTAAATTGT
Source organism: Aquatica leii (assembly GCA_035610365.1). Lineage (NCBI taxonomy): Eukaryota > Metazoa > Arthropoda > Insecta > Coleoptera > Lampyridae > Aquatica > Aquatica leii. The sequence goes on from CM069433.1 coordinate 73,618,109, forward strand.
TTTAGTTGCTGGTTTAATCTCATCATACAAGCTTGATAAAATTTTAACAATGCTGTAGTCTTATATAGTGTTTTTTAACCTAATTTATGAATTTAAAGATTTTACAAAAACTTTTAAATAGAAAATATTTTTTTTTATAAGGAGGAACAGTTATAGTATCGCTTAATATCGTATAGTATGTTATTTTTTTTAGATTAGAAGCAAGAAAGTCTTTTGTAGATGTTTTTCGTCGTTCAATACTAAAATTCATCTAAATTTAATAATTTCAAACGTATTTGCTGAAATATTGCGTTTTTAAACTTGTTTAAAGTTAACTACTACTACAAATAAAGTTTAAAATTATGCATAAAACTTTAAAGCGTTTACTTTGAATAAATTGTTGAATTGAACTATTTTAATACCAACATTTATACAAAATTTAGAAATTTTAGTCTTTATTAAATTATTGTACTTTTTTTGTAAGTAATTTGAATAAAGTTTAGTAGTTATCATTATGTAATTGCATTCATAAAGAATAAATAAAATATTAAAACCTATCAATACATTTTTTAATTATATTTTATTGGTGTAAATGTAAATCTTAATTAAAAAAATCAAAGTTTAAATAAAATAGTAACTTATAAGTTTTTCATTTACTGTAGTAATGCGTTAGAAAAATATAAATTAAAACGAAATAGGCTTCTTAAAGTACTTAAAGATAATTTTCATATACCATGGTCGTAAAATACGTCTGTGTGGTGCTAAAAGTTGGAAATAGTAATCTATTCTCAGTGGCAAACAGTGGTTTGTACGCTTGATCGGCCATTAGATAATGTGAGATGAATTACTCTTTTTTATAACTTTTAATTTACGAACAATATTTGTTTTTTTTTAAATTATTATACATTTATTATAATACAACTTAAGTAAAAAAAAATTAAATAGTTATGCATATACTAACAAAATATCTTTTTAATTTTGCACAAATTTGTTATAAAGCTAAGTGTAGACACTATCTAAATAAAATCTAAAACAAAATCTTATACGTAAAAAATACTATAACGTAGTAAATTGTTGTTATGGTATTTGTTTAAATCTTAACAGTATATAATTTGAATAAAAATGATACTCAACATCACTTGAAATGTAAGAGTTCTTTCCAAGATCTATTTATACATCTACACTACTATAAAAGTCTACTAGCATCAATATCTTTAGTTTTAAATTAATATTTATTTTTTGTGTTTTATACAAAAAAATATTTCAGTTTCTGGTTTTTGTTTAGCACACTTTAACAATTGACGGTGAATTTAATTTTGTCAGTTAAGTTGAGTTTTTAACAATTTTACATAACACAATTGAATTTGTGATGATAATCGTTTTTTAAGTTTTGTTTAATCAAATTTGCGTTACAACAAGTAACTTTGTGTGTCAAAAGAATATTGTTTTACTGCTTTGCAAGCCGCTGCAACTCTATTGATATTTAGATATTAATATATTTATGTGATTATTGCATTAAAAAAACTTTAAATAATTGTGTTTATGTCAAACTTGCAAAATTCAGTAATTATTGTAAGGTTCCTGAGCAGCTAAATCAAAATTTTTTTCACAAGTAAAAATTCGAAATTTACTTTTGCCGCAAAAACAATTCGACAGAGAGTACTTGATTGCACGACGTGCCGATAAAATCCAAAATTGTTGTGGCAATAATCATTGCAATGTCTGCAAACCGGGGTATAAATGTGCGTGATAAAAATTCTCAATTATCAACTATGTAAATCGATGGAAACGGGACAACAAAATATGATGTTTAGCATCCGAAGATAATTCGGAGTGACGAAAACATTCACCAACAGCTAGAAGTTTATGATTGTCTATAAATCGAGATAATTATATAATGGGTTTAGAACAAACCTTGCATTGACAAAGCAATAAAAATTGTTTCGGAAAATGCTAACTGCTGCACAACTTTACTAATGAATAATAGAGCTTCGTGCAATTCTACGAATGAAAGAGCACCTGATCTTTGTTAAAGGAATCTACAAAACGGAATACGTAAACAACAATGCTTAGTATTTTACGAAGAGAAGACAACTTGTTTAACAATTTAAGTACTCAATGCTTTTCTTGCTAGGTGATTACACGACGATGCGCTTTTTCTAACCAGCTTTTTTCTCTGTTTGGAATCCAACGAAAGCATCGAACAAGGAAAGGCTAGATCAGACAAGTTTTGTCCGGAACGGAGATATATTCTGGCGGAACTCTCTCTTGAACAAAGCTTACGCAATTCCAAACAAAAGAGCGCTATCAATGCGGCGACGAATTGATCTAAGTTAAGGTAACAAAAGAGTCACTTTAAACAAATATCCTTTTAATAGTTAGAATGGTTTTGTAAGGGTCTACAACAAAAGTAACTAGTTATGACAACAATAACACCTTTAAAGGGGTGACCTTGGACTTGGCAACCACAAGATTGATACGGTTATTCTTGGCGTTATCAATAAAACGAAAATATATCACACTAGTATAATCTACTTGCATAGCGTCACAGAAAGCTTGAAGCTGACATGACTCAGGACGTGTAAAGTATAAGTCTCACCGACATCCGAAGGAGGAGGTTATCCCATAAGAGGCATAAAGTCCACAGATGTTGAATCAGCCTCTTGGCAAACAAAATTATTGGAGATAAAAATTTTAGTGAATCGTACATTTTTGCAGTTTCAGAGAAAACTGCTCGCTTGGTACATGGATGATCTTGTACCTTAACCGTAAACAAAAATGCGTCATAGTTCAATTTGATTCCGTGTCTTCGTGAAATCTTAACGGCTTTATGTGTTTTGCGGGAAGATCGTTTAACAACAAAATATTTTTGCTGACCCATTTGCAAAACTCAAAACAGCCTATTTTCAACAATTTTGTTAACTGACTTCAGTTGTCGAGCAGTCTTTAAGGTGTCAGCTCCGCACGCAACATCGCAACATACAAATGCGAACGAAGGGCTTACGCATCAAACAAAAATTGTGTTTGACCTTCCTCTGCCAACTTCAGCAAACAACGAATGGTCAGATAAGACGAAAGTGACATACTACAAGTATGAGTGTTTAAACGATAAGTTTAAATTTTTTTTTGTGGAGGTGTTTTCTATTAAATTAATTGATATTGACACTGTGGTACTAAATTTATATTTGTCAATATTTAGCGTATATCACAAGTAAACACTACACGATGTAGTCAAAAACAAAGTAGAATGGTTACTATGTCATTTTGCAATTTAACCCCGACGAGTAAGGAGTCATTAAGTGACCTGTGTGCATCGCGCGAAGAAGCATTTAAAACCACACAAATGTTGAGGTTACCTGCTTCAAGTTTAAACAAACAATGGTGCTGAATAACATAACAATGGTTTTTTTCGAAAGGTGCGGCAAGAAGAAACATGCCCCGATGTAAAGTAATCTTCTATAAATGCGAAATACATGCGCCGGACGTTAGGTTGACTGCCTAAACGACGCTCAAGTGTGAGCAAACCACGATCAGCAATCTGCACCGTATTATTGAACGTAGACAAAGTTTTACGATCTTTGAAAGGCAACAACACACCAAAACAACCGGAATAGTCACAAAGATACGTATTAAAAAATAAATGTTTGGCCAGATCACCTTTAAGCGCAACGACGAGTTTAGTGGGTACTTTTTCCACCTCCCAAAAACTTTTAAAAGCAACATCTAAAGAGGTTTCTGATGCCAAAAAGAAAAACAAATATGTTGGGACTGTAGCCACATTACTTGTGATACCCAAAATTACTCAACCGAAGATGGTCTCGATGGCAACCAAACGCATGTCGTCACTCGGCACGGAACCCTCTCAAACAACGAAAGCAAAAACATCTGCTCCCAGGAGCATGTCAATTGATCCTAGCATATGCCATTTAGAATCTGTTAATTTCTAATCTTGATAATAATCGGCGGGAAGCAATGAGCAACTTGGAAAATCGTGAAAAACGAAATGTCACATCATCTAGGCTAGATAAAAAAACTGGTAAGCCCTGCTTTTTGGATAGCAATGATGCCATCGGCAAATGTTGAAAAACTGCGGTTAGTAGGGGTAAGGAGGGGACATTGGGACACGGGGCACATATGGACATTTCAAATTTTAGCGCCACTAAGCGTAAAGTTTACTTGTACTGCTTGACCATTAGAGAGCACCACGTACCCATTTTATTATAGAAAAATTTCAACAGCGTCATGCGACTTAGTAGCTAATTACACTTTGTTATGTGCACGTGTTCGGTGTTGTAAACAAATCTGAAATCGTTTGAGGTCGAATATTTTCCATGTAGATGCTGCAATTAACTTAGTTGTAATTTTAGAGGTAGGTAAACTTGTTTACCCTTAATATATCGGTTATGCTGAAGTAATTGTTTATTTTAATTATTTACATAACTTCAATTTGTTTATAAACATGATTGGGGTAGATTGGGACATCTAATTGGGGGCACATATGGACACTGTCCCAATTTGCCCCAAAGAAAAATGATTATAATGACTGAACATATTTTTCAGGCATTAACATGGTAAGGACTTATAAGAGGAAGACCAATCGTTCCGCTATATCTGAGGAGAATATAATTGCCGCTGTTAAAGATGTCTTGCAAGGAAGACTTTCAATAAGAACTGCAGCCACAACGTACAACTTAACAAAATCGACCGTCGGTAATAGAGTGAAAAAATAAAAAAACGACGTCTGGAAAATCCTGACGGAAACCCTGGCGCTTCTAGCAGACAAGATCCAGATGTTCAAATAACATTTTCATGGCCATTCCAGTCAAAGTATTCGTCTCAACAAGTTTTCACATCTGCCCAAGAAGAACAACTAGCCAAATATTTTATCCAAAGTTCGAAAATGAATTATGGTCTCACATATACACAAGCACAAAAACTGGCATACGATCATGCCAAAAAACTAAATGTAAAGTATCCGCCGAGCTGGAATAACTCGTTAACCACTAGAAAAAATTGGATGAAATTATTTATGAACAGGTGTCTAATTTTGTCACTAAGAAAGCCAGAAAATACCAGTATGGCAAGAGCTTCCGGATTTAATGAAACAAATGTAAAGCAATTCTTTGATTATTTACGGAAAGTTTAAGAAAAGTATAAGTCACCACCAGAACAAACCTACAATTTAGATGAAACAGGCGTTGCCACTGTTTTAAATGCACCGAAAGTTATTGCCAAAACTGGTACAAAACAAGTGGGTCAGGCAGTATCCGCAGAACGAGGAGAGCTGGTTACATTTTGCGCTATAATAAGTGGAATCGGAAATACATTTCCTCCTGTCTATGTGTTTCCAAGAGCAAAATTTAAGGATGTTTTTATGAAAGGTGCACCTACCGGAAGTCTTGGATTAGCCAACAAATCAGGGTCAGGTTGGATGACGTCCATATTATTCTTGAATCTAATTAAACACATACAAAAACATACGAAACGTACGAAAGATGAACCCATATTGATTGTTTTGGACAACCATGAGTCCCACACCAGTCTCGAAACAATTTTATATTGTAGGGAGAATAGAATTATTTTCGTTACGTTTCCCTACATTGCACGCACCGTTTCCAACCTCTTGACGTTGCGCTCTATAGCCCATTTAAAACCTATTTGAAGCAATCTTTTAATGATTGGTTGGTAAACCATCCTGGCAAAAGGGTATCTATTTATGAAATTGCAGAACTGACAGAAAAAGCATATCAGAAAGCTTTTACACTTGCCAATATATGTTCTGGGTTTAGAAAAAGCGGTATTGTGCCTTTTGGTAGAGGTATTTTTAAGGAAGATGACTTTGCTGCTGCATCTGTAACAGATTCAAGGGCTCCAGAAGCAACAGACACACCATCAACATCTGCGCTGGTCATTAGCACTCCATCAACTTCATTACAGCCAGAAATCATATCTCCAGACATAATACGGCCTTACCCCAAAGCAGAGAAAAAGAAATCAAATGTAAAAGGAAGACAGCCTGGAAAATCGCGAATTCTAACAGAGACGCTAGAAAAAGATAGACTGGAAGAAAAAAAGATAGCCAAGCAAAAGAAGAAGCAAGTGAAACGTAACCTGCTTGATAATGAAGAACAACAACCAAACGATTCAAATGATTCTGAGGATAAAGTGAGCTACGCTGATGATGAATCTGACTGTTTAAGTAAAATGGACCGTCAATATTCCGACCAAGAATTCATGCAAGACGTAGAAGCTATCGTAGATCCTGAATCTAGGATGTCCAATATCAAAATAGGTGACTTTTTGCTTGTAAAGTATTGCACGAAGAAAACCCAAAAGTATTATGTTGGAGAAGTGGAAGCAATAGTCGACGGAAAATATTTAACAAATTTTCTTAGAAAGAAAATGGATTTACCTTTCCCCAAGTCAGTGATAAAGACCTAATAGAATTGGAACAAGTGGAATTAAAATTACCTATGCCAAGAACGACTGAAACAACTGCAAGGTCTAGTTCAATAAAGCGGTTTCAAGTAGACTTTTGTGCCTATAATATCAGCTAAATGAAAATTTTGTGTTTAATAATGTCTTATTTATTTTTCTTATTTTTATATGACTTATGTTAGATCGTACCATTGTTTTTCACCAAATGAATATTATTTAAACTTTTTTGAATAAAACAAATTGTTTTTGTCCACATCTGCACCCCGCACTGGCCAAATCTATCCCAGCCAGTGGGTACATTAGGACAATTTGGATACTTTGGAAAATTTGAAAATCTGATTCATCTATCAGTTAAGCGCTATGCCTATGGTGATAGATAGTACACTTACCGGTGTCAACAACATAACATTATATGATCAATATATTGAAAACCAAGCTATACACAGCTAATTATGTTTTTGTGCTTCCGTCCGTTTTGACCTATTTTACAGGCATCATAATCGGCCGGAAATTTTACTTTTCCGGCCTAGGCCGGTATAGTGTAGTAGAATTTTATAACTAAAAGTTGGCAATAGTAATCATTAAATAATTAAACGTCATCTGTCAATTTGTCAGTGTTATTAACATACACCATTATATGTGTTATTGTTGAGAGTAGCACTAACAACATTTTTTTAAACAAACATAATAAATTTTCTTATACCTTACAATTGCTCACAACAACAATGGTTTTATTTTCATATAAGTGAAACTGTAATAATATTATGCAATTGTCAAATTAGTTTCAAAAACAATTGTATTTCGTCATTACAGGTTTCCGTTTTATCAACGTATGTTATTAAATTTTATTAAAAATCAATACTTAAATAACTGTTTTTAATTAATTTATACTATAAAGGTCAGCACAAAAAATGTTGTGTATCACACGTCCTAAAAGTATTTTGCGAGTATTCGTTTTTGTAGGCCTCGGCTTCACCTCGGCCTACAAATATGCTCATACTCGCAAAATAGCAGTTTCTGCACTAGTGATACAAATAACTATTGTAGTGTCCCAATGTCCCCCCCCCTCTTTCTCTTACATGTCGATTCGTATATGAGTTCAATCATAATAGAAAAAGTTGGTTTTTGCGGGCTTTTGGTTCGTGTCGAAAAAACAAAAAAGGATGGGATTTTTTTTGTAAACTTTCAAATTCAAATAAATCACAAACAGAGTTTATTACCCAATTGTAGAAAAAATTATCTTGTTAATTTATTTTTTTAGCGAAACACAATCATAAAGACATGAAAAAGAACTACCCTATGCTACAGCGTAAATATACATTAAAAAAAACTATAATTTCAAAATTCAATTTAAAACAATTGTATATTTAAAATTTAGTTTTTTATTTTTGTTAATAAAAAAAATTACATTAAAATTAAACAATTGATAAATACATAATTAAAAATAGAACCTAAATTATTTCACTGTGATTCTTAATGCAAAAATATAAAAAAAATAATAAGCAATCTAATTTAAAAAAAAATTGTTAATAAAGTATAAAGTAACAACATGCATCTCGTGTAATTACAATTTATAGGATGTGCGTTAATTAATACTAATGAAAATTTAATAAGTTAATAGAAGATTAATTATAAAGTTCTATTTCCTTCTGCAAGCCAATCCTTAAACTTTATTTACGTTTTACATATAAATATTTAACTTTACATTACATGTATTGCTAAAATTTATGTTTTTAAAACAAGTTTGTTTAAATAAACAAAACTTCAACAAATAAAATAAAGTATGAAAAATTAATGTGTTTTTTTTAAATTTATTTAACAGTATAATTATTGTGTACATTAGACTTTTAGATAATGAATAACCAAATGAGGTTTAACAACGTAACTTGTTGAATTTAATAAGATTATAAAAATTAAACGTAACTTGTTTTAAGTTACAATGGAACAAAAATATTAAATAATCAAATTTTTGTGAGAGGTTTTACAAAACTAAAGTACAAGTTATTTGTAAATTTTGAACAGTAATATAAAAATTGACACATTTGCGTAAACTAAATACTATAGTTTTCTTAGTAAAATCAAACACATTCTAGTAATACATTACATAGTTGGTTATTTAGTTTGTAATTTATGGCGAAATCTGTTTAAATGTTTTTCAAGTATATTTTTTTAAACAGCTTGATCCTAAAGTTGTATAAAAATGTTGTGCTAAGCACCGTCTCGCAAATATCATTGCTACGTGTGAATTACTAACAAGTAGAAAACCATCAAAATGTTTGATTGTAGATTTTATAAAAGAATATTATACTTTATATTTAAAATGTTTTTTTTAATGCTAGTACATGTTTTAGTAAACATGAATTTATGAGTTGTTTAAAAAACATACGATACTAAACCATTAAGTTTTTTTTGTAAGTATTAAATATTGTATAAAAACAAAAAAGGTATTTTTTAAATATACTTACAGTTTTTGAATTGTAATAAACGTATTCTTTAATTAAGAGTACCTGTCAGTATTATTAATAATTTGCACAATACAATAAACCGCATTAAACAACATTTATATCACATTTTCTAAATCAATGTTAAATTTTACAAACTTAAGAATATTAAACGTTTTAAACGTTATAATTTTCCATAAATTAAATAAGCAACATTAAGTCGCGTTTTTCATTTTTGTAATATTTTTATAAAAATTGAGTTATTTAAATAAATAAAAAAAAGATGTTTTATTATAGTTAAGGTATATTCTGCCATAAGAGCTCAATTATTAAATTTGTAAAAAACCGTATCATAGTCGAGGATCTCAGCTATCTTTATCTTTGTTTTTTGCGTTTCGTCTGCTTCGTTTTCTTGTCCAAAAACTCTGCGTTCTGCTTTCATGTTACTGAGTATTATTTTACAATTTCAAATTAAGACAAAAAAGCCTACAGGGTCAACACCTTTGCTATGTACTTATCCGATTTTATCTGTTATAGTGTTGGGAAATCACAACAAAAAAACGTTATTTACTTTGTACTCGACGCTATCTATTTTGTCAAATGGTTAGCTAAAGTTATTATGTGAGTAAAGTACAGTTACCTTCTGAAAGATATTGCTACGTACATTGTATGTTTACAGGGTGGCCTATAAATAATAGACGCATAACTCATGTTTAGACCTTCTCCCTAACGATTTTAAGTTGTTGACTACAAAATGTAAAAAAACTTACTAGCTAACATAATTAAAAAACTTAATTTTACATGTAACCATAAAATTAAAAAATAATTATAAATATGTACATTTACAAATACTGTCTGTTAAAAAACTCGTTACTTTCTGGTATTAATTTTAGTTACATAATTTTAATAAATATTTGTCAAAATACACTAATAAATATTATTAATTTATAAACATAATTTTATTATTAATCTTTTGTTGTTTTTGTTTATTATTTTGTTTTCAACCATTAATTTTTAGTGCAAACATTATATTAAATAAAATAGTATTATCTAAGTATTTTTTAAAACTACGCTTTTATAGAACATCGTCATTATCTCATAGCACAATAATAATCATATTGTTTTGTATGTAGTGCACACCACTTTTGGAAATCATGAATAATGTTATTAATCAAGTAATGTTGCCACTTTATTAAAGAAAACGCCGGACGTAAGCTACTACATAAAAAAAATACCGCTTATAGTAATCATAATTTTGATTTATGTTATCAATTTCCTTCTCAGGTACAATAACATATTTTGTATGAATTTTTAGCTGAGTTTTCATAATACGCTTGTTTAAAGTAAAAAAAATTATTGTTGTACCCTACAAATAGTTGTTTTAAAACTAAGTCACGGCAAACTTAAAAACATTTATTTTAATATATTACGAGTTGTTCAATGTCTTGAACCCTACTACAGTTGTTCAACTCTTAACAAGTTAAGTGTAAGTAAGGAATCAAAATAAATTTAAAAGAGAGTCCGGTAACCGGCAATAATAATTGTCTTTGATCGGAGAGTACAAGAAACATTATAATTCGTAATTTTTCTTTTGCATACAACAAAAAAAGAAAAAAAGTCTATTCCGACAAAAAGCTTTTTAATACTGTAGAACAATACATATAAAAGTATCACAATTGACATAGACAAGTTATATAAAGGTGTGAAATAAGTATAACATATATTATACTACTAATCATAGGCAACACACCGTGCAACAATGTACTGCTAGAAATGTATACGCACTATACTGCACTATACGCAGGAAAGTTAATTTATAGAACAACAATAATTAATTATATTATATAAACAAATAAATAACTTTACTTAAACAAAATGACAAGTTACACCTACTGAATGACGTGCATAGCAATGTTTAAATTTGAAATATTAACTCAAAATTACTTAATTTCCAATATTGGTTTGAGCAATTTGATATTTAAATACAATAATTTAACAAAATAAGGTCACTCACCTGTAAGTACGCGAATCCTCTAGATAACTTAGATAACCTAAAACAAAATGTTGTTTTATAGATGGAGACAGTTATTCCTCAAACTTTATATGCTGTTACACTTATGTTTGTCAAACGTTTTTAATGATATAAAAAATAACAAAAACAGATATTATATGCAGTATAACAAATATTTAGCAGTCAAGGCAGATAGTGATAAATAACCACTAAAATTGTATAAGTTTGTACCAAACACTTAGTATCAAAAAATGTTAAAATTATTTAAAAAAATTAATTTTATAACCAGAAGATTAAGCGTGTGATGAATTTTGATTATCACTTTCGCATAAGTGTTTTACATATAAAAAATCAAAGTTAAAAAACAGAACAAGTAATGAAACAAAAAATCAAAGTAATTTAATATCGAAACACAAAACAAAAAACAAAATATGAAATAGCTACCTCAAAAATAAAACGTTATAGATACGCTTAAAGAAAAAATAAAAATATGCCATATGCATAAAAAACTACGTTTAATCCGAGTTACATAATATACTATTATTATAAAAAATCTTAATAGTATTTGTTTACAAGTTTAAGTTTTTTTTGTTAAGGTTTAAATTTTGATAAGCGATATTGACTACATATTTTGGCGGAATTTTAAATATGATTTTGATTCTTTTTTGTCACATTTATGTAATTTTGCCAAATTTTTATGAGAATGAGAAGTAGAAACAAATTGACTTTACTTTAGTAATCAGTAAACATATGTATATATAAACGTATTGAACTAGTTCTTGTTTATGTGAAGATAAACTCTACCAGTGTAGTTTTAGCCAATTGTTGTTTTTACATAATCTTTACTTTAATAAACATACTTTAACATGTCATTAAGAGACATTATTTAGTTTAATTTAAAATAAATTAGTTTATAATTAGTAAAAAATTATTTGTGAAAATATAATATCTTTTTGACTTAACTTTGGTATTGCTTTATAATGCTGTTTAAAATAGTAGGCTCAAAAACAGTTTTCTTGTCTAAGTCAAAGAGTGTCTTTTTTATCTAATAATTATTTCATAAACGCGTAAATAAATTCTAAAGTTTTAAAGTTTAAAAAACACAACAAAACCGTTTTTCAGCCTACTGTTTCAAACATTAATATGAAACATCACTAACATTGAGTCACAAAGATATTGCATTTTTATAGAAATTGCTATGTGTTATTAACAACTAACTCATTTTAAATCACATTAAATACTGTTAAAATTCAAATTTTGATTAAATTAATAGAGTATCTTACAAGAGGCTGAAAAGTACCATGTAAAATCCTATGGCCAATTTAAAAGAAACACTGTATATAAAAATTAGTATAATGAGTAAGAAATGTTTGTCATTGCCAACGTGTATTAAAACTTGCAGCCAAGGCAAAACAGAAACTGCAATTCATACAAGTTATACACTATACTTTTTCTACAATTATATATTTAATTCTTAATCAAAGTCAAATAGAAATTAATTCTTTTACGAGAACAAATATTGCAAAAAATAACCTAAATTTAAAAATTTGTGTTAGTATGAGCTAAAAAAATATCATAATTTTGTATTTAATTTACGTCAATATGCCAGCGTTTATGCTATAAGTTATAACCGTAGCTATTATTTAATTCTTGACTTTTATGTATTCATCCCTATTTAGAAAAATGGCGAGGATAATTTACGTGCTTTAAATACATGCAATTTTAATTAATCTCAAATTATTTATTACTTTATTTTTTTTAATACATTTACTTAACAGAAAACTTAATATAAATGAACTAGATCAGTTAAAAAAATATCAATTATTTACATTTTGCTTTTGCAGTCAGTAAATAAAAAAAATCTATTTATGTCAAAGCCTGAATCGTTAACAATGTTTTTTTCAACAAATAGGATCTTGGTGTGAAAAACTATTTTTTTAGCTGCAACAAAATAATCTTTTAAGAAAATGATACTGTAGAAGGAAACAAAAAATCAATTACAAAAACAAAGATAATAGTGCTTTTTGCTTATAATTACTTTTTAATATGTAATTTTTGTATTAACTAGTGATTTGTACTGATACAAAGTAGAAATATATGGTATTAACATAAGCATAAGTAATAACGTACATATATCAAAAGTGTTGGAAAGAGACATATTTTATCTTGCAACTATCGATAAATGTCAAAAATTAATTGGTTTCTTTTTAATTTTCATGCAGTTCAAAAAACTGTTCAATGTTAATAAATACTAACTTCTGTGAGTTAATTTAAACATCTTGTTATTGCAAATCGAGTAATTTTGTTATTTGACTTATCTGATTACTTAATAAGCAAATTTAAGTAGTTATTATAAAGTTCCTAAAAAGTCTATAATTTTTTTTTACAATTGCAACGTATTTATCAGACTGCACCAGCAAAAGTCTGATAAATTGCTGTTGGCGTTTCTTTCCCATTAAAAAAAAACTAGTAAGGAGGTTGCAAATTAAGTGCAGTGATTTATTCTAATTACCTTAAATTTTATTTTCTATTTACATTTAAATACAAAAAATTCAACAACAACAATTGCAATGTTAAAATATTTAATTTATAAACCAAAGCTTTTTTACTGTAAACGTACCGCCAAATTAACTCAATAGCATTCACAGGGCTCTAAATGATTACGTTTTCAAACTTTATAATTCTGGTGCACGAAATATTTGTATAAAGCTTCAAAATTATGTTTTTATAATTTTATTTCTGTACAATAATAGCTTTAACCTGTAAGGAAATGACTGACCTGAACGGAAATGAACTTGGTCAAATACAATGCACAACGTTACCTAATTGCAAATAAACATACAATGTACTGTATTACGTATAAGTCGTAGAAAAACAAAATAATGTAACTAAGTTTAACTTTTAAAAATCAATTTTAATGTAATTTTAAAACTTAAATTTGAATGATTAATTGTACACATTGAATTAATTGTTCTGATATTTGTAACATATGTACATCATGTAATTATAAAAATGACAATACAATTATATATTTGTTACATCGTTTACTAATGTCTAAATGTGTAATATTAATAAATTAAACGAGTATTCATGACATAAGTACGTTATTCTAACAAAACTAGATTAATTGTAGTAATTAAAAAAAAACGTATATTGTTTTTATTAATTTCGCTTTTAACAACAAAAAACTTGAGCTACCTAAAAATAAAAATTTTATAAATTATGTGTAATATGTTTTCAATAAACAAAACTTGAAGGAGAGCTCACAATATTGCTTCAACAAGCCAATAAATTAAAATGGTTTTTCTTTTTTATCATGTAGATATAACTACAATGTTTATATGTATTTATTATAAAAATTCGATACGTAATTATTGTAAAATGTAATTTATAACAAAAATAACGTATACATTATTTTCTAGTGTCTTCGTAGTATTGCACTTTTATAAGTAACCTTTTATTAAAAATACATTTAAAGATAAGTTAAGATGAGTATGAATTTCAAAATTTAATAAGCAAAGCAACAAGAATTACAGGAATAATTAAAATCCTTTGTTTGTTTGACGGCAATTAGTGCAAGGCGGTTCAACTTGTTAAAATTAATTTCAAGTTTAACTTGGTATGTTTTAAGCAATATTTAAAGTTTATATAATTAAACAAAAATTATAAATTGTTATTTAATTTACATAAGTATTATTACCTAAATACACTAACAATTTCAAAAACACGGTTTTGTAAACCGAAGCAGATTCATTAAAATTTTAATAAAGATTTGTTACCGTATCTTACACAATTTGTTGGTTTTAATGCTTTTGAAATAAAATTTATTTTATGCATTACCGTAATCTCAGTCGCTTAGATTTAAAGAAACAGGATGCAGGTGGGAGTTGAATACGTGGATACGGTATTCATAGCCTACAGGGGATGAGATGCTTTTATGTAGTGATGCATGTTTGATACTACGTTGTAGACTGTTTGCTTGCTTTTTACATAAAACTATTTGAAACTAGGTCGTTATGTTTAATATCTTATTGGAATTTTAAATTTTGTTGTAACCGTAATAACTATAGAATAGCTTAAGTAAGAATACCCTTTGTGCTAACTTAAAAGAACACGTTAAACTATTGTGGTTAAATTGTAAAATAACGAGGCACTTAAAATAAAAATTTTTTTTGTAAAAAAACCATTTAGCAGTTGGTACATTAAATTCCATCTCTTAGTAAATATTTAAATTAACAAACTAAATTAGTAATTATATTACATTAAAACAAACACGTTAATATACTTAAAAAAGTTTGTTAATTTGTAAATTAAATTAAAGTTATAATATATAACAAACTTTTCTACATCTTAAAAATATAAATTTTTACAATTAAAATACTGACCGCAAAAGGTTACGGTTGATTAAGAATTATATGCTCCTGACTTCTTGCAGTGTGTCCAGTTTTGTGAATGGTTTAATGAAAAATTAAATAAGAATAACCTGTTGAATTTAGCTTTCTTTATAAACAAAGAATAGTTTTATTTAAGTGGATATGTAAATGGCTAAAATTATTGTGGAAACAACATTGCATTTTTTTGGTAGATGAATTGCAATGTCAAGGAAAAAAAATGATACAATATGTTTTTACAATAGTCTAAATGTAAAACGTAACCGTAATGTTTTGAGTCAATTTTTTGAGTAGCTAGATGACAACAAATTTCAATTTGATTACTTTTAGCAAGACAATGCAATGGCTCATACTACTCGAGCTACAATTAAATTTATTTAACAATTCTTCAAAGAAAGAATAATAAGCGAGGGTTATATCCTTTTATAGTTTCCTACATGTGAATCAAGTTGTACGTAGCTTCGTTTCTACAAGATAACATTTAACCTCAGATCTATTAATGAATTTAATACTCGAGTAGGATAAAACTATGGCAATTTGTTTTATATGGTTGTGAAAACTGCGTTACAGTATTCTAGTGCTGAAAAATCCAAATAGGACGAAACAGCTGTTCACTGATCTCTAATGATGGTTTCTGCAATTATATAAACAAATTTTTGCAGTAGCTTAGTACAGTTAGAAATGTGATGCCCTGTATAATTCAAATATTTTTTTTTTGAAATTTGCTGTAATAATATTTACTATTTAACTAACAACTTCATAGTATCTTATATATAGATTAACTTGTACGTAGCTCCGTTCCTGCGAGACAGCTTTTAGCTTCAGATTTATTAATGAATTTAACACACGGACAGGATAAAACTACGGCATTTGTTTTAAATAGTTGTAGAAACTGCAATAGGGTATACAAGTGTTGAAAAGTCTAAATTTGCAATTATATAAACAAATGTTTGCACTTGCGTAGTACCTACAGTTAGGAATACTATGCCGCGTATAATTCAAATATTTTTTTTAAATTTTGCGGTTGTAATATTTTCTAACTATCTAACAACTTCATAGTTTCCTACATGTGTAATTTTTTTAATATTTCCTGTTAACGTATTGTAAATTAAAACCCTATTTTTAGTAATCTTTGTTTTGTTCTTACTAGTTCTTATTGGGTCAATGTGAATATATTTGCAATTTTTTTAATCTTCTGTATTAGTAAGCATTGTTCATATAGTATGTGTAACTGTGATAAATTTAGAGAGTAAACTATGGTTGTTTGTGTATTGATTTTCATGTTTTATTTTCAGTTGTAATGGTTTTAAATGTACTATAAGATTTTCACCCTAAATCAAATTTAAATAACTAAAATGTAGATGTACATAGGAGTTTAAATTTATAAATATTTTTCTCATGCTTAGCTTTATCTGGTGAGTCATTATATAATTTCAGGCCTTTGTACAAACAAGAATTTTGTGACTTTGATTTTGAAAACTTTGGCAATCTGAAATCACTTCGATTTCTCGTGTTATGTGAATGTATATTATAGTTACGTATCATTAATTTTGATATGTAGTTTAGAAGCAAATCAATAATTAGTTTGTATACCAACATTAATAAATTGATATATATATCCACTGTTTCACACTTAACCATAGTAAACAGTCTTACATCAATGTGATTTTGGTATATTTCAAACATTGTAATATAATCCTCATAGCCTTATTTTGTTGTTTCTGTGACCGTTTTAAGTCAGCTTCGTAACACATTCAAAATACACTACTGCAGAATCAAAATATGGTGCGATAATTGTTCTGTAAACAGTAATTTTGGCATTAATCGTCAATTTATTATATATTCTTTCTACTACGCTAATCTTAAGTGTTCTAAAGTTTAGATTCTAATCTATAACTACTCCTAAATACTTAATTTGTTCAACCTGTTTTAATTCTATATTTTTAATTTTTATTTTTGTTGTTTCGACATTATTATTTGATATTACCATTGTATGCTTTTTAGCAAATTCAATTTTAATTTGTTTGATTGTAACTTTATAATATCTGAATGTACATTTTTATCAATAATTGATACAAGATTATCGTCTGCAAACAAATTAATATTACAGCACTTAAGATTAGGTTCTAAGTCATTAATATAAATTAAGAAAAGCAATAGTTCTAAGACTGATCCTTCAGGTACACCTAAGTTATTATGAATTGGAATAGATTCATAATTTTGCTACGTAGTGGCCTGAGTACGAGATTCCAAGTAAGTTTCGAACCATTTAAGTTCGGTGCTTCTTATTCCATATTGGTAAAAATTATTTATAAGTATTTCTCTGTCGATAGTTTCAAAGGCTCTTTTATAGTCTAAAAACACTGCTACTACACTATTACCCACGTCGATTTCAGATTTCCATTTTGTCAGCACAAGATTTAATGCAGTTTCACACGAGTGTTTACTTCAAAAACGCAATTGATTTTTACTGATTATATTATTTTGTTCTAGAAATCACTGTAATTGTTCCTTAACAAGTGATTTTGCATATTCTAATTGTGATTGCTCAGTAGATTAAGTAGGTTTGGTTGTGAATATTTTTTATAGCAATTTATTGTTTTTATTTTGTAATCCATCTTTTTATGTAATGTACCTAAATTTATTTTTGTTATATGATGATCAGTTATTTCTGGGTCATTTAATATAACAGATATTAATTCATCTACGTTTGTAATTACTAGGTCAACTATTGTACTGCTATTTTCTGTTGTACCCGTAAATTTGTCAACAATTTGTTTTATCCCTAAGCTTCTAATAACTTGTATTAATTTCAACCCATAAAAACTTTGCTTGGGTACATCTATATTAAAATCCCCTATTATTATATGTCGACTGTTATCCGGAATTGTATCTTCACACCACTTTTCAAAATGTTCTTTAAATATAGCATCACTTGCACTTGGTGAGTGATACAGCACTGTATAGTATCCTGTTTGGAATCCTTTTATTATTTTGATACATACTAACGAATAGTTATTGTCTAATGCAAAATTACAGATTACATTATATCAGATTCTATTACTTATTACAACCCCTCCAGTTCTTCTCGTTTGTGAATTACACCGAATTAATGCATATTCTGAAAAATTTATTTCACAGTCTTGTATGTCCTCAGTTACATGAGTTTTACCTTATAACAACAAATTTGGTTTCCTATCTTGAATTAAAATTTCTAGTTCTTGGAAATGTTTTAGCATGCTTTGTGCATTCAAATATAATATGTTCGCACCTTGTTTACTTATTCTAAAAAATCAATCTTCTTTCTTTCTATTTCCATTTTTCGATTAAATACAGCACATTCTTGACTCCAGACAAGATGGTTAATGTTGTTAATGTTGTTATTTTGAATAATGTGATCAAATTTAATTCTCGAAATTTTTTGAATTTTATGTACACTGATGTTAAAAGGTAGGGGAATATGTGGTTTGCTAGAGTAGAGATTTTGAAATCTTGGAGACGTTATATCAATGTGGTCTGGATGTTGTTTGTTAGCTAATAACGACGCTGTATAATTTAAAAAAAGCTGAGTACGTCTGTATTTTAATGGAAATTGTCCAGTTTCTGCGTACATGCTAATAGTAGGGCTAGTTCGAGAAACATGTATAGCGTATCGTGGACCATTGTTGTAGGTTGTATCTAACAGTTTTAATATATTAGGTTTTGCGGTTAGATATACAAATGAATACTAATCCATTTTTGATCGTACAAGACTGTTTACGATTTGTGTTATGGTGTTAACATTTGAATCACACCTACTGTAACAGATTGTTTTTATTAACTTTTGTTGCTTTTGAATCAAATAGTAGACCGAGGTATCTACGTTTTTTAACAAATTTAAGAGAGCGGTTATTCATAATTAAGCTTGGGTTTTCGTACACTCGTTTTCTGGTAAAATTATTACATTTTGTTATACTATTAGATAAAGATAATCTTTTCTTTTTAGACCATTCTACTACCACATATATTGATTGTTGTAATTTTATTCATGTTTTGACTATACCGTCAACAAGCAGCTATTTTTAGACCGGGATAGAAATTGTCGATTACATCAATAATTGCTACTAAGAACAAAGTTGTACTCAAAATAGAGCTTTGATGAATTCAATTTTCTTATTTGTGTTTTTCTGAAAAGCTACTATCTAATCTACAAATGTTCTGGATTCTAGAAAGTTTTTATAAAAAACGTTATATGACTTTGCAGTTTTTATTTTAGCAGTTGTTTTACTATTTTGTATTTCCAGACTTTATTTCACGCTTTTAATATGAGACACATTGTTCCCATATTTAATGAAAAATTGTGATCGGTGTTTTCTAAAACCGAATTGGTAGGGTGAGATTTTATTTCGTTTTTTTAAAATTTAGTATAAACGGTTATTTACTATTCTTTCAATTAATTTACAAAAAGTGCTAGTATGTAAAATTGGTCGGTAACTATTGACGTACGCTCTAGTTTAGTTTTAGTATAAGTATAAATATAGCTTTCCTTTATTGTCTTGGAAAACTGTTGTTTATCCATACATAATTTTAAAAAAAAACGCAACAGTTAAATTGTAATAAATCGGGAAGGTGTTTAATCATAAAATAATGAACGTTATCTATATCGACACAATAATCTTTGCAAAAATGTAAGTTGTATTCGAATTTTTCTATACTATATTTAGATTATATTTTTCAGTATTATTGTTTGGTATGTATAGTGCTTGTTTATCTTTGCTTTTTTGATACTGTAAAAATTTTGGATCGTGCTGGGCAGAATTGGAGTCCACGGCAAAGCTTTTTTCAAGAATGTTTGCTACGTCTATTTGTGTAATTGTAATATCGTTGTTTATGTTTAATCTGATTATACAAAATAGTGTTTGGTAACCTTTCATACTTTTGATCTTTTGCCATACTTGTTTATTGTTTGTTTTATTCATAATAGTATTTACTTGTTTTCTCCACGTTTTTTGTTTACTTTGTTTTATTGTTCATATTAAGATCGCCTTGTATTTATTGTATTATATGAGTGTATTCATAGTTTTATACTTCATATGCAATAGCTTAATTTTGAACGGCTGTTTTGCAATTTTATAGCGTTGATTATGCTATAGTTTATTTTGTCTTTATCGTCTATGGTATTAAAGATATAGTAATGATTTATGATTTCAGTTTAAAAAACGTCCAATTGAACCTGTAGCATTTTCCATTTTTTGAGATTGTTATCATAAAAATCGTTTTCGACTATCGATTGAAGTTCAGTGCTTAGTTTATGATGGCTTATTGATAAATTTATTGTCGCAAACTTGTTTGTTCTACTACAAAAATGGGTTGGTAAACCAATGTTTAGTAATGTTATATCAAATCTATCTAAAAGTTTGTCTACAATGTTTTCTTTGGTGTTAGAGTAAGATGATCCCCAGTGTGTACTATGTGCGTTAAAATTGCCCATTATAATATATGAGATAGGAAGTTGTTCCATAATTTTATGTAATTCTTCTGAGTTTAACTGGTAGTTGAGTGGTACGTTGTTACGAGTTTTTTGCTGGTTACGAACCTGCACGGCCAACTCTCAACAGTCGGAGAGAGGGGTAGGTTTTCTAGACAATAATGAGAAAATAATTAAGGGCGCCAGAGCCTACCCAAAGTCAGTTCTGCTTGCTCACCACAGAATGGTAATAAACTTGTAACTAGATGTTAAGTTCGTAACTGCTGAAAGAAACGAATAAAAGGAAAAGAAACTCGATCGTTAACAACAATGGTACTTTAATTCCTCTATAATCTAGAGATAGATAAATATATATAGATAAATCTATTAACAATTAAGTAGTTCAATATAAGTCCGTACTGTAGAGAATATAGAACAGAGAATAGCAGCAGGATCGGCAACTTACACTACACGTCAAACAAGAGTGTAATTACCATAACAGATATAAAACTTTATCAATAAGTAACATTAACAATGATAATTGATTGTGGATATAAGCAGCAAGCGATAAGTCATTTATCTAAATTAATTTAGTAACAAACACAAGTAACAAATCAATTAGAACGTACGATTAGCAAATATAATAAGTCGTGAGTTTACACCGAAGCGACTACGTATAAATAAGTAAAAAATTGACTTACCAAGTTCCAGAGTGCTTTCAGAAAAACGTTTTTCCTACGGCCTCCTGCAATTAAACTTCCTGAAAAACATAGACGTGTCTACCTGGCGACTCACAAACTACAAATAAAGACACAATTAAGGGACAGTAATCGAACCGACACTTATCGTATGCTGTTACATTAAGGTTACGCCTATGATGATATTAAGCAATTTCCTCCGAATAGAATTCACTCATATCCAATAATTAGGATCTTCCGAATAAGGTGATAGTCATCAAGGTTAAGTTACGGCCTTCGAATAGAATTCACTCGTACCCAATAATTAGGATCTTCCGAAGAAGGTGATCGTCATCAAGGTTAAGTTACGGCCTTCGAATATTTGTTTGAAGAAATAGTTATTCGAAACGGACTCCTCATTAACAATTAACAATTAGGACTAAGTATGCGCACGTGGCGGAATGGCTGTCAAAATACAGGAAATTACCACAAAGTTTTAATAAATGAGAGTTACAATCTTACCCGGTGACGACGCAAACGAATTTTAATGGTATTTCACTTATAGATTGGTCACCATGATAGTGTATAATTTTAGAAAATGTTTACTTGTCACTCCGCCGGCCATTTCAAGTAGTTTCCAAGTTGAAGAGCTCGTCGTAAAAGACAGTCACGCGTAAACGATCGTTAGGGGGCGTCCAAAACGTAAATTAATTTTTCGTCGAAACCCATAGGCGTGCGCCAAAGAAATTTCGACCGTAACGACAAAGGCGTGCATAAAGAAAATTACCGTAACAACGTAAACATTGCTAAGTGTTACTTTGTTTTAAATAGAGAACTGTAGCTGTAGCTGCTAATGCAGTAGTTAGAGGAATTTATTCAAAATGTATAACTGACTTGTATCCTTAAAGATATGGTTTGCGTAAGTATGCGATTGTTATTTATATGAGCAAAAAAACCGTTGCAAATAAACTGAATAGTTTTTATAACTTTATCGTATATTAGCATTGTCTATAAATGATTCTTTAAAAGAACTGTTATATTCGTTGTCTCCTTCTCTCGTTTTGCTTATGACGTTTATTATTTGAGTGAAGCATTATTTTATCTCTTCATAGGCGATAAACGTATGTAAATCTTTTAATATGTCTATATTAGGCATAAACGACATTGTTACCTTTAATGGGTTAGGTGATGTAACAATTCTGTTATAAAAACTTTGAAATTCAGAAAAGGTAAATTCAAAGTCTTGATTATTTAGGAAATGTATAATTAGAAATAACATGTTTTTCACGGGGCTTTTTGTGTTGGAGTCTTGTTTAGGTTTTTTTATAGGTTTTATTCGTTTAGCAGTTTTAACTTTTTGTAGTTGTTTAAACGTTTCTAGGGTTTCCTCAGTGTTTTGTATTATTCGATTTACTTTTAAAGTTTTAAAACAGTATATTAAAGGACTTGTTTTATACGAGTACATTTTAACGCACAAACCAACAAAACGATTCGCAAAGTCTAATATGAACTAAGAGGATCAATGTTTTTTTCTATTGTTACGTATGCAAAACGTCGTAAGCTATCGATGTGAGCGTTTTCTGCGTTATCTAGTCCCGTTTTAATAAAATGTATTGGTGACATTAATTCTAAACGCAAATTTTCTTATAAAACATTTTCAATATAGTCAGGATATTTAATAAGATAAGTTTCATTAAAGGTGTGATTAATCTTCTAATAAGTATTAAATTGTTTTTAATGACGACGGTATTTTTGGTTTCAAGTAATTGCCAATCTCGTATATACTATGACGCTTACTTCGAATCAAACTGTTTAGCTAAAATAGAAAGCTAGAGAATGGTACGGTTCTCAGGCGCCACATTTATTCGAGGAGTTTACTCTTCTGTTCGACGGTATTGTCTGAGTAACTGCAGTAAAAACACGGTTGTCCAGGGCTTGAAACGGACCTAAAAGCAGAGCGATGCGACGGAAATAAAAGACACGATAAGTAAATAAAAATAATTTTATTTATTCTCAAAATAAATGATTAACGAACGCTGTAGTCGACGAGAGCAAAAGCGGCGGCAACTGGAACTGGCGTTCCTGCGTCGGGATCCCGGTTTTATTACGGTCGTTTAGAAGAGGGAAAACAACTTTAAGCGGGGATAACATGCGCTCAGACGGGTAAAACGGCTTTAAGTGGGGACAGCGCGAGCTTGGTTGCGCGTTCTGTACCCGGTGGAAATTCCTTTTGTACATTTATTTACCAACGAATAAACATAATATTATTTAAAATAAATACATAACGGTTACCTAAATAATTCAAAAAAAAACTTATAAAAATAAACTACATACGGTTCTATAACATACTCTTAGTTAAAATGAATACATAACGGTTACCTAAATATAATTAAATCAAAATACTCATACAAAAATAAACTAAGTACGGTTCTATACTACAAACTAACTGAAATTTGTAACGATTTGTTATAATACATATAATCTTTAATTTAAAAATTTGTAACTGAATTTAGAAAAATAACTTGATTACTTTTGGGTCGGTAAAGGTTGGTGTTGTTTTAAGGCTGCTTGAAAATTATTGAGTTGGTGTCAAATTTCGTTGGATTTAGATGAATTCATTGTGTTAAATTTTTGAATAATTCCCCAATTATTTTTGTGGAATTAAATTTTGGTTTCACAAAATTTATGCATTATTTAATTTAAGTTAATGTAATAATTACCAGCAATGTCCACAATATGTTTACAGCGATATCAAACACTACACTTTCACTTCAAAATCTAAACTTGTTTTATTGTTATTCATTTTCTCATAAATATGGTTTATAATATTAATTAATGCCGTTTAAGTGTCAGTTTCTTTCCTAGAAATTTGTATTGTTTATTATTTTATTTTTATTTAGATATTTTTTCAGTTATTTCAAAAAAAGATCAATATTGGTTTATACTCTTTGATACTTTTTTTGTGTTTCTATTTTTAAATCTTGGAATTAGCACTGCTATTTTCATTTCATTTAGAAAAAATACTAATTTCTAAAATATTATTTATTATTTGAGTAACGTAAAATATAACATAAGGAAAACACATTTTTAGAATTTTTAAAGAAAAACTATTGTGTTATATTTTTCATTGAATGTATATTTTTTTCAATTTCATCGTTACTTGCAGATGTTAAAAACATTCTATAGACTGGCGATAATGTAAATCGTTTTTATAAATACTAGATTAATTTATTTTTCATTAATATTTTATGTAGTTATTTAACAAAAATTGCTAAAAAAACCTAAACTTGTGGCGTTTGTGTCTTCATTCCGACAAAGAAAAAGTACTAATAGATTTCAAGTTTATTATTATTTTTTTTTCTATTTGAAGATATTTTTGTAATTATATTTTTAACAGCGTTTCTAGCAAACATAAAAATCAGCCGTTAATTGTTATTTATCTACTCTATGCCAAAGATGCTGCGAGTTGTATTGGAAAAATTTAGTCAAAACCCAAAATTATAACTCAGTTTTCTATCAGAAGCGTAAAAAGTTTTAAACATAAATTTAATTTTTTTTAAATTGTAATAAATGGTTTAAAAAGGTAATAAAAGTAAAGAACGCAAAATAACCTGAATGTATTAATAATCTGATTAAACTTGTATAGACGTTCAGGTATTTAGATATAAGATATAAAGCATTGTAAAGCAATTGATTTTAGTAAGTCTTATCAATACATTAATTATAGGAAACGCTAACTATAAATAAACTTAATCTATTTTAGATATTTCTTAGCTACTAAAGTATTAGAGTAAGCGGTTTTATTAAATAATTAATTTACTTATTTAACTGTTTTTTAAATGTCTATTTTTTACTGCTGAAACTTAACAAATTATTATGTATTTTTATGTTATTAAGAAATAATTTTTGTTTGTTAAAAAATATATCAACTAATACATAAATGCTAAAGTATTTTAAATCAAATATTTACTACACGTATTGAAATGTTGACGTGTAACATTTTTTGTTTTAATGTCTTAACGTTTAAGCTTGTTTAAATAAACGTGCTGTTGACATGTCAAAAATATATGTAGTTTAATAAGTATTAAAATCTATTTAAATATAATGGTAACGTTAATATTTTCTTAAACAATACTAGTAGAGAATATGTAGAAATCTAGTATAGCATTGTTATTAGGAATGCAACTAGAATTTGCATAATCCAGCAGTTGTTTTTAGTTTTTATAACAATAGCATGTTTTTACGTTTTATTTTAAAACTAAATTATGCTTTTACCTGATAGAAAAAAAAATTAAAAACAAATTTAAATTCAGCATAAAAAAATAAATCAAGATTTATTTGTAATTAGAAACCAGAAAAAACTTTAAACTTGTTGATCAATGTTACTTACAGCAAAACGTATATTTAATAAATTACTAAAGTTTTACTTAGTAATAAATGCAACTAGTTTATTTGAAACTTTACAATTTTATTAAAAAATTTAACAATTATTTTTTTCAAAATCTACTTAGTTTAAAACAATAAATTTTAAATCAAGGCTTAATTATTGAATGCAATCAATATCAGATAATGTGGTAACCTGTAATCAAGATTATTTGCAAGCTACATAACGTGTTTGTTTAATATTTTAGGATTCACCACGTTGTCTGTAGTTTTTGTACAGTACACTTATGATAATTATAGCAAATATTTCTTAAACTTTGTTTGTATCATGTATTGTTAGTTTTGTTACGATTACGATTAAATTTAAAATTGTCTACAATGCATTTTACGTGTGTTTTTGTTTACTTGTTGTATCATATTAAATAAAGTCAAATTCAAACTATATTATTGTATTTTTACGCAATTATTGTTTACAAATTCAAATTAATCTTTAATCCGCCTGACAAGATTAATTTAGGATTGATACAGAAATAAAGCCGAGTTTCAAGGAAGCGGTTGAAATTTTAGCGTAATTTTCTCAAACTCAAATATCGACCAGTATTAGTAATTAGCTAATTGATCTAATCAACTGTAAGCTTAAAAGTAAGATTATTTAGTAGTGACGTTGTTTAATATATTTTGTTTGTCTTTAGTAATTAATATTAACATAATAGTATAAACGTATTTTAAACAAAATTACTAAGTAAAATGTAAAACAACGTTAACATTGATGTAATTGTTTAGTAGTCTTTAAACGTTTATGTTTTGTTTTATATACGTAATGCTTTTTTTGATTACTTTATTTGCTGCAAATATTTTAATAAAATATATGTTTTGTTTTAGTTGCTATGTTTTTTACAAAATTTAATGGCCAATTTCTAAAACAAATTTAATTTACGATTAACTAATCCAAATTTATATTACAAAACCTTTAATCGTCAGTCGGTATCTTAAACTAACCAGATCGAGAATTAACTATTTGCTGGTTAGTTTGTGTTTTACGTTGATATAGTCAGATACGTGAATATTTTAAAAAATCGTGTCTGAAACAAATTTTATTGGGTTTGAGTGCAGTTTTTGTAAAAAATGAAAAACGCAGTAATTCAAAATAAAAATGTTTCTAAAACTAAAAAATCTTTTATTTGAAACACATAAAACACAGTTATAGTCGGAATCGAGAGAGCTGTTTTACGACTTTTTGTTAGGCAACGTAAAGTTTAAGATTTTTGACACGCATGTCCTTGCTGACTATCACGCACATAATAATAAATGATGTTTCAAGAAGAGGTGGTACGTAGTTGTTTAATAATAATATTTAATAATTTAATAATTGCACATGGGAAGTTAAAACTTAACAAACGCCAATGGTTAAAAAATAACTTAATTTTTATTTAGTATTACTGGAAAATTATTTTAAAACAATAATTGTTTTATTCAAAATATCGCAACTTTCATTTTTTTTATAGGTTGCAAGTATGTAATTTAAACAAATATAAAACGGATAATAATGGATGATCTAAAATTAATGTACTGCAATCTTATTCTGTGTACTTTTTAAGTCTAAAGCTAGGATTGAAATATAGATAACTATAGTACTATCTGTATTAGAAAATAAAATTAAAAAATGATTTAATATTTAAATTGTACTTATAGTTCTTAACGATTACAACACATACTATTAGAATTCTTTAACTTAAAAACAGTTTCTGTTTGATTAACAGTTAATCTAATTTTAGCTGAATTAAACTAACACATTGTAAACTGACAAAACACCTACGTTATAAAGATTAGCATTACCAACTTTCTAAAAAGTAGCTATCTTTCTTTAATTGCAAAAAATAAGTGAAATATGTATACTATATTATTTTAATTTTCTATTTGGTCAAGTATAATATGAATAGTTGATACTATAAAAAAACAAACTAAATCCCTAAAATTAAAATAGTGAATCAATCTTTATCACAATTTAAAATGCACTGCACGTTTAAAATTACATTATAACAAAATAAGATCAAATACTATAATACTCGTATAAAATGCCTAATTTATTCATAATTACAAGAACTTAAGCCATGCTTATAAAACTAATCTACTTGATAAATATACAAATTTTGAATATTCGACAATTTTTTAAGTGATTTAGTATACAAATATAAAGTTTTTGATAACTCTTTTACTTGCTTACTTACTAACAGACAATAACGATAACATAATTCTACAAACTTTGAGTTTGGTTCACAAGACTATATTTTACAAAACGTTTGTTTTAAAAACATGTTTACAAAACAAATGTGGTACTAAAAGTACGAATGCAATCAAAACGACCAATTTTAATTTTAATTTGCTTCTAACTTTTGTTCTATAGTCCTAATTTTAACAAAATTTGATTACTTCTCTTAAAAATGACTAATGATATAATTATGCATGCTGTATCAAAAATTTATTTATTTCACGTTCAAGATGTCAATATATCTTACTGAAGCCGAATTGCAATACGAAATTCACAATTTGCCTTTGTACGATTTCGACGATGATAATCGTATTAATAATAATGTAGTGTCATCAGAAGAAAGTAGTCAATAATCTGATAAGTTTGTTGCAGTATCTAAAATAAGAAATGAACTTGTGAGTATTAGGTGTTATAAATTAGGAGCAAAAACCAGATGTCCATTCGCCCCATCCGTGAGTCATAAACCTTATAAATTTGGTATTAAGTTTTAGATTGCAGATGATGTTTAAATGAAATGTATCAACATATATATATTATAAGTTTTATGCTAAAGACGATTCAAGACCAACTAATATGTTATTATCTAAACGTATTGTAATAAAATTAAAATAACCTTTGTAACCTCTCACTGGAATGGGTAGTTCGTTCGGTCGCTTTTGGTTAATCAAACACCTACTAATTGTACAAGTAGCGAAGATGTTTTATTTATTAATTACCGAGCTTATGATTCTGGTTTGGTAAAAGCGCACTGGGCGGATATGAGCGAGATCTGTTTTTTTACTTGAGTTAGTTTACCGGTTTAAATAATGTTAAATAAAATGGCTCTACATCTATAGGTAAGTTTAAGGTTGAGATTCCAATACGTAATACATATGCATCTATGGGAAAATTTCTATTCAGAGCATCCTAATTAAATTGCAGCTCCGTTTAATTTGACGGTGGTATAAAAATGAACAAATTAGTAATTAAAATAATAAATTTTAAGAAAACTTTTTATCAGGTGCGTGCCTATAATGTGACTTTCCATGTAAGTATTAACAAGTTTCCTTTTAAAATATAACTGGTAAGCAATTTACAATGTTGTTATTACAATAGTTATGTGCGATTAAATATATAAACTATCGATGTATTTTCCTAGTGTTTAATTTACTCTAAATTTGGAGTTTGCAGCTTTACGCGAGAAGGTTTGCGTTTTCTTTGATGTCAATTTGAAACAAATTAGCAGTTTGTGGAAGTTATGTTTCAAAAAGTTTAAAAATTAATGGAAACGGCGAGGCGCTGCTTTTGCTTGTATAAACCATCCGTGTTTTTTTTTAAACCGCATCTTGCAGGCGTTAAAATAACATCAAATAAAACATAGCAAATTAATTCTTACGTAGGAAGATTAATGAATAAATTTTTATTTGCAGATTATAGAATAATGGAAAAAAGATCTAACTAAAATATTGTAATGTGAGCCAATAATAAAAATTTACAAAATTAATTACTGGTAATGTGACACTAGAAGTAATTAACAAAATTACTTCCAGTGAATTTGGCGAAAGTCTGTTATGCACAACTGTATACAGAACTAAGAGAACATGACTTGCATAAAATGTAATGAGCGGGAAAATGATCAAACAAAAAAATGAATTCTTATGAAATATGAAATAACGTTTATAACAATTTATTGACGGATCTGATATAATAAATGTATGAAATTGTAAATCAGAGAAAATAAAGTACGTTGCAAGAGTTGTTATTGTTTTGGACAGTTATATGATTAGGTTTTAGGTCTAGAATAGGATTAAAAGTTAGAAATTATAGATTATAATCCAACGATTGATGAAGCACACTAACAAAAACCGTAAAGTTCTACAAATCCTATTGTGGGAGAAAACAAAAAAAACATTAACTAGTGTGTTTTAGTGTTCCACTGAATAGATAACCGATTAAAACACAAAGTTAATGCCATTTTATGGATAAGATTGTTATATACAGTACTAAGGTTGTTCGTATCTGTAATAAAACTTACTTTGTTTTGTTTAATAATAAAAATTAACAAAACAATTCATATTTTATTATATTTAGATTCTACATCTAAGATCGTGGAGTTACTAAAATTAAAATTATGGCCAATACTGATATGCTATAAAGCAACAGCTGATTCTGCTTTTTTGTTTTTGCAATCATACTAATGATTTTTTATCCGATTAATAGTTTTTTGTTTAGTCTACTTTATATAACGTTTACTGCATCTTATCTCCTCGATTCTGTATATAACAGTGTTTGTCGTTTAATTTTGTTTTATCTTTTAGAGTAAATGGTGTTATTCTTAAGTTAGTGTTTCTTAAAATCCCTGTTTTTGTTAAACTAGAAGCGTTTATAATTTTAATATACTCACAATTAGAATTAGAGTTTGAGTTGATTGCGATGGCATGTTAATATTGTTGTTTGTATAAAATAATATTTTGTTTATTAGGTTCTTAGGATAATTGATATTTTTTAGATTTTTTTTTGTTTAGGTTTTTTGCAATAAATTGTGGACTCCTTAAAGTATTAATTTTGTTTTTCTTAAATTTAATTATTGTAATTTTTTTATATGTATGTCATAGATATTTAATAATATGGTTGGATGCTAAGTGTTTATTGTACCAATCCGTTAGTGTAGAATTATTATGTTTAATTAACTTAAGGTGTAAAAACGGAAAAAACTATGATTTTCGTTCTTGTAAGTAAAACTTAGATGTAGATCTTAAATAATGAAGATGTTTAAAGTGTTGAAAATTTTGTTCTTAGGTGTGTAAGAGACCACACGTCTACGTTGTAATCAATTACCTGTAAAATAATTCACAACAAAGAAAGCAACAACAGCTAAAACTTTCGGAAAGTGGAAGATGAAAAAAGTAACTAATACAATTCAGCCAGTCTTTAATGTGGCAACTAATAATTTTTTGAAAAATGCCAAAACCAGAAAAACACTTTATCTGCTCACCTGACAACACTTAAGAACACAACTAAGCCAACAAAAAATGCATTTATTTCAACAACAACTTATAAAAAAATATAAATACAACTATTTGTAAAGCATTATCTCAGTAAATTCAGTTACATCTAATTCTTAAATTATGCAACACTTTGTATGCACAGATAATTATAATACTAACGTTAAATTTAGTTAATTAAACTTAGTAAATACAAGAAAAAATTAAATTATTACAGTTCTAAAGTGAATACCTACAAATTAAGAAGCAACGCGCACTCGTAATAAATTGACACATAATTACAAAAAGAGTTTGCGTAAGTTTCTTGTAATAACATGCGTATATTTACTTACTCTGTTTCTAACATGCGATTAGCGCTAATTGCATACCAAAACAAGACCTTAAGAATGCTGAAAATTAACTTAATAAATATACTACCGTGATATCACATAAAAGTTGTAAAAATTACATTATTATGTTACTACACAATGTGCGCTAAATTTCCAACTGTTTAATTGATATTAACAGATCCAAAAAAAATATTGAAAAGTTTTTTTTTTGGTTATCGACTTAATGAATAAGTAATTACACAGTAATTAAAAAAATTTTGAGGTAACCAAAATTGATGTTAGAATAAAAGAAACCGAAATCTCGCCGTAAAATAGAAATGCGCTCTTATCCCAACGATTCTTTCACATACAACAATCGAAATTTTAGTTGTTTTACACCATTAATAATTTTTAAGTTTGAATATCACTGAGCAACTCGTAAATGACATTTACGAATGTGCAAAATTCATACACCGCAAGAAACTATATATTTTTTTAAATAAGTGGTCTTAGTTTGTGTTCTATATAAACACATTTCACAAACTTTACAAACATAGCTTAACTTTTTAAAAAAAATTAAAATTAACTAATTAAAACTATATAAATATCAGCTGACAAAATGTAGAAAATACTAGGTAAACTTAATAATTAAAGTGATAAAATTAAACTGTATTTTAACATAAATGACATATTTTTACAAAGAAGTTTAGAACTCTATTCTTAATTTAGTCTTTACGTATAATAAAGCTATTAGAATTTTTGATTTAGTTATAAGTCGGAAAAAATAAACCCTTTATGTTATCATGCTTAATAATTATAATTTGTGAATAAGAATTTTAGAAAATTAGGAAACTTAAAATACATTTATTGTAATTACAAAACTTAATTAATTAATTTTTATTTACATTGCAGGAGCAAACCACAAAATAAAGTTTTCATTGTATTTTTTGCGTCGTAAAAGTATTTTTTAAATAAACTTTTTATATTTTTTAAGTATATATGAACAAAATTTCTGTAACCTAAATTAATGTTTTAAAGTTAACTAGAAGTTGCACTATACTATATAATTAATACTGAATAAGCCATATTAATATAAAATTGAATTTAGGTATCGTATATACGTCGACTTAAATATATACCCTTCAGCTATATATTACGACAATGTAGTCTTATAACGTATGTTACCGTTCGGTATTTTCTCTCGCCTTAGTTTTCACAAAATGTCTGGCAGATTCAGAAACGTAGATCAAATAAATCTTTGTTTCATATGTTACTGCAGTAGATACAAGTAGGAGTGCTTTGAAATAAAAGCTTTGTGTAACTTAATAGTATCTCTATTTTCACAATTATACGATATTACTACAAATCGGCTTATGTAGAATTACAAATATATTTCTAAGGTATTTAAATTTTTAAGTTTTAATTTTTACCAATAGCAATTAAAGAATACTCTAAACGCAACATCAATTTTTTATAGATTGTAAATAAAATTTATTTAAAAATTAAGGAAGTTGTAAACAACAAAACAAACAATGTATTTTCTTTTAGTTTAAAAAATACTTTAGTTTTATTTGTTAAAGCCAAGCGTTTTTATAAGACTTTTCTTAAAAATACCAAATAAAGCGAGTTTTCGCTTTGTTACATTTTTTAGTACACGCCCTTTACTGTTTTTCTGCTTTGTACGTTTTGTATTTTATT
This sequence comes from Aquatica leii, assembly GCA_035610365.1. Classification (NCBI taxonomy): domain Eukaryota; kingdom Metazoa; phylum Arthropoda; class Insecta; order Coleoptera; family Lampyridae; genus Aquatica; species Aquatica leii. The sequence continues at coordinate 73,651,134 of CM069433.1, forward strand.
TCTTATTGCTTTTAAAGCAACTTTAAAGTTATGCAATAAATGTGTTTTTACTTTTAAATACTAGTTCTATTTTATTTTACAAAAGGAAACACTTTTTTTGTTTTGAAATAATTTAAGTTCATTTAATTTATTACATTTTAACAATAAAATTCTTTCAAATAAAATAGTGGTTTATTTTAAAGCTTTGCAAAACGATTTTTAATAATTTAAATTTTTTTTATTTATTGCATGTACATTAATTACCATGTATTTTTTAACATTAGCGATTTTAAAATATTATATAAAAAATTTAACAAACATTTTAATTTAACACAATTTGATTTCTTGGTAAATAAAACTTTAAAGTAGAATAATAAGTATTGTTTAAAGTTATGAATTAATAAATATTAGATTGATTATTGTTACTCACAAAAATGATGCAATTTGTTTACGCAAAGAGTGATAAAATATTAAGTATAATTAAAAAACAATATATTAGTAACAAAATCATGTAGCGTGTCATATAATTAACTTACGGTAAATAGTTATAAAGCAAATTAAAATTTTTCTAAAACTCGAACAGAAATTATTATGTTATAAGTGAACAAACAAAATTGATAGATCACATTTTGTTACAGAAAATTGATAAATAACTAATAAAAGTTTTTAAAGCTGTGTACATTCGGCTGTCTTGTTATTGTTACTTAATGAAAATTAAAAATTGCAAACATTTGTACTGTCTAGTAGCTAGTCATCACAAATCAAATTTAGTTAAAATCTCATTGGCAATTTAAGGGCAAAATCGGTTTGTTTTTAACACGCTTATATTAGCTTTACCTGTAAGTATCTATGTATGTAACGGAATTTTTAACATAATTGTCACCAATTTCCAAATGTCTGATTTACTTAAAAATTTGCACACGTTTAGAGAAAATAAGTGGTAACGAGTATGCTACTGCAGATGTCACTACCGTATTTTTTTACGTATATTTTAAAAATTATTGAAATTACTAAGTCAAACATATTACAATATACCGCGTCTATGTTTATTTAAAAAATAAAAGATTTCGAGAAAAAAAAAATAAAAATATTCATAAAAATACTTTCCGAATAAATTTTAGATCAAAAAACTTTGAGACTAAAAACTTAAAATAAATACTATAGTTTTAAAAACCTAAAATAAAGACACGCCTTGATAGCAAACTAAACTAAAAAGTAGAAAATAAATTCTACTTATAAAGAGCTTATGATAAACAGTAGAAACTCTAATAATTAATCAGTATTAATAACCTCAAAATAAAATTATAGCAAAACATAAGTTATTAACAAAATAATTTAATTTAGAGGGGCGGCAAATTCCCCCCCTCCAGGGGGGACAAGCTGGGCCCCTGCCCAGGGCGGTAAACGCCAAGGGGCGGCAAATTTGTAACATAAAAATATAAATTACAACAGTTTAAATATAAACGGGCCTAAAAAATATGTATACACTCTGATAAATTGAAATAGTTAATTTCATCAAATTTACAAAAACAATTTCAAAATAACTGACAGAATTTACTGCTTTAGTAATAAAATAGTGCATTAAAAAAAAACGTTATACTACCCATTGATGCATTTTTTCAATTTTTGTACAAATAAACATTTATCTTCTCTCTTCATCTTTTGAATCTTCTATAATTTTTTGACCTATCTATTACGTGTTGATGCTAGTGCTTTATTTAATTTTCTCCTATGTATTTTTAATAGCTAAATCATACATATACCGCCACTTGTTAAACAGTAGTCGGGAACTTTACAATTACACCATTATATGCTTAAAAGAAATAAAATTATTTTTTTGCGGAAAACGGTGTTTTTTTTTTAAATTTTTTTTCTTTTAAGCATATAATGGTGTAATTGTAAAGTTCCCGACTACTGTTTAACAAGTGGCGGTATATGTATGATTTAGCTATTAAAAATATCAATAATATAAAGGACACTTCTATCATTCCTCAAACTTTTACAAAAAAAATCAAATGAAAGTGAAAATTAAACTCAAACTGTTACCTCCAGAAAATATTGCACAAACTTGTAGGTTTCTAGGAGACATGTCTGTACTTGTCTGTGTCATTCAAATTTACTAGATTCTAAAAAATAAACAGCACTAGAAACAAAACTTCATTTAATATTTCTGTTAATGAGTAATTTTTGTCTGAAGTGTTTTGCGTTAGAAAGTGTAGTTAAAAGAGCAGTGATTCCAACACTTCATAAGAAGTAAGTATTTGCCTACTTGTAATTGTACCGTCATGACTAGTCCCATAATTCTTACAAAAGTTACTGTACATTACTTTGCCTTTGCCCGTAGTTCCATCTAAGTTTGTTACTAAAAATATAATTATTAAGTAATATATTAAATAGTATTTAAATTTATTTAAAAATTAAAAAGTTACCTTTTACATACTGTTACAAAAATCCAAAACTGTTAAAACAAAATTCCCCTAACCAAAAAAATTAGAAAAAGAAAAAAAACTGCAAAAACAAATGGAGGCTTTAGATTCATTTTTAATAAAAAATAGCCAATGCCGAAGTGCTGAAACTAATGACAACTCCGAAGTAGAAGTAACCCAACAGTTACCTTTGTCGGAAGCATTTGATCCTTCAGTTGCTTCCACATCAGCATCGATAACACAAACCAATGGCGGTTTCTTCTCAACGGTTTCTAGTTCGAGATCTACACCTTCAATCCGGCTCAGCTACTTGGCTTCATAGTTGGGGAAATCAAAAAAGAATGTTTCTCGCAAAAGCAGGTCTACCATGTCCACTGTGCGATTATGATTTTTCGTGTCATAATTTAGGACGCAGGTTTACATAAAAAAACTATAAACGAAGTTTCAATAACGGTGAATTCGTTTTAAGAAATTGGTATATTTCAAAACAATGTTTTTTTTTGTTTTTATTGCAAAATTTTTAACGTGGGCGCATCTAATCTATCTAAAGTTGGTTACAATAACTAGAAACACGTTAGTGACGCTTTAAAATCACATTAAACTTCAAAAAACTATTTAGAAAGTAACAAATTGTGGTTTGGTTCACAAATTCTGAAATAAATCATTGGAATTCAGTTTTAGTGCGTATTCTGTCTATTATCAAAATGTTGGGAAAAAGTTGCTTAGCGTTCCAGAATAAATCAGATAAATTATACAAACTTAATAATGGACCTTTTTTTCAAATTAATGCAACAAATTTTATGAGAAATGGAAAGTTCAGCGACTTACCTAAGCAAAACTATTCAGAACGAGTTGATTAGTTTAATATCCGAAAAAATTAAACGTCATATTATTGAAGATGCTAAAAGGTCGAAATATTATTCGATTATCTTAAACTGCATTCCCGATGCTAGCAAAATTCAACAAATGACCATGATAATTAGATAAGTTTTAATCAATTAAACCCATTACAACTCAAAAACAGAGATTATAATCAAGAAAAGTTTTCTAGGTTTTGTTTCAATTGAGAAATCTACATGTTTGAAATTAACTGAAGTTCTCCTGACAGAACTAGATAAATTGGGATTGTCTTTAAAGAACATGAAGAGACAGGGATATGATAATGGGTCTAATGTGAAAGGTTCTTGAGCTGGTGTTAAGCTAAGATAAAAAATTTAAATCCTCGTACTTTTTATGTCCCGTGTAGCAGTCATTGTTTAAATCTTGTAGTGAATAATATAGCAAAATCTTGATTAAAAGTAGGAAACTTTTTTAATACTCGTTTAGACGGGATGCCAAAACATTAGCAAATGAAGTTGACATTGAAGCAAGTTCTGGTACTGTACCTAAACATCGAGTCAGATCTAAAAAGAGACATTTTCATTATCTCAGAAAAAAATAAACGATTGATTTTTTTTCATGACATAGACATTGCGATAAACTCACTCGATCTTAGATCTACTCAAATCAGTGAGCACAGTAACCAGTTTGCGTTTCTCTATGATATCTATGAGTTACGAAATATGTGCAAGGAAGAATTAATAGCTCACTGCAAAGATTTGGAAGTCGTCTTAACTGATCAAGAATCATCGGATATTAATAAACTAGCTCTTGCAGATGAATTATCAGTTGTCTGCACTTTTCTTCCTCAAAAACAAGCTCTCCAAGAAGTTCTAAAATTTATCACTTAATTGAATTTTAAACACAATATAAATATTGATCTGAGAATATTGTTAACTTTAGCAGTAACAGTTGTTATGACACAAGAGACTTGGTGCATTAGCAATGCTCGTAATAGATTATGATTTATGTGGTAAATTGGATTTAAAACATATTATTAAAGATTTTGCCGAAATAAAGGTTAGCAAAAAAAGTATTTTAAACTGTTTTTTGTTTTGTTTGTTTTGTTTTAATATCGTTTTGAATTTTTAAGTAGGTTTTTAACTAAACCGATTTACATGTTATCTAGTAGGTCGTTAAAGTATTATCCGGTTGCCTCTATTTACCAAAGAATCCTAAAAGTACTATGTCAGTCATCATTACTATAAACCAATAATTCAATTACGTATACTTTTATTAAAACTAGATTTAGAATAAAAACGGTTTATTAAAAACAAATTAAAGCAATTTTATGATTTTTTTGAATATATAAAAAAAACATTCAAATAATAAAAATAATAAAGTAAATTTTTAAAAATGTTAAATTGTCTAAAAAATACAATGGTGCCATTTACATATTTAAATCAGAAAAGTATACATGAGTTAGAAAGAATTTTATTATCGATATTATTTATAAATATTTAAACAGCAAGAGGTGTAAACGTTTACACTCATGTTTAAGAATAACAATTATTGTTAAACTTGTGATAACGAATTACTTCAACATTATTCAAATACGAACAATTAATTAAAGTACGTTACAGTTATAATGTAATTTATCGTATTACTTATTTATTGTGACATTATTAAATATATATTGTTTTATTTCTATTGCATAATTTTTTGTTTTAAAACGTTACTTCTATTTTGTATTAGTATATAAGTTTATTTTGTTTTCTAATTAAATTATACGTTTAAAGTTAGTACAGTGCTTGAAACAAAATTTAGTTTAAGTACAGATCGTTCAAATTTACTATAAGGATAAGGTAGCACATAAAGCAAGATAAGTGTTAACAAAGATGCGTGGGTTACATTTTAAACCTAACGCGTTATACAAACTGCGTGCCAACAGCCATAGCATAGTCATCATCCAAACGTAAGTGCTCTTAGAGAAGGTTTAGGTAGAGTTAGGTAACCAATATCCACTTGTCGCAATTCGTACAAGAATAAAAATAATTGTACAATATATGTACATACGATTGTAAAATGTATTGTTTAGAAATATATTTTCATAAATCTGTAACGTACTTCCTTTTTTTGTTAGTTTTTTATTGGATTTAATGAAAAAGAGAATTTAAGAACTTGCATAAAACGTGTGTTGTGTATCTCTTGGTGTACTTATGGTGCAGAGAAATAAGTATTGTTCGTTGTAGACTAAAAATACATACCAAACAACAGAAATAAAATTTACTAAGAATATATAACTACAATAAATTGTACTTTTAAAATAATGTATTTTTTAAAAATTGCACAAAGCCTTCCCCACAGTATATTATTATTTATTTATTTAAATTAATAATAACGACATGTTTTAACATATATGTATGTTATCTTCAGAACTAAGTTAATTTAAATAAAACAAATAAATGTCAAAAATTATTTCATAATTAAAAAAAATAAAAATACGACATTTTTAAAAAATACAATTTATATTACTGAGCTCCATTTGGAGATTTTTTATTAAAACATCATAGATTTAATTAAATATATCTACAATTACCAATTTAATATAAAGTATATTTATTTAAAGTGTATAGTACAGAACTAGACAAAAAAACACACACATAACTCGAGGCAGTATAAGAATAAACTTCACCCGCACCCTCAAGAAAAGGCTTACCGATCCTATGTTACCGAAGCCCTAACAAGTACCAGCTCAACCCACAAGAACAGGCATCCTTCAATTATACGTTGCACCGAATACAATTTTTATCTGCATCGTTAATAAGCGTAATAAAATCTATCACTTCCTAAATTTTGAACAAATTCTACTATATGCTTTACTTTGTTTTAAATCTTTGCAAAGACATCTTTTTTTTGCATAGAGACTTGGCACTTTATGTTAAGATACATTGCCTAATTTTATGATTATTCGTTATTAATTTTAGTATGCGTATACACATTTTTATGCAAAGATTCTTATAAAATCTTAAGCTTTCGCGGTTGTTATGTTTAAGATTATAATCAGCTTGCATCTTCAGAGCGGTAAATGTCTTGCGAAACGTCAGTTTGTTTGGGTTCACGAACGACAATACGGCAAAGGCTAAGTTCTACTTCTTGTTTTGGCTCTCAAGAAGAGACTATGACCAAGCCTAAGTCTGGGTGTTTTACTACGACGCGGTCTAAGCCGAAAGTCGCTTATAATCAATCTCAAAGATTTTTAATTAATAGAGACAAGAGATGTTCATGAAAATTAAGACTTATTACAATCACTTATAAATCTGTAACAAAAACTTGTGTTATTAAAATAATCCCACATTTTCTTCTTTTCTCGACAGATGAGCCTAGTTATAAAACGTTATAACATTTGTTTACGTAATAATAAGATTTGCTACAAGTCTAAATTTTACTATTTAGTTTAATTTAGCTTTAACGTTTAGAGTATGTTATTAGTAAATCTTAAAATGTGAAAGTAAAAGTCAAAATAAAAAGGCGCCAGGAAGGTTTACAGCTTACAAAGGCTTCTGAACTTTGCCAACCACAGAACACGTCCGGCAATGTACAAACTATTAGAAACTACTTTTTTAGTGTGTAGTCCCTAAATCCTAAAAAACAAATTAAATTGACTGGCAAACAGGTTAATTTAGTAAAATCTCAGTTACATTTAATAGTTTCACATTTATTGCATAGAAGAAATCAAATAAATAAAAATAAAAATACAAAAAACAAACAAAATTTGACACACAAAATAAACTCATGATAAAACAAAACGGTTAAAATAAAAAAATTAATGAAAAAAAAATTACTGAAACGTAAAAAAAATTTATTTGCAAAAAAAATAAAAAGCAAAGAAGTTAAATTTGACGTAAAATTAAATTTAAAGGCTTTTAGGTATGTAAGACAAATTAAACCAAATTAACAACATAACTTGCACCTATACAAATACAAAAAAAGTACAAACGAGATGCTTCTTATTGTTTTAATTCAACCAAAAGTACGTTTATTTGTCACTTTAATATTTGCTTTAAACTTGGCTAAGTGTATTTGATTTTAAAATATTGAATGTGTATTTATTCAAAGCATCAAGGTCGGTGCGTAAAATAGCGTTAACTCACAGAGTTATGAATTTAATCGAACCTTTTTTGCAATTAATAGCAAAGTAAAAACTGTAAATATTACTTTAACTACATGGTTCTAATCTCAGAAGGTGTGTTTTTTAGTTAACCGGAACAGGTCAAGTAGCCGAAAATGATTTCAGAGTTATAGTGGTAATTAGAAGCGATCCAGTACAGAGCAAAGATGAATTACGGATATCAGAAACTAAATTTTGCACCACTTTACAAGAAAATAGCTGTTTGACGAACGATAAAATTTGTTAACCAAAACAAAATTTAAGCATTAAACTTTTAAGATAACTATTTTATAAAAGAATTTTAAACCAGCAACTGCTACTTTGAATTTTTGTAACTGCGGCACTACCACATTTTTTGTAGTATCACGTGAGTTTGAACGAGGTTTTACACATCGCACTGCAACCATAAGCAAAGATATTAAGAGATAAACAAAACTTTTAATGGTGTTAAAATAAACAAACTGCCATAACATTGAATGTCAGTTGAAACTATAAACTGTAATGCAATCTGAGTTTAATTAACACAAAGAAAGTACTAAATCGGCGTAACACAGCAAGCGGATGTTTTAACGTAAAACCATGAATTAATTGAACACAAAAACTTACTTATAAATTCGAAATGATAAAGATGATTTGAGATACGTCAATTAAATAGCAAATACCTCAGGATTCAATCAAAACTTAAAAAAAAATGTTAACTGACAACTTAAATTTAAAACGAACTTATATAACGGAGGTTATCATAAAGTAAGTACAAAAATTCAAATGCAGGTTACAACTTAAGAAACACAATTTGTTTATTCAGCTTACTATAAGAAAACCCAACGAATGTCAACTATAATTAATTAGTAACTTAATAGCTCACTAATTGAATTTATATATATAACACTTTAAACGTCGATTTATGTAATTGCACTTAGAAAGTAAGCGCTAATATTTATATTTATTTAAGTAATACGCGCGTTATTTTTAGATTGACTCGAGTTATCGCATGTGAATTTTGATATAATACCTTATTGTCCGTAAAAAAATTTGCACAAAAATCTAAAATGTTACACTACAATTAACATATTAAATTTGAACGCAAGCACGATTTGGATAATTTAAGTATTACCAGATTTTTTGTAAAAATAGTATAATTTCTGTGTATGAAAATTAATGATATTATCAATTTTTCATAATCAATTAAGCTTTTATAATTAGTCAATAAACATTACATTTAAATTAATGTTATTTACAACATTATTATTATTATTATTGGACTTAGTTAGATTAGCAAATTATAGATATACCAAGATCCGGTAAATTGTAGTAATTTTAAAACTGCAATAATTAAATTTGATATTTTAATAATAACTTTTTATTTTATTGTTTATTGCATATTTAATTACGAAAAAAAATGTTTGTTCAAAACTACAATGTTTAAACTACATATTTTTAGCATCATACGCGTACACAGTTTAATAATATAGTAAAATTACATAATTGTTAACTGTGCAATTTCTAATTTTACATAAAAACGCGTCACAAATAACAATGATTATTTTAGAAAATTTTAGTAATTTTAGTTCAATTGCCCAATTGTACTTGGTTTGGCGCTTTAATAATTTATTAATTTATTTAGCACCTGAATATTATGCAAACTTCCATGCAAATATATAATGCCATTGAGCGGGTCTATTAATTTCATTTCTGCATTTTAACAGACCCGTTCCCTTATCTATACACTTGCAAGGCGATTATGATAAAATGACAATGTTAGACATACCGCCGCGCCGCAACGATATAATTTAATTAAAACGGTTAAATCTAACGATTAAAAATTATAAGTGCCATCGCTACCAACACCGAGAATCTACGTCGCTACAACAGGCAACATAGGTAAGTCCTTCCTTATCATTTTCCCGACGCACAGTAGTTGCGTGTATTTGTGTGGTAGTTTTTTTTTTTGTATATCGGTGCTTAGAGAATCAAATAAACTTTAAGAATTTTATACAGTCCACTATAGCGCCAGCAGTACTAAATTACTATTATAATCTTGTTAAGTCACAAATCAACTAAGAAGTATTTATAATGTCATTTTTTTAACTATTTTTTAATAATGGTCTTTTTTGTTATTTTAGCTTAATGTAAAAATAAATTTTAGTAAATTGTTCATTTTAATTTTTTATACTTTTTATGTTGGTATTTTTAATAAACCCCCAGAAAACACTAACGTTTTACTACACTGTGTTGTTATTTTTATACTTTAAACTTAGACAAATAAACAAACAAGTAATCAACGCTTCTGTATATTTATAATTATACGCTTCACATGTTCATCTGTGTTTTAATTGAAAAAATATATATTTAATTAATAAACAATACATGTTATTATATGTTACACATGCATGTACATATTTAAAAAAAATGTTCAGTAATAATTAATTTTTATTAACTCAAAATATGTTATTTGAAATACATCAATAATAATTCTAACATTTTCCTTTACAGTAACAGCTGTAGCGTATGAGAGCGTCCAATATCATTAACAATGAAATCGTTAATACAAGAATACATTCTGTTTCCTATTAAATCAATACTCCATCAACTAGAATAAAGTTGAATTATTATAGTAGTTAAAGTTTGTTGTACAGAAATTGTAGCTTCCTGAAACTAACCAAAAACATATAAATATTTCTTGCGTAAAGATTTGTTTTACTGAATTGATTGTTACCACTTCCCTGCTTAATGAGATACATTACTAACAACATACATTGCTTAACAGTAAATAAATACTCAAAAGTTAACAAACAGTTTAATTAAGAATTGTTTGTAATACCTAAATCAAATGTAAACAATAAAATAAATCAAAATACTTGTTATAATACTTAAAAATTTATTAGTTTTTTTTATAAACTACATAACTAATAAAATACTTTTGCAAAAAGCAAAACAGAGTTGGCAATTATTTTTTTTAACTCACACCTATTCTTTGAGATACTCAAGAACCAAGTGCAGGTTAATTATCTACAGATCCAACGTTTGTAAACACCTTCAATCAATGAAGCCCTTAAAGTAAATTAAATTTAAAGTTCAAGTTATTGACCTACTTACAAAACCAATCAAGAACCTTACTTTCATAATTTTAGTATTTTTAATTTAGAAGGAATGAACGAAACGAAATAATTTGAATTTAAAATAGCAGTTTTGACGAGAGTTAACGTAGATTCGTCCAATTAAGTTTTTTTTAAATTTTGATCAGCAAATTATTTGTTTTTAATTAAATTTATCTTAATAAATGTATCATATTAAACTAAGTTGTTAAATAATATACATAAGATAACGTTTATACTAAAAACACAAATACAATAGTATCTGAAATTAATTAAAACGTAGATAACTGGCAAACGTTATTTATCAATTATTAATATTTTAACACCATTTTTATAGAAATTTTACAAAATAAAACAAACTGTGACGGAATAAATGATATTAATAGCATATTGAACTATCTTTTCATACATTTTAAATTAACTTCTCAAATTTGAAGTAATACCTACAACAAAAATAGTTTATATTTAATAAATGACAAATAACAAAACAGAAAAATGATTAAAAACAATTTTTTTCAAACGTAATAAAACATTTGTTAGTGTTGAAACTTACCACAATGAATAGTACCTACTGTTTTACGTGTGTATGTTAATAAATAAATCGAATACACATTTCTGCTGGAAAAATTGAAATTAATCAAACATTTCTATGAAAACAAACTTTGTTGTAGCACTTTTTTAAAGCAGTATGTTTATATACAAAGTCAAATATTTAAGAGTGGTAAGTAATAATAATAGTTTAAAAAATTATAATTAAATTGAGTTATTTAAAGTGCAAGATCAAAAAGAAAATTCAAATTGCTAATTATAAAAAAATAGTTTACATTGAATGTTTAACGGGTAAGTTCAAATCATTTGTTTATACACTTGTTTTTATTAAAATCTAAATATCTCAAAAAATATAATTTTGTACTATAAACAATGTGTTATTAAAAATTTTAAAAAAATTTAATTCAAATAAGAATAAATGACTATTTCTAGTGTATCCGTATATAAATATTAGTAATATTATAATATTAGTTATTAAATTTTTAAATTAATAACTAAAAAAACTCAATAAACGTGTATTATTTATATTGTTTATGCAAAGAAGTAACCGAATAACCACAAATAGCTGTAACTGTAGAAAAATAACGTTTTAAAAATTTTAATATTGGTTCAGTAGTGAACTAAATATATAATGCATTAACACATTTTTAATAAAAAAGAATATATTCAAAATGTTTTTTATTCAAAATAATGTTCCAAATTTCTAAAAGCACAAATATTTTTAAAGGTTAAATTGAAGGTTGTTTTCGTTTTCATCATTGCTCAATATTAAATAACACAAAGACAAATATAATTTTATTTATTATTTATGTGAAGCTACAATTGAATAAAAAAATAATAAACAAAAAGAAAATTCACGAAAACATTTATTAGATTTTCATTATTATGACCTAAAAAATGCAGCAAACTAATTATTTATAAAATAATACTTTTACTCTAACAATTTAAAATTTGATTTATGTGAAGAATACAATTAAATTATAAAATATTTAAATTTACGATACATAAAATTTCAATATGCGCATTTCAATAAAGCAACGACTGAAAATATTTTGGTTGAACTTTATTTCCTGCTGAAACAGAATTCTGGGTTGAACGTTGCAAATATTTTTATTGAAACAGAAATCCGATCACGAGTTTATTTTTATATATACTATGTTATTTAATCATTTTAAATATTCAAATTTTCTTTAAAAAATTTGACTTTGTTTAAAAGCATTTTTATAAATTAGATAATAAATAAATTTAATATATACAAAAAATTTGTTAATAAAAAAATTTAAATTGTGCGTCATTTCATAAAATGCGTTATTGTTTTTAATGAAAATAAATTAGCAATAACTGCAATAAAAAAATAGTAACAAGCGTTGAAAGTACATCATAGCATAACTGTTTGAGCCGTGCGTATTAAAAGTTAAATTTAGTGAGGTTTAAAAAAGAATATTGCTAAGTGCTTTTAAGTCAGTTGGGTTAATATAAGTATTTTGTCACAAGACGTAATAAACATGTTTTTACTGCTCAAGTAGAAGTTTATTAAAAAAATTATATAGTCCACACAATACTAGCACATCCATATTTAGTCCTACGAGACGAATCGCAAGAATTAGCACGAGTCAAGTAAATTTCTAGCAAATAAAACAAGTACCTAAAATGTTGAAGATTTCTGCAAAATTATCCGTAGACTTTTACAAAAAAGTATATTCAGGTACCAAACGAGGGGAAAATTGTTCGATATACGACTTCTAGGTTCACTGGCGGCTTGCTTTAACTAAAAAATAAGTTATTTCATTTATTATTATTATAATATCCTTATTTCTTTGCATGAACAATGGCAAATTTCCAAAAATTTAAAGCAGAACGAAGGCAGTATAAGTACCGGATTACAAGAGTATTTTAAAGAAGTTTCTGAAACAGAAATTAATGATAACGTAATCAAAGAATTGCAAAGCAGATTAGAAACTATTAAGCTAATTTTCAACAGTGTTTACATTTTACAAGCTAAACTTGTTTTAGAAAAAACATGAAGATTTTGATGAAATTAATTTTTTCAAAACACTTTATTTTGTTATAATTAGTAAAATTGAACAAGTGATAGAGAATTATATAGCAAGTAAAATTTAAGAGTCTTATGTTTTAAACAAGCAAAGTACAGAAATTTATTTACCAACTATTAAATCGACCTCTTTCAGGCCTCTGCAATATTTCAGAAATACAAAAGTTCTATTATTTACGTTTTTCATTAAAAGACGATGCAAAGCAAATTATTCAATCCTTAGAAAATGTGTCTGAAAACTATGCAGTTGCGTGGCAATTATTGGAAGACCGTTATAACAATAAGATAATAATCGTTCATAACCATATTAAAACTATTTTTGAAATATCTTACAAAGAATCTTATGAAGACAAATAAATACTTTTGGGTTTCGAGCATGTTCCGGAAGACTAATGATTTGAAACCTATATATTTGATCCTATACTATACCTATTAGTTTTTTTTTACGAAGACAGCGACATTACTGTCGAAACGTCAAATATTGTATGTTTTTCAAAGTTTGTAAGCTTTCTAAGTTTTCAGTTTTTAATATATGTAAACGATCTTATAGACCATATAAAATGCAGCTCATTATATCAGTTTGCGGATGATACATCAGTGATAATCAGCTCCAGTAATTCTCAGTGTCTAGCAGATCTAGCAACGCAGTGTTTATCATCAATGGCTACTTGGTGTGATAGGAATCAATTAATCCTGAATGATAAAAAAACAAAACTAATAGTATTTTCTACAAAAACTCATACCAATCAGAGTCTTTATGTAAACTTAAAGGGCAAGTCATTGCCTGTTTCAAATTATCACAACTTTTTAGGCATATTTGTGGACAGTACAATTAAGTGGGAAGTACATGTTACTCACCTGTATTCAAAAATAAGTAGCATGTATTATGCATTTTATAAAATAAGGGACACAGTCAGTTTAGATACACTTAAGCAGTTGTATTTTGCGCATGTTCACAGTAGGTTAAGATATGGTATTATCCTCTGGGGAAACAACAGACTGCTCCATAAACTCTTTGTGCTACAAAAACGTATATTAAGGTGTATAAAAAGCTACCTTCCAAAACACAATGTAAATCAGTCTTTATTGAGATGAAAATAATGACAGTCGTATCACTATACATATACGAAATCGTGATTTTTGTAAGGAAAAACTTAAACCTGTTTCCCCTAAACAAAGACTTTTATAGCATCATGCACACACGCAACAATAGTAACTTATCCACACCCTCTCATCGATTAAAAATCTTTTCTGATGGACCCTTTTACAGTGCCATCAAAACTTTCAATGCATTACCCACAAATATTAAAAGTATTAATAATTTAAGTTCATTTAAATTTGAGCTAAAAAACTATTTAATTGATAAATGTTTCTATTCACTAACCGAATTTGTTAATTAGTTTTCTTTCTTTGTTATTGTACGTAATAGTTCCATAAGACATTTATAATTGTATGCACACTTTGACAATGTTTTGTACCTTCGGTATATATAACAATAAACTATTATTATTATTATTATTATTATTATTATTATTATTATTATTATTACATTAGGTTAGGTCACATGTCTGAAATTAATATGCACAATACGACTAGTAGTCAAATTCAGTATTTTATGCCGCATCATTCAGTAATTAAAGAATGTAGTAGTACTACACGAGTCAGGGTAGTTTAAGAATATTTCTTTAAAAGACGATGTAGCCTACTATGGTACCCTTTAGCTGCGCAACCTATTTCTCTAGTTACTTTTTATCTGATCTTCTACAGTTTACAATAATAAAAAAGAATTCCTTTTATTTTTGCCTTTTTCTGCCATTCGCTCTCTTCAAACTCAAATTTACCTTTTTGATAAGCTTGTTTTTATTTTAACAATTGCAGCTGTATGGAAATTGGCAGTAGGACTTTCATCATAAAATGTATAACAAAATAAACAAATGTGTTACGTCTTGTAAATTATTTTCTTCGTCTACTTTAAAAAAAAATATGTTTCTGTTGTGGTTCCAAACTCTTTGGAGTGTCATTTGACTTATGTGCTTTAATATCACTTTCAGCATCTCCTTTCCAATTTTTAGGCAGTCCGAAAGCAGTTTTTGTGTTTAAAACCGACAATGTCAAGTCGAAAACGTTGTCACCTCTGTCTCCCGACGTTGATGGTGGGCTTCCACTCACTGCTTTACAGCTTTAGCGCTATTTTGCCGTTTGCATTTGTAAAACCTTTTTTTTTGGTAAGCTGTCTGTTGATGGAAAAAACTAAATTGACTGAAACGACAAATTGAATATCGAAATCTGCCCGTTTTTACAAATTTCAAATGAAATTACTTGTTTGCGCGATCGTGTGTTTGTTTTCATGTTTAGCTAATTTATATTTTCTAGAATTTTTAATTGAACTGCAGCGTTGTAATGTTTAACTGTGACTTAGTTAAGTTAAGCGGTAGACAGTAGAATACAAATTGAATTTAAAAGTCAGTTAGTTTTAAACGATGTTTATTTACCGTTTTGTAAAGGTTACCGGTGCAAGTGGCGTAAGGTTCTAAAAATATAGATGTAAATAAATTAATGCCAAATTACTATAAATTTACTAGTGCCATTTATAAAACATCATATTTACACATTAAACTAAGAAACAAACACTGCTATATAAAGATAGAAAAAAAATATGTTAACTAAATAGATTAAAACTTAAAAAAATATAATACAAATAAAAGAGTTGTTAGCAACCGCAAATGCCTTTTCTATTAATGGTTGATGGAACCCGCAAAATTCTCTAGGTTAAGTAAATGCAAAGGCTTCTAAATTTGAAAACAATAGTATGAGCAGTAGTAGAATACAACACGCGCAACATTTGTTCTTCACTGCAAATATTAAATGTTATTTAAAGTATATCATTATAAAAAGCCGCCAAACGATAGCACTACATGCTTTAAAGTAGTCGCACGTCACCGAATTGGAGCAGTACCTTTTTAAGTAAGTAATCTGTTATATAATTTCTGCTAAGCAACTTCCACAGTTTATTTGATGTTTGCAATAATTTATTTAAATATAAAATATGAGTTAAAATAGGTGACATGCCACTTTCTGCAATTTAATTCTGATCAGATTCTACTATTGTGTTTGGGAACGCACGGTTTGAACTGTTTGGAAACACGTGTCTACAAAAAGCAATTCCGCCGATTTCCTATTGATAAGTGTTACGCCTCAAATGTTAAAATGTTCTAAGCTTTGGTACGACGGTCCTGATTGGTTTATCAATCATGAGTCTTCGTGGCTGAGTTTATTTTTACGAACTCTACTCTTCTTGAAATAAAAAAAGTACAATTATTTGTTACTGTTTTTAATGATCCGATCTCAATTAATAACTTTCCTAACATAAATCATTTAGAAAAAGTAGTCGCATTTTGTCTTAGTTTTAATTTTTTTTTAACTATCTAAGCACTGGTTTACTTACAAGAAATACGATCGGCACGTTTGTGTCATTAAAATTTCTTAATTATAATTTGTTTTTCAATTGTTACGTGCAAAAAACTTTGCACGTTGCTCGTTAAAGTTAATTTATTTTTTTTGTCAGTTATTTTCTTATCTCAAAAACTAGCAACTTTTGACTTCTGCTCATTTCCTTATTAGAAGATCAGCAACTTTACCTAATTAAGATCTCAGCGTTTTTAAACAATCACGACTCAACCGGTATCAGTTCAAATACCAACTTTATCAACGTATATGGAAACGTTGAAGCAAAGAATATATTATTATTTCTCAACAACGTGTAAAATAAAAATCCAATTGGACTAATTAACACGATGATATGTTAATCTTTATTAAAGAAGACAATCATCATCTACTTTGCTGAGAACTTGGCGGTAAGTGGAAGTACATCCTGAACGAGATGGTGTTAATAGAGTAGCGTCTATACGCAGTGACTGGTGTAGTGCGCCAATATTTTTTTTAAGTTTGTGCATATTAAGTAATATTTGTTATATATGTTCATAAAAAACTATTTGATTTGCATTGTATGTACCCGTGCATTTTTTATAATTTAATTTTGTAAAAGTATGTTTTTTTTGAAGATCCAAGATACGATAGGCTTAAACTTCACGAGTTTCTACAACCACAAATTGAGTTACACTCGATCAACGCAAGAGATACCGTAAACGGTCTACAAACGCCTCTCTTCCGATTTAGCCTTAAGATACAAGTTTCTAGTCAAGCACGGTATTATACGATCACTATCTGAATCTTTCGATTAAGGATATTAGTACCCGAACAATAAACGTGTTTCTACGTTTGGAGTTGTATGCTTTAGCCAGCATGCGGTTTTAACCACAACCACTACAAATTCATCGTTAAATTGACCAGACAGAAAGACGCATTATGGCACGCCGAACCGTTGCCAATACCACAGTCAACATTCTTGGACTCCCGAGTCGCTCGTAGTACCGTACAAAGTCACGGTTGAACTTTTCAAAGCTAGTTCACAAAAGGAATCTACCAGACAAAAACCGACTTCTACCTATATTAGATTCTGTAACCTGAGGTACACGTGTCGCCGGATCCAGGGTAGGTTAACACGTTTAGTACCGGTGACACACACCGTGTGTCATCGGCTCTTTCCGCAAAAACCGACGACACACGGTGTGTATCGCTTGCATACGTGACACATCTTGAGCATTTTTCGCGTAGTTATCGATCCTGCCGTTCCAGGAGCGTCTAGACCTAAGAAACAGTTGTAAAATTAAATAAATCGTTATGAAATTCAACTTTTGGATAATTTTAAGTGTCGCCATTTGATGTAAGAGCAGCAAATGAACTGGCATTACACGTGTTAGAAATGTATCTCTTTTTTTCTTTTTATTCATGCTGACTTTCCGTTAGCTACCGCAAGAAATGCATTCTAAAAAAACACTTTATGTGTGCAAACACTGAAGTCCAGTAACCTTTGAGTTATAAAAATTTTACATTGTTTGGTTGCATTAGGGTGCCGGTTTAGTATGCGATTTACCATGTTGGTGGCGGTTTACGTTAAGAAACTGAATCTAATATGCAATCTACTATGGTGCTAAGGTATATTAAAACTATATTGCAAGTTAAAAGAAAATAAAAAGAATGTATTTAGCAAAAACAAACACATGATATAAATTGTCAAGTGTTATATACACATTATATTATATACATCAGTTATACAATATTTAATTACGATAAACTTGACAAACATCACTAAGAAATTTCATAAACAAATCGTCCACATTTTTATTTAAAATAACACATAATCCAGGTGGGATTGGAAGTGTTGAATAGGCACCGCTTTAATCTTTTTCATTATTTTAATTTTATGGTTGCACGTGATCTCGTCTCAGAATTTGCGTAGTTCTCTTGATGGTTGAGTGTTTGGTATTCATATTCCAGTTGCCGCAAGCTGCGATATGCCGGTCATTCGTCAAAGTGAATGACTGATCACATTTCAACTTATTTCTGAACTATTGGAGCACTGTTTCAGCATCTCGTCTTAGATCATAAGAATAACGCGTTTGGTGAATGGTTGTCAAACCAAAGACCTAAAGTCCACCTCTGCGTCGTTCAGGATTTCGAATATTATAAATATCTTTATCGGAATTTTCTGACTCTGCTAGTACATTGTCACGCAACATTCTTTTTTTACCGTATTTTTGCCGTCCAGCAAAACGTGCTTCATCTATTTGCACTGGGTCATCTTCCATTGCAACTAAACGAACATTCCTAGTATGAGATATTATAAAACTGCATACTTCTCGGAACATATTAAACCAATCGATTACGGTAGCATTAGAACGGCCTGTAAGGCTGACTACAGAATTCATTGGAATGCCCAACACAAAAAGAAAGGTTAATTCTAGCCAAACGGCTATTTTAAAAATGCAATTATTTGTCATTATTGTGATGGGCGTGTCATTAGAAGGACAGAAGTTAACGAGAAAGCGATTGGAAAAATCTAATCAACCACAACTGGATTTACATTTACGCCTTGATTAAATGTAATGTCCATTACTTGGAAGATATAAAGTAATTATTTTAAAAATTAATTAATTAATACAAAGTCAATTTTAAAAGTAAAATTTAGCCTTTTGCGAAATTTTAATTTTATTTGTAATGTTCGGGGAATGCGTAGACCGCATAATAAACCGGCACCCATTGGTCATGGTTTTGGTTAAACAGCAAATCAAGTTTATTATATTCTATAATATAATATATACAAGTATTATTGCTTGTTTGCAATCTCAAATGCTTTTACTAAACAACATAATAATAGTTGATGAAAACCGAATTTTTATTAATTTAAGCAAACAAAATTGTTTCTAAAGTATAGTGTGAGTAGTAGTATTCTTGTTTTGTTTGGGATACCTCATACGCACCAAACATTGAAAAAACAAATATTGCAAAGAGTTAAGAAAAAATAGATAATAACAAAAAATGCTTATATTTAAACAATCAATTAACTTAACTTAAAACATTGATTTTTTTGAGTTGAAAAAAAATAGTATTAAATTGAAAACATTCTTTAATAATATAAATAATAAAAAAAAACTATATATTACTGATATCTAGGTATAATAAGTAAATAAAGTAAAAAAGTTATGTTAAGTAGTCATAATAACTAGACATACATAAATCACTATTTTGACAATTTTTTTTTAATTATCTCTAAAAATAAATAGAATGTTAAGTAAATATCAGGCTACTGAGCAATATAATTACAAATTTAATTCTTACAAACTTACCAATTTTAAATTAACTGTGCCTAAATATTATTAGTAACAATTTAACTAATTTAGTAGCATTTTGTTGTACAACGTTTAAATTGATTTTTAGTTACATTTTAGTTTGTTTGTTTTGTGTAAGATGATAGCACCAGTAATTTCGTTTAAATTGTTGCCAAATTTATTTGCTTTAATTTGTACTCAACTACTATTTTTTTTTTTATTTACGGTTTGCGTCATCAATAAAACGATTTTTAGCTATAGTTGGCATAAGCAAACAAGTGACGCGAAGGGGCGTGACTAAGGGTGCTTTAATTTTGACAGTACATTCTAAGTAAAAAGTATTTTGGCGGCAATTTTAAATACTTTAAATTACGTAATATGCATTATAAGAAGTTTCTATTTAAATACCACTGCACAGTAGTTTCAGATATAACAACTTATGTTACTTATCTATTATTTTACACCATCTATAAGAATAAAATCACATTGTTAGATTAATTAAACCTACAATTTGGAGTAACAAAGCATTAATCATCCTGCTTTCGACTTCTTAAAGAATCTGAAAACATAAATAGAAATTTCGCGATTAAAATATTCCCAGTTGTTTTAAAAATTACTAACAACAGACTTAAAACATACTTAGAAATTTTCGTAAATTTTTATTTATTTTCATATTCATTTCATTGTAATATTACAAAAACAGTTGTTCCTTATATACAGTGCTACAAAACTTGAACAATTTACTTAGTTATACTTAAAACAAATTACGAGATTTTATCAATAATTATAAGACAATTATGTATTACATTAAAACAGAACATACATGTTATTAGAAAAACAACCAGTTCTTAGGCAGTAATTATTACGACACGAAACTTTGGCAGTTCCTTACGTTATACTCACCAATATTACATAATTAAAATATTAACAGTATTATACCGAAATTAAGCATTTGATTATAATAAATAACAAGATAAATGTTATGTTAAAATCAATTAATTGTTACAGTTTAACTATTCTACTGCATGACTTTATGCGATGTTTTCCTTTTTCTCAAAAATATTTATGTATTCAAAAATTAAAAACTAATTAATTAAACGTTAACTGCTGTGATCTTCATCACTACTGTCTTCATCTGATGAACTAGTGTTCACTCTAAAAGACATGCTTTTTCTGTTTTATCCAACAGGCCATCACGTTCCAACATTTCGTCAGCTAAACGATTAACATGTTGACAATGTTTATTCCAATCAGATTGAGCAACTTTAGAAAATGCATTTCTTACAAAATTTTCTATTTTTGCATTAGTTTGAGTGACATTGCCACTTTATGTTTCACCAAACTCCAAATTAATTCAATGGGATTTAAGTCACAATGATAAGGTGGCAAACGTAACACAGTATGTCCATGTTTCTTTAGTAATTCATCAACTACATAAGTTTTGGTGATTTTACATTTCACTAAACATAGTAATTCATTCAGTTTTTTTCATGTCATTAATAGTTGATATACCATTAGATTCCAACCATTCTCTAATGTCCATTTTTTTGTTCCTTGATTTGGCGGTTTGTTTATTTGTACGCTATGATATGGTGCAACAATACCGTTAGGAGGCAAATTTGGAATTAGCTGCGTTTACATCCATTGCATAAAGTTATTATGGTTCATATCATCATGGTAGTCGCCAGATTTACTTTCTGATTTAAAAATTAATAGTTCATTCTTCATAAATCCGTAAGATCTACCTGCCTGAACAATTATCTTTGTCCAGCTTTGCCTGTGTGATACACACCAGGTTCGTTTTCTGATTGCCAGCATTTACTAACCCCATATGACGGATGTATGTATGTTTCATCTAAGTACGTAATAGGTTTTTTCTTTTCTCCTAGAGCATCGTTTTCTCGTAACTTTCTTAAATAGCCACATCTCCAAGCTACAATGTCATGACGTTCCATTAACAATTTTCTTAGAGTATCTATTCCACCACATTAGTCAACTTTCTCCTGCGTTTTCTGAACTAAAATCTTTAACGTTGGAATCTTTTTGTCTACGGTATAATTTTTATTAATGCTTTTTTTATGATGCCTAAATCAGCTTTGTCCAAAACAATTTTGTTAGAACCACCACTTTTTGTGTTTTTTTGAAGGAGATTTTATTACTCAGTTTGCAAAACTTCACTCCTAATGAAAACATTTTTTATTTACATATTTTAAATATTTATAAACTTAGCTTATTTGTTTTATAAACTTTGGTGATTTCCCAGTGGCTGCTGCAGCTAATTCAGTAGTTTTGTCTAAAGGAAATGACCACACACCAGCTGCTTTTTGCTTGTCGAAGAACTGTACAACAGTTCTAATGATGTTTCGAGCTTCGGCATGAATCATTTTCCTTGATTTACTTTCTATGTTATTCTTAAAAACAAAAAGTTATAACTAAGTGATATTCTTCAAACTAATTAATATTATTCAAATTAATTCATAATTGACGTTAATGTATTAAACGAAATAAGAGTAAAAAACCTTAGGGTAAGAACACACAGTTTTGATAATGAGGTTATATGAAGGTGGATTTATGCAGATCAATTTAACATTTAGCACTTTATAAAAGTAGTACCCATTTATGCAAATACACTTCCATATCCGCGTTGGTTACACATTAATATATGTTGATATAGTTACATTCGTTACATTCGAGTTGCGTGTGAGAATGCGCAATGATGCGCAATGCAAAGATAATGTAAGGCGCAATGTGAATTAAATTTATAATTTAGTTAATTAGGGATCCGTAGTTCAACTGCCTAAATGTTAAATGATAAATATTAATGGTCTGCATAAATCTATAAGATTGCAATAATTTAGAATAAGTATCATATGCTGGTATATTTGGTACCTATTATGTACTTACCGATTTATAAAAAAATTCACAACAGTAAAAGTTCTAAAAAAAAAACTATTTAATAAAGATGAATAAGATCCAAATATGAAAGATGAAGAACACAACTTGTAAACGCCAAAACGAGTACAAACTAAAAGTTTTGTTAGAAAAATTACTTGCTATGATTCCATAATTGTGATTGGTCGATTGTTTTGCCACCAGAAATTTTTAAATTTAGTTCACATATTTTACGGGGGTAATGTTTGCTTCGGCGCTCTGTATTAATAAAATTACTAGCATTTTAGAAAAATAGCAATAGTACTAACGGCAACATTGTAAGTATTTAAAGTGGTTATTTGCACGAAAACAAATAAATTTAAAATTCGTTGACATGTAACAGTTGTTGACATCTAGATTAGTAATGTTAAAAAGCTGAAGAATTCGCCACGCAAAAAAACTGCAGTGTGCAAATAATACAATAATTAAAATTTGTAAATAATTAAACGTCAAAAAAAAAGACGTAAAAGAAAACAGATGACTTAAGAACACAGAAAAAACAACAAGAATAAGTGTAAAATCAAAGTGTTTTTGCTTTTACAAGCAAGAAAATGTAACTGATCAAATTTTTAAACTTTTTTTTTATCAGCGGTTACTTCTACAAAACTAGTAATTTATTAAAAGGATCTCATTACAAAGGTAGTTTACAAAATACGATAATACATGGTTCAGTAACATAATTAAGAACAGAAATACTTAACACAAATACAACGAACTTTCTCATTCTTAAAACTCAAAAACTAATTAAAGTTTTCTATAACGTAACGTTTATAAAAAAAAATAAATTATAAAAAAAGTTAAATTGATATTTCATATATTTAACAGTCGCATTATAAAAGAAAACTTCATAAAAAACTAAAAACATTTTTAATTAAAAAAAAAGTATGAGTACTAAAAACCTCTCAAAAGTAAACGGACAGATTTAACACAAAGGTAAATGATGTTCTTATTTAAAAACAAAAGTGTTTTTTCGTGGTAAAGGAATCAGCGACGACGAAGAACTGAAAATTGTAGTAATTAATTAGACTTTTTTACAAACGACAGATTTCTTTGACGTTGAAGTTCAAAATAGTATGACAAATATTTAAACAAACTTAGGCAGAAAAGTAGATAAAACTATGTGTAAAATGAACCAAGTCTATTATAATATTATTTACATCTTTTTCTTAAAAAACAAATTTTATTAAAAAAGATTACATTTTTAATAATATATGAAATATTTACAAAGCTATGAAGTAATTTATTTTTGAAAGAAAAATTATAATTAATGAATTATAAGTAATTTTAAATAACATTGATAGTGTTATGATAGTAATTAGTACTATAAAACTAATAACAATAAATTTAAAATAAATGCTAAAACAATTAAATCTGAAAAGATATAAAGTAGCTTAATAACCAATACAAATTGTTTGAAATGAAAATAAATGTACTCTGTATATGACATTAACGACCAACTTGTGTAAAAATAACTTGAAACTATCTCATAACAACTAAATGGTATTTATACAGTGTATTCGCTTATAGTATCAGAACAATGCACATTGTATGTACTGAAACTATATATATTACGTATACTACATGTAAAGCGTTACAAAATATATATAATAAATAATAGCTTGTTATAAGTAATAAATTACGTAATATAATATTTAAAATTTGTAACCTTTTAAGTTTATCATTTTATAAAAATTAATTTGTCTTTTTATACTACGCTTTGTTTGTCGTAAATGTAAATTTTTAGGTGTGCTATGTATAGACAAAATGTATTTAAATTTAACAAAGTTTTAATGTAACTTTAGTAAACTTGCCAAATATTTGCTGTATTCGTTCATATGTTGTATTCGTTTTATTTATGGTACTCGAAATATTAAAAATGTTTGTGCTATATTTATCTCAAAATAGGCATGTGGTTACATCCGCAAAATTCAACTCGAAATAATTATAAATTGACCCATTCTTTTGTAGTAAAGCCTGGCGAGGCGAATTCTCAAATACGATGTTTGTTTTGTAAGCGAGGGAAATTTAAATTTGTAAAGCGACAACGTTTGTGTATTAAATGCTTATCAGAAGATCATTGTTTATCTGAATGCAAACGGGAAAATTGCAGTAAATGCCAGTTAGAACATCATACAATGTTACATTTTGAAGATTTCAAACCTCGAGAAAACCCTTTGACGACGGAAACGGAGGTTAACATTACTACCCCTGCAAGCTTGTGCTCAATGAATATGTCAGATGTTAAAAAACCGGAGGATGTACCATCCATACTTCTTTCTACCGTTGTTGTTAATGTGCGCGATAAAGAAGGAAGATGGTGTAATATTCGTTTGTTGTTAGATTCCGGAAGTCAATCTAATTTTGTGACTACTAAGATTTGTCGTAAGTTAAATTTATCAGTCAAACGCGTAAAATTATCGGTATTAGGATTTGGGGGGTTGAAGAATTCTGTACGAAGGAAAACAACTCTGCAAATCTACTCGCGTTTTGATTCTCGCATCGTGTTTACGTTAAAGCCACTAGTCGTGGATAATATAGTTGATAAACTTCCATCTACCGCTGTAAATTTGTCGTCCTTAAATTATTTACAAAATTTACAATTAGCCGATGAAAAATTTTATGTTCCTAATTAAATTGATGGAGTGATTGGTGCCGAACTTTTCCCTTTTATACTAGGAGGAGAAAATTGATCCAGGCTCTGGATACACCCGTAGCCATCCAGACTCAGTTTGGATTTGTCGTAATGGGTAAGGCACCTACACCAGGTGGTATTGTAGATAATAATTACCGTTTAGTAACCACAGTTGACGGAACACTTTATTCAAAAATTTTGGGACTTGGAAAATGTCCCTGTGTCGTCAGATTCCCTTTTAACTAACGATGAACGCGAATGTGAAAAACTTTACAATTCTTCTGTAAATCGGCGAGAAGATGGTAGATATGTTGTTGCCCTTCCGTTTCGAGAAGATCCTAGTTTGTTAGGAAATTCTTACAATTTAGCTTGCCAACGCTTTAAACATTTAGAAAACCAACTAGTTCGTAATTCTTCTTTGCGGGACCCATATCATGCCGTGATTAAAGATTATATTCAGCAAGGACATATGTCGATTAGTTCTGATTTTATGCACTCAAGGGGATATTTCATTCCACACCATGCTATATTTAAACCACAAAGTGTGAGTACGCTAGTGCGCGTGGTTTTTGACGCCAGCGCCGTAAGTAGTTCGTCAAAATCGTTGAATGACTTATTATTTTCCGGTCCAAAGCTACAAACTAACATTGTCACCTTGTTCTTAAATTTTAGATTGTTTTCTTGTGCTTTAACTGCCGACATAAAACAAATGTATCGACAACTTGTCGTCGACCCGGTACAACGAAAATACCAGCAAATTTTGTGGAGGTTTAATAAGGATAAGCCAATTCAAGCCTTTCAATTAAACTGCGTAGTTTTTGGAATTAGCTCATCCCCATATTTAGCTTTAAGAACCATCCATCAGTTGGCAGAAGACGAACGTAAGCGGTTTCCTTTGGCGTGTGAAACAATTCCTAGGGATATGTACCTGGATGATTTGATTACGTCAGTCCCATCTGAAGAGAAGGCATTAGAGGTTTATACTGAACTGACAGAATTGTTTCGATCTGGTGGGTTTAAGTTTCATAAATGGGCTACAAATTCGCCGGTAGTCAGAAAGCATTTTTTTTCTCAAGACGCATCTCCAGATTCTATAGAATTTGATTCAGAAAATCACACTTGTGCAATTTTAGGACTAAAATGGCAGCCTTTTTTAGACACGATTGAGCCAGGAAATCGTTCAGGAACAAAACGAGATATATTGTCGACAGTCGCCCGTATTTTTGATCCCCTTGGGTTTTTAGCACCAGTCACTTTGTATTTAAAGGTTTTAATCCAGAAATTGTGGCAAGACAATGTTGGTTGGGATCAAGCACCGTCTAAACATGTGTTTTCGTGTTGGCACACTTTTCAAAACGAATATTGCATGTTATCTTCAATCAAAATTCCGCGTTTTCTCGGCATTTATGACCATTCTAAGCTATTGTTGATAGGATTTGCGGATGCTTCCAAAGTAGGTTATGGCGCAGCGGTTTATCTAAGGTTAACCAACCTAATTCCAAGCCTGCTATCTTTTTGGTTTGTGGAAAATCAAAAGTGGCTCCTTTAAAAATAGTGTTCATTCCTCGATTGGAATTGTGTGCCGCACTTCTTTTGTCGAATTTGTTAAAGGTTGTTGTCGAGAATTTTCGTCTTCGTCAACTGTATCCTAAAGTAAGAGCATTTACCGATTCAACGATTGTGCTTCATTGGTTGAATTCTAGTCCGAATCGTTGGTCGACATTTGTTGCTCATAGAGTAGCAAAAATCCAATCTCTCGTGGAAGTAGAAAATTGGGCTCATATTGGTGGGAAAGAAAACCCTGCAGATTGTTTGTCGCGTGGTTTGACACCCTCCGAGTTGTGTTCTCATCCATTCTGGTGGTGGAGTCCAAGCTGGTTAACTAAAGAAGAAGTCGAGTGGCCTTCTCCGCGCTTAAGTATGGAATTAAAGAATCCTCCGGAGCAGAAAGCAAATAATTGTGTCTTGATGGTTCGTCCCGATCTTGGAAATTCTTTATACAACTTTATTGGTCGGTTCTCGTCATTTTCTAAATTGCGAAGAAGCATGGTGTACGTTCTTCGATTTATACGTATGTTACCATGTAAAGAAACTATTGAGAACGTGGATTTAAGTATTTCTGAACAAATTTTATGTCGGATTGTGCAAGCGCAACATTTTATCACAGACATAAACGCTTTGAAAAATGGAAGAGTTTGTTCAAATGCTCTTCTAAGATTAGCTCCTTATTTAAAGGATCGTGTCCTAAGGGTGAGGGGAAGACTAAAAAACGCAAGTGTCGGTTACGAATACGCGCATCCGATTGTACTTCCTAAGAACTCTCATTTTGTTAATATATTGATTCGGTATTATCATCTAAAGAATTTACATACTGGTCCAAATTTGTTGTTGTCATTAATCAGACAAAATTATTGGATTTTATCCGCACGATCGGTGGTACGCAAAGTAATACGAGAATGCAATATTTGTTTTCGCATTAACGCTAAGTCGCAAATTCCGATTATGGGTGATCTTCCTTCTTGTCGAGTGTCTGAATCGAAAGCTTTTTGGAAAACTGGGGTAGACTATGCGGGCCCTTGGCAAATTAGTCTTGGTCGTCGTAGAAAACCGATAATCCAAAAGGCTTACATTTGTTTGTTTATTTGTCTTGCGATAAAGGTCGTTCATTTGGAACTGGTGTCGGATCTGACAACCCAAGGGTTTTTATCTGCCTTTAAGAGATTTTTGTCCCGACGAGGTGTGTGTTCTGAAATATTTTCGGATTGTGACACTAACTTTGTTGGTGCTCAGCGGGAGCTGGAAGAGCTAAATCGCTTAATTTCTTCTACCGAGTATCAAGGATCGCTAACTCATGAGTTAAGCGAGTTTAAAATAAAATGGAATTTTAACCCCCCTAGTTCTCCGCATTTTGGTGGAATCTGGGAATCTAATATTAAAAATGTGAAATCCCATTTATTTCGAGTGGTCGGTAGTCAATTGCTCACGTATGAAGAATTCAATACCTTCTTAGTGCAAATCGAAGTTCTACTAAATTTACGACCGCTTACACCGCTGAGTGCTGATCCCTCGGAACCTCTAGCGCTGACTCCTGCACATTTTTTAAATTTAACGCTACTAAAATCGCTTCCGGCGGCAAGCGTCATAAGTGTGAATCCTTCTCGTCTCACCCGTTTTCAACTGTTAGACCAGTTGGTACAAGCCTTTTGGGCGAGATGGAGTCGGGAGAATTTGCACGAGCTTCAAATTAGAACTAAATGGTTTAAGTCTTCACAACCGTTACAAGTGGTCTTGTCCATCATTAAAACTAAGGTGCCTACCTTAGTTTTAATGATGGACAAGACCACACCGCCGCTACAATGGCCGCTAGCGCGAGTCGAACAGACTTTTCCCGGGCGAGATAATGCCGTTCGAGTAGTCCTTGTTCGCACTAGTAAAGGCTGTTTTAAAAGATCGGTGGCAAAGCTATGTCCTTTGCCGACACAATAAGATTGGTTATAGATAATTTTAGTTTTTTTTTTCTTCAATCAAAAATGATTTATTTTGTTTATTCTTTGTAGTATATTTAAGTATCTCAATTTTTGGTTTTGTGGTCCCTGGTTCTATCTGTTGTTGGCTTTTCCTCGCAAATTTAAATTGGTAATAGAATTGCCTAAAGTGGAACCTTCAGGGGCGGGGCGATGGTCGGGCAAGTTATTTTTTATTTAATTGAATTTTTTTTGTTGTTACATCATTTAATTTTTCTTTGCTGATGGTTGAGGAACTGCCATTATTAATATATCAGAAAAATTGATAGCAATTGTCGACCTTCGACAATTCGTTGATTTGAAGCAGTTGTATTAGAATTGTCGTCGTGTGTGCTACAACCGCTAATAATATCGATTATCGTAATTCAAAACCCGGAATTAAAAGTGAATATCGCGAAGCTCGTAATCTCCCTGTCTTGTCAACCTTCTTCCTGTTGCCCTTTGTAGGAGGTTCGGGATCAGCTTCTGGACGTGGTTTTGAGGTAAGTCTTGATACGATAATCAATATTTTATATCTATCATACATAGTAGTGCTAATGTTATTATTATTAATATTAAAATATGCCTATTTTTCACATAAATAAATTATAATTTTAGTCTTTGTAAAGTTATTAGAATCAGTTTTTACAAAGCACAGCCGAGTTTGCATTTCACATTGCAAAGAAATCAATTTATATTTCAGCAAGTTTTGTTTTCGTAGGTTCTCATTTTTGTAATGTAATAACTTATTTACCTTATACTTATTATTTTTAATTTCTTTTACTGTAAAGATGTGTCGCGTGTCTGTATTGTTAGTTTTATACATATTTTGTGTCGACCAACAGAAATAAATTTCTCTTCTGGTTTTCTACGCTCACTATTGAATCCTCGTTAGTTTATTTTTATTATTATGCAGTTTTGTTTATTCATAACGAACAACAAAATTTACCGCAAATAATTATAAATAAGAAAAATGTTAATATCACAGTTGCTAACCGTCATGTGAAATAATACCGCCGAATCCAAACCGCTCCTTACTTAGGGACTTAGTTATTTGTTTTATTCTACAAAAAAAATACGACCGGATTTTTTTGTTTTGTGTTTTAAGTTTGGTTTACAAAACAATATAATTTGTTATTGTGTATATCTACGTAATTTTATTTTAATGTACAGTTTAAACAATATAGTAACATTTTTAAGTTTTAATAGTTTCCTCTATTTTATTAGTTTTTACTTTTATCTAATATTATTTTTCAGTCGTATTTTATTAATTAATTTTCTTGTAATACTATTAGCTAATATAGAAAGAAAGTAATTGCCAAGAATTAAAATCCTATAAACCACATTTTGAGTTTTACTGTTATATCTTTTCATACTTATTTTGTTGCAGATATTTTATTTATTTTTACTTATACGTATTTAAACGAATCGTAAGCTATGTACATTTTAGAATATTTTTGTGGTGATAGTTACAAAGAGAAGCTTTAAAGAGAACGCCGCTAGAGACATGTGCAATAGAAACTACATAAGTACACTATTTTATAGCCTTTAACGTTATACCTTTAACTATTTGATATTTACACTACTAACTCGTGTTTTTTAAATAATTACTGTTAACAAAATTTTTATGATATTCTTTAACTTTTATCTGATGCTGAGGAATAACACAGCATAATGGTTGTATAATTGTATACATGCGTATTGAATTTCGATATAACGCAATGGTGTTCTTAAACGTTTTAAAATCTCTGTATCTGTTGATAAAATCAATGCTACTCAGCAAAGAATTGTTATTATAATACAAATTATGTTATCGTCCAATATAATTAACATTGAACACTGATCACACGAAGACATAATTTTGACAATTTGTAAAAACTGAATTTCTTAGTTTTTTGTATATACAGTACTGTGACAGTTTTGTAATTTGGTAAATAAAAAAATTAAAATAAAAAGCAAATACTATGCGTATTTAACTAAAACCTAAAACGCTTATAGGTCCTTTATAAATTACGCTACAAGTACTTATAAAGGTCCTGTACTTTTAAGCTACAGTTTATATTTTTAATTATTAGGAATCATAAAGCATTTGTCCATAGTACCTAATACCTTTGTTTAAAATTTCTTTATAATACTGATATTTGATTTTGACGCCGTTTCCCAAAGTTGCAGCCAATAGGTATATATTGGTTTGAAAACAACGTTGTATGCACACATCGAAAACTGCAAATTAACCAATAGTACTGTTAAAACTTATTTCCTAATTGTTACTTTTTGCAAATGTGCGTACGCCACGTCAATTCTTTTTTAAAATGAATTAATGTACGTATAATTTGGTTATTTAATGTATTTGGTAAGCATATGCAACATTTGCATCTGCAACGATTAGTAAATCTAATGTAATGTGACTTGGTTTAATTTATCATAATCCGCTATTATTTAGTTTATTGCTTTATTTTACAGATGTTTTGTTGTAATAGATTTTTGGTTTTAGTTAGATCTTGATGTACCGTTAATATATTAATATTATTGGATTTTAAGAAACACATATAGGTATTTTCTTAACAGTGTAGTTTAAAAAGAAAACGTATTTTTTTTATACAACCGTGTATTAATTTGAATTATAAACGATGAACTACATAAATTAAACAACAAAAATTCCGCATAAGAATTTAATTACAATTTGCTTAAATTAGAACAGGCAACGTTTTGATAAATATTTTTATCTTATTCATGCCTAAAAAAATGATTAGAACCATAAACAACAATAAAAATATTTTGTATAAAATTAGCTTACCACTAATTACAACAATTTATAATAAATAAATAAATCTAACACTAAATAAACTAACACATTATTGTATAAAATGTACATTGATATTGAACGAACATTACATTAATGCTAAATTTTTCCAGTTAGTCCAAGGTCAAAATCATCGAAAGTAATTCAACAATTTTTTCAATATTTGAAAAATATTTCTGCAATTTAATTTTCTCACGGTGGTTTAAGTTTAATTAAATTAGAATAAATACTACTTAGTTTGTCAGTATCTTCTCTATTATTCATAGTGTATTTTATAAGAAGCATTTCTTTAATCATTCGTTTTTTATAATCAGTTTCTTTACATAAAATCACTGGATTTGTTGTATCTACATCATGTAAATTATTTATAACATGTTCCGTTAATTTAGTAATATTAAAAGTATTGCATTATTTAGCTATTTTAATAATACTATTGTGATTACCCATCTTCGTTTAAATAAAAGTTTTCGTAGTACCTATATATACTTTATTAGAATGTCTACAGTTTACTTGATAGACAAGTTCTTTTTGGTGTTTTTTGGTTTCTTTGTCTTTTAATTTGTTGTACAATTAATTAATGTTTTTATGAACTTTATAAGTTATTCTAGAATTTTGATCTTGTAATACTTTGACAAGTTTAAAAAACAAATCATTGACAAAAGGTAAGGTGTGATATTTACGAACAACTCATTTGATTTATTTACTTTTTGGTTGTATTTTTGTGGGTTATAAGACTGAATAATTGAGTTTATAAGTATGGTGGGATAGTCATTTAATTTCAAAATGTTACGAATCTTATTCTTATTATCTTGACAAAAAGATTTGCTACTAAGGTTTAAAACTCTATTGAAAATTTCTTTAACTATGGTAAAGTAGTTTATCCTCCTGTTAGTTAAGTTGTAGTTAGTTCTAGATTTTATCTTCCTTAGGAGGGGCAATAAAAACCACTCTAAACTGTTTTTATGGCTACGTTTCGTGCCTCTAGTGTGCACTTCTTCAGGCCACTGAAAATTTATTTACGGTAAGTGAACAACATTACACACGTATATAACAACTAACTGAATTTGTTAACAGGTACAGCATACAGACAAAAAACTTACAAGAAAAGGTTATGAGTGGAGACAGACTACTGGTCCAACAAGCATACCGTCTAATACTGTTACTTATTCTAGTTAACATAAAATTAAGTCAATGAATAAAGTTAGAATTTAAATGTATATACAAAGAAAAACAACGGACATTAAAGTTAAACAAACAATATACACTGGTTGTAAATTCAAAAATAATTGTAAGTATGATAAAGCTAATAAATAAAAATGACCATGAAATCGCATTCACCTACAAAGCTTTTTATCTTGCAATTTTTCAAATTAAATTATTGTAAATATTGCTTAAATTGTTGGTGTCGTTATTAAAATTAATGTTGTTTTTATATATGTTGATGTATATTATTTCCGAAACTAACCTTCTTTTGAAATTATTTTCAACATCTAAAATTGTAGAATTGTTGAAATCGAAGGTATGACCAGTGTTAATGTGATGAACTGCTAATGCTGTCTGCTTTTTTTGTTTTGCAATCATAACAATGGTTATTAATCCGATTTTTTACTTTTTGTTTGGTTTGGCCGATATAAAATACATTACAATTGGTACAGTCTAGCTTGTATATTACATCGTGCTTTTCTATTGTGTTTGTTTTATCTTTAGTTTTGCTGTACAGTGTATTATAGATGGTGTTATTATTGTATATTGCTATTTTGTTGTTATTTGTTTTTAAAATCAGAATGATTCTATTTGTTACATTTGGGACATTAATTATTTTCATATAAGTGTTTTTAGAATTAAGGTTAGTAGTAGGATTGGTGTTAGGGGTCGTATTAAGATTAGTTGTAGGTAGGTTAGTTGGTAGCGAGATCACGATACTTATGTTAGTATTAGAAAGTATTTTGTTTAATATATTTTTTTGATAGTTATTCTTTCTTAATATGTTATTTAAGATGTTAAGGTTTTCTTTGTGAAATTGAGGGCTACTCAAATTTATAATTTTATTTTTCATGGCCTTGATGACATTAATTTTTTGGTGGTGTGGGTGTCTCGATAAAAAGTTAATTGTTCTATTAGAGGCAATTGGTTTAGTATACCATTCTGTAACTAACATACTAGTGCTAACATCCGTACTGAGTCCAACATCTAGAAATGGTAATGAACCCTCTTTTTGAATTTCAACCGTGAATTTTAGATGTTGATTGTAACTGTTAAAAATATTTAAAGCGTTTTCAATTTCTGTATCGGGAATGCATGTAATGATATAGTCAACATAACATAACAAAAAGGTCGGTGTAAATGTCATTTTGTTTTTTACATAATTAATCATGCATTGCAAAGACTGGCTAGTATAGGTGATGCTGGGTTGCCCATTGCAGTGCCAAATTTTTGAACATACATTCTGTCATTGTACGTAAAATAACTAGAATACGTACAATGACATAAAAGCGATGACAATTTTTAAGATAATTAAATTGTGCCGCAAATTATTATCTTTACTCTCTAGGAATTTTAACGCTGAATTAAATAGTAAATAAAAGCGACCCAAACATCACTTTTAGATAACCAACCGTGTTAAGTAGTAAATGATAATAGTCATCATCATTTTCCAAACAAAGTTCAGCAAATAATCTCTCATTTAATGCATCCTTTTTAATTTTATTGCTCTGATGACTTAACGTAGTGATTCATTTAAACGTTCACTAAAGTTTTTTGCGACCAAACGATGTCGATGTACCGATAATATATTATAGCTTGTTTTAAGAACGCTAGAAAACCACGGTGTTGTCCTACCATTCAAGAGTACAGTTTTTAAATAAAAAAATGTTTTTATTTCAGTAAATAGTGTTTCATTTTTTGTATCAGTTTTTAAACATTTAGGTAGGTACACAGTGTGTACTAATTAATTTTTCAAGAAACATAAATAATTCAAAAATCAATTAACTACAGAATATAATAATACAGTACAGTAATATATATACAGTAATTCCAAGCATTTACGGATTTGTTTATTCGCGGTAGTAAACAAAATCAACAAAAATATAAAATAGTAATCTATAACTTTTTGGGTGCATTATATTAAATTATAAAATCCAAGATTTCTAATTTATTTTCCAGAATTATGAATAATAATCATTAATAATATATTCTTTAGAAACATATCTGTGTTTTAATAAAAAAGAAATCCTTAATGAATGCTAAAGGATTACTGTACCGCTAACTGTGATATATAATTTTTTTAATCAACTTAAACAAAAGTATAACTTTGCTTAAATAAATTTATATGGAAAAAATATATCAATTTTATTCAAATATACTTACGTAACGAAAGTACGCTAACAGGTAACAATACAAATAATTATACTTCTTTTTGTCCAAGACTACAAACATTTGTTGTATCCACTTCACATCACGCATACCACAGAACCAAATTGTTGATTAGATGCACGACTAGTTTCTATTATAGAGTAGTTAGTATTGGGTTCCTGTATAAACCTGTATAGATAGGCCTGACTCACCGCGATGTCTGTTATTATTTATATTTTACGCATTTGTCTATATTTATATTTTATTCAAAACGTAAAAATTTTTAATAGTTTATTCATTGTTATTTATTTTAATTTTCATATTAATAAAAATGTGTGACAATTTATATATTAAACCTCCGACTCCTTGACGTTATTCAGGGACCCCCAAATCAATATTAATTTTCCACATATCTTCTTAATAATTCCGGGGACCTCTAAGGGTTCGTAGAGACCACTTTAGGAACCACTGTTATAGACGCATAAACCAGAGCATCGTATCATTTACATTTTGCAGGTAATTTTACAGTAATATTTTCAGCACGTAACAAAGTCTAATAAAACTTCAACGTTGTTTTTTTGTATTCTTAAACACAACTGCTTCTTAACACCGTCATACACATATCTACGTTACAAAACTTAAAACAAAACAAACTGTAATATTTTACAATGTAAAATTAAATTTAACAAATGTAATGTTTAAGTTCAGTTCAGTTATTTTATACATCTATCTTTGCGTAATGAATTGTAAAAATTTGTATAACTAGTGAACAAAGAGCATAAGCATAAGAACAAAAAAAAATGTCGACATTATTTTACTGACTACAAGAATTACAATATTAACTTTTATATTTAGTAAAAATTAGTAAAAAAAGTTTATCAATTTTTGAAATTAAATTACAAGCTTTAGTTTTTTGTTCATTATTAAATTTTTATCTAGAATTAAATAATAATAAAATGTAATAATAATTTTAGTGAGTAACAGCAATTATTATACTTTGCTAAATAAAATAGGTACTATTAATTAACTTGCTTGTTTTAATCTACTTTTTTTTGTTTCCCACACTTTAGTGATGTCACTGAGATGATTAATAAACCAAAGTTTTGTTAAATTATTTTAAATTTTTGTCTTTACGTTTGTGGTTATAGGTTATAAATCAAAAGCTCAATTGGTAGTTTAACGTTTAAGAAAGCAGGCAAAATTTGCTGTAATAACTAGAGGATGCATGATACAATATATTATAATACAAAAATAACTCTTGTGATATTTAGTTATATTTTGACTATTGATTTGCGTATAACTTTTACCTCAATATTAGATACTACATAGGTAACTAACTATAAAAACTGAAAATTTCATTTAGTTTTAGCTGCAATTTTTTTATCAATCATGAAATCCATTGAATCAAATTTAGGTAAAATTTAACTAAGTGAAAATTAAAAATACGAAACTGTTTCTTAAACCTTAGTTTTAATGTTAGTAACTAATCATAACTTGGTTTTGTTAAAAAAATTAATATTTTCTTTAAAACATGGTTATTTAACATATGTAAGGATATAAAGTAGTAATTAAATTAAACATTTTTTATATGAATCAAAGTTTTAGTTAAAATTTAACAAAGTAAAAATTAAAACTATGAGATTTTTCCTCCCAGTAAACACAAAATTGATAATGTTTAGTAACAGTTTCAAAACAAAAGATTTATGATTCACTCTGGTTTGAAACATAAAAGAAAAGAAAAGTGCAATAAAATCGCTGTTTCACTTATTTGAATCAGTATAGCTTCGGTATTTTAAATTTAAGTCTGTTGCAAAATAAATGTTGCATTTGGTTTACGTTTTAAAAGCTTCGTTCTCGAACTTATGCTAAATGATCAATAAATATATGATTTTCTTGTTTCAATAATGAACTAAAACAATTCTTTCAATAATATAACAATACATTTTCGAATGCACGTTTCAAATTTTATTGTACCGAAAACTGCATCAATTATTGTTGGGTAGCAACTTTTAACCGCATCTGTAACATAGAAATTATTTTATTTATATACATAATCATAGAGTTACACAAAATTGATTACATTTTTTAACCAAAAACAACACAAACTTAATATAAATATCACTTTAGCAATAAGAAGAAAGTTATAAAACACTGTGAATACCTTTGGCTGTACATAATCGTAAAGAAAAATTGAACTGTAATTAATGACACTGGAACCTTAATTATTCATAAAGTATCATCAGATTTACGCAAAAAACTACCTTAACGCAACCATGGGTGTTAATTTACATTCTTTTTTATACAAATTAAAACATAATACATAAAGAACAGAAATGATAATAATATTGATTACATTTATGGATTATAATCAAGTGTTTCGACTTACCGTTTATTGTAATTTATTTATTATCAAACTACAACCGAACAAGTGAAAAGGTATCAATTTGCAGCGCAAGCGTTGACGACAGTAAACAAAAGTATAGCAACGACTAATGCTGACTGATCACAAAGTATTCGTTTTTACTAAAACGATTCCACTGTTTGGAAAATAATTCAATCTTATTTAATAGATCTTTAAACAATTCTTGTTATTCAAAAAACATTCGGTTTTAACAAATCAGTTTTTAAACGATGGCTGATTATTGGAAAGAAACTGCAAGTACTGAAACGATTTAAAAATGATTGCGAAAAATTGGAACTCTTTCAATTTATTTACTGTCAGTTACATGCAAATGAAATAAAAATGAAACTAAGAGAAAACAACGTAATGAAACAATTGTTTTAATTTTGTGACTGTAGCAGTTTTAATCGGTGTTTACTGGGTTATTGTAAATTTTATTGCACAATTTATTGCGCAATTTATTGCACAATTTATTGCGCAATTTGCAAGAAAATATATTATTTAGGAAAAACTTTGGTTACCGCCGGCGCCGTTCATGTTACTACAAACACATTTTGACTAATACAAGAATGTAAAAAGCTCGGTAGGTTGTCATTCCTTGTTTTTCCACTGGACAGTAAGTGTGCTAAATATCGGATGAGATACAAGATTATTTGAAACTGATTTGTTTATTTCTAAATGTTAATGTTAATGTTTCTACAAATGAAATTAAAAAAAAATATGCAATATGAAATTGGAATAGAATAACAAATGTGACAAACAGACCTTACATTAGAAATTATAGTTGAACTTGTAATTAAATTGTGCAATTTTTTTTTATTTTGTTGTTTGATTTTTGACTTTTCTATAAGGAACTATCGCAATTTTTTTTCAAAACATTTTTATTGCATAATTTTACGTTTCAAGGTCTTCTGAATCAGAAAAATGTATTTTTGACAAAAAAAACTTGGATGTCTATGTGTGTAACGATGTACCCACAATAACTCTCGTACGAAAAGTCCTAGTAACTTGAAATTTGACATGAAAGTAGGTGTATTCGCCATTTTAACAGTTTTTCTTATATAATTTCGTACGTATGTAAATTATTCGAATTATTTTTACAGTTTCTTATAGAGTTAATTCTTCTTAATAATTAATATTTTTTTTTAACATTAACAGCTGTATCTTATTTAAATTATCTTTGGTTGTACCCACGATAACTCTTGAACCAAAAGTCCTAGCAACTTGAAATTTGGTGTAAAGCTGGTTTTTTATGTTCTTTTTGCTTTGTCAAAAAGTGGGTTTAATAAAGAAACCGAAAGTGAGTGTATCCGCTATTTTTAATTTTTCTTATATAATCTTGTACGTATGTAAATTATTCGAATTATTTTTACAGTTTCTTATAGATATAATTCTTCCTAACAATTTATTTAAATAAAAAAAATTCTAACGGTTTATCAGATATTTAGTTTGATATTTAAAATAAATTTACAAATATAATATAGTTTCGAATCCTGCCTGCGACGATTTTTTTTACTGATTTACTAAAAGGGTAAGTAATATCGAAGCGCACAAATATGCTAGGAAATTAATACAAACGTGTACATATCACTTCAAAATGGTTTTATGACAACATAACCTTAAAAAAATATGTAGACATTCCTTCATAATTCCTTATAGAAAAGTCGTGTGGTGACCACACCAGTTTTGTTAGTTGTGTTATGTGAATACTTAGTAATCTTATACAAAATATATCTGATTAAAGGGTTGATGTTTTAATAGAAGAAATTAAAGCCAAAAAACTCAAAATAAAAGTTCCATTAAAACATTTTAAAAAATCTAAATTTTTAGCAAAATAAATCGTAAATTACAAACCTGTAATCTCCTAAGGTTGTTGACATTATGAATACAAATAAACTGTTCTAAAAAGTGCAAAATAAATACAAAGGCATAATATCGGATAACGCGTAGTTAAATTACTGTGATTAAATAAAATTGGAATTCTACAGATTCTTCTCAAGTACACTAGATAATACCTCTTTCACTGGATAAAACACAAACGTCCATACGTCGCCAAAAATTCATCGTTACTTGCATAAATAATTGCAGATTCCGTCTAATTCAAACTCAAGCCGCAGTTAAAAATCAACGTTGAATAACTGTTGAACTTGTTGAACATGGTAAAAGTACATAGAATCTTTCCTTAAAACATGATGTAGCGTATTATGAGACACGTTAACTGCGCAAAAGAACATCTCCAGTCTTTTAAGATATTGCTCAATCCACAATCTACGTGTAGTGTTGAGGTTATAATTAGAGTTGCCGTACATTAAAATAATATCACTGTTGTACATAATAAAAAAAAATTAATTAAATAATATGAAGTAAGAGTACGTGTACACGAATCAGTTAGCATAAACGAGAAATGTGTTAAAAAATTGGAAAAGAAATAAATCAGATTGTTGAATTCAGTTCTAAGAAAGCTGAATTTTGTATTTAATTATTTGAAGTTTTGTTTTGATTACAACCAAAGATAAACGTGATCGGGTACACATAATACACTTTGTTAAGTTGGGTTAGTAATGATGCTAAGAAATAAACATTACTATTGGTTTTAATTATTTTATTAACAATTGATTTTTTAGATAATAAAAATTAAAGAAAAATGTAATACATCAATACGTTTCAATGATTTTTTGTACTCGCCGCCTGCGAAGTGAGTTTTACATACGTGTATAGCCAATCAGGAAATTGTTATTCCCGCACGAGTGCGGGAAAAATTACAAAAAACACTGGCATTTACAGACATTTAAACAATAATATTATAATGCAATTATAATTTGTAATTGTTAAAAACCGTTTTCCCAGTGTTTTTTATTAATAAAAACAAGAAGTAAACTTAAAAAAGCAATACAAAGTATACAAAATATGATCATCACGAACACTTTAGACATCAAATGTCAATTCATAGCACTCTACACTTTTCATCAAGGTGGCTTTATCAAAATTTGACATTAATATAAAATGATTGCTTCTGCTTATCAAAGGAAATATTTGCTTGTTACAAAAAATTATGTACAAACCTCTTGCGGGAAAATCATTCTAGCATTCGCACTATTAAAGCACTCCCTCACTTCGTTCGCTCGTGCTTTAAATGCGCTCATGTAGGAAAAACTTCTTCCCGAACTTGGTTTGTAAATAACTATTACAGCATTTAGACCTATTATTTACCGCATAGTTACAATTAACAAGCAAATTCCATTTGGTCAGGACGATTTGTTGAGTATCTTACGTCTGCTAGGATTTCATGATAATTTTTTTTTGTCAAGAAAAAGAAATAAAACTAATTTAGAAGAAAGAAATAAATAAAAATATAGATAATTAAAGAATCCTACGTTTAATCTAACTGTAGACAAACACTTAGTTTTATAAGACGTTTTCTTATTGAAGAGTTTATAGTTTTAATAATCTGGTAAATATAAGATAAGCACATGATGTTTCTAATAATGCATATTTTAAAAATTTTCTCAAATTATTAAAAATTATATCAAACAGCGATTAGACAATTGTAAATAGTGAATTAAAATTGATAGTCGTGTAGTCAGTACGTTATTTTTATGTATAGTGTTTGTTTCTTTTTGCCCATTTTTTTTGTTCTAAGCCATTATGAGCAAAACTAAAGCACTTATTGGACATATAATTAAGACGCAAAACGTTAGTAATGCAATATACTGTAAAGCGTCATGCCTGCTGATAATTTTATATTTAACAATCTGTAGAGAAATTAGTTTCTAAAATTACTGTTATTTTATAACTATGTGAACTAATTACAGTAATATTCTT
The DNA here is from genome assembly GCA_035610365.1 of Aquatica leii. NCBI lineage: Eukaryota > Metazoa > Arthropoda > Insecta > Coleoptera > Lampyridae > Aquatica > Aquatica leii. The sequence continues at coordinate 73,692,397 of CM069433.1, forward strand.
ATGTGTTACCCAATGTAAGTGACAAACAAGCAATCTCAAAGTTAACGTACCCTCAGAGTTAGCTAATTATAGTACATCGTGACAATTCAAGACCTTTAGTCTTATGTTTATCTTAATAATAGCTTTGATGCAATTTTGGTAAAATATTATTAAAATATTAAATTGTTTAGGTTTAATTAAGTTTTGACTATTTACGATAAAATATTGAGGTTTGTATAAACTAAAAACGTTAGATTTAAGTATTAATTATAAATTACGAATTACAAAACTAATAAACCGTGAAGTTTTAGAAAGGTTTTATCTTACCTAACATAATTTACTCAAATTTTTGAACAAAATATACCCGACTTCAGTTTTATTAAAACTTTATGAAACTGTTTTAATGCTCTACTCGTTTGTATAAAATTAAGTTAAAGTACATAACCTCAAACTAAAATTCTAGCAAAACATTTTCAACACACGAATGATAAAAATTGTTGTATGCTGGAAACGGTTAGAAATGTACTTGCAAAATAATTTTTGTATACAATACAATACTGATCATTTTTATATATAATGTGTATAATTAACACAACCTACATTTTTATAACTAAAAATAGTAAAACCATCATTAAATGCTTATTATAAATAATATATCTGCGTATTATGTAATATAGCAAAGTAATTTAACTTTTGTTGAAAAAAACTATTTATTACAGATATAAATGCAATAATATAAACTACAAAAATGTTTGTTGATTTAAGTCAAAATTGGTTTCAAAAAATATAAATTAATTAAAATTAATTACGTGTAACTTTTCCAATTTTAAAGTTAAGGCATCAAACAGTTTTTGTGTTTTGTGTTCATAAAAGGTACGAATTTAAGAAATCTCTAACACGACTTTCTATTATCTAAGACATAAATCACACAATTTTTTACTTTGGTTTGCGGCCGTATTGAGTTACGTTATAAACACAAAACGTAGGCCTATTTAGAACTAAAATTAACACTATTTTGTTTTGCCACGTACAATTATTGTTTAGTATGCAAAAATTGCTATTAATTAAAAAAATATAAAATTATTTAACATCTTATTAGGTCTTTAATTTTTTAAAATATAATATAAATTTAAATCTCTTAATTGGTATATAAGAAGGTTTTTTCTAATCACTATATACAATTAAGTGCTGCATACGTATAAGCCAAACATTGATTTTATCAAAGAAGATATGCTCTTAAGTCCGTCAGTAACAACAAAATAATGTCTTATATGTAAAAATAATATTATGCAGTATAGTAAACGCTGCATTAAAACATTAAAACTATAATTAATACACACATTTTTATACAGCAATAATATCTATTTTTTAGTCTTGTTTTCAAGTTTCCGTACATAGTGTTCATTTCCTTATAATGTAATTTAGTAGACAAGAATTCTGATTGAAGGTTTTGTAAATACTAAAATTGCATCAGTTGTTACAATTCTTAAGACGAAAACAGTTATAAACATACAGGCGTACTATTTTTAACAATTTATGTAATATTATCATATACAAACTTCTTGTAAATATTTTATTATTATTATTTACTTATTCTGATATTAACGTAATTTTTATTAACAATACAATCTACAATTTCTTTTATATTGTTTTTAGTGTAGTTAACATATAAAGAATACAATGGTTATACATAGTACAGCTAAATTTATTATTAAAAAATTAAAAAAAAAACTATAAAAAATAAAATTTTAATGAAAACAGAATTCACACTGCACTAACTTAAAATAAATTAAATTGTATTTGTATAGTAAGTAATATATTTTGCATATTTACTAACAGACTAACGTAAACAAGTGTAAAAAGGTTCTTTATAGAAATGTAAAAATATTTTAAATGAGTAATGTTCTTTTAGATACGCAATTTAGATAAGTTTTCTTGCAAATGAAATAAGGGTAGGATTTTCTTATGCGGAAATGTTATAGCCTTCCTATTCAACACGACATTTATTTTTTTATATTGCCCCAAGGCTTTAAAACCAAATCACGTTTTTTGTTATAATCTATATTAAATCTGAGAAAAAGCAAACTTTATGCGATGACTTCTAAAAATCATTTTAAAAATTGTTTGACAAAAATCAGGATATGACAATACAAATTATAACTAAAAAAACAACGTATTATATTTTTTTGTAAACATTTATAAATACCTTTTATCCTGCTGTCTCAAAATAGTAGCTGGTTTACAAGTAAAAAAAATATTTTTTTGTCAAAGAAACAGTAGTTATTAGTTAATAATAAAAAAATTAAAAAATAATTAATTATAATAATATAAAATCAAAATTATGACATTGATTTTCAATGCTTCTTTTTAAATTTTAATTAGTATTAATTACTAAAAATCGTAGATACATCTGTTAAAGTTTTGATTGTTTATAATTTTAGAAATCTACAATACAAGTTTTTTTTAAATTTTTGTTAAGATCTTTAAACATTTAAAACAAACAAAAAATCAAATTAATAGTTTAATGCTTATTGTATATTTTAAAAATTTGATTCTTAATTTGTTTTTCCGTCGATCGTCTGTTAATAGCAATATTAACGTATAATGTATCAGAAATAGACCGTTAATAACCCCTATTAATGAACGATTTTGAACCAATAAATGAATTTCTATTAATAAACGATTTTGTATAGCAACCAATGAAATCGTTGGCAACTACCAGTTTAACGATATTGCACGACTACTAGATATAACCACGGGTTACGCATGCTTTAGCTTTCGTATAACTTTACACGTTTTACTAACCTACGATCAAAGGAAAAACTATAAAACTAACTCGTTTGTTAATCGGCGACAAATAATCTCGATAATATTAACGCGTTCGCTCGCTAGACTTGCTCACGGCGTTAAAATGTCTCGATTATTAATCGCTATCATTAGCAACCTTGTTCGTTAAATAACTATTATGTTATCAATTTTCACATTTTGTAATACCTTTTGTGTATACAATGTAACGGACTAAAAATCAGTTTTGGGATTTCTGAAACTGTTATTTAGGCAACCTTGCACGTAAATTAGTCGACTTTTGCGTTGAGTTGACTTTCAGCTAAATACGAGGCATTTCATTTGTTACTAAAGTATAATGTGTTTCACTAGTAATAAAACCTAAAGGTTTGGTAAAGATTACAATTTTGTCATTTATCAACATCTACCTTATGAATACATTTCTTTTAGAAAATCAGACTATATAATTTGCACTTAAACAATAAAAAAGGCGTCGGACATATTTTTTCGAGTTTTCTGTTCAATCTTCGTTTGAAAGTTACTTACTTACTTACTTACGTGACCACGCTTTGCAAATTTTACTTATTTCTTTCAGTTCTTCTTTATAACTCCCAATGTTTATCTAATTTAAAGATTGTGTTTGACATTGGATTAACCAACATCTTAATCGTTGCTACTCAAAGACAAATGCGGTGCTGTGTAGGGTAGTACGTATAGAACTTTGCCTTCGACGAAGTGAGAATTCTAGTCGTAAGAAACGTGCTTTGTGGGCGTTATTAATTTAATTGTTCTAATTTACAAAGATGAAATACAGTGTAAGAAATATTTCATGTGCGCGTTACTAATTTAAGTATTGCAATCTACAAAGATCGTCAATCTATTGGTCATTCTTGTGTCTTTTGTTGCTAACAATAAATCTTAAGTCGATTGTTATCGCACGGTAATAATCTTTATGAAAGAGAATTGAAAGCAGCACGACTCTTATTGATTCTCACAAGGTAATTAAAACCCCAAACTATTATATCTCACTACTACATTTGACGTCAAGCGTTTCAGAGAAATGGCGCTAGGGCACAATTTACCCGAAGAATTTAGATACTAACAATCCGATTCACGACCATCTACGACGAAAGTTAACCAAAAGATAAACCGAACATCTAATAAATCTTTTTTTCCACTTCCTCAATTTATGTGTTACAACAAATTAAAATTTGTTTAAGTAAATATTTAAAAAAAACATGATTTATGCAATATTTAATGATTATTAAAAAATACTTAACAACATTAACATCAATAATAGCATAGCGCATACTATATTATTGTTTATAACGGACTTCTTAATACAATAAAAACAGAATCAGTTTTTATTGTTTTTTTTTTATACATGGAGTGTTTCTACGGTTTAGTTTGTCGCACTCGGTTATGAAAATTACTATTTTAGTTATTTGCTTTATTGATAAAGTCAACTACGCCTGTTTTTAATTAATAAACATTACTTTGTAGCAATTCCGTAATGGATATTTCATAAACAAAACCAACAGACGCTTAGACGAAACGGATGACTATCAGTTTTAAATAGTTACAAATAATTCCACGTTTGACTGTATATACTAATAAAGCTCAAGAAGAATTATTATTATTATTTCTATAAATCACAGATTTCAAAAGAATTAACAAGATTTATCTAACAAACATCAGCTTTCGACACTCATGATAACATTTACACATTTACATCACTCCGAACATCAGTTACTAGAATTATTCGAGAAGAATCTTGAATTATTAATGACCGTAATCTAACTAGACAGATGATTTGCGCTTGTATTTGACGTTTTAAATTTACAATCTTAGTATATAATCTCTCCCAAATCATGCATTTACTCTGGTTTAGTTTAGACTACACAGATCAATCTACAATTAAAAATTGCAGCAAGAGTCGGGGTTGTTCATGTTTATCTATCTGCTTTGTTGCAAAAGCAGTTTATTTTAAACACGTCACCACATATCTATCAATTTTTTTTAATGGCTCTCAAATTTGTTGCTTGCAGAGGTAACTATATACATTCAGACAACGGCACTAACTTTGCTGGAGCAAATTTTGCTTTCCAGTAACTTGGTACATTTTTAAATAAAATTTGAATTACTCATTTGTTCTATTTCATAATATAGTAACAAATATGTTTTACTCTTTCTTATTGTCAAGATACGGTTTTTTTTTTGGTAATTGGTTTCTAAATTTTGTTATACGATTACTTTATCTTTTATTTTTAAATTTTTATTAATTTAATTATACGTTCATGATTTAGAAATAGCAATAAATTCTGTTTCAGTTTATTTAACTTATCAAAACGTGTTCCAGTCTAAAATTGCAATGCAATCTAGCTAATCTGGTAGCTTTGTTTTGAATTAGCATTATACTTTCACATACTTTATACATTTCCTTAATCGCTTTAATAAGTTCGTACTAAATTTTGACGTTTTTGTTAGCTGGTGTCGTTTAAATTGTGGTGAATTTTTATTCAACCACTTGTATTCTTTAATGATATACGCGGTAGTTAGCAGATTTTGGTTTTCATATGTCACCTTGCTAATTTAAAATAAGTATTATATCACTCGTCCAAAAGCTTTTGCATTTGAAGTGGATTTATACAAAGTGTTGCGATGAAATTAAGGGAGAAATTCTTAACTCAACATCAAAACTACCACTATTGCGAAATTATTTATTATATCTGAGATAACAGTTTATCTTTTAATTTGAGTTGGAGAGCATTAGAATTGCCAGAAGTCCGTAAAACGAACGTTCGTCCGCGTCAGCTTTTACCGCAATGTAATTCTATTCGGTTATTTTTTTGTACATGTTTATATTATTTCATTGCTTGTGCGCTTTATAGTATTTTTTAATTTTTTTAGTATGTACTAATTATTTATTATTACTATTACTTTTATTTATTTATGTAATTTTTTTATCATACTTTTAAACTTACCACACTACTGCTGTACTCGTCAGTTGTTGTATTAAAAGGCCGTAAATTTTTGTTTTATTTAAATTTATTACATAATTAAATTTTTTTTTTAATTTTTTTTGTTTGTTTTCCATTTTTTAATTGTTATTATCTGCTGATCATGACGGTTTTGTTGGTTTGTCAAAGTTTGTAAACTTTTAGCTACTACTCTTAAAGTGGTAACGCTGTGTTATTGCAATAAGGTATAGAAAACAAGCGCAACAACAAACACGCAACATGCTTATAGTGTTACCGTTGATGGTGTAGCGACCGACTACGAAAAGCGCAATGGTAAACCGTGGTAAGTGATTAAACGGAGTCAAAAAAAAGCAAAGACGCAAAGTATCAAGTTAATAAAAATAAGCAACAAGTTTAACTAAGCATATTAAAAACCAAACGACAAACATATATGCACTATTAAAATGCTATTCTTACTATGTAAGCGGCCTAAATTTAGACACCGTCCCAAATTCAGATATATTTCTATTAAATCTTGTAAAATAACACATTAATATTAAAAGTGATTTTGAGACTTATGTCAAAATAAAAATATGCTAATATATGTCTCAAAATAGCTTTTGACATTACAAATTTCTTATTTTACACCATTTGAAGTTAAATCATAAAATCAAACGGCAGCTTAACCAAAGCTTTACTTTACGTTTAAATATGTTTAATGAACTACATTGTTTTAAGTGTAATGGCATGATATTATATAATTTCGAGAATGTGTTGAAAAATTAAGTAGATTTTGATATTTAAATGAAAAAATGGCTAAGTTTTGTAGATATAATTGTCGTATTGTATTAATTTTCATGTCCGCAAAAAGTAACTGAGTAGGGTATGTCAGGTCTTTAAATGATATAATTTTTAATATTAATTTTTGTAAAATTTCTAGAACCCTAAGATAACATTTTGATACCCCTCCCCAACCAATTATTCCATATTGAAGTACCGCTTGAACCAAAGCAAAATACACTGATTTAACTGTTTGGAATTTTAAAATGTTTTTAAGAATTTTAAATTTATAGATGACTTTTCTTATTTTTTTCACTACTTCATTTATGTGTACTTTCCAGTTCAATTGGTTGTCAATATAAATCCCTAGGTATTTGATGTTAGCTGTGCTGTGGATTCTAAAATTACAACTACAATTTTGATTACAGTTTACTTTATGTACGTTAATCACCGGAATGGGATTTTGTTCTGTTTGTCGTAATGAGAAACACATAAATTTTGTTTTATCTGCATTTAATGTTAATCCGTCAATGTCAAGTCTATGTTTTACTTTAGCTATGCCATCTTCCGCCCTCAGTTTAACTGCATCCCAGGTTTCAGCCTCAAATAAAAGTGCAGTATCATCAGCAAAAGTTATTATTGTACCAGGTATACTTATTTTTGATAGTTGATTTATGTATATAAGAAACAAAATTGGTCCTAATACAGTGCCTTGTGGTATTCCTATCTTAACATCCAATTCACTGCTAATACAGCTATTGATATTAACTACTTGCTTTCTGTTAGATAGATAGCACTTTATTAAGTTATGTGCAGTACCCCGGATTCCAATCATCTCTAGTTTCTGGTATAGTATGTTATGATTAACAGTGTCGAAGGCTTTAGCAAGATCAAGAAACACTGCAACAATTTTACTATTAGAGTCCAAAGCATCATATAGTCGTTTAGTTAACGTAAAAATTGCATCATCGGTGCCAATACTATTCCTAAAATATAGATAGATAGATAGTGGTAGTCTTTTTCGTTCTTAGAGAATTACTTGATAACAAAAAAAATACTACTTATATTCATAACAGTTTAGTATTTACTACTACTGTTATTGATATTTTTGACATTTTACTAAAATGTTCATACAAATATTTCCTAGAATGAAGACGTGACGAGTTGTAGAACATCTCGGTGTCAGGCCCAGTTACTTATAGTGCGATTAATTACGTCGAGTAGCTGAGTGGAAGTTGTTATGTAAAAATTAACAAAAGAAAACAAATACATACTCATTTATATAAATACAACAAAAAACGTTAAATTATAATTCACTTCTACAACTCAATAAAATAATGTAAAAATTTAAAAAACTAAATTTATAGCGTAGTTTTCGGAAACGTTATTATTGGTGTATATTGTTTTTAAGATAAATACTAATCTCATTATCTAGCGGCGGTTGTTTGCGCCAAGTGTCGTCTGTTAGTGCTAAAAGAACGTTACAATATGGCGTCACTTTATGACCTTTTAATTGCAACTTTCTAATGGTTAATTACAACCTAACTGTAATGTGTTGTAGATTTAAATTAATTAACGAGAAACGGGTATTAACGGAAAATTAGGAAAGACACATGTGATCATTGAGTGGGCGTTAATCGGACTACTAATAAAATGTTAAATTGAATTCTAACTAGAAATGAATGAAAATTTGGTGAGTATTCTGTCGCTGCACGGTAGCAATTAAAATTTTAAGATAGTTGTTTATTTTATAGCTTGTTCACTTACATAAAGTACTCGTTTGACGTAGGAAAATGAAATGAAATTAACTATACAAACCTTTGACCCGGGATTACCTAACTACGCAAAGATTTGTAGTTTTAAGTAAAGGCTTTTATGTAACTAACAAGAAGTCAAAATAACCGGCGTCAACAGTTGGGCCAGGAGATTACTTAGCTTCACAAGTACTAAAACAGATATGCCATTACCAACAAGAATAAATAAATACACGACTCCACAATTTTAAGACTTACTTAATATGAATACGAGATAATTTCAGTTAATCGAAGGTGAATAAATGAAACAGGTTTAGGTAAATCGCAGCGTAGTCGTGATTAACAAATTTTCGGGTCGTTCAAGCGGTCTAGGTAACAGCGGTGGCCAAGAAAACATAAATCATTACTCAGGTTCGGTTTACAAAAAAGTAGAGAACGGTTCTCGGGATAAGAAAATTTTCCGGAAACAGATTTCGGATAGAGAGTGTTTCTTCAGAGTTATGTGGTCATCTTTATACACATTTTGGGTGTTGATTGGTTAATTTTGTGGCGGGAATCACCGTAATCGTTGTCTTAGACTTAGTGTGAACCTGTGATGTGAGTGAAAATCTACGCACAATTTTAACAATTCTTTACAAATTTTTGTTGATAAAGATTCTTTTTCTTCCTCTGAGTACTACAAGAAACAAATTTAGACTTCTTCGCTTAGAAAGAGCATGCAAAACCACTTTAATCTATTTTTGTGGCAACGTTTGGTGCTACCAGCTAGCACTTCATCCGGCCACTGTAATTTATTAAACTCGTAAGTAAATAAATTAAAAAAATTAAAATAATATAAAACTTATAGAATAGAATCAAGTGGAAAAATCCATCGAGCAAGGACATGAACAATTTTGCGAATTGTAATAAATTAATAATAAATATTACATTAAACATAGAAGCGGTCAATAATTAAAATTCTCAAATAAGGCAATACGTAAACGTTTAAGAAATATTTGAGAAGTATCGTGCAATCAACATTTTTGATAAAATTTTGATGCAATGCCTGCTGGTAACACGAAACGTTGCTACAAAATAGATAAAAGTGGTTCTGCATGCCTTTCCTAAAAAAAAGTCTAAATTAGTTTTTTACAAATTTTTCTAATAAATGCTTCACAGGATTTCGTATCGTTACAGAGTGCAACTTAAAAAAAAATATTACTCTAAGTATATTGTAAACAAGAAAAAATATAGCCGGAATCCTAGAATTTTAAAGTCTTGTGAATTTTACATAATTTTTATTACATATTACCACATAAAAAATCTAATAAATTGCAACAGGTAGATGCACTTAGTAGATGTATTTTAATGTATAATGTTAAGTACTTTTAAACACAATTTAAATGTTATGCAGGCTAAAAAAAGGTTTTATAGAATTGTAAGAGTATTTTGTATAAGATGCGAAACGGTTTAGTGTACTGTAAAAGTAAAAACCAGATCCAAAAACTATGCAATTAAATGTTATCCGTACCAGTCATGATGATGTAAGTTGTAAGAAAATTGTCGAGTTACTGGTTTTCTAATTCTAAGTTACAATTGCTTGAAGAGTAATGTGTGCTTACCACACACATAAAAATTACAAAAAATTTTGTCTTATTTCTTTGACACAGTACAACTTAGTTGATATGGTCTTTCTGAAAAGACCGTGGTTCAAAATATATATATTTTAATATCTTTGACATATTTTCAAAATTGATTCAGTTATATGCTTTTCGTACTACTAGTACTAAGAAAGTAAAAAATGTAAAAGCTACTTCGATAACTTTAGTCTACCAAAACAATTTATTGGCGATCAAAAATCTAGCTTTAGACCAGATAAGTTTGAATAATTTTTTAAAAGTGATAATATTTAGTTACTTTTAATTTTTACGGGTTAAAATCCTGATAAAATAAGCAAGTTGGATAATTTAGTTAAGATATCACCCCAACGTTGTTAAAATGAACTAAAAAAATAAATACTAAAGATTAAGTTTTACGAAAAGTCAAATACAAATACAACAATTATTTGTTCATTATTTTACATTAAAAATTGATGTTTGTATTTTCTTATTTTAAAATCACTAACTTTTGCAGTAGTTAGCAAAAAATCCAAAAGTTTGCATAACTTATGAAAGAAGGTTGAAACAATGCTATTAAATAAAAACAAATCATTGTTAATGTCATTTTATTTTTTACAAAAATAATAAAGTCCTCGCAATTTAACTTTCGATGCACGTCATTAATGACGTAAAATTCATACCACCCTATTTATAGCAAAAACTAAATAAATACCGAATTGTCTTATGGAATTTTTTTTATCACGTTGTTGGTGTGCTTACTACAGTTGCAGCGTTGTTGACATCTGTCAAATTAAATTTGTGTTTTTTATGTCAAAGTGCTCATTGTTTTTTATAATTATTTTTGATACAAAACTGTACTATTTTGAGCTTGAACGAGATAATGGTGATCCATTGATATCAGTAAATGCTGTGCGAGAAGTACCCTTTTACTTAATATTTAAATTGTGGTAATACATACATATATTCTACAGTTATTTCTGTATGTACAACGGTTCCTAACAACGAGGTTCTTAGATCTCTTCAAAACGTAAGCGTAGTACAACTGTTACGAATGTAGAAACATTTAATGAAAACGTTATACGCAATGTAATATTAAGAATGTACGAAAACAGTAAGTTTACATGATAATACCGACAACATGGTTGAATAACTACGTCACTGACGTTAATGACGTGCATCGAAAGTAAAATTGCGAGGACTATACAAACAAAATAATACGTATTAAAAATTATTACAATAAATTTTAATTATATTGTAACTTTAATATTGACATCAATTTTTTTTAAATGTTTGACATATTAATTTAAGCACCTATAATTATTAAAATTATTAACAATTGGTATTTATTATTTTTTATCAAAATTTACTTTTATATTCTAATGTTTCTTTATTATGTCTTTACAACAACAATCTAAATTAACATAAAAAATATATAAACTATACATTTATTAGTGCTGTTTCAAAAACCTCGTGCCACATGCTTAAAACTGTTTTGTTTAGTTTCCTTTTTTCATACGTTTAAATTTTGTGTTTTTATTTGAATCTATAAAATCGTGTAGGAAGTTGATCTGACGTAAAAAAGTTTGGCAGTTTGTTTGTATAAATTAAGATTTTATATTACGCATTTACGTAAAGTAAGTAATTTTTATGTTTACACCATTTAAAAACATATGTTTTTTATAGTAATCTAAGCTTTCAGTAAAAAAAATAAACACAAAATTTTCACCTGAAATAAATATTGTTGATTACCAAGATACAATGTACAAATTTAATTAAAAGGTATAAATACATTTATTTCTAAGTAACGTTTTGCTATTAAACTTTAGTTTTTAGAGATTGTTATTTATATCCTAATTTTTCAAAAATAATGATGTTTTCTATCCGTCAAAACACAAACATTTTTGTCTTAATTATTATATTATGTGTTCAACTAAGTTAATTGATATTAATAATTGAATTATTATTACAAAAATATAGAATTGCATATAAATTCAATTAATTACCAGTTTACACAAAAAGTTCTTGTTTTTAAATAGTTTTCTAAGCAAACTTAATTTATTATTATAACTGTTTGCTAATATTCAAAACAGCTTCTACACGCTTTTAAAAACTTAAAAATCATAGTTTTATTTAATTAATAAAGAAATAATAATTTAGTTTCAAAAAGTGTAATACTAATTAATACAAAGTGTTAAAACACCTTCAATTTCACTTAAGAATAATAAGTGTGTAATATTTGTTCTTAAAATCATATACAGAGATGCTATAAATTATAAAATTGTTTAATTTAATATGATTTTTACTTTATATGGCACGTAGCATTTATCTACTTTTAAAAATATACGATAAAAACTTTTATTCACACTCAGTTAGTAACGTACAGTTTACCGAACCTCTTAAAGGTTGGTAAGTGAGCGGTTAAAAAAAACGAGTATGTAATGAAACCTCGCGGTCAGTAATGTACACTTTCCGAACCTGTAATTCATAACACAATGTTTTAACTAATTTGATAAAATGACAATCATAAATTAAATACGTATATGTCAATTGTGAAGTGTGCCTACTACGTTTTATTTTTTTACCGAAATAAACGATAATATTTTGGAAGTAGGTTTTCATTCATTTTTTATTAGTTTTATGTTATTTATTTTATTTAATGGCTGATTGTGAATAAAATTGTATACAAACCTTGGCAAAAGTGTTCCATTTGTCTCGAGAACTAGTTCACCTCGAGGCTATGCCTCTCGGTAAACTATAGTTCTCTCGACAGAAATGGAATATTTTCCGCCTCGGTATGTAATCTACTATTGCCAATACTATCATCTCATTATCAAATACCTAATGCACAAAACAGCATTAAAAAATTTAAGTTTTATTTAATTTTAATTGTTTATTAATTTGCAAAATTATAATAATTGCTAAAATATTATTTTACTTTGGTACAAGTAGAAATATTTTTGACAGCAGTAATTTATTTAGACACAGAAACATTTATAAAATTTTTCAAGCAAATTTAGTTGTTTAACAAACAAAAAAATTGACCATAATAATATTGTTTTTTCTATTTGTCAACCTGAGAATCTAGACTCGGAACTTTGTCATCTTACTAGAACTTTAGAGAACAATGGTTATATGAAGCGAGATATTCATAGAGTTATGAATCGTCGTTTACATCCACGTACTCGATTACCTAAGGACATTTCTACTCCCGAATCAAATCCGAAATTGGCCTTTTTACCCTACATTCACAAGGTTACAGATCAAATAGGGAAACTTCTTCGTAAGAATGGTATCAAACCTATATTTAACTCGACAGGCAAAATCTCTCAGATTCTTTCTTCTCCTAAGGACAAATTTCCTACACTTTCATCTCAAGGTGTATACCAAATTCCTTGTTCATGTGGTTTAGTCTACATTGATGAGACCGGTCGTTCCGTCATTACTCGCATTTCAGAACATGATCGTTGTATAAGCAAAAAGCATATTTCTAAGACTGCGGTTGCTGAACATCATTTCACTACAGGTCACAAGATAGATTTTGATAACGTTTCGGTGATTGCCAAATCTTCAGTCTTTTTTAACAGGAAATTTCGAGAGAGCATAGAAATCATCAAACACCCCAATAACTTCAATCGTGATCAATGTTTCGAGCTACCCCCTCTTTGGTTCCGTGTCATTAGTCCTTTATCGAAAACACGCTCTCGTTCATCCGTAACCCAATCAGAGTCGAGCTTAACCAGTCGTGACGATACTTCTTCTTTATATACGGAGACTATTTTTTTTTAAGTCACTTCTATAAAGTTTAGACTCTAGCTTGGTTCACAAGTTGATTACCTAACTCTGTAGTGGTTCTTTGTTAGATTTTCGTTTACTTTTTCATGTTTATCGTTTTCTTTCCTACCTTTTCTGAGTTTAGAATCGGTCTTGGTTCACAAGTTGATTACCTAACTTTTGAGAAGTGTTTAGTTAGATTTCGATTGCTTGTTTGAGTTCTTCGATTTCTCTCACGCCCTGATGAAGCCGCTTACGAAAGTGGGCGAAACGTTGGCAACTTCGGTTACAACATTGACACGGTTCAAACCCGGAAGACGTTCTTATGTTAGTATAGACTCCGGTCGTGGAAACCTTTGCTATAACAATAACATAGTTTAATAGTATAAAATAAATAATAACACAAAAATCTTTGGCATTTCATTAAAAACAATAAAAAATATATCAAATAAAATTAGTTTTAACAAATTGACGCAAACTACATTTTAAATCATAAAATAAAAACAACGCATCATTAAAAATATTTTTTAATAATTTTAAACAAATTTATAATACAAAAAAAAACGAATGAACAATTTGGTAACCAATATCACAGTATAAAAAAATTTACAAAATTTAAAACAACACGTTAAATATTAGATAACACGTTAATGCATATGCAAACATAATATATTAAAAAAAAACTTACAACGCAAAGAAAAATATAAAAAACATTAATAGTAACCGTAAGAAAAACATTCAAACTAACACAGAAAACAAGCAACAGCCAAAATACAAGATAAACTAATAAAACATCAAAGTGTAAGATAAATAAGACAAAACAAAAAACTACTAATAATCTAGTAAATATTAAAATAACAACTAAAACATTTATAAAAGTAAAACAAAATAAAAAAAATTGAAAATAACATTAGACTAAAATTTTTTGAAAACAGTATAACATTTATTTAAAACAAACAAAATTGTCTATACAATTAAATTAACTTACACAACAGACAGTAAAGAATAACATTGTTTTTAAAACAATCATATTCAGTTTCTAACATTTTACATTATACTTTTAATTTACTAATACTACTACTAATAATTTTGTCACTAAAAATCTTACACATAACTATAATGAATATAGGTTTTAAAACTGCTCATAAATATTATTACACCGCACACACTATTTAAAAACGTAATTCTTTATACATTTTATAACACACTTTTATAAAAATTGTTGATATACACAAGTTACCAATAATTTCCTAGTATTTTTTAAACTAGAAACTACTTTTCTCAGCGACAGGTTCAATATTTCAAATGCCACTGACGACTGACGCTTGAAAATTGAAATTTGTATCAAAATAACATATCCACATAGAGTTTTCAATTTGTTTGTGTTTGCAACTTGGTTTACTGGTTTACTTTGACATGTCTCCTAACCTAGCAAAAGCAATAACGTTTGATTGATGCAGTTTGATTTACTCCTCCCTGAACAGTTAGCAATTGATTTAATAGTACCGCTATTGGCATAGTGTGTTAAACTTAGCAGCATGCAGTAAATCAATTGGACAGTTTCCAGCTCCCTTATTCACTCAAGTTCAACTAAATTAGTATTAGTGTACAAAGGTTTAAATTCAAAGGCAAATCTCTCTTTTGAAGTAAACTGTTATAATTAGTATATATTAAACATGAATTGATAGATTATTATAAATAAGTATTTAATATTTTTGTAAATTATATTACATTTATTAGTAGTAGTTTATGTGTTAGTAAACTTGCATTACATTGCGTATAATAAAAATTCAATACATTTATGTAACATTAATTTGTCATAATTAGAAATAAATTCGTCAAAAAGTAATTGGGTGATAAAAACTCTTTAAAAAGTAACGTTATTAATAGTATCTTCTATTAATATTTATAATTCTAATACATAATTCTACAAAAAAATATGTCATTATATACAAAAAAAAACGTTAAACAATTAATAACAATTCAAAAGTAAGTAAAAAATAACACAAAAACAAACTTTGTATTTTATATTTTAAAACTAGGAACATGTTTATTAAACCTGAAAACTACTTTAAAGTTTGTTTTATTTATACAAAATTTATGATTTAAGGAACTATGTATTTTCTTTATTAGTTCAATATAAATTCTTATAAAAATTGTGTAAATAAGATATTTTTTCAAATACCTACCAAAATATTTTTTTAATTAAAAACACCTTTTTTAGTCAAAATCAAAATTGTAATTAAAACTAAAATCGTTTTGATTAGAACTATTTTATTTAACTCATTTATGGCTACATGTTTTAACGCAATTATCATCGTTAGGCTTTTAAAATAGCAAATGTTAAATTAAACTTCTATAAGTTAGGATAACTTAAAAAAAAACGAGAAATTAAATTACAATTAACATTCATTGTCAACATGACAATAAAAATACGACAATATAAATAGTATTTAAATAAATACTAAATTAAATGAATTAAATTTATATCAAAATTTATTAACAAAAATAAATAATATTAAAAAGTGTTTTAGAAAATAAGAATTATTATTTTAAAAATTATCAGTTTTGTGAAAACTTGATTTCAACAATTTTTGAACATAAGTTAAATAACGTATATAATTTTATGTATTGATCTTTAAATAGATTTCATTATTCTATCAAAATTAAAATTCATAGTAATTATGCCATTTTGCTTTCTTTTTTTAATTATTCGCTTTTACTCAAAACGTATTGTTTTAAATTTTCAACCAAAACTAAACTATGTTCACGTAGAAGCATATTCCTATAAGGAATTTCTACATATATTTTATTTTCAAATTGAAGAAAAACACCGAAGTCACTAGAATATAGAAAATTCAAAAAACTATATATATATATAACTTTATCTGCTTGAAAGAAATAATAGTAAAAGTACTAAGTATTACACATTAGACAATTTTTATTTAAAATTTTTTTATCCTACCTACTTTGAAGTGGTATGTACACGTTTGTATTGACTTCCTAACATGCTATAATTTTTTTTAAATCTTTCTCCATTCATTAAAATATAACCGAAATATGGCAAATTGAGGTTATGTTGTGAAATCGACTAACCCCTATATTTGCGCGCTTCGCTCTTGCTTTCCCCTTTAGTAAATCAGTAAAAACTGTTATTTTTCTTTCAAGATATGGAATCTTTTTCTGAAAAAATCGTCGCAGGCAGGATTCGAACCTAGATTGAATTTGTAGATTCATTTTAAATTATAGATAAAATATCTTATAAACGGGTAATGTTAGAGTTTAACGTGTATATATCACTTCAAAGTTTTATGACAACATAACCTTTAAAAAAATATGTAGAAATACTTTATAGGAAAGTCGTGTGGTAACCACACCAGTTTTTTTAAATGTTTGCGTATAAAGTTTAGCAGAGAAGGCATGTTACATATTTGTACTGTGGTAGGAGTACTAGTAAAACTAGATATTATTGAATTTCTGTTTTTACACAAATTTGTGCATAAACACGAACTTTTACAACAGCACAGAGACTGCTGGTTAACTATAATTAAAAGAAAACGTTAAACAAATTTTCAATATAGTTTTAAGAAAAACCGGCGGTATTAGATGTTACGCATCTAGACTGGATAGCATCTCAAAATACGGGACATATAAGGGGTGCCATTCTTAAGCGTATTGTAGATGTTGCACGAAAGAAAAGATATAAAAAGAAATCAATAAAATGTTAAAGTAGTACCTAGCACTGTTAGTTTTCAAGCAATGTAAGTGCTTATACTTAAGTGATTAAATAAATAACTATTCACTGTTTGATTTGTTATGTGACAACTAATCGTACTCACTTCTCAACTTATAATTTTTACATAATACTAAAAATTGACAAGACACGATCAACTGAATAATTAAATTATTTGGCGTTTCACTTCTTTTCTGATGCTAAAAGCTAAAAATTATTTACTGCTCTTGAATCTAAATGTTAAATTAACAAACGCGGTGTTGTCTGAAGTTAAAAAGAAATTTTTTACAAAATGAGAACATCTGTTGTTAAAAATATTCTTTGAAAAACTTCTTCGCTTATCTTCTTTGCTGTATAGCGATGGACATTTATTACAAATAAATCTTTTTGACAAATCACAGCCCAGATCTCTGCCTCCAGAAACTTAAAAAGTCTGCAAAAGTTATTTAAAAGTGAACGTTTTCCCAGATGTTTTTTCTTACTTAAAATATTTATATGTGCATTATTATTTTTAAGATTCTGTTGAATTGTTTATATTTATTATTATATTACAAAAAGGTTTTACTTAAGCAGTTTTATTACTTACTGAAACAATGTTGTACAGTTGGAACTAAAAAAGTAAGTATTTTTATTTGCCTACACTCTTCATTTCTTTCTGTAATAACAGGTATTTGTATAAAGCAAAATATTTAATTTTGCCACCTAAAATTGCATTTCGACAAAACCTTCTATAAGAAGCATCAGAAAATGCAATTGAAGGACAATAGGCAGCACAATTTTTGTACTCGCTTAAGGATCTGTAGTTTTTTTTTTCATTAAAGTTTTATGCAATTTGAACAGAAAGAGAGACATCTTTTTGCAATGAAATTGCATTAAAACATGATTAAAGCATTAATGATTCATCCGTTTTTATTATTTATTAAAACTTACAGGACTTATTTATAATAAATTAATTTAAACTTAAGAAAAAAGCGATTAAAACTGATTAATACATACTTTCAAAATTATTAAATGTACATTAGTTATGGGCACAAGTGATTTAATTATAAGGGAACTGTAAACAAAAATAACCTCAATTGCATTGTAAAAATGTAGGTGGCACAACATTCGACGGTATTTACACAAAATTTGTATTAAGTGAACACCCCCTAAGGTACATCAACTACCAAATCATCTAAATAAGAAATGACAAAATTTTAAAACGAAGTATATCAGAGATATACATATTTAAAAACTGTTCATGCTAACTTTGATTACAAAGTTTGCAAACAAAATAAAATATTTTGTCATTATTTGTTTTGCATTTCTTTTCGATTAATCTTAGTATTTTTTTTTTCAATATTATGATAATTGTTGTTTGATCTATTAGAAATAATTACTTTCACAAAAGTTATAGGAATTAATTGTTTAGAATTAAATCAGTTATTAAAAAACAACTCTAATCGCAATTTATCTAAGATGTGTATTATGTAAATTTGGACTAGATGCACCCTAGTAGAACAAACCCACTCAAAATAAATCAAAAACTTATTTTTAGTGTAAAAAACTTAGAACACAAAATTATTTTCATAACTTGTTGGAAAACTATTTATAATATGAAACAAATCGACTTAATTTTATTAGAACATAAAATAAATAACACTCCAATAATATATACGTTTTGAATTTTATAAAACGTAAATTGTACATTTACAATTTATCAAAAACGTTTTGTGGTAACACACGTGTGCAATTCCAAGTTGAATATAGATTACAATAACCAAATATTTTTGATGTTTTTAAAACCTTTAACTACACGAACACATATGTAAAAACGTCAAACAAACTTAGTGTTTAAACTATAGTTGTCTCTCATTATTATTCACTCATAGAGAATCATTTTTTTTTGTTAAGTAGCGACATCAGCAAACAACAATTTCCTTTTATTATAACTTTTTATAATCAAAACTAATTTTAAAAAAGAACTTTCTTGAGTTATTCAGTACACTTCTGTAATTAATTTTCTAAACTAAAATTCTTGTGGTTGATAGCTTTGGTCTGAGGTTAAAATCTTTTTGAATACGATACACATTTAATGAAATAAATGGTCGTTTTTAAGATACGTAAACCAAATATGTCAAAGTACTCTATTCGATCTTTGAAGACAAATATTTCTTGCTTAGTTTCTTTTCCTAATAACAATACTTATTATGTAAGAATAATTCTTACATACTTATAAATTTACTTTATTTGTTTTGAAAAAAAAAATTGTTGATTTTCAGTTACATGTATGAATGCATAGCAGACTTTGTTTATCCAAAAACTACAACAAAATTAATAATATTTTAAACTCTAGCAAAAAACACTGTTTAATGACTCTAAACTACAAATATATCGTAAACAGCTCAGAAAAATCATTTATGCATTGTCATTGCGTTTAAAATCTTTCTCGTAAAATTTTTAGACAATTTTACAATTTTTCTATAATTTTGTTTTACAGGTTTAAAAAATGTAATGTTTGTTTTGTATCAAAAAGTATTTTTTGCTGAATGAAATGTCAAACATTAAAAACGTACGAATGTGGTACTTTAACTAAGCAATTTTCAAGCATCCAGTAAACACAAAATTGATAATGTGTAGTAACAGTTTCAAAAACAAAAAAATTTATGTTTCACTTTTGTTTCAAATATAAAAAATCTAAGTGTAATAAAATAACTATAAGTCCATTGCTGTTTCACTTATTTGAATCAGTATAGTTTTGGTATTTTAAATTTAAATCTGTGCAAAATAAATGTTGCATTCAGTTTATGTTTTAAAAACTTCGTTCTTAAACTGATACTAATTGATCAATAAATATATGATTCACTTGTTTCAATAATGAACTGAAACAATTTTTTCAATAATATAATAATACATTAGTTTTGGTTTTAAAATGCAATAACTAAATCGATATTTCAAATGCACGTTTCAAATTTTATTGTCCAATAAATATTTTTAAATACAATATTACATTGAGTTTCAGTAGGATTAGGTTTTTCAAATAACCAAATTATTTATTAATTATTTTTTACATATTGCAACTGTCTGTGATATTTTCACGGAAGCCTCAAAAACTGCATTACTTACTGTTGGGTAGCAACTTTTAACCGCATCGGTAACATAGAAATAAATATTTTATTTATATACATAAATATAGCGTTACACAAAATTAAATACATTTTTTTAACAAAACAAAAACATAAACTTAATATAAATATCACTTTAGCAATCAAAAGAAAATTATAAAAACAATGTGAATACCTTTAACTGTGCATAATCATATAGAAAACTTTAAGAATTGAACTGTAATTAATGACACTGAAACTGTAATTAATCCTAAAGTATCATCAGATTTGCGCAATGTGTGTTAATTTACATTCTTTTTTATACAAATTGAAACATGATACACAAAGAACACAAATGATAATAATATTTACTACACTTATAGTTGATAATAAAGTGCTTCGACTTACCGTTTACTGTTCCATTTTGTAATTGTACCCACATCACTTATCAAACTACAACCGAACAAGTAAAAAAAATATCAATTTGCACCGTAAGCGTGCTGACTAATCACAAAGTATTCGTTTTTACTAAAACGATTCCATTGTTTTGAAAATAGTTTAATCTGATTTAAACGATCTTTAACCAACTATAGTTATTCAAAAAACATTCGGTTTTAACAAATCAGTTTTTAAACGTTTGCTGATTATTGGAAAGAAATTGCCAGTACTGAAACGATTTAAAAATGAATGCAAAAAACCTCTTTTAATTCATTCACTGTCAGTTACATGTAAATTAATTAAAATAAAACTAAGACGAATCAACGTAATGAAACAATTGTTTTAATTTTGTGACTGTAACATTATCCGCCGTGCTGTAGAGTGTCAATGATTCAAATCCCGTAGCTGCCACTTCTAAAAACTTGTCAAACAACTACCGCCGCTTTAATTAAAAACTAATAAGTCTTAAATAAAATCTTAAGCTTATGGGTTGTTATGTTTATGATTATAAGCAACTTTTGGCTTAGCCCGCGTCGTAGTTAAACACCCAAACTTAGGCCTGGTTCTAGTCTCTTCTTGATAGCTTTTAAGCTTTTGCGGTTGTTATGTTTATGATTATAAGCAACTTTCGTCTTAGACCGCGTCGTAGTTAAACTCCCAGACTTAGGTTTGGTCCTAGTCTCCTTTAAGAGCTCTTAAGCTTTTGCGGTTGTTATGTTTATGATTATAAACAACTTTCGGCTTAGACCGCGTCGTAGTTAAACACCCAGAGACTCTCAAAAAGAGACTAGAACCAAGACTAAGTCTGGGTGTTTAACTACGACGCGGTCTAAGCCGAAAGTCGTCTATAATCATAAAGTAATAAGTCATTAATTTAATGCTATTCAAAAAGCAAAATTTTATTTATTTATTTCATAAAAAACCATCATTTTATTTTACTTTACAAAATCGTTTTTTATTTTATTTATTAAACGAATCCAATTCGTTTTATTGTACGCGGACATTTTACATTTTTATAGTGATTATAAAACATTTTTGTGCCAAAATTTAAAACATTCACTGTTTTTGAAAAAACAAATTTGTAACATTTAAAAAAAGGATTTGTTCCACTACGCCATATAATAAAAATACAAAATGCTCATTAGATGAAACAAAAGTAAAAAAATTAATGAAAAACATTTAGAGTTAATAAAAGAAAGGTTCTGCATTTTCATATAAAGAAATCCCATATAGCATTTTGAGATCTAGACGTTTTTTTTTCTATCGTTTCAATTTTAACAAAATTTTATTAGATTTTTTAAAAGTAAGTAATCATTTAATGTCCTAAAAATTTTTGTTTGCATTATGCTTGTAATTGTTTTTTTAAAAAATAATTACTTTTAAGTACTGTCATCATGACCGCTATAATTATTTCCAAATCTGAATGCTGCGACAAATTTCTAAACATTTAAATTAATTAATAATTGGTATTCTAAGTAAGTGAAATAGTTTTGAATAATAATGTTTTTAAGTTACACTTTTTAAAAGTTTCGGCAATTCATTGCATTAAGAACTTTTACGTTTAAGATGTCGAAAAATCTTACTAAAGCCAAACTGCAATATGAAATTAATAATTTATTTTTGTACGATTACGACATGACAGTGATAATTGTAGTGACAATAGTGTAGTATCATTAGAGCTACATCCTACTTTTTAGAAGATGCATTGTTGAGCATTAATAGTAGTAATAAAAAAGATGAGCAGTTTTTCAAAAAACATCAAACTATAGTGTAGAATATGATGCAGCTGACGATACTAAAATAGTCAATTCTAAATTATTTGAATAACGGTTGTGGACGTATATTTTGTCATAACATACTTAGAGAAGACACTGGACCAACCGGATGTGCTAAACAAAACGTTGACAATATTGGTGGTTCTTAATAATTTTAAACGGCGTATTATTAGGAAGTGTACTAAAGCTAAAACAGGTAGATAATTAGATGGTAGTCTATGAACAATTTTTTGTCTGTACGCTCGTTGAAAATATAGTGTTAAAATTTTCCAGTAGATTTTTGTAATAAAATTCTCAGAAATAGATTCAAGCAAATAAACAATCTAATCAATTTGATTTAATCGTCAAAAATCTGATAAGTTTGCTGTATAGTATCTGAAGTATGAAATAAATTTGTAAGTAATTGTATTATGTGCTATAAACTAGAAGCAAACATTACAATTAATATAGAACTATTTTTAACAAAAACCAGATGTCAATTCATCCAATATATGAATAAACCCAATAAATTTAGTATAAGGTTTTAGATTGCAGCTGACGTTGAAACAAAGCATATGTTGATTGGATTTCCTTACTTGGGCAAAGACTTAAGACCAACTAATATGTGTTTATATGTAATGGTAGATAATTTTTTTACATCTCTCAATTTTGCCAAAAGTTTGCAAAAAGAGTCGACATCACTAGTTAAAACTTTAGTACAAGTTACCAAGCGAAAAGATTAATAAATGTGTACTCCTTAGTAGTTTCCTTAAATTTTCAACAAATGATTAAAGACACAAAAAACGATCAGAAAACGTAAAATTCTAAAACAATAAGAAATATGATGTAGATGTTTTAGACCAAATGGCAAAAAATTATACAACTAAATTTATTGTATAATATACAAAAACTTACCGAGGAACTCAGGAAAGAGTACGTACGTACAAGAAAACCCATTAAATATCAAGAAAATAAATCACAATCAACAAATAAGAGAAAGCAATGACGAACTAAAAAAATTGCAAATAAATTAAAAAAACAATTACAAAATCTGTAAAAAAGTATTCGGTGGAAAATGTGTTGGCATTATAACTAAAAACAATATTTTTACAGGGTGTATTTAATTCTAATGACAAACTAAAAAAATTGCAAATACATTAAAAAAACAATTGCAAAATCTGTAAACAAGTATTCGGTGCAAAATGCGTTGGCATTATAACTAAAAAGAATATTTTTACAGGGTGTATTTAATTTCTTACTAACCTCAAAATAAAAAAAATTAAAAGTTTGAGTTTATTATTTTATCTTTACAATGTCATTTTAAGCTGCGATCAATTGGAATAGTATCGTGTTTATAAATTATCCGGTTTCCAGTAAACTTACCATTATCTTCTATAAAAAGCTATCGTTTTTGTTTTGCGATAAATGTAGAGAAAACTGGAAAGCGTAGAATCGTCAATATTTATGTTGTTAGCAAGAAATATAAATTAGTATAAATAAGACTGGTAAAAAATTAGTGCAATGCTATCTGCGGTTAGTCTTTGTATACGACTAATTATGGTTTTTCACCTACTTATTTTAAATCCTTTAATAATGACATTAATACTAATGACATTAATTGATATGTTAAATGCTAGTTCATTACTAATGCTTTTACTTAAGATTACATTGTAATAACTAATTTTTTTTATTTATTATAACGGGTTGATGTAAAAATTACTAGTACCAGTAGGCATTGAATTCATATTTAGAAACAATACAACTTGTGGGTATAATTATTATGCAAACTGAGTTATTAAAAATTAAATTAAAAAATTTAAACAATAAAACACTCAATCAATACAAAGTTGTTTATAAGCAGGATTACTGTAAGTCATAAACAGTTAAGAAATATTTTGTACAAAAAGTTTTTACCTAAGATGTTTCTAATTTTTTGTCGATTCGTAACACTGTTATTATGAAGTTTCAAATTGAGCAATTCGTAATAATGATTTTTTTTGTACTTTAAAAATGCTTAAACAATAGATATGTAAGAAATTATAAAATTGATAGATAGATCATAAATATTACAACCAAAAATTTCAAAAAATGTATTTCAATACGCTGCATATAATATAATAACTGTACTACACAAGTGCAAAAGTTTGTTTATATAATTGCAAAAACCATCATTAGACACCAGTGAACATGTGTTTTGTCCTATGTGGAACTTTCAGCAGTAGTGTACTTTGATGCAGTTTCCACAACTATATAAATAAATTGGAATAGTTGTATAAATTCTTGCGCTTGCGTAGTACAGTTACTAATATTATGGCACCTATAATTCAAATACATTTTTTAAAATTGGCGGTTGTAATATTTACTATCTTACTAATAACTTCATAGTTTCCTACATGTGCATTGACTCGTACGTAACTCCGTTCAGCCTTAGATTTACCAATTTAACAATAAACTTTCTAGATTTATTATACTTTAACATTTACTTATGCTAAGTTACTAATTTCAATATACATAACCTTTTTAGGTAAAGCTTTAGAGTATTTATTCAAAATGATAATAAGTGTCTTATTGGAGATGACAAAATCGGTACTTTTAGAGATCAGATGGTGTCTTATGTACAAGTTTATTATTTTACAAAATTATGATTTATTTAATTAAAATAAAAATTCTTTAAATAAATGAATTGAAACGCATTACGCAGTTAAATATATATTTAAAAAATTTAAAAAAGAGCTACGAACTAAAATTTTATGGTAATATATTTATTCGAATACACTAATCAAATCAGTTTTTGCATAATATAGAAACAATCATTTTATCAATCTACTATTGTATGGCAGGCATTACATTTTTATTTCTGTGATTCTTATAGATAATCTACTTTCTCATCGCCTGCGATACCAGGTAGGAAAATAATAAATTATTTTCCATATCTTTATATAAAAGTAAGGATTTAAGCTGCAAATAATAAAAAGTTAACTGAAATTCAATCGTTCTCTGTGATTGTCTGTTTCTTCTTCTTATTTGCATTACATAAAAAGTTAAACGTAATCTTGTATGTGTTCCGATATTTGTTTTTACATTTATTTTATTAAACTTATTCTAAAACAATTAATTTTTGGCTTTCAAGTTTGTGCTTTATAACTTTTTGTTTTTATTTTGCAATCCTTGATAAACGATTACTAGAAAAAGTTGTTGCAAAACCATTTACTAGAAAAATTAGATCGGTTGAAAAACTTACCCAAACAGAGATTTTTAAGTTTTTATTATTAATTGCTGTTACTCCACAATTCATTTAATCGACTTAATCGAATTACTGCCAATTTTAATGAATCCAGTAAATTAAAAGTTTCAAATAATGTTTAATTCCAATTGACAAAATAGTTTTAGGCGCTGATCTAATTAAATGCATAATTAAGTCGTTAAACATTTGTGTTTCACATTTTAATTGGCTATTTTTATCCAAAGTTTCTCAACAAGGATAAATAATTATATACTTATTCATAGTAGAATTCAGGTTTTCATGGATTTCATTTGTAATACAATTTTCCATTCTGGATAATTCCCGTGTTGTCGTTATCACACAACCTGAGCTTTTGTCACACGTCGCAGTAGACATCTTCAGAACCCGGAACGAACTAAATTATTGAGTCGTAAAGTTTCGCTTTTATAGATCAGCCTCGGATCGATAAAACTAGTTTCCAAATTTGCGTTAAAGAAAAACTAGAATCTCGGTTAATATTAAAATAATTTTTAATTATTTCAATAGATTTTCTAATTTTCTCTGATAATAATTAGAAACGTTCCCTTAAATTTAAGTGTTTTCAAACATAATTTGATGACCCGTTTCTAATACATGTTCCGCTACTGTTGACTTCAAAGATTGTTTAAGAAGACTACATCTTTGATGATCTTTAATACAAATGTCCACGTTTCTACCCGTTTCTTTGACATTGGGTAGATAAGCGATAGACACTGGTTGAGACCTAAATTCCGCTGTTACTCTTAATTTCGCAGACGCAAACTTTGTAATAGATTGCTTAATACGTTTTCTATTGTAATAGTTTGCGACTTACCTTGGTTAGATAATTTAACTATTTTTGAAGGTTTTGGAAAAACTCACAACCATCAGGAATCGCCATGAATTCTTCGCTTTCACCGGTTGTTCCTAATAGATTAATGGAAGATTTCGAGAAAAGTGTCTATCTACATTTTGTCTAAAACCCTAGCGCTGGTACAGATACGCTCAACGAGTTTCTATATTGTTTAAACTTAATTTATGAAAATATTCGTTTTACTATGTAATTAGAAAGAAACTCTTCTTTACCATTTTTGGACGTTTTAGTTAATCGAAACTGAGATGGTTTATTATCACATTCAGTTTATCGGAACCTATACAGCCAGATATTTATAAATTGTTTTATCATCATTTTTCTCAGAAATGATCAGTAGTGAATTCATTAGCCTACAAAGCTGTTTCCTTAAGTCAACCCCAAAATCGTCAAAATTAGTTATAAATTTTGTAAATTTGGTGCAACAGTAAGAACAACACTATTATACCTAGAAACTAGAGCTCAAATACTTGATCTACACAATACGAATGTATCAGTATAAAATTCCATTTCAAATAAAAAAGTTGAGGTCACTTCCGGTATAACCGGAAGTGATATGTTTTTGAATATATTTCAATTATAAAGTCAATAACCTTTTGCTTGATATTAGAAAAAAAAATTAAATTAGGATTGAAAGCATAAAAACTTTAAACTTTTATTGCTATGTATATATTAATGTTTTACGGATGGTTGTAATATTTTCTGAAAGATACCCAACTACGAGCTAATAAATGTAAAAAATAACTCTTTACCACGCGCCCGTTTCTATAAATTATCTGCATCGGCTAGTGTCGCCACAGACGGTCAACACAATATCTTACAAATATTTTATCATTTACTGGATTATTTTACTAGCGAAGTTGCCATGATATATCGGGTCTGATTTAAATGTATTCTAATTTCTAGTCTAATCGTGTTACTGTTCGCCTATTTTTTGCAAGTGGATAACTTATTTCAGATGTAACTTGATTTCATATTTCTTTGTTGTTATTGTCTTTAAATAAAGTAAAACTTGATACTGATGTTTTTTCTTTAGCAGTACAAACGTTTTTGGATTTGTGCACCTCTATGACCGCTAAAAATCATTCTACCATTAGAAACCAAAATTGCTGATAACGAATTTTTGTTATATTTTTATCCCACTAACGAAATAGCCTTTTTAATTATTTTCCAAAAAAAAAAAAGATTATTATTGAAGTAGTTAAATTGTTTTATTATTTTTTTTTAATTTTATTTTTGATATGCTGACAAAGTAAGTATGTAAACTAATGATAAATTCATTTTAAACCTAATTTAACTACAAACTTTGATCACGCAACAAGACGTCTAAGCACAGGTTATAGGAAAAGCAAACTTGACTTATCACCGCTTAAACTATCAGATATTAAAGTTGTGGTTTGTCAAGGTTGCTCTCAAATACTACCAATTTATGAAAATATCATTTCTTAATTACTTTTCTGTTACGATAATTTTATTACTTGCATGTAACTATTTATATTAAATGAATTAGTACTTAAAGAAAAGCGGTATTTGTTTTAAAAAAATCAATTCACAATAAAAGATTTATAAGCAGTAATCTACAAAAATTAGCAAAATGGTTAGTAAATATGCTAACCAACAGATAGGTTGATTCTAATTTCGTAGCGCCGAACATACTTTTTCGCGCACAAAATACATCGTAAGGATAGTTATCTTCCAGTAATTACTACAATCAACGATTTTACATTAAGTTACATACGTCGAAATTGTCAAAAAACTTTATTTTAAGAACTAATTTGTATCGTAATAATTTAAATTAGTTTAGGTTAGTAAAACTAACTATTTTTTATCTTATTTTGTTTAAATATATGCTCTTTAAATATATATCTAATTTAATAAAACAATAAACGTAATAATTTTATTTATATTTTTATAAAAAATTAAATAGAGTAAAAAATTTGTGTATATTTGAACAACAATTAGCAGAGTAATCACCGAGAATAATTTAACTAATTCTGCATTGCTGTTATCTCATCAAAACTTAGAGTGACGCACAATATTAGATTTTACCAACTTGGAGAAATTTAATTCTCAAGACAAAATTTATTCACTCGTTATGTATTTTTTAATAAATTATAATTTTCAAGTCAAATCATATAACGATGTTAAAATATTACTATAATTAATGAACATTAGATTGTGTATTAGTGACAATATTCCCACATAACCAAAGTTAACCTTAATTGTCTAAAAAGTTATCATACTTTAACCTGAAAAGTTGACAAGCATGTAGTATCTTTATCGTGCCTTTTAGTCATTCATAAAAGTTAGTTCTACCGCGTGTCCTTAATGGTTAACTTATTCACAACAAATAGTTATTCCTAATAATACGCCAAATTGTAAACGTAATGGTTACTTTTTGTATAAGCTTAAAGTATAAAATATGGCGACCTATCTCGTTTCTTACCCACAGAGGTTGACTTTTGGATAACTTTTCAATAGACAACTTTAATTGTTACTCAAAAAGTTAACTTAATGGTAACCATAAAATTAACCTATTAAGAGCTTTCAAGTATAGAATGAGACTACTTGTTTTTTTACTAACCCTATAAGTTAACTTATCGAATATCTTTTCAGAGATTTCTAATTAATGTCTTGAAAAGTTATACAACTGACATCCTACAAAATTAATTTAATGTTAGTCCTAAAATTAAGTTTTTAGTAGCCTTATAGTACAGAATGAGACTACATGTCTTTTTAGTAACTACATAAATGTTATTTTCGGTGAGTTTTATAATCAATGTCTATAAAAGTTGTGAAACAGACATTCTAAAAAAGTTAATTTTATGTTAATCCTAAAAATTAACCTTTAGTAGAATGTTTTTTGTGTAGAATAAAACTGTATCGCGGAAAAACGTCCTCGGAAGAAAATCACCCTGAACCAAAGTTACTTTTCTATCTTCTAATAGTTACCTCTTACTATTATTACGACTTACAAGGAGGAACTAAGAAATGAGTTTACCAAATGCGTTTCTGATTTTTGGTGATTCTCATGGCAAAAAAGTACCTTTATTTTGGTTTTTTGTGCATTACCGCTTAGTTTTCAGATTATGAATTTTTAAAGAATTGATCAAAATCGTCAGAAGTTAGTTAGTCGCTCCGTAAACTCTAATTACAACAAATTCAGGGGTATGTTTTTTTAAGTAGACAAACACTTATTTTAAAAATATTTAAAAGCACTGCAGATGGAACCTGCAGTCATTGTTTCGCTAATTATTTGTTGTAATTCTTATAAGTATATAGGATCCGTAGTTGTATACGCTGAAACTAATTATCTTAGAAAAACTTGTATTTGAAAAGAAACATTTTAGTGGAGTTGTAGGTGTAATCGATTATTATTAATTAGTGTTTTTAAGTTTAGTTACTACTTACATTTATAATAAAAATCTAATTGGCTAACAATGAAATCCTTAGAAGTAAACTTTATTTTAGTTCCACCATTACCCTCGCACAACAGTTTTCTGGAATGTACTATTTTAATCCGATTATCGTCATAAACATTGTTCTTTTTTGTTTGTAGTCTAATGATTTTTTTAATTTAATTTCAACCTAAAAATTATTTTTTTTAAACAAACTTTTTTATAATTTGTAATGTGGATCGACACAAAATCGTATTGACAATAGTTCAAATTATCGCCCTTAAATCGATAAAAAATATCAAGTTTTTCTTCAAAGGCGTTTAGCAGGTTAAAGAGAAAGTATTAATAAACGCGATGGCATCTTAATGTTGATTGTAAAAACTTTTTTTGTCGTTTTTGTTTCATCCGTTACGCTAAATGATTAATTTAAGAACTTGTTTTTGCATTGCGTCTGTGTGTCAACTGGGCACCAAACAATAGCCTTTGTGGATATTTTAGTCCCTGTGTCGGTCTCTTCGACCATTCAAGGTCTTTTCTTAGATATTGCAGTTTTAACGGAAATTTCATTTAAAGAATCTCATTCTGTCGATGTTGACAAAATTTTTAAAACAAATCGTTATTACTTTGAGCAGAGTTTAATTTTCATTTCTGCTTTAACAAATCCGTTAAACAATTACAATATAAACTTGGCCTCTTGATAGCAAATAAAAAATGAATTTTTCCAAAACAGACATACCGAACAAGTTTTGTATTTAAGCTTCTTTTATATTGTGACTCATAAAGGAGCTATATGCGCATCAATATCCAATTTATAAAACGATATACAGGCAAATTTTAGTGTTTCTTATTAAAGGATAGTTTATTCGCGATAAACGGTAAAAGTATTATTAATGTCGAAAGTGACAATACAATAATTGATCTAGTGTTTCAAATGAACTTTCTGGAATTAATTTAACAGTTTTTTATTATGTAGCCATCATTAAAAAAAAATTAAATTTTGTAAATAAAATTGTAACTTAAGTTTTCATGTCGCAGTTAACAATAAGGATATGACATTTGTACTGATTATTCTCAACTTCTTATTTAACCTCTTAAAGCACTTTTTTTAAAAAAAACCACAAAAGAATCATTTTAAATTTAAGAAAATACATTTTGAACTTTATTTTGACCAAAAGTAATAACTAAACCCAAAATAACTGTCTATAAACACTTATCTTTTCAGTTTTATAATTTTTACATATTACATTACAAAAAAAGTCTTTCACTACTAAATCAATAATAATTTTCAAAAAAAACGTTTCTTTGTTTTACAACTGGACGAAAAGTAATATTACTCTAACATTTTATAGCTTACAAGACAGATGTAAATAAAAAAAATCAAAAAAACCATTTTTTTTCTTATGTTTCCTATAGCGATAGCGCTCAAATTAATTCGAGCGTGCCTATTTTGGCCCATTTAGCGTAATAGAATTAACTCGAGCATGCACGTTACGGGGTTAATTTAAACTTAACAAAAATAGATTTCAAGAATCATTGAATTAACATTAAACAAACGCCTACCGTTTGTAAAATTTAAAATTATGTTGTTGAAGTAGGAGAGAATGGGTAGAGTAATTTAAATAACCACCGGGTTCTTTTAAGACTAGTTTAAAATTGAACGTCGTTTTTTTTACCTGCTAGACAATCGTTCAAGTTTTGTTGATGTGCGTGTTGTACAAGTCGAGTGTTAACTTCGTGTAATTGTGTTATACTAAAAGTTCCAGTTATAAAGGTAAAACATCTTTATACATATTTTTAACAGACACAAAAGAACACATAATTCATAATTGCAGATGAACGGTCAGTATACAAAAGACATAGAAACAGGCTTTCTAAATTTTACATGTTTGCCCTGATTTTAAAATACCCAGATTTTTTACAATTTTCTAGATCGCTGGGAACCCTGCAAAAAATCAAATCAAATATAAATATTAGTGGTTTAGTTAAGTATTTTTTCTAATTTCAGCTTCCGTAAATTGAATAGTTTCCACAACTACAGAAATGGACGTTTTAGTGGCGACAAAGGTGTGGATTAGAAAATCGAGAAAAAGTGTGAAAAAGGGTTAAAGGCGATGACATTTATTTTAGATATTTTTAAATTTGTAAATAAATAATAAATATATATGTATTATATCGTATCGTATAAAATCTGTTTTTCAAAACTTGCACCTTTACTTTAATGTGTTTTATTTTCAAATGTTAACTATAAGATATCCGTTAAGCAGCCATTAATCGTTGAGCAACTGAAAATAGTATTTTTAAGCAGTTTTAAAATCCAACAATTATACATCTTTTACAGTTAACTTCAGGTTGATTCTTGAATAAGTGCAAAAATTGTATATTTTAAACAGCTTTAAAATTAAATAGTAAAATACCCATTTAGATTAACTTTAAGTTATCCTAATGGGTTGAACGTTAAGCAAACAAAAATTAGTATCTTTCAGGCAGTTTTAAATACCAACCATTAACAATCACTTTCGATTAACTTTAGATTACCCTGACAGGTTGAACGTTGAGCAAACAAAAAATGGTATCTTTTTAGTAGTTTTAAAATTCAACTATGCACCGGGCATTTCGATTAACTTTAGGTTAGCCCAACAAGTTGACCAATGAATAACTAAAAAGAAGTATCTTTAGAGTAGCTTTAAAAGTCGACAATAAGTTGTCCGTTTCGGTCAATTTCGGGTTATCCTAAAAAGGTTGACCGTTGCATACACGCAAGGTCAGTATAAGAGTATCCTATGGAGGGATTAAGTGGGACATAGTTCACCATTGGGTGTACTTTTGGGTACTGTATGATCACATTTGCCAATCCAAAGCGGTTACCTTTATTACGACTTTTGGTTACTTTTGGCTGTGTGGGTTGTTATTATACCATTATATAAAAATATTTAAATAAATTCTAATATTGACAAAAACTTTATTGAAATCATGCTGTTTCCTCTTTAATTAAATACTTAAACACATAACAGAAATGTTTATAACTTTGTATTATAATTAATTATGTAAAGCAATTATTTCTAACACCAATGTCATAAACGATAAGCAAACTTAAAATTATACAAAAACTAAACAATATTATAAAATAAAATGATTTAGGTTTGCTTATCTGTAAACAACATTTTTTTTAAACTTAGTTCTCTGTTCTTTACTAAACCAAATTTCAAGATTAGAAAGGTTATTAAACTAGGTTTATATTTTAGCAAAGGGTAAACCGCTGATTAAATTTTGTATACTAATACTCAAGAATACCTCATAATTCCTACTAATACATCTGCAATTCCTACTAAATACTTCTGTAATACCTAACAATAGCTCTGTAATACCTACTAATGCCTTGCAATTCTTACCTACTACTCATATACTTTCACTCATAAAACGGCTACAAATTGGCTAATAATGTCATTTAGTGATTGCAACCATGTAATGATCATATTTTCATATCTAACCAGTAGCACACCAAACTATCTTTTGTAACATAGGTCGTAAGTACGTAAAATATCGTGTAAATAAACATATTAAAAAGTCAATTTGATTGGTACCCATTAAAAATGAGATTCTACATTAGTCAAATAGTAAAAAACCACTTACTGACTTGCAAAGCATTTTTTAAAATTATGATGAACTGACAGAAATCTAATCTAAATCTTTTATAATCTAAAAGATTTAATGCTAACCCCTGGACCTCTTGCACAAAAGTACGACTTTCCATTTTAATGTAAAACACTGTGTCACCTACACTTATTTAGACATTAAATGCAGTGGCTTCTTCCTTAGGTAATTTAGTTTATAACCTTTCAAAGAAATATTAAAAATTGATTTCTTCATATTAATACAAGCGCACTAGCAAACTTACATAGAGTAATAAAGAAAACAATGTGTTTTTAAAGTTTTAATATTGAAATGACCCACTTGCAGCGTCACCACTAGCCGCCACTGATTAAATATGAAAAATGTTAATACTACGGTATAATAACTTATCCAGTGTATTAATTAAAAAAAATATATTTTTGGGTTTCTGTCCGTTTTGATATACTATGCAGGCAGCATAAACGGCTGGAAATTTTAGTTTTTTGGCCTAGGCCGGTGAAGTGTAATAAAATTTTATACCATGATATAGTAAGATTAAAATCGGATGACACTGGCGCAGAAACGCATTTTTAAATTAGAAAAAGATGCAGTAACGATATGAGAAAGATAAAGATATTACAGTGCATGCCAAAAACATTTACTGGAAATTACGTCAGTTTTTCGCTGTTTGTTGTTGATATTCCTTTATAACCTCAATGTTTTACTTTATACTTATTTTACAAAAAATGATTTTGCTGTTTGTATTTACTTAAAGGTAAGTTCATTTAATTGTTATTAAAGTTAAATATATTAAGGAAATCTTTTGTAGTTTTTTCTTATAATGTGCTCAACAAGTACGTCTACTCTTGTAAAGTAACGGCTTGTGTTATCGAAATATGCTAGAGAGATTATTTGGAACATATACAGCGTATTTAAAAGAAAACTAAAATTCACAAGGTAAAATGTAATTTATTATTACCTACAAAAAATTATTTTGTTTTACACGATTTTATTTTTATTAAGTAGTCTTTTGAAGTTCTAAAAGTAACGAGTACATATCTGAAAACAGGGTCGTGGTATTGATTGCGGTGAAAAAAGTTCATTTGTGATTTCAACTTTGATATCGTAAACTTCACTATCACACAATGTCATATGCTTGAACGGATGAACCACGTAGAGGTTTTAAATCACCAGTAACAAAAGGAAAAACTTATTATAGTACATGCTGGTATGTTTGCATGAATTTTACATATTAAACTTCTCATTTACCATTATTTATTTTAGGAGATGAAATGTGTTTTATCGATAATGCTTTATTGATATTAAATCAGACAAAATTATAAAATATAAATACCCATTCACGGGGTTTTTTTGTAATATCCGCGTCTTCCGGGAAACATCCACCGGATACGGCCGAAACTTGAACGTACATAAACGTTTTAATCATCGCAGACTAAATAGCTCCGGTGTGAGACTTGACTGTCTATAATAGACTCGACTTTTTCCTAGAAACATCGGACTAAAACTATAAAAAGTGGATTGAGAACCAATTGCTACCCAATTTTCCATAGAATACTGTAATTGTAATGGGCAAATGCAAGTTACCATAACATGTCAGCTGAGAAACATCCAATTTCGACATGACGAAATGAGTACCAGGTTAATCGAAGATCTCACATGTTTCAGTTGCTCAAAAAGTTGTGTAAACATCGACATATCGCCAACTTGAAGTCTGCGTTCGTAAAGTTTCTATTTACGCACAAAACTTGCAACTTTGTCCTGCGCTTATAAGATATTTGCCATGTTCCCTTGCAATAACATATTAAAACTATTAATTTTACTGAAAAAATCCGCAAGATAGGTCAGCATCTGGACAAATGTTTTGTTTTTGACTTTTGAGTAAAACTCTGTTTTTTTTATTTTTTCTAAAAACAATCCTATTTCTTCACGAAGCTCATAAACTCTGTTTAAAACATTCCCTCTTGATAACCAACGAACCTCTGATGGTACAAAAAAGAATTAAATCTAGCGCCAACTTTATTGCATAACACATTGAATAATCTAGGATTCGTAACGCTGTCACGAATATGATTTACCATTTTTACTACGTAATTCAACGTTTTTAGTAAATTTGTAGGAAGTGTCTTAACGGACAAAGCGTAACAGTGTATCAGACGATCAAATTTGAGAAGCAACTTGTTCACGAGTGTTTGAAATCTAGAACAAATACTCATCATAGAAAGCGCACCGTCTGTACAGAAGCCAACTAGTTTTGACCAGACTAGTCCGTTTTTACAATAAACTGTTTTATCGTTGAGAATACGTCTTCGCCGCGACTAGTGGTAGTCAAAGACTTGCATAATAAGTAATCTTTTTTAACATGATAATCATTTATGTACCGTGTAAATGCGAATATAAAACTACATCAGTTGACTCGTCCAATTGCAGCCTAAACATAGAGCTTTCTTTAATTTCAGAAATAACAGTTTCCAAAATATTGTTACTGAACTCTAAAATACGACTTTGAACCGTAGTATTGGAGAGTGACATCTGTTTAATCTTAGCCACATCACCAATGACAAGCGACACTGCATCACATAAACAAGGCTTGATTGGATCCTTTCCTAGTGTGCAGTTTTTTGTTTATAACAATGCGATAAGAAATTTGATGTGATGGTTGAAGACACGATTTATTTGCCTTTTGTACATTTTCTGAAGAGTTTGTCCTCGAAGACTTCAGAAAACGCTTTTTTCTTCTCTTAAAAAACATTATAAAAATACTTCTTTATACAAACGTTTTTTTCCGGATGTAGAAGCCATGACATCTAAAGCAATCGTAAAACACTATTACGAAATGTAAGTACGGACAATAAAAAATACATGAACTGTATACTCATAACAATATTAAAAAAACACATCAGAAAAAGTAAAAGTTATCATTCTTAATACTAACTAAAAACATAAATAGGTAGATCTTTTTAAAACGGGCTTAGAATCTTGCTTGCTAGTTGTAGCACAGTAAAACAAATAAAACGTTAATTGTGCGGCTCCGACTTGTCATTTCATTACACAGTTAAGGCATGGAATGCACTGGCGAGCTAGATTCGGTCTTATTGGTCTAATCTTTGTTATATGTTATAACCAGCTTATAACCCCCGCAAAATAAAAGTTTTACCCACACAAGGGTAGTTACCCCCATGTTAAGAACTGTAGTAATTATACCTAACAATACAGGTATATATATTTATGTTTACTATAAATGTGTAGATAGAGTCATCAGCGGCGTACCCACAGGGGGGAGGGATGCAGAGGATAGATCCTCCCTCAAGACAGAGCAATAAAAATTGGGAAAGTATTTATTAAAATATTAATCTATTTCTTTGTGACTTTTTATGCGTCGGTCTACGGCGTCGACTGTGTTGTTATATTGTAATAAATAGGTTTTATTACTTTAGTATTTAAATGCGCGTAAATTTATTTTAAAAAAGTAAGTACCTAGATAGATATACCAAATTACTAGTACATGAAAAGTATATATGTACGTATATACATTATTTCAATTAATCTAAAACTAAAATGATTATTTAAAATTATTATTAATGTTTTTACTGCTATACTTCAATTAAAATATACGTAAAAATAAAAGTACAAATTGAAGTAAAAGAAACTAAAACTGAAAATGTTTTCAATATGCATTTAAATTTTAATAATTCATAACAAGTATAATAAATTAGAGTATTATTATTAATAAAATACACAGTAAATTAATAAATTACAGAAAAATATTATTATGGTGTACGTGTTTAAAATAAAAACAAGTTTCTTATTGTAAAAGCCACGTAGGTTAAGAAGGAATCAAAGTTTTTATTTAGAATAAAAGTTGCAAATCGGCATTACACCGACACCGATTATTATTATCGAAACCATACAGCTGTACATGCAACTTTGACTAAAAAACGCCGACTAAGAGTATTGCAATATTTCTCTTTTACATTCATTTAGGCACTGTTTAATTATAAACACGTAACCACGTTTTGTTAGTTTTTCTACGGTATTTGAGTACTTTATTGTACTGAAGTATAGCCAGCTAGTAGTTGTGCGTTTATTCGCGTGTATACGAAAAGAGTGTTGTGCAATGTGGTTGTGTTTCTATTGTTATATTTAATTTTCGTTTACAAAATATGAGTGAGCAGTGCAAAATGACTAGCTTTTTTAAGAGAAAAGACCGAGATTGGGAAGTGGATACATACGGGTTTAAATTACCAATGACTTCAACTTCTCAAAATGTTTCTCAGAGTGAAGGTGTATATGATCAAAAGAATAAGAATCAGGACATTGAAAAAAGCTGTAATAAAAATAATTCAGTAACGATATTAGAAATTTTATAAACAAAAATGTTCGAAATATAATTGAGATCATTGAATCATTATGGGTGCTTCTTATTTTGAAGTATACGGTTAAATGAGATGCTAATTTATGTAAGTTATTAGAAACAACTTCCATTCAAGAAACAGATATCAGCCCAAAAGTACAGAATCAAATAATTGATTGTATAAACACCGTATTGCTAAGAACTCTGTCTGATAAGGTAAATAAAGCAGGAGCATATTCAGTATTAGCAGATGAGACACATCGACCATAGAGCAAATAACGTTGTGTGTGAGAAATGTATTTAAAAATAAAATTCATGAAGATTTCTTGCAGTTTGTGCCAGCTGACGGTCTTCCGGGTCAAGAATTGTTTAATTCAATTTTAAATAACGGTCTCAACAACTGCAGAATATATTTATCTAATCTAGTTGCACAGGGATATGATGGCGCAAGTAATATGCCCCAAAAATTTCATGGTACTCATGCTCAAATTCGGAAAAAATATCCAAAAGCCATTTACGTGCATGCGCAGCTCATTGTCTTAATTTGGTCGTTAGCAAATTGAACAATATTCAGCCAATAAGAAACTGTTTAGGTATTATTGAACGCGTTTATGACTTTATGAATACACCAAAACGTAGAAACGTGCTGCTTAAAAAAATAGATGATTCAAATGAATTTCCTTTAGTGAAAACATTAAAACGATTATGTACTACAAGATTTGAAGCTTTAAATGATTTTGCAAAGCTGTATAGCCTTGTTGTCGAAGCTCTAGTGGAAATATCTAAATGGCGAGATTCCGGTGATGCAATAATACTGTATAATAGTGTTTTGGATAGTAAATTTATAATCGCTTTAAATGTTACTAAGCAAATTTTTGGATATAAGTTGCCATTAAGTCGAATATTACAAACAGTAAATATCGATTTCAAAGGAGCTGTTGCTATAGCAGAAAATACTATTTCTGCTTTGACTAGCTTTAATATTTAATAAAATATTTCAGCGATCAAAGGTAAATAGTTTTTTAAATATGTATTGGTTACAAAAGATTTTTTGTTGTGTTTATAGAAAATGGCCGATGACGTGGGCACAGAAATTAAAAAGAAAAGAACAGTTAAACGCCAAATGAATTGCGCTGATCTAATGTGCACATTGAAAACATCCGTTATAGAAATTTTTCGGACTGTTTATATTCCTTGTATTGACTTCTGTCTTTGCTAGTAGAAAGAAAGTTTTACCGGCCACAAAGATATTTTTGAAGGATTCATGTGTCTTTTTTCTTCTCAAGGAACAGATAAGAAAAAAGAGATTGAATCGTTAAAGACATAATTAAATCTTTTCTTGCCTGAAGTGCCAAAACAGGCTGTAATTACGGAAATAAAACTTTGGCAAACAAATTATTTGTCTGCATTACATAAAAACAAGATTAAAAATCAAGCTTTGGTAGCTTCAGAATGTTGCGATGAGATAGCATTTCCCAACATTTACAAATTAATTAAAATATTATGTACGCTTCGACGCTTAAAAAAGTTAAAACTTATTTGCATCACAGGTTAGTAAAACATTCATAAGTTGCTTATTCAAACTTAACAACACTTGCTAACGAAAAATTTTATTTTAGACAAGGTTAAATGGCTTGGCACTTTTGTCTATTCATAAGGAGCTAACGCTATCGACTGATGAAGTTTTTAAGAGTTGGCCAAACTGCCAAGGCGACTCAATTTTGTTATCTAATTAAGACACACATTTAATTACTCCACTTACGTATAAACTGATTTATAAATATTATTAAAATACCAAATGATATTTTTGTCTACCCAAATACGAGTTTTCAATTTGGTTAATTTTGTTTAAGGTGTCAGGACACATCAAAATGACTTCTAAAGTATTTAAGTTTTAACAATTTTTTTAATAGAAAAAACAGTACTTCCCATGTGGATGGCTAACTCTCCTCCCATAGACTTTTGATACTTGTATCCCGCGAAGACAAAGTTGCTTTTAGAAAACTTTTATGCTTTTATAAACAAAGTTATTCTTTTTTACATTCTTGCTACAGTATTCAAAATCAACAAAACTTGATTAAAGTATAGTTTAAAATAAAACATAAATCGAAATTAATAAATTCTATTTTTTCTACGTATTCCAAGGATTACGTTGTAGTATTATTACTACACACAAATCTGCAACCAAGAAAACCTAGCAACACCATTAAGCCAATTGTCTCTAATTTACAAGAAGATTTTTATCTTTACGTGCACACAATAAAGTATGTAATTCCAAGAATAAAATCGTAGTCAAAAAATTACTCAAAGAGAAAACTGAAGGTGCAGATAAGATTTTTTGTGATAAGTCCAGAAAAACATTCACTTGAACATTTTTATGTATATATAGCGATGGTATAAAGTATAAATTGTCTTTATTCAAAGAAATCTTGGATGTTGCTATAAAACTTAAATAAGTTTTTAATTTAGATTTCT
Organism: Aquatica leii; assembly: GCA_035610365.1. Taxonomy (NCBI): domain Eukaryota; kingdom Metazoa; phylum Arthropoda; class Insecta; order Coleoptera; family Lampyridae; genus Aquatica; species Aquatica leii. Next base: position 73,732,997 of record CM069433.1, read on the forward strand.
CACTTATTAGTGAGCTTGTGTGGATATTTTTAGCTAAATATTTTTACTACATTCTAACAGATAATGCTTATTTCAACATTGATTCCTTAAGTATTTAAAATAATAAACAACTCTTGTTTAGTTGTTTTTTTTTAAATAAATATAATTAAAGTATTACGCGTCTATATATATATTCACAAGAAATCAATTGCAAGTAAAAATTATATAAGCATTCTCTTCTTAATATAATGTTTCTATATTTTATTGGTAACTCTAGTTTAGATACAAACATTCAACTGATAGATCATTTAAAATGTGCACACAGAGTGCCATCTATTTATAAATTTAAATGCAGTAAAACATATTGCTCCCAAATTTCTCAAAGTATCTATAAGTTTAAAAATCATTTGCAAAAACATGAAAATAATACGTACAATAGCATCGACATTCGCAATCAATGCAAAACAGTTTTACAAACAGACCCAATTCATCAAAATAAGACACAATTATTTAAAACGGATGACGATGCCGTGGCTTTGATAAATATCAATGATTAAAAACTAGTAGTGTCTAAATCTTTGGAATCTGTTGACATTGAAAAACATGTGCTTCGGCTATGAAATTATATAAAGACTTTTTTAACATTCAGTCATACGGATCAGATGGCATTACTATTTACATTTCAAAATATATTACATAGATGTAAATGTTAAAAATAATACGCTTAGAGAGAAATTACAAACACGATTTCTTTTGGGTTTTTCTATAAGGAGGTTCATCAAAACACTTTATGTGTCTATGTAAGGCAACGATTCGTGCAGCTGAGCGCGCACTTCTGTTTTATTAAAAATTGTAATTGTTACATGGCAGGTAATTTCAAATATGTTATCAATAAATTAGTACTACAAGAATTACAATTACATTTTAGACTAGAAAATGGTGTGTCTTGACCTACACTATGAAGAGAATTAATCACGAGAACTAACATTGAAAATAAATTAATTAAACACAAGAACAAATACAACACAACAGTAAGAAACGTGGACTTAGAACATACTGTGAATTATTCAATTCAAGGTTAATAGATAAAATATTACGGACATAACTGGGGAAACCTTACATTACTTTATCTTAGTGATAAGATTCTTATAAGAAGTAGTTTTCTTCTAAATCTTAAATACATATTATTTACTGGTATGTTGATACTAAGCAAGTTAACGCAGAAGCTCACTAGTATATCATTATCTAATATCACAAACAGCTTGTCATAACTGAGGCGGCTATACAATCAAATTTTACACTTCGCGTTTAAAATCAAATGTAATAGTTAGAACTTTGCTCATATTTGAGTTTGTTATGCTACGTAATTTGAACAACTTAATAAAATCCCAATACGGTAATAAAAGCCTTTATTAGGTGTAGTATCAGTGAATATGTTAATAATTTTAGTTATACTCAACAGTAAACTTTTTAATACGATAAAATTTAAAGAATCCAATTAACAGTTACACGTAAATGGTTTTAAATTTTAGTTTAACAAACCAAATAAAACGAAATTTACGTAAACAAAGTTTTATGTAAAATTATGCAAATGGTTTACAAAAAATTGTTCATGTCAAGCATAATGTCTAATAACATATAAAAAATATAAATTTGTATTTGACGTCACATTACAATAATATTGGTCTGTCGGTAACATTGTGATCATCTTAAGCGCTAATTTAAGTGTTGAAACCGCAAATTGTATCGTTTGAAAATAAAAATTGTAATATATATTATAATAAAAAAATTTAGTTTAATAATTTTATGTGCCTGTACATATATAGTGCATTTTTTGTTAAGTGTCCATATGCTAATATTTGTCTTATATGCTAATATTTGGCCCCATGTTAACCTATGTATCTATATGGGTTTGATACAACTTTTTGTGAAAAAAATAAAATAGACGTTTTTCTACATAATGCACATTTTGGAAACACTACATATGTTCTTATTTAATTGATTGTAGCATTTAAAGTTATATGATAATATATATAATAATTAATTATGCAAAAAATGAGTGCGTGTGAATCAGTTTACCTTTGAAATTTGCAAAACATTGTAAACGTTAGTCTTTAATGAAATAGATGATAAATGTCAGTTTTACATAAAGTAAAATAATTGTTGTAATAAATTAATACTTTTGTTACTTAAAAATTCCTCGAAAACATCGAGTGCTTGTTGCACAACCATAGGATAGGTATTTAAAAGTGAACTTTTCATTTGAACATACTTTATAATGGATGATAACTCTTAAACTGCTGTTTAGTAAAGAGTTAATGAAACTACTAGCAACGGTTGACTTATTCTATGCTTTTTGTTAAAATTTTTATTGACGTATAAAAACGCATAATTTTATTAAAACTTGTTAACATAACACATGAACTAACAATAGAACAAATTTAGTATAAGAATAATGCACATTTAGACAATATCCTAATAATAATGTTATTACAATAGTTATAGTTATTAGTTATTATTTTACATTATGTCAAACTAACATCTGTTATCTATTTCATTGAAGACACGTTTACAATGTTTTGCAAATTTTAAAGGTAAAGTGATTCTCGCGCATTCATTTTTCGCATAATTTTTTGAACTTTAAAAGCTACAATAAATTAAATAAAAGACAAATGTGGTGTTTGCAAAATGTGCATTCTGTAGAAAAATGTCTATTTTATTTTCTTAAATAAAAAGTTGCATCAAACCCACAGAGATATACAAGTTAACATAAAGATGAAATATTAGCATGTAAATCCCTCTGGGTAGCTTTAAAAAAAATGCACTGTATATATAAACAAATCAGTTTGTACAAAAAAAACTACAGATTCTCAAATCAATAGAAAAACTGATATCCTACAGTTTTAGTCGGATAGAGTACATATGGAAGAATTTCGCCGTTAGTCATCTTACTGCGTTTAAAGTTAGTGTCATTATTGATTGATCTCATAGTATAAGGTACTCTATTTAAACGATAACTGTAAATAGCTATAACGGCAGAAAACGTTGTTAGTTGATTTTACAGCCGAGTAATTTAAAACAATTTTGGATAAAACTGCGGGATAAAACCACAACGTGGTGCGCTTGAAATGTTGGGCCATCTCGTACCACAATGGGACGTTTTGCTTATTTACGTATTTACAAAGAAATTTGATCAAGTCAGTAAACGTGGATAGAAGGGACTGCAATTAGTACCTTGCCCACAATATCGGTTTAAAAAAAATTTTTTTACGATAAATAAACGATGCTTAAAATTGTAGATTACATAACGACAGTTGTAGGTAGCTTAGTATATGCAAGTAAAAATGCTGTAATTTTATGAGCATATAATAAGCTTGTACAACTGTGGTTGTGTACTATACTTTTTCTACAAATCCTTTCATTTATAAAAATAAAAAGCATTAATGTGATATTTATTAATTTAATTTGTCAGAATGACGTTTACTAATTCATTTCCATGATTATTCAGCGTAATTGACTAACAAGGCTTATATGACAAACTACATTTTTTTAAATAACTGAAGCGTAACTTTTTTTTATTACGTGCTAGCTACTACGTGTCAGTATGGCCACCAAATTGTAAGTAATATGCGATTTACCAGTAAGAAAGTAGATAAATATTAATGCAAATCATTCGCATAAACAAAAAACAAAAATAAGATCTTAATAATCCGGTTTGCCTCTTGGTAATGATTATATTCTAAGTTGATCAAATTAATGATCTCTTCTTTTAGGAGGTTGGACAAAAGCAACCACTTCAGTGTTTGTGCGACGTTTCGTGTTGAACACTTCATCAGGCTCGCTCCACTGAATCAAAGAAATTTAAGATATAATTGAAACATTTAATTAAAAGCTACTGATTTTCGGTAACACATCGTGCACTTTGACGAACGTAAAACAATCAAAAATTTTTTTTAATGGTGTATGATACATCATTACCAAAAATTGGAAACTACTGATTTTCGGTGACATATCGTGCACTTTGACAAACGTACAACGATTTCAATTTTTTTTCTGGTAATGGTGTATGATACACCATTATCAAAAATTGATTGTTACAAAAAAAGATTTCAAAATTACTTGTAATTTATGCAGCGGCGAACATTACAATTTTCTGAAATTAAGAAATTCCGTTTAAGCACCTACTAGTTTTGGTACTTAAAGTAATTCTTTGGTGGTCAACGGTTTAACAACAACAACGAAGTAAAAATTGCAGTCATGGATTAGGTTTTTTCATAAGTGGCAGATTTCTTTTTAACGGTAAAACTTAAAAACTGTTGAAAAATAACCATTCTATGTTTTTTATACTTTCGATAATTTTGTATAGGTACCGTATGTAATTTTTTTTAAATATAGTAGCTTTAATGTTAAATCGTTGATTGCCATTATCTTTATTAATACTTTAAATAAAAATCTTTGGAATTTGCTGTTATGAAAAAACCTTATCAAACAATGACGTATTAAAGTAAAATAATAAAAATGATAGAAATATAGCACTTTATTGTGTGGATACGTCTATAATACAAAACAATTTTAAACAAAAAAATTATTTTTTTGTACTATTATAAACTTTTTCCATAAAAATTAAAAACCAAATATATAAATAAAACGCTACATTAATTTATTTTAAAGTAAGTAAAATATTTTGTGTTGTAGTTTAAGTCTTATTTTGAGTGTTGTAACACCTTCTCGCGGTTCCCGCGTGCTACTTTGTAATTCTTTGGAAATTAATTTGATCCGCGGCTTTACATGAGATAAATGCTCTTTTCTCTCTAGGGGTTTGTGGGTAGATATTGATTGTATTCTTAATAATGAAAATTACAATGGAAAATGTATATTGACTTAAGCTGATTTTAAAACATTAATAAACAAACTTAAAAAATATCATGCACTACGCTCACTAACTCGATCTATATAACTAGAAACAATAAAATGGTCGCAATAATATAATAAAAAGTCCAACCTTTGCTGGTGTCAAGTGATTTAGGTGTAATTGTAGCACCGTGGCCCTCCAAAGTTAATTTGTTATAGTACGCACCATAACTGAACCGTCACTCGTACCGTTCACTGTAGGTCCAATTACACGGATTGGATTGCTTAATTTATTCACCTAAACTTATTAGAACCACAACTTTGGTTATTCACATGTAGTAGGTTTGCCGGCACTAATTATTTATTCGTCAGTATGCGCCAAGTTTAAACGTTTATTAAATTTACTTAAAAAGTGACACCGAAGGTATCACCCCAATACTTGCTGGGTTGGCCCGCACCGCTAACCTCTTAATTATGGTCGTCCAGCCTCTGACCCGGACAAAAGGACACTCGCTTCTGTTTCTTTCACTTTTGCACAACACTTACACTACCTTAAACCACAGACTTATAAAACTAACTAGACTATTTTAACATTCTAAAAGTTACCATAGACATAAGAAAAAGGCATTACAGTTACCCCCCAAAATTTTGAGAGTATAGCCATTTATCACTATGCGAGTCAAAATTTTAGTTAATTGCTTGTGTTGGTAGCTTTGCACATCATTTCATCATTTAAAATATTTGAAAAATCATCCGAATTAATTTTCGTTTTTCTAAGCACTTATTATATACATTGAATATAAACGGTAAAACACTAAAGTGATCGTTCTTTTTAAAAACGATAACTGCAGGATTGAAAAACGGAGAACTTGAGCGTTCAATTACCCCCCAGTCTAATATGCGTTGTATTTCTTTTTCAACGTCGTTCCTTTTAGAATGCGGAATAGGATAGGATTTTTTGACAAATGGTGTTTTATCGGAAACATCTAATGTACATTCATAAACTGTACATTTCCCTGGTTTATAAAAAATTATTATTATTATTATATTATTATTATTAAATATAATAAAACTTAATTATACGCAATAAAAGTTTTAACTCACAAACAGGTATAAGTAGTTTAAGTTTAAAAAAATTGTCAACTGGATTTATTTGTATTATGCAGAAATAACAGTGTATGCTATTTTTACTACTGCACTCACGTTTTTATGTTTTATGGTAATAATTGTTAAATGTTTCTTTAAATGTCAAAAAAATGACAAAAAGTTATTTAATAATTATTACCTTTTTTATTAATACTAATTATTATTCTAAAAGTTTTAATAACTTCAATGTAATTATAGATACTTATAACTATTAATAGTAAAATACTTAATTTATAGTTTCATGCAATATCTCAATATTTCAAAAAACCGATTTCATGTTTCCATAAATTTCTGTAACAGTATTTAACACACAATTCTAAGCAATATCTTTGCGGTTTGCACTAATCTACACTATTATGGTAATTTAATGATACTTTCTGCTTAAATCAGTTAAGGAAAGTTTATAAGAAGTTTAATGTGTAAAACACATTTCTTAACGAATAATTCATATAAACACACAAAATTAAAAATTATCAGTTTGTTAATAATAAATTAAATATATTATATACTATTTTTGAATTATTACAAACATTTTTTTACATACATTTTGTTTTACTTCCTTCATGTAATTACTGCTGCATGAATCTTTATTTACATTTACCTTTTTAAAATAAAATTTTGCAATAAGTATTTTAAAAGCAATATGTTTTAAGATTATTATTGTGCACAAAAACACATTACACAACTTATAAATTAAAAATAACTTAAATGTAAATATATTTTTAATTGTTAGTTACATTTTATTATAACAGTAATGTACAATAAATTTTAAAGAATAATGCTTAACCGTGTCTACGTTATATTTATCACTGCTATTAAAAGCAAAATTTAAATCAAAATATAATAAATTATTAAAAATATGTTTTTACTGATAGTAGTAGTAGTAGTACTAGTAGTACTAGTAGTACTAGTAGAAATATTCTTATAAATTTTAAAATAATTTGGTATATGTACTATAACATGTTTTTACATTCTGCTAACATGTAAGAAAAACAATAGCAGTAATTGAGTTTTTAAGTAGTAACACTATTTAAAAGCTGTCTACTTTGTCATTTTGTAAGAAAAGTTTTTTACTACATCAATTTTATGTTTATCGCAAGGTGTTACTTTTTTGCAATTCATGCAAAGCTTTTAAATAAGAGCATTTACAACATCAATCAATCTGGCAAATTGTCGGTTATATGTGTGATCAATATTACGTTACCTTCTTTAAAAGGTTTTATGTCATAAACGTTAAAAATTAAAAAAAACTGTATTAACAAATTACTAAATTCCAAGTAACTATTTAAATACAATTCAAAAATGCTTCATAAATTAAAGAGTTTTAAAACCTCTGATTTATATAATACATTTACACGTTTTGAATGTTATTATAAACACTTTATTAAGATTTTTCTTTAATTAAATAACACATCACCTTAGGATAATAATTATTGTTTCCGTGGATTGCATTATTACAACAATTTTTCATTCTGCATAAATTCTGTGTGTAAAATAGTTTATAAACTAAGTTTTTGTTACACGTCGTAGTAAACATTTTTAGAATTTGTAATTTGTTTAAAGCTTTGCAGCATGTTTATTAAGTTGTAAGATGTAAGCTCTATGATGTAAAGTTATCTGTAATTAATGTAGTTGTTCTTATTCCATGTTGTTGACTCAAAGTTTACGTAATTTATATAGGACCTGTCACGTGATATGCGCAGTACACGAAATTGAAATGAAGTATATATTTTAGACATAAAACTTTCACCATAAAACATTATTAAATTATTTTTTTGGGTAAATGGTGTATATTTATTTAGAAATACAATTGCTAGCTTTCGAACTTTGTCTAAGTTCTTCGTCAGGCAAAAATTTAAATTAATTTGACAATTATAAAAACTAAGGTAACTAAAAACAATAACTATAAGGGAACTAGATAATAAGTGCAAGTATTTAGCTACAGCATTCGCTCGAAGGTCTAAAGGAAAACCACCATAAAAACTCTAGACGTAGCTTAAGTGTCAATGGTGGACAAATTAAGATTAAGAAATAACAGGTAACCATGTGTCAGAAAGTTCGTAACCACTGTCTCTATTGAAATTGTTAGAATGTTTGATAATTTCAATAGCTTCTCTAATCTTTCTTGATTTCCAGTTCTTTGTTTTAGAAATTGTTTTAGTTTTCTCAAACTTTACATCATGAAGAGTGTCAAGTGCATGTTCGGCAATGGCAGACTTAGTAGGTTGTATTAAACGAAGATGTCTTTTATGTTCTTTTAATCTCGTATCTATAGTTCTACCCGTTTCGCCAATATATACCTTGCCACAAGTGCATGGGACTTGGTACACTCCACAGGTATTGTAAGGTATTTTGTCTTTTAAAAGATTCAACAAATTTTTAATCTTAGTAGTAGTATTATAAGCTACTTTTATCTTATGTTTACTTAGTATTCTTCCAATTTTGTCACTTATGTTGGAAACAAAAGGTAGAATTACAAAGTTTTGGTTAATAGTTGAATCATCTGTAACAGTAGGTCTTGTCTTTGGTCTAAGAAACTTTTTAATTTGTTCTTTATTAAAACCATTTCTTATAAAAACTTTCTTAAGGTGTTCTAATTCTTCTTGTAATTTTTCTTGGTGACAAATTATTGTTGCACGATTATATAATGTGCGAATCGTCCCAAGTTTCTGAGCTGGGTGATGATGAGAATTTGCGTTTATGTATTGATCTGTATGTGTTGGTTTTCGATAAACTGAATGTATTAAAGTACCATCTAATTTTCTTTCTATTTTTACATCAAGAAAATGTAAGGTACCATTAATTTCTTTTTCAATACTAAATTTTATGTTAGGATAAGAAATATTTGTAGTTCATCTAAACCATGAGACCAAATTGCAAAAACAGCATCTACATATCTTAGCCATAATTTTGGTTTTTTTGAGGCATATTTTAAGGCTTCTTCTTCAAAATATTCCATATAATAATTAGCAATAGATGGAGAAATTGGTGATCCCATTGCTACACCATCTATCTGTTTGTAGTATTCACCATTAAACAAAAAGAATGATGTTGTCAAACAATGTTCAAATAACTTTATGGTATTATTATCAAACTGTCGTTGTAAAAGTTGTAAAGTATCAAGTATTGGAACTTTAGTGAACAACGAGGAAACATCAAAACTAACCATTAAATCATTTGAAGATAATTTCTGTTTACTAATTACTTCAATAAAATGTTGTGTGTTCTTTATAAATGAATTACTCAAGCCAATATAAGGTTTCAGTATAGCATTTAAATACTTAGAAAGTTCATACGTTGTCGATCCAATGCAACTAACAATGGGTCGAAGAGGAGTATTTGGCTTATGTATTTTTGGTAATCCATAGAACCTTGGTATAAGAGGATCTTGTGGTGTCAGTTTCTTTATGGTTTCCGTTGATAAATTACTTTCTTTTAATAACTTTGTTGTTAATAATTTGAACTTGTTATTAGGATTTTGAAGAAGTTTTATGTAAGTGGTGGGATCATTAAGTAAGTCGTTCGCTTTGTTAATGTATTCATCTTTATCCATTAACACAGTAGCTTTTCCTTTGTCGGCTGGTGCAATTATAAGATTAATGTTATTTTTTAAATCTTTTAATGCTTGGTATTCTAAACTAGTTAGATTCTTCTGTGGAAGTTTCGCTCTTTGGAGTATCCTGGTAGTTTCAAATCTGATCTCGGCTGCTTCACGATCTGAAAGATGGCTGATGCTGGCTTCAATGTTGGAGATAATGTCCTCAACAGGAATTCTTGAAGGAGCAACAGCAAAATCCAAACCTTTAGACAAAACAGAACGAGCAGTATCGGATAGTTGATAAGAGCTTAAATTAACAACCAGCTTGTCATTTTTATAATTATTGTTTTTATATGAATTGGTAACCTGTTTGTTAAATAAATTATTAAATTTACCTATCTTTTTAGACCTGGTACCATTTTCATGATTTTTCAATCTGCGGTACAAAAGATCTTCAAGATATTTCCAGTCATTATTTGATAATTGATTACGTAAACGGATTTCCAAGTCATAAACTTGTTTATCAATTTCATAAAGTTTATTTCTAGTAGTATTAATCACATTTCGTAGGAGGGTTAAACTTGCTTTTTCATATATACTTGACACTCTTCATGGTGTAAAGTTTGAGAAAACTAAAACAATTTCTAAAACAAAGAACTGGAAATCAAGAAAGATTAGAGAAGCTATTGAAATTATCAAACATCCTAACAATTTCAATAGAGACAGTGGTTACGAACTTTCTGACACATGGTTACCTGTTATTTCTTAATCTTAATTTGTCCACCATTGACACTTAAGCTACGTCTAGAGTTTTTATGGTGGTTTTCCTTTAGACCTTCGAGCGAATGCTGTAGCTAAATACTTGCACTTATTATCTAGTTCCCTTATAGTTATTGTTTTTAGTTACCTTAGTTTTTATAATTGTCAAATTAATTTAAATTTTTGCCTGACGAAGAACTTAGACAAAGTTCGAAAGCTAGCAATTGTATTTCTAAATAAATATACACCATTTACCCAAAAAAATAATTTAATGAAGTATATATTCTTACCAAATGGAGAATGTTCTGATCTAATAGCCAATTCACAGTTGTTATTGCTTTTGCAATAAAATTTGTGTTTTTGGTTAAGTTTAAAATCTTTGATCACTATTATAGTGTATTTTTTAAGATAACTTGCGCAAACTCTACAAGTTCTAATAAATTTCAGTGGCTTGATAAAATGCACACTGGAGGCACGAAACGTAGCTAAAAAAATAAAATGCTTTTTTATGCTTCTCTTAACTAAACAGTTTAAATTATTTATTGTAATAAAATAGAGGAAGATAAAGAATTTTACCACGTAAATCAAATTTCTTATCTCTATCCCAATTATCATCTTGCGTTCAATCGACATTGCAGAAAGTCTTACGTAATAACATTTTGAACATTATTACTAACTGTGTCAAAAGCAATCCTAAAAAGAACTTGACACTTCAAGGCTTATTTATTGAGACCTCGGTGACATCTACAAAGAAATTTACCAAAAAAGAAAAAAATGTATCGATATACTATATTAGATATATTTTACATATTTAACAAAATCAATTTACTTTAGCAAAGTTAGGAATTATATAAATTTAACAAAAACTAATTACTGTTCCTCAGTGTATGTATTAGTAAAACGGGTATAACAACTGTGCCAAACAATATTAGGGTGTTCAAGACATAAGAAGGTTTTACAACACACACAACAACAACAAAATTTCTACAAATGTGTCGTTTTGGACGCATACAAGAAAAACATTTTTCTCTATTATTGTTACTACTGCTCTAGTTGTGTTTAGGTCAGTGCAAAATTTTCCGTCATCTTGTTTTTTTATTAATTCTAATGCTTTAGATGTAAAGGCTTATGCATACTAGTAGGAACATCGGCTCGCTCGCTTGTTATTTGCTCCGACAGTAACTGGCCTAAAATATTTTTAATAAAGAATCGACGTAGTATTTTTACATTTTAGTTGAACATGTAAACAGTTTGTATGTTAAGCCCGACGATATTCAAAACATCATAGAATATAACTACTAGTCATTTTCTGCTGTTTCTAGCTACATTATATGTACAAACCATTTGGTCTACAGCATCTACTCTTAATTTAATTCTTTTCTAATATTTAATAATTTATAGCTTTTGGTTTTTTGAATTTACTACGTCATCAAAATGCGTACCTGAAACTAGAATAACGTTTTTTCCTTTTTTGATACATGCAACACAAGTGTGCAATCTTCCGGCATTAGTTTCTTAATTCTCTGCATCAAACATAAAAAAAAATTGATATCAATTAAGTTTACATGGGATGTATTGTCTAAATGTACACTTGCCCCAAAAGCCTGCCAACATCTTGTCTATAGTTACATTTTGTTCTAGAAAGTTGTTTTTTTGCATTATTTTACAAATAAAGAAAACATTTTTTGAACAACTGCTAATTTTTTTACTTTCAATCGTTGCAGACGTGTCGCCTTGTCAACCAATTTTTACTGTTGTAAAGAAATCTAAATCTACGCAAAGACATTGTAAGTCTAAAGAATTCAGTTGCCATCTCTTATCCATACATTTTCCAATTCTTTTTGCATTTTTTACGCTAAGTCTGACAAGTGGTGATTTGCGCAAAATATTTTGTTTCTGTCTTCTGCATTTTTAATGAACAAGTTTTTATCTCCACGTTGTTACTTTTCTATAAAAAACATTTTGTATTTTCGTATTCATCACCTTCACTTTCATTACTTGCGAAATTTTCTGAGTGCACTGCAATTTCATCCATTTCGCTTTTGTTTTCAAACTCGTGTCGATTATTTTCTTTGACAGATTCAAGCCAAATTGTTTGAATTTTTTCTACATCTTTTAGAGTATTAAATCAATACCTTTTTTGCGAACAAAAGTAATTAAAAAGAAACAGAAGGTGTTATAAGTTTTAAAGGCGAAGTTGCGGTATCAATTATCTAAATGTATTTCAAAGCTAATACCAAATATTGAGTAGAGCTAAAGTGCTATACCACATTAGAGTAAATTAATGTCTAAATCATTACATTCTTTTTTGATTTTACGTTTAATAAGAAATTGTATATTAAAACATTTGGTCCTGGCAATCCGGCGTCACCTACAATAGCGAATCCCACAATGCATAACTTACTTAGCACACAGAACACAATTTCGATTCTAATAATCTCATTATTTTAGATGCAAAAAAAAATTTAAAAAAACGTTTGGTTGCAAAAATAATGCGCTTCAATACACAATAAAATAAAATAAAAACAACGATATTAACAATTTAAGTAATATTTATAATAATTTTATTTTATTTATTTCTTATATTTTCCTTGACAATTAATAATTCTTAATTATACAATACTTCTCAATTATTTGTTAAACGTTTATGTTCTTTGTATAATTAAAAATATTAATTATTGATATTTTCATGTATTTATTTTTTATAATTTAAAAAAAAAGACTGTAGTTGCATAAAGTTTCTCATGCTTTTATTTTGGTACATTGTTCCACTTTAAACTGTTTTTAAGTTCTATGTGGTAAAGTTGTTTGTAATTTAGTTGCTATTATAAGTTCTTGACTTACAAATCCTAATTAATTTTAGTAACTTGATTTGATGCATGAAGCGTAACCATACAAAAAGACTAAAGTGGTATTAAACATTAACACTAGGAAAAATTGTTTAATGTGATATTAAAACCGTAAACAAATAAACATTTGCAGGCAAGATTAATTATTCTTAAAATGAAACGACACAAACCATTTAAAGATTTTTAGATCACTGTTTTGTTTGTGTCAATATTGATCTTAAGAAAAAATGTATGTTAACAAATAATTTTATTAAATCAAAATCTATACATATAACCAAATCTTAGCTACTTTAAAAAAAACTGGTATGGTCACACAACTTTCCTATAAGAAATTTTTCATATTTTTTATTTTCAGATTGAAGAAAAATATCTAAATCAAAAGGATATAGAGGATTCAGAAAGCTTAGGTTTATAATTTTATTTGTTTAAAAAAATAATAGTAAAAGTACTAAGTATTACACATTAGACAATGTTTAGACAAGATTCGAATTTAGATTATATTTGTGGATTCATTTTAAATTATAGATAAAAAATTTATTAAACTGTTAATGTTAGAATTGTTTTTTATTTGAATAAATTGTTAGAAAAAGTTATCTCTATAAGAAACTGTTAAAAATAATTTGAATAATTTACATACGTACAAAATTATATAAAACATACTGCTAAAAATGGCGGATACACCCACTTCTGGTTCCTTTATAAAACACATCTTTTGATAGAACCGAGAGAATATGACAAGCCAGCTCTATACCAAATTTCAAGTTACTAGGTCTTTTAGTTCGAGAGTTATCGTGAGTACATCGTACACACACGGACACAGACCTCCAAAATTTTTTTGTCAAAAATACATTTTCCGATTCAGGAGACCTTGAAACGTAAAATTATGCAAAAAAAATTTTCAAAAAAATTGTGATCGCTACTTTCCTTATAGGAAAGTAAAAATGTATAGTAACAGAAATTGCCCTGTTTGAAAACATTTTTATTTGATTACTATGAAAAGTTTGTATAAGTAAATTAAGTATAAACACGGTAATAATATTAACAAGTTTTAATGCAGTTTACTTACATTTGTATACAATGTTAAGAACATGTTATAATAAACGGTTTGGATTAAAATAGAATTTATTTTATGTACTATATCAATGTCACCATTCAAATCTTAGAATCAACTTAAAAATTACATCTGAGCAACAAATAATATTTAAACATAACGTACATTAATAAAAAAATATATCAATAATGATTATTTCACTTTTACGGTTTCTTGATTTATTTCTAACAAAACTAACTAATTATTTGAATTAAAATTTAAATTAAGTAGTACAAAAGTAGCAACTATACACATCGTCAAAATGATTGTTTGTACAATCAATTTGTAGTTAAAAATTGCTAAACGAGAATTTATGTACATTTGTTTTAATATAGACCACTATAGCAATAAACTTTACTTCTTTAAGTTCAAAAAATAAATAATTCACGCGCTAGAAGAATTATGAGAGGTTGTATAAGTGTTATTTATTTACTTATTATTTCATATTTTAGGTTTTAAAAGTTGTCATATTTTACTAAAATTTAAAAGTTTTAAATAAACAAATATGCAGTATTATAACTGCAAATATTATACATCTTTTATGTTATATTTTGACAACAAAATCTAACTTAAAACATACATATACGCTTAGACATATTTCAAATTAAATTTATACTATGATTAGTTTTTACTTGTTAAAAAACATTTTGTTTTTTTAAATAGTGTTTGAATTTTAATATATAAAAACATAATTTTAAATTGTAGTTTCTTGATTTTATATTAAATATTTTTATATTTTTCATTATAGTCTTTTTATTTAAATTCTCAAAAAAAGTGTTACAAATAAACACAAAATTTAATTTTGATACAGTTATAAACTAGTCGTCTTAAACTGTTTATATTTATATTTACCATTCTTACAAGCATTTTATAAAAAAAAAGTTTTAATGGTGAGTTGTAGTATCCAAAAACCTCCAGTTCCTCAGTTAACTAAAGCTAAAAGTTGTACCACCTGAAAGTGAGTAAATCGACCAACATTTTATAAGTAATATTTTAACTGTCAGTTTTTTGTAGATAATTTAAATAAAAGATTGTTTTATAATTATTGTTGTAAAAAATTATTTAACATGTTCTATATTTTTTTTAGAATTGTGAGGTAGGTATGACAATAATTAAATACAAACTATAATATATATTAACAAATTTGTTTAAATTTATCATAATAAAGACCAAGAAATAACCCTTTTAGTTTATAATTAAATTGTTAGATGCTATCCCTGAACGTTTGTTACGTTTATAACAAAACTATAAAATGTACCATGCAATTTCTTAAACATTTTGTACATAATATTGTTTTTGTATCATATTTTAAGTTGGCGAGAGTACTTACTATTTAGTAATTTTCGGAGAGGAGAAAAAAACGTCATTTCATATTTGAACAAGGCATTGAAAACCTCGTGCAGTGCTCAGCGAAGTGCTTGAAAACTTTCTAACGGACGCTCACTTTCCTTGGACTAAAATGGTGCGTTAATTATTTTTTCTATACGCTTTCATCAGGGACGTGTAATAGGGTACAAGTTGATATTCAGGTGGCAAATTGATTTATGTGGTTTACTTACTTCCACCAAATCGTTATATCAATTTTCAATAAAAGATATAAAAACGCCAAAGAAATGGTTACTTATTTTTTGCACCTAAATTGTTGTATTAAAATTCAATAAGAGATGTAAACCCCCAAAAAACTGTATTCATCGACACCTGTACAACATCGTCATCGGAGTCGCGGAACACCTACATTTACTACCTTCTCGTAGTAGCATATTTTCTGTACTAACTTCATTATAAGTTACTTGCTTTGTGTGTTTGCGAATGTACTTATTAATTCTAATTTTAGTTTTACGTAGACGTCGACGTGCAAGTTAGACCTAATCCACGAAGTATCGCGGTAAGTACGTTCCTCTATTCTTTTACTTTTATTATATCGTTCTTAGTCGCGTCTAAGACGATTGTGCACGTGATTAATACGTATTGTTGCAAATATAATTATTTTCTGCAATATTAAATGTAAATTACATATGCTGCAGCTTAAAATGTTTTCTTTGTAACTCCACCACGGTGAATTCACGGTTGAGGTTAGTTAGTTAGTCCTATTTTTATCAATAATTGCTGTTACCTTTCATATGTATAAAACTATAAATACGTTAATGGTTTTTTTGGAAATTAGACGTTGTACAAAGATAATTCGTAACTATTTATTTTTCAATATTTTGCTTATCAGTTATCAGCTTCATCAGGAACTACAATTTCAGAGAGAGTGTAGGGTTTGAGTTTATTGTGAAATTTTGGCAAAATTAAAACTTACCTTTTCTTTTTTCTGATTTGGTGTATTCTTAGTGAGCAATTAAAAACTCAAATTGCTTACATAAATCTGAGTTACAATATAAACACTCTTTCAAGGGATTTAACACGGATATTATTGTAGATCGTTTTAGGAAAATGGTACGAACTGCTCAGCAGGTAGAGTTGAATAAATCATTTACACATGCTAAACATTGTACTTAGTTTTTTTTATTTTTGGAGAAGTAATTAGATTACAGCAGCTAAATAGTTAAATAATTGCTGTAATCTTACTCTTCCGAAAACAAAAAATTAAAAACTTATAAATACCGCATAAATTATTTTTTAACATACAAACTCGTACCGAACTTACTACATTGGTAACTGATTTCAACGGTGACAATTCTTCTTTTACTTTACTCTTTTAAATGCTTCAGGCGACATAGAGTTGGTTAAGCAAAATAAGTTTTATCTTGTTTTGCGAAAATAAAGAAAGAGGTAAAATCTAAAGTTTAAAAAACTAATTTTTTCATTGGATTGCATTTTTCTCAAGCGCTTCACTTAGTTCTCAGGTTAAATCATCGAATTTACAGCAGAAAAACCTGATTCTACTTCATTTAAATCTGAATCTGAAAAACTTGCATCCGCATCAATCTCTTTTTTGGGAGACAACTTTTCTTCTGTGTTCAATTTTTTTATTAGGATTAAAAAATTACGTGTAGTTTTCAACGTCTCTCACCAACAACTGTTTAATTGTACTCTAAAACTTCTTGCTGGCAAAGCTTCACTTCTTTTCCCCACTCGAACCTAAAATTTAGATACTTGAAAAGATGTGATACTTCTTAAAAAAGAATTTTCTGTCTATTACGACGAACGTTAATAGTACTGTGTGACGTAAGACACTGTATTACTAAGATAAAAATGTCTTCCGGGTTTGAACCGTGTCATTGCTGTTGTAACCGAAGTTGCCAACGCTAAGACATTCTTATCTTAGTATAGATTCCGGCCGTGGAAGCCTTCGCTATTACGACACTGTATTAGTTTATTAAGAGCAGCATTTACCAAATGTATCATCGCGAATTGAAAGTTATCCAACTAACATCACTAGCAGGACGCAGGAGGTAAGGGGATATTTCAGTAACAACTTCGGGTTTCGGATTTTTTTCAATACTCATCATAGTGTCATATATCAAGCATGTTACTAATGACATCTTTATATTTCAAGATAACTCAGTCTGATAAGCACTCGAATAAGGAATTAAACAGATAACGCTGAGAATATGTGTTTGTATAAACATAAATACGGTATTATACATAAATAAAATTAGTGCAACTATTCGCATACAAATATTATATTCCAAAAGTAAGAATGTTTAGTTTCTGTTTTTATAAAAACTACTTTCTGTAGTGGACGTGGAAAAAAATCTATATGTAGATATGACATAAAATTTCAAAAACGATTTCAGATACGAATTTGACCTTTTTCGAAAACTGAAAAAAAAAGTTACATCTACTACAGCTACTAACACGTACAATGATTGTTTTGTTTACTACATGTAAAAATGTTTTATAATTCACTTCGTTGTAGGTAATTTACTCATAACGACCTGTCTTGCAAAAGTGATACATATTATAAAATCAATTTGACAAGTAAATAATTTAATCGTCAAACTATTTATTATTCTAAACTACTAGATATACTTGTAATAGAAACTTAAGTAATTGTTCATTTTTAGTTTGAATTTTATATAAAGCAAAAAATAAAATCTTGTATACACCACTAGCGTTACTAGATGATTACGCCCTTGGTACATAAATAGCTATTACAGTCTAGACTCTAGCTATACTGTAACAAACATTTATATTCAGCAATTCTTTATTGAAGAAAACGGCACTAAATAACGAAATTAGCCAAAACAAACTTGTTTTTATTTTTGATGACATTAAACGTCACATTAATTATATATATCATTTTTTTAGCAAAACAAAAACAGATTTCAAAAATTATAATTTAATTTAGTTATAAGTTATAAGTATTTACACGAAATGACTTTTTGAATTTGATGTGAAACACAAAATCTATTAAAACTGCACCGACTTCAAAAAGTAATTTAGTGTAAATAAAAATTTCGTCGTTCAATTGTAACTAAATTAAATCATTACTTTTTACTTTTTAGTCCATTTTATTTGATGCATGTTTTTGAAGTCAGTTCTTGTTTGTTAAAAAAATTTTATTTTTCTCTTGTTGGTGAATCAAATATAATTAAAAAAAAACAAAAATTGATTCGTGTACAGTTGGTTCAGTAAATATTGGTATCTTCTTTCACTCACTGTAACCTTGAAAATGTACATCATTGAAGAGTTTGATGATTTTCTTATGGATCTCATCATCAAAACTTGACCAAATTGAAATGGGACCACTCCCGAGATTTAAGGTGGTTGAAAAGCACAATACTTTTGCAGCATTTTTTTGGGTAATTCGGGCCACAGTTTTTGAAAAAATATTGACACTTTATCACAAAATGCTTTTGCATTTTTGAATGTTTTCCTTGTTCGTTTGTCCTCACAAAAAAATTTTCAAATACAAAGCGTCATTTTGCAATCGAGTATTGAAAATAACTAATTTAGTTATGTGTAATATCAATTTTTCAATACTGTCAAGTACTAATCATTGTAAGTCAACTGACTAATATTTACAGTAGTTAACTCAGATATTATATACCAACAACCTTGTTTTATATAACCAATGAAATGATATAGAATTACAAAAAAAATTATATGAATAGCGGCAACTGTCTTAGTAAGCGTTGAAAATTGCAGCTTGTTTATTATGTGCATCGCTGTTTATCTGATTTTATTCTTCTTTATTCTTATTATTATCATTTATCTACCCATAAATACATAATTGTTGCTTCGCTTAAACAGAGAATTGTACCAGCACAAATTCACCCCTGTTCGCTTGTTAGGCCATTTAAAATGAATTTTTTTTTCATAATTTTTTTGTTGGATTTTATGATCTACAAGTTTCTCTTAAATTCGTACTTTATATAGTTAGTATATCTCGAAAATTTTAACAGAAACAGGTTGTTTACAAGTATTATGCCGAGACTAAAATTTAGTTAACAAGATAACTGAAAATAAGGAATAAATGCTGATACATGTAAATATCTGATTTACTCTGTTACCGGTCAATTAATCTCTGTAAGATTTCTATTAAACCTAGAATTTACTAACTCTGGAAGAAGTTTTTTCATACAAAAATGAAACAACTATTGTTGCATTTTGGTATTCCAAAAGTCTTTCTTTCGTACTATTTTTCCCCTTATTATTTCGTGTGGACTCCAAATTACAAAAATACTTTTTTTGTTATTTCTAATTATCATTGGACTTGGTAATAATAATCGTGAAGATTCTCGATATTAACGCCTTCAAAAACCGGGGATCTAACATCATTATTTTCTTCGTTAGTTTTAATTTCTTATTTAGACGAAGTTGTATCTGATACAAATAGTTGCGATTAGTGATAAAACGTAAGTCTAATGTTAACAGTAGAATTGATGTAAAAGCAAAGAATTAAAAAATATATTTATAATTAAAAAAGTTAGTTAGATCACAAGAAATTCATCAATAAATTTTAACGCATTTTTTTATTTCTAATAATCAAGCAATTTAGATTTTTTCAGAAAACTACATTTGCAAAATTTATAAATTTATATAGTTAAACATAGTTAACTTATTGCAACAAAAACACATATAAAAAAAATAATTAACATTAATCTAAATTAAGTATAGTATATATGTATGTATAAAAAATAATAGTTTTATGACAGAATTTTAAAACATATTTTTGTTCAAACGTACATTAAACCATAATCGGGTTCTTTTTTTAAGCTTCTAATTTTAGCAAGAAAGGTAGCATTTTTATTTATTTTAGGTATTTTGTAAACATTGATCGATACACAATTAATTAGCATATAATTTTAATTCTGTATTTTAGAATTTCTAGATAGAATTTATTTACATGTTAACATGTTTAAAAGTTAACCACAGAGAAATTTAACAATAAATTTAAATCTTTTTTTTTACTTCTAATAATAGAGAAATTAAAATCTTTCATCTGAAATATACTAAAAGATGCGTCTATGCTGGCCAGATCTTATTAGTAGCGTGATGAAAATTCGAAGCTATCAGTTTCTGTAAACATTACAGATAAGTAAGTTTACATGAGCTCAGGTTTAATTACGTCTGCAATCTGCATTAGTTTTACTACTCCATTCACTTCATTAACCGATGGTTCCCGAAAGAATCGTGTCTTAGTTATGCGCACCTAGAGTAGGGATGGAGAATCTCGTAGCGTTTGTAAAATACTAACAAAAATAGTATTTGTAGACGTTTACGGTTTTAAATATTTTAGATCTAATTGTTACGTTATCGCAGTACACTTTTTTTTATATTGTTCACAAAATGTGTAGCTACAACGTGGAGTTCGATTTTTTTAAATATTTATCTTAGTTGTTTTGCACTGATTGATAAAAGTTAAGCATTGTTTTGTGTGTTCTTTAACAGCACGTAGCTTCAAAAAAAAACTAAAAAATTAAAAAAAAACTAAGCTCCACGTTCTAGCCACATGCTTTCTGCATGTCTGGAGAAAATTTCAACTCAAAAGGTTTTAAAATAACTTTAAAAAATGTAAAACGGTAAAGGTCTAAAATGCAACATTTTTAGATAGGTAAATGCCCGCCTTAAGTCATCAATTCATTCGGATATCTACAAATGACAACAAAAATCTGCAGTAAACAACATTTGTAACATATGCGGATTTTCTAACGTTATTATACCAGCTAACTGCACTCACGTTAGAACTTTGTTTCCTGGGGGTAAACATGCAGAAATTTACAAAAATCATAAACTTTGATTTGAAAAGTTGTTTGGTATTTAGAAAAGAAGGTTTTCTGTTTTATTTCTAATTAAACAAAAAATTAATAAACAAAACGTATTAAGGGTTATTAATGCTACAACAGTTTTACATAATGCGACTTAAAAAATAATAATTTTAAAAATGCTGGAAACAAACCTGCTAAAAATCTAGCAGGTGTAAAACATGACAATTTTGTGTTTAAATGCATTAAAAACGCAATTATATTTTTTTTAAATTTGCATAAAACGCAAAAACATTTTTTTAAAATAAAACAATGTGATGATTGCTTAGACAGCATTTCGAACTGATTCTCTACAATAAACTATCGTTGTATAAACAAATGCCAAAACCACTTTAACGTTGCGGTGTCTAACTGTGTGAATGCACAAAAAAATCTAATATCAAAATTTTGCAAACCTGTTGAAACATAGTGTTCTCTATCATTGTCCACGCTTTATGGTACAATGTGTTTTGACGCGACGTTTTGTGGACTAATGTGTCCACTTCCTTAAGGCACTGTATTTAATAAAAAACACAACATAATTAAACAAGAGTAATTACAACAGGTAATTAGAGCTAGTATATGAAGTAATTATAAGATTATTTTTAAAAAATTATATTTTAGAGTAACTAAAACTAGTCGAATGTAAGAACCAAAAAAACAAAAAACAAGTTGCGATGATTTGCCAAATACAGCATAAAGTAAAATGTAAGTAAATAACGGGAAAAAAACATTTAAACATCACAAAGACCAGAAAAGCAACCATTCAAAAATGTTGGCACTGAAACGTAACAAAATGAAAACTCGAGGTCATGACGTTTTATCGATAAGATGTCTAGTGATAAAAATCATCTCAAAAATAAATCTTTTACTATATTTAAGTTTCACATCTAAGATCGTAGGGCCGCTAAAATCAAAAATTGTGACCAGTATTAATATGATGCAAAACAAGACCAAATTCTGCTTTTTTATTTCATTTTCATATTGATGATTTCTAATCCAATTAATAGTATTTTGTTCAATTTGCCCGATATAAAATTTATTGCATTTCATGCATTCATTCTGTATATAACATTGTGTTTGTTGTATAATTTGGTTGTATCTTTTGTTATAGAATAAAAAATGTTGTAAATAGTGTTCTTATTATAGGTCGCTATTTTCAAGTTGGTATCTTTATTTCTAATTAAGGAATGAATTTTTGGAAATTATCCAGCTTTTTATTAAGCGGGGAGTGTTCATCCTGGATAAGGTAAATGCACTTACAAAATTGTTGTATGTGTGTAGTCATTAAACAGTTTGATTTGCATCGTTTTAGGTACACTATACGCTTATGTAATGTGATGTAATGTGACTAGTTTTTGGTAGATTTTTCTGGTGTTGTGATGACTTTGTTTGTGGTATGGTTGTAGATAGCTTGAATTGCATTATGCCATATTGATTTTGTTAAGGATTATCTCATAATAAATAAATTCTGAACAAACCTATTCTGTATCTAACATTTCACACTTACAGATGTAATTTAATTCCTTGACATAATTTCCTAAGTTTTAAAACATCTACAAGCAGTACAGCTAACCATGCTTTAGAACAGCTTATAAACCATTAAAGTTGCAATAATTTACAAACAAAAGAATAATAATAATAATAAAAATTCGTTAGTAATGTATTAATTGCAACAATTTTTAATATGAAAAATGTATGAAAACAACATTATTTTTTGAATTTTTTTGTTTACTTACTTTTTTTTTTAAATTTTAATCAATAGTATAGGTTCTTTTAGTAATTAACAGATTATACTTATTTACTTTTAACATTTTTCTTTCAAATAAGTCAGGAGGGTTTGCCACAGATTCTGCAGCAGAGGAGTGAAGAAACAAGAATCATTTAGTGGATTTATAATTCTTTCTATTATCTAAAATAAAAAATAAAAATAATTAAGCAAATGTATTAAACATTTTTATCAGTAAACGCTTCACGGCTCGTTTTTCTTAACTTGGTCTCGTGAGCTAAAATGAACCCTTATGAAACTAGTCTTTTAATATACTATTTGATAACCATCATTGTTGAATAAACTGACATTAAGAGCTTAAAACGCGCAGTTGCCAAGTGAAAACAAACACTACCGTAACCACCGTAACATTATCAGTACAAACAAATTCGTAACCTCATGTTTTAAATTATTTTTGTTAATTTTTTTATTCTATTCGCTTTAATTTATTTTGAAACTATAACACTTTAAATTTGTGTTATTGTTTTTCTACCAGCGATTTATGTATCAACTTGTTATGAAAAAAAACTGGTTTTTAGTTTTGGTTTGTAATTTATATAAATGTTTGACTAAAACGTATAACAATGAATGCAGTATGCAGCGTAATAAAATAGTATAAACATAAGTATAAATTTACAAACGTCTTTTCGATCAAAAAAATTCCTAAATTTAGATTGCTAAGAATACAAATCTTGACTTGCTTTATTGTTTAAATTAAAATAATCAACCATAAAATAAGCATAGTTTACATCAATAAATTTAAACATATATTTTGATTAAATCAGATGACTGCTTTGTAAAAAAATTGCTTACAAAAATCGATTTCTGTTTTTACCAAAAGTCTACAAATGATTTTACAGAAAACAATTTTATTCAAAATAGACTCTACAGTGTTTGATCTTAGTTTCGAACACAATTAAATTAATCAATTTTTCTAATGGGTTTAGAATATCCAGCACTTAAACATTATTTATCATAGATACATTACGTTTATTTAAGTGAAGGATGGATAGGCTTAAAACCAGCTCTCACAAAGAATTTAATTCTTAGTATTACTATACGCATATTTATATAATTTTGTTATAAATTACAGTAATATAATTAAATTATATAATTTGTAAACTAGACAATTTTTTTTAAAGAATACATTTTATCTATAAAACGGTTTGTTTTGAAGTTATAATAACAGAAATAACTGTACAAATAAAATTAAAATTTTTAGCTGTTCGAATCGAAATATTTAATGACAATACTAACATCAAAACAACTTTTTAGATTTGCTGCAATATATATAATAACAGAATAGTTTATTCCTAAAGTTGTTTTTTTGTAAATTAAGAAAATGTTTAATTTTTTGAATATTAAATTTTTTTATTGAGCATTAATATTAGTATAATAAAGTACATCTAAGTGATGTTAAAGTACAGTTTTAATTTTGTTCGTGTTCATACATTTATTTATACTTTTGTTATTTATTTAAAAAATGTTTTAAAGTAATACCAAGATATAATAATATTAAATTGAAAATAAATTTAAAAATACGAAAATTTAAATTATAAGTTTAAAAGAAATTCATATAAGTAGTCGCGTGTAGACATTCGCTATAACAACGTGACATCGGTAATTGTTCAGTAACTAACAATTTTCTCTACAAAAATATGCATACGGGTTACACAATTAGATATAAGAGGAATAAAAACTCCTACCTTTTTGTAAGATTTATTGCAAGTTTTATCAACAAAAAAAATAAAATTGTGATAAATTATTCGATAGCGGCTCCGTCTGAAAGTAAAAAAACAATTTTATTAAAAGCATATTTTAGAACGTAATTCCAGTAAAATTACAATTTAAAAAAATGTTATCTATTTTTATAATGATTTTTATTGTATTGTTATGATTATGATCATTGTTCATAAAATTGCTAGTAATTATTATGGAATGTTTTGCATTTCAACAGTATTAACTACGTCAAACTAATCAAAAATAGTAATCGTTTAAATAACGTGTACTATAGCTTAAACTGTTAATTTAACTGTTTTAGAATTTTGACTAATAAACTTATCCGGTTCTAAAATAAAAAAAGGCAGCATTCAACAATATAAACAGTATAAAATAAATGAGTTTAAAATTAATTGAGATACATACATAACGGTTTATGTACTTTTACTTTCTGATTTATAAAACAAATTTTTAACTTTTCTTAAAGTTTTATGTAACTAACTTAAGAAGCGGCACAATCTCATTATTCTTTTGCTTCTGGCTTATGCTTAATTAAAGTTTAAAAGGTCTTAATAAATTAAGCTACAAACGTCAAAGTCGTAACCTTAACACACTTTTCTTGTAAAGCACAAAAAATTTCATATTAAAGTTTTTTAAACTTTCCACAATCAGGGTTTAAACTTGTTTATACACTACAAAAGTTGTTTCAATAAATATTTTCTTGTATTAAAAAGGTAATCTACGGTATTAATATTTAAGCAAGTTTTGTTTTTAAATTATAATATTTTAAATTGCTCACTTTTAGTTTAAAATTGTATTGAAGTAAACACACTGTACATTTTTATTTAATTATTTATATGAAAATTTTTTAAATGATTTCAAATTACTAACGTCCCAGTGCAGATGCTATAATATTTTTTAAACATAACCAATCACTTAATTTTTACAATTTATGTTATTAGAGGTCGTATCGATATTTATTGCGAGGTACAGATCTTGATTTCTAATCGAACATGAATTGCATGAAATATTTTTTTTGCTAACTGAAAAACACACTAATTCATAAAAGCATATCAAATAAGTAAACTATATACTTACTTTTTCAAAAAAATTATAACAAAGTTGATCTAATTATTATCTATCTATTTATTAGTTTTTTAATTTTCTTTTGTAATAATTAATAATTAAATGATTTGCAACAACTAAAAATTACGATAAATAAATTATACTTGCTGCAACAAACACACCATTTGCTTGTAGCAAGAGTATTACTCTTTTTGCCTGTACTCAGTAATGTAACGATTACGTTATCTCTCGTAAACATACATCGTATTTTTTACACGCGATATAAATATAATTAAACTTTTAAATACATATATTTTTGAGCTTGTGAAATTAATTTTTCTCCTAACACTAGCAAACTACATAATTTTTTGCTAATTTAGATGATAATTAAAAATTAATACCTAGATCAAAAAACAAGAAAACAAAAAAAAACAAACGCTTAAAAAACATTGCTTTTTTAAAAAACAGAAAAATAAAAAAAACTAAATATTTTTCAAGTTTAATTTTTATATTAACTTACATTGTAATGTTTATATACTACGCAAAAAAAATATATTTAAATATATTTTTTTTTACTAGTTATAAAAAAGTTCTAGAAATTTATGTTTTCATGTGTCGTAGAACTGTAATTTAATTTTATCCAGAATGTAATTACTGTGTCATATAAAAATATAAATATGTTATAGCAATTGTATTTGTTTACAATTATTTAACAAATAATTGATAATATTTGTATAATTATAGTTTGATAAAAAAACAAATGTAAAACATAACTCATAAATAAAACTAATTGGTACTAAATAGTTTGCGTCATAGCATCGTTAAGTTTAGTATTCATTTCAACACTGGTTAAATTAATTACTAAATAATTTCACATTTCACAAGCTTACAAAAACTTAAAAAATATGCAAATTAATTTGAAGGGCAACCGCGGTTCGTTTAAGTATGTTTAAAGCCATAATCTTTTGTTTGTTACTTTTGTTAACATTTTGCTTTCTAATTACCTCGTTGTTTTAGTTTTTTTAAAATTTTACGTTTTCATATATATTAAATTTTTTTTGCGTATTTGTTCATTCTTTTTTTTAACTCCATGAGAGATTAGCAATCTGCCCGTAAGCAATAAACGTTTTTTTGATTGAGTAAGACACGTAGATTCTCACTCCAGTGAGTGTTCTTTATAAATATATCTAAACCATAAGTCAAACGTGTATTTGTCTGTGCAGTCTTAACTTTAAACTTATCTAGGTACTGAAGTAAGATCTGATGGCCACAAACGTTTTAACTTTCGCACTTTCTTGACCTCGCACACGTTTAACTGATTTGCTAAACGTAAGGATGAACAAACATTCTTTCACTGTATTTTGCACTGAAAATATGCATAGTTTCCTTAACGGATTTCAAAGGAATGTCGTGTAGAATAACTTCGTTGGAAACGATGGCACGCAAGAATTTATTTTGAAACCTCTGCAAAATGGTGATGTTGAAGTTGCTAACAGTTCTCTATAACTGGATACCGTAAGTCCAGATTGGTTTAAGAATGGATTGATATAGCAGTAGTTTATTATTCAAAAATAATTTAGACTTTCCGTAAAGTAAATGTCACATGCAAAGACTTGGTTTCATTAACCTTAATGCGCCGTTTTTTTAACCAATCTTGAATTTTATTTAAACTTGTTTAAATGTTTCGCTAAACCAAAGCTTTGTTAGTATGTGATGTTAAAATGGCAGTGTCATCTGCGTATGTTGCTACTATAGTGGTATTTGTTGTTGGTAGATCCGCCGTATACAAAAGATGTAACGCTAGGCCTAGTACGCTGCTTTGAGGAACGCCCGAGATTATAGAATATAAGTTAGTGTATTCACTGCCATGCTTAACTAAAAAGTGTGTGTCAGTTAAGTATGATTTGAGCATTAAGTAGTGAGGATAAGAAAGAAGCTTCTTAAGTTTGACTTTTAATCCTCTGTACCATACCTTATCAAAAGCTTGCGATATATCTGAAAATGCAACAGAGCAGTATTTCTTGGCGCTTAGATCTCTACTAGTTTGATTGGCTAGTCGATGTACTTGCACTATTGTTTTATGTTTATTGCGGAAGCGAAATTAATGTTTTGGAATTATTACCCTTTCTGCTATTATTATATTAAGTTTTTTAACGTATAACTTTTCAAGAAGTTTGGATAGCATTAGTAATAAGCTTATGAGTCTGTAGGATTAAACATCTTCAGACTTTTTACCTGGTTTGAGAATCATTATGATTTTAGCATTTTTTTTAGATGGCAAAGTAGTTCAAATTTAGAATTGCATTAAATGTGTAGGTTATTATGAAAGTTGGGCAAAACTTTAATTCAAGTTTCATTTATGATTAAAATTTAATCACAACTAAATCAATAACGGCCGCTTGCACCGATATTTTAATGTTATACTTACAGGTAAGTTACATATAACAGCCATAAAAACAATTGTTACAAAAATTAATTCATTTGATAGTTGTCAGCCTAGTGTTTTGACGAATCATTTAAACTGTCGCTTTGCATTGAGGTGCTTGGGGAGACAGTAAATGGCAGACATAGTTATTGGTCGATGCTCTTCTTCAGTGGTTACACTAGTAGCTTGTAAAAAATCTTTAGTGAGTTTTTTTCTCTTTTTATATTATCTCAAATCAGGACCGCAATTCCTTCAGGTTCTCTGTCACTCGAGTGATTAGTATGATATATTTTGTATTTTGGAATCCGCATATAGTGTTTATTAGTAAACTGTGTATCAGAGATCATCATAATGTCTATGTTTTTGTCATATACAAATGGTTTAAATTTTTGAGCATGTTGCTGGAAGCCTTTAGCATTTCAATTAGCTATTTTATATTTAAGATGTTTTTCCGTTAACTAGTTTGTTTACAACGTTAGCGAATAAACTTATCATCGTACTCATTTGTTCCATCAGTTCACTTATTATTCATAAAGTTTAATCATATTGTTGACATGATAGTTGATTGATGGCATTACTTTATTATTTTGTGTCTTTTTGTTGTTAATTATTTGTACATTGTTCCAGGTTAAACATATTGCGTTGATGAAACCTGTGACTGTAGCTGTAATTTTTCTCTTAGAGCAGAATATAATTTTTGTTGCAATTCTTTATGAACAGAACACTTACTATAATTGGAAGGATGGTTGTCATCGCAATTTACACATTTCAAAGCTGGCTTGAGCATTTTCCGCATTTATAAGTTATACGGCAATATGTCTTAGTATGTCTATAAGCCTGGAATTTGGTGCATTGGGGGACTATCCTTTTGGCATGAGACGGTTCACATTTGATGCTGCTGTTTCCTATTTTATCTAGCTGGCTTGTTATTTTCCTTATGCAAAATGTCTATATAAAAAATTGGTAAAGGCTTTTTTGTGATTGGATGTTTTATACTGTGTATGTCGTGACCTTGCTCAGAAAAGCTTATTTTTATGGTTTCGATGTTTGTATCGTGGTAAAGTTCTCTCAAGACAAATCAGAATGTTTTCTCATTTTTTGGTCTAAATGTGTGAAACTGTGTTATTCTGTTATTAAGTTCTTTAACTAGTGTTTTAATGTGTTTGCCCTCAGTAACTTGTACTTAGTTAATTCTAAAACGGTCTATTTATTTAAACTTGAAAATAGTTGGTAAATATTTTTCTGCTATAATTTTGTATAAATTTATTGTAAGCATCGGTAGCAGCGGCGGAGACTTTATGAGTGCCACTGAGGCACTTTACAAACGATTTTTCATAGTACTGGGCACTTACAAAATTATCGCTTACCATATAAATGTGTATATATTTATTTTTGTTAAACAATAAAATATAGATGCTAATTTTTTCTCAAAGATGCAACGCTCTTCAAAGCTTTTGAAAGTCGTCGCCGTTAATTAGTAATAATTTATATTTAAAATATTTTTTGGTTGCTATAATATACAAAGCAAAATCCAGAAATTTGTTCATTTTTAGGTACGCAACATAATTAGTAATATGATTAAAATTTGATGGCAAAACGATTTTATAGTTTAAATTTACTATGACATGAATAATAGTATATAAATGGCTATAGAGATGGAAACGTTGAAAGCTAATTTTATATCCGCGTAATTCAGATGAATTTTGAATAAACCGCGTAATAAAACTACAACGTATAACATTGTAAAGTAACAATATTAATTTAAGTGTGAAAATGCCACCAGAGAGAATGATTAAATAGCCGTTTTGCCCTTTTTAAAACTCATTTGAATTACGCGGGTATAAAATCAGCTCTCAACGTTTCTCTCGATAGCTATTTACATATAATTTGTAATGTAATTATTATTTTTAGTAACTAAAAGCTACTTACTGAATAAAATCAAACAAATTTATTGTAACTACAGTAAAAAAAGTTTATTTAAAAAAATTGTACAGAATCTTATGTTACAAAGACATCATTTTTAAGAAATCTAGAAAAAAAGCGTCAAACTAAAGCTGCTGGCATAATATAGTTGTACAATGTTGAAAAAATTATTACTAAGAAAAATAACATATAAAAAGGAAAACATGAAAAAACAATAATCTATACAAATAACTGTTTTAAAACATAATTTTTGTTACAAAAAATGTTGTATCGTCTAATAAAACGAAATAATATTTGAATTTGTTCTTAACAATATTCGAGAAAACGAAGATAAAAATAAAGCAATAGTAAACAATCAGTAAACTTTGCTCTAACTATAAATAATTAAAAAAAAATTGATTAATAAAATTACAATGCAATAAAAATTATAATGGTTTGACATTAAATTTTCATAATGAACAATTTTTCTTAATCAATCAATAATAAATAGTATTAGTATCAATTACAATTATAATCCTATTATTTCATAATTCCATTATTTACGTTAACGTATTTTATTAAGTTAAAAATTAATTGTTTTAATAGAAGATAAACTTTGTGTATAATAAACATATTTTTAATTAAGTAATTGAAGTTGAAACAAAAGCTTGAATTTTGTTAGACGGTAACTAATTGAATAAAAACCGATACATGATAAAGAAGAGAAAACGTTATTAAAACATTTTCGTAAATTTTAGCATGGTTACGTAATTAAATTTTATTAACAATATAAAAGTTGATTCTTTTATATAAAACGTTTTAGTAAAATGTCTAATATTACCTACGGTGTATCATCATAATTCAATCGCAACTTTAGGGTTTGTGAAAGACATTTATAGAGGTATAACTGAATAACTTTTTCTATTTCAAGATTCAACTTACTGTTTAAGCTATTTACAACTTAAATTATTAGATTATTTTCAGAAAAGTTTGTAAATTTTACTGTAATAATTAAATTAATTATTTAAAAAAATCTAAAATAAAGTTTCATTATAAGCAGGTAATGCATTCATATTTATAATTGTTAATACTTGCAAGTATTGTTTAAGGTAATAATTTTGTATCTACTATTATCTAATCTAATATGGTTGCATAAATCAATTATTTTTAATATAAAAATAATTTGTAATTAAATTAAAAAAAAATAATTGTGTATAATGCAATATTTTTTACATACAAAGAATATAATTTAAACATTATTTTAAATAATTGTTATTAAAATTTTTAATAAACAATTAACAACATTTTATTTTAAACAACAGTATTCATTTGATAGTATAAAATTAAAAACGTTTTTAATAAACTAAAGTTGCAACTAACTGTATATAAAAAATAAATATACTAACACGTTTATTAACATTTTACAACAACATTAAATATATATTTTTAAATTAGTATAATTTATTTATTTATTGTCAAATAGAAAATATGATTTCTAAGGTTTTTGTAACATATTCATTAAAAAGCGCAAATAAGTTTAAACTAAAGTAATAAAATATGTTTTTCTAATTAAAACTATTTCTCTAAAATTAACTTCTTTAAACATTAATAAGTAGTAGATAAACAATTATTGAAATCAAACAAAATCAATATAAGTAATATAGAAAGCATTTGCAATCTTGTTTTGTAGAAAATAAGAATGATAATTAAGAAACGCTTAAAAACAGACATACTTTGTGAAACAAAAATAAAAACTAAAAGTTTACAAAATTATTTGTATAAATCAAGATTGCAGAAGAAAATAAACAAACCCCTTTGTGATAAAAGAAGAAAACAACAAAGATAGTTAAAAAATAACATCGTTTATGCAGCAAAGTAAGTATTTGAGTACGTGAAATAAGCAAATTATAAATAAAATGAAAAAATGAATCTTGGTTTTGTAAAGATATAGATAAAAAAACAAGAAAAACATAAGACAATCTGCCATGAAACAAATACACTAGTTAAAAAAAAGAAAACGGTACAACATAATAAGGAAATAAAAAGTGACTTTGCAAAAATTGATAAACACAAGAATAATTAGTTATCATAACGAGAAAACACATCTAATTATCATGAATTCAAAAACTTTGAACATCAAGGAGTTTAAATTACTGGCTCAATTGACATTCCTTTGCCACTGCAGAGATCAAAATATCACAACCAGTTTTGTGAAAGTAAAACACGACATCTGAAAAAAACAGATACAGAACATCCTCAAACGTACAATTACAGTGTTTCTAAGGAAACGTATTTACGACAACACAACACAATATTTTGGTATCCAACCTTCTGAATCGGGACATCTAGAACCCACTAATCAGGATTACAATAGGCAACGCAACTAAGATAGTAGAAATATCAACGGAAATGCATAAGAAAAATTTTGAAAAACTGGAAACAACCTAAACTTAAAGAAAATAACATTTAAGACCCACCAGGACAGCCACCAACTTTTCTAAAAACACACTGGGCAATCGATCAACGGTAACACCTTCTAAAGGAATAAACCCTAGCGTCAAAAACTATTTCAAAAGATACCTTCGTCAGCGTTATCAAAACTACAGTTAAAGCGCTTTCAGTGCATCGACAAGATAATGCTACAGTTACTATAGATATAGTAGGCTACATCGCCAAAATAAACGCTCTTTTGAAAGACCCCACCTACAAGCAGATTACAAAAAATCCAAAAAAAGAATTGGAGAAGAAGGTCTCAAATACCATCAAAGTATCTTTGATACCAATAGCAGAGCAGAGAAAACTATTACCTTTAAACGGCAGAGTCATTCTTCTCTATGGCTTTCTTAAGATATACAAGCCAACCATACTTTTTGACCGATTCTCAGCGTAACAGGATCAAACACCAACAATCTAGCAAAGTATCTATGCAACAGTCTACTGAAGTTTACCGGAAAATCAGAACTCAACCCATTTTATTGATAAGATACGGAGTATAAAATTGGCTTTGATTTTATTTCCTTCTTCAACAAAATCTCTATATACCAAGCTTTAGAACTTTAGTAAAACAAATTCAAATACAAAAATGTTTTATAATCACCACAAAAACATAAATGATTGCGTACAACAAAAATAATTAGATTCCTTTAATAAATGTCATAACGATTTTTCGGGAAACTGTTAAGTTGGTGTTGAATTAAAATCATTTCTTAAATACAATGTAGAAACAATTTTGGAAAGTAAAATAAAATGATGGTTTTGAAATAAATAAATTATTTTTCTTGAATGGCATTTATTTAATCAAATCTCTTAGAATATCGTTGAACATTTTGCTATTAAGTTTTTATAATTAAAGCTCTCGGCCATTGTACACTACAGCGGTTTACTTGTAAATTGCTTAGTTAAAGTATCAAATACGTACGTTTTTTAATGTTTAAAATTTCAATAAGTAAATACTTTTTTATGCAAAACGAATATGGCTTTACATTTTTTTAAATTATAGAACAAAATTATAGATAACTTGTTAAGTTGAAAACCTATGTGCATCACTGCAATTGTTTAAGTACTGAAAAAAAAATTAAAAGCATCATAATTAAAGAAGAAGATATTTTTTACATATAAGTTTAATGTTGTTTCTAAGGATTAGGTTTGAAGAGATTCTAATAAGTAATTGTTATATTTCTAACACAAACTTTTAACAACATATCGGTCATATCTCTGCTGTACTGTTTTAACTAGCTTATTTATAAGTTGCAATACAAAACATGATTGCAAAATATATGTATATTATAAGTGATAATCAATTTTACTGTTGGTAAATGTCTAAAAATTTCACAACAAATATTTCAAACGTAACTGTACAAACAATTTTTCTAAGCTGTTTACCTAAGTTTACTTGTTTCTAACAAATTTGTAGGTTAGAATGTTTAAACAGTGTTTAAAAGAAAGGTTTATGCTGGAGTGGAAAATAAAATTTATCTTGTCGTTGTTTTTTGATAAACAAAATTTGATATGTATGTATACACGTAACTGGAAATCGACAATGTTTTTTTAAAGCAAATGAAGTAAATTTATAAGTATGTAAGAATTATTCGTACAAAATAAGTATTGTTATTAGGAAAAAAACTATGCAGGAAATATTCAAGTCTTTAAAGATCAAATAGAGTAGTTCGACAAATTTGATTTCCGTATTTTAAAAACGATTATTTATTTTATTAAGTGTGTATCCTACTCAAAAAGAGTTTTACTATAAACCAAAGCTATCGACAACGAACATTTTAGTTTAGATAGTTAATTACAGAAGTGTACTGGATAACTTAAATAAATTCTTTTGTCAAATTGGATTTAATTATAAAAAGTTATGATAAAAGGAAATT
This sequence comes from Aquatica leii, assembly GCA_035610365.1. NCBI lineage: Eukaryota > Metazoa > Arthropoda > Insecta > Coleoptera > Lampyridae > Aquatica > Aquatica leii. The sequence continues at coordinate 73,767,657 of CM069433.1, forward strand.
GTTGTTTCCTGATGTCGCTACTTAACAAAGTGGGAAAAACATGATTCTACATGTGTGAATAATGAAGAAGACAACTATGACCAAGAATCTACAAGGAAGCAATAGAGATCCAAAAAAATTGGTAGCAATTTCAATACAGACAACAGAAGTTCCTTCCACCTGAAAACATTTGTTGAGAGACATGTCAACTAAAACGTTACGGGCCAGTAAAAATTAATCAACAGTATATGTATATATATGCTTGAACCTAAAAGAAATCAAAACAGTCTTAAAACAGACTCTAATTTTATTTGGTTGTTTTATATTTTCTCTTTATCCGGGACTACAAATTGTGTCTGTTTTGATAATCGTCTCGAATGGTTTAAATGTTTCGGTAACGTTTTAGTATAATATCTTTTTCAGGAATTTTTAAATTATTATAACATTTCACTTGTGTAAACAAAATACTGCTAATATATTTAAAAAAATGTAAATAACTGTCTATTGCTATTACAAAATCTCATACTATCTATAATTTAGTGTTGTACTTGAGAGCAAATAAATCATGACGTAGTGTAAAGTATTCACTATCATAGATAGTGCAGATATTTATACATCTTTGCCGCCTAAATGAAATGCCTGTGTAATCTAAAATTATAATAAACAATTTTGTGCTCATTTTATTTTTGTTTTTATACAATATTAAATTGTTTGTAGTATTTGAAAAAAAAATATTTATTTACGTATAAACTTTCTATAAATAATATAATTTATTTAGTTTTAAATCATTTTTGTTTTTAAATTTATTATCATTAACAAACATTAATTCTATAATTAGACAGTATTAAAAAATTAATAAAGTACAATTTAAGATAATATTTTTAATAAGAATATAAAATTTATTGTGTTTAAATAATTATAAATTATTTTGTAACCATACATGTATAATATATTCTAATTTATACTTTTTTATTTTTTTGGTAAATATAAATTCATCTAACTATGAAGCATAATAAAGAAACCATCGGAATTCTAATTGATTTTCTGCATCTCTTGCTTCCAAACCTTATTCATTCTAAATATAGCATTTTTGTAGATTAATATTATTTATTTTATATACACGTATTTTGTTAATTAACAACAATAAAAAAGATAATTATTATTCTGTAATTTAATTTTGTTTTTTAGTTAATTATTTAGCAAAATTTTATTGCATACAAAATAAGTAAACGTAACCTACTTTCTCTTAAATTTTTAAACGTGTATAAATTGTATTTAATAAACTAAAAATCTCTAGTTTTTATATTGTTTAACATCAAAAATATGTAATTGATCTGATTTAATTACCTAAACATACATATACCGTTTTTACTTATTGTGTTTTTAACACTGCAATAACAAAAAATTATAACAAAGCTGAAACATTAACTTTATTTTAACTTTTAGAATATTAGTATAATAGAGAAAATTAATTACATCTAGAAACAAAGTCTATTTAAACAGTGCTTCTCAAATTTTAATTTAATGAAGCAATTAAGTAGAGAAAATTTATTTGATTTTAGAAGTTAGGTTGAATAATGATTAGAATGTTGTAATTTAATCAATTATTATCTTATTATTTTAACGTTTACATACTAACTTCAACGCACAAAAAATTTAAATTTGCAAATAATTTTTACCGTACATTTAAATAAATAGAACAAATTTGAATTATTCAGAAAAAACTACGCAGTCATAAATTTAATTTAAATTGGTTTTTAAACATACGTTTTCATTCTTTTTCAATTTATCGGAAACACAGTGTTCAGATATAAAATGTGAACAGCACAAGCAATAAATCAAAACTTTTGTGTTAGAACTTTTACAAAAGCTATGTAACTTAGTACTTTTTGTTTTTCTTTTATATCAGTTAAAACAAACTTATTTTTTTGTACATGATTTTATACTAGGTTTTATATGCAGTACAATAGTATCATTAATAACAGTAATTTATGTTTTATTAAAAAAAAAATTAAAGTTTGCAATTTTATATAAAAAGTAGTTAAAAAAGTTAAACGTTAATAAAATACTTTATATTATAAGCGCTATAATATGTTCAAAGTTAAAAACTTAAAATGCATTATATATTTACATTTACATAAAATTAAGTTTTTACTTATTAAAGTATCTATTTTTGTCAGAAAATTTCATCTTTTTAATTGTTTTACATGTTGTTTTTCGGTCAACCAAAACTAAAAACCACATTTAGACTTTCTTGAAGTAAAAATACTAAACAAATTTTAAAATTTTGCAAACTTTTTAATTGTTTTAAATGTTCTTTTTTAGTCAACCAAAACTAAAAACCACATTTAAACTTTCTAAAAGTAAAAATACTAAACAAGTTTTAAAATTTTGCAATCTCAAATAGTACACGCGAACACGTTCTTTAGAAAATATGTAAACTAAATTTAAAAATTTGTGGTGGCAAATCAATCGTCCAATGGCGATTAATTAATTGTGACAGGTACCTTCGTCTGCAAAAGTTTTAATTTGTACTTGTATTTACGTTTACAAATTATTGTGTTATTATTCTATATTCTTACAATTGTTTTTGCGCTTATTATTTTTATACATTAACATCAACAGTTTAAAAAATAACACTTATTTTCACCATTTTGTTTTTTTAAAAATATAGTTAGTAAATCAAAAAAGACTGTTCACACCGAAGCACAAAACAGTAAAACATAAAAAAACATAAAACCGGCGTAGAGTTATTTAAAAAGCTGTTAATGTGTGCAGAGTTTCTGTAAATGAAGCTACCGAACTAACCGCTGCTGTAACCAAAGAAATGACAAGGTTCATAAAACCAATAAACTAATTGTTAGTAAACAATAAGTGTTTTTATTAGAAGTAAACCTTTACACTTTGAAAAAGCATGTAAGTGGTAGCTCAAGCAAAATTGTTTTGAACAATGCCGATTTGCACATCTTAAAAAGAAGCTTTCATAAGGTTAATATGGTAATCAAAAAACTTCCCACAATAAACATTTTATTTCTGTAAGTGCAAAACAAAGTTCATTATGTAGTAGATCAAGTACTTACATCAAATTGGCTTTAAATACAAAAATAGCACGGTCAAAGAAAATTGTTAATGGAATGCACAAATATTATAGCTTGGCAATATATAGCTATTTAAGAAATTTGCAAAAAAATGGTGCTCTAGGAAAAAGCACAAAGCTACCTTTAGCCGCAAAAAAAGCCGCGGTGGTTACCAAAAGCAACTAGACCAAAACACACATGTTCTACTAAACTGATAATTTATGTTCAAATTTTAGAATGCGTAAACAAAATAATTTAATAAACTTGATTTATAAAGTTTTATAATAAACTATCAGTAATTACTAATTTAAATCATAAACGAATTCACAGTAAAATTATCAACATAAGACTAAAGCAGGTAAAATAAAATTTGAGTGAATTTTGAATGTCGAAATTGTATCAACAGTCAAACAGTTGTAAAGATTATTAGGGTTATAAATCTGTTAAGATTAGAGAAAGGATTTATGTTATAGTAAAGCTCATCTCTTTAATGCTTTTTTATAGTCAGTAGCGCATTTGTTTAAGATTAATAGAAGAAAATATTGTAGAATCGTTAAAAAAGAGAGAATTTAATAAAAAGGCATGTCGATTATTTTGCGTCGCGAAATGTTTTTATTGCTGTAATCTGCTGTAAGTTTTCTTTAGATATGGAATTGCGAACGCGACAAACTGTTGAAAAAAATTCAATTGTTAAACTGTGGATGCGCACTTCCAAAGGTAAAATTTCCACTTTGCAATTTTTACATCTGAAAGGATGTGGCAACAGAGCTTGAATCGGGTCATAATCTTAGAAGCTGTAGAACTGTGAACGGCCATAAACCTCGGGTAAAATCCAGTAATCATTTAGTTTAGTTGTTTCATTAAAAATGCGCATAAACTAGTTAGAGTGTGGTAAAGCAATTGTCAGAAATCACTCGATATAAATTGTTTACTAAATCATTGAATGATTTATTTAATCTAAGCGTATTCAATCAAAGTCTGGCTAAATTTCTGAAAGATCCATTTTGGCTCTAAAATTGATTGTATCTAGAAAAAATTTTACATTTATCTGAATGCTATCAAACGTATCTAAGCTAGCAGAAAATGAATCAGTGGACGTGAATCACAATTTTCCGACCTTTCCTTGCATAACATGCTTGTGAGCGCAATATTATTATTTGAACTTTGCGAAGGTGACTTTTTCCCTTGAAAATATTTTGTGTCAAATAAAGTTTGATGTTTTAAGATTTTGTTGCTTGCTTTGTGTTTCTTACCGTACATCACTTGGAAAAGAAAAACTAAGCGCTACCAACACAATTCAAATACCCACTTTGTGAATTATCATACGACTGTATTCTTGTTTAATATGTACCTAGAATACTAGTTATTTGTGTTTTTTTTATTATTTATGTATGCATTCTTGTTTTTGAAAATTGTAATAAACCTTGTTCTTTATATTACGTAGGTAATATTGTGTTTGTTTTCAACACCTTCCGATAATTGCAAAATTTGCGATATCTGTGAATTTTTTATATGTTTTTGTTAAAATCATAGTTATGTAATTTTATAAAGTATACTTTAAGAAACTGCACGAACTTGTGGCTAAACTTACAGCATAAGAATTGCTTGATTGTCAAAATATTAAATATTAAGCAGGAGAAGTACCGCAAAGACTTGATTGTTGTTCCAGATTCGTTAATATTTAAGTTTAACAGAGGAAATTGTCTGACTCATAAAGCATTAACTGTTTTGGTAATATAATGTAGTTAATGTAAGCGAAAACAAATTATACTTATGAAAACCCTATTTTTAACAACACGGACAAATTTATTGTTTTAAATCTGACATCGAGAGCATTTAAAAAAAGCTTTTGTAGATACATGACAGTCTTTAATTTGTGTCTTTCAATTTGCCAAAACAGCTAGGTCAGAATCGTTCTTAAGAAATGTATCATTTGTCAGCCTAATTTAAAAGCGTTGTTTAACTCCATATTGACGATTCTTATTATCCTACAGTCGGGTTCACATAATTTTAATTAGATGTACTAAACTAAAGAAATTGCAATATAAGAGAAACTCGTATTTTACTCATGGACCTCTATAACTAAAACTGCTGTTTGTGCCTCTATAAGCGACAGTTGAACGTATTTAAATTCTGTATTTATGACTTATTTGTAAATTTCGTGGAACTAACATTGTTGCTGTTTTCTTAAGTTTTGAGGAACTTATATTGTTTTTGTATTGTATTCTATTTGAATAGCCAAATGTACCGACTTATTTTTCAAATTTACTACAGTACTAATTGCAAAGAAAGGTTCGTACGTATTCATAATGTTAAAACAAAAAATAAAAGTGTTGTCTTTAAGTAATAAACTTAAAATTGTAAATGCGTTTGAGTTCGGTAAATTGCAAAATAAAATACAGAATGAGTGTGATTTACCAAAATCTGCCTTTTATAAAATTATAAAATCAAAAGATTCTATAAAATTGCAATGCATTTAGGGATACGTAAATATTAAGAGGATTCGATTTTTCAAGTTTCCCGACATTGAATAGTGCTTGTTAGAATGGATATTACAAAATCTCAATACGAACGTTTCTATAGATGGACCCTTGTTGAAACAAAAATCTAAAGCGTCATGAAATAAGTTTCAAAAAACAAACTAGCAAAATAAATCAGTGAACCAAAGCGCGTGTTACTAATGGATTAAAGAACTGCCAAGTCTTTTAGAAGAGTATGATCCAGAAGATACTTACAATACGGCTGAAACTGCTTTGTTCTTCAAGTGTCTTCCGAATAGAACATTCACATTTAAACGCAAAAAATGCCATGGAGGAAAACAAAGCAATGCAACCTGTTACTATTCTTTATGTTAAAACTTTACTTGTTGATTATGCAGTAATACAAAAACTTGAAAGACAAATATATTATTTAAAGATTAATTAAAAAAAGTTAATAAAGCAATAAAAATAAAACAAAAAAAAAGTGCTTTTCATTGACAACTGTACTGCTCATATAGACTTACCGGCACTTAAAAATGTAAAAATCGTGTATATGTAGTACCCATGTTTTGTGATAATTTTTTATTTTGAAGCCAAAATGTTGTTTATAACATCTTTGAATTAATTTACTGAAAAGCTTCTTTGGCGATTTTGTAACTAAAATCTACACACATAATAAAAATTACCGCCTGCACTGTTTTCCATTCTTGAAAATCACACATAACAAAAGTTGTATTATTAAACGCCAGTAATATTTCTAAAGAAAAACATGACACAATGTTTATGACAAATATGTTATTTTTATCTACTGAGTTTCTTTGATTTCATTGCTACAGCTAGTAAGTACAACCAGTTAAGTACATTTTATTGAATTACTTTCTTCTAACAAAGTTACTTTTATCAAGTTGATTTAAGTATCATATAACATAATAGTGACTTACATTATAATAGACGCTGCTTATGTAACTATTATATTACTAATTTAACATAAACACTTTATATTGCTCAACATAAATAATAACAAACTTTAAATATAACAAACATTAAAATACGTTTAATTAAATTATTCAAAATTTAAACAGTTTAGTACGTTTGGTATATGTATGCAAAAGATAAATTTAGAAAAAAAATGAACATTACTTTACTATTTACTTAAATACGATTTTTTTTCTGTAGCCAACAGTTACAGTAAAACATGATTCAACTAAAAATGTAAAACATTATACAGTAGACGTTTGGTGTTGTAACCACCTAAACATAAAAACATTGCGTTAACGTAAACACAAATTTCACACTGTAGAATTAACTAGAACGCTCGGTAACGTAAACAAAATGTACAGCAACTTCTTCTGTTTATACATCTACTTCTAATAAAACAAACTATTGAAGTGACAAAATAATAGTAGTTATAAAAATTATGAAATATCAAAATCAAGAATCTACTACTAAGTTTCTAAAAAAGAAAAACTTCCAATGATTTTCTTGCTGTTAGGTAACGCACTAAGAAAAGTATTTAGATTGGTTTCTATTTTTGTCTGTCTTATCAAATCATTTGTAAAACATCATTGATTTTCGAAAGTAAAGAAAAACAATTTTTAATTTGATGATGCTCTTGTCAGTGCAATGCCGAATGTTGTTAATTTATTAAAAACAATAAATCCTAACATTTTTTTATACATTAGTAATATTAATTTATGCAGCAAAGATAAGCATATAAATAATGCAAATAAGAGGAAAGAAAACAATGCTAAGCGTAAATATACGCAAATGAAAACAGCAACTTGTTTTACTTCTCATTAACAATTTGTATTACTGCTTACTTATAGATGATATTGTTTCTTATTGTGTTATTTACATTTTTGCATTAATTTTTTTACCAATAAAATTATGCTCACTATTGTAAATATTTCGATAATGTGAACACACTTGGTATGGATTAGTTATCACGCGTCTACTGTAACATGCTTGTTATTATAATTAAGTCTTATAAAAATTTAATGCATCTAAATATTATGTTTATTAAATTTATTTCACAACTAATTCATTTTATTAAGTAATAACTATGACATGACTATGACTTACCATAATTTCTATTTAATATGAATTTTTGTTTAATGTAATACATTTGCGTTTCTCACTGTCTTTGTTTTAGTTTAATATTAATTAATATAGTTTTATGTATAATTGTATAGATTATCAGATTAACAAAATTACTTGTATAATTGTTTTTAGGTGCAACAGATAATTGGAATAATTACATAGACTTTTCGTGCATATAAAACAAGTTAATATACACTTTAATCTAATACTACCAACATGCGTTCTTGGTATAAACCTAAACCACTTGAAAAGATATGAAAATTTGTGTGTTATGTAGTAAAAACATTAATTTGTAAAACATATTACAACAATTAGTAGTGTTTTAATTATATCACTAAAAAACTTTTAAAAAATTTATAAAATTTTAATGATTGTAACAAATATACATTTTTTTCTTAATTCAGTTTATAAAATAATAATGAATTACAATTTCACATAAGCAATGCACAAATTTAAGACCTACGTCTATTAAGTATCTAAAATAATTTATAAAAGGAAAAACGTTGCATGTAGTAGTCTGGTATAATTTATTAGACAACAAAGTACACGTTAATTTTTTACAATTTAAAATTAAAGAAATTATAAAACACACAACCTTACAAAAATAAGATGATGTTAATTATTAATTTGAAGAAATTGAGTAAATTAACAATTTTTCAATTTCAACAAACGATTAACGTAGTTGTTATTATATAATGCAAACACAATTTTTTACAAATTATATTAACGAATTGGTTTATTTACAATTAGTAAATGTATTTCTAGTATTCTCGCAAAACTATTAATAAAAATGTGATCAGAAAATATACCAATACTATAATCAACGTCTGACTCTACGTTTAAGATTTTATAATTTTTTATAAAGCGAATAAATAACTGTAAAAAACAGTTTTAGAGTAAACACGATCTTATTTATTATAAGTACTTATTCTAATAACATTCACCATCTATTGTTTTACAGTTTTTAAACGAAATTTTATCAAATAAGTAAAACAGAATAAATCAGTCTCCAGTCCTAAAAAAAACAATTTTATTAAACGTTACATCTACCAAACATTTTTATACAAAAGAAAAGTATTAAGATGATTTATTAGAAAATTGTTATCTTGTGTATTAAGAAAATTTTTTTATTACATTTGTTAATATTATATTATTACTAAACAATATGTGATAGTTGTTCTTGTAAACTAAATGACAATACAATGTAAATTTCAAGGTTTAATTAGAAGAAAGTTAACTTTATTAGCAATTTTGCATATTAATGGTAGTATAGGATTATAAGCCCCGTCTGTCTGTCTGTCTGGAAATGATTAGTGTAATCTCTATGTCTATCGTGTAATACCTGGTCTCTTTAACTTAAATAATTTAATTAAGCTTTTGTTTTTTAATACATTAATTTGCAAATTCCAATTGTTTAACGACAGTAGACTTTTTAAATGTGATGTTGATTCTTACAATTAATAACAGGTTATATATTTATTAAAATTTTGTTGATATTTGATATAATTAAATAATTACCCAAGTAGCAAAAATCAGTTACAAAACGGTTGTAAAACTCTCTTGCAACTTTGGTTTCAGTAAGGTATTTAGTTACAGAATAGTTGCTGAGTCTTTCCTGATACGTTGTCAATACCGGATTTGGTCAGTTGCAAGGCAACTGCAGTAATATTATAACCGTTTTACAACGTGTCTGAAACCGTTGCAATTACTACTTTGTAACTGTTTTGCAGCGTTGCTATAACGGTTTTTTACAAATCATGTTTACCTATTCTGAATCGTTTCTGTAATGGTTTATCATCACGGTTTTGTAATTGATTTGTAACATTGTAGTTACCGTTTACAGCAACTGCTAGGTAACTGTTTTGAAAACATGCTTATTACCATTATTTGAAACTACTTTATAACCGCTTTGTTTAGCAACTTATCCAAGATTTTAGTTACTAACTGCATCATAAAGATTAAAACAAAAGTAGAGATAAAAATATATTAATAAAAGATACAGATATGAAAAGTTACAATAAATGTACACTATTTAAATTTTTATAGTTTCTTATAAAACTAAATTCAAACAAAAAAGATATAATAAAAGAATTTCTACATCTGTTGCAAGTAGGTAGTACCAGTAAACAGGTTTTTACCGCAAATTTTCAAGAAAAGCGGATTATGTCTATTATTTATAAATTTTGTAAATAGTAAATGCATAAATTTTGTTAAGAGAAAAATGTCTTTGTGTTAAAAGACCATGGCGGATTAAGATATTCCTCACATGTTATAGTTTAATGCGTCTACGTAATTCTTAGTTAAATATTTGTATTAGGCTACAAATGCACATGTGCAATTATAATCGGTTCAATGATCATAATCTCGACTGGTTTTTTAAAGATTATAGGTGTTCGCAATGGCGATCTAATTTACACGTTCTGATCACTGTGTGTAATATTGTAATGTCCTTGCAATCAAATTCTATTTTATCCTAGAAGAAAATAAAATCAATTTAAAATTTTCTTACTTATAATTGGCAACTAATTCTTCAACGTTGATTAAATTAGAAACAGTAGTTTAAATGCACGATTAAAATTATAGTAATATAATATACCAATAATAGTACTTACGTAGTTTTGAATTAGAAACACTTTCGGTACTGTTTATTTGATAATGATAATGGACTATGTGTCTTATGAAAATCTCGTAAAATGCACTTCTTCTGTTGTTGTTTGAACGTATAGATTAACACTGTAGTGTAGTTTTAGAAATTCACACTTGTAACTATAGTTTCAAGACGGTTACACTCGAAACCGAAATGAAGGTTTTAATGTCACTAAATTGACACTGTAGTTACATAAGGGTTTAAGAAAAACTTACTTATAACCATAGTTGTAAAACGGTTATTTCTGTAATAGATTTAAAACCTCAGTAAATTACGAAAGTTGCTGCTACGTTGCTGCAACCGTTTATTTACCATAGTGCTAATGTTACTAATTTGCAACTGGTTACAACGTAACCACGGTTACAAAACGTTGCTTGGGTACATACAACATATAATTTTCTTATTTTTTATATTTATTTATTTGTACCGTTTTTTACACTTAAATTAATAATTATTTTAAATAAAAATTAAAATGATAGATTACTATAAAATAAAACAATATTTACAACATAAAAGTTAAAAACAATAAAGAACCAAAGTTCATTAAAGGTTTCATATGCTAGGAGTACTTATACAATAAAAACTATATTTTTTACGTTATTACTTTTTTATTTTAATAATTTTATTATTGATTTTTGTTGCAAAAGTTAAACAATACAAAAAAAACTTTATTGTAGAATTTACTTTACACAAAATTTATAAATTTATTATTGAATATTTACTCTTCGTAAGAAAAAATATGCGTCAGGTAGTATCATAAAATTAATTTCCGGTGTTATTAGTATATTACATAACGAGAGTTGTAAGTAGCTTATTATATGCGTGTAAAAAAGCAACGCGTGAGCCGCATAGCGGCGAGTGTGGCAATTTTACGAGCGTACAACGCTAGTTGTGTACTATACTATAATTAATTAATTCATTTGTTTTCATGGTTACTCAACATAATTTACTAATAAAGCTAATGTGACAAATTACATTTTTTCTAGAACTGAAGCGTATTTTTTTTCTTATTTTCGATATGTAATAGCGATTCTACGCATCCATAACTAAAATGTAAATGCACTCTTTACTTTACTCTTTTAAGAAAATTTATATTAAAATTGGAGCCAATGAAGTGCGCCTAAGTAACGCATGTCAACTACTAATATTTTTGAGCAGTTCACGTTGCAAAAACTTAACCTAACTTTATTCTCGTGTTTATTCAGTTTTGTTCTATCCGTTGTTTGTCTGTGTATCCCTATTCTGTTAATAATTTTTTGTTAGTGTAGTTCCATTTATTAATATTCTTCTTTATTCGGTAGTGTACTTAGTGTAGTAGTATAAGTTTATTTAATTGGTATTGGTTACATTTAATTATTTGTAGATTGTTATGTTAAAAAGTTAGTAGATTAAAATTTTTCGAGTATAAAAATTGTTTTCGATCACCCACCTTTCGTCGGCGATGGTCAATTTTTATAAGAACGCATTTTATTTACTTTCCGGTAATATTTGGTGCAACACAGACCTCTACGCCCAACAAGACTTTCACCATTAAGTTATTTTACGCGATTCCACGTGAATATCCAAATTGATTTTGTGTACATCTAAGCGAAAGTCTATTTGGAGTGAGTAATATTTGTGTATTAGAGGTTTAATTTGATTCTTTCCTAATTGTCTTTAGCGAATTTCCATGTTCCCACACACCTCCTTTCGGCGAAGATAACAAACAGATGGCATATTTTAGTAAAAATTTCCATGGCGTCACGTTACTATAACTTAACTATTCACACCGCCAAGGGGTTGGAAATCTTTAAAATTGCAATTTCTTTTGAGAGAAAAAGCCACCATCAATTGCTACATTAAGTCGTGAAGAAACGCTGCGCATTCGTTATCTCAAATGATTGTATGCTTTGAAAACGAAATTTAATTGTGTTAACGCCGTATGTACGTTTTGTGTTAGATTTAATATTAACTAATGCCCTGCTAGATAAAACGTAACTGTGAGTATTGCAATTTATAATTTTACGATTAGTACTTCGTTGGTTGATTGTTGACCGTACGTATATGTTAATTTAACGCAGTTAATTATAAGATCATTTTGTGCGTCACAAAGTCGTATGCAGTGCGCGTTGAGTCTCTAAGTCTTCATTTTTTGTTATATACTTTTTTGATTTTAAATTTACAAATATAAAGTCTAGGTCAGTTTATTATACGACGTGTTGCCTAATATAGGGCGCAACATCTATTTGGTCCAACCCATGTATTAGCGTCTGGAAAATTTACGTAATTATATTTATGTACCTTCTTCGTCTTTTTTGGAATTATTGTCTGTGATAAAATAAATAAATTTTTTTGTGTTATTACTTCTGTCGTGTTATTTGTTCTTTTAATCTTTAAATTTAATCTTTCATCGTTTTGGCGCCTTTTAGATTTAATTTATAATTCTGCATCACAAAGCCTGCGACTCCTTCTCCGGGGACAATAGTGTTAGCCGTTGCTTATTTTTTGATTACACGAAAACTAGTGTAACAAGATTATAAGTGCAATTTTTATAATAATATCAGAGATCTATTTTTAACAACTTTTATTACTAACTAACAAACTAACCAACTAGACGATGAGATCTTTTTATTTTATGCTTATCTCTTGTTGACCGCGTTGCATGTCCGGTCAGAACAAAACAAAAAGTGCAGGCGGTATGCAGTGCGGCCTATAAATTACGTGTTAATTATAAATTTTTATTTTATATTAATTAGTGTTATTGTGAGAACAATTATTAAAAGTCACGTTCACATTTGCGTTTCCGCTAGCTGTTATGTATATTGATGGCATTTGTATCACTTGTACATCTGATTCCATCCGCATTGAAGAACTAGGCATATTTTATGGTATGGTATCTTCATTTGTTAGTAATTTGTTAGCTCTTTCGATTTTATTAGGTAGACTGTCCTCAACATATTCTTCGGCTACTACAGAACTTCGCCAACCGCCAAGACGCTTCACACTTAGAAAATCTGCTCTCTTAATTACAAGCATAGTGGCGGAAGCAGCATCCCGTGTAGCACTTAGCATCGTATAGTCAAAAATACACTGCCTTTATCGAAAATGCTCCAAATTGGTAGTGGCCGATTGGGTGATTAACACATTTTTCAACTCAGTATGTCATAAAGAAACGATTGCAAGTTGTATGTTGTGGTCTCACCATCACATATTTTATTATGAGGTTTATCCATGAGACATCAATTATTACAAAATTTCTGTCGATGTTTGTTCAGTATTTGCTGCGTTAACATCTACAATGTGATCTTGAATATCAACCGCACTAAGAAGGAATTCACAGAATTCTACAAATCGACAAGCGCCAGAAAGTGCCACGTGATAATTTAAGTTTACTATAAGTATTTGAATGTGTTGCATACAGTTATATAAATATTACCTTTATATGCAAGTAATTTTCATCCGGTGCATTATTAAGAAAAGTAGATATGTATATGTTCCTCACTTAATATACGAGATTTTGTAGGTTTGTGATGTTCTGTTTTACCTTTTAAATAATTTTAAAGTAATGCATATTTTGATATGTCGATATTATTTTTTATATTAAAAGACAATTTTGTAATTTTGAGTAGATACAGTATGCAAATTTCTTTGATGGCAATTGCTTAAAATAAGCTAGTAAAACATTGTTTGTGTAGTTTTTTACTTTTTTGGTAACACCAATTGATAAACTCATTATATGCATCTTCATATCTACTTTTACTTTTTAAAGGCAATAATTAATCGCAAACACTTGCTGTTTCTGAACGAAGTTCAGGAGGAGTGAAATCTATTTCATTTTTGCTATCACTCAAAAATTATGTTCAAAACGTAATTTGCAAAAATAAAAAAATTGTACTTTTTCAAATAAAATTGACGTTTACCTTATAGCGTTCTCTATTAACGCTAATTTGAATTAAGTTGAATTAACACAACCTTCTTGATAAATAAACAAAATTCTAGAACATCATATAAAATTAAATTTTATTTTATTTTTACTTTTTTCTTCAATGTGAAAAATATTGTACAGTTTTCGTTCATTACAGTTCTCTAGCTTTGAGGTCAGGTTTTATTATAGTGCCCTCGCGCACTAAAACACTTGATTACGCACTTATGTTGTAAATTATTACTATTACGTACTAATCATTACGTGACAGTATATACAGTGTGTCCCAACGATCTGGGGGTGGAAGATTACGCCTATACTGTTGATTTAAAAAAATATATTATAACAGATTCTTTTAGTCGACAACGAGGAGCATCTCGTAAAAATATTTTGGTATATACAGGGTGGCCCATTTTCGAGTACCACACCAAACTTGTGTTTTTTTAAATGGAATGCCCTATATATTTTTATATATTTGAATTCTCTGTTAAATACTGAGCAAAATGATATAAAGTACTATGGATCTACGACCAACGGTTCCTGAGTTATTGACATTGTTATGTAAAAAAATGAGTCAATTGAGTAGGCTCCTGTTCCGCCATCTTTAAATATATCGAAGTGAAATTTTGGTATTTGTATTTCTAATATGTCTAGTATTGACTTCTATACTCAAATTGCAGACTCTTTTCTCTACATATACAGGGTGGTCCATTTTGCGCAATGTTATTTTTCTCAATTTTTTTAAATGGCACACCCTATATTTTATTACAGATTTGAATAGCATTTTTTACGAGTTTTCAATAGATACTCACTTTATACTACCTATTCCTAAGTGTTTTTGAATTATTCTGTCTTAAAGTTGAAAATTGCAAAATTTTGTTACTTTTCTTGAATTTGTCACAATAAGGGTCTATAAAATAAATTAGGACAATGAAACAATGGACTACAGAAGGGGAACTATTATTTACTCGTAGAACGGAACAGTATAACCACAATCTTTAAAATGGAATTAAAGAACACAATGAATTATAAATTTTATATTAAATGTTTAAAAATGTTTCCATTTTCAGCAATACACAATGCCAACCGCCTAGTAAAAGTTGTTTGAGTATTGTTAGTATTGTTAGTCTGGTGTAAATTTACTATTAGCATTCTATTAGGTGTTTAAGATTTTTGTCATCTTTTCCAAATATTTTTGTGGCATTCTAAAAGGGTTTACACAAAGTTTTTTTTATAGAAAATTAACATATTAACAAGTTTATTATTTACCTGCTTTTTGGTACTGAGGTCAAAAACAGTTATATGGACCTTGAACAAGAATAAGGAAAGTTTTCTTTACTAATATGCATTTGGATTTCGAATTTCCAGTTTGCAAAGTTTAAATTTTTATATCGAGTTTTAGTGCAACGTAATTGTATAATCACATAAGTGCCTATTAATTTTCTTATTTTTTATTTTTGCATCATGTTTTTGAATATAGAAATTCAAAAACCCTTTTTGTGAATAATTTATTTTAACACAGCGAGTACACCCTAAATTCGATGTTTGCTTAGTTGGCTGTTTAACGTTTACAAAAAACAATTCAAAGAAATTTCAACGGTCATCACTAAGAAACAAAAATTAAAGAAAAAACTTAACTATGGTCAATAGTCAATAAACAACACATTTTAAAAAGTATATTAATGAATATATGCAAAAAACAGTTTCTATAATTTCTTTGAACGTTGTTCTTATTTTTTGAATAGCAATGCCAATAAAATGCTTTTGTGAACTTTTAAAACTAATCATGTTTGAATTTTTTTATAATTTTATTAATTCATACTAGTCGGTAAAAAAACAAACATTACAATATATAGTAGATGTTCTATTAAAGTGAGTAATTAATTTATAGAAATAATAATTTTGTTGAAATTACTGTAAACCATATTTAAATAAAAAAATACATGTCGTCATAGAGTTTCTTCAGAAAACAACATCCTAATGTAACGGATGTTACATACGTAAATCTGTTGCGTTATATTTGGCATACTTTAGAACATTTATGTAGTACCTATGTAATATGTAATGATAGTAATAAGTAATATTAAGATACAATTTTTTGTGTACTTATTTTTTAAAGATGTTTAAAATGTATAGAAATTTTATATTTATATTTTCTTCGCCATTTATAATTTTATTTTTTTAGTATCATTTTTATAAGTAAACGTGTTTTTACAGAATATCTGCAATGTTTCAATACGGTTTAATAAAAACTGTACAATGCGTAGCAAAAAAAACAGATTAAATATCATTTGCAAACATACACATATGTAGTAGGTATATATTTTACAAATGTCTCACAAATAATAGTGGGATACATCCAGAACAGATTAAAAAGTAATACTTCCCATATATTGAAAACAAATATTGAGACGAAAATTACATCTAATGTCTGCCGTATATTAAAAACATATGTTTAGAAGATATTTATAACTAATATTTAGGAAATTTTTAGATTATATAAATTATTGATATAACATTACAATAAATGGCTAATATAAAAAAGTGTGACATTTAAACATTTGCCAGATGTTATTTACTAATATATTACGTACATTTTGTGCTACTAGGATTTCGTTTCCAGATTTAAAAACTTCAGTATATACCAGCAAAGTGTTGTGTTTGCATATTTCTCTAGATTGAGCAAGTGTTATATTTGTGTAATACATAATTTGGAAGCTCTTTTAACACGTATCTTTTAATGTCTACTTTAGTTATAATAACACGTTCCTAATTACAAGTGGTAATTGTAATATATATATTCAAAACTTTAACATCGCTTATAATAATTTAATTAGAAAAATAAAAAAACAATTTTAGTTAAGATAATTTAGTATTATTTAAATATAAATAAATAAATGTAAGACAAATATTATAAAAAATTTTTTTTTTAAATAAATAAATTTTATATAATTGAGTAGAATACATTATGTCACTGGTCGATAAAAATTGACACATTTTTGTACGTTTTTAATACAATTTTAATCTATTATAACATTTACCTTAAAAAATTTTATGTATAACCTAAATATGTGATTGCTAAAATGTAGTTGGGTCAATTCGATCATTGCAAACAGTTGCAGGTCAAAATTTGTAACTATTGCACAGGATAATTTGGTGAGTCTCATAATTCTGATTATAAAAATAATACATATCCATTTCTAATAATCTTTAAATTATTTATTAGATAGATAATATATATACATATATTTATTTGTATTTCCATGTTTTTAATTACTTATATTAAAAAGTATGAATGTTTTTAACGAATATGTACTTACTGCGCTATGCTTTTTCAATAAACAACAAGCCCGAAATTAAATTAAACAAAATTAATTTCTTGCCTACCACTGACCTCATATTGGGGTAAAAACAATGACCACTTGAAAAAACACTAGGAAGATAATAATAAATTAATATAGAAAGTTCCTAATTACCTTATAAGTATAAAGTAATAATAGATGTTCTTTTTTCCAAAGTAACCCGGCTTTTCGAAATTTTTCGAAGTTTTTTAGATTTAATGTAAACATTAACACTTTTGTACATATAATATTATAAAAAAGTAGACATTACAGAAAATGCATTACTATTTATACTTTTTTTAATTTGACAAAATTATTATTCAACACTTTGTAAAACTTAATATAAGACTTCTAGTGTATTTTAATCTATTTTACAATTTAATTAACATTAATTATATTAGAAAATATTACTTTACTACCTTCTACTTGTGTGAGCGGCAGTGTACATGCTATAATTTTAAAAATAAAATAAAAAACTTGAAGCGGAAAATGTATTTGGTTTTGCCTGTTTCCGTATTACAGGTTTCACAGTATGTATATAAAATTTATCGTAGATAGTAAATTATTAGAATAATAAAACAATTAACCAAAAACATCTAGAAAAACGTAGTACTACTTAATCCTAACAGTTCTAATTTAATTAAAAATGTTTTTTCTGTAAATAAGTAATATTTTTATATACACTACATAAACAACAAAATTAACAGAGATTAAACGTAAACGTTATAAAAAAGTTTTACATTAGTGGAGGTCAGATAGTATAGTAAAAATTATTTAAAATTTCTAGAATTCGCAAAGCTTTACAAATTTTGTTCATACTTTCTAACCGTA
This sequence comes from Aquatica leii, assembly GCA_035610365.1. Lineage (NCBI taxonomy): Eukaryota > Metazoa > Arthropoda > Insecta > Coleoptera > Lampyridae > Aquatica > Aquatica leii. Next base: position 73,786,013 of record CM069433.1, read on the forward strand.
AGTGTAAAATTTAAAAAAATGAAGAAATATTTGTTATCCGATAAAGAGTTGATGCTGCTTATATCAGCGCAGTATAAAAGACCATTTGAATACATTACTCATCTAAAGTTCGACATGCAGAGGACAATATTTTAATAAATAATCATTCTCTTGCAATAATGTGTTAATAAGAACTGCTTTTACTTATTAAATCAACAACGGGAACTTTACTTACAGTACCAGCTGCTTCCAAGCAGTGTTTCTAGGTTTGTTAAAAGTTTCGGCAGTAATAGTCAAAATATTTTGTAGATTTTGGAATTATTTCGTAGTTCTCAAATTTAATTAATTTTTACTCTATGCGTGTAAATATAATTTTACTCGAAACTCAAAACATTTACAAATGCGCTAAATCTACGTATGTATTTAACTCAGTTTTATTAATTTGTTGTTAATGTTTACATTTAAGTATAAGTTTAATTATTTACAAGCTAAGGCTACCATAAATTATAATTAATACAATAAAAACTCGTATTTTTGTTGCATTATGTTATCACACTTATCACATTATATTACATTGAGACGCAAATGCAACATCCCAGTAAACTCACATACATATATCTGAAACGTATTATCTGGAGCTCCTTAAAAGAACTATGTTGTAATACTAATTTGTTCACGTGATATAGTATATAGCTCTAACAATATAACAAATACATTTCAGATGTAATAAATATCTCATCTAACGTTTGTTTTGTTCCAGGTTTTGAAGATGTCCACTTTGACGTGTGACAAAAGCTCACATTGTGTAATAACAAGACGAGAGTTATCCAGAATGGAAAATTCTATTAATTTAATTATGGAATGCATAAATTCTAACATTGAGAGTTTGAGCTGTATGACATAATTAATAATTAAGAAGCATAAATCGAACTTAGGTCTACAAATTGGATTCGTTGATGCACGAGTATGGGCTGCGGTTAAACATTCTGAGGAATAAGGCAACGAAGAATCAGAAACATTAGATGACAATTTAAACATTACTCCAACGCAATTGGGATATTTCACTAATTTATTGGTTATATTCATTAGAAATACATGTTATGTACATAAATATTACTTCATATCTAACTGTATTATTGCAAGTATCAATATTTATACAACAAATCTATATTTGATATGTATCTGCGTTTGTTGAATTAATATATCACATTTAGTAATTTAACAATGTCAAAACACAAATACAAAATTGTAGATATCAAATTAAAAACATAGTTTTTACTTTCTCGTAACGGTGGTAAATACTCACGAAAGAATTATAGTAATCAACCTTGACTAAATGGCTAATTCGTTAAATTTATTTAGCTTGACGTTAATCGTCACAGTCTAATTTATTTTCTATATCACTTGATTAAATTGCATATGCCTAATCCAAAGTAGTGAAATGCATATTAGACATGATGTAACATACCCGAATCAACGTACATATATAAAAGTCGCGTGCTTAATCGCCCAAAAATTACGTTTCTACTAAACAAAAGAAAATCACGTTTGTTCCAACAAAAATCCACCTTTTTCTAGTTACAAAAATGTGATAATTGTAGATACATCAAATTATAGAAATTTTTTCAAGCACTCACAATTGTGTCATAACAGCTAGAAATTGAAATTGAGAATAACCGCACCCGAAGGAATTACGGTTACAAACTACGTGTGCTGCCAATCGAAACAATATTAATAAGTATATAAAATGTAAACAAAATGCAAACGTCACAACTTATATAATATATAATGTATAATTGGTGTATTAAACTGCATTTGTGTGTAGGTGTAATATAAGCATGTATATGTTATATTAAGCTAAGAAAAACGTGATCACCTTAGAATTATATACATTTGTAGATTTAACACATTTAGAAATTTTTGAGATAAAAAATATTAAGTTCATTTTTTCCATTTATTCTTTGTAAAAACACTAAATGGGTTTGTATTATATTATTTAATTTTACTTTTTTTAAAATCTGAAGACCTTCCTATTAACTTGATTTTTTATTTTAATAATCGCTACATGTTTCGACTTTTGGTCATTGCCAGGCGTATACTATAATATTAATATCTATAAAATAATATTTTAGTTTAAAAATGAACTTACTACATTAAAATTGAAAAATCAAACTTCAAATATTAAACTTTAAAAAATTTCATTTGAGAGATTTTTGAAAAATAAAAATAAAATAATAATATCTTACAAATATAGGTACAATATGTATTAAACGTTTTAATTATATTTATTAAAAATGTGAATGTTATATACACAATTAATGATTGTCATTTGTAAATTTACAAAATATTCATTTTGAATATTTACTGAATAATGAATTTTAATGTAACAATACTTGTAGAAATTTGTATATTTTACAATCATTCAACATGTTTTTTTAAATATACAGTGAATATTCAGTGTTTTGTGATTTGGAGCTTGCCCGTAATACTAGTAAAATTTGGTAATATTGCCTACCACATACTGTTTTACATTGTCAGAATTATGTAATCTGGCACGTAGTACTTTATTATAATGGTTTAAACAAAAAAAAATTGGCTGAGGTTGTCAACAAGTTCTCTGGTGCAAATATTTTTATAGTTTTCAATAAATTAAAACAATAAAAAAATAATCATTAAAAAGTACACTAAAAAAATATAAAACAAGACACTACTTGCACATAAGTAAAAACAGTATACACATGATTCGACCCTATCTATTATAACACAAGCATTAAAGGGTTCAGGTAAATTTTACTTAACATTGTTTTGTACTGTGTTGTAATGCAATTTTATATTTTAGCAAAACTTTTAAGGTTATTACAAAATTGACATTCGATTAGCACATAAACAATCGTTATTAAGTTTTTTCATTGTAAAATTAAATTGGTTTTATTTTTTCTATTTTCAAGCATACTGTTATTTCTGTAACAATTAAACAATAGCTAATTTTGTCAAAATTAAAATTCTTGTAACAATACATAATCATTTAATCAAAAACATAAATCTATCAAAATTTAAAAAAATAATAATTACACATTTATAAACATCAGTATAAACATTAAATTAACAAAAGGTATCACTACGTTTATTATAAATGCATTCTTGCAGTCGACGAGACATTAGCGCTACTTAATGTGTTACAAGAATTTTTTTGTAACTTAAAGGCAAGCGACTAACTCAGTTTAATTGAGCGGGTTGCAAGTCTCCAATACTAAATTAAAAAACCGCCAAAACAGGTAAATATCACTCCATAGAGATGATCTATTAATCACTGAAAGAGAGAAATTGGCGTTAAAATAAAGAAGAAAAAATAGACCAATAACAAATTAAACAACAAGATTAGTTTCGTCAATTAATATTACAGTTATAATATCAATTAAAACTTTACCGATCAGGCAACACACCTTACCACTAGTTATATGCAATTATTAAAAAAATTCTAAGTGATTAATTTTAATCAAGGATAACTAAAATTCAAACAATTACTTTATCTAAACAAATCAATTATTGACAATTATGAGTTGCAAAAACAAGATAAAAACACAAAGACTCAGCCAACCAAAAATTCTTTGTCATCAGTAGTAACCTTCGTTACTTTATTTTATTTGATTTACGAAAAAAATATGCGTGGTATATAAACTTATGTACAACGTTTCTATTTTATGCCTAAATTTATTGTTAACTGCGTTCAAATGATTGAAAGAACGCGAATGTACTCATACGACAATACATCAAGTTAAAGATGAGCAAAAAGTAAAATTGAATCGATGTGATCTACATTAAGATTACATATAATAAATGTTTTGTTTAAGGCTGACGGTTAACTGATAGGATTAACACAGTAAGTAAATAAGAAAACAACATTATACAATACTATTAAGTAACACGCATGAAACTGACATAATTATTTAACGAATGCACCACAATTACGAAATACGCATGAAATTGATTGACTAATTATATAAGTAATTAAAATTATACCATCTTGATACTTTAAGCAAAGGTGTAGGTCATTTCTTGTCATTTCAGATGTAACATGTAACAAATACTGTGGTTTATATCACAACGTACAATGATGATAACTTTCAATTGTCGTATTGTTCAAATCCTGGGTGACGTCCACTCCCTCACAACGGTATAATATTATAATGTTAACAGTAATTTTTCTATTAAAATTTAAAAGTATAAAACATTGTTTATACTCATTTTATAAAATAAAACAAAACTTTGATGGGAACAGAAATTTCCAGTACTAACAGCTAAAATAGGCAAAATGTCACTTTGTAAAATTTTATAAATTAAGAGAGCAATAAATACTTCTTTCTAGTTTGTAATTCGTAAACCGTTGCTATAACATACTTTGAAAATAAAAGCATTTGCATTTGTAAAAACAATAACCAGCCGAACAAACAACTTAAAATAAAATAGGTATTTTTAATTACCAAAAAGAATTATAAAAAAAATATTAGATTTAAGTAAATCATTTTAAAACGTTACATCTTGGCATTTGTATCTCCATAAAAAATTTAAATTAATGTACTACAATTGATGCTAATAAAATTACTTTTAAAAAATTCAAATTAAAAAAAAATGATTTTAAGTTTGTTATAAATAAAATAAATATAACAATTGTGTTTATTATTTTATTATTAATTATTTTTTATTGTTAAAATTATAACGCATTAAAGAATCGTTTTAAATATGTCATTTAAGTTTATTAACAAATTGCAAAAAATGCAAATATAACTACTTAAATTTAATAGAAAGCTAATAATTTATTTAAAATTAGAAAATAAGGTGTAAAAATTAAATCTCTTTAAAAATACATAGTTTTCGTAATCATTGCGCTTAATGTTATTAGACTACTACGTTATATAAACTATGTCTAACTAAATATTTAAAAATGTCTAGCCTAATAAGTTCTTATTATTTCTACTTCTACTTTTTCATTGTAATATGCAGTAAATCAAAAAAATATAATTAATCGACATTCGAATTTGAATAATTTTTTTTACTAAACATATTAATAACTTAAATGTAATTTTGAATTGTTTTTTAACCGACTTAAAAAAAAGCAGAGTTTTTCAATTCGTCGGAATATTTTTTTATATGTGTTCGGCGATCAAATTCTGATGATGAGATGCATGAGAAAAAAATCAAATTCTCAAACTTACATTGACATGAAATTCTCTTAAACAGTGCCCATTTTTAAGGATTTCAGTGATTATAATTACTATTGTAATCATCATTAAAAAGAAAAAAAAAACATTTTTTAACAAAAAAAGAACCGACGAAAAAATGCGTTTGAAGTTAATGCCAAACACATCCGACTTAAATCCATTACAACTGCCACAGTTAATGTTAAGAATTAAACCCAATCCTTACTTCAAAAAGTAATTTCATGTAAATACAAATTTTTATCGTTTTATGGTAACTAAATTACATTTCTTTTTATTAATATTTATTTTAATAAAACTATTTTTTAATGGTTGTATATTTAATAAACAGTTCAAAATGTAATTTTCAAATAAATAGTTATTAAAAGTACTTAAAACGTACCGTTTAAATAATGTTAAATACTTTTAATGTAGTATCTATACGTGTAACTAGCTACTTTTCTTATCAAGTACATGTACTTGTATTTAGATACAAAAGCAAAAGTACCTATTACAACACTGTGACCTACTAACTGTATAAGTAAAATGTGACTTTCGCTTGATTTTTTTTAGTAAAACAATAAATTTATGGTACAAATTACTTCCAACAAAACATTTTCTAAACATTTTTGTATTACAAACTCATAGAATTTTAATTTTTATATGTAAGCCCAAGTGTAATTTATATACTGTGGTGAAAAGACCCATCATCACATACGGTGCCCTTGTAAGGGGTAAAAGAACCAACCTAAAAAGCAAGGTACAGAGAATGGTATGTTTGTTGATAACAGTAGCAATGAGAACTACGCTCACAGCAGCACCGGGCATATACAACGTGCTGCGTGAAAAAACAATCTTAACTATGAGATTGGGCTTTACAAAACGAGTGAACAGAAAACATTTGCCCGGGCGCGGTTGAGAAAACTATTTGGTACACAAATGGTGCCAAAAATCGGAACGGTACTGATGCAGAAATGTATGGAGACTGGCACCATGGAAAGCTATTTTTGCTGTTTTTTGGTTAAATATGCGTCTGTTTTTCAAGTTATTTCTGTTATAGACTGGTGTGTGGACTTGAAATCATACGTTAGTAGTCCGATATCGATCATGTCTGACAGTCAATCAGCAATACTGAAATTAAAACCGCCAGCAATGACCAGAGTGTTAAGAAAAACCTAATAGCGGATGCGGTAACTAAAAAAGGCACAAAAAGGACATATATCGGAGCTAAACCCGTCGAAATCCCCTACAAAACTAAAAAACAATTAATTTGCAGCAAACTAGCAGCTAAACGTAAGAAAGAATGAGGCACACAAAACTATTCCTTACAGTGCCACAATCAAACACTCAAAATGCACTATCAAGCATGAGTCGAGAAAATTTAAGAACACTCACAGGATTAATAACAAGACACTGTAGCCTTAACAAAAACATGCATAAAATAGAACTGCAAAGTAACCCTTTATGCTGCGGATGCTTGGAGGACGGTGAGACTCCGGAGAATCTACTGTGTAAATGCGAAGCGTATCAAATGGAACGCACGAAGATTCTAGGCAAATTAAAACTAACCGGTGAGGAGTTGAAAAAAGCCTCTTGGAATAAGCTTCTGAATTTCATTGACAAAACTTAACTGCTAAGAGTGTAATAAAACAAAAGTGCACAAAAAGACCAAGGAGACCACAGTGCAAGTACGCTATCTCTTAAATAAAATTTTAAAAAAAGTGTATTTAATTGAAAGGTTTACGATTACATTATTTTTGTGTTACTTAGGTATCTGCACTTGTTTATTAAAAATTATTTAAACATTATTAAATTATTAATAATTTGAAATTATTATCTATTAGTTATTAAATATTTATGAAAAATTTTGTGTAATTGAAGTGAAACTTCTTTATCGGCGTTGGAAAAAAATTTACCGTCACATTTTTCGCTTACGCGTCACATGGTTACGCGTCACATTTTTTATTTTTGGTTACGCGTCACATTTTTTCTGAATCGCAATAGCGACGTGATAAATAATATATCAATAATAAAGTGATCAACAAAATCAAAGGCTTCATTTTAATTCTAATTCCAGTGGATTTTTAACAAAAGTAAGTAATTATATCTATTTTTCTAATACTTGGGTGGAATTAATTGACATAGAGTATAAATTCTGAAATATGTTATTAATTTAAATTTAAAATATTTAAGGTTAACCCCAGTTTCTGATTGAACGATGACATTTAAAATTTAATATATTTAAGGTTAACCTCAGTTTCTGTTTGAACGATGACAATGATAGTAATAATTCTATTTCAATTAATGAAATGCTGTAATAATCTTAGTAGCAAAAAGTTAAAGTGAAATAATTGTATTATTTGTATTTATGTCTATTATAATAAAATCCTTTTGTTTAAAATTTATCTAATTTTAAATTTAAAATATTTAAGGTTAACCTCAGTTTCTTATTGTAACTATCGGTCAATGTATATGATTTCATTAAAATAGTATTTATTAATTAATAAGACTGCTAATTTAATGAACATCAATTAATTGATCTACATGCAACTTTTCAGAAATTGGTTAAATAAAGTTAAATTAGATAAAGTTTAAACAAAAGGATTTTATTATCATAGACATGAATACAAATAATACAATTATTTCACTTTAACTTTTTGCTACTAAGATTATTACAGCATTTCATTAATTGTAATAGAATTATTACTATCATTGTCATCGTTATTATATATTTTTGTAATAAATGGTTTATGGTAACTGAAATATGAAATTGAATCTACAAAAATTAGTTAATTGATTTACAAAAATTTGTATTCATGTCTATGATAATAAAATCCTTTTGTTTAAAATTTATCTAATTTAACTTTATTTAACCAATTTCTGAAAAGTTGCATGTAGATCATTTTGCGAAAAATAAGGCCATAAAGAAGTTTCACTTCTTACATGTGTACACTAGTACACGCCCTAATTTTTATTTATTAAGCTAATTAAGCTGAAGCAGCATTGCATTGTGAAGTTAGGCGTTGTAATCATGTTAAACTCTGTGATCGATCGTAAAATTTGGAGGTTGTGATTAAGCGGGCGTTGCAATCACTGAGAATTTGGACGATATGACAATTGCATATTATGATTGTTTTATGTTATGATCAGTCTCCAAATAATCGATTTTAATCGGTTTTCATAAATTTAGTAGTCGCATTAAATTTAGTGTACAAATACAAAAATTTTAAAAAAGACTATATGAAAATCAAAATGTATAAAACGAAAATTTCGTTATCATTTTTCTTAAAAATAGATTAGCATGTATATTAGGTAAACTATAAAAACTTGAAAAAAAAAGACTACATAATTTATTTAAGAAAAAAGTTTGAATAAAAATGAAATTTTAATAAAAATTTTTAAACTTTTGACAGTTTTAAATAATTTACGAAAACTTTATTTTGTAGAACCTAAAGTAAAAAATTAATAAGAATTATAAAAAATTAATTATATTGATAAAAAAATCATGAAAATGGTACCAGGTCTAAAAAGATAAGTAAATTTTATAGTTTATTTAACAAACAGGTTACAAACTTATATAAAAACATTAATTATAAAAATGACAAACTGGTTGTTAATTTAAGCTCTTATAAACTATCCGATATTGGTCGTTCTGTTTTGTCTAAAGGTTTGGATTTTGCTGTTGCTCCTTCAAGAATTCCTGTTAAAGACATTATCTCCAATATTGAAGCCAGCATCAGCCATCTTCCAGATCGTGAAGCAGCCGAGATCAGATTTGAAACTACCAGGATACTCCGAAGAGCGAAACTAACCAGTTCAGAATACCAAGCATTAAAAGAATTAAAAAAATAACAATAATCTTATAATTGCACCAGCCGACAAAGGAAAAGCTACTGTGTTAATGGATAAAGATGAATACATTAACAAAGCAAACAACTTACTTAATGATCTCACTTCTTCAAAATCCTAATAACAAGTTCAAATTATTAACAACAAAGTTATTAAAAGAAAGTAAGTTATCAACGGAAACCATAAAGAAACTACCAACTAACTAACCAATACTTGATACTTTACAACTTTTACAACGACAGTTTGATAATAATACCATCAAGTTATTTGAACATTGTTTGACAACATCATTCTTTTTGTTTAATGGTGAATACTACAAACAGATAGATGGTGCAGCAATGGGATCGCCAATTTCTCCATCTATTGCTAATTATTATATGGAATATTTTGAAGAAGAAGCCTTAAAATGTGCCTCAAAAAAACCAATATTATGGCTAAGATATGTAGATGATGTTTTTGCAATTTGGTCTTATGGTTTAGATGAACTACAAATGTTTCTTTAATACCTTAACAATTGACATCCTAACATAAAATTTAGTATTGAAAAAAAAATTAATGGTACCTTACCTTTTCTTGATGTAAAAGTAGAAAGAAAATTAGATGGTACCTTAATACATTCAGTTTATCGAAAACCAACACATACAAATCAATACATAAACGCAAATTCTCATCATCACCCAGCTCAGAAACTTGGGACGATTCGCACATTATATAATCGTGCAACAATAATTTGTCACCAAGATAAATTACAAGAAGAATTAGAACACCTTAAGAAAGTTTTTATAAGAAATGGTTTTAATAAAGAACAAATTAAAAAGTTTCTTAGACCAAAGACAAGACCTACTTTAACAGATGATTCAACTATTAACCAAAACTTTGTAATTCTACCTTTTGTTTCCTACATAAGTGACAAAATTGGAAGAATACTAAGTAAACATAAGATAAAAGTAGCTTACAATACTACTACTAAGATTAAAAATTTGTTGAATCCTATAAAAGACAAAATACCTTACAATACCTGTGGAGTGTACCAAGTCCCATGCACTTGTGGGAAGGTATATATTGGCGAAACGGGTAGAACTATAGATACGAGATTAAAAGACCATAAAAGACATCTTCGTTTAATACAACCTACTAAGTCTGCCATTGCCGAACATGCACTTGTCACTCTTCATGATATAAACTTTGAGGAAACTAAAACAATTTCTAAAACAAAGAACTGGAAATCAAGAAAGATTAGAGAAGCTATTGAAATTATCAAACATCCTAACAATTTCAGTAGAGACAATGGTTAAGAACTTTCTGACACATGGTTACCTGTTATTTCTTAATCTTAATTTGTCCACCATTGACACTTAAGCTACGTCTAGAGTTTTTATGGTGGTTTTCCTTTAGACCTTCGAGCGAATGCTGTAGCTAAATAACTTGCGCTTATTATCTAGTTCCCTTATAGTTATTGTTTTTAGTTACCTTAGCTTTTTATAATCGTCAAATTAATTTAATTTTTGCCTGACGAAGAACTTGGATATAGTTCGAAAGCTAGCAATTATATTTCTAAATAAATAATACACCATTTACCCTAAAAATAATTTAATATGTTTTATGGTGAAAGTTTTGTCTAAAAAAAAAAGAATTAAAAATAAACAAAATATGTAATAGAATAAATTTTATTGACTATCAAATTTAAGTAAAGAAATTGATAATATAAAAATAAAAAAGACTGAGAAGTAATCGATTACATTTTTCTTTTAATAAATTGACCAATGTTTGATTTACAAAATCTTAAAATAAATAAACTAAAACAAAAAATACTTTTTTTTAAGTTGGAAAAAAAATTAAAAAACTAACGTATTAAATAAAACTAAACACTCAAAGCAAAGTAAAACATTATAAATTAAAGAAAAAACTAATTTAAAAACTGAAAACCAAAACCGTCAAAAATTGTATACTTACTTACTTACACTACATGTAACATTTGTTTTTAATTAAAAGTTGAAATAAAATTAAACAAGTGAAAGTGAATTAAAAGTAAAGTGCGTCATACTATCTTATCAGAAAGTAAAAGTGATATCAACCTCTCATAGAATTGGTTACACTAACGAAATCAAATCTTTTTGTTAGAATCGTACAACTGACATGTACCTAACGTAAAAAAAACTGGTCACAACAACTTTTCTATAAAGAATTATGAATTAATGTCTACATATTTTTTAAGGTTATGTTGTCATAAAACTATTTTGAAGTGATACGTACACGTTTGACTTCCTAGCATGCTATAATTTTTTTGAAATTTTTCTTCTCGATTTCATTAAAATATAAACGAAACATGGCAAATTGAGCTTATGTTGTTATATCGACTAACTCCTATATTTGTGCGCCTCGATATTGCTTTCCTATTTAGTAAATTAGTAAAAATTATTATTTTAACGTATCTTGCTTTTCTTTCAAGATACTGAATTTTTTTCTAAAAAAAATTGTTGCAGGTAGGATTTGACCTAGATTATATATAAAATTTACTGTAAATTATAAATCAAATATCTAATAAATTGCTATTGTTAGAATTTTTTTTATTTGAATAAGTGTTAAAAAGAATTATCTCTATGAGAAACTAAAAATAAATCATTAATTTACATACGTACATTATATAAGAAAAACTGTTAAAAAGGGCAGATACCCCCACTTCTGGTTTCTTTAGCAGACCCATCTTTTGATAAAACCGAGAAAATATAAAAACCCAGCTCCATACCAAATTTCACGTTACTAGGACATTTGGTTCGAGGCTTATCGTGGGTACATCGTTATACACACAGACACCCAAAATTTTGTTGTCAAAAATACATTTTTCTGATTCAGGATAACTTAAGACATAAAATTATGCAAAAAAAATTTTTTTTTAATTGCGATCACTATACTTTCCTTATAGGAAAGTGAAAAGTTTTTTTACTAAACCATAAATTTAAAATACTACATATATTATCTATCTATCTATTAATATAATATTTAGTTTTAATAGCTAACACGTTGTATGTTGTCATATAATGGGTGAACCAAAAAGGACGAAGTCAAGTTGAATTTCCCGCTATTTAGAAATTTTGTTAAATGTTTTTTAAAAGGTACAACATAATCTTTAATTATTTATTTATTTACTCTTAAATACACTGCTACCAACTTGAAATAACAAATTTTCATTTTGTAGCAATAAAGTTAACATAACCCCAATTATTTTGGCTAACCCCGTATTTTAACTTTAATAATCTTAGTAATTAATAAATATAAAACAAAAAAAACACTATTAATACAATATATATTATTTACAAATAAATAAATTTGATAATTTAAAATAAATCAAAGTCTACATTAAAGCTTAATTGTATTAGTGATACTTGTAGTTTATTTACATTAATTTAAATCTATTAAATTTATATTTTTAGTTTGAAATTAAAAAATTAAATTTACGTTTTGAATTAAATAATCTCCAAGAAAATACAATAAATATTCATACCACCACTTAAACCAATTATTTAAAAAAAATTACAAATAAAATTTTATTATTGCAACATTTGAAACAAACAAAATGTGTATAATTTAATAAAAAATTGAAAAAATGTTAGAGTAGTTAAGTTGAAAAGAATGCTAATTTAGAAAAGTTTTTGTGTTAGCTTCAAAATAGAAACGATACCGTTTTACACTCAATGAATTTAAATCAGAATCTTCAGATTTCGTATTCTACTCTTACAAACTGGATACAAATAAGTAAATGCTGTAAAATTAATAACTCTTGAATTAAAAAACAAAAAGTTTGCATTTTGTTAACCAAATTGTTCTTTCCATAAGAATATTTAAATAAGTACTGTCTCAGTTATCCAGAGAAACATAAATTAAGATACAAAACTACACAATACCATAAATATTGTGCAGCTGTAACAGGCGATAAATTTGTACTCTAACACATTACTTGTATAAACGAACATCGATCTCTAAACGTTCTTAGCTTTCTGTTAGCTTGATTGAGATTCCATGCAAGAAGTTCACGTCAGGTTGAATTTTGTTAGCTTAACAGAGCTTTGTAAACTTGATTGTTCCCATGCTGAATTTGCACTATGCCTAAATGTACAAGTGACTTACAAGAAATTTAAATTGATCCGTTAACTATAGGCCTTATACGTTAGTGGCAGACGCTTTATTTACATTTAACGTGTTTATATTCGTCCTATTTATCATGGCACTTTTAGAAAACGTGTTGCAGTATTTTCAAAATACATCTAACTTTACGAATAATTTGTAAAAGAGGCACGACTTTCATTTTACAACTTCCAAGTTTGATTAGCATTTGGTATATTGCAGTAAATGTGTTTTTGCTTCTTTTTGTGTTCAAATTGCATACTTCTAAATTTAAGAAACAAACTAAATTTATTATTCGTTAACTTTAAGTATAATAAATACAAAAACAATAAAAAATAATTACATTAAGTTTAAAATATAAGAAAAATTGTTTTTATATTTTATAAAATATTTAAAAATTTATATATAATTTTAACAACAAATATAATATATAACAAAAGAAAAAATAAAGTATTGAACATAACAATTAGAAATTCATATTTTTATAGAATTTTTTAGTTTGCACAATTCTAACATAATTTAGTTTCAATTTTTTAAATGATTTTATTGACAAAATGAGATTTATTTTTAGTAATGTTTTTAAATATATTTATCATTTTTTGTTTTTTATATTAGCACGTACAAACTATGTGCATTTTTGTATAAGGCACAAATAATTGCAAATTAAATGAATGATTTGTTCTCATTCCTTAAGTAATTAAATTTTTTATGTTTGTATATCTAATATAGAGGTTGAAAAAGTTGATTTGTGAACTCGATCTCCATACTAAAAACAACGATTTCTTTTTTACTAAAATTTCAATTAATTGATATTTAAGTTTCTATTATGTCAAAAAAAAACAAAAAAATTTTAATTCAGTCTTATTAAATACTATACATTCTTATATTGTTTATTACAAATTTGTTTAAATCAGTTTGGATTTAACACATATGATTCTGTATACATACAATTCTTATTATTAAAAGGAGAAAGTAGCTCTAAATAATTTTTTCTGCATTTCGCAGCCGTATTTTATCAGAACATTGCTGTGTACGTTATAATTATGATAAAAGTTATGCCAGTTATTTACAAAAAAAAGGTTTTACAATATGTGAGTTACAATTACAGATTTGTAGATGATCAAAAACAAAAAAACGTTTGGTAGATGTTTTGATTAGACTCGTATGTTTATCTAGTATTAGACTTAACCGAAGAATCTAAAGCGTTTAAATAATCGCATTAAGAAAAATATTAAGCAAGGTTTGAACGTCTAAATTGTAAAAAGTACTAACTGAGACGCCAAGACGCGTTCTAAGTAGGATATGTCTCAACTAGTATCTGAACCTTTGGTTGTATTTAAAATAATATAGTTATTCTAGACATTTAAGCCCGGTTGCGTAAAGCGTTGTTTACTTTGACGATGTAGTTAACTACGTGGTCATATCGTTAAGTGTCTCTTTTTTTTTAGATGTGAAGACAGTCCAAAAAAGAATTGGCACCATCAGTGGTGAGGTGATGGAAAATTCTATTAATATAATCTTAAACAAAAATTAAAGCTATTGCTAAAAGGTTTAACATTTTATTTTAAACTTTGCACAGATATGTAATAAATGGACAAAATAATCTATGGATAAAACATAAATTTAATTATCAAGACTAGTTGTCAGTTTTTAAATCCGACTAGAAACAAATGTTAGTTGATTATCTTATAACATGTAGTAAAATGTTTTACAGATTAACCGTTATAGAAACTAAAACAATTGCTCACACCGCTGCAAAAGAAAATAATTTTAACATATAGCTGAGGGAAAATGGCTCCAGACATTTATTGAGAGAAACAAAACAATATCAATCATAAGAAGGTTTTAGCTTCAAAAACAGTTTAACAAGTGCACCAAGTTACAATGTTTGTAATTTTTTTAACAATTAGAACTTTTTTGCCTTCCGTTTCAGTCTTGCAAAAAAAAATATTTAAAACCTTATAATAAAAGATGTTCTTAGTGAAGCAAAAAAGTTTGCTAACTTGAGTGGCTAAATGACTTCCTTTGTAAATCTTTTTGAACACTTTATCAAACGCAGTTTAAAAGATAACTGGAGTCTTCTTTATAACAATCATTAAAGTCACATACAAATCGTTCACAGAGCCTAGGACGCAGGTGTTTATATTTTAACTATTACACTACACTGTAGTAACAAACAGATGTTTCCATGTATAGACTTTTTAAATTATATTTTAATTGCGCTTGTGATAAATAGATACGTCAACACTCTGGAATCCCTCTGGTAATCTACGATATAGAGTTGCTAGAGTTTTTGAAAAATCTAACAAATATAATACCGGAGTTTCAAAAATCAAGAATACATCTGTTTGACCCTAATGTATTAACAAAAATATTTTATCAGTGACAAACCGCCCGTTACCAAAAACTGATTTTAAACCAAATACATCATGGCTACAAGAAAAAACATTTAAAAAATTTAAATCATCAAAAACTTTAAATACAGCTAAAGTAAAAAAAACTTTTAAACAAGTGAGCAATAATAAAAATTTCATAGTCAACGTTAAGTCCATCAGCACTTCAAGGGTGTCAATCAAATAAATATAATCACTTCTAGCAAAAAAAGTAAGTTTTCTATTCTTTATAGGATTGTTTTGAAAAACTAAAGTTAAAAACCAAACAAAAAAAAAGAAAAAAGGCTACAAATACAATTTTCTAAAATGACGGAATACTGATTTGCAGAAGAAGTTATTGCCGTGAACAATTTTGTTCTTGTAAAAAAAAAGTGTTTTCCATTGTCGAAAATGAGTTCATTGTTTTTTCTTCGTAAAAGTGCCAAAAAATATTTTGTTTGATGTTTTCAAGGTAAAAAAACACAAGTGTAATTAAATTAAAAGATATTTCTATTAAACAAATTCTTGGTATTACGAAAAAACAATCAAACATAATTTAATTAAGCATTATTTTCAAAACTTCAAAATTTCGTTTTAATGTTACAAAAAATTTTTGGTTGTAATTTAATCACAATTTAAAGCAATTTTACTTAGCATTGGACTGGTCACGTACTAAGTGTAACTTATAGGTACTAAGTGAATCAGTTGAAGTTTTTCATTGAGAAAACGGATTTTTTTTTATTTTTTACATGAAAAGGATAACAGTATTTTTTTAAACGTTAATTTTTTTTAGAAATAATATTTTGATAATTATTATTACTTTCTCTTATTCTAATTTTATTAACGGTTACAAAGCGTTGTGTATTCTTAAAAAAATCTCATTTTCGTACAGGTCTATGCTATAGACAAGATGAGTTTTTCAAAACTGTTCATTGATTTTAATGTTAAGAAAAACGATTTTACACTTTTCAACAACATTTGCAAAATCAACTCTCTAAACCTTAGCAACTACTCTGAATCTATAAAAAGAAATTTATAGTTTATTAAAATAAATATAATTCATTTTATACAATTTTTGCCGCAGTTCTTCAATCAACTCCGATCGAGTTTTAAAAACGACCGATTTTAAATTACTCCACAAAAAAATGATCTGGGAGGTCGTTTAATTGACTTTTTTCTGCTAATTTACCAATTTGAATAATAGTTATCTAACCATTGTCTAACTGGTTATATGCAATAAGGAACAGTTCCATCTTGTTAAAAATGAAGTAAAACTTTATTTGAATAAATATTTTCATTTATACCTCTCTGATTTTCTGAGGTTCAACTATTAACGGTTTAATGGCAATTCCTAATTCAAGATGAGGTGCACCAGTCAAATTTTTATTTGTGATGGACCAATTATACTATTTTCTAAAATTTCCGCCCAAACGCTTTGCGAGGTATTGACTATGTACTTCTTGCAAATTGTGAGGATTCTTGTCGCTGCAATATCGACAATTTTGTTTGTTGACACGCTAATCCTAATAGCACACAAGGTCCATGGGACGTCCAGTTTCCAGTCCAATAAAAGTTTGAACGTCCATGGACCTTTACCGGATGTCTATGAAACGTTTTGTGCAAAACGTACATTGGTTAAAATATTATTTATGTTTACTGGACGTCCACATTTGTACCATCCGGTAAAATGCTAACGCTATTTTTCTACAACTACGCATGACCATGCATGGTCCGAGGTTATGTTTTCAATATTTTGATCAGTTTTGATTCTGTATGTAGTACATTACAAAATAATCGGTAAAATATTAGTTTATGAATTAAAACTTTAAATTAAATTAGTGATTAAAAACATCGTAGTCGTTCAAATTTAATTGATTTATGGAAGCAAGTGTTTCTGAACAATGATGTTTAAAACAACAAAAATAAGAATTGCAAATCCACAACTTTTTGATGCGTACGTACAAACATGGACTCTCCTTTGTGTTTTATATTTAAAAAATATTTACCTAGAAAGCAATAATAACGGCCGTTATCTGGTAAAGTGCCGGCAATGTAAATTATGCTTGCTCGTTAAATAAAAGATAACATCTAATCGACATACAAAAAGTGCATGCAAAACCATTACAAACAGAACTCTGTCGCAATTGTCAGCAGTATATTCGATGACTGATAAATAACATTGTCATGTTTATAAGTTAGTGGTAAATTATAAGCATAATTGCATAAAGATCTGTTTCTTATTCGGTTAATCTTAAAGTTAATTTAACTAAACAGTTTTTTTGCACTCTCTCTGATTATTTTTTTTTTCATATTTAACATGTTATTTCTTGTTTACAGGGCATTTTTTTAAATACGTGGCAAAAAGGATTTTAATGATACGACGAGAAGAATTCTTTCAAAATTAAATTTGTGGTGTGAAATTGACACTATAAGTAAGAACAAAATTTTTATAGTCAAGGTAAATTACCTACTAGTAATACTATATCTTGTTACGTACGAAATTTTCATTACGGAATACCCTGTATATGTAATTGAAATTAGATTCCGGTTTGGACGCCCCCTACTGATCGTTTCGTGTGACTGTCATTCACGACGAAATCATTAATCTGTCAACTGCATAAGATGGCCGGTGTGGCTTAAAAATATAATTCTCAAAGATCATCCGTAGTAATGGGGATCAAATTATAAGTGTATTACGATAATAAAATATTAGAGTCGTCACCGGCCGTTCCACCACGTCCTGGCACATGTTTCTATTCGATACCGAATTATGAGGGATTAGCATCGACAAATACTTTCGTGGGACGAGTAAACTCTATCTATAAGGCCTGCGGTTAAAACTAAATAAACCGAAGATATTTACATTTCTGCGAGATTTTACCCATGCGGCAAACACCTTCGAAACCAACTGTCATCGAAGGTGTACAACAGCATTCGACAACCGGGTTATGTTACATGTACTTTCTTTAACAATAAGTAACCATTTTTGTAGATTTTGATTTCGTGAGAGATTGGTTTGACACGATTTGTTACTCAATAGTTATTTCAGGCTCACTTGCCGGGGAAAGCGCTTTCTTCAACCAAGTAGGAGTTACTGTATTGTGGGTTATTTACTTGTTCGCTGTCAGAAAGGTCGCTCACGAAACTTTAGCTAATGTTAATTCCGTAATTGCTAACATTGTTTTATTACCATTAAGGTAGTATCATTAGTTATTTTGTATTTTTCGCATGCTGTGTACAACCAATAACTATTACGAAAGTTTAGTATTAATTCAGTAATTATTATCACTGTTTTATTGTCAGTAAGGTCGTATCATTAATTATTTTTTTGTGTGTTTCGCATGCTGCGTACAATCAATATTTACTACGAAATTTTAATGTTAATTCCGTAAGTGCTATCCTTGTTTTATTACCATTAAGGTAATATCATTAATTATTTGGTGTGTTTCGCATACTGTGTACAAACAATATTTACTACGAACTATTCTTCGCTGTTCGCTTCAACTTAACTTACCTATGTATTGTGTGTTGCCGATACGGCTGGCATTCATGTACTGAAAATTCGATATATTTGTGATAATCATCGACGTTACTAAATTAAAGTTGTTATATTGGTTACTCTTTCTTTTATAGCAACATACCTTTCTCTTTTGATCGTCGTTACTTAGTAACAAACTTTGGCTACTCAACCATCAGAGTAATAAGGATTACGAACCTCCAATTGAGTTACAAGTTTGGACCGTCTGTCGTGAGCGAGGCAGAAGTGTTATCTTGGATCAGCTCTGGCGCCCTTAAGCATACTTTCTGTGAACCTCCCCTACCTCCGAGTGTGTGAGTTGGCCGTGCAAGGTTCGTAAAACCTAAAGCTTGTAACATTCTAATATTTGCATTCGCACTTAAACTTTGTCGAACCTAGAAAAGTAGTTAATATATAATATAATAATTATTAAAATTTAAAGGTGTTTGGTGAAATCAATTACCAAAAGATTCAACGAAGATAAGAGTAGAAGACGAGATTAAGTCGGGGCTCAAGGATTCAGAAGTAAAGGAGACAAAGTAAATAGAAGAATGAGAATAAGAGCTACAAGATTGTTTTGTGGTAACAATTCAATTATTTTATTATTTTGTTTTTGGTTTTTACATAAGGAATATAAGTTTTTTTTCATATTATTGTGTATGTTATTTTACATTTAAAACATTTTTTACATAATTATTAAGTTTTGTTTTTCTATTGTTGTTTATAATATTATTTTATGAAATGTGTAATCAATTTTTTAAATTTTAATTTTTTTAATTGTTTTTCTCTATTTCGACATGAGAATTAGCGATTCTCACACTAAAATCCGTGTAAGAATAAGCAAATTCTTACACGATTTTTGGTAATGTTAGTTTTTTCAAAGTTGGTATCTCTGCATCGTAAGTTGACGTTACACGAAAAAGAAATCAAAATTATTGGAATTTAACAATTGAAATTCAAATTTTGATGTCAAGATAAAATAAAGACGTTTTATTAATTCAGTTATTTACTTATAAAGGTGAAAAGAGATAATTTTGTATGAGATTTTAGGTTAACACATAAATTTCAATATGTCAAAATGTAAATGTTGCCAATTCAATAAAATATAAAAGTTTACCAATGTTGTTTTAAAATTAAAATTATACGAAAAATTTCAAATATTGTATTAAAATAGAGAAAATAGTATAAAGCACACGTTCATTCTGTAACTTGTGTTTTAATATACTATTCTGGCATTCCATTGTATTATATATTCTATAAATCGTTGTATTTTGTTGTATTATGTATTAATGCTTTTTTAATAAATTTTTGTTTAATCTAATTTTGTAATGTCTGAACAGTGAAAATAGGACCTGAACTATTATGGACGTTTTTTAGATGTACAACTTTGTGCCAAAGTAACGTACTATGGACGTCCATAGTATTTACTTTGGATCTTTTCTGGACGTTCAGATGTCTATGAAAAATCATTCATTGAAAGTCCATAGAACATATTTGTGCTATAAAGGAATTTAAACAAAACGTGCACTTATTACTGAAACAAATGTTTTTTAAAATTTGCGGATTTGTATTAATTTGATAGATGATAGTTTCACAAACCACAGTTCTTCTGTATAGATCATCATCTCTAAGTTGTACGCTGTTCATGTTGTACGGATAAAACTTGTGACGTGTTAATATCATTAAAATAGTTTAGACAATCCTGTTTCTTTTGCTGCCTAGCGAGTTGACATTGTTAGATTTATCGCAAACTGTCCAAGTACTTCAGTATTGGCGATTTTATGGAGTATTCTTGGCTTATCTTTTTTTTCTATTAACAACAAATACAGTTGCATTTAATTTGACAACTAATTGACAAACGTACGTCTGACTTACATCAGATCCAAATACTTGTTGTTAAAGATTGTTTCTCAGTAAACAGCGGTTTTCGATGCCATAAATAAAGATAATGATGACATGTTTGGCGGTGGTGCAAGTCATTGCTAATAAAATAAAGATCAAAAATGTAACAGATTTGCTGGATTAGAAACATCAAATGTTTTAATGTAGACGATAGCTTTTTACCAAAGTAACACTTAAATAAATCAGTATTGTTAAAAAAAGAGACAAGCACAACAAAGACCACAATAAAGAAACATTTTATCTTATTTTGATCGCAATTTTAATAGATAAGCAATATTAAAACTTACAAAAAACTGAAGTTTATTGAAATTTTTATTTAGAAAACAAAATGCAAAAAACAATTATTTGGCGTATTGTGTAAAAATGGCAAGACTATAGAGCATTGTCATACTATTCGCTAGATAATTAAAATTTAAAATTTTCTGGTAAATCAAAAAATTTGGCGTTCTGTTCAAATTAATAAAGTTATAACCACTTAAACTTCTTAATTGAGAGGTTTATATTTTTGAATAGTTTGTATAAGATGCAAAATTTATTATAATTGGAATATAAAATATGATCTATTGATAGACTTTGCTGTAAATTTTGCTTACATTACTTATGTAGTTAAGTATATCAAACATGAAAATTATATTATATTTTGACAAAATTTAAATTATTTAAGAAACCTTACTCATAAACGTTATTCAAACATATATTTATTTTGCAGAAAGAGTTCAATTTAAAAAAACATAATTTTGATACTTTTATAGCTTTTGCGACACCGAGTATAATATAAAAATAATTTTAAAAAGTACTTTATTAGACTTTTATACATATATCCCAAAAGTAAAATATTTTGGCCACAATATTACGAGCCGTATACCGTGAATAACCCTGTATATTTTTATTAAGTATTATATTATAATCAATTTGAACAATATCGCTACCTAGTTTAAAATTTCGGTTACTTTCATAATACTTAATAAAACTGCATATTCAGAAAATTATCAAATTCTCTTTGTACTCACGTTGTAATAAATAACAAGATAAATATCACAAAAATAATCAATTCTTATAGTGTCAACGTGTTACAAGATTAGTGTCAATCACTTGTTTATACATTGAGATAATAAGAAATTTAAATATAATTTTAGGCAAAAACTCGTAATCGCCGTCAACTTCATCTCGATAACCGGCTTTTGGTTCATTCTACTTGGATAAAAGTGTAATATCTAAACGTTAAAGTAAAACTGTTAATACTAACACATAAGTGTATTTACAAAAAATATTTTTAAAAATGTTTAGTTTAAAGAAACGTGTTTCTATAAACTGTTTGAATAACTTTACTATATAATAATTATAATTAAGTAAATTTAAATGGTTTATTTTAATTTTTTGATGTAACGCTTTTAAACCTAAATTTAATTTTGTAAAATGCACTCTTTAAAACAAAGTTATTGTTGAAATGTGATCAAAAGCTTTTTAATGGCATTTTAGTGTAGATGTATAAATTTTTGGTAAAAATAATTACATTACTGCCACACAATTAACTTGATTCTAAATTTTATAAAAGACATTAATGCAAAATAGATACAACTTTTTTTTTAGTTGAATTTTACTAACCTAGAACGTTGAGTTAAATAAAAAACAGTCAAACCAAAAGTATTTGTCACTAAACAATATTGTTTTACCAAAATATATTTTTATTTAAAAATACCTTTAATTGCAAAAAATGTATTTCAAAAAAATATTGTTTATTGTTTTAAGTTTTTTTTAATATTTTTTTTAATTAAAGGAATTTAAGAAATTAATGACTGTAGAAAGTTCTTCACTAGGAGGGGCAATTAAACCAATTAAGATTTTATTATGGCGACGTTTCGTGCACAAGGCGTGCACTTCTTCAGGACACTGAAATATATTGTGAATAAGCTAACACATTTCTTTTTTCATAACAAATAATACATTTTAGGTACAAACAACGTAGAAACTTACACTAAAAAGTTAGAGTGGAATAGTCCTTAACTCCAAACGACATGAAACTATTACACAATAATAATTAAAATTAACATGAATAATTGTTAAAATATTTCTAAAAAGTCAAATAAATTAAAATAGTTGTAAATGAACAATTAACTGTAAAAGACAAACAATTGACACGACATGTATAATCAAAAATTCTATTTCCAATGTCAAGGTAATCAATAGAAGATAAGAACGAAAAAATACCGCGAATTTAATAGACCTATCTAAAGCTAATAAGCAATCTTTGATATTAAATTGTTGTAAACATTACTTAAATTGTTAGTGTCCGTATTGAAATTAATGTTGTTTTTGTAATGTCATTAATTCAATATTAAAGGAGGACGTAACTACAGTACTTGAATTTAAAAAACTACGTAGCATATTTGTTTAATAAGTTGTATAAAATTTAGAATGATTTAAACACACGCATAGAGTTATAATAATTAAATAATTTAGTTTATAGATAAATTAAAATTGTACATATTGTGTTTCAAACATTATATTTTGTCAGTGCTTCTTCTTCATTAAAGATATTTTATTGATTTTATCATATTTAAATACATTTTATTTTAAGTAGGAATTATTCTATTCGTCTAAATGAATTATTAAAGTATATTCCTAAAAACTTCTTTTATAAATTTTAAATTATTATTAATTATGACAAAATTTGTATTACTACGCTGAGGTTGCAATTATTTATATCACACTTTTTCTTCAAGACATAAAACTTTTCGACTTTTCGATTTTCATCATTCACTTTTTTATATTTTTATTTATCTAAGACTAGAATATTTAATCTGTGAAACCTATAGAAAAAATAGTTATTTCTTTTTAAAACTCTGTTGGAAGAATTTTTAAACACCTGACACGCTATTAACAAAAAACTATAAAGTTTTTCAATGAAAGACAGGCTTTTTTTTGTAGTTGTTGCAGATTTTGATTTGCCAGTTTTCAGAAGGTTTTTCACAATTCCCTCTTTTTTCAATTTTTGAACAGTTCTTTCGATGATTGATTTAGAAATCAGTAGTCGTTGATGAAAAAAATAATTGAAGACAGGTCGCACAAATGATTAAAATAGTGATTCTTTCTTTATCGGTCAGTTCTAGCGCAATTTTTGTAGTTAATAAAAACAAATGTAACTAATGCGTAAGTACGTAGGCGGAACTTTAACATTACATTATTACTTTTTAATTTATTTCTATAGTTATGTAAAAGTAAACATGCAGAGATAAATTACAAATAATCGAAACCGAAGAAGGTCAACAATTTGAACATTTGTTATAAAAATTGTAATATCCGTACAAAAAACATTAAAACATTTTATGTTTGCTTTTGGTATAGTTAATCCCACATAATTCTTTAAGAAAATAAGATATCGGGTTTTGCTTTATTAAGATGTGTTCTTTTTTCCTCACTTTTAAAATAAAGTAAATCTCGACAGTAGATCTTATTCAAAAATGTTGTTTATTCCAAGAACGGCACTAACTATGTTTGTGGTAATCGTGAATTACGAGAGCTTTATCAGTATATCGAAAAAGTAAAATTTACCTTTATCAAAATCTTTTAAAAAATGGAATCACGTGCATGTTGTTCTAAAAAAACTATGTTGCATAAAAGCTATTTTGAAATTTTGTGTCTTTCATCGACATTATTTGGTCGCAAAAATTTTAGTGAACGTTTGCATAAATCACTAGATTATGTTATTAGAGCAATTATTAGAATTAAAAAAAATGTTTTAAATGAGTGATTGTTTGCTAAATTTTGTTTGAAAAATGATGATGACTATAACCGTTTACTACTTAACACAGAAATACGTTGGTTATCTAAAAGTTCATGTTTGGATCGTTTTTATTCTCCTTTTAATGCAGTGTTGGAATTTCTGGAGAATAAAAACAATGATTTGCGGCAAAATGCAATTATTTAAAAAAAATGATATCGTTTGTATGACTGATACGCCTCTGTTACCATTTATTAATATTATTATACAAATACACCAAAAAAAGACAAAGCTACTGTAGACCTTGGAAGTATTAGTCTCTATTTTAATATACCGCAGTAATAGACAATCAATAGTATTAAACACGTTTGCAATCACTTACCTATCTAAACAGCAAATCTAACCGTAGTCTTGACGTCTTGACTTAAGAGTGAGACGTCATAATGGGTTTGAATTACCTTGTAAAATTAAACAAAACGTCGTCGCGTACTTCTTAAAAATAAAAATTCTTTTTTTATCGCAATTGAACTAGTGACAATAAGCTTAACGTTTGAATAAAATTTTTAATAAGCACATACGAAATAGTGTGTTTCTTAGATTGAAAGAAACTAATTCGGTAATTTAATCCTTAAAAACTTCGATGGTAAAACTTGAAATTGTTTGTAATAGCTGTTTAAGGTTGTGCGATTACTTTCGTAAAAAACCCGGTATTTAAATTGATGTTAATCATTTCATGTATTTTGGAATTGTTTTATTAATTCCAAATTGATTTAAGAAAGTTATTTAACGTTTTCAGATTTATAATTGTCAATCAATTTTGTAAGTAAAGTTGTGTTTTCATTTATTTAGAAATTATTACGCTGTTTAAACAACCGTATTTTGCGTTTGTGTTGATTTGGCGTTTTCTATGTTTTGTGAAATTCTAGTTGTAATTTATGTTTACTTTCTGAGATATAATTGTAATTGAATATATTTTAGCAATTTGTTTATTTTAAGTTTGTTTAAAAATTTTTGTTTTAAGTACATTCTCAGCACAATCGTACTTCATTCTCTTTGCGTTAGTTTTATCAAATTACATTATAATGTAATTATGCGGTTTATTTTTATAATTTATTATACCGTTGTTATGATTCAGGTCGCTACAAGTAACTTTTATGACAGTAATGGAATATAATATTTTGTCAATTTGACAGTTCACACAGAATCAAAAGTCGTTTACCAACCCAACTTTTGTGACGTAATTAAATCTGTTTGCATCCTCTTTGCACTTCTTGGTGATATGGTTTTCTTTAGCGTAGTTTTTGAAAACAGCCTTTAGGAAAAGGTAGTCAATAAAGTTAATATATATATAAGTAATTTTTGTTGAAGGACAATGTTACACGTGGTAACACTGAAATAAGCAGTTTTTTTTAGTTTTTGTAAAAGTTGTTACGTTATAAGAATTGAGTTCCAGTTGATTTGTGTTTTTGTACTTTTATAACAAATAAAATAACTTCGTACCACTGTGCACATATTCTACAATAATTTTGGTGGTTGACAGTCGTTCAAAATGACTTAAGTATCGGAAGTCATTACCAATAGAACAGTGAATACTTCGGTCAAGTGGAAAATCGTTCCTATTTTGTAAAGCAACCACGGCTTATTGAATTTCACTGGATACCGGTTTGGTTTCGTATTAACGTATCGTGGGTTTGTGCGTAAGTTTGTGTTTCGCAATTCAATTTTTGTCTTGGTGGCGGTTTATTGAAAAGCTTCCGACGGTAAATTTTTCATATGGTTGTGGTACCCTATCGAAGTTCCGAATGACGTCAACTGGCCTAAAGCTAACCAGGAGTTCGTCTACGAACAAACTATCAAGGTATTTATTGATTACCGATTAAGTTATTTATTCGTGGGTTCAGTGATTGATAAACTTTGAAATTAATTATAGGAGTTTATTGATAGTTAATGAATATTTTGATAATTCAAACGCTTTATAGTATTCATGTGTGCTAATTTTATTTCTAATTAATATTATTATTAAATGACAAAACTAAAAGACGTAATCTAACCAACGTCTAAAGTGTTTCATTGACATTAAATAAAAGCAAGAAAGAAAGATCTTGTATTTGCGTACCATAGTTTTAAGACTGTCAAGAGTGTTTTATACAATTACGGAATTCATTTGATTTTGTTAAATATTTTTTTTATGCATACACGGCCGTGCCTTATTTTTTTTTTCTTTTAAAAAGGTAATTTAGTTTTGTTTATTTTTTATTGTTTTCATTTTGGTTTAGTGTAATCAGGTTATTCTTATTCAGTTTTGTTTTAACTGAAAATTTTATTTGCGTCAAATTGACTTAAAGTTTTAAAGTATTTGTTTTATTGCTTGTCTAACTTCATTTCAATTATCTAATAAATGTTAAATTGTTAAATATTATGTAATGTAATGTATGTTAATTTTAAATTATTACAGATTTTTTGTGTGGTACACTCTTAAGATAAGTCCCATTTGAATGTAGCCATTTGAAGCGGACTCGTGGTTAGCAAGGGCCTCTAGTCCATTGTTCTTTACACCTTTTTGGAGCCTTTTGATTTTTGACTTTTTATTGTGTTTTTTTGTTGAGTTTTCCAAAACAATTATGGAACACTGAGCACCGGCAATAACATCGGTTATGTTACTTTATTTTAAACAAGTGTCATTTTTCCAGTTTTTGCACGTAATATGTTAAAGGCGGCTCCAATGCAAGTTATTTAATTGTACGGCGTCGTTATGACGTATAATCGCACGTTTCCTCGGTCGATACAGCGTTGAATTAACAAATAGTGTATAAATACGTTGTAATCTTATAGAACGGTAAGTAACACTTGTTTTCTTACAGCTTTACGTCGGTTTTATTTCAGTTAGGCAAACATTTTGGAGGTATACACAAAGCATCACCATAAGATTCAAACAACAGACATAACCAGGAGATGTAAACAACAAATATCTTTAGTAATGAGACACATTTCCATCCTTCGGGCGAGGTCAATAAACAAAACTGCAGGTACTGGTCTGAACATCACCCTCAAAAATTTCACGAGTGGCCACTTCATAGCCCTAAGGTTACAGTCTGGTGTGCCATTTCTGAAGTTGGTGTGTGGAGTCCATATTTTTTTAAGAAAACGGTGTTACTGTTACGGTAAACCATTGGTATTGTGTGATGCTAGAGAGCTTTCTGCGGCCGAGAGTTAATGCTCTTGTCAGTAAACATGGACAATAACATGTGTGGTTTCAACAAGATGGGGCAACAGCGCACACAGCTCGTTGTTGGAAATTCTTAGAAAAATGTCTCCTGAGCATATTGTGTCTTTGCGTGGTGACATAGGGTAGCCCCTGTACTCGCCAGATTTAACTTCATGTGATTTTTTTTCTTTAAGGCTACCTTAAGAAAAAAGTGTATCAATACCGTCTCTAAGCTCTGGAAGCTCTTAAGAAGACGATAATCCAGGAAACGGATGCCATTCCGCCTGAAATGATCCGCAAAGTAAAAATTATCGGGAGAGAGCACTCAGTGCACCAACAATAGAGACGAACAATTGAGTGATGTAATTTTTAAAACCGATTAATTTTAAATGGTATTATGTACACTTATTAACGCATAAAGTTTTCTTTTTACATCTTGATTAGTTTAATTTTTATTAACTTTTCAAATCGGGGAACTTTTTTTGCTCCACCCAGTACATGCCACAAAAACTGTGCAAATATAAACTCACAGTAATATGTCTGACTGAAGCAAAAATATCATATTTATATAATGCTTATATACATGGAAGTAAAAACGCTGACGGTACGAATTCAGAAACAGAAAATCAAAAATGTATGTTCCTACACATAGTGTTCTTTGACTATGTAAACCACTATACAGGTCCAATAAAAATATTACGGCGATTAACTTATTTTCTTTCATTGAATTAGTAAACTAACTAAAGCTCATAGGCTTGACAATGTAGAAACTCAAAAAAAAATCCAAACAAATTTACTCTATATGGTTTTACGAAAAAAATGGCCCTATATCCCATGTACTAAAAAGAAACAAAGCGGTTCATTTATTATCTTCTATGCGCAACAATGAAAAAAGTATCCTCACAGCTGGTTACTTCTTCTTTATATACGGAGACTATTTCTTCTTAAGTCACTTCTATGGAGTATGGAAAATTAATTGATTAATTCACCAGTTGATTAGTGGTCCTTTGTTAGATTTTCGTTTGCTTTTTCAAGTTTATTGTTTTCTTCTTTACCTTTTCAGAGCTTAGAATCTGGCTTGGTTCACAAGTAGATTACCTAACTTTTGAGAAGTGCTTAATTACGAAAGTAGGCAAAACGTTGGCAACTTCGGTTACAACAATGATACGATCCAAACCCGGAAGACGTTCTAATCTTAGTATAGATTCCGGCCATGGAAACCTTCGCTATTGATATGTGCGTTAAAAATATTGTTTGTTAGTAAATTTTCATACAATTCAGCATTATTTAGTCAATAATCTTCAAATACATTCATATATGGTAATATTTATACAACAATTATGTACTTAGTACTGATTATAAACGACGAATAAATCAGTTGTACACTCAACTAAACAAAAAACGGGAAATCTTGGTTAGCAACTACAAACAGCAATCATTTGTGGCCGTTTGCAATGCTATTCAAAAAATTCTAATTGGACAAATAATAAACATTGACAATACCAGAAAGTCAAATTGTTTATCTGCAGTAACTGAAAAATTAATATATTCTTATTTTTGAATGATTTAGAACAGTAAATTACATTTAATTTTTATATGAAATATTTTCGTATGTAAATAAAAGTTCTGTATTGAATCAATGCATTAAAAACTTGATTAATGCTATTGTTGAACATATTTTATATTACACCCATGTAACGTTCTATTAACGTCATTATGTTTTTTGGTCGCAATGTCAAAGAAAAGCAGTTGTAATAAAAGTTTTAAATAACAGTTAACACACTTATAAAAACTTATTAAAAGCGGAATAATTTTGTGTCAGAAAAGATATTTGCTGCATTTTATGTCCCGCCCGCCAAATAAACAGGACTATTGGGAATGACAGATAGAGTGTCTACTTTCCGAAATGCTCTAGCCGATGTTGAATTTTCGGTGTCTCAGTTGACCGCACGAACAAGACTGAAAGATCAAGCAACTATAAAAGAAATTTTTAGCGAAGACAATAAAAAAAGTGTTTAGAGTTTCTAAGACGTTACGTGAATGAACCATTATATTTTTGGAATTGTGTTGTTTTTAGCGACAAAAAAAACTTTTAAAAGTTCAAATGACGCACCTATAAAAATGTTTCGACTTCCAAGAAGTCGTTATGGAGTTAATTACACAAGCTACAAAAAGTATAACGAACATTTTTTAGTAAATGTACGGAGATGGGTAAGTTCTTATAGCGCTGGCGTTCCTTGGGTAATTGAGAGCCGTCTTAATACATAAGGTTACTTTAGTATTTTAAACAGCGTTATGCAGCCTTTTGTCCAAGTTTTGTATCCGAAGAACGATAGCATTTTTCCACTTCCTTAATGCTTAAATATATCTTAATTTCTCTACTATCACAATATGCACCTCAATAAATAATCTAACAGTCACTTAGAATATAGGCTAGTTATATTGTTTTCAACTGTTACCATTAATTTTGTTTATTGTTTAAGGATAATGCCCTTATACACACAACCAAGTTAGTAAAAAACTGAGTATAGCAAAATAATCTCAATGTGTTAGCGTGGCCAGTAAGAAGCCCTGAATTCATTATAATATAAAACGTTTGGGGTGAAGTTGTTTATACCACCCAGGAATAATAAGGATAAACTGGTAGAATTACAATTAGTGATGATTACCAATGTGTTCTTGTACTATCAATATCTAAACAATTGCAAGACTAAATCGACAATCAAGGAGGTCATACTCAATATTAGCAATCGTATGTTTAATTCAAATAAAAACAGTAAATATGTAAAAAGAGTTTTTTTAGTAGCTAAGATCAATTTTTAATTTCAGTTTAGATGGTAACGCTATGTAAACTAAAATTGATTTAAAAATAGCTTTTTTATGTAGTTACTAGATCTTTTGTTTAATTTTTTAAATAAATAATTTATATTTTATTAATACGATAAAGTCTGAATTACTACTGTATAGCACTGCAATGAGTTATATGAAGTGCAATAAAAAAAATTTAAATTACATTGCATTACAACAGCGACTTAAAAATTAAAAATAGTAAATAAATATAAAAGTAAAATATTTTATTGTTCTTATTTGACATTACTGAAAAGTACAATAAAAACAATAATTTATCGTATTATGGTAAAACAAGATATGGGTGAGAAGAAAAATAGAATTATTTTTTTTATTATAGTAGTGATAGCGTTTCTAATCTAATCTATAAAGGTTGTTAAACTAAAAAATGCAGAAAAAGGTTAAGAGCGCAAACAAGCATTGACAAACAAAGAAATAAATAGTTCACGTTGTAACCAATTTTATTTATACACGAAAATCACAAAATCATTTCATTGTTAATAATTTGTATAAGTTTCTTGCCAATTATTTAAAACATTGATAGTGTAAATTGTTTAGTAAGTAACTCTAGGGACCGTTGACATATTTTTTTTAACCAAAGTTACTTAATAAGCGTATTGTAAAAAACCATAAAAATTTCTATTTAAAATTTGATGTTACATATATATTTTTTAAAAGTTTAAAATGTTTGATTGTTTAAGCGAATAAAGAAATTTGTAGTCTACATTTTTCTGTATTCTATCTAAATGTATACAAATTCCTTAAAAAATTAATCACTACTAACTTAGTTTTAATCGCACCCGACATCTTCAACTTAACAAATACCGTTAGTCAAATAATATAAAATTTTAGAACAAACACTATATGTCGGCAAAGTAATCTAACACGTGGTTTTTACAAAACTGTCATTGTTAGTTATTTTTATAGAGAATGAATAGGTGTAAATTGTAAAGAGGATTAAGTAAATACAAAAGTGTTACCTATCTGTTACATCTGTTATTTTGCTGCATATTTATTCTTAAACTTTTAACAATAATTTTTTTGTACTCGAATGTTTGTCTACAAAATGTATATAAATTCTTTGTAAAATTTTCTCAGAAAAGAATTTTGCAGATCTTTTTTACCGTTAAAAGTTATTTAATGACCAAACTCCACTTATTTACTAAACGATTTATGAGTACAAGTGCTTTATGAACTTATGACCGGACTGCCAGAAATCTTACTTTATAAACGTTTTTACTTAGTAACCGACGGCTTACTAAGCGATTGCTACTGTACTAAAAAACGACTAAAGTCGGATTTTTTTAAAGTTGCGTTTTTGGGATTAAAAGTTTGAACACCTACCTACAGAGATAGACAAACGTTCTCTTTTTCTTTATGTTTCATTATTTAAATGATAATTTCATAACGCCTATAAAGACAATAACTTATTCACGTAATTCTACGGCATGAATACGCTTTCTTGATGTCAGAGAAAGACGGCGCTAGAACAATAAAACGTAGAATTTACACTGTTTAAGAGGCTTATAAGTAGTATTCAAACAACACAAAAATAAATTTAGCTTTCAGTAAATTATTTGAAAGCTTAAGCAGTCATGTATAAGAGTCCTATTTTCATTAATGGTACAATCAGTGCTGAACACTATCGTACCTAAATATATAATACAACAGTATAAAAAACAAATTACGCTAAAATAATTACGTAAATATTAAAAATTTACCTAAAGACTCAATAAAAACAGATTCACTATATTATGTGTATACTATATAACCTGGAAGCATTGCAGGTTTTATGTTAAATTTCTATTGATTACATTTTAGAATTTTATTATTACTTAAAAGTAAGTAAAAATACTTTTATAAAATCATGAGATATTTTATTTAAAAAAAAATTATATAAAATACAAATAAAAATTGTGTTTAAAAACAATGTTTATTATTTATTTACTTAGCGTAATATTAGAACAAATATATAATAAATAGGCATTTAAGTATAAATAAGAATATTAGTACAATATTCCTGTAACTTTTTTTTATTTTACACAATTTCGCAGTAAATATTTTATATTTTATTTAATGTGTTAATTTGGATTTTATATTCATTCATAATTTTTTTTTAAAACGTTATACATGTTTTTAAAAAAATGCTACAGGTTAAATTATCTTTTTTATACTTTTAGTTAAAAAAACAAAACCTACAATTTTTTTCTACAAATAATTTTTATATCAAAAAGGTTAATAAATAAATTTTAAAAATAACGTTAAATTTGAATACACTTACGTTTTAAGTTAATATAGAAATTAATTATACATTAAAATACAATATAAACAAAATTTTACCGTATTTACATTTTAAACAAAACATTATTACATTCTAAATATAATAAAATTACTTGTTCTAATTTACACAATAGATTTTATGCATACATAATTAAAGATTGTAAATCTTAATTTTTTATTTTGACGTATGTTTTGAAATTTATATTATACACTAAAAAGAGTAAGAACGAAACAGTTTTAACTTAAAGTACAACATCCGGTAGCCCGACATTGATAACATTTGGTCAGAAAAGAGACCGGATGCTATAACTCATAAATACAAAATTTAGTAATCGTAGCTTTAATAGCTAGTACCAGTTCCGACTACACA
Organism: Aquatica leii; assembly: GCA_035610365.1. Classification (NCBI taxonomy): domain Eukaryota; kingdom Metazoa; phylum Arthropoda; class Insecta; order Coleoptera; family Lampyridae; genus Aquatica; species Aquatica leii. Next base: position 73,819,372 of record CM069433.1, read on the forward strand.
CACGTTTTAGAATTACAATACTTCCTTATTATTCACGGAAACAAAAACCACTTTGTTAGCCTATCGCAAGTCAGTAATTTTGACTATGTAAATGTTACCTATAAATCATAAACACAAAATCCATGCAAATTGAAAAGGATTATAAAATTTAATTGCAAATGTGCGACGATGAATCTTTATATAATTTATCAATATATGCAGAACATTTTGCTTTATAAGAACAATTGCGTTTAAATCTTACAACAAGTAATTAAAAATTTTTCATTATGTTAAAAAAATATTTATACAATATTAATGTTTTTGCTACGTTTTTTCTAAAACATTTATTTGTTTTGTAAAACATTCTTTAATAATTGTCGACGGTAAAAGTTGTTTTTATTGCTTTATAATTATTTATAGTTTTCTTTAATAATTATATAATAACTTAAACCAAATAGTCACAAATTTAACATTTAATATAACTATAAATAACACGTGTACAGCAAGTATTTAATTTATCGTAGTTGCTGGGTTATGTTAAATCAAATAGGTTTACTGTGGTTTTGTATAACACCGACTTCCACTATTAAAAAAATAGTATAGTTGTGTTTATTAATTCTACATTGAAGTAAAAAATAAAATAGATAAAGCACAGCAAAAATCATAAAAAATTTTTAGAAAAAAATTAAAACCAAAGCAAAAGATTTTTAAAAAATATTCTATCAAGCAATAAAAACTATAAGAAACAAACTAAAATACGTATTACAACTAATAAACTAGAAAAAAATACTAGCAGATCAAATATAAGCTTAGTGGGAAAAAATTTAAATAGTTATTGTACCCAAATAAATAAAGAGAAAGGAAAAATAGTAGAAACTGAAAGCAAAAAAACGACAGAAAATACAGTAACAAAAAAAATTAGACAGTTGAAGAAGCTCTAAAAAGTTTAAAAAGGCGGTAAAACAGCAGGAATAGAAAAAGTGGCATCTAAAATAATAAAAGTGCGTAAGAGAAAAAAAATAACAAACGTACTAAACTAATGTTGAAAAAAGAAATAATTTTGAAAGAATAAAAAATAAGTGTAATACTGCCAATTTACAAAAATTACAAAGAGATCACTTTACAGTGTGTGACGCCTAATATCTAAAAAGCTAATAAAAGCGATAAAAAGTTTGTATGATAGAACTGAAAACCAAGTAAAAACAAGCATTGGAAAGTTTTTAGATAATTGAAATAGTAAAACAAAGCAGTCGGTTATTATTTATATGTGCAAAGCCGCTATAGAAAACCAATAAAACAGAAAGCATTTAGTATTAGGCTACAGAAACCTACAGCCTATGTATATGGCCATAAGCAACTAAGAATATATATTAAAAAAAAAAACTTTAACTGTTGGAAATATACAACTTAACCTTAACTTAAACATCCAACTAAACGTATGATCATAAAAAACCAAAAAAGAAAAACAAAAGTATAACAATAAAAAAAATATTAAACAAATTAACAAATACAAAAATGTAAAAAGTTTAATAAACAATAAAGGTAGCACAAACAATGAGTTGAATTAAGGAATCTTGGCTTTCAAAAGAAAACTCCTCAAACAAAAACATATTTTTAGAAAAACAAAAACAGAAATTAATATTGGTAAAGTCGTTCATTACTCAAAGCGGAGTACTGTTTAAAATAATATTTTAATCTTCTTAAAGTTTTCTTCGCAAATTTATATATTTTTTAATATTTTATTTTAAGAAATTAATTAAACATGTTTCGCTAATAAGAGTTAATAATTAATTATAATTCTTATTAGCGAAAAAACATAAACATAAAAAAACATATTTAATTAATTTCTTAAAATAAAATATTAAAAAATACATAAATTTGTGGAGAAGACATTAAGAAGATTAAAATATTTGTTTAAAAACAGAGGTTGATAATCATTATTTGGCCAATAATGTCGGTTATGAGGGAGATCGCGACTTTTCCACGCGCAAGTGAGCGCAGCAAGCGAGAGCGTTAATATTGTGAATGTTTTGCTAATAAGAATTAATAATTAATTATAGTTCTTATTAGCAAAACATGTTTAATTAATTTCTTAAAATAAAATATTAAAAAATACATAAATTTGTGGAGAAGACTTTAAGAAGATTAAAATATTATTTTAAAAACAGAGGTTGATAATCATTATTTAACCAACAATGTGGGTAATGAGGGGGATGGCGACTTTTCCACGCGCAAGCGAGCGCTGCAAGCGACAGCGTTAATATTGTCGAGATTATTAATAGCATATTATCAAACGGGATAGTTTTTAAATTTTCCGTCAATCTTATATTATCAATTTTTGCATTTATTTATAAGTTTACAATTTTATTTACCTAACAATTGTTTAATTTTTGTATTAACGGTAGTCGAATTTTTAAGTAATGAGAATGCTATATAACGTCAACGCGTCTATTCAATTTTAATTAGATTGATTATAATTAGTTTTACAAATTACAATAATTGCAAGATCTTTTTAGTTTTATGTGATTAACAGTATTGCTACCAAAGATTATCACATCTCAAACATATAAAGTTTTCTTTTATAAAGCGAAAACTAATCCTGTTACTTCTGTAGATACAATAGTTTGAAAAATAAACTTTTTGGTTTGGAAACTGTAAGTAAAAGTTTACAATAGTGAACCAGATGTCATAAACACATTTTTTAAAACAATTAGGTACAAAAAATACCACGATATTGTAGTGTAGTGTCGCTACTGAATCATGCTCTAGAGAGATACAAGAAACTAGTTCAGTTACTTATAGATTAAAGATATATTTATCTATTCATCATATTGTTGTATTATTTTTGTAAATCACAATGGCAATTTCAAAAAAAAATCTGATATGTACCATACAAAACTAATGAGAGATTCATAATCGTTTGCTGGCATAATGGATTTGTGATGATATTAATCATAAGATTAAGATAACGTGCCACATTGTAGTTTTTAAATGAATAACACGCAAAAAGCTGAATTTTAGTAACACAACTATAGAGTAAAACTTATTTTGTTTAAGATTTATTAAAATAATGCTGTTCACTAACTTATCATTACAACTTGAATCCGATAAAAGTTGATATGTAGTTTAACAAAGCGTCGTGAGCAATGTTTTCCAAATTAGTGAGATGTAAGAGAATTGGATTCTCAGATGAAAAAGGTAATATCGATAAAAGTAACAATGACTAAATACTTTTAGTTAGTCTTATTTTTAAATACGTAATGTTTTCGATATATGTGCAAAAGCAGTACAAGAGTATCATGACAATACAGTTGTATATTGCTTTGTATAAAATTTACGTTGTTATTTATTGTAATAAACTAAAATCTGTTTATAATTATTGTTATATATAACTTAGAAATGTCACAATTTTGATATTAGGTATGTTCAGCGAAAGTAACTGAAAATAATCGATAAAAACCAATTGACGATTTGTGTGTTCATAATCGTTAAGTGATGTATGTATGTAGACCAAAATTATTGCTAATAAGGACTTTATTTGTCAGCTTTGTATAACAACTTTGTAACTTTAAATTATATGATCTTGTTATCATTCTGATCGTGTCAGTTAACCTACAATTATTGTAAACAATCTAATTAAAATAATGCACAGGTGAATTTTTTTTATTTACTTTTTATTTAAAAACGTCAACTAATTCAATTTATGTAACCTTATAAAAATCGTAATTCGCTTTCACGATTTTATTGGTTAGAAAAAATCATGCACTAATAGAAATTCGTTGATTTCATTGGTATGAAAGTAGACCGGTAATAGGTACTATTACCGGTCTACTTTTGTAGTATACTGGAAGACAAAAAAACTAGGTTGGTTTGTACATCTAGCAAAAATGGATGAAAGAAGGCAAATAAAAAAAACTTGAAAAACAAAACCGTTGGAGAGAAACAAAAAAGAAGCAGTAACATTGAGATAGTAAAAAAATGAAAAACGTCGAAGAGCATGGAACAGACAGGAAAGAATGGAAGAAGTTTATAATCTGGGCACCTCAGAGTATAAGATGAATACACCATGTATGTAATAATTATATTAAAGAAGATAACTTTTATACAAGAATAACAAAAAAAGCAAAATACCAAAAATAAATAAGTTAAATCAAATAAAATTTTTAATTTGTAAAAAATTAAAAATAAAACTTAAAAAAAATAAAAAGTTATAAAGACATTAATAAATCAAGAAAAAAAGTGAACAAATTAAGAGTTTGATCATTAAATTATGAAGTGCAAAGCGCATTTGAAGATTTACGCATTAAATTTATGAGTCGTTGTGATGTGTGGATTTGACGTATTTCAACGTTTTCAAACAAAATTTATTAAATTATTTACAAGTATATATAACGTGAACGCTTTAATTTTTAGAAAGTATTAAGCAATGTGATAATTTGATACTTATTATTTATTTTAATTTGAACCTTAACAGATTTATTTATTTGTTAACGTTTTTAAAATAAATTTTAATTAGCAGTTGAAAAGTTTTTTTAGTTTGAGTAATTTATTTGATATATTAATTAAATTATTACGTATAATATTAATAATAATAATAATAATAATAATAATAATAATAATGTTTATTGTATACAGGAAAATTATCCTTTTACAAGAGGTTGAGTAATTCTAAATATAATTAACATAATAAGAATAACATAAGTTTAGATTCAAAAACTGAAACAAATTATTAGTCAGCATTTAATCGTTCATAAAGAAACTACGCATTTTAACACATTTGCAATATAAAAATATAAATTATTAATTTTTTCTACGTTTAAGTCTGTGAGAAATAAGTGAAGTTCAAGTTCTGTTTGTCGAATGGTCGGGATATAGTTTCTTAAATATTGACGTCTAAGTGGTTCATAAATTGGACAGGTGACAAGAAGGTGGTAAAGATCTTCCCGTTCTTGTTTATTATAATTATAATATTAAAATAACATTATTTTTAACTTCATGTAGTTAAACCGTTAGTATTCCTAGTACGAGGTAGGCCAAAATAATTATGGTCAAATTAATTTTTACTCTACAGAACTGATTAAACTTTGTTACCTTAAATTAATAGCAGTGTATTAAAGGTAAGTAAATAAATCTTTAACTTTTACATACATTAACTATACACTTAAATTTTTTTAATGTACCAACAAACATATTAACATCAAGTTAACAATGGAAATTAAAAATACACGTGTACCGGTGCCAAAGAATGCGATTTATTAATCTCGAGTAAGAGAGACTGAGAATACCGCGCGTTTAAGCAAAATATTTTTTAACTTAAATATTCTCATTTATTACCCGATTTTTTCTATGAAGAGTGCCAATACAATACACGAACTATTGCAACATTTAAACTTAGTCATTTTTTTGTAATGCCCATTAACAAATAAAAAAACAAAACTCATCGCTTGCGCGGCATTACCCGGTCATTTGGGCAATACCGGGCATGCTCTGGGGGAATTGCATACAGTGAAGTAAAGTGTTCCAGCGCATTTTAACTAAGACTTTATTGTTTACAAAATAGAGGTAAGTAATAAAATAATTAATAATCACCAAAAAATCAAAATCAATTGTTAGAGACAGTAGTCACACAGGTAAGATTACCCTTTTTCTTTTCCACTACAATCAGCATATGACCACTTGGAGCATGAATTGTAACAATACCAGACCTCGTTGTTCTTTCCGAACTCTCCGCAAACTAAACAGATGTCGTCTTCATGGGTTGTGGTAAGATCAACTTCGTCTAAGTCATCATCACAAATTTCGCTTTCAGAATATTCAATGGCCTCTCATTAAATTTAATATTGCGAATGTGTTTTGGTTTTTTGATGATCTTTTTTTCCTTCCAAATTTTTAAATCTTTTTTTTTTCACAACATTTACTTTTTTTCTCCGGTTTCTATTTTCTCTTTGCTTCTATAACTTCCAGTTCCGATTTAAGTAGAGTAGCGGTCAAAATCTTTAATGTTGGTAGAGATGTGGTGCATTTTATATTTGATTGTACAGGTTGTGGTTTAACTCGTATATCTTTTGCAATATTCTTTGCAATGTTGTTCTTTATAGGTGTTCTATGTTTGGGCTCCAACGACATGGGATTTTGTACTTGTAAATTTTTGTTTTCATCATGGAACAACTCTTCCATAAAAATTAGCATCTCTACAATATTTTCAGTTTCATTAAGTTTAATAAAATCATCATCAATAATTTCCGGATCCAACGGCCATATTCCCGCTGCTTTGAATTCAGGTACCCCCTTTTCTATAGTAACGGCTCTCACATATGCTTTATTACAAATTAAAACCAAAACGTAATGCGTGATTTTATGGTGTACATGAATCCGTAAATATAAATGACATTCTTTGTTCAAAACATTTTTTAATCATCCGAAAACCGTCAGATCGAGTGGCTGCAACATATGTAAGGTATGCGGCGAAAGTGATACCATTATTATACCATTGCTTCTACAAAATCTATATCCATCTATAAAACTGGATAATAATAGTTCTACACATTTTTTAAAGTGGTGCAGCTATTCGTTGAACAAAGTTTTGTCGATTCTTCAGTTTTTTGAACATTTATTGATTGCTCCAGAAAAACGGTATTTTTCTAAATGGAGAGTCATGCAAGCTCTAAGATAAGCAAACATAGGAGACACGTAGTGATCAACTGCACTATCGGCAAAAACTAATGTAACATTCTTTTTCCTTTCCCATGAAATAACTGACCCTACTTGCTTCTGACCTTTCGGTGTTAAAATCGTTAAAGATTTTTGAACGGTTGAAATACCCGTTTTGTCACGCACACTACACTTAACGAAACGCTTAGGAGTATGGAGTTGGTTCCTACTAACGCGGACTCTTTTGTATAGTACGTCAACACGGAGAAGAACACATACAAATTGCAAAAGAATAGGTATAGGTAATCAGTAAGAATAGCTATGGTCGTTTAATAATGTTAGTTCAGTTTCAGGATAATTTTAGAAATCACTAAACATCGAAATAAAGTGGTACTTGTAGCGCTGCTATGCTCGCTTATATACCCATCGGTGCTTCGGTTGAGTGGGATCGTCATACGCGTCTTCGAGCAGCTAGTAGGATTAGTTTGCAAATTTTAAAGTGCCCGCGTAATTTTGAATTTATTTAATAATTTCTTATAAATTACATAAACTAGGACCGATTTTAAGTACTAGCAAAAAAATTGGTAAGAAATTGGAAATAGCGTATATTAAAAACAAACCGATATCTTTAACAAACGTTTCACTACTATTTGTAGCAAAAAATGTTTAATTTTTACACTATTTAGAAGAGCGAACAAAATCGGCGTCAAAAACTAGAAATCTAGTAAAATTAAACTTATAGAAAACGGTTTACAAAAAAACAATGCAACTAGTATAGGTTTAAAAACCATAAACGACACACCAAACCAAGACATTCAAATAAATCGATGATAAGTGAACATGTATTAAGCAATAAAAACATTTTCTATTACTACCTTAGAATGGTGTGAGAGTCTTTAAACATTAGTAAAAAAATTATAACTTTAATTGTGTTGATCAAACCGTAACAGTTGCGGATTACCAAAATGTGACATAAACATGTATATAATGGAAAGAAAAAACTGCTCAAATTTATTCTGAAGAAGTTGCCAACACTACGTCAAAATTAATTTTAAGAACACGGCATTGCCCGACAATAAATAAACGTTAAATTAAACATACTACGTTGAAATGCTACATACTAATTAGTATATTAATTTAAAAAAAAAACGCATAACTTAATAAAAGTATTGAAATAAAGAAATATTTTAAAAAACACTTCATTGTTACTAATGCACTGAGTGACGTGTATAGAAAAGTAGTTTTTATAATTTAATAATTGATTTAAGACGAATACATCTACAGTGGTTGGTTGAACACAAATAGAACAAAGCTTCATTAAACGCAAAAGTCATATTAAACATTTTGAAAATAAAATAAATATATAAAAACAAAGATTACGAAGAGATAAAACTTAAAACTGTCCGACTAGAACGTAAAGTAGCACCATGCGTCGTTTCAGCTGTAATCCGTTCCGTTTTTAGTTGGTACTACTAAATCCGGTAAATTAATAATACGTACAACTTCGTACGTTTGCTATACGTTTTCTGGCATTTTCTTTGGAAATTGACCTATTGGTATGATTTACTTGTAATCTGACATTTTTTCAAATAGTGTACTTACAGATTTGAATCTTTTTCCATTCTAAGAAATAACTTCGTGTATTTTTTTTACGCTATTGTTTGAGTTAATTAAAATATTAAATTTAATTTACAAATACACAATGACGTAACCTAAACAAATAATTTTGTTAATTTTGATTGAGCAGAACCGGACTCATAAGCGTTTTTTTAAATCAATGTTTCTACTTTTCTCCACTTTTATTTAAGAAGAAAAAAAATTCTTCCAATTAAAAATGTAAAAAACTATTTTAGGTTTCCTATCATTTCTATTTTAATAGGTCTTAATTAAGTAAATTTTGTAAGAAACGGTCCTTAAAATGTTTAATATTTTGTTACGCTTTGACCTACAAATTTATTAATAATTTTTAAGCATATTTCGTAGTTATTTTTATTATATAATTTTGCTGTATCAAAACTTTCGCTGAACGGTTTATGTAGTATAGGCCCGGCCGTTTAGCGAACCGTACAAATGGAAAAATTAGTGTGGTAAAATGCTATGGATTTATGCTTAGATAAGGAAAAAAAATTCAATGTACCCAAAGTCCTGGTCGACGAAGTGTTGTCTTTGTTCAAGGAGAGAATTACTGAAGAAGAAGTTTTGCTTATCAAACTCTGTCATAAAAACACTTATTTCAGTTTTAGTGACTACTTATTTAACAAATAGTAGAAGCAACTATGCGTTCACCGTTCTCTTCAGTTATAGCCAATGTTTCAAAGTTGAAATTAAAAAAAATTTTGAGTTAAAACCTAAAACTTTGTTTAGATATGTTGATAATACGTTTGTTGTATGGTGTTGTGGCAAAAATGAAGTAAACAGTTAATTCAACATCTAAACTCAACACCGCTGTACTGTATGGGTTCGACAGACAAAACAAGCAGAGTGCTAAAGAAACGTAATATAAAAACTGTCTTTATGACTAAGAATATCCTAAACCACTGGTTGATGTTTGCTAAAGATTAACAAAGGGCTTTAAAACGTGCTGGAGTTTATAAAATTTCTTGTTTCTGTGGATCAAGTTATATAAAACAAACGGGACGCTCTATTGAAGTCAGAGTAAAAGAAAATACGACCTACTGTAAACACCACAGAATTACAAAATCCGCAGTAACCAAACACGTGTGGAACCAAGAACACACACTAAACTTTGACCAAACTAAAGTGTTGGATAGAACTACTTTCCTACTTTAACAGACTAACCTGTGGAAATAGAATAACATCTATATAATATAAACCGGGAAGACGGTTTAAAACTCATCAAATCTGGACTAAAGGTATTGCACCCTCTAAGACTAGCTTCTTGGAAATGACACAAACTCTTACTACGAGTAGGAACAAAGTCAGTCAAGGGGTTACAGAAGATGCAAACTGCAATGTCTTGCAAAACGTCAGTTTGTTTGAGTTCACAAACGACAATACGGTAAAGTTCTACTTCTTGTTTTGGCACTCGAAGAGACACTAGGACTAAGCCTAAAAAGTCTGGATCTTTAACTACGACGTGGTCTAAGCCAAAAGTAGTTATAATCGTATTTAATAATTGTTTTCTTAAAATAATTGAATAATACTACATTAGCTAACAAACTAATTAGGGTGGCGCTCATTAGGCGTCAGTGTAGCAAATAGCTTCTAACATGCAAGTAAAATACGAATTGTATCTACGACTACTTATTAGAACTAAATTTTGTTTATAGGGCCAACTAAATTGAAAATAATTTTTATTATATATTATATATTTATACAGTTAGTAACATACTTATTGAATTTTGAGATTTTATATAGCAGCTATTATTATTTAGTTAGAATAGTCCATATTATACATTGTTAAAATACATAAGAATCATAAAAGCTTTAATTGTTAGTTGCTGTTTGCTTATATTTCTTGTCGGTAATAAATGTATGTTTACAAAAACTAATTATTTGTAATTTCTATTAAAAAACAAACGCTGGCCAATTTGTTTGACCTTCGATTGATTGACAAAATTATTTCTTCTAAATAATAATTGCTCTTTTCCAATAGGAGGTCGGTGGCAGGCAAAAATTAATTTGCTATAGATACAGTTCTTGGCGACGTTTCGCAGACTAAAATGGGTCTGCTTCTTTAGGCCAAATTATCCTGCACAATAATTACAATTAAGTTTTTAAGCTAAATAACTTAAATGTGTGATTGTTAAAATGTAGTTGTGTCAATTCGATCTTTGTTAACAGTTACAAGTCAAAAAAGAACTTTGTTCGAAAACTGCAGAATAAATTGTTTTTTTAGCACAATTCCATGTAAGTTTTAAGATTTGTTTGTGTAGAAGTACCTTATTGTAAGTTGATAAGGTAGTAGAATGGTACTAGTAACGTATACATTTTTCTAAATGAATGACGCTTGCAGATTTATTGCCATTTTTTCGTAAATTTTACCTACAGCCAGTATCGTCAGCAAATGTAACTATTGCAATTAAAAAATAAATATAAAGCAGTAACTGTAATTTATTTATTTAAAGATTATTTTTTGCTTTATTCATTTATTAAAAATGTATTTGTTAAAAAATAAAGTTTACCTAACGGATTATTATCAAATTTATTACTTTTAATTCTAATTGAAACATTATAACAAAACACATATACATACACATATAGGTGTATTCATATACATGTAATTATTTTATTGGTTTTTGACTAGTTCAAACTAGTGTTTGATGTTATCCAAATAGGAATATAAATGTAATTTTATTGATGCATATGCTGTTTGTTCAAACAGCAACAAAATAATAATATTACATTTTAATTGACTAATGCTCGTTGTCGTTACCAATTCGTTTAAATTGAAGTCTACGTTACAATACATTGATTTGTATATACATACATATGTACCTTCTACTGTCTAGAAATCTTGTTAATTAGTCAAACTAAACAATTGTACTACTATGTATTGTTCCATTAATTCAATTTTGCATTATAAATATTTTTAAATCAACATTGTATCAAGTTAAAAGCTCTATTGTACTTTAATACTTAGTTATAGTAAAATTTTTTAATAATAAAAAACTTAAATTAAATAATTTTTATTTTTTTAATTTTATTTATTAATTTATAGTTTTAACATAGGACAGTTTCTTCTTTTTCAGGTTGTCAACCAGATTTATATCGGTAAACCAGTTATCACTAGTAATGTTGCGTCCAGTCCCAGATAAGGACTCAACCATTCCGTTCACTATGTTACTTGGTCCGCTTTCCAGCATAAATTTCCATATCATAAGTTTAAACCATTTTTACGTCAACAAGAGCAAAACATTTTAAACCATGTTTTTTTAGTTTTGACGGTATATACTGCCTAAAAGGGCACTTCTCTCAAAAATTTGGAAGTGTTTTGTCAATTGTTAAATTCTCTTCAGGAATATAGCTCCCTTGACATTTTTGCACAAATTTATTAAACAAGTCTCGAATTGGAGCAAGCCGATCCACTTTTTTCCTTTCTTCTATTGTGTTTTGGCCATCAAAAGAAGACAACGTACCAAAGTTTTAAATCGTTTGATATTCATCACAAGGCCAAATTTTTCAATGCTATCACCTTTTTATCGCAAAGTTTTTCAAGATTTTGTCTATTCCCTATGTACGCTCGTGCTAAATAATAAGTCAATAAAAACCTTTAAACCAATTATGTTCGTGTATTTATTGTCTCTTTCTCTCTCTCTCTCCCTCTCTCTCTCTATAATAATTGTACTTGATATTGTCGATTTATTAGTTTGTGTACTCTACTATCATTCCTAACATTTCTTAGGCGAAAAGATTGTTCCAACAATCGAAAGTTGTTTTAGCAGCTTTGACATTTCTTTAGACTTCAGGTAAATGAGTTCTCAAGTTGTTAGGTTTTCTACAAACACTTTTTAGAAGTATGTTTTTATTTCACTTAGTAATTTTATCTTTTTCCCAAAAAAAAAACTGATACTTAAATTATCATCGTCCTCTTTATCAGTAACACCTTCCTGCTCTGATGCAAAATCAACGTCATGTTCTTGTTTGAACTACAAACATAAATTATTTAAATTTAAAATAAAATACAAAATTGCAAATTTAATAATATAATTGTGTTGTAATACGATAGACACATTCCTTACAGTATTATAATGTGTGTTAGCAAATTCTTTCCAATGTCACAACATGTATTGTGTTTTAACAAATTCCTTACAATGTCGTAACAAATAAGCAAATTTTTATATAATATAGGCTAACATTGAAATGGTTGAAAGTAGAGCTAAGCATTTTATGTGTATAAATACTTGTAAATAAAGTTAATAAATTAGCAGTCATTTTACAACCGTGTTTTGATTGTCTCGACTACTACAGTTTAAAGTATCAGTGGACCAAGCCATAATTACCTGCATGAGGCTGTGCAGAACTGATACCTCTTAAATTGTACTTTCTTTACTTCGACGGTTTAACGTATCAGTGGACCAAGTCATAATTACCTGCATGAAGCTGTGCAGGACTGATACCTCTTAAATCGTATCTACTGCATTACTGACTATCCAAGCCACAATTTACCTACATGAGGCTGTGTAGGGGTCAGTAATAATTACACATTTACTTGTTACTTTAACTCTTCATATCAGCACACTAAATCTCTCGCTGACATTCCTCTAACTCATCTTCTACAAAATCGTCGTTTAAAATCGTATTTTTTTGTTGCAAACGCATTATTTATTCTACATGTTGCGGGTTGTTCAAATTGTACATTTTCTGAAAAATTTTTTAAAAGAAAAACTGCAATAAGAAACAAAAAATAAATGTTAAATAAAAAGAATTTACGTATTAAGGCGCAATGTGCGGGATACAAGATATTCTTATCAAATTGTTGAAAACCCTTACATTATTTAAAGCAAAAGTAATGATACATTTTTCTATAAATATTTCAAAAATGCATAATTTTGTAAATGTAGCAAATTCAGGTGCAATGAGCTTATTTAAACAAAACTTGAAAATCTCACGTAATCAAGGTCAAAAACAAAATAATGAGTAATATTGTATAAAGCACTCAAAAAACAAAAGCTATTAAAAACATCATGCACTAAGATCTCCAAAAGGCGGAGTGGGGTAACAAAATAGATTCGCTGTGCCTGTCAGTTGCGCCCGACCGAACGTTAAAGTAGTCTTTCGTCTAAATTCAATTAATAGTCATCAATGCCGCCACCCTAAAAACTACTTTTAAATCTTCTGAAATCTCATTGGATGTTTGCTAGTTCTCTTAACCACTTATCAAGTGGAAGTACCTCCATAATAAGTATCCTTAGTTTTTGCCACTTTAAAATTACTCTATTTGTAAGTAGTTTTATATATATTTGTGAACAAATTCTATGTCGCATAAACAAAAATTGGCCAATTATTCTAAGCATATATTAAATTTATAACTAATATATGTAACAATACATCTAATAAATTAATTAATTGTGTTTTGGATTATATACTTAATTAATTTTTATTACTATTTTTTGATTTTGTTTTTCTGAATAAAATTAAAATCTTAGTGGCGCATGGTTATATCTTAAAGTATAATTTCTATATTTAACAGTAAACTTGCATTTGATGCAATTATGCTCTTAACACATATCGTACAAATTCAATATAAACATCTACTTCAAAAAATTTAAAACATCTTGATCGAACAAAATCTAGTTGTCCATTTGTCAAATCAAAGAGAGAATAAAGATGTTTATTTAATAATAAGACAGAGATATAAATGCATTTATGCTAGAAGGCAGTTTCTAAAGTGTTTACAGCTACTAATGGTCACCACTCTGCCACTTGGCAGCCACATGGATATAAGTTTATTTTATACGGTATAAAATGGTTCTAATCACCTAACGGCAACCCAGTATTTATAATATTATCTTGATGTAAAATTTATACTCCAAAATACAATTTATCGAAGGCAGTTTAGAAAAATCAATTTAGCGAACAACGTCAACTGAAGAAATCAAAACAGAAATTAGCATATTGTCAAACTGAGTTCTAAGAAAACTAAATTTATAATTTATGCTTTTTTACTACTTAATTGCAACGTTTTTTGTTTATTTAGCTAAAGTTTTGTTTTGTTTACAACCGCAGATAAGCATAATCAAGTACACAGAATACATTTTGTTTAGTCAGTGTAAATACGAAGAAATAAAGATAAGTATTTGCTGTAATTATTTTATTAATAATTTATGTTATTGACAACAGATAATGAAAGAGAACCATAATTAACGCAATACATGAAGAGGTTTTAAAATACGGATCTCACAACATTTACCACATGGTTAAAATCAAAAGTCAATCTTTTGAAAACTTTAATTGCAAATATCACTTTACACCAAACCAGGAAAAAAATTTATTTAACGTCACAAGAACACTTTTTCTGAAATTTGTAGTCGTTTATCAAAAACACGCTGTGTACTAAAGTACCTCATAACTCGGAATCAGTCAAAAGTTAAACTGCAACGCGTCATCAAGTATACACAATCAAACCTCGCATTATGAATACTCTGCAAAAGCAGTTTGTGGCTATTAGTCCGCCTACTGTACGTGAATAAATCTTGTATTACTATAACCATAAAATGTTTATTGTGTATTTCTTATTATGAAATTAATAGTTAAATAAATTTAGCTATGAATTTGGGTTATTTATTATTGTTTTTTATTTCACTCGCGTACAGGCATAGATCAAATCTGACTCGGTATACTAGACGACGCGTTATCCCTTTGCTTCAGTTCAAAGTTATGAGGTAACTGATGCTAGCAGTTGGGTAATTGTTTATATTGTGTCAGTCAACTGTAACAAGTGCGGGGTACGCGTTCCAAGCCTATATACTACTTTTGCGGAAGGGCAAAAAAGTTGAAAAAACTTAAAAGCATGCAAAGGCTTAAAAACCAAGCCAAGCCTCTATCCATAAACATCAAGTCAAGTTAAACTTTTACTTGTAAAAAACTTGATTTTTAAGGTCAAACCAAGCTTTTACGTTTCAGGCCAAGCTACTTAGCTTGGTGAATATCTACTTGCAATTGATGCTGCCACGTTGTAATTATTAAATAAGGTACTTGGGTTTAGGCATTGTAAAAGTTATTAAAACACACATTTATTTTCACTTATAATTGCAATAATATACAAAGGGTTTTCTTTAAAAAACACGCGTACTCTGATCACAATATGCCGTCTCGTATAATGTGAATAAGCCTGTATATATTGGCAGCAATCTCTCTACTACATTAGCAACCAATATTTGTCCTACATTAGTAACCAATATGTTTTGTACTTTGATGACCTACTTTAGTTACACATTAATTGTTAACACAATTAATTATAAAACCGTTTTGTTGTGTACTACGGTGTGCTTTGATTTTCTAGATTTTCGAGATTTGTATCGTTGTATTTGAATTTACAAAGTGAATTCGTTTCTATCTTGAAAGTAAAAGTTAAGCCGACAAAGTCACTTTGCTATACGACGTGCTGCTTAGTCGAAGGCTGATTTAGTATTTCGTGCGTGATACCGACCTACGTAGTAGTGTATAATCAAATTTATATACATCTAATGTTATATTTCTTTCTAACGTAAACTGTTGTCTGTGATAAGATAAATATACTCTGTGTTACTACTACTGTCTTGTCATTTGTTCTATTTCAGTCGAGGGTAGATTTAGACGCTTTCTCTTACCCCAGTCTTTCATCGTTTTGGCGCCTTTTTAAATTCATGTTATAACTCAACACCACAAAGTTTATCACTAAATTGCAGGAACAACTGAGTTAGTCGCCGCTCTTTTAGTTACAAGAAAAACCACGTAACAATTTTAGAATAAAAACCAATTTTTATTCTTTATTCGTTACTGCCCAGTAAACACGGATTGAAACTGTTACAGTCACAAAATTAAAACAATTGTTTCATTACGTTGTTTCGTGTTAGTTCCATTTTTATATCATTTACATGTAACTGACAGTGTATAAATTGAAAGAGTTCCGATTTTTCACAATCAGTTTTAAACCGTTTCAGTACTTGCAATTTTTATCCCATAATCAGCAACCGTCTAAAAACTGATTTATTAAAACCGAATATTTTTTGAATAACTAGAATTGTTTAAAGATCGATTAAATAAGATTGAATTATTTTCAAAACAGTGGAATCGTTCTAAGAAAAACGAATACTTTGTGATTAGTCAGCATTAGTCGTTGCTATACTTTTGATTACTGTCGTCAACGCTTGCGCTGCAAATTGATATCTTTTCACTTGTTCGGTTGCAGTTTGATAAGTGATGCTGTGTGTACAATTACGAAATGGAACAATAAACGGTAAGTCGAAACATTTTATTATAATCCATAAATGTAATCGATATTATTATCATTTCTGTTCTTTATGTATCATGTTTTAATTTGTATAAAAAAAATGTAAATTAATACACATGGTTGCGTTAAGGTAGATTATTGTGTAAATCTGATGATACTTTAGGATTTATAATTACAGTTCAATTCTTCAAGTTTTCTATACGATTATGTACAGCTAAAAGTATTCACAGTGTTTTTATAACTTTCTAATCATTGCTAAAGTGATATTTATATTAAGTTTGTGTTGTTTTTGATTAAAAAAATGTAATTAATTTTGTGTAACTCTATGATTATGTATGTATATAAATGAAATATTTATTTCTATGTTACAGATGCGGTTCAAAGTTGCTACCCAACAGTAACTGATGCAGTTTTCGTGGCTTCCGTGAAAAGACCACATCCAGGAAAGTTGCAATATGTAAAAAACTCAATGTGATATTGTATTTAAAAATATTACTTGTGCAATAAAATTTGAAACGTGCATTCGAAAATGTATTATTATATTATTGAAAGAATTGTTTTAGTTCATTATTGAAACAAAAAAATCATACATGTATCGATCATTTAGTATCAGTTCAAGAACGAAGCTTTTAAAACGTAAACCGAATGCAACATTTAGTTTGCAACAGATTTGAATTTAAAATACTGAAACTATACTGATTCAAATAAGTGAAACAGCGATGGACTTATAGCTATTTTATTGCAGTTAGGTTTCTTTTATGTTTGAAACAAGAGTGAATCATAAATTTTTTGTTTTGAAACTGTTACTAAACATTATCAATTTTGTGTTTACTGGGTGGTATTTGTTGTACATTGATTCTAGCTTCAAAACCAATATTTATTCTTTATTAGTAGTACCTATATATTTTGCACTCAAACTCTGTATTTATAAATAAATAAATAGTATGTTAATTTAGTAACGAAGATTTATGATTTTTTTTACAAATTCGATAAGCTGATTTTGTTACATTCCGCATTAAATAGTTTAAATGTATGATATTGTAGTTTAGACATGCAATTTACATTCCGTTTCAACGTTATAAAAAATTTCCGTATAATAACATAAAACATACATACACGCATGTATACTCGCCAGTGTTAAAAAAAAACCGTCATATGCGTTTTAAACATGTTCCACATTAAAAGTGCAAGTAAGTAAAGTACTATAAACAATTACTGAACAAAAAAAACTTGTTTTTACTAAATTTTTGTCAAAAGTTTATCCCAACTTGCTGCTAAACTTTGCTACGGGTACGGGTTTAATATTTTTTGTTTAACATTTGGATTACCGATGAAAACGTATTTATAATACCACATGACGTTTAGCCTAAGATTCACACATGTTCATTGTTAAAGTTTTTTTAGCTTTTAGAGTTATTTTATTTTTGATTTTTGGTGCACATTGGTGGCGACAAAAGACCAAAAATGACGCGTGAAAGAATACACACGCAACAAGTTGTAGTTGTAAATTAAATAATTATTTTTGTGTTTTTAAAAAAATAAAGAAACCGAAAATTACAGTCCACTGGTTTGAATTGATACTATTATCATATTGGTCTATTCCAGACAGATTAAAAGAAATTTTGAAGATTAAATAAATATAAGGCATTATGACAGCTGACCGATCATTGTATGGAAGTTTGCAAGTTTCCGTATGTGAATTTTTAATTTACACCCATGAAATTCAAATTCTGATAATTTGATTTAAATGCAAATTTTCTGTAAAATACATGTATACTTTCGTTATTCATTTTTCCGGAGGATCATTGACCAAATGACCTAACAGAGAAGCCACCACCGCCTAAAATAATCATTTTTCAAATTACAAATTCTTAACAAATCGGCACAAATTAGACAAATAAAAGTTCAGCAGTATCAACATGTTTTAAAGTACTATTTGTAAGAGCTAATCAATAGTAAATTGATCTATTTTAAATAAAATAAACCATTAAACTAAACTTCAGGTAAAGTGACTTTAACGTGTTATCATGAAACCCGGTGTTTAAAATCAACGACGTAAACTAATATCGATAGTCAAAATAGAATATTTTTACTAACAGTAATCTTTAAGGCAGCTTCTTATTTGTTAAAAATCAAAGAAGGTAGTAGGTACTTCTCATCGTCGTTGCTTTCTTCCTCATTAGATACGTTAAAATCATTATTACTACTATGATTACCTGTGATTGAGTACTCAGAAGAAAGAATTCGTTCGCCTAATAACAATGGTATACTTCTTCTAGAAGTTTTAATGGCCACATTATCTTCATCGTCGCTGCTGAAAGAGTGGTAATTAACTAGTTTAATGGACGAATTTTTTTAGGGTCGACATATTTTTCTTCATTTTAATATTTTGTAGTTTGTCATCGAGTTTAGAAAAGCCGATGTTGAGAGTGTTATTGGTTTGGATTATTTTTGTTCTATAATATTAATTTTCTCTCTTTGTTTTAGCATCAATGATTGGTATTCATTTTTGACGTCGGCGTCGTCGTAGTTGTTAGATGTAAAAGAAATAAATGCATCATGATGGGCAATAGGTGATGATACTGACGGTTCGCTATTATAATCATTATCAAAATCAACAAGCATATTATTAAACTCGCTTTTTATATATAGATTTTCATTTTGCAGTAAACAACTATTATCAAGGTTCACGACAATAGAGTTGTAAACCAGAGTTGGTTTTCTTCATTGATGGATGAATATAGATTTTTGGAATAATTATTGTTGCAGTATATATTATTATTTTCATTTTCATAGTTCACAATAATGCCATTATCAAACTCGTTTTGTGTAAATATCACTAGATCTTCATCTTTTAATAAACATATATTATCCGTCTTAATAGCAATCGAGTTTAAAAGAAGGTTGTAATTTTCTTTGTTATTCAACAAATTCAGGTTTTCGTAGGAATTACTGTCACATTTACCTGTCTGGATATTTTTATTTTCATATTGATCAATAATATTATTGTCTTGTTCAATATTAGTCGCCTTTATCATTTTCATAATTGCATTTGTATTAGATCTGAACTTTGATTTATTTTTGAGTGAAACATTGTACCCACAGTAAAGAAAAATAGAATAATAATTTTTATTATATAAGTGTGCTCATTATGTATAGCTATCAAAAAATCTGGCGTTAAAGAGAAATGGCATAAGAACAACAATTTATTATATTAAGTATGTTGTTGTTACAATTTTTAGCTTTAGGTACGTTGTCTTAACCTCATTTATGCAATTAAAACGTTACAATTAAAATGAGACACATAAAACATAATTTCATTGTAAATTGATAAATTGCATAATTGCGTTGAACTGAAACTATAGCAAACTAAATTTTGGCTTTTAATACCTTTATAATAACCGATTTAGACTTACCAAACACACGTCTAACACTGCAATACAACCGCATTATTATCGTAAGTAACAATTTTGTTCAGTTTTGGTGGTACTTTGGCAAAAAGGTATCGATATTATGTAAATATGTAACTAAGAATTTTGTAGATTATTCTAAGAGTTAAAAATTTTTTTTTCAAAATTGCATGCAATATGTAATATATTTCGCAAAATAGAATGTTTTAAATAATGCAACTTGTTGCGGCAAGAAATTGCAGGTACAATAAATTAAATAGCGTAATCGCAAAAATTGCAGCAACAATGTTTTTTTTTGTGAGATAACATAAAAACAATTTATTGATATCAACAAATTATTTATTTTAAAGATCAAGAAAAAATTATTTACATTTTAGGTTGTCAATACTGCATGTATAGATACTTGTTGCAGTTTAAACAACTGTCACTTTAAATTAGATTGCTGTTCATGTTTTAAATCAATTTTAATAAATGTTAATTATATACTTGCAAACAAAATTGGCAAGTGGTATTTATTTAATTATAAGATATATGTTAGTCATTTATTGCTCACAATGCCCACGTGTCATTACCGTAATTATTTTACGCCTACGTTTAGTAAAGTTACCTATTGATTTTACTATAATTTACTTTGTGTTTTTTTTGTAACAAAAACACATTACCAAACAACAAACAATATATTAAATTAATACAATCAACTACAAATTTTACGTTTTTAAAATTACAGTTATTTGTTATATTAGTACAAAAAACACACATTAGCACATTAAACAATATGTTTTTTCTTCAACGGTTATAAAACACAATTTAAAACCTTTTTAAGTTTTTACCGCAAAATTTTTTTTAACTGTTTACTACATTATATACAATAAAATAATGTACGCGTTACTGTAAAATTAAAAACAATTATTATTCTTCCAAAGTGAAGTATTAAAATAAGTACATTTTTAAAATTAGAAAACAAGTTATTTTGAATAAAAAATTTATTATTTAGTTACCTACTCAAAATAAGCTTTTGCAAATATAAATAATTTTCAACATTAATTCTTTTATAAATCTATTAATAAATGAAGGTAAAAGTTGTATTAATTACAACCAAGTCAATCAGGTATTAAAAAATGACACCATCAAATCTCAACTTTTTCAAATTGTTTAGAGTAATGTCGGTATAATTGTTAAGAACAAAATAAAAAATCAGTTAACAGCTGTCATCTTTTTAGAACTTGTCGACAGTATGAAATGCTCAATCTTAAGTGTTTTCTAGCGGTATGATGAAAACAATTCTAATCGTAAAACTTAACTAATCACAAAGTGTTTTCACAAAAACTATTACATATATTAAAAAACGTCTAATAAGTTAAAGCAAGTGTTAGTAATGACTATTTTAACTTTAATTTAACAAAAACGATAAATACATTATTTTTAAACCCTTTATGTAAAAATGTACATAATGCAATATGCATAGATATACATTTGCACCAATATAAATATTTGCAACTATTGAATCTTTAAAAGTTTATGTTTAGAATTGGAATAATTAAAACTATTAAACACAAAACACTAAATTAAATTTGTTTAAAAACATTTTTTATATTGTTGTTATCTAGTTTGGTTTCTTTCAGGTATCCTACAAGCAACAAGATGGGTATACTGCCGTCCTAATCCAAATTAACGTATCTATACATTTGACATTTCTGAGAAATTGGAGTTTTAAATTTAATACAAAAATAACCAATTTTTTTATGTTGCTATTAACGTTTTTGTACAAATTGTTTATTCATTTTTTTATGTCTTTACCATAGAATCTTTCTTTAATTAGAATTCAAACGTTTACGTTCTTTAGAACTAAGAAATTTGTCAACCAATCCATATCCAATTTAACGTATGCGATCTTACATACGCAAATACGTTAAAACGGTCATTAATTAAGTTCGTTTTACATAACTTAATTAACGTATTGTAAGATATTAAACGTTGTAAGTTATAAAAGTAGAAAACAAGGTTAGATGCCTATAATATAGGTCCTATAAGGAATTTACTTTCTGCTACTATGTACTAACAATAATTAAAACAAACAAAAAAAAGATATCAAAATAAAACAATTTAACAAATAATTAAATTGAGGAACAAATTAAAATATGTAATTTTATTTATCTATTTAGAAACCCATTTATTAATCTTTATCGCTTTCAGAAATTTTAGTTGTTGTGGTGGTTAATTCTAGCCAAAATTTCTGCTTGTGGAGTAGTATCAATGTAGTCAGTTTTCCTAAAATTTTAGATTTTCTGTCTGGTGCAATTCCGCGATTCTCTTTTCTTGAATTCGGTTTTTCTAACAATATTTTGCCTTGTATTAAATGTTTTTTTTTGCGATGACACTTAGTTCTTGAAATTCGTGATGATTGTCGATATCTTTATAATAAAGCATTTTGGATCCTATTCTGCTCTCTACTTTGCCGATTGTTTTAAATCGAGGTCTATTGGTTTTTTTTATTTGGTAGAAAGACGTGAAATCTGGGCACAGAAAAAAATCGCTAATTTTATTTCCTTCGCTTTACCGCTGCCAACGCCTTTAACGGTGCTAACAAAATCTTGAAAATCGTATATCTTATTTTTTCTTTGTATTGCACTCTCTATTTGGTGGTGATAACTGTCTGCTAACATAAATGTATGTTCAGGCTCAAAATACTTTATTGTAATTTTTTCGATAGCAGTTTCTCCTCCGTTAACCATATAAATTAGAAAACCAAAAAAACACCAGTATCTTCTTCTTCTATTACCTGTAATAGTTCGAAGTTTATTTTCTTTCTTAAGTTGTTGTTGTCTTTTTTTAGCGACCCTAAGATGTTTCTTAATATTTCCTTTAAAATTTTCGTTGTTCATTTTCTTCTGCTATTGTTAGCACTCACGTCTGCATACAGTATGTCACCACCGCCTTTTATCAGTGTTTAATATATCTTTAATCTTGTTATTTATTGTATCTCATGACTTTTGAGAATTATCTTATTTACGTAACATGCTTTGTTTTTTTTCTGTATTCTTTCTTTGATTCTTCTTTGCGGTTATGTTGGTCTTGGGATCAAATTTTTTAAATAGTTAGATGTTTTTTCTTTATTGATTTGTAATCCAACGTCCTTCGCTTCTTCGTCTATTCTCTCAATTTTTTCTATTAATTTTTTTTTTTTGACCTAGTAATCACAATTGTCCGCTTATGCGATAATTCGGTTTCCTTTTTATTCCTTGTATTCCTACCTTCTGCATAAATAAGTAGTTGGATTGATAGCGAACAAAGCAATAACTACTTAGAAAGTAGAAATAAATATTTTGTGTCACAACACAGTAATTTTTTTATTTAAGGAAACTATTTTAAGGTTAAAAGATATATCAGAAAAGAAAAGAATCGTATGTTTCAAAAACCAAATAAGAGATAAGGAAAATATAAAATAGTAAATAAGAGTCGTACAGAAAATTATTAGATATACAACACACCATACGTTGAAAATTACAAATAATATATACTAAATAACTTAAGCAAATCTAATATTAAATATCTAATTGAAATCAATATAAAAGTTACAAAAAGGGAATAAAGATTCGACGGGTTGTCCGGCTTTTAATTTCTTATGGTGTGAAATTAGTCTGATCAAATTCATAGAAACATGCAGCAATTAAATTCAAAACCAGATAATTTAATGCAAGAAATAATGCGGGTAAAAAAGGATAAAACAATACTTTTTGAGAAAATTGGGGTGCAGGAAAAGTATAAAGAAAAAAATAGTAGTAAAAGGAATAAATGACAACGAGAACGAAAACAAGAAAGAAACGCAAGTTAATACAGTAATACAGAAAACAGGAATAAACTTTAACATAGATACATCAAGAAAAATTGGAAAATACAATGAAGAAAAAACAAGACCAATAATTATTAAAATAATGAACAATTCCAGAAGAATTAATATTTTTAAAAATGCAAGAACACTAAAAGGAACAGATATCTGGATCGATAATGATTATCCTAAAGAAGTACAGGAGGGAAGAAGAAAATTAATACCGTACATGAAAGAGGGAAGAAGTAAGGGAAAAACGCAAATAAGATTTAACAAATTAATAATTAATAACGAAACATTCAGAACAGAATTAGAGAAAGAAGACAAACATGAAAATGGAGAAGCAAGTAAAAACAATAGACAAAAAATGACTGTAAACGAAATATCCCTACAAAGTGATAATTTTCAAGAAAATAAGGGTTTAATTTTAGTTTATGTTCAATGTAGTGGACTGTATATATGTATGTGGTTTATATAAACATTTTAAAATACAAGTACATTAGACGGTTAGGTCTACTACGTAACCACAACTCAACTCTGTCGATTCAACACTCTGAATAACTACTCTAGCTTTAAATCATAATCGCTCGTTATGCGCACATTACTTTCTACAATTTAAAAAATATTTAAATACAATTCAACACATAGCAATAAACAAGTATACGGTTATAGGAAAAGAAATAAAATGAAAAAGGGAACAGTAAAATATACAAAAAAAACCAAATGAATATAAAAAGGTATATTATCATGGAATATTAAAACATCATTATTACAACAGGTAAAATGGAAGAAATAGGTAGAAAGATGGAACGATACAAAATTAGTATATTAGCACTGCAAGAGATAAGATGGGGAGGTGAAGCAAAATATTCAGTATTCTATAGAAGAAATGAAAAACAGGTCATCATGGGGACGGCATTTATGACAAACTAATACAATTTAGAAAAATAGACGGAAGAATATCATATCTCAGAATTAAAAATACAATAGTTGACATATCTATAATAAATGCTTATGCATGCACAGAAGGAGCAGAATAAAAGAGAAAAAAGTTTTTTATAACAAATATTAGAAGACTACGATGGAAAAATAGGAAGAGAAGATTGCATAAAAGATGTGGTTGGGAAAAAAACTATCCACAAAATAACAACTGATAAGTTTTGTCACCTAGCAACACAAACAAACCTGGTTATAACAAAAATAAAACTGAAAAAACATAGACAAATTAAAAAAGATGGTACTTAGAAAAACTAGAGAAAGTAGTAGGAAAGAAGACATACAAAAATGAGATAAACAACCTACTACAGAAAGAGAATAAAAAAGAAAGTATAGAGGAAGATTGAAATACAATGAAAGCAATTATCATAAAATCAGCAGAAAAGATAATTGGAACAAAACGAATTAAAAATAGAAAAGGATGGTTTTATGCAGAAATGCGAAAAGATAATAATTAGAAAGAAAAGCAAGAATAAGATGGTTAGGAACCAGTAAGCAAGAGCATTAGAATTACAAGAGAATAAGAAAAGAATGCGCTTAATTAATGACAGAAAAAAACCGTCACTACATCAACAAAATAATAAATGAAATAAGAAATTATAATAAAAGCAGCACCAACAGTTAAGGACGCAAAAAAAAGAAAAAAAAAGTAACCGCAAATATAGGCAGAAAGACCTGGGAAAATTATTTACTTAAAAAACAAAAAAAGAACAAGAAGAACAACAAGAGAAGTTTGAGGAAAAAGTATAGAGATAAGAACACCACAAAAACAAAAAATAGAAATTATAAATAAGTAAAAAAACCAAAAAGCGACAAGAGCAGATAATATATGTAACGAAATTTAATATTGGTAAAATAATTCATTACTTAAAGTGGAGTACTATTTAAAATAATATTTCTAATCTTCTTAAAGTCTTCTCCACAAATGTATATGTTTTTTAACATTTTATTTGAAGAATTTAATGAATTAGACATGTTTGGCTAATAAGAATTACTATCATCAGTATAACTAAAAACTAAGATTAAAAAATTGTAATATAAATAAACAATACTAACCAAATAAAATTGTTAACAAATCATAAATTAATATGATAATTACGTGTTTAACAATTTTATCTACTATATCTAAAAAATTATTCTAAATAAATAAAGTTGAAAAGTAAATATTATCAAAATAATGAAACTTTGTGTATTGTATGTTTTTCTCGTAGTTTCTTTTGAAATCTTCTCTTTCCACTTGGGCGTTGAAATCTTTTAATACAATTATCTTTTCTTGTCTTAGTATCTTTTTAATCACATTTTGTAACTCTTCATATAATTTTTCTTTTTCTTTTTTTTCGCATGCTTTTGTGGGCGCGTAAATCTCTACTAAAGTGTCTGTAATTGTAGTTTTATCATTGCTATCCTCCCGCTCACAAGTGTTAGTTAGTTGTGTTAGTTTGCTTTGGGAATTTTTCACTTATAAATCCTATTTTTTTTTGTCCTTCTTTCTCCTTCCCGCTGTTTAGCAGACTATATACTTTTTTGATTATTTCTCCGTTTCTTTGCCATTTTATTTCTTGTATCGCTGTTACATCTATTTGATATTGTAGTAGTTCCTCTGGTATTACTTGCATTTTGCCAGGTACTAGCATGTTCCTTATACTCTAAGTTGCAAGTTTTATTTGTTTTGTTTTTTCCGCATTTGTTGTCCTTTTCCTCGACGATGTCGTCATTTCTTTTTCTCCTCTTTGTTTTAGTTTTTTGGTTTTAATTCTTTACTTAAGTTATACCATTCATACCATATTTCATTTATCTTTAATTTTTTGTAGCCTATCTTTATTTTTTTTTCTTATCCTTTAGTTTTCTTTAGTTATTTTTCTTATTTCTTGTTAAATATTAATCTCTTTTGTTGTTAGATGATTATCAATTATGATTATTTTCTTTTATTTTTCATTATGTTTTTCATTTGCTTCCATGTCTGTAGTTTAGCGATTATTACTTTTATATTTTTTGTCTGGCTTACTTTGTATGCTTCTTCAATTATTGCTTGTACTCTCACTTCTTTTAAGATGAACTTTTCCTTCCTGCTCTTTACGTCTTAATTATCTATTTGTAGCCATGTCATTACTGATATTTTTTTTGTCTCTTCAAGATATCTAATTTTCCAATTCTGTCTTGTAAATATTGTTTTTCTATTTTCCGTTCTTTTTCTTTTCTTTCTATTTCTTTTTGTAGTCTTTTCATATTTTTGTTGTTGTTTTCAGAACCTTTTTCATCAACTTTTGCATCCCTTCTATGGCCTTTAATATTTTTTCCAGTATTGCCTTTGTGATGTCTTTTCTTGTTTCCTTGGGTGGTGTTCTGGCTACTTTTGTACTCTTTTGATAAGGTTTTTAACTTTTTCTTCTGTTACTTTTCTGCTCTTTTACATTTTGGCTATTTTCCAAGCTGCACTGTGCTGCAAACAGGAGAAATTAATTTCCTCTGTATTTGCGGGTACGGCTTTCTTCAAATTATATACCACCTTCAATGTACTAATTTGTTATTTGTATTGCCTGTTATTGACTTAAATTTATTACACACACGAAGGTCCTTCAAAATTCTGTAATGTTATTTACAATTTAATTTTAATATTATGGTGAGGTATTAATTTATTCGTGTTTTCAAAACACAAAAAACCCGGATGTTGTATAAGCTTAAACTATGATTGAAAAACCGGCCCTTAGTAGCACACCGGTCGAAAAATTACAGAATGCTTGTTTTTCATATTTAGTTTTATTTTTTACTGTTTTTTTATTTATTGAAATATGTTAAGTGACCTACATTGCATTACCTACATTTAAACTTCTGTAAATACGTTATTTTTGAGGTATTATCGAACTACAATAATTTTACTGTGCTTTATGCGACGACAACATCTTGTATTTATTTTTATTGTTAATTTTCAAAAAACTGTTAAATCAAAATGTGTGCTTCTTAAAACAGTTTACTTTTATTTGTGATAACATCTTTAGACTATTTAATGCAACAGGTCCGAAATTTACAATTTATTATGCTAAATATTTTGACTTTTAAATGTCTTAATGCAACTTTTATTTTTTCATTTTATGTTTGTATTTATGTTGTAATTTTACCTTTTAAAATAAAAACTTGTTAATCAGATACAATTTGTATATGGAGTGACCTTTATTAAATTTTTTTCTGTAAGCTTTTTATGAATCTGTTACTTGTATCGTCATTTTCCGCAGAAAAACAAGCATTTTAAAATACAATTTCAAAACGGTTTTGGCTTATAATATTTTCAAATAAAGGGTGTTTGTACAGAAAATTATTGCCCTAGTAATGACGCACGAAAAGCATTTTTATGTTGCCAATGAGAAAATAAAGATCAATAAATTTTCAAAATTCTTTAGTACTGTTATCTATCAACGCATGTTACTCTCTTTTCAAAAATTTGAAACAACTTTACGAATACAGGTTTTCTTGTTTGCCGCTATACGACAATTTTTCTAGTAAACAGTCATAAAAAAACAGGTTTTCTAAAGTCAATCTTGGTCACCTCTCTCCCTAAAAATGGTGTTGTAAGCATTTTATCTTCTGAATCCATTCATTCGTCACTCTCGTCCCCACTGCTGCCATCACAAGCAATTTTATTATTTTATTCCACCAAGTCAATTTGCTCGACGGTAGTTCTTCTCTTCCCATGGCTTGTAATAATTTTATAAACACTGTCACTATTAAAAATATTAAACGTAGCACATAATTAAGCTGATCAAATCGATTCTATATACGAATACAGAGACTGAATTTATAAAAGTGTCGTAATACTATTGAAAACATGTGCACGATTTTTACCGCAAGTTTCTGAAGGCTAGATCTGAAACCATAAAAATGCAATAATGCATGTTAATAACTTCTCGCATGTGCAGTATATACAATGTTTAATTAATGGTTTACATTTTTTGTATTTTTGTGTTATCAAACTAAAAAAATAGATTAAAAAACTGGTAAACATACATATATAAGACAATTAAAACAAGCAATAACGGATACGGTCGAAAAATACCTTAAAAGTAATAATAGAACAAAAAGAAAAGTATAAATGACAAATGACAAAGAAAGCAAAACGCCAGAAAAGGATGAGGTATTTACAGAAATTATTAAGTAATTTGAAAAAAACGACGTTGTTAAAACTTTTCAACTAAATATATCGTACAGGAGACATACCAACAGAATGGCTAAAATCAACGTTTACCACAATACCCAAAATGGTACATGCTAAAAATGTAATGAATATAGGACTATTAGTCTCATAAGTCACATCCTAAAAATATTTTTGAGAATAATACACGAAAGAGTACAAAAAAATACGCAAAGAAACTATTGGAAATACACAATTTGGTTTTACAAAAGGATATAGCACAAGAGAAGCATTCTGTTGTATCAAAGATTATATAGTATATAGATGGTTCACGCAATGTATTTTTTTGAGGCCAGTGTAATGTTGGTTGCATTACTAATTATTTGGTATTTAAGCTTTGTTTCTCTTTCGTTTGATTACATCTCTTTTTCTTTTTATGATCTTGAACAATTTTAATTAAAGGCCAGGACACGTTTTCTTTGCTGAAACGTGCTGAAATGCATTTCTTGAATAAAATAATTCGAATTGAGTATTTTTCTACATGTTTCTGACGTTTATTATTTTGTTTTCAAAAAAATTAAAATTATGATTTTTTGAAAATTGAAATTAATGAAGGACAAATTGGATATACTACTCAATCAAATTATGAAACAATTCGCTACGCATTCAATTAGATCAACACCATAAAGTACTATTTGATCGATTGGAATTAAACATAATTTGAAACTTTTAGTTGCGATGGATTCAAACAAATTCAAATGTGGGGGTAACGATAAAAAAATCAATCTTTTAAATAGTTTTCATTTAAGTAAATGTATTTCAATAATTAATAGATATAATTTACCGTTAATCCTAAAGTAGCAGTTACAAAATAACAACAATTATTAAGCATAAAAAAAAATATCGAAACATCTACAAGGTTACGTTTAACTTTTCATGTAATGCAAGTAAGAATAGTCAATCTTGGAGAAGTTACAGATAACTGTATTATTTATAGTTTAACCCGTACCTTCCATTTTATATAAAAGATATGCAAAACAATTTATTATTTTTCTAACCTGGTATCGCAGACTATGATAAAGCAGGTTATTTATAATTGATCTGTAAGAATCTGATTCCTGCCATACAATAGTAGAACGATAGAATGACTTTCTATATTAGGTAACAACCGATTTGATTTTTGTATTTGAATAAAAATGTTACGATGAAATTTTAGTTCGTAGCTATTCTTTAAAACTGAAACATTTAGTTAATCATTTAATGTGTTTCACTTTGCTGGTTTCAACAATGTTTACTGCATCTACATAAATCATAATCTTGTAAAACAATAAATCTATATGTAAAGTGCTAGTCGATCTCTAAAAGTACCGATGTTGCCACCTCAACTAAGACACTTTATTCTCATTTTAAATAAATGATTGGAAACTACCTTAAGAGTTTATGTAAATTAAAACTAACGCTAATACATAGTTACTTTAGCATAAGCAATAATAAATAAGCTATATTTAACAATTTTGTTGAAATTTTATTTCAATTAGAATTTAACCTCACTTTTTTGTATACATACAAACAAATCAGCTGTTTTAAAATTACGCGTATGAACGACGCCAACTAGTATGCGCAAAAAAAGTGTTCCTACAATGTGTGTCGCGATCTACTTTTGCGGAACAATTTTCGGCGTAAAAGTTCCCGTAAGATGTTCCGTCTTTCTACTATATAGTGTTTGGTTGTATTTAAATATTGGGAAAAAAAATGCCGTGGTATGAATGTGGAACAGTGCGCTTGTTTCATAGACTTTGAGAAAGAATTTTACAGGGTAGAACACGATAAACGAATGCAAATATTTTAACAAAAACGGATTAGACACGCGTGATTTAAGAATAATTAGTAATCTTTATTGGCACCACACAGCTGCAGAAAAAGTTAAAGACACATTGACAATAGATATAGACATACGTCGCGTAGTCCAGAAGGGTGCATATTTTTTCCTACACTGTTTAATATGTATTTGAAA
The DNA here is from genome assembly GCA_035610365.1 of Aquatica leii. Lineage (NCBI taxonomy): Eukaryota > Metazoa > Arthropoda > Insecta > Coleoptera > Lampyridae > Aquatica > Aquatica leii. Next base: position 73,850,266 of record CM069433.1, read on the forward strand.
GCCATATTTAGAGAAACACTAGAAGAAGAGGATGATAGAATAATCATAAACGATCAAATAATTATCAACATTCGTTACGCTGACGATACTGTCATATTAGCTGACAGTATGAGTAAATTACAACATGTAGTGGACAGCGTGAATATGGCCTGTAAAGAAATAAACATTTCAAAAACCAAGTTTATGATAATCAACAAAAATAATCGTCAATTAATAACACCGTTAAAAGTAGAAAAGAAAGAAATAGAACAAGTACATCAATAAAAATAGCTAGGGTGATGATTAAATAATCAATGCGAGATAGCTCGTAACTGTTTCTTTAAAATGCGTAACTTTCTTTGTAATAGTGCATTTAACTTGAGTTAAGAATACGTATCTTGCGAGGTTATATCTTATCAGTACTGTTATACAAAGTGGAAACATGGACTATGACTCAAATTACCACAATGTTAAAAATCTCTTGGATAAATAAAGTAACAAATGAGAAGGTGCTGAACCACATGAAAAAAGACAAAGAAGTGTTGTATACTATCAAAAGAAAAAATTAGAATACGAGGTGTGGCTATTAAATAACGGGACTGACGCTGCAGTGGAACGAGTGCGCATGCGTCAACCGGTATTGAACAACAACTGTTTAGTTTGAGTCTTCCTCTACAGAATGCAGTTAGTCTCGTTTCTGTAAACAACATCGTTGAGACGTAACCTTCATTTACGTTAGTGTTGTTATTTGGTTTTGCCGAAAAAATGGTTAGCGTAAAAATAGAGCAACGAATTGTTGTTAAATTTCACTTCAAACTTGGGAAAACCGCTACCGAAACTTATAATATACTAAAAGAAGTGTATGGCAGTGAATGTTTATCGCGGACTCGTGTTTTTGAATGGTTTAAGCGTTTTCAAGATGGTCGACAAGACGTTGAAGATGATTCGCGGCCAGGTCGTCCTTCAACATCAAAAACGGATAACAATGTCGAAAAAGTTGCTAATTTGATTCGGTCTGACCGTCGATTAAGTATTCGTGCAGTTGCTGAAACTGTAGGCATTGATAAAGAATGTGTACGGCAAATTTTACGTGACAATTTGAACATGCGAAAAGTGTGTGCAAAAATGGTACCAAAAATTCTCACGATTGAACAACAAGCAGCTCGCAAAAATGTTTGTACTGACACTTGGAATGCCATTGAAAATGACCCAAATTTATTGGAAAGGATAATAACATGTGATGAATCGTGGTTTTTTACTTATGATCCGGAAACGAAGCGCCAATCTATGCATTGGAAGACCCCAACTTCACCGAGAGCCAAAAAAGCAAGAATGAGCAAGTCAAAATTTAAAGCAATGATGATTGTTTTTTTCGATATTCATGGGATTGTGTACCTTCACTGGGTTCCTGAAGGTCAAACAATTAATCAATATTACTACCTTGAGGTACTTGGTAAACTACGTGAAAGAGTAAGAAAAAAACGACCCAAAATGTGGAAGGACAAATCATGAGTTTTGCAGCAAGACAATGCGCCAGCTTATTCCGCGTTATCTGTTAAGCGGTTCCTGGCCAAGTACAGCATCCCAGTGTTAGAACATCCACCTTACTCACCAGACCTAGCACCATGTGACTTTTATCTTTTCCCTAAGGTGAAATCTGCATTGAAAGGCACGAGATTTGAATCCGTAGAAGCTGTAAAAGAGAAAGCGGCAAGAGTCCTGAAGGAGTTGACAGAAGATGACTTCCAGCACTGTTTCAAACAGTGGAAAATTCGCATGGAGCATTGCAGGGATAGAGAAGGGGTGTATATTGAAGGTGATAATAAGTGATTATGTATACAATGAAAATAAAATTTTTTACAACGTCAGTCCCGTTATTTTATAGCCACACCTCGTATTTTTGACATCTATTGCGTAGAGAAACATACGAAATTATAAAAGTAATCCCACAAGAAAATATACAATGAAAACGTAGTATGGACAGAAGAAGAATCAACCAACCTCCAACGAAGAGAATACGATACAGGAGAAAAAATATTAAGATTAACAAACATCTGATAAGCTTTTTCTTAAACGGTTTCAATGTTTTTACTATTAGCGAAAATCATTTAAAACAACTAAACAACTTTTTTTAACTTATAAACATTGTTTACCCTGCAAAATCTTCTTACATTTCGTTTTGACTGTAAGTATGTTTTAGATTGTCATTTTTATGAATTAAAAAATTATCCAAATAAGTTTATACTATCACCGCCGTTGCAAGGCGACGATTTTGATGAAATAGTGTTATGATATAATATTTTTACAATGGCAATCATTAAATGCTTCTCGTCTCATGATAGGCATATTGTAACACGTTAATCAACTGTCAAATATAATCATCCATTTTTTTGTTGTGAATTTCTTATAATAAACACAAATGTAATCAAACTAATGTATATTTTGTTGCCACAAAAAGAAGATTATGCATTTTCGTAAACATAAAACAATTAGTATTAACACATTTTCAATGAAAACAACTTTTATGCAAGTACATTTTATATTACCGTAATAAATTTACGCAAGTAAAAACTTCTTCAAATTTATTTAACAGGTTTTTATATGTAAATAAAATAGTTTTTTTTAATTAATAAATAAATAGATATAGATACAAGATATTTCTCAAAAATTATTTTTATCGATCGTGAAGTACGTTTTTTGTAGAGTAACAACTGCTTTATAATCACTAACTACAATTATTTTTAATATTTGTTTCTATTTATTTATTAATTTTTAAAACCGACAATTGCCTATTAATTTTTATTATCGGTGAGCAACATTTAATAACGACAAAATCGATTATTTAATAATCTCGAGAAAACATCAATTATGCACATTATTGTTAATATAGAACACAAATGCAAACATCTCTTTTATTTTTAGGTAGCAAAACGAACATAAGCGCAATGAAGTAATTAAATTTACATTAGAAAATTAATTATTATTTATTTACGTATATAAACAAAAACAAAAACAAAATCAAATTAATAACAAATACGATATTATTGCAAAAAACAGAATAAAAGCAAAATAACAATAAAAACATGTAGCACTTTTATTTCCCTCGAAGGTTTTAAAAATAAACTTTAGAATTTATTCATGAAATTCCAAGTGTGTTGGTTGTACTTGGTAAGCAACTCTTTTTCATTTTTAACAAATTACATTATTTCTAAATTTAGTAAATTTTGTTGAACAACTAAAAAAAACTACTCATAATTTATTTTAACCAATATTGGTTGTTGTGTAAACGTTTTGCAACTTGTGTACTTATTTACCGTTTTTGTTGTTTTAAACGTTTCAATTCAACGGTTTTATTGTTTTCGAAATAAAATTAAGTTAATTTGTCTTTTTACGACGGTATATAAAACAAAAACATTTTAAATGTAATGTGTAAAAGTAATCAAACAACTTCAATACTAAAAGTACGTGTATAATTTTCACTCATTTTAAAAGCATTTCTAATTTTGTGGGTTTAATAAGCAAAACGCCCAAAGGATATGAAGCAATTTGTATGCCTTTTGAAATATTCAACGTATACATATAAAATTTTTAAAGTATCATTAAACCTTTAATGTTGTCACATTTAGCATAGAGTTTATTTTATCCGAGTTCTGCTTTTTTACTAAAAACTCTTTAAATAAATATGATGTAAAATAGTAAATAAACAATTATTTTAAAACAATGAATCTGTTGTAGAAAAACCCACAAATTGTTTATTTATATGTCTAATTGTTTACCTCAAACAATAAAGTTATCTTTAATGTATGATGACTAAAAGAACAGAAGAAATAAGATCCAAAAAAGAACGTGTAAATGGCAAAAAACTGTTTATCTGTTTAGACTGACAGTATACGTGTATCAACTGTTACATTTGAGAAATTAAAAGTTTAACAAAAATAATTTTTTTTAGTTGTCAAATTTGTACGGTAGACTTAAATTGTATAAATCATATTGTGTTGAAACAAATATTAACAAAATTTAGTCAGTTGACAATCGCTTACATAATTAATATAAAATATAAAAACAATGGCAAATTACAATGCTTAAATTCAAAATGTTTAGGTTTTTTAACATTTAATAATATATCACATTTTTATTTTAATATGTGTTTGTATGGTCATCATAATGTTTACATTATTTTTTAATTCATATAAATCTTAATACGAATTACCGTTAATTTTAAAGTATTAATAATTGCAACATAACGTGTGTTTCCGTGTTTAAACAACAGTTGTTTATGTAGTTTATTTAAAAACATATGGTCTCTAATAAATTTTTCACTATAAAATGTTATAATCAGATAAATGTAAACATTATATGAAACTTTATAAAAATTGTTTTATTTTAATTTTTTTGTTAATTTAGTAGTAAATTTTATAAGAACACATTAAAGACAAAAAAGGATTAAAACTAACATTTCCTAAATTTTTAAGACTGTTTTCAGTATGTATGCATTTAATTTCTCAAATAGTATAACCATATTTCTATTTTTTAGAATTGGCAACGTAAAAATAATTAAGTTAAAATTATCTTATCTACCGCGTTTGTTGTGTTTATTTTGTTTGCTTGTTGTTACTTTAGTTTTTTGCACAATTATTTTATTCAAATATTTTTTTGAACTAAATTTATATATATATATAAGTTTAACTTTATTTGTTGCTTACGCTTACAAATTGGTTTGTGCTTCCCCTATTTACAATTACTACATCACATTCTATTTACATTTTTTGCACTTTTTTTAAATATATTTCATCCATACTTCTTCCATCCACTCCGCTCTATTTCCGTTTTCGTCTAAGGTCTCCTCTATCTTCATAACCTCTTCTCTTAATTCTCTGCTGTTATCTCTCATGTGGTTAAGAAAGCCGTGTATATACTGTGTTTCTGTTATAAATATACAGTGGCGCTGCTATCGCTTTATTATAATTTTTAATACGCTAACAAAAATCAAAACACTAGATGGCTATAAACAAGCAGATAACTTTTTGCTACTTTTATTACATACTTTTGTGCTAGTATTTGGTAGATGGCATTACCTCAGGTTACTAACACTTGACTAATACAATCAATCTAGTAATATATACTCTTTGGTAATATGATATATGCTGATTATCAAAACTATGAAACACGACAATACATTTTTCTATGGTTTATTTTATGTTATACAAAATAAATGGATACTTTGAAAAATTTGAGTTGTTGTTGTTGTGTGTGTGTTGTTTAAACCGTAGTATTGATAAGAACAAGTAAAACACTTCCAAACAAATTTGTACCTGAAATCGTAAGAGCTTGAATTGGAAGTGGTAAAAAATGCATCGATCTTTTTTACATAATAAAAAAATTTAAAAAAAAACAACAGAAAAAAGACACTGAAAAACATGGATCAGTTGCAATAAATAACCTGTTTTTCTATATTCTATTGATTTTTTAATGTTTTAATTTTTTGACACAATTTTTTTATTTGCTAGATTTCATGCTATCAATTACAGACATAATGCCAGTTTGCAAAAATATAAAAAACTTTCAATTAAACACAAAAATCTAAATATAAATGCAGATTAATTTTTTCTTAAAGCTTTTTAGAAACTTTCTAGTAATTTTAACTAAAATTAGTAACGCTGTTAATATACTTTTTAGAATCAATACTAATGATTTAGTACTGCCAATGTTTGATATAATTAATTTTGAAAAATACTAATAGTTTGAATCAGTTCGTTTAATGTAATTAAAGAATTTTTTTTTTAATTCGAATAACGATACTGTATAGTCTGTGTTAGACAATCATTAATCACGCAAGTTTTTGTTTCAAGTGATCCGTTTTCTTTAAAATACATTCTTAAAGTTCTTTATTATCTATCCAATGAAAAGATTTGTACTTCATCTTGTACCATTAATGAATAATTTTCTGAAAAATCAACTAATGTGATACACACTATCTTTTAAATTTTCTTATGTAGATTTTTACTATAAAAAAACGTCCTATACGCAAACTAAGAATGATAATAACAAGATGATCAATGCAGACATTTAAAATTAGAGGTAAGAACTAAAGATACCGTGAGTCTCATATTTATATGTCGCAGCAGACACGTTCATATTGTGACCTAAAAACCCCGATTTTTTCGAGTTTAAAAATTTCAAACAGATATTTTTTGCGCAAAGATTAGACTATTTAGGTTAGTTTGTTGAATTTATTTCTTTTAAGGTGTTCACTTCATTTTTGAGTAAAATTAGGTGGTAACATTAAATAATCGAGACACTGGAGTCAGTTAAAATTCACGAAAATGAGTATTTTTAGCAGCATGTCATTATTTTACGGTATTGACTAAGTGAAGTTTTGGTATGCGTCTAAAAACTGTCATAGTAAGTAAATGGCTAAAAAAATGGAAACCTTGAAAGCTGACTTTATACCCTCCTAATTCAAACAAGTTTTGATGAGTGAAATACGATGGCGAATATTTTTACTTTACAATGTTTATACGTTGTGATTTTAACCAGCGGTTTATTGAAAACTTATTTAAATTACACAGGTATAAAATCAGCTTTTAACGTTTCCATCTCTATAGCCATGTACTTACTATTATTCATGCTTGGTAAATTTATACTATGAGATGACTCTACCATCGTATTTCACTCATCATAAAAACTATCATCTTTTTCTTTTAAAATTCCGTTTTGGATGTACGGTTATCTCTAATAGGAATTTACAGATAAAGAAAGTAAAGCAAAAAAATTACGTTTTTAAAAGGTTTTACTTCGATCAAGCGGGAACGTAAGATTATAAAAATTAATTAGGTGTGGATTTTTTCCTTGGAAAATTTCCTCAAAGTTTGATCAAAACCTAAAATTAACCGGCTTTGCAATTAGACAATTTCATATGGAATTTCTGATTCTATATTCGACAAAACACATTGAAACCAGATTAAATAATACACATGTAGTTATAAACAAGCAAATACAAGTACGATTATATTAATTGATCGATTATCGCAGTTATTTTCCATGATCGATGATTAAGAAGAAATTACTATAAGATATTCGCAGTACATATGTGAATGAACAAGCATTAAATTTATAATTACAACAAAATTTAATTCAAAAACATTACAGTATTTGTATTTTTCAAATTCTGTTGGAAGATAATGCATGCGTTGCTAAACTTCTGTAATACAACTCAAAAACATGTAATTTCAAACTTAAATGCAAATATTTTTTTATTACAAAATCAGTAGTAGCATTGTTATATACAATGGTAGTAGTTGTTTGTATTATTGTATTCTTACAAAAAAAAGCTGAGACAAAATTTTACAATTTTCTTTAAATAATTACCTGCACACCTAAAAAAACATTTCAGTAAAGTAAATTTTTTAGGTATAATTCGTTATGGCAGTTATTTTTATGTCATCTATCCTCGCGATCAGTATTTTGTGTATCATCAATTGATCGACAACTGGTAATGTATTTAAAAAAGTATTGTATAAATAAATCATAAAATAGTTGTTTATTCAAAATATTATGTATTTTTATTACATCACACATATTATTAAGAAAATTGATTCTTTTATCATTATAACATTGAGTTTCCGTAAATCATGCTATATCTGTTGTACTACTATACAGTATCATGTGATATTGACATTCAATGTCACGAAATACATACCACAAGAATGAATATATTTTCACATTATTTTAGGCAATATTTATTATTAAACGTAGGAAACTGTAACGCATAAAAACGCAATCTTGCCCTCAAGTGAACAGTAATTGTAAAAACTGTGTACTTTTAAAAAAAACGCTATCTCCATCTAGTCACATAAAGCTATACTGTATAATTGTCAAGATCAAATCGCAAAAACGTACTAAATCAAATTTAGGTTAGAAATTGTTGCATTTTTCATTCCTGGAGTTATTTAAACAGAATGTGAAGCTAAACTTTAGATTTAATATTAGGTTAATGCGTTTTTGGCCTGGGAATATTTAAATTTTAAAATAAAGACTAAAAAAATTCAAAAGTTGATTAGGTTTCATGCTAAATTAAACCCAGAAAGAGAACAATACGGGAAATTTTAAACATTCCTTGACCTAGGCTATAGTTTTTTCTATTAATATGTATATAAAACGTTGTCTTATAAAAACGAATTTAGCAGTATTTGAGAAATAACGGCATGTCTACAATTTACTAGTTCCGCCATCTTTCGACAATTTTAAAAAATCGGCCGGCTTAAGGTCCTCCGTCCCTTCTCCACATAGTCTGCACATGTTTTCTTCTTCTTTTTTCCAGTATTTGTTACCTAACTCCTCGTTCCCACACACTAACTAACTAAATTTATTTTTTATTTATTATTTATTTGATTTATAAATATCAACTAAAGTAATTTTACATAAATTTTATAATATAAATAAATAGGTTATACATGTTAAATCATTAATAAGCGTTTGATGGCAGAGCCATCTCATAGTGTGATTTACTATGTAACAAAGATAACTGTAAATAGCTATAACGGCGGTGACACGTCGAAATTGATTTAAGACCCGCAAAATTCAAAACCTCTTTGAATAAATCTGCGGTGTAAAACCACAACGTAAAGGACATGAAGCATAGTCTGTTACTCGGTTGGAATAAAAATTTGATGAACTAATATGATTATAGGTACAAACAACGTAGAAATTAGATAAAATGTTAGAGCGGAGTAGTCCTTAACTCCACGACATGTGACACTTATGCAAACAATAAGATAGTCAATCATAAAGTGTACCTAGAGAAACCTCAAATTTTGTTATCCTTACACACATTTCACAATTTTTTGGATGCACCTACTTAACACTGGCTGATCACATTTCCTTTAGTAATAAGTTAGACAGAATAAATAATAATTTAAAAAAATCTTTTATCAATATTGAATTCGATATTAGCATACAATTAGCAAACATATTAGCAGATATATAACCATAAAAAATTAATCAACAATCTAAACCTAAATATCAATTTACGCAGTGCATTCTGCGCAATAGATTTTCAAATTTTTCTTATAATATAAAATAATACACAAAAATCCATATCTTTTAGTGATAAAACCAAACTAAAAACTAAATTCTAGAATCTGTACACACAATAAAACTGTAACTCAAATACAAAATTACTAAACAGGGTTGTGTACATATTTTAATTGATATAGTGGCTCAAGGTTAATAATAAGGCACCTAAGATATTGAAAGCGTACTCACATATCACCATGATGAAGAAAAAGACTTTGTGAACAATAGAACACTCAAAAATCTGACATCGCTAGGCATTTTTATTAAGACTCTAGTGACATCTACTGGAAAACTTACTAAAACACACAACGACATTCTAATTAAAAAAATTGACAAAAATCAGTCATACATAAATACGAATATAAAAAAATGTTAATTTTTTTTACATTTGATGATAGGATTATTATATTCTTTACGGAATTAATTCCAATAAAGATTAAAACTGACAGTTTCGATGGAAAAAATCTTTACTCGCTCATTTATACTTGATTTGTCGCTGCAACCGCTAGGTTGTTCATACGCTTTCCGTTAAATCGTAAGTACATCTTTTTATGTTTAACCTTGATCGTTGGTAATTTCTTTTATGTTTTAGCAATAATGTTGTAACAGGATTGGCATCTTTTGGCAGAATTTAAGCGATTTGGTAGTTTCCATCAGCAGTTTTTGATAAAATTTGTTAAAATAACGTCCACTATATTGCCTCAATACTATAAAATTTCTTTTAGCGAATCTGCTAGAGTTGAGACGATTTTCTCTCTCAACAAGTATTAATTGAATGTATAACCTCCAGACGTTTTTGGGAAAATCATTATGTGGCGATTACAGCCTTGAGACTGAATCAAATTAGTTTAGAAGGATTGTATTGGGAAACTACTTTTTTATTTCTAATTTTATCTATTCAGCTTTTAAATTAAAGCTCATACTAAAACTTTACTTTTAGTCGTATTTTAAATCACTGTAACCTTTATATAATACAACTGGTGTGTGTACGCTGATTTAGTATCCGTTGAGTTACTTTGGATTAGTTTTGATTATTTTAAAGTCAGATTAGGTGCACAATCGTTGCACGTAAGTTTACCTACTACGCGTTTTGTCGACTGTAACTACCTAACGGGCAATAACTGGTATTACTCAATCTCAAGAAATTTTGGTGAGTAACTTTTAGATACTTTCCTACTTTAAGGAATGTTAATTAAGTACAATTGTCAATTCGTAATATGCCATGACTATACGTAAGTTAAGTATTTGTTTCATCAAGTTCTAAGCTGCGGTAATTATTAATAATTTTTTTCTTCTATTTAAACTAAACCAACAAAACACAAAATGACAGTTTGTTAACTACTTTGTTTACTATTAAATTTGTTAAATTGTTATAATTACTGTTACAATAACGCTTGTTCATTATTTTGTCTGCTATTAACTTCGTTAAGTTTTATAACTGTTATTAAATACATTAGTATAGTACCTGTTATCTTTGCGTAAACATATATTGCATTTCTTACATTGTTTTTGCTCCTTTTTTTTCTTATTTTGTTTGCTTTGTAGTGGGTTCAGGCGTACCCTTGGTCTCTTTAAGCTGAGAATTTTTATCAGTACGTAAAGTGGCGCCCTCATATTCTATCCTCATTATAGTTTCTCAACCATGCCTACTTGCCGACTTTATAGCTAGCCATGGTTGTTACCAACGGGACCCACTGCAGGAAAAAGTTGGTAACAAGATGTATATATAAAAAATTGGTACTGCCATGAATAATCTAGCTAATCCTGCAATGCATGATTTACTTGCTATCTAAAAAACAAATTACCATATACAGCGTTCTTTTTATTTTTTTTTAGATACTATTACTGTATACAGAAATCCATAACACTCTAAACACTAATAGTTACAATTAACATCTAAAATTTACATATGAAATTAAACAAGAAGATTCCTTACCTGTATGTTAGTCTAAGTAAGCATGCTTACACGAGTTTTATAGTTACTGAATGGTACACTATACCTATAACCTTGAATAGAACGTTAAACTAATTTTTTAAACACTCTCATCGTCAAAAAATTAATACTATTAAAATTATTATTTTCAAATATCTGGTTTAGATGCATTGTTCTTTTTAGTGGTTCTTTAAACTACCTCAGTAAATTTAGCAATTTTATTAATTCACTTTATAACAATTCTCCGTCATTTTTTATTGTTTATAGTTAGCAACAAATTTGATTATGTATAAATTACTGTTGATTATAGTGCAAAGAATAATTTTACGTTGTAACAATTTAAGCAACAAATTGTTTATGCAAATTAAAACATGAAAAGTCTCGCGTCAGAGCACATCGACTCTTCGTCGTTTTCTATTGTTTATAATTAGCAAACAAGTTTGATTATGTATAAATTACTGTTCATTATAGTGTGAAGAACAATTTTACGTTGTAACAATTTAAGCAACAAATTGTTTACGTAAATTAAAACAATGAAAAGTCCCGTATGAGAGCACATCGATTCTCCGTCGTTTTTCATTGTTTATAATAAGCAACAAATTCGATTATGTATAAATTATTGTTAATTCTAGTGCGAAGAAGAATTGTACGTAATAATTATTTGAGCAAAATGTAAATTCAATATAAATAAAGGTTATGAAACTAACCTGCGCCAGGGTGGCGAACGCATCGTGGTTATTTTAGAGGAGTGGGCAGAGATATCTAATAGTTTTAATTTAGATTTTGTTAAAATGTTTGATGTTTTAATAAGTAATTTTGTATCGTTATCTGTTTTTAAATAAAGTTTAAATCATGTATGGTGTTAGTCTTTTACATCATTTTCATATGTAAAAAAATACATAACTTTTTTTTTTATCTCGCAAATTCGTTAATGCTATTTTACAGCAACAAATTAGCAGCAAATTTTCCTCTGCCATTAGTTCTTTTTTTTGTACGCATGGCCTCGCCCACTTCATTTCTAATTTACTGCCGTTCTCCTTAAGCAACAAAATTTTGAATAGGGCAACAAATTAGCACATAATTAGCACTAATTTTTTCAAGAAATCTAATTTTTTTTCTGATGGTGGGGGGTTCAAGTTAATAGACGTTTAATTCGTTTTCACTCTAATCATCCGTATAACATTAAATTGCTTTTTTTCGTGCTTTAATAAATCGTCTTTATTTTATTCCTCTTTCTATAACCACTTTTAATAAATAATTGAACATTATTAAACAACTTGCTTATAATAATGATTATCCTTTTCAAATTTTCAACGCAGTCATTCTTAGAACTCGTTTTCGCCATTTATTTAAAAATGTTGTATATAATAAATCTAGGAGTAATGATATTTATTGTTCTATTCTTTACTTTAGTCTTTCTTGTCTTTTTCCTAAAAATTTTCTTAAACAATTTAATGTTTTTTTTTTCTACGAATAATAATTTAACATCTTATATTGCTAAAAACAAGAATTCTATTTCTGCTTTAGATAAATATGGTGTTTACAAAATTTCTTGTTCTTTTTGTAAATCTTTTTATGCCGATCAAACTGGTAGAAAGTTCAAACTTAGATTAAAAGAACACATTTATTTTATTAATAGAAATTTAAATACCGGGATTTCTAATACCTGTTCTGCTTATGCAAATAACATTTTATCCATTAGCAATTTTTTTTCTCCTGATCTTAATATTAAAATTCTTCGTTTTTGCATTAAAGGCCATTATCCTAACACTCTTAAAATTTTAGAAATTTGTCGTCTGTTTAATGATAATTCTTCTACGTGTCTTAAACCCTTCTTCTCTTTTTACCCTTTTTATTTTTATTTTATTTTCAATTTTTAATTTATTTTCTTATAACTTCTGGTTGTGTGTTTATTGATAGTTTCAATTTGTTATTTTTGACACTTATTAGTTGAATCTTTATTACTTGATAAACTCTTTTATTAAATTAATGCTTTAATCATATTTTAAATAATTTCTAATTAATTTGTAGTATTACTGATGATGACATTTAAAAATGTCGAAATATGTTTAAAATAATGTAATTGCTTAAAAACAGCCAAAATAAAACACGTTGATAACTCATATTTATTATAATGTAATTCTATATCAAATAGATCTGTCCAAATGTAGTTTAGTTAGTCAAAATTAAAGCTAATCAAGTTTTTTTGGCTATGTTTTGCCGGCTGTTGCGCCATCTTCTTCAGGCCAATCTATATTCAACAAGTTCATATGAGATTTGGCGTCACAACGTATTTGAGCGTCATTTTTCTGAATTTAAATTTTAATTGCATTTTTTAGAAAACTTTATCTTTTGAATATTTTTGGAAATTATTATTCAGAAAACCAAAAGTTAAGCATTAAAATAAAAAGTAAGAACATCCTGTTAAAAAGATTAACAAAAAATCCTTAAATTTTGCAAAGTACAAGAAACATAAATTTTTAATTAAATGTACACTGTATTTTGAGAAAATAAATTGAAAAATTAATCATATTAATCATAATCAATCAATTATAAAATTATAAAATTAAATGAGATTTACATCAAATTGTGTTTTAAATAACAATACAAACTTATATTTAATATTATTACATTTTAAGTATTAAACATTTGTTACAAAAAACATATTTGTTTTATAAATATTAATTTTTAATTTAATTTTAACAAAAAAATATACAATCAATTAAAAGTCTATTATTTAAGATAAGATTTTTTTTAGAATTTTTAGAAGCGTACATAGCAACTTTAGAACAAACTTTTTCTGGGCCAACAAATTTTTAAACCCGACTTTAATGTTCTATTTCATGTCAAGCTAACTTTGCTTTCTGTATACAAAGGTACATGTAAAATTAATACACAGATGTTCTTTAAAACTAAATGTTTAAATACAATTTTTACAAATTAAAAAAATTTTATCAAAATTATAACTTGTGCACTTTTATAATGATAAGTATAATTGATTAAATAAAGCTGTTTATATTGTTTGAATTATTATTAAACTTATTAGTCTTTACGTTTGGATAAATATGTATATATATTATTGTGTTTTTAGTTTGGTTTTTAATTTACACATTTCAATGAAACAATTACATGTTTTGAATTTTACTGATGTTAACCTGTTCTTTTTTTTACAAAAAAAATAGAATGTTATTAAATGTATTAACTCTACGCAAAAACTAACTATAAAAAAAAATGATTTAACATTATACCGCATGTTAGTCTGTCAGTAACTTCCAACACATGACGTTTGTTTTCAATCGCGTTTGGAATGTGTTGTAATTGTTAGTTTAAATTCTAGCTTTTGTTAAATAATAATTTTTATACAACGTTTCAAAAATTAGTTTATTTCTGTAAACTTATTTGAGGAAACGTTGATCGCAGACTAAGAAACTTGGTTGACATATGAGTCGTTTTAATGATCACTGTTTCTATGACATTTTTAAATGTTGCAATTTCACATTTAAATATGTATTAATAATAATAAAACGTTAAAGATATTCGTTGTAAAGTAATTATAACGCAAACGCAGACAGAACACAAATAATAATTTGCATATTATGGCAACCAAGCGTATATTCGCGGTTGGCTATCCCGTACAATAGACCCATATTCGCGCCAGCTGTGCTGTAAAAAGGCTTTAGGAACAAAAACATTTTTTAATCTAAAAACAATAAAATTTAATATTTTTGTAATAATAATACTCAAATATTTAGAAAACTTTGCAAGTATGCAAGCAAATCTTAAATTTAAAACATTTATATCTATAATTTATTTTATTCATTTGTTATTGTTTATTTTTTAAAATAAACATTTATTTTAATATAAATCTAATGTTTAGCAATCTTATTTTTAAATTTACGTTCTATTGGGCTTCTATAGAAAAAAATGCAACTATCACAATTAAATTAATACACTCTTAACTTAACAAATACATCAATGTTATTTTTGATTATTTTGAAAATATTTTTTTATATGCAGTTTAATGAATTAAAACATGCTATAAAACTGTTACAAATCCATATAACACAAATTGTTTTAGAAATGATTCATTTGGCTCTCAAATGTATCAAAAATTAATACAGCAAATGCAATCTCTCCTCTATATTTCAGAAACATTTTGCAAAGTAGAAATTTTAAGCATTTACCTCATAAACATTTCGTAGAAATAAATTGGAAATATTACACTGTTAATGTAGCAAAAATATTTCAAAAATGTTTCATATATGATTATAACTGATATGTATTTAGAATTAAAATTTTTATTTATTTATTACATTTTTATTCTATGAACGCGATGTAAGCATGCTTTGCGCTTGATGAGCAAGCGCAATCAATGAGCATGCTCGTTAGTTTTAAGGTTTAACGGTTTTTAATACACAAATACACAATAGTTATTTGCATTACAAGTGGCGGTAAATGAACTTTTTTATTCGAGAATAAAAAGGAAATTTGGTTACGCATTGTGCATTACGATTTTCTCATTGCCACAAGAATTAACACTTATAATATGTACTAAATATTTGGTTATATAATACTAATTATCAATAATAAAAAATTTACTGCCATAATCGAGTTTGCTAATCGATTAGTTGCTGTGGCTACGACGCCTGTAAACAAACAAATTCAGTATAAAATTTTTTTATCATAAATCCATTTTGTAATCGGTACAATAAGTGATTTGCACAAGGTTGAAGATTTTTCTGAAATCGAAAGTAGTGCTAATGCAGCTCAAGCATCGTTACTGCCAGAGCAGTCAAAGGCTCGAAATGAGCGAACTTATACGTATTTTGTAGAGTGAATATTTGATCTTGAAATTAACGCTTTGTGCTAATGGAAATCTGGACATTTAAAAATTCAAGCAGGTATACGTATCCATAGTAGATTTTAATGTTGCCAAATGTATCCTACCATTTTATAAGTAATCTCATTTCACAAGACAAGAAATGATGAATGTATTCCTAAGAAAACTAACGTTTTTACCAACGAAAAGTTAACGAGGTTTCTGTGTGATGCTCTGGCCCACGCATTTCTGTTGATAAAACTAACAATAGTTTTGGGAGTTGCTGGTGCTCGCCACAGCAATGAACTTTATAATTTGAATTACGATGACGTTGAAATTAAACCTCAAGTAGAGATTGTTAGGATTGTTTAATCTAAGAACAAAATCCCTCCATCATTTGTGGTAACGTGTGGCAGTGGTTGGTTAATTGGTTTAAGGTTCTTGAAAAATACGTAAAGTTGCGTCCCACTAATACAAAAAAAATGAATTCTTTTTGCGTTATGGTAATGGTAAATGTGTACGGCAAGTAGTAGTACTTTATCCGCTATACCGATAAAAATAGCAAAAGTTTTAAATCTTATTATTGCAAAGACTACACGGGCCGCAGCTTTAGAAAAACTTCCACTATTCTTTTGGCTAACACCGGGTCGGGCGTCCTTTTTTTGAAAAGACACGGAGGGTAGAAATCTAACGCCGTTGCAGAGAGGTACGTTGGAGATTCTTTAACACATAAAATCTACGCGGCTAACAGGATTTTCTACGGCGGAACCGTTGAAAATTCTAGTAATAGTACTACTAACGAAAATGCAATTGATGTAGTTATTAACGTCATGTCATTTTTGAATGTTAATTCAGGGTATGTTTACATAATGTTAAACACTTTGTAAACATACTCTGAATTAACATTCAAAAATGTTCCAATTGTAGTATTAATATTAATAAATAAATGCGTCCTTTATTTAGGTATACGTCACAAGTGTAAACAGGCGGAAAATGTCTCTCTTTTGTAAATCCTTTATGTATCCAAGTTGTAGTGTTAGCACGTAGTATTAGTTTTAGAACGTACCCAATCTAATAATGATGAAGTGGTGATGGTTTGACAAGAAAGTGTAATAGCGTTCGTTAACGTTTAAGTTGTTTTTTTTTTTTACTTAAATATGAGTTGAGTTTCATGTATATTTGATGATTGTTATATTTGTTATAATAAAGAGATATAATAGTACATAGTAGCAGCGGTGGGAAACGTATACTAAGTCGAGTCATGAGCTTATAACATTGAAATCTGAAATTATGGTGTCTTCACCAGAGAAATTAAATTGTTCCAATCCCGCAAATTGACCCACATGGCGTAAAAGGTTTAAAAGATATATTTTTTTAACCGAAATTAGTAACAAAAGTGACAAAGGTAAAATCAACGTTTTTTTTGTATATACTAGGCAAAGACTCTGAAAAAGTTTTGTTTCGATTGCCTGCAGTTTCCAATAAATTTGACGAATGTTTACATGCCTTTGAAAATTACTTCATTCCACAGCGCAACATTATATTTGAAAGATTTAAATTAAACTTGAGAACCCAACAAGCAGGTGATTCAATTGATGCCTTTATTACTGCCTTGCATGTCCTGGCAGAACATTGCAATTACGGTTTATTAAGAAATGCAATTAAAAAGTGATTTTTTTTCTAAGCTACTTTATGAATAATCGGTTTATGCTGACTTACTAAAATGAAAATGAATAATTTACAACGTAGTTGAATTACTTTTGCGTATACCTACTTACGGTTTTTGGAAAGTTAAGTAACGCTTTTTATTATTAACTGAATGCTCTATTGCTGTTTATATTTGAGACTTTGATCAATCAGAATACAATTGACATTCGTATTGTTAAGAGTTTGGAGCGGTTATTTATCAAGTATAATTGTCGGAAGTAAATACCAAGGAACTAAATATGAACCGTTTTTAGGTAAACGCCGAATTCTAAAAATCAATTTTTGATCATTTTCGTTATTCAAATTTACGACTATACACAAATTGATTAGTACATACTTAGGTTTTATAAGTCATTTACACCAGTTTTTATATTTATAACTTTATAACGTGTTTCTACAAAGTAAACAACTTTTTTTATTTAACGCAATTGCTATTGAATCGAAAGTGCTAGAGAGGTACCGTGCCGACGTATGTATATGTTTGCGTTTCGCTTTGATTCCTAAATATAGAAGTATGTAATACATTAATAATACATATTATATTAAGGTATGTTACAATTTGTCATTTTAATTAATATATAAATTAGTACCATGCACCAACCTTAAAAAAACAAAAAAAAGCAATGAAAAATAGGTTCCTTGAAAAAAAATAATTCAGTAACGCACTCCAGTGACGTCACAGCATCAAAATGTTGACAATAAATAGGTAAAACAGAAAAAATATAATAACCAACTTATTGACAACAGTATGTACTAGTTCATTTTTTATATGAATTAATTTATTTTTATTTAGGTCTTATGATAATATTATTAACTAAAATTAATGTGATAAATAAAAGATTGACTACATAATGTCGGAGCTAAAAGAATTAAAAAACGTTAATTATGCTTCTAGAAATAACATCAATAACACCATTATTTAAATGTGCCTTTTAATAATATTACTGAATTGGAAGAAGTTCCAATTGTGCTTAAAGATGATGTTTATTTAAAAGAAGTGGAAATGTAAACGTGACGTGTAGTTAATAGGTACCTATTACCTATTAACTAACTAACTATTTTAAATTCACAGTGACAATTATAAAACGTTTGGTTGCTAATTCCTTATGTGTATTATTGTATATAGAAAAAAAACAACTTTATTTTTATTAAGCTATATTATGTAAGTTAATAATTATTGTACTACACCAAACAACCAAACTAATTGTGTTTTAATCTGCAGATACAGTGCAAAATTTTTATTCCACCACTACAGAGGAAAACATCAATAAAGTTATTGAAAAATGGCTTATCCAAGGTGGCTTACAACGTAATCGTAAAATTTTAGTAAGCTTCTTTAATTATGATTTTTTATAAATCTAGTCAATTATTTAAATTTTTTCTAAATACATAATATGATTACCCGTTAATTTTTGTTCTATATGCATGAATAATTTTAGTACAACATATAAATAAAGTACTAAGAGAGCTAATATATTGTTTGTAATAAAAACTTTAAATTACTAACTTATTGTGTTTGAAATAATTATAAAAAAATTGTACTTATTGTAATTAATGCAATTTTTATGGTTTTAGAAATTGGAACTGCAAGAGTTAACAGCGTAGAAAGAAACACTTAATTGTGGTGCAATTATCGTCTTATTAAACTATAAATATAGATTATTCTAGACATTTTAAGATTAATTACATACAGGTATTTTTTATTTACTAGTGTTTTTTTGCAGATATCAATAAAAAAGTAACCAAAAATATTTTCCAGGGGTTTCTTATTTTTTGTTTCATTTAAAATGTCCCAAAATGTGTCATATTTGTCTCATTTGAAATATCTCAAAATGAGCACATTTTTATGACGCAGAAACATTTTAGAAGGATTTGTCAAAGATGTTGAAAGGTTAGTGAAACAACATTTATTTCAAAGTTACAATTATAAAACATTTTAGTAATAAGCCCCGAAAGTACATAACATAACGAAGCTGAGCGTTACATGTGAGTGAGTTATGATATGAATCTTTCGACGAGAGTAACGTACATTATTTTTTGTGTTGTTAAAATTTTTTTTTTTTTTTGAAAAAATAAAGAAAAACACCAAAAAGATAAAATTGGTTCTACATTTATTACTAAATCTGTTAAATTTGACATAAACGTCGTTTTTGTAAATTTCAAGATTTTTCAAATTACTTTTTCATTTTTCATTTGTCGCATACATTTTTTGTTTTATTTTAAGTTATTATATTAATTATCTTGTTAATCTCGTTATAGTAATTTTTCATATACCAAACATGTTTAAAATTTGTTTACTTTAAATTGTCATTTTGACATAGCTTGTATATTTAAAATTTATTTATTTATTAATTGTAAGTATATTTTAACGTTTAGATTTAACTATTAAGTTTTTAATTTTAAAGGCCTGACGATGACTACAATGTCGAAACATGTAGCCAAAAATAATGAATAAATGAAATATACAGGCTGTATCAAATTTCGTGTTAAGTACAGAGATCTCGTTTATTGTCAGAGATAGAGAGTTGGTTAAATGGACAAAAATGATCCTTGAGTTATGCCTAAATAAATTCAACAAACAAAATTTACCCCCTCTATAAAGTTTCTGAAATATCACAGAAAATAATAAAATTGGTGTTTTTGATTTTTAGCTTTAAAATTATTTGCGGAGGTATTTAAAAACTGAAAAAAACTTTCTTAAAAGAACTTTTTTTGCTCTTTCGGATGTTGGCAATACATTTTTATTATCGTTGTTACTTTACTGTATATTGATACCAACTTTTGTTTTTCATATGGTCGCCATTTTAAAATTTTATGCCATGAAATAGAAAAAAAATTCTGATTTCAAAAATGTATAACATGTTCATAAAAAAATCAAAAATAAGTTTAAAATTTAAAGAAAACCGTTTTGATTGAAAATTTATTAAGTTGGTTCACAATAAATGAAGGATTATAGAAGTTAGACCTCAAGTTCAGTTTAGTTTAAATGTTTGGTGTGGAATATTTAATAATATGATTATCGGACCTATCATATACGAAAGACATTTAAATTCTGATATTTCTTACACACCGAGTTTTATAATTTCCTAGACAATATTCCTCTAAATCAACTCGAATCAATTTATTTTCAATAAGACGGTGCCCCTGGGCACAATGCGCAAGTTGTCCAAAATTATTTAAACCAAAAATTTCCAGACAGATGGTTAGGAACAAATGGACCCATACTTTGGCTGCGAGGTCTCCGGATCTAACACCACTAAACTTTTACTTTTGGGGTAACGTTAAAGATTAAGTGTATTCTGTAACTTCAAACACTGTTGAGTAGCTAAGAGAGGAAATTATAAGTGCATGTCGAAATTGTCGGAGGTTCATATTAGATTTGCTTCAAAACAAGTTTTGAGAAGATGTGTAGTGTACCTAGAAATTCAATTTGAACATTTATTGTAGTTAAATTTAGGTTATTTATTAATTTAAAAATGTATTTGTTGTTTACGGATATTACTCTTATTGACACTTACTAATAAAGTTTCAATCGGAACGGTTTTCTTTAAATGATAAACTTATTTTTGATTTTTTTATGAACATGTTATACATTTTTGAAATCACGATTTTTTTCTCTATCGTATGGCATAAAACTTTAAAATGACTATCATATGAAAAACAAAAATCGATATAAAGTAAAGTAATAACAATAACAAAAATGTATTTCCATCATCTAAAAGCGCAGAAAAAGTTTTGTTAAGAAAGTTTTTTTAGTTTTTCAATACCTCCCCAAATAACAATTTTAAAGCCATATTTCAAAAACTTTATAGAAGGGGTAAATTTTGATTTTTAAATTTATTTAGGCATAATTTAAAGATCATTTTTATCTATTTAACCAACTTTCTATCTCTGATAATAAACGAGATCCCTGTGCTTAACACGAATTTGATACAGCCTGTATATGTATGGGAAAACGTAAATTAAATTATTCATAATTACAATTAATACTATTAAAGAACAAAATCTGTAAGGAAGTACCCAGTAAACACGGATTGAAACTGTTACAGTCGCAAAATTGAAACAATTGTTTCATTGCGTTGTTTCGTGTTAGTTCCATTTTTATATCATTTACATGTAACTGACAGTGAATAAATTGAAAGAGTTCCGATTTTTCACAATCAGTTTTAAACCGTTTCAGTACTTGCAATTTTTTTCCCATAATCAGCAACCGTCTAAAAACCGATTTATTAAAACCGAATATTTTTTGAATAACTAGAATTGTTTGAAGATCGATTAAACAAGATTGAATTATTTTCAAAACAGTAGAATCGTTCTAGGAAAAATGAATACTTTGTGATTAGTCAGCATTAGTCGTTGCTATTCTTTTGATTACTGTCGTCAACGCTTGCGCTGCAAATTGATATCTTTTCACTTGTTCGGTTGTAGTTTGATAAGTGATGCTGTGTGTACAATTACGAAATGGAACAATAAACGTTAAGTCGAAACATTTTATTATAATCCATAAATGTAATCAATATTATTATCATTTCTGTTCTTATCATATCGTGTTTTAATTTGTATAAAAAAATGTAAATTAACACACATGATTGCGTTAAGGTAGATTATTGCGTAAATCTGATGATACTTTAGGATTTATAATTACAGTTCAATTCTTCAAGTTTTCATTACGATTATGTACAGCTAAAGGTATTCACAGTGTTTTTATAACTTTCTTATGGTTGCTAAAGTGATATTTATATTAAGTTTGTGTTGTTTTTAATTAAAAAAATGTAATTAATTTTGTGTAACTTTATGATTATGTATGTATATAAATAAAATATTTATTTCGATGTTACAGATGCGGTTAAAAGTTGCTACCCAACAGTAACTGATGCAGTTTTGGAGGCTTCCGTGAAAAAACCACACCAAAGAAAGTTGCAATATGTAAAAAACTCAATGTGATATTGTATTTAAAAATATTTATTGTGCAATAAAATTTTAAACTTGCATTCGAAAATGTATTATTATATTATTGAAAGAATTGTTTTAGTTTATTATCGAAACAAGAAAATCATATATTTATTGATAATTTAGTATCAGGTTAAGAACGAAGCGTTTAAAACGTAAACCAAATGCAACATTTGTTTTGCAACAGATTTGAATTTAAAATACCGAAACTATACTGATTCAAATAAGTGAAACAGCGATGGACTTATAGCTATTTTATTGCAGTTAGGTTTCTTTTATGTTTGAAACAAGAGTGAATCATAATTTTTTTGTTTTGAAACTGTTACTAAACATTATCAATTTTGTGTTTACTGGGTATGTGCTTCAATAACCAGAAGAATAAATAATGGCAATTAAAAAAATAGTAGAGTCAACAAAGTGAAGGCCCAATTGAGAAACCGCAATTATTCGATTGCTGCTGTGTATGAATCCCTTATTATGTATTTACCATAAGATAGTTCATACAATGTGGAACACTTTGAAGAATTCTTGACATTTTTAATTGACCACTTAGCCGAAGATTAAAAACAGGATACATACATATATTGTCATGGACAACGTTGGATTTCATAGAACGGATAAAATTCAAAGCTCATAGACTTGCATTAGTATTTGTCTCCTTTTACCGTTTTTTTTTAAACCAATTGAAGAGCTATTTAACCAATAAAAAAATTGTGTGTGTCAGCTCCGACGCACGACTGGAGTTTACTCCTTAAGTTCGATAGTCTAACCAGACGCAAAAAGGGTTTATTTAACTTAAAAAAGATTGATACTGTATGAACGTAAAAAATAACTTTTCGAAAGAAAATTTTATGAAAACATTATTATAATGAAAAAATATTGTCGATTTTTCTGATAATATTATCGAATTATTGACTAGAATTGTTAATATTTAAAAATTATTTATAAAATAAATCATAATAACCTGGTAGAATTTATAGACATCGAATTTTTGGTTAGGTTAGAAATTTTCTATTTTATGTGGATGCGCTCGATAATTCATATTGGGTTAATTATTATCTAATTTTATGTGTTGTTCTCAAATACATATATATTTATATGAACTACATCGATAATTATTAAAATATTTAATAAATACAAATTGCACATGCTCATACATATAATACATGAATTATAACGCAGCCACGTGTTTGTTAGATGTTCCGGCAATATCATCTACATCTCTTTCTGCCATAGTTATTTGAAAATACTTTCATAGATAAATAAGTTAAAAAGATGCACAACTCCTATGAAAAGAAATGGGGACTATGTTTTTGCTGCCACCTGTTTTTTACGCACAACCTCATCTCTTAGTTGACAGGTTGTAAAACAGAACGCTACCCTTGTAGAACATGTGTTTGCTTTGGCGGAAAATTTAAATATTTCAAGGTTTTATAATTATTGAAATATAAATAATTTTACATAAGATTTTATTCCTGATTTTATAGCTTACATTGTACTTAGTTAGTACCTAAATACAATGTAAGTTATAAAATCAAAAACAAGATCTTCTGTAAAATTCTTTAATTTTCACTTACGGTATTAGAATTTAATTGTCGAATTTCAGACAAGTTGCTTATTGTGTTGTGACAGATAACATCAATATTCATTATAAATGGATACACATTGAATTTACTATAATATCGAAACTATCGAAACGAAACTATCGTTCATAAACCAAAAATTATTTAAATGTAATATAAATTTGTTATACAATGCAACTCAAACAAAGAATGTCTGTGCATTGCAAATTATATTCGGTAAAATAAACAGTGATAAGAGTAAATAGAAGCAATGACGTTACTGATAGTCAGCACTTTCAGTTCACTTAGAAAGTTGCGCGACATAGGATGCGCACCAAAAACGTAACGAGGTCATTCATCGATAGATTTTACTGCTCAGATTTTTCTCGTACCGGGCTCCTTATATATGCAAATCGATTCTTAAGGAGTAAACTCCAAAAACTATAACAAAAAGAAGACGGCCTACAGATGAAGAACAACTGAATGCTCAAATTTGTAAAACTTTTTAAGCTTAACACAGGAATACTGTCAAAACTATGTTCGACATATGGAAACATATTTGGAAAATTAAACATTTAACAAAAACAAATTTTGAAATAATTACATGTGCAAAAAAATTATTTAAGAAAATGAAACAATTAACAAGAAATTGTGTTGAAATTTCTTCAAACACTAAGGGCCGATTTCATAATCAAAACGTTAATAGAGCATTAACTAATTTGTCTATTAAGTTAATGGATGTTTAAATTGTCACTTATATATATTGCATTTCATAATAATAATTAACTAATGTAGCATTAAGCTTAAATTAAACCGAACTTAACCGATGAACTTGAATTTATTCATAATCTATATATTTTGCTGACAGTTGGGTAACGGTAACTTTTCAAACGTGATTTTCACAATTAAATGAAGAAAAAAAATAGAAGAACAAATTTCTCTAAGGAAGAAGAACTTCTATTATTGGTAGAGGTGGAAAAGTCAAAAAACATTAAAGAAAACAAACAATCACATAAATTACATTCATCCGAAAAGATATAAATAATGTTATTTTTATTATAATGTGAATAAAATTTTAGTCCAAGGCATGGATTACGGTAGCAAATAACTTTATTGCTATTAATCGCATCGCTCGATCGCCAGATCAATTGAAAATCAAGTACGAGAATTTAAAAATGAAAGCCCAAAGATTTGCAGCCGATCACCGGTTTTGTCAGGGAACTGGTGGAGGACCACCAAATATTAATATAAAAGATCCGGTTTTAGATGCAGTGCTACGAATAATAAATTTTAAAACTGTTGTTGGGCTTATAAACTCATTTGATATAAATGCTATTAGAAATAATGTACAAGTAAGTAAAATTATCAATTTTTTCTTTATTTAATAATACTTCTAGTTTAGAACAAAGAGAACGTACTACCTGTAACTGTATATGAGGCAAAGTTGGTTACAGTACGAAGTATGTAAATGGAAGTTTTCTAGTTATTATCTTTTGTTTTTGTTTTAGGAAGATTTGGATTACGAGATTTTCCAGTCTCTACTAGTTTTAGAAGTAGGTATACACCTAAAAAATTAAACCTCCAATTTACAAAAGATTGAAGCAAAAAATGTTTGTAAACCCTATAAAAGAAGAACACTACAGAAAAAAAATTAACTATTTAGAAGAAGAAACAAATAAAAGCATACTTTAACAAGAAGATATGATAATAAAAAGAAAACAAGACAAGGAATTTCATAAAAAAAACATTTTTTTTATTAGATTTAAAAAATTTAATCAAAAAGAACTGTTGAAATAACATAAAAGTAATTTTTTCTGTTATATTAATTTTATAATCGTTTAATGTATTTGCTTAATGTCTTTAAGACAACTTAAAATAATTGAATTAAATGAAATAATTGTTTTTTTACAATCTTCTAAAATGTTCGTTAATAATGCTGTGCCTCGCTAGGTTATCTAAAGGAACCGCATCTTCTTCTCTTGCAGTATCTTCTTCCTCCATTGGAATTGTCCATTCGTCTAACATATCTTCGTTCTGTCGAAAAGCTATGTTGTGCAAAACAGCTGTGGCTATAATAACTGTAAGCGTTGTTTCAAGTTTTAATGCCGAACCACTTTGTAAAATTGGAAAACGCCGTTTCCAAACACTGTACTGTCTCTCAACAACATTTCTTAATCTTATAATAGACTCGTTGTATAAATTTACATTTGCTGTTTCTACATTTAACAACTTTGTTATTAGGTATAATTTTAATTGATAACCACTATCACCTACAAATAAATATCTTCCAAATTGTCGTTGTTTAAATAATCTTTTCAAACTTGAATTATTTTTGATTGTTTGATCATGGGTAGAACCAGGCCATCTTGCAACAATATCTCTGATATACCGTTTACTATCGGAAACTGTTTGAGCATTTATTCCAAAGAAATGTTTTTTTGTTCGAAATATCTCCGCATCGTCGCCGCCAAGGGATGTAATTTTTATTAAAGTGCAATTATAGCACCTATGACCCTCGGAAATCTAGCAATCTTATAAAATGCTTCTACAATTTCTCTCATCTTTTCTTGAGTTTCATCCATTTTGATGTAACGTGGAGATAACATAGCAATAGATTCCGACACTTTTTTAATAATTCTAAAAGCAGAAGATGTTGATACGTCACAAAAATCTGCTACTGATTTTTGCATGGCTGCAGTTGCATAAAATTGAAGAGTCAAAAGTAGCTGAACGACTGGTTCAATACTTCCACCTCTACAATAAATATAATTACTTAACCGTCAATTAAATTTCAATAAAAGTTTAAAAATGATTATGAAATCCATATTTATTTAATTCTGGCATTATAACTTAATGTCAAATTAAAAAATCATTATGAAATCGGCCCTAACACAAAACTGAACATTTGTTATTAAATCGTTTCCAACTGTAACATTTTTAAGCGAAAGAATACGTAATGTTAATTTTATTGGCTACTAAGCCAATAAATTTAACATATATTTAACCCAGTGAAAACATTTATGAAGATAAAGTTACTAGTTTTGTAAAAGCAAATACAATTATTTTAATATCATACACTATGAAAATAGAGTAAATTAAAGTTTCTAATATCTAATGTTTTATCGTTTGCAGCTTTTAATGCATAAAAATGGTGTACTGTATTAGTAAAAGTTTATAATATCTATCAAAATTAACAATTTGATTTTATATATATTAAAAAACATTCTTCAATTAAGTGACTACTAGGATAAATAATCAAATTAATATCAAATAAGATATTACAAATTAATACCTTTAGTGTGAACAAGACGACAAATATCATTAAAAACAAATTGTTAGCAAACTTTATAATTCTATTAGATTATTATAATTACTCGTGCATTTTTAATCATCTAACGGTTTATATTTATTTACAGAAGATAATATTTAATTTAAAATTAATAGTAAACATATTTGTTACTTTAAACTTTACGAAAATTAGGTGTTAATAAGACCGTCACGTTTCAGCTTATATTAACAACAAAAATCTAAGGATTGCTTATCAATAACATAAGTTAAGAGTGAAAATATATAATGGTCACAAATACCAACTCTCTTAAAATTTACAATGTACCAAAACGCATGTGTAGGTAATTATTACATTCAGCAATTCATGAAACTTGAAATCAGTTGTGAACAACTTCTAAGGTTATCTCGAAAGTACGCATAAAAAATCCGTTTATTTTGCATGCGTACATAACTGCATCTTTATGCTCAAAAATATTGTAAATTTTATTTCTTAAATTTGCAAAAAAAATATTACAAAACACTATTTAAATAAATTTAAATCATCCTAAAACAAATTTAATTTGCCGGTTGTCAGAACTAGTTCACGTTTGAAAAATTGTACTGCGTAGAAAAGCATATGCTAAACAATACTCATTTTTTGAAGTTTAACTTGTCATCTAGCAACATTTTTTATTTACATTTTTAAAGTACATGGGTCGCTACAAGCATAAGTAATTGAGAAAAAAAGCACTACGGTTAATTTACTATGCATTATATGCATAGCATGTATGCAAACGATTTACATATATAATAATTTATATGTAAACTTCCTAAAATGCATCTTGTTCTTCCATAAATTGTAAAACTAAAGAATTCTTTCCATATTTGTATGCGGACGTAGAGTACAATTAATTTTAATTACAAATTCTTAGACGCAAAAACTGCATTATAACTGATAATTACATCCTAGTAACCTACATTGCATTACAAATAGAATTCCTTTTACGCAATTCTGAATCATACTAATGTATACAGATATAGCATCTTATCTCGTGCAAAAATTATTTAAAAGATTTCTAAATTGAATTTTTTGCGCCTTTTCTAGTAATTTATTGAATAAAACATTTCTAAGGTGAGATATTTTCAGCTTTGTACGAGACGAAACCGACAAAAAATAAAAAGGGTTTTATACGATACAAAGGATATCAAGGTCACTTACCTTTATAAGCGCTTATGATAGCGTTTATACACAAAAGCGTGCTTGAAAGTGTGGAAAAGTACTCACTATTTTTCAAAAATTGTTTTATCAAAGCAACAATAGACGAAGCACATAAAACAAATTTAATCGATTAACGTTTTTGTACGGATATATCGTCACGATATATACAGTTTCACTATTATTAAGCACTTAAAAAGCTCAAAGCTTAGGGTAAGAAAACTCCGATTGCGAAGCTGCACTGAGCATTACCTCGATACGAATGAGCGCGCACAGAATCGTTGGCATGTTTTCCTACATAATTCTAGCTTTCCTTTGTTATTGCAACAAAAATTTACCTTTTAATTAAATATTTTAAAGTTTCAACACTGAAACAAACTTGTATCGCATTAATACTAATAAACGGTAATTAAAAACTCTTTAAAGTAAACATCAAATCTACAATATATATTACGTAATCAAAAATTGATGTTACTTAAAATTAGTTTTTTAAAATCAAATATACATTAAAAATTACAATTTTAAAACTTTATGGCGTACGAATCATAAAGTTAAGTTTTTTACAACAAAATTCATACGTTTGTTACATCATTCAATTTTATAACTTTTTTCTCAGTTCACATTTTCTTATTGTCTATTGAGTAAAAATTACTAATACATTTATATATCGCTGCAAAGATCTCAAACTTCGTTAATAAACGTGTTTATATTCAACATTATTTATTGTTATTATACAACAGCATAATTTAATGACTTATTTTTTATCAATTTTATATTACTTAATTTTGTATTTACATTATTTGTTCAACTCCTTTTTTTGTGTTGATTTAATATTTTCTTTTTTAATTTACATTCAAGTTACGTACGTACTTGTTTCAAGATAAGGTTTATTATAAAAAGTTTGGGTTTGTTAAAATACTATAAGTATTTCAAGTAACATAAATATCTGTTTTATTTGCAATTGAATATTTTGTTTATGTAATAATGTAACAACTACTTTTTTTAAGTTTAGAATTTCATTAAAACGTGCTTTCATCTATTTTTACAGTTTAAAAAGTACGACGTAAGTCCAAAAGGTGCATCTTAAGCAACAAAATGAGTTTTTCGTATAACAATACCTAATCCTAGGCTTAAATCGACAAACAACAGAGTTTATGCACCAACATTTGCTGTATAGTGTAATTTAAAAATTGTTATATTATTATTAAATTTAGTGACTATACTTATAAAATAAATTAAAACTAAAATTAAAATACAATTTTATTCGTTTATACTACGTTACTGCATTTACCAAGTTTTTGTTTAACATCTATTTATAAAATATTTATTAAAATAAAAACGTTTACATTGCCCAAAACAGATATATATATAAACAAAAATAATAAAGACAATTTTAATTGAAAATATATTTGTACATTAACGCAATTTTATTAAACAAGAAACAAAAACCACTGTAGCGTTTTAACTTGTTTGTGTAAATCAACACGCTCAGCTCTCGCCCACAGTTCAAATTTTCACTTTCGTAATTGCTAAGAAAGATTTTTATGTTTATTACAATTGAGAATGAAAGACGCCGTAATTTATAATTAAATTTTTCACAAATGTTTACATAATTTAAATATAGAAAACAACTTCTGATTGTTAAACCGTTACTACATTATAGCTTATAAAATGAAATTGCTGATAAACAAAAGCAAGCGCTTATTAACAAAAAATCAAAATTGTAATTAAAACTAATAACAAATGTCAAAAGTATGAAAAGCATACAAATACAATAAATAATTAAATAAATGTAACAAACAACAAAAATAGAATTTATTAAAACGTAACATGTATTGTTAAAGTAAAAGTAATTACGACACTATATATTTTGCTTGTATTCAGCTTCTTTGTTTCTATTATCACACAACATACTTATTTGTTAAAAAAAACAAAGTTTTTAATACAACTAGTATATATTTATTTGATTATTATCAATATTATTAGAAAGCGATTGCTGCAATTCATGCCAATAAATGACAATTTGAGTAAAATAATACCGGTATAATAATTACAGGAACGTTTCATTTTCAAGCCAACAAATACAAACGGGGAAAAAAACAGAGAAGAAAACAAGCAAATTTAAATCTTAAATTTTTATAAGTTAGTCATATGTTAAATTGAAAAAACTTTACCTATGCAATATCCTAACTGTTTAAAGTTAAAATTGCTACCTAAATACTTAAGTTTTTTCTTAAAACAATATTTTTTTAAAAATTGAAGAATTAAGTCTGTTAAAATTAGCACAAATCACAATTGCCATAATTGTAAAACAATATTTTACGGTATCAACTGTCAGTTTGACGTTTTTAACAATACTGAAGGTAAATCACGAAGAATTAAAAAAAAGTATAAATCAAAAATCAAAGAAAATAAGAATACAAAATTAATATGAACAAATTAACGCAAATTATTATATCTTTACATAATGTAAAATTTCACAGTTTTTTAATACATTAATGTCTTCTATTATTTCCTAAATGTTGGCATAAAAGTTTATCGGTACATTTGCAAGTTGTCGTTTAATATTGTTAGATTTTTCCGTAATTTGGTTCTTAAAAATTTTGGCGCTTGGTATCATATCCGGTGAACTGACAGTTATAATGTATTAAAATTATATAATTGTGATATAATAATATAATTTTTAACAGATTCAATTTTTTATTTTTTTAAGTATTATTTTGAAAAAAAATCAAGTAGCATTTTAAATTTTGAACAATTTTGTGCTATTATGTTTTTTCTCTAAAATAACTGGAAGAGTAGGAGACCGCATCAACACTTGATATATGTATTTAATTATGCTTTGATTATATTTATAGGAAGCTTTATAATCAAATAATTTTCAGATTTTTTTTAAATTTATTTCTTTATTTAAACCAATTCAACACAAAACCCACTCTGTTATAAACTGAAAAAAACTAAATACTTAAAAAAACTTTAGCTCAGGTCGTTACTGTATATTTAAAGATGTAAAAGTTTTGCTTAAATGTTTTGTTTTTCTTAAAAAACAATAGTGCACATGTATTTGGATTGATACGGTGCCGTCGCTTTAAGAACCACGCGTATATTTGTTTATGTATGTTTTATTTGTTGCCATTTTTTACAAATTTGATTATAGCTTATTAGAAATTAATGTAATAAACTAGAAAATAATTTTGTACAGAAGAATCGTTTCCTAAATTACACCGTATTCGCATTTTTCCAAAACACTCTACATTCACTAAAATAACAAAATCATTAAAACTAAAACTTAATCTTTATCGTAGTTATAAATTACAATACATTAACGTGTTTTATGAATCAATAGTTGTTATAGTTTGTTTGATTTACACAGTGGATCTCAAACTCTTTTGCCCCATGAACCCCTTTTTATAGTCAAAACTTGCCGACGGGCCCCTGAATGAAAAAACTACATAAATGTATAATAGAAAAATTACAAATTTAACTTTGATAGCTCTAATGGTAAATGGTGATGTAAAAATTAAATATAAACAAAACATTTTATCAAAGAAATAATTACTGAAATTATAACTTTTGTTTTAAAATACAAAAAAAAATTTAATGACTTGGATGAACTTAATGGGATGTTGTGAGTGTATTTATGTCCGTCTCAATGTTTGTTCTTGTCAGTATGTGTTTTTTTGTGATGATGCTTATAACGGAATTGAATCCACGTTCTACCAAATAGGAAAACGGAAATTTAAATTAGCACAAACAAACACCATAAAATGTTTGGCGGATGAACGAAAGATTCGATAACTAGCATTAAATTTTCATTATAATTAAATTCAAAGCCTTTCAATCACTAAGCTCGCGAATAAATAGCTTAATCGGTAATCAATAAATACCTTACAACTTTGTTTGTAGACTCCTGGTTAGTTTAGGCCAGTTGACGTCGACAGGAACTTCAATAGAAACTCTAACCATTTAAAAAGTTATCGTCGCAAGATGTTCAGTAAACTGCCACCAAGGCGAAAATTGGATTGTGAACACAACCTTGGGCACAAATCTACGGTACGCTAATACAAAATCAAACCGGAATCCAGTAAGATTCAATAAACCCTAATTGCTTTACAAAATTGAAAAGTTTTTTCCGCTATGAACTAATTATTTACTGTTCCATTGATAATGACTTTCGCGGTAATTTATCATCTAAAGGGTGTAAATTTACTAGCCGACCAACTACATTTCAATACTTACGGTCTTTCCAACTTCTTCCTAAACCAAAATCTTCTATATTTATCAACTCAATCCACCACTTCCCTAAAGGTTGTGTTTGAGATCTTTGTGAAAGAAACCATCTCCACAAAGAAGTGAAAAGATGAAATCATATTTAATTAAGACGTAATAGTAAAGTTCAAAAACAGCCTTTCTTATTGTGAGAAATGTCAAGACTACAAAAATATTTAAAAATTTAATTGCGGTCATAAAGATTAATTGTTGAAACCTGAATCATAAAACTCTCTCTAGAAGTAATAAATTAGAAAAATAACTCAATTCCCAATGTAATTTAATACAATAGATCATGAATAAAGTCCATATCCACTAAGAACGTACATAAAACATAGAACTTTTAAACAAACTTAAAATCAAGAAACTGCTACAATATATATTTAATTACAATAGAATTTTAACAGAACAAAGAAAATGCCAAATCAACGTAAATGCAGAATACGGATGTTAAAGCAGCGTAATAATTTCGAAATAGTTGGATACAAAAACTTACATACAAATATAATTGATAAAGATGAATTTAAAAAAAAACCTAAAATAACTTCCTTAAATCAACGTGAAATGAATCAAACAATCCTAAAGTATTTGTATAAAACAAATAAAATCAACTGGATTACCGGATTTTTTACGAAAGAAATCGCACAAACTCAAACGACGGTTACAAACTGATGCACATTTTATTAAAAAAAAACTGCAGAAAAGAGTCATCTGTTTTAAATTAAAACATACTTTTAAAAAATCGTATTTTTCATTTAGATAAATTATTTTTTAATTTTATGAAACATGCATTAAACAAAGATTATCATTAGTAGAAACTTGTATATAACAATTTTGGCACTTCAGTAAAAATTTAAAAAGTCAATAATAACAGTCTGTGGAATGTTAACAAAATAGCTAAAGTCATAACATAAAAAAATTGTAATTTAAACATAGCGCGTAGTATTTGGAAACAAGAAGAAATTATAGTCACTGCAGTTAGATTAATAACAATACCAACGCTGTTAGTGTAAAATTAAGTTTAAGATTTAAAAGCAATTTTATCGAGTAACTGTAAAGTTAAATAATTTAT
This sequence comes from Aquatica leii, assembly GCA_035610365.1. Taxonomy (NCBI): domain Eukaryota; kingdom Metazoa; phylum Arthropoda; class Insecta; order Coleoptera; family Lampyridae; genus Aquatica; species Aquatica leii. The sequence continues at coordinate 73,884,115 of CM069433.1, forward strand.
TTGACTTTGCTAGTTTAAGTAAAACTGAGAAACGTATTAAATCAAATTGCATTACAATGTTGACAGTGTAATAAAAAGTAGTAACTAACAGTCTTACAATAATTCTGTTTTTATTGTTATTATTTTTGTAAATTAACGTATAGTTAATAGTAAACTTTTAAGGCAAAATTAAAAGTTGTTTTGTATTTACTTATTCACAAAGTTCTAACTGTAACAAACATTTAAGATTTAAACTTTGTTAAGCAGAAATTTACTAAAAATGCATAGGATAAAATAAGTATTAATAATTCTTTTATTGCAATTACGCTACGTATAAGTAAACTAGTGATAAAAAACATATTTCAGTAAAAGCTTTAATGCTGCATAAAAAATTTAACTTCTATTATTTTTAACGTAAACTTACACAAAAAGATGATAAATAACACACAACTTTTATCTACGTTGCGTCTTTTTCAGACTACTATTAAACGCATTTTTTTCTTGCAAAACCTGCTAATATACTTCATTTTTAACGTTTTTTTACATTCAAAAGGTTATTTTTAAAAACAAAAAATTAAATTAATATTAAAAACTGCCAAAAATTACTAGTTTAAAGTAATTATCGTATAAGTTACATATAACAAAAACCTGAAATCAAATAACAATAAACTATACAAATTAATGTATATAAGGTTTTAAAAAAAATAATCATGAAAATAAAAATATTGTAATTATAAATTTAAAAATAATAATTAAAACCATAAATTAAATAAACAAATGTACTTAAAATATATTCAATTGAAATTTGATTCTACAAATTTATTAAAGAGTACTTTTATTAATATATTTTATCTTTTGGTCTAACACAATATAAATTTAAAAATATTATGTCTGTAATTTTGTATTATACATTTTTTATTTACTATTAAGTTTTTGCTTATTCTTTTACTAGTAAAAGAACTTATGCATAATATAGAAAAAAACAGCAAAATACAATCAACAAAAACATAAAAAATAATATAAAAAATGAATACGTTTTAAAGAAATTTAGTAATATGTACGTCCAAAATAATGAGTATACTATTACCAACAACTTTCACTTTATTAAACAATAAAAATTTGTTGGTTTTTATTTATATAATGTTAAAGTTATTAAAAGTAACAACGTTATTTATTGAGCACAAAATAGACATTTAAAACACTAAAATAACAAAATTTAAATTTGTGTTGTTTTATAAAAAAAAATACAAAATAGGTACATGGTGTTTGTAATTTAAGCAATAGTGATAGCATCAATATATCAAAAAAATATACATCTACAACAATTCTATATAAAGTTCGTTACACATAAATATGTCATACTTGATATTTTGTTAGCACAAACTGACTAATGAAGAATTATTTATATTATTGAAATGCAAAAAAATAAGGGAGCATAAATGAAAAAATTGCCGGTGCTCAGTTTAAACGGTCGTAGTCATAATCACTTTTAAAACAAATTCGTGATTGATTAGAAACCTCAAAATCAAAATAAAACAAAAGACAAAAGCTATAGGGCGCCAGGAAAGTTTATAGCTCAAATAGTTCACTTCTATGGAGTTTTGAATCTGGCTTGGTTCACAAGTTGATTACCTAACTCTGTAGTGGTTCTTTGTTAGATTTTCGGTTGCTTTTTCAAGTTTACCGTTTTTTTTTTACCTTTTCAGAGGTTAGAATCTGGCTTGGTTCACAAGTTGATTCTTAGTTAGATTTCGGTTGTTTGTTTGAGTTTTTCTTATCTTAGTATAACAAATATTTACTGAAGAAAAAAACAAAATCTGACGCGAGTGAAATAAATGAAATACAACAAAAAAATAGCAATAATAACAAAAAAAATTAAATCAGTTTTTTTATCGGTTGAATAAAACAGACAATAATATTAAAATTAAAACATCAACTGATTATTTTAAAAGAAAAAAATTAAAATAAAAACCTAGTTAATGTACAAAAAAATTAAATAATTATAAGTTTGCAAAGGCCTTGCATAGCGTAAATTACGATTAACTATAATTAAATTGTAAACTGCAAGCTTATGTAATTTTCATTCCTACTGGAATCAAATCTAATGCGTTTCAAAATTATTATAATGAAACGGTTAATTATTTGAGTTAGCTAATGAATGTAAACTATGTTACAACATAAATTGGTTTTTTAAAGCTTTTTGGTCACACATACAATTAACGGTAAATGATAAATACCTTGACTTAATTTGAGACGCTTTTTATTTAACACAACAAATACTGTCTTCTGTAACCACAGTGTTTTTTTTTTATTACGATTTATTTACAGCTTTTATAAACCAAAACATCTAGCAAGTTTAAATCGATTGTTTGAGATGTTTTAGTTCCTTTCTGTAAAGAAGCTTCAACATATTCTTTAGCAACACCTTCTATTTCTTGTAGCGTTTTATAGTCATAAAGTCACAACCACAGTCTGCCAAATGTGTTGCACTAAACCGTCTAAAACAATGCCTAGTGTAAAGTTAAGGATTTCGCATTTTCAGACGTATGTTAAAATATTTTTTTTAGAAAAATTATTAAACCACGAGAAAGTTTTTGCAAAATCATGAAAAGCAAAAAATAACTAAACTAAATCTAAAAATTAATTAATATTAGAAAATTTCAGTTAAATTTATAAAGCTTATTGAAAATTTAATCAACATATTTGTCGACATGTTTTTGTCTTAAAATAAAAGAGTTTAACAATGTTGCATTTAACGGAAGAGTTAATGTTGTACTTACCTGCAGTTATGTAGGAATTTCATGTAATTCTTTGTTTATGTATTTTTATGTATCGTTGATTTGTATTTGTGATAAGCTGTAAAAACAAAACATGTTCATTTGCTGATAAATTTATGTAAAGGAAAGAGGGGAAGGTAAAAGTTTGACGGGAAAACAAATTAAAAAGCTATAGAAAATCAAATAATTTACTTCTTCAGAGTAAAACAAAGAAGAAAATTAAAAGAATCAAGAAGATATAATAAAAGATAAAGACATCGACCTAGAATTTAGATACGGTATTGAGACAAAAAGTAAGAAAATAAAGCTGAAACAAAAACAAACATTTGGAAATGGTGAAAAATATGAAAAAATAACAAAATAAAAACATACAGAAGGGACGCCAACCATAAATAAATTAAAACCCTATGATTTGCGTTACAATTTTTATAATTAGATAAAAAAAAGAATCTTACTCCTGATAGTAAAGAGGAATCGATAAATACCGCCACTCCTTTACAGGAGCTTTCTCTTGTTTTTTTTAACTTTTGTTTAACTTCGTGTAATGACGATTTGACTTTATCGATAGAAAATAAATCGATAAATCTATTTACCATATGCTAAAACCAGTGACTAGGTGACTACTAAAACTAAAGTGACCGGTCATGGGTAGATATTAATGCAAGTCAGCATGATATAAGAACAAAATTTCATATTCAGTATGTTCAAGAAAGAGTATTGTTGACCAAATCGTACAAATCATGCGATTTGCACCTGATAAGGCAAAGTTATTTTAAGTTAGTTTTTAGTTAATAAGTAAATTATGTTGTGTTGATTCGGCCGCATAATATATTTTATTAGATTAGCGTAATTTAAATCTATTGTAGTCTATCATTTTATTGATTGGTGTTTTAAAATTTTTTTTTGTTTACTTTTTGTTGTGTGTTTAATTATTTTTAGTTTTCTATTTTTTTTTTCGCCGCAATATACAGGGGTTATTCACGCTATACAACTCAAAATATTGTGACCAAAATACGTAACTTTCAAAAAAATTTACTTTTGAGATATATAAGATTCTATTATGTTTACTTTTTAAAATTATTTTCATCTTATACAGGATGTACCATAAAACCATAAAAGTAACAAAGTTGTGTTTTTTTAACGAAACCTTCTGTATATTATTGCATTTTTAGATTTTTGATTAAAATAAGGGTATTTTTTAATTAGGTTTATAAAACCTAAACCTTACGCTTTTCTAAATAATTTGAATTTAGTCAAAATGTAATCTAATTTTCATGTTTAAGATACTTACGAAGTATCTAAGTTACGAGGACTGAATATACAGTGAAGTGTAACAATTGATCAAACTTAAAACGTATCAATTAAGAAATTTAAGTGGCTACAACTTTCATTTACCAGAAAATGTATTCTTAAATTACCCATCTAATAGTATTAGATTGCTCTAAGTTTTCTCGTTTTTACACAATACGCCAAATAGTCGTTTTTTGCACTATTTGATTTGATGAGCAGCACCGTAGCGACAGCGAATAATTAAAATCAAAAATTGAATTACCAACATTCCGGTGTATTTTCAGAAAACCTTTTCCTACTGGCTTTCTGTAATCAAACTACCTGAAAATAATCATGTCTACCTGGTGACTCACAAGCTCTACAACAGGTAAAAAGAAACATTTATAAAAGGTAAGAGAACCGAAACGTATCGTATGCTTTTACATATGCCCTTTTGTCCAAGGTGGTATTAGTTATCAATTGCTTCCGAATGGAAATATTAATCGTATCTGGTACATATGCACTTTCGTCCAAGGTGGTATTATTTAAACGTCAAGTGCCTCCGAGTAGAAATATCAATTGTATTTGCCCTTGTATCGCAGGATTCGTAGGTTCAATGCTTCCTTTTAGAACTTTTCAATCGTAGATTTTTAAATTGTACAGACAAGGAAACCCAAATTTGGGAAGTAGCACATGGCGCTGAGGAAACGACATGGAAATTACTTTTAATCCACAAAATAATAGAAGACACTTACCTTGCATTGAATAAATTAATTAGTTATAGATATTTTCATTATACATCGTGTCACAACACGTGGTTGTTTTCAGAAATTAATTTTAATTCACGCAGACATATGGTGATGTAGCAAACGACGTGCAAATAAAAATGGCGATGTTTTGTTTACTCGGTCGGAAAGAACCAACGATGCTCGATAGATAACGTCGAGAAATGGAAAATAACTTTAATTCAAACAATATACAGGATAGTGCATTTTTAAATTTATGCACGTAAAATGGTGTTTGTATTTTTATCCGTTACGGAAGACCAATGTTAATTTCTCGTTTGCTTCTTGTCTAGTCCCTTATATTTCTGAACTGTAATTTGCAAACTATTTTTTTATTAAACATCTATTAAATTAGACAGAACATTTTTAACGGCCGGTTGCACTAACACGACTTAAACTTAAGCAATGCTTAAAAACAATCGTTGCTATGGTTTTAACAATTGTATCTAAGATTTTAATTTGTGTTAGTGCAACTAACCATTAATCATTTTTGTATAAAACGTCAAAGTCAATAATAATAATTTTTGTATCTTAACAACATAACAAAGTTTTTTAAACTAACTTATTATAAAAAATACATAACTTTAAGCATAATTTATTTAATGTACATTTAAAAAAAATTAATTAAAAAAATAAAGACACAGAAAATGTCTTATTTAAATGTAAATGATTTTAACTTGCTGTTCTAAGAAACTACTTTAGCTAATTAAATAAATGCTCTGGGTTACCATAACATTTAGTTAGTTAAGTGACTGACAAATAAGATCATAATATTATTACAAAGTAATTATATTATAAACTGTAAAACAAGTAAACTATTTAAATAAACTTTGTTTAAATACAAATAAATTTAAAAGCAATGTATTCTTAAAGCGTTTATATTTAAATAAAAGGTAGCGTGCGATTCAAACTTTATAAACTTATAGCTTATAGTAATACAAATTCACAAATAATGTTGATTATTTTTTATTTTACACTATTGATTATTAAAATAATTAGCTGAAAAATGTAGTTACATTTTATTAAATACATGTTTTACGTTTAAATAATTAAATGTTTTTTTACTAGTTTTAATTTTATTAGGTAAAATATTGTCTTCTGTTTAATTCAATTTTATTTCTAACGGTTGCATGCTTTACACAGTTTACTAATATCCGGTAGTGTATATAAAGTATTAAATAAATAATTAAAAATATAATTTTATTCTTGTATAAAATTTGTTAGTGATAATAAAAGTTTGTTACAAGCAAAAAATAAGGTAACATAAATGAAAAAATTGCCGGTGCTCAGTTTAGACGGTCGTAATCACTTTTAAAACAAATTCGTGATTGATTAGAAAACTCAAAACCCAAAATCAAAATAACACAAAAAAGGCAAAGGCAATAGGAGGCGCCAGGGAGATTTATAGCTGAAAAAGGCCTCTAGACGTTGCCAACCAAAAAGCCCGCTCCTATTGAATACACTCTAAACGAGAATTACCTTATTAGAGTATATTGTACTAAATTTATTAACACTTATAAAACTAAAAAAACATGAAGTTAAATTAAATTTAGTCAAAAAAACAAAAACATAAAAATAAAATTAATATAATTACATGAATTAATGCAATAACATCGAAACAAAAAATATTATAATACCTTAATTTTGTTACGAAGATTGTGGCAATGGGCCTCCTGTTTGATACCAAAGCTAACAGATAAAATTGCTAAAAATTCGAGTGGTTATAGATCTGCAATTATCCGTCGCAAAAGGAATATCCGCCAAAAGGCAAGAAAGCACAAAATCGGCACTATAAACAAATTAGATTTCCGCTACGATAATTAACTCGGTTGTCACTGATCTGTCAAACCGTAATAGATACGAATTAAGAAAACTTTTCAAAAAAGTAAGGGTTGAAACCTCCTACATTCTTAAGTTGTGATGTATGAGCGAAGTCTTTAAAAACTTAACTGAAAAACCAAAATAAGTCGTTTTATAATTTTGTATTTCCCTACTACAATTAAAGGTCATGAAGTCTATTTTTTTAAAAAGACAAACGAGAAAACCAATAAATCAGACAAAGATAGGTATTAAAATAAAGCGTAATACATGTGGGATATACGACGTTAACACAGCTGCAGAATTGCAACGATAGCAAAATATAAATATAGCTCTAGATGGCGTTAACATAAACTAACTAATATAATATTGAATTTATGTTTGACAAGTCTAAGTAAATCTTAGCAATGTTAGTCTATTTAAAACACAAACATGTCAACAGAAAATGTTAATAATTTAAAAATATTCAGATATTTATATATTGAATTAAAATAAGTAGTAATAAATACTTGTTAATTACAAATACAACGACAATAAGTTAGAAAAAATGTACAGCCGAATGTTTGTAAGATGGATGATAGCAACATTTTGACATAAACTGATTACTAATTAATACAATTTTCGTTACTTTTAAGTTAGAACAGGAGCAAATTATAACTGTGTGCCTATTAAAGTGTTTTACAATTTAGGGTTAGATGAAAATAACATCAATAAAAACTCTCTATAATTACATACGGAAACAATAAGATTAATACGTTAGGTACTATTATTGTAGAATGTTTTCTATAAAAATAAAAAAGATTTGAGCATAGAGATGTTTTTACTGGTAATGGTAAGATACGATTTGAATATAAGATAACTCTGAAAGAAAATGCTAAGCCTTTTGTCAGTGGTTGCAGACAGTTTCTTGATACAATAAAACCACTTTTAAAAGAAACTTTAGATGATTTAATAGATCAAAATGTAATTTGTAACGTTAATGAACCAAGCGAGTAATAACATTGTAATCGTTCAAAAAAGTTGACGGTAAGGTATGAATTTGTGTGAACTGTTCATCCTATCCTATTCCTACATTAGATGAACTGTCTATAAAACTTAGAAACAAAGCAGTTTTTTCAGATTTAGATTTAAAAGGAGGGTTTTATAATATTCCTTTAGTAAAAGCTAATATGAAATATACTTGTTTTATAACACCTATAGTAAATATTGTTTTAAAAGGTACCCTTTGGTTTTAATATTAGTTATAAGATGTTTCAAAGAATGAATTTTCATCATTTTCTAATTGCCAATGAGAATAAAAAACAGAATAATAAAGTTTTAAACGCGGTAATGGAACGGGCTAAGAAAATTCAATATAACTAAAATACAATTAGATGTCAGAGAAGTCAAGTATTTAGGTCAAATATTTTCGTACAATAGCATAAACGCTGATCCAGAATATGCAAAGGCCATTCAATCGCTTGACTATCCCAAGAACAAAAAAGAATTACTAACATATATAGGCATGGTTAACTATTTAAGAAAATATATTCCAAACCTTTTAGATTTGTTAGAGCTATTAAGAGAATTAATTAAAAATAATAACACTTGAATGTGGACTGCAGATCATAGTTGTGTTTTTAATAATATTAAAAGTGTAATCGCAAAAATAACATATTCAAAAATCTTTGATAATACAAAATAGATTGAAATTCAATGTGATGCTAGCTAGTTTGGAATAGGTGGCTGTCTTTTGCAAGATGGACAACATGTTGCGTTTTGTCTTACAGAAATTGAAACGAGGTATCGGCAAATTAATAAAGAACGTTTAAGTATAAGTTACTTTAAATAAATTTAATAATTTTGTATACGGTAGGAAAATATTAATAAAAACAGATCATAAACTTTTAGTTTCGATTTGTAATAAAGATTTTTACAAAATAAGTGGTAGGTTACAACGACTAAAATTAAAACTTTTAAAATATAATTTTAATATTCAATATTGCAGATTTTCTGTCACGGTTATTTGTAAAAACCATAGAGAAAGATGATATACAAATGACTTATACTGTACACGTTATTGATATTCATTTACCATAATTTCTGACAAGAGTACTAGATTTTAAAAAAACTACCATTAACGATATTATATTAAACAAAATTAAATTATATATTATAACGATAATGGATGGCCTGCTAATATAAAACAAAGTAATATCAAAATAACAACATTTTCAAAACTTTGAAATGATTTCTTGGTTTATAATGACAAACTAGTAATACCTTTATCACTTAAAATTGTGATGCTTCAGAAATTACATACAGTTTATTTAGGTATAGAAAAAACAAAAGCTAGAGCAATGAAAATTTTCTTTTGGCCAGGAATGTCTGCGGACATACAAAATTTTATTTCTAAATGTAAAGCGTGTCTAAAATTTGCTAAAGTACCTGTAAAATAACCTTTAATACAACATGAAAATCCAAACATTTCGTTGTATAAAGTTGGCGCAATCACAAGTCCCAAATACCCTAAAGCAAATAGTGTTTCTAAAAGAGCTGTTGGTATTTGTAAATATATATTCAGAAAATGTTTACCCCAAATGTTATGGTAATTGATAAAAGTTATTATAAAAAAAAACAAAAATCACGCCGATAGAAACCACAAGCTCGTATCGATATTTCGACACGTATCGATATTTCGATACGTATCGATATTTCGATATGCATCGATATTTAGATACGTAATGAATCCATGTTTACCTGAAATTTTATGGTAATTGATAAAGGTTATTATAACAAAAAACAAAAATTAAAACTCAACAATATTTTAAACAATTATTCATTAATTATAAAATTTAAAATTTTACTTTTCAACAAATATTATTGACATTGTACGCTCACGCCTCTATGCTCAAAATGCTTTTATAATAAAAAAGAAAACGAAAACTATTGTAACGTATAAAAATGTCATCGTCTAAATATAAATCATTAGTTTTTGACTTTGTCTTTCTAATGACCTTAATTAACAATTTTTTTTTCTAAAATTACAAGTGTGTTTTTAGCTTAGATTTCAAAGAATCTACTACACAGATACATTGATATTTAGATACGTATTGGGTATGATATTTCAATACGTATCGATATTTCCATATATCGATACGTATCGATACAAATTGCGTATCGATATTCAATACACAAAATTCCGTATCGCCCAGCACTATTTAATAGATTACAGGGGAAAATGAAGATTTTGAACACTTTCTGACAGAAATTAAAACGTTGGCAAAATCATGCAATTTTGAAAAGTTGGAAGATAGCTTAGTTCGAGACAAGATTGTCATTGGAATAAATAACAATAAACTGCAGGACTGTTGAGAACGCTAAAATTAGACTTGAAAACAGCTGTAGAATACTGCAGAGCTGCAGAAATAAGTAAGAAACAGCTACGAGCACTAAATGGTCAAGAAAAAGCAGTTGATGTAGTTGTAAAAAAAAACTATAACAAGATGAAGGAAAATAATAAAAATTCAAAGAAACTTACATTAGGCAAAGCAGTGTTCAGCATTTGCAAAAATAAACTGGAACAGATATGTTAGATTCTATAAAAAAACATAGTGCTATGGAAAAACAGTGGTCACAAGAGGTAAGTGTAAACAATGTCAATATTTGTTTTAGGTTAGATACGAAAAGCGAATGTTCTATTTTGCCGTATAACAAATTTATAGAAATACAAAAAACTAGTAATGTCATTGTCTCAAACACCAATACTGTTAATTATTTTTAATGAAGGTAGAATAAAATCAGTAAGCACTGCTGTTGTGAACTGTAAAATTAAAAGTAGAGAGAAAAATATAAAATTTCTTATTGTTAGGGAAGACAACTCAATGCCAATTTTAGGACTGCATGAGTGTATAGATTTAGATTTAATAAAAAAAGTAGATGCAGTTACATGTTATGATAATGTAGACAAATTAGTAAAGAAAAACACGGATTTGTTTGAAGGACTAGGAAACATAGACGACTACAGGATTACACTAAAGAATAAAGCAGTTTTGCTAGTGAAACCTTTACGAACAGTGTCAGAATCAATTAAACCTCAGTTAGAACAATCTTTAAATCGGTTGGAAAAAATAACATTATACAGAAAGTAACAGGTCCTGTGGAATGGTGTCATAATCTTGTTATTGTAGAAAAACCAGAGCTTAAGATTATGCTTAAATCCGCAATATCTGAATAAGTTTATTGTACGGGAAAGCTGTCTAATATTGTCAGTAAAGGAAATATTTAGTAGGTTGTCAGGAAAAAAATGTTTTACTGTTTTAGACATGAAAGACGGATTTTTACAAGTAATGTTAAGTCCTGAAAGTATAGATTTATGTTGTTTTAGCACACCTTTCGGTGTATATAAGTATCTGAGGATGCCGTCTGGCATTTCTTCCTGAAATAATGCAAAGTTTAAATTTAAAAATTTTTGAAAACATCGACGATGTAGCAATATATTTCGATAATCTGATCATTACAGGAAATAGTTTTAAAGATCATGATAGTGTGTGAAATAAAGTCTCGGATAGAGCTAAGAGGTATAATGTCAAGTTTAACAAGAAAAAGGTGCAACACCATATTAAAGAAGTTTTTAGGCTTAGTTATTTCAAAGGCAGGTATAAAATTTGACTCTAGTCATGTTGAGGCTATTTTACAGCTAGAGGTTCCTAAAAATGTCAAAACTGTGCAACAGTTTTTAGAAGTGTGTAATTTTTTAAGTAAGCTTCTACCTCGTTTTACCGAAAGTACTGCACCTTTAAAAGAAATAATTTTAAAAAAAATTAATTTTCTTGGGGAAAAGCGCAAGATAAAGCGTTTTTAGAATTAAAAAGTAAACTTATTAAGGCTCCTACGTTGAAAATGTTTTACCAATAACTTTACAGACAGATAGTTCGAAGGAGGGCATTGGAGCTTGTTTGTTACAGGGGGGCAACCAGTTTCTTTTTATTCTAAAAGTTTAACAAGCTCAAATTAGGTGGGCACCTATAGAAAAAGAATTATACGCTATTTGTTGTAGCGTGGAAAAATATCATCGGTTTATTTATGGTTATAAGGTTACTGTAGCAACAGACCATAAGCCGCTGGTTGCAATGCATGATTTTAAAATTGTTAAAATATGATCTTGAAATTTTTAATGTTTCGGGTTCTAAAATTTTTATGGCTTTCTGTCAAGGCAAATTTAAAAAAATACAACATATGATGATGACTGTTTGTTAGATATAGTTCATTGCATGAGTGTTGATTTACCAATTAGCGATAGACGTTTAGCAAAACTAAAAAATGAAACGTATAGTAATGATAATCTCAAAGTTGTTTTAGATTGGTGTAATGTTGAATACCTTAATTCAATATCACAAGTACATAATAATGAGCTAAAGGTGTTGTATAAACTTAAAAATGACATTCAGAATGGCGTGTTGTATTTAGGTGGTAAAGTGAAGTAATCATTCCTAAGTGCTTGAGAAAAGAAATGCTTGATATTGTTCATACCGGTCATTACTGTACTGACCTGATATGTGTACCAAGATTAAAATCTTAGTTAAAAAAATTACAGTACGCAAAAAGTTTAATTTATCAAATGCTCAAGAACCTCTAATAGGACATGAAGTTCCTGAATTGCCTTTTAATAAAATAGGTATGGATATTTTTACTTTTAAAAATAATGACTATTTACTTATAATCGACTACTATAGTAAGTGGATCGAAATTGTTTGATAAAACTGCTAATAGTGTAATACATAGGTTAAAACAATTTTTTTCTGTACATGGGATACCTAGAACCATTGTAAGCGATAATATACCGTTTTCAAGTTTTGAATTTTACAAGCTTACTAATAATTGATATATACAGTTGCTGACTGCTAGTCTCAGATATCCTAGATAAAATGTGCAGAAAGGGAAGTAGGTATAGCAAAAAAAACCTTAAAAAAGTGCCTTGAAAGTAATGATGATCATCTTGTAAATAAGACCTATTGGCAACAGGATGTGTGAAACTGTGGAGATGCTATTGACACATACTTAATATACTTCCGTCATTCCTTATATATTATCCTCGCACTTACAATCATATCGTGTAATATGAAAAACATTAGTCAAATATTTCCGTAATAATGAATTAAATTCTGATTAGAAAAGATACCCCGAGATGGCAGCACTTAAAGTTGGTATTTTAGTTTTCAGTTTCAAGTAAACATTTAAACAAAACTCGTATAATTCCAAAATGCAATTACTTATTTGTTGTGATTTATTTTGTAAAAATTAGAGAACCTTAATTTTATTATCGTAATGATAACAATATCCTTGAAATGTAACAGGTGTTTGGTACGTTACTTTTGTCACAGTTAGTTTGCAGGTTATGAAAACAGTCAAAGAATAAACAAACAACACGAGTTTCGAGGTTATGTACACTGGTACTACATTAGTCAAATAAGAATTCATTTCATATGAATATAAAACAAATTGATTTCGTGTTTATAGGTTTACTCTTTCTACTACATTTGCTCATTTAATACCGTATGTCGATTTCGTCAAATGCACTGCGAATGTTCACCATCCTTATTTACTTCACTGATTTATATGAGAAGACAATATAAACAAATTGGATAGCTAGTTTCAGACATTAATGACGTAGGGGTAAACATTCCTGGCGAGGATAATAAAGTTATTGTATTACAAATTAATAAATATAAATTCATTAATTTGTCAGTATCAATTACTACAGTTACAAAATCAGCAGTGACAGAACACGTGTGGAACCAAGGACACGCGCTAAACTTTGATCAAACTAAAGTGTTGGCTAGAACTCATTTCTACTTTCCCAGACTAATCGGCAAAACTGTGGAAATAAAAAAACACCTATGTAATATAAACCGAGAAAACAGTTTAAGACTCAGCAAATCTTGACTACCAGTATTACATCCTCTAAGACAAAGATCAACCTTCTTGAAAAGGACACAAACGCTTACTCCGAGTAATAATGCAGTCAGTCAAGCGGTATTGAAAAGATAAGGTCCGTTAATTACACTAATCGCTAATGATATAAAGATCGTCACTCACAATTTTCTTACAATTTCTACTTCTTGTTTTGGCTCTCAAGGAGAGACTAGGATAAGCCTAAAAAGTCTGGGTGTTTAACTATGACGCCGTCTATACTGAAAGTCGCTTACAATTCAAGTGACATGTTTCGACTATTATATATTAATTAGCTCATCATAAGACTTAAATTAATCAACACAACAAACAATAAAAATTGAAGCCTTAAATAGGTGATTTTACAAACAGGACATTACATTATAACTAACAAACTGTTACCTCTTCAAGGCTAAAATTTGCATTGTTTGTTGTGTTGGTTAATTTAAGTCTGATGATGACCTAAGCAATACATTAAAGGTCGAAATATGTCACACGAAAATATAATATTATTGGCTAACAAAGTTTTATTTTCAATATTAATTAATTTTTTTATTGTTTTTAAAAATATTATAACTTATGAGTAATAACAGTTAATGTGTTATATGCAAAATATTCTGATGTTGATAATAAGCTACAGTAATATGATGCGGATTGTTTCGCGCTTGGTGACTACATGTAGGCACACTACAAGAATTACTCCGTTTGCAAATGCTAATCAACAACTAATTCACTTTTAATTTAAACAGCAATAATTTTAAAACTAATATAAATTCAGATATTTATTTTCCTAATTAGTTAGGATTAAGACTTACAAATTCATACGATTACGTGTGTAGGACATCTCTAGTGCTTGAAAACTCAAACTGAAAGTTAAATATATACCAATTTGTGTTACACTATTTAAAACAAACTTTTTTGTAGCTCACATTTTTTTTGTTTCTCGCATGTAATATATTTTTGCTTTAAATGTAACCTTTTTACTTAATATAAAAAACAATATTTATTTTTTGTAAAAATAAAATAAAGAAATGCAGTTTTTGAACTGTTACAAAAACTACACCAACATATGTTTTAAAATATAATCCTATTATTAACAATCAAAGATAATTACTCAAATTATAAATTAAAAAATATATTAAATGCAGTGTCCGGAAGATGCTAAATTTGTATCTGCCAATTTCAATAAATACATTATTTAATTGTTTAAAACATATTTTTTAAAGAAACATTTCCAACTACAATTTATTACAGAAAGTATTCGAATCAATAGAATGGAGCACGTGTACAAACACCACGTTCTTTCAAGATATCAATAATTGCGTTGTAGGTCCTTTCAGTATCAAAATCTATATTTAATCCAAACTCATTTTGATAAGTACTTTTATAAATAATATATTTTAATTGCAATAGTAGAACGTACAAAAAGTATAATAATTTTAGTAAAAAAAAAAACTAAGCAAGAAATATAGTATTGGAATAACTTTCATTTATATTTGTCTGATAACTTGTTGACAGCTACAGATTTAGTAACTATAAGTAAGATTAGTTTCTATTAAGAAAAATTGTTCTCGCAAAAATTGGATGAAAGAATATACCAGATTACTAACATCTACTGTTGAATCTGTATTAAACGGTAAACATGATTCATTTGATTAAACCGCGTGCCAATCAAAAGTTATGTAGAACCAAATTGTATACATAATATAAAACACAATAATCATAAATTAAAAGTATTTACTTGATGTACTTTACTTGTATTCCACTGTATCTTGTATATAATTTACATAGTGTTTTCTATTTACATTAAAAAATATGTTAACATTTTTTTTATAATTAGCTTTATGTATAATACTAATAATATATTTATTAAAGCGCTAATTACTACATTTACAACTACTGAAGCGACCAATTGAAAAACAATTGATGTACTCACTTGACATATTGTTAGTTCCTACTGTAGATGTTTTACTCTAAACTAAATTTTAAACACATTTTTCACATATACTATTTTTATTTGTCAGTTTTTTTTACGTTTATTTTCTAATACAATTTGGTTATTACATTAATTAGAAATAATAGCATACCTTTGTTACACTTTTATAAATTACTTTTCAATCTGATATTCAATGCGGCATGCTTTTTCTTGCCTGAAAACATCGTTGTAATTCTTTGATGATTAGTTGAATTTTGAAAAAAGTATTGAATAAAAATTTATTAACTAATTGAGACGAAAAGAAATATCGCGTAAATTTATTTTTTGTACAGGTCGAATATACCTATACTCTGTCTCTTTCTTACCTATGTCGATACACCGTAAAAAGATTTTTAACTGTTTCATAAATAACTTCATTAGTTAATGGATATACATAGTTTTAAACTTATCAAGTTCAAATTAATTTGTACCTTATTTTTTTAATGAATAATTCCGTTAAAATTAATTACGCATTAAATAAATAATTTGTAATGTAATACTAATTACTGAAGTATTCACAAAAAAATAATGGATTTGTTAATTTTGCTTATCTATTATAAAAATTATAAATAACTGAACGGTGACTTAATTATTTTGAAATAATGATAGATAATGCATTATATTTGTGTAAATAATCTACCCACAATTATGGTCTTAATCTAAGTAATGCAAATAGACACGTTATATAACATACCAAAGCCAATGCTAAATCATAGATATGAAAGTAATAGTAGTTTATGTCGAACTGATTTGTTCTTACTCAATATGTTAATATTAGTTTGCTAAAAATTAGTTGTCGTTATTTGTTTAAGACTACAATAAATAATTACTAAAATTAAAAATGGAGATATTACCGGTTTAAGTATACATCCACAATTGCACGAGCTTGTAACTTTAAACTAATCACAAGTTTTGCTCAAAACAAAGTTTCTGGTAATGGCATCATTGCCAACAGCATTAGCCATCATCAACAAACCGTTGTCTCTATAGTGCAAATTACACTTTAACTTGAAAATGCTTTTGTAGTATAAATTGCAATAAAATAAAATTAAAAAGTACATGTTACACGTTTTTAGTTTGATTTAGTAATTAATAAATTAATTGTTCGAGCTTTGTACTAATTAAGTGTTTACTGATAAAACATCAATTTTATAAAATAATATAACTACTAAATGTGTTAATTGTTTTATTTTTTTCTGTTAGGTATTATTTTTCATTTAGTTTTAGTGGTAAATTAAATACATACTATTTTAAACTTAAAAAAAAATAACCAAACAACAAATACAATTTACCACAATGAAAAACAATACTACATGTATAATCAAAAATTTTAGAAGTCAAGATAAACTTTTCATCAATCAATAAATAGACTTTTTGTTTCGTTTATCCAATATAACACAACTTACACTCCATACAGGCTAGTTCATATACTACATTGCGTTTTTTTTTGTTACTTTTGTTTTCCATTTAACTGTAAACATATTGTGAATAGTGTTGGTGTTATATGTTGTTATTTTGATATCTGTTTTTAAAATCGGAATAGTTTTTGAAAAACCAGCTAGTTGGCGGAAAGTATATACAAATTTTCAAAGTGACATAAGATATGATATTTATAATTATAGTATCTACAAGCGTCTGAGCTGTAATCGCAAAAGTGCAACTAATACATCTTATTTACTACCATTCAGAGAAAAAAAAACAAATTATCTTGGGTGTTTATGAAATAACCAATAATAAAATATCAAACAAATAATTTAATATACTCTAGTCATGATTTAAATTTTTACTTGCAGGATTTTATTAGTGTCTTAAGGGGGAGTTGGTAGTGAGGTTAGATTAGTTTAAATTTTTCAATATATTAATTTAAAAAAGTACTTGTTTGAATGGAATAATTGTTTTTGGAGCTAAACAAAGCCAACATAAGAAGTGATGAGACCTTAACATAAAAGTGTTTTTAGTGCTTTCCGCAAAGCTACATTTCGCGCGCAAATAAGATTAATTTTAATCTTATTTAATTCAAATTTGTCTAACTACATGATGTTTATATTAATGTTTCATCAAAGGTATGATTAATTAGATTGATTGGACCGCATATGTTTCTAATTATATCAAATATTAACAATTATTAATAGGTTTTAAGAATTAACTTTAGTTAGTTTAGTTCAGAAGTTTTGGAACAGATGTCGTCTTTTAAGAAGATAGAGTTTTGACTGTAAATTCTCTAAAAACCAAATGGATGGTCATCAATAAACGACAACAACAGGAAACTCAGATCACGCTACGCAGTCAGATCATAGAGCGAGTAGAGAAATACTGCTATCTTGGATCGTGGGTCAATGCACAGTGGGACCAATCTATGGAGATAAAATCCAGAATTGAGAAAGCAAGAACTGCTTTCAATAACATGAGACCATTATTCACCAGCAGAGATGTATCACTAACCCTCAAAAACAGATTAATTAAATGCTACATATTCTCGATTCTTTTATATGGGATGGAGGCATGTACCATTACAGAACCAATGATGCGAAGACTTGAGGCCTTTGAAATATGGGTGTATCGACGCATTCTCCGCATATCCTGGGTTGACCACATAACCAACGAAGAAGTCTTGCGCAGGTTAGGCAAACAAAAAGAAATATATTACACAATAAAAAAACGAAAACTAGAATACTTCGGACACGTAATGCGCAATGACAAGTACCGACTCCTTCAACTCATTTTGCAGGGCAAGACAGCAAAAGAGGGCCCGGCAGAAGAAGACACTTGTGCCTACACAACCTGCGCCAATGGTACGGCCTAACATCTATACAACTGTTTAGAACAGCAGTGAACAAAATAAAAATAGCTATGTTGATCGCCAACGTCCGAAACGGATAAGGTACTAGAAGAAGAAGAATCCTAACTGGTGTGAATCTGGTATTTGGTACAAGAATATTCCTGTAGGAATTAATGAAATTGGTAAATGGACTAAAAAGAGTGCATAAAAGGCTGGACTAGACGTAAAGAGATTTAAGATAACTAATAATTCTACGCGTTCAAGTGCAGTAACCCAGCTTGCGAAATCTAGCGTGGAGAAACAACAGTTAATAAAAGTTACGGGTCATAGTTCAGCAAGCTCGAGTCGCCCTTACTGGCAACTGGACACTCAGCAGTACGCACAAATAATAAGTACAATGAGAAAAGAGGAAAAAGTACAACTGATTGTGAATAATTCTTGCATTCAAAACGAAGAAAGACCAAAAATTGTTTATAATAATTGTGTTATTAATAATAATTATTGTTAATAAAGTTTATTGTTAAATTTTTTACCTTTATACTCACCTGTATCATCGCTGTAATCATCTGCTCCATAGTATGGAAAGATTGCCAGTGTAATCAGATCCTAATTGGCTCAAATTCAAAAAATAGAGAGTTTCGATTGGTTGTTAAATTTTGAGTTGGATTGTCATATGTAATATCATAAGTGTTTGTAAAATTATCGATAATGAGACACCTTTTTGACGGAAACGAAAAATGTGTTACAACAACACATTTTGAGTTCTGTCCAGGTGTCGAATTTTACATAATTTTACAAAGACGAATGAAATTCAAATAATTATTACTCGAGAAAAGCAAAAAAAATATTATTTGTCATAATAATTATTAGTGACGTTACAAAATAAGTTGAGCCAAAACATATATATATATCCTTTTATTTGACATGTTACATCATACATAATTATAATATATACAAGATCTTAAGTAACTATAAACAAAAATAATACTATCCAAGAAGAAGAAAAGAAAAGAAAAAAAAAAAAAAAGAAAAAAAAACATTACATGGTTGACTAAGAATTTTTGAATTTAGAGCGTTTTCATGTTTACTTATCAACAGGCATACTTATCGCTGTAATTATATCTCTTCCGGTTGTGTTATCGCTTATTAATGCTCGTTTAATTGAAAAACGTGATTGAAATAGTGTAATATATGATTGCTTAATTTTAAATTAGGGTAATAATCACCATAATCTAATCAATTTAATTAATACTAATTTTACAAATAAAAAATTAACCTTTTTAAATAAAGGTCTTAAATTTGTTTCGACACTTCCTATTAAAGAAAACAATTTAACATTTTCAAAGCTTCATCGAAATACGTGTTATCCAAAAATTCGAATGTTAACTTTTACAATGATTTGATAGACACCATTCTCTCTAATTTTTCAAATTTTTCTAATTTTACACATAAGGTTAGCCACAATCACTCTGATGTTAGTATCAAATAAATCAAGAACAAAACCATTTCAGATAACCTTATAATAACTAACGCTGATAAAGAGTAATTGCATAATTGCATAGTTGTCATTGACTAAGGTTCTTATATTCGAAAGACTTAAAATTTTCTTAATTCACAAGACTTCCAATTGATTGATTACAACCCATTGAACAAATCTATAAACTCTACATATTACTTATTAAAATATTTTCAAACTATTCTCAAATTTTTCAGTAAATCTATCATCAAATTAAAAAATCATAACCCACAAATTCCTTTGTTATATTCTTAGTCAAAAATCCACAAAACAGGCATTCCGATAAGACCTATCGTTTCTTTTATTGGCTCACCTATATACTTTATTTCTAAATTTCTGTCAAACATTTTTTACACGCAATTAAACTTCAAACCTGAATTTTCAATAAAAAAACTCAAAACAGTTAATTCAAGACTTGCAAAAACTTAAATTACCTCAGCATAATCAATATCAATTAATATCATTTGATGTCAAAAATCTTTTTCCATCAGTTTCACATTCAGAAACTATTATTTTAGTTGCAAATCTGCTTACGACTTCAACAATAATACTTATTTACAAAAAGAAGGTTTAGCCATGGGCTCTCCTGTAAGCCCCTTTTTAGCAGCATTATTCATGGATAACTTAGAAAAACACTACATCAAACTTAATACAATTTTCATTAATCACATCATTTTCTGGAGACGTTATGTCTATGATATTTTTTGTATTTTCAATGGGACTGAGGCGTTACTAGACAATTTCCGCTTTTTTTCAACATTCTTAACAGCATTTCATTGACTGTAGAAAAGTCAATCAACAACTCAATTCTTTTTTTAGAATTAGTTTACTTAACAACATATTAACTTTTCAAATTTATCGTGAACCCAACGACCACTGTCAATACTATTAATTTTCATTCCTGTCACCCTCTTTTACACAAATTAGCTTTTTTTAATTTCTTATTCAATAAACGTTTTAACACTTATTTGAATAACTCAGATTTTAATAAATAACAAATTACACAATATTTTCTATATTCCCTTCAAGAATGATTTCCGTATCAACTCACCAATCACTTATACAACAGAGTATAAAGTTTAAACATAACATCACATCTCAGACAGGCTTAATCCCTATTTCACAAAATAACAAGTCAAAGTTTTACACATTACCATACTTACCACAATTTCAAAATATTTTCAATTTGATTAAAAAATCCCGGATGTCAAGTTATCGTTCACCAGCCTACCTAATCTATGCAGCATATTTTCTCTTAAAATAGATCCACTTACTATCGAGGAATGGGGTTTACCAATTTATTCGCTCTTGTAATAAATCTTATATCGTCCAAACCAAAAGGTCGTTAAATACGCGTCTTAAAAACGTCTTTCTTTTTTAAAAAACGTTAATATATCGAAATTGCATAACATTAAATCCACTTGTGTAGAACATATAATCAATAACAATCACCAGTTTGATCAAATAAAACTATTCAGTTTGATTCATTCTTTACAATTTTTAGAGTTTCTTGAAATGTGGTATATTAGTCAGTTTGATGAAAGTTTATTAATCAATGACCAAATTAATTTTAACTTAATATTAAAATATGAGCCGGTATTGCGCTCTGAAAATTAACCTTGTCTCTGTTGCTTCTTTAGTACTCTTAGCCAGGGCTGCCAAGCTGCAATGTTAACGTTTGAAGCCTTATTACTGCCATCTAGTTTAGGAGCGTAACTAAACTCGGTTAAAAGCGCAGCGGGAAATTTTGAAATTTAATTTATTGGATATTTTCATATTATATATATATTGTATTAATGCTCGATTGTCCCCTATCTTTATAACGAATGTTTCACAGTAAAGAAGTATTAGTTAGCACAAAGTATAACTTAAAAAATGCAGTGCAATCGAGCATAAGTGAACCATTATCGATGCAACAAATTTTTCAACTTTGTTTTTTACGTAATATACATTTCACACTACCGAAATAAAACACTAAGACTAAACAAAGAATCAAATATAACGAAAATTAATATAAAATTATCAATTTTTTATAACATTGGAAATAAACCAACGAAACTCAAATGGCGTCTAAATCGTCTATAAATAAGTTGAAGATAAAACAAACGATGTTCATTGGCTCAAGACAGTGAACCATAGATGCCAAAGTAACAGATACGACGCAAAAAAACTAAAATCATTTCGTTAAACTGTCCAATGCTAACGCCATCTAGAATAGGAGCGTAACTACCCGGATTCAAAACAATCCATTGCAGCTTGGTGACCCTGCTCTTAGCTACCGACCGTCACTTTGTACTTTGTTCTACCGCCATGTTGCGTCATTACCTTTCGTAGTCCGACCATGTGAAGTTGTCAAAATTAATTTAAATTTAAGTAAATCATTTTTTGAATTGAACCCATCTTTCAAATGTTAATTGCAAATCAATAAGTTTATTATTATGTAACAGTCAAAGTTTTAACTCATATAAATGTACTTGTATGTCAATTAGTGCGAACATCAGTTTTGATAAGTTCTTGTTAATTAATTAATATCAATTTCTTATCATTGTAATTTAATTTTTAGTCTGAAGATGATCTTAAATATTGAAATATCGAAACAATTGTAACATTCTACTACTTTTTAAAACTTTATTATATTAAATTGAGGTATTAACTATTTTTCAAGGGATTTTATTATAAAAACCCAACCCTAATCAAACTGATTATGTATCCATTACAAAACTCAACACTTTAGTTTGGTTAAAATTTAGTGTGTCCTTGTGATCTGCCACTGCTCATTTTGTAACTCTAAGGTTTTTGCAATAAGCCATATGTTTTTAACTCTAACTAAAGTAGAACGTCCCGTTTCTCCTATACAACTTAATCCACAGGAACAAAAAAAAATTTGTAAACTACAGCATGTTTGAAAGCCCCTTCTGTATCTTTAGCAGATATAAACCAATTGTTCAGTGTCATAAAATTTACTGATTATTACTACAAATGACCTGGTAATCCAAGACCTTATTACTAAAATTTAATTTTGGAAAGAATAAAATGGTTTCTGTAGGACACTTTGACAGCGAACTGGCAGCATACCAAGTAGGTCTATACGTTAAATCGACCTTGATTTTTAATATCTAAACAAACTAATTAGTTCGGTTAGTTTTATGTAGTTTTTTTATAATTTAAGTATGCATTTATGTGTTTTGATTCTAGTTTGAAAGTGATTTAAATATTGATGCACCTATTGGAAAAAATGTGATTTAATGGTTAAGCGTCTTTATCCACCTTTTTGGTTTATCCTGAACTTTATTTAATTCTTCATTGAAGGAGCGGCATAACAACTACTAACTTATTACGGCGACGTTTTGTGCGCTAAGTGGGCAAATGTAATTATTGTTATCCAAAATCATCCCACAATTATATAGTCAGAAATTTCATATTTGAATAAATTTTATAACTGTGAATTGTTGATGAGGTAATATTGACCTTTTTTGTAGACGTTGACGTATTTTTTCTTTATTGAAATTGCGTAAACAGGTATATTCATAAGTATTTTAAGTATTAGAGGAAAGCTTAATTCACTGACAACTTTAACAAGAATCTGTGCTACCAAGCCAAAGTCACTAATTCTCTTAAGAAAATTAACGGCCAATATGGTAAAGTTGTAAAACAATAGTATACAATTTGTATAAATATTACTCCTATTTTTGTATTACTCTTGTATTATGATAAATTATTGACTAGATCTATCCGAGACAGTTTTACAATAAGTACCTATATGAGTTCGTTTAATTTTATTGTATCGCTTTAGTCGAGTCTAAGGCAACGAGTTTTTTTTGCAATAAATTAGATAAAATTGTCAAAAGTTCTAAACTTATGTTTTCAACATTGCAATCTGTTTTATTCTGTAATTAATTATTTGTAGAAGGCTTCAGCTACAACGCATTGTATTGACGCCCAGATGCGTTTCATCATTTCTTATAATAATAAGCTCAATTGGATTAATTCTTCTGCTACTTATACAAAATATATTATATAAATGTATTTTTGGCTATGTTATTTTAAATACAAATATTCTTATAACATGTTTTCTTTACATTACAAAACATATATGTTTAATTTCACGCACAGTCTAAATAATGCTAACTAAAATTTAAGGTTTATTGTAATACGTTTTGTCTTTATTTTACAAGAAAATAAATAATTACAACATATATTGATAAAAATTTGTAATACTTTATTTTCAATTTAATTACTGTTTCATGTAGTGTATAAAGATAATCTTTTTTTCTATGCTGCTTGTTAGAAAATTAAAAATTAACATTTTCTTTTAATTAGATTATTTAAGCCCATAAAAATACATTTAAGTACAAACGCTAACTATCCAATATAAAACTTTTCCTAAACGTTGAAAAAACAATTTATTATGTAATAAAGTAAAACTAGTATTTAAATAAACTTTATATTGAATGTATATGTTAGAAACTATAACAATTTGTAACCTTACATAAAACATACATTTTGATTATAAATTAATCACACATAGTATCATAATAATATTGTTTCTAAAAATACTAGGAAAAGTAGAAACGAACTTTTTAGAAATGATAACCAACTTAATTAAAAAGTTGTTAGATTATTGTCATGTTTTAAGACGTAAAAACTGTAGTACAAACACAACTTAATAATGAAATACTGTATAAACAAAAATTGTTTTTTATTAAGTTGTAATAAGCCACCCACCTACTAATTATTAATACTAAAAGCAAAAATAAAATGTAATCGTTTTATTTATAACAAAAACGTTAAAATAAAAAATAAAACTATTTTTTTGGCGTTTAATAGCTTCAAATTTTTAAAATGACGAGATTTATTTTTTATCTGAAAAGAAAATGCGCTTAAGGTTTTTATATAGAAAATTCAGTGCTTTATAAGAGTTTGAATCTGTAAGAAGATCAAATATAATTATAATTCAACAAAATCTAAAATTATAGATGACAATATAAAAACGATTTATAAGTAAGTCGTAAAATACATTTTATATTTATTATATTACATTTTAAATCGTTACTTTATTTTTATGATTATATGCACAATTAATTTTTTTTTGTTGTAAAATCGTGAATTTAACTAAATTTATACCGTTGTATTATGACATTACTTGATAAGTAAAAACTTGCATATAGTACAATTACCACAAACTTTTATTTAAAACGCTACTTTTATAATTTTTTGTGGTTATCTATTTTATAGTAATAAAATAAAAACCAAACAAAGAATCTGGGTCGTAAATATAAACAAAGCAGTTATTACTGCAGAGCTGGGCAAGTTACTTTGTAAAAGTAGTTAACTACTAACTAAAGTTACTAGTTTTTAAAAGTAGTGTAAGTTACTAACTACTAGCTACCGTTTATCCAAAAGTAGTTAGGTTACTAACTACTCAACAGTTGTATTCTAAAATATAAGTTTTTTTTTCAACTACTTGTAGAAAAAGTAGTTCTGAGACGATTTATGTTATACCACTTTCAGTCATATAAAAATAAGTACCTATAGACACTGAATTATTATTACATTAAAGAAAACAAAGTAAATCAATCACGCTCACACGAAAACAGTAAAACAATTTTAACGTAAGTACTCTTATTCTATTATCATGTATATCTATTTTACTACAAATTCTCAAAAAAAATTAATAAAACAAGCCTTTAAAAACAGAGCTTAAAGTAATAAACTTATTCTGGTATTCAATATCCATTTCATTTTCATAAAAGTAACTTTTCAAAAAGAGCATCAGCCAATGCATTTCTTTTGAGCGAATTTATGAGTGAAAAACGAAAATAATCGCTCGACAGCAGCGAAGATTTTTTAAATAATGTTATAATCATCTGACATAGATATATGAATTCTGTTATCTTCCAGGTGTTTTAACAATTCTAGTTCTATTCTTCTGGTTTTGTGAGCATGTTCATTCTCAGTATCAGAAGAAATGTGTAACTTTTTAGACAAACCAGGTTCATCAAAATCAAAAAAATCTTCATTTTGTTGAAGTAATACTTTGTTTACGTTTAGATCAGTGGCATTTAACATTTCAAAACAAATTAGGTTTGCTGCATTTATAAAATTTTTTTGAATAGTCTTTACATTCATGTTTACTTCTGCGTTACCGTTTATCACTTGAAGGACACGTTTTAACCTGCGAAACTGCAATGCAAGCTGAATACTTATAGCCATTGCATGTAATTGAAGCCGCTAATAAGTAGTTTAATTATTAGTAAAGTAGTTAAGCTATTAACAAAGTAGTTTAACTATTTTGGTAGTTAAAATAGAGTAGCTAACTACTTTTTAAATACGATTACACGAAAAAAGTAATTTATTCCAACTACAGTTACATCATTAAATTAAAGTAACTTGAATATATAGAATACAACTATCGTCAACAATAAAGTAGTTAGATTAGTAGCTTAACTACTTTGTAGTTAACTACTGCCCAGCTCTGTATTACTGTTAGTCTAAAACTTTTAGATGATAGTTTACGATTGACAGTAACTTTATTTTAAAGCTATTACTTTTTAATATAATGATTAAATATTACTTATACCAAAACAATTATTATTATTTTTCTAATAGGTTTTAACACATTTTGACTACGTTATCTTATTTGGATGAGCTGCTACATAATAAAATGATTTGAGATTTAGTTAATGTTTAACAATCTAAATGCAATCTTTTATGCAAAAAATAACAAAGAACAAAAATTTTAACTTTACATTAGCGCTTACAAGTTATTACTATAAATCGTTTGCTAATATGAAGAGAAACACTTAGTTTATGTAGACTAACATAAAAATTCGCAGTCATTCTGGCATTTAAAAATCATTGCTAAAAATAAATATTTTTTAACGATTGATTAACATTTTTTTAACACACTTCAATCTCTAAAACAAGAGCACGCAATATACAATAACATTTTCTTTTTGCTTCTACTTCTAGTTAAGGCAGTGGCGACTGGTCCATAAGGGCTCTAAAGCGCATATTTAGACATATTTATAGAATATAAATAAGTATCATCTACTTTATATTACTCTAAAACATTAGTTTAATATGGTCGTTAATCAAAGCAACGTGTATTAAATAGGTAATTTCTTTATGTTGTAGCTAACTGCCAACTGTGTGCTAGTTCTCAGCTGTGATTGAATATTTTATTAATTTGTTTAACTTATAATTTGTGCATTCGTTGTTATTATTGTTAAAGGTTGTTTATGTAGTTATTGTTTGTGTTAATTTTGTTGTGATTAAAATGGGTAGAAACTGGATCGGTGGTCACGTAACTACAGCTGCAGCCTCGTTTCATCTTTAGGTGAAAATGGTAAGTTACTATGTTCCAACAACTTAGAAATTTAAAAAGATACTAATATTTTTATTACATAGGCATTTCTTTGGAACAAATAAGACAATCGGAAGATGATCATAACTACAGCTGCAACTCCGTTTTATCTTTAGGTGAAAGTGGTAAGTTACTATGCTTCAACAACTCACAATTTAGAAAAACTGTTAATATTTTTTGTTACATAAGAATTTCATTGGAGCAAAGAGGGCAATCAGAAGAAGATTATAATAACAACCGCGGCCTTGTTTCATGCTCAGGGATAGATAGATAAGTTAATACAAACTTTTGGAGCCAGTTGGTTTTTGGATAGTTATAGAAATTTAAGGTTTATTTTAATTAATTTAATTAGTAATCAAAACACAAAACTTTAATAATTGTTAATGTTTTAATTCCAGGTAATAAAAGGACTTGTATTGAAAATGAATAAACGTTACCAGAAAGCCATCCCCCAAAAATCTACAAAGTAGATGCAAATTTTTTAGGTACAGCCTTACATTTTGAAACTTTACTACTGTCACCATCAACTTTTCAATTGCCATTAAGTACTCAAACCCCCAATTGACTAACGATGCGAACACCACGAAAAGAAACATTGAGACAAACCATTAAAAAATTACGCAACGAAAACGCGTGTTTAAATGCAAGAATTAATGTTTTTGAACGCAATAAAAAAGATATCAGTACCGTCACATTGGATCAATACCAAGAGCTAACGAACTATTTTTTTCTCAAATCCAAAATTGACAAATTTTGTTAGTGTTCAAGTAGCTCAAATACAGAGACTGCCAAAGAGGCGTAGATATTCTGCGGAATTTAAAAATTATTGCTTGTCGTTGAATTTTATGGGACCAAAGTTTTACAAAAAGGGTTTGATGAAAATTTTTTGTTTACCAGGACCTCAAATTTTAGAAAAATCAATTCAAACTATAAAACTTTCTCTAGGGATGAATTAAATTGTGTTTGAAACTCCTAAAATGAAAGTTTTGCAATACCAAGTGATTGATAAAATGTGTATGCTGTGCGTATGAGCATCAAAGCTAATCTTTTTAATAACATTGGCACACATCAGGTAGTGGGATTTGAAGACTTGGGCGAAAGGAGACTGTTCAAACCTGCACAAAATGCAACGGTTTTTATGGCCAAGGGATTGTCTTTAAAATGGAAACAGTCTCTGGCTTATTACTTTGTGAAATGTACATGTGCAGCACAAAATCGTAAGAAGTTCCTCATTGAAATTGTCATTAAACTAAAAGAAATTGGTTTACAAGTATGTGTGTTGTAGTCAGTGATATGGGGTTCAATAATTGGCACTCCACATTTGCTAAAATCTACAAGAAATAATTTATTAAAATTTGATTTTATTTTTGAAGGAAAAACAGCATCATGGCAACACATCAGCCAGTTGTGTAATGATGACAAACAATATATGACAAGAGGAGTACCAAAACTGACTGATTCGTACATAGTACCAAGTAACTTTGAATAAACAAAAGTTAAGTTTGCTTCTCAAATCTTTAGTGCAACAGTAGCACTTGTATGTAAGATTTCAAGCTTTTCCATCTATTGCAACATATACATCCGAATTTATTGACATGATGGATAAATTGTTTGACATTTTAAATTCTTCACCTACGGCTGCATCTAAACAATTTAATCGCGCTTTTAAAGGACTGAAAGAACAAATCACATATTTTATAAAATGCTATGATTATTTTGACAAAGTCCAGGTTTTTAATAATGACGGGAGAAATGTGTCAAATATGGTCTAATTTACTAAAATAAGAACGTCTTCCGGGTTTGGACCGTGTCAATGTTGTAACCGAAGTTGCCAACGTTTCGCCCACTTTCGTAAGGGTATTCATGAGAGCGTAAGAGAAATCGAAGAACTCAAACAAGTAACCGAAATCTAACTAAAACTTCTCAAAAGTTAAGTAATTAACTTGTGAACCAAGCCAGATTCTAAACTCTGAAAAAGTAAGAAAGAAAACGATAAACTTGAAAAAGAAAAGGAAAATCTAACAAAGAACCACTACAGAGTTAGGTAATCAACTTGTGAACCGAGCCAGATTCTAAACTCCATAGAAGTGATCACGGCCTGATGAAGCCCCTTACGAAAGTCGGCGAAACGTTGGCAACTTCGGTTACAACATTGACACGGTCCAAACCCGGAAATCGTTCTTATTTTAGTATAGACTCTGGCCGTGGAAGCCTTCGCTATTACATGGTCTAATTTATAAATGGATAGAAAATAACTATAAATGGATTATTAGAGTCTTCGGACATTTTAAATTATTTTGGATCGGTGAGACAACATAGTGGTAATTGTTTTAAGAAGATTCATTCAGTTTCAGAGAGTATTTAAGAAGCTTTTTTGTATAGCTTTAATGCACTCTAGAACTGAATCGTACGAAGATCACGATAACATGAAATGTCACCACCTCCTATTATCAGCCAAAGTCATGTAAGATTTATTATAGATACTGATTATCGAAATAGTGACAGCTTACAAAAAATTTTCGGATATCTTATACAAAAAAGTTTAACTGTTCACAGCTGTACCCAGTGTTTGCAATATGCAAAATCTTATAAAGACTTATGTGAAACGTCTCTATTTTGTTATTTTAAAGCATACTAGAATGCAGCACATGATACGTTTGGTGCAATACAAATGCCAGACAACAATTTTGTTTATTATGTCAAATGTATAGAAGTATTATTTGAAAAAAAGTTCAAAAAAACTATAATTAAGAACAGTACTGCGCAGGAATTTA
Organism: Aquatica leii; assembly: GCA_035610365.1. Classification (NCBI taxonomy): domain Eukaryota; kingdom Metazoa; phylum Arthropoda; class Insecta; order Coleoptera; family Lampyridae; genus Aquatica; species Aquatica leii. Next base: position 73,914,083 of record CM069433.1, read on the forward strand.
TAAATATTTATGACAAATTAATTTATAAACATCCATGTCCTACTTTTCAAATTTGTACAAATTATGTATAGTAGAGTAAAATTATTTTATAGCTTAAAATATGTAAATAGGAATTTTGAAACTGCGAATCGGGACAGAAAAATGATGGTCTGGCAACTTAAATAAAGTTATGAAATTTAATGTACTTATTTTTTTATTTTTGATGGGTTAGATTATAAATATAGGTTTATGCTCGTACGTGACATTGAGTAAAATTCCTTGTCGCATTCAAGGATGTTCATAAATTGACACAAAATCGAAGTTTCGTATAGAAATAATTATTTCGTACTGGCCTGCTCAGCAACCAATTCTTTTTTAATACGGCCCTGAGTTATCCTGACAAGATGGCTGCTTAGATCGAGATCAAAGGACGGAGCTTTTAAACTTCAAACGTGCGGACAGTGAGATACGCTTCTGATTGTTTATTATTCTGTGCCATGGCTGTATATGTAGCAAAACATTCTACCGTGACGTCACGACCACCACTACGAGATTTCATATGCAGTTTTAACATGCGAAAGGACTCTCGCGGTTGTAGCCCGCGATGATTTCAATTCAGTAATCATGAGTCAGTCGCGCAGTTGCACGACGTATTGTAAATGAAACGGTATATTTTTCGTACGTAATTTTCAAAAAATGCAAAAAAATACTAAACATTTTTTTTAAATTAATTTGTAAGGCTGTTATTGAAGGTTGAAATAATACTTCTCAGAATACTATAAAAATACCGCATTACAGTTTTAACGAATTGAAAACAATAAAATGAAGTTGATCGTAACATATCCGTTGAATCATACTAGATGATGCTAGTATTTTTGAACGTCTACACATATTCAAATAATATTAATTTACGTTTATTGTTAATTAGCAATGAGTGTCCAAAACAAATCGTCTCTTTAGCAGCTTTATTAATATCAAATCTGAATTCACACAAAACAAAAATCCGTGGTTTACGGTGGAAAGTAGTAAAAGACAACACTTTTATTATGCTTTATTGACAAAATGCAAAATTTAACCCGCACAATTTTTTAAGTTATTATAATGTAAATTAAATCATGGCAAATTTAGATTATTTAGTATATAAGTTTAGCTTTATTTGTTGCCTAATCTTACAAATTGGTTCGCGCTTTACAATTACTACCTTACATTCTATTTACATTTACATTCTATTTATATATTTTTTTTTTAATACATTTTATTATCCCTCCTCTCCTCTAACTTTTTCCTCCTTCTTCATACTTCTTCCATCCACTCCGCTCCATTTCCGTTTTCGTCTAAGATTTCCTCTATTTTCATAACCTCTTCTCTTAATTCACTGCAGTTCTCTCTCATGTGGTTAAGGTCCTCCGTCTCTTCTTCACATAGTCTGCACATCTTTTCTTCTTCTTTTTTCCAGTATTTGTTACCTAACTCCTCGTTCCCACATCTGAACCGTGCTATCATTTTTTTCTTTTTATTGCTTTTATTCTCTATATCCTTTAAATATTCTGGCACCCCTTCACCCTTGATATTCTTATAATTCCTATTATATCTGCCCTTTTTTATCCTTGTCTATCTTTTTTGTTTTTCGATGTTCCTATCTCTCCTTATTATTTCTTCCCTTACCCCTACTCCCTCTTCTCTTAATCTCTCCACTTCTTCTCTCGCGTACCAGTTTCTTTTGTAATACTCTTCTCTGCCCTCTTGCCCGTACTTCACTTTTCGTCCCTTTATTTCTTTCCAACATTCTTGCAGTATTTTGCATTTTGTTCTTTTCCTCAGTTCTTCCTCGTATTTTATGGCCCTTTTTTCTGTCTCTACTCTTATTTTTGCTACCTGTACCTCCTTTCTCACAATATACTCCGGTGTATCTCTGTTCAGTCTCAAAACCCATCTCCAGTATTTTTCCTGTAGCCCCTCTACCTCCCTCCACTCCTTCCAGTCCCATATTTCCGCCCCACACATCACCACCCCTTTTTAATAACTTTTCAAACAACAACTTTCTTTTTTCTATATTCATCTCGAATACTGTTTCCCCCACACCCCACACTGGTCCTATTAACCTGTTTCCTTTCCTCACTATTTCCTTTATGTATTCTCCCTCCTTATTATCCTGCTTCATCGTGTAGCCCAGGTATGTAAATTCCTTCACTTGTTGCACTTCCTCTTCCCTCCATTTCCACTCTTTTCTTTTTCATTTCCCCCCTCCTTTTCTAAATACCATTATTTTTGCTTTCTCCGTGTTTACTTCCATTTCTTTTTTTTTTCATGTATTTTTCCAGCGTTTTCATCATCTCTTTCATTTCCTTTTCCTATTTAGCCACCAACGATCATACCTTCGTTTTCCCTACCACTATCCCTCCCCCCGTATATACTGCAAACAGGCTTGGGCTCAGTAAGCATCCCTGTCTCAACCCTCTCTTTGTATTGAATTTCTCGCTCTCTTCCTCATTCACTTTAACCCTGCTCCTCGTTTCTTCGTAGATTTCCTCTATTCTTTCTATTAATCTTTCATTGATTTTTTTTCTTTTCATGTATTCCCACAGTTTTTCCCTGTTCACTTTGTCAAAAGCGGCTTTTAGATCTACGAATAGTGCCACCATTTTCCCTCTTTTTTTCTAGCTCTCTATTCGCCAAGTGTTTCAGTATATATATATATATATATATATATATCTGTTTTTGTATCAAGTCTAGATCCGACTAAAATCATGATAACCCGAGATCCGCCACAAGGAAAAAATATAAGAAATTTTTTTTTGCCTTAATACGTTTATGTCAAGCAACTGAACCATTTTTCCCTCAGAGGGGAAAAGATTTTGCAAATTGATAAACCAGTTACAAAACTAGATCCTTTAGAATAAGAGTTAAGTCAACGTATATGTTTGTTTATTTAGAGATACATGAGTGAACATGAGATCCAGCAGCGTTGTCAACTTCTAGGATCTCACGTTGAACATAATTCAACTACAGTAAGATACGAGTAATGACGGCGCAATTTAATTCTATTAATAGACCTCTTATTATACAGAATCTGTTGTGTGACCTTGCAACAAGTTTAAGTTCAGTTTGATTATAATATTGTATTAAGTTACTTCCTATTAAACAAAGTTATCTCTCGTTTTGAATTAATTTTGTTGTCCAACTTAGCAGCAGGTTGAATTTTACAACGTTTTCAGTAATGTAAAATACAATTTAAAATCAAACTTTCCAAGTTTACATCGACATGAAATTTTATAGTGATTTTTTCTCTTTGCTAATATGTTTTTTTTTAGTTTTTAATTAAATACACTTAGGACATAATGGTTTGGTGTGTTTTCTGTAGTTGTAATAGTAGAAAAAGTGTAAATAAGAAGGTTTAATTGAATAGTACAATCACATGTATGTTCATACATTGACACTTCAATTAGCCTTACATTTGTTATTAAGAATCTTTTTCAATTAAACCTAAATAATAAATCACTGTTTTTTAATTTACTTTATTTGATTTGTCACATATCTTTTATTGACATTTTTATTTCAAATGTTGATGTTTTACGTATAATGGAACTAAAATTTCTAGTTTTTAATCGAAAGAACTGTATATTTAGTATATTACAACTGATCAGAAAGTAAACAATAGTTTCCAACGAGTTTCATAAAAATTGTTACTGAATTAACTATAAGTCTTAGTCTAAAAAATGTTTTCTTTACTTTAAACTAATGAAGTTGTTAAAAAAATTAAAGTAAATATTGCTTAATTGCGTAGATCCACAATTTTCCAAAAATAGTTTTTTTAGCAAATTACAGTTTGTTAACGTTATAATTATGATTGTACGTCTGAAACATTGAAATTAGAGCAGTTACAATTTTTTTTAAGAATAACTTTAAGTAACTTGATAAATCATTTTAAGTTTGTAAATTAACATATAACTTGTTGATCTCAAAAATTTTCAATGTACGAATAATCTCAGAACTTCAATTTTTACTTAATTCAGGCCTAGCAAAGTTTCGATCTTGTAGTAAACTAAGCCACGGCTAGTGGTTCCACTTTATACATAGAAGATAGGATGCTTTATGTTATCTCAAACGGATGATTTAAGAGTCGATATAAAAGCTTTTGTTAAGGTAATTTAAAAAGTAAATTATGTGTTTGGTCTTTTTTTTCTTTGTTTGGATTATTAGCGACTTGCGGCTTAGAACGCGTTGTAATGAAACCATTTTGAATTTATAGGTTTGATCTTAGTTTATTTTTGTCAACCAAAAGAAAAAGCTGTATTTGACTTTTGCAGCTTTGTTGTTTGTGAACTCAAACAAACTGACGTTTTAGAAGACATCCAGGCTTGCAACTTCAGAGTGCTAATTGCCATTGATGAAACTGAAAATGTTAGTTGCGGACGGACAAGTTTAACTTATTAGGAACCATCAAAGTTTAATAGTCTGGTTGTTCTATTAAGTTAGACGAAAATCGCTTATAATCAAATCAAGAACAGTCAATGGTCAATTACAAATCCTTAACCTATATAATTATTTACAAAATAAAGTACTGGTATTTTACGATAAATTGTTTTTGACAAAAATCAGTATTTCTTTTACACAGCGCTTTAAATCATATTTTTTGTAGTACAAAACATTTCAAATACAATCGTAACTTTAGTTTATTATACTGTGTAGCTAAAAAACTAATACAATTTTTGAATAATTAGTAAAGAATTATGTCATGTACATACATATAGTTAAAAATTTGTGTAAAACTAGAAAAATTTTTAGAGCTGTTATGTTAATTTGTAAATTTGTGCAAAATACAACAGCTTGTGTATGTACAAACTTTTTTTAGAGTATTTTGACTTATTTCTATATCTCAATTACAGAGTTTACATAAATGGCAAATCTTTTATGCAACCGCAACACTCCTATAAAAAACTTTATCAACTTTAATTGTGTATTAATTTTCTAATAGTATAAAAAACAGAAAGTGTAAAACTGTCTTAACATATTTTGTTATGGATATGCCCGTTTTCTTCTTCTTAAGCAAAGTTAGAATATCAATAATATTGTATGAAAGTTGTATTATGATTATTTCGGCTTAAAACTAAACAACCAATATAAATGATTGGCATTACATAAAATATGCCATACACGTGTTGAGCATCCTAAAAAATAAAAGCGTGTTTGTTAGTTGTTTGTTTTTACACTTTAGTGGAAATCAGTAAATAATGCTAAATGTTTCTTTGGTGCCACGTTAAAGTTACAAAATACCATCTTTCTAAATCTAATGAATCTAATCCAATAAAGTAAAAACTCATTAAATTAGAAATGTATAATGTGATCAACTAAAAAGTATTTTAAAGTCGCAGCAATAAACTCAAGCTTAATAAAACAATTTAATGTAAAGTTAACTCTTCTAAAGGATTCCGCTGAAATTCTAAAATCTTGGTTTCAGAGATTAACATCTTGACCGCTACGTGTTACAATAATTTTTCTTATATAGCTTGGCTTTCATGTTTAAGTTATCAAAAATCGCGCGAATTCTGTAGCAAATGTAATTCAACACACCATCAACTCTAAAACTTCGTTTTATTAGTTAATTAGAAAAAATACCTAGTTGAAAACAGAAACCAACATAAATATTTAATAGAAGCATCCGTTGTTGTTTTTTTTTGTTAAATTGAGACTGCATTTATGCCGTACATTTATATGAGTTTTATTTTATTACGCACGTCTATTACTCAGTAAAAAGTAAGATAACATAAAAATTTATTGGTAAGTTTTTGCTCTTGGTAATAATTAAGTAATTGTGTTACACCTTCAGGTAGGAAAAGCAAAAAACTCACACTTGGTAGATTTTTACAGACGACGTTTCGTGGCGTTATTGTGCGCATTTCATCATGTCCAATAAAAAACCAGCTCAAGATGAACTGTCCAATGAACTAGTCACAAAATAAAAATTCAATAATAAAGCAAACAATGACATTGACAGTTAGTGTAGAGATAAAAATATAATAAATTACAAACAGAAAACCACTACACAGACAAACATCATCTAACTTATTTATAGTTAGTTGTAATGGTTTGTTCATTTATTGAATTTCAATTTTGTGACTAGTTCATCGAACAGCTCATCTTGGGCCCGTTTTTTATTGACCATCATGAAGTGCGCTCAACAGCGCTACGAAACGTCGCCTGTAAAAATCTACCAAGGGTGAGTTTTTGGCCTTTCCTACCTGAAGGTGTAATACAACTACTTAATAAAAATTTATCTTGCCACAGAATAATTATTGAAAAAATGTGTAAAACACATTCCTTGCGAATTATACACTATACTTTTTCTACAACTACAATCTGTTTAATTAAATTAAACTTTTTACAAAAACAAATAACGCAAAAAATAAATAATCTGAATTTAAAAATTTGTGTTGGTAGTATACCTGCATTAATACCTAAAATGACAATTAAAAATTATATGTCCAAACTGTATTTATTTTATGTCAATTTGTCAGTGTCTATGTAACAAATTATAAGTGTAACTATTATTTGAGTTTAGCTTTTTACCTCTATTCAAAAAAATTGTAATTATAACTTGCTTTAAATACATTTTAGTTAACTTTATAGATCATTTACTTTTTTAATTTTTTGAATACATTGATTTCAAGCAAACGTTAATATGAATGAGCTGAGTTACTTTAAAAAATATCGATTGTTTACAACATTTTGCTTTTAAAGCTAGTAAATAAAAGAAATGTATTTATGAGAAATGTAAATGTTATTTCTTACAAGCTATAAAGAATAAGATGTGAATATGACAAAGCAAATAAGGTAAACTTGTAAATATTTAGAAATAATTTGTAATTAATGGGTGTTATTATTAGGATTGGAGATTCACAAACTAAAAAAGTAATAAGAAAATTAGCGGTTTTAATAGCATAATTTTGGAGTAAAAACTGTTTTAATCTTTTTATAACGAACATTTAAAAAATGCAAGAAAAAGTTAATTACCGCAATGAATCGAATATGCTACAAAAATCTACTGTGAATTTAAATATAAGAAACTTTGCAATAAATAGAAATTTTAAACATAACAAATTAATTGCAGCTTAGCAATCTCGTTACTTTGAAACATGATACTAAAGAAAACACAAGAAGACAATTACAAAAGTGAAGATAACAGTGATTGTTTTCGCTAATAATTACTTTTAAATACGTAATTTTTTCAATGTATAACCCAGTGATTTGTACTAGTTTTGTAACCATTGATTGTTCTTGTAGAATTTATCTTATGAAGAAAGGTTTTACTGTAATTTTTAGTCTAAATGCTTATAAACTTTCACAAACAACTCGATTACAATTTTGTTTTATCTAAGTGAACATGTGTAACTTAAACGCACATCGACTCGGTAAGAATGTATACAAGATAAAAATAATGCTATCTTTGCGTATAAATAACTTTAAAACACATATAAAACGAGATCCGACAGGTTGCCAAATATACCGGATCTCGACTTAAGTCTAAAATCTAAATTGAAGTTATATACAATAAAATTACTAGGACGCCCTCTTCAGCTTAAACAGTTGAACTGCTCGTGTATAAAATTGGTCGAAAAGGGTAAAAAGTGAGCTCCAGGCAAAAATTTGGAATTTTACTCTACATCAAATGTCTTCTTAAAAAAACATTATATACACATAGATACAAGGTGAGATCCAAAATCGGATCTCACCTTACAAAACGGATCTAGTGTTGTTCAGTTTATAAGACGAACGGATCTGACCTTGTTACAAAAATACATATATATATATATATATATATATATATATATACATAAAAATTGTCATCGTGGCACCATAATTGGGTATTCATTGTTATTGTGGCACCCAAAAATACAAAGAGGCACCCAAGTTTGGGAGCCACAGTACTTTTACATTAAAAATTTTTCTAGAGCTTATCAACACTTTTTAAGCTCGTACGCAAAAATTTGCTTAGGAGCCATTTTGTCAATTGGTGGTCAGATTTATACAGTTTGGTTCATTCATAATAAGACAGAGGGCGTTGTGCGATATACAGGTGTATATAATTTTGACGTATTGACTATATGGCACCCCGATAATTGTTGTAGATTGTGGCACCATTTTTAGCGGCAACATTGTTGAACAGTGCGATATCGTAACAAAATAAATGTACTAAAATATAACTTGCGTAACTCATTTTGATTTAATAAAAACTTGATAATGCTTTTTGATATCAGTTATGTTTTTGTTTAATTATTTAACTATTTGATATTTATTAACAAAATAATCAATTAAAATATTTTAGATAGTTTTTATACTGTATGTATCAAAATTATTTCTAAATTTAAAAAATATAATTTTACAAATATTAATTAATATTAAACGTTCAATATTTGTTTTAATTAGTTTTTCATAAGCAATAATTTATGCTTATTTTAGCGTAGGAACTTTAACTTGTATATTATTTTCTATTTTAAGTTTCTTGTATTTGAAAATTGATTTTTGCAAATAAAATATATTAGAACAAAACTTATTAAACAAAAAATAAACAATTTTTGTTGTTTAAAGTATTATAAAGCGTTAAGAAGAGTATTTTTAAGTAAGTTTAAAGTAGTAAGTAAATGTTTTACTAGTCATTTTGTTAGCTATTTTATGAAATTTTTACTGCACTTAAAAACAACCTAAATCATAGTACTATCATTTCCATATTTTATAGTTTTTATTTTTTCCATTATTTTTTATTAGTTGTTGATAAACTGAAATGTACGACGTTTGCTTTCAAAAACTTTAAATTGTGATTCATCCGTTCAAACAACTGTTTTTTTTTGCTTCTAATTTGTATTTTCTGCAAGATTGATTCTAATTGAGTTTTTTTCTGTTTCTGCAGCATACATAAACGCGCGTCGTTTTTTACTTACTTTCTATAACTTAAACTGTTGTTACGGTAACTGTAGTGCTGTTGCATATGATTAAATAAATTAAAAAATAAATAAAAGATCGTAATATTTAGTACTATAAAAAATTGTCTTTTGAAATTGTGTCATCTCATTAAATTTATTTTGAGGTTTAATAATTTTCACTTAGTTTATAGTCGAAATTGTTTAGTTTTTTTCTCTGTTCTTTTCATCTTAAACACAAGCGGCTAGCCAAATCCATAACAATGTCCCTAGAACTAGACACTAGCTTAAGTACTTTCAGGTTTTAGAATTCCAGTTCTTTCTTGAAACATCCACTTTTTAATCATGTTTGCTAATTGTTTCACTGTTATAATATTTTTTAGTTGCATGCATATCTGATTAAAGATGCCAGGTTCTATAAGTTGTATTGATTTCTGACCCATTTTCTTATTTGGTTTTTGTTATACGGTTTTCCTTTGCTTTATCATGATTGTGATTTATCTTGTTTGTTGTTTTTTGTTTTTAAATTGGTATATAAATGTTGTAAACAAAAAATGTTATTTTTGAAGATTTTTGAAATTTAACATTTTTTCTTCAATGTAAAAAATAACTTTAAATTTAACAGTCAAAATTATATTTTTATTATAAAATGATACTACCATATTCCAATATACCTAACCAAATGTATATTATTTACAGTTATATTTGACTTTTCTTGAGCATTCTATAGATTTTCAATGTAAATGAACAAAGATTTTTTATTAAATACTAAAATAGAAAACATCAGAAACAAGTTGTAGAATTTTAGAAATTGACAGCCGCATCCTAAAAAGTAGTTACTTCTTTAAAGTTGCTAAACGTAAACATTGTCCACAAAGAAAATTTGCTACATTATTGATAAATGTAAATACAAATTTAATATTAAAAAAATGTATTTTTAGTTTTGTATTTTTAAACTTTCTGACTTTTACCTTTACTTTTTTCAGTATTTACCTTGATCCTTTCTGGTAATTTTGTACGTACAAAACATTAGAAAACAAAACGAACACTACATCTAACGTTTCTTATGACAAAGAATTGATGAACATTTATATCAAACCTACAATTTTAAAATTATGATTATTTTAATAAAGTACTTAGCAAGATACCCACTGATGAGTATTAAAATCAATACACCATAATCTGCCTTTCTAAAAAGTATTAACCGAAAATTACACTTTTAAGAAACTCAAAACACAGGATTATTTATTAATAAATCAAAAACTTTACTACTAAATTTCGTAATTAATTATATTCATGCTTTTGTATTTTTAATTTTTTTTTAAGATTTGACGTGAAACTTGACATTAACAGATAAATCCCCTAGTTCCAGCAAACCCTAACTCACAAACTAGTGCCCTAACTCAAGAATTTAAATATGGAAAATAGGCCGAGCCACCCCTAATTTGAAGCGTCTTTCAAGTTTCTATGCGACAGTAAAAAGAAACTAAAATTTACGCAACGGAAAAATTTCGTCGACGCAATATTGAAGAATACCGCTAAATTACGCCATAGATCTTCCAAACTGTAAGGAAACGTTTAGAGCAGAATTTCTATTATTCTATGGAAGTTGGTTGCGCACAATTTGAGCATTTGTTGAACTAATAAAAATTTCTTCTGACGTTGAATTTTGATGTTTCAAATTTTTCTACACTTTTAAAATTTTTATAAACTTAAAAACAATCATGCACACACGTAGAGAATCAAGAGACCATTAAAATCAAGGTTACTCGACCACCTTACTATAATTTTTGTTTTTGTTGGGGGTTATTGGGGCTAGAAGGTTGACCTGACAAAATCAAATTTGACGCCAAAATGTGTCGTTCAAAAAGTCAAAAGTGGCGTGTTTTAGGATTTTTTCTAAACAACACCCCCACCTTATGTAATCTAGAGGGTTGTTTTTTATGGGGACAAAAAAAAAATAACTATTTTTGGCCTTGCTGTCGTATAGAGAATTAAAAGACCTTTTAAATGACAGGTCGTTTGACGCCCTTCTCTTGAATTAGGGGTTGCTAGATCTAGAGGGATGGTATGTCAATTTCAAGTTTGATATTTAAAGTTGTCTCTTAAAAATCAAGAATCGACCTGTCTGAGTGTTTTTTAATAACTTAGTTTCCCCACCTTAGTTAATCTAGAGGGTTGTTTTTAATAGAAACGAAGAAACATTGGAAAAAAACTATTTTCAGCTATGCTGTTGCATAGAGAATTAAAAGACGCTTTAAATGAGGGGTCATTCGACCTCCTTCCCCTATTCAAATTCTTGAGTTAAGGGTTGCTGGAGCTAGGGGGTTGATGTGTCAATGTCAAGTTTGAAATTTAAAGTTGTCTTTTAAAAATTAAGAATTGATCTGCCCGAGCGTTTTTTTAAGAACCTAGTCTCCCCACCTTAGTTAATCTAAAGGGTTGTTTTTAAAGAAGACGAAAAAGAATTGGATAAATCTATTTTTGGCCATGCTGTCGCATAGAGAATTTAAAGACGCTTTAAATGAAGAGTCATTCGAGTTCCTTTCGTTATTTAAATTTTTGAGTTAAGGGTTGTTGGAGCTACGGGGTTGATGTGTCAATGTCAAGTTTAATATCTCAAGTTATTTACTAAAAATCAAGAATCGACCTGTCAAAGCGTTTGTTAAAAAACTAGACTCCCCCACTTTACTTAATCTAGAGGGTTGTTTTTTATAGGAACACAAAAAAATTCAATAAAACCACTTTCTGCCATGCTGTCCTCATAGAGAATTGCAGGTGGTTTTAAATGAAGGGTAGATCAACCCCCTTCCCTTATTTAAATTCTTAAGTTAGGGGTTGCTGAGTTTAGAGGGTTGATGTGTCAATGTCAAGTTTGACAATTAAAGTTGTGTCCCAAAAGTGTCCTAAAGCAGGGATGTTTTTTTTTTCAAAAGATTACTTCATATAAGCAGCATTATAGAAGTGAAATATCATATACATACAGTTTAATTAAAAACGAAATATTTACTATCTGGCACCTTTACTATTTAATTTATATGACAACAATGTTGGGTGTCATTTACTATTTTAAACATGTATTTATATACAAATGAGTGCCATTTGCATCATACACATCGATATGCCACAATGACATATATTATCAAAGAATTTATACACCCGGGTGTCTTTTATGCAATAGGTATGGTGGGTGCCACATAATTCAACACTTACGTATATATATATATATATATATATATATATATATATGTTGTCTATTGCTCTTCTTCCTTTTCTAAATCCCGCTTGTCCGTCTGGTACCAAACTTCTTTTCTCTATTTCCTTCTGTAGCCTTCCTTGTAGTACTGTCGGATATAATTTGTATGCCGTGCTTAATAATGTTACCCCTCTGTAATTCTTGACTTTATTTCTTTCTCCTTTTTTATGGATTGGGCATATTATTCCCTCTCTCCATCTCTCCGGGAATCCTTCCCTTTCCATATTTTGTTTAATATTTTCGTCATCCTTTTTGCTACATTTTCTTTCCCGTATACCCACTTTTCGCCTTGTATCCCATCTTCTCCTGCCGCCTTTCCTTTTTTTATTGCCTCTATTACTTCTTTTTCATTTATTCTATCCATATCTACTTCTTCCCGTCTTACTACTGCGTCTTTTCTTTTTTCTTTTTTCTGATTCTGTTCTTCCCCTCCCAGCTGGTTCCTAAAATATATCTCCCATTCTTTAATTGGTATTACCTTTGTCGTCTTGTTTTTTTTTTTTTCTTTCTTTAGGTACTTCCATACATCTTTCGTTTTTATTCCTTTGATCTGCTCCTCTTGTTTCTTTTGTTTTCTTCTTTCTTTCTCTCGCATGTTTTCTTGTATATTTTTATGCTTCTTTGTATTCTTCTTTATCTTTCCTCCCTTCTTTCCACTGTGTTAATGCTCTCCTTGCATTTTTCTTTGCTTCCTTGTATTCTTTATCTCACCATTTCTTCCATCCTGTTTTCTCCCCCTTCCACTTTCTAAATCTGACTCTCTCTGTTGCTTTCTCCATCATCTCTCTCATTTCCTCCACACTCTCTTGTAATCCCTTCCCTACCCATACCGTTTTTCCTATTCTCTCTTTATATCTTTTATACCCTCTCCTGTCTACTTTTTTTTTGTGATGTACTCCTCATTTTCTTCTCTCTCTTCTCTTTCTCTTCCTTCCATTGTCAATTCCAGTGGTTGATGGTCTGATTTTACCGTTTCTCCCACTTTAAATGTCTTTACGTTTTTTCCAGCCTCTTCATTTATCATTACAAAATCTATTATTGATTCTCCCCTTCCTCTTATGTACGTATATTTCTCCATTCCTTCTTCTTCACTGTTCCCATTCATTATTTCCCACCATTTTTCGTTGCACATTTCTAGCAGTTCTTCTCCCTCTTTATTTATCACTTTGTCTTTTTATTTAGTACAATGTACTATTGTACGTTAAAAAAATTTCTTAAACACTTAAAAAGTGTATGTGTTTATTATTTTTGTATTAGCTATTAATACACAAATGTATGATGTACATACATATACTGTAAGTAACTTACAAATAATTTTAAAGTAAGAAATTTAATCCATGAAAAACAAATTTTATAGTCTAAATCGGAAACCTTTCTAGGAACGATTTTCTATATTAAATGTAAAAATAAAACATTTTTTTATTGCAGTTTATAATATGAATAAGTGAGCATGTGGATATGATACGATAAAAGCCTTGTTTTGTTTTCCATGTTTATTGTTTTATTCCGATGGAACCGATAAAACTAACGAGGATAAGATATATGTAGGTACAAACTTGAAACATTTAAATATAAAAACGGAATTTATTTGTAAACTCCAAAAGATTTTGGTAGTTACCTACACAATGATTTAATAATATCTGAAAACATTCACATTATCTACAAACATTTTGAATAATGTAGTCAACCCTAAGCCCGACCTCACGTACCGCCACTGAGTTAAGGTAGCTTTGACAGAAGCAAACATTTTATATTTTTTCTACGATTAACAGATATGACACATTGTATGTTTATTTGCAATTAGAAACACTGTGCATTGTGTTTGACCAATTTCATTTCCGTACAAGTCGAAGTCGTTTCCGTATACGTCAAAGCTATTACCGTACAAGATAATGAATTATAAAAACATAATTTGAAAGACGTGTACGAGTATTCCGTACACCAAAATTATAAAATTTAAAAACAAAATCATTTAGTACCGTGTAGATGCTATTGTATTAGGTTCAACGGTGCGTATAGAGTAAAAAAGGTTTGGTTGGTAAATTAAATATTTTAGGTTCTGTTAGTAAACGCTGGTATTTAGTGGCCACTTTTTTGTAATTAAATTGGTAACATATTTTATAAAAACTAAATTCAAGGTAATTAGAATAACACCTAATTTGTAAATAATTTGTAAAGAACCTGTGAGCGGAGCCATTCTGTGCACCTTTCTAAAGACGGCGTATCGCAACATTACTTATTGTATTACATTCGTAAGACTGGCTCGTCGTATCCACGCGCCCTAATGTCCTAGACCGCCATTTTTAAATTACTTAGCTCATACATATTAAAAATTTTGTTTAAAAAATGTATTACGAAGTGCGTTGTAAATATAATTAATCAAATTCAAGTATAAAATAAAACAAGTTACTTATATTTTTTTCGGTAGTTTTTCAGATATGATAAAGAATCGTATCAATTATGAAAAACAAAAACAATAAAAAATACAAGAACAAATCCATAGTATTTAAAAAATGAAAAAAACTACAAAGCAGAACAATGAAAACAAAATAAAGTAGAAACGAATAGATTTTATGCATATAGGATAAAAACAATAAAGGTAGTACGTATAAAAGTTTAAACATTAAAAAAATGATTTAAAAAAATCAGATACTTAAGCTGTAAATGACAATTCAAAAAAAATATGAGAAGGTACTGCTAGATATAAACATAAAAATACTAAGATAATAAAACAAGTAAAAAATAATTACAAAGTTCACATACAAGTTATAAATAAGTGTAAAAATAAGAGCTACTAGTTTTTATGGGGAAATAATAAGAATATAGTAAAATGAATGAAAAATGTATCAGAGGTAAACAATTATTAGTGTAAACACTGAAAGAAAATCTTTGCTAAATTGTGTAAATAACTGAAAATACTGTTTATAAATAATCGTTTATTGTAAGACGAGAACGTCTTCCTGGTTTGAACCGTGTCTTTGTTGTAACCAAACTTGTCAACGTTTCACCCACGAGCAACTGAGATCTAACTAAGAACTCCATAGAAGTTGATTTTAGAATCTGGCTTAGTTTACAAGTTGATTACTTAACTCTGTAGTGGTTTTTTGTTAGATTGTCGTTTACTTATCGAAATTTATTGTTTTCTTTCTTACCTTTTTAGAGTTTAGAATCTGGCTTGATTTGCAAATTGATTACCTAACTTATGAGGGGTTCTTAGTTAGATTTCGGGTGCTTGTTTGAGTTCTTTGATTTCTATCACGTCCTGATGAAGCCCCTTACAAAAGTGACCGAAACGTTGGCAACTTCGGTTACAACAAGACACGACCGATACCCGAAAGACGTTCTTATCGTAAAATATACTCCTAATCCTTACTACCTATCTCGATTATACCGTAAAAATCACTTTACTTAACCCTTAACCACCTAGGTCCGGTCACTGAGACCGGAACGATTTTACGAATCGTGTGTATTTTTTTACAAGCAACACCCACAGCATACAGCGTCTAGCTAATCGTTCACTACATCATAACAATCAAATGGCTAATGTCTGTTTATTATTAATTATTAGTAAACATTAATTAAATCCTTTTTAAATATTACATCGGTCACTGTGACCGGACCTGGGTATTTATGTGTATGAAACGCGCATATGTGCGCTGTGCGGACTTTTCAATTTTGTTAAATAGTTATGTACTAAAACAACACAAAAGGAGGGGTTGATTCTATAGATCAAAAATGTGCCAATAATTCAACTGAACGTCGTACTAGGCGTTAGCCTAGAGCTTTCTTTAGAATGCTCGATATAAGTGCTAATAACGCATTTGTACTATATAATTCTTATAAAGACAATTATTCAAACACTACAAGATTTGATTTTATATCATTTTTGGCAATGCAGTTAGTAACACCGCATATGCAAAGAAGGCATGAGGACTTCCATTTAACGTATGAATTTCGAGCATGTATACGCAAAATCGCAATTCCTCAAGGAGACGCAAAACTGGCAAAGTGAAAAACCTGTTACATGTGTGATCCAAAGTTAAAATGAAAAACATTTTATTTATGCCATAGCTCCAAGAAACTAATGTGTTTAGATAGCACAAATAAGATTTGTCGTAACTGCAGCGAAAATATTTAGGGTCATTTTAAAGCCTTGCAATTTTTATGTTCACTTTGTTTTTTCTTTTCCAGTTTATGATTTTTAATTATTTTGACCCTTTAACTAAAACAAATTTGTAGCTTTAGTCTTTTTTTCATACCAGTTTTTATGTGAGCGATTTTTATTTAGATCTCTTGTAAAAGAGCAAATAAGTGTTAGCTTTGTAAAACAAATTATTTTGTTACAAATTTAAAAAAAATGCAAAGGTTTTATGTGGTTCAATTACTCATACCAACCCCAATAAATAGTTTAAGATACTTACAGCACATAAATAATAATTTAAACTTTGTATATTTTTACAAGAAATGTTGCGGTCTCAGTGACCGGTCCCGGGTACGAACGTCCGGATTTTAAGACTTAGGCGGTTAAGGGTTAATAAATACATTTGTTAGTAAATAAACAAAATTTTAAATCTATTTAATTGTCATATGTTACTTTTGTAGTATATAATTCCGTTAAAATTAATTATTTATTAAATAAGTAATTTGGAACGTAAATACCATTAAAGTACCCACTAAAAATAATGAATGACTCAAATTACGTTAACACCTAAAATATAAAGAATAATTTTATTACAATGACATTAATAATTACAAAATAATTAGCAATTCAGACAGTTTGTTGATAAGAATCATTTCTTTCTTATTTTTGTATTAAAACTTCGTTTCTATCATTATCAAATGTAAAGATGGTGCAAAGTTTTTGCGATTCACGCCCACAAATCGCATGTCTTGTCGCATTCAAATAACCATCAATAACTGTAGAATTTTTATAAAAACCGATGAAGAGTTAGTGTTGAAAGTTATCTCAAATAACATAATAAATCAAACGCAATTATTGCAGTAAAAAATTTATAAGAAAGTTCAGGATTGGTAATTACAATACAATTGCCGTTATCAAATTCAGAAGCAATTATCAGTAGTAAGCACGTGTGGACATTAACATTGACATACGTGTTTTAGGTATTTACTCTGCTATTAAAACTTATAAATGTTATTTAATTATATGCATCAAAATTTAGTACTAAATTTTATTATCGCTGTAGACAAGTAATATAACGCAAATTGTTGAAACTCTCTTCTTCGTAAGAAAAGCGAACACTATTGGGCAACAATAGCAAAACTTACACACAGAAAACAAAAAGAAAAAGCATTATCATATAAATGATATGAAGTGAGTATTGATTTATTACGTATACATGTTAGAAATCTTATAAGGTTATATATAATCTTATCTATAGCTATTGTATATGTGACTACTGGTTGTACCTATAGTAACTGTTTTTCTGACTGTGCGGCTATTTAAAGAAGAAATAAGAATTCACATGTGACGAGAAACAGACTTTTAACCGTTTACGAGATAAAGTATATATTTAATTTTAATTTTTGTTTTTATTAGTTTTACAATGTTCCATTCTAAATAATTCTCGTGTAGTTAATTTCTCACAATCTGAGTTTTTGTCACAGAGTTAGGTGCTTATACTATTAAATAAATATAATAATATAGATAAGTAATAATAATAAATATCATAATAAAAACTTTAGAACAATGATATTGCATAAAGCATTGTCAACTTTGGCTTTAGTGAACTATTTGATCATTTCGTCAAATGTTGTTTACAACATTTGTCAAGTATAATAGTATATTATATAACACAATTTGAAAAGTGTGTTATTATAAACTCAGCGACAAGATTATATCGCAAGACGCATAGTAATAAAAGCCTATATGACTAGTAGTGTAAAAAATCATTTGTTTTCGCTAACAAAACTATCAGATCAATAACTCTTTATACAACACGTTATTTATTTAACTTTGCTTTATGCAACCGGCCTTGACTATTTTTACCAATTATCTAATTGTCTCTAAACCAAGGAGCTGTTAGTGCAAATCTCAACACACAAAGTTGACAACGGTTAAGGAAACATTGCTTTGTTACCAATGTTCCAAAATTGTTTGATTACTGCGTTTAAAGTCATGTGTAAAAACTACTTTTAGTAATGTTACTTATCTTAAAGACTTTTGTATCTCTTGAATTTTAATAAAAATAAATACAAAAATAAACAATTTTGGTAATACATTGTAACAAATTTAAAAACTAATTTATTTAAAACTTACTGTTTACACGTAGTTTAAATTACTAACTTTTAATTAAATTAACTATTAAAATATAACAATATTTAAAAACAACAACTTACAAGTAATTTATGTATGACTATCACTCGATATTTATAAACATTTTCTGCAGATAAGTCGCACTTTTATTTATCTTAATGCACGCGTTAAACACATTATTGATTTAGACCGACGCAGACTTAGTTTCGAGAACATTCCGGTTCCTCTCAAATAATTTTGAATGATCTTGAAATTTTGTATGCCAATCACTGTCCCTTTCTTAACCTCAAAACAGGAACCTAAACGCGGCATCATTAGAAAGAGTTGACACGATAGCGGCAGCTTTCTCCATTTCTGACAACTTCCTTTACCATAAAAACAGCATTTTTTTCTGACCCCACGTTCAATTGAACATATTTCAAACTGTCCTCCAATCCAGTTGGTCTAACCCGTAACCAAGTTTCGATACTGCCAATTTTTAATGTTGTGAAATTCCATTTCTCTCTTAAGACTGCATAATGCTTGCCACAGATTTTCGTATAACGATTTTGCAAGTGAGTACTTCTTAGTGACCAGATAGAATATAGAGCATCGGTCATCACGTACTTTTAATACTTTACCGACCGCCGGTTACTACTGAACCCCTCTAAACATCTTAAAAATTTCACTCGCGCAATGCAAAATGACTTAATCGTTTCGTGTTTAGAACAGGTCTTATTGTTTTCAGTAACTCCAAACCTAGTCTTTTTAGAACTCGCGTACATGCTCACAAACTTATCAAAATCCATTTCACTTGATTCCTGGTTCTGCATGTTGATTACCCTAGTTTGTACCGAGCCTTGGTTAACGACTGAACAAAGTAACTAAGACGGACAAAAACTTTATAAGGCTCGAATCTGAGCAAACGGACTTAACAAAAATTTCCACGGCCGTCCTTGATAAAGCCGGTCTGATCGTCAAACCGCAAGGTAAATTTCTTGCCTCGTGTTTCTATTATCGACGTTCCTACAAACCTTTAGCTTGAGCAGGTAAAGAAGGCAATCCCATCTAAAATTTCGACGATGCTTCTGATAAGAACCTACATCTTGCTAATGAGCAAATGAAAGTTCTTTTCCGTTTTGGTCTTCGGGGCAGAGCTAACGGTCACTGGATTCTGGAAGTCCCACAAGAAGTTCAAAAATTCCTTTTGGCTTCACGTCGCGTTTACGTCGCCGAAAATGCGTGTAGAGTCAATCCAAGACATTTCCTAACGCGGAGCGAGACCCACGCTTTCTATATCCGTAATTATTTGTTCGGTTTCTTCTTGTTTTGCCAAAGGAAGTTGTAGATGTTGTCGTATTGACCAAGCGTCTTTATCCATTTTTTGCTTCACCACGTCAGTTCTTCGTTTGGAACTATTCTTTAGCACAAACACATCTTGACACGGCTGGATTAACACTGTAACTAATACATATTTGCTGTGAGCACTTCTTGGATAACGTAGCTTCACTAGAGTTCACGCATCTTACAATTGAAAAACTACCGTACTTCTTTATAACATATATTCCCAAGATAAATTCTGTGATGTCGGCTACCAGTACTTGATGGTCGAGTACGCATTTTTACTTGTCCGCGAGTAGGTATTTTTTCGCCCGCCGCCGTTCAAAGTATTACTGTTACTGGTAATGTCTTCTCATTTTCCAATAACGTGTAATGACGAATGATGGCCTTCGGCGCTCTCATGTCAACCAATAACTGAGCATTTTGTCTATTGATCTTGCCATTGATATAAATGCTGTGCAATTGGTCCATAAGCGATGCCATTTAAATGGTAACCTCTACGCCTGTTTTGCTGCTACAAACTTTAAGACACAGGTTAAAGCGTCATTCAAGGTCGAGTTAACCGTAGTTTTTTGCGTTTCACTGTCTCGAAAGCCGTCTACAAAGGTTAAAATAGCCAATTACTCCAAGAAGGTATTGATACTGTTAGATATTCAAACCGTGTCAATCTGGCAATGACAGCCTCGAACTGTTAAAGACTTTCCGAAGCTTTTGAATCCGATTTTTTTATTGGGGCTTGGTACACCTGTTGAAGATGAGCATCTCCATATCTCATTTATAAGCGTGAAATTAAGAGTTCCTATTTTTCTTGGAGGTGGTCAGGAACAGTCAACAAAATTCCAAGCACTTCTACACGTATAACCAGTTTTTGAAAATTTTCATCTATGTTTCTAATAAAGGTACTAAAACCTATTACTTCGGGAACTTCAAGCAATTACAAACCAACGTCTATTCCGTTTTCTTTCAAATTTTTGCAAAGCAGTTGTAACACAATTTTAGTACCTACTATTTATTTTTAAATGACGTTCTTCTAGTTCTCTTTTTAAATCTGTGACTTTTAAATCGTTTTTTTGTCGCCATTTTTGGTTCATTTATTTTTATTTTTAACACTAAGTTTTAAGTACAATCGATTCTTTATTATAAAACGCCTAAATTATACAAACTGATAAAAATAAAATTTAATAAACTTGAGCAATTATAACACAGACAAAATTTATCACGGAAGCCACATTAAATTACTTGTTTATTTACACGTTAAGATAACGATCCCGCCACCTAATACCAATTTTTAAAAAAATTTAAATTCTTTTATTTAACACTAAGTATTTATCGTAATTTAGATATGATTATTAAATATAACTAACCTAATTATAATAATTAATTTAATAAAATATAACGATAGTTAGGAAAACCAACATACGAATAATTTAGGTATGACTATCATTCGATATTTATAAACACTGTCCGCGGATAAGTCGCACTTTTATTTATCTTAGCACACGCGTTAAGCACTTTATTTATTTAGACCGACAAAGTGTTGATACACTTCCAACTTCTGACTAGATTAAATCAAACCTCCTTCGAGCGCTTTTTACAACTTTACTTTATCGGCTTTGAGAACATTCCGGTAATCACCTCATATTGAATGATCAATGTGTTTCAATATTTTAGATAATCTTGTTTCCTTTTAGTTTATTGTTTAACATGCGTTCGTCGCCGTAAGTTTTTTGTTATTGTTTGAATCGATGTAGACAGTCGTCACTACAAACTACTGCTACAATTTGTATTAGAACTGATACAAATTAAATTTAAATGCAATACAAAATACAAAAAGTTAGGCAAGCATTGCTATCTGCTCACAGGGCTGAAAAACTATAATATAATAAAATAATGCTACAATAATTATATATAATACTAAAAATACCTCGGCTACTATAGGATAACTTAACAACCATTAACTTTATCTAAGTACGGTAAAGTTGTGCAAACTAGTAGAAACTCTAGTATCTATTATGTTTTTCTAATCATGTAAAGAGTACGTTATAAGATCTGCCTTTAGTTTAAAGTTGTTTTGAGACCTCTAAAAAACGTAAACGCCTGTTAAACTATGTTATAAATTTAACGTAATAACCAAATGTTTATTAAACGTTCATAATACGTAACAATTATTATTTAATCAGGTGCTGTATTTACGTTTATTAACACACGGATAATACGTAAAACAAAACTTTTTGACTCATCTGACAGTAGATAACAAAACGTTAATAAAACGTTAAAACACGTTTTAAGTTCACATCCACTCAACTTACGTACCATAACAAAAGAACATAGGTCAGTATCACTTCAAATACGTCAAGTTCAAGATTTCGGTTCACATCGAACACAAAACACAGTTTGTTAGCACGCGTACAAAACGTCAAACTACAACTCGGGCTGTAATTTAATTGGTTCTCGTAGAAAACACAAAACATAATAAATAACGTTAAAGTTGGACATCAAGCGATGTAGGACAAATGTGAACTAACGCAATTGAATAACGTATTTTAACGTGCAATACTTAACAATGTGTCATAAATGTATCGCAAAAACGTGCATGATACGTGCAAGTAGTGTGTGTTTTACGTTTGTAAACAAGAAAACAATACTTAATGACCGCCCCAAACAAGACTAAAATAATTACATAAAAGAAAAAGTGAACATCTGTTGTTTTGTGTTCCGTAACTAAAGAAATGTGAGTAAACAACTACAGTCAGTTCTACATACTACTGTTAAAAAAATAAGTTATTTTTGTTATAAAAAACAATAGTAAATAAAAAATAAAAAAACAGTTTTGTTTTTATTAGAATTATAAAAAAATGCAGGTTTAGTAACGAATTGTCGTTGTTGTGATTGTGATTTTGTTATTCATTACGTTTTCACTATTATTTCAGTTATAAATGTAAATCAATGTTGTTCTTGTAATTAACAATTAACACAAAACCTAAAAGTACAAATTCGCTTATGAAATATTCAGTGTTTGAAGTTTTGAAATTAAAGACGTTTAAACTTTGTTTAATTAAGAAATGATTTATACTTTAATTATAAGCTTTACCTATTCGAAAACTACAACAATGGGAAAATCTTAAATTTATCTGAAGAAACTTTTAATCACGCTGTAAAGCATCAATAATGTTATAATTAAACCATGATTAAATATTTTTAATAAAATTAACTGTTTATACTTGTATTAAATAAGTTGGATTATTAAGATTTTTAAATAAATTACTCAACTTTATCACACTAACTATACATGTGATAATTCTGATTTTAATAATACGATTGTAAAGTAAAATTAATTAAGAAATTATTAAGCTTTATAAGTTATTTGCTTGACAATGCTTTCTATTCTGGGTCAACTTTTGCTTGCAGCTTTTTAAGGTAGGTAAGTGATTACTTGTGAATTAGCATTAGTATACTTGGTTTTATACTTAAATCTTTTAAACATTTAATGAAACGTTTTGAACTAACGGGAAATGTGGCGTACGAAAAAAAAAAGTTAGAACAAAACGGTCTAGAACTAAAAAGTTGTGTGTGTAAGACAGCACTTGAAGACAATTATAACAAAAATTAATTCATTCAACATAAAAACAATTACAACACACAGTAACAAACGTATACTTAACAATACTTTATATTTATAACTCCAATACATGGAATAATAAAGAAACAACTTAACAATTACAAGAAAAAAAATTAAGCAAGTGCAGCAAGAAACAACAGATAATTCTTCTGGTAATTGGTCTGGTAATCAATTTCAATGTTAGAAATAAAAAGAACAAAATCAATAGAAGAAAACCGTAATATACCCACTACGGAAACACTTAAACCAGTTGAATTTATGTCAACAAATGAGGAAGTTTTTCGTGCCTCTACATGTTAACAACCATTCTAAAGTTTGTTTTACGTTTATGCTCAACAACCAAGTATTGATATATGTAACGTTATGGTGTTTTTTTGTGTTAATAGCGTTTTATTTTTAATAAAATAAAAAATGATGATAAATGAATTACTCCGGCTATTATTTTGAATAAAATAATATGAGAACTCTTTCTCCCAAGACTTCTAGGTAAACCCTTTGATTTTGTACAAGAAATAAAGATTGTAGAACAAACAAATTTATATTAACAATAAATTTACATAGAAAACCAAACGTTTACGTAATAGGGCCCCAATACTGAAATAAAAGAAACAAAACATAAGTTTACGAAAATACAAAATATATCTTAAAAATCTAACCTTTTACACACGAAGAATCGCTGGCGGGTAATTTCGGCGTTTTTCTCACTACACTCTTGGTGGCGTCGGTCGTCTTTCCACCGGCGGGTGGTTTCCTTCACACTTTTTTATTTGTCACTACTATTTCGCTGGGTAACTACTATTCGCTGGCTGAGACCGTAATGTTGCAGACCATCTACTTCCGCTTTTTCTTTTAGAACTATTTTTTACGTATCGGCTTCTTGGTACTTTTGGTTTACTTTTTCAATTTGTTGCGGCGCTCACTAATTTTCTGCTCATTTTTGGTACAGCTTCGGAAGTTCACTAACTTTCACTTTTGGCCTCGCTTCGCCAATCTTCTCAGCGACTAACTTCTGTCGCCTATCACCCGTACTTCGCCACCACTTCTCCCCGACTCCTTCCTTTTTTGCTCTCCTTTCTTTCTTCGCATTTTAACTTTTTATTGTACTCAGCACTTTTAACTTCCCTTTGCTACAACACATTCTGAATCGCTTGTACTTTATACCTAATTCTAACTTACTTAACTATGGGTATAATAAAAAATATGTACATTTATTTTCTTTGACACGGAAATCAAAAAGCATTACGTTTCATATACCATTTACCGCCAAAAAAGTTTATTATAGACTAAATAATGTGTAACGTGTTTGGCTTGGGTATTTTAGAAAATACGAATTCTGTAATATTTGTTTGGCATATTGGAACGTAAAAAACGAAAATTTGTTCAGGAATAGTGCAAAAGACTGGAAACACATTTATGATTGCATTAAAGAACACCAACGTAACAAAAACATCAGATATGTGTGGATGCGCATGTAAAGGTTACTGAAGGAAAAAGCATTAAACATATAGTTCATTTAGCTACGCAGACAGTACGAAAAAACAAATTAAGAAGCAAAAAAATATACTGAAAAAAATTATCATATGTAATATCATAAGTGTTTGTAAAATTATCGATAATGAGACACCTTATTGACGGAAACGAAAAATGTGTTGCCTAGTAATTACGTTTTGGCAACACATTTTGAGTTCTGTCCAGGTGTCGAATTTTAGATAATTTTACAAAGACGAATGAAATTCAAATGATTATTACTCGAAAAAAGCAAAAAAATTATTTATTGTCATAATAATTATTAGTGACGTTACAAAATAAGTCGAGCCAAAACGTGACATGGTTGACGTTTATGAATTTAGAGCGTTTTCATAATTACTTATCAACAGGCATACTTATCGCTGTAATTTTATCTCTACCGGTTGTGTTATCGCTTATTAATGCTCGTTTAATTGAAAAACGTGATTGAAATGGTGTAATATGATTAGCTAATTTTAAATGAGGGTAATAATAGATGTAATAAAATTGATAGAAAAATTGGAATTAAGCTATAGAAGAAAATAAAATGAAGCAGCTTATTTACTAAAAAATACAGACTTGGATCATAGTACATTTTTAGAAATGATCATATTACTGGCCAAATATGATGATGAATTCTAAATGTTTACCTAGATGAAGTGATAAAAAAAGTACAGCACTTCACAAAAAAGGTTATAAACAGGATAGTGCATAAAATTTTATTTATATAATATAATAAAATTTTAATGCCTATAAATAAAGTAATTAAGAAGTAACTTTCTGAGGAAGTTAATAAAGCTGGTATGTTTTCTATTCAATTTGATACTACGAAAGACATTTCTGTAGTAAATCAGTGCTCCATAATCATTAATTATACATATACGTGACAGATTAAGTGTACGAACGGCTTTTAGTGTTACGAACTGTTGGTAAACAATGGCACAAGCTTTTTCCGCTATGGTGTTCGAAGTATTAAAAGAATTAAATATAGATATAACAAATTAAACAAATGGTGCATCAAATATGCAAGGAGAGCAGTGGCCAATGAGATATAAATATTACCTAGTAGTTCACTCTGGTGGCGTTTGCACAATCGCATTGACATTGCTTACCCCTAATGTCCTTTTACGTTGTGGTTTTATCCCGACGAATTATTCAAAGCTAATTTTGAATTTTGCGGATGTTAAACTAATTCAGCGTATTTACCGTCGTTTATAGCTATTTACAGTTATCATTTTTTAAGTAATTATGAAGTTTTGTTTTTTGTTTCTGTTTATAATATTATTTCCTGAAATGTACAATCAACTAAAAAAAATTTGTATTGTTTTTCTGGCATTGCATTTATTCTATAAATCGTTGTATTTTGTTGTATTATGTATTAATGTTTTTAATAAATTCTTGCATCTAATTTTCTAATGTATGATCAGTGAAAATAGGGCTGGAACCATTATGGACGTTTTTAGATGTACAACTCTGTGCCAAAATAACGTACTATGGACGTTTATAGTATTTACTTTGGATCTTTTGTGGACGTCCGTAAAACGTTCAGATGTCCATAAAAAGACAGTAATCCTTCTGTAATTGTAGAGTTAGCATGTTTTTCACTTGCAAAGTTGAGTAAACCATAAAAAAACTGATGTGGTCACCACACGACAGGAATGATAAAATGTCTACATATTTTTTTAAGGCTATGTTGTCATAAAACCACTTTGAAGTGATAAGTACACGTTAAAATTTATCTCCTCCATGTCATATGATATAACCAAAATATGACAAATTGAACTTATGTTGTCATATCGACTATCCCTTAAATTGGTGCGCCTCAATATTGCTTTCCCCTTTAGTAAATCAGTAAAAATTATTATTTTTAACATATCTTGCTTACCCTTCAAGATATGGAATTTTATTCTAAAAAAAAATCGTCGCAGGCAGAATTAAATATCTAATAAACTGTTAATATTAGAAATCTTTTTTATTTGAATAAATTGTTAGGAAAAATTATTTCTACAAAAAACTGTAAAAATAATTCGAATAATTTACATACGTACAAAATTATATAAAAAAAAAACTGTTAAAAATAGCAGATACACCCGCTTTCGGTTTCTTTATCAGGCACATCTTTTGATAGAACCGAAAGAATATGAAAAGCCAGCTCTCTACCAAATTTCAAGTTACTAGGACTTTTAGTTCGAGAGTTATCGTGGGTATAATACATCGTTACACACACAGACAGACACACAGATGTCAAAAATACATTATTCTGATTCAGGAGACCGGAAAACGTAAAATTATGCAACAAAATTTTTGAAAAAAAATTGCGATCGCTATAGTTTCTTTATGGGAAAGTAAAAATTCAACTACTTTCTATGGTTTTGAAAATACTTTTTTCCTGGATTTTTTTTTAAGTTTTCAAACATATATTGGCTGATATACAATACCACCTTTAGTAGTAATACTAATAAATTGCAAAAACATTTAATATTGTCATTTCCTGCATTTATGCAAATGCCAGCGGCGTAACTGCCGAGGTGCCGTGGGTGCAAGGCACGCGGGCCCTCTATCAAAGGGGGCCCCCAGCGTACGCTTTCCAGTAGTACAATTTTTGTTATAGACCTCAAAAGTATTTCTAAATAACTAAGACGTTTTACTGCTTTTAATAAAATTATATATTTTAAACTTTCTTAACAAAAGATTTGTATATCGTAGTATGAAAGCATAGTTAAATTCTGTTTTCAAAGAAGATTTACTTAGTTACTACATATGAAATATATTACTTATTGTACTAAAATAATTAAACAGAAGTATTAATAACAATCACTGAATGAAATAAGAGTAAAAGGAAGATAACCATATTAGTTTTCATAGGTTTATGGTTTATATTTTTTATATATGTAATGAACATATATGAATGAGAGTCGTACTTTTAGTAATCCTATGCATCGAACGGCTTTTAGTTGTCAAAGCACACAATAAAAATTATAGAAATTGATACTTCTTCGGCTTTTTTACGGATGAGGGCGGGAAGCAAAAACCAATGTCAACACTACATTCTTCTTCGATCAATCTTGTTAAATAAGTGTTTCTTAGCGCTTTAATGTTATTTTTGTAAATTAATCATACGAAGTGAGTGTTGTTTATATGGTCGCGTATTTAAAAAAAATTCAAATTATTTTCTGTCGATTTTAACTTCAGTAAATAATTATTGAAAGTTTTTGTTACCTTTTTCTTACTACTATCTCAAAATTATTACCCCTATCAATACGGAGTAATCGGTTTGTGGGCCAGCTTCGCTTTAAGCTGCATGCCTGGATCAGCAATAACTTAACTTTGCTTAGAAAAGCGATGTCCAGTTTATGACAAAATCTATTACTTTTTTATTGCCATAATCCAAAATATAAATTTTTTTTTGTCGTTGTTTATGTTTCTTTAGACATTATTTAATTTGCTTGATAACTAGTGTAGGAGAAATAACTTAAGTTTTATTACTCCTTTTGAAGTAATTTCAGTTTCAAATAAAACCAAAGAACCTGTGGAAGAACCATGCTGTTCCACACTTACAGCTGTAGAAGAGAATTCCGGTTCCCTATATGTAGATTTCCAAAAACATAGTACTCCAACGTCTTCTACATTTGTAACATCGAACTCTATAGAATATTTAAGTGACAGAGCAAATTTTGATATAACCAATTTTGAATCAAAAGATAAAAAATACATTGTCCAATATGGACTTTGTCAACCGCCTGGACCGTTTCCAAAAAATATTATTAAAACAAAGTTTAATTACGGGACAAATTCTAAGAATGTGGTTATGCTATTCACCAAGATTATATAAAGCTTATTGTGAACCTTGCTGGTTCTTTGCTGTAGATCGAAATGATTGGAGACACGAAGTTGATGACTGGCGCCATATAACTCAACAAATTTCACGTCATGAAAAATCTTCTTATCACCATTCTGCTTGTATTATTTACAATCAGTGGAAAATGAACATTAGACTTGTTGATACAAAATTGGAGGCGCAAATAAGGAAAGAAGCAAACTGTTGGAGAAAACTTGCCTTTTAGGGGCCATAGGGAGGATATTACGAACAACACTACTTCTAAAATTTTCCTTAATATAATTAAATTATTATCAAACTATGATCCTCTACTGAATGATCTTGTAAACAAATCTACAGAATCAGTAAAATATTTAAGTCCTACTATTCAAAATGAAATTATAGATATTGTCGGCAATGAAGTTAAAAATTCTTTAATTTCAAAAATTAAAAAATCGCTTTTTTTATTCAATAATTATAGATACAACGCAAGATATATCAAAGACAAATCAAATAAGCATAATTGTTCGATTTGTATCTATAGAAAATGACGATGAAGGAAAACCCAAAGAAGTAATCATAAATGAAACTTATTTAGGTTTTCAAGAAGCTAAAGGTCAAACTGGACAGATTTTAGCTAATCAGATTTTATCTTTTGCTCAAAATCATAGTTTAGAATTACATAAACTTCGAGGACAAGGATATGACGGAGCCGCACATATGAGTGGTGTGTATAATGGTGTTAAAGCAAAACTTCTAAAAATACAGCCAAACGCAACATATGTACATTGTACAGCACATGCTTCAAATTTAGTGTTGATTAATTCTGTTAAAGCTATACCAGACATTTTATATTTTTATGAAATCTTGGAGCGCGTGTATGTTTTTTTGGGAATAGTATTCAAAGACGGGCATTGTGTAGTTTCATTAAGGTTTCACTACCACAATATTCTAAAAGTTTTGTCAAAGAAATGTTTAACATCAGCAAAGGTAAACGAGAAGAACGAAGCAATGGGATTAAAAAAGTACTTTGAAAACTTTAAAACAGTTTTTTTAGTTGTTCTTAAACATGAAATTTAAAAAATTTGTTATACTGTATCTAAAGCAATTCAAACACCATCTATAAATGTGAAATCTGCATGTACTTTATTAGATAACAGTTATACTCAGTGGCGGCTTCTCTATTAGGTCATTCGGACAATGACCCTCCAAAATAAATTAGAAAATTATTTTATTTACTTTAAAATTACAAGAACCCGCGTTTAAATCAAATTATCAGCGTTTGAATTTCAATTTTCATTGTAAGCGCAACAGATGCGAAAACTTACGAATTTACCCGAGGCTGTTGTTTTTTATAGTCCCTGTGTATTATATTGGATTATATAATGCAGCCGAATCGTAAATGATACTTATTGTAGTCAAGAATGCAACACGCATAATACAATCTTATGCGAATTAGAAAAAGACAACGAAATGGTTTCTGCGGTTGTCAGCCGGGTCCCATTTCGCGTACTCAATGCAATGATACGTGTTTGTAAAACAAAAATGCTGGAATGCACATTTTTTATCTCATACGACAAACTTTGCACTTGATTTTTTAGTTGTTTGATAACATTCGTTTGTAATGTTAATAACTTTCACAAGTTAAAAGAAAATTAATTATGTTTAAGTACGTATTACCGTTTTTGTTTGATAAAAAAATTAATCGCTAATAATAGTTTAAATTTTGAAAGACGTTTAGAATTTAAAACCAATGGTTGTCCTCGGCCTTTACTTCCAATTCGATAAACAAGTAAACATAAAAATAAAGAAGTACACCGTCGATTTATCAGAATAGATTTGTGTATGTAAAGAAACATGGAAAAATTTTTAATTGAAAACATTGTAAATTTTAATGAACTTGTTATCGATCATTTTGCTGATTCTAAAGATGGACGAAAAAAGTTTTTACTTTTTGTGATAATTGCGTTTTTTTGAATATTTCAAAATGACCCCCTGGTATGATTGACCACCAGCCGCCACTGGTTATACTAACTTAAAACAGTTACGTGAAAATTTTGATGAATTGTTAGAAACGGCACGTGAAATGGCAGTTAAATGGTCCATTGACTCTAATTTTGAAAATAACAGAAACAGACGGGTAAAAAAACATTTTGAAAAAATTTCAAGTGACGAAAGGCTAGCAGACCCTACAATGCATTTTAAAATAAATGTGTTTCTATCAACTATAGATATTTTAACACATCAAATTAACATAGATTTGAAGGTGTCAAGAAGGTTAACAAATTCTGTAACGTTATCATGCCAGAGACTCTAAAAACGACATCAGGCGACCAATTGCGCGAGCTTTGTCTTCCGTTAATCGAAGAGTATAACAATGATCTTTCTGAAAATCTTATTTATGAATTAATTCATTTTAGGAATGCATTTAAAAAAGAGTTAGATTCTATAATTTCTTTAAAAGAAATGTTAGAACTAATTATTGTAAAATATATTATGTTACGTACTTCATTCTCAGAACTATGCATTACCCTTACACTATATTTTTGACAATTCCGGTGACTTCAGCTTCAGCAGAAAGGTGATTCTCAAAATTAAAACTCATTAAAAACTACCTAAGAAGTACATTGTCTCAGAATAGAATAAATAGTTTAGCGATACTCGCGATTGAAAACTAGGCTGCTAGACGTTTAAATATTAGTAAAATTATTGATGTATTTGGCGAAGCAAGGGCTAGAAAAAAGGTTTTTATTATTAACAGTTTTAATTTTTAGTCATTATTAGTCTTATCGTTTGTATTATTATTATTATTTTTTATCACTTTTATGTGTTTCTTTATATATACGTGTATGTATATAATAAGACTTTTAATTACTAAAACTAGAGGGCCCCCAATAGCAACTTCGCACACGGGCCTCTCCGTTGCTTGTTACGCCGCTGGCAAATGCTACTTAATTACATCAAAAGCAAATGCAAAATAATTAGAAAATTAAACCGGCACAGGACTCTCTTCCCAGTAATAGACCGTGATGCAAATTTATCTTAAAGTTGTAGGCATCACAAAAATGTTATTAGTTGTCGCTGAAGCGTTCTGGGAATCAAACTCGAGTGATTGTGTGTAACTGTATTGTTGTACTACATGGTTTGGTTGGTGACGAGCTGTGCAAAATATATCGGATATCGTCTGAAATGGAGATTGTTGTTTTTTGACCTTGATCTTGAATGACCTTGAAATGTTTTGACAATGAATGCGTAGGACGACTGAGTATAGACCTTTGTAGAGGTGTTTTTGTAGTGTCATGTTACGTCAAACAAACACTTGTCGAGTTGTAGGCGTATCTTTAAAAGTAAACGTTCTATGCTGCAACTAACGGGGTCGGAACATAAACTAATTTTTAAATGTAAGAAATTTACCAGGAAGACGAATAAGTTTACCACTAAACGAGTTTAAATGCGGAAGATTTCAGGTAGTCGCGCCAGACAGCGCGAATCCGACATAAAATTGATGGCAAAATTTGAGTTTGGAAACGTTTTACTATGCCAATTGCTTATGAACGGTAATCTGTTATTTGTAGGTGTTTAGTACTTATAAATTGGCCAAGTTAATTAAATGACAAAAATTCAAGTTGTCGACCTTCGTCCGTTGTTACGCGTAAATGTGTTCCAAATCCAGCGAAAAAATCTATTGATGCAAGTAAAGCGGTGGCGTTTGTCTTCGAAAATAGTCCCACAAGTAAGTTTGTTCGAGAATCACGGTTGGAAGATGGATTGTTCCAATGAGAGCGTTTATGTGTCGTGTAACTTACGAGTGCTAGCACCGGGCGCATATTTGCGTCTATTTTCTGCAGTCAGCATCGATGGATAACCAAACGTAGCGTTGTTTATAATTTCTTCAGTAATTTCCCGCATTTCCATAGTAGGTCTTCAAATATACTCTATCCATGGTAATTATATTATCTAGATTATTTTATATAATCTATTATCTGTATAAAGTTTGAATTGTCTAACAGTTATGTAACACTAGATAACTATATTACTGAACATCGGTTTTTTTGTAGGCGAGCAGCCATAAATGTACTTACTCCTTTATTGTGTTGTGAAATAAAGCTTCAAAAAATTCTTTTTATTAATTATTTTATTTTTTTTATTCTATATTATTTACTGACTAGCAAGGGGCCGTTCAAAAATGCTTGCCTCCGGGCCCAAATTTTGAAGTTACACCACTGTTAAGATTATTTTATACTCAAGTTGTTTTGATTTATTCACAACAGCCCCGGATCTCTGATTTTTTGAACCGGGACAGAAACTTGATAGTGGCGCTCCCTCTCTCCAGCGTTTGAGATAAATTGTTAAAAAAACTAACAAATATATAATGGGTGGCAATTTTTGTGCCTGAAGAATAAGTGACCTCTAATAAATTTGCACTTGAGGTAACCACAGAGTAGCTGTTAACGAAATTTGCAAGCTTTGGCAACGTACAACACAATTCTGCAACGGGTGGCAACATCGCTCTTGCGGCATTTTTGCTCGGGATGCATTTTTTTTCGGCTGGAAGCGGGATCTTGGCTTCCGTACCTTCGAAGTGTTAACATCATTTTTTAAGTTTTAAGTATTTTTGTTTCATTGCTCTTTATGTGTAATATCACCACGTGTTTTATTTCAAGGTAGTACTGTTTTTATCTTAATGCATATCTGATTTAGCTTATTTAATTCGTTCTTAATTTGTTTACTTTTAAAATATGTTTGTACGTGCAATTTCTGTCTAGGGTGTGACAGTAGTTACCTGCTTTTGTTTGGCCGCGTTAATATTGCTGCTTATTTGCTGTAGGCCTGTCGATTTGCTGTTTGCTTTGATTTTAAATAGGGGATTGAATGCGGCATTCCCAGCAAACATGCCCACGTCTAAATGACGTCATATTATGGTGATTTTTTGGAATCTAACGTCACTGCCTCAAAAATGACGTATATCTGACTTTCATTTAACGACGTCAATATGACTATTACTTGATCACGTCATATTTACGTTATTTTATGGTGATTACCACTACTCACGTATAAACAATAAGTTTAATTAAATCGTGCTTTTGCTTGTAATATATGATTGTTTTTTTTTTTTTTTAATTTGACGTTGTAGCTTGTATATGATATCTTTTGTCTGTCCCTGCTGTTATAAATATTTAATTGTCTTTGATTTAAATTCCACAATTGTAAAATATGCCATATCTATTACTACAATATTTATTCATTAGTATTTGTATTGTCAAATTATATGAATAGTTTACAACAAATATAATTATGAAATTAAATTAATTGGCGGCAAAAAGTTCGAATATGATTCGTTTTTTTGAATGCGCATAAATATTATACGCAAACGTATTCACATGTTTCTCTATGGTTCACATATTATACCATTTTACTTTTGAGATTATTTGTGCTTTGGTCGTTGGCTGAAGAAATTCTTCACAGCTTTGCTTCGAAAGAGTAGTACTTGAGTGTGGAGTGAACGTGAGCAGTGTGCTTTTGAGCGAGTGAAGGGTTTGTTTTTGGATACTGTCATTCTAAAATTCCCCAATTTTTCGAAGGAATTTTATTTGCAGACTGATAGTTCTGGCGTGGCGTTAGGGTGTGAGCTATATCAGGTAGAGGGAGATCAACATTTGGTTTTAGGATTTGCTAGTCGCGTTCTACAAAGCCCCGAATTGTTGTATACGGTAACCGAGAAGGAACTTCTGGCCATAATCTTTGGGTTAAAGAAATTTCGTACACTTCTTTCAGGGCACCGTATCATCATACGTAGAGATCATTTCACGACTAAAGAACCGTGAGGTGCGCGTCGGATAAATACGGAATTTGACGATCATGCAAAATAAATTCTAACGAAAAACATCATCTGTAAACGTTAACTGTAATGGTTTACCTTTAATT
Source organism: Aquatica leii (assembly GCA_035610365.1). Taxonomy (NCBI): domain Eukaryota; kingdom Metazoa; phylum Arthropoda; class Insecta; order Coleoptera; family Lampyridae; genus Aquatica; species Aquatica leii. Next base: position 73,948,694 of record CM069433.1, read on the forward strand.
GAACTAAAAAGTGAATGCATACAAGACGATGAATATAATATAAAGAAATATAAAACGCAAAGATAAAAAAGAGTTTGTAACAACTTGTGGAATAAATGTGGACACTTTAAACGCCGTATGAAAAGTGCAAACGTTTTTTGGTTAGCTAGTGTATTGACATTCGGAACAAAATTGGTTTCTGCGCAGCGGTTCTTTAGTCTTGAAATGAACTCTAACGAACACTTTGCTTTGAAGTTTTTGCAGCAATGCCGTTTGTTAAATGATAGGTTGACTAAGTGGACACTTTTCCTTAATGAGTTTGACTATAGAATAGAACATGTCCCAGGCAGAGAGAATGTGGTTGCTGACGTCTTCTCCCGTTTTCCACCCCAGTTAGGCGATATTTCTTTGATTAAGAGCCATGCACCGATTGTCGCAGCCACGGAGGTATGTTTGAGAGTAAGGGTAGGGAGTCGTTCCGCGACCTTTTTACTGATCTTCCTAAGCATCAACGAAGCGACCCTTTTTATTCACCGCTTATTCAGTATTTGTTAAGTAAACCGGTTGTTCTGAGTGCTATGCAGAGTAGGGCAGTTGTATATTTCAGGTTGAATAATGGTGTTCTTATTCGTGTACATGCCGCTGACGGATTCCTTCGATTAGTGATTCCTGATATTTTGATTAAACCAGTCGTCAACAGCTATCATGAGTTGTTCGGTCATTTTGGTGTGTCAAAGTTGTGTATGCTTTTCAAGCGGTGTTTGTATATGCGTCGGATGAGAAAGCAGGTTTTAAGTGTCATTCGTGTGTGTGATGTCTGTCAGAAATCTAAATTCCCTCCGCATAATTTAGTTGGTGCCCCACATGCCATCAAGGTCACAGCTCCTGGTGATTTGGTCACGGTTGATTATTATGGTCCTTTACCCCAGGGGCGTAACAGAGTATCCTACATCCTCGTTGTCATAGATTCTTTTTCGAAGTTTGTTCGTCTTTACCCCCTTCGTCGAGCGCAGGCCAATGTCTCCGCTAAGCGTGTTTTGAATGATTTTGCTAGTATTGTCCCTATACGCACTGTTTTGTCCGACCACGGTACACAGTTTTCTTCTAAGGTGTGGTGTAATACAATGAGAGACCACGGTATCACCCCAACTTATTCTTCGATACGACACCCTGCTTCTAACCCTACAGAGCGAGTTATGCGAGAGCTCAGTCGATTGTTTCGCACTTATTGTCACGATTCCCATGCTGGTTGGGTCGCTTATCTGCCTAAGATTGAGTCCCTATTCAATAACACCCCTCATATTACTACCAGGTATTCTCCAATGGAGATTCTTTATTGTACTAACTCCCCTAATACTCTGGATTATATGGTCAGGTCCTTTTTGCCACTAACTCCACACAAAGGTTTGGATGAGATTCGAGAAGAGGTTCGCCATAATATTGAAGTTTCTGCTCAGGCCCGCCATAGGAATTCCAAAGCAAATGATAGGTTAGAGGTTGGTGACCTTGTTCTTCTACGTGAGAGCCCGGTTTCTGATGCCAGCAACAAAATCATATACAAGTTTTGCCCATTGTACTCCGGTAAGGTAAGAAAAGGTAACTATAATATTACAAATTTAAAATATTATTATGCACATTGACTGTTGAATTATACTAATGCTGTTTTATTTCATGTCTGAATTGCACCAACCGCTGCCTAGTACCCATGGTATGATTACAAGCAACCCATGTTAGGGACGATTATTGAAAAACTCTCATGTGTGCTTTGTGAGGTAACCACAGAATAGCTGTTAACGAAATTTGCAAGCTTTGGCAACGTACAACACAATTCTGCAACGAGTGGCAACATCGCTCTTGCGGCATTTTTGCGCGGGATGCTTTTTTTTGGCTGGAAGCGGGATCTTGGCTTCCGTACCTTCGAAGTGTTAACATCATTTTTTAAGTTTTAAGTATTTTTGTTTCATTGCTCTTTGTGTGTAATATCACTACGTGTTTTATTTCAAGGTAGTACTGTTTTTATCTTAATGCATATCTGATTTAGCTAACTATTTAATTTGTTCTTAATTTGTTTGCTTTTAAAATATGTTTATACATGCAATTTCTGTCTAGGGTGTGACAGTAGTTACCTGCTTTTGTTTGGCCGCGTTAATATTGCTGCTTATTTGCTGTAGGTCTGTCGATTTGCTGTTTGCTTTGATTTTAAATAGTGGATTGAATGCGGCATTTCCAACAATGAACAAAGTGTGACCGGTTATGTTTTGTACTAACATTTTCTGCCGTGAAGACTACCTTTCAATACGGTGAAGCTAAAATCATATATTTAATTAAAGTCCGTATTGCTTGGTAGCAAATCATCTCTAGCCCACGTTCGCACGAGAGCGTGATATTGGTACCTATGCGGGGGGCCGTATTAAGACTAATATTACTTCCGTTTTAATTCTATATGTTTCGATATGTTAAATGTGTGTTAATTGCTAGAGATGCCAGATATCAACCCTTGTGTTCAATTTCTATTTCGGTTTTGCGTGCCAAATCGACAGACCTATGGTTTAGTATAACGGTGCATGATCGACAGTTATTTTCCATCCCTTTTGCCTAAGCAGGTAACAAGTGTCGACCTTTGCAATTTTGTGGTTCCTTTTTCGCGCTTATAACATTATAACTGTACACCATGTTTTATGTATCTATTTCTTGATTTTATGTCTCTGTTTTGGATTTAATTTGTGTAGCCAATTGCTATATTATCACTTGACATGTTTTATTCGCGTAATTATTTGTGTTTTGAGTATTTGATCGAATCAGGGGTACAGGGTTTGTTTGGGTTCTTTGTTTATGTAAGTTTTTGCATTGTAATTTAAACTTGTGTATTTTCAACGACAGGCTTTGAGATTGATCGAAGCCCTGTTCAAATTTCTTGTCTCATGTTAGGTGTTCATATTTTTCAACAGTTTTATGTGATTTGTGTACTTAAATTTGTTCTGTGTAATTATTTTGTGTAAGCGAGTAGTTTTTCTTTGGAGTTCTTTTCTGCTCGCAAATCGTCGTTGAACTGCCCATTCTCCTTTTTGGCCTTGTGTTGCTATTTACTAAATTAATAATTACAAAATTTTAGGAAGCTTTTAAATAAATATTTTTTTGTTTACTGTGTTTGATCTTCCCTTCCGATTACAGTCCTCTGCAATTGTATTCGTGTCTCCTTAAGAGAACAGAGGGCCTTACTAGACGATCACGTTTGTGTGGGATTTGCCGGATAATTTTAAACTTTACCGCGTTTTCTAAATTTGGGGCGGGTTTGTTTTGGCGGTAAAGTTGGTTTTAGCAGCCATTTTTAAGTTTTCCCTCTCTGATTTGAATTTTTGTAACTGTAATGTGAAGTTAGCGTAGGATCTGGGGTTTGAACACTACACACTCTTTATTACCTTATTAGCATTATTAGCTAATAACTTTTTCGATTGTGTGATATAAAATTAAATATAGGAAACTAGGAAAGACATACAATCAAGACAAACAGGTCAAATGCACCTGATTTTTCATTAAATTCGGTTACTAGCCCCTTGTATACGGCAAGTTTCTGGCAAAAATGAACTGCATTCAAGTCTTTTGAATATTTTCGTGCTAGTCCTCGCAGATGTCGTCGTGTCGTCTTTTCGTTTTGAAATGTGTTTGCTTTTAAAGACTGGCTGGATTTCTAACTTTTCCAGTAGAAACAGCTTCTTTGATCCAATGTTTAGTTTTTCTCTCATTCATTCCTTGCAAGATCTTGTAGTGTAAGGTTCAATTCTTCATAACGATTATTTAATAAAGTTTATAGAACTAAATATTTTTTAATTCCACTAACAAAAACTTGACAAGTAAATATGTTGTTAAGGAAACCATTAAATTATTATAAAATATTTCAACAGTTGTTTTAAAGGTAGTTAGAAGCTCTTTATAATACTCCCTTACCAGTGACAACGTAAACATAATGAATAAATCACAATTAAATCACTTCATATTCACTATATTTTGCAGGAAAATGCACTAAGCAACCGATTCGAGTAAGCACTTTTTGTTTAGTATCTTGAACATTTGTTGAATAATTATTATTTGCGTTTTTTGGATTTTTCTTTTCTCGTGAACGTTGATTTTTTATTATTTTTGAAGAAGTTTCATTATTAAGGTTAAATGCTGGTTTCAATCGATCAATGAAAATATGTATTTTTATCTTTGCCGTTAATCGATTTTTTATGACGAGCGATAACCCGGTATGGTCCATCATATAGTGGTTGTAATGATTTTCTAATTCCATCATGTCTTACAAAAACCGTGTCGGTTTTAGTTAGTTCAGGGTGAATAAAGATGGTTTGGTTGGTATGATAATTTGTTAAAACTGGTTTGATTTTTTTAATATTTTCTCAAAGTTTGCTTACAAAAGAAGCTGAGTCATTATTTTCGTATTTTGATGATTCAAATAAATCTCCCGGAAGACGTAGAGCTAGACCATATAAATATTCCGCGGGAGTATGAACTTTATCTTCGGTTGATAATAAACGAAGTGCCAACAGAGCCGTTTGTAATATTTCTGTCCATTGATTGTTACCATGACTCATTAACGCTGCTTTAAGCGTTCGGTAAAATCTTTCGATTTTACCGTTGCTTTGTGGATGATAAGGTGTTGTAAGTATATGTTGAATACCTAGTAAGTTAGTTAAAGCCTTGAATAGATGTGAATCGAATTGTTTTCCATGATCAGTAGTTATCTTCCTCGGAATCCCGAATCGTGAAATCCAATTTATATATAGTGTCTTGGCCATTGTTTCAGCGGTCATATCTCGAATTGGGTATGCTTCTGACCAACTCGAAAAACGATCAACACAGGTTAAACAAAAAGAATAAGTATCGGATATAGGCAACGGACCTATTATATCGATATTTATGTGTTCAAACCCGTCACTTACATTTTCATATTTTCCAATACCACTTTTTGTATGTGTTTGATTTTTGGCAAGCCAAACATGTGCGAGACCATAACTTAACATCTTGTGATATAGATGGCCAAGTATATTTTGATTTTAATAATTTAACTGTCTTGTTGTTCCCCGGATGCGCGATATTGTGAATTAAATAAAAAATTTGTTGTCGCATGTTTTTAGGAACGTAAAGTTTAGATTTGCCAGTTGAAATGTTAAAATCTAAAGCTAAATTTTTCTCTGGTATTTCTATTTCTACCAGTTTTAAAGAATGTGTGGATGGTTGATTTAATAATCATTTCAATTCTCCATCTTCAGACTGTTCTTTCTGTATTTTGTTGTAGTCTAACGATGGCGTATCAATTGTTTCTATTCGAGACAGCATATCAGCTGCCATATTTTCATTACCGCAAACATGTCTAATATTAGTCGAAAACTGTGAAATATAATCCAATTGTCGAGCTTGACGTGGTGAAGCTTTGTCCAATTTTTGTTTAACGCAAATATTAGCGGTTTGTGATCTGTATATATCACAAAGGTTTTATACTCTAGTAAATAACGAAAATATTTAATAGAATTGTAAATAGCCAGCAACTCTCGATCATACGTACTGTATTTACGTTGAGCATTTAATTTTTCCGAATAAAAACCTAATGGTTCAAGTTGATTTCCCCTTAATTGATTTATCGTTGCACCAATGGCGACTTCCGAAGCGTCTACAATCAAGGTAATGGGCAAATCCGCTGGAAAACTCAACATTGTATAATTAACAGGTTGAGCGCCATGGCGGTCATTATGTCCGTTCGTGTTACTGCTTGAGAGGCCACGGCGGTCACGATGCCCGCTCGCCGGCTTATGATTTAACTGGCGATCATTCCATGGTGACCGCTCTTTTAATGAATTTTACGTTAAGGCGTGACCGATATGGCCCCACAGAATATTTATTCGCCTTTGGGTTACAAAAATCTTTTTTTTTTAATTAGGGAAGAGAAATGCGCATTTTCGAAAATTTAATTTGATTTTATTTATATAACGTTATTAAAAACTAAAAATAAGATAGACAAACAAATAATAAAACAGAAAATACACTCTGGCATTACTTATGGTGTATTCGATTGAAGCAGTCCAGACACATATGAGGAAAATCGACACAGTCGCCGCAGAATGTTACTTTTTTTACCATATTCTTGGTAATTTCATTTTTCTGTTTCTTCTTATAACACCCTCGACAATACTTTCGTGTATCTTTTGCCCTTCCCTCTTTTTTCTCCAGTCTGTGGTTTCTCATCAACCTAGTTTGAGAATTGCGTGGACCAGGATTATCAACTGCATTATTTACTTCCACAATTTCATCTTCTGTCTTCAGCAGCCCGTCATTCTCCCTAAACTCTGTGATACCAATCCTTTTACCTGTTACTTGATTGTAAATGAAATGTGCATTTACTAAAGTTGTTCCCAGGAAGAGTTCAATGGCTATTTTTCTGTACCACTTTAGAGTACGTCGTAACGCATTACTGTAACTAGATAATTGGTCAGACAAATCAATTGACGACTTTCCATTATTGTAATCTATGATTGCTTGAGGCTTTTCTATAGATCCAGTCCTTCTTTGTATTGCAACCATCTCATCGGTATGATTTGTGAACAGCATAAGAACGTCCCTTTTATCATGCCATTTCAGCACACATATTCCACGTTCGTTTTCTCTGGCAACGACTTCACCTTTGCGTAATTTTTTTTGAGTGACCTCTTTCGGATTTCCTCTTCGATTTGATCGTAGGGTTCCTAATAAATGGGTGTTTTTATCGAGTAATATATTTGCTAATTCTTAGATTTGTATAAAAATTATCTACTACGATAGTTCTCCCATAATTCAGCAAATCTTTCGCAAGTGTAGTGACAACTTTTGTGGGTACAGAACAACCTGCATCACGTTCTTTACCTGCATAAATCTTCAAATTCCAGGTATACCCATTTTCACAACATAACTTGAAGATTTTTATGCAGTATTTGTGTGCCTTCTGTGGAATGTATTGCTTCATAACAAGCCTACCCTGAAACGGCACAAGACTTTCGTCAATACAGATAGTTTGTCCTGGCGTAAATATATCTTGATAGTTTTTTGTCAGTCTACTAACTAAAGGTTGAATTTTATGCAATCTATCACCTTCAGTGCATTCGTCATTATTGGAGAAATGCCACATCTTTAGTAAAATTTCAAATCTATTTCTTGGCATAGTGGATGGCGCTACTTCATTTTTGTAGAAAGAATTTCGACTCCAATAATTTCTAATTGAATTCATTCTTACTAATCCCATATATCCAATAAGTCCCAAAAACTTCTTTAGTTCACTGCGACTTGTAGGTTCCCAGGAATGGAGTCTTGATTTTCTTGCAGTATCAGTTTCATTAGTGAGTATCTGTGTAGCGTACATGTTCGTTTGATTCACCATTTCGTCAAATATTTCATTTGGAACAAAAGCGCAATAAAATTCATACGGAGATTGGTCAGATAAAAGAGCAATATACGCTGGATTGATTCCATGGGGACTATCAAAATTGAAGTTTTGGTGGTTTCCTTGAGGCATTGACCAGTTAGAATCAGTTGATGTCTGCTCACCAAGATTCAAAGCGTTGTCATTGTTGTCCATCTCATTCTCATTATCAGGCACTGTAGTTTCACGATTTTCATTTACACGGAGAATTTTCTGCCGTTTGATGGGATGCACATTACCAGAAAATGTTTTACTTGTTGTGGGAATCGGATCATTGTAATTCGTTTGATCAATTCCGTCATCCGAGGAAAAAGTCTCGGCTTCCCCAGATTCGACGTCAATTTCTTCGGAACTTGATGGTAAATAATGAGGATCCGCTACTGAATCCGTCGAACTAAAATCATCAGAATCGTTTTCTAAAAAAAAGCGAAAATTAAATTACCCGCATCTAGATAATTACACTCCAAATTCATACCTTTTTCATTTATTATTTTTGCCCTTTCCATGATAGTTTTAACACGGTTGCTGATTCGGTCCATATTGACAAAAAAGAACACAGGCACAACACGGTAACACAACAGAGCCAAACAATGCAAATTGCAAACTAAAATCTAAAGCGCATCGCGTTCTGCGCCTACAAGATTGACTTATCTATCGCAAAATCGTCCGTCGCGTATGACCGCTGCGGCCCTGAGGATCTATACCAACCATCCAGGCCACAGCGGTCACGTGTGCCCGCTGGCTTATTTTATAGTAAAAAAAAAGTAAACAAAATTTTCTTTACATATTTTAGATTTCTTAACATGTAAGAATACCTATTGAATACAAATTTCATGTTGGTCCATGGAGAAAGTTTCAAGTTTTCATCATGGCGCTCAACCTGTTAATTACATTATTTTTACAACCTTCAAATGCTTGTAGTAATTCTTCAGTCCTTAGACTAGGAAAGAGGGGACTCGTAATACCCGACCTACGCCGTGAATACCGAATGTGTCGCTTTTTCGTTCGGCAGCCATTAAAAAAGTGGCAAACAATACAAGTGCCACCTTTAGCGATTTTACGTTATTTGCTTTATTTCTGAATGTAACGTCATCGTTTTCTGACGTCGTTAGAATAATTAATTGTAGTGCTTTTAACTGCAGCAGTCGCAATGAAAAGAACAGGGAATTACGTTCCAGATGTAAATTAATTCTCATGACTTACTTACATTGTTTCTTGTCAGACTAAAAATTAGTGTTTGAGTCATTATTTTAGCAGATCATTGCACTTTATAAGTAGTTGTTTTCACAAAGTTAATGTTGTTCAATTCTCACAGTTATAGTTAAACACTTTTATTCATGATTTGTTGTGAAAACATAATCGTGCAGCAAGTGTAGGTATTAAAATGCATAGGTGGCACGTATACTTATATGTAAGGTACGCGATAAATTTATTTACAATTTTTTTTAATGTATTAACAAAGTTGTAACAAGTATTTAATTCAAACATCTGTTTAGCAAACGCTTTAGTAAACACCTATGGCAGCATTTTAATAACTAGGTGGTATGGCATCTGCTACCGTTAGTTGTTTTAACATACGTAGTAATAATTAATACAGATGGTAAATCAAAGATGCATTGTTAGTAAACGCATTGTAATTTTCAGATTCACGGCTGATCCGCTGATCTTCAACGTAGAAGCATTAGTAGTAGCACGTGGATGATAAATGTCTGAAGTATTGAACACCATCCGTTCATTTACGAACGTTTTGAATTGAATTATTATTAAAATATATCATCAAATATACAACATTGTTTAATTGTTAAACAAAAAAGACAAATACGGATATTTCTTGATTACGCAAGTGTTCTAAGGACAGTTCTTGTTTATTTTTCTGGGTGACGCCACTGGTCATATGTAATTCGTGTCAATTTGCTTCACATACGTACGCGGTATTACGAGTCCCCTCTCTTTCCTAGTCTAAGCTTCAGTCCAATTAATTTTGCTGTTTTTATTTTTTTTATGGAAATCAATTGGTTTAATGGCGCTTGGTAAGTTGCTGCCGAACGGAGAAATGGTCTATAGAAATTTATCATTCCAAGAAATCTTCTTAACGATTTTTAAGTCTCCGGCGGTTTTAAATGTTTTATAACATTAATGCGATCAAGAATAGGTTGTATACCATCGAGTGTTATATGATCACTGTTGTGCATTATTTAGATGAAATTATATAGATAATTCATCTAGATAATTTTTGATCATCTTTTTCCTTATCTAGATAAAAGTATTGAACATTATTTAGATGATTATCTTAGATGATCTTTCAGTTATCTATCATGAAATGATCTAGATGATTTTTTAAAAGTAACATAAATTTTTTGTTTAGATTTGTTGTTTTGTAATTTTTATATTTACAAACATAATATTGTTTGTAATGTCTGTGGTAATGTAATACGGTCAAGATGGCTAAAACCTGATAAATAATCGCCGTAGATGCTTCGCATTTTTGCAGCTCTTCTGTTGACAAAAACTAGACTCACATGACTTTGAGTGTAAATACATGCAATACGAGATATAAACAAAAACACAACAAAAAAAAAGAAAAAGCAATAATTCAGGGAGTGTGATTAACGGCTGTGAGCGATAATTTTTTTATCTTTTAGTTTCAAACTGACGTAGATATCAAAGCCAGATTTTTCCTAACTGTTACAAAGGAAAACTAATTAAGTTTACTAGACACTTCTCCATTTGTGAAAAAGTTATTGATTAAACATATCAATTTCGGCGCTAATTGAAAGACTTTATAGTCCTGATTCCTGATAGTGTAAGTTTTGCTTAGCAATGAAAATTTTGAAAGGACCATATTGTATCAAGAAATTTGTTTTATATTTTACAATAGTAGGTCATTATATCAATAAAATTTCTGTCATGTTTTTTTTCGATTTTTATTTTTTTTTCAATCTGTCTTTCAGTTTTTTAATTAGTAATTGGTATTAATGATTATGATAATAAAATGGTAACAATTAATTATTACTTGTTTGTACCCATTTGATAGAATCATCTATCGTATTATCTACGTAAATTATAGATTATCTTATCTATTATCTAGATAAATTCTTCAACTTTTATCTAAATCGTTATCTAGATACAAAAATTGAAAATTATCTATTATCTCATCTAGATAAAAATTTAATTATCTATGCACAACACTGTATATGATATCCAAGAAAATCGATTTGTGTTGAGCCAAATATACATTTAGATACATTTATAATGATAGAGAATTCGTTTAAACGTTAAAGGACTTTTTCAAAATGAACCAAATGTTCCTCCATTGAATCCGATGCTATCAAAATATCGTCTAAGTAGCTGAAACAAAAGTTGAAATGACCAAGAATTTGATGTACGAATCTTTGAAAAGTCTGGGCCGCGTTGCATAACTAGAAATTCAAATAGACCGAAAGGTGTAATGATTGCCGTCTTCTCGATATCTTTTGGATCTACAGGAACAAGATTATATGCTCGAATGATGTATAGTTCTGTAAATATCTTTTTCTTGTCTAAAAAATAAGTAAAATCTCTTATGTGTGGTAAAGGATAGCGATCAGGAATTGTAATAGAATTTAGTTTTCTAAAATCTCCACAAGGTCTCCAATCATTATTCTTCTTTGGCACCATATGTAGTGGACTAGACCATGAACTTTTTGATGGTCGGCATATTCCCTGATCGAGCATGATTTGAAATTGTTGTTTAGCGATTTTTAACTTATCTGGTGCTAACCTTCGAGCTTTTGCAAACACAGGTGGTCCCTTAGTATTTATAGTATGTGTAACACCATGATTATTATCTTTACACAAATTAACAAACTGATTATTTGAAATTGGTTTGGTGATTTCTGGATATTTTGTTAACATTGTGTGAAAACATCAGAAACAATAATACTAACGATACTATTATTTTTTTGAACTTTTGAAATACTACCGGTTTAATAAATATCAGTTTCGGCTGTTAGTCTTTTATGTTTTAAATCAACTAATATTTTAAATTTTTTAAGAAGTCGGCACCAATAATTGCTTGATGAACATCGGCAATTACAAAAAGCCAAGAAAATTTTCGACGAAGACCTAATGTAACTGTTATCATTTTTGTCCCATATGTTGTAATTTGGAAACCGTTGGCCGCAAAACGAAGAGGTAAATGCTTTAGAATTAGAACTACGCCCACAGCGGCCATGTAGTACTTTCACTTCCACCATTACATCTTGTAGTAATGATGGAAGCAAGTAAGTAACATATAGGCTATATAAATAAACACGCCAACTGCCGAGACCTACAAACCGTGTATATGTATAACCTGCTGTGTGAAGAAACAAGATATTTAAAGTGCTACTACAGCCACAAGACGAGCGAACAAGATTTCCCCGGGCGCGATTAAACGTACCATGGGAAACAAATTTCGCTCAACTTGGGTAAATATGCGCCTACTTTCCAAGCTGAAGTTCCTGTTAACGAGTCCTTTATGCCGCAGATTGTTGAAGAACAAGACTCCACAGCATTTGCTGTGTAGATTCAAAGGATACTAATGGTGCCCTACTTTAAAACGGTACTCCCATATCAGTTGTAATTAATATGTGCACTACTACTAATACTACTAAGGTCCCTGAATCTAAAATAAAAAATGCTGCACATTTTCTAATGCTGTAGCGCGTCACTTTGACATCGCTGATTTTATTGCCCAGCAGACTTGAGCTTCTGTCGGCAATCTTAGAGCTGATCAACATTGCCAAAGGATTTTCGACAGCCATACAAATGACGCCAAAAGTGGTATAACCAGATATTCGTGTATGTAGTTGCAGAGATTGTTTGTCGTTCAACCTGATTGAGCGCAAATATTATGCCTGATTGTAAAATTTTAACTCTATTTAGACGACATAACTTGATTGGATCACAATTGATAATATTAAAAAATTACGCAATCCTTTTTTTGATTAATGTCAAAGTTCGAACTTGTTACTGTGTTTCTAGATAGGTAATATCAAAATTATGTTTTATGTCTACGGTCTACTCTTCATTTGAGATGTAACCTCCATGTGGTTTTTGCATTAGCCCAATTTACCCTAGTAGCACTACATTAAAAATGAAAGTACTGCATTTCATCAAAACGTCTCTCAATTAATCTTTCTCGCATTCAACGTGCAGCACTCGTGTTAGATCTAATAATGATATTATTCATCAGTTTCACCTTCCTGATTAAAGACGACAGCGAGTTCCATTCAAACAGAGATTCCAACCCAAGATATGTCCTTTTGGTAATACACGATTACAAAATAATTTCAAACTCAAATAGACTATAATTTTTAATTAATGTTAAGATTTGGTGTTTCTTGTGGTTGCGTAAGCGACGCGAATAGTATCGTAGTTTTATATTTCCAGAACGGAAATATTTAAACCGCCCCTCCCGTGTAATAACAGTATTAGATATATTTCATGTTATCCCTTTATTTTGTCGAAAACTTCTTTTTCTTCTTCCCTTTTAATTTGTTTTATTGTAAACTACATACAATAAGGGCAAACAAAGAACAACCTAACAATCTAACCGAATAATGTACGGTAACTGAACGCTTGTAACTGTTAGAAACGACAAACGTTATCGACAAAAATATTCAGCACAATTTAAAATAAAACAGACCTAAAAAAATATAATTAAATAATAGTAAATATTTTCGACGCATAACATTAATTACAGTTTATGATTAAAAACAATAATTATTAGTTAACTTTCATAATACTCTAATAAATAAGGAACAATATAATCCCGTACATCAATTCCATTTTTAAGTAGAAAATCATTAACGTACAAAGTATTTACACAGTAAACTCCTTGTTGTGCTAATGGTATATAATCTGAAAAATTGCTCACATACTTCAGATCCAATAAACAGTGTGTTGCATGTATTGTCTTGGTAAATGGAGGACTGCAAAACAATAATAAATAAAACAGAAACGAAGCATACATTACATACCTTTCATCTATAACCATGCCACCACCAGCCTGCAGAACTCGAATAAAAAGATCTCGTCTGTTAGCTACTACTATTAATCTCATATCGTGAAATGCTCCATAACCCCTGCGAGTCACTTCTTTTCTCCAAAAATGTACATACTTCAGTTGATTATCATTTTCCTTTTCGCTTTTCATATAAATATTATCGTTTGATTTAGGATTACCAAATTCAAATAGTTCTTCCTATACACGAAACAATAAACACATTTATAAAATTTTGAGAAATACGTACATCAACGAATTTTCCTTGCAAAGCACATTGTTCAACATAGGATTCGTGTAAAATCCATTTTCCAGCACTCAAGCTTGCAAGAATTTTCTCATTTCGATTCGGTTTCGAACAAATTAGATGCGTGCTGGCGGGATCAAAATTTGGCGAGTTTGAAACAGTAGCTCCCAACTTTTCTAATTCGGATATATACACGCCACGCTTCTCTTGATCAACCCCAGAAAACATAAATACTCGCTTCTAAGTAAAAAAATACGTTTATTAGAACTGCATCCACAACAATGCATTAAGTGAAGCAATATCGACTTTTCATTTGGAAATATCTCTAAGGTAGGTCTTTGGTAACACATTAAGAAAGTATGAGTGCCAATTATTGTAATGTTTACTAGTGATGTGTAATTCCTGAACGAACTAGTTCAATTGTACTGGTCTTTTCAGTGAACTAAATGTACTAGTTCTCTATTATAAAGTGAACTACTAGTACTTTAGTACATTTGTTCATTGCATATCCTTGTATTAGTCTTTACGTAATTTTGATAACGTCAATACTTTTCTCTTCTAGACTGCATTAACTACAAGGTCTTTTCCCACAGTATGTCGATTAATTATTACGTTTTTGATATTCATTACTTTGATGACGATGATTATTGTATTCAATCGGAACAAAATACCAGTTAAATGCAAATCTGCACCACAAACTCTGCACCCCTCGGTGTGCTAGTTCAGTTTCTACAACGAGACCTGGTGCACTAGTTCATAAAAAAGAACTAGAATTCCCATCACTAATGTTTACTACTTTTAATTAATCAATGGGGCCGCTCTTGCCCCAGGTAAAAAGTATGGCGGGGCTAGTGCGTTAGTAGGGGGCACTTATCGCAGTCTATTTGTTTGTTAGTATGTTTATTAATAACATAATATAATAAAATAATAGCATAACCGTTATAGACATCACCAAAATGTGTGCAATTATATAAGAAAAAAAGCAAGAGTCAAAACCTATACTCAAGAAATACTTCAGCAAGTCGTTCAATAGATAAAAGCAGGAATGATCACTCTAAAAGCAGTAAGCAGGATGCACAATATTGCAAACCAAATCGCAGCGAAGCTTTGTACAGCAGAAAAATGTGGTTTTGAACTCTCGCGAACTGAGGTTTTACATCTTGTGAGTGAATTTATAGCAACAAATAAAATAAAAACGCAGTTTCAGAACGTACGGCCTAGTAAAGATTGGTTTATTAGATTTAGAAAACGACATGGCCTTTCCATAAAGAAACAACAAAGCGTAGAAGTATGGAACGCCGTTTTACTTTTTATTGACCGTTTTTATACGTAACTTATAAAATAACTTCTTGTGCATATTAAAAATGTTTGTTACAATTTAAATTTTGATTTGAAAAACTTTAGGGTAGTATATTGTAAGTTGATTTAAAATGTTACTTGAATAAAAATAAATGTTAAAATTGAAGTAAGTAACATTATAAACCCTCGAATTTTCACGAATAAATTAAAATGTTAGAATAACTTTTAGCAACTAACATTTTAAATAATAGAATTAAAATGTTAGTTGATAATTTTAATTGGTCGCTTCAATCGGTGGCGTCATTTAGAACTAAAATGTGCATGTATTTCCTTATACTGAAATAGTTTCAAAAGCTACCACCGATCACAGCGACGAATTAAAATTATCAACTAACATTTTAATTCTAGCATTTGAAATGTAAGCTGTCAAAAAATAGTCTAGCATTTATATTCATTCATAAAAATTAATTGATTTCTAATGTTACTTCATTTATTTTCAACGTATATTTTTATTCAAGTAACATTTTAAATCAACTAACAGTTAAAAACACCAAGTTTTTCAAACCAACATTTTAAATGTGGTAAAAATCAATAACATACCTTTCAATTAAGTCTTTTAGTTACTTTATTGTTTTACTATTGAATACTAAATTTGTTTTGCTACAATTTTAAACAAACTTCAGTTTTTATTAAGTTTATTTTCATGTTTGTCTACTTATTTTAATACAATAAAACTGTTTGTTAAACAAATTTAACACATTTAAATTGTTAACTGAAACGTATTTAGTAATGCAACACATTTTGCTCAAAATTTTCTAACAGTCATATTAAACACATTAATTTAAACTGAGAAATAAAGTATATGAACAAACATTTTATTTCATGTAACACTTTTTATTAAACACACAAAAATAACAATCATTTAAATTGGAGAATTAAAATGTATGTCGAATTAAAATGTTACATGAATTAATATGTTTGTTGATAATTTTAATTCTTCAATTTTAAATCAAGAATTATTTTTTCCAACAAACATATTAATTCTGAATTAAAATGTTTGTTGATAATTTTAATTCTTCAATTTTAAATCAAGAATAAAACTACCAACAAACATATTAATTCTGAATTAAAATGTTTGTTGATAATTTTAATTCCTCAATTTTAATTGGCGCTGTAAGTTGTGAGTACTTTAACCAAACTATAGTGCAAGTTTACTACTGGTTAGAGTACTCACAACCTCCGCAATCTACAGCGCCAATTAAAATTGAAGAATTAAAATTATCAACAAACATTTTAATTCAGGATTAATGTTTGTTGGAAAAAATAATTCTTGATTTAAAATTGAAGAATTAAAATTATCAACAAACATTTTAATTCAGAAATAATATGTTTGTTAGTAATTTTGTTCTTGATTTAAAATTGAAGAATTAAAATTATCAACAAACATTTTAATTCATGTAACATTTTAATTCGACATGCATTTTAATTCTACAATTTAAATGATTCTTATTTTTTGTTTGTTATATAAAAAGTGTTACATGAATTAAAATGTTTGTTCATATACTTTTTTTCTCAGTTTAAATTAAAGTTTTTAATATGATTGTTAGAAATTTTGAGCAAATTGTATTGCATCAATAAATACGTTTTCATTTAACAATTTAAATGTGTTAAGTTTGTTCAACAAACCATTTAAATGTACTAAAATAAATAGACAAACATAAAAATAAACTTAATAAAAATTGAAGTTTGTTTGAATGCAACGGAATTAAATTTAGTAATAAAAAGCAAAACGGCGTTCCATATAGAAGTGTTTAGAAAAAAAATTATGATTCCATTTATAATTCACGATTATTTCTGCTTACTGAAAACTAATTTGGATACTTTGGACCTTTACAATAAACCAGACCAAGTCTTCAATTTAGACGGGTCCAGCTTCTGTGCCGACCCATCAATAACCAAGATGGTTGAAAAAATTGGCCTGCCATCAACTAGAACTGTTAGTGGACCCAGTTGAGAGAACACCACAGCATTAATGACATGCAATGCACCGGGAACAAAATTGCCGCCATTAACTGTCTTCAAAGGGAAAAGTGTATGGAATGAGTGGGTGGCACAAGAGGGCACTGATTTTCCTGGAACATCGTATGCTGTTACT
Source organism: Aquatica leii (assembly GCA_035610365.1). Classification (NCBI taxonomy): domain Eukaryota; kingdom Metazoa; phylum Arthropoda; class Insecta; order Coleoptera; family Lampyridae; genus Aquatica; species Aquatica leii. Next base: position 73,965,843 of record CM069433.1, read on the forward strand.
AAAAGAGAATGAACGGAGGCCGATGTTTTTGCTAATTATTTCAAAAGAACTTTTATACTAAACCTCGAAACAGAAAGACCAATTCTTTTAATTTATGATCGACATGCGACTCATATTACAATAGAAGTGGTCCAAATGGCAATGGAAGAATCACCATATAGAAACTTCCACCTCACTGAGTTCATTTGCTTCAGCCAAAAATTCCAAAAATTTTTTTCTCAACTAATAGGTCAACTGTGGTCTGAGGCCAATTCAGAAATAATAAAAAATGGCTTTAAAAAGGGAGGTATTTTGCCGTGTAAAGATAAAGTTATCTCGGAAGAGAATTACGGCATCATCGCTTGAGAGATGGAGAAATCATCAACGAAAATCTCCTCAAAGTGAACCCGACGAACAAAACCCTTCTGAACAGTCTGATCCTAAACTGCAACATCAAAATGACCTTCCTGAACAAATATTTCCCAGCCAAAGTGAAACATGTGTACAATCGACAGATACTGAACTTGACTCTCAACCTTCCACAAGTCAAGCAGTCCCAGAAACAATTGTTTCATTTGAAGAAACCTTTTTGAAAACTATAAACCAAGCGATATGGAAACTGTGTTAGCACAAAACCAAAACGAAATGTTTGCAATGGTGCAGAAATTGTTACCACCAATGATGTGTTACCACGAAGGCAAGGAAATTATTAAAAAAACATCTAATGAATATGAAGAAGAGGTATTAACTGAAAGTGAAGAAGAAGTAAGCACAAACTTTGCAGAAGAATTTGAGGAGATGGAGCAAGATTTGGAAAGTGTAACTAAGCAAAAAAAAATTACGTGAGCCACGTGGTCAGTGTTTTAGATGGCAGTTTCACCGTTAAGTTTGCAAGAAGAAATTCTTTTTGCAGAAAGAAATCTGTATTTTCCTTCCCGATTGTTGAAGATTGTTCAGTAGTTTTTAATACAGATATTGTGTCAGTACTGCCTGTTCCAACCATAGGCCGTAGAGGCGAAATAGCCTTTGAAATATCTTTTGATAACTACAATTTCATAGTTATTATACTATGTAGTTATTTTGAGGTAATAAACATTGTTTTCGTCGAATGAAGAAAGTTCGCAAAAACTTATTTTTATTGTATTTACAAAATAAGTTCATAACTTTTAGATGAATCGAAATGATTTCCTGTTAAAAGCAGCAAATGAGTGAAAATTCCTAGTCCTATTATGTCTTGTAATCAGCCTGCGACAACCAAAGTAATCTATCAATGGCTTTGCATATACATTAAAGACTATATATAATCCTTTTCTAGATTTGTGAATCATTTACATTAAAAGTAAAATTTTTAAGGTCTTCCAAGACTACTATTCAAATTTGGGGGTACACTTACCCCACCTTACCTTATCTAATACAAGTTTTTTCAATAATGGAATGGATTCGCCTTAATTTAGTTTTTTTTGTACCCACATATTGCAGAATACATACATCAACCAATTAAAAACCATATGAATCACTTTGCTTCCATAAAAAGCAAATCAATATCACATCGCTTGTCAGGAAAGATTTAGAAAATATTATAGATACAACAATAAAGAAAATAAAGAAAGTTGAATGTGAAGTTTTACCTCATAATCCGAATGGTCGCCAGATTAGTTTTTTTAGTAGATATCAACCACTACAAATAAAAATTAAAAAGTTGTTTAAGTCGAATAAGGAAAATATAGGTACACATAAAAATTTAAACATGAGAATATAAAAACCACGTAAAAAAGTGTATAAATTTGAAATAAATTACCATTTCTTGTTCTTCTTCTTCTTCAATGCATTCGTCCCACCCGACGGTATTAGGTTGAGAATCCTTAAGTTCAGTAACTGAAACAAATGTACTTTTTTAAAATTATATTTACAAAATAGCTCACAAATGTGTTGGCGAAAACTTTACAGTAATAGTCCGTACCTGCTAATCAAGAATGCTCATTACTATATGCATAAAGTAAAAATAAGAATTATGTGACAATAAAGTTTATAGTATTATTAAATAACAGAAGCATTTTTTATGGTTCATTGAAAAATATCACTGTATTTCTAAAAATATTGTAAATACCGATGTTATATGAATGAGTAAAAAAAATCGTTTTCTGCTTAGAAAAAAAGCAAAAAGCCTCTTTACGATTTAGTTTATGGTTGACAAATACGGCGGATTGTAAATTTATCCTATATGCTGATTTCTAGCACTATCTTCTGTTAGTTTTTAATTTTTAATCGTTTCAAAATACATATGAAATATGGTTGCGGTGCATATAAACGAAAATGAGAGAGAAAGTAATAATCGAGTAACCGGAAGAACGGCGTCAATATAAATATTAATTCAATGATTATTAACAAAATTGTAGTTACAATTATTCAATTACTGCCAATGACAGTTTGTGTATTTTGTGGCCGGAAGGTATTGTATCTAAAAATGTTTTACTAGTGTGCGCCTGATGCATTGTAAATAATTGTACATTTTCTTGTTCTTGGTTTTCTTGTGCTGGATTTTATTCGTTTGTTAAATTTAATTTTTGTTTCTTTGCTTTTGTCGACTGGTTAAAGTGCAGAAGTTAGTGGTAGAGAAAAATCGATAGCACTGTCGATAGTTAAAACTATCGTCACTATCGATAATTTGAAGTTTACTATAGTGAGCGATAGTGGTAAAAATACTGAAAAACCAACAATTTTCTCAAAAGTTTATAATAAAATACGTATTAGAGTAAACTGTGTTTAAAGCTTGCGCTATTTGGACATTACAAAAACCTAGCGTGACGTAGGTTGGTTTTTTGTTGCTTTTGACGCACAACAGAAATGTGCTAAACGGTTTCTATATGTGACTATGTACATCTTCAACCAAAGACGTTGACATGTTATTTCTCCACTAAAATAAATGGATCATGTAGGATCTGGTAGGTTAACTTAAAATTTAAATTATGTTCAACTTCTTAACAAAATTAAAAGAATTGTTTTAAATAAAGAGTTTTCTTTGTTGCTTAGTATTAATTCCCGATAAAGAACAAAAAACGTAAACAATGGCTTTAAAAAGTTTGTTAACTTGAAATTTTGATGCTATCGATAACTATAGATGGTGTCGGCTATCGATATTTCTGCACCGCTATCAGAAGCTTCCAACATGATACATACGTGAGGTTTTTTTATTTGTAACGCTACAGTAAACATATCCGTAGTTTTCGATTTATTTACTCAAATGCAGCCTATACATATATAAATTTATCAACAATACTTTTTTTCTTCAAAATACTCAGCTTTTAGGTATTTAGTACCCAGACCTCGGGTAAATAGCAAGGTTAGTACCCAAAAAATATTTAGCTACCTACTGAGTATTTACCCATCCAACATCACTACAGCATGTAACTATCCGAAAGGCAATTGTTTTCAAGATATCTTATTTTATTGACAAAAGTATGTTATGAAAACAATTGCGAATCATGAGAAACAAATATTGAATGGTTTATTGTAAGTCAGCAAAAGTGTTTTTAATTTTTCTACTGGAGTCACTGCTCAATATGATTTTTTATTGTACTTAATAGCAGAGTAATGGCGAATCTCACTAATAGATAAATAGTTGCCAAGATTTATTAGACTGCTAAACAAAAGTTTGTACACTTGTATATTTATTACATGTGGAGTACGCAAACACATTACGACTGACTATTGTTAAGCAAACTTAGTTGTCCGTTTCCGTCCCGCATGCGCACAACAGTTTTCAGCTTGTAATTCATTTTTCAATACTCCCACTAATTACAAGCTTAAAACCTAACAAAAATAATTTCTAAAACTAGTATTTGAACATTTTATCATACATCCTAATATCTGCAAATTCATTCAATCGCATTCTGAACTTAGATTTCAAATTATCAAATTGATTTTTACCGATTGGCTTTGTAGTTAAATCAGCTAATTGTTCTTCAGAAGGCACAAATAACTTTAATTTCACCTTTTTCGCACAAAATGATACTTCATGTCTATGTCATGTCCATATGCCACGTTCTTTTATGTTGTTCAGGAGTTTTCACTAATTGTATTCTGCTGTGATTGTCGATACATATAGCTGTCGATCCAACCTCCAGGTCTTCTAGATTGTGTAGAAGATTATTTACACGGCCTCACGTGTTACATTAGAAACTACTACGTACTCGGCTTCCGTTGTCGATAGCGAAACAGTTTGCTGTCACGATTGCAAGAAACATTAAAGGTCCCACTGCTTCTCGATACGGAATTTCATTTCATTGTTCATTTCGTCATTTCGATTTCGTCAAGGTTGTATTCGCGTCAGCTGGGACCATTGCTAACTTCGCTTCACTCATTCAGACCTTTCTTATTATTTGTTGTATGTAATTAGGTTGATGAATAAAAATAGTTCATTTTTCTCGATTTCGTACAATTTGTAGACAAACGAAATAATTCGGAGATGCACGTAATGTAACCTCAAATCTATTTTTCAGTTTTTTTTAAATTTCTTGAATCAATTCTTCGTTCTTACTCACTATCAAACCGTCGTCTAGGAAGCTAACCATGATGACTTTGTTTATTAAACTTTCCCATGTAAACACATTTATCCACACTACATTGTTTAAAATTTAAACTGGTTAAAAAATTGCTTAACTTTTAATTCCAGCACCTTGGTACCTGTTTCAAGTAATACATTATTTTTTTTTAATTTACACACTACACCAGGTTCAATATGCGTTCCCACTGATTGAATTGTATAAATGTCTTCTTTTAATTCTCCATTTTTTATGTCAAACTGCGTAATTTCAAGATTATATTTTGCTGCTATGGCAGGTAAAATTCTTATTGTATCATAACGTGTCGTTTGCGATAACGTTTCGTCGTAATATATTCCTTTTATTTGCGAGAATCCTCTAGCACATAACCTTGCTTAATAACGTTATATTTTTCCATTTCCATTTTTCTAAATTTTACTCTTTATAGCTTCTTCATAACTTTGAAAAATATCGACACAATTTGCTTCGTAATGCTCGTATTTTCTTATAGCACGCAAATTTTCACGACATCGTAAATTGTAAGAATTTCCTTCAAAGGCTGATGATTGAGACGAGATGAGACAATTTTATTTTCTTGTATGTTTACTTTTACGATATTGATTCTCTACTAACCATTTGTGCAGATGACGCCCAAAGTGTTTAGAATTGAAGAAAAACTAACTGAAAATTTGAATATAAAAGCAATGTTAAAAGCGTAATAAATAAACACGCATATATTGAATCAGAAATAAAAGCTCTTAAAAAAGTTTAAACAATAATGAAGTAATAGAACAAAAAAAATCTGTTTTAAGACAGGAGTTACAACACAAAATATGTTAGTCGCCGATGGAACACACCAAAATCTTATAAAAAGTTTCTTCAATTAAACCTTTATCGCGACTATTTGCTTAGTTACAAAGTGATTGTCTATCTGTATGACGTTCATTTGTTTTAGAAAATACGTACAATATTTTAACAAAAAATCTGTCTTTTACGATCAGTGCTAAACGCAAAACAGCGAAGTAGTAAAACATACAATAATTGTTTTACTTTGACACAAACGAACCGATTTAGTTATCAAGTAAATATTTAACATCAAGAATTTCAAAATAGGGTAAATATGAACTGCATCGGCAAAGTTTCCTCCAAATGATAATCTTTTATTTTAAATTTTCAGCTTGAGTAATAATCAAATCATTTTTTTTTACATAAACAAAAACCAACTATTTCAAAATTAGTCGCTCAAAAATTCATTATTCTGCAAAAACTCGCGTTGATTTAACATAAAACTAAAGCTCTATTATTTAAAACGTTACAATTCTGAAAGGTTCTTTGTTTTGCTATCAATAATGGAAACACGTGAAAACTGAATGTCTATCGAAGAAAATAAGAATTTTCTCCAAGTGTAAATTTCTATGGTTGATTTTTCGGAAATTCTAGTTGCCTAGTAGTTATGCGAATTAGACATTTCAAAAATTATAATTTCGACTTAGATCTTGCGGGTAAAGTTGTCGAACCGCCAGATTAAATGTCAATGTTCGTATCTTCAAAGTATTTTGTATTGATGTGCATATGTATAAAATAGTTCCGCTGAACGAATTAGTAAATCAGGATATCCCTAAAAATACGCCAAATCATTGATTTCATTGCCTGCATTCAATGTGACAAGCTTCGGCAAGATGCTACGTTCTGTTTTATTAGTGGTGTTAATTGCGAAAATGTTTCACAAAATACTATAAGTGCTCATCACTTTTTCGCACTCGCCCTAAACACAAATTAGACCTAAGATGTTTAAGTTTGAAGTAATTTGCAGTTCTAAACATGCCAATATTTATAAAATTAAAACAAATACTTGCAAAATTCACTACGCACTTCATTGTTGAATGTTGAATAAATAAAAACATATTTAAATTTAGATAAACTGGTTACGTATTCCCATTAGACAATTAACACTAGCGATAATGCACAAGAAAATTTTACATGAGTTTTAATGCAAATTCAAAAATTTTGTAATATTACACGCAGAAATCACTAAATCCGATGGTGATAGTAGCTGCAATTAAATCTACAGAGCGCCGAAGCAAACAAAGTCCGCGGAAAATATGTCAACTAACTTTAAAAATTGAAAGCGGTAAATGTTTCAACCAATCACAATTAGAAAGTACCGTCCGCTTGAAAAATTAAATTACAATCAAAATTCCTTGATTGCCTCGTGTATGTTTACATCTTTACCTGCTGTTTTACTTAAAAATTCGTCGTTATTCAACTAGTCTTTATAAAGACTCTTTTAAATGCCATTATTTGTGAACAAGGTATGTGTATTTATAATTTTTATTTTAAGTATAACCCAATTTTTTGTAGCATAACCTCGACATCAGTTATTACTTTGTATTCATTATTTAAAGATCTGTATTTAATTCCAGTATTTATTCTACAAACAATAACTAATTTCTATGGAGATTTTAACATTACTTACTTTCTGTATTGTTTCAGCTGTTATTTACCAACATGGAATCTAAGTCGAAGAAAACCATTCATTCCGAAGCCAGTACATTATTGTGCATGCAGGTGGATCATATGGATTTGTTAATAATGGCCTTTTAATCTTTAAATCTAAAACTAAGTCCGGTGATTATCACGACGACATGAACCATACCAACTTTATGCAGTGGATGGAAAAACAATTAATTCCAAACTTGCCTCCTAATGGTATTGTTGTCATGGATAATGCGCCTTATCACAGCGTACAAATTAATAAACCTCCAACACAAGCAGAATGTAAGGAAAGCATTCGACAATGGCTCGAAAATAATGGAGTAACAACAACAAATGAAATGCGTAAAGCAGAACTAATAATGTTAGTGAAGCAAATTAGTTATACGAAGACATATTACGTAGACGAACTTCTTAAAAAACACGGGCATACAGTGTTACATCTGCCACCGTACCACTGCGACCTAAATCCAATCGAGTTGATATGGAGTTTAGTGAAACATAAGATCGCTATGAATAATGTTACACAGAGTGGTTTAGAGATCGAAGCCTTAGTGAGAAAGGCATCTTCTGATGTAACTGCATCGGACTGGGACAAACATTGTCGACATGTAAATCACTTGGAGCAAGAAATGTGGCAACGTGATGGATTGCTGGATGTAACGGTGGAAAACCTGTCGTTTATGGTGAACACAGGATCATCCGACGATGAAAATAAGTAATAAGTAATTTTTAGAATAACTTTTAGAAATATGTAATATTTTGTAATGCCATACTTCATCTTTTAGAAAAGTAAATGTGTAATTACAATTTATTTTAATAATCATAAAGTCATCAAGTGTTTATCTGAAATAACCTCAAACTTCAACAAGCTCTAATGATTATTTACACAAGTAACCTATGAATAATTTGAATTTCCCGCCAAAATACTTTTTAATTTGAGTGTACCTTTAAGATTAGAGTGACACCAGCCACGCCTCTCCAGGGACTTTGTTTATTCAGCTCAACTGTACATTCAAAATATTGAAACAAATTACCTGCAGGCGGTAAAAGACTGCTTCTCCTACTATCTGACCTATTACCTCCACTAGCAGTTAACATTTCTTGCAATTGCTTTAACTGATTATTTACTAAATTATCGGAACTGTTCTGAAACTAAAATTTAAGAATATTTGTAAATATGATCACATACAACTAACTATTTTGGTACTCGGTGGAGTGGAAATACGTTCAAGACTTTCGCCGCTTTTAGAAACATCGTTTTCAACGGTTAAGTCAAAATTTGGCAGATCAGGAACATTGTCATCTTTAGGTAGACCAACGTTATCCCAAAATTTGCGTTTAAGTTCTGATAGAGGCTGTAGTAATGAGTAATTTATTAATTAATTATAATACTACATAGAAATACGCTTACCGTACTATTCCTCCTCGGTTTATAATCGGGAAACGTATTTAAAAATCTACACATTTGTTTTTTAAAGCTTGGCGAAGGAGTTGGATTAATAAACGTTTTAAGTGGAGTATCGGGCGTGTTAACGTGATCCCATTCGGAAGGTTTTTGAAGACTTTGTCCTGGTGTTCCAAGTAACTTTTTTATCCTAGCTGCAGCAATAATTTTTTGAACTGGTGTAATTTGACTAGCAGTAGCTCTATTCCATGTTCTTGTCGGTGTTTGATCTATCAAGTTATAGTTACTTAATATATTCTATCTAATTAATTTCAGTTACCTTCAGTATCGCTAGAATCTTTATGAGGTGGTGTGTTACTAAACTGATTTATTGGTACTTTTATTGTAGGTTCCTTTTGCTCCTCAACTGCTTCAGGTGGATTTGGATTAATAACTTTGCTTGATGTTACAGGTATTTTACGATTACTTGTATTGAAAACACTAGCGTTCGTTAGAGCTGATGCAGACCTCATAGAAGCTACAGTAGTTTAATATATAAAATTAATTACCTAATAAATTATTGAAAAATACTTACGTTTTGATTCACCAACTAGAAATGATGTTTCTGGTGCGTACTTTGAAACGTGGGCGCATTCCAACAACCAATCTTTATTGACTACAGGTAGGCCCCATTTAATAGCAGCTAAATACTTTTTACCACTTGCTTCTGGAGTCACCAAATGTGTGCAAGCTTTTAAGTTATTAGTCTCAATTCTTGACAATAAGTCTTGGTACACACCTCCCAGTAGCACAATTAGACTTTTTAAAAAGGTTCGTTCGTAATTATTGTAAATACTTATAGTTAATATACACCCTTTTAATGGTTCGGCCTTTTCATCCACAGATATAGGTTGATGAAAATATTCGACGGGGCGTAATTCATTTTCGTGCCAGCATTCAGTTATCCACAAATCATTTACTACACAAGTTGCAGTACGTTTTAAAATTGAACTAAATGTAGGAACTACAGCGTAATCGCAAACGCCCTTGTATGTTTTTGGAACAACAGTTCCAGACATTTCTTCAATAGCAAGTTTTACCCGGTTTCTTTCTTCTTGTATAAAACCATCTATCAAAAACTTTAAACCTTCAAATATAGGTTCTCGAAGTTGACTGCTATCATCGTCTATTGCTGATGACAAAGACAGATCCTTTTCTGATCGTACAGACACTTTAGATCTCGCTTTATCTACACTTAATTCTTCATTTTGTTTAGTGTTAAAATTCGTATTTTCGGATAGTAACTTAGCTAGTGTGTCCTCTTTATCTATAACAATGAGAATAATTAAAAATAATTGTTAAATTAATAATTCAGTGTTAAATATGTCAATTCTATGAAATGTTTGATATTCTAATTTCAAAAATTATGAAAAACTCCATAAATTTTGAACTTATTACTCTTTAATAGTTTTTTTTGTTTCGTTATTATATTATTGATGTTATCCAATGAGGATTAGGTATGAGCCAGTATGTTGCGTAAACTGACCAATGTAGTCTAGATATCAAAATTGTGTTGGCGCATATTGATAAGGTTTTTATTTAAAATATACATATTATAGTAAATTGTCATAAGTACTGTATATCACATAAATGGTTCTCTTCGAAAACAATTCTATTGGTTTACAATCCACGCTTTGTCATAAATGATAAAGAACATTTTTTAAAGGACACTAGTCCAAAAAAACCTAACTGTAGAATGTTCTTCATACGATGAAATAATTTCTATTCTTGTAATGGTTTTGTGCCTTGTTTCTGGATTACATGCCGGACGAAGATAATTTAATTCTTTCTGATATTTTTTGTCGAGGTAATTGTACCGCCACACTATTGCTTTTAGATTTTCAATTTGTTTCAAGTTAGTTATGTATTTCTTATCGTATACACGTGTTTATTTATTTAATAAATCCATATTGGTAAACACCGCATCTAAAGCGAACTCGAATAGTTTAATTAATAAGTAGCACATCACACTTGCAGTAGTTAAAAAAGTTGATGAAAATGAGCAACGTGTTCTTTGTCAGAGTTTGATGTAGTAGTCGATAAAAACAAAAAAATTCCAAATCATAACCTAAATTCTTTGACTGTTTTTTCGACTTCTATTCCCTAGCGGCTATGGGTGTATCTATATGATAACACGACATCGGCATTTTAGATTTACTAATTTTTTTATTACAGCGCTAACGGTACCAGTCGATGTTGAATTATGTATTATAAACTGGTTAATTTTATATAAACATTAAAACTACAATCATTTTTTCTTATAAAAAGTATTAAAATTTTATATAATTATCGCTAGTGACGTTGGGTACACTTTACATATTATAGATAATGTTTTTTAATTAATGTTATTTAAGAATACTACAAAACGCTTACCAGTAGTATTAGGTTGTAAATACTGTTGAATAATATCCATTTCTGCAGCTGGGTATGACGACGGTATTGAAACATCTTTATCCACAACGATTTCAGGTACAGCGTGCAGTAAATGTAGACTCTGTAAACGTCCAATTTAAGAAAATTTGCATTTGAAGTAACATCTTTAAAACCTTTTTACTAAGAGGAGAACTTGGTTCATTGCCGACATTGGAACTTTTACTAATGAGAAACCTTTCTTCATCTACCGGCGATTCTTCATTCAGACTAGCAAGCAACCAGTGTATGCTAACTATTGGACACGCTGACATAATATCCTTTGAACGTAAGTATTTCAATTCTACACAATTCTCATCGCCCACTAAAACGTGTGTAACTCTTTCCGAAACATCATTGTATCTAGTAGCACCACTCAAATTTAAAATTTTACACAATTTTTCCCGTTGTTCTGTACCAAAACCCACTAAGTAAACCTAAAATATAATAACCCTTGAATGCCAAAATCGTTTTTCTAAAATACTCACCCCGCAACCATCTAAAAACGCGCCGGCTTTTTTAACTTCCTTCAAGTTTATTTCATCAACTAACTCGTTGTGTTCATTAGAATTACCTGTAATATATAACATTGCTTAAAATTAAATTGATAATGACAGTGTGATTTTCGTTTCAGACTAAAATGTAGCTTGTTATTTTTTTGTCATCCAAGGTATGTGTGTGCCCACCTCGCCCCTGACGCCGTCGCTGAATGTAAAATTTTGTAATGCCATGAAAGTAGATTTTTTTTTAAGTTTCAATTAAATCAATCAATTAATTATTAATTTAGTAATCATTTGGATTAAAAACGAAGAAAATTATACTAAATTATAAAGATGTTTCTGATTTAAATTTAGTTTATTCTGATACATATACATATTGCAAAAAATAAACTTTTCTATCTTTTAGATTTAAATCTAGTATTGATAGGCAATCCAAATGAAATCATAGTTAATAAAAAATTGTTTTTGTTTAAAATTTTCTTTAGGGTTCCAAAGAAAGAAATACATCGTCATTTAATTTTGGGTTCAGTCTTGTCTGTATTAACGCACTTAAAAAAACATCATTTTTATGCATTAATATTTTTACCTGTGAAAATTTTTCTATTCAAGATATCTACGCGTTCAAGATGGTATTTCAAAGGTAAAAAATAGTAGTAACGGCTGTCCCATAACGTTAGGCTGTTAGTAGCGCCACGACTCTCTATTTGCCAGGTCGAAGAAGATTGCGGATTCTTTACTAAAAATGGAGTGGTGGACGGAAGAACATCGCGCGCTCTTGGTTTTATTTGAAAACGGGTTCTTGTGTAAACAAGAAGCTATCAGGTCACCCTCGGTCTGTCTGTCTTTTTTATACTACACCTTCCAACAAACAAACTCGCTGCCGCTGAAAATGATTGTCAGATGCTTCTAGAAAATGTAATTGTTAGGCTCTCGTCGTCCAACTGGTCGAGTCCACTCCATATAGTGCAAAAGTAAGACAAAAGCTAGCAGATATGTGAAGATTATAGAAAGTTAAATAGTATAAAGTAACCAAATCGCTGCCCGATTCCATACAACCAAGAACCCCGAAGAAAAGTACATATTCAACAAAATCAATTTAGTGAAGACGTTCCATCGGATTCCTGTTAGTCCAGACCACATCAGAACTGGTGTGGTCACCACACGACTTTCCTATAAGGAATGATGAAAGAATGTCTACATATTTCTTTAAGGTTATGTTTTCATAAAACCATTTTGAAGTGATATGTACACGTTTGTATTGACTTCCTAGCATGCTATATAATTTTTTTGAAATGTTTTTCCTCGATTTCATTAAGATATAACCGAAATATTGTAGGACACTCTTCGTAATAAAACCACAGTAATAAGTTTAACGCATTTAATTATTTCAAAAAAACGGCGGACTTAATCCGTGCTGTTCAACGGTTTTTTTTCTCTACCGGATGTCGAGATCGGTCGGCAAGTCAGTTCACTCGGTGTACTTTACTTCCGCGCGCTAATTTCTGGCGGTTAATTTAAATTTCAAATAAATCCACTACAATATGGCAAATTTAACTTATGTTGTCATATCAACTAACCCTTATATTTGTGCGCCTCGATACTGCTTCCCCTTTAGTAAATCAATAAAAAATATCGTCGCAGGCATGATTCGAACCGATATTATATTTATGAAATTAAATATCGAATAAACTGTTAATGTTAATGAAATTTTTTATTTGAATAAATTGTTAGGAAGATGTATCTGTATAGGAAACTGTACAATTAATTCGAATAATTTACATACGTACAGTCAATAAATTAAAAATCGAGACACTACCTGCATCCGAATACAAGTATTTAGTTGTTTAAATGGGGTTTAACCCTATCAATTACAGACCCCAAATAATTTCAGGTAAACTATTTATTGTCCATACTTTGCAATCTGCTAGTTGTTTTTACTAAAGAATGATTTCATCGTTTACGTTTGCAATGCACTGCTTTTGGCGGTTACATTTTTAAAGAAATTTAAATTTGGAAATGCATAATCAAATTGGTTAGTAGTTTAAGCTTGATTATTAAGATAAACAACTAAAAGACTAAAGTAGATTTAAGAAAAGCACAGCATTATTATTAACAGATATAATAATTAATAGATAATCCACAATTTTTTTAAAAGCAATTACTTCATTACATCAGCATATCATTGCTTAAATACCTACTAATGCTAAATCGTTGAAGACGAAACGGGTTATTGAATTGTTACGATCATTTTATTTGTTCTGATTGATTTTTTGTCATTCAATTTAGATCGAATAAATCAAATAGCAGAAAACAATTAGTTTCCCTATAAATTAGACAAATCGTTAAAATGTAAAGTAATCGTAATCAACAAAAAATCGTCTACCAATCTTTGTTTTCTTAAATGTAGCAAATTATTATATTCAATACGGTAATTTTTTACATACATTTTTAACTACAAGTGATCATGAATTAATATTTTTTTCTAAAAGTGCAAGGACACGCTTTTTCTGCAAATAAATATAGCACCAGTAAGTATTTAGGAAATAATATTCGCTAATTAGCTTTTTGTGTAAGAACTTCCTAAACACAAGAATCATATATATCATTAAATTTCTTTTTTAGTTATTTAAGTTAATTGTCAAATTTAATCAATAAACCAACAAAATTCCAAGATTAAAATAAATCCAACTATTTAGAAAACGTAACCAAAAGTATACAAAGGTCATTAAAATTAACAAAAGAATCGTGAAAATACCGGAAATGTATTTATTGTGATGATAATTATATATTGTATAAAAATTTCTTAACTCATGGTATTTGGGAATATTGATTTACATAAATCAACTAAAATTTAGTCTACTAGTTATGCACGTTTTCACACTCAATTATAATGTATAATAAATTCTAGAATTTCTTAAAATCGCAATCAAAACAATTTGTCTTTAAAAAAAATAGCATTACAAATTTACAATTAAGTAAGAAATCTTTTTTGATTATTATTTTGTCACACGGTAATCTTAAATTCTGACTGTGTTATAATACCTAAATGTTATGCAATAAACTGATACTCATATTCGTTAATGAAGCGTTTATTATACTAAAATATTGTATAACCATATAGAGCATAAAACTAATAACGATATAAACTTCTTTGTTTTGAATACATTCCTTTAACCGCTTGGGTATGGATGCTATCAAGTGATTTAACTATTCCACACCAATTGTCTCTCAAGCAATTTCAATCGCTCCAACTAATTCATTGCGATTTTTAGGTATGAAGATGGGACCTTGTTGTTCTTAAAGATATGCACCATGCACTTTGTTTGTTAGGGCAACACATTTAGGTTATTTTTTGTAACCAACGACGAACCATCGTGGATGCGTCTATAGGCACATTGCCTTGTAACAAAAAAAGTGTCAAAACCATTGTGTCAAATCAAGAAAATTAAGTTTATGATATATAACAGAAAACTTATTTGTTGAAATAGATAATTTCTGTCTGGATATACAATTTCGACAGACGGCTCTATAACATCCCGCAATATATTCAAATAACCGTGAGAATTTAGTCGACCATCGATGATCCAACAAATACCTGGACCTCTCGAGCTAATCCAACCCCACACATTAACAGAAAAGTAGCCACTACGTTTAGTTTCTCTAACATGATTGGCCTCATAACGATTCCTTCGAGACCGATACACTTTAACAGGGCCATCGTTAAAACTTTTAAAGGTTTTTTCATCGCTAAAAATGACATTATTCCAGAATTCCAATGGCTGGTTGACATATTGTCTGGCGAACTCTAAGCGGTTTCTTCGATTTTGCTCACTAAGTTTCTCTTTAGAGACAGCTGTAAATTTTTTAATTCCACTGTCTTTCAATCTTGCACAAGCTGTTACTGCACTTCCAGGAAATGCTGTTTGACGTATAGCATTTTTACAAGTGGAAAATGGATTTTCAATCACATACGCTCTTAATGCTTCATCTTGAGCTACAGTGGAAATTCTTTTTCTGTCACTACCTACCACTCTATCAATTGTATGTTCACGATGCCATTTAACACGCACACGTCCTACAGTAGCACGCGAAACATTTAACATACGCGCTATTTCGCGAACACTAACACCATTAGCCAACTCTCCACAATTCGAACCCTTACCTCAGTATTTATATGTATGTGCAAGCATTTCAAATAACGATCGAAACATTGAAATATATTAGGGTTATCATCGGTATTTATGGAAACTTGACTTCCCACTTCTACAATTATTTGCCAATATCTTATAATTAAACCTGTCAACTTTTTCCAATTCTTTTGTTATCCTTGCATACTTACTAAAATGAATGAGGTTATTTAAATCTTAGAATTTTTTTTGTTACACTAATGAGTTCGCCAGACAATATGTCAACCAGCCATTGGAATTCTAGAATAATGTCATTTTTAGCGATGAAAAAACATTTAAAAGTGTTAACGATGGTCCTGTTATAGTGTATTGATCCCGAGAAAATTGTTATGAGGCAAATCGTGTTAGGAAAACAAAACGTAGTGGCTACTTTTCTGTCAATGTGTGGGGTTGGTTTAGCTTGAGAGGTCCAGGAGTTTGTTGAATCATCGATGGTGGACTAAATTTTAAGGGCTATTTGAATATATTGCGGGATGTTATGGAGCCGTCTGTCGAAATTGTATGTCATGATAGAAATTATGTATTTCAACAAATAAGTTTTCTGTTATATATCATAAACTTAATTTTTCTTGATTTGACACAATGGTTTTGACACTTTTTTTGTTACAAGGGCAATGGTTCGTCGTTGGTTAGAAAAAATAACCTAAATGTGTTACCCTAACAAGCAAAGTGCATGGTGCATATCTTCGAGAACAACAAGGTCCCATCTTTATACCTAAAAATCGCAATAAATTAGTTAGAGCGATTAAAAATGCTTGGGAGACAATTGGTGTGGAATATTTAAATCACTTGATAGCATCCATACCCAAGCGGTTAAAGGAATGTATTCAAAACAAAGAAGTTTATATCGTTATTAGTTTTATGCTCCATATGGTTATACAATATTTTATTATAATAAACGCTTCATTAACGAATATGAGTATCAGTTGATTGCATAACATTTAGGTATTATAACACAGTCAGAATTTAAGCTTACCTTGTGACAAAATAATAATCAAAAAAGATTTCTTACTTAATTGTAAATTTGTAATGCTATTTTTTTGTTGTTTTGATTGCGATTTTAAGAAATTCTAGAATTTATTATACATTATAATTGAGTGTGAAAACGTGCATAACTAGTAGACTAAATTTTAGTTGATTTAAATCAATATTCCCAAATACCATGAGTTAAGAAATTTTTATACAATATATAATTATCATCACAATAAATACATTTCCGGTATTTTCCGATTCTTTTGTTACTTTTAATGACCTTTGTATACTTTTTGTTATGTTTTCTAAATAGTTGGATTTATTTTAATCTTGGAATTTTGTTGGTTTATAAATTAAATTTGACAATTAACTTAAATAACTAAAAAAGAAATTTAATGATATATAATGATTCTTGTGTTTAAGAAATTTTTACACAAAGCTAATTAGCGAATATCATTTCCTATCTGTTAATAATAATGCTTTGCTTTTCTTAAATCTACTTTAGTCTTTTAGTTGTTTATCTTAATAATCAAGCTTAAACTACTAACCAATTCGATTATGCATTTCCAAATTTAAATTTCTTTAAAAATGTAACCGCCAAAAGCAGTGCATTGCAAACGTAAACGATGAAATCATTCTTTAGTAAAAACAACTAGCAGATTGCAAAGTATGGACAATAAATAGTTTACCTGAAATTATTTGGGGTCTGTAATTGATAGGGTTAAACCCCATTTAAACAACTAAATTCTTGTATTCGGACGCAGGTAGTGTCTCGATTTTTAATTTATTGACTGTACAAAATTATATAAGAAAAACTGTTAAAAATGGCGGATCCGCCCACTTACAGTTTTTTTATCACACCCATATTTTGATAGAACCGAAAGAATATGAAAAGACAGCTTCATACCAAATTTCAAGTTACTAGGACTTTTGGTTCGAGAGTTATCGTGGGTACATAGTTATACACACACACATACCGACGCCCAATTTTTTATTGTCAAAAATACATTTTTCTGATTCAGGAGACCTTGAAACGTAAAATTATGCAAAAATACTTTTTTGAAAAATAATTGTGATCGCTATAGGCAATCCTTCCTAAGCGATACGCTATCTGGTGGCGTTTTTGATAAACAGAAATAATGAGATATGAACACCTCATTTTAAATTTTAATAAAAATTTCTTTGCAACGGTTTTTAATTACAGTTTCCATTGAAGATAAATGATAACTGCATCGTTGCCATCGATTGACTGACATTATTTAACATTAAATTACATGTTACGTTTTAGTAATTCAATTTTTGTAAAATTTGAAGTTGCTACAACATGACGTTGAATACTGCAATAATCGTTTACTTATTGTTGTGTTACAGCGAGAAGTGAGAATAATCAGTTGATTGCACATTTGCACATGTACATTTTAAACCAGTTTACGGTAACTAATCCAAATAATTTATATTGCTCCTGAAACAAACAGCAACGGACGAGAAAAAACCTAAATATTTTTTATTTAACATAATAATCATAATATTCAATTGTAGTGCTTGATTGTGACGATATATGGGTAATATTGTATAAACCTATATTGCAATAAATACGAAAGAATCATACTTAAATAACTTAACCGGTACATTTGACTTACATTACCCATTTTAATTCAACTTATTACTCTTAATTCTAGAAAACTTGACATTAAAGAAGATAGAAATACTTTTAACTCAACTTTATAACCACTTATAAACACCAAAAAACCACAAAAATTTAAAACTGTATCTCATTAAATCAGGTTTCTATTTACACCACAGTGGCGCTGCGATCTTAATCGAGATTACCTATACTTTCCTTACAGGAAAGTAAAAAGTGTACAATCAGGTCACGTGGCTTGTGAATAATCTCGATCACCCGTAACACTGTTTTTTGAAAATACGGTTACACAAAGTAACCATTGTATATTCGAAATAGAGAAACATATTTTCCTTAGTTTTATTAATAACATTTTGTTTATTTAACGTTGGCAAGGAATATTTTACTCCATGCACCGTTTTCTACATATTAGAAAATGAGAAACAGTCTCAGTCGAAGTCAGCACGTCACACCCTATGAATTTAGAAAAGGCCAAAATCCCCAACATATTTACCAGCCTACCTATCATTTTTATTTCATCCCTTATAACATTACTGTACATTAATGGGTAACAATAAAATAGGCGTAAAAATCCCTATAAAATTGGTGAAAAAAAAGGTTCTATTTCATCAACAAATTGATAAATTTCTTGATAAAGAAAAAATCGACCAATGTTTGTATTACATGTATAATTTGATCGTTAAATTGATCAATGTATTGAGTCTTGTAATACTGGCATTAAAAAAGTATTATTGCAATTTTCTACAAGAACCCTAAAGAACAATAAAAACATAAATAAGCTTACTTTTTCTTTTCATACTTGGAGTGTCTTTCATTAAACTATTCGCCATTTCGGTAGCATTAATTGTTTCTAAAAACTCGACACCATGCCTCAAAGGTAATTCGCTAGCGTTTCCGATAGTACTAATCATAGAAAAATTAGGCAATTCTTCTCCGTCTTTTGTCGGCGTCGATGTTCCTATTCGAACCTGATATCTACTATCAGGCAAAGCATATCCACTTTTAATACTGTCTATAACCCACATCATAGTAACACATTTAATATTATGCTTTACCGCCGCCTTATATTTGACACTTTTATTTCGACTAAAGTAAAGGAATATTAGCATTTTAAGTATTTTCTATATGACTGTAGTGTACCTCTCTGCGATCATAATGTCAGTCTTGTTCAAGTACAATTGTTCCTTGTATTTTCCACCATTATCAGTAATAAGCTTACTCAACTCGTTTCTTTGAACGTTACTTAAGCCAGTACAGCATACAAGTAAATTGTAAAACACTGGACAAATATGTTTATTAAATTGCTCGTTAGTACTATGAACATTAGCTTTTAAACTAACATCCCAAACGTCAGTAACCCAAGAATTCAGCATAATTTTTTTGCCAGCTTCTGCCGCTTTCTGAAGTAAAATATAAAAAAATTGCCAATAAAATGCTAATACTTACAATGTATTTTTCTGATTTAACTGAATTAGTAACAAGGTGTGTACAAGATTCCACCAAACACGACGAAACGTATCCTCCCATGTATTCCACTTTTTCTTGCATTTCTCGTTTTTCTAGTTTGCTTAACGTTGAAAAAGCTACGGTACATCCCAGCATAGCAACAGAGTAAATTGGCCACGAAAAATTAGGAATGTTTTTTCCTTCCGTTAGACACGTCAACAGGCACAATGGTCCAAGAATTCTGCTGTATAATAACATTAGAACACAGTTGCACAAAAACATTTACAGTAAAAATAGAGATTAATTAATTTAATAGCTATTTATGTATTAAGTACATAATGTAAAACTTTACTAGACGAGACCCGATGTATGGGTTAGGCAAGCACCATCTTAGATTTTGATGAAATTTGGTACAACCAAATGGCATACTTTTCAATAATTTTTTGAACCCGTTTTGCCCCATCATAATTTTTATAACACTTATTAACAACCTTATCAACACTACTGAATCTTTATAATTTTTTAAAAAGTGCGTTTTTTGTGAAATTCAAATTTGAAATTTTAATTCTAATTTTTAAAAAAACTTTTCCTCTTAACCCGTTTTGAGTTGCATGTCATATGAAAGATTTTAAAATTAGCTTTAAAACGACACAAATTTCAACTCTCTAGCTTGTCTACGGGAGCTGCAATCTCAATTTAAAGATGATGCAACAGGTCACATTTTCAGTTTTTCAAAAACTTGACATAGCTGTTTTTTAAAAACCGTTTGAGATATTACGCCAAAATTTTGTATTTTTCTTAGTCTACATGAAGGTGACCTATGTACCAAATTTCATCAAAATCTGAGATGATGAGTCACTGTGTTGATTTGACGAATTTTTGTGTACGACTGATTAGTAGAAGATTTTCTTTGTCTATAGCAGGGATTAGTGAAGATAATATAACAAACACCCTTAAACATTCTACACATAGAATCGGCCAATTTTTAGTTTGGTTAACATTTGACCCGAATGCCGCGTTACAATCGGCTACATAAGACAGTATGAAGTAAATTTGAGGTCAAATCTTCATCAGTCGACTTTCTAGTAAAAAATCAAAACAACTAGATAAAAATCCATTTAAAAATAAAATATTGAATTACTTCTGAACATATTACAATTTTTCATTCTCGATAATTCCAGTGTGGTTGAATTCTCACAAGCCGAGCTTTCGTCGCACGTCGCAGTAGACATTTTCAGAACCTAGAAAAGTTTATTCCGGTCCACTGCGATGTGCGACAAAAGCTCGGCTTGTGATAAATCAACCACACGGGAATTATACAGAATGCAAAATGGTAATACTAAAGCAACCCGAATTCTACTACTTCTCAATATTTTCAAGGATGTACAATTGAATTGAAGGATAACTAAAACAAAGTCTAAAGAATTTTGGCCAGTACTTCACAAATCTTATCAAACCAAAGTAGACCAATTACAAACTGTCGTTCAATTGAATATACGAAAAAGATAAAGCTTCAAATAAGTGAATTCTAAAAACATTAAATACCAAATTAAAAAACTATATTTCGCGCCTAAAATCACTATTGGGATAGTTATTTCTTTTAATTTGAGATGACATGAGATCCTGTTTTTACTATACAACACAATAGATGAAACTGTATAACACATAAAAATGAGCAATCACTTGGATAAAAAACCAATGTTCGAAGGAAACTCTAAAACAGATAAAATGAGATGTAGAGATTCAAATGACAAGCCAAATTGGAAGAGAACGGCTCAATATGTGTTGATTATGAACCTATGAGTATACGTAAAGAATCTGCTGAAGTCTGAACATTTATTACAATAATCAGAGAAAATCGATCGAGTTAGAGAATTATAATACAAACAGCACCAGCCAAGAGTAAATAAAGAACATCAAACAGGCATGTATAATAACAAAGTCTAGCAGGGTAGCAATTTGTTATGTATTAATACATTGGAAATGAAATAGAAATTAATAGCTACACAGAATATTATATGCCAATGACATGTCCAAATCCATGTTACAATAGCTAGATTACATAGAACAACGTAACCGTTTAAAATGAAACTTATAAGAGTTATAGAAGCCAATTCAAACAATAAGATTTGCAGATAAATTACATCTTCAGAAGAAAATACTAAGTACTGTTTGTAGAATATCTAATTAATTGTTTTAAAAAAGTGATTATTATAACTCTAACAATTAGTAAAACTTGAAAAATAATATCTTAAATTAGTTATTATTACAGTGTTATATAAATATTTAATTCAACATCTTATTCTAGCATGTAACATTCCAACACAGATGACATGTTCAGATCTATAGATGAGTTAATAACCGAACAATTTTAACTTACGCGCTTTTAGATGATTTAATTTTTTCAAATGTTTCTCCGTTGAATTCTTGAAAAATAAAGAAATCTGTTTTAAGAGACTGGTAATCTAAGCATTGCTCTTCTGTGTACCATTCACAATCAACACTATTCTGCTTACAAGCCTACAATAATTTCAAGTCAAAAGTTGTATATTACTAGCACTAATACTCACGTCAAATGCTTGTTGCATAAGGGCTGATGTTTCGTTAGGTGAATCACAACTTGAAGGAACCACGAAAATGATTTTAACATTGTTGTGATCCATATTGAGTATTTACCTATAAAGGAAATATTTGTTGTAAACGATATTTGGTGAAAATTAACTTCTGAATAGCAATTTTAATTTTTTGAAAAACACAAAAATACATTTAAAATCACTACACTAAAATATTGCGATATTAGATATGTTTCAAAATAATTGATTCACGTTACCTTAAATCCAAAATTTGAATTAAAAGTAAAATAGAGCACAATTCAAATACATTTGACGGTTACAAGACAACACTGTCAAAGTATGTTCTGTCAAATAGTCAAAAGCTGCATCTTGCATGAGCTGCATGCTGCAAGCAATTTTTCGACGTTGCCACATCGTCCATTCAAATCCGCCATAGAACTAAAATAAAATTGTCAATACTTTCAAACTTAAAGTAGCATTCACATAAGCGTTAGTGTAATTGTACTGCACTTGCAGTGTAGTTGTGTAGTGTAGTGTAGAATTTTTTAAGTCGAAGCATTCACATAAGCTTTAGTGCATTTATGCATTTACAGAAAGCCTGCGCATTTGATTCCGTATTTTAGTGATTTATACAACAGAAATAAATATAGTAATATCGCAAACGTTCTATTTCTGTCGGTCAATAATTTATTTATACTTAGAATCGCATCTTCTATTAAAAGTAACAAACTGATTTTTTTGTTATACTTAAATTTTCATTTCCAAACAATTAAAACGCCTTTGAGGTATTACAAAGATCATAAAATTTAAGATGAAACTCAGAAATCAAAAACTGCCACGCAAGTTGTTTGCGTTGGTTAGTAACTGTAAGCATTATATACTCTTTGGTTGTAAGCGTGTAGTGTAAAAGTTAAAAGCTTGTTAGCTTTTGCACTACCACTACCATACGAATCTTACAAATAAGCCAATGTGAATGGTTGCATAAGTAAAGCATGCAATTAGGTTTTTACAACTGCACTGCAACTGCAGTACAAATACAATAACGCTTATGTGAATGCTACTTTTACGTAACTTAAACTTTGAATACCTGCAAAAATAACTTGAGATAAAGACAACTGAAAATATAGAATTTGAAAAATAGATTTTTATAAAATTCACAAATTTTTTATAAAATAATATGTTACATAAGTGTATGTATCTACTATATAGTTTAATGTTGATATTTAAACTATTTTTCTTACATTGTATTGTTAAATTTTACTGACATTTATTTAAAAATAAAAAAAATAATTTTTGTATTTTTTTATATATTTGATATTTGGTTTTTATATAGCCTTGATCATATCATATCTTCATATGATTAAACATCAGACAAAATTATTAGCAAAATCTAAATTTAAAAAAAACTAATAAAATACTTAATAATAAAACAATCTTTTGGTTTAATAGTTAAATTAGTGTTTAATTGAACGTTTTATTGAATGTACACTCTGTATATACATTTAGTTTTCACTTTAAGATTGGCACCTGCGCAGTTGGATGTATTTACCAGTTCAATATTTATTTTCAATTTAAAAAGTGCTCATTGAATAGGTACTCTGAAAATAGTTAAAATTAACTGAATTGTACTAATTTCTTCTTTTTTAAATAAAAAAAATATTTGTTCTAAAATGTACAATATTGTTTTTACATTTTATGCATTAAAAATTTATCTTCATATATGTGTACAACGTCCGTGATGTGTACCGACTTTTACAATTACAATAAAAACAAAAGTGTTTTTTAGTTAATTTTACATTCAAAATAATAAGTAATGATGCTGGGACGGAAACAAAGTATTAAGGGCGAGCCAGTGTTGGCTGATTATGGACCAGAGGAGGCATTTAACGAAAGTACTGATATTGAATGGGTCAATAAGGTATTTCTAGAAATTTAAGGTTTGTTAATTTATGAAGATTGTTTGTACTTATAGAGATGGGTTCGGAGGGTGATGCGATTTTGTGCACTTTTAAGTTTAACCTCGGTCAGTTGCAACACACCGAAAACGTTTGAACGATGGCCACCCATGCAGTATGTGACGTTTTGTTGTGATAGTATTGTAACATTTCTTTTTACTGCTGAAATGATTGCTAAAATGCATATTCGTGGTATATTAAAGGTGGGTGTCATCACAATTTTGTCTTTAAATTTATTAGAAGCAACAAAAATTTAGTAAGCTTATTTTTAATTGAAAAACTTATTTTTTAAATTATTCTTATCTTATATTACATAATAACTTAACAAATTATGATATACTTTCTTTAAATATGAATTAAACTAACTGTTAGTAAAGTGTGATAATAAGGAAAATGTATCAGTATTCTTTATATACGAAATTATTTTATTAAAAAATATTATGAATGCATAAACTATCAATATATGAAATAGATTCAACCCTTTCTTTTATATCTATAATTTCTTTTGCATCTATGAATTATTACTATTATTTAAGTATACTCGGTGACATTGAAATTGCAATTGTGACCAAACTTGGCAGGATAGTTTGGCTTTTGCTAGGAGACGAAAAATATTACTTCACTAATTTTGATAGAATTGGGTAAAGTTTGGCGTTGGTTGACCATATCTTGAAAGGGTCTTCTTTTCGGTGCAGACGAACCGTTTCAAATAATCAATCTCATTTGCTGCAGGGCGCTTTTCCTCATGTCATGAGATTGGTTTGTTCCTTTTGCAACCTCGTCAAAGCATTCCCAAAAACTGTTCTGTATTTTTCCACTGTCACTATCACTATGCTTATTTCTATTTGTCTTCTTGGCAGGTGGAGAATAATCATCAATATCATCGGGTGTTTCATCATTACAGCTCATTTTTAAGGCTTGTAAAGAATTTGTTTTGTCGCTCTTTCGGCTTGAGCTAATACCAAGAAACTGGTCTTAAATCTCGGGTCCAGAAGTCTCTTCCTTTCCCCGGTATTTAATCAATGTGACAACTGTGGTATTACTTCAGAAATACATCAAAGAGCAGAGCTAGTAATTTTAGTTACCTCTTCAAATGGTTTGAGGAGTTTTATACATTGCTCCATTAATTCCCACTGAGCTGACAACAAGTTATTTAAAGTATCATGGTCGGTGACATACAAGGATAAAGCTCGTTTCTGTTCTAAAAGTCGTTCCATCAAATAATAAGTAGAATTACAACGTATGCTGACGTCTTGTTGGCGATTTGACAAGTTAATTTCTTGACTGATTGCTTTAGGTTTTTCTTGTCCAATAACAGAGTGATTAAAGTGGGTTACAATCCGCCTCGCGGCAGCTATCGTCCCCGTAACTTCTGGTTGAAACTTTAATGGTTCATTGACAGCTAGTTAAAGAGAATGAATGAAACGCCTTGCAGAATTAAACTCTGCAACTCGTACGCATTTTATCATATTGGCTCCACTGTCGTGTACAACCAAATTAATTTTTTTTTAGGCCATACCTCTGCAATGGTGTTTTGCAATATGTTCACCGGTATGTGACTCAACAAACGGTTTCATTACCAAAACAGCATTTTTAAGAGTAAATTCTGGAGACAACCAATGTGCAATGAAACTTAAGAAAGTAGCATTATTATGTAGACAACGTCCACATGTCAGTCGTCACAGATACTGATGCAGATTATGAGATATTGGTTTTAATTTTTGAATGTATTATGTCATATATATCAGGAAAAATTTTTCAGTAATATAGTTGCGACTAGGAATTTTGTATTGTGACACCGCCTTATTCATAAGTCTGTTGAAGCTAACACGTTTAACAATTGATAAAGGTTCATTCTCTATAGCAATCATTTTGATTTGTAATTCACGTCCCACAAAAGTTTCCTTACGGTTGTTTCCAAAAGAAGTAACTGTTTACTTACAGATGTGGAGGGAACTGCAGTAACAGTAGAATACTGTTCAGGATGTTTGTTTCTAACATGGTTCGTCATCGCAGATGTGCCTACCTTCTTGCCTTCATCACCGTGTGAGATTTTATTGTTAGACAACAAACACAGCGAACTTATTGTCATGTTCATCAATGTTATAGTACTTCCAACTAGGTGATCTTTTGTTTATTGTCGTCATTCCACTACACACACTTCAACAACAAAAACGAAATACAAATGAACTCACAGACCGACCGTTGAGTACTGTATGTCTGATAACAGTGCGAGCCACCTACTCTCCCTGGGTCAAAGAGACAAGTTCCGACTTCTCTTACCATGTATCATCGCTAAAAGTAAACATCACAATTGAAGCCGGATATTTGGTTGCCGGATATTCGGCACTTCGACCTATAACACCACCGGATATCCGGTCAAATGACTATCCGTTACATGATTACATTACATTCGGAACACTATTGATTTCTGCGCTACCATTCTTTAGATATGAAACGATCCCCAGTAGACTAAAATTTTATTGAAATGGATCAAGTGACTTTTTTTGTCGCTACTACGCCATTATCGTGTGCATTTCGTGCGAGTCTTGGTTAATTTTAACATTGTTATATCTTGTAGTTTTTCTGTTTAACGTGTTTTGAGCGCGTGATTATGTCTCGAGTGCGACAGCGTGAAAAAGGTCGAATTGTTGGCTTACGTGTAGGTGGTTTTCGTAATGGTCTTAACCGAAACCAATCTATTTTTGCAAGCATGAACTAAGGAAGGTCAGAATCGTCGTAGACAAGGAACTGAGGTGCAAGACCGACTTACGCAATAAGAGCCCGAATTTCCAGTATCAGATCAATGGTTAGGTAATGAAGGTCGTCGTAAATAATTTTTTTTAAGAAATGACCACATCGTAACTTTTTAATATGTTGTTAATAAATGTTCAATCTAATTATAAACGAATTTGCAGAAAAATTAGAAATGACTATCTTTGTGAAACTTTTCGTTTGTTTATGCGGGAATGTAAGCTGTGCGTTGCTGTGAATTCGACATAAAATAACTTTTTTTTAAGAAATGACTCGTCATTTTTTAATATATTGTTAATAAATGTTCAATCTAATTATAAACGCTTTTGCAGTAAAACCAAAATCGCACTATTACCGTTACATGTTTATTAAAATTATTCTTATTATTATTATTTTATTTCTTATTATTTTTAATAAAAAGCATATAAACTTATAATAAATTATGTTTGTGGATATTTAGTGGAGAAGTTGTTTCCGGGAACCAAAGAGGGGATAGTTCAAAACCGTTGTCACGATTGAAGTTATTTGTGTGTTTGATGATTTCTATGCTTTCGCAGACTTTCCTATTGAAGACCAATGAAGATTTTGCAATAACCAAGGCATTATAAAAATCTATATTGTGACCTGTAGTAAATAAGTAATATTCTGCAACGACAGGTTTAGACATATGTCTTTTCTTTATACAACGACATTGTTCTAAAATACGTGCGATATAGATCAAACCACATATATGAACAAGGAATTTGGTATACACCTTGAGATGAAAGTGTGCGAAATTTGTCTTCAGGAAAAGAAATAATTTGAGAGATTTTACCTACTGTCGAGTTGAATTAAAGTTTAATACCATTCTTACGAAGAAGTTTCGCTATTTGATCTGTAATTTTATAAATGTAAGGTACATATCTATGTCAATTTCGGATTGGACTCGAAAGTAGAAATGTCGTTAGGTACTCGCTTACGAGGATGTAGACGACGGTTTATAACTGCTTGAATATGGTTATATAAAGCCGGATATTCTCGTAAAGATTAATTCATCTGTTGTTTGGAAGCACTATACAAAAGTGTCAATTCTTTGGTAACGAAAATTCTCGGGTTTCCAGTTCGTTGAAACCTAATTCTGAAAATCGTGTGAAGCACTGCTTACTGACGTTCTTTGATTAATTTGTTGTCAACTTACGCTAATTGTTTGATCATCAGAAAAAAGTTTTGTTTTGGTTTATGAACTTTTTCTCTTTCTTCATCTCTAAAACTATTTAAACGAGTTGGGGGCATACAAAATAAATATTGAGTTGAATAAATTATAATAACAAAAACAATTGTTTTATTAATTAAAATGAAAAATGAATGGGTTAAGTCATAGTTAATATAGGAAGATAATTATAAGTTATTTTATTACATAAAAATTTCTCTTTTTTGAGATTGGCTGAGATGTGGTTTTGACAATATTTAACCAGAAATTTATTTTATCACGACAAAGCGATTTTTATGCACTTTAAGAACTTAATTCTATTCTGTTTTTTTAAACTAGTATTCGATGAATAAGAAACTGAGGAATTATTAAACAATCGTTGAGATGACAAAAGGTGTTCAAGAGTGGTGTATTGTATATTTAAGATTTTTTCATAAATTGTTTTTTTGTCTTTTTAAAATCATAACAAATGTTTATTAATTTAATTTACTTTTAGGGAGAAGTACCTTATTTAAAAGATCACTGGTGTCAATTTGATGCTAGTATGGTATTCTTTTTATGGATTTCGGTTATTCTTCAAATCTTCGAAATGTTGGGTATTGTGCCACGGTTCAGTTATTTATCTATATTACGAGCACCAAGACCATTAATTATGATAAGATTTTTAAGAGTATTTTTAAAGTTTTCTATGCCAAAATCTAGGATTAACCAAATCTTTAAGTAAGATTTTACTGCAACTACTAACAGTGCACTCATTTAAATTTTTCTTATTACAGGCGCTCCAGTCAACAAATATACAATGTCACGTTGTTTTTCTTATTTTTTATGAGTTTATACGGATTACTAGGAGTACAGTTTTTTGGAGAACTTAAGAATCATTGTGTCTTAAATACTACAGATCCAAATTCGATTACGATTAATAGCCTTGCGATACCGGACACATTTTGTTCTTTAAATCCTAATTCTGGATATCAATGCCCGCCTGGAATGAAATGCATGAAGTTAGAATTATCGCGATACATCATGGGTTTCAATGGTTTCGATGAATTCGGTAATAAAACTTATGGCGTTGATTTAATATTTTGTAAATGTGTTTTACAGTAACCAGTTTTTTTACTGTATACCAGGCTTCTTCTCAAGAAGGGTGGGTTTTTATTATGTACAGAGCAATAGATTCTTTACCTGGTTGGCGCGCCGTATTGTACTTCAGTACAATGATATTCTTCCTGGCGTGGCTTGTGAAAAACGTTTTCATTGCAGTTATCACTGAAACTTTTAATGAAATTCGTGTTCAATTTCAACAAATGTGGGGCGTAAGGCAACAAATCCAAAATAGTACTGCATCACAGGTAACTTAAGTACTAATTTGAACGCTAAACTATCGAGTGTTTTTAGATTTTAACAGGCGACGATAGAGGATGGAAACTAATAACTTTGGATGAAAATAAACATGCAGGATTGGCACCTGATATATGCCATAAAATTTTACGATCGCCTCATTTTCGACTACTTGTAATGTGTATAATTTTGGCAAATGGAATTGTAACAGCGACCATGCATTTTAAACACGATCAAAGACCTAGAAGCGATTTTTATACCAAATATTATTATATAGAAATAGGATTTACTGTTGTTCTCAATTTTGAGACTATTTTTAAGATATGGTGCTTAGGTTGGAGAGGTTACTGGAAACATTCTATTCATAAATTCGAACTTTTACTGGCAATAGGAACGACTATACACGTTATACCAGGTTTTTATATGTCTGGGTTCACTTACTTTCAGGTTTGTGGTTTATATAGCTTTATGTGGTATACGTAATGTCTACAATTTATAGGTGTTAAGAGTTGTTCGTCTAATAAAAGCGTCGCCTCTTTTGGAAGATTTTGTTTATAAAATTTTTGGACCGGGAAAGAAACTTGGAAGTTTGATTATATTTACCATGTGTTTGTTAATTATATCTTCAAGTATTTCCATGCAATTGTTTTGTTTTCTTTGCGATTTTACTAAGTTTGAAAGTTTTACCGAAGCATTTATGTCTATGTTCCAAATTCTCACGCAAGAAGCTTGGGTTGAAGTTATGGACGAAACAATGTTAAGGACCCGTCCAACACTAGCGCCATTAGTGGCTGTATATTTTATTTTATATCACTTATTTGTAACGTTGGTAAGTTCAATTGCTCCAATACTTGATTTTTTTCAAGTAATAGCTGAATTATTTCAGATCGTGTTAAGTTTGTTTGTAGCAGTTATTTTAGACAATTTAGAGTTGGACGAAGATATCAAAAAAGTTAAACAGTTAAAGTATAGAGAACAAAGTGCAGAGATTAAGGAGACGTTGCCATTTAGATTACGTATCTTTGAAAAATTTCCGGATAGTCCTTTAATGGTTACTTTGCATAAAGTTCCATCTGATTTTAACGTGCCAAAGGTACATCTTACCATGTAACATTTACGATTTTGATTGATCTAAAGCGACTTTAGGCTTAGACCGCTTGGTATTTGCGCAAAATCTAAATTTCTAATGGTTTTCTGACGTAAGCTGTTGTGAACCTAAACATACTGATATTAGGCAGGCACTGCAGTTTGCCTCATGAGAGAAAGAATGTCTTCGAAAAGTAGAACTCGAGAGAATCATCGTCTTGAACGGCTTAGAAAAGAAAATGAGATAAAAGCTTATGTTGTAATCGTATCAGTAAAGCAATCATTGTTTGTACAGTCGTTGAGTCATGGTGGTATGTAGAAAAATCAATATCACGTTAGAATTAACTTTATTCATAAGTGACATTCTCACTCTGTTGATATAAACAGCAACGACATACTTAAAAAGACGATCATGAATATAAATACGATTTGGTTAAGCCGAAAATCGCTTTAAATCCTTGTACCTACTTTTGAACAATGTTTTTCAGGTTAGAGAAAGTTTTATGCGACAATTTGTGTATGAAACGGAAGACGATGTAAATGCTGAAGGTGTTGTTAAAAAAATTAATGAAGAAATTTTTGATTCTAAAGTAATATACAGAAAGCAAAAACCACTAAAGATACTTAATAATTTGCCAAAAGTACGAGTTGTGGATTGTAAATTAAAAAAAGCATCAATTGCTCATATTCTTAAGTAAGTGCATGGATTTATACTTATCTACATTTATATGGTTTTTTGTATAGCGATTCAAATAATCAAAGATTGATGCTTGGAGATTCCGCGATGATTCCAGTTCCAGGTACTAAAGGACCATTGAAGCCTCAAGGGACAGTAAACAGCATTAAACAGTTTAAGTATAGAAACGTTTTATAATTTTCACTAGTTCATTTTTAATGTAATATTATCATGTTGATGTTATAGTTAATAATTTATCATTGTAATTTTTATTTCAAGTTGCTTGGTATTTTTACAAATTTCATTTTTGGGACTGGACCTTTAGGCACCAAAAAACGTTAAAGTAAGCAATTACCCCTTGCCTAAACTTCTGGTCACTATATCTGACTATGATAGTTTTAAGATAAATGATAATTCCTATGAAATTTTGCAGGTTTGGTTCAAGATCTATTAGACGAAGTGTAAGAAGTGGTTCGATAAAATTAAAACAAACTTACGAACATCTAATGGAAAATGGCGATATTGGAGTAAATCGAATGAGTTCAGCTAGAGCAAGACCTCACGATTTAGATATAAAATTATTGCAAGCTAAACGGCAACAAGCAGAAATGAGAAGGTACTTTTCTCATCAATTGATAGAAAATAATTGTTATCGTTTCAGAAATCAACGAGAAGAAGATTTAAGAGAAAACCATCCATTTTTTGATACGCCACTTTTCGCTGTGCCACGTGAAAGTAGGTTTAGAAAAATTTGTCAATTAATTGTTTATGGTCGATACGACGCAAGGTTGAAAGACCCAATAACGGGTAAAGAAAGAAAAGTTAAATACAAAAGCTTACAGTAAGATTTAACGTTGTGTTATGATTTTAAAAATGAAATCGTTTTAGTAATTTCTTGGGATTGGTAACGTACTTAGACTGGGTGATGATTACAATGACCACTTTGTCATGTTTGTCTATGATGTTTGAAACTCCTTATTACAGAGTAATGGAAAATGCGTCTTTGCAAATTGCGGAATATTGTTTTGTTATTTTTATGAGCATCGAGCTTACGTTGAAGATTTTAGCAGATGGATTATTTTTCACACCTAAGGCTTATATTAAAGATGTCGCATCTGTGCTGGATGTTTTTATTTATATTGTAAGTTTGGTATTCTTATGCTGGATGCCAAAAAATGTACCTGCAAATTCTGGAGCTCAATTGCTGATGATACTAAGATGTCTTCGACCTTTGCGTATCTTCACCTTAGTTCCACATATGAGGAAAGTCGTGTATGAGTTATGTCGAGGTTTCAAAGAAATTTTGTTGGTATGTCACTTCTCACTTTTTAAAAACATTGTTAATAAGTTTGTTGTAGGTATCAACGTTATTAATATTGTTGATGTTTGTGTTTGCCAGTTACGGAGTTCAATTATATGGGGGACGATTGGCTCGGTGCAATGATCCAACCATATTAAAAAGGGAAGATTGCGTTGGCGTGTTTATGCGTCGGGTTTTTGTTACCAAAATGAAATTATTGCCGGGAGTAAACGAATCTTATCCTTCTATTTTAGTTCCACGTGTTTGGTAATTATCATTATAAATTTATGTTTAATTGATCACTTATCACTATAGGGCTAATCCGAGACGATTTAACTTTGATAATATTGGTGATGCTATGCTGGCTCTTTTTGAGGTTCTGTCATTTAAGGGTTGGTTAGATGTTAGAGATGTATTAATTAAAGCCCTTGGACCAGTAAGCATAATTGTCTAGTAGATGTTTTCTATCCGCATGTAAATGTTTTGCATGTGTTTATGCCTAAATTATATCGTCAAGTTTAGTTATTATATTATATTCATGTTAGTAAAAGAAATACATATTGCAGTTGTTAACATGTTAGAATTTGATATATTTATCTGACTTAAATGACGTTTATTAACTATATTTGCTTTAGTTAGTATATTAGGAAAATGCATTTAGAAGCGTATTCATTATTTATACCTCATCCATATGTTATCTGCAATCACTTGCAATCGTTTTTGATATACCGGGCGTTTCTTTGAAGGTTTTATTGTTTTATTCAAAAATATGTTTTGGGGTTTGAAGGGGAACATTCACTAATGGTAACAGTTTTGATAATCGTTGCAATTTCAAGATCATTTGAAAACAAATTTGTTGTGATTGTATACGTAAACGAAATGATCTTACAAGTAACACTTAAGGTCAAAAGTATTATCATTATCATCTTTCAAACCCTGTAATTTTATAGATGAATAGATGTGATTATAAAATTTTTAAATAAGTCGGGTAGGTATATTATTTTAGTTTAGTATATTCTTTAATTGCATTAGGTCGTGTAGAAAGAGCATTTTACAAATTTTCTTATAAAATAATCAGTAATGATAATTTTTTGCTTTAATTATTCAAAATAAAAGTAAATTTTTTAGGTTCACGCAATTTACATACATATATACATATTCTTGGGATGTATGATTGGATTAACATTATTTGTTGGTGTTGTTATTGCCAATTACTCGGAGAATAAGGGTACAGCACTTTTGACAGTTGATCAAAGGAGATGGTAAGTGAATCTAATGTAATTAATATTTTGTAAAACGTCAACCCGTGGAGAAATATCTGCACAGATGTTGATTGTAATTATAAGCAATACATTCAAGCTGTTGCAAATTTTCATTTTGGACTGTCTAAAAATGCTCCATTCGATAGAGGCTAAATGGGGTTTAGGAAAGAGAGAAAAAGTAAGCATAAAGTAATTTTGAAAAATCTAATTTTTGAATAAAAAAGGAAATCACGAAGACAGCAGTGGCGGCTCGTAGTATGGTACTATGGGAGGTCATTTTCCAAGTAGACTTAAATGCTTTTTTACATACTTATCGATGTTTAAGTCCTATATTTTAATTCAGTTCTACTTGGCATTGGCAAAATTCTCTATCACTAATAGATTAAAATTGTCAATATTGTTTACACACGTTTTTTCTATGCTTAACATAGCTAACGCGGATAATCTTTCTTGTCTCATTGTAATGCGTAAAGATGGTTTTATTCTCTTTAACGTAGAGAAACTACGCTCACATTCTACTGTCATAAGCTGCAAAGCATAGAAAATTTTAATAAGTTTGGCACTTTCTGAAAGGGTTTCAAAAGGAATTTTGTTGATAAACAGCTGTAAAATAGCCAGCGTACCAGAACTACTTTTCTAGTGTACACGATTGTAAAGTATCTGTAATTTATAATCGTTTACAGCGGGATAAGTTAATTGAACTAATCTAAAAACGTCTTGTAAAAATTGATCATTATACTCTTGAGATCCATCGGTTTGAAATAATTGGGAAACTACTAAGTGATCCCTGAAGCTAAAT
This sequence comes from Aquatica leii, assembly GCA_035610365.1. Lineage (NCBI taxonomy): Eukaryota > Metazoa > Arthropoda > Insecta > Coleoptera > Lampyridae > Aquatica > Aquatica leii. The sequence goes on from CM069433.1 coordinate 74,000,391, forward strand.
CTATACTCAATCTCTGATATAATTATGTCACAAAGTTCGAGCGCAATTCGATGTTTTTAAATTTTAAATCTACCTATAGCTATAATAAAGGAAATGACAAAACAGAAGTTGTAGCAACAAGTATATTTATTTTATCACAGACAGAAGAGTTTGTAGAGAGGAGAAGATACATTTACATAGGTGCGATCAAACGCTAGAACGTAGGTCAATATCACAGACAATAGTTGAAATAAGCTTTCTTCGGTTGGGCAACACGTCGTACAACAAATAAATTTGTCGGCCTAACTTTTACATTCCGAAAATAATGAAATTTACATTTGTAAATTATAACACAAATATGTGACACACAGAAACACAATGGTAAAGTTAATTGTGATAACTTACTATGTGTACGTCCAGTCGTACGTGTAATCGACTGACAACGTAAATACAAAGTATTAAAATAGGAATTATAGTAGTTACACTTTAGTTTTCCTTCGAAGCATGCAACTAGCTAGCAGCGCCTTTCCAGAATATCCTAAAATTAGCTGAAATCTAACAAACACGTACATACGGTGTTATCACAAGTACATTTCCCTTGCTTCATATCGTTAATGAAAACAAATCAAATGCGCCGAGTTTCCCTCAAATTAATTATATTATTGTATTAAGTGGATACTACGGTTAGAATTTTATCCAATACTCGATATCTTCAACAAAGTGACGTGACGTCATTATAGAAATTTTCTCAATAAATGAACCAGTTTTGCTATCCTCACATCGATGGAACACGTGTGGATGTTCTGAAACCCGCTAAATGGCAATTACGGAAGAATTCAATTAAATCACAAAAACAGGAAACAACGCTTACTCCAATAAAGGCTTTGACGAAAGTAGTACAAATACTACGCTTAATATTTGCATGGATGCGTGTGAATAATCAGAAATGAAAGCCTCGTTAGGCGCGCAAAACGTAAGATGATGTCCGACTTACTTCACCGTTACCGGATCCTCAAACATCATACCAAAACACTTAACAAATAAATAAAATTAGCTGCTGGGTAAATTTGTCTAACTTGTTTGAACACCTCTAAATTTACCGCTCATAACTGAAGCACCATCATAGCTTTGAGCAATTAGTTTTTCTGGGTTTTCATTCACTTTCAAGATCTCGAGTTCTTTAAAAATTGAAGCAGATAATCCTTCGGCTGTGGTACTTTGGGGATTAATATGTATTCCATAATCTTTCATAAAAACCATTTGTATTTTGTTCGAACTGTCGGTAGTTTTATCAACCTGAATTGCTGCATAATGGCCTTTTCAATTTCAAATTTAATTTTTTCATAAATGGAATCAAACAAATAAGTTTGTATTGTTTTTGAAATTTCTTTAAATACGGTATTATGATCTATGTGTTGTTTAAAGTTCAATTCTACTACAAAATGTATTAAACCTCGAAATATCCCAGAATTGTCAGACGTTTCACTTTCGTCGTAACCACGTAACGTCAATTCGAGTCCGTCACTCTTGTTTTACATGATAACGAGTCGTCTTCGAATAACAAACACGCGAAACAAAAAAAATGAATTTATTATACTACAACCACAAATCAAATTTGAAATGTCATACATCGTTTTATTAAAGTAGTTGCGCTGGTTGCGGTTAACTTCTTTGTTTGTTTTATATTAAGTACAAGCTATGGCCGTCCCCTTTTTTTCAAATTTAACCGTTCTACAGAATTTAAATTATTTTTAGTTTAAAAAATCCTATAATTTTTTGAACGGTCATTTTAATCACTTATAATTAGAATTAAACACGCAATCAAATTTACAAACACAAATACAATACTATACTTGCGCGCTATCTGAAAACACCTCATTAACTAATTGTGCTAGTACTAAACCGTAGAAAATGAGTTCAACGATTAAAGTCAATATTAAGCAACTTTTATAGTTTGTGGAAGATCGATTAATAAAAATAAAAGATATACATAAATCTACTGTTAGCTGATCATGGCTAACAGCAAAGAGCATATAATGTAAAGAGAAGCAACCGTATTGTAATTTGTGTTCACTTGTAAGTTAGTAGCCCGCTTTTAGTCGCCACTGGTGTCCATCTGGTGGGCTCCTAACAAAACTATTTTATTTCTATATTTACTAATTCGGATAGATATCTTATATATTTTAGTATACAGCGTTGTCAAGTCGTCAAGTGTCATTAATTTATCTCTAGTAATAAATAAATAGTGCAGACTTAAAACATCTTAAGATAATTTTTCATATTATGAATTGAAGTAAACTGGAAGAGAATTTTGCAAATTCAGCTTTCTTAGGGTCGCTCGACAATCTGCTTTATCGTTACAATTTTGCAGTTGCTAAATGAATCGCGTGATAATATGTTCTCATACGTCATAATATTTTAATTCCCAATAGAAAATTGCAGGTATTGCAAATAGTAGAGGACCGGCGTAATATTTAGTAATTTGTAATCGATGCGTTCCTAAGTTTATTTATAAAAAAATATTTACAGCTGCTGAAAAGACAAAAACAATTTATAATTATAAAACATCTTTACGATTTGATAATAAATTACGATAACAGTAACTGTATTTTTCAATCTGGATAATTCCGAATTTCCGGCAAAGGACAAGCCCTACGTAAATTTAATAAGGTAACAATGTCGGAATACGTCTTGTAGTTCATGAAACCTTGAAACTCATTCAAAAGCAATTGTTTGGTTTGATCATTGTCTTTTACGTTCAAAACGTTTTTCGCTCACTCTTAACAGATAAATTAATATGAAAAATGCTTATAGGCAACACACCTTACAGTATAAATTCGAAAATATATGAGGTTGTTTCTCTTTACATTACATACTCTTTGCTAACAGGGTACCAATGAACTAAGAATCCTAAGCGCGAAAAATTTTAGTGGCACAGTTTGTTGCCATTCATTCAAAATCTAAGTCTTGAGCTGACGTAGCGGCTGATGGAGATAGAATTTTTTTGATATAAACGTGCTGGTTTCAAAAATATACATGTCAATTCTTAGAATAATTTTATCCAGTAAATTACTTACAAAATGAGATGTTGAAAGGGGTGTTAGACAATCAAATAAGGTCGTACGCTTCTGTAAAGAGAATACAGTGATTGTAAGATCATCCGCATATATAAAAATCTCACAGACTCCAATGATTCGAATTGCATCAACAGGTACTTTTTGACGACAAGAACTTGAATAATTGGTTGCAACCATAAGTAATTCAACTCTCTAACAACGTCTGTGAAGATAAATAGTCTGTATTTAAAGCCATTCCTTTGGATGTTTGTAATTTATCTACGAATTTCGTCGATTTGCAAAATTTTAAACCGTATTTACAATGGAATATCCTTTCATATGGGATATCGTTATAAGTTTGCTTTTTTTAATAATTTTGTTAATGACTGTCGCTACATCTTCTTTTGTGAACTAGGGACGCACCTGCCTTGGATCGGCACATTTCCACCTTGTTGGTCGGGATGCTCACTCAAATTGGAGTAATCAAAATTGAAAAAAATAATCGTTTTTTAACAAATTACGTACTTTTCAAAACATTCATTAAAAAAGTTTTTTCGAATATTTTTACGCAAATAACTGCTCACTCCGAAAAATATTATCTAAGTAAACCTGGCACCGCTACTGTCGTAAACACAAGTTTTGCCGGGACTTGATATTTAATAACAAAATTGGAATTGTTTGTCAAAATATCCTCTAGAAATCGGAACGATACTATGACCTGGAACTTGTTACCAGATTTTTTCAACTAATTTCTGCTACAAGTTAAATTTCGCATGTTGAAGCACAGGTTTTTACTAACCGATTCATTGAGTTTTTAACCGAGGAGAAGTTTTGTATATAATTTTTTAAACACCGTACGACTAGTTTTAACGTGCTTAGAACGCCACTGTGACTTGGCCCGAGCATCAGCCTGGTCTACTTATTGATGGTGACATGTATAGAAGAATAGCAATAGCATTTTGCATCAAGCGCAGAATAAAAGGAAGATAAGACGCTGACGACTGAGTTTTTTCTGAAGGGATCAGTATTTTTATAATCCAATTTATGCTTTATAGCAGGAACCGGTCTAATGATATCGACGGGTACTTCAATACCTATTAGTCATTGGTCATTTTCAATTACTTCTAGGATTGCTTGTTAGTTCGGCTATGGAAGTATTAGGCATTTTTTTTTTTTTTCAAAAAAGAATGTAATTTTACCAAAGGCAACACAACAAATAATGTACGTTACTCTCGTCGAAAGTATCATTTTCCCACTGAAGTTTTATCGCAAGACACAGTAACTGACAGTATAAAATAAAAGTTTATTGATGACAAGAAAAAGTTTAGGCAAAAATAATTTGTGCGAGATAGAGTTTAGTAGTAATGTTAAATTTTGCAATGATATTTATTAAAAACTCAACTGAAACTACTTAAAGTTACCAGCAAATAATAACTTGTAATAATATTTATATCGAATCGATTAGTTATTAGTTATAATTAAAATCATATACTAATAGTGATAACTATACGCGGTTGACTTTTTTATTACATTTTTAGCACTTAACATAAATTTTTTCAGTATCTTTTTTACACAAAATCTTTTCAGTACTCTGACATATAAAATAAATTATTTATAGGTGTGACTTAAAGAAGAGATTAAAAATTGCACAACCTTTGCATTTACCACCAAGGCCTGATGGTAGGAAATTTAGAGCATTTATATACGATATTACACAAAACATTAAGTTTAAAAGATTGGTAGCTATTATGGTCTTAATCAACAGTTCATTGCTTAGTGTTACTGTAAGTGTAAACTAGCGCCTGTACTTAGTTCTATAAAGTTTGGTTCTTAGTGGGACAAAGAACAACAGTATACAGAAATATTAGCAACAATTGGAACTTCCTGTACTTTAATATTTGTGGTTGAAGTGGTAATGAAAAATATTGCTTTCACACCAAGAGGTTATCTTCAATCAAGACGTAACAGATATGATTTATTTGTTACCATTTTAGGAGTCATTTGGATCATTATCCACGTAACATTTAAGGTAACATTGATTAATGTAGTCTGAAGCCGGTACAAAGTAAACTTTACAGAGTGATTTATCATATTTTATTGGCTTTATGGTGGTAATCTTGCGTTTTTTTACAATTACTGGAAAACATGCCACGTTGAAAATGCTTATGTTAACGGTTGGCGTTTCGGTTTGCAAAAGTTTCTTCATTATATTTGGGATGTTTTTGCTGGTATTTTTCTATGCATTGGCTGGAACGATTTTGTTTGGCACCGTCAAGTATGGAGAAGGAATAGGAAGGTAAAGATGCGCTCTATTTTAGTTAGATATACAACGTTCTTTTTTAGGAGAGCAAATTTTGAATCGCCTGTAACTGGAGTTGCTATGTTATTTCGTATTGTAACTGGTGAAGATTGGAATAAAATAATGCACGACTGCATGATTCAACCTCCGTATTGTACTCCAGCTGATAACTATTGGCAAACTGATTGTGGCAACTTTACTGGTTCTTTAGTTTATTTTTGCACATTTTACGTTATCATTACCTATATAGTATTAAATTTACTTGTGGGTATGTAATATTCTTGGTATTCTATTTAAGCGCAATATTTATATGCGTACATTTAGCTATCATCATGGAGAACTTTTCATTATTCTACTCTAATGAAGAAGATGCATTACTGTCATACGCCGATATCAGGAATTTTCAAAATACTTGGAACGTCGTAGATATACATCAAAGGGGCGTTATACCAGTCAGAAGAGTTAAGTTTATTTTACGGCTTTTAAAAGGTAGACTGGAGGTGGATCCTCAAAAGGATCGTTTATTATTTAAACACATGTGTTACGAATTAGAACGATTACATAACGGCGAAGATGTTACTTTCCACGATGTTATTAAGTACGTCTTCTATTTTAATTGAATATAATTCATGTAATTATTTTTAGTATGCTGTCATATCGATCAGTAGATATAAGGAAAGCGTTACAGTTAGAGGAATTATTAGCAAGAGAAGAATTTGAATATATTATTGAAGAAGAAGTAGCGAAACAAACGATCAGAACTTGGCTTGAAGGCTGTCTAAAAAAAATTAGATCTACAAATGTACTATATATAATCTTTTTTGTTACTATTATTGATTGAGTTGTACTTTCGCATTTTAGAAACAGCAAAATAGTTTAATAGCTGGATTGCGAGCTACGAATGAAACTATTCCACCGCTTGATACTACAACAGAAACAAAAAATACTAGCCCAGACCGTGAAAGTGAAATCGAATTAAAGGTAGTTAATAGTTAAATTTTCTTGAACATAATTTTTTGGGATTTTCCATGCAGGAAGGAGAAGCAGTTGTAAGGAAACCAAAAACTGTAACTCTACCACGTTCTGATAGTGTAGGAAGTAGTTCAGGCAGAAAATTTTTAGCACCCACTTTATCTGATCCTGCTGCAAGAATTGAAAAAGAAAGAATCACTACTAAAAAGAAAAATAATAGACAAACAGGTAAACATAAAATAATTAACGATAAATTAAATACTAATATTATCTTTTAGCTACCAATAAAAATCTTCCTCATTTAAATGAAGGAACTGAGTCTAGTCGAGTGCCCAGAGATATATCTAGCAGCAAAGCCAGTGTTCCGAAAATATCGAATATGGCTCATGAAATTCGAGATTGGTGGAATGAACAACTTGCGTATGTGTCTGATACTAGTGATGATGAATAAAATACATATTTTGTGTTTTATCGGTTTAGTTACAATATTTAACTTAGACTGTGCCAAATTGAATGAAATTTGTATACTATTTTATAATTTTGTTGATGTTTGATGTTAAATATATGTAGAGATTTAGTCAAAATGTTATTTTTTTTATCTTTTTCACTCACTCTGGAAAGTGTAATTTTTAAAGTATATTTATATTTTGTGTTATTGTACTAAGATCAAATAAGTTGAAATTAAATGAATAACTGCATTAACCGTCACTATCAAAAGATTAGGCGAAAAGTATTTAACGAAAAATACTTGATTTTGTTTTACCTTAAGAAAGCATATATCTTTTTGTTACCTTAATAAGGCGAAATTTCGAGAAACTTTACTAATGTAATTCAAGATAGCGCCCCCTAGTGTCATTTTAGAAACTAAAAAATTATTTTTAGGATTTTTTCTTGGCGAATTTAGTTATACAATTTCTAGTCCGGAGTCTATACTAAGATGAGAACGTCTTCCGGGTTTGGACTGTGTCATTGTTGTAACCGAAGTTGCCAACGTTTCGCCCACAATGAGCAACACTAAACATTATTTTATTATAGTGCAGTGAGCGTTTGTCTTTACAATAAAAATATATTGGTGTTGTATCAAATATAGAAAATTAATTTGAACTGCGATACAATAATTGACCAGTTTGCAAAAGGTCCGGTTGGTCAATGTTTGGTCTTTTCATCAAAGGCACCCTGCCGTTGTCGACATGCGACTTTTCCGTATTTTTGTGGGTCAGCAGTTCAGGATACATATTATAAAACCACGTGCACACACTTTAAACGTCCCTTACATCTTTTATTAGATTGATAGCCTATCTTTAAACAGCGGAAACAGGCCTTCTTTTCCAAACGTGCATACCTTTTTTTAAGAGTAAGTCATTTTCGAAGCCTTAAAACACGATTCACTATAATGTGACCCCGCGCAAAATACACGACTTGCAACTTTACAATTCATAAACCCCGTAGCTGCCGGACCTTCAAAAAATATTTTTATAAATGGCTTATTTAGTTAGTCCCCATTTTAGTAGACGACGTTTTTTCTGACAAATCAAACCCGTCAGCCGCTAAGGCTACCGCTGTTCGTTCTCTATCTCTTGTCTGAGAAAAAGCATCAATTTTTTAAGTGGGGATTCTAAGAGAGATGAAGTTTCTTTAGAATCCGCAGAACCGTTAAACATCGAAGGACGTTGCCAAACCCTTAGTAACACATTCGGTAAACACGATTCTATTAATGGAAATAGCATGGTCAGACATTTGTCAGAGGTTACGCCCAAGGTTTGGAGTGCTCGTAACTGGGTCTCAATTTAATCGTAAACAGTGGCAATATCCAGTTCAAAGTAGATCTAGTTAAAATAAGCTTCAACAGCTTTCTTACGTATACTTCGATCTGTCCTGCCCAATCTGCTTTCCATGCTCTCTACTATTTTTTCGTAATTTTCACTTATGGCTGCTTTCCTTCGTGGTACCGTGGTTTGTATTAACTACACTATTTTGTAATGATTATCAATAGTATCATCTTTATGCACCTTTCTGAACTGAGATCAGAAGGCCAATCCGTCTTTAATTGCTACCATCATAGTGTTTGAATTCTATTTGAGGTAATTTAAATTTGCGCCTACCTGTAGTTTTCCGAACATTTGAACTGTATGCACCTGTGCGATGCAAACCGGTGCCTTCTGTTGCTGAATCTTCAGACAACATGTTGACTTTACTTTTAACCCAGTGAATTTCTTGAAATGCATATCACGGCCCTCCAAATCATTCTCAAGTTCGGTCTCGGTAAAACCTTCCAATAAAAATTTATAAATCTCATTGTCCATTATCTGTAAGTCGTCATATTTCGACAGTAAAAGTTCCCACGCAACTTCGATAGATTCACGATCAAGCCTATCGACACTCAAAAGCGCTACAAGCTTGTTTGCCGTTTTCGTTGAGGTTCGTAGCGCTTTCCTACTTTTCTTTTTAATTTCGATTTCGTTAGCCATCTCAAACTTAGTTCCAAACCACCTAACGTTTTAAAAATGCAAATACAACACAAAACGCGGTAAAAGTTTGCCGGTAGAAAATTGAAATCGACACAAACTTTTGTCCCCGATTAGTTTAAACACTTCATTGTTAATCACAAACCCTTCTTGCAAAACACCCGGCTTCTATCACGGTCGCCAGCTTTTATGTTGCGCCAACAATTCAATGCGGCATCGACGGTTCGATGAATAAATAAAACTTGGTACGCGAACAAAACATAAACAGTTGTTTTTATCATTTTAGTGGATATTTCGGCACACATTAATAACAATCCAACAAATCAAAATCGGTACAAAAACTATAACACACACACACAGACACCCTCGTTATTTTATCGTTTTTCTAATTTGCGTTCATAACAAACAACAAATAATGATGCATGTGCTTATCTTATCTACTAAATATGCGATATGTTTGAAAAGGATACAAGTGATGAATTACGTGAAAAGATGTTTTGAACAAATCTATTTATAAATTGTCTAAGAATGTACATTCGCCGCAAATGTATTATTGTTCAAGAGTATTTATTTATTTTTTAAAATAAACAATCGCATATTAAAAAAGTGGCATGAAGAAATTGAAGCGTATGATAGTACGTTACTGTAGTCTAATCGCGGCTTAAATGGCGGGATTTTACATAAATGCGTTCTTGCGTCGATCCTTTTTTTATTTAGTTATTATCATAATAAATTTAACAGCATCTGTCAGTTAACTATCTAAACAGTTGCGTTCGTTAAATGCGCCCACTGAATAACAACTTTGAATTTTTTAAGTATATCTGAGCAAACTTCTTCCGCATTTATTATGCTTGGTAAGTTTGCCATTACAAAAAAGTTTTTCTACAGTGTAATATTATTTGTTTCAGTGATGTGGCACATTCGAACATTTATTTGATATACGTGGCTGGCAAGATAACGATTGGCTTACTTTAATTTTTATTTCTTAACGATGCTTCAATATAGCCTTTTGTAACTTTGATACGTATGGTAAGGTAGTATACTTAATTACCTATAATTACAAATAACCTTGGTACATTTGTCTTTGTTTCAAGCACGTTTACAATAATATCTTAATATTCTGTGTTGGTAATCATCATAGAACGGTTCGCCTTCTGGTAACGGTTATTTTAAAGTTTGGCCAAATTAATGACCCCTTCTTTTAGGAGGTTGGACGAAAGCAACTATTTAAGTAATTTTGCGACGTTTTGTGTTCTGGATGAACACTTCATCAGGGTCGCTTACACTGAGTCAAGTAATTTTTGATATAAATAAAATAAAAACATTTAATTAAAAAACGTGATGTTTCCCGTACATCGTGCACTTTGTAATTGTAATTTAAAATAAAAAAATATCTTTACATCAATAATTATAGAAGCTGCGTTTAAGTTTAAAAAGTAAACTTACTTTCATTGCCAGGGTACACCTTATCATCGTTATTTTTAATAATTATATCTTCCGCTTCTAGGATTTAGTGTATTTCGAAATATAATAATACATTTTCTGGTATAAATATAGATACAGATTTATTTTGTGTGAACCAAAATTCAAAATCTTGGATTGTTAGTTGTCCTGGTTTTCGTGTCTACACAAAGAGGTACATGCATAATGTTTGTTTTGTTTATCTAGTGTGTTATTCTTGTTGGATAGCACCAAAGGCGTTTGCAGCTATATTAAACTGAAGAATTGTGAGTACCTACACAAAGATTGTATTGTTTATCTTTTGTAAGCATTCTACAATCATGGTATAAATGTCAGTTCAGCTTTACTTAGTTTGATTGTAAAATGCTATCATATTATTGGTTAGCACAAATAAAACTAACAACCAAATATGTCAGTATTTTAAAATTAAGGTATGTATAACTAAACTTACGTTTATACTATGATTGTAGAACCGGTGCTTAATCATTTTTTCAATGTTTTTAAGAATGTATATATATTTTTTGTAAAACGTTGAAAAAAAACATTTAGAATGTTTCCTTGTTGATTGGGTAGGTAGATGTATTTACATTACAAATCACGAAAGTTAAACTCAAAAAAACTTAACTAACTATAAATTAGAAAATCAAAAATAATTATGTGATACCTTTTTTAGGTTCTAAAGAAATAGACGTTTTTTAAATAGCAAGCTTATCAACAAAGTAGTTACTGGCGAATTTGTTTGTGAAAGGAAGTTACACGTAAGTCTTGAATTTTCTCTTTTCTTATAATGTCATATATTTTAGGGGGGATCTGACAATAATATATAATATGCATTTTGTTATTGTACAGTTCGTGCTGCCATACTCAAATCGTGACATAATATGTTTAGTAATTATGGTTGGATCAAATATGTGATATTCGCATATATGTAGTTATGGAACAATTTTCATGCTAACAATGCGCCGTGCCTATGTTACAACTTGATGATTACGTTGATTTTTAAGAATCGTAACTTTTTATAGTATGTATGAAGCAGTTATAATTTTAGGAAACGTCAGATTATTGACTAGATAACGAAGATGCATTGACAAGGAAATATGCCAATGCAAAGAATGAACAAAAAAATTTGTTGTCCCGTCAGGCGTGGATACCCAGCAAACACAAGGTAGCTTAATTTAGTAGTTTATTGGGTATTGAAAAGTCATTTATACGTAATTTAATTTTATTCGTAATTTAAGAGTAGTCTAAGGTGACGTTTAGCAGTAATTTAAATGGTTACTAGTTTAAAAGTAGTATACGAAGTAGTTTAGGAGTATTTCAGTATTGTGGTAGCATAAAAGTAATTTAATTAGTAACTTATTGGTAATTAAAAAATTAAACGTTCTAGTTTAATGGTAATTTAGTCACCATTATACAACCCCGTAATTAGAAAGTAATTAAGGAGTAATGTAATGGTGCGTAGCTTAAGAATAGTTTAACCAGTAACTTAAGAGTAATTAAAAAATTGAACGTTGTAGTTTAATGGTAATTGAGTCACCGTTATACCACACAGTAATTAGAAAGTAATTAAGGAGTAATGTAATGGTGGGTAGCTTAAAAATAGTTTAACCAGTAACTTAAGAGTAATTAAAAAATTGAACGTTGTAGTTTACCGGTAATTGAGTTACCATTATACTACCCAACAATTCAAAAGTAATTTAGGAGTAATTTAATGATTGGTAGTTTGAATAGTTTACTCAGTAACTTAGTCGTAATTCTAGAATTAGGTTGGGGAGTTTAATGGTAATTGAATGTCGGTTAAAATACAAGGTAAATTAATAGTCAGTAGTAATAGAGTTGCTATATAAATGTTAAGCTAAATTATTTTAAAAATAGTCGTTATATTTGCTAAACAGTTAGGTCTGCTATTAAACAATTGCTTGAAGAATGCATACAACCAAGAAAAGTGGCAATTATTATCGACAACTAAAAAGATTTCGTACAGTTTACGAAAATATTAATAGGTACTGGAAAGTCAAATAACATTGGTCAATCTGCGGGATCCAGTAACGCAATAAAAATATAAAACAAAAGTAAATATTATAACTTATGATACAAGAATATCAATATTGCATGAAATTATGTACCTGCCGTATCCAAAAATATTCGGATTATATAAAACACTTCAAGCAACTAAGACATGAATTATCCTGATTACAGAATAACAAAAAAACAAGAGTATAATTAATACGTAGCGATGCAAATGTATATATAGCACTGTCTGATTGTCATGTGAAATATTTAATGGTTCACGTTGAAAGTATTAAATTACGAATAAGTTGCTCGATGTTGTATTCAACATATATAACGTGTAGTTAGCATATATAGTATTAGGTCAGGTAGAGTAGTGGTTAACACGTTTAGGTTGCAAGGGATTTTCCTAATGTTCGTGGGAATCAAACCCCAGGTAAGTACTTAAATTAAATTCTAATTTTAAAAAAATCCCACAATTTATCAATCATGTGCGTCAAATTCTATAAACGAAATAAATAAAAAATTACAGAAACAAATAATTAACTAAAAAAACTATTTTTTTAAATGTGTTAGTGGTTTTAATAATAATTTAATAGTTTTGCTAGTAGTTCAAAACAGTAGTTTAACAGTAATTCAATGGTAATATAACAACAGTATTTTAATGGTAGCTTATTAGTAATTAAGAAGTAAATGAATTTTTAGTAGTTTAAGTGGTTGCTTAATGGCGCCCTTTTTACTGTTTAAATTACTACTTAAATTACCGTAATTTAATGGCAATTCAACAGTAATTTCAGTCCATCTGTGTTTGCTGGGTAACTTTTTTAGAATGAAAATGTTTTAGTTGGAAACTGAAGATTTTGTGTTCATACTGTATATGGATAATTAATACAGATATAAGTTTAAATAACATTCTGCCCTAAACTCAGAGTACATATGATATGTTTAAATGAATGTTTGGTCAGGTAACTAACTTTTAATTAGAAACTTACGTGTTTTTTGATTATATTATATATAGAAAACGAAAACAGTTCCAAACAAATAGTTAAAATAATTTTAAAACATTTTTTTAGATCCTCAGAAAATGTAAAAACTTTAAACAAAACGCTCATCTCTTTAATCCGGTTGCTTTAATTTTTTTAGAAAATTGCACATTACAGTAATTAAATATGTAAGTCTTATGTGTTTTATTTTTGCCTACTCATAGTTTCTAATTGTTCATCATTTCTTTTGTTCATATTTTTCTGCAAAATCAAAAATAATATTTAGATTTTCGCTTTTTCGTATAAATTTCACTGCATTTGTATCTTGTGTTTGAGTTAACGTAAAATATAATGATTATAATAGTTCTTTATTACTCTGCAAGAAAAGTTTATATATAGTTTTTGTAATATCTTGAATATAATTTTATTATGTATATTGTTTGATTTCTGGTTGTCCTACGAGGATGTGTTACTAGAAAAAAGCTAATTATTTTCTATACAGGTAATCAAAACGTTATATAACTGACGTTATACGATCCCAGTTTTTGTGTAGTAATACATTACGTAATTTACGTTACACAGCGTAATAGACATGATTTACTAACGTTAAACTGATCTAATAATAAAGTGATCAGTTTGTCTGGTATCTTGTTTCCGAGGAATCAAGTAATAAAAGAAAGAAAACAAGTTACACAAATTTTCGTTTTTGTCGATTCTTACGCGACAGTGCCAGGTTTTTTAGATAGCTGGGTACAATATTTTTGGAGTGGACACGTCATTTTGGTAAAATTATTTAAAAAATAATTTTTTATGAGAGTTTTCAAAAATCAATAAATAAATTGATCTTTACTAATAAAATCAATTAAAATCAATTTCTTCAAAAATATTTTTTTAAAATTTCGGTAAGCACGCAGGTGAGCACTCCAATAAACAAGGTGGACATATGCTCACCCTGGCCCCATTCTAGCACCGTTGCTGCCTAAGCCTACTTTAACTTGTATAAGAATTCTAATAGTATCAATAAAAAAAGATTATTTGTGCATCTAACGACATTAAAAACTTTAGACTGGAAATGCGGCTTAAATTTGAGTTTGAGCAATTGGCATCACACACCATAAAACACATTAAACCTATAAGTATGTTTGAACATTAAAAATAGGGGCAAGGGGCCTTGTATGTACTTTCTGCCCCAGGGCCACAAAGGTCTAGCTACGGCACTAATTATTAAACACCCCGGAAATAACAAAATGTTCAACACTTTCGTTAAGATCATTAATCAAGGATATAAATTCAAATTTAGAATCATTAAAAAACATTGAAATCCCAGTAGAAATATGGGATACTATCTTTGTACCATTTATTTGTAAAAAGTTTGATTTTTTCTCTAGAAAATAATTTGAACTTACTTTAAATACGAAAACACCAAAATTATCTGATTTAATAGACTTTTTAGACAAAATATGTTTGGTTTTATGTTCCATTATTACAAGAAACGTAGAAAAAACTGTGAATTCTTAAATAAACCTGTACATGCAGTTACAAAAAAGTATAATACATTATGCTATTACTGCAAAAATTCGCACTTTGTAAGCCAATGTCCAGTGTTTGTTGCATTATCGATAAAAGAACGGAAACATCAATCACCAAAACGTAATGTGTGTTCAAATTCCTTTCGAGATAATCATACTACGGAAAACTGTAAAGCCACCGAATATAAAGCATGCGGGAAAAAGCAGCATACGTTAGTTGCTTCATGAAAATCAAATGAATTGCGATAACTCGAGAAACGAACCCACGGTAGCACTTTGTGCAAAATTCTCATCCGGATTAAAACAAGTGATTCTATGAACAGCGCAGGTACTAATTAAAAATTCAAAAGGTAGTTTTGATAAAAGCCGTGCTCTTTTAGATCCCGGTTCACAACTAAATTTAATTTCAGTGGATTTATGTCAGAAGCTTAACTTAAAAACCAAAACCGACAAAACCTCAATCTGTGAAATGATTAAGCAAAACAGTACAATCCAGAAATTAGTTTTAATAAAGTTGAAATCTATGTATAACAAATACCAAGTATCTTTTGTCACATCGTAGATCACATTACAGAAAACTTGCCGGTTAGTTCATTTGAAAAAGGCGGTTTAAATTTGCTAAATGTCGAGATGACGGATGCAGAATTTAATCGTTCAGGTCCGGTACACTTAATTTTAGTAGCAGAAGTATCGTGGAATTAGGATACATAGTAAGAGGTGTAATTTTAGGCACTTTTCTTAAACACGCGTCAATATTGTGTAGTACTATTGCAAAAAACGAAGACGATTCTATTAAAACGTTAATAGAAAAATTTTGGGTACAGGAAGATATTGAACTCTCTTTTTGTACAATCGAAGAACGAGCATGTGAAGAACAATTCATTAACATGCATCGACGTGACGAAAACGGAAGATGTATAATTAAATTACCGTTTAAACATAACGTTGTAAGTTTGAGTGATTCGAGTCCCAACGATCTCAAGCAATTTTCGTCATTTGAACGAAAATGTTAAAGAAAAGCTAATGAATTTTTACGTAAAGAATATACTTAATCCATAAACGAATCATTAAAGTTAAAGTTTATGGAACCAGTTTCAACTGAAAAATTACAAAACAAAAATTCGTATTAATTGCCACACGCAGGCGTAGTTAAACCGTCTAGAACTACAACAAAGGTCCGTGTGGTTTATGACGGATCGGCAAACTCTAATAACGAATTAAGTTTAAACCATAATTTAAAGACAGGCAAAAATTTTCAAAACGATCAGTTCGAATTAATCGTACGTTTTAGAATTCATCAAATCGCAGTTTGTTGTGATATAGAGGATGATGTTTCTTCAAGTTAAAATTGCCGAGTCAGATCAAGACTATTTGAGATTGTTTTGGCGCGAATCACAAGATGATCTAGTACAAACTTATCGTATGACTCGCTTAGTATTCGAACTAACTAATTCGCCATTTACTTCGATGAGATGCATAAGACAATTAGCCATCGAATCGGAAGCGATACTTAGCTGTAGTGATACTATACAAGATTGCTTAGCATTACGTGACGACTCAATAGAAGTATTGAACCGAAGACGTTTTAAGTTAGCCAAATGAAGAAGTAACGATTTACTATTTCCATCAGACGAAACGTTAAACGATGAAAAAGTATCAATAGATAAAAAATTGACGAAAGTATTGGGATTATTATGGAACCCCCAAAATGATTCCTTCGGTTTTAATGCTGAGAAATTAATCGTACCGAAAACTTTAACCAAACGAATTTTGTTAAGTCAAATTTCGAAATTATTCGATCCGATTGGAATGATTTCTGCAGTAATAACAAAAGCAAAAATGATCATGTAACCATTGTGTGTGCATAAAAATGGAAACGATGATCCTGTCCCAAGTAATATACAAAAATCGCTGCTGCCTTACATAAAAGAATTAAAAGATTTAAATAAACTTAAATTTTCTCGAAAAGTAGTTCTCTCGTACAGTGAAAATTTAGAATTAATCGCATTTTGTGACGCGTTGGTTAAAGGTTTCGGTGCATCCGTTTATTTAAAATCAAGAAACAAATTTGGAATATACAATTGCGTTCTCATTTATAGCAAATCTAAGATAACGCCACTAAAAACAGTAACGTTACCAAACTGTGCGCGACAGATGAATGGTATTACGTTGGAAGTAAAGATAATCCCGCAGATTTGATAACACGTGGAATCGGTCCTGCACCGGCCATCCTTTTTAACTGAAAGTAAAAATTGGATCGAAAAGCGCTTCAAAGTTATATTTGAATGTTCTGAAATTCCGGAGCAACGTAAAACAGTCGTACTAACAGCGATTCGAAAAAATATTTTTTCCGTCATATTAAATGTTTCTTCATTTAATAAATTACAACGCATTTTTGCGTTTTGTCTTCGTTTTATAAACAATTTAAAAACCATGCATAAACAAATCGGGATTTTGTCAAGATATGAGTTATCTTATGCTCACAACGTGATAATTAAGATTATTCAAGTACAAGAATTCTGAATACGAAACTTTAAAAAGCAGTCGCGGAGAAGTTGATAAAACCAGTTCATTATTATCATAAGATGTATACATGGATGAAAACGGAATCATTCGCACCGGAGGTCGCTTACGTAATTCGTCACTACCTTATGATTCAAAACATCCTATTTTGTTGCTTAAGGTATAGTGCATATTACAAAATTAATAATAAGGGAAACTCATGTGACACTTTTTCATGCTGGACCAACTCAAACGTTGGCAGCAATACGATCCAAATATTATCTGATACGTGGAAGAGAAGTTGTCAGAAAAATCATACACTCTTGCTTACCATGTTTTAAAGTAGCGTCTAAGTTACTTACACAGAAAATGGAAGATTTGCCCAGAGATAGACTCAAACCTTGTAAACCTTTTACTAAAACAAGTGTAGATTATTTTGGTCCCATAGTGTTAAAGCCTAGTAGATGCTCAAAAATACAATTGAAATTGTGAGTGGCACTTTTTGTTTGCATGGTAACGCCAGCTGTGCATTTAGAAACAGTAATGGACTTAACGTCAAAGTCATTCATAAACGGTATAAAACAATTAATTGCCAGGCGAGGTAAAATAACACATATTTATTGCGATAACGCCACGATAATATATATAACTAACGATTTTAATAAATCTCTACGAGAATTTAATAAAGACGTTGACGTTCGATCCGCTAAACAGCATATTAAGAAAACCTCGGGAAATGCAAATTTAACAAACGAGGAAGCTTTGACACTTTTTACTCAATTAAAGGCTATTCCAAATTCACGTCCTTTTACTACTCTTTTAAATATTCCCAATGATTATAAAATTTTTTGAGTAGAAAATTTGTCTTCGACACACCCACTTTTCGTGGACGACTGTCAAATGTTTAAAAGCACGATTTTATTTTTCTTCCAAGAACGTTCTGTACATCACACGGACCTCCGTTTTGGCGGTGCCTGCGCCCAAGCAGGCTTTCATCATTACGTTGTTTCACGCGATTCCACGTAGGCAAACAAATTTTGTGTTTGAGTGAAAGCTTATTTGGGCGGGTCGCCACTCCTCCGTGTCTCTTATCTGTGGAGCTGATAAAACACTTGTTGAAATTGGAAAGCTTCCATGACGCCACGTCGCTGAAGTTCAATGGGGTTGAATACAATCTTATAGGAAGAAATATTTACACATGCTTGGCGCATTCGTTTACTACTTGTGATAACGCCGTATGTACGTTTTTGTTCAGATTTGATATTACGTTTTAGGTCATACCGGTAGGGAATTAGCTAATCCCCTACGGGATAATACATAACTGTAAGTATCGCATTTTATATTTATGAGTACTACTTCGTTGGTCTTGTCGATTATTAGAATGGCCATACGTACATACTAGGTTGTAATCGCAATTAATGTTAAAATCTTTTTTTGTGTGTCATATACTTATCTGGCGCTCTTTGATTCTCTAGACTTTTGATTTTCGTATTCTTGTAATTTAACTTAACAAAGTAAAGTCATTCTTTCTTTAAATGTAAAAGTTAGACCGATTGGGTCGCTTTGATGTGCGACGTGTTGCCCAGTCCAGGGCGCAACTTATACTTGGCCTGTGATATCAACCCATGTAATATTATTTGCAACGTTTATATAACTACACTTATGTACTGTCTTCGTCTTCTTCAACTACGTTTTGTGATAAAATAAATATATATTCTGTGATCACTTCTGTCATGTTATATGTTATTTTCATGCTGTGGGTAGAGTTAAACAATATCTCCCTAATTTTTTTAAATGTAAAAATATTGTAATTTTACAAAAAAACAACAACAAAAATAATAACGTTAGTCTCGCAGAAAGCTTGATAACATAACTCACTCACATGCAAGCCTCGGGTCCCATTAACATGTGATGCTATGCTTTACTTTTAATGCTTGTTGCGTAAACTACTATTATTTATACGGTGTGTAATAAAAGTATAAACCACCTAAAATATTTCTGTAAAATTAAATATCTAAGTTTGTTCTGTTATAAGCAGTAGATATAGCGTTGTACTAACTTTTTAATAATTAAAATGTTTCTAAAGACACGAGCAAGGATACTACATAAAACCTAGAGATTCGTTAAAATGTGCTTTTTTGTCGTTAACGATATCATCTTTTTAGTTTTTTTCTTTTTTTATGTTCCGTAAGTTATGCCAAATGTCTCATTACTTCTCTCAATAGTTTTTATATACAATATTTATCATAGGATGATTTGGATTAAATAATTTAACTGTATCGACTTTTCATTTGACTCAGTTTTCTGTACTGACCGTATTTTTGTATCTTCTAATAACCTCAAAAAAGTTTTTGGGCACTTTTAAGCGCGACCTGCAAGGTAGGCAACCAAACTTACCTTATAACAGAACGGCCAGTTAAATTTCACATCATTGGCATTATATAAACATTACTTGCAACGATATTACGAGGTTACTAACCATTCTTCATAAGCACCGCCTCAAGCGTTGGAAGAACATGTTTCTTATCTGCAAATATGTATCTAAATTGTACTCTAAAGTTTAAATTTTTTTTGCCGAATTTTCTATTTATGTATTTATGTGTTCTCTGCTTAAGTTTTAAAAGAATGCTATAGCCTTCAATTAAAAAAATCTAATTATTATTTATAATTAAACAAGTTTCATTAATAACTATAACAAATTTAAACTGCATGCCCAAATATGAAACTGCTGTTTTAATTAGCCTAAAATTTTTAATATATCCAGATTAAATTAAAGTCAACATTTCAATTTTTTTGTAAAGGAAGTATTATTATTATTAGAACGTAATTAGTAATTAAACAATTGCAATCTTAATTTCCATCACAAATTCTCAACATTTATTCGTAGTTTTTCTTTTTTTGTGTTCTGTTTACATTGTAATAGCGAAGGCTTCTACGGCCGGAGTCTATACTCAGATACAAATGTTTTCCGGATTTGGACCGTGTCATTGTTGTAACCAAAGTTGCTAAGGTTTGCCCGCTTTCGTAAAGTGCTTCATCAGGGCGTGAGATAAATCGAAAAACTCAAACAAGCAATCAAAATCTAACTAAGAATCAACTTGTGAACCAAGCCAGATTCTAACCTCTGAAAAGGTAAGAAACAAAACAGTAAACTTGAAAAAGCAAACGAAAATTTAACAAAGCACTACTACGGGCGAAACGTTGGCAATTTCGGTTACAACAATGACACGGTCCAAACCCGGACGACATTCTTATCTTTGTTTACATTGCTTGTTATTTTTCTAAATTTGAATATAAGAAAAATGACAAAATTTGAAAAATAAAACTTTTTTTAAATAATAGGGGTAAGGTTTTACATATTACAAAAAAATGTTTTCAAACATTTTTATTTGTTTTCTTGAACACTAAACCATTCTATGATCATCTTTCTCTCAAACCAAGAGCGTATTCCATACCCCCAGTAATGCTCCTTTCTGCTCAAGGCTTTACAAAGTTTAGGACCGCCATTGATAAGTAGGGTATATAAGGGGTTGCTTAAAATTTATTTTGTAATGTATAATATTTAGTGTTGTTTTGTGAGTCAATTTTGTACAAAATGCTACGTCTTCTTGGACAAGCAAAGTTATCACTAAAAACTAGAGGGAAGATCATTGCTTTACGAGAATGTGGATTTTCTATCCGAGTAATCTACACGTATGGGTTTGTCGGCAAGATAATTGTTTATTTTGCGTTTGATAATGTTTTTTAATATTAGTGGTCTTTTTAATTGTAAGCATAGATATATACCTATTATATAGGTATGCTATTGTAGTTTTTAAGTTAATGGATGATATGATGTATAATTCAGGTTGCACAATTATTCGCCTACATCACAGGAACTTGCTTATAATGAAATTATAAAAGTTTCAGTTCACAAAGCAATTTGGTATCAAGTTTTTCACGACCCTCAAGTTAGCAGTACGTTAGCAAAGTCAAATAAAATATAATTCGGAATTTGTTACTAATTTCCTGCAAAAGAAAATACTTGTAGCTTTCTTACTTTTTTAATTATGCGTTCAACTTAAAGCAAGTTAGCAGTACACCATTCTAAGCAGTGTTTTTTAATGAATCCGTATTCGGTTTAAAATGTGCGTTAAATTTGTAGATATATTGTTGTTAATTAATTACAAAAGAAGATAGATTTATTATCATTCTACACACATTTTAAACAAGAAATAGATTCATTAAAACACTTTTTAGAATGGTGTATTGTTAACTTGTCTCAAGTTAGCAAAATAACGCAAAACTAAACAAGTAAGAAAGCTACAATTTTTTTATTTCGCAAGAAATTAGTAACAAATTCCTAATTATATTTTATTTGCTTCAGCTAACTTTGTACTGCTAACTTAAAAAACGTAACTTTTTCACTTAAATTAATAACATTACTTTATCGGTGGCTTGCAGTAAACGTAAACCTCTTTGCACAGTTTTAATTAACTATTATTTATTTTATTAAAAATGTGTGGTTCATTATTGAGTTCAACGCGAAGAACATGGCGCGGAAAATGACCGTCCTTTGCAGACCGCGCATAGAAGTGGAAAGCCATCTCTCTTATCCAGAGTTAAAAAAGAAAACATTATCCAAGATCCTTATTTGACTCCATTCACAACTTCCGCCACCATGCTACAACCCAAGTAGCAAAAATCAGTTACAAAACGGTTGTAAAACTCTCTTGCAACTTTGGTTTCAGTAAGGTATTTAGTTACAGAATAGTTGCTGAGTCTTTCCTGATACGTTGTCAATACCGGATTTGGTCAGTTGCAAGGCAACTGCAGTAATATTATAACCGTTTTACAACGTGTCTGAAACCGTTGCAATTACTACTTTGTAACTGTTTTGCAGCGTTGCTATAACGGTTTTTTACAAATCATGTTTACCTATTCTGAATCGTTTCTGTAATGGTTTATCATCACGGTTTTGTAATTGATTTGTAACATTGTAGTTACCGTTTACAGCAACTGCTAGGTAACTGTTTTGAAAACATGCTTATTACCATTATTTGAAACTACTTTATAACCGCTTTGTTTAGCAACTTATCCAAGATTTTAGTTACTAACTGCATCATAAAGATTAAAACAAAAGTAGAGATAAAAATATATTAATAAAAAGATACAGATATATAAAAAGTTACAATAAATGTACACTATTTAAATTTTTATAGTTTCTTATAAAACTAAATTCAAACAAAAAAGATATAATAAAAGAATTTCTACATCTGTTGCAAGTAGGTAGTACCAGTAAACAGGTTTTTACCGCAAATTTTCAAGAAAAGCGGATTATGTCTATTATTTATAAATTTTGTAAATAGTAAATGCATAAATTTTGTTAAGAGAAAAATGTCTTTGTGTTAAAAGACCATGGCGGATTAAGATATTCCTCACATGTTATAGTTTAATGCGTCTACGTAATTCTTAGTTAAATATTTGTATTAGGCTACAAATGCACATGTGCAATTATAATCGGTTCAATGATCATAATCTCGACTGGTTTTTTAAAGATTATAGGTGTTCGCAATGGCGATCTAATTTACACGTTCTGATCACTGTGTGTAATATTGTAATGTCCTTGCAATCAAATTCTATTTTATCCTAGAAGAAAATAAAATCAATTTAAAATTTTCTTACTTATAATTGGCAACTAATTCTTCAACGTTGATTAAATTAGAAACAGTAGTTTAAATGCACGATTAAAATTATAGTAATATAATATACCAATAATAGTACTTACGTAGTTTTGAATTAGAAACACTTTCGGTACTGTTTATTTGATAATGATAATGGACTATGTGTCTTATGAAAATCTCGTAAAATGCACTTCTTCTGTTGTTGTTTGAACGTATAGATTAACACTGTAGTGTAGTTTTAGAAATTCACACTTGTAACTATAGTTTCAAGACGGTTACACTCGAAACCGAAATGAAGGTTTTAATGTCACTAAATTGACACTGTAGTTACATAAGGGTTTAAGAAAAACTTACTTATAACCATAGTTGTAAAACGGTTATTTCTGTAATAGATTTAAAACCTCAGTAAATTACGAAAGTTGCTGCTACGTTGCTGCAACCGTTTATTTACCATAGTGCTAATGTTACTAATTTGCAACTGGTTACAACGTAACCACGGTTACAAAACGTTGCTTGGGAATGCAGTTTGCAAACAATAAGGAATACTTTGAACGCTTTAGGAATAAGCTGCTATCGACCTGTACCGAAACCTGTAATAACTGAAAAAATGCCTACCGGAGATTGCAGTTTTCAGATCATTATGTTTAGATTGGAGAGGTATTGTTTTTTTAGATGAAAAAACCTTTTGCACTTTTCAAGAAAGTAAAAAAGTTCTTTGGAGGCCACGTAATTCCAGATATGAGTCAAAACATGTGCAATCCAACAAAAGAAGTAAAAGAATTAGTGCTGCTTATTGGGGATGGATTAGTGATGCTGACCCAGGGGAGTTAACACGTGTCGATGGACGCTTAACTGCTCAAACTTACTTGACGGTTTTGACAGACGTTATGTTGCCCTCCGTACGAGCAGTTTATCCCGAAAGACCAATTCGGCTTGTTCAGGACAATTTTCTTATACATACGGCAGCGCTAGTTCAAGAATCGTTTTTACAACATCCAGAAGTGGAAAGAATCCGTTTGCCACCTAAGTCACCGGATTTGAACTTGCATCGCCATATTAATACCGTGTGGAAATTATTTCGATATTATAGATATTACACACATTGTTAGCATGTAAAATACAAATATTTAAATAAAATATTAAATAGTTTTTTAATCATGTTTTTTATTAGGATTTTCTGTATCTAGTTTTTTTCTTGTATGTACAGTTTATATATAATTTTTAATAAAATCTAAGCTATTAGTTCTATCAAAATCTAGTAGGTACTATAGTAATGTAAAACATGAGAAAATGCAAACTACAAAATTGCAAATTATAGTTCATTACTATTAAATTAATATAATTTCGAAATATGTAATACTTAACTTACTTGTTACGTGGAGAGAGCGAAAGATGCGTTTTGCACTTTTCTAATTTTCTGATTTTGTGATTTACAGCATTTTCAAACTTTATTTGGAATTTTTTTAGCGTTCTGTATAAGAAATTAGACTTGATTCTATAAAGGCAGATTTATGTACCTTTTAATTATTCATACGAATAAATAAAAGTGAGTAATGGAAATTTATACTGCAATTGTTCGACCACTAATTACGTTTTAATAGTAATAATATTTCCTTTGCACATCGGAATGTTGACTTTAATTTAATTCGGACATACTTTTAGGCTAATTAGTACAGTAGTTTTACATTTAGACATACAGTTAGTTTATCATTATTCGAGTTACGGATGGAACTTCTTTTATTATAAATAACAATTCAAATTTTTTTAATTACTTAAGCAGAGAACAGCAATAAATAAACTCGGCGAAAAAGAATTTAAAACTTAAGGGTACACTTTAGATACTTATTTGCAGGTAAAAAACACGTTCTTTGAGCGCTTGAGGCGCTGTTTATGAAGAATGGTTAGTAACCTCGTAATATCGCTGTAAATAATGTTTATAATGCCAATGATGTCAAATTTAACTGGCCGTTCTGTTATAACGTAAGTTTGGTTGCCTACCTTGCAGGTCGCGCTTAAAAGCGTTCAAAAACTTTTTTGAGACTGTGTACCTATAAAAGTTAACAAATAACTTATTCTAATTAAATTTTTCCAATGCGTGTGAATTATATTCCTTGTTGGAACATTAAACCAAAAACATATCAAGGTATTGCCTACTAGAGTAAAGTTTGAACTTCTTTCGTTTTAAATTAATTTTTTTGAGACGTTTAATTATGTGCAATTATACTTTCTATAACAAAAAAGATTAATTTTTGAGACCTTTTTAAGTTCATAATATTTTATTAAACATGTAATTGTTCTAGGTCTATTTAATTATACCAATATTGAGGTTTAAAAAACAGTGCAGTAATTGCTATGTTGTTTAAATATTATATTGTGGCTCAAGATCAGGAAATTGCGTTGTCTGAATATGTGACACACACCTGTTTTTCGCCTAGCATCAAACAAAAAAAAATTATGAAAAGCCTAAAACAAATTTTAAATGTTATAATTAAAGAGCGGATAGTAAGGCAAGAAAAAATACCAAGAAAGGTGGCATAAAAGACATATTAAGCCTGCCAAAAAGACAATAAAAAAGGCACAAATATCTATTAAAATTTACAGTTTATTTTTTTGTTTTACAATGTTTATTGAGTGCTATTATTTTCCCAAGCACAAATCAAATAATTTTCAATATTTTGACCAAGATTAATGCCGATGTTTCTGTTATTGTTAAAGATATTTTCTGTTGATGCTTCATGACCTCCCCTTTTTATATTTCAGTCAGTTGTTTAAAGAGGTCAAAGGAAGGGTTTTTTTGATGTGACGGAATCCAATTTTTGAATAATTTTTCTTCCTATAGTCCCTGGACATGCTCTTATAATTGCTCTTATTCTTTCGAGTGTAGCGAAAGATTTGGTCATTGCGGTTTCGCTTTTTCTAGCTCCTTTAATTCGTCAGGAATGCCGGAAAAGTGTGTTTTTATACAAACTAGTTCTCTCTTAACAGCTTCGCCATTAAAAGTTTTTTGAGATTTAGCAATTGCTGCAGAGGTCTTCTCGTCAAATAATTCAACCACCTGAAGTAAGACAATTTAATTAATGTATAAGACAATGTCAGATTATAGTATGAACTGTACCTGTTTAGTGTTTTTAAAATCTGTGGCATAAAAAATGCAAGCAGATAACCAAGTTCCTCATCTTGTTATGATAGGTTCCGATGGAAGTTTAACATCTGGAAGTTTTTCTTTATAGGCTCTTACCCGTAATGGTGCTTTCACAAAAACCTAGAACAAGATCCAATAATCAAAAATGGAATCTAATATGTTAAAGATTTTTACCTTTTTGGTGGCAGAAACTAACTTGTTTACTATTGCAAACTTGTCTCTAATGAATTCACAGACTTTATGTGTTCCATGTGCTAGAGAAGTTAAATGTTTTAAATTCGGATAAAATATTTCTAATGGCTGAGCGGATTTGATCATATAAGGTGCTGCATCGGTTACGAATAAGAGAACCTTTTCTTTTTTTACGCCATTAGGATACAGAAGTCCTACAAACATAAAATTTTATAAGTGTAATTAATAGATTGGATTATATTATATAAGTTTAACTTTATTCGTTGCCATTTGGCTTACAAATTTGATCGTGCTATATATACATATATAATACATTTTCTTATCCCTTCTCCCCCCTTAACTTTTTCCTCCTGCTTCATACTTCCTCCATCCATTCCGCTCCTTTTCCGTTTTCATCTAAGATTTCCTCTATTTTCATCACCTCTTCTCTTAGTTTCCTGCATTTCTGTCTCATGTGGTTAAGGTCTTCCGTTTCTTCTCCACATAGCCTGCACATCTTTTCTGGTTCTTCTTTCCAATATTTGTTCTCTAACTCCTCGTTGCCACATCTGAACCTTGCTACCATTTTTTTCTTTTTGTTGCTTTTAATCTCTCTATCTTTTAAATATTCCGGCACTCCTTCACCCTTGATATCTTTATAATTCCTATTATATCTGCCCTCTTTTATCTTTGTCCATCTTTCTTGTTTTTCGATGTCTCTATCTCTCCTTATTATTTCTTCCCTTATCCCTACTCCCTCTTCTCTTAATCTCTCCACTTCTTCACTCGCGTACCCGTTTCTTTTGTAATACTCTTCTCTGCCCTCACTTCACTTTCCCTCCCTTTATCTCTTTCCAACATTCTTGCAGTATTTTGCAATCTGTTCTTTCCCTCATTTCTTCTTCGTATTTTATTGCTCTTTTTCCTGTCTCTACCTTTATTTTTTCTATCTGTACCTCCTCTCTCACAATATACCCCGGTGTATCCCTTTCCAATCCTAACACCCATCTCCAGTATTTTTCCTGTAGCCCCTCTACCTTATTTATTATATTAATCAATCATTAAAAAAAACTTACGTAAACAATCATCGAAAAAATTTGCAACTGTTTTGTGATTAGTCTGTGAATTTTTTTTGGATGCCAGCAAATGAGTTTTTCCTGGTAATAATTCAGACAATTTACCAACTACAAAATTTGCTATATATCAACTTCTGCAATCGGTTGTTTCATCATATTTTTTTTCTGATTGCGAAAATTGATATTCTCAAGTTTTTTAAGAGGAATTTGAGCCGACACCGATGCTTCGCACTAATCTAGAGCAAAAGCTGTTTTTGATGGGCCAGGTTTATTCTGTTGATCTTCTATAACGTTTTTTAACAATGGTTGTTTCATAGTTTCTTTAAATATTTTTTAAATGTAAACCACTACCCAAGTGTTGTTTTATATGGTACTTTTTAGTAGCACCGATCTAAAATAATACATATACATGTAATTAATAGAATTTAAATTGATATAATACAAACTTACTAATTTTGAACAAACTTGACAAAAAAGGTTTTTTCCGTTGGTTGTTAAATTATTGTCCAATTTACTTCACTTGTAATAATTTTCAAATTTTGATTGTTTATTAGGTGGCATTTTTTAAAACTTACTCACAGCACAACAGCAATAGACTATCACAATGTGACAATATCACAGGTATTTATAACAAACAAAGAATATTTTAGTCATGTGTTTCAGTCATTAAAGGAATCCCACCGGACAGAATTAAAATTATCTATATTTGTTTGCTTTACTTAGGTACTGAATAGACCTATAAAATATGATTCATTCTAAAATCCTTCCGGTTTTGTAAATAGTGTTCTGTTAAGCCCGTCATTGTACATAACCCTAGTATAAATTCTTACAATAGTTCTTCTCTATAAGCCAATTAGTAACAATTTACAAATTTATTTATTATAGTGATTTCTAAGTTTGTGTTTTTGAGACATGCTGTTATTAAGCAATTCATAGAAACATTATTCGTCATTTTATTACAAAATTTACAATTTTGTTTACACAAGCTTTTCAAAATGTATATGTAAAAAGGCAATATAAAATGATACTCTTTAAAAAGGCAAAAAATACAAAAAATTACACAAAAAGGCAAAATAGGCAAGCTCCAGGCATTTGCCTGAACTGTCCGCTCTTTTTAGTTATCATTATCAATATAAAGAACATTTTATTTTTTATATTTAAAAAAATCCTGTTTTTATGAGCTTAGCCGTTCGAAAGATGATAAATCCTATTTTCGGTAATATTTTTAAGTTTGATATGATTTATTTTCATATCTGCTAGGCGAAAAAATAAATTTTGATAATACACATTATAAGAATGTTGTTTAAGTAAGTACAGTTATTCTCAAAGTTAGATTAAAGCTTTTTTCTTGGGTTTTTTTTCAGACGCTTTTTTGGCCCTCGCGTAATCTACACTATGTAAAAAAACATATTTTCTATACATGATTTTATAAGAAATATAATTAAAAAATAAAAGTGAAGTACAATATGTGAGCAGATTAAATGATTTTGCTCTGTTTGTAAGAAATCATAATTTAGGTGCTTACAGGATTATAGCGTTGTTACTAGAGCTTATTGACCTTGTTGCATCACACTTTAATTATTAATTTCTTAAAGATTTCAATATTATTAAAACAATCAATTTTTAAAGATACAAGTAACATATTTTTATTAACATTTTTCTTTTTAATAATTTAATATCCTGCAATGCTGTGATATTTATTAAAACTAAGACACTAAATAATTCAATTTTATTTGCACATTCCATTATCATAACAAAAAAAAATTTAGTTTTTAAAATTGAACGTTAAAACATACAAAAAAGTTAAGAAAAGGAAGAATATGTATTAAGTTACTTAATATATTCTTGTAATATTGATTTCCTAGAATGGTTTTCTGAATTTTAATTATGGTTTTTACCAAGTTACGTTTTTTGCTACTATAAGTGTAAATTACATCGTAGGTAGCGTATTTTATTTATATATTCAGTTACATTGGCACCAAATTTCATTATTGTCATTTAAATTCCTAAAAAATTAAAATCCTTAGGCCAGTAAAATATACGATAATACGTGTATAAGCCACTTAAACGGAAATCATTAAATCATAATAATTCTAATGACATCTGTCAACTTATGTTTTTACAAATATTAGAGTTATTTATCTAGGTCAGTCAGAAAAATCTAATAACAAATATAAAATCTGAATAACTATATTTGAAAAACAATAATATTAATAATAATAAACGTGGTTTAATAATTTATTAATAAACTAGTTTTGTTATGTTTAATGCATGTTATTACTTTTTTTTTAAAACATTAATTTTAAAATAAACTGTATTTGTCATTTTAAACTTGTCTAAATTTGTTTATACAACGAATGCTAATTCATTTTTTGGAAAGTTAATAAGTATTTAAGCTAATTTGAATAGATTAAAATCTATGACATTAAGCAATTGTAATAAATTCTGCATATATAGATTATATCTGATTGTTTTGTTGAGATATATATGTCTTTATAATATATTCCACAAGTCTACCAGAATTTCTCAACTAACATAAAGAAATCGACGAAACCTGTGTCAAGCAGCAAAGAGGTGTTACGAAAACTTTGTTTACTTAATTTTTAGTTATAAGAGTTTAATTTGTATTAAAATGATTATTCATATAAAGAAATGTTTTAGGAAGTAAGATAATAACAGTTTCGTAATGGCAAAAAAACTCTAGAGTTGCAAAGCAGAAAATCGAAATCTATGTAAACTTATGCTTAAAAGTTTGTTTAAGTAAAAGTGTTGTTTGATAAAAAATTTGTTTAAAAGTTTTAAAATTTAGTTAAAACAAAAAAAAACGTTTTAAAAATTACATAAAATCAAACATTATAGGATTGTATATTTAGAAGTTGGTACTACGTAAAGCATTAATTATATTAACAGCATTATATTTGTAATGTTTTCAATACGGTTTTCCTTTTATTTTCTAAAAAATTTTAACAATGGACAAGACAAAAAATAATGTATGTTATTCGTCATTTAACGTTGCCTCCAAACAGCTGATGCCTGACAACTACAGTTACAGTTGCATTTATATTTATTTGATGTTAATAAAATAATATTGTATACATTCCAATACAGAAAAACTTATTTAATTCTTCGTAATATAAAAAGTTATTTATGGCATTTAGCTCACGATCAGCTGCTTAATTGAGTTTAGGTTTTGAATGCTTATGCAATAAAACACAAAAAACGCTAAAATATGCATTTAAATATGCGTTTAAAAAAAGTATCATTTATAAGTTTCATTATGTATTTTTTATATAATACATTACTGAACACTAATAAATACTGAATAAAATTACAAATCTTGATTGCATTTAATAATATTACATGTGACAATAAATGTTTAAATGTAAATTTATGTTTGTTGTCAGAAGAATTGTTGTATTGTCAAAAGACTCATTTTACATTACATGACACTTTAGTGGCAAATTTAAATATGACAGTAGTTTATTTAACGAGTTTCTGTGTAAATTAGACGCTTTTATCGAAGAAAAAAAAGCGTCTAACTTAGACAGGAACAAGTTGAATACAACATTTTATTGCTCGAACAGAGACTAGGAGGCTTTCAAAGTCTCAAAATCACTCAAAAATAATTTGACGTTTATGTTGACAAGTGCGCAAAAACTGTCAGAGACGGTTTACAATAGCAAAAAATTAAAATTTATGACGGTTAAGAAAAATAAAAATATTTCTTTACTACTATATAGTTGTATTTGTCAAAATTAGTTGTATTAAACTACTAACAAAACACACAAAATAAAACATTAATTTGATTTTTAATTTAAACTTAATTTCTTAAATGTTAAATTTGATTTAGTAACAGCTAAAAAAGTTTTAATAAAAGTCATAGTAGAAAAAACTTTATGTCGACTATGGTTAAGAAAAATTTGTGTGTGTGTGTGTGTCTCGGTTCTATCAAAAGATGGGTCTGATAAGAAACCGAAAGTTTTGTACGTATGTAAGTTATTTGAATTATTTTTATAACTTCTTATAGAAATAATTCTTCCTAATAATTTATTTAAATAAAAAAATTTTCTAACATTAACAGTTTATTAGATATTTGATTTATAATTTAAAATGAATTCTATATATAATCTAGTTTTGAATCCTGCCTGCGACGATTTATTTTAGAAGAAAATAAATAAATAAATTTTGATGACAATTTTGTTTGTATTTCCTAGAATACCGTTAAACATTAGAGCTGTTTTATAAGCTTTTAATTAAAGCGGCGGTGATTGTTACAAATTTTTAGAAGTGGCAGCCACGGGATTAGTAGGAAACCTTAAAAAGATCATTGGATACAATACACCACGGCTGATCGTTTGTAAATTGCTTAGTAAAAGAATTACATTCGTACGTTTTTTAATGTTTGAAATTTCAATAAGTAAACACTTTTTTGACCTATGTACGGCATTGCAATTTTTTCTCACATAGCTATGATTGTGTAAGTACTGAAAAAACAATTAAAAGCATAATAATTACGGTGAATACGTTTTACTTATAAATTTAATGTCTTTTAAGAAATAAAGTTTGAAGACATTCTAATAAATAATTGTATTAGAAGTCAATACAAACTTGTGCATATCACTTCAAAGTGGTTTTATTACAACATAACCTTAAAAAAATATGTAGATATTCCTTCATCATTTCTTATAGGTAAGTTGTGTGGTGACCACACCAGTTCTTTAATAAATTGATTTGGGTTTCTTTAATTATTTGTGCAAGGTTCAATTTATCGACAGATTCCTTAATATCAATTTTTTTTTGTATAATAAATTGCCTAATCCAATATCCAAATTTCCCATCGAGTAATAATCGGCATAAGCGGGAGAGGCATATTTTTGGAAATTACAATAAATTGGAGACGACTTGGCGCTTCTATAAATATTTTTTTAATATTTGATATTAAGTTGTTGACGCTAGTGTATAAGTAACCTAAATTGTTTATAACAGTCGTTTGATTTTATGCTTAATCGTTCATAAACGACACGGTATTTGTATTTGTTTCATTCATTTGGTTTATTTTATGATCATTTAAGTAATTTTGCAGTAAGTTATTGAAGTTCTTTCACGTTTTTAAATTTATTTTAATTGTAAATTGTAATTTATTAAGTACATATTTAGTGCGTATGCATTCACGTCAATTTTATTGTCATATTTTTAAAGTACATTTTATAATTTATTTGTTTTGACAATTCTTATTTAGTTTTTAAGATACAAGTAATTTAATATTTTTAAACATTTATTTTACACCATTAAGTGCTTTGTTTATTCATTATATATCTTTGCTTACCGTTGCAAGTATGATTTGAAAGATTTTGTCAAACTTACGTGAAATTACGTTTCGTTTTAATTTTTATCTTTTTTAATATATATCTGTTGATTGCACCTTCCTCATAGGGCATTACATTTAAAATATCTGTTGACAGTCCGTGTATCATTTATAAAAGAAAATCATCTTAAATTAATAAGGGAGTTAGATACAAACTCTTTCTCGGAATACATGAAAATGTGGTAGGCTCCCTAGTAGAGCAAAACGTTTCTAAATCATTTACATTTGTAACATTTTTAATACGCTTAAATGGTACATTAAAACGTTTATAAAACGTTTTCAAATCAATGTCATATTGCTTCAAAAGCGAATCCGAACATTGTTTTTTAGACGGTTTTTGAAGCGCATACAAATCGATTTCAGAAATACCAAAATTGACTGAAAAATTATTGTCTAAATCGTGTTTGTAACATTTTCAGTTAGTTTCCACTAAATATTAAACGTTGATGTCCAAAATAATTTACGGAGTTATCTACGTAACGTTGCAGAATAATACACAGTTATCATCTTTTAATGTTTCTAGAAACGATTTACACGTACATTTTTTGAATGATTTGTATTTGTATTTCCAAAACTATACATATGAAACCACTAAACTTAATACAAAAAGCTATTAGATAGCTTTGTTTTTTGACGATTCAGTATTAATCCATTGGGACAAAATAGCGAGCCAAACGCGTGGTATGTTACCTTTGCCAAACGTAGAAATAACGAGTCCCACTCGTGATACTCATAAAATGTTGTGGTTGTTTATAAAGCAATATTTCAAATGACGTTTTTTATTCGTTAAACAAGTCCAATCGACCGTCAAGATCAAGTTCTAGCAAGTTTTCCTATCCTATATTTTGAACGCATAATTGCATTATTTTGAAATTGAACTTTATAATCGTTGCAAATTCCGCCTGTGTAAATGTTCCAAAAACATTTCAAAAAATCGTTTTTTGAACGTATACTTTCCTTATTTTGGATTTAAACTTAATAATCGTTCCAATGCTATTTTAAGAAACAATTTAATAAATTAAATGAACATGAATAAGTAACGACTCTAGTTATCATTTTTAGAAGTGTTTTAAAACATTTCAAGAATGATTTAGGAAATGATTTATAGAAACATTGCAAAGGGCGGACATTTATCAAATTTGAGACAAGTGTGAAACGATTCTGGTATATTTCTTTATTTCATAAAATTCGTTTTGAAAATGTTGCAGAAATGAATTTTTCTACTAGGGCTGCGATTTCTCTAGATTCAATGTAGCAGTTTTGGGTTTAAAATGTGTTTGTAAAATAATTAAGTGAGAAGTTTAATGCTTCAATTTTGTTTTGGTTAACAGATTCTATCTTTTATCAAACACAACTATCTTTCTGTAAAGTTATGGATGTAAAAAGTTAAATTTTCCTATCCGTTATTCATGTTTGTTTTACAGCGGATAACCTCCAATTTACTTAGCAACTCTTAAGATCATCTCTTTTAATACACTTGAAAATTGCGGTCAAACAGATAACACATCTGCCGAGATAATAACCAAGTATTTAAAATAATATTTATACTTTTTTTTAAATTTTTATGGAACGCTATCCTGTGGTAAAAATACGACGTCTGATATATAGAAAACTATAAATTAGTACGGAAGGTAGAAAAGTTATTGGATTTAATGACAGCGAAAGTCAATGATCTATTGACAAGTAACGTCGTCAAAATCTCAACTATAAAATAGGTTAGGAACGTTGTCGGTACAATTGTGGAAAACAGCATCAGAATAAGCGGACAGCTGTTTTGTTCTTTAGGAACTCGTCAGCGCTAGGATACACCAATGTGTTTCCACAACCTTACCGACAGACAACCGTACTCTTTTATGTCGTGTAGACATTAACAGCACAACTGAAATGTTTTTGGAACGCCATCCTGTGGTAAAAATACCACTTATGATATAACAGCACAACTGAAATGTTTTTGGAACGCCATCCTGTGGTAAAAATACCACTTATAATATATAGAAAACTATAAATTAATACGGCGTTACTTGTCAATAGATCATTAACTTTTGCTGTCATTAAATCCAATGACAACTTTTCTACCTTCCGTACTAATTTATAGTTTTTTTTATATCATACGTGGTCTTTACCAAAGAATAGCGTTCCAAAAACATTTCAAATGTTACAGTTGTCTGTTTGTAACATATTAGCACCATAACGATTTAGTGTTGTAATATTTATCTTGTTTATTTATTATAACGTAAGTGTTTATGATTATTTTTCAGATATGCAGTTGTATTAAGTATAAGCTACGAAATTAACCATAATTTTTAATAAGATCTTCACACTGTGTGAATAGGTTCTTTTTATAAAAGTATAATGTAATACAAAATAAAAGTATACATAAATACTTACAAAAACTGCATTAACATAAGCATAAATCATAACGTACGATTATCAGACATGTGCGAAAGAAAGTATCTTAAAACTATCGATAAATGCTAAAAGATAATTATTTTTTTCTGAATTGTCATGTAGTTTAAAACTGATCGATATCAATAAATAGGTTTGCGAACATAACCTAAAATATTCAATTAAAAATCTATATCTTTTAACTCTATAAGTACCGTCTTATTTAATGCAATAGTAACTACACTGCTCTAAATAATTTGGTTTTCAAATTTTATAATTATGGTGCACGAAATATTAGTATAAATTTTCTAAATTATGTTTTCAAATTAGTCAAACGAAATGTATAACGTTGCCTAACTGCTACTAAACATAGTATGCGTCGAATTATGTTTTAGTCGTTATAAAGTATATATTTTTTCACAACATTAATTACACGTTGCTTGAGATGTTTTTTATTGAAGACAAAAGCAATAAGACAAGTGTTTTTAACTGCTAAAGAAGACCAAATGTTACCTCAAAGCGCCCACAAAAATTAAACAACGAATTAGCAACGATATCACTATCATAACTAAAAGTACTAATAATCACAATTAATTCAATAAACATTAAATAAAAGAAACTCACAAGAATTCAAAACGCTTGCAAAAGATATGGTAGATATTATCGCAAACATCTAAAGACAAGTTTAAAAAATTACATACTTGTCATATTAACCTTATTAAAATGCGGGCTACTTTAATTTACGAACATTTTTTATTATACAGGGTGGGCCATTAAAAAGAAAATACGCCTGTTTTGGGACATTTAGACTAGTTTGGTAAAAAAAGCTCGGACAGTTCAATTCTTGATTTTTGGGGGACAACTTTTGATATCAAACTTGACATTGACAAATCAACTCCTAACCGTACAAACCACATAATACCAAAAAGTACAAGTGCTAAGTTATTAAATACCTTGCGCAAACGTTATTGGCTATGATAAAGTGCGCACAATAACGTCACGAAACATCACCGTTTAAAAAGTAAATGAAGTTGTGAGTTTTTGCCTCTCCTACCTAAAGGTTTAAACCAACTAAGTCATTAACAAATATTAGGAGAAAAAAGTTACTATTGAAACATTAGTATAGTGAATCATAAACGTACGATAGAAAAGAACCTAAATAAAAACTTTCACAACCATCATTGGCTGACCTCAATCCGAACCCAATTCAATCATACCCGATATTATTTGTTTTTGTGTAAATTTATTTTATTTATTTATTTATATGTCTATTTGTTGTGACTTACAAATTTAGGAAGTGAAAAAAAATTGTAGATGTTTGGCTTTCCGTTCGTCTAGCTTTGCCGAAGGTTGGTCGTGAGTCAGATTCTTAGTGAAAAGCACTCTACAAATAGTAATTCTTTTATTACACTAGTGAAATTGATGAAAGTTAATTAATAAAATTACAGTACTCATAATACTCAACAGCACGCGATCGATTAGAGGTAGAGGTCGCGCTTTCCCCTTCGCTGTATTCACCGTTGAAATAATGGAACATAAATATCTTGTTCTCGAAGAATATGGTTGGAGACAGAATCGGAAGGTTTTAACATGATACGTCTATAAACTCCACAAAGCAATCCGTAAAAGTTATCTATATCAATTCGTAACCTCAAAACACCGCAAACAGCTTCTCAATCCGCAATCAATAACGCCACTAGTAAGCAGTGTTGTAAATAGATAATTTTTAAATTATATAGATACAGATAAATTTTTTTTGTTTCAAAAATTATCTAGTATTAGATAATAGATAAAATATTCAAACTTTATATAGATAACAGATAATAGATGAAATAATCTAGGTAGTAATAACGATAGATAGAGTTCATTTGAAGAACTACTATAGAAAGTGGGAAATTATTGAAGAATAACATACATATTGTAACTTGAATTTTACGAGACACTGGATTTTTTATAAATTTTATTTAAACAATTTAAATAAAAAATTATATATATACAGATACATATAACGTATATATTTTTGATTGTATCTAGATACATATAAATAGATAAAAAATATTAATCTAGATTAATTTATCTATATAAATTTATATAGATAATTTACAACACTGCTAGTAAGGCTTATAATACCGGAAGAAATTTTGAATGCCGGTTTTTGGTATTGATACCAGTATTCACTTCTTTTGCTGCTGAAACTATAAAATAGAAATAAAGAACGCAAATTTTATTTATTGTACTATAAAACTTAAAACGAACAAACTAACGAAAATAAACGTCATTCAAATCAAATATATTCAATACTAAAACAATTAGAATATTTTATTTTATTCTATTGAAGTTTGTTCTTAAGAAACACAAACTGTCAATAGAAGTAACTCTGAACTGATGTTCTATGATAACACCATCTATATACCCTACTTCTATTTCATCATCAAAATCGTTATATTCTTGTTCAACTATATCATCTTTTCTACTTTCTTCATCCGGTTCTCTATTTTCTACATTTTGAGCCAAGCATAACTGCATAACCGCTGCACCATCAGTACCGATACTAACTATGCTTTCAGCATTTATTTTTAAACCAAAAGTTGCTAACTTTTATTAACTAATGATAAATATTATTCTGCTAGTACTAAACCAATTGCACGTACTAACCCGATATTTCAAAATAATCCTTCACTAGAGTGCATATTAATATCAATGTATCGACGGTTACGAACTAAAATCCACTTATAGAATGTTATCCTGAATCGTGTACCGTTAGACTTTAAACTACATATTTCAGAAGTTATTGTATCTTTAATTTTCTTAGAGTGGAAAAAAACCACATACCGTATTGTCGTTGAAGTATTTGAAATATCTGCAAATCCTGTTGTTTTTAAACCTTTTCTGATGTCTTGAAAGGTAATAAAAATATGAAATTGTAAGCCATCTTAAGCAGTCATACTTCTAAAAGTTCATCATTCTTTGAAATAGCTGGTAATCAGTTTTGGTTTCTTCAAAATAATTTTACTATCAGTGTTGTTGGTAGTGGATTTCCCTTGAACATTTTTTTACATTTAGCAATCTGTCCATTGACTTTTATTAGAAAATGATACCACATTGATGTTTCATAGAAAAGGGGATGACCCCTTTTCTATGATTGATAAATCGTTTTTTATTTATAACCAGTTAATTAAAATAATTTAAATAATAACATATTATATATTGTAACTTTACTTACTTTATAAGTCGCAAACTAAATTGTTATTAAATGTGCCTTCTTGCGTTTTAGCTTCTAACAAGGTCTAACTGGAATTGTAATACAGCGCGTCAGTGCACCGTTTAGCAAACACTACTACTACCCCCATAAAGCCGTATCGGAAACCTAAGAACTATTGAAATTCTAGGATTTAAATTTTTTTTATTTCGTAACTGTGTGTTTATCAAGGGCGATTGCTAAAATATTATCTTTTTTATGAAACAATAGCAATAATAATATATTATTAACATATTATACAGTGCACGCCGCTTAATAGAATCACGTTGGAACTTGGGGTTTTTAGTAACATTAATATTAAAATAATAGCAATATCCAAATTTCAGAAAAAAACAAATAAATTTTTATTGGTTAGAAAGCAACGAATACATACAGCGTAGCGTGTATCTGATTAACGGGATCCCGGTTTTCAGAATCCCGGAATTCCGGTATTGTAAGCCAAAATTTCATTATCTTTTACCAATCCTTTTGTGTTTTAACGCCGGCAGACACACTATACTTGGTCGAAAATCGAAAATGACCGGAAATTATTGAGGTTAAGTTATATTTCCCGTTATAATAATTAATTCAAATTTGTTCACAAGTTGGTGACAGTGTATTTAATAGTAAATAAATTTAATCATTAAAGGTTATGCCTAACATTATTATTTCAAATATTCATTGGTCATTTTAACTTTGAATTCTAAATTTTAATTGACTTGTTATTTTTAAATACTAAATACGTAATTAGTTATATATAATAGTTTATAATCTAATGTGCGATTTTAAAGTGGTTTGAAAAATTTTGTTAGAACC
Organism: Aquatica leii; assembly: GCA_035610365.1. Lineage (NCBI taxonomy): Eukaryota > Metazoa > Arthropoda > Insecta > Coleoptera > Lampyridae > Aquatica > Aquatica leii. The sequence goes on from CM069433.1 coordinate 74,039,503, forward strand.
TCCCTTATAATTTTGAGAGGAACAACTCGCCAAACTAGTTTATTGTTGATTATAGTTTTATTATATCTATTCAAGTTACTTTAATTTAATGATGTATTACTTTTAAATGCATGATTTCAAATGGAATTTTTTGGCTTACTTAAGATTTAAATTTAAAAAACCGCGGGAAATTTGAGCCAGAACCGACACTACATAACTATTATCGTCAGTACCGTTGTAGATGAGAACATATATTAAATGTTGCAAAACCGTAAGCTTTGCACAAAAAAGCTTTCAAAAAACAAACACAATCACAACATTATAAATATCTTTTGAAGTTTCTTCTAACAACATTGCCAGGTTTTAATCTTGTAAACTCTGTAGGTTTAGATCCAGTGCACGTCAACTACCAAAATAACGCGATTCAAAGGAACTTTCTTTAGTACGTATACATCATACCGATATAAGCAGATTTTTATTTAAACAATAATTAGTTTCTACATTTTTTATTAATTAAAATAATCATTGATTTGTTTTTGTTTTTGTTCTTCGTTTTTCATACATTTTTTAAACGGACCGAACACTTTCATCGCAGTTTGTATTATGAGTACAGTTATCTAATTTTAAGATGCACTTTTGCGCAATCAAGTATGAGTTTTAAGAACTACTTCATAAGAACATTATTTATCTGCACAACTTTTTTAGGTACCATATTATTGATTATTTTTGTGAATCACAATCCGAATGCGGTAGTTCGGCTGGTTTCGGTTCACGTTATTTCGAATTTTGTCGCGTTACTTCGAATAGCGTTATTTCGGTAGTTGACTGTGTATCTAAGTGTAATGAAAATACTAATGAAGTTTTAGATATTTAAGGAAAAGTAATTTACGTTGAAAAAAACCTCATGTAAAACGTTTTTGATTCAAATTCTTATCGCTTACACTATTCATACAAGTTGAATTTCAACGCAAAACATTTGATTTTAAAGATTTGGCAAGATAGAAAGCGACATAGTATCGCTTTGTTTTACTGTTGTTGTGGACTAGCAGAGTTAAAGTGTACATATTTTATCAATAAGAACTATATGATTATATTTGCTGTTGTTTGTGACATGTCAAATTTTACATTCAAAAAATTTTATGATAATTTATAAATGCAGGTGACATAGATGCTGGTCGTCGTCAACGGGCTTTGGTTGCAGCACATTGATCTACTTAAAAAAAAGTTTTTTTCTTACATTTCTTATACTTAATACAAAATTTTTCATTCTAGTTATGTAGTTAAATGTATTTAAGTAGCTGATTTTATTATTTTTTTAAATATTTTTACTGTAGGTAAACATTTTTTCACGGCAGGCTCTATTATATTTAAGAAAGTATTTTTATTATGTTCTTATAACACAAGAAATTCTTTTCTAATAATACTTTTGCTAATAGTTTTTTTTGCATTTTTAATTTAATCAATTCGAAATATAAACGATTTTTCATTATAGCATATTATTGTATTCAAGTATTTTAAAAATGTAAATGTTACTTATCTTCTGCGTGTTTAATGATGATTTATAATAATAGTAAAATAATTGTGTCACACATCAAATACTAATAAATTAAGTTGATGAGCTTTTAGGAAACCGCCCCACAAAATTCAAGGTGTGACCTAAATTTATGCATTTATCGTAAATGTTTAACTATTTCAACGTCCAATTAAATTTTTAGGTACGTTTTTTATAACGCAAAAAAATCAGATCACATCATGTTCGATTAGAATCTTGTCAAAATGCATTTATTAATATTCAATCAAAACTCAGTCATTTGAGAAATTAATTTAAGACTGTTATGCATGTTAATTTAAAAAAAAAACGTATAAAATGTTTTATGAATAACGTTTTCTGGTAAATAATAATGTATTTTAATTTTTGTATTATATTGTATTGTCTGCATTTATCTAAACTCTTAATGGACATTATATATATTCACAGTATGACGTTTTTCACTCGCCTACAATTTTTAATAGTTATTGAGCACTCTACTACGCACATCGTTTAAAAAAAAAGCTTCAAACGCACTTTAGAAAAAGCTCTAATACCCGAATATTATTGGCTAATTCGTCAGAGGGAGGGTTTGCATTCTACAGGTGTGGAAGGGAAGGTTAGAGTTTTAGCAGTGCTTTGTAAAAGCAACAAGTGAAAAAGGGAACAGAGATAGACATCAATACTGCCGTTTATAGCGTGTGACATAGGAAGTTTCAAAGTCTGTTGGTGATCAGAAGAGAAACTGCAGGTAGTGCTCCATAGGTGTTCAACGGAAGCACTCGTGGAAACAAGAAAATATAACACGTGGTCGTGCGAAATATTATTGCGGTAAGTTAAATGTTGACAAAGATGTTTTTCATTCTCGCGTAAAATTTTACGTATTGTTCATTAATGGTTTATAATTTTATACAAACAAAAAAACAGAAACATGAACTATTAATCTTTCAAAAAGACAGTTCTTGTAAGCCTTTTGGGATTAATTGAATTTAATAAAAGTAAAACTTCAAATACTTGTATTAATAATTAAATTCAAAACGATTTCAGCATCAATTGCGTACCTTCCCATAGTTTTCACAAGTTAACATTTATTTTCTATTCAATTTCTAACTTATCGCATAATTTCACTTTAATAATATCACTAATGGTTGTAATTGAAGTTAGTATCTAAAACTTTGCACGTTAAACCAGCAACAATAATAATTGATGCGTAATTATATTATTAAATTTATAAAAATAAGTTTTGTTATTAACTAATTATTTATAAATAAATTGTGGTGAGGGTGAGGTTCGGGAAAAAATAAAAGAATAACTTGGCAATATTCAATTCTAAATTAATGAAATTAGTTATTATGTTAAACATCGAAATTCTACAATAAGACTTAAAATAAATATTTTTATTAATTGACTAAATTTTAAAACTATTATTTAATGTTTTAATACCGAGTTAGAACAATTTAAACAATCATATAACAATTAATGTCCATTATACGACTTTGAATATAAATAGTTTTATTATAACTTATACATTAACAATATATTTTTTACCTATTGTTACAATAACAGTAACAATAACAAAACTTTTGTTTTACTAAGAAATTTATCAGTAAGTTAAACAATTTGTTTTAATTTATTTTAAAACGTAGTTAAAGATTTTTTAATAACATTCTGTCTTGTAATACAAAAAATAATAAATATGATTTATACTTAATAATCATAATTCTTATCGTTTCATTAAAAACATATTGCCTTCGTTTTATTTTATAATTGCAGATGTTACTGTGTTCTTTATTCGTTATTTTTGCTTATCACTTTACGGTTATTGTTATCGATGTCTTACAATACTTTATTGTATATAAAATTTCATTTTTAATTTGTTCATTATTTTTTGACGAATGGAATCTAATTTTTTTATATTAGCTTTGTTGATTTCTAACATTTACTATTTACTTTATAGTACGTTTTTAATTGTGTTTATTATTACTTAGTTTTAATAATTTTAACGCATTAGGTATGATAAAATATAAGTATTTTTTATTTTTTGAAATTTTTGCACATTGTAATTTTTTTAAACTAAAAAAAAATTGAAGACGGTTACTTGTAGTACATATTACATTTTTCTATAAACTATGAAAAATAGTATTTATTTTAGAATTCTACTGCTAAAAGTAATTGCTAATCATGTAAATTTGTTATTTCTTACAAATTTAGTTAATCAATTTTACAGAAAAAAATAATAAAGTAAGCAAAAGTTTTATTGATATGTGGTAACTTTATATATTTCGATATTGCGAATGATACCAATTGAATAGTTTTAAAACTGTACCGACTTAATTTATAAATTTAAATACTTTAGCATACAACACAAAAAAAAATTAAAAATCTCAAATTTTTTTTACACATTTTTTTACACTAAAATTATAAAAAAAACATTTTTAAGCAATGAGTTATATTTTACTAGCCGTAGTTATAGTTGAGTTTAAGTTTTAATAATTAGTAAATTTTTATCTTTTTATATTTTTGAATAATTTCACAAAAAGTTGTGTTAAAATTAAAAAAAGCGATGGTTAAGGTTTTGCTCTAACTGTTATTTTACAGTTTTATGTAACACTTATGTTTTGTTATTTTTGTAAATGCTTTATCGTATTTATATTATAATTATAGATTTTGATTTGACTGTGTCATATTCTGTATTTTTGCTTTTGTAATGCTCATTATGTTCACTAAATATAGCACATGTCTTCCAAGATATTAATATATTTTTAAAAGCTAAAGTTTTTATAATTTATTATCGATATTTGTTTTCTACTATTAATCACTTTTATTGAAATATGCGTGTACATAGAATGTAACAAGCTATTAATACAATACCTACACTAAACATATTTTATTATAATAAAAAAGCAATAGTGCAACGGTTTTTATTTACAAGCATTTGCTTATTAACTGGTTTTGACTTATTAAGACCAGCAAAAAGTACTTATTTATAAGTAGCAGTTTTTTTTAGCTACTTACCGGTTAAAGTCGAATTGATAAACATACCAAATGCAGTATGCATTAAAGTTTTAAAAATGTTTGCGATGTGTTTTTCTACCAGATTACAAAAATGCTAAAGTAAGCTGCAAAATTTTTTTATATTACAATTTTACAATATTAACACGCTTTCTCTTTTTATTACGTTCGTGACGATAAAATGAACTTAATTATTAATCGTAACCATTTACTTACCTGTTACAAATTGACATGGACTCTTGTAGATACTAGTGACTATTGTCCTCGAAAAATTTCAACCAATCCAGTAATAGCATGAAGAGAAATTAGCCCCTTAGATAAGAATACCATCGGGTATCTATGCACTTATGCATATCCCCGGGTATTTGCATAAGTGCAAAATATCTAAATCCAAAATTTTATTAACTAACCTTACCCTAGTAGCACAAAATATACGTAATATATTAGTAAATAACATCTGGTAAATATTTAAATGTCACACTTTTTTATATTGGCCATTTATTGTAATGCTATATCAATAATTTATATAAAATAAATATATTCTAAATATATGTTTTCGATATATGGTAGACATTAGATGTAGATGTCGTCTCAATATTTGTTTTCAATATATGAGAAATATATCTTTTTAATCTGTTCTAGATGTATCTCACTATTATTTGTGAGATATTTGTAAAATATATACCTACTACATATGTGTATGTTTGTAAATGATATTTAATCTGGTTCTTTTTTGCTACGCATTGTACAGTTTTTATTAAACCGTATTGAAACACTGCAGATATTCTGTAGAAACACGTTTATTTATAAAAATTACACTAAAAAAACAAAATTACAAATGAATAAAATATAAATATAAAATCTGTATACATTTTAAACATCTTTAAAAAATAAATACACAAAAAAAAATTGTATCTTAAAATTACTTATTAATATCATCACATATTACATAGGTAGTACATAAATGTTCTAAATCTTGCCAAATATAACGCAACATTAGGATGTCGTCTTGTGATGGCATCTGAAAAAACACACAATTAAGATTTACTCTACAAAGTTGTATTAAAAAATTTACATTTTATAATAATAATTATAAAATGCATTAAAATTATTTTAGTTGTTATAAAATATACAGACAAATGGTTTTAGTTTGAATTTTTCAATAAAGAAACTTTATCAAGACATATATTTTTTTTAAAATTTGGTTTACAGAAATATCAACAGCATTATTAATTTAGTTATTATTTTAGATTAGTTTTAAAAGTGCACAAAAGCATTTTCTTGGGATTGCTATTCAAAAAATAAGGTAAATTTGTTGTTTATTAATTATTGATTATAGTTACGTAAATAAAAGCATTTCTCTAATTTAGGTTTCTTATTAGTAATGACCGTTAAAATTTTTTTGAATTATGTTCTGTCAACGTTGAACAGCCAACTAAGCTCCGTTAAAATTATTTACAAAATGACTTTTTGCTTTTCTGTAGTTAGAAAACATGATCCAAAATAAAAAATAAGAAAATTAATAGGCACTTACCTGATTATACAATTACGTTGCACTAAAACTCGATATAAAAACCTAAACTTCGCAAACTGCGAACACGAAATTCAAATTCATATTAGTAAAGAAAACTTTCCTTATTCTTTTTTAGGGTCTATATAACGGTTTCTGACCTCAGTACCCAAAAACAGGTAAATAATACATTTTTCAATGTTGCAAGGATTCTAAGAAATTTATTAAAAGCACCTAAAAGGTACTTGTACCTATATACCCGTTTTTAATGCCACAAAAGTATTTGGAAAAAGATGACCTTCAAAATCATAAATACTTGCTAGCATTACTAGTAATTTTACAGCAGAATTAAAATACCTTGTCTAAAATTTCATTGCAGCAAATGTAGTTTATTATTGTAAAATTACTATAGTTCTAAGTTATAATGCAATTGGTTTTCCATTTAACTCAAACGCAGATGTCTCAATTTTATATACTCCTTGTGTAATTTTTAATAATTAAATTGCGTTGCTTACAAAATTTTTAGCAGATTACATACTATGATATTGGATTACTTTTTATTGAAATATACGCATATAAAGATAATTTTTAAAATCAGCATATTTAAATTATGAGAACATTGTGTTAGGGTTTTTAGCAAAAATGAAAAAAAAGTTTAAGAAAAACGTTTAACAACTATAAATACATAAATTTAAAAGTACAGTTAAAAAATAAGCATAAAAAGTTAGACACTGATTAAACATAAATATTCGCTCTATATATAATTATAATATATATTTTATGTCAGTCAAATTTTGAAAAACATTTGTGACCTTAGAATACACGAACGATATTGTTGGTACATATTTTTAAAACATTGTTTTTATCTAGTTTTACAATATCTAGAATACATTTTTACATCTTGCAATAAGTATCTAGAATTAAGATATTTACCTGATGTCATGTAAACCTTGAAAAAATTTATGAGGTTTTAAAATATATCAATGATATTGTAGGTATATATTTTTAGGATATTAGTATTATACACTTTAACAATATCAAAAATATATCTATTACAGCAAGCAATATTTAGCCGACTTTAAATATTGTACCAAGATCATTAGAATATCCTACATATATTTTGTGCTACTAGGGTACTATTAGAAAATTGCCAATTTATGAGCGAGATCGTGCCTTCCGTTTGTGGTTTTTCTACTTGATTTTCTTCACACCGCATCTTTTTGACGATTTCTTGGTGATGTTCATGATCAATTTTTGAATAACTGCTTATCAAACTGATACTGCTATAGCCGTTATTTTTCAAATTGTGCTTACTCCTTGCTTTGCCAAGTTGGATACTGTACTAGAATTATTTGAATGATTGCTTCTTTTTACACGTTTTGTATCTATTTTTGCCACAGCATCATTTGTCCAGTTTTAAGTTGTGTTTTTTCTAATAGGCATATTTAAAAAAAACACAGTTTATTTTTCAAGATGGTTTCGATGTTAAAAAGAGACGATTAGTTAGTAATATGTGAAGTTCTTTTTTGTAGCAATTTATGGAACAGCCTGTCAACAATGCTGACAATGCAATGATACGGTGTCGCTTTATTTTTAATTAACTATTTTATTTCGGTTAAGCATTGATCTCCACCTTGTCAGGTTTTGTTAAAAATAAGGTTATAGCTTATCCTTTCCGTCGGGTTTACAAAAATATCTAACTCTTCTTAAAAAAACTGGATTAAACAATTGCTGGATTTTTGCCTTCGCCACGCTAATTTATATGACAATGTGATTTTCGACGCAATTTTTTCGGTTGTGTCTACATTTCACAACTTAATTATTTTCTTTTGTTGTTTAAAATTTAAAGTAGCAGCACTACTTTTCCCATTTTTCTGGCTACATCTGCAGTTTTTTCTCATTGCATTTCGTGCGTTTCATGGTTTAAAAAAACATGCGTTTCAAGGGATCAAAGCCAACATGAAACTCTCGATACTATCTTAGCGATTCAATTCCACTGAGTTTTAATTACTCCTTCTTTGTACTCTAAACTATCATTCTTGTTTAGGTTGTATTTAAAATCTTGCATAATATTAATGAGTTCTTCTATGAAGTTATTCCGCTAAATACATAATTTTTTTTCACAAAAAATTTAACTATATTCCATACTGACCGTTTTGTTTTTTTTTGTATTAAAATGAGTTAAATTATCAATAATTTTTTAATGCTTCCAAGAGAGTCACTACCAAAACGTGCTTTCTTCATTTTGTGCAAAAAATAACATGTAAATAATTTTTTCTGTGTTAACGTATACATAACCTCGACGACTATTTCCTGCATTTATTACAACAAAATAACGCAGTTTTAACCTTTTTACTTTGTTTTAACAAATAATTACTATTAATAATTTTATCACTTGAGAAGAGAAATGTGAATTTTTTTACGGGCAATAATCTTCCCATGTATTCCTCGTGCAAAACCTATTCAAATGTTTGGCATGCACTTAGAATATAATAACTGAATATATAATTATACATAGAACGCTTTCATTTCAACAAATTATATTTTAATCGTTTGATTAAAAGCATAACTACTGTGCTGTAGAAAAAAAATTGATTTCATAGTCTAAAGATTTTTTTTCTATTGAAAATGGTCTAGTGTGTAATGTACCGACGTTAGTCTTATAGAAACGCGTGACTATAATGATGATATGGATGAGTGGCGTTTATTGCTTATTGCGCTCTAGAAATTGTAAAACTTTTACTCCGCATTTTTTTGTCTTCTTGTTGAGTCTCTATTGTTCTTCTTTTTGCTAATTCTTAGATTTTATTTACTTACGGTTTTCTTTTTTGTGAAGATTTTAAGTTTGTTTCACAAATTTTAGTAGTTCTTTAATATAGTCTTTGGTAAAAACTTTAATCTACTTTGTTTTAAAAATACTTTTTTTAAAGATCTTTATTACCCAGAAATGAAGTTTACCTTTTACCAAAAATGATAAAATTAAAAAGCTTTTTATTTCTAAGATATGTTGTATGAGCAGAACAAGGTTTTGTAGCAATCGAGTAAGACCAAATATATCTTTTATGTACAACATGTTTTTAATGTACCCAATTGATATTTAAGAATAAAGGCACTTTATATATGGTGAAGAATCATTTTTTTAGTCAATACAACACACTTTTTTTTAGTAATGTTGGTGTTGCTATATTTTAAGAAGTACTCAAATACTGCATAAATTAATATCATCTTGGTAGCAACGACTATAAAACGAGACATTGAAAAATGATCAAAAAATTTTTGAGATTGAATTTATAACTTTTCGGTTTTTATCAAGATGGAATTTAATTTCTTTAAACATGTAATTATGTATACATCAACTATTAAATGAAAATGTTTTATAACCGATTTTATTAATCGTCAAACATTTAAAAATCCGAAATACATGTAATTTAATTGCATTACAACTATTTTAAGTGTTAGTAGACCATATATTGTAAACACATTGCAAATGGTTTGTGGTCGATACATCATTAAGTACCCGACAATCTAATAAAAAAGGTTACCTTAATATTACACACGATTTAATAAATAAATAACATGTCATGTTGATTTTAATTGTTAATTTTAATTTTTAGGAAAAAAACGATAATTAAAGAAGACATCGTTTAAAAAATCGATTTTTTTCGTTTGCATCACTATGTATAGATGTACATTTTTGAAGCGATTGTATCACTTTCTACAAAATTATTTATCGATAAATAACATATACTTTACCAAAATAAAAATGTTTTTGTTTCTTTTAAATTCTACCTGATATAAAATTCTAAAATCAGGTTTGAAATTAGTAAAAAATGTAACTTAAGACAAACAAAAAATTAAACTTCGTTTTTTAGTTTCTAGTGCATAACTCATTATATTAAGAATAATTATTAGATCAAAATTACTTAAAAATTAATACTTAATTTCTTTAATAACTATTAAAACACTTTTTTTGTATTAACGATTACCTTTAAACCTTTAAAGTTACAAAGTGTATAAAATAAAAACAAATATGAAAGTTGTAATAACGTTAAGTTTAAGTTTTCAACATAAAATAAAGTTAATTTTGCAACTTCAAAACTTAACTTTTTGTCGGTTTAACTGTTATGCAATTGAAAATGATTAAAAATTAGTTTGAAAATTTAAAATAAATATAATTCTAATTTGCGTTTAAGTAAGTTTCAAAGTTTTGTTAACTATTTATAACTTTTTTTAAATACTTTTATAACATTATATAATTAGAAAAAAGTTGTGTTAAATATGAATTTGCTTTACAAGAAAAGCACAATAAGATTATGTTACACCAAACATGTATGCGTATTCTAGAAACACAATTTTGATAACCCAAGAGCAGGATTAACCGTAAAGTGTTGTGTATATTTAATTAAAAACCGTGTGAAATTTAAATTAATTTTTATTCTTGAATTTTTTTTATTAGTGTCTTATAATATTTACTAATTTTTTGTTTTATATATGATAGGTACCTAAAAAAATTATCCTTAGTAAAAGTTTTACGTTGTTATTGTTTCTTTAACATACGAACATACTTTTAGAGAAACTATTATTTTGTTCGCTATTTAAACTAACCATAACCTAAAGTATATGTGTAATTGTTATGAAATAATAATCGATATATTGTTGTAACTAAATTGATAAATGTAATGTATTTTTTATTTTTGGTGTTACTATTTTTTAATTGTATTTTTATGTATATTTTAAGAATAGAATATATTTTTTATTTTAACGTCAATTCAAAAAGTAACATGAGCTTGTCTTAGATGTCTTACATTATTTTTTAAAATGTATTTTATTCAGCAGTGTAGCTTGTTTTAAAATGTCAAGAAAAATAGCAAGAACGAAACAAAGTTAATATAATTTACTAAATATTAGGTTACTTTCAAGTACTTCTATAAGTAACTAAGTTGAAGTGCTTTTATAAATATATCCATACAATTGCTTTTATTTTATAACTAATTAAGTATTTAATTATCTTTTAAATGAATACGAGGTATATACGTATTAAAACCCGTAATAATTAAGGTTTTATTTGTAAACAATGTTTTAACAATTTTTTTTGTTTTCATAGTTTACTGACAAAACAAAGTACACAAACAACAAAAAGTACATTTAGGTAATAGTAAAAATAATTTTTCTTTTGTAAAATATTCTACGCATTTTTACTTTTATATAAAGAAATAATTTTTCCTAAATTGATCTGTCCAATTATTTTGTTAAGTAGTATACTTATTATAAATGTGTTCGTTTGAATTTGTTTTGAAGTGAAACTTCTTTATCGGCGTTGGAAAAAAATTTACCGTCACATTTTACGCATCACATTTTTTCGTTACGCGTCACATTTAAATTATTCCGTTACGCGCCAACTTTTTTTTTTTAATTTAAGATATTTAAGGTTAACCTCAATTTCTGATTGAACGATGACAATGACAGTAATAATTCTATTTCAATTAATGAAATGCTGTAATAATCTTAGTAGCAAAAAGTTAAAGTGAAACACGGTTGGTTTTTCGTTACGCGGCATCTTTTTTATTTCTGAAACGCAATAGCGACGTGATAAGTAATATATCAATACTAAAGTGATCAACAAATCAAAGGTTTTATTTTAATTTTAATTCCAGTGGATTTTTAACAAAAGTAAGTACGTATATCTCTTTTTCTAATACTTGGGTGGGATTGTGGTATTTATTTTTTTAAATTTAAGATATTTAAGGTTAACCTCAGTTTCTGATTGTAACTATCGGTCAATGTATATGATTTCATTAAAATAGTATTTATTAATTAATACGACTGCTAATTTAATGAACATCAATTAATTGGCATAGAGTATAAATTCTGAAATATGTTATTAATTTTTAAATTTAATATATTTAAGGTTAACCTCAGTTTCTGATTGAACGATGACAATGATAGTAATAATTCTATTTCAATTAATGAAATGCTGTAATAATCTTAGTAGCAAAAAGTTAAAGTGAAACACGGTTGGTTCAGACGAAGAGTACTTTCAGTTTCTCCAACGCAGTAGGGATAGCATGTCGCTTATTTCGTTACGCGTCACATTTTTAATTAATACGACTGCTAATTTAATGAACATCAATTAATTGGCATAGAGTATAAATTCTGAAATATGTTATTAATTTTTGTAAATCAATTAACTAATTTTTGTAGATTAAAATTCATATTTCAGTTACCATAAGCCATTAATTACAAAAATATATAATAACGATGACAATGATAGTAATAATTCTATTACAATTAATCAAATGCTGTAATAATCTTAGTAGCAAAAAGTTAAAGTGAAATAATTGTATTATTTGTATTCATGTCTATGATAAAAAATCCTTTTGTTTAAACTTTATCTAATTTAACTTTATTTAACCAATTTCTGAAAAGTTGCATGTAGATCATTTTGCGAAAAATAAGGCCATAAAGAAGTTTCACTTCTTACATGTGTACACTAGTACACGCCCATGTTTTTATATCGTCAAAACGCATTAACAATTTTTTACATAAAAATACAAAATTGTTAATTCATTCTGTTAAATAGAATATCTATAATAGATTTTTTATGATTTTTAGTAAAAAGTAACACCAGCATAATTTGAAATTCAAGTTACCGTCGAATTCTAAACAGTACTCAAAGCACAAAGTTTCATTACCTGTAATACTGGTAAACACTAATCTTATGAAATGAAGAAAATCTCTTTATCCGCACGTATATGTATGCATATACGGCAAAAAATGTATAGTTAAATTAACTCCAATTTTAGTTCCAGCAGGTTCACTCTTATTTTTAGTAAATTTATCGTAATCTATGGAGCCAACTTTGACAACCTTAACCTTACCTAACTGTCAATTATCTCAAAATTTCGCCAACTTATTGTTTGATCAACTATTTATTAGCATATCTCGCAAACAGGGTGAAACAACATATTTATATTTTTCAACTCCTTCCATATATGTATGCCCTTGATGTCGAAGTGTTAAAGACAATATTTTCTTTATTCAATTTGCAAGCATTGACATGTTTTCAATAATCACTAAATGTGTGATAAATGTTTCACAATTCATATTGAAACGTTTAATAATTGAAATCCATCCCTTATACAAAGCATGTGATTTTATTAAATGTCTTATTAGCTTCCTTATGGTTGTGAAATCGTGTTTACATAGAAAGCAACAAAACATCATAATAACAATATTAGTAAAATCGTATCTTAAATATATTGTGACATCAAATTAGTAAAAACACATTACGTTTCTGAAAAGTTGTTAAGTGACTTATTCGAGTTGATATAAGTTCTTTTGAATCCATATTATAAAATTCTATACCTATACAAAAATTTTAAAAATTATTCTGGGATTTTATCAAAATGCAAATTGAGTATAACGATGATTTTGAATCAAATCTTTAGTGTTATAAGTTTATGCGCGGCAGCAGCTGAACTTTCCTTCTTCGAATTCTTTGAGGATGTATGCGGAAGTAAGTGCACCAATATTATTACGGATTTTGTATTAGCGTTTCATTTAAAAAATGTATCTGAATAATATACTAATGTTTAAGCAAATTTAATTTTACCATTAGACGTCTTTGTGGATATCGTGAACTGGGGCGCTGTAGTTCGTATATGTCAAAATGTTGCTATCATCCGTTTTACAAACATTCGCCGGTACATTTTTAGATTATTAATTCCGATTTTCGACTCAGAGTTACAGTTAACGACATAATAATCACTTATTGATTATATCAAAGTAGTACTTATAATTGGTATGCATCTCAAGAATTTATCCACAAACGTATTTTCAGCTTGAGAGTACATGACTGTAAATTCCAGTGATATCTGTAGAAAGAGATACAGAAAATACAAAATCTGTAAAGTCGAGACAAACAAATAGGTTCTTATCAAACTTTTTATTTTTATAAATAATAAATCTTACATTAGCGTCCACTTTAAAGTAAACGTGCTGACGATTACTCCAGTACAAAAAAATTTTAATAAAGCTGATGACTGATGAAGTTTGCTATGAGAAAACAACGTACCTACATGCAAAGTGAGATTGCACTATGAAATGCTCAATAATTTTTTTTAAACGTTTATGGGCAATGTGAACGTTTTCAGATATCATTATGGTATTATGTAGGTAACTACCAAAATGTTTTGAAGTTTTATCGGCTCCAATGGAATAAAACAATAAACATGAAAAATAAAACAATCTTATTTTTCACCCGACTTCAAAAAAAGTGAGCGGAGTTCTCAATTCGTTCTTTACTACGATGATCAATTTTGATTATACTTTTTTATCAGAAAGAGGGTAACTTAGTAATAGTTCCATTTCGATTTGGCCAAATTCTGATAAAAAGATCCGTGAGAAAATGATCAAATTCTCAAATTTACACTGGCCTGAAATTCTCTATCGATGTGTATTTTGACTATAACCACTATTGTTAACATCAATAGAAAGATAAATATTTACAGTTAAGCGACAAAATTTGTGTTTACATGAAATTATTTTTTGAAGTCGATGCCAAGCACATTCTACGTCAATGTCATACATGGACTTTATAAAGTAATTTTATGTAAATGAATAAATAATTGTAACTAATTTAAATTATTTTTTACTTTTTAGTTCATTTTTTGAATCGGTTCTTTTCTTTGTTAAATTTTTTGTTTGTTATAAACGGTACTAGAAAAATGCCGTGTAGAATTACGTTTCGCAGTTTTATCTGCTTGATTTAGTTTTACATTTGGGGTAGACTTTATTTAAATCGTTTTTTCTAACAAAAGTCTTTCAAATTCATTTTTAAAAATAGCTTTTACACTGTTTTTTGCATCTTTCTAAAATTACGTACAACAAATATACCGTTACACTTAGAACACGTCATACACGTTCTACCGATCAACCACTATTGAACTGAGGGCTAACAACGCGAGTTCTTTTGCACGATAAATCTGCATATGAAAATCTCGTAATAAAGGTCTGCGACGTCACGTTATAATACTCTGCTACATATAAGGCATGGGCTCCAATATTTGTAGTTTGAACATAAAGAAATATTAAATTATCGTTTTAGAGTAACCAAAAGTAGATGATACCTATATCCAATATGTTTAAATATTTTAATTCATAATAATTTCTACAATTATTAGGTTTAATGAACGTCTGAGGGATTCTGGAGCTAGAGCTCTTATAGACTAACTGCCACTGTCCGTTATGCTCTTTACTTTCGACGCTTGTTATGTAAATTACTATTATCAACCATTATAAATAATTTGATTACTTTAGCACAGAATAAACAATCAAAAGCTCATCTTGTGGCAATGCCTTTGATTTTTTAGATTTAAGTTTTATTATCTCTAACCATTTTTCTGGTCTACAAATCAGTCAAAATTAAAATATTTTTTTAGCATCTAAGATTGTTATAACGTTAAAATACATTTTTGTGCTGCCAAGTTCGCAAACGTCAATATTCGTTTGTTAGCGTAGTTACGTAATGGACAAAAAAAGTTCTAGACTGGCAAAATGAAAACTAGAAATCCACATAAAACTAAGTGTTTATATTCAATTATTATATTAGAACGAGTATGCGACAGGTAGACAAGTAATTTAAAAAATCTTTAAATTCAGTTAAAGTTGAAAAGAAAACGATTTTAAAAGTAATGTCAAATTTGACAGATATAGTAATAAATGTAGTACCAACATTATATTTTTGGTGATTTTTTTGTTTATTTTTTCAAAAATAAATGTAATTTTGCAAATAGCAACACAAAAAATAATGTATGTTACTCTCGTCAGAAGTATCATAGATTAACTCACTCACATGCAATGCTCTACCCTGTGGCCTTAGGTCGCATTAACGTTCGTTATGCTATTGTGTATTTCGACGCTTGTTACATAAATTACTATTTAGGAAATCAAACCAGTAACACTTGGAAATACGCCACAAAAGCACATTTTAATATTTAATGACATAAGTCAAATGTAACTTGGATTAGTTAGTCACTTGCATAGTTTTAAAAACTATCAAGTTACGTTGTCCGTTTAAGATTTCAAACCGACGCGAATACCA
The DNA here is from genome assembly GCA_035610365.1 of Aquatica leii. Lineage (NCBI taxonomy): Eukaryota > Metazoa > Arthropoda > Insecta > Coleoptera > Lampyridae > Aquatica > Aquatica leii. Next base: position 74,055,634 of record CM069433.1, read on the forward strand.
CTCAAATTTATATTATTTTTCAAATAGATAATTGTTATTTTCCTACATATTAATCTTAATATGAATATTAATGTATGTAATAATATGATCAAGAAATTATATGATGATCACCTATAGTACACCTTAGAGATAATGAAAAAAAATTGTTGTAGAGACTGTTGAAAGCATTTGACGTAGCTCAAAAGTACTTATCACAATCGTCAGGTCTGTTATAAATTATAATTGTATTAGAAAATTTGCAAATCAAGATCACTGTAATTAAATTTATTTTCAAAATTTTGACATTTTTTTATCTGCAATTTTCGATTTGACGTTTTGCTAGTTTAAAACATAAAAGAAATATTTTTATAATTTTTTTTTTAAAAATTGTATTAAACCTTCAGGTAAAAGGGACAAAAACTAACAACTTGGTTAACTTTTTTTAAAAGGCGACGTGTCGTGACTGGTCACAAATTAAAAAATTAAATAAATACACACAAACAATGACATTTATAGTAAGTGCAGAAATAATACTATAAAATACAAACAACAAACATCTGCACAGACAATCATTGTCTAAGTTTTCATTCTTTTTTTAGTCACTTTTTCCATCCCTTTCTGTCTATTGTCAAAGTTTTAAATTCTTCTTTTTTTTTCCCTTTTTGTTTGCTATTTCTGCTATCCTTTACATTGATGTCTACTGTGGCTTGCCTCTTTTCGTTTTTTGTGTCCTTTTATTTCTAGTTTTTTTTTGGTAGTCTATTTGTCTTCATTCTTGTTATATTTCCATACCATTTTAATTAGTTTCTTTCTATTTTCTGCATAATTAATTCCTGCTTTAACTTATTTTTAAATTTATTTTCCTCAGACTTTTGCCGCATTTGTTTGTAATTTTTGGTTATTTTGTACTACTTATGTTTTACTTTCATACAGGAATTTGGAATTGCTCTTGGATTGAATATTATTACTTTTGATTTGTTGTCTGTTTCTTTTTTTTTGCTATTACGACTATTGCGTAGTATATTTTTTTAGCTTTTCTTATTTTGTTTGCTATATTTAAACCCTCAGGTATTCGAATGTATTTATCTCTTTTAAGATTTGCTACATTTTATCGTTAAGTTTTCCAGTTGTTTTTTGTTTATAACCATTATTTTTTTGTATGTTCATTTTAATTTTTATTTTGTTTATTTCTTTACCTTATATACTAATTAGTTTTTGAGTATTGGTGTTTGTTATTAATACTAGCCATATATCAAGCTGTTCAATTTTCTAGAATTACTTGTTTTTTAACGCCCATTATACTATTTTAATTTGGACGCTGCTTAAAGAATTATAAATGCTAGGATTGTTTGCAGTTCCATCTTTCTATTAGATTTCTCTCTTGTTTGTTTATGTTTTATCAACTCGGCTTGTTCTTCTTTTAATTTATACTCTATCTGTTATCTTATCTTATGTTATTTTCACAGTCTGGAGATATTTTATTTTTTCTCCATGCTTCTATGTATATTTCCAAAAAACATCTTATATATATTTGATCATTTATCGGTCTATAATATTGCCCCTGCTTGTTTTTTTAGTTTTAGTTTTTTAATGACTTCATCTACTTCTTTCATTTTCTTTTCCTTTTTTTTCTAGTCTTCTTATTTTTATGTATGGCCATTCTGCTCTACTTTGTTCTGTTAAGTCATTTTTTTAATTAATTCTTTAAAGCAATTTTTTCATATTTGTGTTTTTTTCTATTCTGGCGTTTGACACTCCTTTTATAAACATTTTTTTATTTTGTCTTTGTTGTAATTATATATAGAATTTGTTTACTATTTTCCCTTTAGTTTCTTCTGTTGCACCATATATTTGTATTACATTTATTGCTTTTTTTTAATTAAAATTTTTGGTTGTATTATTCTTGCGTTGTAACTATTTTATTATCACTTTTTCTTTTGTTGTGCTTGCTTTTTGGACTCTTGAACAGTAAAAAATGTAATTTTTACATTTTTAATGTCTTTTTCTACTTTCTTCGTTTCACTTATTCCCATTATCTGCATATTCTATTTTTTTTTTATTTTATCATCAGTGATCAGTGATGTTATATGTTTTATAATGTCTCTATAATTATTTTTTTTGGTGTTTTTTACCTTTTAGTTTGATGCTTTGACCTACTTTCTTATTCTTCTATTTTTTTATGTAATTTTTTCTATCTTCTTTACCCGTTTATGTTTTCTAATAGATTTGTTTGTATTATTTAGATCATATTTTAAATCATCGTTTTTCCTTTTTTAAACACGCTGTAGTTTCTTCGGTTATTTTCAGACTATTTGATTTAAATATATTCTCATTTTTTCAAATTCTGGTTTGTATTCTACGATTTGTTGTAGTTCTATTACTTTTAACTGTTCTATTGGAAAGACATCATCTTTTACTATTAATTTGTTATGCCTGATTACTGCGTGATGTCTCTTATATCTTTTCTATAACTTATTAATTCTTTTTTTTGTTCTTGTCTTAAATTTTTGTTTATTCGGATTGCTTAAATTTTTTTGTAATTTTTTTTTATTAAAATTGGTCTACGTTTCCCATTTTTTTTAAATTTTTCTGACACTTCCTTCTGTTTCTATTGATATGTACGAGGATTGTTCAATTGGAAACCATCTTTGGTTCAGAAAAAAAAACTTAGCAAATATATTTACAAATAATTACTACTACAATTAAAACCCATTGTTTTACTAACTGATATATATCCTGCTTAAAGAATTCTTGTAGCTGCTGCTCGAAGAATTCTTTTACGACATTTTGTATTTCTTCGTCCAACTGAAAACGATTACCTTTTATGGTCTTTTTCAGTGACTCAAAGATGTAAGAACCGCAAGGCCATAAATCGGGAATATAGGGTGGATGCTCTAATACCCTTCATTTTTTTTACATGCCAAATTCTTGTCTGTTGATGCAGTACGCATCTAGTCGTGGCTTATCATTCCTTTCCTTTATTCCATTCTTGAATTTTTGTCACCATTCCTTAACAGTGGATACGCAAAACAAGCGTTTCCATACACTGCTTGCATTTGCGTATGAATTTACAATGGTTGCAACCACACAAAAATCGAATGACTGCACGCTGATTATATTTAGACGGATTGTTAACAACAAACGCCGTTCTAAAGTGACAATACTTAAAATCGCTTTTAAATACAAATGATAGGAGCTGATCAGTGTGATGTTAACAAACACAACTAACATTGCAAAACGTCAGTTGAGTCATTACAATTGTTTCTAAAGCTAACCTGACCAAAGATGAGTTTCAATTGAATAAGCCTCGTATATGTCTATTAGAACAGTTCTTATTTTTTTTAGTTTCATGTCTTTCTCATTGTTTTGTTCTTCTCTTTACGTATAATAATTTTACTGTTCTTTTCCATCTTTCCGATTTTTGTTGTTATCCAAATCTATTCTCAATTGTCTATTTGCGTCTTTAATTTTTACTAGTTTGTTTTAAACTGTTGTTATCTTATTTTCTGTGCGCTCGGCTCTTGTTTTTATTTTCTTTTTTGTTCATCTTTTCTGCATGTGTAGTTTGTAATTTCGCACAATTTAAGAGTTTTCATGTTTTTGTCTATCTTGTACTACGCCTCTGAGATCTACTCAGCTTAACTTTTATTGTGTTAACTATAGTCTATTTTTATTATTGTCACTTTAACTGTTTTGATTTAACAACACAATAGTTTCTTCTCTTGGTAATTACCTGATTGTTTACTTTTCATTATTATTATTTATTCTTATAACACCTCCACAGCACTTAAACATTTTTCATTTACATGCCAATTCAAATAATTAAAAAAATAATATGGTATAATAACAAAATACAGAACAATTATGTATTATAAATAAAAGCTTTTAATAATTTAAAAATAGTAAAATTATTTTGCACGATTTTCCAGTATATATTTTATATTCACGAATCGTAGAAAAAGTTCAAGAATACAAGACCAATTTCTTTTTACCTACTAATATAAAAAGCAATAAAATGATAGGCGTGGTGGGAAATAAGTTAAAAGAAACGCCATCGTTTGCGTTCCACTTTCTATAATAGCGGCTCTCTGAATTATGCGAAGATAAGTATTACTAGCAAAATTAGGTATTTTTTCTAGTTTCAATACGCTAATACAAACTTAATGTTTAACTTAGTACATTATAAAACACAGTTTTCTAAAGTTTTGTCAATTAAGTTAATAAGTTGTTCTCGTGTTTATTTACTTTTTCTTTTTTTGTCAGTTTCAAATACTGCAACATTAACGCCATTTCATTTCCGACTACTTCCTTCCAATGCCATTCAAGTCCGGATATTTCATTTCTAAAAATTCTATAGTTAAGTTGTAAAAGCTTCATTTATACAATGTAGCATTTCTATAACACGTCGTAATATCTGTCATGAATACCGAGTTTTTCGCCATATCTCGTTCGAAAAGTGCGCAGCCAGTTTATATCATTTTTTTATAAATAGTTTTGACGCTTTACGTGTGGGAATTCCTTATTATAAAATTGCCGAGTATTTGATAATACACATAAAACAGTTTACTTTTAAAGTTATTTACTGCGTTTAAATCTTTTTACTTCATATTAAACTTACTAAAAATTACATAATATTTTACTGTTTAGTTTTAAAGGTCTTTACGAAAATATTTCTTTTGTTTACTTAACTTGTTAGTACTAAAATTATTGGAGTTTAAATTATAACCTTATTTTTAACCTAATAAAAAAGTGTATTACATAATATTTCTGATTACTATAAAAGGATTAAAAAATCAGTACTTTCTACGTTAAATGGTTGTACTGTGTTTAGTTTTCTTACGATGTTACATGGTTAATTGTACAATATTTTTTTAGATTGTTTTGTTTTATCACGTTTACTATGTCGGCATATATTGAAAATATATAATAGAATAGTATATTAAAACACAAGTTACAGAATGAACGCACTTCAATCACGAGACCGCGTTTCATACACGAGCCGCGCAGCGGTGAGTTTATGAAGCGGTCGAGTGATTGAAACGTATTCTATGACGTGTGCTTTATACTATTTTCTCTATTTCGATACAATATTTAATATTTTTCGTATAATTTTAATTTTTAAAACAACATTGGGAAATTTATATTTTACTGAATTGGCAACACTTACACTTTGACATATTGAAATTTATGTGTTAACTTAAAATCTCATACAAAATTTTCTCTTTATACCTTTATAAGTAAATAACTTTGAATTAATAGAACGTTTTTATTTTAAAGTCCTCGCAATTTAACTTTCGATGCACGTCATTAATGACGTAAAATTCATACCACCCTATTTATAGCAAAAATTAAATAAATACCGAATTGTCTTATTGAATTTTTTTTATCACGTTGTTGGTGTGCTTACTACAGTTGCAGCGTTGTTGACATCTGTCAAATTAAATTTGTGTTTTTTATGTCAAAGTGCTTATTGTTTTTTCTAATTATTTTTGATACAAAACTGTACTATTTTGAGCTTGAACGAGATAATGGTGGTCCATTAATATCAGTAAATGCTGTGCGAGAAGTACCCTTTTACTTAATATTTAAATTGTGGTAATACATACATATATTCTACAGTTATTTCTGTATGTACAACGGTTGCTAACAACGAGGTTCTTAGATCTCTTCAAAACGTTAACGTAGCACAACTGTTACGAATGTAGAAACATTTAATGAAAACGTAATATGCAATGTAATATTAAAAATGTACAAAAACAGTAAGTTTACATGATATTACCGACAACATGGTTGAATAACTACGTCACTGACGTTAATGACGTGCATCGAAAGTAAAATTGCGAGGACTATATCTTGGCATCAAAATTTGAATTTCAATTGTTAACTTCCAATAATTTTGATTTCTTTTTCATGTAACGTCAACTTACGATGCAGAGATACTAACTTTGAAAAAACTAACATTACTAAAATTCGTGTAAGAATTGGCTTATTCTTACACGGATTTTAGTGTTAGAATCGCTAATTCTGATGTTGAAATAGAGAAATATACTTATATTGACGTTTAGAAGATTTTGTTATTTATCAGACATAATATTACAGTGGGTATATTCTGAAAAAAAGTTTTTTTAATTTAATGTTATTTAAATTTTGCATTACAATTTTTAAAACTTTTTAAATAAAAATTTGTTTATACAGTTTATTAAAAAACATTGTTTTTATTATAATTGTTATTAATTGTTATAATAATAAACATTTTCTTTGTTGTTGCTCAATATGTTGCATGTAATTTAAGCAATCGTTTTGATGTCAAAAAGGTGCAAAATATGTGTTCCTGACATGAAAAGCTTTAGGATTAAAACAGACCTTATGACGTTATAAAAGCTTTTAGAACCTTTTTAACTTTTGTAGGTTAATAAGAATTTATATTTAAATTAATATACGAAAATATTTTTTTTTTGCTATATTACATATAACAACTGGCAATAGAGTAATATCTAAAACGTTTACATAGTTTTACAAAGTTATATTGTTTGAAATAAAAAAATTCTTTTGTGTAAAGTTGACACGTGTCGAAACTTACTTGTATTATACTGTAAATAAATTTTACATATATTGCTTACAATAAGAATTCTTAAATCGATAAAAAAATATATATATAAAGCTGTTGACAAGTAGGTTTAAAAATATGCGAAAACTTATAATTTCAATTTGCAAACAATGTATTAATAAAAGATTGTTATAAAAAATTATATTTAGCATATTGTTCAGTGACATACATACATATATGCTTACTAAAAAATTCTAAAGAGTTTTATTTAGCAAATTAAATATGTTTAATTTTTTTATTTTTTATAGTTGTGAATATTTTTGTAATTATTCTAATAACCAAAATCAGTTTTAGAATAAATAAACATTAATTATTTGGCCAGTTATGCAATGAAGTATTTTACAATTTTATCGTTGCAAATTTTTTATAAAAATGATGTATCAAGAAGTATTAATTTTTGATCTTTGACTTATTACACTAAACTGCAATACAACAATGTATTTTATCCCGATAATCAAAATATGGATAAGTACCTTTTCGTTTCAAAGTTTGTAACTTAACATTTGAGAAAGTAGCATGATCTTAAGCATTGAAGGTTATTTTGTTTATGATTATAAGCGACTTTTGGCCTAGACCGCGTCGTAGTTAAACACCCAGACTTTTTAGACTTCACCTTAGTCTGTCTTTGAGAGCCAAAACAAGAAGTAGAACTTGGCCTTTGCCGTATGGTCGTTCGTGAACACAAACAAACTGACGTTTTGGAAGACATTGCAGCTTGAATCTTCAGAGTGGTAAATGTCAGTGACAAAAACACGTCAGTAGTGGAAAGTAAAACCTTTACTTAGATACTTAAACAGATGGTATCCAAGGAATAAAAAAAACGATTTACCTATGTACACTTGTCATGTATACCTAAATAGAAGACGCATTTATTTATTAATATTAATACTACAAAAGTTGACACTGACAAATTTGTTTAATTTTTATTTTATTATTAATTCTGCAAATTAGTACCATAGTTAAATTTCAAGATGACAAATGGAATCTTGTTGAAACGTTGTTTTGCTAATAATAAAACCGTCTTATTTATATATATTTTTATACATTAATATTTACGATTTCTATAAAGTTACACAACGTAGTTTATAGTAAATCAAGTAAGTAACAATCAACCGTAGTTAAAACTTTTCTTTGAAATACTTAAACTTTTTTATTGAATGAAATAAAGTTCTGTGTGTTACTACATGTTAAATATCTTGTAACGTAACTCTTACAAATACATCTTTTAGATAAAATTACTATAAATAAACCTACTTAATGCAAATAAATTTAATAACATTTACTATTAGTAAAAGCAGTTTAAGATCATTTTAAAACTTTATACTACATGAAATAGTTTATATTTATGTGCAGTTTTTATATAGCAATTTTTACTATTTGTAAACATGAAAATAAGTTAAGATTTTTAAAACACGCATACAGGACAAATAACAACAATAAAAGTAATACTAGAAAAACGTTAACCTTATATTGTTTTACAATAACCATATTGCTTAACTATTTTATAATAACTGAGTTTTGTTGATATCAATAATTTTAAAAAAGTCATTTAGTAGAAGCATTTATACCTGGAGTCAATTTATAAAAATTATTGTGTGGTCACGTTAAGCGGAGGTGCAAGATTGGCAACAGACAAACAAAAAACAATTTATTAAATAAAAAATACTAATTGTTTCATTTTTATTACGATCAAAATAGTTTAAATCAATTGCTTATTAATTAAATAGATAAAATTTGAGCGTATATGAAATAACTACGTACGTAAATAGATACTATAAAAATATGTCATTCGTAACATTGTTAGTGTTAAGATATTATCATATATTACTTAGCAAGCGTTGCTGTTACACATACGGTAGACACCGTTTATTGAATTACGTATGATGTTATCAGTCGGGTAATGTTATCACTTTATTAATGAACGGACCGGACGTGTGCGACATTACAAAAAAACATCTTTTATAGTAATCATAATTTGGGTTTATCTTAACAATTTTCTTTTCAGGCTCGTTTTTATACATGAACAATAACCTATTTTCCATTAATTTTTTAATCAAAATATATTTCGTGAATGTGAATTCAATTAAAAAGAACATTTTTTGTTTATTTGCAAGCTCAAGTGATATCGGATGTTTCCTCTGTAAATTAATATGATCTGAGGTCTGATTATCAGTTATAGTCGGTGTGGCGACTATGTGCTGTCTAAAATTACCATGCTGCAAGCATCAACCCACTCACTAACTTATCTTATAACTATAACCACCTAAAAAAAGAATCGAAACAAGAACACATTTATCTAAAATTCTACTCTTTTATGCATTTCAATTTCTTAACTCCCCTTTTTTAACGTTTATTTAAAAATTAGTAGATACTCTTGAAAAGTAATAGATTTTCGGTGAAAGTACATTTTTAGATGATTTGTAAACATATTTGTTCAATACATCTTTTCACTTAAATCGCCACTTGTATCTTTTTGAAACATATCGCATATTTAGTAGATAAGATAAGCACGTGCATCATTATAAATTTATTCCGACAAACAACATGTTTATATTGCAAAAAAAAACTTGTTATTAAAAATCATAATAACCGAATTAATCATATGCATTTATTTTCTTTTTAAATGTTTTGTAATTATGATACACACTACTAGGTTTTAATTGCAACCTATTCATAAGTAATCTCCCTTGGAGATAAAAGTTAACCAATGCAATTTTAGTTTTCTATCATTTAACACTCCTTTTACAATGCGATTCACTATGATTATCAAACGTGTGGTTTTCAATACATGTTATTTCAATAAGTATGTTACATCGCTAACAAAATGTTGGTATTACATTAGGTGCACTAAACATAAAATGACGTTCCAATTTTACGCGAGACTGATTGATTCATTGAAACAATCTGTAAATACACCATCTTTGAGTTACTTTGTATTTTTAGTGTACTTAAAAAACATGTAGAGTTCTTAACAATTTAATTTAACTACGTCTTATGTAATGAATTATCTATTATATTTTATTTTTGATGTCAGCAAATTACCGAGAAGAAATGTGTACTTTTTAGAACTAATTAAATATTATAACATTATTTTTGATTTCTTCTTATTTACGGTGTCAAGAAACTATTTAATGCAACTTATCTGTAATTTACTATGAGGTAAAGAACGTCTACCTTCTACAATCTCATCTTGGCATTCCCAATAACTACAAAAAGTATAATCATAACATCTACAATATAATTAGAAATTTGGATAAAAGTACTAGTAAACTAGCTAGTTTAGATAATAGGAAGTATTACTTTGCAAAACAGGTCGTATAATTCCGACACACGTACAGCAATTTTTTAAGTGCACCTTTTTAATACAAACTGAACGTACTCCATTTAATAGAAAACTTATAAATCTGATATATTCGTCCAAATTTTTAACCTAAAACAACACATTAATAAATTAAAACACTCATTATCAAACTGTAGTGATTTTCGAATACTAATAAGAATTTTAAAAACTAAATATAAAAAACCTGTTGTAAAAATTAAGAAAAACTTTTATTAAATTATACGTCCGTAATAACTACAATCCACAAATTCACCTACAATTATAATAATAACAACAATAAGTTTCCTATTGGCAAAGTTATTAAAGATATAGAAGATGTTTTAACCCTACACTCAGACTTTGACCAGGAAAGATTACGGGGTAAAGTAGTAAATATTGTGACCAACTTTATTAATAATAAAAAAACACCGTTTTTATACCAACTTAAAAACTTTTTATCCATTCTATCATTAATAAAACAAAACAATTTTTTAAGAACAAGAAAGAATCACATTATAATAAGATTAGTAAAATGCTATATCAAATAAGCCATATTGATCTAAGTTTATGTAAAAAATTGATTACTTATATAGTCCTCGCAATTTAACTTTCGATGCACGTCATTAACGTCAGTGACTTAGTTATTCAATCATGTTGTCGGTATTATCATGTAAACTTACTGTTTTTGTACATTCTGTATATTACGTTACGAATTACGTTTTTATTAAAAGTTTCTACATGCGTAACAGGTGTACTACGCTTACGTTTTGAGGAGATCTAAGAACCTCATTGTTAGCAACCCCTGTAGATACAGAACAAACTGTAGAATATATGTATGTATTACCACAATTTAAATATTATGTAAAAGGGTACCTCTCGCACAGCATTTACTGATATCAATGGACCACCATTATCTCGTTCAAGCTCAAAATTGTACAGTTTTGTATCAAAAATAATTATAAAAAACAATGAGCACTTTGACATAAAAAGCATAAATTAATTTTGACAGTTGCCAACAACGCTGTAACTGTAGTTAGCACACCAACAACTTGACAAAAAAAATTCCATAAGACAATTCGGTATTTATTTAATTTTTACTATAAATAGGGTGGTATGAATTTTACGTCATTAATGACGTGCATCGAAAGTTAAATTGCGAGGACTTTACCTCCTAAATTTTATGGTTTTCTTAAGATACATAAGGACTATCATCCTATAAGACCTGTAGTATCATGTACCTAGATAGCATGTACACTTACAGTAACTTTGCTTTTAGCTTGCCAAGTTTACGAATCTTGCTGCAAGTTTACAGCATTATTGGTAATATTGGCAACAGATAATATACCTAAAGAAGTTGTAACTAGTTTGTAGAATCAAGTCTTAATTAATTGCAATACCAATAAGCAAAATACCATTTTGTTTTTCTATGTACCTTTCTGCAAAGTTCAGTGATATTACTGAAAGTTTGACGAATTTCCATGACAAGCAACGTTAATATGTCTGTAAGTAAGCAAGTCTTGCGATTACATATTTTAATAGCATTTTTACAAATTTTAAACTTTGCCATGACAAGGAGCTAACATTTCTGCAAATTTAAATCTTGTCATAGCAAGACGTAACAATATTGCTACAAGTTTGTCGAAACAAGGTTGTCACAAGCTTGTTATTGCTTCCTTAGTCAACTTCCAACAGACTTGCTGCAAACCTCCAAACTAGTCATTACAACATTGCTGCAAGTTTGTCGAGACAAGGTTGTCACAAGCTTGTTATTCATTCTTTAGCCAACTTCCAGCAAACTTGCTCCAAGTCTCTAAATTTGTCATGACAATATTGCTGCAAGTTTTATAGTTATCACAATAAGTTTGCTGCAATCTTGATACAAGCTTACATTTTGTTTGATTACAGTCTTAAAAGTTTGTATTATTTACTTAATATAATTAATAAAGTCGTTGTACCTATAGATTACATATTAGTTTTTTTGATGTAACTTTTTTGTTTACAAATACTAAAAAAGAGTTGATTGTGTGTGTTATCAAAAAATATTGATCATATTGATCACACATATGTAGTTTTTGGAGTTTTTGCTTATAGTCGATTCCTTGTTTACATGTAGCATTTTTTACGTATGGGAATAATCAATATATACAAATATGTGGGACAACTATACATATGTAATCCGGAATCTTCTATCCTAGCTAACTTAACTAAGCACGACTTACTGACAATTGTTAAGTCAAACCTCTCTTTTAACCCTGTGTTTATGTGTGTCGATGTTGATGATATTATTACTTGCATTCTTAAACATCTAGTTAATGAAACATTAGATACATTCAATATCTATAATTCTAACCTACAATTTACTTATGAATTAGAAAAAGATAGTTGTATTCCTTTTTTAGATGTTCTTCTAATTAGAAATAGTGATAATAATAAAATTTTAACTGTTTGATACACTAAACCTATTGCTTCTAATAATTCATTGATCGAGCAGTATTCATGTGGCGTATAAAAATCTCGCCAACGTAAAATAAACAAATCCCAAGTTTCGCAAATAGGTGCAACCTTGTCTGTTTTCTTTCTGTTTGACGTAGTTGCTCTAAAATGTTAAATGCCAATTTATCTGACTAGAGCTTTTTTATATTCAGATGTGTTGATTTTTCAACACCACATAAATATATTAGACCAATTACATATTTCATCTCCAGAATGTTCGTAGATTTACGGTAAGTTTGTAAATTGTCCAAAAGATTACAATTACTAGCAATTTCTTTACTAGTATGAGTTACAATTTTATCTAAAATTACAATGATAAATAATAAATTTCAAACTCTCATCAAACTTTTAACATTTCTAGATTTATTTTTTGACCAATGAATTACTGAATTTTGCCTATCATGTTTACCTCGTTTTTTAGATACTTGATTACTCTACCGGTACCCTTTTTTTCCCCTTATGATGGACGGTCTTTTTAATTTCACAAGTAATTCTTCATTTTTCGTTTCATTTTTTTCTTCCTCTTCTACGCTTTGTTTACTTATAGCATTTTCTAGGATTTCTACATAATCAGAATCATCAGTCTTCTTCACCAAAAAATACATCTTGTCTACTTGGGTTACTGTGGACCCCAGCGTGTAAACGAATCAAATGATCTTTCTCCAATGTTTCCATGGTTTTATGTTTCTAGTGTAAGATGTTTTTCTAAACACAGATAATAAATAATTATTTAAGATCTGTTATGTCACCAGGACAATTAACAAACCTGAGTTTAATCAGTATTTAAAATAGAATAACTACAAGTTTGGACACATCAAATTTAATTATTAAATTCGCACTGAAAAAAAGCAAAAACTATACATAATTTTTTTATTATAAACTTTTCTTTATTTATAATTAAAATAAATTTTATTTTACTTGTTCAGTATTAATCATATGCTGTTATTGGTTTTGTAGATTTTTACCTTGGCTTTGTTTTAAAAATATATGCCAAGTATGTAATAAACATATAATCGTTTTATAATAAAGGTATTGAGTTTAAACTAAAATAATTTAAGTTTGTTAGAAGCGGCAACTTTTACCTGAAACCCCAGCGCCGACATTCTTGACGTTTATTTTTGAACGTTTTCTTACAATATTATTTATTGTGTTTCTATTTATTCTATTAATGTTAATTATTTCACTTATTTCATAAATTAAAGTACGTCTTTTGGTACTTTTTAAAGTGTTTTCCCACGTGAATTGCATATTTAATAGTGCTCAATTAAACTACCAAACATTACCATGGCTTTAATTGTTTATAAAATTCAGTTTTTTGCTGGTATATTTGCAATTCTTAGAATTTTACAGAAATTTAATTGCAAACATGTGCATGGCTTTAATTTTTAAAATTTCAGTATGATAAAACCTTTAGATTATGCAAAAAAAATGTTACGTTGTATTCCTCGTAACAAAAAAAGATCGACAAATATCTTAGTTGTTCCGGAGTCGTACGCTTTGTAGTGTTAAATAATAAACTGAATCTAAAAAAGATCATGAAAGATTAGGAGTGGTAGACACCGTTTAAATCTACCCATTGTTAAAATCGAACAAATGATAAACAAGTAATAAAGAAGCAATAACACAATATTTGTTGTATTACAGACAGTAGTTCACGTTAGACAAAGGAGAAGAATGTACATAAATATATAAATATAAATTTTCCAAACACTAACACTTAGGTCGGTATCACAGAAAAAAGATCAGTTGCGCCCTCGACTGGGCAACACGTCGTACAGCAAAGTGACCTAGTCGTTCTAACTTTCATATTCAGAAAAGAAATGACTTTACATTTGTAAATTAAAGTACAAACGTACGAAAATCGAAGATTTAGAGAATCAAAGCGCACCGTATTATAATATGTGACACAACAAAAAATTTTTAACATTAATTGTGATTAAGTCTAGCATGTATGTACGGTCGACTGACCACCAAACTATTAAAAATTAAAGTAAAAATGTAATACTTACAATTAGATTCCTCTAGGCATGAACTGGCTAGTACATATCCTGTCAGCAGAAATTTAATTGAAATCTAACCCCTATTATACATACGATGAAAATAAATGACTGCGCCTAGTTTCTCTTAAATTAATTTCGTTTGTTATTGCAAAAATGTTTTCCAATACTCTACTCGTATCCAACCGTCGAAGAAATATTCGTTATCACGTCATCACGGAAATTTTCCCAGTTGTAACATCTGTTTATTATCTACACAGACAAATAAATGTGTGGGGTATGGAAACCCGCTACAGACAATTACGAACGAGTTAAATTTAATTTGGATACAACAAATACGTTCTTACCCCAAATAAAAACTTTTACTAAGGCGTACGTGAAACACTTAACGATGAAAGCCTTGTTGGGCGTATACAACGCTAGACAAAATCTGCGTCTTTTGAATTCGTGTTTGACAACTTGACATACCTACTAGTGTGATATACCTCCTTTTAGGTACAAGGTTCGTTAATTAAAACCCTTTATCAACCCTTCTATTACCACCATTTATTTAAACATTAATTGATACTACTTGATACTACTATTCTAATACTACTTGAACTTTGTTAAGAATTGAACTTATTGATTCTTATTGAGGTGACTATTTCGTTAGACGGAAAATGCAATTACGCGTCTTTCTAATTTCCTACAGTTTACGTATAAGTTCAATACCCACAAAGGTCAATTAACTTATTAAAACAAATGCTATTACTATTACATTACACCTCCATTGGCGAAAGAAAAATTAAAATTATAATGTATTTAATTTTTTTTGTTCTACTCTGTATAAAGTTTAATTCTATTTTTATGTACCGTAACTAATTTATTTCCTACTTTAATTATTACAAGTACTGTAGTACTGTAGTTACGTCCTCCTTTAATATGAATTAATGACTAAATTGTAGAATATTCTTCACTAGGAGGGGCAAATTAAATCACTTAAGATTTTATTATGGCGACGTTTCGTGCAACCATTACATTTGGAGTCTTATCTTCAATAACTTTGTAAGGACCTTTATATAGCGATTCAGTTTTAGAACATGATTTGTTTTTTAACATAACCTTATTATTAAATTTATAAAATGTATTACTACTATTTTTATCGAATATTCTTTTCCTATTACTCTTTGATAACAATAAATTATCTTTTGCTTCTTGTCACGCTTTTTGTAATCGGTACTTAAGTTCTAACGGATAAGAATGAAAATTATAGAAAGGTTCAACTTTGTTGCAAAGGTTAGAAGGTAAAATACTTGATTTTCCAAAGACTAATTCATGAGGAGTGTAACGAGTTTCTGTGTGTACCGTATTGTTGTATGCAAAACACCAATAGGGTATCCACGTACTCCAATTATCAGGAACCTCAGAAATTTTCATGCGTAAATAAAAACCTAAATTTTTATACGAGTTTTCTAAAGATCCAAGAGTTTCATGATGATATGCTGTTGAATTCAAATGAGAAATTTTTAGTAATTTACATGTTTCTTTAAATACTAAAGCCATAAATTCAGAACCTTGATCTGTTACTATTTCCGTTGGAATCCCGTATCGCAAAATACAATTTTGAACAAAGGTTTTAGAAACGGTTACCGTCTCTTTAGTTGGTAAGGGGTAGGTAGCTTTCTTCATATTTCGTTAAATCACATTGCAACATTAAAATATACTGATTATTGTCTACATCTGGTGGAATAGGGCCTACGAAATCTAAGAATACTTTTTGAAATGCTGAAGATGCTGTATTTGTAATTGTCATTGGTTGTTTAGTAATTTTAGTATAGGTGTATCTTTCACAGTCATCACATTTTTTCACAAAATTTTCTACATCTTTTTTTAGACCTGACCACCAAAACCGTTTTTTAATATTATTGTGCATTCGTTGTATTCCTGCATGACCTCCTGTTGGGAAAATGTGATAGTCATTCAAGATTATTTGTTTGTCTTCAAAATCTAAAACATTTTGTACGTCTTGTATTAGAGATAATTTTAAACCTAGGATTTTTATTTTGTTGACATAATTTACTAATTCTTTTAAAGTTAGTGCGCTTTTTTCATTTTTTAATACAAACAATTCCGGAACTTTATACTTTATGCAAATATCTTTTAGATCTCTCAACGTTATTTCTAGGGCTAACGTTGATCGAGTGTCTAATTTTACATATGAAGTTTGATTTAAAAATACAATATTTCTTAACTGAGTACCTTTAGAATTAGTTATATAGTTAATAATTCTATTAAATCCATGGTTTGAAGTAATAAAACGTAATTCCTAAGCATCGGTTGGTCCTTTCAATAATTGTACAACGCCCGGGTGATCAATCCGTTCGCAATAAAGTGAATTCAAACTGTTCTGAGACTTTAGTTTTTCTTTTTGAACTCTATCAAGAACGTGTAATGTGTTACAGACAGTCGCGTTAACATTTTTTAATTCGTCGGCCGACATTGTTATTCTTGATAAAGCATCGGCTGTAACATTGTCTTTACCTTTGATTGCTTTTATTGTAAAGTCATATTCTTCAAGTGCAAGTCTCACGCTTCAAACAATTACCAAGAGTTCTTGTTCAATGACACAGTAGTTCCTTTCAGCTTTATTAAGAGCTCTGCTTGCATACGACACTGGCTTATCATCGTAGTTACAAAGGACGGCTCCGATAGCAAACCCTGAAGCATCGGTTTTTAAAATGAAACAATGATTTGAAGAAAAATTTGGATATTGTAATATCGGAGGGTTGACGAGTGCTTGTTTTAAAGTTTCAAATGCTTGATTACAATTCGAAGTCCATTGAAATTAAACACTTTTCTTAGTCAGATAGTTTAGCGGAATCGCAATATTTGCAATGTTTGGAATAAAGCGTCTATAATAATTCGCAAATGCTACAAATCGTTTCGCTTCTTATGAATCTTGTGAGTTAGGATATTCTTTAATTGCTCTAATTTTATCAGAGTCAGGTGAAACACCATTTTCCGTAATAACATGTCCTAAATAAAGAATTTCTTTTCGTAAAAAGTTACATTTTTGAGGATTTAGTTTTAAATCTACGTCTCTCAGACGTTGAAGAACTTTAACTAAGTTGCGATTATGATTTACTAAATTATTACCAAAAACAATTAAATCGTTTAGATAAATAAAACAAATTTCGTAATTTAAACCTGACATTGCTATAGTTATAGCACGAGCGCTGAGACTGATTTTTAAACCCATTGGTAATCTGGTCATTTGGTACTGTCCTCGCAGTGTCGTCAATGCGGTATATTGTCTACTATTAGGATCTAATTCGACCTTATAGTAACTTTGGAATAAATCAAGATGACTAAAGTACATTGCTCCTGATAAATAATGTAGTATTTCATTTATGCAGGTCAACAGGAAGTTGTCGTCTTTAATGTGTTTATTCAATAACCTATAATCTATAACTACTCTCCAATTTTTTGTGTTATCGTAATCTTTTTTTGCTACGATAAGTAAAGGGGAAGACCATTTCGATTGCGCTTCTTCAACTATTCCATCTGATAACATTTTATCGATTTGTTTATGAATTTCATCTTTCTGTGATTGCGGTAATCGATATGGTTTTACGTAAACAAGGCTTGTTGATTGTTGCAAATGAATTTTTGCTTGTATATGTTTGTTACACTTAGTGAATCACCATCCAAATGAAATACGTCGCTGTACTTAGCACAAATTCGTTGTACAGAATGTCTTTCCTCGTCATTTAAGTTTTCCGTTTTTATTAAATTTAGTAATTTTTCAATTCGGTGGACCGACTGCGGTATCGCGTTATTAAAATTAATAGTATTATAATTTTCTAAGTTATCAATTTTTGGACTAAAGTTTTTGAGTATAATCTCTTCACTTCTAATGTTTAAAATTCGTACCGGTATCATGTTACATTTTGGTCTTGCTAAGCTTGTAGCTACAAAAATACCTACTAGTGTAAAACTGAAATTTAGATTCAATTGGAATTGTTATCGTTTCATCGTTTATTATAAAAGAAAATTTATAATTCTCAAAATTTATATTTGCGGAATATTTATTTAAAAAATCTGATCCAATCACTCTATGCATTTCATTTTTAAAACCTTTAATTATTAAAAATTCGTGATTAATGTTTTTTCTGTTTACATTAAGAAGCAAATTGACCAAACCGTTTGCTATAGTGGAACCTGAAATTCCATTTATGCGAATTCTATTTGATTGAATTTTTTTATTAGGGTTAACAAATTTTTCAAAAATTACGCTAACAGATGCACCTGTATTTAACAAAAATAATAATTCACTTGTTTCATATTTAACTCTAAGAAAGTTATATACCGTTTAAATTAAAAATAACAGCGGGTTTTACAATTTCATTAGGAGCCTCGAAAAAAATGTACTGGAACTAGGTGAAGCAATGATATTGCTATGCTTTGCAGTAATCTGAGAAACATTGTCGTGTGTCATGTAATAATTTCTTGAATTACCTCTGTTGTTATTCTTATGATAGTTATTATTAATACTACGACTAAAATATCTTGTTTTTGGAATTCCTTTATTATTTACACCCCGATAATTAGTGGACCAATTTCTATAATTAGTTCTATGCCCTCGATTAAAATTAATATTACCTGGATAACTTAAATTTTGATTCTGACGATAGGCATCCGACCCACCTCTACTATTTTGATTATTTCTAAAGTTACCTCGACTTCGCATATGATACAACTGAGGTTTTTGATTTTGAAAATTTGCATCTTTCGCACCTCTTATAGCTTTATTTAATTTATTATAATTTCGTGCCGTGATTATTGTGCGCAATTCCTGATTTTTTAAACCACTAGCAAATGAATGTATCGCGATTTTTACGTTAACATTTTTTAAAATTTCTGGTAAATTATCATCACTATCGGCCTGTGCTGTAGTTAAATTAACAAGTAATTCCTCAACCGTTTTTCCAAACTCTTTGACTGTTTTATTTCCTTGCCTAATACTACCTAATTTTTTAGATAGGGCAGGTACGGACGGTTTTGTGAGAAGATTCTCTTCAATATCTTTAATTAAGTCTTTATTAGTAATCTTTTTTTGACCTAATTTTTGCGCTTTGAGTTATTCGCGTTTTTAATATCTACAAAAGTTGTTAATAATCTTTTCCTGGTTCCGTCTAATAATGCATCATGTAATTCAATGGCATCAATGAGTTGTTTTGTTGTATTTTCTGAATTATCCATAAGTGGAAGCAAACTTCCTGCAGTTTTTAAATCAAATTTTTCTCCTATATTTATTAATTCTAAATGGTTATGTACCTAAGCAACGGTACTAGTTCCCTCGTTTTCAACTTTACAGTATTCAATTTCGGTCAAACCTAACCTAGCCTTTAAAATTTGTTCTACCTCAGCTATAAAATGATTTATATTAGCTACGCATTGCTTAGTTTTTAAAACTACGTTTACATCAAAATATTGTTCATTAAAGCAATTATAAATCTGCACTAATTTTTCTTTAAATTTATTTAGATACTCTAACTTACGATTAATAGTAGGGACGTGTCTTCTTCATTACTGCAATATCTTTCACTACGATTTTATAAAAATTTTGTACATCTTCTAACAACTGTGAAAACTGCACGAGCACTGGCATAACATTTCACAACACAAACACAACACTCACAGATATGTGGACGTAGAACTTTAAATGTAAGATAATCCGGATGGTTTAGGCATCGCTAGTAATTCTTGACTTCTCATTACCTCACGCCGAATTTTCTTTTCCCAAATGTTCTTACATTGGTGATATATAAAATATGCAATAAATGCTGTAATTACAATAATTACCAAAATTATCCCAATGTCTACTAAGGAAAGAGGCTTAGAGTCCGATTGAGCAGCAGTGTTTTTCCCCGAACCAGCAGCTTCGGCAATTATCCTTTCGTTCGTTGTTTGAGGACCACACATTTTTTTTCTTTTTAATTTCACTTTTTAATTATTTTGGTTTTTTCTTGCATAGCCAGATTGTGACTTCTTGTGTGGAACTGGCTGGGTCGCCATGTGATGTACAACCTTTTGGGTACAAGGTTAGTTAATTAAAACCCTTTATCAACCCTTCTATTACTACCATTTATGTAAACATTAATACAACTTATTCTTAATACTACCATTCTAATACTACTTGAACTTTGTTAAGAATTGAACTTATTGATCCTTATTGAGGTGACTTAGCTATTTCAATTAACTTATTAAATTAAATGCTATTACTATTACATTACATTAGCCCTACTCCTACATCAAAAAGTAAGCGTACCGAGGATAAATTTTATATTAAAGAATTGTATCTGTAAACAGTGACAATAGAAATAAACAAGATAATGAATTTTTACTTGGTAATTTAATTTTGAATAACAACAAAGCTTGTTGTGTTTCAAAAAAAGTAAGAGTGGGATAAAAATTAGGAGTCAGCAGATAGACAACATCTCAAATACTCTAGGAATTTGTAACAAGATACTGCAATGTAGTTATGTAGTTGTAACCTACGACAAGTATTATCATGGACAGGTGATTGATTTCGAACGACCTGCTTACGTTTAAGCAACATATTTAGTTTATAAACTTAGACTTTGTTTATAATTGATTAATAAACAACTGTCTGCATAATTACTACCTACTGTTCTACTACATTTTTTAATATTTTTCTCTAAATCAATCGAAATTTAAGTAATCAAATGTTGTTGTATTAATCTTTATTTTTAGTATACAGACTCTTATTTAACTTTTTTAACAATGTTTTTTCTACACGAAGAAAGAGCGTTAATACCGGAGCAACACATGAATGATTAATTGTTTTTGTAGACATTCAAAAACTCCTTTATTTGAGTATTACGTCAAAAAATGCAAACGATTATTAGTGTTTTTTATTTTTAATTATAATTATTTTTTATAGAAATAAACACTTTCTCTATTCTTTAAAATCTTATAAAAGTACTAAGCTGTATAAAAGTAGTTTTTAACATAGCATTTTGAACAGTTTGAAATAGAATCATTAAAACAATTTAATATTTTTGACTATTTTATTATCGTAATGTTATAAATGGTTGATAAATAAAATAAACCAAAGTTATCGAAGCGTTTAGTGCTAATATAAATAGAATTGGACGTAAGTTTTTCACTGCAATGCACAGTATCACACGTATTGGTCGTTTTACGTTTTTATTTTATTGAACAGTTTTCTTTGCTCAATCGTTTATATCTGTGTTAAATTGAGATTGAAGCGTACAGATGCAGATGACGTTAAATAAAAAACAACGTTAAAACAAAACTTTTTGTAGAAATTCCTGTAAATATGTGAAATTAGATAAAAAAACGCATTCTTATAATTTTTATTTACAGCTGTCATATAATGATTATAATTTAATACTACTTAAAGTGCATTATAATTTTTTTTGAATTTAATACTGCACTAGTGTGCTAATAATATCTTAAATAAAATTCAACTCAACAGATATTTTTAAATAAAGGATAATACCGTATACAATTGTATGAAAACTCATTTATGATAAACATTAACAGCAAAATCTTTACAGTTAGATAACTTAATGCCAGGTGCTGACATTTAGTGACAACTGTACCTATTCCTGTTGCTAAGGTAATACATATTCTTATTATGTGTATTTTGTATTAAATTTTTAAAGTAATTATTTTTCCGGAAATCCTCTTAAAAACAACATTTTCCTGCTTATTCACGCGCAAGAAAATTGAATTCTTCGGACTAGTACTGTAAAGACTTTACAAGACGCAAAATAAAAAAAAAATATAATGTGGTTCTGAGATTGTCGGTAGTAGTGCAGCACGAGCTTTCTCAGCCTTTTGCAACAAATCGCCAGAAGTCACTTCTCTCCAGGTTTTCATTTATTTTTAAAAATTAACAAATATCTATTTACAAACGTCACAGTTGATACATCTACGATGATCATGCCTACTTAATTATAAAACAAGGTTCGTTTCATTTTAAAAACCAACAAAATTTAGTTTTCAGTCCTCGCAATTTAACTTTCGATGCACGTCATTAACGTCAGTGACGTAGTTATACAACCATGTTGTCGGTATTATGCACCAGCTAAATTTTTTTAAATTTCATTTTGTAGGTGAAGATTGTAATAAATATGTAAGTCAATGAAAATGCGATGTTTTAAATGTTTTCTTTGATAATTATTTGTCTTTATCTCTAGCAATACAACATTTTAAAGAATACTTCTACACTTTAGACAACTTTTTCATTTTTACTTATTGATTATCTATCTTGGTCTAAATACATATTTTACATGGAAATCATTCACAATGTACCTAGAATTGTCACTTGAGCATGAAAGCATATTTTTAAAACTTGTTTGAACAATTTAATTTTTATATAAGATTTATATAAGATCCTCTTCAAGGATTGTCCTTTTTCCAACAAATCCCAATGTTTTTTAGAACAGTATGCAAAGAAAGACCTTGGGCAGCCATCAAATAATTCATCTTTGGTCAGTTGTTCTCACAATAACTGTACCGTAATGTCTTCTTCTGGAAGTAATCATGTCAATAAACTTACAAGTTAACACAATCATGTAAACTTACTGTTTTCGTATATTCTGTATATTACATTGCGAATTACATTTTCATTAAAAGTTTCTACATTTGTAACAGGTTTACTACGCTTACGTTTTTTAGATCTAAGAATCTCGTTGTTAACAACCGCTGTAGATACAGAACTAATTGTAGATATACCAACATTTAGTGCTGCAGCAACTCTTTAAAAAAAGTATGTATGTATGTATTACCCCAATTTAAATATTTTGTAGAAAGGTACCTCTCGCACAGCATTTACTGATATCAACGGACCACCATTATCTCGTTCAAGCTCAAAATACTTAATTAAAGAAGCAATGAGCTCCTTTCCACGACTTCCTAAAAGCTTCTTAGGCATGATTATTAAACAAAAAAACGCCGAATTTTTGTTATACGTACAGTTTTGTATCAAAAATAATTATAGAAAACAATAAATACTTTGGCGTAAAAAACACAAATTAATTTTGACAGATGCCAACAACCCTGCAACTGTATTAAGCACACCAACAAATTGACAAAAAAAAATTCCATAAGAAAATTCGGTGTTTATTTAATTTTTACTATAAATAGGGTGGTATGAATTTTACGTCATCAATGACGTGCATCGAAAGTTAAATTGCGAGAACTATATCTATCACGTCAGTTATTGGATGTTAATAACCTGGGGCAACTTAACTATCTGATGCCATGGGTA
Source organism: Aquatica leii (assembly GCA_035610365.1). Taxonomy (NCBI): domain Eukaryota; kingdom Metazoa; phylum Arthropoda; class Insecta; order Coleoptera; family Lampyridae; genus Aquatica; species Aquatica leii. Next base: position 74,079,333 of record CM069433.1, read on the forward strand.
ATTAACATCCTCATAACTCCTTTCATACATAAATAGTATCTCCTGTCAATATGTAATGTCAAAATTTATAACACTTGACAAATTTTAATGTCATTGTTTACCGCACTAATGCTTTACCACACTAGTGTATCTAATATCTAACGAAATTAAAAACTATTTATTATAAACAACATTAAAAATTTAATTTACTTACAATGCAATTTCTTTTGGCATTCTACCAAAAGTATTTATGGCTACGAGTTGTGTAGTGCAATTATTATTAACTATAATACCTCTACAGCATTGATAATACCGATATAATTTTGTCATAGACCGTTGAAAGAGTGTTTCTTGGTATCACCTTAAATAAACACGCTTGAAACTGTCACAGGACGTTGGTCTTATGAGTATTGTATTTAGTGCATAGTTAGATATACAACAATCAAAAAATAACATGGCAACCGAAATAAGGTATTTTTACAATATGCCATTAAAATGTAAATGAATTAATAAATATATAACATGATGGCAGCTATAAAAGTAAAAAAAAGTATTACAATATATTACGTGGTTATATTCATTTGAAGTGGTTATAATAACATTCAGTGAGTAAAATACTCCCATCGCTAAACAAAGGGCAACCTTTTTACATATCCTGGATGAGGAAGGTTTAGATGTGTACAATACGTTTACGTTTCAGGAAAGTGGCGACTCTTTAACTGTTGACATATTCGTAGCAAAGTTAACAGAATGTTACGAGCCATATAAAATTGTTAAAAGAAAAAGCACTTACGTTAGATCAATGTATCGATATTTGTAGGGCCGATGAAGAATCTGAAAAACAATTACCTGCTATGTCTGCAGGTAACACTAGTAAGAGTTCAACAGTGGACCGATTGAAGCAAGGAAAATACTGCAGGAAACATGCACCACAGAAGAGCAACAGTTGCAATAAATTTAAAAAATGTCATAGATGTGGTTCCCAACATGATTTTGGAAAATGCCCAGCGTGGGGTAAAATATGTTTAAAATGTAAAAAGCAAAACCATTTTCATAAGTGTTACAAAGCAAAAAAGGTAGCAAAGATTGTGTCAGAAGAATTAGAAGAATTAAACGACAACGAAAACTACTTAGAGATTAGAGCTATAAAAGAAGCTTCATGTGTATGTATCTAACATACACATCGCTAAGAAAAACTCCTGGGTAGAAGAGGTAATTATAAATGGCCTACCAATTAATTTTAAATTGGATACAGGCAGTGAGGTAAATATCATACCCTTAAGATTATATAATAAGATTGAAAACAAACCTAAGATTGCAAAAACAAACAACTCATTGTTAATATATAATAATAACAAAATTAACCTACTTGGATCAATGTATTTTCAGAGAAATAGAAAAGAACTTTAACTTTTATGTTCTGCAACAAAGTTTAGAACGGATTTTAGGTTTGGAAGCCTCAGTAGAACTAAATATGGTTAAAAAAGTAAACACTGTAGAGCTGTAGAATTGTCAAGAGCAAATAACTTAATAAAATCATTTGCAGATGTGTTTACAGGTTTCGGATGCTTCAGTAAAGAATCTACAATACGACTGAAACCAAATGCTGTACCACAAATAGCAAGGTGTAGAAAAATCTCTTTGGCACTAAATGTAACAGTCAAAAAAGCATTAGAAAAAATGAAAAACAAGGAGTTATCGTTAATGTTGAAGATGGAACAGACTGGCTGCATGCTATAGTTGTAGAGAAAAAAGATAAATCTATTAGAATATGTATGCATGCCTCTTAATCAATACATAATAAGATAGCGATTGGAGTTGCCAACACTAGAAACAATAGAAGATTGTATTATCCATTGTAAAGCTCAAAATTGGATTTTTAATTATAATTTTAAATGATTTAATGCCTTTCCCATATACGTAACTGTTTTAAATCATAATTAAAATTATACTAGAAACAATTTTTGCATCTATAAAAGACGCAAAGTAGTTACGGCACGGTGCTGGATGCTTCTAGTGCGTTTCATGAAATACCATTAGACACTGAGAGCTCCATCTTGTGTACGTTTTCCACACCTTTTGAAAGGTACAAGTTTACAAGACTTTGGATATATTTCAAAAGTATATCAGTTATTTGATAACAAGATTAGATGGAACACTGGCATATTTTGACGATAAACTAATTTTTGGGAAAACGGTAAAACACAACCTAAGGTTAGAAAAACTCTTAGAAAAAACTAAGCAAAATAATGTCCAATTTAAAAACGATACATTGCAATTAGCTACAAGTAAAATAACATTCTTAGGACATACAATCACAGATGAAAACGTTGAGATTGACCAAAATAAAGTGGAAGCAATACAAAAAATGAAACAACCAACGAACGTAAAAAAATTGCAAATGTTTCTTGAAATGGTAAACTTTCTTGGCAAATTTATACTAGATGTTGCTCAAGAATCAGCTCCACTACCTATGCTATTGAGAAATGACACACTGTAGTCTTAAGAAGAAAACAGTCTCCAAGATGTGGCCTTCAAGAAATTAAAAACGTTAGTCTTGAGTTATTTTAATCCAGACTTGCCTGTAAAGTTAGCAACAGATGCATCGCAATATGGCTTGGTTAGGCATATTAGTCAAATGGATCATCCTATAGCCTACTGGTCAATTAAACTCTACACAGCGTAATTATTGTCAAATAGAAAAAGAGCTTCTGGGAATATTACTAGGCTGTGAAAAATTCCATTATTATCCGTATGATAGTGCTGTCTCGCAAACACTGATAATAAACCACTCATAGGTCTAGTTAAAAAACCTATTGAATCCCTATCGCCCAGATTACAAAGATTAGTAATTAGTAGATATTAAAACCTAAAGACTTAATGTGTAACCATAAAAATAAAGTAGTTTTAAATGTATTAAGTTGATACTGTCCCTTTCTTAAAGAGACAATAACACTACAGTTTACACATAGTAACTTATAGGCACTTTGAGATGGCTCTACCATTAATCTTTTGCTAATGATTATCTCCATTGTATGTGAATATAAAGTTATACAATTGTCGATGGAATTGAGGGAATCTGCTACATTGGGAACTCAGTTTTTTACAATTAAAAACGATGAGACAGATTTTAATAGTATTGAACTTAGTTTTGCTTTGGTTTTGGTTATTTTTAAGCCTTTTAAATCAAAGTGTTTCAATACTGCTCTCAGCTCAGTTTTTTTTTTCATTATTTACAAAATCACAAGAGATTTTTACTTTGGAGTACTTTTGAAAACGGACTAATGTACAGGTTGCTTTGTATTGTCATATTTTTTATATTAAAAAATGGTTCTAAAGTATGGTGAAAAACATTCCGCCGATTAATGTGCGATTTTGTATAGCAACCAATGAAATCGTTAGCAACCACTGCTATAACGATATTACAGGACTACTATAAGTTACGTATACTTTGGTTTCCTTATAACTTTACACGTTTTACTAAAGTACCAACAACGGAAAAACTTTAGAACTAACTTGTTTGTTAATCGGCGACAAATATTCTCGACAATATTAACGCGTTCGCTCGCTACACTCGCTCACAGGGTTAAAACGTCTCGATTATTAATTGCTACCATTAACAACCTTGTTTGTTAAATAACTATTAAAACGTTTACTGTGTCTTAACAGACTTGTTTTCAAATAGTTAATTTTGCAAAAAATTGTATGCAGCACGCAATTTTTCATAAAGCTTATACAATTTGTGATGTATTGCGACGTTATACATATGTTTATATTATTTTTTTGTAACGTATAAACATGTTTGTAGAAATACGTACTGTATAGCTTTTATAAAAAACATAATGGATGTTTTAAGGTTTCTTTTATATTCAATCATGTTTCTTCAGTCCTATATTTTACTTTTAATATTATATTTAATGTAGGTATTATATATGTAGTTTGAGTTACAACTAATAACTTTTTATGTATTATTAACTGTTTTCCAATAACAAAATAGTAATAAATAAACATTATATTATTATACAAATAAACAATAAAAAAAAATTGTTGTTAAAAATTAAGACAAGAGATTATAGTATTTACATTAAACTCTGAACGTGAATTAGGATAATGGAAACTATTTTTTTTAGCCGTAGTTGTTTATCAAATAACGAAAAAAATTAAGTTATCAAAATGAAATTAACTAGAACGTTAGCCTTATTATCTATGCAATTTTGTATTTTTTATAATTAAATATATCCGTAGAAACAAATTTGTTTTGTGATTGGTGTAGTTAATATCCTTAAAAAAAATCTACCTAACTTTGAAAAGTAAACAAACTCAAAACGTTTATTTATTATAGTAACCAAAATTAAACGTTTAGAACACACAAAATCGTTCTCGTGTTTTAAATCTTTTTAATCAAAATTTTAAGTTAAACTTTGAAAAATATATAATAAAATGCCTTGCTGCGTACCTTGCTGTTATCCATGCTACTACCCATGCTGTTTTTATCCGTGCTGCTACCCATGCTGCTACCCATGTTGTGGCCCATGCTGTTAGCATAAATTAAAATATTCAGAATCGGTATTGATGTCCTGTGTACTTCTAAAAATCTGATAAAGTGTTGCCAGAAAATATCTTTATCACTAAACCGTAAGTTTTACTAGATCTTTAATGTATTATTTAACAAGAATATTTTTTTAGGTACCAAATATGGATTAAATACTTTTGTACCAGTAAGAGAAATGTAACTATTAGAACTAACAAAATAAACTTTTTATAATATTTCTACATCATTTATATTTAAAACTATACAAACTATATAAAACTATTCAAACTAACTTATTTGAACGTTTACGAATAGTAAAGTAACTATTTTTTTGTGCTGCCAACATCGCAAACGTCAATATTCGTTAGTTAGTGTAGTTACGTAATAAACGAAAAAAGCTCTAGGGTGGCAAAATGAAAACTAGGAATCCACATAAAAGTAAGTGTTCAAAGTCAATTAATATATTAGAACGAGTATGCGACAGGTGGAAAAATCATTAAAAAAATCTTGAAATTCAGTTAAAATTGAAGAAAAACGGTGTTATAGTTAATGTCAAATTTGACAGATTTAGTAATAAATGTAGTACCAACATATTTCTTTTGATTTTTTAAATTTTTTTCAAAAAAGAATGTAATTTTGTAAAAGGCAACACAAAAAATAATGTACATTACTCTCGTCGAAAGAATCATAGCATAACTCACTCACATGCAATGCTCGGTCGTGCGGCCTCGCGTCGCATTACCGTTCGTTATGTTATTTCTTACTTTCGACTCTTGTTACGTAAACTACTATTATTTAACTACATTGCTATTATAATGCTAACTGCGATATCCTTATGGTAATTAAAGTATAGGATAACTAACTGAAATTTATTATTTTATGTACATTGTTAACGGCTCGATGGCCTAGACAACTTAGCTTATTCCGTTGACTGAAGAAACGCTTATGCTTAACGTCTTCATATTAAACATGTTATCTACCAACGCTAGATGCTCGCGAATATGTTACACTTTTCCGCTCTTAATTCCTAAATATTTACAATAGTTTTTATGCATCTTTTTTCCAGATAGGTTAATTTACATTACTAAAATCTTTTACTAACACCACTTTGTGTAATCCAAAACGTACATTCCCTCTTCCTAAAAAATGCTTTCTTTGTTTTAGTTGTATTTTTCTATCATTTTCTTGCAATTTTAATGTTTCATCGCACTTTTTCGTGCATTTGTTGTTTAAAATATCGAAACGAGATCTAACTGGGCAGTTAAACATCAGTTGTTGCGTGAATTGAGTTTCGGTAATCAAACAAAAAATTGCTAAGCAAGTAATTTAGGTCATTTGAATCTTTGCTTAGTAACAGGTTGTTTAAGAAGTTTTTGCAGGTTTTAACAGAATTTTCTGCCACTCCGTTTCCCATCGGACAATAAAGAGCGCAAGATAAATATTTAGACCCGTTTTTCTTTAAAAACGTTTGAAATTCGCCCGATGTAAATTGCTTTGCATTATCTGACACTGATGCACAAGACAAACCGTATCTAGCAAACGTAGCTCTTACACATTGCATTGTCGTGAGACTTGTCATTGAATTAACTGAAAAAACCTCAAGCCATTTCGTATACGCATCGACAATAATTAAAACATACTGATTTTTGTACGGAGCCATATTATGTGTATCCGTATCCAAGGGTTTTTAGGCATTTTCCAGAGACTTAATAGTTCAGTTTTCAGGCGGATTATTTCTTGTGCAAGATTTTATTACATCTTTAATATCTTTCGTGATATTTGGCCACCAATAATATGATCGCGCCAACCCCTTCATTTTAGTTATGTAACTGGTGTTGGACTGCATTACGCAGTTTGAATGGAATCTCATTTTTAATTTTAAAACATGGTTGTAATCATTTATCCTTTACCTTTTTAAGCCAACAATCTAAAACATATTTTTTTACTTTTTGCAGCGTCGGATCATCATCTGTCAATGAATTAATTAAATCAAAACTTATGAATACATTTTTATCTTTAAAATAATTTAGTATTTCAACATTATCGTGTTTTTAAATTTTAAATCATTTTTTAAAAGCAAGCAAGTTAATCCGTCTGCTACATTATTTTTTGATTGCACATACTCAATATCGTACGTGTAATTGCTTAATATAACTGCTCAACGGCGTAAACGATTTGCTGAGAATTGGGAAATTTTCTTGTTGAGATGAAAAATAGAAATTAATGGTTTATTATCACAGCAAAGGGTAAATTTTACTCCGTACACAAAAATATGGAATTTATTATAACCGAACATAATACCCACAGCTTCACGCTAAATTTGCGAGTAACGCATTTCCGATCATGAACAGGCACGGCGGCTATTCCAACTGTGCTCGCGTCGGTAATAAGTTTCAATGGTAATGAAGAATTGTAAGGAATCAAGACAGTAGCTGAGACAAGTAGCTGTTTTACTTTGCTGAATGCTTCCTCACAATCTTTACTCCATCTAAATTTTGCGTTTTTCACTTTTGACAAATCGTGAACAAATTTTGCATAATAATTTATAAGCCCTAAGAATGTTTTTAACTTTGTTGCATTATTTGGAATTGGCGCGTTTGAAATCGCTGATATTTTCTGTTTTAAAGTAAAAATACCGTCAATTTTAATTTTATGTACTAAATATTGGACTTCTGTTTCAAAAAAGGGGCATTTCTACGCCGTTCTGAATGTGTTTTGTAATTATGACTATTGATTAAAATATCATCTAATCGTACCACAACACTCTTAATATGTGATAACAATGATTTCATAATTATCTGAAACTTTGCTGGCGCGGAAGCAATGCCGTAGGATACTGGCGTCTACTGAAAAAGTCCTTTATGAGTAGAAAGCGTTGTTAATTTTCGCGATTTTTTTTCTAATTTACATTGTTGATACGCTTGGCTTAAATCTTATTTTGTGAAAAAATTATAACCATCTAAATCATTAAATAAATCTTCTACCTGGGGAATTCACAAATTCTAATTGAACCGCCTTTTTTTACAACGGGTACTATCGGCGTACCCTACTCAGAAAAATCTACTTGTTCGATAATTCCTAATTTTAGTAATCTGTTAAGTTCAGTTTCCACTTTTTGTTTAACTACATATGGTAACGGCCGATAATACTTTGGCGTACCTAAATTATTATTTGAATTACTTTGAATTTCGCCTTTATTAAACGTACCTAAGTCTTCAGAGAACACTTCTCTAAATTTTTCGATTAACATTTGTAAATTAAAATTATCTTTCTCTGACACGTTATTTACGGACAAAACACCAAAATTAAACTTTTTAAAAAAATCTTGACCTAGAAGCGGCATTCCTCCATTTTCAATGATGCAAAAATTTTTATTTCTTTCTTTATATCTAACGTTTAGTGTACAAATTCCAACTGGCTTCATTTATTGTTTATTGTATAAAAATAACCTTTTATCAGTACTCTGCAATGCAATATGTTACTAAAATTTTGTACATATGTATGATAATTTATCGCCGAAATACTCGCACCACTATCTATTTGAAAATTTATTTGTTTATTTTCAATTTTAACCTCAATCGTAAAATCGCGATGAGTATTAACATTATATATCCTAAACAATTGTAGTTTATTATTAAAACTGGAGTTATCATCGATGTTATGTACTATGCGAGTATTTCGTTTGCCTTTGCCTACAGATTGTTTAATTTTATTATTACAAACTGTAGCTAAATGCCCTTTCAAATTACATATCTATATTGCAGCTTAAATTTCTATAGAAACCAAATTTTGATAAACGTTTTACACGGCCGCAAACTAAACATGATATATGTCCTTTGTTTAAATTTATACGACTGCGATGTTGACGCTACTTGATAAAGATTTTCGTCTTTCTTAAGGTTGCTCGCCCCTGTGCTTTTTGAACGAGTCGTCATTTTGGATGTTGCAATGTCGATTACCTTCGCAGTCACTTTAGCGTCCTCTTCAAATAAACGATCTTGAACACCTTTTTTATAACCCATTAAGAACTGATCTCTTAACGCAATCTCTAAATATTCTTCAAATTGACAATGTGCAGCCAAACTTCTTTCGCATTGTAGAATTTATAATAAGCGGAAAATACGCTGTGTTGAGGCTTAAAATGATCGATAATAATGCGTAATAAATCGACATACTTCATCTTGTCCGGTTGAGTAGACAGACATAGGTTGAAAACTAATTTGTAAGCTTTTTCGTTTAATATATTTAATACTATTGCTTTTTTTCGATCTGCATCTTTTATCTCATTTGCCACAAAAAAGTTTTCCATTCTTGATTTAAAAATTTGCCAGTTACAAGTTTGAAGATTAAATTCTTGTAACATTTTCCATCGTGGATGCCATCTTGAGCACAAGTGGTTGATTAATTTTATATTTAATATTTTGTTTTTTAATTTTTATCCTCGTCGCCAACTGTGATATCCTTATGGTAATTAAAACATGCGATAACTAACTGACCTTTATTATCTTATGTACATTGTTAACGGCTCGATGACCTAACATCTTAACTTCTTCATATTAAAATATCTACCAACGCTTGATGCGCGCACGCTTTCCACTTCTACGTGGATATGTTACACTAACCATAATTTTACTTACAAAAACAATTGATCTACAAGTCATAAGTGTTAATATAATATAAAAACTTACAGGTAGGATTTGGAACGTTTTTTTTTAGTTATTGATTTCACAATATTTACTTGTTCTTCAACTTAGAAGGGACAAGAAAACCACTTTATACTATTTCTAAGGCTACGTTTCGTGCTACACTTGAGCACTTCATCAGGCCACTAAAAATTAATAAAATTTGTAAGTCTAAGATAATATAAGATTTAAACAAACTAACTAATATACTATAAAATCTTAAGCTTTCGCGGTTGTTATGTTTAAAATCATAAGCGACTTTCGGCTTAGACCGCGTCGTAGTAAAACACCCAGACTTAGGCTTGGTCATAGTCTCTTCTTGAGAGCCAAAACAAGAAGTAGAACTTGGCCTTTGCCGTATTGTCGTTCGTGAACCCAAACAAACTGACGTTTCGCAAGACATTGCAGCTTGCATCTTCAGAGTGGTAAATGTCAGTGACAACATGAGCAACTACGTACTACCTTATACACGAAAAAAATTACAAAAAATAAAACATGAAATTGTCAACCTATAAAAATTTTAAAATAACCATGGACATGAAACGTTCAACAAACACTTGACAAGTAATGTATAATCAAAAATTATTGAATGTCAAGGCAACAAAAGATAAGCATTAAGAAGATAAACTAGAATAATTGAACAGCGATTGAAACCTACATCATCATTTCAGAAACTAAATTTTTTAAATTATTCTCCACATCTAAAATTATGGTATTATTAAAATCAAAGTTGTGACCCGTGTCTATATGATGAACTGATGACGCTGTATTGCCTTTTTTTGTGTTGCAGTCGTGTTTATGATTGTTAATCCGATTGTTACCTTCTGCTTGGTCGGTCCAACATAACACACATTACAATCCGTACCGTCTAGCTTGTACAGAACGTCAAGTTTTTCTATTGTATTAGTTCTATCTTTAATGTTGCTGTACAGTATGTTGTACATAGTGTTAGTGTTGTACATGGTTATCTTAATGTTATTTGTTTTTAAAATCGGAATAATCCTTTGTGTTAGATTTTGGACGTTTATGATTTTGGTGTACACAATGTTAGTATTAGGGTTAGTATTAAGAGTAGTGTTAACATTAGTAATAGATGGGTTGGGTGCTGGGTTAGCATTAGTTATGTTAGCATGAAGCAGTATTTTATTAATTATGTTATTAGGGTAGTTGTTATTCCTCAATATTTTCTTTAAAATGTTAAGTTCTTTTCATGGAATTGATGACTACTTAAACGTATAATCTTATTTTTCATAACCTTAATTAAATTAATTTTTTGCTGGTGTGTATGCTTAGATAAGTAATTGATTGCTCTCTTTGAGGCTAACGGCTTAGTATACCAATCAGCAACTATCATATTAGTTCTAACATCTCTGATAAGAATAACATCCAAAACCGGTAGAAATCCGTTTTTTTCATTTCAAAAGTAAATTTTAGATGTGGACTGTAATTATTGAAAACGTTTAAGGTACTACTAATTTCTGTTCTGGAAATACATGCAACGATATCATCAACATAACAAAATAAAAATGTCGGTGTGTAAGTCAAATTGTTTTTAACATATTTTAGTAGGTCATGCATTGTGAGATTAGCTAATATAGGAGACGCTGGATTGCCCATGGCAGTACCAAATTTTTGACTATACATTTGGTTATTGAATGTCAAATTTGGATAACTTAGACTAATTCTAATGTGATATGACTTCTTAGCTGTACCCACATACCACACACACACCAGTTTGTAAATTATCTTAATAGAGAACGTGGTTTAAAACCCAAAAATATTTATTTTAAACTAAAGGTTGTATTTTGTAAAATATTTTTTCTTCATCATTTCTTTTTCAGCAAATAAAAGTAAGCCAAAAACTAGTTATTTGATTCTGGGCAATATAAAAACGTGGTGTGTTTTTTAGACATTTTTTTAATGTATACAATTCAATATAAAAAAATTGGTGTGGTCACCACACGACTTTCTTGTAAGGAATTTCTACATATTTTTTATTTTTAAATTAAAGAAAACATCCAAGTCAAATGAATATAGAGAATTCTAAAAAAGATTTATAATGTTATTTGTGTGAAAGAAATAATAGTAAAAGTACTAAGTATTACACATTAGACAATTTTTATTTAAAAATGTTTTCATCCTACCCATTTTGAAGTGAAATGTACACGTTTGTCTTCACTTTCTAGCATGCTATAATTTGTTTAAAATTTTTCTCCTCGATTTTAATAAAATATAACCGAAATATGGTAAATTGAGGTTATGCTGTTATTCCAACTAACCCTTATAGTTGTGCGCCTGGATTTTGCTTTCCCTTTTAGTAAAACTGTAAGAATTGTTATTTTTAACGTATCTTGCTTTCCCTTCAAGATATGGATTTTTTTTTCTAAAAAAAATTGTCGCAGGCAGGATTCGAACCTACATTATACTATTTGGAATTCATTTGAAATTATAAATTAAATATCTAATGAAATGTTAATTTTTTTATTTAAATAAATTGGTAGGCAGAATTATCTCTATAAGAAACTGTAAAAATAATTTAAATAATTTTGATAGAACCGAGAGAATATGAAGAGCCATACCAAATTTGAAGTTACTAGGACTTTTGGTTCGAGATTTATTGTGGGTACAACGTTACACACACACAGACACACAAACAAACACACATACTCATACAGACACCCAAAGTTTGTTTGTCAAAAATACATTCTGATTCAGGAGACCTTAAAACGTAAAATTCTGCAAAAAAAAATTTTTTGCAAACAAGTTACGATCGCTATGCTTTTCTTATAGGAAAGCAAAAACATAGCTGAATTTTAAATATTACGTAAAGTTCAAGATTTCTCTTCGTAACGAACGCAAAACGCACTCTGTCGGTACGCGTAAAAAACGTCAAACTCCAACCTAGACTGTAATTTAGTTGGTTCTCGCCAAAAACATACAAAACATAAGTAAATAAAGTTGTTGTTGGCTCAACTTCCGATGAAGGTACGTTACGGGCGTTGCAAAACGCGTCCCATGTTTTGTACAAATATGAACTGACGCATTTTTTTTGTCAGCTAGGATGTAAACGAGGTTTAATACTTCAAACTTATTACCTTTTCAATGTAATTACTTTTTTGTGTAAATTTGTTTTTTGTAGCGGATAAGTAGATATTTAGCTCGCCTGAACGAATTTAGTAGATGACGTATTCTGATAATCACAATACAACATTTTGTAATTGAGACTTTCAAAGTAAAATTATAGTATCAGTTCCAAAATACAAACAGTCAACTTACATTGAATTTTTCTATACTTTCTCATAACTTCCTTTTAAGAAACATCTTCCAATTTTATTTTTTCTGCTGTAATAAGTGGATTTTGTCTAGAGACGAAAGACAATGAACGAAATTGCTTTGATAAATTTTCTATTTAAGAAGAGGGTTGACTTTTTACAAATGTTTACCAAAATTAAAAATATTGTTATTTTGCGATTATCTTGACACATGAAATATTAAGTAACATTAAAAGTAAATTAAATTTTGTATTGGAACCGAATGTATCTTTTAAATAATTCAAAAACGTGCTATTTATATAATGTATACTACAAATCAAATACGATTTCATTGATATAATTGCAGTGGCGTTTCGTTAACAAGAGTCTGTAATTTACATCAAAAAGTTAATTGAATTCTAAATAAATTTTATAACAGATATAATTTAAGGGGGGTAATAAACAGGTTGTAACAAAACTTAGTTGAGTGAATTTTTGAGTTTAGTTATATTGTTATATATAATGTTTTGATTTTTGTGTTATAAACATTTTTTTAGCGGTACCATTATTGCTTACCAGCATATAGGTATATTAAATAAATACATTTAAATCTATAAAAAATAATGTATTTGTATTACTAGTCCAGAAAGTGCTATTTTACCAGTATAAGCATATTTGTAGGCCGTGGTGAAGCCGAGGCCTACAAAAAGCGAATACTTGCAAAATACTTTTAGGACGTGTGATACACAACATTTTTTGTGCTGACCTTTATACTATAAATTAATTATAAGCGGTTATTTAAGTATCCATTTTTAATAAAATTTAATAACATATGTTGATAAAACTGAAACCTGTAATGACGAAACACAATTGTTTTTGAAATTAATTTGACAATTACATAGTATTATAACAATTTTACTTATATGAAAATAAAACCATTGTTGTTTTTAGCAATTGTAAGATGTAAGCAAATTTGTTTGTTACGGTGGGAATTAACTGTATCACAATTTTACAGAAACTAATCCACGGAAAGCTCAGTTACAGGGGCAAGTGTGGGGTGGGTCAGCACTTTACATAAAAATTTTCCTGTATGTGCCTTTGCGCAACCGGAGCGAAGAAATGTTCTCGAGATATGAGTACCGTAATAAGCATAAGTATCAGGATAAGTAATAAGTATTAGGGCGCCACGCGAGTTCTGCAGTTAAAGCTAGTATTGAGATCAGGAACTGCGAAAAAGATCTCGGTACGAAGACAAGTATTAAGAGCGACCTGAAATAGAATAAGGTACGGGAACAATAATAAAAGTGGTACGATAGATGAGTATAATAAATTTCTCATCAAAATAAATAAATACTTCAATAATGCAACTAAATTAAGAATAAGTAAGGAAAATATTAAATATTGAATATAAATATTGACTGTAAATATGGGTAACTATGTCCCAGATTCGAGTAATCTACGATGATGCTTTAACAATGAGCTTTATCAACATCAAAAAAATAAAAAAGAAAAGATTGAGCAAGTATATTTAGGTTATGATAATGATCAAGGAAATTACACTAACAAGGGATAACTATTTAGTTACGTCACAGTTGATCAATCAATTAATAGTTAAATTAATCGTTACCTTATTATTCCTGAAGAAGTTCGTGATCACGAAGTACTCTCGGAACCTAAAATCAAAATTAGTAATCGAGGCGTGAAGGAATGAGCGACCCTCGTATGTTTGATCAATCAAAATCAATCAAGTGTGGTTCACACAGTATCGACTGTTAGAGTAAATGAAAATTCAAATAATAACCAATGAGTTACAAAAATAATCTAAATAAACTCGAGTTAACAACAAAATAAATTCAATGCAAATAAATTTAAATACGAAATAATAATTATGATTTAAGTTATATGAATATGAAACGCAAAACCAAGTTGAATTTTTAAATTATGAATTTGAAAACTTATCGGTTGTCGAAGAAATTTTGAAAATGATAGTGAATCTTTCCTAAGTAGTTATTTTCCAGAGCTGACAGTATAATAATTCCAGGTGGAACAATATGAATTGTTGATATGCGTTATACTGCAAACAGGTTCGAAAAATATAGTTTGTTGATATGAGTTATATTTCAAACAGACGTAACCAGATGTAGCGTCACGAAAAATGTGGAATGTTAATATTGATAACGGATAATTTAATCTTTAACGTAGAAAAAAAAAAAATAAACGCTGCAATAATATTGCAAATTAGGAAAGTAAATTAAATGAAAGAAAATTAATTACCTGCGTTCAATTAAGAATCCAGCGTTTACAAATAGACACTAACCAACTCTTAACATGTGCTTTAAATACGTCGAAGACGGTTTTTGTGATTATGTAAATTAAGCAGCGATCGTTTAAACAGAAAAATGGCACTTTCAAGACACACAAATGAATTGATGGTTCTTACTGATCGTTCAATGTTTTAGATCGAACTCTTAATCGATATCGACGCGCGGGATTAAGCCAAGCTGAAGTGGGATTTAAAATTGAACCGCAATGTCCTCTATGGGTAGTAATAAAGAGTTAATAATTGAAAATACATATTCGTAATTGTAAACGAAATTACGGTAAACAGAGTACTATTACTGAATAAAGATGGCAGCAGTTATATCAAAATGTAACATGTTATATTTGTTAAAAAAAATTTTTAGTGTTACTCTAAACAATGACACAGATATTGGTGTATGTTAATAAATCTGACAAAATGACAGATGACGTTTAATTAATTAATGATTACTAGGGCCCACTTTTGGTTATAAAATTCTACTACACTTTACAAAGTAAAATTTCCGGCCGATTATGATGCCTGTCAAAACGGTATGCAAAGTGTATACAAATACCAAAAACTAATCGCTTATAGCAACTAACGTAATTTCTAAATTATTGTTAATCCTCAAACATACGCAGAACTAAAAAAAAGTTCAGTTAAACTCATTAGCAACACTTAATACTTAATGTAAATCTCTTAATTTAGAAGGCTAAATTTTTCACTATCTGTGACAGGTCGTTAAAGTAAATGTTTGATGGATTGTAGCTTTGACTTATTTAGTTAAAAATTTTAATACTAAATCATATGATGTACATAAATGCTTTGAATCTTTGAACCAAGAACTAATAATTACGTTTTTTAGTTATATTAGTACTATATTTGAACTGACGAACAACTGAAAATAAGACCCTTCTACTAAAAAAAGAACTAAATTACGTTAAACTTGATTTAGATACACAAATAACAAGAATGTACGTTTACTCAATATACATACATACGTTGTTAGTTGCCTATACGGTAGACGGATTGTTCTTTATTATAGTTATATATATATTATCTAAGAGTTCATGTATTAAAATTTAAATTGAAATTTCTTCTCCTTATTCTTTTTCTTTGTTAGCTTAGAAGCTTGTTTAACCCAGTGCATCTTTCCATCTATTTTTAGACCTACTCGGTATTCTTCTACCCATTGGCAAAAGTTCTCAAACTTTTTTCACCATTTTAGCGTTGTCTATCCTTGATATGTGGCTATACCTTTCTGATGACTGACTTCTATATCCTGATTTTAAATTTTTTTGACATGTTTGTTGTGCCATACGGTGTTATTTAAGCATGCTGATATTTTTGCTGATTTTTTGACCTGGTGTTCTACCGCCGTGGTCAATACTCCATTACTATGTGATCTTGATCCCTAATTTGCAGCGTAACGGTTCTTTACTGATTGTTAGCGTTTTTGTTTTTTTGTCCGACACTTGTAATCCAAAGTTTTTACAGAATTTATTGAATTGGAATAACAAGCGCTGCAGGTCATCTTTCGTTGTCCGCAATAAGAGTTGCATCGACCGGATAACATATTAGTTTGATTTTTTGATCTCGAATTTTATATCCACGGGGGCATTTCTGGAGCGTTGTTTTTATTATCTTACTCATCACTGTGTTGAACAGAAGTAGGCTGAGTTAATCCCCTAGACTGATTCTTCTAGTCATCTGGATTTTATCTGACGTTAATCCCGTGTAAGTTTTTAGTTGTGTGTAGTTGTCCGTGTATATGTTCCGTATAAGATATATCAGTTCATCCGTTACGCTATTCTTTTCTAGGGTATCTGTTACTTGACGGAGTTGTAGGTAATCAAATATCTTTTTTATATCAACAAAACACATAAATGCATGCTTGTTAAATTCCGATGGTTTTTCTGTCACTTGTCTGACTACAAACATTGCATCTACACAGGATATTGTTTCAAAATCCCTATTGTTCGTCTTGCAGTTCTATTGATTTTTCTAATTTTCTAGCAATCAGTTTCGTTGTGATTTTTAAGCTTGTATTTAGTAAGTGTATGCCTCGGTAATTGTCGGGTTTTTTGCCCTTTTTGGAAATTGGGACCGTAATGCTTTGTTTCCACTCATGTGGTACAGTTATAGGTATCTGTTGAGGTTCCCTTTCTTTAAAGTGTAGATTACCACCTGGAGAATGTTTTTCTTTGATTTTTTATTTTAATTCCCTCGCAGTGTGCTGTACCGACCAGGGAACCTTCCTTTTTTATTCGGGCTTAAGACCGGCAGTAGTAACTGCTAGGCTACTCAATCCACCTAGCGCTACCCCAAGCAGAGTTTAAACTAAAGTTTCAATATTATAATTGCAATATCTAACAGGACGTGATAAATACATTACATTTTGTGTGAGATTGAAATTATTTGCAAACCACGTGACCCTGTAGCATAGGTTAAGCACTAAATATTTCTTAAAAAGTAAACAAACTGGTCACGTGCCTTGCAAATAATAATGAACACCCGTTATGCCGTTATTATTCTTAAAAATTTAGATAACGCAACTAAAAAAATCGAACCACGTCTTATGTAGTAGATTTATTTATTATTTATTGCTCAATTAAAAAATAACAGATTTAACTATAACTTCTAATGTGAGGTCTGTCTGCCACATTTCTTGTTCTACTTAAATCACATGCTTTATAAACTCTTCCTAATTATCTGTAGAAACGTTGGTTACTACTTCAATATATAGATTTTTAACATCTATTTTAAACGTTGCATTTTTTATAGCAACTTGTCCTTTTATTTGTGCTCAAATTAATTCAATGAAATTCAACTCACAGTAATAAAGGTGGCAATCGTAGCACAACTTAGTTACTCGTTTTTGCTATTTCATCCATTATATACATATAAATGCTTAAAGTTCTGCGTTAACCATGTCAGGCTCAAATTTAATCGATTTATTTAGCAACCAATCTTGTATATCAGCGTTTTTAGATACAGAAGTTGGATTTTTTCTACTTTTCTGCTATGATATAAAGCATTATCTAACACTATTATAGCATCTTCTTACATAGCACCGACTCAAATCAGTTTTTGGATACCCCAGAATTCATACTTTTACGACAGTTTCTTTCGATTCCAAAAGAAGCAAATCTTTTTCAACAAATCTTGTATCTGCTTCTATATATAGCACAATGAATCGTTTGCTTTTACCAGAAGTATTTTTAAGTCCACTAGATAATTCAGAAATACAATTTTGCTGTGCTGTTTAAGTTTTTGTATCTGTCTAAATTTTTATAGTAACATGATCGACATTAACCCAAATTATATAAATATATTTTCTTGCCCTCTTACTTATTTCACAAAGAAATCATCTTCTCGACGTTATATACTTTTTTTTGAAGTAGTATATTGTTATTTTACAAACACAATACAATTTTGCTTGTTTAACTAACCTAAATCTAATTTTTTAAATAATGTTTGTAACGCAGTTAATTTAAAGTTTGCCAAAGTCTCATCTTTGTTAATACAAGCCAGAACTCTTTATACTGTTAGTTTATTACATAAATAGAACAAATGCACATTACATCTTTGGGCACTTTTCGTTCTATCAGTAACATTATCTATAATGTTGGTCTTGATCTACGCTACACTTTCGGAGAATGCAGTACGTGATCTGTGTTATATTCAATTAGCACATTTGTATACAGTAGATACAGAAAGACCTATGTACGTAAGTAAAGTTAGTATAAATCTTGACATGATGGTATATAAAAAACACAAATAAACCAAATGGTTACATTATCTGCCGCTGTAGTTGTAAATTTACTATGATCTGTTTTCGAATCACTTAGTTGGTTTTGTTTGCAAGTTTTGTAAATATTTTGAATAGCTTCTTTTTCAGATACTGATAAATCTTTCAATTTACGTTTTTTTATTGGCGAAAGAAATTTTAAAAGAAATTATTTCATACCTTGATATCAATAATAGCAAATGGTTTCTGAAAAGATTATTTTGATCTAATAAATTGTGTACACATAAAAAAAAATACTGATAAAAGTTAACAAAACGCTTGAATACAAAGATTATTAGTATACAATAATTTTGTGCGTCAGACTTTTATTATAATCCCGCGTACTTTGAATCAACCAATTACAAAAGCATTTGTGGGAGGTGCTTGTTTCCATCTGTTCGGCAATTCAATTATAAAGGTACTTTGATTTATAATGTTTAGTCAATAAGCGGTTGACTGCTGACTAATGTAATTGGTTTATATTAATTGCATTTATGCGGTTAAATGAAAGTTTAGTAACAAACATTTTTAAGTGTCGTTTTTAAGTGTAAAAGACTATTTTATATTTTCAGTTTTTAACAACAGAAATTAGTGTACGTTATTAAATTTTAATTACGTTTTAAATCAAAAGCCGTGTTTTATTGGTTGTCAGGTACAATTACATTGAACAAATACAATTACATTTCTATGGAAAAAAACAAAAACAGTTTGTTTATAGTAGAAACCAAATTTTGTCAAGTGAAACACAAATTATTTTTTCTCCGTTTTGATATTACATATTTTTAAAATTTTAGTAAAAACTTAAAGCAAACTTACATAATGCCTTGCTGTGCACCTTGCTGTTACCCATGCTGTATACCATGTTGTTACTACGCATACTGCTTCCCGTGCTGCTACCCATGTTGTGGACCATGCGGCCCTTGTTGCTAGCATAACTACAATTTCTTAGACAAGAAATTGATTAAAATTTTAAACACAGCCATATTCGTAAGTAGGATATTCCTTGAAGTAATTTTTTATAGTATTTTTATTTTAGCGAACGGGTATGAACTTTCAACTTACAACATAAAAACTGTATTAACCAATAATAGAAATGTAACTAAAGTTTGTAAAATATAAAAATAATGACGTATTAAAATTTTTTGAGTTTCGTAAGCTTAACTTTTGTTGCTTATTTACTACTGTATATATTTCTATATGTTTACTTAGGTAGACTGCAAAAGCATATATTATAAACTATAACACCGGAAAAAGTATTTTTTAAATCATTCATTTTATCGTTTATTATTGACATATTAGCCGAAGGGTGTTTTAAACTGTCAAATAACGTATCAATTTTTATTTAACAAAAATGAACTCTAATACAAGAATATAATTTAGTTTTTAAGTTGCAAGTAGTATTGTATCTTTATATTTATATATTTATACGTATGCAGCATGTCAATTTGAAAACTTGATTTGGCTATATATTTACAATAAATAATTTCAAAAATTATCCACACCTACTCTTTCACTACCGAGCACCCCAACTTCAAAAAGTAAAATGAAACCCTCTCACTTATGATACATCGAAGAAAAGGTAATTAAAAATGCGATTCAGAATAGAAAAAAAAGTCACATTCAGTTCTGAAATAATTAGCAAATGTAGTTTAGGGAAATGCTGTCAACCGTTAAAATTACACTATTTATGATTATTTTTGGAATAAGTAGTTATCACATGTTATATCTCGCAGAATATCCATCGCAATTATTTTTGAAAACATTGTACTCTTGTACAATACGATGAGTTTCATTATTATAACTACAATCAGAAGGAGCTGATAAAAGTTTTTGTAATTTTGTTTTATCAAAGGTCTTTGTTTGGGCCTTTACATTACAGGTACTTCGACGTTAGTATTTATGGCTATTTTAAAGTATGTCATTGTTAAATTTTATACAATCCGGTTTTTCCATAAGAATTTGTAAAAATGGTATATTCAGTTGCTCAACGCGTTGAAATAATTTATCTTTACCCAAGTAAAAATCTATGTGCTTTACGAGCGGCTACTGTGTTCAATGAAAAGCATTTGCATAAAAATGTCAGCAATGTTTACGTGCAACTTTTTGTGTGGAAATTTGAAGCAATATGTAGCAAATATCAAGGTAAAGCAGCCAAGAATTCTAGATGAAGAGTTGCAAATTAAAGTTTTGGTCAATTTGCCATGTATCTAACAACGACGCTTTGGAAAGTTGCAGAATTAACGGAAGTGTGACACGAATCGGTTCGGAAAGTCTTAAAAGCACATACATTTTTTCTTATATGATGCACATTCTTCAAGAACTACGAGACGATGTTCCTGACAGACGATTTCAGTTTTGTAAAACAATGATTTAAAACAATTGATCAGTATTCTAACATTTTCAAAACATCTGTGGTCATCGCAACCGCCTGATTTAACACCGCTAAATTCTTTATGAGGCCACATCAAATCAATCGTTTATAAGACAACCACACCAGATAATAAGGCTTACAGCAACATATTATCGACATTTGTTCTTCAATCACGCGTGAGATATTCCAAAAATTAAGGCAAGAAGTTAACTTTCGACTATTTTTTTGTATAGAAAAAAACATTTTAAACAGTTTTTGTAATAACTTTTTCAAATAAAACTTCACAAAAAACGCAAACATTTTCCGAAGCTTCATTACTTCAAAACTGTTACTTTTTTTGGTATTTCTAAATAGCATTTTTTTTTGTTGTAAATATATTCCTAATCCAAGTTTTCAAATAAACACACTGTAATTTATTAATTAAAATATGTATAAATTGCATGTTTGTTTATTTAGAATTTACGTAATTTTACCGTGAATATGATTTTCTATAAATTATTTGAAATTAAACAATTAATGTCAACAGTTTTCTGCAAATGGACTATTTATCACAAAGTTTTGATTATAGTAAAGTAAATAATGTTTCATAGTAATTGTAAAATTAAAGCTTATACACGCCGCTTAATAAAATCACGTTAGGACTTGGGGTTTCTTATATCAATAACCGAATGATAGCAATATCGGAAATTCCAAAAAAAAATAATTGTTTATTGGTTAGAAAGCAGTAAATACATGCAGCGTGTATCTGATTAACAAATTGTTAATTTATAAGGTCAAATCATAGCATCAATAAAGCAAAAAAATGTTAAAATAAAAAACTAAGAAGCCGCGTGCTTTCCAAGAAGATAACGTATTTACAGATATTATTAGGGCGTGTCTGGAAAAAATTATTTTGGTAGTAAAACACAATAAGTGCTAAAATATTCTACTAATAACCCCAATGTGGTAAAAAAAGACGACAATAGTTTATGTTGATTGTAAACTACAATTAATTTCGAGTACCAGAGATTTCTAAAATGTTACATTTATTTACAGCAAACGTTTATGAAATGTCAAACTTTTAAAATAAATACCGTGGCAGTGCTCAACGGTTACAAAGAGTAGTAGGTACATATCATAATGCGGGCATGAATGTTTTTCATTACTTACGCGGTATTGCTTATAACATTACATTCTAAACATAAATTAATTTGAGTGTTGCTCCATATTCAAAAAAAAATTAAAAAAAAACAAAAAAAAGGCATTAGTAAGCCGATCTTTGCGTGGTGTCTTCTGAGTAACGCTAACCAGCTTTTTTTAAATAATACATTACTTATTAAAAATCTGCAAAATTTTCGTTGTAGTCTATTAACTCTAAAACTCGCACGTCTAAACTGACGCCATAGACGGAACGACGAAGAATAGCGGTGAATTACTGGCGGTGAATTGCTAAGGCGGTGAATTGCTGGCGATGAATTGATGAGACTGTGAATTGCTGGTAATGAACTGTTGGTAATTAATTACAAACGGTGAATTTTCCTAAACTCATTTTTAGGATGCCATTATAAAATTTTTCGCTCTAAACAAGCGTATTGAGAAATTTAGTTAAAAATTCATGCAAAATAGATTATTGTTTATGTATAAAAGCAAACCTGAGAAGAAAATTGCTGATAGTGTAGGATTGAATATTTATTAATAAAAAAGCAATAAGTATAACAACCGTATATAATCAATGGTACTAACATAAAAACTATTAACTTAAAAATAACGTCGCCGTCGTTCTTTCGTTTGAGTTAAAACGTCGAATCTTAACTCTACTCTTATACGTCCGGCCCGGGGTTATATTGGTTTCCATCGCTTGCGTACTTAATCACAGGCGCGCGCGCCTAATCCACCGCTTTAGTGACCCCATCCTTCACTCGGCCGTCCTGCAAATTTTGTTTGTCCTCAAACGAATCATTTTCATCTTCTTCGGAAGAAATATCGTCTACATCGAAGTTGTCGATCCACGGTTTCATGTAATCAACCGAAGTCGACGTCTCCTGTGGACCTTCATGATCACTTAGTTTTACAACAATGTAACGATCGTTACGTAATAACGTGGTAACTCGATACGGTCCCAAATATTTCGATGCAAACTTCAAACCTGGTCCGAGCTGTGTTCTTTTTATCGTCACTAAATCACCTTTGTTGTAAGTTTGTCCAGGCTTACGGTGTTTGTTAAAACATTTTCTATTTTCCTCTTGTATTTTCACTATCTGTTCTTTAGCTCGCGTTCGTAATTCGTCGCGGTCTTCTTGAAACATGTCAACCCATTCTCTTTCAACCATTTCACGGATTGTAAGATCACTGTTCATCCTAATATGTGTTCCAAATAAAAGTTTGAACGGTGTTGTACCAATACTTCGATGTGGTGTGGCATTTAAATACTTTTGCGCCGTGTCCAAGTATTTAAACCATTCGTTGGGGTTTGGTGCTGACAATTTCGTTAATAACGGAATGATTGTTCGATTAACACGCTCAACTTGCCCGTTAGCCCTCGGTACTCCCACAGTGATTAAGTTGTGTTCGATTTTTTCCGTTTTACAATAATCAGCGAAATCGTTAGATGTAAACGCTGTTCCACGATCAGAAACAATTTTACGTGGATTACCAAAAATTGCCGATTGCTTTTGCAATCTCGTTAAAACTTCCGCTGTACCCGTCGAACGCGTCGCATACAACCAAACGAATTTCGAAAATCCATCTACGACCACAAATATATGTCTATAACGTTTTCGCGTCGATGGTAAAGGTCCTAAATGATCGATATGATACACTGCTAAAGGCACGTCGCCTTTATCAAGTGGGTACAAAAACCCTTCTTGTCTTCCTTGTTTTCTCTCCGCTAAGATGCATGAAACACAATTACGCACCACCTTATCAATTTTTTTTCGCATATTGGGAAACCAATATTCGCGTTTTATTAGCGTCTCAATTTTACTTCCTGAAAAATGTCCCTTTTCATGTATCGACCTTATAATTTCTGATTGCATTAATCGAGGTACAATCAAACACAATTCACCATCGATTTCCTTAAATAAAAGTTCATTACGCATAATGTAACCACTATTCGATACTTTAGCTAACTCGAAAATGTTTGTCAATTGTTTATCGTCGTGTTGTGCTTTTTTAACTCGCGCCATTAAACTTGAATCACATTCATTAATTAGAAAACAAGAACGCGTAGGATTGCGACTAAGTGAATCTACATGAAGCATACTTTTTCCCGGTCGATGTTCAATTGTATAATCAAACTCTTCTAAAAATAAAGCCCATCTTGCAACGCGCACGCATAATTCTTTTTTACTCATCGTTAAAGTAAATGCTTTACAGTCCGTTACGATTTTAAAAGGAATACCGATCAAATAAACACGCCACTTTTTTAATGATCGAATTATAGCTAGAACCTCGAGTTCATATCTAATGTATTTTTCTTCGGCCGCGGTCGTCTTACCACTTGCATAAAACACCGGATGAAAAGCATTATCTTCTTCGCATCTTTGGAAAAGTATAGCAGCAAATCCGTACATGCTTGCGTCGGTATGTAATTCAGTCTCTGCATTTACGCGATACAACTTTAAAACTGGACTATCACTTAATATTGTCTTAAGTTTCACAAATGCTTGTCTCTGTTCTTCATTGAATTGAAACTTAACATCATTTTTCAACAAATTAGTTAACGGTCGTGCTATCAGAGAATAATTGCGTATAAACTTCCTAAAGTAACCCGTTAATCCAAGGAAACTTTGCACTTGTTTTATGCACTTGGGTTCTGGAAATTTCATGACCGCGTCTGTTTTATGTGTAGAAGGCCGTACGCATCCGTTTTCAATTAAGTGCCCTAAAAACTCAACTTTCGATTCTAAAAACTGACACTTCTTCCAATTTATTTCTAAACCAAATTCACTCGCGACGTTTAAAACAGTTTTCACATTTTGTAAGCCACTATCGTAATCTGCTGACGGTATAATTAAATCATCCATGTACGTCAAAACTATCCCATTATCGATTAACTGCTTAAACACCGTATTTATAAATTTCTGAAAAACTGCCGGAGAGTTGCACAAACCGAATGGCATTTTTAAAAATTCATATTGTCCATCGGGTACTATAAACGCAGTAAACTTTCGACTTTCTTCCTCTACTTGAACATGAAAAAATCCATTTTTTAAATCAACCGTACTAAATATTCGCGCTTTCTGCAGCTTATCTAATTGATCTTCGATCAACGGTAACGGATATCTATTTTTTATAATCTTCTTGTTTAACTGCCGGTAATCGACACATAATCTCGTAGATGCATCCTTTTTCTTCGTAAGTACTACTGGGCTTGCGTAATCAGATAATGAAGGTTGTATTATCCCATCGCGTAACCACGTATCGATGTGTTGATTAACAATTGATTTTTCGGCTTGAGGTAACCGTCTCGCTCTTTGATAAATTGGTTCATCATCTTTCGTTAGAACCTATTCCTTGAAATTGTACGTGCCGTTTTGTTAAAATCGGTGCTCCTATTTCCATGTGTTTCTTTTCTGTCATCAAGGTTAAATCACTGCCCGTATCTATAAGCGTTGATATTTTATGATCGCTGACAAAAATGTCTTTAAAATATTAATTTTTACCGCACTGAGAAATAGCACAACTATTGTTTTTTCTCGCGTTTTCAAGTCGTTTAGCACACTTTGCAGCCACGTGTCCGTAAAATCCACATTCGTAACATTTTACACCTCGTGCTTTCATAGGGCAAACCGCACTTAAATGGTCCCATTCACCGCAATTAAAACATCGCTTCGACACACGTGCATTTTTCTTTTTGCTTTGATCGCCGCTGTGTTTCGAATCCATTACTTCGGTAGCATTTTGTGTTGTTCTTAATCTTAAAGAAATTTCCGAAAATCCTTCTAACAACGTCTTTGTAGTCTTGTATTGTTGAATTCGCGCTTGATCTCTTAGTATTGCGTCCGGTATTCCGTCAATAATTAAGCTGATTAATTCGTCTTCATCGATTTTCACTCGATTTGCAAGTATAATCTTATCATTTACGTATTCGCTAAACGATTCTTCCCTTTTCCACATTCGCGTTTCAAATTTTCTTCGCAGCACCAATTTGCTAGGTCTATGATCGAACATTGACCGCATTTCGATAAATAAATCTGCGATTGACATTTTAAGATATTCCGATCTTGAGTTAAACCATTCTCTTGCTTTTCCTTTAAGTCGCATTCCAATTAAAATTCGAGTTAATCCGTCGTTTAAATCGTAAGTATTTTTAAGAAGTTTTACCTGCTTCTCCCAATTGTCGTAATCTTCGCCGTTACCTTCGAAATAATTTAGAACATCTGCTATGGCACTAATATTTGCTTTTGAGGTCGTCGTTGCTGCTTCCCGTTCTTCGTTGGTTGGCATCCTCAATCGTAGCTGTTCAATTTCCCGTTGCACCATCTTTAATTCTCGCTCGGCAATTTCTTTTTCTCTTCGTATCAATTCCAGTTCTCGTACATCGTAAGAAGTCATCGCTGAAGCTGAAACACTTGTCACTGCATCTTTTTGCACATCGCGCACATCGTTATCATCGTTAATTTCATCGTCGTCGGTTTCATGCATCCATGATCCTGAAGGATCGTTCGCCATCATACGATTGAACAATTCAGTCTTCGGTCCTGTCGTATTCAATCCTCTTCGTCGTAATTTCTCTTTAAGTTCTTCTAGTTTAAAGTTACTTATTGTTTTCTCCATCGTTATTTACTCCTTTCAATCCCGGACGAGTCCCCAATTTTGTAGGATTGAATATTTATTAATAAAAAAGCAATAAGTATAACAACCGTATATAATCAATGGTACTAACATAAAAACTATTAACTTAAAAATAACGTCGCCGTCGTTCTTTCGTTTGAGTTAAAACGTCGAATCTTAACTGTACTCTTATACGTCCGGCCCGGGGTTATATTGGTTTCCATCGCTTGCGTACTTAATCACAGGCGCGCGCGCCTAATCCACCGCTTTAGTGACCCCATCCTTCAATAGTTATGTTGTGATAAAACCATTTTGTATTGATTTCTTAGCATACTATAATTTTTTTGAAAATGTTTTCCTCGATTTTATTAAGATCATATCGACTAAACCTTATATTTGTGCGGCTCGATATTACTTACCCCTTTAGTAAATCAGAAAAAAATCGTCGCAGGCAGGATTCGAAACTATATTATATTTGTGAATTCATTTTAAATTACAAATTAAATACCTAATGAACTGTTAATGTTAGAAATTTTTTATTTCAATAAATTGTTAGAATTGTTTCTATATGAAACTGTAAAAATAATTTAAATAATTTACATACGTACAAAATTATATAAACAAAATTTTAAAGATGGCGGATACACCCACTTCCGGTTTCTTTATCAAACCCATATTTTGACAAAGCAAAGAAAATATAAAAAGCCAGCTCCATACCAAATTTCAAATTACTAAAACTTTTGGTTCGAGAGTTATCGTGGGTACATTCAAAGATAATTTAAATAAGATGTTGCACTCCGTATATAAACAAGTCAAATATCTAGTAAACTGTTAATTTTTATTAAAATTAATTATTAGGAAGAATTAACTTTATAAAAACTGTTAAAAAAAGCGGATACACCTATTTCCGGTTTTTTTATCAGACCCATTTTTTAACAAAACCGAGAAAATATGAAAAGCCAGCTTTATACCAACTTTCAAGTTACTAGGACTTTTGGTTCGAGAGTTATCGATACATCGTTACACACAGATAGACACACACACACAGACACCCAAATTTTGTTTGCCAAACATACAATTCTTCTGATTCAGGAGTCCTTGAAACGTAAAATTATGCAATAAAAATTTTTTGAAAAAAAATTGCGATCACTATACTTTCCTTATAGAAAAGTAAAAAATTAAAATAATTATTTTAACAAGATTTTAAAAAATTAAAAAAGTAATTAAATTAATACAAAGTTTAATAAAAATGCAAATCTTGTTTAAAGTCATGCGTACTCTAGGGTGTGCGCATCCAGTGTTAATTCTCAAATTTGTTCCATTTGTCGAGCTGTACATTTATGTATATTATTGGTAAACATTAATAATTTTAATATATCAACATATTTGTTCAACATTTTACAAACCCCAGCTTAAATTACATCCTCTACTCCACACAAAGTTCAGAAGGAGCTCAAACATTTTAATATCCGCAAAGCACTGGTACAGATAGCCCAAGGAATTGCGAAAAAAGGAACACTTTTTATCACCTACATTTTTGATGCTATTTTAAGGTTGCAGCATTGGCCTTTGATGCTAAAGACAGCTGAAATAATCTTAATATCTAAGCCAAACAAGAACTTAAACGACGTAATTTTCTACAGTTCAATTTCTTTGCATTCTACAATTTTTAAAGTATTAGTACACTTATTACTACATAGAATAAACGTCGATATTCTACTAGATAACTAACTTCTTTCCCATCAATTTGGTTTCTAAGCACGACACTCTACAGTTCAATACTACTGGATCTCAGTCAGGCTTTCGATACGATCTGGCCCACAGGTCTGTAATATAAAATTAAAAAACCCTTCCTCTTGAAGTATTTTAGCATATTGAAATTCTACCTCTCAGACTGCAAACTTATAACCAAAGTGGGAGATAATAATTCAGACTATCGTTCCATAGAAGCAAGTCACGATCACGATAGAATGGTAGCTCACCCAAATAACCTATTCTAAGCATTACTTGAAAGAGAACATTTACAAAGACTACACAGACTTTGGCCAGCAGACCTACTCGCAGATTAAGAGAAGCCTTAACTAGAAGAGGTCTCGTCATGTCATTTTAAGTTGAAGTTCTGTTATTCAGCTCATAGAATGTGTAAGTTCTGATTGCCAACAAAAACAAAAAAAAAGGGTTTTATTAGTAACGTTTTCAAGTATTAAACAGCTTAGCATTTTATTTTATAAATTCCAGCAAACCAAAAAAAAGATTTTTTAAAACTCATTTTAGAATACTGTAAAAAATTATCGATATTCTCTAATTAAAGAAAAAAATAATCTTATAACCCAAGCAACACATTGGTATAAAAAACGTCTAAATGTCCGGCTAATAGACGTTTATAAGACATTAAAACGTTTTTAAACGCGTTATTAACGTTTATTAGACGGACATTTAGACGCTTTTTGTACCAATGTGTTGTTTGGGAAGACAAATGCGTAAACGTTTAAATTTGTTTCTAAGTCACTGTTTAAACTTTTTTTTAATTTTTAATTTAGATGCAAACAGTATTACAAGACAATCATATTAGTTTAATAAAAAAGATTATAACAATCATTATTATTTCACTTACTTATCTTACTTGCTTTAATTATGTGCCTGCAAATTAGTATAATTTTAATTACAATTTAATGCTTCAAGTAACTTTCCAAATTAATTTTTAAACTAAAATTTGATTAGTTAAATTAGAACCAATCGAATGTGTTTGTAAGAATCTTACTACATTTGGCAAATAACGTAACAAATGAATTCAGTTTATTTTGGCAACCAAATTAAGAATCACGTTTAATTTTTTCGCAATTTTTTAGCAAATACTTAAAATTTTTAGTAAGTTTTATATCAATCAACTTTAACCAAAATGCCTTGCTGTCCGCCTTGCTGTGCTCCTTGCGTCCCATGCTGTGCTCCATGTTGTGTCACATGTTGTGTACCCTTTTGTGCTCCATGTGTTTGCGCCCCGTGTTGTTACCCGTGTTGTGGACCGTGCTGTGGCCCATGTTGTTAGCTTCATAAAAAAGGAGGTATTGTTATATCAACATTTGACTTTTTTACTTAATGCTTTTATAGTTTTAGTGTTATAATATGATATCGCAAACAAGATTCCTTACTATTACGTCAATACCAAGGCATTGAAGAAATAGTCTAAATGTAACCAATTGAAATAAAAGTGATAGAATTGTTTCTTTTTATTATTAATTTTGTTTGTAATTATGAATAAAATTAATTATTTTTAAAAAATACTTATTTAACAAGCAATTTACAAAAAATGCTGTTTCAATAAAACTTATATATAAATAAGTGTAATAAATGTCTTCCAATAATCAAAAAATTGTTCAAAAATATTTAATTATTTAATGTTGTGACATATATGTTTCGGCTAATTTAAAATTTTTTAGCCATCTTCGGACTACAATAATAAAGAAATACTAGTAGTACTAGTAGTAGTAGTAGTCCGAAGATAGCTAAAAAATTTTAAATTAGCCGAAACATATGTCACAACATTAAATAATTAAATATTTTTGAACAATTTTTTGATTATTGGAAGACATTTATTACACTTACTTAATATCATACCAATAATATAAATGGATCCATTTTACGAATTATATATAAATGTTTAATTACTGTTAGGAATTATTTCAATATAAAATTTAACGTCAAATTTAGACTGCGTATTTTATTTTAAACTTAATTTTTTTCTACTGTGGAAGAAGGCTCTCTTAATGTCGATTGAAACTGTACTATTTGCTTAGAGACAACCTACAGTGTTTTTTATTAGTGTATTTACGATTGTTAATAAATATACCATAATATAATAATTCAATTATTAATCTATTATTAAAATTAGTTTTTTTATATAGAAATTCAGAGAAGGAAAAATTTACCTTCAATAATTGGTAATACAGATCAGGTGCTTTTTGTGTAAATTTTTAAATGTCTTCTTTTGTACAAAGATACGTATTGGATTTATTTTTTAAGAACGGGACTAATTATAAAAGTTTGGTTGCATTTATATTTTTGACATTTAACGTGCTTTTAAACATAGATTATACAAACCGTTAAAATTGATTTCTTAATTTTATATTAAAAGGATTCTATTTTCTTAGCATTGCAGTAATGTAATAATAATTAAAGTGAA
This sequence comes from Aquatica leii, assembly GCA_035610365.1. Taxonomy (NCBI): domain Eukaryota; kingdom Metazoa; phylum Arthropoda; class Insecta; order Coleoptera; family Lampyridae; genus Aquatica; species Aquatica leii. The sequence goes on from CM069433.1 coordinate 74,110,170, forward strand.
CGATTTGTGTATGGCATTCATTAAACATGGAACGCATATACCAAATGCTGAAGTTTTTTTTGATACTTACATTCTATCTGAAATGCTATTCGCTTGCGTCAAAGATAATATATAAAAAACGTTATTTACTACATTTAAATCAAAATACACTGCAGCTTCAAGAAAGACAGGTCAATTTATGTCCAATCACTAAAATTGGTTAAATACGAAGTTTGTTATAGATTTTGATAATACGGAAGTATCTACACTTTCAGGGTCAAAAAGAAGTAGATTTTGTGAAGTCTATGATGAATTTTCCGAGGTAACAATGAAAACAAAAGCTACAAAATTAATACGAGATTTTGGATAAGAATTAATTAGTCTCTCGCACGTACAAGCTTTATGGTGGTGGTGAAAGAAAACATGCAAATATTATTAAAAAATTAAAATATTTGTCACTTAACAAAGAGCCTATCGACTTGGCTTGAAAACAACGGTAATATAAAAGATTAGCTAAAGCCAAAGCGAAACGTTATGTTGATAGAATAACTGTTAGATCTTTTATATCATACGGTAAAAAAAATCCTAAACATTTAGCTGTTATACAAATGATATTATACCTAAAATGGAGGTGTAATGGATTTTATCTAAGAAAAGTGATCTTATTTCAGACGCAAATCTTTTCCTTGCTTTTTACTTCTGTTAAAATTAATTCATACTAAATATGAACAAATAATATAAGAAAATCTAGCACCTTTGTCTAACAAATATTGTCGTCTAATATTACTCCAGTAAAAACCAGAAAAATTGTTCTAGGTTTAGAAAACCAAATGTCTACGCTTCAACCAGCTCAAATAGTTATTACTGAACACATTATTGTTTCCGTAAAGCACAAATGATTTCTGACAATAATTGATAGAGAGGTAACGTAAGCATTGACCAACTCACTCTCTTCTTCAGCGTGCACAATATGTTCTGCAAAGCTATTTGGAACTAATTAACAATAAACAAGAACGACAAAAAGCCTATAGATTTAGTCTTTCAACATTGCATTTTTATATCAGATTCATATATATTATTACTAGTGACCGGATTTTAAGCTTGTTTGCTTACGTTCAATTTTAAAAGCAGCAACAAATTGTATCGAAATTTGCACGAATAACATAAAAATTAATAGTTTGAAACATATTTGTCTATGCTTTTTTTGCTTATTTGTCATTTTTATGCTTATTTTTTATTTTAGCGCTTATCCGTGCTATTTCTTGGCATTTGATCAGTTATCTAAATAAATGGGACTGCAGTTGCATAACCTTGAAATTTGCGAGAGCATGCCGTTATGCGCGTTTATCGATCACAACAACACAACAAGTTGAGTTACGCTGCAAGGTAAGCGCTTTCAGTCGCTGACTAAAATTCGACAGCGTAAAAAATTTACCGCTTAGTAGTAATCACTTTATTTCTAACCCAAAAGCAACATAATGGACAATCGTGCTAAAAAAGTATTGCTGTTAAACCATTATATAATAATTTAGAGACTTATAAAATCTTAAGCTTTTGCGGTTGTTAAGGTTATGATTATAAGCGACTTTCGGCTTAGACCGCGTCGTAGTTAAACACCCAGACTTAGACTTAGTCCTAGTCTCTCCTTGAGAGCCAATACAAGAAGTAGAACTTGGCCTTTGCCGTATTGTCGTTCGTGAACCCAAATTCCTACACCAATTTTTAATTAGCTCAAAACAATTAAGCAAACTAACAGCAATACAATATCAAAGTTTGTTAATGAAGGACCAGCAAAGTTTTTTGCCTGAAGTTGTGCCACATGAAAAAGTATTGCTCATGCTTTCAGACACAGCGGCATACATGGCAAAAGCTGCACCAAATTAAAATTTTTTTAATGAAAACTTAATACATTGTACTTGCTTAGCTCAAAGACTTAATCGTATTGCTAAGACCCTAAGAACCCAATTTCCTTTAGTCAATAATTTAATAAGTAATAGCAAAAAAATATTTGTCAAAGCGCCTAATTAAAGAGAAGCTGCCTAATGTTCCACTACCCCCAGAGCCAATTCTCACTATATGGGAAACTTGATTGGATGCTGCCATCTGCTATGTCAATGATTTCGAGAATTTTAAACAATCGATTATCGAATTTCCAGACTCAACAAGCAAATCTATACAAGACTACCTAAATGTTCTTTAACGACATGAACTTATGAATAATTTGACTTTTATCAGAAGTAATTTTAGTTTTGTGAGTGAAACAAGAAAATCTCTAGAAAATCAGCAAGTTCCTTTGGTTGAATCAATTAAACTAATTGACGGTTTTAAAAATGGCATTAATATGCTGTTCCAGGGCCCAATGGCGAGATAGTTAAAATGAAATTAGTACAAATTTTTTCAAAGAATACGGGATATCAAATACAACAATGTTTCTGATTTTAACATTGGTCCCGCTATTATAGCTGTATTCAAATATGCACCCATTACAAGTGTTGACATAGAAAGGAGCTTTTCGCAATATAAAAATATTCTCAACGGCAAAAGACATAATTTAACAATGGAACAATATTTAGTCATCAACACTTTTAAAGATGAATAGTGTTTTTTACGTTCTTTCTCAATATAGATTTTGAAAGTTCGTTTTAGTTAGGTTTTGCATGGCAATTGTGTTTTTAAATGTTTATTTTGTTTTATATTTTTATTAATGCATACAAATTTTATTTTTATATGTTTATTTTGAGTTGTATTTTTTATTAGTAAAGACGTACAATGTAAATTGCCTAATTAATTAATGTAAATTTTATAGTTTATACCTGCTTTTTTCTGCTTTTTTGTTTAATTTATTGCTTATCTATTTTTTTTTAGATAAATATTGTGCTTTTTAAGCACTTTTTTAAATTAAAATTGTGCTTATTTATCCGGTCTCTAATTATTACATTGCTCACAAATAATAATAATAATATTTACTTTAAAATATATTTTAGTTAGTTTAAATAAATAATCTCAAAAAGACTATTAAAGCAGTATCTAAACAGTTTCTTACTTCAGGTTTTATAAATATATTAGATTGATTTTTCCAATGATAACATTATTAATATTTACAATATTTGTTCTTAAGCAAATTTTTGTTCAGTCCACATAGCCAGAAGTAACACTATAAAATTAATTGCAATGCTGGGACAGTTTCGATAGTATGAATTCTTAGAAGAATAATGAAGATAATCACGTTTAGATTAAAAGCGACTTTTGGCTTAGACTTTATAGGATTAGTTCTAGTATCTCTTTGTAACCCAAAACAAGGAATTAAATTTGACATTTACAGTTTTGTTGTTTGTAAACCCAAACAAACGATGCTTAAGGTGAGATTGTGGTGCATGTAGGCCAAAACGTTAGTAATATTTTCCGCGATGCGTGTTCTACGAATCCTTGCAGTTGGTTGAATAGGCTGCACGTTGCCAGTCTCTCGTAATTGCCTAGCCAATCTTAAAATCACTTCTCGAAAAAACGTTATCTTTGTGAAAATTGCAGCATTCTCAAACCAATGAAAGTAAAATCGTAACATATAATACACTTCCGCGTTAGTAAATAACATATTCAAAAGCAAATGGATTACAAAAGAAATCTAAACTACAGAATTATTAAAACTAACTTTTGATAGTTCACAAATCTGTAATTTTTTTCAATTTAACAGTTAAGATTCTAGTAATTTGTTTTTCTTGCTAACATAAGTTGATCTAATTGAGATTTTCTAATTTATAGCATTTTCTCTTATAAATCGAAAAAGGATGAAGAAATAGTACTGCTTATTTCACTTATTTTCAGAAATCACAAAAATGCTTAACCAAAAAATTCTGTTGAATGACTATAAAATTTTCTTTGAAACAAAATAAAAAATACTCAACTAGAATGAATGATCCAGTAGGTATTAAACCTGTATTAAAATGTAAATATTGAAAAATGCAAGCTTCCCATTTTGACAGATACGAAAAAATATTATAATGTCAAAATAATGTCCAGCTATTTACATAAATTGTTCACTTTATTTATAAGAATTTTTTCTTAATCAAAAGCATTACTACCGTACTTTTTACGAATGCCTTGTAATTTATAAAATGTTTTATTATTTATTTATTAACACTCATCACATTCATAGGATCAGTGTAGTGATTATAAAGTTGAATTTAAAGTATTTACATCATCTTTGTTGTTAAGTTTTTTCGAATAAAGTGTCATACGTTTAATTAGAATATGGGTAGTGTACTATAATAAGTAAAATTTACCGCTTAACACGTTAGGCACGACGTGGCATTAATATGATGCCACGCTATCCCATGCGCTTAGAACGGCGTGGCATCAATTGGTACCACACTCCAAAACATCAATAAGACGGCATGGGTCCTATGAGAGTCTCACCATATTGCTAAATACATAGGAATTGACTTATAATCATCTATATGAACTGTTTGTAACACTTGGCTACAAATAAATGGTGCACATTTTTAGTGTTGGATATCTTTAAAATAATATATTTATGTAAATAATATAACGTTTTATTTAGAAAAGTAAATTAATAGTAACACTGTAATTGCAATACAACTAAAACTTATTTTTTTATTGATGCATTGTGCGTAGAATAAAACATGACATGCAATAATGTTTTTTGCAACCCACGCAGTACAGTTTGGTTCTGGTTGTCTTATTTTGTGCTACTAATCTGCCAAATTCTTATTTACTGTTCACATTGCATATTGCACAACGATCTTTCTTATTCTCTTCTAACTTGTGCAGAGTATTTACATCTTCTGCCGCAGGTGCGTCAGTCATTCACAATTTTACTGTACCCAATAGTGGTTAAGCGAGCATTTCCCGAAGTTCGATAATGGATGTTTTGTGTTATATCCTTAAACAGTAAAAATGCAAAGCCTAAAATTAGCTCTATAGCTATTTTTTGATACAATTCATGTCCCCTTTTAAGACAGTGCAAATAGGCTTGCAGCTGGTCGATGTAAGACTTTGATTTATTATAGTTTACAAAAACACTTTTTTGAATTGGATTATCTTGTTAATGAACTAATATTGTGGTATCAGTATATTGTTGACAACAGTAGCACATCATGGGTATCTCTCGACTTCATCAAAACCATTCTAGTCTCACTTTTCTAAGCAAACATTTTTGTTTTTTTTAATTTTTGTCAATAACATCTTTAAAATTTAGTTTTCTGTTTGTTCGAATTGTTGTAACAAGATGCGTATTTCTTTTGAGCAGCTTAGTTGCGAGGGATACACTCCTGTAGTAATTATCAGTATAGTGTTTTTTCCGTAATTTGTAAATAGGCCGACGAGAGAAAACTATATATAAGTCAATGACTGTGCGTAGTCAGCAATTTTAAGTTAGCAACAATTGTCGTTATAAAGTCGCATACTAGGCGTAACTCTTTTCTTAATCATGTGTTTAAGTTATTTCGAGTTTTACAACAATTATAACCAAATGCAACACGATTATAATCTTTCCCACAATCTCTTATCTGTCAAAAGAATGGAAAAATCTGGTTTAAAGGTAATATTTCATGATGGAAAAGTGGATGTATACAAAAATACGAATCTAATCGTGTGGCCACCTAAAAGGAAATATATATGCCATGAGTTTCGAAGTACAACTAAGTATAGCAAATCTCACAGAACAGGATAAAATGTTGTGGCATCGTCGTATGGGTGCGCCATTCATCAAAATACCCTCCTACAGATCTATGTGAAATATGTGTACAAGGTAAACTTGCAAAGAATCCTTAATAATCAATTGAAGCAGACAAGAAAGCAATAAGGATCTTAGAAATTGTATTGTCTGATGTCTGTAAACCAATAACTTTAAGTACACATGATGGTAAGCGATATTTCGTTACTTACATTGACCATTTTTCACATTTTGCAATTTGTTATTTAATACAAAACAAAAATGATGTATCAGAAACTTGCAAATCGTATGTAGCAATAGTCGAAGCCAAGTTTAAAGTAAAAATCGAAAAATTTTGATGTGAAAATGGAGGAGAATACGCTTCAAAAGAATTTAGAAATTTTAGTAATCAAAAAGAAATTGTATTCAATTTACAGTGCCGTTCAACTCTCAACAAATGGTATTGCGGAGGAATACAATCGAACAATAATGGATAAAGCTCGATGCTTCATTTTTAATGGAAAAGTGTCTCTGGGGCGAAGCAGTATTAACATCAGTCTATTTAATTAACAAAACTAAAACGTCAATTTTGGAAAAGAAAGGAACACCAGCAAAAATTTAGCATGGTAAAGAACCAAGTCTCAACAAAACCAAGGTCTTTGAAAGCATTGCTTGTACATATGATCCCAAAGAACGTAGACCTAGTAAACTAGATTCACACACCAAGAAATTGATCATGGTAGGATACACAAATAATGGATATGGATTATGGGATCAAGATAAAAGAAAAATAATAACAGCACGTGATATTATCATTGATGAATCAAATAAACATAAACAAACACTAAATCAAAATCGTGCAATAATAAAAGACATAGAAGATGAAAGAAAGAAAGCGAAAAAAATGAGATTGAAAATGACAATTCAAATAAAATAGATATTAAAGAAAATATAAGAAAGAGCAACAGAAACAACCCTACCCAAACGTTTTGAAGAATATGAAATAACAGAAAGGACGACGCTGTTTATCGAAAACATTTCATTGAAAATCCCTAAAGACTTTAATGACGTTATAAAGGAACAAAACGTGGGAAGTGCAACCTGTTCCAAAAACAGAAAAGGTAATCAGCTCCAGATAGGTTTTTCGTGAAAAAACGGATTGGCGATATAAGAATAAAGAAAGCTCGATTAGTTGCTTGCGGATTTGAACAAACAGAATTATATGAAGAAGTTTATTTGTCTGTAGCGCGCATGCTAACAGTAAGAGTGCTATTGTTTCTTAGTGTTCAAGATAATATGAACATACATCAGTTAGACGTAAAGTGCGCGTTTCTTAACGGAGTTCTAAAACAACCAGTTTATATGCAAATACCAGAAAGTTTTACATGAATGCAAGAAAGGAATTTGTGTCTTATCAAGAAATCCCTCTATGGACTACAACAATCACCAAAATGCTGGTATGAAAGATTAAACGTATCTATAGTATCGAATCTCTTATGTATGTAAGGTTAGATATAGACCTGACTTAAGTTATACTGTCATTTTTTTTAGTCAGTTTCAAAACTGTTATGGTAATGAACACTTCAAATATCTCAAAAATGTGTTGAGATACCTTAAACTCACTAAATAATATGGTATTAAATATGTTAAAGTGGAGAGCGCTAGTAAAACGAAACTTTCAGCTGACTTTGAAAATGATTCAAATGACAGTAAAAGTATTACCGGATTTATGATAAATGTTTATGAAAATACTGTTGTTTGGAAAACTAGTGCTGAAGCAGAATATGTAGCGTTATCTGGTTGTGTCACAGAATGTAAATTCGTGAAAAAATTGTTAAAAGAAAAGACAAATGTTACTCCTATAGAACTTTACGAAGATAATCTTGCATAAAAATGTGTAATAACTTAGAAACAAAACGTACAAAACAAATGTTAATTACCATTTTGTTAAAAACTGTGTAAATGAAGAAAATATAAATTTAAACTATGTGCCAACAGATCAGCAAATAGCTGATATCTTTACCAAATTACTTAGCAATGTAAAATTTAGTTATTTTAGAGAAAAACTTAATGTAACGCATTTATAATTAGTTTATAAAAGTAAATCTAAAATTGAAAGAGGATGTTAAAAGGAAGTATTCTACCTTTCTATAATTCTATTTTTATGTTACCATATTCTACCCAATGTTAATTAAATGGCTGTGCGTAGTCAGCAATTTTAAGTTAGCAACAGTTGTCGTTATAAAGTCACAATCTAGGCGTCATTCTTTTGTAGTAGCAGAGAGAAGATATACTTAGAGGGGAATCTCCTGTATATAAACTTGGAACACAGTTTATGGCGCCCTACAACGGTTGTGGGGAAAACAAATAGCGCGAATTTTAAACTTAATGTGTGGGTGTGGGTAGCACCTATTATTATTACAATGGTTTATTTTGAATGTTTTCTTGTTTTTGAAAGAATAGTTATGAAAATTGTCACTTTTTTATAATTATGCATTATAAAAAGCGACTTATTTTATATAAAATTTTTTATTTGCACAAATACAATATAAATAACTTCCAGTTTCATTCGAATCAACACCGTGTGAATATTGTAAGAACTTGTCTTTAAAACGAATATGGAAACCTTCAGTTTTTAAATAGTAATAAACGTTAGAATCAAACACGTGTAAAAATAACTTGCATTATTTAGTCGATTTTATTCGAGAAATGCAATTCAGCGTTTTTAGCCTTCAAGGTACGAAAAAGAGGGAAATAAAATTTGCTGTGTTTGTATTTTTTACCGATAATTATTACATAGTGGCCTCTAACGGTTGTGGGGAAAAGTTAAAACGTTATTCCTTTTCTCTCAATTGAAGTTACTCGTCTACAAATACTTAGTTTATGTGTAGTAGCTTCATTTTCTTTTTCATCATTAATAAACCTGTGTTTAAGTTATTTCGAGTTTTACAACAATTATAACCAAACGCAACATGATTATAATCCAAACACAGAAACACTTCTATTTCTTTTCAGTTTGTGGGCACCCATTCTTTTACATCATATGGCTGCTTGTCAATAAGAACATACAGCTCTGTTTTGATACCAACATCATTCAAATTGTTTCAATGACGTACCATAACTCATTGACTGAATTGAATAGCAGATTCATCAAAAGCAGTGGCACCGGCTTTGCAGTGCAGTTAGGAACGGCGAGGTATCTACGTGATGCCTCACTAATAACCGCATATGTATTAAAAAAACAAAAAGTGTACAATCAAATTTATATTAATTATTTGTTTTAAAAACACTATAAATGAGAATAATAATTACACTCGTGCCTATCGTGTTAACTTATTTAAGTATGATTTAGCATTAAGGAGGAGTTGGTAGGTGTAAAAGTGATGTTAGATTAGTTTAAATTTTTCAATCTATAAGTTTAAGAAAGTACTTGTTTAAATAGTATATTTTTTTAAAGTAAACAAAATCAACATAAAAAGTGATGAGACCTTAATATAAAAGCGTTTTTAGTGCTTTCCGCAAAGCTACATTTCGCGCTCAAATAAGATTAACTTTAATCTTAATTAATGCAAAATTATCTCACTAGTGATGTTTATATTAATGTCTCATCAAAGCTTGATACTGATGATTACTTAGATTCAGTAGACTGCATTTGTTTCTAATTATATCAAATATCGGCAACAAGGAAAATTAATTATATAAATATACACGTGAAACATATTCATTTCTGTCATACTAACCAAAAGCTTGAACTGATAACGTTATCGCTCGTTTTATAAAACTATTGGCAAAAGGTTCACGTCTGGTACTTTATTTACTTTAGCATGGTAATTACGAGGATTATAAAAAAACTTAAAAAATTAATTGCCAATTCCCAAGAGCGTATTCGTTATTGAAAATGCATAACATTATAATAACAAGGTAAAAAAAAAATTACCCAGCTTCTGTTATCTTGATAGAAACAAGAGAATATGAAAAGCCAGCTCCATACCAAATTTCAAGTTACTATACTAAGATAAGAACGTCTTCCGGGTTTGGACCGTGTCAATTTTGTAACCGAAGCTGCCGACGTTTCGCCCACTTTCGTAAGGGGCTTCATCAGAGCGTAAGAGAAATCGAAGAACTCAAACAAGCAACCAAAATCTAACTAAACACTTCTCAAAAGTTAGGTAATCAATCCAAGGATCGTAAAGTTTCATCTACTACTATCTCTTTAAAGACGCTTGTTAATTTATCTAGTTTGGTCCTCACTTTAGAACAGGAATCGGTGCTATCTAAGGGTTTGAATTTTGCTGTTGCTCCCAAACGTATTCCTAAAGAAGATATTTTATGTGATGTCGAGTCTTCTATAAGACACCTCGCCACATCTCTAAAACTCCTAAACCCAACATTTCTAGGTCGGAAGAGTTAGCCCTAAAAAGTCTTCGTAAGAACCCAAATATTATTGTTCTTCCCGCCGACAAAGGCAATTCTACTGTCGTCTTGAACCATATTGATTATGTTGTAAAAATCCATTCTATTGTGTCTGAGGAAACGTACGCTCTTCTAACTCGTAATCCCATGAACGTGAGTTCAGCCAAATCATCAAATCTTTCAATCTACCTCCTGAAACTAAACGTCGACTTACCCCTTCAGATTCTAAACCACCTCGTCTATACAGACTTCCCAAAATTCACAAACAAGGTATTCCCTTTCGACCTATCGTTAGTACTATTCAATCTCCTACCTACAACCCAGTAAACACAAAATTGATAATGTCTAGTAACAGTTTCAAAACAAAAAATTTATGATTCACTCTTGTTTCAAACATAAAAGAAACCTAACTGCAATAAAATAGCTATAAGTCCATCGCTGTTTCACTTATTTGAATCAGTATAGTTTCGGTATTTTAAATTCAAATCTGTTGCAAACTAAATGTTGCATTCGGTTTACGTTTTAAAAGCTTCGTTCTTGAACTGATACTAAATGATCGATACATGTATGATTTTTTTGTTTCAATAATGAACTAAAACAATTCTTTCAATAATATAATAATACATTTTCGAATGCACGTATCAAATTTTATTGCACAATAAATATTTTTAAATACAATATCACATTGAGTTTTTTACATATTGCAACTTTCTTTGATGTGGTCTTTTCACGGAAGCCTCGAAAACTGCATCAGTTACTGTTGGGTAGCAACTTTTAACCGCATCTGTAACATAGAAATAAATATTTCATTTATATACATACATAATCATAGAGTTACACAAAATTAATTACATTTTTTTAATCAAAAACAACACAAGCTTAATATAAATATCACTTTAGCAATCATAGGAAAGTTATAAAAACACTGTGAATACCTTTAGCTGTACATAATTGTATAGAAAACTTGAAGAATTGAACTGTAATTATAAACCCTAAAGTATCATCAGATTTACGCAATAATGTACCTTAACGCAACCATGTGTGTTAATTTACATTTTTTTAATACAAATTAAAACATGATACATAAAGAACAGAAATGATAATAATATGGATTATACTAAAATGTTTCGACTTACCGTTTATTGTTCCATTTCGTAATTGTACACACAGCATCACTTATCAAACTACAACCGAACAAGTGAAAAGATATCAATTTGCAGCGCAAGCGTTGACGACAGTAATCAAAGGTATAGCAACGACTAATGCTGACTAATGACAAAGTATTCGTTTTTACTAGAACGATTCCACTGTTTTGAAAATAATTCAATCTTATTTAATCGATCTTCAAGCAATTCTAGTTATTCAAAAAAATTTCGGTTTTAATAAATCAGTTTTTAGACGGTTGCTGATTATGGGAAAAGAATTGCAAGTACTGAAACGGTTTAAAACTAATTGTGAAAAATCGGAACTTTTTCAATTTATTCACTGTCAGTTACATGTAAATGATATAAAAATGGAACTAACACGAAACAACGCATTGAAACAATTGTTTTAATTTTGTGACTGTAACAGTTTCAATCCGTGTTTACTGGGAAGCTAGCCAAGTTCTTGTCCAACATTATTTGCGAGTTTACAGGTAAATCCTCTTATATCCTCAACTCTCAGCATTTTATTCAACGTCTACAAACTATAAAGCTTGAACCCCACGATCTTCTTGTGAGTTTTGATGTCACTTCACTTTTTACTAAAGTTCCTATTAAGGATTCGCTGATTATCATCGAACAGATTCTGTCTCAACATGAGTTTGATTCCTCTTATTGATAAGTGTCTATCCTCTACTTACTTCTAATTTGATAACAAGTTTTACGAACAGGTTTCTGGTGCTGCTAAGGGTTCTCCTCTATCACCTGTTGTAGCTAACATTTTTATGGAATCTTTTGAAACGGTTGCTTTGGAATCATCAATATTAAAACCCAAAGTTTGGTTTAGGTATGTTGACGACACGTTTATTGTTTGCCCTCATGGTCATCTCGAATTGTCTAAGTTTCTTAATCATCTTAACAATCAACACTTGGATATCAAATTCACTATAGAAATCGAAAGTAATGGTTCTCTCCCATTTCTTGACGTACTTGTGACTCGTAAGCCCGACGGACTTCTGGGCCATTCTGTTTATCGCAAACCCACCCATACTGATAGATACCTTCATGCTTCGTCTCATCATCATCCTGCACAGAAACGTTCTGTTATTGAATCTTTGGTTTATCGTGCTTTTTCTATTTGTCAACCTGAGAATCTAGACTCGGAATTCTGTCATCTTACTAGAACTAGAAATAAACTTTACGCACGACTACTTCAGCGCATCTCATCTGCCATTCTTATGGCTTTAACAGCATTTGAATTCATAAATTTGTATTATGTAATACATGTATTTTCTACCATATACACACTTTTGTTTAAGTAAGAATTGACTTTGAAAACATAGTTTTACGTAGATTTTGATTTAATTATTTGCGGCTCTAGAAATTTTTTTTCATTACTTAACTACATTAACAAACAAATATTAATGTTTGTAATAAGAGCATAGAAAACATTACATTTGCGAAATAAATATTTATACTTTTAATTATTATAACAGTATTTGTTTTCTAACTAACTTATTTTATACATTTAATGTTAAAAAAAAACAGAAAAACATTGACAACTGTATTTATTTGTATCTACAAATAATTTATATTTAAAATAATTAAATTAAAATTTTATCAAATAGTAAAAAGTTATTAGAAATTAGTGTAAAAATATAAGCAGATAAACGTTTTTGTAACTGTATTAGATAATAACTAAAAGAAACACAGATTAAACTAATAAAATTATCGTGATTATAAAATACATGTTAAAATAACAACATATTACTGATGCGCGGAAATAATAATAATTAAAAAAAAATAATTAAAATGTATAGAAAAAGTACAGTAGTCTCTATACCATAAGCTTATAACCAGTTCTTTGAACTCAAATAGGAACATGAAATAAATTAACAAATATGATACACACAGATAGTTTCAACTATTTTTCTAGATAACTTACAGTAATTTTGTAACTTGAGAAAAATTAAATTTAACATTTCATTGTTATTACAAATTTTCTTTAATGATATTTAGAAATTTACTGGTGTTTGTTTCAACACAGTACTTTAGTTTTTTTTTTAGTGTTTTAACAAATAGTTTTTTTTAAGTTTTACCTAAAAGCAGTAAAAATTTAAGGATTACGATAAAGTGTTTTAAAGAATATGTAATATAATATTTAAAAAAAAAACGTAGTTGCACAATTACACAAAATAATAATTCTTATTATATTTACAACTGTTTATATTGAAGAGTTTTAAAATAAATTGTCTTACACATAAGAAAAAAATAAAAACAGTACTTTTAACAGTAAAAAAAAAGAATATGCAATTGCTTTAAAATTTAATTCAGTAAATATGCTTATTTATTAAGAAATGTTGACGTTTTTATTTATTACAAAATAGTAACAAAACAAAAATTTTAAAGGATTAACAAACGAATTGTATTAAAGATATCCTGCGTCATTATACTGAGCTTTTGCATGTTTAAAGAACGGCTACAACATACTCGTAATAATTATTTATAAATCTGTAAAATAGTTTGTAAATAATTTAGTGTTTTATATTTTTCAAATTTATATATCTAAAAGAAAGAAAATACTAGTTTACAAAATTCATTTATAAATTTAATATTTAAACCGTACGGGTAGTATTGTTCTGACATGTTCTACCAAATGGTATAATTGTACTCTACTGATTACAATTCTACAGAGTTCTGTTGCATTACAAACTAAGTTTAATTAACAAAGCTTTACGTAAGCTATTGAGAAAATTAGCTATGTTTTAATGTACAACAATGTCATTACCAATTTTATTATTTCAGAAATTGCATTTGTGTGGTCATAATCTTATTTGAACGCACACGTTGAAACAACACACAATATTATTTTAGTATTAAAGTGTTGACTAGTGGTAACTTTTCTCGTTAACCCTCCTACACTTCAATTTTATAACATTTGTATAAAATATTTGAAAATGTTATTGCAAAACAATTTAAACTTTATATATATTTTAATTAACTTTGTGTTATAACAAGTAATAGATTTGTATTATATGCTTATGCATTATTGTAGCTAGCTATGGAAAAATATACACCTATATAAAGTAGATGTAGATTTTTTCAATTTAATTAAACAAATTGATTTTTTAACATAAAATAAATTAACAAAAACTATCATAAAATCAAAAGATGATAAATGTATATTTTATACCTTACTAAAGTTTAACGTTAAACAAGATGATTGTGTTCTTTAGTTTATTATTATTTATAAAATTTTTATTAATCTAACAAATCAAAACTGTCAATTTAATTTAAATAAAATGACTATAATATCAACCACTGTTTTTTTTTAATAGTTATAGTTTTGTTTATATTTTATTTTATGTAACATGGGATTTTTTTTGTTAATTTTAATAACACGCTCGTCATAGTTTGAGGCTAGTTTTTGTTGCAATTTAAAGACTAAAAAACCGTCATGTTAATTAATAATTTTAAATTTTATAAAATATTTCATTCTTTAATTATTAACTTTAGAAATGTGATATTATATGCACATAAAACTTCTAATAAATATGTTATTACAAAACATTGTATCTACAGTTTGTTCAATAAATAGAAGTTTTTGTAATTTTACGGAGCCTGTATTCTGGTTCAGAGCAAATTTGGCATGAAAACTTTGTTTTACAGTTCTTTAACTGTGTGGAAAAAGTTGTTTTGTTTTTAAAAGTATTTCTAAATAAAATTTAATAATAGATAAATGAGACATGTTTGTTTTTTATGCATTGTTTATAATATTTATTTTTTTAAATTATGTAATATGTTTTTATTATAAAATAATAAATTGTTTACAAATAATTTTAATTCATTTGATACTTTGTAACCCTATACAAGAAAAGTTATATCTAAAATCAATTCTATTAAAAATATATAGTTATTTCAAAATATATCAACTAAACAAAACACGATTAAAAATATACATTATTAATTGTAAATTAACATAACACATTTTCAATATTATAACAATAATAAATTAATATCACTATTTTAAAATTAATTAAAAGTTCATTTTTATAGTGTTTTTATTTTATTATAAAACCTTTTATAATTTCATTTCTTTAACCAACAAACATTATTGGCAGTTTATAAAATTATAACAAAATGAGCAATTGTATAGTAAATTATGTTGTTAAAAATACGTTTAAAAAATATAATGTACCAATTAACAAATTGATAAATTTTTTTAAAATATTATAACAATACCTACTACACTATACACACACTATTGTATGCTAATCTAACTTAAATTAACTGTTTAAATAAAAAAAACAAGTAATTTTAATAATAAAATTTAGCAAAAAAAATGTAATCTATTAGACCGGAATTAATATGTCAGTTTTTTTTAAATCCTAATAAAGTAATTTTACTATTTGCGTTGACGGCTTGTAACAATTAACTGTATCAATTAAGAAAACCTCAATAAGTTGCGATTATCATTATTAATTAAAAATGCAAAAACGTGTCGATTTTAATAATAAGGAAGAAATTTTTTGACGTTTAAACGACATTTGTAAAATCAATCTAATGATCTTCAGCGGTTTGCTTGGGTTATAATTTGACAATTTTTTGACTAGGAAAAAAATTAATGAGAGATAAATTAACTTATCTTTACAAAAACATTTTTTTATATGTAACAAAATGTAATTAATCTATAAAATGAAATTTGTGGTGTATTATAATAAATGTAATATACTATAACTACTTGTAATCACTTTAACAAAAAAAAATGTTTTGTAAACCATTTCTATTGTTTGCGAGACAATGGTGAAATCTGTTCTAAAAACCTTGTCAAACATTTTCAAAAATTTCATCTGTGAGGGTGCGACTCTTTAGTAATTCTACTCTGCAGTTTTTCAATATAAAGAAAAAAATCCAATTGTGTTAAATCTAGTGATCTCAAAGGCCATTCAATTAGTCTTCTTTTGTCAATCTACCGATCTAGATAATGGTCATCTAACCATTGTCTAACTGGTCGTACGGAATGAGAAAAAGCTCTATCTTATTGGAAATGGAGTAAAACCTCATTTAAATAAAGGTTTTTATCTCTACTGATAACGACTAGATTACATTTTATAACGATTCAAGATAAAGTACACTACTTAAATTTCCATCTATGAAGGCTGGGCTAACGATAACGTTTCAGAAAACACCGCCCAAACGTTTAGTTTTTAATTGTTAGAATTCTCGTTGCTCCAATACTGACAATTTGGTTTGTTGACATAGAAATAGCGGATTTACTTACAATTTAATAGATAGATAAATGGGAAAAATCTAAATTAAATTGTAGCCGCTTATTTTATATTTAAAGTCTAAAAATTCGTGTTTATAGTGAGTTAACCTACGTTCTTAAAATTTTAATGTCAATGTTAATCTAATCTGTTGTTATGGTAGCTTTTTTTGTTATTTCCTTTTATTTATCTTAGTACTGCATTTTTTTCTTTCAATCTTGTAGCTCAATTCTTCTTAGTACTTTATCTTCTTATCTGTTTTTTTGGTTTCTGTCTGTCTTTGTTATTGTCTATTTTTCACATTGTGACTTTTTTACATTTTTATTGTTTCCTATTTGTTACCAATTTTGTTTGCCAGCGGGTTCTGCTGATAACAACCACGACAACATAGATAGTTGTGATGTCGGTACGTGGACGTATCTACAACAAAAAAAATTGCCTAATGCCAAAGAAATTAGATAGAGCAAAAAACAAACAACTTAAAACAAGTAAACGTAACCAACTGGTTGATTATTTTCCAACCCATAAGAAGAATTAGTAAATGCTAAGCACAATTAATTAATAATAAAGTCACATAAGGTAAATAGACTAGACGAAAACAACTATATGTTGTAACTTCAAATTCAAAGAATTAGTAACTTCTAAAGACGAGCAATCAGTAACAAAATCACTTAAAGCAAAATCGATCAACTATTAACAATTACATGCAGTCGCTAAAATTCAGTTTCTGAATAGCAAGATGTGATCGTTTAAATTATTATAAGAACGTAAGACTTACCCCTAGTTTCTTAGTTAGTAATAATTGCTATTTTAGTAATACTACCCTGGACACTTTCAAGAAATGCAAGTTTGCATTCGCCGATTTAATTTAGCCATCACTGGCCTTAAATACTAACTAAGGTTACTTTTACGGTACAAATCAACGTAAACAGTAATAATCAATTGCAAAATAAGCTGAAGGTAATATATTTAAAATGATCTTAAATGCACTAAAAATAGCTATAGGCTTAATAAAATTAATAATGCTGAAGGCTACACATTATTAATTAACGATTTAATTTAAGAATATGCAAATACGTACATCACAAATTATAAAATTAAACAAAAATAATAACGCTGAAAGAGTAAAGTAAGCAAACCATTTAAAAACTAGTTTTCCCTGTCACCGCTAAAATTATGTAATTAATCGTACTGCATTTGAATTGATCCACTGAGTGTTGAATACGTGTGCAATAGAAAATGCTTCTATTTTTTGTAATTGTAATTGCAAGAATCGATCCGAGCCTCCGGTATCTTGTTGTAATAACGTTAAAATTAGCAAAAAGAAATATGGCGCTGATCACCATCTCACCTGCACGTAGTATAGTAGCCAGAAACCGATCTTAAAAGGAATGTTTATTTGCAACTATTTTCGGTAGCTAAAAGTGTAATGGTAACGAAGGCAACGACCAGAAATTAAATAAAAGGAAAATAGTTACGATTGAACGGTCAAAGCTTCAACCAAAATTAAACTACGCGCAGCAAAAGTCGAAAACAAAATGACCTGAAAAATTGTGCGTCCTGTCATGTGACATATATGTA
This sequence comes from Aquatica leii, assembly GCA_035610365.1. Classification (NCBI taxonomy): domain Eukaryota; kingdom Metazoa; phylum Arthropoda; class Insecta; order Coleoptera; family Lampyridae; genus Aquatica; species Aquatica leii. The sequence goes on from CM069433.1 coordinate 74,128,223, forward strand.
TGTTAGGCAACCAACATTGCTTGGATTGGTATAAAGTAAAACAAAAATTACTAAATGAGAAATTTGATTTGTAACTTTTAAATTAAGGTTAAGTCATTAATTAATTAATTACTTTAATACATAAATTAATTCTTTTCTTTAAACCTGTAAAAACCTTACAAAGCCCATCAATTTCAATATTTCGAATAGCATTAGTAATTGCATGTTCCAAGTCTTTAAATGCGCACAGCTGATTCTTACATACTGTATGTTTTAAAAGTACGTAAAGGTAAAAATGTAATGGTATAAGATCGTGGCGGATATAACTCTTAATTTAACACATTTTCATTGTAGAAATTTTGTTAACTCGAGTAGTATGAGCGTTTGCATTGTCTCGCCGAAGTTAATCAATTTAAGTTAGTTGTCAACTAACTGCTAAAAAATTGACTGAAAATATTAAAATAATAACGTTTTTTACAGTTTAACTTTCAAAGGTTGTAATCGTAGTTTTTTACATAAGTATGTAAATTTTCGATTGCCCAAGTACAATAATTTAGATTTTTTACATATCCACTTAAATAAAACCATGCTTCGTCGGTAAAGAAAGTTAAATCTAACACGTAATTCTTAATTAACCGTAATTTTGTTTTTTTAATGCTTTGTGGCAAGTTCTGACTGACGATCACAAAGATTAAAGGTTTATGAAATAAAAATTAAATTTGAATGAGTTTATACTGGTTGCCTCAAATCGATTTATTGGGATTTTGTTCTATGCAATTACGAATGTCTTTGACAACAGGTATAGGAAATATGGTAAGCCTTCTTATTGCAAATGCAATTTTTATTTAAAAAACGGCGAATTCGAATAACGGTTATTGTTTAGTACAGAAAACACAAATATTGTAAAATAGTCATGATAATTGTTTTAAAATATGAAAATAGAAAATAAAAAAAACGACAAAAAATATAATGACACTCGATATAAGCAAAACGTCAGAATGATTTTTGAGAATGTTACTAAATTTTAACACTAGCAGTTATAAGTCACGTGAATAACGGGTATTAATGAAGTCTCTGTATAATCGTTACAATACTTTTACCTTTTTAAATTACTTTTATTTCAAAATTTTCTAATCTTCTATATTGATTATCTGCATTTTTTTAAAATGTAAATATATGTATTCATTCTTTTCATGTTTTTTTTTTCAAATTTTATTTGCTTTTTCTGTTTCAAGTTTTCTAAATTTATCGTCTCTACTTTGTAAGCCACTACTGATTTAATTGCAGATTTGTATGTTTTTATTTTTATGACTATGCTTACAGTTTGGTTGTTTATTATATTTGTAATATGCTTTATGTTTCAGCTGCACTGCATTTTATTTAAATGTTTAATTTGTTTATGCTGTTAAGTATTACTCTTAGGTATTTAAAATTATCTACAATCTGAAAAGTTACTACTTATTTTCATATATTTATTTTTTCTTGGTCTATCATTATTCTGGTTTTTTGCCATTGTTTTTTACCCATTTATTTGTATTGTTTTATTAATAATCGTTTCCTCAAAAGTTAGTTTGCGCTGTAGATAATCAATTATTGAAAAAATACAAATAAAATTTATTTACAACACTGATTTTATGGCATTATTATTTAATAGAAGGTTTACAGTTACATTAAAACATGTGGTGTTTTATAATTGAATTTTATAAACAATTATTTAAAAAACAATGGATATAATTAACAAAGTACAACGTTCAATGTTTAGTTAGCTTTATAGTTAACCTGGATTGGTCTTTAATTAAATTTCAAAATGATTCCTAATGTGATAGTTGTGTAAACCCTTTTATTTAATGTTAAAACTTTATTAGATACATTAAATAGTATTATTTATAAATAATTTGTAAATCATCGATCTAAACGTTACACTATAGATGTGGAAACTTACCAGTATAGTGTAATAATACTATCCAATTTTTTGCACAGTTAATTTTTTTTAATGTAGTAATTAATAGACCTGTTAGAGTTTTTAAATTGATATATTTTAAATTACTAATTTTATATCTACAAATTACATAGTTTTATATAAAAAAGAAGCCATAACAATATAAATTAATTTACAGTATCTTAATTGATCTAATAATCCTTTTAAAAATGTATTTGCGTTCGTATACATACGTTTTGAAATTAAATGTTTAATGTTTGTTGCAATTTCAAACAGAGACTGTAAATTAACAAATATATAAAATAAAACAAATATTTGTTCACGGTCTTTCCAAAACATTTAAAAACCATCATATAAAAAATTATTAAAATTTGTAATTTTGTAGATTAATGAAAGTAAATGTAAGCTCGTTTTAACTTTTCAAGTAAATTAAAAAAAAAGTAACACCTTACTTAAAAAAAAATATATTTAATTTAGATTTTAAAAAATGTAAACATTGCTCTTATTATTCTTAGTCTGAACACATTTTTAAATAGTATAACTTGTACCATATCCACTTGTTTATTTAAAAATAGTTATGTTTGAATGTAATATAATTAGAGAAATGTGTTTTTTTTATTATCTCGTAAATTTTTTACTTGCAGCCGAAATAATAACGACGCTATTATATTTATTACATATAAGATATTACATTTAATTAATTGTTAAAAAACCTTATTTTTTTAATAAGAAGTAAAAACTTTATTTAATAATGCATTTTTTCTACGTATAACTTTTGTATTAAAAAAATTATTAAATAAAACCGGGTTTATGTACATGATTTTAGTAGATCAACGGTTATCTAAACTATCATAGATGATAGCAATCGAAAATTTAAGTTTGACAAGACGATTTTTTGTTATATTTTTTTCGTTATACCTGCCTGTTATTTTATTATATCCATACCCATTACTATGTCATCGATAACAGCCATGGCCGTTATAATAACAACCATGAACGTTATTTAAGCATTAACAAATTTTTAATGAAATCTATTTATAGATTTTATTTAATTAATAAGACACTATTTTGTATAGAAACAAGTATAAAAATTAAACACAGATTTGTTTCCAGAAATTAAAGCGTTTTCCATTTCGTTGTGGCTTTAGAAAAAGCTTTTGCAGCTAGTTAAATATTTATTAGATTGATGTATTCAAAGCATTAAAAAAAGATATTTGAATTTTAGAAATGTTTTTTGATGGCTGTAGATTATTTGCCGGAAGAAAAAGTTGTTTCGATATTTTTACTTCCTTGCTAACTAATTTATTAATATACTATTCTGTAACTGATACAGACTTTCAATCTCGAAATACCTTCATGGTAAGCAGATTGCCACCATTTTCAGTTATCAAAGTGATTACGGATCTGCTTTTTGCATTTATCTTTTTTGTATCTATAACAAGTGTTACTTTGAAGTAATGAAAAGTAAATTTTTGTCTATTAAGGCTGGGATTTCGCCTATGTGTTTTATATAGCACCCGCGCGTGCACGGGGCACACGAAATCTCAAAAAATATTTGTTGTAAAAACACAAAAATGTGTTTCTATGAAAGAGGAATGTTGTCAGCATCATGTAAGTATTTTAAACTCTTGAAAAATAATTTTTTTTCATAAAAAAGGTAAAAAAGTAAGCAATATTTTTCAATGATAATTTTCTACTTCTTCTGCAACCTATACTTATACTGTTGAAAGGCGTAAATTATAAAATAGCTTAGAGAAAGATGTAAATCTTTTCCTTTCATTTGAGGGTTTACTTTTTTAATTACGTTAGGTAGTTTTCGAGCGGTTCTGTTCCCAGTGAAATATGTTAACGATTAACCTGCAATATTTATCAGCTTCGACTTGCGCCTCGGTTTTTATTCTCCACTTTTAAGTTTTTTAAGTCAAAGTAAAGATTTTAAAGAAGAGTAGCATAAGTTAAAAAAAATATCTTAAATATATAACTTGATCTTTTTTTACCGGCGTCACTCAAAAGATGATTCTCGAGCAATACCAAAAATCCGGGCTCGTAAATAGACGGTTGTCTTCTGTGCAACTGTTCAAGTAAGGTGTTATTTGCGAAACGAAATTGTCGTTTTTAAGAATTGTTTTAGAATCGTGTGTTACGTCTTCTATTGTACGAAGCTCTCGTCTAAACATTAGATATGCTGCAGACTTTCTGGTGGTTTAACAAAAGATTATTCATTGCGAAACAAATGATGGGCAACGTAACGTTCCATTGGATATGGTTAATACCTGCTAATTGGGGTTTCATGTCTCTACTTTTCGGTTTTACGGAATTAACATCCAGATAAAATAAAGGAATTAAAATTTGTCTGGTGTTTAACACATACATGGTTTGTTGCATAACTTCTGACACAAATTGTACTCTGTTGTCAGATATTATTATTCTAGGAAATCCGTAACGCAGAAATATTTTGTTTATCAGGATCTCTGCACACTTCATCGCGGTAGCTTTTTGTAATGCAAAGAGTTCCACCCACTTTGTAGCGGTATTTTTTATTATAAATATCCATCTATTCCCTTCTTTTATCACAGGCATTGGTCCAAAAACATCAATGACTAAAACCTCAAAACGTCGATTATATATAGGCGTTTGTAGTAATTCGTCCGGCTTATACGTATGACATTCGTTGTAATTTCGAACGTAATTTTTAATAAATCTTTTCATCCCAAGCCAATAGTATCTTGTAGCAATTCATTGTATTGTCTGCTCACTTTCGTAGTGTCCAGAGGTCGGTGCGTCATAATATTCTTGTCGAATTACTTGACGTTTGTGTTTTACGTGTACAATATACTGGGCTTCTTCAGACTTCGAATCATGAGAATCTCTGTGTAGCATCCCATTTACCATCAGATAACCTTTATCGATTCAACATTTCAGTTCTTTACTAAGTGGACGTTCTTTGAAAGATCTGATAATCTTGGTAATCTCTGGATCTTCACATTGTTCTTTTTTGTACTCTTCCGTTGAAACACGTAAAATATCAATTATGATACTACATACTGCACACTTAGTCTCTTAAGTTACACTGCAAATAAGTCTTGATAAGCTATCAGCCGCTTTGTTTGTTTTTTCCAATAACCATTTCAACGGTTGATAGTCAGTTTGCACTAAAACTTCAAAACACTCGACGTAACCTTAAATTTAGTCCCAACAACTGCAAGAGCCTTGCGTTCGGGTATTACTAAATTTTCTTTAAGATGAGGTTAATGACCTACTGGCGTACTCGTAAAGTGTTCTTCTCTATTAAATTAGTAAGTAAAACCGCTCCTACGGCGTAGTGAGTTGCGTCGGTGTTAAGGATAAACTGCTGATACTCATTTGCTTGTTTCAAAATGAGTGCAGTTGTTAACAATCGTTTTAAATACTAAAAACGTCATTTTGCTCTTGGTTCCTCTTCCATGAAACCTTTTTCTTTAACAGCACAGTTATTGGCTTTGCAACATCTGAAAATTTCGGAAAAATTACCACGCAAATGTTTGAATAAACGATCTGTTTTGTGTTTTTTGGTTCTAGTAACTTACTTATTGCGATTACTTTGTCTGCATCCGCTTGTATTTCTTTAATAGTTATTACGTGTCCTAAATACTTTAGTCACGCACATGCAAGAAGCTGTTCTTGCCATTTACACGTAACTTGAATAACTTTAAATCTGTCAAAAACTACGGACAAGTCTATTAAATGGTCTTCGAATTTTTCCAACACAATGAAGATAACCAAAAACCATAATGTCTTTAAGTCCCGATCTAAATCTATCTATTAGTTTTTGAAAGGTAGATGGATAGATATCGTAACACGAAACTCATTCTTGTAAAGCGAAATACTCCCAGTGGAGTCACAAAATCTGTTTTGTCTCTATCTATCTGTAAGATTATAAGCGACTTTTAGCTTAGACCGCGTCATAGTAAAACACCCAGACTTAGGCTTAGTCATAGTCTCTTCTTGAGAGCCAAAACAAGAAGTAGAACTTGGCCTTTGCCGTATTGTCGTTCGTGAACCCAAACAAACTGACTTCAGAGTGGTAAATGTCACTAAAAGAAAAACTGTAAATGACAACATTTATACCAATAGCAATTAGCGTGATTAACGAACCTTATCTTTCCGTTACCGCTTGACTGACTTCGTTATTACACGGAGTAAGTGTTTGTGTCCTTTCCAAGAAGGTCGATCTATGTCTTAGAGGATATAATACTGGTAGCCAAGATTTGCTGAGTCTTAAACCGTCTTCTCGGTTCATATTACATAAATGTTTTTCTATTTCCACAGCTTCGCGGATTAGTCTGGGAAAGTGGAAAGGAGTTTTAGCCAACACTTTAGTTTGGTCAAAGTTCAGCGTGTGTCCTTGGTCTTGATAAAAAGTCATAACTTTCTGTACTGTTGGTGGTTCGTTACGTAAAAAACGAATGCGCAATACGTCTTCTCATTCCGTTCGTAACCATTTCTAATACTGGTTTTGACCTACGGTACACTTTTGGAGAATGCAGTTTGTGTTTTGGTTATATTTAGTTAGCACATTGTATACAATAAATACAGAAGCAACTATGTACATACGTCTAGTTAATATAAACATTTACAAGTAGGTATGTAAAAAAATCATATGAAATAAATAGTTACGTTATTTAATGTAATAGCGAAGGCTTCCACGGCCGGAATCTATACTAACATCAGAATGTCTTCCGGGTTTGGACCGTGTCATAGTTGCAACCGAAGCCAACCAAGTTACCTGATAATAATAGCAGTTCTGAGTATAAGGGTAAAATAAACATCGAACAGCAAGAAGACATAGTTAGTAAAACAGTGGCAATGTAGAAAGGAATTTTGTTATTCTAAACTTCTACTACTTCTAGAAGTCCTAGATCTTAAAAACTTTCGCAAAATCTCAGCTGGTCAAAAAGAAAAGATCATACTCACATTTCATTTAATATATTATTATTCAAAATAGTATAAACAAACTTTTGCTTTAATTTTGATTTGGTTTTATTACATTTTCTACCGCATTTGCATTCATTGCAAAATATTTATAATACTTTCAAGCGAGGAAATACACTGGAGTAGTTTAGTTACTCCAAAATTCCGGGTAACTGGCTCACTACAATCTAAAAAAAATTAAAATATTAAACAAAAACTATGTAACAGATTTGTAACTGTCATATGAGGTACCCATTTATATCTAACTGAAAAGCCAGTTCTAGAATTAATTAAATGAAGCCTAAAGTAAAAATGCGGCTCCGTTACCCACATCCACCTTACTTCTCATATCTTAAATAACTGTAATAGTTGTTTGTATCACTAGTCCAGAAAGTGCTATTTTGCGAGTATGAGCATATTTGTAGACCGAGGCGAAGCAGAGGCCTACAAAAGGCGAATACTCGCAAAATACTTTTAGGACGTGTGATACACAACATTTTTTGTGCCGAACTTTAAAAAAATGTTTAAAAAATGATTTATTTCATTAACTAAATTTAAATATTCTATGTTGATAACAACGAAATCTGTAATTTTGAATTTCAATTGTTTATGTAAATATACTTAATTTTGTTACAATTTAATTAACTTGATTAAAAGTATTATTTATTTGTATCGTCTTAAAATGGATATTCCTCCACACATTAAAGAAGTGATAACAACAAAATCTTCGGATCAGTACTGGAAACCACGATCTTGTTAACTGGTGTACTAAAAATTCAGCAAGCGTCTACAATAAGTATGTTTTATTATATACAGGACACTGCATTTGCAGAAATAGTGGAACGGCATTAGTAAGTCAGGGAACTAATATCACGTAGTTGAAAAGTACAGTACTGTTGCCGAAGAATACATAGAAAACTCCTTGACACTTAAAATCGCAATAGACAATCAACTAACAAGACAATGTAATTCCATACCACAGTGTTCCATAAGTTTTGCTAATGTCGATGGCATTCAACCAAATTGTAACGTTCAAAACTTACAATTCAACCTAAATGATGCGAGTTTATTTAAATATTTCAAACTGCACAATTAACTTTAATTTAAATAAGTAAGTTCGTTATAATAAATGATAGCGATGTTAATATGCTGTTGATTAAGTTAAAAGTTACAATTTAAAGTTATAGATGTTTCATATACATAGGTATACTTACTTGATCGATATAAGCCTTTATCGTTCTTTTTGTCAATAAGATTGAAATAAGTTTGCATTCGTTATTAGAAAATTCGTTATACGTAATTTGGAGTAGTATAATAGTTAACCAAGCTTATAAAATAATAATTTTGACATAAATGACATAAACTATTGAAGGAAGGGGAATTACTGTACTGCCAACTTCTAGTTATAAAGTTCTACTACATTTAACCTTGACTTTACCGGCCTAGTCCGGAAAAGTAATTTTTCCGGCCGATTATATTGCTTGTAAAATACGTTAAAACGGACGGAGGCATAAAAAAATTCGGAAATAATACATCAACCAACAAGACATTGAAACATTGATTAACAATTAAAAATTTGTATCCAGTATTCTAGGATGAGACTTACTATATAGAAACTATCAAGAGAAGTATACAAACATATGGGAAAACTTGCAAAACAAAAAACTAAAAAAACTTTTTTTGACCAAAAAAATGATATCGTCTTTAGATTTTAAGTCATATTCCCACTCGTCTCTTTAAAATAATTTCAATTACCAAAAAGTTTGTACGAAGTTATATCTACTACTCATAACAGAACAAAATTAGACATTTAATTTCACATGGATATTTTAGGTGTTTTATTTACACTTTTGTTAAATACCGTATAAATAATAGCAACAAGGGTTGATAGTAAAGCATAGCATAACAAATGCTAATAAGACGCAAAACCGCACGGCCGAGGGTTGCATTTGAGTGAGTTATGCTATTAAACTTTTGACGAGAGTAACGTACATTATTTTTTGTGTTGCCTTTTGTAAAATTACATTTTTCGCACAAAAAAAATTTTTTTTGTTACATTCTTTATTTGCTTTTACATTAAACATGAATTTTATTGGCTATTTTGTATTCTACATATATGAGATGTATGTACAGGAATTTACGAGAAGTTACTGAAACGTAGAAATATTTATCAAGATGTAACAGAATTCAAGTTAGTAACAATGTAATTATATTATAAATACATTGATTAATATAAAAAGCAAGATAAAAGAGTTATTTTAGCAGTATTTTTTTTTAACTGCAAAAAAAATTCTCTTATTCTTATCTTATTTTATCGTCAACGCAATCAAAGTTTAATCGGTAAAGATAAAAACGAAGAGAAATAATAACTTTTATTTAGTGTTTTTACTAATATAGTTATTTTAACTTTTACAAATAACTATTTTTTAATCAAAAGTTACTTATAATATATTTGTTTAACATCTTTTAAACGAATAGATGTGTTTTAGATTCGTGCGGAAAATCCTTATATAATTTTAAGTCTTTGTACGTAAAAAAATGTTTTAATCGTGTTCTTAAGAGCAAGTTTAAAGAAACTATATAAATATCCATATAACAAAAACTTTTGTCTTAAAGATTATAAATGTGTTAGCAGAAATTGTATGTAGCAATAAAATTAAGCTTAACTTTAATACAAATTTGCAAATTACTGTTTTTATTGCTGCGTTTAACATATTGTTGATTTTTTAACGGATGAATACAATAATTATAATTGTTTGTAAAATGTGTATTTAATTTTTGCTATAAAAATGCTAACATAGCGTTATCAAATTACAGAAAGAAAAAAATTAGTAAGCATAAATAAAAGTACTCTTATAATTTACATTTGTATTTTTGTTTTAATATATATATATATTTCTTTTCTGCTTTTTTAAATTATTATTAACAATTATAAATTTGTCGTTCTGCAGTTTTGGTTATTTTGTTAAGATTTGCTGAAGAGAGAACATAGCAACGAAACGTGTATATAAGTAAATAATATAAATTAAAAAAAAAGCTAATAAATAATTAAATTTAAGTATTAATTTAAACCTTACACCCAAACTTAAAAATGCATTTTTTAGATGTTTATTAAAACTTTATTTTAATTGTAAGCAGTATAGTTTCATTTTATATGTTTATGCAAGTGATTTTTATATATGTTTTAAAAACCGATATAAATTAGTTTAAAACTAAAAAGATTTCTAAAATAAGGTATGCGCTAACTAAATGTAAACTACGTTTTAAATAGTTTGTATAATAATTATTGCGTAACAATTTATTGGTATTTCAGCACAAAATTTAGATAATATTTAGATTATTAGTATCAATTCTAGTACTAGGTCATTGTTTTAAATGTTGAAACGTGTATTTAATTTTTGCTGTCTAAAACACGTATCGATAACATTTGCAGCAACATTAACAACGTGTTTAATTTTTATAGTTATTACGATTACATTGAATGCAAATGCTTTATTAACGTTGTATTTATTTTATTAAATTATTGCAATAAAATAGATAGAAGAAACAGTTATTTGTACGTTAAGTATCAAGGACTTAGATTTTGTACAATTTTAGAAATATAACGTTAATTTTTGTTAATAAATTTTTTTTTATATTTATATTTTAAACGCATTGTAATTAGAAACACCGTATATGTAAATAGATAAACCACACAATTTGAGTTGCAAACACAAATAATATTTTATTATTATTATTGATTATACATAAAAGTGTGTTTCAAGTTTCAAGTGTATCGATACTGTAATATTGAATTATTTTAATTCATTGTGAAGATATTTATCTGACATTTAATAAAAACATGGTTTTTTTATAATTAATTTTATATTTGCTAGTCCTTTCTCAAATTTCTATATAAATTTTTAATTTGTTATCACAGAAAAACAAAAAAAAAATTAATAATTGATTATTACAAGCATTAGTTATTCTAGCTTAAAATGAAATAATACGAGTAGGGTGTGACTTCCGGTTATACCAAATTTTAATATTTTTAATAAAACTTCTACGCTTATCAAGCTGAAAATGTTGGTATGTGAAAAAATTTTTTTAAGAAAACATTTTGCTGTCATTTGCTGCGTATAAAATATTAATTAATTTAGAAAGTAAAACACAAAAAGTACAAACAACAAACAAGTTGCTAACACAACAAACAAAATTGTAAATAAAAAATTCTATAGTTAATAATTGATAGTAAAAACTTAAAATAAAATTTGTATTTTAAAAATATTATCAAATAAATCAACCTTTAGTAACGTTATATTTGATTTATATTTTTTTTTAGTTTTAGCAATTTCTTTGTTTCTTAAAAATAAATTTATAAATTTGACATACCTTAATTATTTATTAATTATTTTTGATGTTATGCTTTATGTTTAACATTTTTTAAGTATTGCATAATTAAATTTCGTTCGCTTTGCATAATACAGTGTGTGATAAAGTAAGACACAATAAAATAACACGTAATACTGCTATTAACGCATGAATACAAGAGATTTGAAGTATTTACACAGAACTCGTAATTTAGTAAACAGTAGACATTAAGTCTGCAAAACGTGATTGTCTACGTTCCTTATATAATTCATTAACTGTAAATTTAGCTAACAACATCAATTTTTTCTACGACAATTGAACAGTAATCTGATAAAAGGAGGTTTTTTAACTAAATTAAACATAAACAAATATTTAAATAAGTAATTACCGTTTACTTTAAATTATTGACTGTTATGCTGACATATCGTACTTTATTTACAACTAATATACTAAAATTTATTCATTTTCAAGAATTAAAAGATCTTTTTTATAAATAAATGTTTTCGATCAATATTAGAGAGCTTTAAATGAATATTAGTACGAATTAACATTATATGTTAAGTATTAGCGTGTATATGAGTTTTGGTGAAAATACAGTATAATACACATTCACATAGTGTTATTAATGGCAATCATTGTCAGTATCAAATAACAGACGTTTACCCTTTACCAATAAAATGTATATATTACATTATATAGTTGTCAAATGTGCGGATTTTAAAATTATTGTGGAGTGTGTCAAAAAAGCACGGCAGTATAAGGCAGTATAATTTTTTTAAGAAACACCTTGTGTTTTATTCGATTTTTAACCTTTACGTGTAATTATAAGAATTTTTTATTAAAAATATGTATCTATAGTCTATGGTTTTTGAAATAATTAAATTTTTAATCATATTTTATTTATGTATTCAATTATTATAATATAGATTCCTCGTTTTTAGTAATAAAAGACTATTTTCTAGAAAAAGAAATGAAATATATTATTGTGACTGAATCGATACTATCAAGCTTAATTAATAATGTAGTTAAATTAAAAAAAAATAGATATTAATAATTATAAAGCCAGTGTTACGGTGCAAGTAATCGCTTTAATTTACGGCATTTGTTAATAAAAACTGTTACATATATTACAGTCGGTAACAGTGATTACCATCTGCCTGATTTTTAATTTCAAATTTTAAAATAATTGACATTTGTATTATTCTGATGATTTTAACATTGATTAACGTCAATACGTTAATCTGACAGCTAGTACTTACTTTCAACTTTATATACGCAAAAATCACTACTTTCGATTGTACAGATTGTTAGAGAATAAGACACATTATATGTTTATTACCGATTAGGCAGAGTTTACTAAATGTTACGTGAGCTGTATTTTGCAAATACAAAAATTTTTACCAAATATAGATGTATTTTTAAAAATCTAAGTTCAAAGTAATTAGAATAAATCAAAGCACTTGAAACTTTCATTGTGATGATACCAATTTTTAATTAGCTGCTTAAAAACTTTACAAAAATTACTAAAATTTGTATGTTCGACAAGTTCAGTTCAAAAAAGAAAATTACTCAATTATAAGTAACAAAATGTGCAAATTAAGTTAAATAAGTAAGTATTTAACATCGATTAGTTTTAAATTAATTGTCTTTTGGCATTCATAGACAGTTCCAAAATACCAAAATGTTTTTTTTCGAACATGTTTAATATGTATACGTTATTATTTATAACATGAGTGAAATTCGATGCCATCTCATAGCATAATTTACTATGTATGAATAATAATATGTACATGCTGTTATTATTTTTATTTTTGTTAATGCAATTTGTTAAAATGTTATGTAAAATGTTAATGAAAAAATGCTTGAATAAACGATGTAATTGCTCGGAGCTCAATGAAGACAGAGGTGGGCTAAATTGAAAATAGAAATTTGTGACTAATTGGTAATCTGAAAACATTAAATCAAAAGTCAAAATCCAAAAGTGTTAAAAAGGTTTGTAGCTTAATTTGCCATCTGGACCTTACCAACCAAAAGTCCGCTGTCTGGTTAAACACACTCCAAATAGAACTTATATTTTTAGAGTGTATTGACATTAAAATATGAAATTCTTAAATTCGACTAAACGCGATAGGTCGATCGAACAAAAGCTTGGTTACAATTTAAAAACAAAATATAACATTTATTAAATTAAACAAAACAAACGAAACAAATAAATGCAAGATTATAAGTTAGACGTCTTTCAAGATCTCATGAACTGTGGCGCTGTAGTCTGTATATGTCAAAATATTGTTATTATCCGTCTTACAAACATTCGCCGGTACATTTTTTCTAACCTATCTTTGCATTTATCGTTGTATTTGTTGTTAAGAAGTCTTGAGGTATTATTATAAATAAATTAATTTTTATTTAATAAAGAAATATCTGAATGTTTTAAGTAGACTAACGTTTTTGGAATTCAGATAGATTTGTCAAATTTTTGACGTTTAGTATATTAATTCTGATTTTCGACTCAAGGTCACAGTTCACGACATAATGAAATGCTTCTAAACTAATTAACTTCAGCAAAACACAAAACAAAAAAATTAAAATAAAATTTTAATAAAAAATCTAAACAAAATAACGCGAAGTAATGTAAAATCAAAATTGCTTTACATGGTAGTTTATGAATACTTTAAATTTACATATCGTTTCTATTGGGCCGGCTTTTTGTGGTCGTGAAGATGGTAAAGCCAAAAGAGATTGTAGGATTGTACTGGATACATTAGAAGAAAAAGAACCCGTTTCAAAAGCGTAGATGAATTGTATAAAACAAACTGAATTTTACGTAATTCTACGGTAAACATGTTAGCAAGATTTCAACTGAATCGTCGAAACCGTAACAAATACAAAATGGGATACCTTTCTTTAAGTTGCACATAAAACTTTTTATTTTTTGTTACTACAAACTACCATCAAATCTTTTGAAACACAGTCTTTTGAGAAGGGCAACATTATCGAATCGTATCGTATATACTTAACAACTTTTGTTCTAAAATGAATTCACTTCTATTAAAAACCTTGGTTTTGTACCAAACCCTCAAAATTATATCGTAAAAACTGTTAAAAAAGATACCCAAAAAACAAAGGCACTGAAAAAAATTGTTCTCCATCTAAATGAACTCAAGTACACATATAATTGATACGATGAAATAAAAGGAAAATTAAGATGAATTTGAAAATGTTAAATAACTTCAATACTTCAACAAAAAATTGTACCAAACTGCCACTAAAAAAATGCAATAAAGAAATAACACAAACCAAAATACCGGTTACCAGTTTTTATAAGCGTTTATGTATACTCTTAATCTGTAGTACAATATAAACTTATAAAAACAATCAATTGGCACAGTGTCGCTACCATGTTGTAACGAAACGGCAGAGGTAGCCGTAATTGTTTTTAAAATTATATATAAATTTGTGTCAATTACGCGTGAGCTTTAGACACTTCAGCGAACCACATCCACCGCTTCAAAACGCGCAACTTTCTTCTATCTGTGATCATTCAACTGGAACAAAACACCGTTTAAAAGCCGCCATCAAAACTAAAAACTTCCTTCTCTGCCGCGACCCGTTTCTAGTAGAAACCTTCTCCTCCACGACCTAGTTCTGATAGAACATTTTACTCGGTACCTGTGTTCACCTGAGATTAGTATTTTGCAACTTAATGTTTTGTACCTGGTTAACTTTTTCTTGAACCGATCCTGATATTGTACATCCGTTTAAACCAACTAACAAATACATATCTGACATTTTTGACTCATACCGTATAACAAGGACCGGTTTCGAACCCTGCTTTTTTCACGATTTTCGCATTTAATTTTTCCTGTTGTGTATCAAAACCCTTGTCTTTGCAACTACCGAACATCAGTCTAATAATTAAATTTACGAATCGCTCGCGTTAGGTTGGCGTAGAATTTGTTGAACGTGAATTAAATCTACCCGTTACTTATAAAGGCGCGTTTCTTGATCACGCAAGCCAGATTGGCTTAGGATCATTTAATACGTTCGGTCTTCCTACGCTTTGGTATGTATTTAGTTTAGTTGCTGCTACTTAATAAAACTGCATATTCAAAGAATAACCATAAACCTTTTGTACTTACATAATAATAAATAACACACAAGACAAATAACACAAAAAAAGAACTCTTATAGTGTCAACGTGTTACAAAACTAGTGCAATACATTCGTTTATATAATAAAACTTATCGAATTTTTCTTCTACGGTAACATTTTCTTAATTAACAGAATTGATAAGTTACAATATATTTATTTCGGTAATTATTTTTTCTTTATTGCAAAATTTCTTATATTTAAACCAAGTGTGCTGCACAGACTTTTTTAGTATATTTAATGGAATAATTAACTTGATCTTTAACTACAAAAAATTAAAACACTTTTTAATTTACCTGCAACTACTATTTCTTTAAGTAAGATTTTTGTATTTCTTTTTTAGTTTGTCGTAGAAATAAGACTCATTAATTACCAATTTTTTTATTCATTTACAAATTTATTGAAGTGAAACTTCTTTATCGGCGTTGGAAAAAAATTTGCCGTCACATTTTTCGGTTACGCGTCACATTTTTCCGTTACGCGCCATCTTTTTCTTGCCCCTACCACTTTTGGTTCAGACGAAGAGTACTTTCACTTTCTCTCAAACGTCAACAACAAGATCTGGCACTACAATTGATGGAGTTTTTACTCGGTCACTAAATTTCGTGGAATGTAAACCATATATTTCATATTTCAGTTACCATAAGCCATTAATTACAAAAATATATAATAACGATGACAATGATAGTAATAATTCTATTACAATTAATGAAATGCTGTAATAATCTTAGTAGCAAAAAGTTAAAGTGAAATAATTGTATTATTTGTATTCATTTCTATGATAATAAAATCCTTTTGTTTAAACTTTATCTAATTTAACTTTATTTAACCAATTTCTGAAAAGTTGCATGTAGATCATTTTGCGAAAAATAAGGCCATAAAGAAGTTTCACTTCTTACGTGTGTACACTAGTACACGCACACATTTTTTTGTTTTTTTTATAAGTCACTTCCATATGTGATTCTGCTGCAGCTTATAAAAAAAGACGTTCACATACATATTTGTCGAAAAAGCTTTGGCACGAATACATTTATTGACTTTAATGGCTGCAAAAGCAAAATGTTGTAAATAATTTATATTTTACAAACTGATCCGGTACATTCATATTAAGTAATACTTAAAATTAATGTATTAAAAAAAAAGCTACAAACGTTTTAAAGTTAACTAACATTTCATGTATTTAAAGCACGTAATCTATGACAACATAAGCTCAATTTGCCATATTTCGGTTATATCTTAATTTAATTGAGAAAAAACATTTCAAAAAGATTATATCATGCTAGGGAGTCAATACAAACGTGCACATATCACTTTAAAGTGGTATAGGAAAGCGTGGTGACCACACTAGTTTTTGATGTTAGTTCCTTTCTTATAGAATAAATCTGTAAAAAAACTAGTGTTTTTTTTACGAAGAAAAAACAATTTTATTAAGTATTTACTTGAAACTCTAGACGAAAAATTTCTTGCGCATAAGGTAAATTCACTTTTAAGATTTTTATATTAGATAATTATATCTATTTATTTGTTAGGTTGTATGATATCAGAAATACTAGTATACATATGTACTTGAGAAGAGTTGTATAATATGAGAATTGAAAACATTAAAGAACGTGATAGATTAATCATCGTAAAACTTTTTCAAACGAAAACATATATTCAGCGATTATTGGTTGATGTATAAAACTTGATGTACAAATATTTTGACAACGCTGAGGTCGGGACAAATCCACAGTAGTAGTTACTTAATTGCGATACCAAAGAAAGTCATCCACAAGAGTCTTTTATTTGTTCAGACGGCACTATTACCTTGTCTTGCACTTCTGTTTAACTAACTAAGTTTCTCTTAGCAATTGTAATAGTTGAACCTTTAACATTTATTTTAATCAATAAGTTATAAATTGTTATTTACAACTTATATCAATTTGTTAATTTTAGGTAAACTACTTTGAAAACCATAAAAACTAAAAATGCAGGCACAATTGTTTTTTGTACGAATTTTAAAATACGGGATGACTCAAAAGGATTGGGGTCAACTTAAATTTCTTGCTACAAGTTTTATTAAATTTTGTTATATTAAGTTGCTAGCAGTGTACTTAAGAGTAAATGAATAAATCATTCAAGGTTATTTTGTACTTTTTTAAACGCATTTTTGACACTAATAATTTTTAAATTATAATTAAGCAGTTTTACCAACTAAACAGAATATTATATAGTGGAAAATTCAACTCGACCCTATTCTGTTTAGTTCACCCAGTGTGTAGTTAGTATTACTGGAAAAATGTCATATACGTTAAAAGATATAGAATCATAAAAAATTATCAATATATATAATATTTTTAATTTTTATGAATAATATCTAATTAATGCAATTTACAGTGGTCAAAAATTAAAAATTGTTTGCTGTAAGTACTAAAGGAAAAATACGGTATTGTAAATTTTAAGTAATAGGTTTTTATTTGCTCTATGCAATGTAATCAACGCTGACAACTTAATTCAAGTTAACATCAAATAAAAACAACTGTAAAACAACGATGCATGTAATAACTATCTGTAAAAACTTGATGATTTATTTAGTAATTGAATATATTACACTAATTTAAATAACTTATTTATCTTCATATATTTGTTAACCGTTCTCATAAAACTTTCTGATTGTTTAGTTTCCAATAATTATTAATAAAAATTTTAAAAACATAAGTTTTATTTAACATAACATTTTACTAAAATAACTAAATATCGTTTGCTTATTAAAAGAAAAAAGTTTCGGAATAGGTCGATTAAGTGAGATTCAAACTCAACCTAACTCATAAATAATTTTCTTAGTTTCTGTTTTTCTTTCATTTTGTTTTAAATAGCAATTTAAAATTCGTTTAACATTATTTACTTGTCGTTACCTTGCGTTGGTAGTTTTAATTATAATATTATTTTAGCGAGTAATGTTATTGCACTAAAAATAATTTGTTTTTGTCTCAACATTACGAAATAATGTGTTTTCGTTTCAAGTTGATATTTGAACAAAAACTTTTATTGACATAAAAGGTTTGATAACTTTAACTGCACTAACACTGAGACCAAGCATATTAAGATACGCTTTTTTATATGTGAGTTATCCTCGTATCATAATTTTTATGCTAAAATCTTGAGTAAATTGAATAATCTTGATATTGAACATTCTATACACAGATAATAAAAATATATAAAAGCTATTCAAAGTAAACTGAAGACAGTTTTTCGATTGAATCGAGAAGGTTTTTGTCGATTTAAGTAAATAAGTAATTAACGTGTGTGCTAAAATAAATAAAGTGCCCGTGATAGTGAAACATAAATACGTCGCGTACGTGTTGTTAACATAAACAATCAGTTTTAAATAAAATTAAAAAGTGCAGACCTAGTAATAGTATCACGTAAATTAATGTGTTTTTTTAATACCATTAGATTTAATTATTAGCTACGTGTAGTTCTAATTGTGTATATATTTAGTTTTAAATAAATAAATTTTAAAATTCGTAACATGAGCTTGAAGACAATTTTACACAGAAATTCAGAATGAAAAATGGTAATAAAAGCATAACTCGTGAAAACTTAAATACTATATTAGTGTTGCACCCTAAAAAAAAATAGGTCGCATCGCAGAATTACAAGTAATAAGAAACGTCGATTAAACCACCTGTATTAAAATTTGTGTATTTTCTGATCAATAAGATAATTTTATAGTAAAAATTTAAAGATGTTTTCACTGTCTTGATGCAAAATAATACTAGTATTTTAACTATGATTTGTTTTAAATTTCATGAAGGTAATTTCGGTACGTTTTAGAATTTATAGAACCGTGTAGAAATGCGTAGTAAAGAGATATGAAAACAACACAATGATCTATATTTCATATTCCGCTAATGAGTGAAGTCACATATAAAATTTAAAGAGAAAAAAACCTGTTGATACATGGAATACTATAATTATTTATGAAGTAAAACAAAATTTAAAAGTTTTTAAACTAATTATATATATATATATATATACACATATATAAACACATTTGACTTAAACCTATTCCAACTGCCAAAAGTGCTACGAATTAAAGCTAACACTACGTCAATGTTATACATGGCATCGACATTAGAAAGTAAATTTTGGGATGTGTTTATTATTCATATTTAATGTGCTAGATGTGAAAGTTAAGTATGCGATAGACGACAAGTTGATAGGAATGAATGAATAAAAAAGGAATTTATGTACGACTGAATGATAAAGTTTGCTTTATGGTATGGTATGGTATGGTCATGTACACTTACTGGACCTTACCTTACTTTAACACTAAAATTTATTTTTAGAAAAAATAAAATTACTTTTTTAGGCTATTTTGACAGCGAACTAACAGGATACTGGATAGGTCTATGGAAATAAAAAATGGCAAAGTTAATGTTTCGTAACATGTTATTACATTGTGTTAAATGCACGTTACAGTTTTCACATTAATTTAATTGTCATTATTTCTACAAGAAAAAAATGTCAGCAGTAGGTACATAAAATTGCAAAAATATTAATGACAGTCTTATAAATAAAAGTTTTGCATTTTGATATAAAAAGTATGTTATATAACAAGATTTATTAAATTATTATGGCAACGTCATCGCATGGAACAGAGTGAGAAAAACGCGCGAATATCTTTAGCTTCTTCACTGCATTCTATAAAAATATTCTGCTGAGCGGCAAATGTTATTCATTAACTTCTTAGTTGCTTTGTTAAACTTTTGTATTTTTACGTGCTATAATGTTTTTTTTTAAACTGAAACAAACTTATTACATATCAGACAAATGAATTTATTCTCAAACATAACAAGTTTTTTTGGGCTCATTTCTCTTAGAAGGTTTTTTGATAAATTTTTCAAACTAACCTCAAGCGGCTGCTTTTTTTATATAACGTGTGGCCTAAGCATCTCAAATAAATTTACCAACGTTTTTTTGACAATTACTATCATATCATTAAGGAGATGTACAATGTAATACCCATCGGCAACAAAATTTTTAACCGAAGGTCACGTGAAACAAAAATGAAAAACGACGTGTACTTTTTCCGGCTATTAACGTTTTTTATTTAGCATGTTTTGAACGCTTTAACTGTATTCTACAACCCCAACCCGTACTGTAGACCTGAACGCCGTGGATTTGCTTATGTCTTTAATAATTAATTATACCAACGACGTCGAAATAGATAGACTAATTATGTTGCTCAAACATAGACAAGTTGTTTGAATGCAAGATGTGCAAGAGACGTGCTGCCCCTTCACCGCATCACATATTAAACGGAACTTTGAGCAGTGACGAAGAATATAAAAAGAAACGTTTATTCAACAGATAAATACATATAATCAGTGTTGTGCATTATCTAGATGAAATTATATAGATAATTCATCTAGATAATTTTTGATCATCTTTTTCCTTATCTAGATAAAAGTATTGAACATTATCTAGATGATTATCTTAGATAATCTTTCGGTTATCTATCATGAAATTATCTAGATGATTTTTTAAAAGTAACATACATTTTTTGTTTAGATTTGTTGTTTTGTAATTTTTATATTTACAAACATAATATTGTTTGTAATGTCTGTGGTAATGTAATACGGTCCAGATCGCTAAAACCTGATAAATAATCGTCGTAGATGCTTCGCATTTTTGCAGCTCTTCTGCTGACAAAAACTAGACTCACATGACCTTGAGCGTAAATACATGAAATACGTGATATAAACAAAAACACAACTCAAATTACTTTTTGAACCTTGCGATAAGTATCTTATCGTCTTTAGAAACAATAATAAGCTTTTTGATATAGGTACGTACATTTATTCAATACATCATCTTGCACGATTCAAACATTGAGAACAGCTACTAATTCTGTAGTTTTGAAAATTTAATTAGTTGAAGTGCCTACACAGCAAAAGTATGCCCAAATAAAAAAATGTTTGATTGAAAAAGAGAAAATTCACGACTTTTTGAGCAGTTGAAAGTGGCAAACCTCGATACATGTGATTTAGAGTTCTTTTAGAAGACTATTTAAGTCATGGAGCTTTTAGCTTACTTTTGAGATCAACTTGTTGAGTCAGTAATATTATACTTTGGTAATATTAACGTTAAATTAAAGTCGCAATAAGATCATAATGTAGACCGCGTAGAATAAAAACGCTTCTATATAAATCTATGATGTAAATTATCATATGAGTACAATTACTCACAACCTCTCAAATATAATTAACAAAACTGCAAAGCAAAAATGCTTTTTTTACATTTGGATTTGTTGCACTTACAATTACAAAAAGTACCGAGCAGAGCATAAACTGTTTAAAATAACCCAAATTTTTTAGAAGAAACAAAACTGCTTTCGTTTTTTTAAAAGACATAAAAGCTAATTCTTTAAGTGATCGCTGATGTAAACTGCTCAAAATTTAAAATACAATAAATTTTTGAGGATTAGTTGTTTTTTTGTGAAAAATTTACTTAAAATATCGAACTACAAATGATAACTTAAATTTAAAAAGAAAAAGCAATAATTCAGGTAGTGTGATTAACGGCTATGAGCGATAATTTTTATAATTTTTTAGGTTCAAACTGATGTCGATATCAAAGCAGATTTTTCCTAACTGTTACAAAGAAAAACTAATTAAGTTTACTAGACACTTCTCCATTTGTGAAAAAGTTATTGATGAAACATATCAATTTCGGCGCTAATTGAAAGACTTTATAGTCCTGATTCCTGATAGTGTAAGTTTTGCTTAGCAATGAAAATTTTGAAAGGACCATATTGTATCAAGAAATTTGTTTTATATTTTACAATCATGAAATCAATAAAATTTCTGTCATGTTTTTTTTCAATTTTTATTTTTTTTAAATCTGTCTTTCAGTTTTTTAATTAGTTAATTTAATAAACAATGAATTGGTATTGATGATGATGATAATTAAATGGTAACAATTAATTATTACCTGTTTGTACCTATTTGATAGAATCATCTATCGTATTATCTACGTAAATTATAGATTATCTTATCTATTATCTAGATAAATTCTTCAAATTTTATCTAAATCGTTATCTAGATAAAAAAATTGGAAATTATCTATTATCTTATCTAGATAAAAATTTAATTATCTATGCACAACACTGCATATAATTGTATTTATACAATGATAAAAACAACACGCCTATGGTTTGTTTACAATTTGACCTTGTTTAGTTCACAGTCAATAACTTAACTATATTTACTGAAATCAAAATATACTACATTAAATGAACGTACTGCACCTTAATCGTAATTTTTTTAAAATAAATTACGTATTTTTATTTTTACTTGAATTAATGCGTTTCAAAGTAATTATGTTGAAACGGATAATTCGTTGAGTTACAATAAATAAATAAAAACTATATTACAACATACATCCTTAAAATTTTTTTGGTCACACAAACAATTAACGGTAAATGATAAATACCTTAATTTAATTCGAGGCGCTTGGTGGATGGACTTCGAAGGCGACGTAAATATAGCGAGCGGTAAGAAAAAGAAACTTTTGAGTGGCAGTTGTTGACCGGTGGTTAAAACGTTTAATTGTTTTATTTAAACCACAGATTGCAAAATTAAGGTTATACAATGAGTAACCCACAAAATCGACACGAAAAAAAATTGCTTAAAACATAAATTTAACAGAACCGTACATTACGAAATGGAGTACATTGACTCTCTTAATATTTTATGTTATAGTAGTATCAAACGTAATACCGGTACAGGTAGTAAGGATTTACTTCTGCCTGTTACTTCTGTGTCTTAAATTAATTTTTACAACAATACTTTAACAATCCCCACTGTAAATTAAACTATGACTTAAACGTTTTTAAAAGAACAAAACTCAAAAGTATGACGTAATTTTCTCACAACTAAAGTAAACGCATTTCTTAAAATTGTTCCATAACAAATTTAAACTGAACAGATAATTCTTGAAAAGGCGATAATAGTTGTTAAATAAATACCACGAAATGTAGGATTTTTTAACTAATATATGTATCCATAAATTAACGATAAGAAAGGAAAAAGATTCAGTTACTAGGCAAATTTAAAACATTATACAAAAACTTGGAATTTTAGTGTTTAAGGATTTTCTACGAAGTTTAAAATGTACTATGAGTTTATATTTTACTATAAAGCAACTACAGTAATGTTCAAGAAAATTTGATTACAAGATGAAATAAAATTGTTATAATGCGATTTTGAAAATCGCATTATAAAAGACAACATAACAAGAATTTGAAGTAACAACTTTCGCAAAAACAGACCGACAAATTTAACACAACGGTTACAAACTAATCTACATTACATGCTGAATTCTCTTCTAAAGCTTGACAACATTTAGCTAAAAATACCAAAAATTCATGACAATATTTAATCGTATAAATTTCATTGAAATTTTTTTTAAATTTTGGTCTATGCAGACTAATCTATTTGTAAAAACTAAATATTTATGGATTCCTTAAAACATGACGATTATGATATGTTTCGACTATATAAAATAAAAAACACGTTACAAAACCATATTACAATAAGAAGCAATGATTTCAATATGTATGATTGGAAAAAAAGACACGTTTTATACATTAACACTATGAATTTTATAACATTCATTACTCCACAACAAATAACTTTTGATATTTGTTTACATAACAATGAAAATTTTACTAAAACATTGTCAATTAAACTGCTGAAAGCTCTTCATTAATATGATGATCAAGTTTTTTTTAGTGTTATAACATTTTAAATAAAGGCTTGTATTATCTAAGAATTAGGTACATTTTCTATATTCCCTGTTTGAATGAATCAAAATTGAAATCTTTTGTCAAATATATTAAATTTTAATAATGTTTTAGGGTCAAATGCAAATTAATTGCCAGTGGGTTTCAAAGATGATTTAAGGTAACGGTTTGTATGTTATAACAGCGATAACACAATAATAATGCACAATTTAATATAATGTAACACATTAAAATACAAAAATAAATATAATTATAAGTGTGTAATAATAAAACAAAATTTATAAAAAGCATAGCAAAAATATTATAATCAGTAATTTGTTTCAGTTTTCACAACAATATAAAAGAGTTAGTAGTTAAATAACGTGTATTTTTTATGTATTACATTAAACATAATTACAAGCAACTAGGTCTATTATCGTTATTTTACATAAACAAATGTAATGATTTGTAATTTAATAAATTTCCATTACTGCTTTTATAATTTTATAAAATCAGAACAGTTACTCCAACCCTTTAAAACAAACTGATGAGATATTAGTAATTACGGTAGAAAATTTATATATTAGTTTCAAATCTGTAGCAAATTGTTCAGAAAGTGCGAAACTAAAGCATCCACTACGATAAACATGTCAACTTTATGTATCAAGATTAAGTAGCGTTAGACTAATATTCACTTTACGTATTGTAAGTAATCTACGTAAGCCGTTTGTGGCAATATTACATTGCAGTTAGAAATTTATTTTAACATATTAATTTGGTCGTGTTTATTTTAGGTATATTAATATGTTTATGTGATTAATGTATAGAGACGTTACACATGATAATTCTTGCTAGATATTAATTTGCAAGAATTCGTGTCTATAGATAAACAAGTTATATCTCATAATCTAAAACTAAATGTAACAATAAGTTTAACTCGTACCGTAATTACATCGTAAACTAACTAAACGCAATCGTCTAAGCACTAAAAATAATTTATGCTTGAACCTGATTTAGTATTGTTAAACAATAATGCTTTTTAATAAATAATTTTTAAAATTGTAATAAAATAAATTCTCTTTTACGATTCTCTAATTTAAAAAACAGTTTGTTTTTATTATTTAAAAATTTATTTATTTTGTTTTCTTTTCAATATTAAGCTGTTTTTATACCGCTTGAAAATTCATTGTCATGATAAAAAGTAGAAATTTTAATTATTAGTTTACTTTTACTTATGTAAATGAGAAAAAAAGCTTTCTTAGGCATTATCCTGTAAACTTAATTCTATCTCTTTTTAATCTGTTATTAAATTTGTTTTGCAAATTTTTAAATTAAATTGGTAGCTTAAAAACATTTTGTTTTAGTAAATTTGCTATTTTAAATATATATTTTTGGTTACTTTATTTAATTTTGAGCTATTAAATTATTAAACAATATATAAATTATTTTTTTAAATTTATTATAATCATGTA
Source organism: Aquatica leii (assembly GCA_035610365.1). Lineage (NCBI taxonomy): Eukaryota > Metazoa > Arthropoda > Insecta > Coleoptera > Lampyridae > Aquatica > Aquatica leii. Next base: position 74,153,832 of record CM069433.1, read on the forward strand.
AATATAAAAAATTGCGAAACCGTTAGTGTTTCATTCCATAAAATATTTTACATAGAGATTGTTTACTTTGCAGTTAAAGATTTACGAAAGTCAATAAAGAAGTATCTTTAAATTACTTAACTGCATCAACGCTATGTGTTGCTAGTAAAAGATCATCTGTATAAAAACTAAATTTGATATCATATATATTACATTTAATTGATATCTATTAACAAGAACATTAAAATTGTTGCGCTATCAAATACATTGTAATTCCAGACGAACAGTATCATAAAGTATTTTTGTCAGCTGTAAATGCAATTTTGTCAAAAACACAATATAAAAAAACAGAACAAGATTTCTTATAAATCATTTATTTCAGCTATGATTACGTAGAAAATGATGTATAAAATTAGGAAAAAACACCATTTTTAAAAACACCTCTTGTCGACAATTGTTGAAGTTAAAATTCAACTGTTTTAAGAAACCGATTTTATGTCAGAGACTTAGACCGCATTTGCCATCATTTAAACTTGATGCTTTCATATTGACTATTTTGAACCAAAATTGCGTTAAATCGTATTATTTTAATATATCTACATTCACTAAATCATTCATTTATTTGTATATTACCTTAACAGTTTATTTTTCTATTTATTGCTACTTCAAAGATGAATTTATTTTTAAATATATTTTAATTACTTTGGGTGTTTTTTTACATATTAACATTTTCTTATAATTATATAACAGTTTTTAAAAAAATAGTTACAAAGCGATCTACTAAAACCAATAGATTTCATTTAATGTTATTTGAAGAATAGTAATCGTTGATTAAACAAATTAATAACATAATCTGAAATTATGGTTATTATATAGAAACGATGCTTTTTTTCTATATAGTAGCATTTGTCTGGCCTATTCTATAATAAAGTGATAACAATATGCTACTGATAAGATTATTCGTGATTCCAATAAGCGGCGTGCAGTGTAATAAATAAAAAAGAGAACCCCAACCGTTTTAAATACTACCCTAGTAGCACAAAATATATGTACGATATTCTAATGATCTTGGTACAATATTTAAAGTCGGCTAAATATTGCTTGCTGTAATAGATATATTTTTGATATTGTTAAAGTGTATAATACTAATATCCTAAAAATATATACCTACAATATTATTGATATATTTTAAAACCTCATAAATTTTTTCAAGGTTTACATGACATCAGGTAAATATCTTAATTCTAGATACTTATTGTAAGATGTAAAAAATGTATTCTAGATATTGTAAAACTAGATAAAAACAATGTTTTAAAAATATGTACCAACAATATCGTTCGTGTATTCTAAGGTCACAAATGTTTTTCAAAATTTGACTGACATAAAATATATGTATATTATAATTATATATAGAGCGAATATTTATGTGTAATCAGTATCTAACTTTTTATGTTTATTTTTTAACTGTACTTTTAAATTTATGTATTTATAGTTGTTAAACGTTTTTCTTAAACTTTTTTTTTCATTTTTGCAACACAATGTTCTCATAATTTAAATATGCTTATTTTAAAAATTATCTTTATATGCGTACACGGAGAGAAATATTATACTGAATTTAATCATTACGATTTCATATTTAAAGCATTTGCTTTTTTTCTAAAATTGATCCACGTTCAAATAATATTCAACGTAAATGTACTAAAATTTAAACTAAATCTCTTATTGCAATGCAATTACAGCGACAATCTAATAAAATAGAAGCTTAATTCAAGCGTACATCGGCTTGACTCAAAACCAACAGCCTTTTGCATGATACATATCAATTCCGCATAACCTTTTTTTCCGTGTATATTTTAATAAAAAGTAATCCAATATCATAGTATGTAATCTGCTAAAAATTTTGTAAGCAACGCAATTTAATTATTAAAAAATTACACAAGGAGTATATAAAATTGAGACATCTGCGTTTGAATTGAATGGAAAAACCAATTGCATTATAACTAGAACTATAGTAATTTTACAATAATAAACTACATTTGCTGCAATGAAATTTTAGACAAGGTATTTTAATTCTGCTGTAAAATTACTAGTAATGCTAGCAAGTATTTATGATTTTGAAGGTCATCTTTTCCAAATACTTTTGTGGCATTAAAAACTGGTATATACGTACAAGTACCTTTTAGATGCTTTTAATAAATTTCTTAGAATCCTTTGCAACATTGAAAAAAATGTATTATTTACCTGCTTTTGGGTACTGAGGTCAAAAACCGTTATATAGACCCTGAACAAGAATAAGGAAAGTTTTCTTTACTAATATGCATTTGGGTTTCGTGTTTGCAGTTTGCGAAGTTTAAATTTTTATATCGAGTTTTAGTGCAACGTAATTGTATAATCAGGTAAGTGCCTATTAATTTTCTTATTTTTTATTTTTGCATCATGTTTTCTAACTACAAAAAAGCAAGAAGTCATTTTGTAAATAATTTATTTTAACGCAGCTTACTTGGCTGTTCAACGTTGATAGAACATGATTCAAAAAAATTTCAACGGTCATTACTAATAAGAAACCTAAATTAGAGAAATGCTTTTATTTACGTAACTATAATCAATAATTAATAAACAACAAATTTACCTTATTTTTTAAATAGCAATCCCAAGAAAATGCTTTTGTGCACTTTTAAAACTAATCTAAAATAATAACTAAATTAATAATGCTGTTGATATTTCTGTAAACCAAATTTAAAAAAAAATATATGTCTTGATAGAGTTTCTTTATTGAAAAATTCAAACTAAAACCATTTGTCTGTATATTTTATAACAATTAAAATAATTTTAATGCATTTTATACTTATTATTATAAAATGTAGATTTTTTAATACAACTTTGTAGAGTAAATCTTAATTGTGTGTTTTTTTTTCAGATGCCATCACAAGACGACATCCTAATGTTGCGTTATATTTGGCAAGATTTAGAACATTTATGTACTACTTATGTAATATGTGATGATATCAATAAGTATGAGTATTATGATCCACTTAAAAAAATTGTTGTTTATGTGCATTAGTAAAACTATGTAAAAATTATTTATTTGTACTGACTATTGTGTTTACAGACTAAAAAGTACTTATTAGTTTTGTTTATTAGTTTATCAAAAGACTATGTATGTTAGTGCAAAAAGACATAAATATCTATAACAATGTAATGTAACTATTATGCAATGTTGCAAAAGTTTTATGTTTTCTTAGAGCTGTTTAATATAGTACATCATCTGAAAAAGTATGTACATACTGCCCAGTCAACACAAACCAAATTTTAAAGCCAATTTAAAAAAAAACATTAATCTGTTTTCTCAATCCAAAACCGGTGACTAGCAGTTAACTTAATTTCTATTGAAACTAAGCAAGTTTGTTTATGCAAAGCTTTAGTTCAGTCACTGTATTCTAGTACAAAACAAATTCGATTCGTAGATGTCGTTCAGAATCTCTTGAACTGTAGCGCTGTATATGTCAAAATGTTGCTATGATCCGTTTTACAAGCATTCGCCAGTACATTTTTTCTTACCTATCTTTGCTTTTGTCGTTGTATTTGTTTTATTAAGTGTTTACGTATTATTATAAGTAAACTTAGTTTTATTCAATATATAAATATGTGATGTTTTTTTAATTTTTGCTGACGTGAGTGCCTTTTAAATAGACTGACATTTCTGAGATTTTACAAAAACTTGTAAAATTTTCAATTTTTAGTTATTTATTTCGATTTTTGACTCAAGGCCACATTTCACGACATAATAAAACACCTCTAAAATCAAAACAATTTCAGGATATTTATTAATTTGCAATACGATAACGTTATACAAGCAATGACGAAAGCATGTGTCAATCTTACCTCTATAGTTATCTACATCCTGTTGCTAATAGCTCTTATTTACAACATCCTTCCGTTTTTTACTAAAGAAATCCACAAAACTAATAGTAATCTTTTAATTAGGATGGCGCTTTAATCATACGTCTTAACCTAGTTTGTTTAAATTTATCATAAACAATACTATTATGTAAATTTTCAACATTTACATTTGGCTCATTATTGGCGACACTGCAGCGAGTAGGAAGAACATAATTAGTTTTTTCGTTAACAACTGGTATATTGCTTCGTTCTGACTTTTGGTAACATTATTATAAGATTTACGTAAATGTAAACTATTTCTACTTAAATATTTTCCAACATTTTGTATTAAAACGTTATTGCCAGTTAAAACTCACCCTATTCTATGCGGCTTTATTATAAGTTTATTGAATCTCTTTTTATTAATTCTAATATGCCTACTTACAATATCAGTATTTGTCTTGGGTTTTAGTGAAGCAATATTGCATGGCAGTTTATCACGCAAGACCCTAGACATTAACATTTGAGGTATGAGAGAGTAGTATCTGTGATGGGCGTGTTTCTATAATTTAACAAAGCTAAATAAACGTCACCATTACGTTCTTTTTACTATACCTACTCTCTTTTCTGCTAACCCATTCGATCTAGGATATCCGGGACTAATTATTAGTGAACTGCTTAAATTCAAAACTTGAAAATGAGATATTATCGCTAGCTATGGTTTTAAGCATTCTATGTACAGGAAATATCTGTTTTAACCCATGTATTACACTACTAGCAGTTTTATCAAACAATTCCTTAATTTCAATCCACTTACTATAGTAATCGATTACAAGTAAATAATAATTATTTTTAAAAGTTAGGATATCTATACCATTTTTATTGAAAGACAACTCAGGAACTTGATGTCTTATAAGAGGTTCTTTAGCATTTGATAAATTAAACTTTTTACAAACTGTACATTTTTTAACTATCAATCTTGGTACTCATACCAGGCCAGTAAAGTAATGATCTAGCCCTACTTTTGCATTTATTGATGACTAAAAGACCAGTATGAACAATATCAAGAATTTCCTTTTTCCTGCACTTAGGAATGATTACTTTTTCACTTAAATACGACCCACCGTCTTGAACTAGAATGTCAGTTTTTAGTTTATATAAAATTTTTAGCTCATTATTTTGTGCTTGTGATATTGTGATGTCGAGATAGGGTATCCAACATTGCACTAATCTAAAACTACTTTGAGATTATCATCATTACAAATTTCGTTTCTTCGTTACGCTAAGCGTGTATTACTAATTGGTAGTTCAATACTCATGCGGTGAATAATATTTAAAAAAAATTCATCATCACATGATATATTTTTTAACTTTCTTTGACAAAAAGACAACCATAAACACTTTTGAAATCGCAACATAAAAAACTTTAAGATCATGTTTTAACAACTTTAAAATCATGCGTTGCAACCTGGTACTTGCTTTATTTATATTTTTTTATTGAATGCATAAAAATTTTATATTAGTTCCCAAGTGAAAATGACAAAGTTGCCTATAAAGACGTTGACCAAATATGATCATATATTCTTTTGCTGCTTGGCCAAAAATAGAACAGTTTAATGACGAAAAAACGAACCAACTGTTCCAAACAATTGCGAGACGCCAATTAATTTCTGTTTTCTGCAAAAAGTAAATTACCGTAAACGTTTCTTTCTCATGAAAAGAAAATTTTGCAAGAAAACTAGTAGCGAGGTTGAGTGCTTTGATTTATTCTAATTATCGTGAATTTAGTTTTTCTAAAATACATTTACATTTAATTACAAGATAATTATCATTAAGTACCAAGGTTTGCAAACGTAACGTAAAATATTTAATTTAAAAATCAAACGTTCTTACACTATACTAACGGTGGGAATAATCGGATGATTCTAATAATCGGAATAATATTCCGCTTTCCGATTATTTTTGAATCGCATGAAGCACATCTTGTGTAAAAAACAATTAAAATATTTCGTAAGCAATATTTAATTCGAAAACATCTTATTCAATATAAAGCTGAAAAAGGCCAAATAGTTGTGAGCAAAGACGAATATAATATAACAGACTTAGATAAAGAGGATAGGAAATCTTTACCTAGTACTTTTGATATCTCCAATAGCAGTGTTTCGAAGACTAAGAGAATGTCTACAGAAGATATTTTATTTTTATTTCAAAGACCGCCTTAATTAAAACTGATTGGCGCTAATACATCTAATCTGTCATAAAGCCAAAAAAGGGATATCGACAAAAGCCTAATTAAAATGATAACAGATTTTCAACCTTTAAATGTCGTAGAAAACAGAGGTTTTTTAGAATATTCCTATAAATTAAATCCTCTATATATTCCTCCCTCCAGAAAAACATTAACAACGAATATGTTGCCGGAATTATATAATGAATATGTGTCAAAAATTAAACTAATGTTGAACTCTGTTAATCATATCTCTGTCACTGTAGATATATGGATATCAGATAGTAACAAGTCATACATTACGTTAACCAGTCATTTTATTCAAAATAAAAAAATATACTCACCTGTTACGTACTAGAGAGATCGAAAATGTTCATCACACGGGTAATTGAAATATTCAAACAAAAATACTTCCTGTTCTGTCATATAATGGGTCAAATATTAAGAAAGCTATAAGCTATAAATGACTTTCTACATTCACATCACAATCCATGTGTAGCACACACTTTAAATCTAAGTGCCACAGACGCTTTAACTTCTGCCGACAGTAAAATGTTATTAGAATTAATAAAAAAATGCAAAGAATTGGTAGGACAATTTAAGCACAGCGTAGTGGCGACCATGGAATTCAAGAGAAATTAAGAACTTTTCGGTAAAACTGTCCTAAAAATAAAACATGGTTTCAGCACTCGTTATAACTCCACCTTAATTATGTTGGAAAAACAACAGGAGATGAAAAACCCTCTTAATCTTACAAATCCAAATCTTGAGAAATGTCCTAAACATTGACACTTATAGCAGATTGTATTAAATTATTAAAGCCACTAGATGTAATGACAGTCGAAAAATCTGGGGAGAAGTACTCGACAATGTCATTAATTATACCATTAGTAAGGGGTTTGCAGTTCACGATTAAATCATTATGCCCTATAACACCGACGGGCTTGATAATGCAAAATAAACTATTAGATGCTATTTCCAAAAGGTTGGGAGTTTTTGAAACAAATAGAATTGCGACCACAGCCACCTTTCTTGATCCAAGGTTAAAGAAAACTGTCTTTGGTTTTGAAAGCAGTGCCAAAAATGCACATGTTTGGATTACTGAAGAACTGACCCAAATAGTAGACCAAAATAATGCACCAACTGAACCAGTGTGTCAAGAATTGAATCAGCAAGCAAGCAAATCAGAAAACTTGTCATTATGGGCACACTTTGACAATAAAGTGTCAAAAGTTATAACACCAACCACATAATCTGCCAGTGCAATTTTAATGATGAGGCACTATCTAGACATGCCTTATTTAGCGAGAACCGGAAATTTTTTGGAATTTTGGGACAAACATAAGTTTATATTTCCTAAAGTATACAAGATGCATTTAAAATATATTGGATGTCCTGCCACATCAGTGCCTGCAGAAAAAGTATTTTCTAAAACGTCAGTTAACTGATTTAAGAAGAAATCGGTTCTTCAAAACATTTAGATAAAATAATATTATTAAGTAGTTCCTTTTTTAAGAATTTTATTTTTGTTAAAATAATACTTTAGAAATAAAAATTACTGTTTTAATTTCTAAATAATAATTTTCTGTTTTTACGACTGTACCGAATTCAATATATTTCAAATCCAAACAAGTAGTCGTAACTCATCCGATTCGTCATAAATCATCCGATTCTTCATAACGGGACGGAATACGAAACACCGAGACCGATGAAATTTGAGACCTTGAGATCTAATCGGAATATTTATAAATAATTGGATGATTCCGATTATTTTAAGAATCGGAAACATTCCGATTTTTGTATCCGAATACTCGCATCACTACTCTATACCTACGTACCGTCGAAACTAATGGAAAAGCCACACGGTCCTAAATGATATTGTTTTAAAATTTTATAATTGTGATGCACGGAATATTTGTACAAATCTTGTCCTAAAATGCGTATGCTTTTATGAATGGTATAGCCAACATTAAAATAAGTATTATATGTTGTATTTATGAAATGTTTTGACATATGTATTATACAAATTATTGAAAAGAAGAACGTAGTGCCAACGTTTATAAATAACAATAAAAGTTTAAATACCTTAAATAGGTTATATCTTGTTTTGTTGTATTTTAAAATAACTAAACTTTAAAAATAACAATTAAGACGGACTGCAGTTTTATGATCTACTAAAGCAAAATGTAATTTATAACTTTATTGCCTTGAGTAAATAACTTTCTAGATACTTTTACGTGTTATATTAGTTTTTATATTTAATTATTTTTAAAATTACACACGTACATAAATAATCTATTATTTTATTTGAAAATTTTAAACGTTTATTATGCTCTTATCGTAAAACACCGTAAGCAATACAACTCTAACTTCTATTTATCAGTATAATTTGAGATGGCTTATCAAACATTTCCCAAAATTTATCATTTTAATTGTTAGGAAACATAGCTTATAGTTTTGAATCAACTTTATTAAGTAGTCATATTTTTATTTAACTTTTGAAATTACTCAAAACGATTAACTAGTATACTAAAATATAAATATTTTTACTTTGTGGGCCATCATAAACTCTAAATTTGACATTAATCATAATCACAAAACGATTCAATCTCTTTTATCGATTACAGAAAACGTGTATTTCAGTTTCTTAGTAAAACGTGGTTTTCATTTTTGCCAACGTCAAGATAAAAGTTTTCTTATCTGTATATGTAATACGTTTACAGTTAATTACACTTTTTGAAAGTGAAGTTATCTTTGTATTTTACAATAAAAATTTAAATTAGCTGTTAATGTACATAAAAGTTTGACGATACGTATTTCGTAACAAAAAGATATAGTTTTAACTTTAATTTGATTTGATGTGGATTACAATACATAGTCTTTTAATAACTTATTTTGTCAAAAGTAAATACGTAAATTAATTAAAAATAATATCATTTTGTATTGATTTGATTGTTTTAGCTTTTCTAAAATTTTTAGTATCGTTACGTTTGTTTTAGATTAAAATAAACATGACCAAGTTTTACGCTTGGTAGTAGATAATAAAAAAATGTGTTCACTAAACTTTATGGTTTTAGTTCCATTCAGATGTTAGCAATTTTGACATAAACAATAAACTACGCCGTGAGTCGACTCATAAACCTAATTATGTCATTTATGTACGCGCGTATGTGGTACGTATTTGTGTAAATGGGTATATAAACGTATAGTTGTTTTTTATTAACAACAAATTCTTAATAAAAATTTTGTGCAAACTGTCAAACATATAATAGCATCAAAAAAATTGTTTGTTCATAAACCAAACCCTGTAATTATATAAAACATGTAAAAACAAAAAAAAAATTTGCACATTTTTTATTAACAATTTAATAATTTTCATGCAATTTTACAATTTTAATTAGCAGTAGTTTTACAACTTATTTATGATTGCAATTTATCAGAAAATACTTGTAAATAGTATGTAAATTAGTACGTCTACAATATTGGAAAAAATTGTAATCACTTGGTTAGTTTGAAATGAAAACAGTTTTAATTTAGACACAAAATACTATTGTGGTGTAAATACGAGCTTTATTAAATGCTACCGCTCACAATTTACTTCTGTTACGTTTGACTTGCACATATTACACAACAATGACATGTATTCGACGATACAACTTTTAAAGAAGATGTAGTATAATATAATACGTTTATAAACCAAGTTCTAAATGTTAACATATAGTTGCAATATTAATTTATTGTATTTATTTAGCAAGCTATTATTTTATTTTGCGTATGCGTATTTCAAACACAAATAACACGACTGCATTGCGCTAAGAATAAAATAAGTGTGTAAAAGCAACTAAAATAGTAACCGCAAAAAGTTTGTTTATAGAATATGGAATAATAAAGTAAATTAAAACATGTTAATTGTGATAGCATAGTTATAATTTTTATTGTTATACATCTATTAAGCAAAAAATAAAATTTTATTAAACAGGAATAACAGAAGTTAATAAAAACTTAAACATCACAACTATGTTCTCTTCTGAAAGAATACTATTAAAATTAAACGTATTTTAGTTAAAATTAAATTCTTTTTTATTAAAAATTGGTAATACAATACATAATCAAATAAAATATTTTGAAAAGTGTATAAAACAATTTTTACTATTTTAATAATTCTATGTATAAATTCATCTTTTTTGTACATTTTTCGTATTTTTGATCTATAATATAAAGTTCAATTGCAATGCCTAGTTTATAAAAAGTTTATTAACAGTCTTATAACAGCTAATCCGTCTTGTAGAGACAAGTTTTATAACGTAACTGCTCAAAAAATCGAAACCGTTTATTTTAAACAATAAACTTAGTTACTCTTAAAGCATAGTATATTTAGCTACTAAAGTTATTAACTGAATATAAAATTTATAAATATGTTTATAGCTAACTCTTTCAATTATTTTTAAATTTGATAATCTAATCAATTCTAGAGTTTTCTTTATCATGTTTTTTAAAATACAACGTACACGTACAACCAACATTTTTACGTTCCTATTTTTATTAAAAACATTTTATAAACTACTAAATCAAAGATGGCTTAAATTTGAATTTGTACATTTAATTAGACACTACAAAATTTGATCAATCTATGTATGTTTTTGTCAAATTAATTCTTTCAATCTGAGGATGGTTTTGTGTTATTAAAATATTAAAATAATTGTTACGTAACAATTATTGTACGTGTATTTTTGAAGCTTTTAATTAAAAACTCCAATATTTGAATATTATAGATCCTTTCCATCAGGCTGCATTTTGATGGAATTTTAATTATCGTCGGCTAAAAATTATTTTTAAGAAATTATGAAAAATATTAACTTCTTTTTACTACTTTTACTGGCAGATATTAAAACAAATTTATTAAAAATAACTTATCATTATCTTAAATAAAAAATATTCACAATCTGTTGCTCATGAACAATAAGTAAATTGTGTGGCATTTGATTAACCTAATTAACTAACTACATACATACATATAGTTTTTATTTAACTAATTGTGTAGTCAAATGTAGAGTTAAACAAACCTAGTAGGCAGGTCCTAAAGTTTATTTAGAATTAGCATTATTTTAGCTATGTTCCACTGTATGGGAAAATATTTCAGTCAAACGATATCGTTGAATCAAAATATCAATGCTTTTGGACATTTTGGTGGTATTTCCTGCAGTATTTTTTTAGTAATTAGATCTCAGTCTGGAGCCTTTTTAGTGTTCATTTTTCTTAGCATGGTTTTTTATTTATTTCTCACAATGACACTTACATTTACCATTCTTGAGAAACGTCAGTTTGTTTGGGTTCACGAACGACAGACACTACGGTAAAGGCCAAGGACGCGGTATAATATTTTTTTTTAATGGAACGCTGCAATGTAACGTTCTCTTGAATAAATTATGTGAGATGTACGGATAAAAAATCATGTCACATATTGTGTACGTACTCATTGTGTACCAATTTGTTTTTCAAAAAAATAAATGATTCAAAAATTAATTAATAACAGAATATAATAGTATAGTAATATTCAGTATTTCTAAACTTTCGCGGATTAGGATTACTGTACTGATAACTGATGTATAATTTTTTTAATCAACTTAAACAAAAGTACAGGGCCTTCATAAATGATTGGATCCCACGTGACATATATGTTAGGCAACCAACATTACTTGGATTGGTATAACGTAAAAAAAAATTACTAAATGAAGAATATGATTTGTAACCTTTAAATTAAGGTTAAGTAATTAATTAAAAACAGTAACACATTAACAACAATACCTGTTTATTTAAAATAAAAATTGGTAATAACAATTATTTGAAATTTATAACCGATGTTCAAAATGTTGTCCTTCAGCTGCGATACATGTGTTAACTCTTCTTTTTAAATTTTCGAACACATTACGAAGCTCATCAACTTCAATATTTTGAATACCATTAGTAATTGCATGTTCCAAGTCTTCAATATTGTGCAGTTGATTCTTATATATTGTGTTTTTTAAATGTCCTTAGAGATAAAAATCTAGTGGCGTAAGATCTGGAGACCGTGGAGGATACAACTCTTGGCTTATTATTCTTTCATTGTAGAACTGTTGAATAAATTCAATTGTAGCAAGAGTAGTATGAGCCGTTGCATTATCTTGCTAAAAGTAACCAAATTGAAGTTCGTTGTCGTCTAACTGCTCGAAAAGTTGGCCCAAAATATCTCGATAACCATCTGCATTTACAGTATTGTAAAAAAATATTGGTCCAATTATCCTTCTCCTTGACATTGCACCAACTTTCAAAGGATGCAATGTTGTTTCTACAAAAGTGTGTGGATTTTTGGTTGCCCAAGTGCGATAATTTTGGCTAATTACATATCCACTTAAATGAAACCATGCTTCGTCCGTAAAGAAAGTTAAATCCAATAGGTCATCGTTATTTAAATGTTCATTAAACCATTCACAAAATTGAACACGCTGCAAGAAGTCAAGAGCTCGTAATTCTTGATAAACCGTAACCTTGTACGGAGTCATTAAAAGGTTCTTTTTTAATGTTTTGTGGCAAGTTCCTACTGACAATCCTAAAAATAAAATGTTTATATCTTAAAAATAGAACTTAAAATGATTTTATAGCTGTTGCCGCAGATAATTTTGCCACCGATTTATTTGTATTTCCATGCGATTGCGAATGTCTTCAGCAACAGGTGCAGTAAGTACAGTAGGCCTCCCTGTAGGTTTTCCCTTACAAATGTAATTCTTATTTAAAAATCGATTAACTAAAGCTTGTTTACGTTGTTGGAAAGCATCATAAGTAAAGTTTGCTTCTGGGAAATGTTCGTTGAATTGATCGATGCAACTTTGAAGAGAATACGACCAAGTTTCATCGGGATTGCGAGTACCACTTCAAAAATGCGCCATTACGCTTAGCGGTAAACATCGTCAAATTCTATTAATATAAAATTAAAAAAATTACAAAATTACAGCTGTTATTCAGTACTTACTCAGAGAAAACACAAATAGTGCTGAGTAGTTATGATAATAACTGTTTTAAAATATAAAGAAAACGATGAAAAATAACACTCGATGTAAACAAAACGTCAAACGAGAATGTCAAATAATGTTACTAAACGTAAACAGCTCTGGTCACACTACCAACCTAAAATAATGTTGATGCTCAATTCTTAGATCACGTGGGAAATGGGTTTTAATGAAGGCCCTGTATAAGTTTGCTTAAATAAATTTAAATTAAAAAGAGATCGAATTTATTCAAATATACTTACGTAACGAAAGTACGCGATCTGCGTAACAATACAAAAAATTATACTACTGTTTGTCCAAGACTAGGAAAATGTATGCATTTCACATCACGCAAATATCGGCAATATTACGTTTCTGTATAATTGTATTTTATGCATCTGTCTATATCTATATTTTACTTAAAACGCAAAAATCGCAAATAACTTATTTATTGTTATTTATTTTAACTACCATATTAATAAAAATGTGTCACAATCTTTTAATTTTATATTAAACCTTGCGCGGACCGCTGATATTGTTTAGCAACCCTCAAATCAATTTTAATTTTTCACGGACTCCCTAAATAATTGCGGGGAACTCTGGGGGTCCGTTGGAACTACTCTAGAAACCACTGTTTAAGACCGTTAGTATTCCGTATTACTAGTCAAAGAATTTTAACCATTAGGCTAGTTTGTTGCCGACAGTGGTTAATAGATTTAACATGCTGCTTATTCGCTCCATTAGTTTCTGCATTATCGTTTGGAGTTCAGAGAGTGCATTTGTTTGTTGTGGTGTGTTATCGATCGAAGTGTTATTTTGTTGTAAAAGATTACTAGTTGTTTGTTGAGCGTAAGTAATTCCAGGTAAAACTTGTATTGTAATTGTTTGTGAACCTTTACAACGTAATTTTTTTCTTTTGGACATTTTGTTGTTACGTGATTTTTTATACGTTTGACTCATCTGTATAGTTTATAATATCCGTTTTTTGTGTGACGGTTTTTCTGACACTTTGTACATTGCACTATTTTAATTGCACCACACAATTTTGTACGAATGTTATATCATATATTTCTTCGTTATTGTCTTTTGTTTGCAAATCAATAAAAAACATAGATGAAAGAGCTATTGTAACTAACGCTTAAGGTTCCATGTATTGATGACTCTATTTTAGAGTATGATTATGGATACACATTTTTAAGTATAACTCTGAAAGGTTTATCTTGCTTTGGTTTATACGTATAAAATTAGTGTTAAATTCTTGTGAGGTCGTGATGATTGCATTTGCTAATGTATTTTAATCTGGTCATGGCTGATTGTTTTAAAGTTAAACTCTTTCTTTGCCAAGCCTTTAAAAATATTTATTAGCGGTTTGATGATTGTTCAAAGTAATACAAAGATCAGCGATGGCTTTTTTTGCCTATCAGTTCTTGCAATAATATTACTTAATTAGTATTTTATGTTGTTTTATGTAATTTTAACAATATTGGTAGTAGTTTGGAAAAACAAATAATGTATGGATACTGGATTCTAATTTTTTTCAATAAAAATGTACAATTGGAATAACTTACAGTGCATTTTGGCATTAAAGTCGTTGTTTACATTTATTAAGATGTTGACTTCCTTATAAAGTATAACGATCTCAATTTAAAAAAAATTTTTTTTGTGTAATTTTACGTTTCAAGGTCTCCTAAATCAGAAAAATGTATTTTTAACAGTTTTTCTTATATAATTTTGTAGGTATGTAAATTATTTTTACAGTTTCTTATAGAGATAATTCTTTCTAGCAATTTATTCAGTTAAAAAAAATTCTAACATTAACAGTTTATTAGATATTTGATTTATAATTTAAAGTGAATGCCATATATAATCTAGGTTAAAATCCTGCCTGCGACATTTTTTTTAAATCTATATCTTAAAGGAAAAGCAAGATACGTTAAAAATAACCTTTTTTTCTATATTTTTGTAACTTGTTTATACATGGAGTGCTGCATTTTCCTTACATTATCTTTGGATATGCCCACGATAACTCTCGAGCCAAACGTCCTAGTAAATTGAAATTTTGTTTGGAGCTGGCTTTTCATATTCTCTCGGTTCTATCAAAACATTGGTCTGATAAAAAAACGGCAACGAGTGTATCCGCCATTTTAAACAGTTTTTCTTATATAATTTGGTACGTATGTAAATTAATGGAATTATTTTCACAGTTTCTTATAGAGATAAATCTTTATAACAATTTATTCAAATAATTTTTTTCTGATATTAACGGTTTATTAGATATTTTATTTATAATTTAAAATAAGTTCATAAATATAATCTAGGTTCTAATCCTGCCTGCGACGATTTTTTTAGAAAATCTTGAAGGGAAAACAAGATGAATTAAAAATAATCATATTTACTGTTTTACTAAAAGGGATAGCAATATCGAGGCGCACAAATATAAGGGTTAGTCAATATGACAACATAAGCTTAAATTGCCATATTTCGGTTACATATTTAATGAAATCGAGGAAAATAATTTCAGAAAAATTATAGCATACTAGGAAGTCAATACAAACGTGTACATATTACTTCAAAAATGGTTTTATGACAACATAAACTTATAGAAAATATGTAGACATTTTTTATAGGAAAGTCGAGTAGTGACCACACCAGTTTTTTTTTTAAATTGAGGTTATTTTGAATTTTGTGAATACACATTTATCTCTCATAAGTATAAATTATATATAAAATTTTAACAAATATTGTAAAACTTCTACTTTTTTAGGAGATACTTTAGCTTTGCCGTTCTGTGCTACACTCCTGTACACTTTATCAGGTCAGTCAGATTAGAAAAAAGTAGACAATCCAATTGTAACTTCGTCGACAACATATACATGAAACATATATTAAAAACCATATTAAATAATTTAAAAAAAAGTTTAATACAAACAATAAACTATAATAGTATCTTAGTAAAAACTTGTTTATAAATTCTGTAATAATTCCTTTCAAAAAATGGTTCTCAAAGTGGTCGTTTCATTTACGTTTATTATTATTATTGTTGTTTTCTAGTTGCAAAAACAGATAATTAGGTTACATTATTTACAAGAAGAGTTGTCTTTGGATTTACTAGAATTTGTTAATTGCATTTTTTGTTAAAAAAAATTAAAATTTAGAAGTTATTTCTCAACAAAGATTGCAATTAACAAATTTTGATATGTATGGCGGTAAATAAATTAAGCTTTTGTTATAGTTATACAGTTACTTGTTATCTCTGTCGGAAATTATCTATATTTTTTATAATAAAATATTTTTTATATTGATTAATGTTTATAAACTTATTTATTATAAATATATGTTAAAATTAAGTTGGTCTAATCAAAGAGCTAACTATCTATGGAATCGGACAAACAAGAATAACATTATTTGAATTGCGTGATAAAGCAGTTGTCAATAAAATCTTAACAACCTATTACAGTGATCATTTCTAATTAGAATTATATACCAGAACAATCCCGTGAAACCACGCGAGACTGACAAATTACTTATTGATTGGTACTGACAACGGTGAGTTCGTCATTGTGATCTTTACTGTGTATGCGTTTTTATTTCGTATTGTTGTTTTCTTTTTTGCCGTTATTTTTATTTATTCTTAATTTATTACTTAATATTGCTTAAGTTTTATATTTTTTTGTATTGTAGTTTGGTTTTACGTTTTACGCAAATTATATTAAAAGCTTTATTAATATATATGTAGGTAGGTTAAGTGCATACCCACTAAAAAAGTACAACTAAAACTTTAACAATACAAAGTTTATTAGTTTATACGTGTATAGTTTTATTATAAACGTGATATCCAAAAATAAATTTGTCATTGTATAAATACTCGGTAATTTCATTAATAACAATATTGTGTTTTTTAAATTATATTTGATATGTTTTTAAGGGCAACAAAACAATAGTTTTTTTGGAATATCTTCAAATTAGTTTATTACAAGTTATCTGAATCTAATAGAATTTATTATTTGGAAATAAATTAAGTAATAATTTTTAATAAAATATATTTAGCAGTATGTATTATTAATTTATTACTAAACTTATACACTTGAGATGGTTTAAGAGTTATTAATTTGTTCAAAGTTAATAATAATTATAATTTTAACACTAAATAATTCTCCAGAATTTAATCTAATTTTTATATTTATTTAAATTTTGTTAAAAATAAAAATTGATCTAAACTTTGAAGAATTATTTAGTGTTAAAATTATAATAAAAATCAAGACTATGTAATAATAAAATAGCAAAAGTTAATAATAATTAATAAACTTTTTAAAAAATAAAAGATTACATATTGCCAAATATGAACAAATTACATGTGAAAGACAAACAATTGACACGACATGTATAATCAAAAGTTCTATTTGAAATGTCAAGGTAATCAATAAAGGATAAGAACAAAAAATTGCGCGAATTTAATAGACCTATCTAAAGCTAATATGCAATTTTTGACATTTAATTGTTGTAAACATTACTTAAATTGTTAGTGTCCGTATTGAAATTAATGTTGTTTTTGTAAACGTTGATGAATATCATCTCTGAAACTAATCGCTTTTTATAGTTACAATCTCTGTCTAAAATTTTGAGATTGTTAAAGTCAAAATTATGTCCCGTATTAATATGATGTAACGCTAACGCAGTTTCACCATTTTTATTATTACAATCATATATGTGATTATTGATCCGATTTTTTATTTTCTGTTTCGTTTGTCCTATGTAACACGCTTGGCATCCCATACAGTCTAGCTTGTACACTACATCATGTTTTTCAGTTATATTAGTTTTATCTTTAGTTCTACTGTACAGCATGTTATAAATAGTATTATTCTTATAAGTTGTTATTTTTATATGATTGTTTTTTTTTGGGTTTTTATAATCGGAATTATTCTTTTTGTTAGATTTGGAACATTTATTATTTTCGTGTAAATAGCGTTAGTGTTAGGGTTAGTATTAGGGTTAGTAATGGATGAGTTTATTGATGGTGGAGTATTATTATTATTAGTTGTGTTAGTGTGAATGATTATTCTGTTTATTATGTTATTAGGTTAGTTGTTTTTCCTTAATATGTTTTTTAAGCAGTTTAGGTTTTTTGTAACAAACTGTGGGCACCTTAAACTTAATATTTTATTTTTCATAGCCTTGATCGTATTAATCTTTTGATGGTGTTGGTGTTTCGAAACTAAAACGTCGGTATAATAACATCTTGAGTGGTTTTATTGCCCCTCCTAGTGAAGAACCTTCTACAATCTAGTCATTAATTCAATATTAAAGGAGGACGTAACTACAGTACTTTTATTTATAAACTTTAATCTTAAATATACTATAAAGTTCCGCAACTTGAACATCTATTGTTAGTTTCTTTATTGTTGGGTTTTAGAAAAACTAGAGTTATAAAAATGCTCGGATATTTGATTATACTCTGAAGTAGTATATTGTATAATAAGTAAAAAGTAGTTGTCATTGCCATTTCAACATGAAAATTTGAATTGATTATTAAATAAATTTTGCAGCCGAACCAAAGGCGAGACTGCAAATCATACGAGTTGGCAATGCACATTCCGTACTCATTATACAATACACTATTTCATATTTTTTAAAAGAAAATAAATAAAAACAAACAACAAATTTCAAAGTTTTATTAAGGCGAATAATGCGATATTTGATATTGATGACCGTGTGATAACCAGTTGCTCGCTAACACTTGGATTAACAACTTTTCGACGTTACAATTAAGTTCTTGGGTGACAACCTTATTAGAAACAAAAAAAAATAAGAAAAAACATACTACATAAATTGAGTAATGTTAATTAAATTATGTTCTTGTAAACTGGTAAGTGGACGTTTAATTTGTTTGTCATTGTATTTTTCGTGGGATCGATGCCCATTGATCATCCATTGATTAGCTCTGGTTTAATTGGTTTATGGTTATTGTATGATGATTAAATTTATAGTTATGTTAGAAGAGTATGTTAATGGTATTATTTGTGCACGAATAATACACAGCGGAACAAAAATTTTGTTGCATTTATTAGAGCATGTGTTATTACCTAATCTGAAAGCGCTGAATTCAAATCTGTAAGTAGTTTTGCACTGTAAGCTGTAGATTTTTTGCAATTCGACATTTACATTTTTGCGAAATTTGACGATCGGTATACTGACATGATGACAAACAAATCATTTACGCAAAGTATATTCAAATATGGGTACGTACAAAAGATGTTTACTTTAAATTAACTATATTCATATTTTACTTTAACATAAATGCGATAAATAGGTGGTTAGTAACAACTGACATGGATATACCTACCCTTATTCGGGTAAAAATTTACTCTTGTAGCTTTTGCGCCTATAGACCTTCGCAGGGCAATCTCGTTTAATGCTCCAGCAGTAGTCTGCCATCATATGCATGTCCTACCGCCCTTGATAGCGTTTTTCCATCGTCATGAGATCTTGATGGAAACCTTCCCCCTGTTTGTCACTTACAGCACCAAGGTTCTTTGGGAACTGATTGAGGTGACTATACAAGAAATAAAGCTTCACACTCATGTTGCAATCAAGATTTCTAAAAGCCAACAGCATTTTAGTAACCAGTACTTCGTAGTTATCAGCTTTTGTGTTGCCAAGGAAGTTTTGTATAACTGCTACAAAAGATAGCCACGCTGCTTTCTCCTTGACATTCATTTTACTGACAAAATCTTCATTACGAACAAGGGTACGTATTTGAGGTCCGTTAAATACACCTGCTTTGATCTTATCGAAAGTCAGACCAGGAAAAGTAGAAACTATATGTCTAAAACATTCACCGTCAGTATTCACTGCCTTGACATACTGTTTCATTATGCCAAGTTTAAGATGTAGTGGAGAGAAAATGATATTTTCGCGGCTGACAATAACGTCATTCACAATGTTTGGCATACCTACTTCCAGAGTTTCACGGTCAGGCCACTTTTTCTGGGTTCAGTGTTTTTCTCGAGCGCGACTGTCCCACAAGCATAGATAGCATGGAAACTTGGTAAAGCGTCTCTGTTGACCTAGCAGAAAGTTTACCATTTTCAAATCCACACAAATGATCCAGCTGTGTTAGTGGTATTTCAGTAAATCAATAACAATTTTTATATCATTATGTTCTTCCCGCAAATGAGGACCTTTGAGGATTCGCTTAGAGCTATCTACAAACAATCACCATTCTGCTGGATTTTACGACGTGATACCTAATTGCTTGAGAACTCTTGATATATCGTGACAGTAAACAAATGTTTTATCTTCGGAGAAAAAATGCAGGAAGCTAACCTCTCGTTTTCGGTAAAACGAAACCTTAGCAGAATAGTCTAATAGTTTTTTTTCACGCAGTCTTGAGGTTAGTATTTCAGCTGCTTTCTTAGAGAGCGCTAAATCACGCACTAAATCATTCAATTCTGGTTGGCTGAATTTCTGAGGTACTGACAACTGTTCGGTATCAGATAACGAGTCTTCAGATGTTGGATTTATTTCCAGATCTTCTGAATCACAACCTTCGTGATGTTCCAGTTCATTTTCACTGCCTTCATCTTCAGATGAGACTAAACCATTAAAAGATGGAACCGGGAGTTCTTCAGAATGAGGAACATGTCGAATTGCGGAGGCTATACTAGCGAAGTAAACCTTATGCCGATTTTTCTTGCCGATGCCCTTTGGGTTGACTAGGCAAAAATAGCAGTTAGTTATGTGGTCTGTAGGTTCCCGCCAAACCATGGGAATTCCAAACGGCAGACCTTTACGTTTTCTTTTTGTCCAGTCACGTAGCATCTTCTCGCAGTTATGACATACAATATGAGGAACCTACTTTTTGTCTTGGTCGCCAAGAGGAATTTCGAAATAAGCTTTATAAGCACATCGCACAAATGCTGTTATATTGCGCATTTGACGAAAAAGTGTTTAGCAGCCACATGCATAACAAAATGCATCACGTTTGTTGTGTCTACTTGAAGACGCCATGATTCGATCTGTATCAAAGAGAAACTGTATTTTATTTTTTTTTAAATTGCTTAATACGTTTCCCTATGATTCAGATAGTGTTTAATACTGGTCGATCCGTTACTATTTGTTGATGTAGCGGTGTGCAATATTCTCAGAATATGTTATTGTAAAACACAGACAAGTAAGAAGATGTGAAATATAATAATGTTATTTCAGTTGTCACACACAAATCTACACAATGAGAGCAACTAAATAACAATGAGAGCAACTAAATATACAAGCTCGCTGTAACACTGTTCAAGAAGTGGGAAATCCCACTACAGTGCGGAGTAAGGGGTTTCATGGAAATACCTGTACCTACTTCAAATTTAAAGTTGTTAGTACAAAAATGTACTAATAAATAAAGAAAGCATTCCTAAGGGCATAATTCCCTGCACAAAATAATATCAGAAGTTACAGGATAGGCGGTGCATCATAGAGTTAATACATTACTTTAATACGATACTCTACATATTCAACGTCAAATTGCATGAAAACCAGAGCATGTAGCGAAAAATCATTTTCAGATTTGAAATCAGCGATAAAAATATTACAATAATCAGTTAAAAAATCTCTTGCAACAGTGAATGAAAAAAAAATTGTTCCCCTATGTAATCAGTCTATCAAGGTTTGCCTCTTAATTCTTGATTTATTCCTGTGTTAAATATTTAACTGTTATTAATCTCAGATACGATGATATTAAGTGTATCATTAGTGACCAATAAGTTAAATACGTCAACTGGTCGTTTTACTGTTAGTTTATTAACTTTCTGGTCTAGCTTACATTTATCATGTAGTAAATCAAAATTTAGTGTGAATGGTGAGATTTCCACTGCTGTCATGCGCATTTTCATTCTCTGTTTTTAATTCTTTTTTATCTGTTGGCACTGCGTCTTTAGAAGGAGCGTAAGTGCATTTGTTAACAGAATTGTTGTTGTTGTAAAAGGTGACTGTTTTCTAGTGGCTAATTCCCATACATTTGGTTTTTTGGTCTCTCTTTTGTCAACTAATTGTCCGATACCGCACAGGATTAAATCAAACCAGTATGCGAATGGTCCAATAAAGGATTTGTATCTGCCTTACCTGTGTAAACCTTTATGTTGTGTGTCTATGAGTTAGGATGATAAAGTTGTACAGTTTTATTCCATATTTATGGGTTTTATTAAGAATGCATTCTAAAAAGTGCAGACGACCTCTGAAAGGCACCATTGATTTGTCTATAACTAGATCTTCTCTTGGTTTTAACATGTTTTAAAAATTTTTGATTAGAGGCGTAACTAGTAGTTCTATTTTATGTAGTTTAATATTTATCAGCTGTGTCATTGTCTGCAAAATGTAAGAACTATAAAAGTAAAAGTTACCAATTTCTGCTTATGTGCGAAGCTATGAACTTATTATAAAACAAAGAATGTTTAGACCAGTATAAATTGATACTAGGCCCTATGCAAGAGTTATTTCTAAACATTTTTAAATTATATTTTAGTTTGTATTGTTTTTACTCTTAATTTATCATTTATTCCTGTGTCGAATATTTAACGATTGATTTGCGTAGTTATTATTCTTAGATACGATGATATTAAGTATATCATCAGTGAGAAAACGTAAAGTACGTCAACTGGTCGGTTTACTGTTAATTTATAACTTTTGGGGTCTAGCTTACATTTATTATGCAGTAAATCAAAATTTAGTGTAAATGCTGAAATATTTTTTCATAATCTCATAAATTGCAAACAGAAAACATCTAGATTATGTTTGTCTGTGTAGATGTTTTCTCTTTACAATTTATTACATTTTTATCTCTACACTAACTGTTAATGTCATTGTTTATTTATTGAGTTTTAATTTTGTTACTGGTTCATCGGACAGCTCATCTTGGGCCCGTTTTTTATTAGCTATGTAAAAGTGCCTCTCCTGCCTGAAAGCCATTGCCAAAATATAGTGCGTCCACGGCTAGACTTCACAGAAGAAAAGACTTTTTTATTTTTGATTTTCTTTTAAATTTTTTCTAATAAAAAAAGTGCTTTTTGCAAAATTATGAAAACGATATATAAAATCAACGTTATATAACAAGATAAAAAATAATAATGGAAAATTCTATAATTGTTTTATAACTTAACAAACGTAAAAAAACCATTATAAACATTTTTCTATATAACTTCTACCAACCTCTGTGCATTTCTTGGCTCTTTTAATAAATTGGCGTAAACTTTATGTAAAATAGCTGGTACATTAAACTCGTTTACGACATCCCATATTTTTTTATTGGGATCTTCGAGATTGTAAAACGGCCTTTGACTGCACCATTTCTCTACATCCATCGCCTTAAAAATTGTTGGTTTAGCCATTGTCTCACTAAAATGAAATGTGTAGGATGGTCGTCTTGCTGCCAATAAGTATGTGCTCTTATATTTGAATTAAAACTAATTAATTCGCCCAGTACAAATGTTTCCAACATTTGTAAATAAACATGCTGGTCTATGAAATAAGAACCAATTATTCTATCGTAAGTCATTTCACACTAAACATTAGTTTTTACATACCGTTGACTTCGTTTTTGAATTTTAAAATTGGGATTCTCAGAATCTCAGTACAGATTGTTTTGAGATGAAACTAAACCGTTAATAAAAAAACGTTGCCTTATCAAAAAATATTTTTTTTAATGAAAGGTACTGTCCTTCATAAAATTTTTGCCAATCCACAAACAAAATTCTAGTAATCTTGCCTCATCCCCAGCTTCAAGACTATACCTTGCGATCGCGTTCTTAAAGATACTTTCAGCATAATGTAGTGCCATCAAAGTCGTTGCGTCATCTTGTGTATTTCTTTTTTGGTTGTTTAAAATCTAATACTGATCCCGTTTGATCAAACTTTCTTATCAGTTGTTTTAAACTTTCTCGAAATATGTTAGTATTAGGGAATTGATTCTTAAACAAATTTATTGCAACTTATTACGAAATTTTTTCAATTCCATAACACTTCATAAGATAAATAGGTTCCTTTTTGATAAGCTTCAGGTTGTCAACAAACAATTTAAATTTGTTACAATATTTGAAAGATGATGGCAATTGTTATTTATTAGATTAGCACAACCTACGTAATTTTGTTTGGTGTATTGTGTTTACGTTTGTTATATCATAAAACAATTATGAAATAAATTACGAAGTTGTATATTATAATTTTCTTTATTTATGATTACTCTGTATATCAAAAGTCGATTTTAGATAAAAATATTATATTTTTGCAAGAAGCAGTTTTTTTATAAATAATAACTTTTCTTTTTAAAAATCAAAAAGCTTCTTCTCTTGTCAAGTCTAGCCGTGGATACACTGTATATGTCAACGTTGTTTCATTATCTGACCGTTTTAATTTAAGCAGTTTGCCAAGCGCACACTTACGATGTGTCAGATGCCAAATAAAACGATTCTTTGAATAAAACAGACTTACGATTATGAAATATTTACTTATTTCTACACGATATACGAAAATGACGTTTACTATTACACAGTTGCACCTTACAAAGCCCTGGCAAAAATTCGATTCCTTTGCAGGAACTGTGCGTAGAGTAACTTTTGTTCCTCTTGGAATATTTGAATGTGTTAACTTGTTTATTCTAAAAGCATATAAAACAGCATTAGAATAATCTGTATTTCGTTTAGACAATCGTTACCTGAAATTTATTTTTTGCATAAAGTTAATCGAGTACTTCGGATGCAAAAAGATGAATAAATTTGAAACAGTTAAATCATGTTTTAATGTTTTAATGGGAAGAGCCATTAGCTTACGAGGTGCTAAACGACCTTTGTCAACATCAGGAATCTTAATTACGACATTTTGTTTAACTTTTATTTTTAAGAAATTGGAATCAGTTTGCAGCAACATCTCTTCAATTTGTTTTTTAATTGCAAATGCTTTGAGATTTATGTTTGTTTATTAGTTTTGAGCGAGTTTTGTTGTCCTTGAAATATATTATGTTTAAACGCAACTAAAGGATATGATTATGATATTATATGACCAAGTCTTCTTTATTTTCGTTTGGTGGCTGATCTACAGTTTCTGGTTGGACGTTTGTCTTTTGTGTAGCATTGTAACCATTCTGATATAGATTAGATAATTTATAACATTTGTTGCTTGCAACTACATATTTTTGTTCAACATTTCCTCCCATTGCAAAATTTTGACGACTTTGCTATTGATTACTAAATTCTGAAGAAGATCTTTTAACACAAAAAAATTTACATAACAAGAGTAAGAGTTATCATTAGGTACTTACTTATGCAAGATTTCTTAGGTATTATTTACGTTATTTTAAATATTGTAATTGTCTTCTTTATCTTGCAACTTTTTCACAATTTGTAAGGGCAGGTTGGTATCATTTAAGCCATTTATAATTGAACCACCAAACATAGCTTTGTAAAGATTACGTTAAATTCCTCTGTGGAGAGATCAGGTTTTCTTTAATTAAACAAATCGTAATTTTTCTGACTATTTTTATGCATCATTTACTTGCATCCACATTAATAAGATGACACAAACATCTTGGTTAGCTTTCTCAACCGATCCCTGACTTTGAAAGTCTCGAAGCTTATAATAAACAACTTTTCAACGTTTTTTTATTATGTCATTTACAAACTACCTGCCGTTATTATTGTAAAGTAAGCAGAAATTATCTATTAAATTGTATGCCACTTTATCTGTTCTTTTAGTTTTTAAAGGCTTTAAAAAAACTAGTTTAGTAAGGTGATCCTGGTAATTTATAAAAATTTATATGAACTATCTGGCTCAGTCTGCATGTCAATCAAATCAATTTGTCCTCTCTTATTAAATCCTGTAGAAATAATAGGTTTTACTACAACACCTTTCTGTCTTGATTTTTTTAAAGGACACTGATATATTAGAGTATTTTTTGCATTTTTTTTATTCCCAGCTTTCTTTTATGACATGTATCTTTGTGCGCTTTTTCTAAAATACAGTATACCTCCTTAACGTAGCAATAATATTTTATCCAATCCACATTGATTTCTCACCGCAGTCTCTCTTCTAATTGTTTTTCTTATTTTTGCTTAAAATTTGAGAATACTATTCGGTCCCTAGAACTGGTGTAAAGTTGTTTACCCCATTTTTTTTAATAACCTGAAGTAGCTTCTCTTCAATCTGGTGCTGATGTATTAAACCACAAATATGGATATGAATGATCACAGCAAATATTCAAACTGATACTTTAACTAGAAATTATAATACACACATGATCATTACAGCGTAATGAACATGCACTAATACAAAATCTTCTAAAACACGAATGTCAAATTTTGTTAGGTTGTCAGCTGTTCAGCATGTTTGTCTATTTCCGCAGGTGCAGATTCTTTTTGGCCCGTTTTGCAAACAGTCTAAATTCAAACGGTAACATGCCAAAACAACGTTGCTTTTCGGCATTTGACCATTGTGCATTAGATATATGCAGATATGTCCATCTTTTTTAGCAATGAGCCAAATTCGGCGTCTGTCATTAACAGATACATTTACTTAGTAATAAATTGCCGTATATAACTAACGTTTGTATAAAATATTAAGGGCCACTTGCATAAACAGGGTTTAAACTTCAATTAACTGAACTTGGTTTAATTTCAAAATACTGACATATTATTGGTTCTCGTTTTTTGCTAACCAATAGTATGTCAATATTTTAAAATTAAACCAAGTTCAGTTGTTTAAAGTTTAAACCCTGTTTATGCAAGTAGTCCTTAGTTATTATTATTTTGTTTCCAAACAACCTACCGTTGTTTTACAGAAAATGAACATTGGTAACTTGATTACATTATCGTAAAATTCTTTTAACCGCTTCTCTTTTGTTTATTTTTAAATTTAAAATAAAATTTGTTATTCAATTTTTTTTAAATATCAAAAAATACATAGGCTATTTTATTTAAAAAATATTCCTTTTATAGATAATTATAAAGAAAACAGCAATAGTAAACAAATAATTTTGGGCACCTTGTATAACCTAATGAATTTGTTGTTGCTTACTAGTACAGATTCAATAAATTAAAAAAAAACATAATGCTATTTTTTAAACAATTTATTTATTGAAAAATATAATTTATATTATTAGTTAGTGTTAATTAAATTGTAACTGCGTACATAAATTTTCTAAGAATAGATATAGTATAAAATCATAAAATTGCCGTTTGATATTTGTATACAAATTTTCAAACTTTATTCTGCAGGTACGTAAACACTAAAAACAATAAATTTTAAACCCATTACATCTAGAGGTTAAAAAATACAAAATTTAAATTAAGTTTGATAAAAAGATTAATCTACAAAATAACTAGATAGTTAAATTTATACAGTCAATGAAGCTAAATAACTGAAAGCTTTCTTACAACAACATGTAATTAAGATTACAGCAACTATTTAAGTTTTTTATTAATTTTCGACGAAAATGTTGTGAATTACATTTCGCACTTACGTGCTTCTTAAAAATCTGCAAAAATTACAAATAAATTATCATACAGTTAATATTTAATATTAAGAATAACATATGCCATTTAACGTTTACATTGAACAAACTAAGCAATGAATAAAAAAACGTATGCAACAACATAAAAATTCTGTAAAAAAATATTACATGTCTTAAATCAATAATAAAATTGCATTAGTATAACATTCATTTCACAAAAACCATATTTTCAACTACAGAAATCCAAATATTCTATATAATGAAACTAATTTAAACAATAGACTCGTTTTAGAAATGTTTGCAATTAAAAAAAATTAATGTTCAATTAATTACAATAACGACATAAATCTAAATAATATTTACTGCAAAATAATTAACAAGTACAATATTAACTATTAAAATACAAATAAATAACATTAAAAATAATATTACTTCCTTCCTCGTAAAATCAATATTTATTTTAATAGTTTATCATGTTCACAAAGTTAGCATTAACCTTCACGTGCATGTGCAGTACCCTAATTTTAAACTATACAGTCCGCATTGTTATTAATAATAAAAGTTATATACAAATTTTACAAAATGTTATTTTTACATAGAGAGGTGGAAATTCCTTCCATTAATTACTAATTGGATTGTTGGTATATAAATAAAAAAAATTAGGTAAGTCGTTATGTTGTTTATGCATATTTCATTGGATTATAGTTCTGCATTCACCATTAAATTCAAAAATTTGATAAAATAACAATTTGCAATCGAATGGCATATGTTCATGATAAATTATTTTTAATTTTTGCAGATTTTGAAAAAGCACTTGTAAGTGCGAAACTTAATTCACGTGTTCGTCGAAAATTAATAAAAAATTTAAATAGTTGCTGTAATGTTAATCACTCTTCCAAAAATAAAAAATTAGGAATTCATAAATGTAGCACAAATTATTTTGTAATCAATTTTATCATTTTAGTTTGAAAATTATTTGAATTGTTTGCTTAATTAGCTTAACAAAAATAATAAATGTTATTTTTTGTGTTATAATACCATTTTCGTATTTTCAGTCACTTTAGTTTACTTAATGTAATTCTTTGTTCTATTATTAAGCTTTGTTTTGTATTAAATTATATAAATTAATTTAATTAATGAATTAATCCTTTAATACAAATCTAAGTAATAACGAATAATTTATCTTAAAGGAATCTAAAAGGAATGAATTGTTTTATAGGCTTCTTTTAATTTAAAAAATAATTAATTGCCTAAACTAAATTATTGACTTATTCGTTTAAATGCAGTAAACAATACAAAAAAATGCAACGTGTTTAAAATGCGAATTGCGTTAGATTAAGCAACTCTTTATTATATAAACAATATTATCATTGCAACACCTTTTGATCTAATTTTTTTGTAGAATGACTTTACTCATGAAGTTTGAAACTTATGTGTCAAAAAAGTAATTAAACATGTAAGTGTTAAGTGCCTTTTACTTTAAATACATAATTGTATGTTATGAAATAATTTTTAAATTGTAAGCAATTGATAAATTAGAACACTGCGCAAATTAAAAAAAAATATTTTTTAACAAAGTCTGGATTTGTTACTTTGTGTTTTAATGTATCCACTAAAGTGTGTGTTTGTAGATAAGCTTTAAGTTTGCTTTGTGTTTCGACACCGCAATAAATATTTAAGAATATCTACGTTTTGTTTGTCTGCGTATTATAAATATATTTTACATTGCTTATATATACCAAAATTTAAAAAAAAATAATTATATAATTAAATTATTTTTAATTTACAGTAGTATTTATTTATTGTAAAAATAATAGCAATATTTGAACACACATATTGCATGTTTTTAAGCTTGTCACAAATAAAAACCAAGATTAGTTTAGTATTAATAATTTCTAAAATTAGGTATAACACACAACACAATCAAATGTTTAATTTTTATTAATATTAATTTGTTTTTGTTTAGATAAAAATGAATTCGTATAATATTTGTTATATTTAAATTTACTTTCAAAAATTCTAACATTGGCAATATTTTTGAAAACTCGTTTAACAAAGTTGGTTTTTTATATGGTATTTCATAAATATTTCATATTTCGCTTTCAATTTTTTTGTAAAACAAAAACACGAAGTGTTGATATATTTGCTAAGTTATTAATCTTTCTCCATTACAATATTTTAATTATTACCTTTGGTTTAATAAAAAATCATTATAGTAATTATTAATTAACAATAATTAATAACAATTAACAATTTTTTAGTTTGTATATTGATTATTATTTTATTGTAGTATTTTTTACTCATTGCTTGGAATTAATTATATGTATATAAGTTAAACAGTTTCGTTTCATTCCGATCTTGTTATCAATAAATTTCTATCTACTGTTTTTCAATTTTTGGAAGAATGATGGAATTGCAAAATACAACACAAACAGTTTTGAAAAAAAGGCACGTACAATCAGTTTTAAATGAAAAAAAATCGCAATTCTAGTGATTCTGAAAGGTCAAGTCAAGACCAGTCGGACGATGATAATACTGGTTTTGAAATTTAAAACAAAATCATTGCAAATAAAAGTGCTGATAAAGTAACCGAAAATTATTTCTCAGACGTTGATACCAGTGATAAAAGTGAAGTCGTTATTTTTTGAGATGAAACACAGTGATCTACAAACAGCAAATCAACAGCAAATGTCATAAAAAAGCCAGGACTGATTAACATTGTTTGATTTAATGACAAAAGAATTATCGACGTAATTGTACGGCATATAATAGCTAAAACATTGCACACAAAGAAAGATGCTGAAAATTGAAAGACCGTTACAGCAGTTGAATTCAGGGCTTTAAACGGATTTTTCAAACTGATTGATGTTCATCGTTCACAACGAGAATCGCCCAAAGAAATGTGGAGATCAGACGCAAATAATTTATTTAGAAGACCGATCTATTCTCTAGTCATGTTAAGAAACCGTTTTAAAGAAATTATCCGTTTCATACGCTTTGATCTAATTACACGTAATAAGTGAAAAGTGACTGACAAACTAGCAACAATTCTAGAAATTCACGACATGTTTGTGAATTGTTGTAAGCAGTCGTACATCCCAAAAAGTGACGTCTACGTTGACGATCAGATCGTTCCATTTTGTAGCAGATGTCTTTTTCGAGTATAAAAATTTAGATCTGTGTAATACTTTTTATATATGAAGGTTTGCAGAACAATCAACCGAGAAATAACAAAGAAAAAGAGTTGTGACAGATCTTGTTTGTCATTTATTATCTGGGTATGACATAACTGCAGATAATTTCTTTGAAATTGGCACCAAAAACTGCTCATAAGGAACCCAACGCTGATTGTGTTGTAAAAAATATTCCCGAGTAAAAGTCGCAAAGTGCATTTGAGTACTTTTTGGTACATAAAAGATTAGCTATTTGGAATAGAAATAATAATAATGGTACATTTTGAGAACGGATATTTATTTTAATTGTAACTGTAAGTTACAGTTCCCACAATTACTTCAAAACATTTTAAGAACAGCTCAAAATCATCATGCGGTACAACAACTGTAAAAGAGCACATTGGCAAAATGTTCAAAGAATATGCATTTAAAAAAGCTACAAAAAATGGCCATTTGCCTTTTTTCATAATATGATTGACACCGCAGCGTTGAAGGCTTATGTTTTCATATTACAACAACAGTAAAAGGCGTTTATGTAATTTTTTTCTAAATAATCTAAGAATTCAGTTCATTAAGAAAATTGCACAACCAAGTTTAAATATTATCAAAATAGTACTTCATGATTCTCAAGAAGTTGATAATGGGTTAGGTTTAAAAGTGTTGTACGACTGATAGTATATGTTATTGGTACTTTTTGTTACAAACATAAGTATCTGCATTCAGAAATTTTTTATTATATACTTATCTTTTACAGCAAATTTGTAAATTTTTGAAAAATTTGATTTAAAAAAAGTAACGGTAAGATTATTTTTTTAAAATATAGTTTTTAAAGCAGTTTCAAAGAATTATATATTTTTTATGTATCACCCAAATATTTTACGTATATTTTCGGTATAGTTTGTATTATGGGTATGATAAAACAAGAAATTATAACCGTCAGAGACGTTCACTTATGATCAATGGTTATTATTATTATTATTATTATAAAATTAAATAAAAGACACATCACGTAAAACAGCACAAAAACAGGTTTTTGTTAAGGTTATGTATTTTGTAGTAAAAAAAGAAAGAGGTCTGAAATCGATAAGATAAAGCTTTTCGTAACGATATTTAGGAATTAACTAAATTTTAATTTTTTTACAGAAAAGTATTACTACTGTATTCTGTCAAACATTTTATTTCTTTGTAGTAATTTAAAAAAAATTCATATACTACATACGATGTTTACTACAAATTTAATTATTATATGATTCTTTTTAAATTAGCGTCAAATTGGTTTTTATTACTTTAATATTGATATCGTATGTGTTAACTTATATAATAAAATCGAAATTGAAAGCATAGCTCTATCTTTTATCAGTTTATAAGTCAAGCTTTCTGTATAAATCACGTTCTAAAAATTTTAAAAGCATATCTGAGATTTTACACGTTTTATTTAATTTATAAATCAATTTATTTAATTTAAGACAACTAAACCAATTTTAATGTTAAATTGAGCAATATAGATTATTAATTATGTTCTTCTTAAAATTTAATTTTTATTTTACATTATATTATTGTACTTATTAAAAAAAACTTATTTTATTATTATAATCATAACTCGTCAATTTAATAATCTTAATACCTTTGTACAGTTTATACATTACTAATTAGTCATTTTTGTACTTTTTTTTATAATAATTTATGTTTTACAAACAGCATTTAGTATGAACTCTAACTTAATTTGCAATTTATATGTTATGTGAGTACTTACATACATATTCCTAATTACTTTTACATATATGAATTTGATCTAAATCAAAATTATAGCATTAAGTAGAATTTTATTGTTAAATATAAAATTTTCTTTTAATAAAACCAATAAAAACATTATTTAATGCATTTATTTTTGTTGCCATAAAGAATGACAAAAAAATTATTTAAGACAATAAATTTCTTTATTTAGTTAACTCGTTTATTAAATATTTAATATCATCTATGTTGTTTAGATTAAAATATTCGTTGGATTAAAGTACTGACAGATATATTACCACAGTTACATTAAATAAGGGAAACACTAAACAAAAAAAGTGCAATTTAGTCTAAAAACAAATGTTTTAGATTCTAGAAAGTTTTTCACAATAGAAATAGATACGATTTTAGACAAAAAATTTTAACTATAAAATACATACAAATAATAATAGTTTTGAGTTAATGTTGTATATTTATTTAAAATTAAAAACTTACAAGCCTTTAAACGTTATCAACTTTCAAAAATTTGAGTATTTAATATTAAATAAATTAACCCCATTAACCCAAAACATTTTTTTTCAATCACGTGGACTTACAATATCTATTTCATTTTGTATTGTTGTACGCTTAACTAAAAAAACTGCTATAAGATGTTTCTTTACAAATATATTTAGTGTAATCATTCCTAATAAAATAACGTTAATTCCCAAGCAGCACAAAATCGGTTTAGTTTAAAAACATATTCTAAATTTTTGTTACCCGTTTTGGTTTATTTCAAGCATACTATAAGCAATAATATGGATATATTATGTCCGAACAGTTACCCAATCATAATCTAAAACAAAAACTACTCAAACTTAAACTTATTAAAACT
The DNA here is from genome assembly GCA_035610365.1 of Aquatica leii. Classification (NCBI taxonomy): domain Eukaryota; kingdom Metazoa; phylum Arthropoda; class Insecta; order Coleoptera; family Lampyridae; genus Aquatica; species Aquatica leii. The sequence goes on from CM069433.1 coordinate 74,187,208, forward strand.
AATAAGGACTCATTTTGAAATTAAGATCAAATATTGTTTGGATAGTAAACAAAATTAGCCGACAACTAGGTAATAGCACCGAATTCCGACTTAAATATAGAGAAGTCAATAGCGTGTCCCCGTTTTTTGTCTACGTTAATGTTTTTTTCTTAATACCGTGGTTAAGGCGTCTCTATCCGACATATTCATTTTTATTGTAATAAAAAAAATAATTTTTTATTGTTTCTTCAGATCGTCAATTTGTGGAATGTTGGCACTTTTTTTAGTTACCGGTGTAGGTATTTTAATCTTACACATAACATCAGCAAAAACGCAATTTTTGATGGACTGTTAGAGCTAATTCTGATTTCTTTGATTTTCACGTATTATTCGGTTTGTATTGTCTGAAAAGTTATCTTTTACTTCTTCGCATACTTTGTCCGGAACTGATTATGGTACAGGTATTGGTGAAATAAGCTTTTCATGGCATGAAGGAACTACAACAATTAGGCCATCTGCGTCTACTGTGACTTTTAATGTGGAATTAAACCAAAAATATTCGTTTAATGGGATATCACTAATAGTCTGATTAGTATAATTGCTAGGTAAATTGTTTTCTAAAGTGGTGTTATAAATGACGTTTTGTATATCAAAACACTTCCAGTCAGTGCAACATATTTTTCTTCTAATTGAAACGCTGAATCAATCACTGTAACTATTTCTTGATATAAACGTATCTCTAATTCATGCAGTAACTCTGAATTAGACAATTTGAAGACTTTTGTTTTTGTTAGTTGAGTTATGTTATTATTTGAATTCTTCTATTCTATAAGATTTACTAACTTTGTAAAATAAATACTGTCCTTGTTAAAGGGAAAAAGTCCACATGTACGAAATGCATTTTTCTTGTCGCTTAGGTAATCGTGGCTTTGAAAGTGTTGTCTAGCAATTTTGCAAACTTTCCCGTTGAAGTTTTAATCTGTTATTCTCCATACGCCACTGTCGAAGATCTTTACGCCAGCAGATTTTTATAGCATCAAAAATAGCAACGTCTAATGGTTGTAAACGGTAAATATCATTGGGATTAAGTGATATTAAAATAATATCATTTTTTTTTACAAAATTTACTAATCGACAGATTAAAGTGAAAGGAATGCTTGTCCAAAAATAATATAACTGGCAAGAGGGTATTGTTTTTTTTTACCCAGAGAAAAAACACATTTGCGATATATTTATAGAACGTTTCACTGTCAACCAACCAAATTTAGACTGTGCAACGCCCCGTTGCTTTGGCATTATTATAGCTGACGGAACATACTTTTTGTAAGGATAAAGAACTAAAGCAAGCAAGACTGTTAGGTATCCTTTCTCGTCATTTGCGATTGGGTTTTACACTTTTTTAGAACTTTTTCTGGCCAGCAATTTCTTGAAGAGACAAGTATAAACCAGTTTTACTGCAGTTAAAAATTCAGCTAGGATCATCAAGAACGAGTTACAAATCATTTTTCAACATATAATCTCAAACTTGCAAAAACCAATGTTTTATATTTTCTTCCATAACAGCTGCTTTACAAGAAGATACAGATTGTGGAACCTGTTTTGATATTTGACGAGCAAGAAACTCGTACCATTTTTTACCAGGTATATTATTTTTAAATAGATTTTCACGTTTCATGTTTTGAATTAATTTTGAGACAGAATCGACAAGTTGAGATCTTGTTACAAAAAAACCTAAGTTGCCCATTTTTATTATGTATTTTATAATCTATCTATTCTATCTGCCCGGTTGATTAAAATGTAGTGTTTCGATATCAAACTAACTTTTTTTAAATCTATTTACAAAAAAAAAGACTATAGGAAAAAAGTGCCCATAGAGAGTTTATACATTTATAATTTTTTTATGCCTAACTAACCACATTTAAAAGAACAAGTTAACCTTTTAAAAGTAGATTTTTAAATTAATAGTTGAATAGAATATTTTTTTTTTATTATATTATTTTAATTTAGTATGCAAAAATACATAGTATTGCTATAATAAATCTATTAAATACATTTCCATATTAACGAATTCATATTTTTTAAATACGTATTCGCATAGTTAATGTTTAAAATTTAATAAATAACACCTCGGTTTAAATAAAAAAAGTTGTTTTAGTTTTAAAGTTCTGAAACCAAAATCTACATATTTAAATAGTCTCAGACTTCTACATATACACGTGCGTGCATAGAAATCGGCTCACTGTAAGTATTTGACCCTAACAATAGTTTTTTTAGAAACTATTCATCAGATCAAGCTAAGAAATATGCTGTTTGAAAGACAATTTAATATGTTTCAACATAAGTTTAAATTTGTCAAGACTGATTATTGTTTGTATGCGTAGCAATTCAATTTTAATGCATACTACACCAGGGCTGCCAAGCTGCAATGTTAACGTTTGAAGCCTTATTACTGCCATCTAGTTTAGGAGCGTAACTAAACTCGGTTAAAAGCGCAGCGGGAAATTTTGAAATTGAATTTATTGTATATTGTCATATTATATATAATGTATTAATACTCGATTGTCCCGTATTTTTATAACGAATGTTTCACAGTAATCAAGTATTAGTTAGCACAAAGTATAACTTAAAAAATGCAGTGCAATCGAGCATAAGCGAACCATCATCGATGCAAAAAATAAACAAACAATAAATTTTTCAACTTTGTTTTTTACGTAATATACATTTCACACTACCGAAATAAAACACTAATACTAAACAAAGAATCAAATATAACGAATATTAATATAAAATTATTAACTTTTTGTAACATTGGAAATAAACCAACGAAACTCAAATGGCGTCTAAATCGTCTATAAATAAATTATAAATAAGTTGAAGATAAAACAAACGATGTTCATTGGCTCAAGACAGTGAACCATAGATGTCAAAGTAACAGATACGACGCAAAAAAACTAAAATAATTTCTATACTAACATTAGAATGTCTTCCGGGTTTGGGCCGTGTCATAGTTGCAACCGAAGCTGCCAACGTTTCGCCTACTTTCGTAAGGGGCTTCATCAGGGCGTGAGATAAATCGCAAAACTCAAACAAGCAATCGAAATCTTACTAAGAACTTCTCAAAAGTTAGGTTATCCACTTGTAAAACAAGCCATAACCTAAACTATGAAAAGGTGAGAAAGAAAACGATAACCTGAAAAAGCAAACGAAAATCTAACAAAGAACCACTACCGAGTTAGGTAATCAACTTGTGAACCAAGCCAGATTCTAAACTCCGTAGAAGTGACTTAAGAAGAAATAGTCTCCGTATTTAAAGGAAAAGGATCGTCACGGATGATTAAGCTCGACCCTGATTGGGTTACGGTTGCTAGGGGGCGTGTTTTTGATAAATGACTAATAACCGGGAACCAAAGAGGGGATAGTTCGAAACCATGATCGCGATTGAAGTTATTGGGGTGTTTGATGATTTCTATGCTTTCTCGGAATTTCCTGTTGAAAAAGAATGGAGATTTGGCAATCAACGAAACATTATCAAAATCTATCTTGTGACCTGTAGTAAAATGATGTTCAGTCTTCTATAAGACATCTTCCTCGCCACATCTCAGATCCTATTCGTATTAACACTGGCAAAATCCTTGAATCATCTAAAATCCCTAAATCCAACATTTCTAAGTCGGAAGAGTCAGCTCTAAAAAGTCTTCGCAAGAACCCTGATATTATTGTTCTTCCAGCCGACAAAGGCAACGCCACTGTAGTTTTGAACCAAATTGATTATGTTACGAAAATCAATTCTATTTTGTCTGAGGAAACTTACGCTCTTCTAACCCATAACCCCACTTCGAGGATTGAACGCGAGGTTAGCCAAATCATCAAATCTTCCAATCTACCTCCTGAAACTAAACGTCGACTTACCCCATCAGATTCTAAACCACCTCGTCTATACGGACTTCCCAAAATTCACAAACAAGGTATTCCTTTTCGACCTATCGTTAGTACTATCCAATCTCCTACTTACAAGCTAGCCAAGTTCTTGTCCAACATTCTTTGCGAGTTTACAGGTAAAACCTCTTCTCACATCCTCAACTCTCAGCATTTTATCCAACGTCTAGAAACTATAAAACTTGAACCCCAAGATCTTCTCGTGAGCTTTGATGTTACTTCACTTTTTACTAAAGTTCCTATTAAGGATTCGCTTATTATCATCAAACAGATTCTGTCTCAACATGGCAAGGACTTGAGTTTGGTTCCTCTTATTGAAAAGTGTCTATCCTCTACTTACTTCCAATTTGATAATAAGTTTTACGAACAAGTTTCTGGTGCTGCTATGGGTTCTCCTCTATCACCTGTTGTAGCTAACATTTTTATGGAATCTTTTGAAACGGTTGCTTTGGAATCATCAATATTAAAACCTAAAGTGTGGTTTAGATATGTTGACGAAACGTTTATTGTTTGGTCTCATGGTCATCTTGAATTGTCTAAGTTTCTTGATCATCTTAACAATCAACACTTAGATATCAAATTTACTATGGAAATCGAAGGTAATGGTTCTCTTCCATTTCTTGACGTTCTTGTAACTCGTAAGCTCGACGGACTTCTAGGCCATTCTGTTTATCGCAAACCCACCCATACGGACAGATACCTTCATGCTTCGTCTCATCATCATCCTGCACAGAAACGTTCTGTTATTGAATCTTTGGTCCATCGTGCCTTTTCTATTTGTCAACCTGAGAATCTAGACTCAGAACTTCGTCATCTTACTAGAACCTTAGTGAACAATGGTTATCTAAAGCGAGATATTCATAGAGTTATTAATCGTCGTTTACATCCACGTACTCGATTACCTAAGGACACTTCTACTCCCGAATCCAACCCGAAATTGGCCTTTTTACGCTACATTCACAAGGTTACAGATCAAATAGGGAAACTCCTTCGTAAGAATGGTATTAAACCCATATTCAACTCGACAGGCAAAATCTCTCAGATTCTTCCTTCTCCCAAAGATAAATTCCCTACACTTTCATCTCAAGGTGTATACCAAATTCCCTGTTCTTGTGGTTTAGTCTACATTGGTGAAACCGGTCGTTCCGTCATTACTCGCATTTCAGAACATGATCGTTGTATAAGGAAAAGGTTTACTTACAAGTCTGCGGTCGCTGAACATCATTTTACTACAGGTCACAAGATAGATTTTGATAATGTTTCGTTGATTGCCAAATCTCCATTCTTTTTCAACAGGAAATTCCGAGAAAGCATAGAAATCATCAAACACCCCAATAACTTCAATCGCGATCATGGTTTCGAACTATCCCCTCTTTGGTTCCCGGTTATTAGTCATTTATCAAAAACACGCCCCCTAGCAACCGTAACCCAATCAGGGTCGAGCTTAATAATCCGTGACGATCCTTTTCCTTTAAATACGGAGACTATTTCTTCTTAAGTCACTTCTACGGAGTTTAGAATCTGGCTTGGTTCACAAGTTGATTACCTAACTCGGTAGTGGTTCTTTGTTAGATTTTCGTTTGCTTTTTCAGGTTATCGTTTTCTTTCTCACCTTTTCATAGTTTAGGTTATGGCTTGTTTTACAAGTGGATAACCTAACGTTTGAGAAGTTCTTAGTAAGATTTCGATTGCTTGTTTGAGTTTTGCGATTTATCTCACGCCCTGATGAAGCCCCTTACGAAAGTGGGCGAAACGTTGGCAGCTTCGGTTGCAACTATGACACGGCCCAAACCCGGAAGACATTCTAATGTTAGTATAGATTCCGGCCGTGGAAGCCTTCGCTATTAAAATAATTTCGTTAAACTGTCCAATGCTAACGCTATCTAGAATAGGAGCGTAACTACCCGGATTCAAAACAATCCATTGCAGCTTGGTGACCCTGTACTACACTGCAACGAACTTAACCGACGAGCTGTTGCTAGACAACTGTGTCGCGCAGCGTATGAAGAGTGTGTCAACGTCATAAAGACAGTAGATCGTTTGATAGACGACTTCGAACAGACATAAAGCAATTTACAACGACTTGTGATGCCCGTTTTATTGTGTCAACAACATTAAGAAATCGTAGTCTCAATACGGTTCAAGTGCACCAACAGTTCTGTAAAATGCGACGAACAGCTATTAGTCAGTAGACAGTAAGACAAAAACTACAAGAAAGTAACCTGATCCTTATAACACCTGCGTTTAGTTCAAAACTTACTCCAGCTTATCGTCAAGCACGCTTGCGTTTTGCACAGTACTATCTGAATTGAACATTGAAACGACATGCTTTTAAGGTACCGACCAAAGAAGAAAAGTGTACCGGAGACTAAGCAAGCGATTTGCAGAATGCTGCATTAAGGAGCGAATTGGTTATGAATATGGTTATTGCAAGGTCTAAAACGCAATTTTATTGTTAGATTTGTTTCTTGCTAATTGAAACACAATTCTTGTTTAAAACTGTTTAATAACATTTTTCCACAACTTGTTTATGTTTATTAAATTATTACTGTGGTAGCATAATTTTTGTAATAAAACTAGACATTATATTGCATATAATAACATACAAAACATCCATCATCAAAGTATAACTTACATAACAAAATCCTTATATTTTTTTGGTATATTTATTAATCTACCTGATCGAATATGATTTAAAAAAAGGGTTATGCTTTAATTAGGAGTTACATCATTGTTACTAAGATTACTATCACCATTATTCTTATTAAAATTATTCAAATTATCAGTCCACCAATAATAAATTCGCTAACTTTCAAAATGTATTTTTTACATATGTTTCCAGCTTAAAATTATGAAGCTCATCTTTAGAAAACTACAAAAAATATTTACAACTTATTAAAAGTTAAGATTACAAAAAATGTTTAACTTACATTTTTTGAAAAATGTCAAATATAAAAATTTGTAACTAGATAATTAAAAAATGTAAGTTTTACAAAATGTTAAATGTAAATTATTAAAAAAGGAATATAATGCAATTTGCTTAAAACTAGTCCAGTTTTCATTAACATTTTCGGTTAACAAAAAGGTTGAAAAGTTTCTATTTTTTACTTTTATATATTTATTGTTTTATTTTAATTTAACGTGGTTTACACCTGACACAATGTCTTGTTTCTTGCTAATTGAAACACAATTCTTGTTTAAAACTGTTTAATAACATTTTATCACAACTTTATGTTTATTAAATTAATACACACAATTTTTCTAATGTAATTAGATAATATATTGCATATAGTAACCTACAAAACATAAGGAGCCACTGCTAGATACATCGGAAAGATTTTAGCAGCTCATGTGGTACTTTACGCCGACTATATTTGAATTGAATTTCTTTAAAAACATTAAACGTTAAAAAACGATTTATGTCTTAATTTTACTATATAAAGCCTAAAAAACCAAAATAAATTTTAATAAACTTAAACTCAAGTTGTTTTTCAAATAGTATAATTTTTCTTTTATCTCATAAATAATTCCTTAAAAAAATGTACTTAAAATCAAAAGTTTACAGTAGGTCAATTTCTATGCATTCAAATGTAGTAATGAAGAAACATTTTGATACAATTTAACTATTTTTAAATTAATATCATGTTTTTCTGTTTATGTTAAAAATTAAATAATTGAATTTAATTGAATATTTAGTTTTATAAAAACATATCATTTAAAATTGTGTTCTAAATTTATTTTTATAACTCACAAATGTTAATTACTAAATTGTTAAATCTAGCTGCAAAAAACAGAAAAGTAAAACACGTCAAAGAAATGAAACGCGAAATTGGAGATTCCGGAATTGACAGACAAGAAATTCGTAGTTTACAAAATTCTTTTTTACGTTTAAGTTTAAACTTCTTAAATCTTATCTTTAATTTAATAAACGTTAATTAAAGCATCATTTTCAGGTAAATTGTAACATAAACAACTAATGGCAAAAGCCGGAATTAAATGTTTATTTATGATTGCAAAATTTCATTTTCTTTAGGTAAATAAATGTAAATTTAAATCTTCATGTTAATTGTAACAATAACTTATATACAAATACAGGCTTTTGTTATATAAACACTTTTTTAAATCATACATAAAAATACATTTTAAAATAAGAATACTTAAATAATATATTTACATATATAATTTTTCTAATAACTGTACTTGTTTTACTTTAAAAAACTTTTGAAATATTTTACAGTTTGAATTAGTAAATTTAATTATTTATGTTTTGTGAATAAACGCTATATATTAAAAAATTAAAACTAAGTTAGTCATTCAACAAGAAACGATATTAAACATTATTTTCAAAACAGTTGAATTAAGTAATTGTTTTAAATACATATTAATTATAAATATGAATAAAAAATTGTAATCACTTTTAGTACATAACTATTACAAAAGTGCGTATTAGTTGTATTACTACTCACTCATAACGTGGTAATAATGCAACCCGTGGAAAAATAAATTCTGTTATTAATTTTAAGTATACTGCACACCTAAGATGAAAATGTTGCTTTACAAGCATCAACTTGTCCAATATTTCTAGTTGTGCGTAATTTGTGACCAAGAATGGATCTTAATTTTCAAATAGGACACTATATTTTTTTATTTTTAAATTTCTTATGAAATTACTTGCATCATTCCCTACACCTAAACTCAATAGTTTCCGAGTTATTAATTTTTTTCGTAAGCATTTGACAGTTGTCTTCAACAAAAATATTCTATAACTTCTTTGTTTTTAGCTTAGACATTTAGCTACTTACATTTTGACAGTTGTTTTGTCTCAGTTTGGCCTACTTCGGTGCTTAAAAATGTAGTCAAATGTTTACTTTCGTACAAAATTTTGTATAATTATGTAAATGTGTTAAATATCTCTGAACTTTAGTATAGAGAATGGTAATACCAATCAAAAGGTTATCTAAAAACAAGTTTAATTATTCAAAAACAAATCCCTACTAATATTATAAATGCGAAAGTAACTCTGTCTGTCTGTCTGTTACGCTTTCCCGCTTAAACCTCTCAACCGATTTTGATGAAATTTGGCACAGACAATCTTTAGACCCTGAGAAAGGACATAGACTACCTTTTATTTACTTTAAAAAAATCCAATTTGATTTTATTTCCTTTTTTGAATTAATCTAATAGGTCGTAGTAGGTGTAAAACTAACCTAACCTACTTACCTACTACTATTTATTTACCTCTTTGGTTGTAAATAAGTATTGATAATTTAATTTCTTAGTTTCAAAAAAAACGTGAACTAAAAAACGTGTTTTTTAAACGTGACTTAAACACATCGCCGTGCGGTGAACGCATCATTTTTACTACGTACGTGCTTATTAAAGATTATTTTAATAAATTTCAATAACTACATCTGTTTTGTTCAATTCATTTTATTTTTGTTTTTGAAGGTCCAATTTAGCTAATAGCTCTACCAGAGCTCGGGCTGCTAAACTTGCTAGATCACTGGAATCGGAAGAGGATTCACAGATCCGTCGGACTTTAGATGCCGAGCGTCACGCAGCTCAAAGGGCTGCTGAAACTTTTGAGCAAACTAAATGCATGTTTGAAAGCGTCTACATTATGGGTGCATGTAAAAAAAATTTGTCTCACTAAAAACATGCGAGTACAACTACATAATGATACGCAATCGGGGCAATATACAGCTGCTCTAATAAAAATCGGTGAAGGTCGAATGACTACAGACGCTAACGGCATGATTACATTAAATCAAGATTTTGTAATGCTGTACATAACTTGGAAGATCTTAAAAACAACGTCTATCCCGGTTTGGAATATAACATGAGGAATAGATAGTGGCTGTGTAAAAGGGCAATATTAGCACCGACCAATGAAATCGTGGGACAGATCAATGAACGAATGATGTCACATCTGCAAGGCGATGTTGTCGAATATTTGTCAGTAGATATTGTCATGGACAGTGAACAGGTGACATCTTATCCTACAGAGTTTCTCAACTCTTTAGAGCTGTCAGGAGTGGCGTCTCATAAGCTGAGACTGAAAGATGGGGTTCCAATTTTGTTAATGAGAAATCTCGAAGCGCCGAGACTATGCAATGGGACTCGATTGCAAATTACGCAGTTAGGACGCAATATTATTAGAGCAATTATAATGACAGGAATAGCTAAAGATGAAGAAGTTTTGATTCCCCGCATACCCATGATCCCTACAGATTTATCTTTTTAATTTAAAAGAATCCAGTTTCCCCTCAAACCAGCTTTCGCAATGACCATTAACAAAGCGCAAGGGCAAACACTTAAAGTAGCAGGTGTCCATTTAGAGAAAAACTGTTTTTCGCATGGCCAACTGTACGTGGCCTGCTCGAGAATGTCGAGTCCAAACAATCTCCACATTTTAATATATAATAACAAAACAGCAAACGTTGTGTACAAAAATGTTTTAAATTAGGTCATTATACCAACTGTAACTTATACCTACTGTAAATGTACTGTACTGTCATTGTAATAAAGAAATCAAGTGCATTCTGAATAATAAACCTGGTGTAAACAGATATTTTTTAATTTTTTTAAATTTACCTACTATCTTTTAACGAAATGCTATACCCAAATCTATACCGTTCCTATAATATAATCCATAATATTCAAATTAAAAGTACGCAGACAAAGTCGCGGGTACCAGCTAGTAAATAAATAAATAAGAAAGTTAGAAGTATAGCAAAGTTTAACACGGAATCATTAAAACAATGTTTAAAGATTCGAAAAATCTAAACCGCATACCAATAGAGCCAAAATCAAAAAAGTTATAGGGTATTTTTGTTGAAGACACAATTTTTGTCATTGAACAAAAAATAAATGTTTCAAACTTGAAAACTAGCATCTCAAATGCATATTTTATAGTTTTTCTACCATGTTATAATCAATAATTAGACGTGTGTTAGTCAAGTTCCTTTGATTATAAGGTCTGATTATGTTCTCGCATAACGGAAATCCTTTACCTGCAGCAAAATTAAACGGAAATAAACGGCCAAATTCTTCTCCTGGCAATGTAGACGGCTTAGGAATATTCAATGTATTAGACGTCAATGCTAGTGCAAGTCCTGATTTTTTAAATACACCGAAATCATTGTTTCTTACATAATCACTGACGTCAATGCTTGTGAACAGACCATTTGCCAGAACATGCTGTACGATAGACACTTATAATAAAACAAAAATTAAAAACATCAACGCCCATTTAGATATTATAAACTGGGTAATTAAAAATGTACTGGAAATAATACGTTTGGCATTTATTCTAAGTCTCGCTACAAAAAAAATCTGGATCGAGTGCAGGATAAAAAAAACATATTATTTGGCACAGTAATTGAGGTTCTTAAATGCTCTAAAGAAAAACTGCTCTCAAGAACGAAACATCTTATCTAAACATCTTATCTAAACTTTCCATTGCTGAAATATCTCAAAATAAAAATAACGAGTCTCAAATTTGTTATGAAGAGAGTTCAACTTTTGAACCAGGGTTTCGAAATGATGAACTTTGCTCTAGAGATATAAAATCCTTAGCAGATTTAATTAATCTGAAAAAAAGGTAAAACACATTTTAACCAAGAACTCCTGATAGAACTTCTTTTATTATTAGCGACAATACCGTCAAATAAAGCGACATCTTATATCTATGTTCTGTTGCCACTAGAAAGTTCAACAAAAAGCAGTTTACAACAAATCTTTACCTTAAAACAAAACTCTCTGAAATAGATAAATGTGCTATTAAACACTTCAATAAAAAAAAATAAAATATAGATGCAAACACTCTATTAACAAACTTGCAATTGCAAAAAGATCTTTGAAAGTTATTCCTCGTAAGCCTAGTTCCACAAATGAAATTTATACATACAAAATGGTAACTATCGTTTTAAAAAGTAATCTTACATTTAATTGAAAAAATTAAATATTTGAAACTACCGTCAGCCGTTGCTAATAATAAAGCAAGATATTTCTCTCCACTTCCGCCACATATATCATACCAATTCCGCACTATATGAAAAACAAGAAATCTAACCAAACAGCATTACACTCGCAAACACTATATTATAAAAACCCGTAAATTGTAGTCTATACCTTAATTTAATAGCAATATTCAAAAATGAAAATGTAAAAATCGTAAAATCTGACTAGAAACAATATTTCAATATTTTAATACGTTAAGATTATCTTCAGACTAAAACTAATTACAAAGATAGGATATAGTGATTAACATTAACTAGTAGTTTACCAAACACATTTTTTTGTTAAGTCGTTATCTGTGATGTTTTTAGTTTGGTTACCTACTGTCATAGTTCTTTGATTTATGTGTTATTTTTTAAATATTTTTTACTAGGTACTTAGTATTATTTGTCTATCTAATCTAAGTTTTGTTTGTATATGTATTTTTAATTTTTTATTTTGCTGCTTTAGTTTTTTTGAAGTAATATTTTTTTGGCAACGTATCTGTTTAAAATTTTTAGTTACAGTTGACTTGAGTAAACAAGAGGCGTGGCTAGTATTACTCTAATTCTAAAGGTACACTAAAATTAAAAAGTATTTTGGTGGGAAATTCATATCATTCATAGGTTTCAGAAAAAACTTTTTATGATTTTAATATTATTAAAATAAATTGTAATTACACATATACTTTTCTAAAAGATTAGGTACGGCATTCTGAAAATTACTTATGTACATCAAAAAACACAATTATAAAAAAATTAATTATTTCAATAACCGTCACTTTTGTTTTTTCGACTACAGCTTTCATTGTCGGATGATCTAGTGTTCACCATAAATGACAGTTTTTCTACAGTTACATCCAGCAATCCGTCACGTCAGATTTCTTGCGTCAAGTAATTCACATGTGATCAATGCTTGTCCCAGTCCGATGCAGTTACCTCAGAAAATTATTTTCTCAGTGAGGTTTCTATCTCGAGACCACTCTGTGTAACATTATTCATATCAATATTATGTTTCACTAAACTCCACAACAACTCAATCGGATTTAACTCGCAGTGGTGAGATGGCAAACCCAACACTGTATGCCCGTATTTTTTAAGAAGTTTGTCTACATAGTATCTCCTCGTATAATTAAATTGTTTCGCTAACATGGTTAGTTCTGTTTTACGCATTTCATTTGTTGTTGTTACTCCATTATTTTTGAGACATGGTCGGATGCTTTCCTTACGCTCGGTTTGCGTTGGAGGTTTACTAATTTGTGCACTGCAAATTTTGAATTAATTATTTTTCCATCCACCGCATAAAGTTGGTATGGTTCATGTAGTCGTGGTAGTCACCGGACTTAGTTTTAGATTTTAAGATTAAAAGGCCATTGTTAACGAATTCGTGTGATCCATCTGCATGCACAATAAGGTACCTCTGACCTGCTCTGTCCGTATGATAAACACTAGCCTCTTCTTCGGATTGCCAGCACTTACTAACACCGTATGACTAATGAATGTATGTTTCATTTAAATATGTTGTTGGCTTTTTGTTTAAGCCTAAACCATCATTTTCTCGTAACTTGCGTACATAACGATAACGCTAAGCAACAATATCATCACGTTCTATCAATAATTTTCTTTCTTATATTTAAAACCAATTTCTAACATATACTTACTTATCTTATCTGATACCTCCATGTAATTAATCATCTGTTTCATTTTTTCAACTAAAATTTTCATGTTTGGAAATTTTTATCAACCGTGTAAACTTAATGAACAGTTCTTTTTAAAATGTCTAAGTCGCAATTATCCAACGTTATTTTAGTTGCACTATCAGTTTTTTTTCTTTGAGGAAGATATTACAAAATCATTACTGCTCGTCATCGTTTCACCCCGGATTATCTTTATAAATGTGGTTGCCTTCTCTAAAGGGAAAGTCCATAAGCTCGCAGCTTTCTGTTTATCGAAAAACTCCACAATATTTTTAATAACGTTTCTGGCTTCGGAATGAATTTTTTTATTTGATTTAGATTACATGTTGGTAAATAGCAGCTGAAATAATAGAGAAAGTAAGTAATGTAGAAATGTTTATCAAAAATTAGTTATTGTTTGTAGAATTAACACTGAAATTAAATAGGTACAGATTCTAAAGTAGTGAATACAAAGTAGTAATTGATGTTGAGGTTATGCTACAAAGGTTATACATAAAAAAATTATAAATACACATACCTGTTGCACAAATAACGGCGTTTAAAAGAAAATTGATAAAGATTAGTTGAATAACGACTAATTTTTCAGTAAAACTACAGTAAGTAAAGAGGTAAACGATGTAAACAAACACGAAACAATCAAGAAAATTTGATTGTAATTTGATTTCTCAAATGGTACTTTCTAATTGTGATTGTTTAAAACGTTTACCGCTTCAAATTTTTAACATATTTTTCGGGGACTTTGTTTACTTCGATGCTCTGTACAAATAAAATGTTACACGTAAAGGAAAATAAGAGACAAAGCTTCAATGCAGAAAAGGAATATGCAACGTGTCGAAATTCGAAGAGCGGAGAGAATAATCCGACTGACCGATACACAAGTGTATGTACATATATCTGATTTTAGTTATCAGAAGCGGCTGATTACACTTGTAAAAACAATTAAAATTGTAGTGAATAAATGAAAGACACAATAATATTAAAAATTTGTACTTTTTAATTAGTGCATTTCATTTCTATTCTAGAAAAAAATATATGGCTAGTTAAGTGTCTAATTGTTTTATAAATCTAAAATTTGACATTATAAAAAAACTTAACTATACAAATAACATCAACGAATAAACCAGTTTTACTTCCCCTACGCGTTTATCTGAACAAAGATCACGACTTTTTAAATTATTTTTTGTTTTCTTTGTAAAATGTCCTTAGAATTTTTTTTTTGTTGTGTAACTAATTGTATACTTTATTTTATCCAGATGGCTTTAAACTTAACTAAATAACTATTTATTTCTTCATTTCTTTCTGTATCAGTATCAGTAAAATATTCAGTTTTGATTGCAAACCAACGTTTTTTATAATGTTTACATTTTATATATCACTATAATGAATATACTTTCAAAAAACGAATTTTTTGCTGACTCTATATTTATATATATATCAAAACGTCTTATATATTACAAAAATTTAATACTTTAGTTTGTTATAGTTACAGTTTATGTTTCTTATATCGTTTTAGACTAAAATTGTATTAATATTAGTTACACGTCTTTATTATTTTAAATACAGATTTTATAAATCAATATTAATTTTTTCACGTACAGAATCTATCTATATACCTATAACAATTTCTAGTAATAGATTTACTCAATTTTTTTTATAAAATTGTGTTTAACATCGTTTTGTTCAACAGATTAAATTTTTTTTTTTTTAATTTTTAGTGTCGTTTATTCGTTAACAACTACTAATTACCAGGGCAACATTCTATTATAACTAATCCTAATCAATATTTTTACACTAAAACTTGTCTATAACTCTGCTATAACTTGATTGCAAAGAGTGCCTGTAATAAAAAAAAATACTGATAACTTAGTGCAATGTGGATGAATGCTGCTATTATAAAACTAACAAAAGAAGTCCCTTTTCAATTTGAAATCTCAGAATATCTATGTAAACCGTCTTTCATTCAAAATCGTTTTTATATATTCTTTAACTTTAATACAACTGAGAATTTTTGTTAAAAAATAATAAACAGCTATAATTTGAGAATTTATCGGTTAACTTTTTATTGAAATTATTATATTAATCACATACTTATTTAAAATTTTCATTTAGTTTATAAAGATAACTAATTGCTTTATCAATGTACAATGTTTTTTAATTAGTTTATGCTACGAAAAGTTTCTAACACTGATTTTTCAAAAAGCGTTAATTTTTAAAAAACAATTTTTTATTACACTTTGTATTGTTATTTATAAATTAAAAAATAAATTCATCAAAAGGTACCGTAGCATTTTTTAATAATAATATATTACAAATTATATGCGGTATTAGGGAAAGTCGAGGAAAGTATATCTTTTAGATATTGATTTTGTATATTTTGTTTTCATAATCTAATTAGTCTAATAATGGTATAAAATTACACAAGTAGTAATAAGTAATATATTTCAATAAACATTTATTTTTTTTGTTATACATAGTGCTTAAATGCTGCACTATTTTACTATAAAGCTAGACAGCATTATGTTGATATCATAAAGACCAAAAACAACTAAGAAATTGAGGTTGTAATTCTATACTTATAACAAATTTTGTAAGTATAAAATTATTTATATGATAAAATATTTGCAACTAAAATTTATGCAGTTTTTCGTCACTGTACTATATAACCTTTTTAAACAAGCCATAAAATTTTTAATTTATCTAATTGTACACTTCAAAATTTAAGAACAAAACGCATTTGAAATAAGAAAAACATGTATGCAAATACTTACTAAGATAATGCATTGTTAGAATATTTTATTTAAAAATTGCCACTATTGTATCGTGTAATCAAATTATATTTGCCAAAAAATAAAAAAAAATAATTATTTAATAAACTTAAACTTAAACTTCAAACAAATAATAAGACATGGTAATTAATAAAGTAATTGGTAGTATAATAAGTTTTCTTTCTACAAAAGAAAATTTTTTTGATCAAAAATATTTTGATTTGTTTTTGCAAATATAGAGGGTGTGATAAATTGACGAAAAAGCTACACGCTGCTATATTTTTTTGTTCAATTCTGAATCAAAAATGTTAATGGTAAAATGTATCGTGCTTCATACGTCTTCACGAGGTTCGGACTATTGGTCTATAAATAAGTGTTAGTTTCGATATCTGTTGTTAGAGGTAGTTGCGATTAAGAATAATAAAGGAATTTTGATATATATGTTTTTTTTACTTCAAAGTTTGTTTTTAACATTTCTTTATTCACGTATTTTTACAAAAAACATAATTAGCAATGTTTTAAAACAAACTTTATATTCTAATACGATTTCAACAGATTTCAATTATCAGCATCATCTGTCAAATTTTGATTTGAAATGTATCCAATTCGGCTTTCTTGTTTGGTTTTTGTATAACCTTTGGTTTTTTCGTGCTTTTTTGTGTACTTTTGATTAGTTCTTGTGGTTTTGTATTTTTTGCATTTTTTGCTATTATTTTGTTCAATGATAATAGC
This sequence comes from Aquatica leii, assembly GCA_035610365.1. Lineage (NCBI taxonomy): Eukaryota > Metazoa > Arthropoda > Insecta > Coleoptera > Lampyridae > Aquatica > Aquatica leii. The sequence goes on from CM069433.1 coordinate 74,204,314, forward strand.
TTTTGCATTCAATGAATATGGCGAACTGTATCTGCTGTGTTTCTGTAATGGAAATGCTAACTCGGTTGCAAACGAGTATAGGATACGTTTTCGAGAAGGTGGTCCGTATATAACAAGAAACGCTATTGGTGATCGACTAAGACAAAAGCGTGCAATACAAATAAAATAACAAACTTACCGTAAAAGAACAAATTCTAGACGCAGTACACAAAGATCTTTTGTTTAGTACCCGACAGTAAGCTTCAGTATTATATACCCCCAGTAACAAGATCGTTCACTTGGTTATACAAAAAACCTGCTTCATCCATATCACGTTTCTAAAGTTTAGCATCTCTCTGATAACGACAACATATTACGATTCAATATTTGTAGCACAATCTTAAATTCGATTTAAGAAGATAGCGACTTTCTCCGGCGTATTCTTTGAAGTGACAAATGTTTACCAGAGATGAAGTATTTAATACCGTCAATTCGGAGTGATTTGAGACAATTTTCACATTCAGTCAAGAATATCTATGAAAAAAATTGTCAAGCCTTTAAAGCATTGCTATCAGGTTTTGAGTCTTGGCGTGTAAAGTAGATTTATGACTTTAAATTTGATTCTTGATCTCGATAATTAATTTGTATTTTTTTAATTTTGACTGTCTCAAGTAACTCTCTATTCCGAGTGAATTGAGACAACGGTTTTCTAAGGCTCTCCACTCAAGTATGAAATATGGTAATTCGTTGAAATGCGTTGTTTAACTATCAAGACGTAGAACTGCAAAACGTAAATCTCAATTTAATAAACAAAAAAATTAAATTTTGACTGAAAATGTATGCTTGCCTTGTTTGATTGCGAGTGGCTTTAGTCGTGTTATTATTCTGGCTTAACATAAATATTTTTATCTTAAAAATACAAATAACGAACACATCATCTTTTTTGATTTTCAGGATTTGACCCATCAATTTTTTTTCACGGTTTTATTTGCTTGAGCGCTGTAAGAAAATTTCACGAAGATAAATTCTCATATTTGAAGATCATTTAAATCGACGGATTCTTTTTGGGCATGGTTCTCGCTGATGTCTTCTGGTGTACCTGAGCTGTCTTGAGCAGAGTAAATATCGGAGTCTGAGTCGGAGTCTGAAAGACTAATATTTCGTTGCTTTTTTGATTGTAGTCTCTTGATTTTCTTGACTTTGAACTTTCTTTGTTTTTTCTGTTTGTTACGCTGAAATTCAGCTTTTGTTTTAGGACTTTTCGAAATTTTGACTCAGTTTCTTTGCTGTGAACATTATTCAAACATATTTAAAAGCATTATCGATTATAGCATTTTCTGGTTGAACAAGTGCAACTTTCCCATCGGATGGAATTTTTTTCAAGACCATAGTTTGGTCAATCATCCGATTCTAATTCCCCTAAAACCAGCCTAAAGATTCTTGCGGATTTTACTACATTCATCAAGTTTTTTAAGACACTGCTTTATCAACCGCGGAAAAACATTCTGTGGGACAGTCATCCTGTTCTTAAGCTTTCATTTTAAAAGACAGTTGCGCCAAGTCGATTTAAGTGGTTTGAAATAAGCGACATCTAATGGTGACAAACATAAGTCGCATTCGGGAGAAGCTAAACGAATTTTATCATGTATTGTAGATCTGAATAAAAGGTTTGGTGGCCAGCAAGATTATCTTTAATGAGGGCCTTTTGTCGATCCTCCGGAAAGTTTTTCAAATACTTTAATGCAACTTTTAAGAACCAATCTTCAAACAATGTTTCATTAAACTAACCGGACTCATGTTGTATCGTGCTCCGGGTGGCCCTCTTCTTGTCCAAGTGGAATGTAGATACTCTGTTTTATATACTATATAAACAAGCAATAAATCTCCTGCGGCCCTGTCAGCAAACATTACTGAGTGACTAGTTTTCGACCAGTCTGTGATTCTATGGACATGTTTTAACACTCTTTGTGCAATTACTTACCAGGGTCATCTGTAATATTAGTTTTGTCATAGTTCACTATCAGATGGGGTTTGATCCCCTCAAGACCTTGTTCGAGTTTGTCAAAATATGAGTTTACTGTAGTGGAGTTCATTCCGGTTCTTGGTCTTCTGATGTTCTTACGCCAATGATTGCTTAAAATCTGCTTATGTTTATTTAAAAAGCATATAACCAGTCTTTACCTAGCTAATTTTCTTGGAAAATTTTAGCACACTCTGACTATTTAGATATGACTTTACTAAGGTTTTTAAGTCATTCTCTGCAATAGGGAATCCCCAGCGACAAGCAATTACAATATTCTTAACAATCATTTCTTTTTCCTGCGACAAAAATATGGTTTGACCGCCAGGGTTTTCCATATGGAAATCGTTTATTTTGCTCTGAATAGTTGATGCAAATATTCCATATTTTTTAAAAAGATTTTGATAGGGTGTTCCATTCCTTTTCCTTTCCTCAATGGCTAATCGCAGATTTTCTGGATCAAAGTCTACATAACTTCTGCTGCCAACCGTCGTTTTGTATTTTTCCGTGGTTATTCTAAAATTAAATAAAAACGTAATAGATAATGTTTAAGAATTGTTTTTATAATAACTGCAGGCGACTTGAGACACGGTCTTAATTCACCACGTTGTAAGGTATCATTTATTTCTATTGCAAAAATTGAAATGTTTATCTCAATACCAATGGGTATAATGTATTGGAACAAGCTATTGACAAAATGTTGTTGAACATACGCCATAACATGATTTACATACACGATGGAGCTCTTGCTTACTTTGTTCGTAATGTAAGAGTGTAGTTGGATGAACACTTCCCCAATGTATTTTTCAACAGGATTTTTTAAAATTTTTACTAATACCCACAAAACCAAATAGGTTCCATAATAATGCTTTTAGAAGCATAGAGGCAGTATTGATATTACTGAAAGCCTTCCTGTAGCAGTAGAATGGTTTATGTTTAGAGATAGGTTTTGACACTCCAGTAGAATGCTGTACAGTTAGTGCTTATAGAGTCCTATTAGACGTTGTACAAAAGCACGTCAAAGGTAGAAGTTTTCACGTTCCATTAGAATGCTTTAAAATAGTGCCAATGTAGTACTTTCCTATGTTGTAGAATAGCATGACAAAGTTAACGACTAAAAGGTAATTGATTTGCATGCTTTTACAGGGTTTCAATAGCATATCATAAGAAACACAAAAAGCATGAAATGATTAGTTTTAAGTCATTTTTTATTAAGAAATTTGTACAGTATCTTTGTCTAAACTATAATAATTTTTAATCAACGGTTTGCGAATTTGTAGTTTGCTGCATCATCCTAATTATTTCATTTTTTAATCTCGCTTTGCCATGACGTAGCCATTGGAACACCTTCTCTAATAACATCTATAGGAACTCCTTTGAATCAACTTTGGGTTAACTCTATAACAAAATTATGCGATTAATTATTTTTTATTAACTATTATCAGTCGCATGCATTTTCACTAGATTCATATCAAAAATATGTTTCTTTTTATGAATAAAATAAATTTTTTATTACAATGCTTTTTAAGTTTAAGTCCGCAGGTTGGCCACCCCTGTTCTAAAAAAATAACTGGATGCCAAGTAAAAAATAAACAATAACAATAAAGCGCTAAAACGTGGATAAGCTGATCGTACAAAAATAGATATGTCAATTGTTTCTTTTTGTACTTACTTTTACTTAAATCAGCAGAACTTCTAATAGCTTTTTCTTCTTTAATTCAGCACAAAAAAGAACACATTTACAAATATAGACTAAGCCCGAAGTCGTCTTCCTTTCGTAAACGTAAAGCTGCATATACCCGTAATCGTATAAGTACTTACTTAGAAGCGTTTCTGGTGAATCAAACTCGGTAGTCGGAACATATCTCGTCACAATTCTCAGAAATCAAAGCATCTTATTTACATTTCCAGTATCAAACGCGAATGCATAGGTTTTTTATTGCATACATATCTTTATCAACAAAATTTAGATGTGGGCGTTTAATCTCTACAGGAAGTTATTTTTGTTTAGGTATTACAATTTAGCAACTTGTACAAACGGTTTTTTCTGATATTAAAAATTATATTTCTTTATCTCAACTAAAGAACGATTAAGCCGATTTTAGAGGTACTAAAACACTAAAAGAATGTTATCATGTTAGTCGTAATACTTGAATTTCAATACATTGTCAAGGCTGCTATAAACACTTTATTTTTTATATCAATATAGAAGGCCTATATAGGAGTGATTTTAAAGGAATCTTTTAGGGTACTTTATTCTCCTTCTATATGCATTATTATAGAATCAATATGGGAACGCCATTAGGATGCTACATTTCTAATACTTTAGTGATTCCAATCAACTGCCAATTCTAAGGCTGCTATAAGCACTTCTTTTTTAAATTAAATATAGTATTCCTATAGAAGTGTTTTTAAAAGAATCTTTTAGAGTACTTTATTCTTCTTATATAGACATTCTTATAGAATACGTTTTAAATTAAGTGTGTTATTAGAAGTCTATACACAAACTACTATTGGAATGCTTTAGAAATGAATATTTGGGAATGCTTATCGAACCTACATGGAACTTGTGGTTTTGTGGGTAGTAATCTGTTTCTTCGCATAGTTGCAACCTTCGAGCTATCGTCTGAATTACTCGTTCGAGTCTTTCTGGTGTAGTTTCTAATACCGCTGCGTTCATTCTTTCTGTAACTTGAACAACGTCTTAAGGAAGCGTTGCATACACTTTCTTTTTAATAAAACCCTAAACAAAAAAATCTAGAGGATTGATATCGGGAGAGTCATAAGATGAACCACCGCGACCAATCCATTTAATCAAATTAACATGATTAATTGTGTGTACCTAAGTATTATTCTTAAAATAAATCAATTAAAAAACAAATAATATCTTGCGTAATGTGTAGAATTTAAAACGTGTTACCAATAACGAATAAAATGTTTTTGGAGATTGCAATAAAGAAAATAGCAACGGCAGGTATTACACTCGTATGCTACTTTACAGTGTTGTCAAATGCATGTTTTTATTAAGTGGTTCTTGAAGGCATACGAAGCATAATACAACAATTTAGCATTAGGATTTTTGATTCAGAATTGAACAAAGTATGCCGCAGCGTGTAGCTTTTTTATCAATTTAGTGGTATATCTTTTTTATATATTTTTAAATTTTAATAAAAAGATTTTTTAAACAATTTTTTATGTAAGATTGATAAATTATGTTTGTACTTAATTTATTAGCAAAAATTGTAAAAATTTAACAGTAATTGGTAAAATTCTGTATCGTCATTTCTTAGAACTACGGTAACTAATTTAAAATTGTTGACTTACAAGGAGCATACAAAACCACCTTACAATATTTTTGTGGTAACTTTAAGACAACGGGCACATTGACTTTACTACGTATAAAAGACTTATAACTCATAAAAACACACCATCTATGTTAAGTCTCACGGTTTCATCAAACCTCATAAAAATAAACATCCTCTAATTGTCTCGTTTAGAAGCTCATACCTATCAATTATCTAAATATATTTAAAATTAATACAGAATATTTCATACATATGTTTATACACAATATCAATAACTCGTATGAATTAATGAATAATGAACTAGGGATACAAGTTAACCACAAAGGAGTACAAATTTCACATAAACAAACTTAGTTTTTAGTGATGGGTGTCTCGGTCAGAATAAGAACAATATCATGATGCACTTTATGTACATACTTGTTCACTGTTTAAAGTTGTTTGATAACATTACTTACATTTTTTATACGGGGACATTCGAAACGATCAAGACTACTATATAATTTCTAAAAGAAAATTGGTAGAAACTGCAGAAATACCAGAACATTGGGATAACATCATTACTACGTGTAGAAAGCATTCGTTACCATGTGACTTAGTCGAAGTGCAACAGAAAGACATTTTCAATTTTAAACTGTCAACTGATCGGTTTTTTTGTAAAAAGTCTTTGTCGACTTTTGGACTGAAGAGTTTAAGGATGTATCCCATACGGTCATGTAATAAATGTTTAGAAGTTAGAAAGAAGTACCTTATAAATTACTTAAATGGTGAAGAAAATAACAGAAGTACATACGGAGATTAAGTGCATATGAACAACTCAGCAAAAATATAAATAATTTACTTTCATACTTTACATTTTCAAATTTGATTAATAAAAGCTGTTTAAAACATAGAGACTTTTCATGAAGAACAGTTTTACATAATTTTTATAATTTAGTAAAACAAATTTGATGAACTGGACATAAGCATTATAAACGCACATCTAAGTTTCTTACCAGCACCACAATTAGATTTTACAAATACTATTGCATGTAAAAAAATGTTTTCCTTTTTTTCATTCTACTACAAGTTTTGTTTTGTTGGTAAATATTGTTTTTGAAAAAAACTTTTTAGTTACAACCGACATCGAAAATTTACATTTGAAATAGAAAAGATGTTAGACTAATCAGAGATGTTAGTACTAGCAAAGACTAGTGTGATAGTTACGGAATGGTATAATAAGTATAAAGCCTCGAATAGAACGATTAATTACTTATCTAAACATACACACCCCCAAAAAATCAATATAATTAAGGCTACAAAAAATAAAATTATAGTTTTAAGCAGTCAGCGATTCCATAAAAAAATCTTTCATTCTAAAAATACTAAAAAATAACAACTATCCTAATAGTATAATAAATAAAATACTGCTACATACTAACACAATTAATGCTATCCTACCACCAGTTAACCCGTCTATTACTAACCTTAATACTTACATCACTTTCACCGAAATCATAAACGTCCCAAATCTAACTAAATGAATCAGATTTTAAAAAGAAGACTAAAACTAACACAGTATAAAAACACGACGTAGTTTAAAAGCTAGACTGTACTGGATGCAATGTGTGTTGTATTAGGCAGACCAAACAGAAAGTTAAAAATCGGATTAATAATCATAAATATGACAGCAACGCAAAAAGCCTTTAGCAATACATCACATATACAACTTTACTTTTAATAATCCCACGATTTTAAATGTGAAAAATAATTTGAGAAAACGTTTAGTTTTAGAAATAATAAACGCATTAATATGTATAAAGATAATATCAATTGATACTAATAATTTAAGTAATATTTATAACAATTTAATTTTAAAAATTGCGATAACTAACTACATAAGTTGCAATAATTCGCGGTTAAACTTTTCTGTTTTTTATCTCTTATTTCATATATTTTCTTTGACATTCAATAATTTTTGCTTATACGTTACTTGGCAAGTGTTTGTTGAATATTTATGTCTTGTGTTATATTTAAGCATTTTAATTGTTGACAATTTCATATAATTATGTTTTATCAAGAAACGCCAGTCACGTAAAGTTGCTCATGTTCTTGATCCGGTAAATGGTTATCTGTAATTAATTTTGTTGTGATTACTAATGTTGTTCGCTTTCACAATTTCAACGGTTTTGTATGTACTTCCTAAGTGAAAAATTTATATTAGTTGCCGTTTAACAGTAATGTTTTTGCGTAAATTGTTTAGCATGTTATAAAACTTAGTACAAACAAGCTTTATGCATATTGGAATACAAAATTTGGTCTAATACAATTTCAGAAACTTTATTTAATTTTTGCACGTCTACAGTACAAAAAAAACATTAAGTTGTTTTTATTTTTAATTTAACATATAGGTAACCTCATAACACTACAACATTTTTTACGTCAAGATTTAGTCGATGATTACAATTTACCTTCATCTCTATTTTAAGACAAACATTAACCAAATCGGAAAGGTGTACGTATATAAAAGCGTTTGAAACAAACAGTAACAGCGTGATTTAATTTTTTGCCTACCGAACTAAACATAAACTTTAAAAGCTGATCGACTAAATTGAGAGCCTTTGTTTTTGTATTTTCTTCTATGTTGTATAAAAATCTGTTTACCTACTTACAAAAAAAAACTGTTAAATTTTACATGTTTACATTTTAAATTGTAATTGTAAATATTTAAAATTGTTTTAAAAGGGTGCATCGAACTAAAACACTCAACAGTAATTATGTATCTTTGAAGAATCTGTATTCTAAATTAAAACTGTTTTAATCCAAAAAAAAAATTTATTTAAACTCGTCAATTATACATTTTTTGCTTTAGTTAAGATTCTATAATTTTTATTTTAAGTTATAAATTATAATTTAAAAAATTACTTCGGCATTAATTTTTTTTTGGTACTCTGAAATCGGATTTATCAAATACTTTATTTAACACGACAAAAAAACCTTTTGATAAATCTTACTTTCAATTCTACAGAGATTCTCAGCTTTTATCTATATTTTCTTGATTAAAATAATACAGTTAATAAATATTTTAGACTAAACTAAGATGCGACTTTAATAAGATTCTATACAAGCATCAGTTTTTGTGAGAAAGTTATTAACCTATACTTCATGTCATATTCTTTTACATATTACACTGATTTTTACTTATTATTCACAATTAAAACAAAAAAATACTCTTACATAAACTTTTTTAGTTTAACAAATAAAATAAATAATCTTCATAATACAGTATCAGCATATGTTAACACAGTTGTGCAGGTTTTATTTCAATATTATCATTATATTTACTATCAAAAATACTTTATGCAATGAATAATGTTTTAACTGTCAAGCTTATAAAAAGTTTGCACTTTTAATTTCAATCTTATAATATTGTTATTGCGGTTTTGTCTGTTTTGATGTATTTTACAGGCATCATAAAATAGGCCAAAAATTTTACTTTTCCGGTCTAGGCCGGTAAAGTGTAGTAGAATTTTATAACTAGAAGTTAGCACTAATTGTTTTTACGCAAAATAAAAACGCTTAAGTTGTGTAGATGCGCCTTATCTTTATTTTAAAGACCGACGTGGACCTTACATAATATTTATGGTAACTAGTTAAAAAATTACATGCAATTCACATAATGGTATGAAATCCCAAATATGAATCACCTGTTTAGTTCTAATCCTGCATGACGTCCAAGGGTAACAACAATTCGAAATTTTTAAGAATACGTTTAAATACGGAAAATAATACTATTGCTGAAAGCGGTAATATAAACAAAGTAGGTTTAAACCGAAGGAACAAAAAACGTTCTTAACACTAATAATCATTAATTATTTAAACAATATTTGTCATTCTGTTTATTAACATACACCATTATCTGTGCCATTGTAACACTAACAAATTTTTTAAACAAATATAATACATTTGCTTATATCTAACAAGTAATAAAAACAATAATTGTCATATTTTCATATAAGTGAAATTGTAATAAAATTATGTAACTGTCAAATTAACTTAAACAATTGAATTTCATCATTGAAGGTCTCAGTTTTATCAACATATGCTATTAAATTTTATTAAAAATCAATACTTAAATAACTGTTTTTAACAAATGTGTACTATTAAGGTTAGTACAAAGATTTTATGTATCACACGTCCTAAAAGTATTTTGCAAGTAGTCGCATTTTGTAGACCTCGACTTCGCCTCGGCCTACAAATGTGTTCATACTCGCAAAATAACACTTTCTATAATAGTAATACAAATTCCTATTCTTTAATTGTGTCGTTTGTTATAGTTCATTTAACGACTAAAGAACCGCTGCGCAGAAACCAATTTTGTTTCGAATGTCAATACATTATCCAACTTGAAAAAGTTTGCGGTGTGCACATTATTAAATTAAAGATTAAACATTACATTAAGTTGACACATTGTTTACAGCAGATATTTTTTGTTAGAATTTAGTTTGCATGATCGTCAAATTCCGAATTTATCCGACGCGCACCTCACGGTTCTTTAGTCGTGAAATGATCTCTAGCAATACTTTATCTGACGTTAAAAAGTTGCTATTTAGATTTTACCACAAAGATTTTACGTTGCTTGGGTTGTTGATGTAGTAACTTTAAAACACGCGCGTTTTTAAAAGTTGGATATAAAAACACTGAGGCGAACAAGTAAAACAGGGTACCAATAAAAAAAATATTTTTGCTGTTTGGTATGTTTAGTTAAGTAAAAACATGATATACAGCAATATATGAGCGTTACAAAAGGAGTTGTATCACGTTTTTCATATTACTTCTTCTATTTCGGTTTAATTTACATGACGCTGACATAATTTTCGGTTTGTTTTTAAAAAATTATGCTGACGTTTTGTATACATCGGGTGACACATATTTTTTGACGTTTTTATTACTCTCTATTAATATATTTTAGAACAGTTATTATTGTAACTATTTGGCAATATTTGTGTTTTATGTAGGTAAATACTAACAGATGTAACTTTAAGGTGATCTATTTTTTGTAATATTATATTAACAACATTTCGCAACGTTTACTTCTGGACAAGACCCCGTTATTGTAATGAGGCATTTTTAAAATGGTACCTACAATCCCAAAAAAACTTGATAGAAGAACATAAACAAGTTCTAATTAATTGATTTTTAAATAACAATTTAATTTTCAAAATACACAGGAACGCTTACCATAACCACTGCATCTGTTTTTAAGAATGTCATTAAGAACGTGCCACAAAGCAATAGAAAAAAAATAAGGTTACGGTTTATTAAAAACTACATGCTGTTAACTTCTTCAACCTGTACAATTTTGTGAATGGTTTAATGAACATTTAGATACGATTGTTTTTGACTTTTTTTATGAATGAAAATCTACATACTTTTGTTGAAACTGCTACTACAACCTTTAAAAGTTGGTGTATGTACTGCAAATCAAAGAGGACGGATAATCGGTTTATTATTTTATCACAATACTGTAAACGCAAAACGTTATCTTACTATTTTGAGTTAATTTTTTAAGCAGTTAAATGAAAAACGAATTTTAATTTAAGGTACTTTTAACCATTACTACTTAAAGAAAGTTTGACTTTCAAGTTAGAAATTAAGCCCAGTTTGAAGTTTTTGGTGTAGTGGATGTTTTTTTCCCTGTAAATAAAAATTTCCTTATTCAAAAAATGTTTAATTTTTTCTTATACGACAAATACGTTAATGAAATGAAATTTTATTTTTTAAAGATTACGTTTATTCCTATTACCGCACAAAAGGACCAAGAAGACCGCAGTGCAGGGGCGCTAGACGAACCACCTCGTAAAATAAATAAATTACCGCTCTACCTTAAGAACCGCTTTCCTGTTTTTGCCTTAGAGATACCCTATTACCGCCATATATTTATAAATTAAATGAACAAAGTGTGTTAATATTTTGACCTTTTTTTTAGTAATAATTAAAACTACAAAAATATATAGTTGTATTTAAGTTGGACACCAATCAAATTACTATTATAGTCCTCGCAATTTTACTTTCGATGCACGTCATTAACGTCAGTGACGTAGTTATTCAACCATGTTGTCGGTATTATCATGTAAACTTACTCTTTTCGTACATTCTTAATATTACATTGCGAATTACGTTTTCATTAAATGTTTCTACATTCGTAACAGGTCTATTACGCTTACGTTTTGAAGAGATCTAAGAACCTCGTTGTTAGCAACCGTTGTACATACAGAAATAACTATAGAATATATGTATGTATTACCACAGTTTAAATATTAAGTAAAAGGGTACTTCTCGCACAGCATTTACTGATATCAATGGACCACCATTATCTCGTTCAAGCTCAAAATAGTACAGTTTTGTATCAAAAATAATTATAAAAAACAATGAGCACTTTAACATAAAAAACACAAATTTAATTTGACAGATGTCAACAACGCTGCAACTGTAGTAAGCACACCAACAACGTGATAAAAAAAATTCCATAAGACAATTCGGTATTTATTTAATTTTTGCTATAAATATGGTGGTATGAATTTTACGTCATTAATGACGTGCATCGAAAGTTAAATTGCGAGGACTTTATGATTTTTTATCAAAATTGTGGACTACTTTTCTCCAGGTTGCTTTTACAGGACGATAGACAGCAAGATCCACAGGGTTGCAAAATATGAGTGGAATTTGGTACCAAGACAATAAGTATTACGCTATGCTCTTGACAAAATTTACTTAAAGTCTGTGAAATATGGCTAGTCTGGCCATCTAAAAATAAAACAATAAGTTCTTTAATGTTATTTTTGACCAGCCAAGGATCTGATGGCATGGTTGGCGGAATATTTTTTGGCATACGTATTACTATTTGCTGCTACAGTAGCTAAAACAGTTAAAAATTCCTTTTCGTTATGCGCAATACGGTTATAAACAAAGAAGAAAAGCTGTTTTGTCGTAGTTAAAAATTCTACTGTTTTCTTCCAGAATCTCCGTAATATATTTTTTTTAACAATCAAACGCTCGCTTAAACCAACTTTTAATTTGATCTTTAGTAACTGCCGTGCAACTAGACGTTAAATTTTGAAAAACACGGAGCGATATATTTTTGTCTTTCCATAAAGTTCCTGTACTAATGATAACCTGGAATGCCATTTTTGAAAAGATTGAGTCTATTTAAATTTTTGATTGATGTTACAACCGTGTCTGATAACTGCTCTCGAGTTATGGGAAAGTCTGCATCCCCAAGATAATGTATCCATTTTACCAGTAGTTGTTCTTCCTTCTGGGTCAAAACTGTTTGAATTCCACAGATGTCACGTACATATTTTTTCTTAATTTTATCTTATATTGCAGTTCTTGAAATGCCATCGATCTGAGATAAAAAAGAAATTCCGTTTTTCTCAACATCCTCTAGGGCATTTTGAAGAACTTCAGAAGTTTACTTTCTTTTGCTACATACATACATTTTTCCTCTATTACCGCCTACATTAGAAATAAATATATATTAGAATTTTTTGCCCAAAATAAAAGGAACGACGTAAAAAAGTGTTCTAAATATAAATTTTTCATGTATATTGCGTATGAATATTAAAAATTAATTTTTTGAAATATTCCTTATTTTAACAATATATTGAGTATTGGGTCCTAATTTAATCCGTAAAATAAGGTATTTATGAAAAAAAAATCATAGAGCGGAAACTGATTCTAGTCTATATCATGGATTATTTCAAAACCGTACTATAAAAAAGATGTATTTCTTTAATTAAATTAAAAAACTGGGATTTAAAAATCATTAGATTTTCCTTATTCCGCCCTAAAAGTGTGACAATAGAAAAATAACTAAAATATTTTCCTATTACCGCTCTATTTTGAATTATTATTTTTCTACTTTATTTATTTCAAAGAGAACTTAAATACCTATTGCTGAATATCTACTCTACTTACTTCTATATAAGAATAATAAATATTATGATAGTTTAAAGCTTTTTTTGTGAAAATACCTTAACAAAGCACAAATGATTGTTTACCAAAATAGTTACATTATTCAGTTACTTCAGCACGCGCACCGACGTTTGATTAAATTTTTAAACCTGCTTTTAAGACGCTAATATATTCCTCCTGCCATAATGTTTTTTGGGTCGCCTAATAACTTTTGCCTCACACAAAAAAATACGAGATACAATGTTGCAAAGAATTTTAAGAAAATACTCTACTAGAAAAGTAATGGGTACATTTACCTTAATTGCTTTCAGCAAAACAATACAAGTGCTCATATCATTCTAACTACAATTTAATTTATTTCACAATTTTATAATGAAAGTGTTTCAAATATTGAAGTTGAGATTTGTAATAATTGTAATATTTTTTAAAGTTTAAAAAGAAAAGTTAACACATTTATCAAAGCTAAAAAACAACATATATGTTAAAACATTACTTATTTTAAGTAATTGTTATTATCTATTTTTATTCTAAATATACAGGTATTGTTAATCTGTTACCGTCTTCAAATAATTACTTAACCTTAATTTAAAGAATACAAATAAAATTTTTTGTTCAGAAATTTTTGTTTTACTTTATACCAATCCAAGCAATTAATTAACACATATTAACAATTATTTATAAATGCCTTGTAATTAATAACAGTAACAGCATCTGCCAACTTTTTGACTTGAAAGTTTAAAAACGCTTGCCATTTGTATTATATTATTATTTTAATTTTTTAACATTAACTAAAATCAATACGTTGATCTGACAGCTGGTACTTACAACCAACCTTAATAGTACACACACACAAATCACGGCTTTAGATTGCACAAGTTGCACTTTGTAACATTGCTTAAAAAACAGTTGCACATTTTACCTTTTTTTGTGTACTTTTAACATTTTGTTTATACCGGTTTGACGTTAGACTTTATGAATAATATTTTTTCCTGTAAAGCGAGACACTACTGTGTTTTTAAATTTAGACTATTCAATTGTTAATAAGATTTTTTATAGCTGATTCAGTAAAATTTTTAAATAATACTTAAGTCAATAAGTAACTAATAACAGAACTAATACAAAGTTTGTATTACTGTCGTAAATACGATTTTAAATTAGCTTGCTAACAAACATTTTATACAATAATTACATAATAAAGAATTAATAAAATTTTGAATACTTAAATATGTTTTAATACAGAAAAGCAAATACAGTTTAAAAGTGTCTATAATTTAATTATTAATATTCAACAAATAATTTTCAACAAAACTGTAAAATTGTATTTTAAAGTTTTGAATATAATCACCTTCCGTTTCGTAACTAAGATGTTTCGTAACATTATACCAACACTAAACTTTTTAATAGAATATATCGAAGACGTGGGTTTACCAAAACTTTTAATTAAGTAGTACGTATTTTATTTTAATTAATAATTGGTAAACGCATTTTAAATAATATTTTGTTATTGATAAATTTGAGATTATACTAGTAATTTGTGACAATTAAAAATTACACTGCATTCTTATATAATATTTTATGCGATCATTCAAAACTTGAAAAATGTGTTTCTAATTTGATTATAAAAAATAGATTTTAAAATAAACAATAGTAAATGTTGAAACGAGATGTGTTGAAAAACTATAATTTTTCCAAATTCAGGTACATATTTAAGTAGAAATTTTGCTTTGAATAAAAGTTTGTTGTCTAAATGTTGTATTTGATAGTTTTGTAATTACATACTCCGGTATGAAAATTACATAGCGACGTCTAATTTGCT
The DNA here is from genome assembly GCA_035610365.1 of Aquatica leii. NCBI lineage: Eukaryota > Metazoa > Arthropoda > Insecta > Coleoptera > Lampyridae > Aquatica > Aquatica leii. The sequence continues at coordinate 74,219,387 of CM069433.1, forward strand.
ATTTCCTATAATAGATATGTTTTTTTTTCTTAGATGGTTTTATTATTTATGATAAATAGTTGTATATGGCATAGAATAAAATTGAGAGTCAGAATCAAAAAACCAGAACTCTTAAGTTTTCTCTCAGTTAGATCGAACTTAAAAATATATAAATTAATAAGAGTTTTTTAAAATACCATTTATAATACTGAGCCCTATTTTGAGAATATTTATTAAAAAAGTAATTGATTTAATCAAATACGTTATTGTATAACAGATGTGACACAGTGTGTTTTTAAATTTATCAGACAAGCACTTTTCCAGTAGGTTCAAAGCTAGAAAAGTACCATGTTTTTTTAAATTATTGATACCTTAGCGCTTATTTTACTTGTGATCACTTTTGCTGTATCCACCTTCAAACCAGTTACAATTCCGCCATTCCTTACCAAACAAGAAGCGTAGTTATTTTAGTTTGAATCTTTTCTATAACTTGCACGTAACAATTTCTATAAAGGTCGAAGCTGTCTAAAAGATTAAAACATTAGAAATAACAGAAGAAAATTATACAATTGTGTGGGAAACTTTATCTAGAAAACAACAATCTCAAGGTCTTATTCAATTTAGAACCCTTCAACCGCGATAATTATTTTTAATTGCAAAATTTATTAGATGATCTCACAAAAATTATGCATTTACTAAAACAATATGAACAACCTACAATAGATATATTATTGATTCACATAATCTGTGCTAAATTAACATTTACCACTGGTCAGGAATGGGAGTCGTAGATAAAAAGAGATTATTACCTTTCAAGAATTTGTAGAGTTTATAGACAAATGATGGGACCTGTTAGGTTCTTTTGAAGTTCGTTTTCGTTTTTCGTTTTCTACAAGCAAAGACATTCCTTTTTCAATCGTACTACATTCTTCAAATTAGACGTCAATAAATGTATTTCAAAAATTCGCCTTTCAACTGTTTTAAAAGAATTCATCTAACAAAATATTGTCCATTTGGTTCTTGTAGAAAATGTAACAAAAACCACAACATTTTACTACATATAGGTGCGCAGAGGTCAATCCTTTAACGTATACTCACATAACGATAGTAATTTTAAGAGAGCTAAAGCAGAGCTAACTGTTACGCACCTCACAAACACGTAACTAGGTTCAAATAAATATAATTTGTATACTGTAAATAATAACACTTGAAGAAGTATGATGAATTTATTTTACAATATTTACATGGATCTTCACCAAACAAAACAAATATCTTAACTTAACTATTCTTCTAATTTTTGTCGCAACCCGTTTTATACCTTTTCAGTTACCGTATAATTCTAAGAAGAAGTACATTTGGAACGAACAAGTTGCTATTTGCAAACTTATTGTAATAGTAATATAGGAATATAACACTAACCGAGCTCATTTTTATCCAAAGCCGAAACCAAGAAGGTTTTAGTAAATTTTTGCGATTCTATGAATACGTCATTGCATTTCATGACAGATAACAGGCTAAGCAAATATCAGCATATTAAGAAAATACAACAGCATTTCAGGAAACGCTGAAGCAAAGAGTACATCCACGAACTCGTTCGAAATGGAAAACCAATCCCAAAAACATCTTGCAATTAGAAGCGCTAGTTTTTAATTCAAGATGACAATCTGCCAGCTTTAAAATGGTTATTTGAACATCTTACTTAACTGCATCCCGGAAGTGACGATGTGAATCGCGTTGTGTCAGTGAAAACCGCAAATGGTGTTATATTAAAACGTGCGGTCTGCATTTCCGAACGATGACGACAGTGACAATATTTGAACAAAGTTTAATATAATAATTTGCTTTAAGTAATTGTATATTCTAGTTATCAATTGAAATTAGTATTTCAATAGGGGGCGGAATGTTCCGTCTTACCTACATAGCTCTAGGATTTAGTTAAATATTGTACATGTTGTTTCTGTTTGTGTCATTCTGCTTTGTTTGAAATCTCCTTTACTTTAAGTAGGATTAAAATTTTAGTTACCTGGCATTGTTAGGGGCTTACTACGTGACCTCGGTACCTGGTACAACTTTCGTTTTGTCATTGTTAATTGTTTTTTAAGTTTAAAAAAAATTGTATGACAGTTCAGTTCAACTTTGATAGCGCACTTGTTAACAGCTACGTTTTAATTAAATAAAGATAAGGTGCAGCAGCACACCCAAGCGTTATTTTAATTTTCCTATAAACTAGTATTGTTTATCGATGTTTTCTTATTTGTTTATTTTTAAATATAGGATCATAACTATTTTGTTATTTAATCAATGAATTATACCTATGTGTGAGTCCTTATTTCAGATTTAACTTTTAGTAGTTTGATTCTTTAAAATTAAACTACTTGGCACGGAAGTTTATTGACCAATTTTGGCAAAATTTTAAACTGTTTAATTGATGTCCTTAAATCCACTTATTAGCAATATTACTTTTAAAAACTATCTTTGAAAAAATTGTATTTTAAATAAACATCCTTGTAAGATGGCTAATTTAAAATGCATTTAATTAAAATTTTAACTGTAAGTTTGTTTGTCATTTAAAAAAAAAAATTTTTTAATACAAAAAATTGTAAATACCTTAATTAAGTATTTATAAAATAAAAATTACGCTTAATAGCTATTTAATTACAGGCTGTTCTGTAATATTATGTTCAAATAAACTATACGTAATTTATATTGTTATTAAATTTATGATGATTATATTGTAAATCTATGACATAATTTTAAAACGTAAAAATTAAAAACAGTTATATTACGGCCGTATCTATGACGCGCAAAATTAAATGAACCATTGTAAAATGTAAATAAGCTTATTATCGATTCTCTGTTGTGTACCTGGTAGTTCATTAACGAAACAGGAATTCATGTGAAAAATTTTATATCGCAGAATCTTTGAAAAGTGGGTAATGTAACGTATCTGTCATATAAACCGCATACTGTGCATATCACAATGCAATGTTAATTATTTGATTAAAAATGTATACTCGTAGTTATCAAAAACAATGTTAATTTTGGAATCAAAAGGTATTAGACGTTACAGTAAAATAAATAATCACATTATTTTGGCAAAAGTGCAACGTGTAAACTATTATGTTGTTTATAATTTTTTTTAAACTATTGTTTTATTTTCAACTATTATAATATAACATATGTCCTAGCCAATGCAGATAAATTTAATAAAATTATTTCGAATCAAATTTATCCATTTTAGCTGCGACACACATAATTATGATTATAAAAAGGTTAGTTGCTTATTAGGTTAGTTTTAGTATTCTTTTTTCTTTCTTTGTTTACTTTTTCTTTACTTATATTTATTAGAGCTGTTGTTGCAATATTACGTTTGCTACACAACTTATATTTTATTTTTAGATACTTAGTTATTAAAAAAATAAGATTAAAAAAATTTGAAAATTTTTGTTTTTTGGTAATTTCCCTCTACAAACTTATTATTGATGTTTTTATCACAACATTTATTTTTGGTACATCTTTGAACCGTCAAAAATCCTCAACCGTCATGTATTACTAAAATTAATTACCGTCAATATTTATTTTTTAATTATTAAAATCATAATTGTTTGACTTTAAACATGCGTTATCTATTTCTTATCATAAGTCGTAGCCGAATTTACTTCTAGTTTTGCTTATTCGATCAAGAAGTTTGTTTTATTTTACAGGATCTTTCTTTCATCTTTTGGTAATGTGAACTTTTAGTGTTACTGTTGTTAAAAAGAGTGCGAAATCTAGCAGCCGCAAAACGTTATTCAACAATAACACTGAAAGAAAAAGTGACGTAGAATCAATGTACTAGAATTATCTCCAAATACAATCACGCTAGACCGTTGTGATTAACTTTCTCTATTGGCGTTCTACAACCACAATGTTTATACTACTAACTAATCATGCTAAGTAATTGAGATTTAATTCTGTTATTAGTGAAATAGTGCACTGAAAAGTTTACGCTTGTAAAAATAGTATTTAGCGTTTTGACCAAATTATTTTTATGGTGAACAAAATGTTATTTTGTGAACTTACTATTAGATAAATACTGTTTATAAGAAAGATATATACGTTTGCAATTCACTTCATTTGAAGCCTCATTTTGTCAGTCACATTTTTAAGAAAATTTAAATTTGGAAATGCATAATTGAAATTGGTTAATAAATTTAGCTTAATTATTAAGATAAATAACTAAAAAACTATATTTAAGAAAAACACAGCATTATTATTAATAGATAATCCACAATTTTGTTATTGTTTTTTAGAACAATATCTCATTATAGCATATCATTTCTTAAACACCTTTTGGTGCTAAATCGTTAAAAACAAAACGTGTTCTCATTAAAACAAAAACGATACAAACTGTTATGAATTAAAATATTTTAACGTATTTATAAGATATAGGTATCATCTTAATCTTATTACTTTAAAACATGAAATTAATACGGTCGTCATTCAAAGCAACGTATATTAGATAGGTATTTCTTTATGTTTGAGCTACAATTATTGGACCCATATCTGTATATGTAGCAAACATTACAACGTGACGTCGTACTGTATGTAGCCTGCAATGGTTTCAATTGTAGTTTTAATCTTTCAAATTTCAATTTAGTAATCATAAAGCGGTAGAAATTGTACGACGTGTTTTAAGTGAAACAGTACATTTGCAAAATGGTAAATATGCAAAAAAAAATCTATACAATTTATTTTTTCTTAAATAAATTTGTAAAACTGTCGTTAAAAAAATTGTTGAAACAAAATTTGCCGAAAGTCTATAAGAATACCGCATTACAGTTTTATTGAGAGGAAAAAAATAATATGAAGTTAATCCTGACATATCCGTTAAATTATACTAGATAATACCAGTATTTTTGAACATCTACACATATTCAAATAATATGATCTTATATCTATTGTTAATCAGCAATAAAAAATCGTCTCTTTAGTAGCTTTATTAATATAAAATCTCAATTCACACAAAACAAAAATCCGTGGTTTCGGATTGAAAATAGTAAATTAAAGAAAAACGTAACTATTATTGCTTTATTGAGAAAATTTCTGTTATTCAAAAAAAATGCAAAGTGTATTTTTTTGATCTCTGATAAGAACTGCCATTTGTAAAATTACAAAATCAGGACAAATAGGTTTTAAACCACGGATTTTTAAACTGAAAACAATGTTTTAAATTATTATAACATAAATCCTATTATGGCAAATTTAAATTATTTAATACAATGTACAAAGTGTTTGTGTTTATTATTTTTATATTTATTATTAACAATACACAAATGTGTGAAATCTAGCCTACCTTAACCTCGACTTTACGAGCCGCCACTGACGTTTTGTTTTTAACAATATAGCACCAGAAGATATTTAGAAAATCATTTTCGCTAATTAAGTATTGTGTAAGAATTTCTTAGATACAAAAAAACTACTAATTATATAATAGCTATAATTTTTTTTCATGTTGTTTTTGTTATTTAAGTTAATTGTCAAATTTAACTTATGAACCAATTGAAAGCAATTATGCAAGTTGTGTTTACTTACATGTGAATCTAAATACAGTAAAAAATCCGTTTTTTATTTACACAATAAGAAATAATCATTTTATAAGATATTTTTCTTATATTTCAGAACCGTGGGGTATATTCTAGGGATGACGTTAATACAATTATAATAAGGGATCATTAATATAACCAACAAAATTCCAAGTTTTAAATAATCAACTTATTTAGAAAATGTAACATTAAGGTCATTAAAAGTAACAAGAAAGTCGTGAAAACACCGGAAATGTATTTAATGTCTTGTTGATAATTACAAATTGTATACAAATTTCTTAACATAAGACATTTCAAAACATAATTATTAGTTTAACACTATATAACACTTTTTTTTAAATATACAACTAAAATATTTACTGACCACAATCCTACAGTAACCTAAATTTTGTTCTGCTCAGATATTATCAAATAGCAGTTGTGTTAAAATGTTCTTTTGCTGCCAAAAAACAAATCACCTTATAGAGTTTCTTGACATTTGCTATGTAACGTAACCTGTCCTTAATTTGCTAAACTGTTACGTGCGTTCTTTTTGATTATTTTTTATTTTATTTATTTAGTTAATTGCAATTTCTTATTTAAAATTTTATAAATTTAGTTATTGCCCAGACTATGATTTTTCTCTTTCTCCCTGGACTTCTGGGTCAACCCTTCGATTTCTTACAGTAAAAAAAAAATTATACCAAACAATTTTATATTGCAAAATACTAAAAAAAAACATGTTATAAATCTATAAACTATATTTAGATATATTATTTTTTACAACATAATAACAGTTTTCCCTGATAGCATTTAGCAAAACTAGCAACGTAAGTATTTAAATTGTTTGCCATGTAAATACAGTAAAACCTGCTAAAATTTGTCAAGGCTAGGTAAATTTTCCGCTTTATGCAAGATTCCGCTTTGTAAAGTTTTAGTTAAATTATGAAACAATTTCTTTTAGTACAAACACTTTTTAAAATAAAACGGTATAACTTTATTAAATAAATACATAGATAAATCTTATGGATTTTTAAATGTGTTAAAAAAAATTGATAATTGTCGTTTGTTGACAGTTCTTTATTTTATAGTCCACGGTTTGATTTTCTAACTTGGTTCTTACATTATAAATTTTTATAATACAGTCTCTCTTGTCGTCTAAACCCGACAAAAAAATTGTATATATTTTAAATAATTTATAGAATTACCAAAACCATTGACATTTGATTTTTGTGTGCAAAATGTTTTTAAATTTTAACTTTTTTTTGCAATAACAAAAGCATTATTCGTAAACGCAAAAACAAATTTCAAGTAAACGTGCTTTTTTTTGATAAACATATATGAAAGCATTAGACCGTAGGTACTTACCGCGCCGTATTATATTGTCAATATCCCTTAGTTATTCTTTATTTGTTTCTTTTTGTTATTACACAAATTAACTACAAACGAAAACAGGAACTTTTGAAGTTAGTATTATTTAACCTTCCTCGTGAATAATTCTACTTTAAACAATGATTTTCAGTTGCTGATATAATTTTAACTTTATTACAGTAATTACCAGTTTTTTGTTTAAAATACCATACCATCGTTCTGCTTATAAAAATTGTAAAAACTCTAGAAAAAATTCTGCGTGTATGAGTTTTTATTGATTTTCTATAAATACCGTAGAAAAGTGCAAAAATTGGTTGACAAATTGTAGAAACTCAACGTTTAAACCTACTATAGTTGAAGTGTTGACCGCATTAATAAATCGCTCTTCAGTACAGGAAAAAAAGAGTAAAAAAACGCAATCATACTTGCATTCTTATTACATGAGTTGACTATCATTAAGGATATTTCAATCAATGGTACTACACAAAGTTACTGATTTTAAATGACAATAACGATGGCGAGTGTTGCTTCATTTTAATGCTTGCACTTATTAAAACTAAAGTAAAACAAATTTTTATATTACAGATTGTAATATAAATAAAACTAGTCTTACAATAAATTGTCCACATCTATAAAAATGATTAATGTAACTTGACATTTTTTATAGTATTGTAACGAATGTTAAAACTAATTTATTTATACTAAAAATATTTACACGTTTATAACTAACTGAACTAACTAAGTTCAACAGCATTTAATAAAAACACACTAATTTATATAGTACTGTTACTAGAAAGATATTGTCCGCGTATAACCTCTATTTATCTAAACACTGACACTTGAACAATTTTCTTAACACTGCTGACTTCGAATTACCGAATTAACCTATAATTCGTTTGTATCGCTTTTATATATTTTGGCCATCCTTGGAGAATCTTCTATATTCTTTCGTGAACGTTCTAGAAGTGGATAAAAAGTACGTGAACGCTCTCGAAATTTACAAAAACTTCGCCAATGTTTCACTGTCCCTTCTTAAGACTGTTCTGTCCTAGAACAGAAAGCTGGATGTGATACTACCGGTATTACAGCAAAACGGATCGTAGCGATAGCGGCAACTCTTTCCATTTCGGCAACTTCCTTGACTATAAAAGTAGCAGTCAATAGACTTTTCCTGATCCGATATTCTGCTTGGTTGGTAACTACAGACCAATATTTGAACGCCTGTTCCTCGGAAGACGACCCCCAACATGTTTTAAACTGCCTACCAATTCAGTTAATCTAAGCCACAACCAAGCTTGGGTACTGCCAATTTTTTAATATTGTGGAAGTCTATTTTCGTATAACGGCTTACTACGTGAGTATTTCTTGGTGACTAGATAGAAAACGTCTGTCACCACGCAGTTTTAGAATGTCTTCATTGTCGATCCGCAGGACATCGTTCTTTATATCCAAATAGAACCCATACTTCTTTATAACTCTATTTCCCAAACCAATAGCTACTTTGACTTGTCCGTAAGTAGGTATTTCTTCGCCCGTCGCCGTTCGAAGTCGTAATGGTGATATCTTCTCGTTTTTCAATAACATGTTAGGTCGAATGATGATCTTCGTCGCTTCCGTGTCAACCAGTAACTGAACACTTCTTCAAATTATCTTTCCATCGGTATAAATGCTATGCAATTGCTTTCTACGCAATGCAATTTGAATGGTAATCTCCGGGGCATGGCTCGTTGAGGTCGACTTTCGCCCCATTCGGTTGACTTTTTCTAGTTTTCCGCAAGGTCTTCTGGTCTTTTTCTTAGGTTTAGTACGATGTCTATTTCACCGCAGTTCAAATCGTCACTCTTCTTTCCCGCAGTATTCGTCGCGCTATCTCCTCGATGCTTTCCAGTGTCTGCGCGGGCACTTCTGCAGCACAGCAAAGTTTATGACCGTCTCGTTGCGATGCTTATTTTGCTGCTTCAAACTCCAAAGCATGCACCAAAACGTCGTCTAATGTCTTCGGTCGAGCTAACTGGAGTGTCTGTTTTGTTGTTTTGCTGTCTCGGAGGCCGTCTACAAAGGTTTGAATAGCCAACTGCTACAAAAAGGTATTTGGTGCTGTAGGATACGCAAGTCGTGTTAACTTGGCGATTTAAACTTCAAACTCTTGAAGACTTTGGGTAGCTTTCTGAACCCGACATTTAATTTGAACTTGGTACTCTTGTTGAAGATGAGCATCTCCATATCTCATTTCTAAACGTGAAATTAAAGGTTTGTAATTTTCTCGCAGGTGGTCAGGAGCAGTTTGCAATATTCCAAGGGCTTCTTCACGTAAAGACACTATTAAAGATGTCGCTTTCTGCTTGTTGCTCCAACCAGCTGCGGCTTCAAACTGCTTGTAGTAGGTTGACCATGAAACTTTATCATCAAAATTTGGAGGTACATTTTTAAACTTGTGAGTGGTTTTTTCTCGATGGTCCATTATTAAATCTTTACTCGTGACGCTTCCTTCACCGTGACATTTTATTTGGTTCATTCTTTCTTTAAGCAGTTGTATTATTTCTCTCAATTTTTTTTCTAGTTTGTCTTCTACGGTTCTTAAATTTTCTTTTAACTTTTGTGCTAATTTGTCTTCTACTTCTTCTATTTAGTCATTCACAGATTTGCAAATTTCTTTTTTTTTTAATTTAACATATCTGTTTGGGTTTCCTTTTGAACAATTTTAATTTTGTTTTCTATGCTTGTTCGTATTTCTTTTTTTTTAACTTCTAGAATTTTCCTCTATTTTCTGGGAATGTTCGAACAGTTTTTCTTCCTTTTTTCTAGAATTTTTTTAGAATGTTCGGAGAGCTTTTCTGCAATTTTCTGAGAATTTTTCCCAATATTTCTTATATTTTTCTAGAATTGTCTTTTATTTTTTTATTATTTTCTTTTATATTTTTATTTATTGATTCGAGAATTTCAAATATCCTTGCATTCATTTTGGTTTCGTAACGAGCTACCGGCATAAGTTATGTATAACACGAATAAAAAATTTAAATACACTACTTTAACGTAACGGAACAGCTAGAATTACACGCTATTAACAAACACACGAATCGCGAACTAAACAATTGTTTATTTATTCGATTCGATACCACACACCTGTATCACCAATGTAACAAATGTTAGAACTAATTTATTTATAAAAAACTATAAATTAGTACGGAGGGTAGAAAAGTTGTCATTGGATTTAATGACAGCAAAAGTCAATGATTTATTGACAAGTGACGCTGTTAAAAACCCAACTATAAAATAGGTTAGGAACAATTTCAGTACAATTGTGAAAAACAACATCAGAACTAGCAGACAGCTGTTTCGTTCTTTAGGAACTCGTCACCGCTAGGATACACTGATGTGGTATTTTTACCACAGGATGGCGTTCTAAAAAGATTTTAAATAATTTATTTATACTAAAAATATCTACACGTTTATAACTAACCGAACTAATTAAATCTTAGGATATTTAATAAAAACACTTACACTAATTTATATAGTACTATCACTCAAAACATAATGTCCGCGGATAACTTCTATTTATCTAAACACTGACACTTGTTTACATTAAAGTACCGCACTTTTTTAATTCGTTGTATATATCTCGACACGCGTTATTCACTTATTTATTTAAACTTGAATAATCTTCTTAACACTGCCAACTTCAAATTACTGAAATAACTGACCTATCATTTGTTTGTATCGTTTTTATATATTTCGGCTATTCTTCCAGAATTTTTTATATTCCTTCGTGAACGTTCTAGACGTGGATGAAAAGTTAGTGAATGCTTTCGAAATTCACAAAAATTTCGCGAATGTTTCAGTATAGTACTTTGTACGATATTAATTATTGATTTTCTCACAATATATAAGTCTTAAACTGTAAAATTTGAATAGTATAAGAGTATTATGTTTATATATTTGCTTAAAGTAAATTATATTATGAAAATTTATTAGCGCCATAAATACTTTTCATGTTTTACATCTCCAACATGCTTTAACAGATACGTTATAGAATTACGTTACACAATATAAACTACTTTGTTACAATTTTTTTCCTTATTTCTAACAAACCATAAAAATAGTAGTAAAATTTGTAATAATTTACACAAACTATTTTGCTTAGATTGGTTTCTATTTTGATATTTCTTGTAGAATCTAGAAAAATGTTTATATTTTAATTTTAATTACATACAGTACATTTAAACAATACGATAAATTTTGTATTCCTATAGTAATTTTAGCAATCTAAATTAATTGTGTTGTATGTTTATTGCTGATGTGTATAAGACTTTTTTTGTAGTAAGAATTAAAGAAGTTACAAATTAAACGCTTTTTAAATTTTAGTTATTTATTTAGATTGCATTAATTTTCATCAAATTTAATTAGGTTGATGTATATTATAATGGAAAGACGTAATCCTATTGTTCTTACATGTAAATTGCAAATATACGTTTGCAAATATAATTTTAGGACATTCAATTTCTGATTCCATTAGCATTGCTTATGCATAATATAGATAATTGGTTTAAATTTTTTATGCAATTATTATCATTCAAAGCAAATACGTTTTTTATAAAAGAAATTTGTTAAGACAAACTAAGCCAATTAATCAATTAATTGGTTATTCAAGCAACAAATTTGTCTAAAATATTTTTAATTAGTCAAATAATGCCCTGAAAGTGTGTAAAATTATGTTTTTTTCTTAAAAACGATTCGACTTTTAATTATCTTAAATTTTTACAGATGTTGCGGATTATACTTTTAACCGTTCTTATTCAGCTTACGTTGGGGTTTAATAGACCTGTAGAACCATTCGAAGGTCCTCTTTGGTATTTTGATGGGTTTCAAGTTTCAAAACATCCACGTCCTTCTCTATCAGAGTTTTTTAAACAACGATTACAATCTTATAAATCAAGTGGTAAGTAGATATTAATAAATATTTAATTTTAATGCAACCTCAATTAGTTAATGTTTAACAAAAAACAGGACAATACGTTATAGTTTTGATTTGTTGACAAATCTCTTTATTGTAGTTTGTGTACTACATTGTTTTCACTAATTTTTTATTTAATTAATCATAATTATTCTTTTCTTGATTTTCGAATGTCTTTTACAATATCTTATTTCCAATTACTTAATTTAATTACTAGTTTTAAAATAGAATATTGTCTAATGAGCAAGGAATGATTGTCATTGTCAACGAGTATAACAATCTGCAGTAGAGCCGAAGGCGAGGCTGGAAATTCATACGAGTGGCAATACACATTCCTTACGAATTATACACTATACTTTTTGTACGGGTATAATAATTTTAATTATTAATCCAAATCAAATTAAATTTTTTACGAGAACAAATAACGCAAAAAATAAATAATCTAAATTTAAAAATTTGTGTTGCTAGTAGGTACCTGTAGTAATACCTAAAATGACAATTAAAAATTATATGTCAAAACTTTTATGTCAATTTGTCAGTGTTTATTCTACAAGTTATAAGTGTAACTATTATTTTACTTTTAACTATTTACCTCTATTTAGAAAAATTGTAAATATAATTTAATTGCTTTAAATACCTGCAATTTTAGTTAACTTTAAATCATTTACTATTTTAATTTTTTTAATACATTGACTTCAAGCAAAAGTTAATATAAATGAACTGGGTCAGTTTAAAAAATATCAATTATTTACAACATTTTGCCAGTAAATAAAAAAATTTATTAATACGGAAGCCTGAATTGTTAACAATGTTAAGTTCTTCTAACAAATACTATGTTGGTATGTAAACGTCCTTTTCGTAACTAAGAAAAAAAAAGTAATAGTTTTAATTGCACTGTTTTAGAATAAAAATTATTTTAATAATTTTATAGCGAAGTTATAGATAAAGTTAATTACCCCAATAGATCTAATAAGCGACAACTATCTACTGTAAATTTAAATATAAGAAATATTGCGATAAAAAGAAATTTGCAAAAAAACAAATGTATTATAGCTTAGCAATCTCGTTACTTAAGAAAACGATACTGTAGAAAAAACAAGAAAACAATTACAAAAGTGAAGATAACAGTGATTAGGGGGGACTTTAGAGGGTTGATACACGTAACAAATTAAACATCAAATAAAATTTAAAAAATTTTTTATAATTATAATTCATAATTTCTCGTATAGCGATTGCCCATTATATGACAGTAACTGCCACGTACACCAACTCTTTAAAAATTAAAGTTGGATGGACACACTATATTATTTTTAGAAAGTTACCAACTGTATTAAACCTCTTATATTATTATATTTAATACAGTATATGGGAGGCTTGAGACATAGTTGAAATACACATTTCATACAGATGTATAAACAACAGGTTATTTATTAGGTAATTATCATTATTACATTAAATTGTTATTTAACTAAGATTAATAACCTCAAATTTAACTGAGAATGTTAATTTTCGACTAGCTCTAGCAGTCCCGTCTACATAAGAAGGTGGAGGTAGCTTCTAACGACAGAATCGATTGCATGCATCGCAATAAACAAAATGATATGCAGGTTTTCTACCCCTCATGAAGTTTATAAAATATTCACTATTCTCTGCTACTTCTAAAATATTTCTGACAAAGTGCTTAATTATTGTTTTATCGGTAGTAAATCGAACCAATACATAATCATTTACATTGATAACAACCTTAACAAAAATGTTTACCTCTATTTCATTTTATTATCTGATCTTTAGTATCAATCAGTTTTTCAGATGAAGTATTAAATAAAACATTCTCGAAATCAGATTCAGATTCATCTTCAACAATATCTTGTTTCCTAATTTTCGTAGGTTTAGTTTTTTGACTTTATTAGTTCATAATGGAAAGGTTCTGTTGTCTATTTGTATAATCATCTTGTATTTCTTTTATATTTGGTGTATCAGTCAGTATTTTTGTTTTTACTTGTTTTCGTAACAACGTTTGTTTTTTCTTAAGTGGAGCCTTGGGAAACGACCTTATGTTTCCATTGCGAGTTTATTTGCAGTCAACTCTGATTTATGTTCATCTATAATGCAAATGCTTGAGTTTCATTTGTAGCAAGGTTTGGTAGTATTTATTGTAGCCCTGAAAGCCCTAGCTGAGCTTCATTTGCAGGGAGATCTGGCGTATATCCTCGCCTTGAAGGTTCTAGTCTATCGGTAACACTTGTGTAAAGAAATTCGTTTTCGGAGAAGATATGTGCATTAAAAGGGCATATTTCCTATTTAGCAAACTCTTTCATAATGTTTACCGAAGTAAAGATCCTTTGGTGTGCAATACCAACCAGTGCAGCAATATATTTTAAACTAATAGTCTGACCAGGATTGTTTATATAACATAAGTTTTAAATGGACCATATACTGATGCGACATCCAGTGGTTACAGTCGGTGGCTAGTATGCGGAGATATTGTAAGCATAATAATTCCGTTATCTTTGGCGAGATTAAGACCTCTGGGTGAAATATGGTTGTTGTAGTTGTCTAATATAAATAGCAATTTATGTTAGTTATTGCATTTAACAAATGTTGTAAAATGCTCTAAATTCGAATTTTTCTACCGTCATCCACCCGATTGGGTGTGTCAGAGCTTTCAACGTCGGTGAAGCTACTTGTGTCATGTATTCTTGCTTACGTACGCGCGGGAATATTAGGACTGGTGGAACTGAAATTCTTATTGCATTAACTGCGCAGCAGATTGTTACCGTCTGTCCGCGTTCTCCTAAAGTAGCCTTTAAAAAATAAATTATTCTCCTCGGTTTATGAACAGTTTTCACACCCGTTTTGTAACAATTATAAATGCACTCGGATTCAAACTGGCCTCTATTTAACACAGTTTTCAAAAACTCTCTTACAGTATGTTTGTTCAATGGAGTTGCACGTCTAAGGCTAGTTGGTTCAAGTGTTCATAAAGCTAGATCATGATTTCAAAGCACGAATCTTCCAAGCCAGGCGTACAAAGCCGTTTCATTTTTAATCCAGGTTTGAGGACTATTAATTTTATTTTCTATTGCGAACATGTATGCTAATTTGTGAGTTAAGCCATTATTTATTCCTGCAGCAATTAATAAACATTGAAAAATGACACTTTCTTGCTCAACGTTAAATATTTATGAACAAGGAAAGTTTGGAAAAAATGTTGCATTTCATTTTTATTTGTTCTTGACTGCATACATACTTTGGTAGTGTCATTTTGTCTATTTCATATTTGGTTGCAGTGGCTCGGAGTTTACTTCCTTCCACAACTTCTTCTACAGCTTTTCTCATACGTTCGGGCGAAGCTGGAGCCCTATTCGTCTTCTTCATTTATTTGAATGCAATAGCATCCACACAGTCCTAAATGATTTAGTTTTTAATTTTTATAATTGTGGTGCACGGAATATTCGTAAAAATCTTTTAAATTATGTTTTATAATTTATTATTCTATACTGTAATAGCTTTGACCTGTACCGAAATGACTTTGATCAATACGGAAATGACTTTAACCTGTACGGAAATGAGATTGACTTGTACGAAAATGACTTTGACCTGTACGGAAATAAAATTGGCCAAACACAATGCACAATGTTGTCTAATCGCAAATAAACATACAATGTATAGTATCGGATTATCTATTAGTCGTAAAAAATTATTTATATACTATTACTACCCGCCTCAAAAAAGCAAAACAATTTGTTTGTTTTTATTTGTAAAGATTTTGATTTATTAATTTTCTTTATTCGATAATCAAAGTAAAAAAAACGAAACATAATACTAGTTTTGTTTTAGAAAAAAAACTTAGATTTAGTATGAAGATTAAACTCTTAAATAATCAACTATACTACAATTAACCAGATAGTGCAAGTACTTAATAAATATTTTAACGACGTGAAATTTATTAAGATAATCATAATCTACAAAACAGATCTGATATGGGATATAGTACCTTTATTATACATTATTGTACGCATTTGTTGAGTTTATATATAATTTTGCATGTATTTATTAAACAATGTCTGGTAAAGTAAATAAATTAAAAGTTTAGGCAAACCAGTGATTTTTATTATCCCACGTCTTAAATTTTGTAAAATAATAAGAAAAAAAGTAATAATTTTGTTTTTTTAATTTTTTTTAAAGGTATTGTCAAAACTCTCCAAGTTGACTCGATTTTAAGTTTAGGTTATGTCAGAATCTTTATATGCGACATTCAAAAAAATAAATATAAAAACTATTTATGATTTTTGTTGCTATTTTTATCAGCTTCAAGACTGAAATCGCTAACTAAACAAAAATATAAATTTGAAATCAAGAGAAATTGTTGACGATTTGGCGTAAAGTTTTAGTTTTTAAGATAATTTGTCTGTTAAAGTAAAGTTAAGGTAGTTAAATAATCAAATACTAACATTTTGTTTGGACAATATAAATAATATCAATATAAAAAATGCTGCTGTTTTTTTAATAAACAACTCAAATTAAATTAAGTAGTTCTAAATGAAATATTTTTATTGAAGATTCTTTATATCATCTTTTTACTTAAAAGGCGTGACTTAGAAGTAACTTAAATTTTTTTTTTTGACGGAAGTAACGCTCACGACACAGCTCACGTGGTTTCTGCTATATAGAAATAGTAACTAAGCATTTTTTTAATTTACATTTCTAACGTTTATATATTATTTGAGCTATTCTAACCATAAAGTAAGTAATAACGATTCCTACTTTTAATTTCGTTGTCCACGTGTTTATGAAGTGTTGTTTTCAATTTTTTTTAATATTCAATTCATTTGATTGATGAGTAAAAATTCTTTAAAAAGTGGGAGTAATATAAACGAATTTTATATAAAATACAAAACATTATTTATATAAAATAAAACAGTGTGGACAGTTAAATTCATATGGCAGTGTCCCAGGAACATTTTACTCTTTCATCAATAAATAAAAATAAAACAAAAATTTAACAATCTTAAATAATATTTATTTAAATTTAAATTTAATCTTTTCAGTGATATCTATACAAACGCCAAAGAAGTTTTACTTCAATCGCGCGTAAAGATTACACGCCTTAATTTGTTTTAAAATACAATATAATATTTTTTTGCAATAACACTATACTATGCAAAATATTTTACAAAAAGAACGATTTTTCTTAAAAAGTTAACATCACCGTTGACCAAAATTATTAACAGCTAATGCAACAAATTATTGTTTATTACAGATGCTGCAATTACTTATATTTTCACTTAAATGTTCAAAAACCCAAGTTATTTTTTATAAAATTTAATATTTGTACTAACAGTATATTATGCACCAAGGTTGAAAAGTGAATTTTTATAACCTAAGCAACAAGGTTACATTGCAAAACGCAAATCGTCAAGAGATATACATAGGTTGCTTAGGTTATAATAATTTTCTCAACCGTGGTCCATGTACATTTTTTTCTTCTACTAAAAATATTAAATCTCTTATAGCCCTATTAATAATCAATTTAGACCAGGTTTAAATTTAATTTTTTATTACTTTATTACAAGACTACAAAGTTTAACGCTGGTCTAAATTGTCTTTACATACAGTTATTATTTTAATCTAAACTATTACTAACTCAAATTTAAAATTTAAGATGCTAATTTTAAATTGGAAATTCCATTATAATAAATAATATAAGTGTTACTGTAAAAACAATTAACTATTACAGTTTTAACTATTTTGGTACGATTCTCTTTGAACACCTATAATATTATGTACATATTCAAAAATTGAAAAACTTATTTAAAAAAAAAGAGTTTCTACTGTCTTTTTCTTTATCACTACTCTTTTCAATAAGTTTCTTATTTTCTCCTACATCATTTTTTGCAACTTTCCTAAATAGCAATATCGTTTTTTTATTGTAAATGTTTGTATATTTAAACCCAATTTTATATAAGGATTTTCTTGGACTATCTCGTTCACCGCAGTAATCAAGTTTCTGTATTTTATTGGAACGTTTTTGTCTAGCGCATACATATAATAAATACTTCTTTTCAAGATGCCCAAAACAATTTTGTTAAAACCATTACTTTTTGTTCCTTCGAGGGAAGTTTTAGGTACTCCATGCATAGTTCTCTTAATAAAATCATTTTTTATTTACATATTACATATACATATTTTTTTAACTACGTTATTTGTTTTATAAACATGAACTGAAAATCTATATTAATCAAATGGAATTGTGGTTGACGTTGATGTATTACAAAAATAAACGTACAAAATACACAAATTTAAATTAATCCAAATAAAAACAAACGTTGTTGATAATGAGGTTATATAAGATTGCAATTATTTAGAATAAGTATTCTGTACTTACTGTTTTACGAAAAATGCACTATAGTAAGAGAAATAAAACTCAAATATAAAACACCAAAAACGTGTAAACATAAACGAGTACAAATTAAAAATTTTGTTGTGGAAGGTACCTTACCTGCTATGATTCTTTACTTTTGACTTAACTATTTTTCTTTGAAACCGTTAAAAAATTATCAGAAAATGTAAATATGTTGATTATTAACTAACAATAATAAAATAGGAGATCATCCAAAATGATTGGAATCAGGTAAAATTTCTTGCTACAAAATTTTATTATTATTAAAATGTTATCTTGTTTTGGTAGCCGTGTATTTAAAAATATGTAAATCATTTGTTATGTTATCCCTTTTGAAACACATTTAATTTGACACTGATTGCTTTCACATTTTAATTCAGAAGTTTTACCAACTAATCATAATTTTTAAATAACGGGAAATTAAACTCGACACCTTTATTTTTGATTCACCTAGTATTATTTGTTTGCGGTTAAAAAAATTCTACATCACAACCTAATATTATACGTAATAAGGAAAACCTATACACATAGCAATGGTAAAAGTTTTTTACTTATCTGCAATACTTGCAAAAATATAAAATGGTTTTTTTTAATATTAGACCGATTTTTAGTATAATTTTTTAATATCAATGTTTACATTTGTTTATATCAGTTTTTATATAGATCTACCGCATTTTATTTTTTTAACAGTTTAAGTGCGTTGTTGTACATTTTTTTAAGTTTATTTTTATGAATCTCGCATAATTCAATTTATTAGATATTACTCAACATTATTTTGATTATTTTACTATGCTTTATTTATTTTAGGTTACATTAGTTTTAAACTAAGTACATATGTATACGCTTGTATGAGCATAGTTGTAACATTTTGATGGCATTTAAAAAAATATTTTTTAGATATTGTATGTTTGTTAGCGGTTAGGCAACGTAGTACATATTTTATAATAACTCTTATTTCCGTTCAAGTCATAACTATTTCCATACAAAACAATGCTATTTTCGTACATGTTGAAAGCGTAAGTATGGGAGAATTGTACAATTCAATTGGAACTTTAAACTCTACTTAACATTCAAGAAAAAAAGTATCTTGTAAAAAAATTGAAATTTTTGCCAATTATATAAGTACTCGTTTAACTGTGTCAAAGTGTCAAGTTTAACCGTTTGCAGAAATCAAAGTTTGTCGCCTATGAATCAACATCTGACTTTGCGGCAGCAGGACACTTCTTCAGTGTAACTAATTTTATAAAATAGGTGAAAACAGATAACACTGCGAGTTTTAGAGACAATAGCTTACTTATGTCCTCAATATATTAAAATATCTTAGACTGATAAAGAAACTGTTTTAAGTAAGTACTTTTTTATGCAATAAAAAAAGATACAACAAATAACAGCATTAAAAGAAAGAGCTGTGTTAAAAGACTGTTGGAAGTATTGAAAAGATTATTTTTATAAAGAATATGTGCTTTCATAACTCATGCTGGGCATACTGTTTTTATTAGTTATATTTGGCCATGTGTTTATTTTGAATTCTACAAAAACACAATAAATTTTTTTGCTTTCGATTACATCTTTAAAATCATTAATTAAGTGTTGATGAGAAGTTTGCGCTTTTTCTTTTTATTGTTATTGACGTTCTTTGACAAATTACACTTACTTAAACAATCTATTTGCTTTAGCGTTCACATATTTATTGTATTTCCTTTAAAAACCTTGTTGATTTATAGCTCGTATTCACAGGTTATTCTGTTGCCGTCTCTAGAAAAACAGCATTTTCATTAATTGAAAAACTTGGCGACATTGTGAAAAAAATTAGGTTTTGGCATAAATAGTTTTTTTTTTTTAATTTACTGATTACAAAAGCTTTGTAAACAATTGATATTTTTAAAACAAATCTGGTTCACACATTACATTTTAATCAAAGTTATTCTATTAAAAATAAAAATAGTAGATATTATTGATGTATTTAAAACGTGTAAATCATACTCACCGTTTTATAAATAAATTTAAATATTTAAAAGTCAAGAGTAAGGACCAATTGTGCAATCATAGTTTAAATTACGTTTGTTAGCATAAAACCAACAACCAATGATATGACAGTATTTTGAAATTAAAGCAAAGTTAGTTAAACCGTAGTTTAAATCATAATTATACAAACGTTTCTAAAAACACAAACATAATTACTTTACAATAAACTATCTTTTTTTCAATAATTTACCCTGTTTTTTATTTTTTTTTAAATTAGTAAGATGATTTTTTGACTAATATGGAATTAATATTGTCATACAACTAGACTTTCGCCTCCGGAACCTATTAAGTATCAAAAGACTTTTGTCCTACCGCCATGGATACTACACTTATATATAAAGATATTGTTTTATTTGTTAATAAAAGAACAAAAACCAACTTGTTATCAATGTTTGAAAAGAGGATTTTTAAGCGAATAAGGGCTAAAATAATGTATAAGTTTATGTTTAAATTAACAAGTTAATGGTCACTTATGGTTAAATCAAAAACTGAATAAAATGCAGTGTTGCAAAAAAACGCAATCACTAGTTACACAGACTGACACATTTAAGAGGCTCACCATGGACAGCTCGCTTAATATAAGAAATACAAATTTGTCTAAATTAAAAAAAAGTTGCGCAATTAGAGCAAAAATATGATACTAAGAAGTTTAAGATATCTAAATTAGTTTTCAAAATATTTGGAAAAAGTAAAATTCGGAAAAACTGTAATTACTTTTTTAGCCTTATTTGAAGCAATATTGAAAATCTGTAAGCATATCTTTATGGCCATTTTTTAACCGCTGTTAAATTCCGTAATCAGGTTTCTTATACAACGTTTTATCTTTCAGTGGTCATCATCGGTTAATCTCTCTAAATACGGTCCTGCTATTTTTTCATTTTCTGCAGCAATCCGTGATATTATACATATATACAATAGAACTAAATCAAATTCTAACGTTTGGTCATGCATTTGGCGCTTAACCTTTACAAAGATTATCTAGTAGCAACGGAAGTTTATTGTGTTACAAAATTAATAACTAAAAAAATAAGTTACATAAAAATTATTATTACTATACCCGGTAATAAGTATTTTACTAGCAGTTACAGTATTATTGTCAACGTAAATGTTAACTCGACGAAGAGTTAACCTTACCGCATTTTCCAAATCATGCACAGTGTTCTATTTATCTTCATATACAATATAACCCTAAAACGAACAATCCAGCGGGGTCAAACTAGAAAGGAAACTGACCATAAAGTTAGACCAATATTGCCGATGCACTGGTTATTGAGTTTCGCATTTAAATAATTCGTAATTAAGTTAGAGTTGTGAGCAAACATTCCGTCCTGCTGAAACCATGATTGAATTCGTTCATTAAAAGGAATATTGTCTAAAATGGGTTCTAGTTGTTCATTTAGTAAGTTAAAATATTTTGCACATCAAATTATACCGAAAAACTATAGAACCGATAACTCTGTTATTTAAAGTACTGCACTAAACATTGAAACCGAGACGTAATTGATGCTTTAATTATCTATTCTGACGAAGATTTTCTTAGGCCCATAAATGAACATTATGGCGATTCAAAATGCCGTTATTGGTGAAACAAGTTACATCTAACCATATTACTTTTTTGGAAATTGATTGTCTTTATTACATTTTTAGATATACCAATTATAATAATGTACACAAAAGGACCAAGGAGACCGCAACGCAGGGGCGCTAGACAAACCACCTCTTGAATTAATATAATAATGCCAGTCTTGATTAATATGATTTTTGTACCTAATAATTATATACACAAGAAGTGAATGAGAAACCGTTTGACAGTTACAATGCATTGTTTTGTTTTCATGTTTTTCTAGAACAACTACATTATTTGTTCCTAAATTAAGGGCGAAACGTTATAATGAATAAGCTGTTTTGTGTATGCTAATAACATCACGAATTGCTGCGGAAAATGAAAAAAATGACAAGTTCGTGTTTAGAAAAGTTAACCTAATTTTGACCACGGAAAGACGGCTCGTTATATAAGCAATCTAATTACGGAATCTAATAGCGATTAAAAAGTGGCAATGAAAATGTGTTTACCAATTTTCGATATTGCTTCAAATAAGGCTTAAAAAAATAATTCAAGTTTTTCAAAATTTCATTTGTTTTCAAATATTTTGAAATCTAATTCAGATATCCTAAATTTTTGGTATCATATCTTTACTCTCCTAATTACGCAACTTTTTTTATAATTTAAACTACTGAGTCACCTTATATATGATGCAAAAAGGATATATCAAGTACCCAAGTAATAATAATTGCGAGAAAATGGCTAATGAGATTTGTGAAAGTACACAACTTTCAGGAGCAGTTAACGCCATAGGTGGGTGCCACAAATAAAAGCACTTATAAAAATCGTATAAGATTATTATAATAGAAAGCAATTTTATTCGATTATATTACAAGGCACATGTGATACATTCCTACAATTTTGTGACATCTGTGTAGATATGTCTGGTAAGGTAGAGGATTTAGGTTAAACCCTCTCAGTAGACAAAGAAATTTAAGACTAATTCTATATAACATGCACTTATTAATATACTCTGCTTACACATACCAACGTATCTGTGTAGATATGTCTGGTAAGGTAGAGGATTTAGGTTAAACCCTCTCAGTAGACAAAGAAATTTAAGACTAATTCTATATAACATGCACTTATTAATATACTCTGCTTACACATACCAACGTATGCAAAAATGTTTTAACACCTTTTCGCGATAATGGTCATTTAACGCAATTACAACATGGATACAATATGAAGCATTTGGTAATAATGAGCTGTAGAGAAAAAGCTTTTGGTTTACTAAAAAACGAGATTAGGGTATGAACACGGTAAGGACTAGATGATGTGCAAGTACTTCAGAAAAAAGGCCCAGTTAAATTTAGAAATGGCATAAATAAAAAATTAGATTTTATCAACTTTTTGAATTAGAGTATTTTATTTCTGCTGAATTGTATTGCTAGCTTTTATTGCAATATTAACACTTGTTAATCCTTTACATTGTTTATTATAAAATAAGGTAACAGTACCAGGCCACAAAACTTCACTTTCCATCACTTCCTTCTCATGAGGATTTCGTGCCGCTGTTTTTAGTTTTCTTTGGTCTAGTCTTCTTTTAGGTTTTGTCTTATCTACTTGTTCTGTAAGCGCACCTTCTCGCAGCATCTCTGTGTTTGAATGTATAGCATTTAAGACCATAGTCTGATGGAAGCTGACGCTATTATTGAATTCTGCTAAACATAACATGTGTTCAAAAAATTTTTCCTCACAAATTGTAAAAGTTCCACATTTTTACTAACAAAAAAACTTCTATACCAAATTATTTTTTTTTTTGGTTTTTTGTTTATAATATAATGTGAACTTGATTCTAAAACATATTTTTGAAATTGTAAGTGTAACTTTATAAAGTTTCTGCATATTAATAATTGCCAGAAGTTTTAAAACAAACACTTTTAGAAATGTCGAACATTAACAACAATATTTAATATAATTAGAAACAAATGTAGTCTATTCAGAATAATTACTCATACCTTTCATGAGACATTAATATAAACATCATTTAGTGACGCAATCTTAAATTAATTAAGATTAAGGTAAATCTTGTTTTACCAAAAACACTAATTTAAAGTAAAGAATTAAAAATCATAGTTATTTTTAGTGCTACTGCAAAACTTGTGGGTTTTGATTAAAAAAATAAAGATTTCTACATTTTTTTAGTGTTAACTTCAATATTTTTTTCAAGGCACCCTGTACAAAAAGCGTTATTGTTTGTATTTATGTATTTAAACCAAATTTTTGTTTAGAATATTGCAAAGTTTTATTGCAAAATAAATTGCCGTTTAGACCGAATCGACCACTATATCATTGTTTATTAAAGGCTTGTAATATTTCTTAATAATAATAAATCATAATTGTTTAAAATTGTCTAAATGTGCAATAATTTACAGAAGATTCCAATTAAATAATAAAGTTATGGTTCACATCCGGTATAACCAAAAGTACCAAAACCTTCAATATATTTTATGTGAAATAAGCATGTCGAGTTTCTTATGTTGCCAAAGTTTGCTACGGTTACTTTTTTGTACATAAATCGAAGGCGTTTATCGTGGAAAAAAAGCATATGTAATATACAAATTACAAAATTATCTGAAAACGAAAAAAAGTATTTGTGTTAAAAAACATAATATTATAACATATTCTTTTAGATAAAAGAATATTTAATAACCAACAGTGTTATAAACTATTTGGAGCAAACGTTAAAAACGTTTTTTAAATGATCGCTTCTAGAAAGGATTTATAACAATCTTCAACATACTTTTTTTTAATTATTTAAAAGAAAAAATCAATACTTTGAAATAGACTTGTTATTCTTGCATAGTATCTTAAAGATGCAATGTTTTGTTTAAGTAATAAAGTACTAACCATTGAAAGATTAATATTAATAAATAAAATTATAATAATAAAATAGTATTTAAATTTCAAATAAAGAACGTTTGAATAATAAAGTAATTTATACTACTTTGTTAAAAAATATTTAAGGAATCTATAAATAATGTTGATCAAATAACTAAGCACTTTTAAAGTTTATTTTTTAATTCTTTATTGAGGAGACTATAAATTGTTCTATTACAGTTGATTATAAAAAGTTACACAAGTTAAATTATTTTAATTTTAATGTCTGAATAAAATGTTATAAATATCTTTATTAGTGTATATTATTAAAAATGTATTTAATATTTGTCAGATTTAATAACAGAATTTACTAAATATTAAAATGACATTACGATCACAAACAGTGTAAATGATTTTGTAACAGTTCTTGCTTTAAAAAATCTAATTTCAAACAAATTTAAGGATCGATACAAACTTTATGTCTTGTGTTTAGCAATTTAATTAAATCGAACTCGTTGTTCCTCTTAGTGTCATTAAAACGTAATGTTGACGACTAAATTAGACTGCTTTTAAATGTTTTACTAAATAGATGTCTTCTTTTCTTTAAACTTTGTTTTTGTTTCAGAACAAAACTTTGACCAAAACAGTTCAGAAAAAACCGAGGATAAGAGAGCATTTTCGTTATTGGCACGTCTAAGACCTTTCGGCGAGATCGGTAAACAGCGAAATTCAATCAGACAAGCCAGCAAAGGGCCCGCACCATTATCATCTTTGTCAGATTTGGACTTCGTTAGTGCAGAAACTCGTGCAATGCTCAGACCTATGGGTCAACCGCTCAGGTGGGGCTGAAAAGGAAAACGTTTACTGGCTATTTTATTATATTTGATCACTGCAAATTTGCTTTAAATATATACATACGTTATTTAACTATTTTGTTTATGTGTATATATATACAAACATACAGTTAAATCGATAAATAAACGTTAAATTCAAATTAAAAAGACTTATAAAATTAAATTATTACCAACACCAAAATATTGTTAAGCACTTATTCCTTAACGCTGTCGTATATTTTAACATAAAAAGTTCATAATTTTAAATTGAGTATTGTGCTTATCTTAAGAAAAAAATTTATATTTTTTTGTAAAACAGAGGAAACGAGAAAACGTTATATGTTATACACGATTTCAATGTGAGACGCTATGACATTAAAAACTGTACAGACGTGTTATACAAAATAAATTTATATTCTCAAAAAAAGTCTTTAAATAAAAACATTTCCTTCAATGTAACTTTAAATAAATTTTCTAACTCTAAAAGAAATTCTGTTTTTAATTTTGAACAAAAGATTTGTTTCGCGAACAACAAAAGTACATTGAGTGTAAATAAGATGCCTTATAACATTTTATCGAAATCAAATTTAAGTTATTGATGTCACGCGTAAAATTTCAAAAGGATGCTCAATATAAATTTTGTTTAATAATTGTATTTCATTTATTTCATTTTACATAAAAGAACACTTATCGACAAAATAGGTACAATCATTTTAACCTTATTGATGGGTCGCTTAAAGAAAACATATTTGTATTGAACACAAAAGGAAGTTTTAAAATACTTTCATTAAATTTTTTTGTACAGTATTTATTACACGAATTTGTCAACTAATAACGCGTTTTATAACATTTCAATAAACTGTTATGAAGTATATCAAATTTATTTTACAGTGTCATTTGCATTTTCAGATTGATGCATTAGTAACGTACAACTTTATAGCTAAATCTACTAAAATAAATAGTCAATTACCTGCAAAGTTCGTATCGTTTAGAACAATATTTATATAACAGCTATTTAAACAAATGGAAGCTTTTAGTTTTACTATAGCTTTTGTTTTATTAGTCTTTAAGAGTATTTACTTTTGAGAAAATTTAATATTGCGTATGTCGAATAAAGTGTTGTAATAAGAAGAATTTAAAAGTAATTAAATAAATTTATAGACAGAAAGAATTGCTGCAATTAAAATAATAAATAAAATACGTCTAGAGAATTAGGTCAAATATTAAAGCGCTTACAGTAATCATATAAAATTAAACAGACCCATGTGGCCGACAGACACTACAATATAAATTAAATCTATATTAAAATTTTGCACAAATAAATAATTCACGCTTTTTGTATTTCCGCTCAATAAGTGTAAACAATCTAACGTCCCTGTATATAATAAAGTTGAACTTAAAAGTTGACAATTTACTTCCTTTTTCCTTAATTTGTCAATATTTAAATAACTCATTTTGTTCTAGTTTAATAAGCAAATGACCTCACGGTGAAAATTGAAAAACAAATCCTTTACACTATATCAAAGTAAATCTATGAAATACAATTATCTCAATTGTAAGTAAAATTGACGTAACAAATTAAATAGAGAATGTTGAAACATTATTTCCAATCAATTAGTTATGGTTAATTCAATCTGTAAAATCGTCTTTATGTAATTATACATCAAGAGATGTCTATTCTCCTCGACAAATTTTGAATAAATCATTATTTACGTAATATCAATCAATTGCTAACTGTCCATAGCAGACATATCTAAAGGCCATTGAAACATAAAAGAGATAATTAAACCTACAAAAATATTTAATAAAATTTGTTGCAGTATTTTTTATAAATTATAGCAGTACGTGATTGCCGTGATCAAATATATGGTAAAAAATGATACAAGACTGTATATCGTAAATATAATTTGAAAAAAAATTAACTTTAGCAGGTTTACTCGTTTTATTACGTTAATAACAATATTAGCACAAGATCGACCGGAGCATTCAAAATAAATTTACTAAAGCATTAATTAAAGACAAACAGTTTTGTGCTGTTAAAATTTATAAAGTAAGATTGAAATTCATTCATATTTTCCAGTCTGTAAGTTTTGGGATGTGAAATCGTTTCACTGTATTAAATTGTTTAAAGTTTTCTTTTGATCTTCTACAAATACAATTTTAAATAAAATTGGTCAAGATATAATGAGGAGGTCATGTGCATAATATTGTAATTTGTAGATTTATTATGTACAATTATGTATATATTTAGTGTATGTGTTGAATAAAATTATTCAAGAAAATACGTTTGGTACTAGTATATTAGGTGTACGTTTATTTTAGTTTTTGTTACAATTTTAGGTTTAGTAATAAAAATGAATAAAAATAATTTTGACAGACATTTTTATCTTCAAGTAACATTAAGTATCAGTAGTGACTGCAACAAAAATTAGTTCAACAGTAATTACTAAAAATTATAAGTAAACAAATATTATTACAATTTCTCCACTTAGAGATATGGATTACTTTAACTATATTAAAAATATTACCTGTTTTTTGTATTCTATTATAAAATTTATCATAAAATACTATATGATTCAACATTGTTAAATTATAAACTAATCCTAAAACTATTTAAAACATAAAGAAGAAAAGCAGTTTTAGATGAACAAGAAATCATATAAAACGAACAAAATATTTGTAAAAATTAATCTAAGAATACTATTATGTTGAATTTTTGTTTTTGGGTTTTATAAAAATTTTAGAAAAATAATTTTAGCAACATTTGTTAAAATTTAATTTGAATTTGTTCTTAAGTAACCAACAGAAGTTAACGCAGTGGTAATTAAATAATCTAAATAAATAAAAACCATGCAGATCGATTTTGTCATTAAACTAAAAAAACTAGTGTGGTCACCACACGACTTTCCTGTAAGGAATAATGAAGGAATGTCTACCTATATTTTTAAGGTTATGTTGTCATAAAACCAAGTTGAAGTAATATGTACACGTTTGTATTGACTACTATATGCTGTACAGCGAAAAGATAGAGTTAAGCCCTTTCTTCAGTTTTGTATGATAATTTAAACTAATGTATGGAGAGATAAGTTTAAACGGCTTAAATTAGCAAAAATTCAAAAATAATATAATGTATGATCTCATAGACATTAAAAATTAAAGTACGTAGGAAACGTATAACTTTCAATAAATGTATAAAATTAAAAATTTCTAGTTATAACAAATAAATGCAGTTATAACTTTATTTATTAATTTAGTTACACAATTTACTTAAAAAAATTATCAAATAATAGCTTATTGAAATTTCAAACATTAAAAAACATACGAATGTGATACTTTAACTAAGCAATTTACGAGCAATCGGCCGTGGTGTAGTGTATTCAATAGTCTTCCCAAAGTTTCCCATTACACTGCATTACACCGACGAATGAAAGCTTCGTGGTTCAAATCTCGTGGCTGCCACTTCTGAAAATTTGTAACAATCACCGCCGCTTTAATTTAAATCTAATAAAATACCTAATGTTTAACGGTATTCTAAGAAATAAAAACAACAAATGTCATTTAGCAACTAAAATTTATTTATTTTTTTTTCTAAAAAAAATTGTCGCAGACAGGATTCGAACCTAGATTATATATGAAATTCACTTTAAATTATAAATCAAATATCTAATAAACTGTTAATGTTAGAAAAAAAAATTATTTGAATAAATTGTTAGGAAAAATTATCTCTATAAGAAACTATAAAAATAATTTAAATAATTTACATACGTACAAAATTATATAAGAAAAACTGTTAAAAATGGCGGATACATTCACTTCCGGTTGCTTTATCAGACCCATCTTTTGATAGAATTGAGAAAATATGAAAAGCCAGCTCCCTACCAAATTTCAAGGTACTAGGACTTTTGGTTCGAGAGTTATCGTGGGTACATCGTTACACACACACAGACACATTCAATTTTTTTTGTCAAAAATACATTTTTCTTATTCAGACCTTGAAACGTAAAACTATGCAAAATTTTTTTTTGAAAAAAAATTGCGATTCCTTATGGGAAAGTAATAATTTATATACTGCATATGACATAAATTCATACAAAATTTAAAAAAAAGTTTATTGCTTTCCTATAAGGAAAGTATAGCAATCGCAATTTTTTTTCAAAAAATTTTTTTTGAAGAATTTTACGTTTCAAGGTCTCCTGAATCAGAAAAACGTATTTTTGACAAAAAAATTTTGGGTGTGCCTGTAACGTAGTAACCACGATAACTCTCGAACCAAAAGTCCTATTCTCTCGGTTCTATCAAAAGATGGGTTTGATAAAGAAATCGCAAGTGGGTGTACCTGCCATTTTTAACAGTTTTTTTTTATATAATTGTGTACGAATGTAAATTATTCGAATTATTTTTATAGTTTCTTATCGAGACAATACTTCCTAAAAATGTATTTAAATAAAAAATTTTTCTATCATTAACAGTTTATTAGATATTTAATTCACAATTTAAAGAGAATTTCATTATATAATCTAGATTCGAATCCTGCCTGCGACGATTTAAAAAATTTTTTTTTACATAAGCTTACGTTTTAAGGTCTCCTAAGTCAGAAAAAATATTTTTGACAAAAAAATTTTGGGTGTCTGTGTTTGTCTGTGTGTGTGTAACGATGTACCCACAATAACTCTCGAACCAAAAGTCCTAGTAACTTGAAATTTAGTATAGAGCTGGATTTTCATATTCTCTCGGTTTTATCAAAAGATAGAGCTGATAAAGATACCTGAAGTAGGTGTATCCGCCATTTTGAACAGTTCTTCTTATATAATTTTGTACGAATGTAAATTATTCGAATTATTTTTACAGTTTCTTATAAAGATAATTCTTTCTAACAATTTATTCAAATAATTTTTTTCTAACGTTAATAGTTTATTAGATATTTAATTTATAATTTAAAGTGATTTCCATTATATAATCTAGGTTCGAATCCTGCATGCGACGATTTTTTTTTAGAAAAAATAAATAGCCGGATGCACAAAAGTCTGGTTAATTGGCGATTTACTAATCGTTTTTAATACAAACATATCACTTTAAAGTGGTTTTATGACAACGTAACCTTATAAAAATGCATTTCTTCATCATTCCGTATAGGAAAGTCGTGTGGTGGTCACACTAGTTTTTTTTACTTACGTTTACCTAAAAACTTTTTTCATTAGTTTAATAATCTTTACTGTTTAAATTTGTTTTTTAAACAATTTGCTGAGTACTATTTAATTTTGTGTTAACATATTTAAATGATTTCAAATAAATAAACAAAATTAAACATTAGACAACTTCTTCATTATCCAGTATGTATGTGTGAAAAAGTCCAATTTTGTTAGTACAGTGGTACTTTGATTACCATTGTAAATAACATCATACCTAATACAATATCCATCTTTACTAATAAATGAAGTAAATTTTTAATTTATTAGGTATAGTTTGCAAATTTAATAAAGTTTTTTTGTCTTGTCTTGCGTTTTACAAATGTATTTAGCAGAAAACTCCAGCTTTTAAAACACATCTTGTTTTCTTATAACTATAACATAGAACTTCTATGAAGTTTAGAATCTGGCTTGGTTCACAAGTTGATTACCTGACTTTTGAGAAGTTCTTCGTTAGATTTTAGTTGCTTGTTTAAGTTCTGTGATTTCTCTCACGCCCTGATGAAGCCCCTTACGAAAGTGAGCAAGACGTTGGCAACTTTGGTTACAACAATTATACGGTCCAAACCCGGAAGACGTTCCTATCTTAGTATATTATTTATGAACTTCTTTTGTTTAAAAACATGTCGTAAGCGTTTGATCCTTGTGATTATTTGAGAAAGAATATAGTCGTAATTTTAGTATAACTACATTTTTTTTATCAAAAGTTGACCAAGATGTCGTCGCCTACCGACTAAAAAACCTTCCCTCGTACTTAATTTTTTCAGTCTGGAACCGCCTTATGGCATTAGGTCGGACTAGTTGCACCAAATTTAATACGCTTGTAGTGAGTTCTGGTTAAACATGTATTGCTAGCTCATTGTATATTTAAATTCCGTTAGTTATTTTCTTTTTTTTCGTCTTTTGTTATCTGATTAATTTTCTTAGTTTTTATTATTGTGATTATCATACTCGTTGCTGCGTTTCAGTCCTTTTCACTTCTTATTTTGTGCATTGTTTTCTGTTAGTATTTTTTCTTTACATTTTACTTTGTTGCAGTACCAGCATCGACCGTGTTATGCTTTTTTTATTGATTAGTTTCCTAAATACTCTGTGACTTATAATACCTTATGTTAGGTAGTAATTTGTATGTTCTCTCTTTCTTCCAATCTGTGCAGTTACGTTTTTTAATAATTTTTTTGTACACCCTTTGTAATGTTTCTATGTTTCTTCCTATGCCAGTGATATGTTTTGCTGTTTTTCTTTTGTTTTTTGATTGTTTTTATATATTTTTACTTTTTGTTTTATATGAAGATTTATTGGTAATATTTTTGTTATAAAAAATTGAATAATTGTTGCAGCTGTTTCGTAAGTCATATATATTTTTAACGCTAGTTATCTGTTTTGTCATGTTATTTTTTTATTATATTTTTTGTATTATCGATGATAAAGCTCCATATAGCGGAATTTACATTTACAGTGCACTTTTCTTTTATTACTGGATGATTTTATTTTTAGTATAATTTTGGCGATTGTATTTATTATTTCTGCCGGCTTTAAACTTGTCTTTGTTATGTTTTTTATCTACATTTAAGTTATTACGAGAATTTTTTCGTAACTTAATTGCTAACGACTAAATCAGTTTGGTTCGGTGAATGTATCGTAGATTTCAATGTACTAATTATAAAGCAATGAAAAAAGCACCAAAACGGTGTACAAGAAGCATGGGAGATAGTATTTAAATTTATTATTACATTACATTTAATTTATAACAGAAAGACAAGTTAGAAAACAAAAGAAGATAAATTTACCTAGGTGCTATTAAACGCTAGAACGTAGGTCCACATCACAGACAATAGTTTGGGCAACACGTCGTACAAAAAAACTAAACTTGTCGGCCTAACTTTTATATTCTGAAAAGAATAAATTTAGATTTGTAAATGATAACACATATATACAAACCTCGATAATTCAAAGAACACACGAAAAAGGTTTCATAGTTAACTGTGAAAACATCCTGATATGTACGTCTAGTCGTACATGCAACCGAGTTACAATTTAGTTTTCCTTTGAAGCATGCAACTTCCCAGAATTTTCTAAAGTAAATTTTATTGGATTTATACAATTAATGAGAAAACCGAATGCGCCGAGTTTTCCCCAAATGAATTGTGTTTTTTTTTGGTAAGCGGGCTTCCCAATACGTTTAGAATTATCTTAGTTTAGCGAAAATTTTGACATCTTCAAGCAACGTGGCGTGACGTCATTATGAAAATTTTCCCAATAAACCAAACAAGTTTTGTTATCTTCACCTTAATAGAATGACAAGTGGTTATTTAGAAATCGCTAATGACAATACGAAAAAATTAAAGTAAATCACAATAGAATAAAACATTGCAGAATTTTTTCACAAAACAGCGAAAAGACTGCACCTATTAATACCATGGATGAGTGTAAATAATTAGAACTGAAAACCTCGCTGGGCATTTACGTTAGAACATGTTTGCAAAGCGGACCACGATCACCAAAAAAGTAAAAGTTTTCTCTCATCAACATTTAGATGTCAAACATTAACAAATTGACAGCAATCCTTTTCAAATTAGCGAGAAGTGGGCGTTCCGGGAATAAATAATATACGGTACAAACATCATGGGAAACACTTTTAACATAACAACAAAAAGATCTCAAGCAAAAAAATTCTGATCAAAAATCGACAAAAGTCAAACTACCTAAAAGGCAGAGAAAATAAATTAGCAATCCAAAAATCACAACTTCAAAGTCACCAAAAAGCCAAACACTAAAGTGTACCAATCCAAGAAGAATCCAAACCGCGTAACCAAAAACAAAACCTAAAGATAGAGACACAGTAAGAGCAAATCAAGAAGAATAAAAAACTTGACTTGTTAATCAAACATCCTGAGTCGGTGCTCGTCGTGTTGGAGTGTCACATTAGAACCTAAATGCCGAAGAACGGATTAAAATATTCTAAGGGCAAGCGAAACAGTGACTGACATCAAGATCCCGACTAAGCGAAAGTACTTAGAGAACAAGAAACGACGTTGTAGTCTATCCCAAGTTTCAACCCAAATACAACAAGACAAAAAAAAATTGAAAGAAACATAGTTGCCGTAAATACTAAAGAAAGAAGGAGACGCAGACACTAGATACTGGTTATAACATTGGTCGTTAGTAGGACCGGTAATCCTCGAAACCGAAAATAAACCAGTCAACAAAATAAACAGAAAACCGAACGTACAGATTTAGCACCTTTAGAACTACAACCACGAACAGTATTAGAATTAGCAGTAGACACAAGAGAAAAAATGAAGAAACATCAACAGAATATACAACCGGATTAGACAATGACTGACGATTATGGTGTTTACTTGCGTTAACCAAAGATTTATAATTGTCCATGGAAGCCTTAGATTGAACGAGCTGTGTTCTATACGTCATTAATTTTGCAAACGTAGAAATCAATATTAACGCAAGTCCTGATTCATAAAAAAGAGTAAGATTACGACGCACGATCTTAAGCTATATTTGATTAGAGACCGGTTCTAACAGTTGTAAGAAAAGGTGCTGCATACGCTTACGAATTAAGCGATCGTCGTAATTTACACAAAAAAATTCCGATTTCAACAGACCAACAACATCCTTTCAAGAACGCAAAGAGCTTCAGTTCTTCCTAAAATTAAGAAGAGCTTTGCCAGACAAAACATTAAAGCTGAAACGAAAAGTTGTTACCTTGAAACACCACGAGACAAATACAACTTGTCAATCCAAGGAAGAAATTCCATAAGTAAAGAAAGATATTTACCAGAAATCAGAATCTGAGAAAGTAAAAAATACATATTTAAATCAATAACCTAAAACTAGTAACTAATCAAAGCAGAAATTCATCAACACGTTTCTGACTAGAAACATACTAATCTAAACAAAAAAGAATGACTTGATAACTAAAGCAAGTTAAGCCAACGTAGTACTAAAAGACAGCAAAAAAATAAGTAAACCAACTACAAAGCCAGGTCCCGTAACAACAGCAAAAGAAGCAAAGTAAAACTTTACAATGAAGAGATAAAAGAATCAATACAAATAAAAGGAATTATAACTGCACACACGAAATTGATCCCCACGTTGGGCCCCAAAATTTGTTACAAGAATTTTTTTGTAACTTAAATGCTAGCCTCTAATTAAGTTTGATTCGGTGAGTAGATCGTAGGTTCCAATGTGCTAATTATAAAGCAATTTAAAAAAGCGCCAAAACGGTAAAAGATTAGGACCATTTAAATCTATCCAAAGCTGTAAGAGAACAAATGACAAAACACAAGTTGTAACAACAAGTATATTTATTTTATCACACAAAGAAAAGAAGATAAATTTACATAGGTGCCATCAAACGGTAGAACGTAGATCAATATCACAGACAATAGTTGTTAAAGTAAGCCCCTTTCGGTTGTACAGCACGTCGTGCAAAAAATTTGAGCTTTTAAATTCTAAAAAGAACAAATTCAATTTGTAAATTATACCACAAATGTACAAATCTCGATAATTCAGAGAACCTGACCTAATATGTTAATATAGTCTAATAAAACACAAAAAAAGTTTTATAGTTAATTATGACAACCTGATATGTACGTCCAGTCGTACGTGCAAAACTGCAGCTAAATATATATTTATATCAAACCTATAACAGCTTTAATTTCTATAACGTCAGTGTCTCTGGCCTCTTTTTCATTTGTAAACCTGATTTTGTTTTAGCGACGCATCCTATTGGTGAGCGAACACCGACAAATGCTACACATCAACTAACCAACAAATTTGTTTTAGAAAGAGTAAGAGAGTAATAGTAAAGTATATTTGCAATTCAAGTATAGAAAACGAAGATTAAAAATACTACGAGTTCTTGTATTAAAAAATATTTCCAGAAATAGTATAAAGAAATATTTAGTTAGTAAATAATTTACATATATATAAGATATGCTTTGGACAGATTTCTAAATTATTTCAAACAAAAAACAAACAAGTTTTTAAAAAATTGCTCATTTAAATTTGTGTTTTTTGCGTAATTTAAACTAAACATTTTATGAGACAAAGTTACCCAAAAAATAGTAAGATTAAAAAAAAGTTTGTGCGGTAGTTATAACCCAACGTTTAAAAAAAATTATATGTACCTATATACTTTCTATAATAGAAATTCAAAAAGTTCAAAAGTACTAATACGAAAAATTATTAGAGATATTGCTTGATGTCTTTTATTTCGCTTTTAGTTGTTTTAAAAATTCTATATTTTGTCGTTTGTAATTATTTTGTAATTTGTTTTTTTTTTAATTTTTTTAGTACAGATAAATACATACAATGCAAAACAAATACTTAATCTTTTTTTTGCAGAATTCTAAATTTTATTTGGCAGA
Source organism: Aquatica leii (assembly GCA_035610365.1). NCBI lineage: Eukaryota > Metazoa > Arthropoda > Insecta > Coleoptera > Lampyridae > Aquatica > Aquatica leii. The sequence goes on from CM069433.1 coordinate 74,255,515, forward strand.
ATAAAGTAGATTTTTCAATTGACTTTTTTTTATCTCGTGGATGCTGTTTGTATTTAAAAAGTAAAGAAATTTTTGTAAATATATTCACTATATTTTACATTTAAGAAGACAAAAAATACATATTTGCTTTTTCAATAATATTTATTGTATTGTAATTCTAATTGTGAAAACTCGGTGCGTAAAGGCACTTGTGTTTACCTTCTATTAGACTTGGCATTAAGAAAGTCTTGATTGCTTTATAAACTTTATTGAAAGGTAACAATTCTTGTGTTCTTATTTACTTACGTATTTATCATTTCTAATGTAAAGTTTCAAGTATGTCGTTAGCTAGTCAAACAATTGCGGCTTATTAAGTTTGTGAGATTAGCAAAATCCATCAACAGTACCAAGAAATATAAATAAAATCTCATAAGTAACCTAAATGATATGATAAGCAAAACGCAGTGTCAGCCAACGTTAAAATGACTTTATAATTACTTGAAAAGTATTTGATAATTTTTATAGTAGAACCTAATAAATCGTCGGGTTAATCTGTAAGAGAAAACCCGTAAAGGTAAAACTGTATAAACTCACGAGCGTCTGTGGGCTCCTACCGGTGTGTGTCACTATAAGTGTCTATGTGCTACAAATCCGGTACAGTTGAAACTGTACAGAAAAAAAGCTGCACTGGTAAGACTGTTCTGCTGAAACTGTGTAAAAGTATGAGGTTTACGGACTTTTTAGAAATTTCTGATCTTGTTTCAACTGTGTGTGCTACGATGGATCTATTCGCTAATTTATATATTTTTATTTTACTATTTGTATTTTCAAATTATTTCTTTACAGAAAAGATATAATTAATGCAATATCTAGAAAACAAAATTAGAAAGTTTTAATAAGTTTTTTGTAATGTATTGAAAGTTTCATCTATTTTTATTTTTTTTATTAATTAGCATTCATTATTAACGTCGTTAGTTTTTGTTCATTTTTATTATTTTAATAACAGTGTATTGCTTTTGAGATTTATATTGTCTTATTTAATTTTGCGGTTAATATAGGCTTTATAAGTCAGTTTGTAATTGGATATTTAACGTAATCCACTCGTAATTTGTATCTTGTACTTATTTAATTTTTGTTGAGTATGTTTTTAATACCATTTAGTAAACAACGCAGTTAATAATTTCAGAAATGTTTTTTAAACGAGTAAATTTGCTAGATAAAAAATGTTTATATCAAATATTTGTCGTTCAAAAAATTCTTAAAAATTGTAAAATAACGTTATATAAGTTAACTTGAAGAAAACATATTCTAAAATCAATAAATGCGCTTTGTAAAATTTGATAAAGATACGAAACTAGACTCGTGAATACAGTTTATGACAAATATGAGGCAAGTATACAAAATTAAATTTATTTAAAGTGGTGCTTTAAACGTGAAGTTAGTTTATATTACCAATTCTCTTAAAGATCCTGATTATTTTAACAGTATTTGGGTTTGTGTTAAACATAAGAGTTCGTAGTAAAAAAATATCACTCCACTAAATTACGGTTTAATTATAATAGTATCAGTTCCCTTCACTAACATCCACGTTCTTCTACATACTGCTTATCCCTTCTATCAACTTTTTCTGATTTTATATCAATCTACATTTGCTTCATAAAAGATGATTGAACTTTTACAGGAAATGAATTAACGTGAATTTAAAGTATTGGTAACGTTTTAGTGTATTCGCGACAACTGATGCTCATTACATTTATTACATAACCACAATTTTAAATATCAAAAAATATAATTAATTCTTACACTACACAGCGTATATAGTTAATTTATTATACATTTATAAAAAGAAACATTAGTAAAAAATTTCAACCGTACCTAATAGTTTTTAAATAACCTATGATATAATAGCATATTACATATCAAAGTTGAAAAGTATATGATTATAACCTAAGCGATAGATTATATCGCGAGAGGCGAAGCGTCGAAGGATATAAGTCGCGCAGGTTATAATGAACTTCTCAACCGTGGTATATACACAATTTTTTTCACTACTAAAATTATTAAAACCTTTTTACCTGTTACTAAACCAAATTTAGCATTTAAGGTATTAATTTCAAATTAAAAATCAAGTCGGTGATTATGAGAGTTGTCATTAGTTTAATAGAATTAATTTAAACATAATTTGAATAAATTGTGATTTAAGGCATAAAAATAAACAGATAACGTAGATTTTTATTGCTAAATTTTTTTAAATTATTTAAAAATATTATTACCTTAGGCATTGAATATATCTGAAATATATTTAATTCAATAACATTTACATTTAATTAAGCGCGAACTTCAAATAATATACATTTTTAAAATCAAATTAATTTATTAATTGAACGATTTGAAAACTTAAATTAACATTAAATAAAATCTCTTAGTAGACAGTTTCGTAAACTTGTTTTCTTTGAAACTGTTATAGTATTGTCAGTAAATGTAAATATGTTCATTATTAACCACTAGTTAATAATGAAATATTATTTACCTGCGCTTAAAAAAGTACAACTTCACAACCTGCTATTTTACGTAATAATAAAAGTCTATACAACTAGTAGTGGAAAAACTAATATAAAGTATTAAACCTGTGGTCGTTAATCAGGACCGACAGCACCACAATAGGCGAAGACGGCGTGCGTAGTGGTAAAAGAAATAATCAGTCAAAAACCTAATGTGTTTGTCAAGGGTATACACTCAAGAAACATAAAAGAAAAGAGTATATAGAATTTTGAGTTCCAGAACGAGTTGGTTTGCAACAGTGCTCGACCACATCGAGTGAGTAGAACAATAACAAGAAAAAAATTACTGCACCAATTAAAATAACAACAGGTATACTATTATTGGCTTAAACATACACGAAATCACAAAATTATCAGTATGCAATATTTAATATCACAGTTCAGTTAACCGTGGTGGAGTTATTAACAAAAATCGAAATTAAGAGAGATTGCAAAACATAAATTATTTTATCGCATTACATTTAACAATAAAGAAATAGTTACAGTTGTACTAAATCGTCTTAGACACGACTAAGAACGATGACTACTAATATAAACAAACAGGTAAAGATGCTTACGGCAATACCTCCTCGATTATATCACAACCATGAGTAAACGTAAAACTAAAATTTGAATTAATAAGTACATACACAAATACAATTAAGAAAAACCAATAGTGAGTGATACCAATTTACAAAACAATATGTTACGATTTTCGGAAAAGTGTTTCTAAAGGTGATAGCTTGGTTCGGCGATTCCAATGACCTTTCAAAGCAAAAGTTAGTAAATATAGTTCTACGAACCAGAGACGGCGACTTTCAAAAACTTTGAGGCGTGCTGATTTTTGAGAAAGAATAAACATATATGTTTTATTGTTATATATTTATTGTAACAAGTATATACACATTTACAAGGTAAATAATAATTCTCTGGGATGCTCAGCATCTCGAAAAATTGTTTCTAAGGTACCCTAGTCGCCAGACACCCATGAAGTTGCTGCTGCTGCTTCAGGCGTTCGTACAATGCTTTTAAGGTTTCCCGGTTGAAGAATGAAGAAGGAATTTTGATAAAGTAAGTAATTAGAAACCAGACATATATTAAATATGCCATCTGGCACGTGGTGAATTTATAATTATGCCCCATGACACGTGCTACAAGAAAAGAAGAAAATATAAATTATTTCAAAAAAAAATCCCTGTAAGAATATAATTAAGTGATGACTCCACATAAAATAGAATCTAGACATGTGATTTTATAAATAAATGAATTTTATGTTTACAATATCGTATAATTTATAAACACATAATTTACTTATCATCTATTGTTTTGTAAAAACAACACTTGCACTAAGGCATCATTCACAAAAAAACAGGTTGAAAACAGCATTTAATAATATTATTTTATTTTTAAAAATTCTCAAAACTTTCCCATAAATTTTATTTTTATTTTTTAATAAACACATGTTTTGACTTTTGGTCATTGTGAAGCGTATACTATAAAATTAATATGTATAAAATTAGATCTTCTTTTAAAAAGTGAAGTTACCCCATTAAAATAAAAAAATCAAACTTCAAATATTAAACTTTCAAAAATAAAAAATAATTACATATAAAAATCTAAAAAATAATAAAAATTAAAATAAAATAAAAAAACAATAAGAATATACATTAACTTACCAGAATTTACTAATTAAATTAAATACAGTCAGATCTCCATTCAATGAACTCCTATTTAATGATTTTTTCTATTTAGTGATGTTTTCTTTAGGATATTGACCTTCGGGTTAAAATGCGTGTAAAAACACCTCTAAAATATGATGTTCAATTTCTATATTATGATCTTTTTCAAAGAAAATGTTACCCAACTACATAAAGTTTTCTTGGAATCACGTACAATTTACTTTACCTTTACAATACCGCATTGTTAAACGGATAAGTGGATTATAAGACTTCTTAATTTACGCTATTACTAATGGTAGTAAAAATTCTGTACATTTGTAAATAACATAAATGCATGAATTGTTTATAGGATTATAGGATTTCCTTCGAGTTTTGAAATGCATTGTCATGTTATTGAACACGTTTCATTTGCATTTTTTTCGTTTCAAGTTGTTTAAGTGTAAAGTTGGTTAAAAATAAACGAAAGTGTATTTCTTATGTACGCTTAAATTTGTGTTTTATTTTTTAAGTATAAATTCTATACAATGAAGTTCCTATATAACGATGTTTTTGAAGGGAATTTTGAACATCACATCATATAGGAGTTCGACTGTATTTGAAATTTTGACAATTTCAAAAAAATTACAAAATTAGCCTATTTTGGTAAGTTTATTTTTATTTTTACTGCTTTTTGATTTTAATATAATTTTTATTTTCTTTCAGATTTCGATAATAATTTTTATATTTTGAAGTTTAATATTTAAAGAGAAGGTATTGAGAATTTTAAAAATAACATAATATAATACAATCCCATTTAGAGTTTTTTAAAAGAATTAATGGAAAAAATAAACTTTAGCATTCAATTACTTGATATACAAAAAATTTATAGATTAATTAGTAGGAGATTGAATAGCAATTTGTATTTACTAATAAACAAAGCAATTAACATATATTAAAATTGAAAAATTGATTGTTAGCGACTAACTTGGTTGTATCGGCAAGCAGATCGCAAGTCTCGGTGTGCTAATCCTACACTAAATTAAAAAAGCTCTATAACAAGTAAATATCACCCACTATAGACCTTGTTTAAATCTGTCGATCACTAAAAAGAACAAATTGACAAACACAACTTTTAACAATAATATATTTATTTCAAAAAGAGAGAATAGTCGTTAAAATCAACATAGAGAAATAGACCAATAACACTTAGAGATTTGTCGGCTAATATAATAATATCACAATTATAATATCAATATAGGCTCTTTCGACAATAATAAAAATAAATCGTAACAAAAATAAAATATAAGTACAGAAACTTACCAAACCGACACTTCCTCGTCAATTGTAGTGACTTCCACTATTACTGCCAATCTAGTTTAAAACAGAAACTATGCGTGAAGTATAAGCTTAAATACAACGGTTAATGTTATTTTACTTTTGGCTATGATTGCATTCAATTGATCGAAGAAATTTGACGGATCTCACGCCAATGTATTCAAAAACAATACATGAGCTTACAGATGATAAATTTTGTGAGTAAAAATAAATTTAAATCAGATGATCTAACGTTATTACATAAAATAGGTTAATATACTGAAGGCTGACGGCTAATAAATGCAATTAAAACAAATTACATAAAACAAAATTCTGCGTTACAAAAAAACTGGCATCAGTAAAGTAATAAATATAAATGCAAGAAGATCTATGCTATACCAAAACATGAGCGTAAAGTAATTTAACGAAATAATACAATACTGATATAGGTGTGAGTCTTCTCTTGTCTTTTTCGATTACGTTAAATGAGGTGGACTCAGGTTACACATACACATGCTGCAAACAGCCAGGTACAAAGACAACATGGTAATCCCTCAAAACTCGCTGAAAAAGAAGTAAAAATATAACGTGACAACGCTATCTTTAAAAATTCAATAGAAAGAAAACTACTTACATATTGTAAAAGAACGCTCAATCAGTGACGTCGTCAAACAGTGTAGCCATTAACTTTAATTTAGAATAAATCTTTTTGATGAACACAAAATAAGAAAGTTAATTTTGACGTTGTTATAACAGTCATTTTGAAGTCATCTTTGTGTATAATAGAAACATTTTCTAACCATAATTGTCACGTAACGCAAATTGCATAAATAAATTGTATAAAACTTTGCTACATTCTTTAGTACATAAATTAAAAAAAAAATATTCTAACGATAATTCATTTTTCTTCTTATAAAAACAAAAAACCTGACAGATAACTATTTACGCTTTCATGAAAAATTGTATGGAGGATTAAAACCGAGGAGTATAGCTCCATTTTGTACACCACACTGAGAAAAATAACATTTAACTGATACTAGAAAAATATTAATAAATACTACATGTAGTAGTAATATAGACACCAGTAGTTACACTTATTAATTACAACTACAAAATATTACTTACGTAGCGTATAGCATTATAGTAAGATATAATTATAAATAATTTGATTTACGATTTTCCCATATACATATTAATTCTTTTTGGCTACATGGTTCGACTATTATATTATTTTGACAAGCTTTAACAGAGATTTTTGTAATTCACCAGTGTTGTAAACCTTTAAATTCTTGATTTACAATTTATTTCTATTTTTATTTAATATATCACGCTATCTATCTTAATATGTCATACCTTTTTATTTCTTTTGCAAAAATTTGTAATTTACTTTATATTATTTTAACTTTGTCTGAATACGATGACTTAAAAAAACGCCCGAGGTCATATCTTTTTTATTTGAAGTTTTTAAAAGACAACCTACAATTTTTTAGTGCGGTTACATTCAAGATGTTTTTCTGAGTTTAAAAAATTAATAACCTTTGCTAAAGTATTATTTTAATACCGACCGAAGTAGCAGATGATTTGCGCATGGGTATTAACCAGTTGAATTAAAATGATTTTTAGAGATTGCCACCGATTCCAAATGATGTCCAAAGATTTCCAACGATTTCCAATAATTTTGAAAGATTTCTGATTATTTTTAAATATTTTTATTGCTTTCTAAAGATTTCCATTGATTTTTAATGATTTTTACTGCAGTTGAGTTAAAATGATTTTCAAAAGTTTCTAAAGATTCCAAATGATTCATAAAGATTTCTAATAATTTTCAAAGATTTCCAATGATTTTTAATAATTTTTTTAATTTACATTTGTTTAAACCCATTCATGTAGAAACGGTCAAGAGGCATCAAAAAAATCGCTTAAACGATAAGTCTTCCACGTTTATTTACACAGTGACATGCAAAAAAAATATGGTCGCTGTCTGTAAAACAGCGTTTCAAAGTATCTACCAAATTTCTCACAAAAAAATTCAGTTGCTACAAAATCAGTTGAACTCTGGAACAACGACTACATCTCCTGATAAAAGAGGCCACCATTATTTCAGGCCAAACAGAATATCCAATGACGTCATTGATGTTGTTAAAAAACATATAAGTTCTTTTCCGCCAAAACAATCCCACTATTCGCTAAAAAAAAACGCCAACAAAATGTATTTATCATCACTTCTGAACATGTCCAAAATGTGTCAGTTTTAAGAGATTATGTACAGGAAAGCAAGTTAGACAATCGATTTTTAGTGGCAAAAAATTTTTATGTACATATTTTTCCGACCAAATTTAATTTATATTTTTCAACTCCCAGAAGCGACACCTGCAGTACTTGCGACTCAGGTCTTAATAATGCTGAACATACAGAAAATTTCAAATTTGCATATGATCAACAAAAAGTAGATAGACAATATTCACGTGATAATAAAAATATGTTACACCTAACGATGGATCTCCAACAAACAAAACAAACAATGCCACTGCCTAAGCTAACAACATAAAAAGCATTTTATTTACGACAAATGTGGTTCTACAATTTTGGAATTCACACTATTTCGACTGATGGTAGCAAATTTTACTTTTTCACATGGACAGAAGATACAACAACAAAAGGAAGTTTATAAATTGGAAGCTCACTACATACATTTGTACAACTTCTAAGTGCCAAAGAAAAAGTAGAACATTTGGTTATTTGGTCAGATTTTGGACAGAACAAAAATTTCAGTATAATTTGCTTGTATTAATACCTAACCCTTAAAGGCTACGTGAAGATTATAAATCACAAGTTCCCGGAAGTCGGCCATTCCTATTTAGAATCAGATCGTAATATCAGAAGAATTGAAAAACAAATGAGGAAGCATGTGAAAGTTTTTACAGCAAAACATTGCAGTGACATAATAAAATCAGCAAGCAAAAAAAACAGTATAGTTACAAACATGAAACATCACTTTAAAGATCTAAGTGAGATTCCCAACAAGTCACATCTTTTTAACAAGAAAAAGATCATAATAAATGAAAAACTCTCACTTCGAGATAACATTAAATGGATACGCGTAATAAAATATGTACAAAGATTCACTTGACCCCTATACACCGTTTCTCCAAGTTGACATAATGAAGAACAAAACTAAGCAAACAAATGCGAATGAATTTACATTGATTCCAATTTATAACAAGCAACAACTACCTAACAACGATGAAGCTTTTCGTCATTTGTATGTTAAACTTTGAACTGAAAATGATGATAACATGAACAAAGCATCGAAAAACAGGACGGTGTAAAATATTTTCAAATATTCTTAGTATTAGTATGTATATATCCTTCATGTAAAATAAATATTATCCATACTTACTATTTTTCTGTTGTATTGTTTAATAAAAAAGCAACTATTTTATTTTTGTGTACTTAGACCCTTTATCCATATTGACTATTTCTTTTTTGTTCTCACGTCACTTGATAAGGGGTCTAAATGCACATATTCCCTATTTTATCTTGACCCATCAATTTTCTTTTAATATAAAACAAATTGTCTAAATATGCTCAATATATTCTGATAATAGCGCCTTTGTATTCACAACAGCAGAAAAGTTCCAAATGCGAAAAGTTAAAATCAATTATCTTAACTTATTTTAAATGTTACATAGACCTAAAGGGTCTTCAATTATGACGAAACATTTTTTTTTGAGCATCTATTGTAAATGATTCATTTTGCTGACAATGCGATAGCCGACAAATAAAACCCTTACTAGACATCTTAATGACAAATTTTAAATCACGTTATAATCCCAAAGAATATATCTGCGAAGATGAGGCGCTTTTACTATTTAGAGGGAGGCTAGGTTTTTGGCAGTTTATAAAAGCTAAGAAACATAAATACGAAGTGAAGTTGGTCAAGTTATGTTCCGGTACAATAGCTTGCCTTTAGCATATAAAATCCTAAATGCCAATACCCATTTGCTTGGAACTATTAGAAAGTCCAGAAAAGGATTACCTAATCATGTAATAGACGCGAAATTACATAAAGAAAAAATCTGCGCTTTGAAGAATCAGAATGCAATAACAATTATAAATTGGAAAGATAACAAAAATATTTTGATGTTTTCCACAAAACACGGTAGTGAAATAGAAGAGGTATCATGTAATAGAAAATAAAGATCAAACCCAAAGCAGTGTTAGTTTATAATAAAAGTAAGGGTTTAGTTGATATATTCGACCAAATGTGAACATATTCGAATCCATTCAAGAAATCTATAAAATGATTTTGAAAAGTTGGTTTTAAACTTCTATTGACGACATCTATGGTAACCTAAATACCTACATTCTACATAAACTTGTAAATGGAAACATATTCACGGTAACCGAATTTAAGAAACAAGTTATAAAAGATCTGATTTGAGCAATAGACACTGAAGATGTGCTAACTCAAACTAAAACATTTAAAGTAAATCATGTTTTTATGGAAAAAAAAAAGATGGAAATAAACATCATCGAAGGAGAATGTGTAAAAACTGCTACAGACAACTCACCGAACAAGGACGAAAATATGCATTGAATAAAACGAAAAAAGTTGATACATATTGCAATAGCTGTGAGAAGAAACCATATTTATGTATACCGTATTTTAGCGAATTGCATACAGAGTTTTTTTGATGTAAATATATTATACTTGTATACTTTTGTTTATTTTGTTGAACAAACATATTTGTTTCTTAAAAAAAATTATGAATACTGCATTCTTTGTTTTATTTACCTACTGTGACTTAAGAGGACCACATAAAATATTTTACAAAAAATTAACAAACCATTTGCATATAATAATGCTTTCAGGCCGCGTTAGTCCTTTCTAACAGTTAGTTATAGGTAAATATATACCAACAGCCTCAGAAGCTCACAAAACGGTATTGGTCCCATGGGACTAACGTATTCTCTGAGATAACTGCATCGGACTGGAACTAACATTGTCAACATGCGAATCACTTGGTGCAAGAAATGTGTCAACGTGATGAACTACTGGATTGAATTGTGGAAAACCTGTCGTTTATGGTAAACACCGGGTAATCTTACAATAAAAGTTGTAATGGAAAAGACGAAAGTGATTGAAGTGATTGGTTTTTTTTATAATTGTGTTTTTCGATTACTTTTAGAAATATGTAACTATTATATTTTGTAGTGCTATACATAATCTTTTAGAAAGGTTAATGTGTAACTACAATTTAATTTAATAATATTAAAGCCATAAAGTGTTTTTTTGAAATAACCTCAAACAACAGGATAACCTATAAATAATTTGAATTTTTCTCTAAAACACTTTTCCATTTGTGTGAACCTTTAGAATTAGAGTGACACCAGTCCACCTTTCCAGGGATTTTATTTACTTAGGTCAACTGTAGTTCACCTAAGTAAAAAATAGAAATAAATAATTTTATAGCAGACACTTAATCTGAAAAATCCAGAAGGTTTTAAAAAACAGTACTAACAAATTTAAAACAATACGAATAATTTAAACAATTGAAAAAGAACTAAAGAATAAGAAAGTAATTGATCGAGCCTATAACCACTGACAAACGAAACCAGAAATTAAAGATGAAGAAAACGCTCACACATTACGTACTACAAGGTGTAAAATGCTTTTAATCGTGAATAAGTCAGCATGGGTCTTTACTATAATAACAAACTTTATGTTTATTTTACGGGTTCAAACCGTAAGTGTTTGTAATACAAACAATTAAAATTTAGACAAAAGTTGTTTTAAAAATTGTGTGTCTAATACGAAGCAATGCAATGCTTTAAATAAATTTAATTAAATTATTTTTTAAGATTAAAAAAATATTTTAATGCAAATTAATTACGAGAAACTAAAATTTTATTAAAAACATTTACTACATTAAAATTTTAATCATTAAAATTCCTTAATAAACGCTTCAATGGTGGTATGCCAATATATTTTCTTGTATAAATCATTTTCATAAAAGTTTTAAGAAATAGTTGTCTGAATTGTTTTTAAAACCATAATGGCGTAAAACAACTCTTTAGCGAGAGTACTTTGTCAAAGCTTGAGTTTGTATGAAAAAAGATACACTTTAAAAGCTACACTCTTAACATTTAGAAATTAAAATAAAAATAACTGTGAATTAATCTGTTTTGATACAAAAGTACTTCCTTTTTAGTTACAACGTGAAATTCGAAAACAGAAACTGCTATAAAATATTATATTACACATTTGTTTTTTTCAGGACACATTCTGCCAAATGAACATTTCACAGGAATTATGATAATGCGTCGGTAAACGTACGGATAAAACCGCGACTAAAGAACTCGTAAACTCAAATGTATCTAAACCCGTCTTCTCTAAATGCAAACGTTTCAAAAGTTTTAATTGTTAGTAAGCAAATCTTAAATTACGAAAGTGTATTTGTATAAAGGCAATGAATTACATTTAATTAAGTACTTGAAAAATAATTAAGACATTCACAAACATGAACTGTGAAAAGCAACGTAACAACTAATTAAGAAAGGTGTATTAAACTACGCATCTATTAGGACCTACTTTAATTCTAGATGCTGTTTAGGTAATATTTTACGTCGGCAAGAAGTTAACTGAAGCAAAATTTTTGTTATTATTAAAAACGCATAAATATATCTTGTAGTATTTACAATTGTCATTGTTTAGTATTTTATACAAATATAACTTACCGTTGTGACGCATCACTTATAAAACTTTGTCCTTTGTTTTAAAATAAGGAATTTATCACTTCGACTTAAAACACAAGGAACTGATTATATTCACATAAAATTAAAATTGACTCTAAACAATTGAATATTGTTTTGATTTTATTTAATACACATTTCTACGTAATGTTACGACAAATTTTGTTTATTAAGAAGACACATTAAAAAAGAAAAGTATTGTCATATTTATGTATAAAGTGACAACAAAACACTCAAACATTTTATTGGTACATTAAGTTTTGGTAAATTTTACTTGTTTTTTTAAATTATAACACTAAATTATATTTATTTAAATAAAATTATGTATTTCCATCCAAAACAATAAGAAAATTTTTTTTAAACATTGATTGATATGCCGCCGTGTTGTCATTTCACCTCAACGCCTACATTTCTTTATGCGCGACTTATAGCATGTGAATATATTACATATCGTCTTATGAAGCAAATGCACACAAAATGAATATATTATTTAGATAGAAAATGTTTGTCAACTATTATTTCAAAGCGCTGTTATATAAAATAGATTTAAACAGTTTACATCATACATTTCAAAAAAATTAGAAGTGTTTAAACGAGATATTGCTTCTCATACTTTCAAATATTTTCAAATTATGTATAGAAAATTTGATACGTCAAACTGAAATAAATCAACATACATTGACTAAAGAATTAATCATAGTTTCCTAGTTTAAAAATGTCGAAGAAATTTCAAAATTTCTAATTTATCCAGACATAACCAAAGTTTATGAATTTAGGATTAACATTTTTAAACTCTTAAAACTAGAAAATGTTCTTCCACTCATGTGCAATTTGGAGATATAGTTTTATTGAACAAAGAAAAATTTTAAAGATTATTGAAATTAGTGACGGGTATTTTAACTATACTTCTTCCACATTTGTGTGTAAGTTAGATACTGTTTTTCAAGTGAATAAAAAAATAAATCCAGAAATAAATTAATGGATGAATCTAGTTCAGCAAGCATTTTACTAAAAGTAACAAAATACGAACTTTATATAAAAAAAAACTCACAAAAAGCATTCAACAGCAAAAATTGCATTAAAAAATGAATTCTTATTGTAGTGCTGGTTTAAAAGCAAACACATTTAATAAAAGATTATCAATTTTTTTGTTCTAATTATGCCTTTCTATTATAACTATGTAGTATACAGTTTATGTACGTAATAATTAAATTTAATAAAAACATTGAATTATGCAAATATTGCATTATTTGCCATTTATCTTTTCTCAAGGAGACGGTTATTTTATTTCACCTGGCATGCCAGCGATTCAACATGTCAAACTAAAAAAAAATTGACACGCTAATAAAAAGGTTTACTAGCCGTGCTGGTGGTAAAGAAAAATAACGAAAAATCGGAGCATTCTTTTTATAGAAAGAAAACGCACACTAATAGATATTTAAACGCCAAATCTCACCACCATCTAGTACAGAAAACTACTGTTTTACATACTTTAGCTAAAAGAGCTATACGTGTGTCAGATAATAAAAATATACAAATGAAAAAGAAAACACTGTTGGATTCTATACATACAAAATTAATACAAATTCAAACATATCCAAAAGGCATGGGAAGCAATAAATCCAAAAGTCAAAGAAAATTTATCACCTCCTACTCGCACTGCTTATTTACTATACTGTATGGATTCAACAAACAAAATAAGTGGTAAAAAAATATAATAACAAAACTGTCTTTGCGACTAAGAATACCCTGAACAATTGGATTAGACAAACAAGGGACTTTAAAACACGCCAAAGTTTACAAAATTCCTTGTTCTGTGAATCAAATTATATAAGACCGCCCGGACGCTCTATTGAAGTTCGAGTAAAAAAACATATGACTTACTGCAAACACCGGAGAGTTACAAAATCAACAGTGACAGATCACGTGTGGAACCTGTAGCTGTATAAATAGAAAAACATCTATACAATATGAACCGAGATGACGGCTTGAAACTCAGCAAATCTTGGCTACCAGTGTTACACTCTGAGACAAAGATCAACCTTCTTGGAAAAGAAACAAACTCTTACTCCGAGTAATAACGAAGTCAGTCAGAGGAAAGTGAAAGTCCGTTAAAATATAATATGAACCGGAAAGACGGTTATAATTTAACAAATCTTGGCTACCAGTATTACACCCTTTAAAACAAAGATCAACTTTTTTTAAAGAACACAAATTTTTACTCCGAGTAATAACGAAGTCCGTTAATTACCTAATCGCTAATAATATAAATACCGCCACTTACATTGTTCCATCAGTGACATTTACCACTCCGAAATGCCAAGTTCTACTTCTTGTTTTGGCTTTCAAAAAGAGACTAGGACCAAGACTAAAAAGTCTGGGTGTTTACCTACCACGCAGTCTAAACCGAAACTCGCTTATAATCGTAACGATTACTAAAACTTTTATATTATTTTATTCCTTCATGTATTATAATCATGATTGTTTTTTACTAGTGTAATTAGCGGCTGATAATAATTGAATTGAGATATACCGTACGCCTATCTCTCGGTCAGTTCAACCGGCATCTTCACTCTTTGAATTTCTCAAGGTTTCGCTCGATCGGTTGCCTCTTTCTTTCTCGCTCTCAAAGTTTGTCTGTTATTTACTTCTCTCTTATTACCTCATACCTGTAATTGTTTCCTCTCGGATGTAACCAAAAGTGTCAAGCATTTTGCTAAAGAAGTTTTACTTCAAAAAATAAAACACTGAAACTCAATGTCTTTATACATGTTAGTAATTCTTTGCCATAAGATACGAGCACTTCAAAAAAACTTTATCAACAATTGCAAAACTTTTAATCGCTTTTTTGTTTGTTTGCAGTTCATTTCTCTTTTTTTTATAAAACAAAAACCAATTGACTCATTTTTATACAGAAGACGATTTGTCTCTAAATGTCGTGCAAGTTTTCTAAAACTATTACCAACAGTATCGTCAGATAAATTTGACACTACAGATGAACTTTTTGTTAACATGAAACCGTATTGTTATTTTTTAAATATATTTATTTTTGAATAGTCAGTAAGTTTTTTGTTTCTTCAGATATTGATTAGTATTTTATTTTACAGCATTTATTAGTTGGAAGTTAATTAACTTTCACTGTCTGAAGAAGTGCACATTATAGCACTAAACGCCGCTATCAAGACAACTTTTATGTCCCTTCATCAATGATAAATAAATTAAATTAATTTAAAGATAAAAATTATAGAAGGATAAAAAAACCTTATCAGCAAGATACTCTCAAGCTTTTAATTTTATTGATATAACAGAGTCAGGTTTTTGAAATACAAAACGATCTGCTGATGAATATATTAATTCCATCAAGTTGAATATCAATAATATACGTCAATGATAATCATTGACCAGGCAAATATTGCATTTATTACAATAAAAACTGTTTTTCCTTCAAAAAATCGCAAAAATCAATATTTAAAGAAAATCTAAACTTTAGCTGATTACTTGCATATATTTAATACAAGAATTACTTACAAAATTCCTAAACATTTATATTCAGTAAACTTTAACCAAACTATTTTTATCAACTATCTCATAATTATCTTTCCGGTAGAAACGGCTTTTCTAATTTCCATTCTTCGCTTGGCATGGTATTAAAATGCAACTTACTTTAAAATGTATTACTTACTTTTTAACATGAAACTATCACTATTCTAAATTTTTAGTACAATACATACTATTTAACAAAAAAAAGTACTTTGTAACGCAGAAAAAACATTAACATATCAAAGATTTTTACGATTCGATGTATCGGATACTATGCAGACGAGTAACTTAAAAATACTGCTACCGTTTGAAACATTTAAAGTTCAATTTTTTATTTTGCGCAAATAAATTTGTTTTTTCCTTCACAGAAGTGACATAGTCGCTCAGTACTCATATAATCTGGCTTGGCTAGTGATTACGTTTGTCATAATGTATTTTAGTTATAGGAATAGGCACAATCTTTTTTATTTGTTTGATGGTTTTCTGTGCGTAGAGAGCAATGTTATAGCTATATGGTGTTTCAAATGTAAAAGTGACAAGCAATTATTTCTTGTCTTCATCAAAAGCCAAGTACTTGTAACTAAAACATCTAGTAAATAATCAAATATCACCCACCGCTATTGCCTCTGTCTCATTCTGGTGCAATAAGACTAGTTGGTTCATTTTGTCAATACTTTCCATTCTAAAATTCTACTTTGCAAAGAGTTTAAGAATAGCAATTTTGGTTTCTTTTCTTTAAACCATTCTAAACAGATACTTTCTGTCACTATGTCAAAATTTGTCGCATCAATACCAACCTTATTATTTTTTCATTTCACCAAGCAAACCGTGTTTTTTTGTCAGTTTTATAGTTATAAGAACTTTCTTTAATTTTTGCATTTCCGCATTACTTTTTAGTAGACATTTGGCTGTTCTGGCTTCTTGCATATTGCTAGAAACATGATTACATTTTTTGTTAAATGCTGAAATAATGCCACAGAAGAAAAATAATTGTCAAAATATATTATATATCTCTGATTCGAAGCAATACTTGTTAATTTTATAAGAGACATAAGCACGTCTCTTGCAATTCTAATTTTTTTTCTTTTTCCTTGTACATTTCAAAAAAAACTATGTAACCGTTACTAGAGCAGAAAGCTTTCCTTTTTTATATACTGTTTTGGCTAGTGACGACGATAATAAAAGATCTCGTTAATTAACATGCTGTCCTGTAAACCACTAGCCATCTGTTCAATTCAAATCATCAAAATATAAACTTTGTAAAATTTGTTACAATCTGCTGTTTTGCAAAATTATAAATACACCAACACTGTCTGTTTAAAACACTCTTCTATTAAGATACTTGGCCTACCCAGAACGCAATATTACACCGTCACTTCATCCATGGTTATATTGATCAAATTATTTTCCGATCAATAGAAATTCGTTTATTGATTACTATAAACATGTTTGGTGCGACAATATTGAAACAGAAGTTTGTTATCGCTTTTATATTTGCATTACGTATTACATTTTTGAGCCTAAATGACTAAGATTTCTTTTGTGTTCATTGTTGCTAATATTACTGTAACAGACGTTTCGCTTTTTCGTGGCTCATCGGCAGTAAGAGATTCACTGTAATGTAATTCCCACAGTTCCATTGAGCAACCCTATAGCGCAATGTCCTTTACGTTGAGATTTTATCCAGCAGTTTTATTCAAAACTATTTTGAATTTAGCAGGTGTAAAATCAACTTCAACGTTCACGACCATATAGCTATTTAAAGTTATCTTGTATACATAGTAACTTACACTATGAGATGGCTCAAACTTGGTAATCGTTACCACTTTCATACATGAATATAAAGATATAAGGTTTATCAATGCAGTTATGAGAATTATATTAGAGTGTATCTCCTACTGCTGATGAGTTTCAAAAGAGCGAAACGGCTGTTCAGTAGTTCATTCTGGCGGTATTTGCACAATTGCATTGACATTATTTTACCCTCAATGTCTTTTACGTTGTGGTTTTATCACGCAGTTTTATTCAAAACTGAACGTTTACCGCCGTATAGCTATTAACAGTAGTTTGTTACATTTAATAAATTCAGGTTAGTAATAATTACATTGTAATAAAAAAATAATTAATTTTGACGTAATCTGCATTTAGATATTATTTTTCTAAGCAAAGTTACACGATGGTTGATACAGTCTACAGCAAAGATGATTTGATTCACAAAGCGACTACTTAGTACTGATAGGGCTAATACATTTATAGTAGGACTAAAAAATTGACAACGAAAAAGTAACAAAATCTCTATTATTGATTTAGGTTGATTTAGTTAGTGCAGGTTTCAGAACGTACAAATTTATTGTTTGGTGATTTACATACTTGGCTTGGTTTTCAAAGCTTAGCTTTAAATCAAGCCAAGCTTTTGAAACAATAATCCAAGCTTGTCAAAAATCAAAGCAAGTTCAAGATTAACTAAATCAAGCTTTTTAGGTCAAACTCTCAAGCTTTTACCAAGCTTTCAAATTCTTAAAAAGTATATTACTTTGATGTAAAACTTAAACCTATAAAATGTTTCTTACAATTATGTGAACCAGTGTCTTATTCAACGTGTATCTTACTAATAGGTTGTTAATTTGAAAAGTAAAAGTATAGCATCAATATAGTAAGTAAAAAATTTCAAAATAAAAATTCTAATAAAACATTTAAAACCATTAAGATTTTGAGCTAAATAAATTAAAAAATACGAACCTGTTCCATTAATAGTCTTTTAAGGTTATTGACACCGTGATTTAAACAAAATATAAAATAACGTGTGTAATTCACTTCACAGTAATTTGTTGATAAAAAATTTAAAAAAGCACAAAATAATGTTATTGTATAAGGCGTAGTTAAACTAAGTTGCATTTTAAGTACTGCTTATTCTTTCCAAGTTAACTACGTAGGTTATTCAAAATACTTGAATAAATCAATAACACTGTAAAAATAAAGCTAAAACATAGTACATACTCACTAATTAGTTTGTTATAACACGGAGCATAGAAATACATTCGGAATAACTTTACAAACGCAGTAATGTTTTGGTTGCTACTAAATAAATACGAAAAATAAGTAATCCGATTTCGTTATTCTAAAATTATAATAACTGTTCAAAATGTCCATCGTGCATAAGCCGCGTACTACAAATTTAAAAGTTTCTTGTAAAAAGACTGCGTCTTTCAACTGTTGCACTTGTTTAACATGTTAAGTGTACAGAACATAATTTTTCAAGATACAGTGTACCATATGGCTATTTTTTTCTGCTGCTTTGTGGCCGATCTTCCACAATTTGCAATATTTGCACATACGTTGCAGAAAAATATTAAAAATTTGATTTTACTTTTAAAAAATATTTTTTTTATTTGTTCTTCCGCTGCTAGTACATGGGGTGGTCTTTGTCGCCTACGGCCTTTGTAGGTAGAAGGAACACTTCCAGTATTTTTAAGGCCGTTAGGAATAGACTATAGGCAACACAAATTGCGCATTCAAATTTTTGTCTAAAGTCAAATCTTTTGAGTAATTTCCTGGTCTCAAAATTTGATTGTAAACTGTGCTCACTATCTTATTATATAAGAGTATAAAAGGACATTAGATGTAGCGATTTTTTTTTGCAAACAAATTTTGCAAATAGATTATAAAAGCACATTATTCATTTTGAGTTCTTTAAAATATAAGGAGCTACAAATAAAATATCAAAAAAAACTCTACGTACGTCAAATTCTAATTAAATGGCAATTTAGAAAATGTAAACAGATTTTTTTCAAATGCATACAGATTTACGTAATTTTATTCAAAAGTTTTTTAAAATCGCCTAAAAAAAGGGATTGTATGACACAATTAACTTGAGTAACGTCTAGGTAGGCAACACATCTTTCTGGTTACGTCACTCGTTTGAATGAATGCGATTCTTTTATTATTAGCAAAACTACCTGAGACAAGTGATTAAGGCCCCTCTATACAGCTTAACGAAATACAAACCTATCGCAGCGCGCCCTAGTGTAGCTAAGTAAAACTTGTCACAAAATGTACCTGGCTGCTTACTGCCTCGGGAAAGGTCACATTTCAATGAGGGATTAATTACTTAAATGATCAAAACCTTTTAAAAACAAAATTTCTTTATTTCATATACATTACACCAATTTCCTGTTACTGAAAATATGATTGTTTTCAATTAATCTGCAATCTAATTATAACGTAGAATTAAATTAACAATAATGTCATTATGATATTTAATAATACGTATTAAAAGCAAATCAGGTTAGACAGATTGGAAAGTAAAAACGAAGAATGTTTACTAATGACAAATTGATTAAAGTTACGATAATGATACTCATTTTGCTATATAAAATAAATCAGTGGTCGGAAGTATAGCGATAATAGTATCGCGATACGAGTATCGCTATACTTTATTAGTATAGAATATCGTATCGCGATACATTTGAAAAAAAAGTATCGATATAGATATCGCGATAGTTTTCTTCAGTATCGTCTATCGCAAAATGCGATACTTTGAATCGATACTTGAAAATTTATTGGAATGTTTAAATTTAAAAGTACTTCGAAGTAAAACCGAATTTTAAATTCTATATAGTACTTTAAATTACAACTAAATAATCCTGTACCTGCAATGTCTACGATTTTTAAATATACCATTGTATTTACTTTCTTTAAAACAGGTATAACTCCACCATTGTCTGACAATTGAATTTTATGGCCTTTGATGCTAAATAAACAGAATATACCTGAAGTAGAATTTTCTTTCTAGAAGATATGCGCTCGAAATCATGTTCAACAACTAAGTACGTTTAATTTATGGTACAAAAATCAAACTATTTTGAAGATTTGTCAAACAGGGTACTACTTTTTACTAGTTTATAGCGAATTATTATGATTTAAAAAACAGTAACAATTAGGATCAAAAAGGGTTGCAGTAAACAACTTTTAAGTAAATCCTCACAACCACCCAAAAGTCACGTTGCAAAAAAATAGTTTTATCTTTACCGACTCCAGATGTACTTGTATATTTATCTTTTTTTAATGCCTGTCACAACCGAACCATAATCCAACAACCAGACAATAAAATATAACAGAATAGCAACTAGCTTTTGATTCCGTAAGTAGTGCAATTTAGGTGTAATTTTGCTTTTCGCTAACATTTTAGCATTATATAAGCAAGTACTTACAAAACATATGTATTTATTTTTAGAAAAAATATAACGTTTGTGCTAACTAATGAATGCAACTGTTTTAAAAATACGTATAGTTTAAATCTTTATTTAAATTTTGTTTTAAGTCTAAATACCTTGGAGATAATACAGCTTTAAAAAATAGACTTATAATTAATTTTTGTTTAATGTTAAAATACGACTAAATTGAAATTGTAATTTTTTTCTTTGCAGTTTTAAATAAGTGTGTACGGTTTTATCATAAGGTGAAGCCACGATTAGTAAGTATAACTGAACCTTAACAATAAAGTAGCAACTCAAAGTAATGTAAAATTCATATCGGAATTTCTCTCCTCAGATCACTAATGAAAAAGTATCGCAATAAGTAACGCAAAATTAAAGCGATACTATTATCGCTATCGCGATACTATTCTAGACAAAGTAAAGAATATCGGTATCGCGATACATTTTTGCTCCAAGTATCGCTTATCGTATAGCGATGCTTTTAAAAAGTATCGGTCCGACCACTGAAATAAATTAAATTAAAATGGCTACTATTCCACAAGAGATATTCATCCAACATCAGTTTTGTATGTGTCTATTGTGAATTACAAAAAAAATGCCTAAATCACGAAAAAGTTTTAGTGTTAAAATCAAAAGTCGAAGACTGATATTGAAGAAGGAATACGAAATGAAGGCGACAGAATTCCTCAATGACTTACAAAATGTTGATAAGAAGAAAATTGAGACAGGTACTTTAACACAATCGAAAAGTTTAGTTCAAAATGATTCGGTTATAGAAATTAAAAGCTCTTTGAAAAGTGGGGAACATGATCCATTAGAAGCGTGTAGACTAAATTTAATTGACTATTGTGTACTAAATTCAGAGAAAAATAAAATAATGCTGAAGAGAAACCACAATTATTACTACCAAATACAGGGGATTTTACATATTACTAAACGCACTAAGTGTTATTTTATTGTTTATACACAAAAAGGCATTCACGTTGAAGAGATAGAAAGGTACAGTTAAACGTTTTATCAGTATATATGAATTACAGTGTTTAATTTTTTTTACAGAGATGACACATTTTGGAGAGAACGCATGATACAAAAATTGAAGGAATTTTATGTTCAATCTTTACTACCAGAATTGGTGGACTCGCGTCGATGCCGGGGTTTAAAAATACGAACTGTATATATGTCTAATTAATTTTTGTTGTATTTTGTTTAATATAAATAAAGAAGTATTTTTTGTTAAATTATATACAATAAATATAATTAATAAAACAATAACCTAAGTATAATAATTGTCTATTAATTAATTATTGTAAATTTGTTTGTTTACATGTACGTATAATAAATATCTAATGAAATCATTAAAAGTTAATTTTATTTTGTGTTCCAATATTACCCTGAATCCTCACACCTTTCATATAAAACAAAATAGAAGTACTAATAGTTGTACCGAATTTACTCTTTTAATCCGATTATCGCCTTGAGCATTATATGGCTACTTTGTTCCTACAGACAGCGTGTATACCCTAACGATGTTTTGGAATTTCAACCTTATTGACAAGTAAAAATTAATTGTTTTTACCAAAATTTTAATAGTTAGATAATAATGTACAAATTTTTGATAGCTTCAAATATTCGTATTATAGTCAAGCTATGTCGTGATAGAAGCATTTTTATTATGCTATTATTATTTTTGAAAATTTGAGAATAATGAATTTTTACACAGAATCATATATATTAAATTACATCAGCTAATTTTTAAAAAAAGGATTCTATCTTGACATGTAACTAGGCATCCTGAACATTTTGACGTCTCGTCCATTTTTTCAGAGTAAGAGATAACTGTGTAATTTGGGAAATAGTAAAGGCACTTTTAACATTGGTCTTATGGGAGTATGGTGTGTTGCCTAACTTTCTGTACAGATGCCCCTTAAAAGCTTATTGTAGTTTAGTCTTAGTTTGGTGCTTTTGTTATAAATTAGCGTAAATAAAGGAGTATAAAGGAAATAGACACGTAATAGGAATTATTGTTGTTCATGGCATATTTGATTTGAAACTATCTACAAAGTCTTTTAAATTTATTGAAAATAATTATTAAATACATATAAAATTGTTTTAAATAAAAATATTTACATACAAATTGCGATGCTTCGATTACGTCAAATATACATTACGAATGTCTTGTTGCCGACTCCTCCTCGGATCGACTAATTCAGGCAATAAACTATTTAAATAAAAATCGACCAATCGTTTTTCCATCTTTCGTATCCAAAATGTGTCATCTCTAAAAAAATTTTTTTAAATAAAAATGCAAATAAAAAAACAATTAGGTACCTGACAATTTCTTCGACGTGCAATCCGCCATTAGTGTATATCACAAAGTAACATACATCCCTTTTAGTGATGTGTAATAAACCTTGAATCTGGAAAAAATAATTATGATTACGTTTTAATACCACATTACCGTTATCGAAAAAGCAATAATCAATCTTTTTTTGCAACACGGCGTCTACTGGTGACAAATTGCCACTCTTTAAAGAACTTTTGATTTCTATAATTGCGTGGTTGTCGATTAATCCATCCGGAGAACAGGCTAAATAAGGTAAATTGTCGTCGATAACTAAACCGCTTTTATTCACAGTTTTTCCTGTTTTTTTCTCAAATAATGCAATTGCTATACTTTCTTTTTCTAACCCAAATGTAGTTGCTTGAGATCCCATAAATGACGAGTATAATAACGAAGAAACAGTTTTTGCTGTTGATGTTGTCTTACGGAGTTTACAAATTTTACCAAAATTGGATGCTGTTATTCTCTTTTGCCTTTCGCGTTTCCATGTATCACAATTCGATTGCAAAATTGTATTATTAAAAATATCTTTTTTATCAACGTGTTGCAGTTGTTGTAAAAATTCTTGGCGCTTTTTGAGAAAAACATCTTCTTCCATATCTACTATTAGGTTAGATGCTTTTGGCCCGTAGTCTTGGTCAGTGGTAGCAAATCTGCGTCTTTTTGTGTATTTTTCTAAAATTATGCAAACGTGATAATTTAGTAGATAAAACAGATAAAAAGTAAGTACCTTTCTTTCGCGTTTCTCTCGTCTTGAATTTTTGTAATCGGTATTTTTCTAAATGGCACCCAACATTCGTACCGCATAATTCCTTGATTATATTTCCAATAAAATCACCGAAGGTATTATAAGAATCTGCGGTTGCTAGGCATCTGGTTTCATAAGAACCCTTTAAAGAAAAATTAATTCGCTTACCTCCCACAAATTTGGCAACAATGGAGTTGAAAGTTTCTGCGGAGTTAGTGTCAACATCATGCAACAAGCTCGCAGCATTATTTGCTAGCCGCATATTTATCGTTGCAACTACATCATATAAACCACTGGTTTGTAAGTCAGGTACCAAGTTTTCCTGTAAAAAAGTCACAGTTATTATATATGTAGTCGCGATTGTAAAAAAATGTACCTCCAAACTCTTCTTTTTGCAAAAGTAGTTTTCGCAAGCATCATGATCACCTAATATATGTTTAGGTTCATTTAAAATATCGTGTTTCAGGCGATTTGCTTTTTCAAAAAATGAGTCGCTAGTCTGTTTTCTGTATTCAATCGCTTTAGTCACAGCATTTCTAAATCTACCTAAAACGTCAGTATTCGTTACTTTTTTTCTTAGTGTCGGAGGAAAACTAGATTCTTTTGCAATTTCAGCCAATTTATTCAAATAGTTCCGCAAAAGATGGTTTCGACATTCAATTTTTTCTATAATAAATGTTGGTCCATATGGTGCAGCTGCTATTAGTTTCCATGGCGGTAGAACTGCTATTCCAATTTTTAAAGCAATCATGATCTTTGATTGACTTATCGGATCTTGCACAAACATAACAGTACTTGTTTCGAACGCCTACATACAGAAGCTTTTTTGTTTTTGCACCTATTATACATGCCTGTAAATAAGGTCTTATTAAAAAAACATACATTTTGTATACTAATCACTTACGACACCAGATAAAGCGTTGTAATTTGTTCTGTAAGAACGTTTACTCCACGCACCATCAACTACAACTGAAATTATGGGTGTTCCGTCATCATTAATACTTCCTGCATGTATTGCTAGTAATGCTTCTTCTTTCCCTGCGGTTTTCATTAAATCTTCATATTTTTTATGTAACACAGGTGACAGTTCATTATGATATTTGCTGTATGTTTTGTGACTCATACTAGGTATGTCCATTGCAGCAAAAACTTCAGACAGCTGTGAATACCCTATACCACTGCTTATAGCACCAAGCACACTTAGCAAGTTTGAATTTATTTTGCTATCTGGATCTTCTGTCCTAACAGTTTTAACAATATTGCATACTTGACATTTAAAAGAAAGTATGCTTTGCAAGCCCTCTATTTTTTCTGACACAAGGTTCATGTCAAAAAATGAACAATCGTATCCTAAAAACAAAATATTAATTATAAATATTTACGAAAGCTTATTTACAGTATACCTTTGTGTTTTAAAGATTTAAGCTGACCTAAAAAATAGGAAATGTCGATAATTCGGCGACCGCTAATCGTAAATGAAGGCTTAGTACCCACCTCTCTTTCAAAAGAAATTTCTTCAAAATCGGAGCTTTTATCTGAATCTGAGTTGCTGTTATCGGATCTAAACGTGTCGTCTGCACTAATGCAATTGTCAATCTGACTATCATCAGTGTGAGATGAATCATCAACAAAAACATCAGTATCATCTTTTGCTGAATGTGCGGCACCATCGGATGTCAACGTACTCAAATGAGAAACCGTTTGATTTAAATTACTTTTAAAAGTATTTTCAACATCTGGAAGAACTGCGTTGTGATGAATTTAGACAAATGATTAGATTTCAATACGCTACTTTGCATGTTCACATTTTGCGTTTGATTTTCACTAATACCAGACTCATGTTGAACGAGATTTAAATTCGCAACATTTTTCCATCTCCTAACAAAAAAATATTGTATATAGTATGATGTAGATAAAAGACCGTTTTTACAATTCAACGGACTTTTCGTTTAATTCAAATTACTACTTGCAGAAAAGATTTTCAAAAATAAAATTATGAAGCTTACACTACTTACATTAGAGAAAGTTTTTTCATAATCAATTTCTTGCTTTTTCTTGGCTGAGACAACCGAAATTTACTTTTCGCCATCACACTAGTACAATTCAAATTTCAGAAAACACTTCTTCGGCACTAGTTGAAATTAGCTCAAGAGTCAATGTAAAACTAAACCCATGTCATCATAAACATTATTTATAATAAATTTTAAAGTAATAATAATTAGTCAAATATAAAATGCCATTTATTATTATCGGGTGGTATTTATTAATAGTTACGTAATAATACCGCTAATGAGATTTTTACAACCTTAGTTGCTTTGTAGAAGAATAATCTCATTTAAATTAGATACGTAAGTACTTAGTAATTTTGCCATATAGAATATTCAAGAGAAAATAGAATAATTACTACTTATGTTAATTACCTCGATGCAAAACGTATGACATGTTATTTATATTTTTATGAATATAGGCTTATATACATATATAATTATTTAATAAACAGGTACATTTACAACAGTTTAATCCGAAAAATGAGAATTATTTATATGTATATGTACGTACATATATATTTTTTTTATGGTTAAAAAACCGATATAAATAAAAGTTGTATATCTGTTTAAGCGTAAAAAAGGTAATGTGCAGGTAAACTTTAAAGATAATTTATTCAGATAAGACGTTTAACACTTTTGTCATAAACCTGAATGAACGAATTGGTTACGTCATAAACCGCATTGTCAGTTGTCTATATATTTTTGTAGTTAGGGGCAACAAAATATTTCGTCGTCTGTTCCTATCCGCCTTAAGTCTTTGCATACCTACACCCCCAAATAAGGTTTACCAAAGGAACCTTTTTTGATTATTTATCTAAAGTCTTGTTTTGGTTACAACCTCAATTAAACGTAATCGAATACATTTTGTTAAATTAAGTCAGTGTTAATACAAAGAAATAAAGATTGATTTCTGTTGTAATTATTTTGTTAACAATTTATTTTTTATATGGCAACATTTTTTAAAAAAATATTATCACAATACATTAAAACGTTTTAAAATACCCATTTCACAGCTTTTACCACATAGTTAAAATCAATAGTCTCAAAAATGCAAAATTTAACGCCACAAGGAAATTTTTTCTTAAGTTTGTAGTCGTGTATCAGAAATACGTAGTATACTAGGTTACTACAAAACTCTGGATTAATCAGAACTAGAAAGTCAAGCAGGAACGCATCACATATACACATTCAAACTTCGTAACTCTGTAAAGGTAGTATTTTGTGCTTATTACCTTGCCTACCACCAGTGCTGGCTTCTGCATTAAGTGATTTGGTCAATAATCCTTTAAAGAAATACTAAAAATTGTTTTTTCTCAATACCATCTTGGTAAATTAACGTTACTCTTACAAAAAAACGACAATAATGGAAAGTAAAACCTTTACTTGGATGCATAAACAGATGGTATCCATGAAGTGAAAATACGATTTACCGCGAGAAGACACTTTACGCCTATGTACACTTGTCATGTATATCTAAATAGAAAACGCATTTATTTATTAATATTAATATGAATACTACAATTGGAAGATTCTTATATGTTAATTGAGGGTATATTTACAAATTGATTAACATCATTTTCTTTTTTGTTTGTAACAGAAATAACGTTATTAAGTATTTCAATTGCATTTTTGTTAGTGGTACTATTAGTATAATTTTTAAGGATTCCGCCGTAGGAAATACTGTTAGCCGCGTAAACTTTATGTGTTAAAGAATTTTCAACGTACCCTTCTGCAACGGTGGTGGATTTACACTCTCTGTGTCTTTTCACAGAAAGGACGTCCAACCCGCTGTTAGCCAAAAGAGTAATGGAGGTTCTCCTAAAGCTGTGACCCGTGTAGTCTTTGTAGTGATCCAGATTTAGCGTTGCTGTTTTCATCGGTATATCGGATAAAGTATACTTGTCTACTACTTGCCGTGCATATTTACCATTACCATAACGCAAAAAGAATTTACTTTCTTTGTATTAGTAGGACGCAACTTCATGTATTTTTCAAGAATCTTGAACCATTTAACCGTATAAACTTCATCGGCATCCCAAAAATCATGGCAACTTTCATCAACCAAAATGCGTGGTCCGGAACATGACACAGAAACCTCGTTACCTTTTCCTTGGTAAAAATGTTAGCTTTCTTAGGAATATATCCATCATTTTTTCTCTTGAGAAATGAGATAAGGATACATTTAGCAATATTAAAATCTCATATAGATACGTACATATACCTGCTTGAATTTTGAAAGGTCGAGACTTTTATTTGCACAAAACGTTAATTTTAACATCGAATATTTACTCCACAAGCTACTTGGAGATTTTAGATACGATGCCCTGTCGTTAAACTATGGCAAAAGCACAATTTCATTAATTTTCTTAACATTTTTTGAATTTCACCATTCCTTAAAATATGTATATATTCGCTCATATTAAGCCTTTGAGTTTTCTGGCAATAACAACGCTCGAGCTGCATTAGCACTATTTTAGATTTCAGAAAAATTTTCAACCTCGTCCGAATCACTCATTGTACCAATTACAAAGTGGATTTATGATAAAACTTTTTGTACTGAATTAGTTTGTTTACAAGCGTCGTAGCCACAGCAATTAATCAATCATCAAACTCGATTATGGCAGTAATTTTTTTATTATAGATAATTGGCGTTATAAGCCCGAATATTTAGAACATATTATTAGAGTTAATTCCTGTGGTAGTGAGAAAAAGCTAATGCACAACGAGTAGGTAAGTTTCGTTTTTATTCACGGTGGGTTTGTGCACAATCTCCTACCTCAAATAAAAAAGATCACTTACCGCCACATGTAATGCAAATAACTAATTATTAATTTAGAATTGCAAATATGCTTAAATCATTAAGGAAGCGCAATACATTCAAAAACTAGCAAACTTGTCCAAAAATCATAAAGAAAAGAAAATGAATTTTTAAAGTTTTCACATTGAAATAACTTTTTTGGAAGAGCAAGCAAAAGCTTGATTAAACTTAGTAAAGCTTGAAAACATCACAAACATCAAGCCAAGTCAAGCTTTCATTTTAAGAAAACTTTACTTTCAAGACCAATTTAACTTATGCATTTCAAGCCAAGCTACTTGACTTGGTAAATATCTATTTGATGAGTATATTACAGTAGAGTTGTTTTGCAGTATTTTACAGTACTTCGTTACATCACAATTAGTTATACAAAAAATGTACAAATGCCACAATCTTCACAGCAATTAAAAATTTAAACAAAAATAATTCTATTCTATGTAGTCGTTTTGTGATTAACTAATTATATATTTAATAGTTCTAATTTTTTACAAACTATTATTACATATTAACATCTACACTGATACAAAACCTAAAAACTAAAGTACAATAAACTTACTTTACTTTTTGACTTAATTTTTCAAAATTTGAAATCAACAACTTATACACAGAAATTGCAATACTACAAAATTATAAATTAATATATAAAATAAATAAATAATATGCGTTTTGAAAGTTACAAGTACGAAACATTTCCACATGTAATTTCTAAATTGCCTAAAAGCTCAATAATTAAATAAGTATGGAAATTACGTCTATAAATACGACCTTATATGTAACTTATATAACTAACTTTTCGTTACTGATTTGCATAAAACTTTATTGATCTTTGTAAAATAGAAACTAATTTATTAGAATCCATCATTAAATGTTCGAAAAACAAAACATTTATGTTACAAGTATAAGAAACAATTTTCACCTTAATCATTTATGCAGTTTTTTCATTTTTTTAAATCTTTAATACAGTTTTTATACCATCAATAAGTGTTATTTAATTATATTGTGTTGTTAACCAATTTTTCAATTTTTTTTCTTTTAATAGTTTTTTCTTTATTAATTTAACTATGGCAATTAGGTAGGTAATTATTAATAATTTAATGTACAGATAGTTATAGTACAGAATTGTTTTTCTTAAATTGTAAATTCCTTGTCTAAAATTATTTGTTATTTATCTCGTTAAGTCCTAAAAAATGTTTATTTTTCGGATACAGAAATTGTTTTCATATCTCTTTAATACTTGCTGATTAAAACATTTTAGTTTGTTTACTGCTTTCTGGAATTATAAAAACATGTATTTAACATAATGTTAAATCGATTAAACATTTTTTCTATTTAACAAAAATAATTGTTGGTGTAAGTGCATTGATGCAGTAATTTACTTTTATAACGTTTACTTTACATATATTTAGTGTTTTAAAAAGCATCTTCTAACAGTTTTAAATTTTGTTTGCATTTTGTTTTACGTTATATGTATACAGGTGCAAATGCGTTTTAGCTCGTGTCATATTTTATATTCTAGAGATTTATTCTAGTGACAGTACCCATCTGACAGATTAACATATTTATTTCGCGCATTTTATTTATTACAAAAAATATGTTTTTGTATAAAGCTTTTACACTACAACTGATAAAAAATACGTTTATTTGCGTGAGTTGCAAACGATGATATATCTGTTAGTGTTAAATCAAAGTTTTACAAAGCCAAACGTGAATTTGTCACTTTCTAAAAAGAAAATTATTTATTGTGTGGGGGTGTAATTGAATTATATTTTAAACGACTGTCGGATACATAATATATAAAATGCAAAGCCTAAATTTTCCCGTATCGTTTGTGCATCTAAAACTCCACATGACGAATTATTCTATGGGGTGCGATTATGATATTGAGTTTTATTTAGTGATTATTTTGGACGTGGCAGATTTAGATCTATCGATATTTGCCTAAGCTGTGTACATTGTTTTACGTAAAACTCATTTCTAAATTATATATTATTACTAACAGAATAGTAATAGTTTACTTAGCAAAATACAACAAATGTTTACTTGACTTGCTATTAATTTTTATAGTTAAAACTTGATAGCAGAGACCATATTAAACATTTTGTTCGGTACAATTGTAATTTCTTAAATCTAAGTATTACATAAGCTTTGTTCTTACAATTACATTTGAACTGATGACATTCAAAACAAACTTTTAAGTTATTTTGACATGCCTTTCCTCACTGATTAATAAATGCTAAAGTAAAAAGGTAGGCAAACGAATGTAATTTTAATTATTTCATTTTTTGCTATAACAACACATCTTTAAAATTAATTAAAAATTAAAGATTGATAAATCAGTTTAACGTTTTAATAGATAATACACAAATAACATCTAAATTAATTTTCAGTTTATTGTTCATTTAAGATATTTTTCAGTCTTCGTTGTGAAAACTTTTGTAAAAATATATAAAATATTGCTTTTTGCATAAAGTAATCAAATACATTTTTATAATCCGGTGTGCTTAGAATAATATATGTATTTTTATTCTATAGTTAATTTTTATATGGTTTAAATATTTTGAATCTAAACAAAACGATCTATTTCGTATAGATATCAAAGATCTTAATCACTATTTCTGAGGTTCTTATTAGTATCGAACATACTTATAAAATAATCAAGAAGAAATGAAAAATAACGCTTCTGGTATAATACGACATTCAATTCACTGCTGAAGTCATCAAGACAGGAACAAAAAACAAGATAGTTTACCGGGCATTAATATGCGTCATTTTCAAAGTTATTTTTGGTAATGATTTTTTTATTTATCAATTAGTTAATCTTTAAAATATTGTAGGAAAAACTACGACGTCTAGGAAAAATGCTATAGCGTCTATAGACAATATGGTACAGTGTTTGAAAAATACGTTGTCGCTTATGGAAAATATACTTAAGAAAAACAATGCTTGTTTTAATTAATGATTATACAGTATATATAAAATTGCTTTCGGCCACACGGAAGCCGAACGGTGGACTGTATTTTATTTTAAAGAAGTGAGGGAAGCTCTAGTAACGACGCACCGGAGCAATATTAATTAAAATATAAAATATTTGTAAATTCATTTAAAATTACAAATTAAATATCTGATAAACTGTTAATTGTTAGAAATTTTTTTATTTGAATAAATTGTTAGGAAGAATTATCTCTATAAGAAACTGTAAAAATAATTCGAATAATTAACATACGTACAAAATTATATATAAAAAATTGTTAAAAATGGCGAATAGACCCACTGCCGGTTTCTTTATCGGACCGATTTTTTAATAAAACCGAGAAAATATAAAAGACTACTTTTATTACTAGGACTTTTGGTTCGACAGTTATCGTGGGTACATCCAAGGATAATTTAAATACGATGCAGCACTGCATATATAATCAAGTCAAAACAATATAGAGAAAAATTGTTATTATTAACGTCTAGTTTTCCCTTCAAGATATGGAATTTTTTTCTAAAAAAAATGGTCGTAGACAGGATTCGAACTTAGGATTATATATGGAATTCACTTACAATTATAAATCAAAGATCTAATAAACTGTTAATGTTAAAAAAATGTATTTGAATAAATTCTTAGGAAGCATTATCTCTATACGAAACTGTAAAAATAATTAGAATAATTCACATACGTACAAAATTATATAAGAAAAACTGTTAAAAAAGACGGATACACCCACTTCCGGTTTTTTTATCAGACCTATCTTTTGATAGAACCGAGAGGATATGAAAAGCCAGCTCCATACCAAATAACAAGTTACTCGGACTTTGAAACGTAAAATTATGCAATAAAAAATCGCTATTTTTCTTATAGGTAAGTAAAAAGAATAAATTTAACATTATTTTGAATTGGACTTTTTAAGCTTTGATAAGAAATTTCATAATTTGTCTTGGTTAATGCAAAACTGGCAATAACGTATTCTGCTTCTCCAGAAAGAGAGATTTTTATATAATATAATTTTGCGAGAGAAATTAAACTTTTATTATTATTAACTCGACAACAATTCTTAAATAAATACATATCGCGCCAGTGATAACGTTATGAACTTGAGCACACCAATTTAAATGAATGTAACAGAAACGAATTTCTTGAATATCCGGTTTG
Source organism: Aquatica leii (assembly GCA_035610365.1). Taxonomy (NCBI): domain Eukaryota; kingdom Metazoa; phylum Arthropoda; class Insecta; order Coleoptera; family Lampyridae; genus Aquatica; species Aquatica leii. The sequence continues at coordinate 74,288,605 of CM069433.1, forward strand.
AATAGGACTAAATGTTTCGGCCACACGGAAACCGAACGGTAGACTGTATTTTAATCTGAAGAAGTGAGGGGAGTTCCGGTAACGACCTACCGGAGCAATGGCAATCAAATGAAAATATATTTACGTAAACTTTACAACCGCGTACAACCACCCAAACCCGAAATAAATCGACGTTTCGACTCACCCCGAAACTGGCGGAATTAAAGACTTTAAGACGCACACGTTTAAATGCACAGGTTTTAATTATTAAACACAATTCATAACGCTTAAGAACAACCGTTACCAGAATGGTCAGAAAGGAGACGAGAAAACCACTATTAAGTTAAGTGGATTGATATTAAAATTTTCAAAAGTTTTTTAGTAACGAATCAACTTAAGTAGGAGGCAGCATGTCACAGAACCAAAAGCGCATCCAGAAGAAATGACTACAAATTAAACGCTCGCGTCAACATACCGCCCACCTAAAACAAGCAACGCTAGATTTTAAAAAGAAAATTAAAAGAAATCGTGCACAAAACAATAAGAGCAAACGAGAACAACAAATAAGAACGAAAAGAAAAAGTTAATTAGGTTCAGAAAGCGGATCAACCACGAAAAAGAGCGAGTGAGATAACCATTTCCTGTTTTAACGGTGGCTATTTGAGAGAAACCAGCAGGTCCTGGATATAACTCGGTCACCGTACTAATTACCCGTGGCATTAAAAGTCGGTTTGCATCTAGAACTGCACCACCCACGCTGTTATTAAAATAAATTTTAAGAAAATTTTTTTTAGTGCTGTGCAAAAAAATGTTCTATTGAATGGTGAGGTAAAAGAAATATGTTCCCATTTAAAAAATCAATTGCTGATAACAAAAATTCAAGTATTCTCAATTGTAGATAAAAATTACATAAACAACTTTTGTATTAAACATTTTTTTCTAAAATGAATATTAACTACAAAAAATCGCGTCTCCATACTTTTTAATAACCCTGTATAAATGGAATGGAGACTTAGATTAAATGCATTTAAACACTAGATAGCCTGACGATCTAGAGCAACGTATCATTAAACGTTACAGAAGTAGTACAAAACTGTAAATGAAGAAATATATTAAGAGAAACTTATGTCAATAAACATAACAGGCTGTTTGATGATCATGCTTGATGATTAGATTAGTTTTTGTATTTATTAGGGTGTGGAAAGTGATGTCATAATTTATAATAAATGATGTAAAAAAACCGTTGTGCGATAGCATGTAAATTACCAACAATATACAGTTTGAATCAGTACAAAATTAAAAATTTTTGAAAGTTCTTTTTTGGTAAATCTGACAAACCATGCTTGGCTGTTTGGAACATGTTATAAACTTCTACGTATTAATAAAACGTTAATGCATGACAAGAAAACTACTACAAATATTAAACAGCAATTAGTTGTCAATAAACTCAGGATCATTAATATGTGTTATTTAACCGCTCTACAGATGACAGTGTTTATAATCATGAATATTTAAAATAGGTCATAACTCATAATTTATAGCGTATTTTATTGTAACCACACGATAAAATTTTGCATTGAAGTTTTCTCTTTATTTACATTAAAGATAAAGTATTTAGTTTTTCAAATGCATATTTATTACAAGCGTATTGCAAATTTTCAATTTTTTTTTAAATGTAAATTATCGAATCAGTTGATAGTCTACCTTGCTCCAGAATAATTTTCTTATTTTAATTAGGCGCGAATTCAGAAGAATTTTTTCTCATTATTTTTTTAAATATTATGATATATGTATAACTGCAATTTCAACAAACGTCGTTTTTCTACGGTTAACAGGTAATACGACACATTGTGTGTTTATTAGCGATTAGGCAACGTTGTACATTTCTTATGACAAACCTCATTTCTTCACAGTAATTTCAATACAGGTCAATGTAATTACCATATAGGATAATGAATATTATGTGCAGGACAATTATAAAATTTAAAAGAAATGTAACTTGTATAAATTACAGCCTTCATTTCATCTCGACTGCAAACTTTTATACTCATTGACAATGACTACCGTTGTTACACAATATACTATTCTAAGGCCCGGTTTTATAACATACGGTTGACCGATAGTTGAAATTCCACCGACGGTAGAAGTAAGAATTGAGTTGTATAGCATGAGGTTGGCGTCAAACCGAAGGTTGAACTGGCGGTTGAGTGAACCGACAGCCGAAGTGGCGGTTGGTGTTTTGTACCGACGGTTGAACTATCATTTTGGCGCGATTTCTCATAACAAACTTTGTCTAATGATAAAATTGTTAGTGTTTTTTTTGTGATATAATATACTGGTTAATTGTGGTTATACTATTGATATTTGTAAGTATAAAATTTTGAATCTTATCAAATTTGTGTAAAAAATCTTGGATAACCTGCTTTTAATATACATAGGTAACAATGGAATCGAGTAGTTCATCATCTGATGATGACTTTGTTTTAAATAATCAACAAATACCTTTACTGCACAGAAGTAGCACATCCTCAGACTCAGACAATGAGCTCATAGATCAGCTAGTGCGACGTAGAAGAAATCCACGTGTATTTCGTCAACGGCCAGACAATTTTACGATGTGGTCTGAGCAAGAATTTTTTATAAGGTTCCGTTTGCAGAAGGCTACAGTTATGTCCTTATTAAATGAAATCGAAGTTCATCTACTGGTCGATGCTAATAGGTACATAATTATTTTTGTCTTATTACATATTTAAATATGTAATCACTAATTTTATTGCAGAAATCATGCCGTTTCGCCTCGTAACCAGCTTTTGTTGGCATTGAGGTTTTATGCCACAGGAAATATGTTAATAGCTGTTGGTGATTTTAGTGGGGTTCATAAAGCCACAGCTTGTCGAATCATAAAAAGGGTCACGACAGCTATTGCATCTTTAGCTGCAACATATATAAGTATGCCCAGAAATGACCAGGAAATGAGAAACACCCAGATGGAATTCCATAGAATTGCAAGGTTTCCAAAAATTATAGGTGCAATAGATTGCACACATGTTAAAAATACAATCACCAGGTATGTTATCACATTGTAATTATCACTATCATGTTGTCACTTATTGTAGGAGGAGATAATGCAGAGTATTTTAGAAACAGGAAAGGGTATTTCTCCCTTAACATACAAGCAATTGCAGATTCTACTTTACGGATTTTGGATGTAGTAGCAAGATGGCCAGGTTCAACACACGACCAAACTATTTTTAACAACTCTCGCATTCATGCTCGGGTGGAAGCTGGCGAATTTAATAACTGTATCATCTTGGGGGATTCTGGGTATGGTTTAACCAAATATTTAATTACACCATTATTACATCCTACAACAAGAGGTGAACAGTTGTTCAATGAAGCGCAAATTCGCAGTAGAAATCCTGTAGAAAGGTTATTTGGGGTTTGGAAAAGACGGTTCCCGGTTTTGTCACTTGGTATTCGCTTGTCAATAGATACTACGCAAGCAGTAGTAATTGCTTGCGCAGTTTTACAAAATATAGCAATTGACAGAAATGAAGATCAACCACCAGATGATCCAAATGTAGTTGTACCAGCATTTGAGCCTATAGAAGCACATAACATAGATAACATAAATGAAGTACAAACGGTACAAATAGACTTTCGCCAAACATTTATAGCCTACTTTTCTGAATTTAACTAAATAAGATTAGTTTCTTTAATTTTTGTATATTATACTATTTTTTAAGAATCATTAATTTCAGTTTGTAATTTTAATCTTAACTTTAACATTTCATTTTTAATTTCAACTGCTCATTCAGCAAGTGCTGACCAATTAACCGTGCTTTATGAAATTCTTCGTTGCGCGCATCATCTTTGAGAAGAAGCTGTTTTTTTAATTCAGCAAGCTCCGTTTTCGCATTTGTAATACCTTGCAATACCTTGCTGGTTTGCGACATATTTTCTGCAATAATAAAATTACTAATAGCTATAATTATTTATTTTATAACAACCTTTTTGATTGACTTGCTATTTACAGCTCGTAAGCTTTTTATGTTTTTTGTTTTCAGCATAGCTGGGCTGTAAGAACTCCAATCTATAATGGGATAGTATCAAAACTATATAGTATGTATCTATTACCCTTATATTACCAATAACATCACTATTCACATCTTCTGGATACATATTTAAGATAACGGGTATATCCTCTATTATATCTACCTGCAATCAAATAAGATATGAAACTGAGATATTGCTATTTGTATTTTTTTACAGTTTTACTGCTGCATTCAGCTGCTACGGGTGGAATCTCCACCATCTCCGCTGCACTGGCAGTTTCTGTTGTCCCTAAAATTCAACACCTTTTTAATAAATATATGTACTTCAGTATTTTGTTTACCAATATCAGAAACTATGTTATCTGTAGCATAGCAATCATGTCCCTATCTCCTGGAAATGCTTCCAATCCTAATACCGACAAATTAATTATACATCTAATTTTGTTGTACAAAAGTTTTAATATGGCCCTTATGTTATCGTCTACCACACCTCCACCGGTTCGATATAAAGCTTGCCGTTGTTTTGCAAAGTAACGACGCGTTTCTTTTTTTAAATTATCAAATTTACTTCGTAACTGATCTACAGTACGCGTTTCCAGTTGTCCACAATTCTTCAATATTCTTCGCCTATTTTTTGCCAGGCAGCATCCTACAATGTACCAATAACAATTGCCTACCGTGTTGCACAATTTTTAATTGGCTTACCTTTTCCTTCCATGCAACAACATCTGTTTTTTTAGATTCTACCACATTTTGATATTTTGCAACAATATCTACTAATTTGTGTGCATCTTCATCTGTATACACAGTTCGCTTAACATGCTTCTTCGTCTTTATTTTATTGTGATCCATCAGAAATAATTTTTTATAAAATATGATAACTAACTAATCGCTCACGCACTACCCACAGAACGCCAACAAGAATAATTACAAGTAGCATAAAAAAAACAAGAAGAATAATTACAAATAACAATAAAAAACAAAATAATTAAACACGAATTTGCCAGGTTATAAAATTAAAGTCAGTTATAAGAGATTCTGATTGGCTCTAACCAAACACTCATGTATACCAACTTTTACAAAATGCTTATCCACCGAAGGTTAGCCTACCACAGCTAAACTCGCAGTTATACAACACAAACGTAACTCAACCTTCGGTTGACTGTCAACCAGCGGTTGTACAACCTTCGGTAGACTATAGGCTTTATAAAACCGGCCCTAAATCTGCTTAACATAAGTAATTAAATAAATCTTCGTCTTCTAATTTTAATTTTAGCAAATAGATACGAGTAAACTTTGTTTTAATATTAATCATTTTGAGCACTGAAATATATTAGTAGATTAGTAGATAGTGTACAAACAAAATAAAAACATTTGTTTTTTTTAATTTTTTAATAAGCGAAAGTGTCAGTATGGCTGAATTCTGATAGGCGTCGATGCAAACGCACTGTAAACATATAATTTCAAATTTTTTGTGTTTTTTTTAAATGCTTCAAGAATTCTATCTTTTAGCAATATAAAAATTTTTTTAGTTTAATTTTTTTGATGAAATCATTAAGAACTTTTAGAATACGTTAAATATATATGCGATAACGTCTTGATTTTAATTTTAAACTAGTAGGCCAAGATTAAATACAATTAGTAGTATATTAAGTATTACAGTTAACAGTAACAGCCATATTCATAGTCATTCGCTGGCGAGTCGCTAGCGATTCTCCATTCACCAGAAGAAAATTTCAATGCATAATCGTTCGCCAGCGCTTTATGATGATGAAAAACTGGCGACTCGCCAGCTAATGGTTATACAGAATATATTGTAATTGCAAATTTTTGTGATTTGTAAACGTAAAATAGAATTTAATTTATATATGACATATAATGCAAGTATAGTATATAGTTTTAGATTTGGTAATTTACATACCCCATAGATAATTAAATCAATAAAAAAATTATTAAATTACTGCATGTATCATGTTTAAGTTAAACAACAAAGAATGATTTTTCTTTTTATAATTATTTGAATAATAAACACTCTTTGTTATTAGTTTAGAACTTTCAAAACAAATATTAATATATATAATAACAGTTTTTTTTATTCTTGAGATTTTTTTCTTAGTACCAATTATTTTATTTTTGATTAGTTTTCAGTAAATTACAATTTAGACGGTTCTACTAGCGATTGTGGTTGGCAATACCCACCATACTTCCACTTTATTCTACAGTAATGTAGATCTTTTTTTGGTACTGGTTGCTCACAACAAAATCAACATTTTTATAAAGTTTCTTAGCAATTTATAGACACTTTTTGTGTACTTTTATTTATTGGATCACGTTAATTAATTTTCTAAAACTAGAATTATTGCTATTAAGCTTGCTTGTTCTAAATATTTACCAGAACCCATTAGTCACTAAAATAAAATTAATAAGAACTTAAACCATATTAAAATAGGCATGTACTATACATATACAGGTTAAATGCACAGTTAGTTTAAACGCAAGCATCTACAAAAACATGTTTAAAAACAACGGATACGGTATATTAATTTTTGCGTTGTAAAAAATAATAGTTTAAATTTCAATTCAAATTACACCTTTTCTAATGAGATTGAGTGCTATATACTTTATAAAATTAAAGTCAATGTACTGACTAAAAAACCATTTACGTATTTTATTGCCGCTGAAAGATAACCCAGAAATCATACTCAATTATTTTTTATTATTTCATACTTTTTTTTGTAAATTAATTAATTTAAAAAAGTGCATAATGCGTGTATAAAAATTAAGCACATTTAAGCTTGTTTATTGTGAGTACTAAATTACTTAAGCACGAAGTTTCTAGTCGTATTAGATTGCAAAAAAATAATTGTTTGTTACATTTATTAACAAGTAAGAGTAGTCCCAAAATATAAAAAGTTAATGTATTATATTAAATCAGTTTTGTTTTCACAATTGCAGATGTTGTTTGTTTAAAAATTACAAGCTGTTAGCATTATAATCTATTAATGTTGTAGTCATGTGCACTTTCATGTAGGTTTTTATGAAACAAAAATCTTTAGCTTAAGTCTTTTAATAATAAAAAGAAATTACTATATTATTTGTTTTTTTTAACTAAAAAATACCTTTTCAACTTAATAAATTTTAATTAAATCGTTACCGGTTGCACACTGATAGCTTTTTAAAATACTATGCACAATTTTTTTAAAAACAAATCCGAAATAAGCTGATAACTAGTGTGGAAATTTACTAAATAATCTTATAGAATTATATAAATTTTTTGACAAGTAGACATTTATATCAACGTAATTACATTTCCACCTAATTAACTATTAGCGTTCGTTCATTACTTTATTTATATACCAATGCAGACGCAATAAAGCTGTCACGTGTACTTTACAATGACCGAACATTTTAAAAATAATACAACAGTCTGTCTCTAACAACGTTAAAATAAAATGAAGTTTTTCGATAAACTCCAAAACTGTTGTATAAAACAACTTACTATATTATGTTATACTAAACACTACAAATGATATTAAATTGTTTAAAATATCTGCTACTACTAACATACTTTTTTTGTTAATCAATTTATGGTTACTTTAATTTATCAGCTATATAGTAAATTAGTTACTTAGATTCATAAAGAACAGGCCCGCGCCTAACACTTTTGGCGCCTTTGTGCAAATTTAAAATAACGCCCCAAATTTGTATTACGTTCATATGTGAGTACAGATACGCGTTAAGTTAGGTATTATTATCCATTATTGAAAAATAATTTTAAAAAGTATTTTCATAAATTTATTTTCATTTTTATATTTTACAAGTACAAGCCATAACCCATACAAGTATTTTTTCATTGAGGTACATAACATAATTATAAATTTATAGAAAACAGAAATATATTCTACCAGTATTACAACTCAAAATTTTTGTATTTTAGTTTCAAATGTAATATATGATACAAAAAAAATTGATTGACAAATAAAAACAAAACAATATCCAGGTATTAGGTATTGTTATTAATATTTTAGCTTAGATTAGTGAATTGAGATTTCCGAGCTTTAATTTTTGCAAATTGTTTAAATAAATCTTCGGTGTTCTTTTATACTAATTCCCGTGCTCTTTAAATTAACAAATCTTATACAAACTGAAATCTGTTCTTGGTGACTAGAGTAATATTTTGCCCTTTTAGTTAGTTTTAAAATTTTGCATTTGATATTTTCACCGATCAAGTTAATTACTTTATTTTGTATTATATCCCCGCGATAGTTTTTGTGATCTTTTATTTGAGAGCGTTTTGTATGTTCTGACATAATCGAGTCGTATTTAGAAATCATTTTCGTGCATTTTAAAAGTTACCATTGTTTTTCTTAAACAACTTATTACTACTTCCACGAAAAGTCAAATTTTGCTGACCTAAAAACTAAATCACGTAGAAAAATCTTTCTATAACAGCTTGTCAGTATTTAGTTTCACTGTTGATTAGATTTTGAATTTCAGAATCAATTATTTCATTTTTATTAAAACGGTTAGAAAGAGCTAGCAATTTTAGAACATTTTCGATATGTGACTTGCTCTTTTCATGAATGTTTAAATGTTAATGCGAACAGATTTCAAATCGCTGTCATTAAAAATTTTGCAACAGAAGCAGTAAAGTGAATTTTTTGATTCGGAATACAACCAAAAACGCTCAGTTTTCTCTTTGTTCGATAAAATTCTATAGAAGTAACTATTGGAAAACTTACGCCCTCCAACTACTCGAAAGTATTTTCTCAACATTACTTATTTCAAGTTATCTCAAAATTTATACATTTTTATAAACAGTAATATTAGTGCTTATCAAGTATTCTGTTTAAATTTACTTTAATTGACAATTACGTTTATGTATTCAAATATAAAAAAATTTTTGAGATGCAAGTTTTTGGTTATTAATGTTTTAATAAATCTAAAATAAAAAATAAAATTTAGATTAACTCACCTTAGTTCACAACAGAAAACACATCACTATAAAGTCTGTAAAACTACAAAAAACTAAAGTTTCAAAAGCAGATATCTGTTACCCTATGCACCTTTTCACTTCGCTAAATTAATTATTGATCGGGCATCAGGCAACAAATGAAAGACCGTTACAGCGCTTAAATATATAAAGTTTTATACATTGCAAGCTCAGACAGAAAAAAAACGTTTGTTTGCTCGTTGGCTTGTTGCAAGCTAAATTTCAAGCTCAAACATGAATAAAATCAGATTTGTTTGAGTTCACACAATTCATGTTATCATGTTATGTATTTGATCGAATAAATGCTATTATTGCGTACTCTCACTTAGAAAATATATTATTTTCGAGAAGTAATTCGGTTCCCTTGTCTCAAAGAGTAAAAATAAAAAAAATAAACAAATAAAAAACAATGTAATAGCTAGCAATTTCTTACTGGTTTTTTTATCATTATAAATTTTGTTTTGACAATGTTGTTTGTTGCTTTTTTTTTACTTTTAAGTTTTGAGGCTTTGCCTTTATGTACGGCGCGGGACTAATAGGGAATTTAAAAAATCTTGTAAGACCTGGATAGAGCATAGTAGTACTCGCAGTACTAATAGTTATACGACAATTTTGTTATTCCTTTACAAAAATTGGCAAAATATACAACAAGAAACAATATTAACTAAACATAAAACGACAAACTTTGTATAGAAAATAGTTTATTAAACAGAACAAAGTATAAATTCATTATACGATATCACGACGTATATTTTGAGGACAGTAATATAGTTACCGATAATAGGTACATTCAACACATGCAAAATTGTTTTCATTCAAGAAAACCTTTAATATTACCAACTTCTATAATTTTTATTCTTGTACTCTGCATCTCCAACTTAAATATATTTGCTCTTGTAAATTCTATGTTTTTAACTAATCACATACTTGCAATTTTGCGACATGCAAGAATTTTTTTTTGCATTCATAGTTCTACAAAAAAACTTTTTTGATATGAAATAAATATTTACTGTAATACTGTATTCTACATATACTGCAGTTTTATTATTGGCCACATACTTTTTTTCAGAATTTTCTAGCTACAATAAACGTTGTCTTTTTTAGAAATTCTGTGTGTGTCATTAATAAGAGGACGGGTAATAATCTCGTCCTGGTAATTTATGTTGATACATAAATATCCTCACCGACATTTTTTATTTAGTTACTAAATTGCACAGTTGTTATGAGCTTCTAAGGCTAAGCAATTAAGTTGCAATACAAAAAAATCTAAACAATGTTTTTTATATCCTATTTTAACATACCTTTTTTAAAATAATAAAATAAACAAATTAGATAAATGTAAATTATTAATTGGTTACAACGTAAAATAACGACAATGCAAACATACGCATGTCACATCAGTTTTATATTTGCAAAGCAACTAAATGTTCTAAATTAAAATTAAAATCAACGTGTATGAGTTCAAAGCTTCACAACATTAACTAAAATTAAGAAAGAAGAAGAATATTTAATTCTTTACTTTACATAAGCGCATTACTTTAACAATTTGTAACAAATTTTAATGTATTTTATGTATAACAAAATATTTACACGTTATATAACTACACATAACTATTTTAATCTAACCATATTTAAGAAAAACACTTACACTAATTTATATATTACAATCACTTGAAAAATAATGTCTGCGGATAGCTTCTGTTTATCTAAAACTGATACTTGTTTACATAAAAGGCACGTACGCTTGAATGCCATTACACTTATCTCAAACACACGCGTTAATCACTTATTTATTTAAATAGTCTTCTTAATCCTACCGACTTCGAAAAACTGACCTATGATTCCTTTGAATCGTTTTTTATATATATTTCGGTTATCTTTCGAGAATTTTTTACATCCTTCGGTAAACGATCTGGAAGTTGATAATAAGTTCGTGAACGTTCTCAAAGTTGACAATAACTTCGCGAACGTTTTAAATTTTTGCGTTACTGTATCAAAATATATCAACATATATCAAAACTTTTGATTAATTACTACAGTTATAACCGTATTGGAAAGCCCACTCACCAGAATATCAATATTTATCTAAGAAAAACTTGGCGCATCTAGTTTTTTTTATAGATCATATGAACCGAAGGGAACTTATTTGTAATAACGCCATATGTATGTCATTGTTTATTTCAGTAAATTTTAAGAAATGTTGGGGAACATACCGCTAGCTAGCCGCATATTTTGAAAGAAAAAAATAATTTGTAAATATTGTATTTCTTATTCTATTTTTTTTTACCTACGTTGTCAGTTGTTTGCACGTACGTATGTATATATCAAATTGTTGTTACAATTAACTAAAAAACTTTTTTTGTCGTTTTATTTATATTTATTGATGAAAAACGAAAATACTCCTATTTAAAATAACGCTTCATAAATACGTAGATGGTCATAACAAAATTATAGATTAGAGTAGTTCATGTCAATATAAACAAAAATGTTATTAAGCCCAATGGTGGCTCGTACTTAATAGTTTGACACTTACCCAGGTAATCAGTGTTTCAATAATACCAGATTCTAGAGTAAGTGTTAGTGATCAAACAAGTTAATGTTGAATAATTATTTTATTAATAACAGTCAAGTATTTATACAATATTTACAATGGTTGTTAAGCACACAGTCGGCACTTTAAGCTGTTACAACTTCAAATGTAGGTTACTATGCTGTAACATATTCTTAGTAATTTGCTGATATAAAGGTAATCTGCATTTAGTGCAATAACTTACGTTAGCAAAACGGATTATGTTAGAGGCATTTCATTATGTTGTGAACTGTAGTATACTAAAATTCAAAAATTTGATAAGTCTATCTGAATTCCAAAAACGTTAGTCTGTTTAAAAGGCACTCGCGTCAATAAAAATTAAAAATAATCGAATATTTATTTATTAAATAAAAATTAATTTACTTATAATGATACTTAAAGGCTTATTAACAACAAATACAACGATAAAAGCAATGATAGGTTAGAAAAAATGTACCGGCGTATTTTTGTAAGACGGATAATAACAATCTTTTGACATATACAGACTACAGCGCCATAGTTCACGAGATCCTGAAAGACGTCTACAATTTGTAGTAATCATTAAGTATGATTACAAATTTTTCACGTTTAAATTATTTTATTTCACAAACAAATTTTAATGTTTAAATTATAATTTAAGCAAATGTAAATAAAAAAGACTGGTGTGGTTTTACGAGTTTCCTATAAGGAATGATAAAGGAATGTTTTAATTAATATTTTAGTCATATCTAATTATATTTTGACTCAGTGGAGCGAGCCTGGTGAAGTGTTCATCTAGAACACAAAACGTCGCAAAAAACTGAAGTAATTGCTCCTGTCCAAACTCCTAAAAGAAGGGATCATTAATTTGATCAATTAATAATTATAAACATTACCAGAATAACTATAAACATTACCAGGAGGCAAACCGTTCTATTAATGTTTACATATTTTTTTAAGGTTATGTTGTCATAAAACAATTCTAAAGTGATATGTACATGTTTGTATTGACTTCCTAGCATGCTATAATTTTTTTGAAACTTTTTCCTTTGATTTCATTAAGGTATAACCAAAATATGGCAAATTGAGCTTATGTTGTCATAGTGACTAACTCTTATATTTGTGTGCCTCGATATTGCTTACTTCTTTAGAAAATCAGTAAAAAAAAACGTCGCGGACAAGATTCAAACCTATATTACATTTGAGAATTCATTTTAAATTATAAATTAAATATTTAATCACTGTTAATGTTAGAAATTTTTTTATTTGAATAAATTGTTATGAAGAACTATCTCTATAAGTCAATGTGAAAATAATTCGAATAATTTACATACGTACAAAATTATATCAGAAAATACTGTTAAAAATGGCGGATACACCCACTTCCGGTTTTTTTATTAAACCCATCTTTTGATAAAACCGAGAGAGTATAAAAATCCAGCTCCATACTAAATTTCAAGTTACTAGGACTTTTCGTTCGAGAGTTATCATAGGTACATCCAAAGATAATATAAGGAAGATGCAGCACTGTATAAAGAAGTGAAACGAATATAGAGAAAAATTGTTACTTTTAACGTATCTTACTTTCTCTTCAAAATATGTTTTTTTTTAAATCGTCGCAGGTAGGATTCGAATCTAGATTATATATGGAATTTACTTTAAATTATAATTCAACTCTCTTATAAACTGTTAAGGTTAAAAAATTTTTTTTTTGAATAAATTGTTAGGAAGAATTATCTCTATAAGAAACTGTAAAAATAATTCTTTATCAGACCCATCTTTTAATAAAAACGAGAGAATATAAAAAACCAGCTACATACTAAATTTCAAGTAACTAGGAGTTTTGGTTCGAGAGTTATCGTGGGTACATCGTTACACACAGACGCACACACACGCACACGCACACACACACACAGACCGTTATGTCAATTTTATCATAACGGAAAAACACAATGTAGTGTATAAATCAGATTGTATGGGTTATCAAGGATGCTACATTAGACAAACGAAACAAAAAGTCAAAAGTCGTATTAACAACTATAAATACGAATGTAAAACTAAAAAAGAAGAAACAGCGTTATCTGTACATCACACCGACACAGGACATAATTTCGATTTTAACAACCCTAGTATTTTAGATGTGGAGAATAATTACAAGAAAAAATTAGTTTTTGAAATAATTTTTATCAACGTGTACAAAAATAATATTAATTTTAATACGGACACTAATAGTTTAGGTAGTATTTATAATAATTTAATTTCTAAAATTACGAAAAATTGTTAGGTGTTTTTCGCGGTTATTTTCATTTTATAGTCTATTTTGATAACAGGTTACTTTGGAATAAATGTTTGATTATACAAATCATAGTGTTTGTTCTCCATGTTTAATTGTATTGTCATTTATTATTTATACTTATTTATTGTTTTTAATCATTGACTGTTAGTAATCCCATTTTTGTCAATTAAGTTTAGGGCGTGTTCATGTTTGTGAAACTTCGGAGTAATTGCTCAAATATTCTACGTAAGTTCTTACGTTAAGTGTTGTTCTGTTTACATCTGTAATTAGTTACTGTTAACTTATTTAATTAGATAGTTGTGTACTTACCATAATAAATTACAGTGGCCTGAAGAAGTTCACATTTAGTGCACGAAACGTCGCCATAAAGAAAAACTGAGTAGTTTTTTGTGCCCCGAAGAATCGTTACGATGAATTCAATATTGTTAATTAAACTCATTCGGTTTACCAGAAATTAAAAAAAAGTCTATCTACGAGACATACTATAAAGTGAATTTTTTTATCAATAACCGTATGGATTTACATGGCACTAACTCTATCTTGTGCTAATTATATTTCTACTACTAATCTTACAGTTATTTATGGCACACTCATAGCTTACCTAATTTATAACAAGTTTTGGTACAGTTCTAACAAATTAATAAACAAAACAATTATTTGATGGCTTTAATTCATTTTTAAATTTAACTTAGTCAGCCGTGTCCAGTGACAAAAATAGTTTGGATAATTCTGTCACTGTCGTAGAAGCGGTTTTGGGTGCAGTGTAATACCGATTAGTTGAGTTCACTATAGTCAACTATGAATTATTATACAGGTAACAGTAAAGGTAATTTAGTAAAAAGTTATATGTAATTTTCTAGTCTGTTCCAAATTTTGGGTCGCTTTACGCATTAAGTCTTTTTTAATACCCTGTTTTAAAGCAGTAATTTACATAAAAATTTATTGACTATATACAATGTAAAAATACTAAAACAAATCTTACAAAAATGTTTGCTCAAAAAAAAAAACTTGAAATTGGTTAAAATTTTCTAAACTAAGTATTTGTAGCAAGATTATAACTAAATATTAAAACAAAACCATTTATCTGTGTTGTATTTACTACAATTTATATTTTTTTAGTGTAGTTTTCTTGTTTTTAATACCTTCTATAAAAAAGAAATATTTGAGAAACTATGCTAAAGTGGATTTTGAAGTGTAATAGAGGAAAATTAGGTTTTAGTAGTTAAGTTTGTTAGCAAAGTATAAACACCGTGTCATAAAGAAAGATTCGATTTTAAAACAGTAATAAAAGTGGATTTTGGTTAAACACAACATACATTAAATTAGTTAACTCTAAAAAAGAATTTAACGATCTTATTTGGGATAAGTACGTCAATCTGGAGATTGCTAATAAACAGTTAGTTATAAGAATAGTACAATTTTAATAATAAGAAAATTACATTTACCTAAAGTAAAGTACAGTTAATAAAAAATTTGTTAATTAAAATTTAATCAAATATTGAAATGAACATAATGCTGTCGTTTAATGCTTTTTTAATTTTTTTTCAGTAAACCTAGTTTTATTTACAAACCATTTTTGTGTCTGAAGTGCTTTACAATAAATGTTTTACGTTTTTATTATATTTTCTTTACTTAAAAGTAATGTCTTGACTTTTCTTTAATATAGTTTATTAAGATAATAAAAATATAAAATGTATTTTCTATTATGTCAATTGTTTAGATAAGTGAAAACATTTAAGTATTAAGAAGAAATAGTTTTTTTATTATTAAACAATTAAATTACTGGTTTTAGTATAAATAAATAGGTAGTAATTATATCTTGATTTAAAATTTCTATTAAATAGCTGCGGTGTTATATCAGTCCTAAAAGTCTACCAATAAAACCACTGAAACTACATAATATTCATTTTTACTGAGTTTCTATGCAAATTTCATTAGTCGTAATAATATTTCATTAGTAAACGCCGTCTTACTTTATTGTGTGAGTGAAAAAATTGTTAGATATTTATTAAAATTTGATTTAGATTTATAGGTTGTACTTAATTAAAATATTACCTAAATCTTCTTATTTTTTCTTCTACATAATATATAATATTTTTATTATTATAGATACACCTACTAAACCGCATTTATAGCATTTTCTAAAGACAACACAAAAAGTTAAATAGTATGCATAATGACTTAGAAATGTTAGCTATTGTCAACGAGTATGAAAATTTGCATCCAAGCCGAAAGACAGATTACAATTCATACGAGTTGGTAATGCACATTCCTTACATATTATACATATTTTTTCTACGGCTTATTATAATACGCGGAGAATAAACTAAATTTAAAAATAAGTATTTTATGTCAATTTGTTTGCTTTTATGCTGTTATTATTATTTAATTTCTGATTTTTGTCTATTCATCTCTATTTAGAAAAATGGTGAGTAGAATTTACGGGCTTTAAAATCGCGTAATTTTAATTAACCTTAAATCATTTACTACTTTCATTTTTTTATACATTAACTTCAAATAAAACTTAATATAACTGAGCTGAATAGGTTTGAAAAATATCAATTATTTACAAAATTTTGCTTTTGCAGTTTGTAAATAAAATATGTAGATATACATTTACAAAGCAAATAAGTTAAGTTTGTTAATTTTTAAAGACAGTTTGTAATTAGTGTAATAGTGTAACTAAGAACGTAATATAAAAATTGCAGTTGAAGAACTGACGGTTTCAATACCATTGTTTTAAACTAAAAACTATTTTAATCTTTTGACAATCAAAATTTACGTTCAGAAAATGCAACATAAATTTAATAAATTTAATATGCTACAATCTTTACTGCAAAATTTAAATACAGAAAACATTGCGATAAGAAAATTGGTAACAAAGCAAATGTACTGTAGGTTAGCAATCTTACTTAAAAAAATAAAACTGTAGAAGAAAACAAAAAATCAATTACAGAAATGAAGATAACGGTAAATAAGTGCTTTTTAAGTACAATTACTTTTAAATATGTAATTCTTTTAATCTATAAACTACTGATTTGCACTAATCTTGTATTAATTGATTGGTTTTGCAATATCTTACTGTATAAGTTATTATAGCATAAGTTCAAAATGGCGTTGATTATTTTCTGAATATGCAGTTGTGTTAAGTATAAGTAACTAAATGTTTTGCCAAATCAGCAACAGTGTGCGCAGCGCCGTAGCTAGAATAAAATTTTGGAGGGGGATGATCAAGATAAAATTTGCTTTAGTCAAATTTAGCATGTATTGTAATTTGCGTTATAATTATGTTTAGATTGTTTTATAAGTATTTATATATAGGTTTATTTATTTTTAATATATTTTTTTTTCTAACTGCACAAAACAAAAACTATAACTATACAATAACTAAACAAAAAAAATATAAAAATGTTATAACTAAATTCAATCTTCTGGCTTTTTTTGCAGAAAACAAATCTATGAATTCTTCAGTATTTACATCGATTCCTCTGTGAATTGCCATTAAATCTAATTCTGTTAATCTTTCTTGGCCGGTAGAATTTCTTAAATAGGTTTTAAGACGTTTTAAAGTAGAGAATGTCCTTTCTGGAGTACAAGTTGTAACAGGCAACGTTGAAAAAACTGTTAAAAGTTTATATATATTTGGAAATAGCTTATTATTGCATTCTCTAAGAGCTTCAATAGCACAAGTAGGTTGAAAGCACTTTGATTCATTTAGCCATTTTGTTTTCCATAAATCGAATTCTGCTTTCAAATTTTCAATTTCCAGAAAGTTTTCATACATTTTTAAGTTATTCGTGTCTATAGTACTTTCCCTTGTACATACTGATGGAATAAAACTGCATAAAATTGAGAAAGTTTTAAACTTTTAAAATCTCAAAAACAGTTGCTGAATAATATCATCCAATAAAGGTATCATAATACTAATTCTGAAGTACGGTTCAGGTACTTGTAAGATATAATTTAGCAAATTTGCTCTATGTTGTTGTCGTGAAGCAATACGCGGAATCCTTATTTCTGCATTTATAGATAACAGTAAATCTTTCGCAGTTTCGAACACAACTTTAAATTTCGAGTCAATATTTTTTCTTATACCTTTAAAAGGTTTTGAAATTATCTCGACATTTTGCAAAGCAGCAGGTAAATCACATGATGGAGATTGAAGTACCGTACACAGCGGCAAAGTATAAGAAAAAAGCATTTCTAAGCAACACAAACAAACGACGAATTCACTGTCAGATATTGACCTTAAAAATGATGTTGCTTTCGAAGAAGTTTCAGAATCGGCATCTAAACTTAATTCTTCAAGAGTTTAGACAATTGATTTGAAAATTTCTTTAAACCTTACAAGTCAATCATGGTTTTTTACCCAACGAGTCTTGCACATAGCTGCTAAAACTTTCCATCTCGTTTCAGGAATGTTGAGTTGTATATTTCTTTTTAAAAGAATTGTACGTTTAGCGGAAAACTTAAGGAAATTTCCGATTGTTTTAATAATTCCAATTGTGTTTCGGATAGGTTGAATTTGGCAAGAATGGCTTAAAGCTAAATTTAATGAATGTGAACTATAGTGCAGATATAAAGCTGCTGGATATAACTTTCTGATAATTGCCTGAACACCGGTAAAACAACATTTCATCGAAGAAGCGCCATCATAGCCTTGTCCAATTAAGAAATCACAATTAAATTCTCAAACGCCTTAGCTCAGTTAAAATAAATTCTGCTAAATCGCAACGTTTTGTGGAATTAACGGATACAAAAGACAAAAAATTTTCACGAATAAGAAAACTATTGTCTTTACTTTTTGTGTATCTCACACAAATCGACATTTTCTCTTGCCGTGAAACATCCCTAGTTTCATCAACAAGTATAAAAAAGAAGCATGCTTTATTTATTTTTTCAACCAATGTTTTTTGCACAAGTTCGCCACAAACTGCAATTAATTCGTTTTGAATTGTTGGGCTTAAGTACGTAGCATTTAGCGCAATATTTCCTGTGTGTTTAATTAAATTTTCATCTCCACAATTATTTCGCATTCTTAATATAGCACGGAAATTTCCATCATTGATTTCTGGTTCAGAATCATTTTTTTTAATTGGCCCATAATCACATGTGCCTCTTAATGCTAATTCTAGCCGACTACACAATTTTATTGTTTCTATAATAGGAACAAGTTTGTGACGATATGCAGCAATCTGTGCAGAACGTCCAGTATCAATTTTGGACAAAATATGAACGTTTTGTTTCTTTTGCACTTTAATAAAATTATCACCAAGAAGAACACAGGACTTATGGTATTGCGTATTGCTATGGCGTTTAAAATCTTCAATCGCATCTTTCCATTTGTTGTAAGGTTGAGAAACAAAAAACTTTAATTGCTGATGGGACCCTTTTCCTGCACATTCTTTAGAGAATAAAACACAGAATTTGCATAACGCAACGTACTTACTTTGCCATTTTAAGCAAAATTTTTCCTAAAAAATAAAATTTTATGATCAAAACACGTAAATTTGCAATAAGTCTCAAATATTTTTCAATATTTAATAAAACCCCTGTGATCACCCTACTGGCTACGGCCTTGAGTGTGCTAATAGATGGTTTTTATAAACTTATAATGTAATACAGAGTAAAAATATATATACAGTATGACACATTTGTTTTGGAGTCAGTCTGTAAAAAGTTTATTAACTGTGCGTTTTAGGTTGAATTGACTTATAAACTTTTTTTTTAAGTAAGCCCCCAAAAAAATCTAACGAAGTTAAGTCCAGGGATCTTGAAGGTCAATAATAGGAAAGACGGTTTTGTCCTACCCAACAGTTTTTGAAAAAAAACTACCATCTAACTGTAACTTTAAATTAAGGCGGTATCTTAATGGTAAATCATCTAATGCATTCCTACACTCATTTTCAAGAAATATAAAACAAAAAACACAACCGCATTCAAGTTAAATTTTTAAGTATATTGTCTCCTTACATTTGTGATGAATTCTAGATTTTCAGCTGACCAGTGACGACAATTTTTATTTGAAACGACCCCATTGCTTAGAGATTCTCTTTGCAGCCAATAGCAAAATTGTTTTTCTTTTTTCTTCATCTCCTGATTCCAACGTATGGGAAAATTTTGGTTTAAAAGCTTTTATTTTGTTTTGTCTTAGGCATCTTCTTATATTTTTTCTGGGTATATTGAGGTCCAAACTAACCGTTCTTATACTATTTTGCGGATTATCATTAAAATATTGCAAAATTTGGTTGTTCTAATATCGAGGTAGACTTTATTTATTTGACATTATAAACAGTTCAATTTTACTACAAAATTGTTATTACTCAAAAATTTTGTATAAAATTTTGCACGTGTTCGTTTTAAAAGGTGCGATTTTTAAAACTAATTTATTTATAAACAATTATTTACACGATTAGAACTACACGAAGCTAATTAAATTTAATGATATTTAAGAAAAACACATTAATTTATATATCACTTATTACTGTTAATATAAAATCTTCAGTCTTACTTCTAACTTTTAAAAATATAGGCGTCTTTTTATTTATATTATTCACAGTGGTAACAATATTTTATTTTTATGTTATAATTTAAAGTAGTGACTAAAGATAAAATTGACATGTTTGATAAATTAAGCTTTCATTTCATACTGCAATAAATTTTATCTTGAATAAACTAATTATACATTTTGCACTAGATTTTGGAAACACTTTATGCATAACATTAGCAAAGTTGTGTTAAATTGCTAATAAATTACTGTACTGTACTACCATATTATCATGTTTTACAGGACTAATAATAATAATAACTAAAAAAAATGACAAAACATGCCACTTTTGTTAATGTTTACAGGTTTTACGTAATCGTAAAAAACGTAACCTTAAAAAACGTTACTTTATCTTTTTAACGTTTTTCACTTTTTTGATCATAAACGTATCTCACAGATAACCAAATGTATACAAAAAAAAACAGTAGAGATGTTAACCTTTTGTTCAAAGTCGAACCGTTAACAGAAAATAATATGCCTAATGTTGCTAATGGGTTGAAAGCAATAATAATGTATTTTGTGTGTTTTTCTGTCTCGTCTTGATGCTATACTACTACAAAAAGTAG
The DNA here is from genome assembly GCA_035610365.1 of Aquatica leii. Lineage (NCBI taxonomy): Eukaryota > Metazoa > Arthropoda > Insecta > Coleoptera > Lampyridae > Aquatica > Aquatica leii. Next base: position 74,309,589 of record CM069433.1, read on the forward strand.
TATTCTTTTGATTTTTGTTTATAATAAAACGTAAAATCACGGTCACGCCGATCGACAAATCACAACCGTGCGGTATACGTATAATAATAGCGGAGCAAGGAAAATGTTTCATATATGTCCAAGGAACAGAAAACAACAACATTAGTCTTAGAGTAATTTCGGTGGAATTAACAGCATAATCAGCCAAACGTTAAGAAAAAAATTCAACGACCACGACATAACCTGGAAGAAACATAAAAATTAATTAAATCAACACTTTGATAATGTTTTTCTGGAAACATCAATTTAAATACAAGTACATACAAATATGTATAGTGTCTTTGCATTTTTCAAAAAAGTATTAAAGTTAAATACAAAAATCCATTATATTTAGTTTAGTGAATTTCATTTACGAGGTAATAGTTTCCTTAAAAATGAACTTAGGATATTACTAAATAAAATAGAAACTTCGCATTTAATAAAAATTTTATACGCTACAGGTTAAAGTATCACTTTATGAAGCACTCAAATTACCTTTGCTAAAACTTTTCTCGGTCGAGTCACATAAAAGGGAACAATAACAATGTACGCTAATGATAATAAAAATGTAAAAACGCGTGTTTTGCTGTTTATATCCACAATATTTTCTTAAATAAAAAAAGACTAATGATAAAGAAACAAAAATCTTTAATATTTACAGTAAAAATAAATGTTGATGCAGGTTTTTTTATACTAATTCTAAATATTGCCACCTTGTAGAAGTCTTATGGTATTCTACTAATGACTCGTCTAAAACTTTGACGTTTACTTTATTACGTTGGCTTATATTGCATTTATATATATTTATAATGCAGCTATGTACCGTTGAAATGTTAATTATAAAACGCCATGTAATAACTGTGTGGTAATTGTGATAAATGCGAATATACAACAAAAAAACTTCATCATTTTAACATTTTAAAGTTTGTATTTACATATTATTATTAACGTAAAAACTAAAAACTGTTTTTTAGCCACATTCTATAATTTATCTTTTTTGTTTTTTTTTTAATTAAAGTTATTTTAATTTAGAACTCAACATGTGTATTATTTAAACTTTGGTTCTGAAGATATGATACGTAAATAAATAATTTTTTAAAAAATCCCGTAGAACGCTCTTTTATGCCTTAAAAAGCTATAAGTTATTATATTAAAACAAATATTTAGCAATTTTACTATAAATTTTATTAGAAATTATGTATCAATATATCCTTTATTAGCATAGGTGATTAAAGTTAAGGTTAGCGAATTTCAAGTCTGGGCACAGAGTCTCAGAATGTCAACTATTGTAGCAATATGCCTCAATATTGTCTGATTTCTTTAGCAATGTAAAGACGAAGGTTTACCTTTGAACGTAATTTTCACAAATATCCAAAAATCTGATTAACTTCAAAATTCGCACACGTGTCAAAGACTGATGACAATACAGTTATTCTTTTTATGGGCGCCACGTGTATTGTCAGACAAGATAAATAATGGAAAAGAAAATTAAGATTTCATAGTAGCAAGCTTTGATATTTTGTAATAGCGAAGGCTTCCACTGCCGGAGTTTATCCTAAGATAAGAACGTTCTTATCTTTGATATTTTATTCAATTTTCTCATAGTAGGCTTTGCTGTCTCTTCTTTAATTTTCTAATTGTCAAAGTAGAATTTATTGTCAGTGCATTTTTTTTATCTTGAGCGATAAATTGAATAGATGTAAGTTTGTAGGTTTTGACAACCATCAGTTGCCTAAATTGTTATTATCCATAGTCAATTGACCAGTTACCATCATTACTTTTAACGTTTTAACTTACTAACTAAAACCAAAAATAATAATTGTCTATTGGACATAATAGTACTTTGAGTAAATACGAAACAGATAAAAACAGTTGTAAATTCATTGTTGGTATAATAAAACATAATTGACAAACAAATTTACTTTTATAGGACTACCTACAGTTGGGCAAAATTGTGATTAAAATTTAGTTACAACCATGAACCAATTACGGCGGCTTACACCAAAATTCGTAAAGGAGACTCATTATTAAGTGACTCCTAACTACCATAGAAATAATTGTTATAAAAATCAATTAATCCAATTTGTTAGTTAATATTGTTTCATCAAATTCAATTTTGCTCAATCCTGTCTAAAAGTATAAAAACCTATTCAACTGAAACGAAGACATATATAAATATATAAAAGCATTTTATAATTATGGACCTTATCGCTAGCCAAGTTGGCGTCGTCTCGTTTAGATAACGTTTTTAACAGATCAAAACCGGATACAGTCGAATCAAAATTTTAATTTATGCTACAATGTTACTGAACTTGCACGCCATCTATTGACTATGAAATGACATGGAAATTCCCTCGTCTTAAGGAATAAGAGTAAAAAACATCCTCAGTATTTATGTCACATTATTCAAAACAAAGTATTCTTGTCAATTATAAACTTATTTTGTATAAACTATTTGACACGATTATAAATTTAATCAATTTACTAACCTAAAACACAAACTAAGAAAAGTATGACTAATTAATTAACTTATTCGATAAGTCATGAGTTTTATAATGACATCGCCACTCCGATATTTTTTGCGTGTAGACTATAATAATACGAAGCGACTCTTCGCAAGAAAACTTTTTACGTGCATGAGAATCATGACGTCATCACGTCTATCAACACCGTCTATGACGTTCTAAAGTGACGTTACTGATCTAACCTCAAATAAATAAAAACAGAAATGTTTAAGTTCAGCCCTTGTAATAAAATATACGCGTCTAAAAAGACACAAAATAAACATGATAAACAAATTCATAAAATATTTTAAGAAAAAGTTTACGAATGTCAAATTTTTGAAGGGGTCTGTAGTTCAAATCGAAAAATTAAACAACATAATCGTATGGAACATCAATCAGTTGTTTATAATTGTTATAACTGTGACTCCAGTTTTTGTAAAAAAACTAAAACAATCTCTCACATGAAAATTCATAAAAAAGAATCTATAGAAAAAACCTTTTATGTCCATTTACTGAATGTGAAGAGATTTTTAGTAAATATACGACTTTGCACATTCATTTATCAGAAATCCATAACATAATCATCAAACAAGTGAAATATAAATTTAGAAACAAAATTGGTAAGCTCTTTATTAAAACCTTGTGGTATAACGATTTAAATTCTTAATTAAGTTTGTACATTATGTTAAAATCATAAGTTAAAATGATTTGAAATTAATCAACGCTTTCAGGTCTTGAATTTCTTATTTTTTTTATTGAGTTATTCGGAACGCTGCCAGTTTCCTAAAAATGCTATTTTATTTATTTTTTTGTAAACCAAAATTTAGTAATAAGGTATAATCCAGCCTAGTATCAGTGCTATTATGGTACAGTAGACGATCAGAACTATAGTATATTTCAAACATTAAATTCAGTGTAGCTTTAAATGGCAGGCGGCATTGTCATATTTCTCTTTGCGTGGAAACCCAAGGTTCGTCTTACAAATAAATCCTCCTTTTGTATTCAACGGCAGTTAACCGCAATAATCCTCTATAAGTACCTACCTGGAAATACCTTTTCTTCAGCGGTTATCAAACAAATGTTTGTATTACATATCTGTTTAATAATTTATTTTATATATAGTTATTAGATACATTCATTTTATAACATAATGGAGAAATATTAGGTAACTATTTTTAATAAATAATAATGAAGGTAAATAAGATACATATTTATAAATTACACATCCGTGTCACTAAAAATAATATCACTGTCACTGTCGGTATTATTAATATTTATAATTATTGGTTGAATATCATCCATCATGCCGTCGATTCTTCACATGGCCGTTTCTTCTCTTATTACGTGTTTTACATAATTTTTTCATTTTTTTGGTGTAACTTGTGAGTACGCTACCGTAGTTAAATTCCTAACTTCTCCTTCTTTAAAAGTTCTGTTGTGTAACAATCTGTAAATTCAAAAATTCCATTTTTTTAATATACATATTATAGGTACTAATTAATTATATTTATTTAAATTGTTATTTATTATTTGTATAAAAACAATAATAAGGAAAATTATTTAGTATCATCATGACAAGTTAAATAATTGAAGAATTACATACAAATATTTTCTATTACTGAAACCTCCAAAAAGTTCCATCTAATTTTGTTACGAAATTGTTGAGAACCTCTGATTGTATGTTGTAGTCAACTCGACGACATTGGGTCGTACGGTTGCTGCCGCGAACCGGCAACGTTGTCAAGAAAATCCTCATTTAGTTTGCACGGCCCTATCTTGCCTACACTGAATTTAATGTTTGAAACGGACAGTAATTGTATTACAAAGAACTGATAATACAGGGATCATCTTATTACAAAACTTTAATTTAAGAAATAAAATGACGTAAGCTATTATCACAGCATTTTGAATAGTTCTACTACTTTATTTAATTAATTTTATTTAAGAGTTCAACAAATGGAAAAAAGATAAAGAATGCAAATTAAAAGCAACTTATATTCAAAATTCAAGCAAAAAACATTTAAAAAAAGGTGTTTGCACATACTATGAATGTTGGCCGAGTTTCTCCATCTATTATCATTACCACATTTAACTCAAAAAATGTATCAGTTAACTTATATCCTTATTGTCATGTTCAGTATAATCAAGACTAGAAACGCATGAGAATTGATAAAACCCATAGAAATGAAATAGCAGGTGGGTAAAATAGTAGTAGAACTTTGACTACATAACATTTGAAGTTTTTTTGTTATTAGATTAATTTTTACTTTTAGGCAAATTATCACAAGGGTTTTAAATGATACATAGGGTTTTAAATATAGGGTTTTACATTATACATAGAGTTTTAAATGATGTTCGAGAAACAGTACTTAATGGAGAAATGCAAAGAATTCACTTGTTGGAGAAGAAAGATAATAATAACATGCAAGATTATTTAATAGCTTACTCTACTAAAAGACGCCAAAACGATGCTGATAGTGTTAAATTATGGACCAATGCCATGATGAACCTGGAAAAAATCCAGTTCTATGTTATAAAGAACAAGGTTGTCAACAAAACGGTTTATTTGACTACAATGATTTTGTCATAATTATGACCGAATTTCAAACTAATTGTTTAAAATCATTTGGTAGCAATACTACTTGTATTGACGGAACACATGGTTTAAACCAATACAATTTTTAGTTATTTACAGTTCTGGTAGTAGATGAATATGATTCTGGGAAATTTGAACTCGAAGAACTAAAACAAACCATAGTTCAACAAAACTCATTGGAATACACAAACGAAACCGACATACAAATCACATACATAAAACATTTGCAGACGAAAAATACATATACAGCGTACATGCAAACCTCCCCGCGGATATACGCGGAACTAATGCCAAAGGAAAAAGTATACATAGGCTTACAACTGTGTAGAGTATATAACCAGCTCAACACAACAAGATGCTGGAAATGCCAAGGCTATGGACACTCAGCACAAAACAATCAAACACTGGCATGCAAATACTGCGCAAATGACCATTTATCAGAAAAATGTCCAGAAAAGAATAAAAAAATATGTATAAACTGCAAAAACGCAAACGATAGATACAAAACCGCAAGAAATATCTCACATTATGCATATGATGAAAAAACTTGTGAATCCTATAAAGAAAGAAAGAGATATATCATCTCGAAAACAGACTTCCCGATGGGAAAAATAATTGAATAACAATTCAATTCCCCAATAGAAATTTATAAAAACTTGAACACTCTCAGAACTGAAAACTTGACAGAGTGCAAAAAATTACTCAAAAAAGGGAACGATGGATTGATAGTTATATACCTGAGCATCTGTAGTATAAAAAAACACTATAAAGAACTACTAATCGTTAACAAAGAACTAGAAGAGATACCAGACGTAATTGTCTGCTCTGAAACGAGACAAATTGATGAAAACTTATTTAAAATCCTAGGCTACTCAGTACATTATAATAAAGGAGCATTAAACCAAAATGATGGAGTCCTGACGAATGTCATGAACGACCTACTTAACGAGCACCTCATCGAGTTTATTGGCCCAGTGGCAATAAACACAAACAAAAACAAGAAAAATAATGTAGAATATGAGATATTCTCAATCTACAAGTCGCCAACTGTAAAAATACAGGATTTCGTCAAAGAGCTAGAAAACTTTTTAAGCAAAAGAATGATAATTTCAGTACCGAGAAAATTCTCATTGGAGACCTAAACAAAGACATCTCTGAAGACACAATAACCTCAAATAGTTACTTGAATGTACTAGCAGCTTATGGGTATATTTCAACCATAAAACTCCACACTAGAATTACTGAAAATAGCTCAACCTGTATCGACCACTGTTTCATTAAGACAAATAGAACGATCGAAAATTAGATTGCCACTGTTATAGAAACCAATATAACGGATCACTTTTTAATAGCAGTTAAACTGTCAACAAACAGCAGAAGGAGAGATCAAAGCAAGACTGATTCAATAATGATCACAAATTATAATAAACTAAAAAATATTATGGCTCAAAATAACCTAACTGATATTTACCTCAGTCAAGATACAGATTTCTGCGCAAGCTTTCTGACTAGAACCATCCAAGAAGCTATTACAGAAAACCAAACAGAAAAAAAATTAGCACGAGAAACAAACAACCTTGGATCACGACGAAAATAGTGAACCTTATACACAAAAGGGATAAACTATATAAAATCGCATGCAAAACAAAAAATCCTACTGATTTGGAAAATTTTCGAAACGAACTAACAAAAAAAAATAAAAAAATCAAGATATGAATATTTTAATAAAAAACTCCAAAACAAAACAACGGACCAAAAAAACGTTTGGGACGTGGTTAATGATTTCATACAAAGAAAAAGCAACAAAAAGAACGAAAACGCAAGATGGAACAAAAACATCTAATATTCTAGAACGAGCCAACTACTTCAATAATTTCTTCGCCAACATAGGTAAAAATCTAGCTAACGAAATAAAAACCAAAAAACAAGAAAAACATAGAATAACAAGAACTATTGACACATTCTCTTTACATCCGGTTAACGAAAACGAAGACTATAAAGAAATAATAAAAATGAAAGATGGAAAAAGCCCAGGACATGATAACCTAACTTCAAAATGTCTCAAGACGATCGCACCTTGGATTACAGAACCATTAACGCATATCATAAATACAGTTTTTGGCACAGGAATATTCCCAAGAATATATAAGAAAGCCATAATAAAACCTATTTTCAAATCAGGCAAAAAAGACTACGTGGGAAGCTATCGACTGATATCCCTAATATCAAACTTAGCAAAAATAGTGGAAACATGTTTATATAGAAGAATCATGCAATTCGTCAACAAGCACAATATATTACACAACAACCAATTTGGATTCAGACAAGAAAAATCAACAGAAGACCCCTTAACAGACTTTACAAAAAGAATCTATGAAAACATTGACAACAAAAAACCCATACGCTCTAAATCTTTGTAGACCTGGCAACATTAGACCACAAAATACTACTCAAAAAACTTGAATTGATAGGTATTAGAGAACTAGCTCTATCACTACTGAAAAGCTATATGACACAAAAAGAACAAAGTGTTAGAATAGAAAAATACACAAGCGACATCGAAATGATGGAATATGGTGTCCCTCAAGGCACAGTCATAGGTCCACTCTTAATCATTCTGTATATAAATGACTTATACAAGCTTCCAATAACAGAAAAAATATTCTCATTTGCTGATGATACATCTATAATCTTCGAATTAACGACCTAAGAGGATCTAAAAAAACTAGTCATAAACGAAATGCCCAGAGTGTACCAATGGTTTTCAAACAACTCATTAACAGTAAATGTCGAGAAAACAGAAACTATACTTTTTGAATCACAGATAACATCAATACCAATATGGAAAAACATAACCTTCAGATACCACCAAAAAGAAAAGCAAATTAAAATATCAACTCACGCTAAATACCTGGGTGTTATTATTAATAGTCACCTTCGATGGGATCATCATATAAACTGGATGTGCAGAAAACTGAGATACCTGACGTACATATTCAAAAAACTAAAAAATATTGTTCCTCAAAAATTAATTGAAACATCCATATACCATGCACTTTTTTATTAGTGCTTAAGATATGGAATAATAGTCTAAGGAAGCGCAAATAAGACCAACAAAAAACAAATTGAAATCATACAAAAAAGAGTACTTAAAGTGATCTACAATAAACCCTTGAGTTATCCCACTGAACTATTATTTAGTGAAACTAAACAGTTCAACATCCAAGAAATATTCGGACTCCAAGCAATAATCATCTTATCAAAGGCAGGACTACAAAATAAAAACCACAAGCAGGGTACAAGATCCTTAAGACAAACAGACCTGCGCCTCATAAGGATTCCCTTGAAGAAAAAAGCAATGGGCCAAAGAACATACGAATTCATTGGAATAAGACTAATAAACAGCATGAAAACAGAACTACGAACAAAACTGATAAACTACAAAGACAGTGAAAAAAAAAAGAATTACATATGAAATAGTGAAGTAGATAAAAAGCACATGCATCGAAGAAGTGCTAAAAACAGAACAATAAATAATAAATAATGAATTTTATAAGGAAAAAAAAGATTTATTTATTTATTTATTTAGTTATTTATTCATTAATTCAATAAACAGATACATTAGATCAAGATCAAGATGATACAGAACCACAGGATAAATCCTAAAACGGTTCTAACAAATACATTAAATCTCCTCTAGCTAATAACGCATTATAAAACATTCATAAAGTTGAAGTTAAACAACAACAAAAATTAAATACAATTTAAATTCTAAAAATTAAAAACAAAAACATAAAATGTGAAAACAAAACACATAATTAAGTATTATTAATATTTTCCATCCATTTAAAAACATAGCAATACCTATGTGGAGTAGACAAAAACTCCACTTAGCAAGGTGGTCTTAAAATTTTTTAAACTAATGCCGAACATATCTCGGCTACTTTGATTAAATATTTTACAGGCCCGAGAGATTGGTGAAGCAAGCACAGTCGGGCTGGATAGGTAGAACAAATTAAATCTTCTAACACTATCAGATCGAGGCACCTGAAAGTTGATATAATTTAACAAATCTGGACTGTCAATGACACCGTTACAAATTTTATATAATGTAATTAGCAAGCATTGATTTCTCCTATCCTCCAACGTACTTACTCCAGCCAAATCCCTCAAACACTGTGTGGGAAAATCCCGAGGACAAAACACCCTTTTCTTTTTATAATAAAAATAACGCAAAAACTTATTTTGCATAACCTCAATCTTTTTACAATATTTTTTATTTAAAGGATTCCAAATAAGTGAGCAATATTCAATTTTACTTCTGATAAATGAAAAGTAAAGAATTAAAATTCCTTTTGGATTTTTAAAGAATTTAGTCGACCTTTTAATTAATCCCATCATTTTATAACACGAAGTTATTACATTATCAATATGGTCGTTAAAGTTGAACTTATTATTCATAATAACACCAAGATCATGGACCTGGCTCACTGATTTTAGTTCTGACTGCCCAATAAAATATTTGGTCAACCTTTCTGACTTTCTTCTACTTATGGACATGACATTGCACTTATTAATGTTTAAAGTAAGCTCGTTCAAAACACACCAATCATTAAATCTATTCAAATCACTTTGAAGAATAATTGCATCACTGATATCATGAATTCTACGGTACAACTTCACATCATCCGCAAATAAAAGACAAAAAGACTGAAAGATTTCTGGCAAATCATTAATAAAAATTAGAAAAAATAGAGGTCCAAGTTTTGAACCTTGAGGAATTCCAGAATTAGGAATAAAAAGAGAAGAAGTAAACTTAAGAAAAGAGACACAACATTCTCTGTTTTGAAGGTAAGAGGCAAAAAAACGAATAGCCCCATCAGTTGCACCCAACTTACTAAGTTTTTTAAGTAACACATCATGAGAAACCATATCAAACGCTTTACTGAAATCAGTATAAATTACATCTATTTCACCCCTGTCCTCCAGAACTCTGAAAACATATTCAGAAAAAACTAACAAATTTGACTCAGTGGACCTCCCTTTATAAAACCCATGCTGATAAGGTGAAATATATTGTTTAACACTGTTATAAAGAATTTTGTAAATTACATTTTCAAATACTTTGCCTGGACTGTTTAAAATCGAAATAGGCCTATAATTTGTTATCTCAGCCTCATTACCTTTTTTGAAAACTGGTGTAATTTTTACTGATTTCCATTTCGTGGGGAATACCCCTTGTTGAAAACATAAATTGAAAATATGCAGCATCTTATCAGCTAATTCATATTTTAGTTCCTTAAAGAAGAAAGTTGGAATGCCATCTAGACCACTACTTTTTTTGGATTTTAATTCATCAAAAGCTCCAAGTACATCATTTAAATTTATCAAGCCAAAATGGAAATTTAGAAAATTATCATTATCTTGAACTACAGACTCTAAACTATAGCACGATTTTTTGGTACTATAAACAGAATTAAAATAACCTGCGAATGCATTTGAAATACCTTTACCTTTGAAAACCTGCCCATGACATAAATGTCATGTCACAAATGTGACAAAACTATAGAAACATTAATTTTGTTATTATTTTTATATTTTACTTCTACATTATAGAAGTTGTTATTTTTTACTATTATATGCTTTATACTTTATATTTTATCTTCAAATTTTTGACTCATTTGTATACGAGGGTGTTTTCCCTCACGCAGGAAAAATGTATATGTACATCTTCTTACTGAATACAAACTCAAAATTCAAAAATACGAATCCCACCATATATAGTTGGCGTTGTAAACGTCATCATGGCGGTTATGGTAGAGATTAAAATTTAAACAAACTGATAAGTCTCATATGCTTTTAAATGTTTGCCTTATATTATCTCTGTGCAATCTAAGATGAGCGTTGTAGATTTAAATTATCTAAACAACAAAGCATATCATTTTAAATTTCTTGTTTAGATTAAAACCAAATAACCGGTTTTTAAATTATGCCTAATTGCTTATTTATAGTGTAAAAATGTGATCGTACCAGTTACTTTTACCGCTTGCTACGCTGCGGTTTCTGCCTAACTCAAATATAATATCTTTTTCTCAAATAAGAATTGTGCAAACGGTAAACTAGAGTAATACTTGTCAGCAAATAAGTAGTACCTATTTTGATTAACAGATTTCATCAACTATTAGATAGAGTATGTCATTAGTAGAGTAAGAATAGTTATGCACTATAAAATGTAAAAATATGCATGCACTTATGCACGTAAAATGTGTAAAATATGTACTTAAATATGCAGTTTGAAACACTAACTTTGCAGTAAATATTAACTGATTATTTGCATAAGGTTAGATAAAGTGACAACAAAAATCACTGAAACTAAACATATATTTACATACGAAAATACAATTAAAACATAAAAAATCAAAAATTTAATTTAAACATTTTACAATTAATATTTGTTTTAAATTTTCAAATAAAAATTCTTGCATTCTATCGTTTAACACGTATTTATATTAAGAGAAACTTCTCTCAACTTCACAGGATGATATTAGAGCAAATTTAAATTTTGCAGTTTCATTAATTTCATAGTTATCGCACAATTATTTGATTTTTTTACTGTCGCCACTTAAAACGAAACGTATATCGTGACGTTTTTTTAATCCCTTATTTTTCTATAAAACAGAAGAAAGTTTATTTTTAATTTTAGATGCTAGATTGGGAACTGCGTAAATTTTCTCTACTACACCTTCCACAATTTTTAAATTTTCATTTAACAACACTAGACGTTTTTCTGATTTTTCTATTGCAGGTGGAATACACATAAAGTGGGTTTTTATAAAAGTCAACTGTTCTCGAATTCTGTTTTTCTTAAATATTTCTTAGACAGCTTCAATAGCTTTAGCTTCAGAATCTAAACTATCGATAACGGTTTTCAGAATTTCAAAATAATCTGCATTGTATTCTGCTGCCGTTAACCAAGTTCCCCAACGAGTTAGAACGGGTTTAGGTGGCAATGGTATATTAGAAGCTATTGCTAGTTGTTATTCTTTTCGGAGCTTTTACCAATATCTTCTTCACTACAGATATTAACTCATTTACGTCTGTATTCTCAGAACGAATAGTTTCTAAAACTGTGTAGACCATGAGTTAAATAAGTTACATAGATTAATTCTAAATAAAAAGTTTTTAGACCATCGATAGCTTTGACCATGTACAAAACGGCATCTGTGCATACCAGTAGAACTTTATTGTACTTCATACCCAAAGGCCATAGCAACCTAAGCGTATCATTAAAAAAACTACAATTGTGAAATGATTAACTTTAGGTAAAAGGTCTAAATTAAGTAAAAATGAATTATGTTGGTCCTCTTCTTCTGCTTACACCCCAACCACAAAATCTGTAACATAGTTTCTAGGTACGTCTGTTGTTTCGTCCAGGGCTACCCAAATATAATGTTCGCCTATTTTGGCTCTTATTTGTTTCAGTGGTTGCTAATACATTGCTGGTACAAAATGTTTTCGTAGTTTTGATTCGTCTGAAACTATCTGCTTAGTATACTGGTCCAAAAACGTTTTTAGCTTCTAATTCTTCAACTTATACAGAGGAATTTCAGCACCACACAAATAATTATTAAATTCAGAAAGCCGAGCAAACATTTCATCCTTTTGATAAAGAACTCTAAGAAAGTAACACTGTTTGGTTACGCAACTGATTTTTTTATGTTATAAACCGATTGCATTAACGGTATCCTTTGTCTCAACAATAATAAGATTTAATAAGATACACTAAAACATCATATATAATTGTTAAATCTAAACTTTTGAGTGACAATTGGTGGTCAAGCAGGCTTTACCGTTCATCAGAAAGTGGCATTTGCTTGGCTTAAAACCTAGAAGCTTGGCTTGCGCTTGAAAGTTACGTTTTTTTTAAATAAACAATCGACTTGGCTTAATGTTTGTGGATACAAGCTTAGTTTAGTATTTAAGCATTTCCAAGCTTTCTCAAACCTTTTCTTGCTCCTTCCGCAAAAGTAGTTTATACTCTTGGAACAGGTATCCCACACGTGTTACAGCTCACTGACACAATATAAACGATATAAAGAATTACTCAACGCGTCGTCTAGTATACTGAATCAGATGGGACCCATGCCTGTACGTGGGTGTAATAAAATAATTTATAACTAAACCCAAATTTATAGTAATATTAACTTAATTAACCAATTATTAGTTTGATAATAAAAATACACAATAAACATTTTATGGTTATAGCAATACAAAATTTATTCACGTGTAGTAGGCAGGGTAATAAGCGTAAATAACTATGTATATATATACACGGAGAGAAATATTATGCTGAATTTAATCATTACAATTTCATATTTAAAGCATTTGCTTTTTTTCTAAAATTGATTCACATTCAAATAAAATTAAACCTACATGTTCTAAAACTTAAATTAAATTTCTTATTGCAATCTAAACATGTTTTTATCAAATCATTCATAATTATAATGATACAAGTAAAAAGTTTTTGTTAAAATTAAGACTACAAATTGATCAAATTCAACTAATTATTATAAGAAATCATATCAGCGATTAAAGTACGTAATAGATTACTACGAAACCACAAGTAGGCATTTCAAGTAAGCATTTATGTTATCACTATTTGTTCCACGCTGGTCTAAAATAAGGTATCAACAATTTAATTTACGTTAAGGTTTGCAATATGTGCTAAACTTTTTACTAAAGCTGTGGCAAAGATAAATTAACGTGTACCGTGACTCCGACAGTTTTTTGTTTGGAACTATACGACATGGATCCATCATTTTATAACAAGTTGCTTGCAGCATATAATCTATAACTCACTACATCAATTAGTGAATAATTGGAAGCTATCAGAAACTTACAAGTAAGTATTGACTCTGATTTTGAATATTGTTCACTGTCGTTATATGTTAGAATTATGTCGCAAAACTTGCACATTTTTTGGCATGTATGACTTAGTTTTTTGCAATGAAATGAAATTATCGTGCATTTGCTTTTCTTTTAGAACAAGAAATTGATGTTACATCCCTTGTGTGCCTAACGGAAAATGATTTGGACATATTTAAGGAAGGTGAATTTGGGTTGATTGTAAAGTTTAGTAGTTGGAGAACCCTTTGACAGAAAAAATAACTTTCCAAAAGTTACAAGAAGATTATTTAACTGGGATCGTGTAGATTCGACTAATATTCTAAGTGTAACATACTATTAATGCTGATGCGTGTACATATTGGTGTCAAGGACAGTATTATTTGGATCGGTAATATTACCAATAATTATAAATTTTAATGTAATCTAGGATTAAACCAAAAACTGTAGTGATGATAAAATATAACACATTTATTTTGAATTGAGCAAATAAATACGTTTAAACTTTGTGTATATTTACTGAAATCATTCATCCCTGAAACTGCACAAAAGCAAACATTATGACACTGCGTGTTTAAATTAATACGAAGTGTTATTACTATTCAACCTATTTATGATAAAACGCAACAATCAACAGAGATAAGAAAAAGCAGTACTTGTCATAACTATGGTTCTTCTCTACGATCACATTAAGCAACTTTTGAATGATAAAAGAAAACAATGTTTTCTTAAATTGATATGTTATAAAATCTATACAATTCTCTTTCAAAATATTTGTTGTAATACAATGAAAGCTTTATTTAAGCATACATCGGCTTTACTCAAAACCAACAGCCTATTTGCATGAAATATAGCTGTTTTTGCTTTATTACAGTAAACCTTTCTCTCCGTGTACTTTGTGACATTGAAATTGCATCACCAAGAAGGGGCAAAAATCTTATAACCAAATTTGGCAAGAAGGTTTTGCTACTCATAAGTAGTACATTATTAAAACTGTATTCAAATAGATTAAGTGATAATTGCATATCTGACGTCTTTTGTTTCTTCTACTTCATTATCATGTGTATTTTGTGCGAATTTTGGATAATTTTAAAAATGTTATTTATTGTGGTTCTTTTGTTTAATGTGTTTTCATATTGTGCCTAGAGTGCGACAGCGTGAACATTACCGGCAACTAAGCAAATTCTACAGAGACCGAGTTGTTGGCTTACGTGAAAGTGGATTTTTATACAAGAAAAAGGGAAACTGTCTTAACGGAAGCAATCCACATTATGCGCTAAGAAAGGTCAGAATCCTAGTAGACAACGAACGGAAGGACGGAGACAAGTATCAGATCAATTACCAATCAATGCTCAGGTAATGAATTCTTCGAATAATTTACCGTGCAATAAAAAGTTTCGGATCGCAACCCTATCGGCCACATTTTGTGCTACCTCTGATGGCTCAAAATCAACATCAACGTCTGGAGTAGTGTCGATTGCGACTTCACTGGAATCTTAAATGACATAGGGTAGTTTTCGTTGATAAATCCCAATTCTGTTTAAGGATTCATGATGGCCGTATAAAAGCCAGATGAAGAAATAGGGAACGGCGAGTATTCATTTTTCTGTTAAGCGGCATTTGCACCACATGCGAGGAATATGGTATGGAGTGCTATAGTTTATGGGAGAAAATCTTGTTTGGTATTCGTCCGAGGCAATATTAAGGCCCGACGATATGTTAACGAGGTAGCAAAACACCATATTTTCATTTCTTCGGCAGTTCAAATGCCCAATTTTCTAGTAGGATAATGCCTGTCCCTACAGAGCAAAACACTTTATAGACAAATTCGAAGAAGCCACTGTTAATTTTTTACCATGACCACCTAGATTTCCAAACCATTCGTTTATTGAACACGTGTAGAACATTATGCGTAGAAGCATTCGCAGACACAGAAAGCTCTCTGGAATGAATTTCAAGTTGCTTGAGATACAATCAATAACTCAAGAAGAAATCGATCACCTGCTGTAATCGATGCCACAAAGAGTAAGGTAGTGTAAAGACAGTAGAGAAGACCAACACATTATCAAATAAAAATTGTGTTCGCCTTTTTTCTTTTTTTTTAATTTTAATTACTATCTCTGAATAGTTAAACCTTCCTGCAAAATTCGGTTACAAAATTCCCACCCCTTCTTGGCGTTGCAACTTTAATGTCACATAGTATGCAAGAGTATTTAAAATGCATGCAAAGTAGCATGGAGCTTGAAATAGTTTTAGTTGATGCTTAAAACTAGCTAAATACATCATTAATAAACTAATTATTCGGTTAGAGATAATAAAAGAAAATAAGACAACTATTCACTTACGAGTCAGGAAATAAACCTATCGCTGATCTTAAAAGAAGTTCAAAATAGATTTGTATTTTGCAATATTCTACACTAAAATCAGTTCTGTAAAAGAACAGTAACTTTTTCTCTAACTATTCTGACAGTTATTGGCGCGGTAACTCTCTGCATTAAACTTTCAAGAATAATTCGTCAAATAAAGATACCAAACCAGAATATGTTTTAAATGACCTGCTTTAAAACAAGTTAAATAATAGTTTCACTAGTTTGTTTGTAGTTTTTTGTATTTTTTTAATTTTACACTTACCAGTGCCAAATGCGAAAAGGATTTCCCAAAACTTAAATTTAAAAAATAAACGATCCTCTATATCACCAATTACATTTTTTTGAAGTAACAATTCTACAATATTTTTAATTTTCTGTTTAGTTTGTTATGTTAAATTACTTTTCGTATTGAGTCAATTCCCTAACTTACAGTAATGACATATGCGATCAAATGTTTAATATATTGTATTTTTTTGGATAAAAAATGTTTAAATCTCTACAAAAGTGCTATTAAAATTTTAATCATTTCTATGTTCCGGTAATCAATTTAATTTAACTTCTACTACCCTTCAAATGATACCTTTTATTTATTTTTCAAATTAGTTTTGTTACCTTAACGTCATTTTACTGTAACTGCCATTAAAAATCATCTAAATGGTATACGTAATAGTTTATAAACAATAGAATATACAAAAACAGTTGATCACAGACGAAAAACCCATGGATTGTTACTATTACTTACAAAACATATTAAGGTAATTATTTATTATTATCTAAAATGAAAAAACAAGTAGTATAATTATTAACGTAATTTCATCATCAACTTACACTGTGTACCTACATTTTACTTAAGTTGTTACATGCTTGTCAAAATAATATACATTTACTCTGTCTATAGTTACCGTTAATGTGGTTTCAATTTTTAGGCACTTCAACAAGTCAGATAACATAGACGGTTTTAATAACCATTCAAAACTTAATTTATCTTGTATGTAACATTTAGATTCATTTATGTGCAACAGCGATAACACTCGCAATTTAAGCGCACCACACTGTTGGTAAACCGTCATTTAAATAAAATTGATTTTGATAAGCCTATGAACTGAATCCTATTAACATATTTGACATACATGCCTACCGTGAGTTACATATTCATATAATTATAGTACATTATTTTGTTTGAGTCATTCCTAATGAATTTATTTAACATTAAAAGCATATAAATTTTGATATTCATATTAGTTTTGAATTTATTTTATTTGCCGAATCATCGTAGGTTTGAAAGTTGGAAAATAACACATTTTATTATTAAAATTTGTTTATAACTAAGAAGTACATTTTACACTAACAGAAACAAAATTAAAATAAAACTATTTGTATTCTGATCACTTGATCAAACTTTCTATTTATATGTGTCGTGTTGTAAATGTTCTGTAAGATAAATTATTAAGCCATTAACAATGCATTTAAACCTTGTCTAAGTTTTTAATTTATCAGATGTCTGGGATTTATAAACTTTTGTGTTTAAGATCAAAGAAAGATTTTAACTTAAATTATTTTGTTAAATACAAATTTAGAAACATGCAAAGCAATTTCTTTATTATATTAACCTGTAACTCTTACTGTTTTCATAAAACGTTTCCATTAATTTTAAATATTTTATTTTACAATAATCACGCTACATGTTTCGACGTTTTCAAGCATATATTACAATATCGTTATTTATTAAAAAATCGAACGTTATCTCAAAGTATCGCTTACATTAAAATGAAAAACTCAAACTTGAAATATTAAATCTATATACAGGGTCTATCTGAAATACGAGTACAAACTCAAGGAGTAGTTTCCTTGTGGCGTTCAATGAAAATTTTTCTTTTAAAGATTTGGTCTAAAGTGACCCAGTTTTGAGATATTTGCAATTAAACGTTTCAGGTCGGTTCTGATTATCTAAACAAATGAAAATTGTTTGTTGATTGTAACTACGAGGTAAATGATGGGTGTAGAATTGTAGATGCTGTACAATCTGTGAAAAATATAGATGTATTTTGTTAATTATTGTTTTCTTTAATTTTCCATCATCTACAAAATCAATTATTAACCTTTCAGAACTAGCGTCTCGTCTGACAGGCCGAGAAATACTGAAAAACCGGTTAATTTTATAGTGGGGTGAGAACGAGGCCGTCGCATTCGTGTAGCTTCCTAATTCTCAGTCAGTTACAGCGTGGTCAACGGATGTAGTGGTACGTTCTACGATTTTCGAAAAAATATCGATTACGGCCTGCGAGACGAGGCGCCAGTGCTAACGGTACTTAAATACAAGTAGAGTTATTTTTTAAATTTTAATTAAGCTAGACGTTTGTTGATGTTTTTGAAGTGGGTAAGTGTATTTGTCAACCATATTTTACAACTAGATATTGAATGTAGCGTTCTTTACAGAAAAAATGGATTATGAAAAAGATCAGCGGCGATTACAGCAATTATTAGATAAAGTAGAGTATCTGTCAGATACAATTTATGATGATCAATCTGAAAGTGATAATGAATATAATATCAAGGAGCATTTAGATTCAGACTCAAATATAGAGCAAGATGGCGACGACACTGAGGACGAACCACCGGCCGCGGCGCCGAGAAATAAAAGAGAACCTTCATTTACTGCTAAAGATGGAATGGAGTGGAGAAAACATTTTACAAGGTCAAGTTACACGGTCAGAACTCGTCAAGCTAATACAGTGATTCATCTTCCTGGAGTAAAACCCCGTGCAAAACCTGCAAAAACTGCTGAAGAATGCTGGAGTCTCTTTTTTTCAACAGAAATGTTGAACGTTTGAAAGTACCAATAAATATATCGATAATTGTTCACAAAACTACAAAAGGGAACGATCTGCTAGACCCACAGACATTATTGAAATAAAAACGCTTATTGGGCTTTTATATATGATTGGATGACTCAAAAGCCGTCGTCTGAATCTAAAGGAAATCTGGGATAGACATTCGTATGAGATTGAAAGATTCTGGCTAACGATGTAAAGAGAACGTTTTCTCTTTCTTCTAAGATGTTTGCGTTTTGACGATTTTAACACAAGAATAGAAAGAAGAGAAATAATTGGCACCGATACGGGAAATATTTGAATTATTTGTAAATAATTGTAAAAACTCACACTTGAGCGAATTCGCCACAATTGATGAGCAATTACTGGCCTTTAGAGGAAGATGTAGTTTTAAGCAGTTTCTACCTAAAAACAAACAAATATGGCATCAAAGTCTTTGTGCTTCTAGATGCTAAGACATGGTATACATCAAATTTGGAGATTTATCTAGGCCAACAACCGCATAGTCCGTATCGTATGAAAAATAGTTCGCTTCAAATCGTGGAACGTCTAATAGCTCCTATTTCGAAAACGGGTCGAAACATTACATGCGACAATTGGTTCACTACCTTTCCATTACTGACATTATCATAAATTAACATATGTTGGGACTGTCCGCAAAAACAGAAAGGGTCTTCCAAGTGAATTCAAAAACACTAAAGGTCGTGTAGTAGGGTCTAGCATGTTTGGGTTTTGAGACGAGATGGTACTAGTTTCATATGTTCCAAAGAAGGGAAAACGTGGCAAGAAATACAAAAAGATGGCCAATGGTCATATTTTATTCCCTCCTCAATGTAGCAAGAATAAATTCTCAAATAATTGATAATGCGAATAACATACCAAAAGACGGGGATAAAATCAGAAAGCTATATTTAAGACAGTTTTCATTATCCTTTACAGAAGACAATTTAAAACGAAGAAACAAACATACCACCTGCAGTAATACAGAAAAGACAAGAAATTGCAGGAACATCTTCGTCATGTGCAACATCAGAAGATTTTCCACCAGGCACTAGAAAACGGTGTTATAAATGTCCCAAAGAGAGAAGAAGCAGATACTTTTGTAAATTATGCAATAAGTTTATTGGTTTATTTCAAGCAGAATTTTTATGCTCTACCTGTACAACTTCGGTAGTAACTATAAGATTTTAATTACTTGTATAGTACTACCGTACTATTTTTTTATACAGCGTTTATTTACTTTTAAATGAAATGTGTATAAAAAATCCACGTTGGCTAACTAGTAGAACTGAATTACTTATTTTGAAGTACTGTTTTAGTTTTTTATTTTTTACCTATAAAGTATTGTTTGTTTATTTGTTTATTTTTAAATTAAACATATATAGAAAAAGCCACGTTATTAGTAACTAATAGAACTTAATTACTTTGTTATAGTATCACCGTTTTGACTTTTTATTGACTTTACAAACAATCGTTTATTTATTTTTCAATTAAATATATATACAAAACCATTATTGTTAAAAAAAACTAATTTTTCTGTCCGGGCCTGACAGACGAAGCGCTAATGTTCGTGTTCCACTGAAGCGCGGCAGTTCCGAACGGTTAATAAAATAATTAAAGCATATAGTAATGTTTATTTTTTACCATTGTTACTGGCCTAGCTTAACAAATTGTACTCTGTGTACACGACCACGTTTATCTTTGCTTGTAACCAAAACAAAACTTCAGATAATTAAAGGCAAAATTCACCTTTCTTAGAACTGAATTCGACAATCTGATTTATTTCTGTCTCGATTTTTTAACGGATTTCTTTAGTTAATGCTAAGTAATTCGTGTTAACGTACTCGTACTTCATAATATTTCATTTAAATTTTCTTTATTATGTACAACAGTGATAGTGTTTTAATGTACGGTGAGTGTAATTATAACCTCCGCATCACACGTAGATTGTGAGTTGACCAACATCCTAATAGACAATTGTCTTCAATAAACTTTATTTTGGCGTGTGTGCAACTACTCAGAGAAACTGGAGGTGTTCTTGTTACCTAGAAAATCCGTGGTCGAGAAAGACCATCTCATGTATTAGAAACGAAAGAAGAATAAATCTATTCAATAAAATTTAATAAAACTTTAATATTTGTTTTCTTGAATGTAGGTACAGATATTGTAAAGTATAAAAGATCGAACACGAAATAGCAGCTAACGTGTCTCATAGTACGCTATAATATGTTTTAAAGAATTATTCTTTGTACTCCTACAACAGTTAACCGACGTTGATTTTAAACAGCGATTTCAGTTTTGTGAATGATTGTAGCAACAAAAAGCTTTTGTCCCTGACTTTTGTGTCAAAATATTATTTTTTCTATTTCGCGATCGTTATAGCCGTATATCCGTACTGTAAACGATACGGAAAGAGACTCTCTTTCCGTACTGCTGTAGTGATTAAATAAATTTAAGTTTGCAATACTGTAAACCCTATCTGACTGTAAACCATAACCTAACTAAATATATGACAGCTGTATTTTCTGATTAATAAAAGTTATTTTCCTTTAAATTACAGTTAATTTCGATATTTAAAGGTTAGTTTATAAAGTCATATTTTGAAAATACGCCAATACCACATTTTCTGTAATTGAATTTACATTGTTTTGATCACACCAAGTTGTAAAGTTTTTATATTCTTTTTCATATTTTGCACGGGATTTCGTTGGCATCAAGTTATCTAAAGCTTTATTAGCTAGTTCTTTTACGTCAGGCGGAGTACAACTTAGAGATTCCATTTTTATAACTTTTTATTAAATTCAGAAATAATTAAAAATTTCAAATTTGAATTGTCAAATGCCACAATAACCAACATAATTTTAAAAAAATCGCAAACAATTAAGATCTTTATTTATTAAAAATTTTAGAGTAAATGCACGCGAAATAGAAAAAATAGTATGAAAAACACATGTCACAACTTCTTTTTGCCGCACTCGACCATTTGCAGACCTCCTTTCAGTCGGTCTGCAAACTTAGTCTTCGTGCGGCAAAAAGTCTCATTGTGACATTTGTTTTTCAATATACTATTTGTACTCGCCGCCTGGGAAGTTAAGTTTTACATATGTGTGTAGCCAATCAGGAAATTGTTATTCCCGCACGAGTGCAGGAAAAATTACAAAAAACACTGGCATTTACAGACATTTAAACAATAATATTATAATGCAATTATAATTTGTAATTGTTAAAAACCGTTTTCCCAGTGTTTTTTATTAATAAAAACAAGAAGTAAACTTAAAAAAGCAATGCAAAGTATACAAAATATGATCAGCACAAACACTTGAAACATAAAATATCAATTCATAGCACTCTACACTTTTCATCAAGGTGACTATATTAAAATTTGACATTAATATAAAATGATTGCTTCTGCTTATCAAAGGAAATATTTGCTTGTTACAAAAAATTATGTACAAACCTCTTGCGGGAAAATGATTCTAGCATTCGCGCTATTAAAGCACTCCCTCACTTCGTTCGCTCGTGCTTTAAATGCGCTCATGTAGGAAAAACTTCTTCCCGAACTTGGGTCGTAAATAACTATTTCAGATGAGTGTTGTTTTACACGAAATGAAGTGCTGTTTTTTTGTTCAACACGCATTTGAAATGAAAACTTTCATAAATTTCAACTAAGCATCTTTCATTTGCGGTTTTCTATTAATGTTTGGGCGGGTATTTTAAGAAATAGTTTAACTGGGCCATTTATTTTACCAGAAAGGCTTACAGAGGACTTGTACATTTACAAGAAGCTTTTGCGCAAGAATTTGATGACGATAGACCTCTTCCGCAAGTAAGTCGCCCCGTTTGCGATTTTTTTTAAAATAATTTTTACGGGTCGTTGAATTAGAAAAAACGCCTGGTCAGCCCGTAGGCCAGATATTAACCTCTTAAACTTTTTTTGAGCAGCAAATGCAATTGAATTAGACTAAATGTGCAATTATTTAAGCGAGCAACAAACAATCGGCGACGTTTATGTATTATTCAATGGAGAAAGTATTATCTCATGTACCTACTTGAAAAAAATGTGCAGAATAGCAACTTTATTTAATACAGTAATGTAACTACGCGTCATCCGATAACATTATTTTATATTTATTTTTATTTTTGGGGTCAGCAAAACGCCGAGAAGAGATTTGCACTTCTTAAAACAGTTTATTTTTATTCGTGATGTCAACAACCTTAGGAGACTACAAGTCCGTAATTTACGATTTATTTTGCTAAAAATGTTTTAATGGAATTTTTATTTTGACATTTTTTGCTTGTATTTATGCTTTAATTTTACCTGCTAAAATAACAACTCGTTAATCAGATACACCCAGTGTAAAATTAAATTTAGACAAATTATAAAAAACTGAAAAATAATTAAAAATTAAATTAATTATCAAAAAACGTTAAAAATAAATTTATTAGAATTTACTAATCAAATTAAATACTAGAAGCTTGACAATTTCCAAAAATGAGCTTAACAACAAAAATGTTCTAAATTACAACAAAATAATAATGGAAACTAACAAAATCTAATTTTAAAAAAATATTCTTAAGATTTTATACAAGGTGTAACTGATATAACGCATAATCTCTTAATGGGGGGTAGATGTAATGATATGAAGCATATTTCTATGATAGTTTCTTTCTGATAGTTTTTGAGAAAATCCAATGTCAATTTTTAAATACGTCCCCTGGTTGAACGCGAATACAAGTAGCGTGTGACACAGGTCAAGATACTTTAATAGCAAACAGCACATACCAACCCTATCTGAAAGTGGTAATGGTACAGGTTTTATTGCACTCACACAAAATAAGTTGATGCAGTAATACTTACAATTTTTTGTTCTGTCTTTATTTGTCTGTAAAGTTATAATATTCTCGTTTGTCTGTTTCATTTTTGTGTAATTTTTTATTAAACGTAAGTTTTCTTTAATTTACTAGTTTTAGTCAGATTGTAAGGTGATAGATAAGTTTTTGCGATTTTAAATTTATAGAGTAAGTGCGTTCGCCTTAGAGATTGGTAATTGATTGTATTTTTTTTTTATTTGCAGAGGTACTTTTGTATTGTTTTAGTATTTAGTTTTTTTAGTCAAGTAGGTACTATTTTGTGTTACTTATTTAACTGCATAATTAATATTCATAACTAATAATACATCACAGAACACTAATCTAAACTTTAAACCGATACCTTATATAAAAATTAACAAAAAGGTATGAGTTTTTGCGGTTCGAAATGCGGTAGTTCACTTTGAAGCCGTATAATTCTGCTCATGTGCAACCTTTTGACTTCATATTTTGGTATATATTAAAACCAACCTATCTGTCAGTTACTAGTTTAAAGTTTCGAGTTCTTTTCTTTTTTGGTTACTATTTTTTCTTCAAACGTTCCGTAACTTTGAAATTGAAATTTCCAACTGGGTACTGTTGGAGTTTACATTTGCTGAATATGCCGACACACATTTGATGTATGAGCTTGAATAATGTAATTTCTAAGAATTCAAAAAACTTTAGGAAGAAAGATTTCTAAATAAAAGAATTCCTGATAATATAACTTTTGAAATAGTACATTGTTTGATAGAGACAGGTAAAAACTACAATTTTTTATTCTTTACTTGTACTTATCGAGTCGTAAATAATTTTAGAAAAATTTGACAAACGCAGCTACAATTGTAGAAATCAAATTAATCGCGGTGAAGGCGTTTAAGAAAACATCTTAAATGGCATAGAATCAGATCCTTCTAGAAATATCCGAAAATTGGCTGTTTAATTTGATTGTCTAAAATGGACGGTATCTCAAATCCTTAGAAAGCAATAGTGGGGTTTGAATGTTCACCTTCTTTACAAAAACATATACGTAAATACCATTCAACTTTATTACATATATAAAGATATTAAACACGACGTCAAATGAGCTCGTACAAAAAATATAAAATAATTGAAATACAAACAATACTTGAAATTAACTTTTCTCTAACCTGCTTAAAGACGTGCACTTTTGCGTATTAATTTCACATGAAAGTACGATCACTGTAGAAGCCTTGGATCTTCGTTATTTTTAATAGAACTTCCTTCTGGAAAGCGTCAGCCAGATCGCAGCGGATGACTCGTTCTTTATAACAATTGTTCGTCGAAATACACCTTTTTATTTCTGATGTTTTGAGTTTCACTTTTCTTTAATATTGGCTCGAAACCGTTTGCACCTCGCACTAATTTAGGCTTTGTACTTCGCCAATTTACAAGTTGAATTTGCTTAGTATTGGCTCCTGTTGGCCAAAAGCGCGCTTTAAGTACCACCGGTACTTCTTGGACCGTGGCTTCACTCGAAGTCCTCCCTTCATTTACTTTTTTAGAAGTTATTGTCTTACACGTTTTCCTTCAGTGACCTTTACCACTCGGAAAATACAAGCTGTAATGTCTTGCCAAACGTCCGTTTGTTTGGGTTCACCAACGACAATACGGCAAAAGCCAAGATCTACTTCTGGTTTTGGCTCTCAAGGAGAGACTAAGGACCAAGCCTAAAAAATCTGAGTCTACGACGCAGTCTATGCTGAAAGTCGTTTATAATCGTAACCAAGAAAACCGCGAAAGCTTAAGATTTTATATCTATCTGTCTATTTGTTATTTATATTGTGATTAGTAATCAAATAAATATGTAAAAATATTGTTCGAATTTATTTTATTATTAATTGACTTGATTTTCTTATTATTGATAGTATTCCTTTTGCAAATGTTAATTTTAACATCTATCATGTAAACATGAAGACCCAATTTCAAATAATGCATAGGTTGTTTTATCTCCCAACCACCAGTGAGCGTCTTTGAATTTTGCCCACTCTAAAACACGGTCGTTGTGCGTCTAAAAAGTGGGTGGTTTGTGAGGTGATTATCCTTCAGAGACAGACAGGCGTTTTAGTGATTACTGTACCAGTCCCATGTAATTATTGTTAAAATTAAGATTGGAAAGGTGAAAACCAAATGTCACAGCAATACCATAACCAATGAAACACAAAACGATAATTACATACCACAAAACAAAAAAAAGAACCCTTTATTGACAACAACTGACTGTCAGTGAATATTTATTTATGCTGACTTAATTTTACCACAGTCAAACATATTTTAACTCTTTCTCTTTTATAATTAAACGACTTGTAACAGAACAAAACATTTTAAAAGTGTTATGTTAACATTGAAACGTTTCGTACTTACCTGCTAATTACGTAAAAAAACTAATGCTTATAAACTATTCGTAAAAACCGATACTTAACGAAAAAAATTGTCACATGTATAGATAATTCGTAAATATTACGTCCTTTGTACGTTTCAAAAGTTACATGTCAAATTGAAGAAAAATATTCCGTGCAGATTACGTACAAATACTTACATGAAAAAATAATTTGTAAATATACGTAGTTTGTACGTTACAAAAGTTACGTGTCAAATTAGAGAAAAATATTCTGTGCAGGTTACATAAAAATACTCACGTGTAAAAACAATTCGTAATTGTTACGTAAAAACCAAAAGATCTCGTAGATCAATTACAAAAAGGATTTCACTGTCTTTTACAAGTTTTCATTAAAAATAGTTTAATAAAAATATTAAATATCTTTAAATTCTTGCAGAGAGTATCAGTTTCTCTACTTCCGCGGTTAAAAGTACGTTACAAAAAAACACACTTGATTTTCTCCACACTTCTAAACACAAGACATTTGACAGGGAACATAGAGAAAACTAGTACAATAATAAACAATAAAATACACTATAAACTCAAAAAACTATCGATGTCTTCTGAGGCTACCAAAGCAAATTTTAATATGTTCACCATTTTATTAGTTATTGTTTTAAATTGATTTACATACATTTTGTACAAGTAGGTACATAGCTAAATTTGTTAAATTTCTTTTTTATTTCTTTTACATCATTGTAATCACATTCTGAGAAAAGAACCTATAAAATGACTAATTATTTACAAGTGATCTAAGTTGATATTTATTTCAGTTATTACGAATAATATCATCAACATGTAACATCAAATGTGACAAGTGTGCAGCAACAGAAATTTAAATTCTAGACAATTACATTCCAATTGTGAAATTTGTAATAAGAACATTTTTGCATGTTATGATATCTTTGATCATTTATTTGTGTGGTAAAACTTCTTTGTATTTAACGAAAAAATTCTTTGTAATTTTGTACTCAATTGATTTGCATGATGAAAGAGAGCTCACAATTTACATATACTTTGTATTCCGAATAAAGCAAATTCCAGTTACAAAGTTATAACTAGTAAAAATAAGTTTTTCTTGATGTCTTTTAATTTAAATAATTTAGCACTGTTAGCTGCAGTGTTTTTAAAAATGTAAAATTTATAACTTAATCATATTGTTTCGAATAAGTAATGCTGTGTAAGGTGTTGTACTCTTGTACCATTATTGTTGTATAAAAGTCTATCTCGATGGAGAATTATCTAAACGTCTTATATACAATCCCTGGTAGGTTTCTTGTAATTTTTATCGATCAATAATCTTCTGCTAATAATAATTTTCATTCCTATACTACAAACGTTGCATGTACTACTTTTATTTATTTACTATTTAGTAAAAAAACACACAAGTGCCTAAAGTACAATAAACATAAGTTTTCACTCATTTTCTACATAAAAATAACTTTTTTTGCTTCCGTACACAAAACAGTACTACAATAATTAGGCCGGTAAAGTGTAGTAGAATTTTATAACTAGAAGTTGGCACTAATAATCATTAAGTAATTAAACATCATCTGTCAATCTGTCAGGTTTATTAACATACATAATTTTCTGTGTTATTGTTTAGAATAACACTAACAAATTTTTTTTAAACAAATATAACAAATTCGCTTATATCTTACAATTGCTAAAAACAACAATAGCTTTATTTTCATATATGTTAAATCGTAATAATAATGTATAATTGTCAAATTAATTTCAAAAACAATTGAATTTTGTCATTACAGGTTTCAGTTTTATCCTCAAAATTTATTAAGGATTAATACTTAAATTCTGCTTTTAATAAATCGTCCTAAAAGTATTCTGCGAGCATTCGCATTTTGTAGGGCTCGGCTTCACCTCGGTCTACAAATATGTTCATACTCACTCCCAAAATAGCACTTTCTAGACTAGTGATACAAATAACTATGTATTATTAAGTACAATTTATTTAAGTAATAAAACCAAGTTTATTTTCATTACAAAGCTCTTCGATTACTTGGGTGATGCTTACAATAATATCGTTAATGAAAATGTTGCAAATATTTTTAGATAATTATAGAGGGGTGGATACACCATTTTGTTGCGCTTTAAAACTACATCAATGGCACTTTTGCATGAAGCTACTGCCAACAGTTTTGAAATTTTGTTATACAACTTGAGTTTACCGTTAAAGCTTGATGCACTTAAAAGAAGGAAAATGTTACAAAGCCGAGTAAAATGTTTAATAAATGTACGTTAATGTTTAGCCAATATATTGAACAAAAATAGTTTTCTAAAACATTCTTTTACTTCCTCACTACCGTGTAACATTCAAATTTTAAGTTGTTTTCTTAATTTTTTAAACCATCACACCAATTATTATTAACTTTTTCAAAAACCAAAACTACGTGTCTACTTTCACCCTGTGACCGCTAGCCATCGGAAAAAAACTCTCTCCTTTGTTGCCTTTTTATTTTATTTCTGACCCTTGTTGCCAAGTCTTAATATTAGTTAACAATAACATTTTTTTTAATAAATGATGCTTATCTTTCATTCTTAATGCTATTATATTACAAATTATATATCAGCTAAAACTTATACCATTTATCTATAATACCACTTATTACACTACTTTTTAACAAACCGGCAACAGAGCATGTTTACGCAAGAAAACTTTTTTTGCGGTGTAGAACTTAACCTAAAATAGTAAAATATTGTGTAAATATGAAATATATTTAAATGATAAAAATAGTATTTTATGATTTATGTGTATTTCGAACTAATAATTATTGTAATACAATTAATTATTTCTTTTCTTGAATTACCTGATATAGTGAATCAATCAAATATATCCGTATACACGACGTTCTTTCTTCTTTCTTTCTAAACACTTTATTGTACAGATAGTGATATATTTTTAACTTTTTTAAACAAAATAAACGTAGTACAACTCACGTTTGTTATTTTAAAAGCTTTAATTAGCTGTTTGCTACCGCCTCGATAACATCGAGCGAGTGAGCTATGTCGTGCTAGCCGGCAAGTTCAAAAGCTTGTGAGTCAAGTCAGCTAGTCCGATAACAAAGGAAAGTCGGATGTTGAGCATTGGCTTTTCAATAACGGCCGGAGAAAGCTTTACTACGGCAACTTACACATCTTGATTTTATTGGGCGATTTACAACGTTAATACGACATGTGGTTGGCAAGGAAAACATAGTAGCCAATGCTCTTTCGCGTATCTCTGCATTAAAAGTTTTACAAAATAGCTAACCTACAACCTGCAAATCTCGAAATCAGGCATTAAAAAAATTACAAATTTCTTTGCAACTACAAACCATAATCCTGTAAGATAACCAAACGCATCTACAAAAAATTTTAGATTTTATGTTCCAAAATTATCACGACTACATGTCCTTCAGTCACTGGACAACCTGGCACACCCAGATACCAAAAGCTCAGTAGATCTACTGCAGAAAAGATATATGTAGCCTTCTCTTAAGAAAGATGCAACCCTTTAGGCAAATTTTTGTATCTCCTGCAAATAAGCTAAAGTAACGAGGTACATTCACAGTAAAATTTGGACGTACGATAAGACTTTTAAACAATTTTCGGTGATCAACGTTGTTCTAGTTGGACCTTTGCTACCATCAAGAAAACTGCACATATTTGTTAACGGTTATAGATAGATTTACAAGACGGCTGAAAGCCGCACAAATCAGCAACATCTTGGCATAAACAGTAACAGAAGCTTTACTATCAACATAGATCGTTTGTTTTGGAGTGCCATCTATAACAACAACAGACAGAGGTAGGCAATTTGAATGCCAGGTATTTGACGCTTTACCAAAGCAACTTGGCATTTGTCTCAATAAGACCACAACTTACCACCTTCAAACAAATGAAAAGATAGAGACATGACATCATCACTGCTTTGAAGACTTAACTGACCGACAACTGGATAGGAAAACTTCCGTCGGTTTATCGTATTCATGTGAACTAGAATCTTTAAGCACTCTTTCTTTATTAGCAAAACTTAAAGATTAAATACGTTCCTAGTTAGTACAAATTGTCCATCGTCATAGCATCTTTATGCATTCGGAATGAAAGCTGTGTTTCCATGTTTTGTACGTAGCGATAGTATCCCAAAAGCTACGATGGCTTGTTCTTTTTTAATTATAAGTTCTTAGTAAAATTTATCAAATGTAACTACTATTTAACAGTTAAACGAAGAAAGACTTAAAATTATGTTCCAGGGAAGGCAGCAATATGTACCTATTTTGAATGTGCGCGAGCAAAGGTTGCCCGATTAAACACAATTATGGGCACGATTCGACGACGCACTTAGCCCGTTACTCATATTTATTTACGATATGCATTATTTATCAGTTATTATTTTGATTGCATGTAAGGAATACTGCGAAGTAATGAGCGCTTTTATTTAAAGCAATTATAATGAGCTAGTCAAACAAGTAATTACAAACGTATGAAATGGAATTTTGCTTCTGAATAATATTATACTTTTCTTGCATATTAGTTAATTTACGTTTTATTAAAAATATTTAAACATAGAACAAGAATAAGCAAGAATAAACTTTGTCCAACATATTTTAGACAGTTGTCCTATTTCATACAAACAAAAAGTTTTAATCAAACAAAAACGCAGTTCTACTACTAGTTCTGAAATGAAATTGTAACACGAAAAAACAAATATAATTTTATAAGATTGACTATATTAAACTCCAACTTCCTGCGAGTACCTTTTATATTTATATTTTATCTGGATCTAGAAAATTCCATCCCTTGCACTTTAACAATAAGATGGCATAAGAATTATAATCTGAAATTGCTATTAACAATTGCACCATTCTTCGTATTTTTTGTATAGTTTAATAAAATATTTCGTTTTATAGGTGTACGGTATATACGAAATTTATTTCTATCTATTTTTTCAATTTATATTTGTATTGCAAGAATTATGCACTTAAGGCGACTTCTGTCAAACATACTACTTGTTATTTGATTTTGTGTTTGCGGTGTTTAGATAATCATAAAAAAGGTTTTTATTTTATACAGGGTGTATCTAATTAACAAGTTGTTATTTTAGAGTGTAAAATAAGAGCATAAGTACTAGCAACAATTGTCAAAATAAAAGTTCCATTAAAATATTTTAAAGAAATCAAAATTTTTTAACAAAATATGTAGTCAGTTACTTACATGTTGCAATTAAACTTTAAATACTTTTTTAAGGTTGTTGACATCGTGAATAAAAGTAAACCATTCTTAGAAATGCAATTTTTCTCAGCAATTTGCTGCTACTAAAAGCAAAAATCAATAGAAAATAATGTTATCGCATAAGATGTAGTTAAATTACTGTAATTAAATATAGTTGCTATTCTAAGAACTGCTTAAAGATAACGTATTTACAGATATTTAATTGCAGGTAATGCTACGTAGATCAGTCATAATACTTCAATGAATGGAAAACACAAGTCACCAATAAGTTGTTGTGATAAAATAAACGGTCCAATTAAAGTAATACCCCCTTAAACATCAAACGAAAACCAAAAATTAAATTTTAAGAGCGTTTTTTTTACTCCAAATATGCGTAATGTGAAAATTCAGTACCCATTTCGTGTAAAAGAACACTTATCCAAAGGTAATACTTTGACACTAAAGTCGGGCTATAAAGTTTTTGGTTACTGTAACCACTCACAAACGTTACGTCGCTGTTCAAAACAGATACCAATTCTTCAAAATGCGGTGTATCGTACTATGGGACATGTTAACTTTGCGAGCTATTTCTGTAGTACAATTTGCAATAGTTGCACATACATAGAAGAAAAACTAAAATCAGAGTTTAATTATTAAAATGATTTATTCTTTTAGTTGTTCTACCGCTGGAAGTACACAAGGTGATCTTTCTCGCCTACGATCTTCGTAGGTAGGAAAGAAACATTTTAGTTACAACCGCAGATAAACGTAATCGAAAACACAAAATACATTTTGTTCTGTTAGGTCAGTGTCAACATTAAGAAATAAAGATTGGCATCTGTTGGCAGTATTTTATTAATGTTTTATTTTGTAAATGATGCAAGATTCAAAAAAACAATAATTAACACCTGTAGATTAAGACGTTTTATCATTATTTTCAAATATAACAGATTCCGTCTTTAATACTTAAAAAAAGAATAAAATTGATATCCTTGATGTATTTAGTATATTCCATTAGTGCTTGTTATTTTTATTTACTATTAAAGGAAACTACATTTTAAAATTATTAATAAACTTTTTTCCAATTATAACGACTAATTGAATTTTATACAAACCGAAATAAATTGGTAATGCTCGGAAAAATAATATTAATCTAAAACCAATGAAATGCTCAGCAAGATGTCTTTTAAAAGCTTCTAGTTATAAAATAAAGAAAGACATGTACACTTATTGATTTGTGGGAATTTTTATTTTATTTGAAGTGAACAATTTTCTGAAGTAAACGATTTAAAACTACCGAGCAATCTTCTTTAATACCTTAGTCTTTTTTGCTCGCAGGAAATAAGATTTAATAAACATTTTTAAAGCATTAATATTGAGTTTTTTGTATTTTATTTTATTTGAATTCGTTTTTTAATTAAACTCACTTGACAGCTGATTATGAGAACTTATATCAGAAACAAAGAATTGTACAAAACGCCTGAAATATGAGTTATAGAGTAAACTAAAAAGTTTCAAGCACATGCTTACAAGTATAGACACCAAAATTAAAAAAATATGGTATAAAGACATTACAAACAGCATTATTTATTTAAAGTTACCGGCATAAGCTGCTGTATACAAGAAAAAATATAACAACTAATCACACATAGGTATATTCATAAGGTGTATTAAACTCGTTTCTATTTTAATATGTCAAATACCTGGTTGATAACGTAAATTCGAAGACTTTTACACACAAATTATATATGAAAATAACGTCTTTCTAAACCGTGTCAAACTGATAACAAAAGTTGTCGTTCACTTTTGTAAGGTTTTATAAGAGCGAATTATAGTTTCCTTTATGTCCATATAGTTAACATTTGTATAAAATCTTTTAGAGCAATTCTTTTAGGAAGCTGACTTAGGTACGTTCAGCTGACACAACAGTTGATTAACATACTAAAAACAACCAAATGATAAAGTTGAATGTAGTTCAAATTGCTGTCGGTAATCTAACAGCAGTAATAGTTTTTCCTAACAGGAACATATTAATTTACAGTCAAAATTATGTTAGTAATTTTTGAATGTTCAGGCAAGCAAGAAAGTTTTTTAGTTAGACAGTATTGATTTGTACCATATTTAAACTAAGCAACCCATAAACAATGCTATAGAGGCAAAATATTGTAAATATTGTTTGATGACAGATGTCTTTTTATGGAGGGCGGGGAAAGTACACGTTGATGCACAAACCTTTTGAAATAGCTCATTGCGTACAGAAATTATCAGTAATTATTCTTTGATTTTACTTTTACAGCATTTACTAGGCGATGGAGCTGATGTCCTAGTGCAAATCCTTGTTTATATACAGTGCAAAAGTACTAAAACCATATTCTAATGTTAATCACTTTTATGATTTCAATCACGTATTATCTACTCACCGTTGAAGTATTGAGAAAGCATTTGTAAATAAGCAAAATTACCGTTATTAAACACCAGAAAACCCTCATATACTTAACAATACTCTCTTACATAGTCAACGAGTGACAGCAAAGTGACAGTTTACATGATCGTGTCTGCTTTAAGAACATCCGCTTGTATCTACTTAGTGCCGCGCCGATACTTAGTGGCGTCTGTGTGCAAAAGTTTTCATGACGCTCATAAAAACTATAGTTAAAGAAATTGTTTGGTATTGTTAAATAAAAAATTAAGTAAAAACAAACAAATATCTATTCAGATGACAATAATACAAGAAATATAAAAATGGTAAAATATACAACACTCATACACTATACAAGGTATGTTTATACATATGTAAATGCAATGGTGTAACTCTTAAAAATAACAAAAAAACATGTAATTAAAACAAATTATCCTTTACAAGGTACTTCTAACAAATAAAAATAAATAATATTTTTTTGTCAACTGTCAGGTAGATCTACCTAATATTACAAGTAGTATAGTAATTCTGGCTCACTCGGGTAAGATCGGTAAGAGATCGTGAATTTTTGTTACTTACGTTTAAGATATGCTCGAGTTGCATTCGTATTTCGTAAGTCGGGAGAAATCGCATTGGTAGTGGGGGAATCTGAAAACGTCGTAGGAGTCGTTTCGTTTCGGGTATGCTCGGATCTAAGTCTGTCGGTGAAATTCGTAGTGATAGTGGGGATGCTGTTGTGTGTATATAAAGGTGATATTTGTGAAGATTTGACATTAGTATTTTAATAACTCTTATTTGTTTTAATCAATTGAAAGAAGTTAAGATGGAATCATTTTTTGTAAGCTTGAACGAAACTTCTCATTTGGTTCCTTATCTAAGTGCGAGAAGTCTATTAATAAATGAGCAGTATAAAATAAAGTGTTTTAGTAAAATAGATGGTAAATTTTGGAAGCAAGTGATTATCGAATGCCAAAATTTTAACGTACCTCTACCACAAAGATTTATTAACAAGTTTACGATTGAAGACATAAACCAAATTAATAGCTTGTTTGGTTCGGGAAAAAACATCTATCTCGTGAGCCGAGGAGTTGGTGAAACAACAAACATTGAATTTATTCAAAAATAAAATAACAGATTTATAATGTATGACATGTACAGCCGTAGTCATTGGAAATGTCCCTAAAATGAGCAATACCGCACGGTATTAATCGTATTTATACCTGTAAATATATCCTAAAGTTATGGTTTTTTCTTTGTCGTATAAATACAAAAAGATGATTACCATTACTTAGTTTTGTATGTATTTCTTAAATCATACGAAAAGGCTGTTAAATATTACTCTCAAATAAACGTTTTATAAAACCAAAATTTTCTTTATATTTTTTGTGCGAATTAAAAAACAAACACTTTTTTCTAATTTTGAATAACAATTTATTAACGTATTTTTAATAAACATAGGACATACTATATCGTCAAATTTTTAGATAATAAATGTTTTGAATAAAAATGCCGAAATTATATTTGCAAAATTATTTAAAAAGTATTTGTTACGTCTAAATTTTAACTATTGATATAATTTATTGAAATGTGTGTTCTGATAGTCACATTATTTTTCTATGTAGGATGTATAAACCTGGCTTATCAGACCCGGAGTAATGTTTGGTTATAAGAATATACAGCGTTTGTTACTATTAATTTATAAACAATTTTTCTTATATAATAATTAATAAGTAACAACGATACTTGTTTTTTGTTATAAAATAACTGTTTATTTTTTCAATTTCTTAATTTGAATGTTGGTCTGGTTTATGTAAAAGTAGGTATTGTACCGGATATGCATCCTAGAGTTAAGCGGATTAACAAATACCTCACTTATTAATGATGTGTTGTCAATGAAAGTGCGGTAATGCTCATTTTAAAGACATTTAATAGTATTGATTGTATTGACATCTATAAATATACCTTGAGGTTATGGCTTTTTGTTTGTCGTATAAATACAAAAAGGTGATTAGCATTATCAAATTGTATATGTGTTACGAGGAGACTTAAATATTACTCTGAAACAAGCGTTTTATGAAACCACAACTGCATCTTAGGATTAAATACCTCACTTATTAATGAGTTTCATAATTACCTTTTGTAAATATATCATCATGTTATGGCCTTTTGTGCTTATGCTGCAGCTCGGTTGCGCTTTTGTCGCCAATATTTAAATTTGGATTGGAATACTGTTATCTTTACAGATGAAAAAGTATTTTCTAGCACTGATCAATGTCCAACTACAGTGTAGAGATCACAAAACACTCGTTACAATATAGAACATCCTAGTAAACACAAAATTGATAATGTTTAGTAACAGTTTCAAAACAAAAAATTTATGATTCACTCTTGTTTCAAACATAAAAGAAACCTAACTGCAATAAAATAGCTATAAGTTCATCGCTGTTTCACTTATTTGAATCAGTATAGTTTCGGTATTTTAAATTCAAATCTGTTGCAAAATAAATGTTGCATTCGGTTTACGTTTTAAAAGCTTCGTTCTTGAACTGATACTAAATGATCGATACGTGTATGATTTTTTTGTTTCAATAATGAACTAAAACAATTCTTTGCACGTTTCAAACTTTATTGCACAATAAATATTTTTAAATACATTATCACATTGAGTTTTTTACATATTGCAAATTTCTTTGATGTGGTCTTTTCACGGAAGCCTCGAAAACTGCATCAG
Organism: Aquatica leii; assembly: GCA_035610365.1. Taxonomy (NCBI): domain Eukaryota; kingdom Metazoa; phylum Arthropoda; class Insecta; order Coleoptera; family Lampyridae; genus Aquatica; species Aquatica leii. The sequence goes on from CM069433.1 coordinate 74,346,418, forward strand.
TTACTGTTGGGTAGCAACTTTTAACCGCATCTGTAACATAGAAATAAATATTTCATTTATATACATACATAATCATAGAGTTACACAAAATTAATTACATTTTTTAAATAAAAAACAACACAAACTTAATATAAATATCACTTTAGCAATTATAAGAAAGTTATAAAAACACTGTGAATACCTTTAGCTGTACATAATCGTATAGAAAACTTGAAGAATTGAATTGTAATTATAAATCCTAAAGTATCATCAGATTTACGCAATAATCTACCTTAACGCAACCATGTGTGTTAATTTATATTTTTTTCATACAAATTAAAACATGATACATAAAGAACAGAAATGATAATAATATTGATTACATTTATGGATTATAATAAAATGTTTCGACTTACCGTTTATTGTTCCATTTCGTAATTGTACACACAACATCACTTATCAAACTGCAACCGAACAAGTAAAAAGATATCAATTTGCAGCGCAAGCGTTGACGACAGTAATCAAAAGTATAGCAACGGCTAATGCTGACTAATTACAAAGTATTCGTTTTTCCTAGAACGATTCTACTGTTTTGAAAATAATTCAATCTTACTTAATCGATCTTCAAGCAATTCTAGTTATTCAAAAAATATTCGGATATAACAAATCAGTTTTTAACCGGTTGCTGATTATGGGAAAAAAATTGCAAGTACTGAAACGGTTCAAAACTGATTGTGAAAAATCGGAACTCTTTCAATTTATTCACTGTCAGTTACATGTAAATGATATAAAAATGGAACTAACACGAAACAACGTATTGAAACAATTGTTTTAATTTTGTGACTGCAACAGTTTCAATCCGTGTTTACTGGGATGTTTTGCCCAATAGGCAAAGTGGAGAGTGACAGCTGGAGTGTGGGGTTGGATATCTCAAGCGGGTCCAGGAGAGTTAGTGCAAGTGACACCACCTCGATTTACTTCAGAGCAATACCTGAATATTTTAGATAATATTTTGATACCTTCCAGGATAATTCTCTTATTCATACAGCACGAATTGTTAGGGATTAGATTGAAACGAAGTTAAAATAATTGAATGGCCAGCGAGATCACCAGATTTGGACCCAATTGAAAATATGTGGGGTGCAATGATAAGAAACTGGGATAGTGATATTCAATATAGAACACCTGAAAATATTATCCAACATTCACAATTAGTTTGGGAACGTTTTCGGGAAACGCAGTTGTGTAAAAATTTAGTAAACTCTATGCAGTCTAGATTAGAAGCATGCATACAAAATAATGGTTATTAACCAAAGTATTAATTATTTCTATACAACGTTTGTATTGTTATTGTTTTTTATATGATAATATGTTTTTTTATTTAATTATATTATTAAAATAAACTACAGCGTGAACTGTAATTATAAACGTATGATTATTTATTAACATTTTATTAACGCAAAAGTGAGTATACCTAAATAATTATTATTAAAATAAAAATAATATTAATGAATACGAAAATGTCATTATGATACTCATTAATAAGTGAAGTATTTAACCGCTTAAACAAAAAAAAAGAACGTGACTATGTGAACAAAAATTTAAATAAATTACATTATATTGGCACAAATATTTATTCTTACACCGGAAAATTCTGTTTGATAGTATCATTTATATTTAAACAAAATTAAAGTATAAAAGTTTCACTTTATTTATAAATAATTTTGCACATACAGCGAAATATTAATAGCACCTATGTAAAATTGTTTTTATAAAATCACTAATTAGATTATTATTTACAATTTACCTTAATTTTAGACGTTCAAAATTTTACTATCAATAAGTATGTATCTAAAATTATAGAAATAAATGTATGGTTTTTTTTATTCGCATAAAAATATAAATACGGTCATAAAAGTAATACTATTTTCTTATGGTTTGAGAAATACATGTAAAATTTAGTATTGGTAATCCCTTTTTTATTTACAAGACAAAAGGACATAACCTCAAGGTATATTTACAAGTATAAATACTGGTAATACTATTAGAATGTTACTGAAATGCGGTAATGTTCATTTTAGAGACGTTTCCAATGACTTTAGCTGTACATATTTAAAAAATGTAAAGTTGAAATTAACAATAAATGTTTAAAATAATGATACCTTTTCTATTTTACTATTACAGGTTTAATCATAATTTAGTAAATAGATTAGGCAGTGGGTAATAGTAAGGAAGTGACAGAAAGTTTATAACATTTTGATTCGAATTAAATAATGTATTTTAGTTTGATTTGTTGTTATTTATGCAATACTGTTTTTGTTTATCCAGCTGTTGTAAGATTCATCAAACCCTAACCATTTTACATACATTTTAGTACGTTTCTTTCGAAAAATTCTTTCAATTAAGTACGTGTCCGAATGTTTAATTTTTTGCAATTCCATTTCATAAAAACCTAAATAACCTAAAAATATCATTCCCTTTTATGTCTTTTAACAAATAGATAGTTGGGTTAGTTAGTTCAACTTTCCTAATTATAAAAATTTCATTAGACCAATTAGGAGTATATCTTTTTCAAATGCATTCCAGTGTTTGCTGATTCTTACATAAGCCCCCAACGAAAATTTGTTATTTTTGTTTTCTATTTTTAGGTGTGAGTAGGCAGATTGTAAAATAGATTTTTCGTTGTTGTTTTTAACCATCGATGGTTTCATTTTAATTGTACGATGAAAAGTGATATTGTATAGATTTGTAATACCATCTAATATGTTTATCAATTTGAAATTACCTGTAAACTAAATCGTTTCCACATTATGTTTTTCAAAGTTCGATTAACACGTTCTGCAATTGATGCTTTTTTTGTACTAAACGTACTATAGTGATTAATATTATACTTTTTCATCAAGTTTTTGAATGTACTATCGTAAAACTCTAATCCTTCGTCTGTTTGTATGTTTTTTGGTAAATGCTTTAAACGTGATAATATTTTTTCCATTGCGTCAGTAACATGTTTTGCATTTTTTAATTTAAAGGAAGTGTCTATACATATTTCGAAAAGCAATCAATTACAACAAGTATGTATTTAAATTGTTTGCAATGTTTCATTAATACCTTTTACTATAACCCGACGTCTTTTAAAACTTTTTCGTGCAGGTTTATGCAAGTCTAAACTATACCTCTTTTTATAGAAGATGGAACATATTTTTTGTTGCTTTTCGTCTAGACATTTTTACAATGAACGACTTTTTATTTTGACAGGACATTTAACTACTATTTCAACATATAACGTTTTCAAATATCTTGTAGTAGTAGTTTTTTTATTTTTGTGATTGCATACTTCAAACGATATCTTGTCTCCTAATTTAAGTCGACGATTAGTAACTTGGTCGCTTGTATAAGGTTTTCTATTTATCTTTAGTATAACGTTTTCAAGATTTATAGATAAATTATTAATTATACCATTTTCCAATGGGAATGAATAAGAACTTTTGTCTGACCATATCAGATACCTATTTATTATCTAGAAGTCTGTTTGTCTGAAATAATAAAATATGGTTGTAAAACCAAAAAATTTTGCACTTTTTCAACAGGTATTATATGGCGACCAAATTTATCTAAAGTCATTGTCTTATTCAATTATAGGTGCTTCGCGTAGTTCTTCTATAATAGAGACGATTTCGTTTGTATGACTTGTATGGCCTGCTGTTTCAGATGCTACTAACAACCTCAACTTGTCAACTAATTAATTTACATCATTACAATAAACACCGGTTTTTAAGAAAATAGACCGGTTTTTATGGAAGTTAATCTCGTGTCGTGGTTTTAAAGTAAAATTAACCAAGTGTTGTTTAACGATATTCCAACGTTTAGCAGATGCAGAAAAATATTTGTATAAGTTTTGAACTAAACTGAAAAACCAACTGTTTCGTGATTAACTTTTGCAGCATCATTAACTATTAAATTTAATGCGTGAGTGGCACAGAGCGTATAAAACGCTTATGGATTCAGATCTAAAGGAATTTATATGATAAATTTCTCCGTTTTTTAAACGTCTTTCATAATAATTAGAAGAAAATCTTTGACTCAATAAATCACGAAGAAAATTGAACCGTGTAATTTGTTACGGACCATTTTCAATTAAAATTTGTATAGTATTCGTACCTAGAGCCTTTGGCTAATGACCTAGATCATGGTGAATAGAGTTTACCTTGCTCAGGTCTATATCAGTGTTAGTTTCATCAAAGGTTGTTAATTGTTGTGGCTCTTCTTCAGTTGTAATCTGCGCATCCGATTGGTGCGCCGTTTGGTTTTCTTTATTATCAGTAGAAGTCGTCTTTTCCGAAGCGAAAAACCAAGAAGAACAAGTACTTAAAGTTAATGTAGATAGAAAAGAAAAAAACTGTATTATCTTTGTGGCGTTTTTGTCACTATTTGCCTCGTTTCCTCTTGTTTATTAAATTTTGGTAACCCGATATTTTTTTTTCTTTCTTTCATGAGACATCTGTAAAATAATAATTTTTACAAAAACAATTGTCAAAAGTTAAAACTAGTGTTTTTATATTTCACGTTTTTTTTATTGCCTACATGTCGTTTGTCGCTGAATTGTGAATTTTTTGTTGAATTTTTTGTCAATGTCACAACAATATTTCATAACAACAACAATAACCCAAAACACATTTTTCTGAGCTTTCGGAAATCTGTCTCCGTTTTTGAATTTTTTGAAATAAAAAAACTCCATGGTAACCTACTAATTTGTTTATTATTTCAACCTAATAACCTGTTGCCATACAGAATTATTTAGAATTTAATTTTATTTCCTATCAGAGAAAAAACTAGCAACATCCTATTAAAGTCACTAAAATTTGTACCACACATGTATCACTAATTGTATGCTAAAATATAAGCTGATTCTTAATTTTTCTTGTATATTATTGTAGTTTAAAAGTAGCGAAAAACCCTACAAAAATTTGGCAAGTATATATATAAATATATTTTTATTCCCATTAAGCATGGCAAATTCTCTACAAGGTTACAAATAAAACTGCAAACTTAATAGTTTAGTTTTTAAATATTTTCAGAAAATTTCAACAGTAGTTGAATCTGTTCTTATTTCAATTTCAATTGTAAACTTTAAATGACTACTGAAGATCATTTGCCAAGTAGCATCAAATATTAGTCCAAAGAAGCAGTGAATGTACATATATTTAAAGTTACTATGTCAAATTTATCGCAAGTTTTAGAAATACACACTTATTTAGTGTTGTAAAGACTTTGCAAAACTTCCTTATCTAAAATGATCTAAATAGAATACGTCTTAAAATAGGAATATGTCTTCTACCTTTTCATAATACTTTAATTTAATTATGTATTAATATGCATGATATTCAAATGATAGAAATTCAAAGCACCCAAACTTGTACGACATTGAAATATTTTAAAATGCGCGGGAAATGTAGTTACTACCCCCACCCCTTCCCGAAACTCGAATTTGCCCGAACCCGAACTTACACGTAATTCAAACCTGAAAAGTTGCGCGCGCACACGAACATAGTCGGAAAAATACGATCTTGCTCGATGTTTCCCGAACTTACACGAAATTCAAATTTTTAAAAAGCACTAGAAATTGTGGTTCAGAACCAGCCCTACTATACTACTTAAGTAAATGGTTATTGGCTTTATAATTAAAATATATTCAAAGATACGTAAGTTACATATCTGTAAATTTTCCTGGATAAATATTCTCTTGTCGATATTTTAGGTTAGAAACAAGATATAAAGGTGCGGTTTGCGTGCGCTAATTTAAGTTTCATTCTCCTTTTTTTTGTGTAAAAAATCCATATCGATCCATATGATGTTTTTAAGTAAACTAACAATTTTTGGCGCATCATCAAAGAAGGCCTTCTAACGACGAGATCCTAAATCGCAATCATTACAATTTATTTTAATTCCAGTGGCGGCTTTTCGATTAGGTCATATGATCAATGACCATCCAAAAAAAATAAATTGTTTTATTATTAATTTACAATTGCGAATACATAAAGTTTCCTTTTGTTTATTCTGAAGATAGATAAACTGACTTTGAATATAATTCTTTTGTTAAATAAGAATGCGTTTTTAAAGTTTTGACATTGAAATGACCCTCTTGTAGCATTGACCACCAGTTGCCAATAATTAGTTCCTTAAAAATGTTCTTTTCAAAAATACTAAGTTTGTTGAAATCCGTTGAGCTGTTTCGAAGTTATAAACATTTCTTTGGAGAAACTTTTAAACACCTCTCACTAGTTTATTTTCGGAGATAGGACAAAAAGTTTTTTTTTAGTATTAAAAAGCATATATTTTTTGCTATCTTAATAAGGCAAAATTTCGGGAAACATCGCTTTTTCAATTCAAGTGGTTACACCCCTGCTGGCCATTTTACAAACTTAAAGATTATTTCCAGAATTTTCTCTTGGTCACTTTAGTTATACAATAAGTGATTTCTGAGAAACAGCCGCTCGCACGCTTAATTGTCACCCTGTATATTTTAATTAAAATTTATACTAATTATAACTAATTCACGGTTAATAAATAAATAAATAATAAATAGGTTCTGCATAATTGTTAGAATTAAATTCTATCACACAATAATGTCTATTGACAGATTAGTGACATATGTCATATGTATGACTCAGCCTACTACCCGAAATAATGCATTTTCATTGAAATTTGTATTGATATTAAACAAATCCTTATAATTCCTTAACGGTTACAGATGGGTATAAGGGACTATTATATCAATCGATGCAGAATTTTATTGTGTTCTTAATCATCCTAATATGTACAGGCTGTTTCATTTGAAAAAATGAGTTTCACTTTACACATGTAAAAGTTGTTAACTGTGGCATTATAACTTGAACACTCTGTATGTGTGATGAACTTTTAAAAAAGGTAGTTTAAAACATGATAATTTCAATTAATAGTGATACAAATATTGCAAATTAAACTTCATAATTTGACAAAATATCAAGTGTTAAAGTTGATGTTACAAATGTGAAAATTCTTAAAAACATCTAAATATCTCAAAAACAGTTGACTTTTGGGATAATGAGCTATGAACAAAATAGCTTTAAAATAACACGTAAAATTAAAATAAAATTAATAAAAAGCATAACATTCCATTTGAAATATTAACAAAGTAATACGTTCCTGAATATATTTTAATTATAAAGCCAATAACCATTTACCTATAAAAAAAATCAAAATTAAATTATGATTGGAAGTATAACAGTATTGGTTGAGAAGTGCATTTTTAAATAATATACTTACAAATACATATGTGGCAAATATTGCGGTTCGCAGAGTTGTGATTCATTTCCAAAGTGGCCCACAAGACCATTTGGGTTGGTCAACCCTGGTTCAAACTTTAAATCAGTGTTGATAATAACTTTTCTGCGTTATTGTACAAGCTTTGTGTTTTTCTATTTTCTCGATTTTATCTTTGTAAATTTGAGAAGTAGATGTTATTTACGATGATAAAGCAGTAAAGAGATTTTTTGGAACATAGTAATTATAAAAATATAGTTTGTTTGTCAGTTGAGTGAGTGACTGTCGAAATTATGTTATTCATAATGTTATATTGTAGAAAACGTAGCGTAGGTAAATTCGTCGTAAATTCTTATATTAAATGCTTACATAGATCACGTTATCGGATTTGCATGAGAAAAAGACCCATCGACTATAAGGTGTGACAAAGTATAGTTTGAACTTTGAATTAAATCTGAATCGTTGGCATTACTACGACAAAAAATACTGAATGAACGAATAAAATTCTTCCTTGTTCTATTTAAAATTGATTCAAATATTCAAATCAATTATAATAGATATAAATTGTTTAATTGTCAACCAAGGCTAAAATCGTTAACGAACGTGTTTAAATCAGAAATAATATACTTGAACACAAAATAGATCAAAATAATTGTTTTATATCATAATGTAATCTATTTGATCTAAATATTAACAAACATTAATGTCACTGGCCTGTTCTTATTAAACATTGCAAACCTCTTACGTAAGACACATCTACATCCCGATTGTAGATACTCTTTTTAGTTAAAACTGTTTCACATATGTAAATCAGCATGCTATCATCATCAGAAAAGTACACATGGTGCTAAGCACTACCGCATTAAAAAAAGTCAAAAACGCGTGTCTTTAGTGATACTTCCGTGGTTAGTAGCAACTCTCGACGCCTACATTCAGTATCGGTGCGTGATTTAATTACGTGAGCATTTTGCGGGTGCGTACTTTTGTAATGGAATTCCACAGTGTTTAATTTTCAACTTTTCGGATTTTTGGTAATAATTACTATTTTATTAATTATTTAACCATAATTTTAATTCGATTTATTTAACCGCGTAAAAGCTGTCACGTTGCGCTATCACGTTAATGACATTTTACAGTTTTTAAATTCGCATTAATGTTAAATACCAAATTGAAATATATTTTTTATTTTTGATTTATCGTTTACTCATTTAAAACAATAGTTTTTATCTGATTTTTATTTTATTTGTTTTTTATGATAGCGAGGTTTTAAATAGTGTAATATATTGAAAAAAACTATGCTTTATTGTTTTCTTTTAGTATTGTATGTTTTTAAACTTATTGAATATTATTATAAATTAGATATAAAACAATGTTAAAATTTTGAAAACCCGATATAACAATCAAATTATTTGTACTAGTAAAATAATTTGAAATAATAGTAAGGAACAATTATAATTGAGTTTACGTAATTATAGTTTTTTGTTAATTGGGAATTTTCAAAATCAACACATATCAAGTTAAACCGATTACATGGTGGTTTTTTTTTACTTTAAACTTTTTTTTTGTGTGGTCTCTTTAGTTCCACGTTTTGATCCTCATGTTCAGCCGTTATCGCTTGTCTCTTATCATATATTAATAATAAGTACTTTTGCCATGTTAATGATGATTTTCTCTTTGTTGCTTTTCTGTTAACTGCAGTATGCGTATATTTTTTTTGGACAATCTCGTTTCAAGTTTGTAATTGTTAGAATTCCTGCAATTAAGTATGTGACGTCTATATCGCTTTTATTTGAAACGAATATTATACAGAATGTATCTGATTAATGGGTTGTTATTTTAGCAGGTGAAATTATAATACAAATACAATCAAAAAATGTCAAAAAAAAAGTTCCATTAAAACGATTAAAAATTCAGAATTTTTAGCAGCTTCTGAGATTGTGTTGACACCACGAATAAAAATACACTGTTTTAAGAAGTGAAAATTTCTTCTCGGCAATTTGCTGACATCAAAAATAAAAATAAATACATAATAATGTTATCGGATAGCGCGTAGTTTAATTACTGTAATTAAATGAAGTTGCTAAACGTCACCAAAAATTGTTCGTTACTCACGTAAATAATTGCACATTCTGCCTAATTCCATTTGTCTATTATTTACAGAGGTTTTGTATACTTCACCTCTCACATAGCTCCAGAAAAGGTCTAAAAACCTAATATCTCGCAAATTTTTTTTGTAAAAGTACAAGTCGCGTGTAAGTCTTTCTGGTAAAACAAACGGTTTAATTTTTTTTAAATACCCGCCTAAACATTAAACTGAAAGTTACTTTGTTGAATTTTATGAGCGTCTTCTTCATTCCAAACATGCGTGTTGTGAAAATTTAGCACTCATCTGAAAATAATATTTTGGCAATAAAGTCAGGCTCAAAAGCTTTTTCTTTCTTGTTGCAACCCCTGACAAAACTATAGTCGCAGTTCAAAATCAACGTCGGTTAACTGTTGGACTCGTTGAACATGGTAAGGGTACAAAGAATAATTATTTAAAACACGATGTAGCGTAATATGGGACACGTTAACTGCACGGATTCTATTTTTCTAGTGCTACTTTGTGTTCGATCTTTTACAATTTACATACATTGAAGAAAAACAAATATTAAAGTTTCTTAAGCTAGGTCAGTAATAATGCTAAAAAATAAACATCATTATCAGCTTTAATTATTTTATTTTTAACTCAAAATGTGAGATAGGCGTCTTAGCATAAGCAGGTAGACCTAGCAAAATGCTATAAGTTCTAGACGTTATCGGAATTTAACCTCCGATGAAAATTTTTATCGGGAAGAATAACCCCGGTTTATTGGCATTAAGACCGATAATTGAGGGAGTAATTATGCAACAGGGTTGAAGGGTCTTCAAGCCAGTAATCACCTATGCTGTTGTCCACGGCATTGATTTCTTCACAAATATTTTTGGGAACTACCATTTTCTCTCTTATTGTAGCTTATTAGAATGTCTTTACACCGCAGTTGCTTTATTCGTTTTTCAAGTTGTTGTTGATCGCAATTGTTTTAATTTTCTTTTACTTTTAGCACTCTGAGAACAACTTTTGTCTTTATTTTGAGTTATTCTGTAGATGGAAAAGTTTTTTACATTAAAATATGTATACAATTCGTTACGCAACTATACTATTTCAAACAGACAATGGGTTTAATTTATCAACATATGTTGCCATGGTCGATTTTTTCGAAATCCGTGTTGTCTCTTGCTAATTGTAATCTCCTTGAGAATACGTTGTTGCAAAAGACGAGTAAATAATTTTATTAATGTGTTTAGCATAGTTATTGCTCGGCATTGGATGTGTCTGAAGTTCCCTTTTTCTTGAACAAAGTCATGGTGATGTTATTCCTCCATACCTCGGGTATATCTTATTGTATAGATTTATAAATTGTTCTGAGATTAATTTTCCGCCATTTTTTAGCAGTTCGTTTGATATCTCGTCAGACTCTTTGCCGTTTTTATCTGCATAAATCCATCTGCTCTATCGTACAGTCTGGTACATTCTTACTAATTATAGTTAGATAAAAGTTGACAATCATTCGCTAGTCCAAGAAGTCTAATGAAAAATTAAGTTTGTTAAAAACTAATTATCCAAAGTAAAAATGCAATTTCTTTTTTAAAAATATTGAGAGTCGATCGCGTCTAATTTGACGATTTCCCTTCACCTTATTGATTCTCTATGAAGCTTTAAATTCTCGTTCGGTTTTATCCTGAGTCTTCTTGAGACATCTGTAAGGCATAAGTGTAACGTTTTATTGCTGTTAAGGATATCATGATGGAGTGACTGGATGGACATTTTTAGAAATATCAACTACCAAAAATTACAGAAAAATATATAAAAATTAATAATTTAGCTACGCTGACTAGTATAAACTATTTATGTTTTTTTTTAAATTGTAAATACGAGAATGTGTCTCATTGTAAAAATAATAATACAATTATTGCTCTTTCAATTAAAAATTTTTTATAATTTATTCTGCTCGTTTATCTTTGCATGTAATGCAGTAAATTACAATACTCATATATTCGCCGTTCTGCAAAAAGCAATTACTTTTAAATACGATTTATGGTCTACGTGATAACTGCATTAACATCTTCTCATATATGAAGTTTAATAAATATCCCAAACTTACCTTACTTAACTTTTAAATTTACTATAGATATTATTGTACGGTTACCAATTATTTTAAACATTCAGAAAGAACAAAAATTGTTGTAAATAAACATTTGTTAAACCTATATTTAGCTTGTTAGTGTTTACATTGACATTTAAAATTGTCTTCCTGAAATCTTAACTTGGGTTTTTTAATCAATAACAGTCTACATATATTATCAATATTTTATAAAATCGCTTTGTAGATTCTTGCGTTGCTTTAGAAATTTAATTCTGTCGTTAACATAAAAATGTATACTCTACACTAATTTGAAAGGAACCGAGTGACTTTTTTTTCAATAAGTTTATCAAATGAAATTTACAAATGAACTACAAAATTATGAATACCTCTTACAAATATTGATACGTTTTTAAAATATAAAGAAGCATTATTCTGTCAGATTAATAAAGAATTGGTAATTGAACTGCTTAAACGACTATTATCAGCCATCTGAACCAATACATAAAAATTTCTAAAAATATTTTAATACGATGCGGGCTTGAGCCTAATGCAATTTACAAAATCAATAACAATTTATTGTGGACAAGTGATTTTTTATTGGTTAAAAAAACTATTACAAAAGTTGAGCGTAATTTATCTTTGCAGTCTTTTTTGTGTAAAATGTTTTTGCTTACTAATGATATACACTAAAAATAGCTAGATTAAGGTGTATTTAAGGCTTGTATTGAAAATAAATGGCTGCAGATGCCCTATTTATGAATCAAAGTTGGAAAAATTGCACCACAGCAGATTGTTTTTCTAACTTAAAAATGTTACTGATAACTGTAACTGATTAACAAATAAATACGTTTACAACTTTATTTATTAATTTAGTTACACGATTTATTTTAAAAATTTATCAAATAACACTTGGAGGGTACAACTAAACATTTAAAACGCGTATAAACAAGCGCTCCATTAAATTTTTGAATATTAACAAATTTGACGAACTAAAATTATGACATATTTTATGGGTGTATAAAAAAAGACATTTAAGATGATTCTGATAAAGAAAAGTCATTTTCACACGAATTATCAACAGTTCCACTATAATCTCCATTGCGACGATAGTTTGCTACATTCTTTCTTCTCCAGTTTGTGCATGACAAATTCTTTCCAGCTTTCTGCCGATACTTTGCTTATAGCTTGCTAAAATAATAAGTCTTTCATTTTAAGGGTTGTATTGTTTCTTGCGACTTCTCCTTTTATTTGACTCCATATCAACTCAATAGGATTGAATTCACAGTGATACGGAGGCAATCGCAAAACAGTATGGCCCTGTTCTTTTGCCATTTCATCAGTTACATACTTTGGCATGATGCCAGCCTCTCTAACAAGAGGCAGAAGTTCAGCTTTTACCATATCTGATAAGTAAACAATCGACTTGTTTTCTAACCAAGCTTGTATGTCTGCTTTTTTCGTTCCTGAATTTTGAATTTTCTTTGTTTTCCTGCTATGATAAGAAGCATTATTCATCACAATCACAGAATTTTCAGGCAAACAACTTAGAATTTGTGAAAACGAGTTTTTGAAAACTTCTTCAGTCATTTCTTTAAGAAAATTTCCAGTTTTCTTTGATTTGAAGCATATTCTCAACAAAACCGTTTTCAGATGGAGTATTATAAGACGATTTTCTTTGCCGGAAGGGTCTTTTAACTCTGTCGTTAATCGTTCGATGAAAACCTGCCTCGGAGTCACGGTTGTTGTGTCTTTCCATATTTTGCTTACTGTATGAACAGCGTTCATCAAGGTTTCATCTAGAAAATACAATTTCTTGCCCTCTTCCTTGTACTACAGAAAACGTCGTCTCCAGACAATGATCTGGTTTTTTTTTTAAGTATTGTGTGATCTTTTTGAAAATGTATAAAGCAAAACCAATCACATTAAAAAATGTACAAATAAACAATTTGTTTACTCACCGAAATCCAATTTCTTTAATTAGCAAACTCATCGTAGTCTTTTTCAATTAAGGTAGATTTTCGTTCTTCTGCAATGTCGCTAACATTTTATTCAAAGTTGGCGGTTCGTTTCTTTCAAAAAAATTATGTATTAAATCAAATACCATTTTTAGCAGCATTATCCATGTTATCCAAAACTGATCGTGGTCTGTGATAAACTTTTCGTGCCTGAAGGTCATGTGTTTCTTGATATTCACGAATAATATTGAGAACACTCGAGACACAAACACACCTAAAATTGTAATCGATGTAGATAATATTAATAACTTAATTAAAATTATCTGCGGCTTTTGAAGTAAACTCGATAATTTGGGTCCTAACTCTATCGGGGCGTTCCTCGGTACTAGCTTTAAAGATATGCGCGTATTGCGCGTATGACAATGCGTTTGTTGTAATCAATCGAAAAATGCCGGGCTGCTCGTTTTTTAGGTGGAGACAGAACCATAGCTTAATTCATAATTAAATAAATGAATAGCCTAAAACACAAAATGTAACTTTAACATTAATCATTAACGAATTATTTCAGTGCGCACCTGAATATATGCAAATGTACACCAAAGTATTGAAAAATACTATTTTGTCAAATGAATGGAAATAACAGAAAGTTAAAACTGAGAATAAGTTAACCAAAATGTCAAACATTAAACTGAAATACCTATGTCATTAAAATACATGTGTTTGTTGTGATCCTGACTTGAAAATTTTAACCAATAAAAATAATTATTTAAATTTAGCGCGGATTTGTTGGGAGGGACTTAACTCTATTTGTTCGCCGTACAGAAAATAACAATAGCAATTTATTATGAATTGCGAATAGAATATTACTAAACCTTAACTTTACTGTAGACTAAACAGTTATGAATTACGAATAAAAGCTATTACCAAATTTTAACTGTAGTGTTGACTCAACAGATAGCGCACAATGGTGCAAAATATAGTAGGAGAAACAGAAGAAACATGTAGCGCTAAAAATTTCACGAATTAGTAACCACCGTCAAAGACAAACTTAATGTTGAAGTATTTCAAGAGTTATTATTAGAACGTATACTCAACACATAAGAATTTAATGAATAAAGATCGAAATTATAAGACCACAATTGACAAGTAAAGCACGAAGTGAAACTTTTTTTATTCGTCAATTAAAGAAAGTTTTCATTGCTGATCCGGTGAAAAAAAGGTTTGAAATTCATCAGAGAACTGGAACATTCAGTTATTACCGACCCCTACCAGCTGCAGTGGGGTAGTAATAATAAATGCAAGTGAATTCCAATTGGAATTAATTGTAAAGAAATATTGCCCTAGCTCAGGAGAGGGGAAGTAGGTAACAAATAATAATGCAGCCGAATTTAGAGGTAGCTTATATAATCTAGAAAAAAGAACGACATAAACTTAAAAGATTTAGTAAATACCCAAAGATATAGGCGCCAGGTAGTTTATCTTCAATCAAAGATACCAATACAAATAAAATCCAGAACAAATTTCGTATTATCAATACACACAGTAAATATACTTAACTATACAATAGATATAAGAATAATATATAAAAATTAGACATGAGTTAATATGGACTCTAAATACATAAGGGTCAAGAACACAAACTAAAGAAAGTTAGTGATTTCTACCGTTAGGGAGTAATTTCCCTCGGTGCAATAATCGTAGAAACAAATTTTCAGTAATTACTCTTAGAGTAATCAAAACAAATTAAATAAAAGGGAAAAATTTCCCAACGATTAAGTAAACGTGCACTCAATCAAGAGGTCTAAGCAAACTTGGCTTAGTCAAAATCGAATGACCAAAAGTGAATTTTAAAGCAAATAACGCTACATAAAATGTAAAAAAGTAGGATACTACCTTACTCGAGCCACATGTAACACTGGTTTACATATACCTGTAGATCGATCGACTTGTCCAGAGCTCTGCCCAAGTCCTAGTCCTTAGTCATCAGAAAACAAATTAGCTAAAACGCAAAAGTAAAACAGTACCACACTTCGCACTTAATGTAGGTTAGAACATAACCAAAATTACAACAATACATTAGTTTACTTATACAATCTGATAATTGACGTTACATTTACCTAACTAAAGCATCATAAATTTTCCATGAGCTGCCTCCAAAGAAATCCTGTAGATAACGATCTTACGTCGTAATTATTCCAAATCGAACGGCAGAAAATTATAGACAAATTGTCTCTATCAGAAATCTTAATTACAATCGCAATGGTTGTATTACATCACGTAACGGCCCTCGTCGGCCCTTTAGTATCGAAGAAAGAAAGATATACGAAGTCCTTGACTTTCACCCGCCATCTTTCACCCTTTTATTCTTTGGAAACGGTTACATCCAGGAAGAAAGCAGCCACGAGAAAGAAAAAAAAACAAAAACCCTCAGTAACAATTTCTCTAGTTTAGCAACAATAAAATTTGGATTAGAAAACTTACCAAGCTAAGAATTAACCATTTACATTGCAGAACATTAGTAAGTAAATTATTAACTGGTGCGTTCATTCGAGAACGTTACTAATTGAAAAGAAAACGTAACACACTATTACTTTAAAAAGCTGAATAGAAATAAGCAGCAATGTAAAATAAATTCTTTTTTTTTCAGGAGAAACTGTTTCATAAAAACTATTTTTTTACTGATATAATAAATAATCATTAATTCGACCAATTACGTCAGTTTGTAGTCGACAAATTTTGAAGCTGAAATCTATACCAATGCAAAATTAAAAAACTGAAGTTAGTTTTAGGACACGAGTAAAAAAAAAACATTAAATTTGTAAATACCACACGTAATGGTCGATTCAATCTCATTCAATTACATTTTGTCTTTTAAGTAATTTTTTTTCGAAAAACTGTAAAAGAAATCGACAATACATTCTGCATCACAAATAAATAAAGCAATTGTCTAATTACACAATTCTGTTAACATATTGAAAATTGCAAAAAAAATGAGAAAAAGCTTTATTCATTTAATAAAACATATGCAACTCTTTAAAATAAATAATGTTATAAGCAACTTGATCGTCTGTGAAATATTGTCGCACAAGTCGTTAATTTGATAAATAAACTTATTTTTACGAAATCAAGTAACCGATAAATATTTATATTACTGCCTTATCATCTTTTGTAAATTACATCATTACTATTATGTTACCAACAGAATATGTGTGTAATAATTTAATTGGGTAACACGAAATGCTTATAGAGGAGTTTTTCCCAGGATTTATTTTCCCATGCGTGAAATGGCAAATTCTTACGTAACACAAGTGCTTGCACAATCTAACTTATTGAAGTGTATTTTGGATATACATATTTACTTATTACTTTTTCAATTGAATGGATAATGTTACACTTCGTCAGAGTTTTATTCAAAGGATTCTTACGAGACAAAATTTTAAGTAGGCACCAGTACATTGAATATTTAGATTAAATTTTGATTAATTAAAAACTAAAACTTTATTAATTTTGCTTACGTGTTAAAGTGTTCATATTTTATATTTATTTTTCTTATTGATTAAAAACCAAGACTACGTTGGTACCGTATGTAACTTCAAACCATGTGAAAAAACACCTTATATCTTACCTTAAGGCTTTCGTTCATCACAGTATACATATATAAAAACATCATATGCTCAATTTTATATATAACCTATTCGGGATCGTAGACAAACGTGAATTCACAACAAATTAATTCATAGTAACAGGAGGAAGCTATTAAAAATGTTCTAAATAAAGGCAAACCTGGTGGTCAATGCTGCAGAAGGGTCATTTCAACATTAAAACTTGAAAAACGCATTATTTATATTTAAAGTCAATTTATCTATCTTTGAAATAGGCAAAATGATTGTTATTATTTATAATCGTTTTAATATAAAGTAGCACAATTTTTAGTATTAGTATTTTTTGGAGGGTCATTGACCAAATGTCCGAGCTGCAAATAACTGAACGCAAAATACTACTTTAGCTAGTGTACAGCTGTAGCTTTATAGTGTAGTGCATGGTGCGGTGTTTTGATTTCTCTATGGAATACGAGTAAATTGAATACAGAATGTATTCAGGAAAGCTAGTTGTTTTAATATTACACTAAGTCTAGTGGTTTTGATAGTCACAAAAATTTAAACAAATATTGTAATAGTTGTAAAACTGAAAACTTTATTTACATTTTCATACTAACAACAAGCATTATTTTAAATGAACAATTTTATTCTAAAATTCCAAGAAAAAAACAGAAAAATCGTAAGAACACGATGTCACGAATGCTATAGAAACTTCAAAATGGAGAGGGAAGAACACAAGCAGCAATGAAAGCAAAACATTTTGATACCCAATGTAGTACTTGTGAAAAAACGTTCTGTGTACTGTTTCAAAAATTTTCATAAAAATTTACAACAATAAATGAGGTATATAATACCACAGATAATACTAAATAAGTAGAATATGTTTTTCAAAAAATATATATTTGTATTTTATTCTGGACTATTTTCACACCTTTAGTTAGTTCGTAATACACAGAAATAAGACTCCAGTTAGAAAAATAGTAGAAAAGTATGTGTTTAATCAAATATGATTTGATGGACAGTGAACGTGTAAAAGAAATTTTAATCAGAACTGTCTCTTACATTAACCCTCCGTGTATCGGATGTTTTTTCGAGCCACTCTCAATGGGGCGTAGTCTGTGAGGACCAAAATTCAATAGCTGTTGGGAACATGCGCATATCTTCCAGTGCTAATTTTATATAAATATGTTCACTAAAAACTTTCAAATTAACGACTTATACGAAGCTATTATTATTTTTTTCCCGTGTGTTACTTAAAATTTACGAAGATATGATGGAATTTACATTATAATCATTTAAAAAATTGTCCTAGTTTGCAGTTTAAAAATCCAGGGTTTAAAACTTATTTCTCTTGGTTTCGTGATTTTACAAATGACAGCCGTTATCAAGGACCTAAAACACTGCATTTTGCATTTTTTTTTTTGAATAATTAAGAAATTTTGCTAATAAGGCAATAAAAAATTATACAGTACTTTCTTGCATTTTTCGAAAATTACGTACGACAAATATACCGTTTCACTTACAACACGTCGTATAAATTACAACGCTTAAGCAGTACTGAATTGAAACCATCGCGAACTACAAACGTGCGAGCCTTTCCGCACGTTATAATTGCATAAAAAATCTCGTAGTGCGGGTCGTGACATCACGTTAGGACGCTTTGCCATGCTGCAATAATTGTAGCCCGAACATTAAGAAATACCTTTTTAATATACGTTGCTTTGAATGACGATCAGATTAAATTATTGTTTTCGAGTAATAAAAAGTAGATGATACTTATATGTTACAAATATGTTTAAATATTTGAATTGATAATAATTTGTACCGTTTTTGTTTTAATGAACGTCTGAGGGGTTCGCGTTCTAGAGCCCTTATGCACTAGCCGTCACTGATCATTGTCTTCATCAATATGATCGACTCTGTGTATTGTAGAGACAAAAAGCACATTTTTATTTTTTTTAGGTGCATGTGATACGGCAGTCGTGTCGTCAGTGAATCCAAACAGTGAAGAATATTTTTCATTTATGTTATTTCAGAAGGTAATTTTCTTCTATTGGCATTAATTTTACCAACTAAGGTAAGTAGGTGATCTCTCTGTAGTTGCTTGTATTTCATGTGAATCATCGGTCTAGAGTTATCCCTGAACCTGATAAATGTCACCACGTTTAGTTCAGTTTTATATAGGCCATCTGGTTGAACGCCAGCATATAGCTTCATGTGAGAGGTGAAAAATGATTTGGCATCAACAGTAGAAAAAACTTTAAGGCCATATTTTCTGGGTTTATTGGATATGTACATTCTGAAACTACACCTAAATTCAAGTAGCATTTTATTCAGTGTCACATACTCTCCTACCGAATAATTTCATTTACAATTTTCAGTTAATCTATTTTTTTGGTCAGGAGTCGTAGTATCATCAAAACGGATACATTTCAATAAAAATACAAACCTACGCTTCGCCATTGCAGAAGGAAATAGCTCGTATGCTATATTGTTTGATGGCCAGTAATCTAGTAAATATGCCCGTAATCTATGATGAAGCCTAGCTAAATACAGCAAACCAATCCTAAAGATCCGTAAACTTGCACTCAGTTTTGTATAATAGCAATATAGTGTTCAAACATTTCTATCCAGCACTGAATGGACGTTAATGCGCTTTACCAATCACCACTGGCAAATGAGTTACTGTGTTTTCATCGCTAGTTCTAATATTTCGTGGTGGGACAGCTTTTCGCCATTTAGTTCTTACCTTTAGAATAAGAAGCTCTGTCACGACGAGTAACAGCTTTTTCGTCTTCTTTCATAGTTTCTTCATCTGCGTCTACATTTATGTAATCTTTATTTCTTGCTCGGATACTGTATCACGGTCGCTGATACTTAAGAAATCCAGATCCACAATTGAATCATTATTAGATTCGTCGATTTCACTATTTGTGGGAACTTCATCGTGCAGTTGGATGAGTCTCGATGTTTCTTATATGAATCCATTGCGCAATGCAAACGAATTGTAACAAATATTCTGTCAAATGAATCAAATCAGTAAAATTATAAAATTTGATTTAATCTCTCGACGTAAATTATAGGAGTAACTAAAATTATATAAACTATTTGGACACGTCACTGTACTTTCTATAGCCAAGCAATAAATAAAAGATATCCACTTCGCATACGATAGAAGAATTTTTATTTTGCCATGGACTCACAGACCACGCACGACGGACGGAGGGTTTACGTACTGTTTGCAGACAGAAACAGAAAAAGTTTAATGTATAATTAAAAGACTTCAATTTGAAACTGTATAAGGTGATATAAGTTAGTATGTAAAAGTAAGCAAGCAGATTATGCAAAACGGTCACATGTATCCGTATTATGTTATGTAACATATTTTTCTGTATCTAAAAAACTTTGAACAACGCTTAACAGTACAACAAATGCAACATCAACTTAAGTTGTATATTAGAGTTAACGTAATTTGTAAAGAACCCGTCACGTAATATAAAAATGACACGACGAATCCATTCTCGCTAAATGAGAGGTGTTCTGACCTAATAGTCGATTTACTATTGCTTTCGTTGTAAAATTTGTGTAGTTTGCTTAAGTTTTGAAATTATTATTATTAGAGTTAACGTGTGTTTTTAAGCTATTCTTGAGAATTGTACTTTACTAATGATTTTAATGTATTGAATTTATTAATTACCAGTGGCGGCTGGTGGTCAATCATACCAGAGGGTCATTTTTAAAATATTCAAAAAACGCAACTATCACAAAAAGTAAAAAAAAACTTTTGCATTAAATCGATTTATATTGAAGATCTATTTATCTATCTTTACAATTAGCAAAAAGATCGATCAAATTTTTCATGTGTTCCGCAGAAAAAGAGTGCTTTTTCACTTTTTCTTTTAAATGTTTTAAACAAATCGGTAACTCCATTTTTACACCATAATGAATCGTGTGAAAATAGTAAACATACAAAAGTAAAATCTATTAGTTTCTTCACATCTACAAATCCAATCTGATAAATTATATATAGGTTTTTTGTACTACCGCCATTATGAAACAAAAACGGTAATATATACTTAAACACAATTATTTTTCTTTTAACTTGTGAAAGTCATTGACATTCGTTACAAAGGAATATCATCAAACAACTAAAAAATCGAGTGCAAAGTTTGTCGTATGTGATAAAAAATGTGCATTGCAGCATCTTTGTTTTACAAACAGGTGTTGCGGAGATAATAAATGACGTAAGCATTGCACTGAGTACGTGAAATGGAACCTGGCTGACAACCGCCGAAAGCATTTAGGCGTCTTTTTTTAATTCGCGTAAAATTGTATTATGCGTGTTTCACTCTTGCCTACAATAACTATCATTTACGAATTTACGATTCGACTACATTATATAATACACACGGACAACAGCAACACAACAGCTTCGGGTAAATTAGTAAGTTTTTGCATCTGTTGCTCTTACAATGAAAATTGAAATTCAAACGCTGATAATTTGATTTAAACGCGAATTTTCTATAGTTTTAAAGTAAATAAAATACATTTCTTATAGCTCTTGGAGGGTCATTGTCCGAATGACCTAATAGAGAAACCGCCACTGTTAATTACACAATCTCAAATTAAAGTCTATGTAAACAAACAAAAACTATTTCACTGACAAATAACTGAAGTAATAACCACTAAATTAAATAACAAAAAATTAAAGCTAAAAGTTGGCTAGCAGTTGTTCACAAGGTAATTACAATTAAAAGACATGAATTTGAACTAACTTGAACACTTTAATGTTACGCCTCTGTTTTTTTGTCGTAATACAATAATTGGCGTTTTGCTGCGCTATTGTGTTTAGAAAGTCGCGAACATGTTCTTTATAAATTACGCAAACTCTACGTAAAGATGTTGATTGTGATGTTGTCGTATCAGTGTTATTTCCGAAAACATAGTTGCATATTGTCGTGAATAGAAGAAAATATGCAAGAAATTAGGTGAACAAAATGAATTCGTATAATTATAGTAATTATTTTCAACCGACTTTAAAAAAGGGAGGCGGTTTTCTATTCGTCAGAATATTTTTTTTAAGTATGTTCAGCGATCATTCTTTACCACACTGACTAATTTCAATTTCTTTATTTATCAAAACGAGAGTACCTCAGGAGTGGTTCTATTTTAATTTGGTCAAATTCTGATCATGGGATCCATGAGGAAACTATCAAACTCTCAAATTTATGTCAATACGAAATTCTATTTAACTATATGTGCATTTTCAAGGTGTTTCAGTGACTATAACCACTATTTTTATCATTAAAAAGAAAAAATTCTTTTTAACAACAAAGAACCTGTATAATATTATAAAAAAAATAGTTGTTTCCAAAGGGTTCTAGTAAAATAGTTATTTCTGTAAAAAGTGAACCATTGCAGCTTGCGAACAAAAACTGTCAATTTTTTGGAAGTGGCAGTGCAATGGCCATTTACGCTCAAATTTCAACTTCAAACAAAAAGGAATGTTATTAGTTACGAATGAAAACATGCGACAATTACACTTTGCGCAGGTTTTCATTAGCAACGTGGGAGAATTGAAGTGCCTACATGTTCATCGTAAAAATCAACTTTCTAAAACTGTCGATGAAAATAGTTAGTTGTCGCTTGAGGAAAAAAATTTTTTTTTTATGTACGGTCGAGTTAGAAACCTTATTTTTTTACAGCTTCATAAATAATTTTTTTAAGTTGCCAGCATTATTTATTCAAAAAGAATGTAATTTTACGAAAGGCAACTTACATGCAACGCTCGGCCGTGCGCATCGCATTAACGTTCGTTATGCTATGATTTACTTTCGACGCCTGTTACGTAAATTACTATGAACAAGCGGGAATGTTACTTTTTGGTTCTTGCTAACGGAGGCGTGCGATACTTTTGTTTTTCTTTTAGCAACGTCAAGTAACGTCAACTTTCTGACGTTAGACGACACTTGAACTAAAGCTACAGATGAAAAACTAAATTTTTAAATTAAAGCTGTACAGATTACAATGTACAAGAGGTCTTTCAGAATTTCGTGAACTGTGACGCTGTAGTCTGTTTAAATCTCTCTTACAAACATACGCCAGTTCATTTTTCCTAATCTATCTTTACTTTTGTCGTTGTATTAGGTATTAACAAGACTTTATATATGATTGTAATTAAATTTATTTTTTTAGATAGACTAACATCTTTGAGTTTCACTTAAACTTGTCAAGTTTTTATTTTATTAATTCGAATTTTGACTCAATGTCACAGTTCACGACATAATGAAACGCTTCTACTACTGATTACTGTTATAAGGTATTCACTATTAAAAATACGAAATATTTCTAATTAAATTACGTGTTTATGTAATTAAGCTATTGTGTTTTTATAAATCAAAGTAAGTAGTTGTCCAACTGTAATAGTAGTACAAACTACGAAGTATTTTACATAGTGCGTTAAACACTGAAATGAATATTATGCATACATTCCTCACAAAATTTCTGTTTTAGAACTCAACTATTTGAGAAGGTTAAATTTAAGTTTAAATTAAAGAATTATAACAGAATAATTAATTATTGGTGGTGCATATTTTTTATTTCAAATTGCACGTATTGGTTTTTAATTTGACGGTATTATGTTGATTTAATTCTTCTTAAGTGTATTATTTTTATAAACAGAATAAATCACCATAGGAACAAATGTATTAAATATCTTATTTCCTTTTGAAGCATCGTTTTAACATCAAAACTAATTGGTCTTTAGACAACATTATTGCTGTTTATATTTTAGGGATTAAATTGTTTTGAAACAGTTAGTTAGCTACGCAATTCTATAAAGTTTTACTTAGTTAACTCGGTAGGTATTTGTAATAAAATATTTCTACACTTTCTCACAGAACTTAATGTATTTTTTATTAAAAAGTTGAACATTTCGTAAGTGTTTAACTAAATTCTAATTCTTTACGGATTCATTTTTTTTAAAACTAAATTGCACTGTTACTACCATTACTGCTATAGTTACACGTGACAAATAATTATGAATATTTTTAAGAACATTGTACCCAAGGTGTTTTTTTAATTTGGGTATATTTTTATTAGAATGTTTGTAAATAACATTGTTATATACAGAGCCTTTATTAATATTTGTATCTCACGTAACATACATCTTAGGCAACCAACATTGCTTGAAATGGGATCAAATAAAACAAAAATTACTAAATGAGAAATTTGGTTTGTAACCTTTAAATTAAAATTAAGTAAATAATTAAAAACGGTAACACATTAACAACAATACCTGTTTATTTAAAATAATAACAATTATTTAAAATTTATAACCGATGTTCAATATATTCTTTTAGCTGCTATTATCTTCCTTTAAATTTTGAAAAACATTACGACGCTCATCAATTTCAATATTTCGAATATCATCAGTAATTGCACTTTACAAGTCTTCAATATTGCGCAGCTGATTCTTATATGCTGTATGTTTTAAATGTCAGTGTAGGTAAAAATCTAATGGCTTAAGATTTGGAGAACGTAGAAGCTCTTAGCTTATTATTCTTCCATTGTAGAATTGTTGAATAAATTTAATTGTAACTAGAATAGTATAAGCCATTGCGTTATCTTGCTGAAAGTAACCAAATTGAAGTTCGTGAAGTTCTGGGTTTACAGTATTGTAAAACATATTAGACCAGTTATCCTTCTACTTGACATTGTAATCCATACACCAACCTACAAAGGATACAATGCTGTTTCCAACAAAAGTGTGTGGATTTTCGGTTGCTCAGGTACGATCATTTTGGCTATTTACATATTCTCTTAAATAAAATCATGCTTTATCTGTAAAGAAAGTTAAAACAAATGGGTTATTGTTATTTAAATTTTCATTAAACTATTCGCAAAATTTTACACGCTGCAAAGTAACATGGGACACGGGTTTCAATGAAGTCCCTGTATTTGACTTACAGTGAACTACTATGATTAGTTGAGACGTCAAATAGATCATAATGCATCTTAATATTCATTCTATATTAATCCAATATCATACCACCATATGTAGAGATTTCTTTTTCATTAAATTGTTTGATTTATCTTTTACGTTTGTTGTTTATAACGTAAAGAGCGAAACGATTACAATGAATAAATTTAGTTTTACTTTTTAGCATATTCTCAATGCAATAAATTATGTCCTAAGAATTTCAGCTGTAAACCTCTTCGCTTTTAGTGGTAGTCTAGTCATACAAACTACTAAGCTTAAAAAAATTGTACCCGCATGTTACAGCGCTTCTTCATGTGTTTACTGGAACGCCCCAAGTTGTTATGACTTCTATTATGAATCTCAACTATTATTTTTTTGAGTTTATTTGCATAATTATCGCCTAAAATTTCTTTGAAAAGTATTTTGCTAAATTTAAGGTTACATTACCTTTAAGATTACATTACCTCTTCAGAATAACACATTTGGCAATGTATAGTGCTTTGATTTTTGTAGGGATGTTTGGTATATCATTAAAAACAGATGTACATATGCACTGATCTCACTTTTTGTTCGGATATTACTTTAGATAGATACTTTGCCATTCTACGGTTCATTTTATTGACTAATCTATCTAACTGGCAATGTAATATTATAGATTCTATGTTATAGATGATCAACAGTCTACTTACATTTTTATACATTTGAGATGAAAATCTTTAGAAAGTTCCCAGTGTGAATAAAATTTCAAGGGTA
This sequence comes from Aquatica leii, assembly GCA_035610365.1. Classification (NCBI taxonomy): domain Eukaryota; kingdom Metazoa; phylum Arthropoda; class Insecta; order Coleoptera; family Lampyridae; genus Aquatica; species Aquatica leii. The sequence continues at coordinate 74,372,150 of CM069433.1, forward strand.
GGGATGGTCTCCGTGTCGGGTTTTGACCCGGCCGGTGCGAATCCCGATTTGAATTCGGGCAGGGTTTCGGGCCGGGTCGACAAAAAAATTCGGGTATATATTTTCTGGGTTTCGGGCCGGGCCGGACTAACGGTCACGATTCGGCACGAAAAATCGGGCTATTCTGACTAACCCGAAAAAACCAATGCTGATTAATAAAATATGTATTTAGTAGCTGTTATATAAAATATAATTATAAAAAATAAAATAATAATACGATTTATTATTTTTCGATATATTTTTGTACGATTAAATTTAATTTAATTAAACCAAAAATTTAATTTGAATAACCAATTTAATTGTTTAAATGGATTTTGCTATTATTATATAGTTTAAGAATATCTACTCGTATTTTTTGATAGAGCACTCTATTTGATTCATGAATATGGTAATATAAGACATAGGTTATAAAACTTTTTACTTTCTTAACTTTAGTTCTGTTATGGCTAAAATTAAATGTGATTTATTATTTCTGGCTCCGACGTCTCATTCGAATGCGATTTTTAGATGAGATTAAAATCTTTTGTTGTATCGTTCAATATCTTTTTTTAATTTTTACTGTTTAAAATGTAAACAAATAGTTTGTTTTTGTTAAAACATGTTTCAAAATAAAGTGAAAATTCATGATAATACATTTTTTAAATTAATTAACAATGAAAGTAAAAGAGAGAGGCCGGTTTTGAAAATAAGCAACTTTTAGTCGAACATCATCAGACAATTTTTTTTTTTTTTGAGTTTAATATAGTGCAAACGGGGAACTGCTAAAATGGCTGAATACGTTGAAACCTCATCATGCAATTACTTGACAATCAATGGGAACGGTGAATCGATATGTAATATTATTAGTTTTTTCAAAAGGAACAAATTGCTATTTGAAATATTTTGTTAGCGGCTACTGATAATGCTTCAGTAATGACGGAGCGTAACAAGAGTTTCACAACGCATCTGTAACGAGCATCACCAAGTGTTCTTGCTATACATTGTGTCGTTCGATTACGTTATTAAAGCAATCAATAATATTAATAATAAACTATTGAATGGTGAAAATGATGAAGATTTCAATCGCTTGTTGAAGCATATAGAAATCCGTCGATTGTCAAAGATATTTCTCTGAAATTCTTTTATAACCAGTTTGACTTAGTACTAGTTTTTTTAACAGAATTGAAGAACTACGCACTAACTTGTGCACATCCAAAAATAATATCGGTTATTTTTTAAACCTGTATAATAATATATTATAAGTAAGACAAATTTATCTTTATAGAAGATTAAAGTTCCACTTATGAGCCTGCGTTAGCACCTTATTAGGACATTTCTCACAACTTTTATAATGGTATTTTGCTCACATGTAATATACGACGTTTTGTCTTACAGATGCAACTGTAGAAGAAATTAATCTATTGAAATAAATTTACAGTTGCAAGTAATGACGTGAATTCAATTAAAAATTTTATAGCTGTTTTTGTAGAAAACTAATTTTTTTTAAACTAAATTTAGGCAGAAGTTAATACAATTACTTTTCAAAGTTATCAACTGTCTTTGCTCTTGGAGTGGCGGCTCATGAGTTCGGACTTAAAGTAGGCTACATTTTTAAAAATACTTGTACGTAATGTGATCCTTTTCAGATATCATTAAAGCATTATGTAGGTAACTGCCAAAATTCTTTAAAGTTTACAAATAAATTCCGTTGAGCAATGGATATGGCGTTCAGAAACTTGGCTTTTTCATTTAAATGTTTTAAGTCTGTACTACATCATAACATACCCAATTACTTCTACTATTAATATATAATATTATAAATTGCACTAGAAAAATACTGTGTAAAATTACGTTTTGCAGGTTTATCTGTTTGATTTAGCTCCAAATTTGGAGTAGGCTTTCCGAAAAATTTTATTTCAACTTTTTTTGGCATAGTTTTTGTAATTTATCGAGAGAATATAAACGCAAATGCTAATTATTGTGTTTGATACAAGGACTTTAGTTGTGTAGATTTTAACATATTTTTTCTCAACAGGAAAGATGTTCCAAAGATACTTTTAAGTTACTTACAATATATGCATGTACACATGATACATTTGTGATTGTTACTAATGAATACAAAATAATAAACACATACACTCTTTAAATGTTTGTTTAAGAACATTTTTTGACGTAGGTATAGTACATTGTACTAAATAAATTAGATTTGCTATGATTGAATTTACATTATAATAGTTTAAAAAATTGTCAAAGTTTGCAGTTCAAATTTGGAATTTGAAACCTATTTGTCTTGGTTTCGCAATTTTACAAATGACAGCCCTACCAAAGAGCGGAATCTTGCCAATAAAGCAATAGTAATTACGTTTCTTTAATTTACTACTTTCATTCCGAAACCATGGATTTTGGTTTAGTGCGAATTGAGATTTGATATTAACAAAGCTACTAAAGAGGCAATTGATTCGGGGACTCATTGCTGATTAACAATTAACATAACAATTGGTAACTGTTACATTTACGATCAACTTCATTTTATTGTTTTCTTTTCGATAGAACTGTACGCAGTAATTTAATGCTGTCCGAGAGATTTTATATTAACCACAGAATTACGAATTCATTTAAAAAATAAATTGTACGCTATTTCCAGGTTCCACGTTTTAATAAGTACTAAATTGAAAGTGTACAGTTAGATTCATATTTGTGTTGTTTGCAATTCTGAATAATTGTTTTATAAAAATTGTTTTATATCAAATTAGCAAAAAAAAATGTTATGTCAAAAATCATTTAAAAATATGTCATATATGTTTCTCTTTAATTAAAGCTTTGTATGTAAGTGAACGACAATCGTTTTCCTAACAAAACTAGTTAATTACATCAATCAGTCAAGACGCTATCAAGATCAAATAGTAAATGTGTGCAACTACAGAAAGCATCGCGGGCTATAGTCGGACGAGCTCTTTTGCACGTTAAAAATGCATACCAAATCTCGTAGTGGGGGTGGTGACGTCACGTTAAAATGTTCTACTACGTATGCAGGTATGGGCGATAAAGCAATATCTATTTAATATACGTTGCTTTGAATGACGACTATATTAAATTACTGTCTTAGAGTAATAAAAAATATATAATACATATATTAACATTTTATATTATCATTTAATTTGTTTTAGCTACAATAAAACTTCCAAACCAAAACTATATTAAAGGTTTCATTACGTTAGTTATCTACAGCCAAATAAGCATAAAAAATAGTGGCGACTTATCTCCAAAATACTAAGTAAAAGTTTTAGATAACCAGAGTTGACCTAAAGTAGAAGCATGGTAGAAGTAAATTTTTCTGAAATAATTTTATAATTTTTGTAAAAGTTACTCTAGACATATTTTGGTTATTTATAGTCACATTCCTAGAGCTCTATTAAACCTGTGCTTTACAAAAAGTGATCTTTATTGAACCAAGGAAAATATGTTCTTGACGCAACTTGATGAGAGGTCGTAGCTTGTGTACCAGTTGTAGAGAGTGATGTTTCTATTTCTTTACCTGCATAAATTTCCATGATGACTAGGTAGTGTGCTCTTACGTATATCAAGGGTATGAATCTTTATACCATATTTGGCAGGTTTATTTGGCATATGTTGACGAAAAGGCCATTTGACCGTAAATACCTCTAATCTTTTCTCTATTGTTAAATATTGACATGGTGTATATGCACTTTTACAATTATCAACAAACTTGTTCACTACAGCTCTAATAGCAGCTAATTTATCACTTTTTTGTCGTAAGGAGCGGTTCTCTTTGTTGTCGAAACGTACGCAGCTAAGTAAAAATTCATAGTGCCTTTGCGCTATCGTAATCTCATATAATTCTATTTCTGTTCCGTTGGTTTTCCAAAAGTCTTTCACTGAACGAGGACTGTTTTTGAAAACTCCTAATAAATAATAAAAGTCTAACACAGCTTTTATCTCAACTTTATTAATAAATTGATAATGCGGTGATTATTTCCATTGCCTTGTTTTCTCAAAGATCCCATCAATTGTATGTATTACGATTTCAGTTATCATTTATGAAAAGTAGAATGCATTGAAAAAGACTTTTTGCATTTTTTGCAAACAATTTTACACCACGTAAGTGGGTTATATTTTCTGTCCTTGTTCAAACAGATTTTGTAGGGCAAGTCTTTACCGAAATAGAAATTTGTATTTTCTTGTACTGAGTGATTTTCGCTGTTTCTGTTGTTTTCATTTTTTTTATATCTACATTTTCTACACTGTCTTCGGCTTCTTGTTCAAAATCTGAGTATTCACTACCAATGCTTATATTATCGCACTCCTCTTCACTATGAGATCCACTGATTTCGTCATCGCTTTGTGTTTCATTATATAAAGCCTGAAGACGTTTCATTTCTCTCTCGTAGTCTCCCATTTTGCTATTTTGTAAAATACTTTGAATATAGAGAATAATAGTGTAGCGAAATTTCTTTCTTTTTCTTAAATCATGTTTTAAGTAAAAAGAGCTAAGTGTAAACCATTTAGTCTATGGGTGTAAACAGTAGTGCGTAATTACTTACGTTTTTCTTGTATCTGCACGATGTATTTGGTGAAAATATTCCGTTTATTTAATTAGTGGCGTATTTAGACGGTGACTTTTTATTAATTTATCTTATAAAGTAATGAATTTCAAAGATTCAGTTTCGAGTTTTTTTTTGACATACAACTTCGCAGTTTGTTTCAATACAGAATTAGTTGTAAAATGTTGGTTACTTATGTGTGGGCATTAGTAAGTTGTTTAAGATTTCATGTTATTTATTGTATTATTAGTTTTATATTTCAGAAAATTGAGTTAAAATTTATATTCTCATTGATACCAATTTTGCAGCAAACAGTAACTTCTTGAAAATCGTACAAATATTTTAAATACACTATTAGAAATATTTTTGGAGATGAAACATAAATAATTATTGTAAGCACAGTAAATCACGCTACAGTTACAAATTATGAAATATTACATTTTTTATTTTGTTTTGCCCGCCTATTTACTATAATAAATAAGAATAAATGTTAGGAATACTAATGCTAATTATCGCATTTAAATAAGAGCCTACAACAGTTAGATTTTAAGTAAATACAAGAACACTAATTTCAGAAGTCAAATAAAGCGTTCGTTGAGTCAAAGAGGGATATAATATTTTTCATGAATAGAAGTAAATTTTCAAAGGCATCATATTACACCTTGCACAGATATAATATATTTACATTTACTTATTTATACATTTTGCCTTCTTTAAATTCCGACCGACGATTTTTACAAAACTAGACTACACATTTTTTCGGAGTCTTTGTTGTTTACATTAATAAATAGTTGTTTAGATCAATTACAATTAATAGATTTATTACAAGGAAAACAGTTATTTAATCAGATATATCAGTGGATAAGTGACCTAATGTTTCTGGAACATTTATTGATTAATTTTAGTAGTAATGTCATGTCATTAAAAGTAATTATATTAGACAACCACATGTTCATTAGTTGCTTAAGAGTTAAGTGACTTTGTGAAGCTGCGACGGTATAGTACCCAAATTTAATTGTCTACATCTTAACCTTAACTCGATAGAAGCAATACCGATACCTTTAATTGGTTCTTAATCAAATTAAGAAAAATAAGTACTTAACGCGCATACTTAATTAATTTTAATTAATATAATATTTAGTTATATTTGTTAACGGTATAAACCATTATTCGATGTTTTTAGCAGAAAATAAATAATAACTTACACAAGGTATCCACAATAATTACCGGATTCACTGAGGGGTGAGGACAAAAAATTAAATTTATTTAACTTAACTATTTAATTCACACACATGTGCATTAAAGTTTAATGACATCTTCATTCTATGTTAATTCTAACTTATAATCTTTTGATTCTTACTTATGAAATTTATCGAAAATTTTAATAAATACTTTATAAACAGCATAACAAAATTAATTGGAAATAAAAGCAGAAATAGTTGGAATTTAAAGAAACTACCAATTATTACCAGCAGTTTAGAATCGTTTCAAAACATAACACGAACTTAAAACTTCTCTGTTTAAGATGAAGAATAAAAATAACGATCTTTTAAGTTCGACAATGCTAAAAAAAATATTTTACGTTATAGGGTATCAGATACTTGAAATTGTTAATTATTCTCTCTCGACTGGTACATTACCGACAATACTAAAAGTCAGCAAAATAATACCAATTCCAAAACATAAACAGTGCGTGCATCCCGAACAGTACAGAGCTGCTCATGTACTGCCGACGGTTGAGAAAGTTATTGAAGTAATAGTTTATGATCAAACCCTCAATTATTTTGATTCTAATCATAGTATATTATATATCAAGGTTGAGAAGTGCATCATTATAACCTAAGCGATAGATTATATCGCGAGACGCGAAGCGTCGAGGGATATAAATCGCGCAGGTTATAATAAACTTAGATGTTAATAAATTTTTTCCACTACTAGAATTATTAAAACCTTTCTACCTGTTACTAAATCAAATTTAAAATTTAAGATGTTAATTTTAAATTAAAAATCAAGTAAATACTATTGCGTACAAATGGTTTAAATCTCTCTAAAAGATCCTTTTCAATACGTAAAGTATACGATAATAATAAATAATCGCTTATTGAGAATAACGTTGGCGTTCCACAGGGTAGTGTGCTAGGTCCTTTATTGTTTATCATTGATTATATCTAAAACATATTTAATTCAATAATATTCACATTTAATTAAGCGCGAACTTCAAATAACTTACTTTTTAAAATCAAATTAATTTATTTATTGAACGATTAAAAACTTAAATTAGCATTAAATAAAATCTCTTGCTCTTGGTACCCAGTTTCGTAAACTTTTTTTCTTTGAAACTGTTGTAGTATTATCAGAAAATGTAAATATGTTCATTATTAACTACTAGTTAATAATGAAATATTATTTACCTGCGCTTAAAAAAGTACGACTTCACGACCTACTATTATACGTAATAATTGCCAACTTCATAGCTAGTAGTGGAAAAATTACTTTATTCACGACAGTCTGCGTTTCGAAAAAAATATTCTTGTGAAACAGCGTTACAATTAGTAGTAAATGAATGGAAAAGATACTTGGATGTTAATAAATTAATATGTAATTTCACTATTTTTAGACTTTAAACGAGTTTTCGAAACAATTAGTAAACAAATTTTATTAAAAAAACTTAAATACATTTGGCGTGAAAAGTTTTGTGTAGAAATGGATTAAAAACTATCTAAAAGATCTTTTTCAATACGTAATGTATACGATAATATTGAATCATCGCTTATTGAGAATAACGTTGGCATTTCACAGGGTAGTGTGCTAAGTCCTTTATTGTTTATCATTTATATGAACGACATTTACCATATACCTAAATATTCTCAGATTAACCTAATCGCCGACGACACTCTTGTTCCCACGTAGGGGACTTGGGTCGCCTGATGGGCTTCTACATCTTTAACAATGTATCTATCGTTAAATAACACGCTGTCCACCATATAGCCTTTAAACTTAGGTAATATTTTTTTCTTGATGCCTGGCGTAACTACCTGATTTGTGATCATAACCAAATCTCCCACCTTATAGACTTTAGGAACCTTATGATTTTGATTGAAATATCGTTCATTGTAATTTTGACTTGTCGTAATGTTTTCAGAAGCTCTCTCTCTAATCTCTAGCAAACTCCTCCCAAAGCTGACTTTCAAGATAGTCTACCAAAATACCGCACCGCACCGCGTTGATTGACCCCAAACAATAAAACACTGGAAGTATATCCAGTCGACTAACAAATGGAATTGTTGATTGCAAATTCAACATAGTGTAAAACGTTATTCAACGAACTATCTCTACATAACTTAGCAAGCATAGATGTCAACGATCTATTCAATCGTTCGACTTGGCCGTTAGCTCGAGGCATACTCGTAGCTGTTTGTACGTGCTTAATACATAGGGAGGTCACAAACTAGGAGAACGCGCTTGAACGCAGAACCTCTATCGGAAACTATCTGATAAGACTTACTACGATTGAAAAAACCATTTTTAAGGTGTGTAATGGCCTCTTTTCAGTTGGTTGTTCGACATGAATACAATTTTACGTATTTGGTAAATCAATCTACCACCAAAAACACATTTTTATCCAGATTTTTACACTTATCGAATGGGCCGTTATGGTCAATATGTAAAGTAATAAACGGCGAGTCGTCTTTTGGAATACTATGTAGTACGCCTCCACTCTTACCGTATGATGGAGAATACGCTATGCATTGCAAGCATTGAGAGATGTACTCTTTTACCACGTTTCTTATTTGCGGAAACGAGTAATGCCATAAAAGCACATTTCAGGGTTTTTGCAGAGCGATATGTGCCATTTCATCATGCGCCTTTCGTATTACAACCAAAACCATTCCGTTTGGTACATAAAATAATAATTTGTTCTTATCGAACTTACGATAAACAAGCCCATTAACTAACTCAAAATTTGAAACCTGTTCATTCTGTAATTTATCTCGTATCGCTATAATTTCTGGATCTGTTGCTTGTCTTATAGCCAAGACTGTTTCAAAACTTCGCAGTTCTAGTATTTAAATGTTTTGATTGCGGCTAAGTGCGTTACATGTTTCATACGGGAATTAAGACGATGCTCGATTTCGTAACAGTAGTTTTCTAAAATAACTCCAACCTCATGATACGGGGATTAATATCTCGTTTACTTAAAGTTAAGCAAAAACTATCGCAGTCTGTAATTATTTTAAACTTTATCCCGTATAAATGAAACCGCTTGATGGCATGGATAATCGAAAGGCATTCTAGTTCATAACTGTGGTACCGACGTTCCTGATCTGAAGTTCGTTTGCTAAAGAAGATGGGATGGAACTTTTTGTCATCTTGCATTTGCAACAAAATTGCTCTATAACCCAATCGATATGCGTCACAATGCAATTTCGTAATTGCACCAGGGGAATATAAACTCAGAACTGGCCTTGAGGCTAAAATCGTCTTGAAATCGTCAAATAGTTCTAATTCGGTCAAAGAAAATTTGAACTCAACATTTTTTCGCAATAATTGATATAACGGGTAAGCTTTAATATTGAAATCTTTTATAAATTTTCTACAATACGATATCAGTCCTAAGAAACTTTGCAGCTCTTTATGGTTTTTATGGCTTGAACATTTCTAGGATTTGTACTTATTCCGTTTTTATTAATCACATATCCAAAAAAGTCTGTCTCTTTTTTTAAAAAGGAGCACTTCTGCAATTTTAATTGTAATAAGTTTTCGGTAAGTAGACGAAAAACAACCTTTAATATGTCGATATTTTCTCAGACGGTAGCAGTAACTATCAACAGATCGTCCATGTAAAACATTACCATACCGCTATTAATTAACTCAAGCTTGGAGAATTGCAATACCCGAAGGGCATCCTCGGAAATTTGAACTGTCCAGAATGCGTTACAAAGGACATATACTTTGTCAAATCCTTTTCTACTTGAACGTGATAGAAAGCGTCTTTTAAATCGAGGTGCGAGAAACATTTTTTACCTTTCAAACACTCTAATTGGCTTTCAATTATGGGCATTGGGAAGTTATCCCGCAAAACAATTTTGTTTAAAGGTCGAAAGTCAACGCACATTCGAATTTCGCCAGATTTCTTTTTAACCAACACAATCTGAGAGCAATACTCCAAATTACTTTTTTTAATAATATTCCGGGTCTATAAATCTTTAACTATTCGATCAATCACCCCTCTTTCATAATAAAATGGTGTGTGATTTGGTTTTGTCACAATTTTCATTTAATATTTAATAGCAGGCTTTTCATTTCTTATGGGATTAGCATAACCATCATCAAATGCTTTTTGCAATTCGAATTTACTTGTAACATTACGTTAATTACTGAATTGTGTACATCATCTATGAGCAAAACTTTGTTAAACGTGAAATCTGAACTAACTCTTAAAGGTCAACCTGTTCAAAGCAAGCTCGATCATCAGTAAACACAATTTTAAATTGCGGACAAGATACGAAATCTCGCCCCAATAAACAATCGCAAGTCATCGTATTATTAGTCACTACATAGAAAGTATGAGAACCTTTAAAGACATCTACTCCAATAACATCCTTAAAAATACCTAAGATAGTCAAAGGCGAATTATTAATACCAAAGTATTCATCGGTTTCTACATAAGGTTACATACATTTGTTAGACACAAAACGTCTACTAATTAAAGAAATTGGGCTTCCTGTATCAATAACTGCCTTTAAAAGATATACATATATATACCTATCTAAAACTACATCAACAGTGTATGCTGGTAATGATCTTGATGCTGATACGATCTCCACAACTTGCGAATGCTCAGTAACCAACAAAGCGGTTGTAGAGCCTGGCAGTGGCGCAGCGTCTGGACGTCGTAGCTTAAGACAATCCCTACGCTGGTGTCGACTGTCACCACATTCATAACACGGACCCCGTGCACGTTTTGGCCTGGGACATTCAATTGTCTTGTGACCATTTCAATTACAGTTAAAACATTTTATAAAAAAAGGCTTACTACTGGTTCGACTGTAACCAGTTGTCACTAAAGCTGTCATATTCGGTTACTTTCAAGTAATCGTACCGATTCGTTACTTTTAGGTCCGATACTCGTTACTTCGAATCCGTTATTCGAGTACTCGTTCGTTTATACGTAATAGGTACATGTGTGTAGGTATATCTTTGGGTAGGTATTAGGTATATTTGCATTTTGTGAGTAAAAAAACAAATCCGGGTCTGTATTCTACAATTTGGCAGATTTGCCCCCTGTTTGGCCGTATAATTCGTATTTGATCGTACTGTTCCTTTACCTACTAGTTATTAAAAACGAGTACTCGAATAACCGTTTAATAATTCGATTCAGTATTCGTTACTTCGGATCCGAATGAGTAACGAGTACTCGAGTAACGAATAGTTACTTTTTTTACAGCACTAGTTGTCACTTGTGGCGGTAATGCACTAACGACGTGTTTAGGTTGTCTAGTAATACCTCGATCTGAATCTGTTAAATTACACATAACGGTTTGTAATTCTTCTAATGATGTAAAGTTTTTAATTCTTGCTTGACTTTGTAAGGCGCAGTTGTCAAGTCTATCTACAACATGCTCTATAACAATGTGAGAAATACACACCGATACGGATAATGCTCGAAACACTGCAATGGATGTCTATAAAAGATTTTATAGATATGCGATGTATGAATTTTATATACAAAATAAATAATAATTTAATGTTTACCTATTTTATATTAACACGCAACAGACATGTTCACTCGTACAAAAGATGAAATCAGGCCTCAACGCGTATTAAAAACTATAACACAAAACTCCATTTTTTACAAGGGTGTGTGGACATATAACGCATTACCAGGCAACATAAAAAATCTAAATGTATAAAAGAATTTAAAAACATGATTTGTCATACATAAGGTTTACAACAGAGAAATAAGTGGCTGAAACCGTATAATATTAATTACGGTAATTATAGTTTTGTAGTTTATGTTTGTAATTATGTGGTTATGTAGTAATGTGTTTATTTATATTTATATGTACAAATGTAGCATTTATGCTAATAAATTGTTCACTTAATTGCTTCATTTAGGCCAGTGGCTCCCAAACTCTTTTTGCTCACGAACTTCTTTTCATAGTCGAAACTGGCCCACGGACATCTTTGTAAAAAAACTACATAAATGCATAATAGAAAAATTACAAATTTAACTTTGATGATTTGTATGGTAAATGGTGGTAAATTATATATAAAACATTTTGTTCAAGAAGTATTTACTGAAATTATAACTTTTGTTTTAAAATAGAAAAAAAATTGATGGATTGGATGAACCTGATGGGATGTTATGAGTGTATTTATCTTCGGCTCAATGTTTATAAGTAGCAACCGCAAATCCCCGCGAGTACTAATTTCTAGTCAGTTTCTTTTTTTTGTGATGAGGTTCATAACGGCACTGAATCTACGTTCTGCCAAATAGGAAGGCGGTACAAAACCACAAAAACCCATAATGCCGGATATAAAATTGGGATCTATTTTTTTAACCAGAAGTTGTCGTATCTTTATTTAAACATTGGTTTTAGCTTCTCATTTCTGAATAATTTAATAAGTTGCTCTTGTATTAGTATGTATTCATCTGTGTTTGTGCTCAGAGTTTGACTATTTGCAAAAAGTTTTAACACCCAGTCGGGAATATCCAAGTGAAGTATGTATTCAAATATTTGGTTAAGCTCCTAATGAAGCGCTGTTAAATGTTGATAATAAGCAAACAAATCTTTATCTCTAATTTGCAATTTTTGTGCTTCTTTACTCTTCACGAATTCTAACACTGAATCAAAGAGCGAATAGAAGCAATCCAAACATGCACTTTTAGATAACCAACGTACTTCTGTGTTAAGTAGTAAACGATTATAGTCATCATTATTTTCTAAACAAAATTGAGCAAATAATCTCTCATTTAAAGCATTCTTTTTCATTTTATTAACTACTGTATTGGCATAATGTAGTGATTTAAGCAAACGTTCACTATGTGTACCAATAGTACATTCGGTATAAGTTGTTTTAAGTATATCAGAAAGCCTCGGTATCGTGCTACCATTGCCGGAGCACCGTCAGTACCAACGAATATGATATTAGTCAAGTGTATAGCTTTTACATCAAAAAAATTTTTTAATTCAGTTAATAACGGATAGCCAAGTAAGGATATATAAAACATGTGTGAGATCTTTACTAATCTACGGAATCGAGACAAGGGTAGACACAAACAAAACGAAATCGATGTTAGGAACAGCAGAAATAAGAACACTCAGAGATAGGATTAGGAATGACAAAATAAGAAGGACGTATGCAGCTTACAATGTGATAATATGGGAAAGACAGAGAAGACGCCAATGGTATGACCATGTAAACCGTACGTCTCTGGAGGGTATACTAGGAGGACTTAGACAGAAGGAAAGACCCTCAAAACGGTGGAGAGATAGGTAGTAATCCATATCTCAACAAATTAACTTGTCTGACTTCAAAAAAAAAACAAGCACTTAACAAATCACAATTCTTGAGAAAATTTTTCTTTTTTTTTTCACTAATCTAACAAGCTAAAAGTAAAGTTTTGTTACCTGGTAATGTTGACTCGTCAAGCTGTATAGAGAATCCAGATGTTTTTAAGTAGTCACATAAAGAGTTTTCTACACACTGAGCCATTTCGTTGATTCTTCTTCGTACAGTATTATTACTCAGTGGAATTCTTTTTATAATATCAAAAACTGGTTTGTGCAATACGGTACATATTACCTCATTTACAGCTGGCAGAATCATTAAAGAAATACTAAAAGAAGCACTGAGTCCATCGTCATATCTCTTAGATTTTGTCTTGCAATGTTGATGTTTTCAAATATGTTTCTTTGATTGTTTAAAAAATCGTTAAATCCTTTTTTTTTTTGTCACTATGGATTTTTATTAAATGTTCCTTAAGCTTACAAAGTTTCATTGAATTGTTTGAGTTCGTTTTATTAGAGACATAGATAAAGCATTATTTTCTGCTGACGGAATAAAACTAAATTTCATATATTTAATACTGTATTGTCTGCATTTTTTTTTATTCACTCATATTGTTATCTGAAAAAAAGGGCTCAAAAAAATATAGAAGAATGTATTTTTCAAAACTTTAATTTGGAACACACTGTTAATTATAATAATTTTTTAAAATGAAATGCTACAATGTAACGCTCTCTTGAATTAATTATTTTTTAAAGAAAAACAAATAATCCAAAAATTAATTAACAACAGAATATAATAGCTCAATAATGTTTTTAATTAATTTAAATAAAAGTATAACCTTACTTAAATAAGTTTAAATTAAAAGGAGATATCAATTTTATTGAAATATATTTACCTAACCAAAGTACTCTATCTGTGTAACAATACAAAAAATTATACTTCTTTTTGTTCAAGACTAGGAAAATTTGTTGTATGCACTTCACATTACGCATAACACGAAACTAAAGTGTTGATTAGATGCACGATTCATTTATAGTTTAGATTATAGACCAGTTAGTTCAGGCATCAGCTCTATTGCGTTCCTCACCGCGATGACTGTTATTATGTACAGTCAATAAATTAAAAATCGAGACACTACCTGCGTCCGAATACAAGAATTTAGTTGTTTAAATGGGGTTTAACCCTATCAATTACAGACCCCAAATAATTTCAGGTAAACTATTTATTGTCCATACTTTGCAATCTGCTAGTTGTTTTTACTAAAGAATGATTTTATCGTTTACGTTTGCAATGCACTGCTTTTGGCGGTTACATTTTTAAAGAAATTTAAATTTGGAAATGCATAATCAAATTGGTTAGTAGTTTAAGCTTGATTATTAAGATGAACAACTAAAAGACTAAAGTAGATTTAAGAAAAGCACAGCATTATTATTAACAGATATAATAATTACTAGATAATCCACAATTTTTTTAAAAGCAATTACTTCATTACATCAGCATATAATTGCTTAAATACCTACTAATGCTAATCGTTGAAGACGAAACGGGTTATTGAATTGTTACGATCATTTTATTTGTTCTGATTGACTTTTTGTCATTCAATTTAGATCGAATTAATCAAATAGCAGAAAACAATTAGTTTCCCTATAAATTAGACAAACCGTTAAAATGTAAAGTAATCGTATTCAACAAAAAATCGTCTACCAATGTTTGATTTCTTAAATGTAGCAAATTATTATATTCAATACGGTAATTTTTACAGACATTTTTAACTACAAGTGATCATGAATTAATATTTTTTTCTAAAAGTGCAAGGACACGCTTTATCTGCAACAATATAGCACCAGTAGGTATTTAGGAAATGATATTCGTTAATTAGCTTTTGTGTAAGAATTTCTTAAACACAAGAATCATTATATATCATTAAATTTCTTTTTTAGTTATTTAAGTTAATTGTCAAATTTAATTTATAAACCAACAAAATTCCAAGATTAAAATAAATCCAACTATTTAGAAAACATAACAAAAAGTATACAAAGGTCATTAAAAGTAACAAAAGAATCGGAAAATACCGGAAATGTATTTATTGTGATGATAATTATATATTGTATAAAAATTTCTTAACTCATGGTATTTGGGAATATTGATTTAAATCAACTAAAATTTAGTCTACTAGTTATGCACGTTTTCACACTCAATTATAATGTATAATAAATTCCAGATTTCTTAAAATCGCAATCAAAACAATTTGTCTTTAAAAAAAATAGCATTGCAAATTTACAATTAAGTAAGAAATCTTTTTTGATTATTATTTTGTCACAAGGTAATCTTAAATTCTGACTGTGTTATAATACCTAAATGTTATGCAATAAACTGATACTCATATTCGTTAATGAAGCGTTCATGATATTAAAATATTGTATAACCATATGGAGCATAAAACTAATAACGATATAAACTTCTTTGTTTTGAATACATTCCTTTAACCGCCTGGGTATGGATGCTATCAAGTGATTTAACTATTCCACACCAATTGTCTCCCAAGCAATTTCAATCGCTCCAACTAATTCATTGCGATTTTTAGGTATGAAGATGGCACCTTGTTGTTCTTAAAGATATGCACCATGCACTTTGCTTGTTAGAGCAACACATTTAGGTTATTTTTTGTAACCAACGACGAACCATCGTGGATGCGTCTATAGGCACATTGCCCTTGTAACAAAAAAAGTGTCAAAACCATTGTGTCAAATCAAGAAAAATTAAGTTTATGATATATAACAGAAAACTTATTTGTTGAAATACATAATTTCTGTCTGGATATACAATTTCCACAGACGGCTCCATAACATCCCGCAATATATTCAAATAGCCCTCAGAATTTAGTCCACTATCGATGATCCAACAAATTCCTGGACCTCTCAAGCTAAATCAACCTCACACATTCACAGAAAAGTAGCCACTACGTTTTGTTTTCCTAACACGATTTGCCCCATAACGATTTTCCCTATAACGATTTTCTCGGGATCAATACTCTATAACAGGACCATTGTTAAAACTTTTAAATGTTTTTTCATCGCTAAAAATAACGTGATTCCAAAGCTCTAATGGCTGGTTGACATATTGTCTGGTGAACTCATTAGTGTAATAAAAAAATTCTAAGATTTAAATAACCTCATTCATTTTAGTAAGTATGCAAGGATAACAAAAGAATTGGAAAAAGTTGACAGGTTTAATTATAAGATATTGGCAAATAATTGTAGAAGTGGGGAGCCAAGTTTCCATAAATACCGATGATAACCCTAATATATTTTAATGTTTCGATCGTTATTTGAAATGCCTGCACATATAAATACTGAGGTAAGGGTTCGAATTGTGGCAGAGTTGGCTAATGGTGTTAGTGTTCGCGAAATAGCGCGTATGTTAAATGTTTCGCGTGCTACTGTAGGACGTGTGCGTGTTAAATGGCATCGTGAACATACAATTGATAGAGTGGTAGGTAGTGGCAGAAAAAGAATTTCCACTGTAGCTCAAGATGAAGCATTAAGAGCATATGTGATCGAAAATCAATTTTCCACTTGTAAAAATGCTATACGTCAAACAGCATTTCCTGGATGTGCAGTAACAGCTTGTGCAAGATTGAACGACAGTGGAATTAAAAAATATACAGCTGTCTCTAAAGAGAAACTTAGTGAGCAAAACCGAAGAAACCGCTTAGAGTTCGCCAGACAATATGTCAACCAGCCATTGGAATTCTGGAATAATGTCATTTTTAGCGATGAAAAAACCTTTAAAAGTTTTAACGATGGCCCTGTTAAAGTGTATCGATCTCGAGGAAATCGTTATGAGGCCAATCATGTTAGAGAAACTAAACATAGTGGCTACTTTTCTGTCAATGTGTGGGGTTGGATTAGCTCGAGAGGTCGAGAGGTCGAGGTATTTGTTGGATCATCGATGGTCGACTAAATTCTCACGGTTATTTGAATATATTGCGGGATGTTATAGAGCCGTCTGTCGAAATTGTATATCCAGACAGAAATTATGTATTTCAACAAATAAGTTTTCTGTTATATATCATAAACTTAATTTTTCTTGATTTGACACAATGGTTTTGACACTTTTTTTGTTACAAGGGCAATGTGCCTATAGACGCATCCACGATGGTTCGTCGTTGGTTACAAAAAATAACCTAAATGTGTTGCCCTAACAAGCAAAGTGCATGGTGCATATCTTTAAGAACAACAAGGTGCCATCTTCATACCTAAAAATCGCAATGAATTAGTTGGAGCGATTGAAATTGCTTGGGAGACAATTGGTGTGGAATAGTTAAATCACTTGATAGCATCCATACCCAGGCGGTTAAAGGAATGTATTCAAAACAAAGAAGTTTATATCGTTATTAGTTTTATGCTCCATATGGTTATACAATATTTTAATATAATAAACGCTTCATTAACGAATATGAGTATCAGTTTATTGCATAACATTTAGGTATTATAACACAGTCAGAATTTAAGATTACCTTGTGACAAAATAATAATCAAAAGATTTCTACTTAATTGTAAATTTGCAATGCTATTTTTTTTAAAGACAAATTGTTTTGATTGCGATTTTAAGAAATCTGGAATTTATTATACATTATAATTGAGTGTGAAAACGTGCATAACTAGTAGACTAAATTTTAGTTGATTTAAATCAATATTCCCAAATACCATGAGTTAAGAAATTTTTATACAATATATAATTATCATCACAATAAATACATTTCCGGTATTTTCCGATTCTTTTGTTACTTTTAATGACCTTTGTATACTTTTTGTTATGTTTTCTAAATAGTTGGATTTATTTTAATCTTGGAATTTTGTTGGTTTATAAATTAAATTTGACAATTAACTTAAATAACTAAAAAAGAAATTTAATGATATATAATGATTCTTGTGTTTAAAAAATTCTTACACAAAAGTTAATTAACGAATATCATTTCCTAAATACCTACTGGTGCTATATTGTTGCAGATAAAGCGTGTCCTTGCACTTTTAGAAAAAAATATTAATTCATGATCACTTGTAGTTAAAAATGTCTGTAAAAATTACCGTATTGAATATAATAATTTGCTATATTTAAGAAATCAAACATTGGTAGACGATTTTTTGTTGAATACGATTACTTTACATTTTAACGGTTTGTCTAATTTATAGGGAAACTAATTGTTTTCTGCTATTTGATTAATTCGATCTAAATTGAATGACAAAAAGTCAATCAGAACAAATAAAATGATCGTAACAATTCAATAACCCGTTTCGTCTTCAACGATTTAGCATTAGTAGGTATTTAAGCAATGATATGCTGATGTAATGAAATAATTGCTTTTAAAAAAATTGTGGATTATCTAGTAATTATTATATCTGTTAATAATAATGCTGTGCTTTTCTTAAAT
The DNA here is from genome assembly GCA_035610365.1 of Aquatica leii. NCBI lineage: Eukaryota > Metazoa > Arthropoda > Insecta > Coleoptera > Lampyridae > Aquatica > Aquatica leii. The sequence goes on from CM069433.1 coordinate 74,390,681, forward strand.
CTACTTTAGTCTTTTAGTTGTTTATCTTAATAATCAAGCTTAAACTACTAACCAATTTGATTATGCATTTCCAAATTTAAATTTCTTTAAAAATGTAACCGCCAAAAGCAGTGCATTGCAAACGTAAACGATAAAATCATTCTTTAGTAAAAACAACTAGCAGATTGCAAAGTATGGACAATAAATAGTTTACCTGAAATTATTTGGGGTCTGTAATTGATAGGGTTAAACCCCATTTAAACAACTAAATTCTTGTATTCGGACGCAGGTAGTGTCTCGATTTTTAATTACTTGTATTTTATGCACCTGTCTATATTTATATTTTACTTAAGACGTAAAAATCGCTATTAATTTATTCATTATTATTTATTTTAGTTTTTATATTGCATTGTATAAATTAGTAACATAATCCTTAATATAGAATACATAATAAAACATTAAAGACATTTTACATTTCATAGTTCGTGGCATTAGTTGTCTGAACGATATTATAAAGTAAACAAAATCAAATATCGTAACGATATTGTCATATTTTTTATAAGATCTATAGACTATAACTACTAAATTTTAATACATTATTACTTAATATTTGCAGTTTAATAGTTTACTATTTGTTTTAATGTCTCTTCATCTTATGTTTATTGAATTAATGGAACGCAAGTGTTTTTTACCACTACGAACTTACTCTGGAACCATAAAGTATGTGGTATTAGTATTAAACCTAAGTAACAAGACAGTGAAGGAACAGAATTATCTAACTCATTTGAATGTTTTTTATTATTTTGAAACGAATACTTGTTTTACTATTGTTTCTATTTGTTTGTATTTAAAAAAATTGTAACTGCTGTTCGTGTTGCACAAACTTTAAAATTTTACATATGACTTTTTCTAGATGGATAGTAGATCTATACTAGTTTTACTTTCGGTTCGTGGTCATTCAATTTTTTTAAAGTCTAAATTTTTTTGATAAAGTTTTTATTTCTTATTAGCTCATTATTGACCACTGCCTGCTTGTGTATACCAAAATTTAATGCAATTGCAGCTACATTTAACATATAATTGATCAAGTTTAGTGCGATGCAACTGTTAAGTGAAGTCTAGTGTTTTGATTGCTGCAAGTTTTTTCTAGTTTTACTTAGAGAATCCCAAATAACAAATATGAATATTGGTACGTGTCGCGGAGTTTTTGTAGTTGTATGAGGTAACGACCTTAGCGCGCTCTAAACAATTATTTTTTTATGACAGATGTTACATCATATATAAAAATACAGTTTCTACTAAGCAATTCATCGTTAGATTGTTGCATCTTGTTTATATATTGTTGCAAATTTGGCTGTTTAGTCGAGTACTTTGGGTAATGGAAATGTATAAAAGTTCCTTGTTGTAATTTTTCGGTGCAATTTCTACATTGATGATGATTATATTGCATTTTGAAGTTGTACATCTGTGAATATAAATAGCATAAAGGGTACTAAATCAAGATTTTGATAGATTTTTTTTTGTTTAGATAAAGATGTGGTTATCTCATTTGTACTGCGGGAGAAGCAACGCATTATAAATGTTCGAGCATTGTTACTACAACTGTATGTTAATGAAATTTTCATCGTTTTTAAGTAAGAATAAAATATGTTTTCTGAAAATTTCCTTCAGGTTTAGTAACGTTTACTGGATGTACATTTATTTATAGCTACCAGTATATTTGGTCTGAGCACTGAAACGATTTTTTTCCACTTAAGAGTATCGACCAAATTTCACCTAATGCGACGAATGCGATTTACCCTTACGGTTCCAGTGCCGCTACATTTTTTCTTTCCAACAATGTTATTTAGATAAATACATTATTGAAGTGTAACTAGTATGAAAGAGCCTCTTTGATTTCAACTAGAAATATGTAATAGCGAAGGCTTCCACGGCCGGAATCTATACTAACATTAGAATGTCTTCCGGGTTTAGACCGTGTCATAGTTGCAACCGAAGCTGCCAACGTTTCGCCCACTTTCCTAAGGGGCTTCATCAGGGCGTGAGATAAATCGCAAAACCTAAACAAGCAATCGAAATCTAACTAAGAACTTCTCAAAAGTTAGGTTATCCACTTGTAAAACAAACCATAACCTAAACTATGAAAAGGTAAGAAAGAAAACGATAACCTGAAAAAGCAAACGAAAATCTAACAAAGAACCACTACTGAGTTAGGTAATCAACTTGTGAACCAAGCCAGATTCTAAACTCCGTAGAAGTTTACGGAGTTTAGAATCTGGCTTGGTTCACAAGTTGATTACCTAACTCAGTAGTGGTTCTTTGTTAGATTTTCGTTTGCTTTTTCAGGTTATCGTTTTCTTTCTTACCTTTTCATAGTTTAGGTTATGGTTTGTTTTACAAGTGGATAACCTAACTTTTGAGAAGTTCTTAGTTAGATTTCGATTGCTTGTTTAAGTTTTGCGATTTATCTCACGCCCTGATGAAGCCCCTTAGGAAAGTGGGCGAAACGTTGGCAGCTTCGGTTGCAACTATGACACGGTCTAAACCCGGAAGACATTCTAATGTTAGTATAACTAGAAATATGTTTTTAATTACTAATTACAAAAAACAATCACTTTTCTTAGTGCATTTTTTGCACCTAGACTTGACTCTCATGTAACATTGACATCTAAAAGGGCTATTAATTGTTAATGTGTAGTGACTCACAGGATCTTCCAAGAAATTTCTTTGTAGTATCACAGATTATTTACTTGTTTTAGATCTTTTTTGAATGCATTTCCGTACGTTCAAAGGTAATGTCAAGTTATATTGCATTAAAAAGTTATTTTATCATCTGTATTAGTTATGATGTAAAACTTCCATGCATTTATACCAACCATGGTAATCATGTGAGTAACCGCTCTGCCAAAAAGGCTACTACTATAGCTTTTTTACTTTTTCATCCAAAAGTTCAATACCACCCATAAATTAATTATACGCTTTAATTAACTAGGCTACTTGGACTCCATCTTACGAATAAAAATGAATAATTTTTATCATGTTCATAATCATAATAACCGTGATCCTTTTCTATCACTTCTTTGTGAACACTTTTTAATGCAATTATGGCTCACTTTGTCAGAAGCTTGCATGTTGCATTATCGAAACATACGAGTGGTCAGTGGAAACCAACAAATTTTAAAAGATTGAGATGTACTTGAGATACCAGTGAAAGGAAAGAGTCAGAGTCGTGTCTTACACATTAAGCTAGTCTATTAGAAATACTTGAAATAAGCGAATCAATATTAGCTTGTGGTATTGACTTCCAAACTTCTAAAATTCATTCTTGCGGAACATTTAAACTGTTTGGTGGTGCATTATCTTGCTGAAAAATAGAATTTTCTAATTGCTGAAGGTATGGAAGTTACACTGGTTCCAGCACGTTATTGATGTAACTAATTGCATTTAGCGTTTCTGGAATAATTACTAGAAGAGAGCTAATTCCATGGCAAATAATCTCCCATACTACCACACTTTGAGTAAGAACGGTATCTCGTTCTACAGAAATTTGCATGTCTGTTTTTTCTCTTGTCTTCTGGTCGTTCTCCTACCATTACGGGTTCAAAAACAGAATCGAGATTTGTCACTAAAACTACTGGCTTTTATTTCTCATTTTATTGCAACGTTTTATCCTCCTACCGCACAACCAGTTTTATAACTTGGAGTTAAAGGTAAACCAAGAAAGTCGGTACGATCGAAGTACAAAAAATCAAATTTTTTGATAAACATATCCTATGGAGATTTGTTGGTTACTTAAACCTTTCCGTCTATCACCGATTTCCCCGGTCGACGAGATACGGTTTCGAAAAACCAAATCCAAAGAGCATGATCTTCACGATTAGTGGTGTATCTGGGACGATTTGGTCGTAAACGTCTTTATTCCTTATTATCTTCTGTCCATCTTTTTGAGCATAGGGAGATTGAAACGACACTATGTTCTATATGACCAGCAACCGATATTCTACCACGTTCGAACTGAAAATTCGCAAGTTGCATCGCTTTATACTTTAACGAGACTAACTTAACTCTCACATAAGCTTTTTAATTACGATTAGGTGAATAGTGTTATCATAAAAACAAAGCTTTTTAAACAGTTTTGCTTAGTGGTAACTTGATCAATTGATAATGTCTTGCTGAAATTTTCATTGTTTCTGAGTACAAATAAAATACATATGTATTTTCTGAAAATTTTATTAAAATGTATAAACGGTTATTAACTGTTTATGTGCTTACAGCATTCAGTATATAATCGGTGGAAAAATTGACCATATGGACAAAAATATAACTCAGCGTAGTGTTGAAATCTATAGTTGTGCTTGATAAAAATTAACTTTTTGTTGTAGGCAATTTATTCTAACTTTGTTAAATTTTGATTTGCTACAAAAGTTTGACGCTACGCTAACAGATTAAGATGTTAATTTATATTAAGTTATTTCTTCTTAAATAAAAATTACCATCAGTATATTACAATATCTACTACAATTATTTTGGATTTTTATAGTTTAATAGTTATTTAACAAACAAGGTTGTTAATAATAGCGATTAATAATCGAGACATTTTAACGCCGTGAGCGAGTGTAGCTAGCGAACGCGTTAATATTGTCGAGATTATTTGTCGCCGATTAACAAACGAGTTAGTTTTAAAGTTTTTCCGTTGATCGTACCTTAGTAAAACGTGTGAAGTTATAAGGAAACGAAAATATACGTAACCGGTTGTTATATCTAGTAGTCGCGCAATATCGTTAAATCAGTGGTTGCTAACAATTTCATTGGTTGCTATACAAAATCGTACATTAATAGAAATTCATTCAGTTGTTCAATAGTAGTTTACGTAACAAGAGTCGAAAGTAAGAAATAGCATAACGAACGTTAATGCGACGCGAGGCCGCACGGCCGAGCGTTGCATGTGAGTGAGTTATGCTATGATTCTTTCGACGAGAGTAATGTACATTATTTTTTGTGTTGCCTTTCATAAAATTACATTCTTTTTTGAAAAAATAAAAAAAAATCAACAGAAATATAATATGTTGGTACTACATTTATTACTAAATCTGTCAGATTTGACATTAACTTTAACATCGTTTTTCTTCAATTTTAACTACATTTTAAGATTTTTAAAATGATTTTTCCACCTGTCGCATACTCCTTCTAATATATTAATTGACTTTGAACACTTACTTTTATGTGGATTCCTAGTTTTCATTTTGCCACCCTAGAGCTTTTTTCGTTCATTACGTAACTACACTAACGAACGAATATTGACGTTTGCAATGTTGGCAGCACAAAAAATAGTTTATTAATAGGGGTCATTAACGATCTATTTCTGATATATTATTATACGTTAATATTACTATTAACAGATGATCGACGAAAAAAATCATTTATTGTAAAAAAGTCTAAAGAGCGATACACGTTTTCGTATCTTATAAAATTTGTCGTCGTATTTAATTACTTTTAATTTGCTTATAGGGGAAGAACCACCTTAATTATTGATACACATAAAATTTAATATCACATCTGATTCTTTATTGATACATTTACATAATTTTCGATTTGGCTGGTACATAATAGTATAAATAGTAAACACGATTAGTAAACTAAACTTTTTTCAAACATGTTAGAAGCGCTACCTTTTAATACAAAACTTAAACAATACAGGTTTTTGAATCTCAAATATTTAAATAGATAAATAAAATGTCTATGATTTAAACTACTACAAAGTGTATTAAATTTTAAAGCAGCGCAAAATTGTACTCAAATGTTTTACTGTTGTTTACTAGTCGGCAATTTAATTGTTAGTAGTTAAATTCATTGGATTTGATTTATGTTTAACATTATGCTATTATTAAAATTTATCTCATTCTATAAATTACTCTAGTAAAATCTTCAGTCTTCACATTTTGATAGTGTTAATAGATTATTAATTGTTTTCAAGCATTTAAAGTTCCGTATTGACTTAATCGTTACGCTTACTATATTATTTTATTTACTATACTTATGTGATTCACAACACTACTTAAAAAATTAATCTAAATAAAAATTTGAATTTTTCATTTAATCTTATTCTGGAGTTATTATCAATCTTGGTAACTTTGAAATGCCAAGAGAGCAAGGCCGGCGGTAACGTAGGTCTTATTAAAGCCATTAATGCTGGTAAAGTCTCAGAAAGGCAAATCCAAAGCTAAGGAAAGTTCATAACCTTTAGCATTAGACGAAGAATGAGCGTTTCAAGCATAACTCACAAATGTTTGTGGCTGTGCAACTGCAACTTTTCTAATATGTAGGTGTTTTAAACAGTCTCACAAGGAGCGACCCACGTTTTTTGCGACAGTCACTACTGTTATATGGCAAAGTTCACTATCAGTTTTTTGCCGTGCACCAACTTTAATTATTTTCATAAATTATTAATTATATTCATGCGTGTGTGTTTCTTTCTGTTTTAGTTTCATTAGAGAAAAATTTTTTTTGAAGAATTTTACGTTTCAGAGTCTCCTTAATCAGAAAAACGTATTTTTGACAAAAAAATTTGTGTGTGTGTGTGTGTATGTGTGTGTAACGTTGTACCCACGATAACTCTCGAATCAAAAGTTCTAGTAATTTGAAATTTGGTATAGAGCTGGATTTTCATATTCTCTCGGCTTTATCAAAAGATTATCAATAATTTTGAACGAATGTAAATTATTCGAATTATTTTTACAGTCTTATAAAGATAATTCTTCCTAACAATTTATTCAAATACATTTTTTCTAACATCAACAGTTTATTAGATATTTAATTTATAATTTAAAGTGATTTCCATTATATAATCTAGGTTCGAATCCTGCCTGCGACGATTTTTTTTTAGAAAAAATAAATAGCCGGTTGCACTAAAGTCTGGTTAATTGGCGATTTACTAATCGTTTTTAATACAAACATATCACTTCAAAGTGGTTTTATGACAACATAACCTTATAAAAATACATTTCTTTATCATTCCTTATAGGAAAGTCGTGTGGTGGCCACACCAGTTTTTTTGACAGCTTTCTTAATAAAGTCACAATAATCAAATGCTTTCTTTACATCTATCTTTCAGTACAATCTTTGCGTTGTTTGGAAAACTTTTAATTCTGTGTGTACGCAGTGTTTAAGCTAAGTAGATTTGATAAGTGAGGTGAGTATGATTTTTGTCTTGATTTAAATCTAAAATCTATTTTTATTTTTGCCATTGATGTGTAATACCCTATCAGTAGGTTTGTATGGCGAAAAAGATTTTGCAGTCAAACTAACTTTTTTTTCACCAATTTATTGCTCACTTTCCAATTCTTCTTAAACCCCTGTTTTAGAGTATGTTGAAGTTTGAATGTTCGCAGATATGGGTGTGTTTCTAGCATTAAATCGGAAGGATCCTTTCTAGATAAAATACATTATGGATTTTTTACACTGAAAAAAAAATTGTTCGTAAAATTCAATGTGCGATATACATTGACTAATAATACATTGAATCAATGATGTACTTGATAATATAAACAAAATTACGTATACCGTACATTGGATTTTATGTGCAATTTCTCTTTTAGTGCAGTGATGCCAGTTTACTCTGGTTGTGTTTATGCATAGTTAATGGTAAAGTAGTTTGTCCTCCTGTTGTCAAGTTGTAGTTAGTTCTAGTTTTTATCTTCTTTAGGAGGGGCAATAAAAACCACTCTAAACTGTTTTTATGGCTACGTTTCGTGCCTCTAGTGTGCACTTCTTCAGGCCAAAGAAAAGGTTACGAGCGGTGGTAGTCCACTGGTCCAACAAGCATACCGTCTAATAACTTACTTAATCTAGTTAACATGAAATTAAGTCAATGATTAAAAGAATTTAAATATATATACAAAGAAAACAACGGACATTAAAGTTAAACAAACAATATACACTGAATGCAAATTCAAAAATAATTGTACAATTATTATTGTTAAAATCATAGCTCGTAAACAAAACACGAAAAAAAATATTAAAGGCGAAAAAAATTAACGTTTAAACAAACAAAATCGACGTGTCGCGGAAATGTCCTCAAACTTTATCATTTAGGAAATAATGAATCTATTTCATACTTTATTTACTGTATATAATAATAAAGAACCAATTTGAATTCAGAAAATTTAGTTGAATTCTGATGTTTGAAATAACGCAATTTTTTATTAAAAATTTTGTTTTGCTATTTTTTTTTGTTGCTATCTATTTTATCATTTTAAGCTCTACTTTTAGAATACATACTTGCTGTGCATTAACAAAATCTTTTTAAAAACATGTTCATAAAAGTAAAAATAATGATTAATTATTTATTGTTATAAGTGCAAATATAATTCAATTTAGAACTTTCTACGTAGCATTCTAATAACTTCCAGAAAAGTTGAAAACAGTTTTATAAAAATAACGAGCAATATTTTTCTAAAGAATTTTCAAAACCTAATTTAAACGTTCTTTATATTTATTCGGTTTACTTCAACTTTGGCATAGTAACTCCTTTTATTCTCGACCGAGTTTTGTTTGAAAAACAATTTAGACTTTAATTTTGATATAATACACACATTACAAAGCAAAGGAAAAACTAAATTATTTTTATAAGCAACACGTCGGTTTCTTTGTTCCTAATTGTGTACTGGTTACAATTTAGTTTTTCACACAGTATGATTTATCAAACGTTGGACTTTGGTTGTGGTTGTGTTGTTACATGTCAACAATTAATAATAACTTCTGTATATCTAAAATATTCGAAATTTATAATTATAATGTAGAAACATTACATTTTAATTTACTTTACCATATAATAATAGTTTCACACAGTTAATTTTTTTTAATGTTAAGTAAAAATTTATTTTAGGGTTTAATCTTTTCCTAAATTATATTAAACTAAAACTACTACACATGAAATTTTTACTTTTGCATTTTTCACTTTTACTTTCCTATAAGGAAAGTATAGCAATCGCAATTTTTGCATAATTTTACGTTTAAAGGTCTCCTGAATTAGAAAAATGTATTTTTGACAAAAAAAAATTGGGTGTCTGTGTGTGTGTCTGTTTGTCTGTATCGATGTACCCACGATAACTCTCGAATTAAAAGTCCTAGTAACTAAAATTTCTATATTCTCTCGGTTCTATCAAAAAATGGGTCTGATAAAGAACCGGAAACGGGTGTATCCGCCATTTCTAACATTTTTTTTATACGTATGTAAATTATTCGAATTATTTTTACAGTTTCTTATAGAAATAATTCTTCCTAATAATTTACTCAAATAAAAAAAAATTCTAACATTAACAGTTTATTAGATATTTTATTTATAATTTAATATAAATTCACAAATAGAATATAGGTTCGAATCCTACCTGCGGCGATTTTTTTAGAAAAAAATTTCATATCTTGAAGGGAAAGCAAGATACGTTAAAAAATAAAAATTTTCTCTATGTTTATTTGACTTGTTTATATACGGAGTGCTGCATCTTATTTAAATTATTTTTGGATGTACCCATGATAACTCTGGAACTAAAAGTCGTAGTAACTTGAAATGGAGCTGGCTTTTCATATTCTCTCGGTTTAAAAATGGGTCTGATAAAGAAACCGGAAGTGGGTATAACCGCCATTTTTAACAGTTTTTGTTTAATTTTGTACGTATGTAAATTATTCGAATTATTTTTTCTATAGAGATATTTTTTCCTAACAATTTATTTAAATTTAAAAAAAATCCTATTTTTTTCTAATATTCACAGTTTATTAAAGTCTTTGCAATTTTACTTCCGATGCACATCATTAATGACGTAAAATTCATACCACCGTTTTTATAGTAAAAATTAAATAAATACCGAATTGTCTTATGGAATTTTTTTTGTCAAGTTGTTGGTGTGCTTACTACAGTTGCAACGTTGTTGGCATATGTCAAAATTAATGTGTGTTTTTTACGCAAAGTGCTCATTGTTTTTTATAATTATTTTTGACTGTACTATTTTGAGCTTGAACGAGATAATGGTGGTTCATTGATATCAGTAAATGCTGTGCGAGAGGTGCCCTTTTACATAATATTAAAACTATGGTAATAGTACATATATATATTCTACGGTTAGTTCTGTATCTACAGCGGTTGCTAACAACGAGGTTGTACGAAAACATTAAGTTTACGTGATAATACCGACAACATGGTTGAATAACTACGTCACTGACATTAATGACGTGCATCGAAAGTTAAATTGCAAGGACTATAGAGATTTTATTTATAATTTAAAATGAATTTACAAATATAATCTAGGTTTGAATACTGTATGCGATGATTCTGAAAGGAAAGCAAGGAACGTTAAAAATAATAATTTTTGCTGATTTACTAAAGGGGAAAGCGATATCGAGGCGCACAAATATAGAGGTTAGTCGATATGATAACATAAGCTAAATTTGAGTTTTTTCGGTTATATCATAATGAAATCGAGGAGAAAAATTTCAAAAAAATTATAGCATGCTAGGAAATCAATACAAACGTGTACATATCACTTCAAAGTGGTTTTATGACAACATAACCTTCAAACAAATATGTAGACATTCCTTCATCATTCCTTATAGGAAAGTCGTGTGGTGACCACACCAGTTTTTTCACTTTTTTTAATTTGAAATTGGTGTACATTTAATTCTTTAAGGAATCCTTTTAATTGTAGAAACAGTCAATTTTATTTCAGCAATTGTTAACAAATTACCGATTGGAATAACTTTTTAATCGAGTGGTTGTTTGATTCCGATAGATTACATTTAATCCTTTATTACTATTTTTTTAGTACTACTAGTTGAGCCTTCATTTTTGATTCTACTGGAAAAGAACATTCTAATCAATATCAACATATATTTTTATTTTTCGACACGATAAAGTTTCTATTGGAAATAATTTTCTATATTGGTAGTCAAAAAATACAAAGCAATTAGAATTTTAAGATTTGTAGTTTGACTTCAATCGTATATTTACTGTTGGGACAAATAATTCCTGGTGTACCAACAAAAAATTAATTTTTTATATAGTACATAAATTAAATATTCATTACAAATGCCTTAAATATTTGTTTCACAATAACCCAGCAACTACAATAACTTAAATACTTGTCGTACACGTGTTTCGACAACTATGCTGTCATCATCAGCGAACTGATACTAAATCAACGAACTGTTACTAAATCATCGAACGGATACTAAATCAGCGAACTGATACTAAATCAGTTTGCTGACGATGACAACATAGCCACATCCACATCATCATAAACCTAACGGACTTGCAGAATGTGCAATACACCACAATTTCTATTTAATAGAAAAATCAAATCATTAAACAATTAGAAACTAAACAGGAGTTATACAATAGGCGCTACAATAGAAATGCGACAGATTTAAAAGAACTAGAGATAGATAATAATGTGTCAAATTATAATAATAACTGATGTAAAGAATGGAAAAAGGGTATACTAATAGATAAAGCAGAAACAACACGATAGTATATTGTTAAAAATCAAAACAACAAGATACTTCGAAAAAATCGAATTTGGATTGACTTTAAGAAAATAAATATCATATTTTTTTAAAATCGAATACATTTTAAAAAAAAAAGTATTAACACAAACGAAAATTGTTCTGATGTAAATGAGAAACAGGAGGTAATGAGTAGTACTTTGCCTGAAGAAAACTTAAAAACACGGAATTAAAGTGTTGCTTCAAGCAAAGCAAGAAAGCTGCCAAATAAGTTTAATGTAAATTTAGTTAAATAAGTAATGAAATAATAAAACTGAATGATTTAATAGTGAACAAACCCTAATTATCTAGAAGTTGGAATACGGTTGTAATGGCTATCAGTAATAATAAAGCTTCAATAAAGTTAGATATAATGTAATCGTGTATATACATAAAACAAGATACAACAATTATAAGACCCGGATTGCTACCATGATACCAATCGTAATGAAAAAACACAATAGAAACAACGAAACAAAAGTAAAGAGTAGTGTTGTAAAGTACTTGAAACAAAAGTATTTGAAATACCAAATATAAATTACACTTTCTAAATAAGAATATTTGAAATACAGAATACACGTTAAAATGTATTTCAAATTTGTGTAGTTGAAATACCACCCAGTTACGTGTGCAAAAAAACACAAAATTTTATTGTTAAATTTTAATTTCACCACGCCATTGTTAATTAGAACGGTCTAAACTGCTTGTTGATTGTAACTATGCGGTAAAATCCGTGAAACGTATCGATGTATTGTGTTAATTGTTGTTTTCTTTAATTTTCCATCATCTACAAAATCAATTTTTCATAAAATAATTAAAGCAGATAGTAATATTTATTTCTTAGAATTATTACTGACCTAGCTTAACAAAATGTACTTTGTGTACACGATCACATTTATCTTCGGTCGTAACGAAAACAAAACTTCAAATAAATAAATACAAAATTCAGCTTTCTTAGAACTGAGTTCAACAATCTGATTTATATCTTTCTCGATTTTTTCACGGATTTCTTTAGTTGATGCTAAGTGATTCGGGTAAACGTACTTCATAATATTTAATTTAAATTTTTTTATTATGTACAACTGCAGAATACAGTGATTCCGTTTTAATGTAGAGTGAGTGTATTATAACATATAAAAGTGTTGTGGTCCACGCCATCTGGTGGTTAACGATCTCACGTATAAATTTTAACCAATTGGTGCTATAGAGATCGTCGTAAGTTGGCAGTCGGATTTAATAACCGCGCAATTTGAAAATTGTATTCAACAACTACTTCATTAATGTCGGAAAAAACCTTACAAAGAATCAATCTCAAATATATAATATGTCTACAATTCAGTCTAATTCATCACCAATTCATAGTATATTTTTAACACCTACAAGTAATGATGAAATTGAAAAAATTATAAATTCAATGAAAGATAATACTACCGCAGGAAAAGATGGTATTTCTGTAAAAACCTTAAAAATTTGTTTTTCTTATGTTATATTTTACATTACACAAATAATAAATAAAATATTGGAAACTGGTATTTTTCCAAATGAAATGAAAATAGCAGTAGTAACTCCGATATTTAAAAATGGAAACACAAAAGAAGTATCAAATTATAGACCAATATCGGTGCTTTCAAGTTTTTCTAAAATAGCTGAAAAAATTATAAACAACAGAATCATAAAATATCTAAATAAAAATAAAATAATAAGCAATAGACAATACGGGTTTCTAGAAAAAACTGGTACTCAAGCAGCAGTAACTGATATTATAAATCAAATTTATCAAGGAATCAATAACAACAAAAAACCAGTAGGCCTTTTTATAGGCTTACAAAAGGCTTTTGATACAGTTGATCATTTTATATTATTACAAAAATTAAAAAATGTTGGTATACGTGGAATAGCTAATTCTTTAATACAAGATTATTTAAATAATAGATTACAGGTAGTAAAATTAGAAGGAATATTAAGTTCTGCAAAGACAATAACGTGTGGAGTTCCTCAAGGTAGTGTTTTAGGACCAACTTTATTTATTATTTATATTAATGATCTCTTGAATCAAAACATTAAGGTCAAATTTACTCATATGCGGATGATACAACACTAATTTATAATAACACCAATATAGAACAATCAACACAGGATTTACAACATGATGTAAATATAATACATAAATGGATAAATGACAACAGATTAAGTATTAACACTAAAAAAACAAATTATATTATTTTTGGAAAAAACAGTATTATAAAAAATCCTGTAATAAAAATTGGAAGCAAAATAATCTCTAGAACAAATGCTACAAAGGTTCTTGGTTTGATAATAAATGAAAATATGAGTTGGAAAGATCAAATACAATCTGTTATAAAAAAAATTCGACCAATAATTGGAGTGCTTTCTAGAATTAAATATTTTACATCAACCCATGTTCTCAATATAATTTATAACTCATATATACATCCATATTTTAGTTATTTAAATTCGATTTGGGGTGGAGCTCCTTTAGTACATTTGAAACCATTACAAATATTGCAAAATAAAGCGTTAAAATTAATACATAAAGAACCATATTTTACTGTAACAAAAAATCTTTACATAAATCATGACATTTTAAATTTAAAACAGTTACACATATATGAACAGTGTTTACTAATACAAAAAATAAAACTTCAAAAATTAAAAATTAATATTAAATATTCAGTTAATAACCAAATACACAACCATTACACTAGAAGTTACCAATATATTCATATTGACTCAATAAGAACAAACAAAAGTAAAACTGACATTACTAAAAATGGAGCTTTAATTTACAATAAATTACCAGAAAATGTTAAAGAAATTAAAAAAATACCTAAATTTAAGTTTGGATTAAAAAATTACATTAAAAAAAGTATATTATAGTACCTTTGTTAATTTTGTTTGTAGAATTAAATTGTATAAAATTGTATGTTCCTTTTCAATAAATAAATAAAAAAACACGATTTTAATCCACCAACAAATACATAGTATAAGTTACTATATCAGTACAATTGCAAAAATTACAACCAAAGAGGACCAGTGTACGGCCGTTTCACCCTTTTGGGGATGATCAGTACAGTTACTTATACTATATATTTGTTGGTGGATCTAAATTATGTAGTTTATTCCTAATAATGCTACTCATCTCATTACAGTAAAATACTCTTAAGTACCCCAATCTTTAGACGGAGTCATAGTTCGAAGAGACTTTAAGGATTCTATTTTGCTCTTCGTGTCCGTTCAAATTGTTTAGACCATTACATAAGCCATCGAGTAAATACATTAAGTAATTTATTTAGTTCATTTATTATTAAACATCAAATCGTCACCAGCTCTGCTAGCTAACTGAGTACTACTGATATTGTTTTATGTTTATTGCTATCTATTCACTTTTATTAGAGTTTTTTCATATTATTCTTGTTTGGTCACTTTCATTTCTTTGTGTTTTTGCTAAAATTATCGCACTAGTTGTGCCACTTTCATTGTATGAACAGGTAAGTTACTAACGCTCTAATTATTTACTTTACTTTTTAATGGCTATAGTATTCAAAAGCTACTGAGTTAGCTGAGGTATTGTGTCCCGCTATTAGTAGCCCGTAGCAACCTATATAGCATTATACGTTCTTTTATTAAACGACTAAAGGTTTGTTCACTGTCAAATAATAATAGCAAGTAAATATTAAATATATAACTATTAGAAAAGTAATAAAGAAGTAAAATAAATCGAAAATATTGAAAAATTAACCTTAATATTATAACCACAAACAACGTAAAAGTAAACTTACATTTGCCGATAAACAAATATTTTTTTCTAATTTGTTTGAGTCAGTATTACAGCATTTAACAGTTAAAAATATAGTTATTTATTGCTATTATAATGTAGACGAAAGCTATTTTATTGTTAGTGTTAACCTAACACATATATCAAAAATGTATGTTCTACACATCTTTAGTATTTCAGTTATAATATTTTAATCAAAATGTTTTACTTTTTTTTTAATTTGATAAAATGTTCTTTTATAACATTTGTTATTGTTTTGTATTTAATAAATTACTTCTTTTTCAGTGATGGTTTGCTAAATACATGAATGTGACAGTTTGAAAACATATATGATATAGAAAATCATGGCATGGCATAATAAAATTAATGCGTGTGCTGTTACATTATTGGCGCTTTTAACGCGTTTTCAATGGATTGCACCTACATATGCTCAAAACGGTAAGTAATTACTTTATATTTATATCAAATAAAACACTTTTTATATCACGAATAGAAACATTTTATGTTATATTTTCTAAAACGTTGACGTCTCGTCGCATCACTATAAAAATATATTTACTTGTAATGTCAAATAATAAGAATTTTTTTTTTTATTTCACTTTATTTAAATGTTTATATATTTTAGTTTTGATTTAATCCTTACAGAAACATAACTTTAGCTATGCTTATATTAATGGTGGAGAAATATCAATAGTCGACACTGCCGATAGTTATTGACAGTTCCTTTTAAACTATCGATAGTATCAAAATTGCAAATTAAAATTTAACTTAAAAAAAATTGTACACTTTTTTTGTCGAAAATGAATAACAAACAAAAAAGAACGTTTTTTATTTAAAATAATTCTTATAATTGCGTTAAGAGGTTGAACATGATTTCATTTTGCAGTTACCCTACATATATCCGTATATTTGAGTTAAATAATAACATGAGTGAAAACATTGAAAGTTGATTTTATACCAGCGTAATTCAAATGAGTTTTCAATAAACTGCGGACTAAAACTACAACGTAAAACATTGTAAGGTAACAATTTTACTGGACGGCCGCGTTGCGTAGTGGTTTTAGCCCGCGGTTTATTCAAAACTTATAGAAATAACAATTTTTAGTTTTATACGTGACCTTCTGTCTGAAGTCATTAACTAAACAAAAAAAGAATTTGTTACTACGCAAGAGAACAAAAGTACATTGATGTTAGTAGGTGGAAGGTATAAACTAATTTCCGTCATGCTAGGTCTTTCTAGTAACCCAATCTCGCAACTTTACAACGCACAATTTATTCTTATAGGTATTTTATTATAAACTTTTGCAAAAATTGTTAAATTTTCATTATTTGTACCACTATCAATAGTAACGATAGTGCTGTACATATTTTCTTCATTATAGCGAAGATGAGTGTTTTAAGGGATAAACGAAACTGATTAGGTTCAAATCGCTTTCTACCATTCGATATTAGAACCATTTACACATTTACATTTTGCCTTGGAAAAATGATGATTCCAGTTTGATATACTAGTACAGATCCCGTCACGACAGAAGGCGAGCGCGCCAATTTCTGTTCGATGCGCACTAGTCTTTCTTACGCGGTTCCCGCGCTTACAGTGGCGTTTCGTGAATTTGTACTTGTTTCTAGGCTGTGGGTGAACTACTCGCCAATTAAACAACTTAACCTAATCTATGCATGAAATATCATGTAATAAATTAATACAAGTATGTATTTACGTCTAAATTAATGAATTCCGTAAACTTTAATAGAATATGAAAGTTGAAAGTTAAAAATATAAAATATTATCTATTTTTATACTCTAAGTTTAACGACGCCACTAAAGTAGCTTTTCAACTACATCGTGTTCTGTCGTAACACCTTCGCGATGCGCCGGCTGCTCGCCTTCAGTCGTGACGGGACCAGTAGTCAGCAACTGCTGTATTTTATTATTTGAACAATGGGTCGTTACAAGAGCAATACGGTTCATCAGTATCTTGAAGATCATTTGAGGTAGCCGAAAATATGGAGTACCTCGAGAAACTATACAGAACAAGCTTCTTGGTCGGGTTAACAAAGAGGGTCCTCGTAAAATGAGACCATTTTAACAAAAAAAGAAACTGAATAAGAACAATCGTTAATTGGGTTAGTGCAGGTTAATTTAAAAATGTAGCAACACAATATCCGACGGCGTACTCACTTTAATTAAGTTTGGTTTTAAATTGTCAAAATCAGTAAGTATTAGGACGCCATCCTAGAGGTCTAGGAAGATAAAAATACGAATTCTGGGATCTTCAATGTTCCGCTAAATTGTCACAGTAAATAATTTATTTGTCTAACGAAAAAGAGGTATTTTCGACGGTCTGTATGGTTCCCAACTCATCACAAATAATATAATAACAATATGTAAAAATTAAAAAAAAAAGATTAATACATATATTAAAACAAACAAAAAAAATAAAAAAGAAATGCATAGTCACATAAAATAAATGCACGAGTTCCGATGGGCAAAACCCTCGTCTCATCAGCCTAAATCTAAAAGAGGTTAGTATTTACTACACCTAAAATAACAGTTCTTACTCACGTACAAATACAAGAAATTCATTTTTTCATATATACCAACTGAAGTCGTCTCTCATCGAACTCCAAGTTGTGAAATCCACTTCGTAGAAAGGAGACGATTAACAATCAAAAGTGGTTTAACGTAAACAGATTTAATTTTTTTTAAAATGGTCCTTTCGTTGTTCACTTTTCTGTTATTCGTTACGTTAATTAATTAATTTTCTCAAACCTTTATCTGCTGTAGAGCGTCGGCGTCCAATACTGTGTGTTTGGCGAAAATTTGTAATTAGAACAGTAGATCCAGAGCTCTTATTGTGTTCTTGACGTCATAGAAAAATCCACAAACTTGTGTAATGTAACCCACAAAAAGAACAGGGAAACGAATACACCAAACCAAACCCAAAAGTGACTTTAAGTCAAGACACTTTTTTTCCGAAACGCACTCACTTTCTGACTATCACCCTAGCGTTCGCCACGTCTCCGAACGATCAATCTAATAATCGTTAATTATAAAAATTAAATTATTTAAATTTCTACGCGCCTTCCTATTAGATCACGTTCCCGAATGATCAAATCGGCCACCATAGAGCATCGAAGCTGCCCTGGAGGAAAAAGAAAGAAATCCTACCACAGAGAAAGAGTTTTTTTTATAATACATAAATGGCATAGATCGAAAGAATAATAATTTTATACTTCAACAATGAATCCATTGAAACAGCAAATAAAAAGCTTATAGAGTTCTTAGATTAAGATTATTTTATTAAAACGTGTATAGCGAATTAAGTGACCAGATTGTTGGCACCACAAATTTGATAAGATGACTATTAATTGTTAAGAAAAATATTAATAATGACGTGAGTTAACAAAGACTATAACAATTGGCTAAATATAATTTTCTACCAAAAAGGTGATTTACTTAATAGTGTTGCGGAAATTGTAATAAGGAAAAATAAAAATCTCCATTTAAACACAATAAGATTAGGAAAAAATAGTATTGGGCATTCATAAACAGGCCCCCTAAGTTATCGTTGCGTAAAGCAAAGTTTCTATCAATTGAGGCTATTCCTCAAACAGGCTCATGTGTTAGAAGGCCGTTCAAGAATATTTAATGGTGATGAAACAAAGTGTTGTTCCCTAAAGGGTAAAAGAGTATTTATGAAGCAAAGAATGGAAATAAAAAATCTATCACAGTTTTTGTAGGTTATTTTTTTGACAGGCGTCGAATAGCTACTGAGCTACTTTATTTACAGATATCTATCTGTTTTGTACTGGGAAAACAATCTTTAAAAACGGATTTACTAAAAACTAACAACAGCTTAATGGCATTAATGGGCAGAAATCAAACATTATTCTGTCAAATAGACCTAAGCCATAAAAAAAACACTTTAAAACGTATTTCAGATTGGCTTTGCTTTAAATTTCTTCATATAGAAGAAAATGCATTTTGCGTAACCATCATATATTTAATTATCACCAATTGAATACCATTTTAGTTTTAGTAACCGTTGGATCTCAACTAGAGATTTACCACACCAAGTAGCTTGGCTTGGGTTTGAAAGTCAAGCTTTTTAAAAATAGCTCGACTTGGTTTGATGTCTGGATACATGCTTGGCTTGTTTTTCAAGCTTTCCTCGGTCTTTCCGCAAAAGTAGTTTATGGGCTTGGAAAACGTACCCCGCACCTGTTACAGCTCACTGTATATCAAATTAGATGTGATACATGCCTGTATGTGGGTGAAATTAAAAAATTTATAAATAAACCCAAATTCATAGTTACATTTACTCAAATATAAGATATACACAATAAACATTTTATGGTTATAGCCTTACAAGATTTATTCCCGTGTATACTTGATTACGCGTTTCCGCTTGATTTCTAACTGATCCCGAGTTATGAGGTAATTTAATATACAGCGTGTTTTTGATAAACGACTACAAACTTAAGGCGTTAAATAACAATGTTTTCTGGTTTGGTCTAAAGTGATACTAGCAATTAACATTTTCAAGCAGGTTTTGTCTAAAGTGAAGGTAGATTTTTGATTTTAGCCATGTGGTAAATGCTGGAGATCCGTATTTTAAAACGTCTTTACGTAGTGCGTTAATTATCGTACTTTTTATTTATCCGTCATCAACAAAATAAATTGTTAGTAAAACAATTACATCAAATATTTTATTTCTTCGTATTTACACTGACCTAACTTAACAAAATGTACTTGGTATATTCGATTATGCTTATCTGAGGTAGTAACCAAAACCAGACTAAATAATCAAAAAACGTTGCACAGTAAGAAGTAAAAATTATAGATTTAGCTTTTTTTGAACTTAGTTCAACAACGTGTATAATTTTTGTTTTGATTTCTTCAATTGACGCTGTTAGTTATAGTGATTAGTGTAAATTACCTTCGATAAAATTTATTTTAGAGTATAAATTTTACATCAAGATAACATTATTTTCAAGAGCTCGAAAGGTTGGTAAAACCTTAAAAGCTTGACCTGTACAAGATTGGTTTGGCAAATATTCAATTTGGATTGATTATTTAAAAACTTGGGTTGATTTTTCGAAAGCTTGGCTTAATTTCTAGCCAAGACTGTGAATCCCTAAGCTCAACTGAATGATATTTTTGATTATTTTGAAATTACACTCTTATCCACCAGCATTCATTGCATATTAAAAACTAATCCACTGGATGTATACAAATAATGCAGCATATTTGGCTTTAATGATACTGGCATAAATGTGAAACTAACAGTTATAAAATGAAATGAAATATGATACCGTAAACTCCCATAACTTTGACTGCTTTATAACTTTGACTTAAAATTACAGCCAAACTAATGTTAATTCAGAAACACTATTGGTGCCAAAATTGGGGCTCCTAGTAATACAGTAGCCCTGTTGTATATGATTTCTACTGTTATCAAAGACTTTTGACTTTTTTTTTAAATATATACTGGTCAAAGTTAGGTTAGATGACCCTAACTTTGACTAGTGATCTTGGACTAATGAAAAGGCAATATAACATGACTCTATTGTAACATTGGCTAGTAAAGTGTTTGAAAAAAATTATTTGACGCAAAATTTTCAATGTTTCGGGTCTGGATATATCGAAAAAACATAAAAAATAAAGAAATATATATTAAAAATACAAAAACAATTGATATAAACTCAAAATAAGTCCGATATCAAATGCTATACAAACATAAGAGTAGGTATTAAAAAAAACAAATACCACACTCTGATAGAATACAAAAAAAACTCGTATTTGTTGATAAAAAATATGGATTTATTCGACTTTCATAGGTATGCTTTCAAAAATGAACCCTCTCTTGGTTTCCTTAGGTGACTTTAATTTCCTAATAATCTGTTCTCTTTTAACCAGCGATTTATCAGAAACATCAGGCCAGACAAACTTTAAATTCTTATTCCTCAGAAAATTGACTTCTACGTCTGAAGGATTCATGGTAATGATTTGTCCAATATAATTCTTTGGGTTTCCTTTTTTTTAAGTGTCTCAAAGCGTACTAAAACGAAGTCGTTGGTCGTTAAGCTTAGACCCTCCTCACATTGTTTTTCTGGCTCTGTTTGGTTTGCTGTATTACTCAATTCAGGATTAATTTCATCAAACTCAGTAACATTGTCTTCTTGGTCATATAGTCTATTATACATCTGGTCCTCAATTAATTGCTGCCGAAAGTCTTCAAAATCCCCATCATCGTCTGATTCCATGTAGACAATATCATTTGATTCCAATGAACTGTCTTCATCACTGGAAATGGGTTCTGCAACTTGTTTTTTAGAACTTTTCGTCTTGTTAATTGAAGATTTATCTGTATTTTTGTCATTTTGCGAAAAATTTAAATCTTCAACCGAAATACTCATGCCGGGTTGAACATCAACTTTAACTCTGCGCTTCCTCTTGGGTTCTGTATCATCACCGTATCGCATTACTTTCAACATATCTACGACTACTTCAGAGACCAATGCATTTGGATCAACATTTTCATTGGTCTTGTGATCGGGCAACCGGCTTATTACTTCTTGTGGATTATGAGGATTAATACCACATTTTTTAAAACTTGAAATTAAATTTTGCGAATAATTATTTGATGCAACTGCGTCACGTAATTTTTTTAATAGTTTTGGGAACTGATCTTTTTGAACAATTTGGGATTTCCTTTTCTGCGACTGCTTCCAAGAATCCAATATGTCTCTCCACTTTCTTTTTAACGGTGCATAAAAAACCACGTCTAAAGGCTGGCACAAGTGCGTTGAATTTTTTGGAAAACATGCAAATAATATGCGATGTTTCTCAGCAGCCTCTAGAACCTCTGGCGAAAAATGGCTAGATAGATTGTCACCTAATAATACTATTCTTTCATTGGATCCTTTTGTCACATGAGGAATAAATAGGTTTATGAACCAGTCAGTAAAAATTACGGAGTCAAACCATCCGCTTTTGCTACGGTTATAACGTGTGTGTGGTGGTCCACCTTCCATCCACGTTATCCATAATTTTTCTGCCTTATATAACACATACGGAGGCAGTATGTTACCGGTTGCAGAGCCACAAAACATGATAGAAACGCTACCCTAGTAGCACAAAATATATGTACGATATTCTAATGATCTTGGTACAATATTTAAAGTCGGCTAAATATTGCTTGCTGTAATAGATATATTTTTGATATTGTTAAAGTGTATAATACTAATATCCTAAAAATATATACCTACAATATCATTGATATATTTTAAAACCTCATAATTTTTTTCAAGGTTTACATGACATCAGGTAAATATCTTAATTCTAGATACTTATTGCAAGATGTAAAAAATGTATTCTAGATATTGTAAAACTAGATAAAAACAATGTTTTAAAAATATGTACCAACAATATCGTTCGTGTATTCTAAGGTCACAAATGTTTTTCAAAATTTGACTGACATAAAATATATATTATAATTATATATAGAGCGAATATTTATGTTTAATCAGTATCTAACTTTTTATGCTTATTTTTAACTGTACTTTTAAATTTACGTATTTATAGTTGTTAAACGTTTGTCTTAAACTTTTTTCATTTTTGCTAAAAACCCTAACACAATGTTCTCATAATTTAAATATGTATTTTAAAAATTATCTTTATATGCGTATATTTTAATAAAAAGTAATCCAATATCATAGTATGTAATCTGCTAAAAATTTTTGTAAGCAACACAATTTAATTATTAAAAAAATTACACAAGGAGTATATAAAATTGAGACATCTGCGTTTGAATTGAATGGAAAAACCAATTGCATTATAACTAGAACTATAGTAATTTTACAATAATAAACTACATTTGCTGCAATGAAATTTTAGACAAGGAATTTTAATTCTGCAGTAAAATTACCAGTAATGCTAGCAAGTATTTATGATTTTGAAGGTCACCTTTTCCAAATACTTTTGTGGCATTAAAAACGGGTATATAGGTACAAGTACCTTTTAGGTGCTTTTAATAAATTTCTTAGAATCCTTTGCAATATTGAAAAAATGTATTATTTACCTGCTTTTTGGGTACTGAGGTCAAAAACCGTTATATAGACCCTGAACAAGAATAAGGAAAGTTTTCTTTACTAATATGCTTTGGGTTTCGTGTTTGCAGTTTGCGAAGTTTAAATTTTTATATCGAGTTTTAGTGCAACGTAATTGTATAATCAGGTAAGTGCCTATTAATTTTCTTATTTTTTTATTTTTGCATCATGTTTTCTAACTACAGAAAAGCAAAAAGTCATTTTGTAAATAATTTATTTTAACGCAGCTTAGTTGGCTGTTCAACGTTGACAGAACATAATTCAAAAAATTTCAACGGTCATTACTAATAAGAAACCTAAATTAGAGAAATGCTTTTATTTACGTAACTATAATCAATAATTAATAAACAACAAATTTACCTTATTTTTGAATAGCAATCCCAAGAAAATGCTTTTGTGCACTTTTAAAACTAATCTAAAATAATAACTAAATTAATAATGCTGTTGATATTTCTGTAAACCAAATTTTAAAAAAAATATATGTCTTGATAGAGTTTCTTTATTGAAAAATTCAAACTAAAACCATTTGTCTGTATGTTTTATAACAATTAAAATAATTTTAATGCATTTTATAATTATTATTATAAAATGTAGATTTTTTAATACAACTTTGTAGAGTAAATCTTAATTGTGTGTGTTTTTTTTTCAGATGCCATCACAAGACGACATCCTAATGTTACGTTATATTTGGCAAGATTTAGAACATTTATGTACTACCTATGTAATATGTGATGATATTAATAAGTAATTTTAAGATACAATTTTTTTTGTGTATTTATTTTTAAAGATGTTTAAAATGTATACAGATTTTATATTTATATTTTATTCATTTGTAATTTTGTTTTGTTAGTGTAATTTTTATAAATAAACGTGTTTCTACAGAATATCTGCAGTGTTTCAATACGGTTTAATAAAAACTGTACAATGCGTAGCAAAAAAGAACCAGACTAAATATCATTTACAAACATACACATATGTAGTAGGTATATATTTTACAAATATCTCACAAATAATAGTGAGATACATCTAGAACAGATTAAAAAGATATATTTCCCATATATTGGAAACAAATATTGAGACGACATCTACATCTAATGTCTACCATATATCGAAAACATATATTTAGAATATATTTATTTTATATAAATTATTGATATAGCATTACAATAAATGGCCAATATAAAAAAGTGTGACATTTAAATATTTACCAGATGTTATTTACTAATATATTACGTATATTTTGTGCTACTAGGGTAGATTTGGTAGAATCACGAATCCTCTCTGCATACTTAACACCTCTTTTGAAAATATACTTTTTTGTTCCTGGGTCGTCAGACAAATTAGTTTCGTCATAATTATAAATCCTATGTGGTCCAATGAGCTCTCCATTTTCTGTTAAAGTTTTCTTCAGGGCGTCAAAATACTTTTTTAATTCATCTGGCGACAGTTGCGCTTTTGAAACTTTTAAATTTTGGCACATCCTGGAAGATAGTTGATTCCCGTTTCTTTTTATAAAACTAGTACACCATTTAAGTGTTGGAGTATTGCCGTCACGAAACTGCGGAACTGTAACGTCCTTTCTGTTTAGTAGTTCGCTAGCCAAATGTCGCAAGTCAGTCTTATTAAATGGAAACCCCCACTCACTGACTTTTAAAATATGTGCAACTATAGCGGCTTCTTCATTTTTCGAAAATACGAAAGGACGTCCGATTTTTCCAGCGTGTCTTTGTTTGAGCTTATTTATTATAGTCCCTTTCGCAATATTAAATTCTTTAGCAGCTTTCGTTCTTGAAATTCGGCCAGATCTAATCATTTGTAAGGCTTTGTCTAATTTGCTTTTATTATCGCCATCATACCGCGTATGTTTTCGCGTCGGAGCCGTACCTATAAGGATAAAATAACAAAATTAACGTTACTTTGACTACTGTCGGTAACTTTGGTCAAAGTTAGCAACGATCGGTAAATTAATGCTGGCTTCAAATACAAAAATTTACCTACCTTGTACTTTAATTTAAAATGAAAAGTTATTGCGCTATACTATATAAAGAAGTGTTATGTTATACATCAGCAATCGAAAAATTATTGTCACACTTATAAATCTTTCGCACCAAGATATAGTTTACACAGCATGGATTTTCGCGCACTATTAGAGGTTACTGGTCAATGTTTATTAGAGTTGTAGAAAATGGCTGGTAGCAAATCAAAGCTAACAGCGACACCTGTTAGATAAAAAGTTATGCATCGACAACAACAGATCCCTGGAATCAATTATTTGCTTACAAGTAGATAACTAACAATCATTTTTTAGTTTTTTGGTCAAAGTTACATTACCGGTCAACATTATAGGACTTTACGGTACTATGAATGAGTATCAAAGTTTCGTTTAAAATCAATAAAAGAGTAACTAATTAAATATTATATAAGCCAACATAAACACAACTTTCATACACGAATTTACTTTTCTTTTGTTCTGGATTCGTTTTTTAATAGTTATGAACTAATGGAATGAATAAGATCTTACTTTATGCTCCGTATTTATATGTGGTATACATCCATTTGCAAAAAAAGTACTCTTGAAATCAAACAAAGCAAATGGTAGTAACGTATCTACAACTTGGCGTGCTTGTTGCAGTTCCTATTTACTTCATGTCACTAATGAATTACGCATGACATATGAAAATAATTAGATATGTTATTTCATGGTGGTAAAAATACAGTTTAAATATTACTGTTTCTGTTTGGTTAGACAATAAATGTTTTTGGTTAGGTATGGGTTTATTGTAAAACTTTAGATTCTAAATTTATGTTTCACATTCTTTGCAAGGAAGTCACTTGTTTGGTTGTTTCTTAAATAACAAAAACATTTAATAATTGTACTGCTGATGAAAATTTTACTACGTTTCAATATTTCAAATAATAATTATTTCTGACAAATAAAACAAACTCATTACTAATTACCGTAATAATTGTTAACTAAAGAGAAAAGAGCAAGTTGGAGATTTAATTAAGGAAGTCATTTTAAAATATGCGCATTGTAAACATTAACTTCTTCGTATTTACGTATTCCATTAAAAACTTATTAAATTTCTGATTCAATTATGCAAACTCGAAAATATCAAATTATTACATAAATGAGATATTTAATTTAATATCAAGTTTAGTTTTTTTGTATGGAAATGCTATACGGAGTATAAGACGTTTTAAAATAATATTTTTTAAATGAATTATATTAATGTACTTTATTTTAAAAAAATTTACATTTATTTTTTAAATTTTGTTGTGTTTTTACTAAAAGTGTGTAAGATTAAAAAAAGATATTTTATAACTGAGGTACAAATCGTTTATAGATAAAAATTTGACAACTATCCATTTTCTAAAAAGTTTTGCAAAAACACTGTTTGATCAGTTATTTAAAAAATCATACGCAAATTTATATGGTTTACAGGCTGTAGTTTGCAGAAAGTGTCGGCATAACACGGATGAAATTAGTAATTGTCAATTGATTTACTTTATTATTATTATTATATTTAAAACCTAAAGTTTGCAATAATGGCATTGTGAATCAGACCCTGCTTCTCACACAGATTCATGCGGTAACAAGTTTAGACTTGCATTTTTGCAACGGTTTACTGCATTATTACTCATTACGAGTCAGGCTTTGGTTGATTTTATGTTGTGTAACATAGTTTGTTGTTGTTGTCAGAATACGTTTTAATAAAAAATGCTGTTAATGAGCCATTTGAAGATTTGGGAGATAAATATGTTCCAGAGTCTTCTAATGATTTTTCTGATGGTGATAATGACGTACCACCTCGTAAATGCTTGAAAGTTGTTAATCAGCTAAGCACTTCCGCTACATACAAAGACATTTCTGACAGTGTATTAAACACAATAAACGACGTAATTCAGAGGGAGGTGCAAGAAAATGATAATAATAGCAATGAATATTAATAATGTGACACTAGTGACGAATTTGTGTGGGAGGACTTGAGTGGACAAAATCTGAAAGTGTTTTTTTTACCGAAACAAATGTTGTTGTGAAAGAGGAAATACATGGTGAATATTTCGATAAATGTCCTTACGATTTTTTTAGATTGTTTTTAACCGACGAAGTGCGAGAATTAATGGTCACAGGAACAAACAGATATGCAGGTCAGTGCAAAGGATCAGCTAGGACAAACAGATATGCAGGTCAGTGCAAAGCATGAGCTAGATTGGCAAAAGCCCGAATTCACGTTTGGTATGATACAAATCATGATGAAATGAAATCATTCATTGGAATTTTAATCTGGATGGGCTTGTGTCAATAACCTTCAATAGAATCATACTGGTTCAAAAGCGTTCTGTATGAAAACAAAGTAAATGATGTAATGACTTAAAATTAATTTCAGCTCATGCCTAAAACATAGCATTTTAATAAGGAAGTGGTGACAGAAGACAGATTGCAAAACATGTCGCCTCTGATAAATTTATTAATTTAAAATTTCCATAAACCTGTTGTTCGAAAACAGAATGTTTGTATCGACGAAACTTTAGTTCTCTTTAGGGAGTGTTTAAATTTTCGTCAACATATAACTAATAAACGACATAAATTTGGTATAAAAGTTTATAAATTATGTCTTGAAAAAGACTATACGTATAACCTCCAAGTTTACTGTGGGATGGATAAAACACCAAATTAGTCCTGATGCGAAAAGGTGGTACTTTCATTGGCTGATGACCTATTAGATAAAGGTCGTGCCGTCTATACAGATAATTATTATAACAGTGTTGCTTATCCGAAGGGGGAGTACCTCATATTTTATATGTGAAATCTACCTACGTTCTAGCATTCGTGTAGACTTACTCGGTTCTCTTTAACTCTTTAACTATGATAAAATAAACATTCTTTACCATTTGTGTGTTGTCTTTTATTCTCTTACGACCCGGGATAGAGCTGAACGGTATCTATCCATTCATTTCGCCTCTCCGTTTTGGCGTTTTTTTAAACTTGTTTAATAATTTAGCACCACGAAACTCACGATCCAATCACTAAAACAAGTGAGTTAGTAGTCACTTTTAAAGTAAATCCTTATAACAACCTTAGTGAACGTTTACATGAATTATGTCATTAGAGCAGTTAATAAAATCAAAAGGAATGCTTTAAATGAGATTATTTGCTCTTAACTTTGTTTGGAAAATGATGATGACTATAATCATTTACTACTTACTTACGTTGGTTAACTAAATGGCTTCTATTTGCTCTTTAATTCAGTCTTGGAATTCCTGGAGAGTACAGACAATGATTTGCGGCACGATTTAATTATGTCAAAAATGACATCGCTTATATGACTGATTTATTAGCTAAATTCAACGAGATTAATTTGAAACTACAAGGTGACACATTAAATTTAGGCAAAGCTAAAAATGTAATATCTGCGTTTCTTGCAAAACTGTTGCTGTACAAACAAAACTTGGGAAGAGGAGAACGTTCTCAGTTTCCAAATCTTTCAAAACTGCAAACAGGAATGAATATTTGTTTGCTTATTGTCAACACTTAACGGCGTTTCATTTGGACCAATGATTTGAAGACATTCTTCACTTGAATATGTCTGACTAAGTGTTGAACCCTTTTGCAAGTAGTCAAATTCAGAGCAGAAATACAGATGAATACATACTAACACAAGAGCAACTTATTGAATTATCAACAAATGAGGAGCTGAAACCAATGTTATATATACAATGTCTAGGATACAACTTCTGGTTACAAAAACAAATCTCAATTTTGTATCCAGCATTATAGGTTATTGTACAGAAGTTGTTGATTGCTTTTCCGTTTTTCTATTTGGTAGAGCGCCGATTCAGTGTCGTTATGAACCTCATCAAAAAAAAAAAAAAAAAGAAACCGACTAGAAATAAGTAAATAAGTAATCGTGGGGATTTGCGGTTGCATACATACACTTATAACATCCCATTACCCAGGCGCAGTACACTGACGTCACATGACTACATTGGCACGTCTTAATGACGTCTAGTACGTAATTTTGACGTCAATAAAACGTAGTGTGCTGCCTGGGTAGGTTCATCCAAGTCATTAAAAAAACGAAAGTTATAATCTTAATAAACATTTCTTCAAAAAAATGTTTTATTTATATTTTATTTTTACAGCACCATTTACCATTCAAGACATTAAAGTTAAATTCGTAATTTTTCTATTATGCATTTATGTAGTTTTTTCACTCAGCGGTCCGTGGGCAAGTTTTGACTATGAAAAGAGGTCCATGGGCCAAAAGAGTTTGGGAACTGCTGAACTAGAAGAACAAATTCTATACGCTGTACACAAAGATTCTTCGTTTAGTACCCGACAATTAGCTTCAACATTAAATATCCTCAGTAACAACACCGTTCACTTGGTTCTACAAGAAAACTTGCTTCATCCATATCACGTTTCTAAAGTTCAGCCTCTCTATGATAACGGCAACATATTACGATTACATTTTTGTAACACACTCTTAAATTCCATTCAAGAAGATGGCGACTTTCTCCGGCGTATTGTTTGGAGCGATGAATCTATTTTTACCAGAGATCGTGTATTTAATATTCATAATCTTTACCATTGGGCAGATAAAAATCCGCATGAATTTATAAAATATGACGATCGATGAAAGTTTTCCAATAACGTATTATTGGGCATAATAAATCACAGCGTTGTAGGCTTAATTTATCTACCAAATCGTCTTATTGCCAATGGATACCTTAATATATGGAAACAAGTTATTACGATCAACCTCCTGTTCACTTTGCTCGTAATGTAAGAGAGTGGTTGGATGAAAACTTCTCGAATAGGTAGATTGGTCGCGGTGGTCTCATCCTATGGTCTGCGAAATCTCCCGATATCAATCATCTAGACTATTTTGTATGGGGTTTCATTAAAAAGAAAGCGTATACAACGCATCGTGAAGACGCTGACCAACTTACAGAAAGAATTAATGCAGCGGTATTAGAAATTACACCAGAAAAGCTCGAACAAACTTGAAGGTTCAAACTATGCGTAGAAACAGGTAGATTTCAATTCGAACAATTTTGTAAGAGCTACTTAACTAAATTTAAAACTTGCTACCAATGACGAGTTTTTCGAGATTGAAATAAAGAGAATAGCAACGGCAGGTAGTACAGTCGTTTTCTAGTTTACTGTGTTGCCAAATGTATGTTTATTTTAAGTGGTTCCTGAATACATACGAAGCAACAATTTAACATTAGGATTTTCGATTAAGAATTGAGACCTAATATACTCCTCCTATAGGATTTTTCCCGTCTACTCGAACCAAGCTAAATTGTTAAATAGTATTTCAATCATTTGCAACAATTCAAAATGTTTATAAAGGTCTAATCTTGGCTAATTTTGAATACTTGTTTTTACGTTTTGATCTAAACATTTACGCGGATACACAAAAAAGGCGAAAACCTTTGTCGCGTTTCCCACAGAAACTGTAAACATTTCACAAGTTTACTAATAATTTCACAAACAAAATTAAAACTACAAAACTGATACAGATTATAAACCGTAGGTTCATACAGAATTCACCCCAAAATTTCATAACAATTTGTAATACTTAAAAAATACTCGCAACTACATTAAGCCCGCAAGTTCAGTGGAATTCTACTACAACTGGAACGCTGGTATTTCACATTATATAATGATATAATTAAAACATGTACTGAAAACATTCAAAACTATCTTCTTAAAAGACGCCATCTGTTTCAAAACGTCTGAATTTCATAAAATCTCGCGTTCTCTTTTTAATATATGTTGTTAAAAAAAATAACTACAGTTATTTCTTAAAATCTATTAGAATTTGTTACTATTTGATATAATTAGAAACAAATACAATCTAATTAACCATGGTGAGACATTAATATAAACATCATTTAGTGAGACAATTTTGAATTAATTAAGATTAAAGTTAATCTTATTTGGCCCAAAATGTAGCATTGCGGAAAGCACTAAAAACGCTTTCATATTAACGTCTCATCACTTCTTATGTTGGTGTTATTTAGCTTAAACAAACGTATTTCATTTAAACAAGTACTTTCTTAAAATAATAGATTGAAAATT
Source organism: Aquatica leii (assembly GCA_035610365.1). Classification (NCBI taxonomy): domain Eukaryota; kingdom Metazoa; phylum Arthropoda; class Insecta; order Coleoptera; family Lampyridae; genus Aquatica; species Aquatica leii. The sequence goes on from CM069433.1 coordinate 74,422,195, forward strand.
TTAAACTAATCTAACCTCACTTTTACAACCAACTCCCCTTTAAGCATGTGTGTTGGTAATACTAAAAATTATATATCAAAACTTTGTATTTATTTTATGTCAATTTATCTGCGTTTATATCACTAGTTATATGTGTTACTGTTATTAATTTCTCGACTTTTAGCTATTATTCTCTATTTATAATAATAGTGAGTATAATTTACGTATTTTAAATACATGCAAGTTTAGTTAATTTTTTTAATACATTAATTTCAAATTAAACTTAATATAAATGAGCTGGATCGGTATGAAAAATATCAATTATTTATCAGATTTTGGTTTTGCAACCAGTAAATAAAAGAAATCTATTGATGCCGAAGCCTGACACGTTAACAACATTTTATAATGGACATTTAAGTTTAGAAAATGCAAGATAAAGTTAATTATCTCAATGAATGTTAAAAAAAAACAAATGTAGTGTAGCATAGCAATCTTGTTACTTCAGAAAATGATAGTGTAGAAGGAAACAAAAAGTCAATTGAGATGAAGACAACGGCGATTAAGTGCTTTTTGCTTATAATTAATTTCAAATTATTTTCAATATAGAATGGGTGATTTGCACTAGTGTTGTAACACGTTAACACCATAACAACTAATTGTTTCTGTAATATTTTTCGTTCGTTAATTATTATAACGTAAGTGCAAAGTGTTTATGATTATTTTCTGAATATGTAGTTGTATTGAGTTTAAGCTATGGAATCAACGAAAATTTTTAACAAGGTAGCGACGCTGTTCGAATAGGTTGTTTTTATAAGGTTTTAATGTAATAGATAAAAACTGCATTACCATAAGCATAAATAATAACGTACAGGTGTCAGGCATGTTCAGAAGGAACCTTTTGGTATCTTGAAACTATAATTATTAATTCTTTATAACACTACACAAACAAAAATCCGATAAATTACTGTTAACATTTATTTCCCATAAAAATAAATTGCAGGAAAACTAGTAGTAAGGTTACAAATTATGTACTTTAATCGATTCTAATTACCTTGAACTTAGTTTTTCTAAAATATTTTTACATTTAATTGCAAGAAAATCGTTACTAAATACGAACGTTTGCAAAGAAAACTTAAAATATGTATTTAATTTACAAACCAAATTCTTTTTACTCAATACGTACCATCCACACGGTCTCAAATGATTTCTTTTTCAAATTTTATAATATAATTGTAGTGCACGGAATATTTGTACAAGTCTCCTAGCATTGGTTAAAAATAATACAAATGGTACAACAAGCAAAGAAACATTTTAAAGAAGAATCTGTAAGAAAAATAATCAAACAAATCAGACATTAATCTACAAATTTCTGAAAAAAGAAAAATTCACGCTGCAATGATATAACTGTAACTGAAAAACATCGAGTCAACTTCAACTTTTTTATCTAAGAATTTTTGATAACAAATTTAAAGCGCACTAACAAAATAAAATTTAACATAAACGAGGTAATTTGACGGTGCTCAGTGAAGATGGGTGTGGATTATACTCAAATACTTCTTGAGTGTATAGAAAACTCAAAAGAAAACAAAAGTAATATATATAGCTAAATGCTCAAAAATCGGTAAGGCGTAAAACGGAATAAGACGTCGCACTAACCTCCGATCTGCGTTGAACAATTGCGTTATCGGTTAAATACACTTTGCAACTTATCTTGAAAGTATATCAATCTATATCTGTAATTTAAGTTTAAAAAAACACGCGATAAGAAATACGTAATAAAAGCTTCGTTTCAATTTAAATTAAAAAATTTAACATTTACTAAATTGAATAAAACCAACAAAATATAAGCAAGAAAAAACAAAAATGAAATTAGATCATTGACTCAAATAAAAGATAAATAATTAATTTAAAATAAAATATGACCGTTGTTCTTGTTACTTGCATTAAATTTATTTTTAGAAATAATCGTACTTGTAACGAGTTTTTCGCAGCGCGCGCAATACCAATTTCTAGTTTTTTTTTTAATTACAAATAAAATACTACTTTAGTTAATGTAAATAAACAGCTGTACTTGATTATCACTAAAGCAAAGCTAAACAAAAAAAAATGAACGTAAACTTTAATTAAAATGACGCAACATATTTCAGGTTTAAATTCTTAATTCAAAGTTAACCGAAATTTGCACGGGCTTTGTGCGCAAAATAACTGAAGACGCTTAAATACTAAACAGGCGATAGTTAACCACTCAGTTTAGTTTCGAGGAATAAAACTAAACTAGAAAACAATCTTTTAACATCAGGTTACTTAATACTCACATATATGATAAATATAAATTATCAAATCTTAACACTCAAGAAATATCATGCTCTTGGAGAACTTGAAGCTTTCAAACTAGGATTTTGCAAACTGTTGTCATAATTTTTAAATATCTTAATTTGTTTCAATCGGTAAATTAACAGACCGGGTAGCGTGCCTAACCGGGAAGTAGCTTTCGACAGTAAAAGAATTGTAGGGCCCCAGAATGTTACAAAACCCAATTCCAGTAAAAACGTAAACTGATGTTTCGGGGAACTTTGTAAACCGCTACATTAGCGAAGATCAAAGCGAAGCTTTTGACTTAAACTATCAACAAACCATTTCGTACCGACACGATAGCACCTCTGAATTAGCGCAAAGCTAAGGGTTTTTAAGACATGATGTTGTGACAAACACTAAAGAACGATTAATCCTCAATAAATAAAAAATCTTTTTTTTATAACTATAACACAGACTGCCTACAAAGTTTTCCAAAAAAAATTTCCCTATGATGAAAATGGAACAAACAGAAATGAAAAAATATCACGAAACGTAATTTGACGGAATCGCCGCAAACACACCACACGGTTATTTAAACAACATAAAAACCATAAATTGATTGAAAACAAAATTTACCTATAAGTTCAAAACGACAAGAATGAAGTTAAATACGTTAATTAAATAGCAACTTAACAAAAATCACTTAGAACGTGACTTAACTGACAACTTAAATTGAAAATGAAACATTTTGAATGCTAAATTAGTTCATTAAATACTAATTGAATCTGACATTAAAGTAAAGTACTTTTTTTTTCATTCACTCTAAAGTGAATATTTTACGGATTTTAAATGCTCCGCAAAATACATCTTTAGGAGTACGCTAATTTAACCTTATTTCTCTGTTGTTGCTCTAACAACTATTTTAAAACTAACTATGATGTTCGCAACTGTTCTGTACGCACCCAAATAAACTTTATTATTATTATTATCTAAAACTTTATTTTGCATATTCGATGCATGTTTCTTGCTTTTTTATTACTTATGCTAATGTTTCTTTTTTTGCAGATAACATTGTAGATTTTATTGAAGCAGCTGGGTTATGGGAAGAACCAGAGGGTATCTTAAGAATACTTGGTATATGTGCTAATAACACGCCAGAAGATATTGATCCACCAAAACCAGAATGGGGTTATAGGTTTAGTGAGAGATCACAAATATCGCTTAATACAAAACAAGTTTTTCCCAACGGCTTTCCTAAAGATTTTTCAATTATGTTGGTTGCAAGGCCTGCTCAAGGTTTACTATTAAAACGTATTATTATTTTTTATACTCAATTTTTTTAGGTCAAATGTCATCTTTGTTTACAATTTATAACGATGAGGGCGAAGAACAGTTATCTGTTGCAGCGGGCAGGGACGTCAGTTTATATTATGAAGATTCTGAGAACGCACCCGAAGAAGGAAGTTTTATTTCGTTTGATAAATCTATAGACGATGGAGAGTGAGTGTAAATATATTTGTTACAAAAAATGTTTTTCTCATCAAACGCTCATCAAAAGTTTAAAATAATATTCTAATATATTTTATTAACAGATGGCATCGTTTAGCTATTAGCGTAAAAGGAGATTCTGCAACAGCTATAGTAGACTGTGATACTATAATAACAAGACCAATTGTTCGTAAAGGTTTTATTATGACTTCTGGAATAATTAATATAGGATATGAATTAACAGATGAAGGTTACTACAATGTAAGTATTAACTAAATCTGTTTTCTAAACGCAGAGTAAATAACATTTTGGTGCGGTATTGTCATAGGGTGATTTGCAACTTTTAAAAATTGCTCCTACGCCAGATGAAGCTTATGAATTATGTAAGCTCCATTCGCCACCTTGTACAGAAAGATTTGCTTCTCTTACACATGTTGGATCACACATTTCTGGTAGTAGGGGAATATCCTCACAACAATCTCATAATACTGGCGGAAGCAGTCAAACTATTTATATAAATTCAAACGGCAATATTCGTAATCAAAGTCAAATAGGAGGAGACTATTTTACTTCTGGTGGCAGTATGGCTTCTAATTTTGGTTCCGGTTTTCATCAAACAGGAACGATATCTTCTTCCCATCAAATGGGCAATATTTTAACTCAAGATGGAAATAATTTTTTAATTAACACAGCAGGTCAAGGTTCTATTGCAGAAAGTAATAATGGAGAAACTATTTTTACTTTTGACGCACATCCAACAATTGATGAGAAACTGGAAGGTAAATACACATTGCTTTTACGTTTTACAAGTTATTAAAAATGCAATATTTATAGGAGTACCAAATTTTGAAGAAAATATTAATTTTAATGTTTCTGGAACGCACGATGAAAGTTCTAACGGCGATGACAACGATGAAATTGAAGAGAACGTTACCGAATTACCAACTGAACCAAATAACAGATATCCGGTTTATATCAATCGGGGACCATCTGGTCCTAGAGGTTATCCGGGACCACCTGGTCCAATCGGGGACCCGGGTCCTAAAGGAGATCCAGGTAGAGATGGTATACCCGGAACAACTGGAGTTTCTGGACCACCTGGACACGTATTCATGATACCTGTAAACTGTTAAAAAGTCTTATAGATTTAGTTATGTTACTATTATTTTTAGTTAAATGCTCAAGGGAATGAAAAAGGGCCAGATGTTCAAGCCGAATCTTTTAGACAAATGCTTTCACAACATATGGTAGTTCTATATTTTATTTTAAGGTTTAAGTTTAAATATTTTTTTTATAAAGATGGCAATGAGAGGGGTAGAAGGACCAATGGGACTGTCAGGTGTATCTGGTCCACCAGGACCTACTGGCCCCGATGGTGTTAAAGGTGAACCTGGAGAAATAGGAGAACCAGTAAACGGAATACAGTTTTATCGTATTAATTGTACTCATAATAAATCATTTAGGGACCCAGAGGTTTAAGAGGACCGATGGGATTACCAGGACGAGAAGGACGTCGAGGTAAACCCGGGCGAGACGGAGAAAGAGGTTTAACTGGCCCGCCAGGTGCAAAAGGCGAACAAGGGTTAATAGGTATTTTTTTAATAAAAAATATGAAATGATATAAATTTATATGCTATTAGGATTGCCTGGTTTACCGGGCGATAAGGGCGAAAGAGGTGCTGTCGGTTCATCGGGAGAAACAGGCTTACCCGGACATGATGGATTACAAGGAGATGAAGGTCTTCCTGGGTTGCCAGGATCTCCTGGAGAAATGGTAAATGTTTATATAAAAATTACATAAATTGAATAAACTTTTTAGGGTCCAAGAGGATTTACTGGTCCTCGAGGTATTCCTGGATTACCTGGAAATCCCGGAGTTCCTGGCATAGAAGGACCTCAAGGATTGAAAGGTAGTGCTGGTCCAACTGGTCAACCGGGTTCTCCTGGACAACCTGGTCCACCAGGACCTGTAGGATCTCCTGGACCACAAGGAATGTTGGGTCCTCCAGGCATAATGGTATATTCATTATATATACATATATGTTGTAAAGATAATAATCGCGTTAAATTCTTAAATATTTTTATCACAAACTTAATTTAAATATATTAACTCTTATTTTTAAATAAATTAAATTACATCTTTTTTTAATTAAATAAATCTTGACTAATTTTTTAAAAACTATTTTATTTATTAAAATCCACAAAATTTCAATGCTGCTTAATATTAACAACTATTACATAAAAACAATATAACTCTAAGTTTTTATGTTTTTTTTTATTTATTGCTGTTCTACATTACTTACGTGATTTTCAGATTTTATACCACTGCTCCCGTTTTCCTCTTAAAACCTACTAACCACAATTTTTACTTAAAACGATTTTTATTCATTTATTTCTTAAACTATAACATACTTTAAAATAAATATATCTTTTTCAGATTAACAATAATGGTTACATATTAGTGAATTGTGTTTTCTTAATTGAATCACAATCAAATTAAATTACTTTAATGAACTAGCAATATATGTATAATACATAATCATAATTTAATTAATTATAATTATTAAGGGTCCTCAAGGTAAATCAGGTTTACCGGGATTGCCAGGATCTGAAGGTGCGCCAGGACATCCTGGAAACCCCGGTAGTGCTGGAACAAAAGGTGAACATGGACCATTAGGACCCCAAGGACCTATAGGATTTCCCGGTAGTCGTGGTGTTAAAGGAGATGAAGGTAAACGTGGTGCATCTGGAGAAAAAGGTGATAAAGGAGAGAGAGGACCAGATGGCGAAAAAGGCGATTCAGGATCAAAAGGAGAAATTGGATTAAGTGGACCACATGGTATACCTGGACTAGAAGGTCCAGAAGGATCAAAAGTAATAAACACATATTTTCATCGTGTTTAATAATTGTTTAATATGCTACTATTAGGGTTTAGACGGGCCTCGAGGAGAAACAGGTGCAATTGGGCCTCCAGGAGAAAAAGGAAAAATTGGAATTCCTGGTTTTGCTGGCTATCCAGGAAGCCCTGGGGACAAAGGTGATAAGGGAGCTACTGGAAGAAGTGGTTCTCCAGGAGAAAAAGGAGATAGGGTACAAAATATAAAAGTATTCATAAAATGTTTGTATATCCGTGATTATTATAAAGGGAAATCCAGGAGCAATCGGCGAAAGAGGTGAGATAGGGCCAAGAGGATTTCGCGGTGCAAGAGGTAGGCGTGGTGCAGAAGGCACGCCTGGACCAAAAGGAGATACTGGACAACCTGGATCTCCAGGTGTACAAGGAGAACAAGGTTTACAAGGTGCGGAAGGACCAAGAGGATTTATTGGTCTTCCTGGTCCTACTGGTCAAAATGGAAAAGATGGTTTACCGGGTCCTCCCGGCGAAAGAGGTCCACCGGTAATACTATTTAAATGACTTGTTCAAAATGTAGAACGTAATTTATAGGGAGACACCGGACCTCAAGGTCCATCAGGATCTCCAGGAGTTATTGGACCACAAGGACCTACGGGAGAACCTGGTCCTATAGGAGAACCGGGAACACCTGGTGTTCCGGGTAATCCAGGCGAACCTGGAGTTCACGGAGATGCAGGTAAAGAAGGATCTCCTGGCTTACCAGGTCCACCAGGGAAACAAGGGCCGCAAGGAGCAAACGGAGCACAAGGATTTCCGGGAGAACGGGGTTCATCAGGTGCACCAGTATGTATTCAAAATGCAGTTGTAAATTTATAAATATTGTTTTGTTTATTACAGGGTACACCTGGATTAAAAGGTGAAACAGGGCCGCACGGCCCACCTGGTCCTCAAGGTGATAAAGGTGCACAAGGTGCAGCAGGTCATGATGGAGCTCCTGGTCCAGAAGGTAGAACAGGGCCACTAGGTCCACCTGGGCCAGCTGGTCCAAAGGGAGATCGTGGAGGAGTTGGTCCACCAGGACCTGGAGGCCGTGATGGTTTGCCTGGACAAAGAGGATTGCCTGGTCCACCGGGACCAATTGGATCACCTGGTGAAGACGGTGATAAAGGTGATATTGGTCCTCCTGGCGAAAAAGGTTTTAAGGGCGCAAAAGGAGAAAGCGTAAGTAAAAGCAGTTTAGAAGTAGCCGCCCCGTAACACAAATAGTACTTACATTTTTACAAAATGTTGTGTTGTATGAAACCGTTTTATATGAAACTAGAAACCCTACAATTAAAACATAAAGCGTAAGCAAACGAAAAACTTTATTTTTTAACGTCTCGAAGATTACTTAACTTTAAATTATTTTGTACATTAAATAGAACAATGTAAAACTTTGAAAATACCTATAAGGATATAAACAAAAATTAAGTGTGAAATATAAGTAATTAAATATGTTTCAAATTGTGTTGTACGGTAGGTATGCTAAATTTATGATAAATACAAACTTAATACCTTTTATTGTTTTATATTACGGTTTTTTTTCATTGACTAGTCGTTTATGGTCGTTACATTAAATTTGTACTAAAAATGCGCACAACGGAATCCGGTAACTATTCTATTTATACCAAAAACTGTAAATTGTTGTTTTAATTAAACAAATAACGTATATTTATTAATTCTTTTCTATGAGTTTTTATAACTTACTATATTTTTTCTAAAAATAATAGGGCCCTACTGGTAATCCGGGATCACAAGGCATTAGAGGAGAACCGGGAATTCTAGGTCCCACTGGCGAAAAAGGCTTACCCGGGGAGCTAGGAAGACAAGGAATTAAAGGTGAAGATGGACCATCTGGAGTAACAGGGCCGCCTGGGCCGCATGGTCCCCAAGGGCTTCCAGGACCAGCAGGAATTAAAGGAGAAATAGGCGATGTAGGACAAAAGGGACCAATAGGTCCACCTGGATCTCCCGGAGAGCACGGGCCAAGAGGAGTAAAAGGAGTTGAAGGAATAGTAGGACCACCAGGTCAAGAAGGTCCACAAGGTCAAAAAGGAGAAGCTGGTGTACTAGGACCGATGGGTCCCCCTGGTTTAGATGGAAAACATGTATGATTAATTATAATTACCACTTGACTCTTTTTTTTTATTCTTATTTTTTAGGGCGACCGAGGATCTCAAGGTCAGAAAGGAGAAGAGGGTAAACCCGGTATTCAAGGATCGCCTGGTCCTCGAGGATTAATAGGTCCTGAAGGACCTAAAGGATCAGCTGGCCCACCCGGTTTTCCAGGTATTCATTGTCTAACTCTCTGTTTATAATTATAACTAACATTTTCTAAAACAAAAGGTCCTCCCGGAGAGCCTGGATTTGTTGGACATAAAGGAGAACCTGGTAAAGACGGATCAGATGGAAAAGAAGGAGAATCTGGTCAACCAGGTGATGCCGGACCTCCTGGTAAAATGGGGCCTACGGGGACACCAGGAAAACCGGTATGTTGTAATTTCTTTTGAATATATTTTAGTTATCAGTACGTGTTTAGGGGCCAGAAGGTCCACCAGGAATGCAAGGAAATACTGGACCTCCTGGAGAAAAAGGTGATAAAGGTCCACCTGGGCCCATTGGTTTGCAAGGGCCTGTAGGACCCCAAGGCGTTCCTGGAACACAAGGACTGCCGGGACCTAGAGGATCTCCAGGCCCAGCGGTATGATTATTATTAATAATAACTACACTTTTCTTTATAAATAATGTTACGATTTAAATAGGGAGACGTTGGACCACCAGGTAAAGCAGGAGCAGGTGGTCTACCTGGAAAATTAGGCGAAGTTGGTCCAAAAGGAATAAAGGGTGATAGAGGACGAAGAGGCGTCAAAGGACATAGAGGTGAAACTGGTCCAATGGGAATAAAAGGTGAAGTTGGAGAAAAAGGAGAACCAGGACCAAGAGGACCTCCAGGTCCGGAAGGGAAAAAAGGGGAAGTAGTAAGTTTCAATTTAAAGTTTTATTACCAATACTATATAGCAGGTTAGGCCAATGTATGGACACATTATCTATTTTGAACCAAGCATGTTGCAGAAATAATGAAATGTGCGCTGTAGATAAATAGGGTGATTTAAAGAATCTAACGAGTTAATTTTGGACGTGATCTGGTTATTGCATAACAGAAAAATTAATACTTTCTTTTATTAAAGTGGAGCCTATTGTTTTTATCCCTTAATTTATCGATGTACTTAATTGTATTTGGAAAAAATAACACAATGCGTAATAGAACAATTCCATACTATTTCGGGTAAAACTGTTTAATTTTGTATAAATATGAATGTGTTTATACACACTAAGCACTTTGAGCATTTATTAAATTAGCTTAATAAACAAAATTCAAATAAGTTCTAATTATGTAAAACATATAGTACTTGAAATATCAAAATTTTATACATCAATTTGTTAAACAACTAGAAATAGAAATATAAGTAAGTAAGAGGCGTGTCGTGTTAATAGAATTTTGAGGTACTTAAATAATAAATAATCTACTAGACATGCAATACTCAATTTTTCAATAATATTTAAAAGGGACCAATTGGATTGACGGGACAAAAAGGGAATGACGGACCACAAGGTTCAATGGGTATCGAAGGTCCTACTGGGCCTAAGGGATTAGTGGGTCAAACTGGAATGAAAGGGGAACCGGGATCTCCTGGCTCTCCAGGTCCTCCTGGACCACCAGCTGATATGCCTTTATTGCCACCAGAATTGTTATTCCAAAGCGAATCTACAAGGTCGCGAAGAAGCATCGAAGAATTAATGTTAGATATAATTCAGTGTTGCAAAGCTTAACAATATAATGCATATACATTTACAGCGATGATTTAGAAAAGGATATTAAAAATGAAAACATACCATCAAAAATATTATCCCAAGGTAAAACAAAAGACGACGATTTAAAATTTTTGGATATGTACAATAGCATCTACTCCATGAGACAAGAATTAGAACGCACAAGAAAACCTTTAGGAACAAGAGAAAATCCTTCGAGAAGTTGCAAAGATCTATACTACGGTCATCCTCAATTCTTCAACGGTAACTAAATAAATTATTAATTTTAACGTAATTCTGATTTTAATGTAGGGTGGTATTGGATTGATCCAAATCTGGGTATGCCTGATGACTCAATTTACGTGTTTTGCAACATGACTGGCGGAGGAGAAACGTGCGTATTTCCTGATGTACATAGTGCACAAATGCCAAATATTCCTTGGAGAAAAGAAGGAAATTCTAATAATTGGTACTCAAATCTTAGAGGAGGTTTTAAAGTAATATTACTATGCAGCTAATAAATCAGAATATTAAAATTTATTGATTACAGATAACTTATGAGACCGTTGGAGTTGTACAGATGACATTCCTTAAATTACTATCTCAAGAAGCTTATCAAAACTTTACCTATACTTGCATTAATGGTGTCGCATGGTACGATTCTAAATCAAATAAACACGATATGTCCATCAAACTTATGGGTGAAAATGAACAAGAATTTTCTAATACTGCCATAAAGCCTTTCATAATCAGCGACGGGTGTAAAGGAAGAAATCCAAAAGGGGAAACTATATTCGAAATTCGTACTAAGAAATTGCAACAACTTCCAATTGTTGACTTTTATCCTGTTGACTATGGAATGCCTAATCAGGCATTTGGATTTTCAGTTGGTTCCGTATGTTTTAAATGATGTAATTAGGTTTGTAGTCTAATCGCTGCTATATGCATAAGCGTGTTGTTATTGTAGCACCTATTAATTTGTACTTATAAATGAAAGAGAATGTAAATATTTTGTCTTACTTTTAACAATTCACTGCCATCTATAGTTATTTAAACGAATAGCAATGAGTTAGTTCATGTTTAGTTAAGATGTAGCGTATGTACAGAATATCACCATTATATTATAATTAGGTAAGTTAAACTAATTTGTTAAGATATTTTTTATAATTAAACAAATCCCTAAATAATGAATTTTAATTGCCCTCTAAAACTATTGAAGAAAAAAAGATATGGACATGTACCATTAAAATTATGTTACATATACAGGATGTTTTAGGAGGATTCTTGTTTGTTGACAAACGAGCAATCGCTGCACTCGCCTACTACCTAAGATGTATGACCGAGATGCAATAATGCAGCGAAATCTTGTTGTATTATTTTTCTTTAGCTACATCTCGGTAATTTTTTCGAATCAGAGCGGAGAACCAGTGATGGGCATTTACACGTATAAAATAATTTTCTACACGTATACGTAGAAAATAGGTAGAAAATACGTATATAATGTATAATATGTAGACAATATAGATAATGGCGTAAATAATGTAGAATAAGCGCCGTTATTAAAAACCCAACTTGCCAACAGCTGTTGAAGCTGACATTTGCTGGTTAAAATTAGTCTAATTCCCATTGTTATTTCTTGTAATCTGGTTCTAGCGTTCTAGTAATACAAGTATTATGTATTACTGTGGACCGAGTAGCATTATTTAAGTCTTTACCAAAATCAAAGCAAAACACCCAAAAAGCAGTACTAAAGTTTCGAATTTGAATAAAAATTGTACTATAATTATCACGAAAATGTAAAAAAAACTTTTTTTTTTCAAGAACCCTATTTTATTTTAAATGTAAGTAGGTTCAACGATTTCCATTAAGATATCGATGAAAATAGTGATTGGTGTAAAAATGCGGTTTTATATTGATATTATAATTCAATTTTACTATATTGTAATTGTAGACATTACGTTATTCTTTTCGTATATGTACATTTGTAGAAACTAAAATCATTAAAACAAAAGTTTCATAAGTGTATATCAAGCAGATTCGACACTTAATTTTAGTAATCACAAATCCGTCGATGAGTCTCAAAAAAATTCAATTTTATATCTTACTTTTATTCAATTATATTTTCTATTTTATTATTGTCGAATAGAAATAATTACGAGTACAAAAAATGGAATATTGAAATACGCAGTGGAAGCCGCTTAATCAAATCACGTTGGGACTTGGGATTTTTGATAACAATAAACGAATGATAACAATATCCGAAATTTAGAAAAAAAACAAAGGATTATTGGTTAAAAAGCAGTAAATACATACAGTGTGTATCTGATCAACAGGTTGTTAATTTAAAAAATGAAATCCATACAAACAGAAAATGTTAAAATAAAAGTTTTAATAAAACGCTTAAAAAACAAAATTTTGAGCCAAATAAATAACAAATTACTGTAACATTAAATAGTTTGTTGACACCGGTAATAAAAAGAAATCAAAAATAGCGTATGATGTTTAATTTATTGTTCTAAGAACTACACATTGCTCCTCAGTAATTTGCTGACATTAAAAATAAATACAAAATAGCGTCATCACCTTATCACTTAAGATGCAGTTAGATGAAATTCTTATTCTAAGAACCATATGCTTTCCAAGTTAATTCTCGAAGATAACGTATATTTACAGATGTGTAATGCAATGTCAGTCATACTAGAATAAATAACACTGCAAAAATAAAGCTAACTATGCAAAACAAGTACAATAAAATTTTTCACTTTAAACAAGCATATTATGAAGCACCGTGCACTGTATATATAATTAATACAAAGGCATTTTATTACAATACCACAGATTATAAACAATACATCAATTAATTTGTGTTCTATCCAATACTGCAGTATTTTTTAAATGTTTTTTTTTCTTATTTTGATTTAATAGTTAACAACCTCGAGTAAACAAAAATGATTTTAAAACACATCAGCTGTTAAAATTTGTATATGAAATTCTGATGAAATTATAACAATTTAGAATCTGGAATTACAACTTATATTAATTATTTAATTAATAAATCACTACTTCACTGAAACGTTTCTTTTTATGAGACTTGATATAATTATATTTAGATGTAAGAATAAACTGTGTGATAGAAGGATTTTTTTTCCACTAATAGTTTGATTATAATAAATAACTTGATTACCAGCAGTATGCATTTCATATGTAAACCTTCTTAAATTACTTTGGTAAGAATCTAAACAATGATCTAAATCAATTTTGTTGACCAGTTCGACTTTTTTTTTGGAGCGTGAGTCTTTGGCAATATCAGTAACCTATTTTGTGCTGTAAATCGAATAGAGACAATTCTAACCTAAAAAATACTTACCAAATGTTATACAAGGTTTAAATAGATTGTTTTAAAACGTAGAACGAATATAACGAGTAACAACGTAAATTGGAACCATAATGTCGACAAAATTTATCAACAAATACTTGATGATTTTAAACAAAATTTTGCGTAGCTAATGCGTAGGTATATTTTACATGGTGTTTTTATGTTTGGTTGAATAAATACTTAATAACTATTTATCTTTTTTTTGGAGCCTGTAGCTCTTTCAGAACTTACTTCTCTTTTAAATAGTTTGTTTCCCGCATTTTATTTGTATTTTATACATATTCTACATCTTACTTGACATTTTCTACATCAAATGTGTCATGTAGAAAATTGTTATTTTCTACGCGTAGAAAATTCAATTTTCTACATGATGTAGAATACGCGCCCATCACGCGGAGAACTTTTTTGTTTAAAATTACTCAACGTACACACCCTTAAAGTTTGTCAGAATCCTTTTGAAACGCCCTAATGTTAGTTTATAATAATCCATTTAATTTGTATTTTACTTTTTCTAAATTAGCCATCATTCCCGTTCATATGTAATAGACCAGTAATTACTTCTGCGATCAATTTGAGCATAAAATATGTTGTCAAAGAATTAAACTATTCAAACGTATATTTGTGTAAAACAATCATTATTAAATAAACAGAAAGAAATCGTAGCAGTGATGTAAATTTTATTCGAACAGAAAAAGTACAAAGCAGAAATTCTTCTTCTTCATCGCCCTATTACCCTAGTCGGGTGTCGGGTTCTGTTCAGCTGTTTCTAGAGTCCATTTCCGATCCCTCTGGCATCTTCTCTTATTTCCTTTACCGTTGTTTCTTTAGATTGTCAAATATTGATAATGTGATTTAGCCATGTTGTTCTTGGTGTTCCCCTTTTTTTCTTTTTACATTTTTGATGGCCTTCATTCTAAAGAATACAAAAAAAGTTTATTAAACGTAAAAAATAAACTTCACAGGTATATCGCCATTATTCATTACAGTCTCTACAACAACTACACTGCTTCTTCTGTCGCTTCATTTTGCTCATGCGCACTTTACTCGTCTCCATTCCATCTAACGACACGTCGGAGTGGCCTTGACACGACAGTTCGGCCCTTCCTGACTTCATCGTCCTCGATGATGGGATCTATCGGTACGTCGGTGTTAGCTTCAGCTTGTTCATTGTTTTCATCATCTTCCGTACTATCACTGTCATCTCCATATGAATACAATTTGAGTCTTTCCGGTGGTAAAACACTTTTATACGGTTTTTGCGTTACGCGATGACCGGGTATGTCACTCACTACGTATCTGTCTTTATCGAGAACAGTTTCAACACGATAAGGTCCCACAAAACGTTTCGACATTTTAGAGCATCCCCCTTGCGCGCTAGGCACTTTTTTTACCATAACTAAATCGTTCACATTATAACCGATGGGGTTGCGCCTATCTTTGTTATAACGAATACCTTCCGATACTTGCGCTCGTTTGATATTGTCACTCGCTGTTTCACGGTTTTGTTCGCGTACCACTATGTGTTGCTGAAGTACTTCGTCTGTTTTTAAAGTCTCTTCCAGAATGTCCTTTGTATTCCTGATTGTTATTCCCAACAATAGTTCTGCAGGCGACATCTTGGTGGTCGTTTGCTTAGTTCCATTAATTGAATCTGAATCTTTGATAATGTTTCATCCCACATTTCAATATTTTCCGTTTCCTTAAGTATTGCAGACATGATCGCAGCATTATACCTTTCCATTTGACCGTTTGCTTTAGGAGTTTGTACTGCGATCCACACTAATTTAATGTTTTGCTCATTACAGAAGTTATTAAATAACTCGCTAGTGAAGGCAGTTCCTCTATCTGATATTATTCGTTTTGGCACTCCAAAAATTTTAAAAAGACCTTTTAATTTTTTTAACACTTCGTTCGTAGTCGTACTTTTGACAGGTTCCAAAAATAAAAATTTTGTAAATGCACCAATGATACATAAAATATGCTTATTTCCCTTTCACGATTTTTACAAAGGACCTAGGTGATCAATATGTAGCGTTTCCCACGGTCTATTGCCTTTGTCGATAGAATGCAATAGGCCTTCTCTCATTCCTTTCTTATAATTGTATTCCATACACTTGATGCACATTTTTAAACATTTATTTACATACTTTTTCATATTTCGAAAGTAAAAGTGATTTTGCATTTCGTTATAAGTTTTTTCAATACCTACGTGAGAATATTTTTCATGAACACGTAACACCAATGTTTTTCGCATGTTTCGGGGTACCACAAAAAGTAATTTGTTATTGACATTTCTCATGACTTTGTCGTTTACAATTTCACATTCATTGTTAAGCTTTCCAAGTAAAATTTGTTCCTTCAGTTTTTTAATTTCAGGATCAAGATCTTGTGCTAATTGAAGGTTTGTGTAAAGATGAGTATCTTCAACTTCCATTTCTTCTTCTTCTATAATGTTAACTTGTTCTTGTCGACTGAAAAAATCCACGTGTTGCATATATTCACTTTTCCCATGCTCAATTGTATATTCGTGCTCTTCTAATTTCAGATACCAACGATATATTCGTGAATTCATGTCTTTTTTCTGTAATGTTTGCTTTAACGCATTACAATCAGTAACAATCCGAAAATGTTTTCCTAGTAAATATGGTCTGAATGTTTCTAATGTTTTGATAATTGCTACCATTTCCAGCTCAAAGCTATGATATTTTGCTTCAGTGTCACTAGTTGTCGCACTAAAATAATATATGGGATGCATTTGATTGTCTTCAAATCTCTGCATTAATATTCCTCCATATCCAATACTAGTTGCATCTGTGTGTAATTCGGTATAATTATCTGAGTTGAATATTCGTAAAATAGGCTCACTCATTAGATTAGTTTTTAGTGTTGCACTTGCATCTTCATGCTGCTTTTCTATCTTAAATTCGGAGTCCTTTTTCAAAAGTGATGTTAACGGTTTTGCTATGATAGAGTAACCTGGGATAAATCTTCTAAAATAGCTGGTTAATCCTAGAAAACCTCGTAACTGCTTTAAATTTTTAGGCATTTGGAATTCTCGAATTGCTTGAATTTTTCGATCGCTAGGTGTAATTTCTCCATTTTGTATTGAATATCCTAAATATTCAATTTTTGTCATTGCAGTTTCGCATTTATCCATTCTCAATTTTAACCTTAATTTATGTAATCGATCTAAAACTCTAGACAAAACTTGTATATGTTCTTCTAATGATTCTGTAGCTAGAAGGATATCATCTAAATAAATTTGTACTAACTGTTCTTTAATGAAATCGTTGAAAATAAAATTTATGAATTTTTGAAACACCATATTGTCCACTAGGAACTACAAATGAAGTAAATTTTACAGAATCTTCCGCTACCGGTACTTGGTGGAAAGCACTTTTTAAATCGAGAGCAGTATAATATTTGGATTTGCTTAAGTTGCTCAACAGATCATCTATATGTGGTAATGGAAATTGATCCTTGACAGTTTCTTCATTTAAACGACGGTAATCCCAGCAAAGTCTGAATTCGCCATTTCGCTTTCGAATCATCACAACAGGGCTTGAATACTCAGAGTTACTGGGTCGAATAATGCCATCTTTTAATAGAGTACCGATAATTTCGTTGGCTGCTTGCATTTCTACACGTGCCATTCGTCGAGGGTTACATGAAATCATTTTTTTGCTTTTTAATTCAATGTGCAATTTTACACTTGATTCATCATTTACATTTACAGGAATCAAATTACTCAACTCACATTTTTCGTAATCTAGAATAATGGCTGTTATCCTTTTTTTATAATCATACGGTATATCAGGATTAACATTAATTACTGGTTCAATTACATCGGATGTCAGTAAATCAATTTGTAACATTTTATAAAATGGATCGTCATCGTTAAACTTTGTAAATAATATTTTATTTGGAGTTATTGTACAATTTACTTTGCTTAAAAATTCTTGACCTATAATAACATCATATTTCATTGAGTCATCTGGAACAATAACTGCTTCCATTGTCACCGTCCCGGTGGTTTTTGGGGGCTGAGAGTTTTTATCCAAATATTTTTTTTTATTATTATGTTGTAATTACGGGTGTGTTTAGCATTTCCATCGTTCATTAAACTTCTTTGTATTTTCGAATTGCGTATTTCTTGGTAACATTTTAAAAAGTTTCCATTGTATTTATTGACATTCATTTAAAATTATTTATTATCTGGTAATTGAATATCTTTTGGCGACGGATGTCTGTGTACGTGCCTTTAACCCATTAAATTTTTGAAACTTGAGATTTGGTTCATGTTAAAAATTATTTTACTTAGAATTATTCTTTGTTCAGATGTCTCTTTGTATATTTTAAGTTTAGATTAGAGTAAGATTTATGTTTCTGAACGCGTTTATTACTCTGTTCCCATGGACTTGCTGAGCTATCATTCTTGTTATATTTCATAATCAGAAGCAAGTGCCAATTTAGCTGTTGCGTGGGAAGATTCGGATAAGAATTGTCACGTACCTAAATTATGTTAAGTTCTTTGTCTTAAAGTAAGATGTAATTAATGTAAGGTTTTTGATTGGAGATTTTGTTTTTGAGAAGGGGCTATTTAAGCTTCATTCTTTCCAGAGGAAAGTTAAGTTCCTTTGGCCCTCGAAAAAAAGGTCAATTAATATAATTTCGAATCCAATCAGAAATTTTGTATAATTGAAATTTGTAAAACAAATAGTTGATTTAAGTTCGGTTCAAGAAGTCAAAGTGTTTTATGCGGGTAATTAACACCGAGTTTTCGGCGACGCATTATAAATACAGGTGATGAACATTACGTTACTTAAACATTCTAATTCAAGTGGCAAATTAGAACCGCGCTTGTGTGTTTAATTAAATAAAGGTAAACTACGAAAATTGGTTAAAATCAAACGATTGAGGCAAGAATAAGACCTTGAGGTGAAAAGTTCGGTAAACGAAGAATGTTAAAGTGTGGGTAATTGAACGAACAAGCGGAACATCTAAAGAATTGACGATTGTAATAATTAGTTCCGGGAAAGTTGCCGGTTGTTCTCCCAATTGAGAAAATAGTCGCTACTGCGGACTTTATAAAGTTTTCCCGGCTAATGGTACTGTATCGACGCGTTTTACCGATGCTGTACGCGTGTAACGTCTTTGACGGAGTTAAGTGAATCGATTCTGACAATAAAGTGTTGAGTTTTTTGTTGTAAACTAAGGATTAGTAGCTGTCAAACTGCAGGCATACCTGTAAGTAACCTTTAACAACTTATCACCTCTTCAACTGAAGAACTCGCCTCCAATTCGATCGTTAGAAGAACATCACGGACACCAGTTATTTTCGACGCGTACTTCTATTTGATTTTGTTTTTGGTTGATTTAAATTGTTGGTTAAAGTCAAGACGGGCGAATCGATCAGAATAGAGTCTTAGAATTCAATTATGTCTTGATTATCAAACTTTAGACCCTCTGACTCGGTTCGCAGTCTTGATTTATTATTTTGTTTGATGTTTTGTTGTATGCATGCTTTAGTTGTGAATTAAGTTAAGGTAGTTCTCGAGTAGCGGCATTTATCGTTTGCGGCGAGTCGTACGTACGACCAAGCGCTCTGCGGCTGATTCCTGTGCGACTTTTAAATTTAAGATTAATTTGAATGATTTTATTAACCATTTTACTTGCTTTAAATTTTAATATACGAATTATTATCTCATATTTGACTTTCTCTGAATCGCCTGTTTTCATCTACGGAGGTTCGAATTTCCGGTTTTGGCGAACATTTCACAGTGACTAAAAATTCGGTGGCGCCCTTAACAACTCTTCCTGATTTAAGTAAACTCGGCAAAAAGGTAAGTGAGAGACAAATAATTCGACCCGCCTCTTCTCGACTAAGTTAGCTGGCAAACCACCATCCCATTGTTACCTTCTCTAAACCATCGTTTTAGAGTGTAACAGATTAGCGCAGCCAACGTGGGAGCCCAATTGTCTCTCACTGTGTTAAGAAAATACCTAATTTTTGACGTTCCATAAATTTGTTTTTACCTATTAGTCGATTATTTGTTAGATTAAATTCTGTTCAGCGTTTTAGGTGTGTTAAGAAAAATTGTGTTCGATTTGTTGTCTTTAGATCAATTGTTGTTTCCGAGTGGAAGTCGATATTTCTTTCCACAAGCTTATTTGATGTTTATTTATGTATCGTTATCGGCGAGTCATTGACCGGATCACAAAGGTCAGTTTTATTAG
Source organism: Aquatica leii (assembly GCA_035610365.1). Classification (NCBI taxonomy): domain Eukaryota; kingdom Metazoa; phylum Arthropoda; class Insecta; order Coleoptera; family Lampyridae; genus Aquatica; species Aquatica leii. Next base: position 74,442,274 of record CM069433.1, read on the forward strand.
TTGGCGCGTGCTAATTGAGATATATTCTTTTACACCGGGAATCCGATTGAGTCAACACTTTTCTTTTACACTTTAATTTATAAAGGTTCGTTCACGTTTAATTATCTACAATGTATAAGTTAAATATCGCCAGATTATCACATGACGAATTAAAATATGAGGTTTCAATTAGGGGTGGAGATACCACCTTAGGAATTACTGCATTACGTGCTTGGTTAAAAACATTTTTAGCAGAGGAAGCAACGGGAAAATCTCCAATCCGTCCTCCTTATCCTTTTGATTTTGTTACCGATAAAGCTGCAATTACTTTAGTTATATCCGAAATTGACGCATTAATTACCGAATTGGTTACCAGTCCTTCATCAAAAACTTCTTCTGTTATCGAAACAAAATTTAAACATGCTTTAAATAGAATTAATAACGCCATACCAAAAGGTGATGATTCTGAAGTTAAAGAAAAATTACTTTCAGGAATTAGTCGTTCTTATTTCCCGTTATGAACTCTTAGATCGTCAAGTGGTCGCGGTGGAAAATACTTGATCCACCGGAAGAACCTATTGATGTCAAATTAAATATCGAAAGTACTCCTTCCACCTCTAATGTGAATAATATTTGCCAGGTTGCAAGTACTACGGTGTCTCCAGTGTCAACTAATCATTCGAAATCGACCCCTTGTTGGAAATGGGATATAAAATATAAGGGTAATAGTGGCTCACTGTCTTTGAACTCCTTCTTAGAAAAAGTTTCCGAATACCAAATTTCTCGTAATGTTGGTAATGATCAGCTGTTTGCCGAATGTTTAGATTTATTCCAGGATCACGCATTAATTTACGTGCGCTCCGTTAAGAATGAGGTTAATTCATGGCCTGAATTGGTTCGCCTTTTAAAATTACAGTTTCAGCCTGTCGACTTTGATGATAAATTATTAGAACAAATTCAAAAACGAACCCAATCCGAGAAAGAACCGATCGGAATTTTCGTAGCAATTATGAAAGGAATGTTTAATCGTTTAGAAACTAAATTATCGGAAGACGCACAGTTAAAAATTTTACGTAAAAATATTAGACCTATTTACCAATCGCGATTAAGTTTAACCCAAATTAACTCTATTAATGAATTAATTGAATTAGACGTTTAATAGAAAACAGTTTAGAGTCTATTGAAAATTTTACTCCTCCGGTTGACGAAAATACGATTTGGAAGGCGACATTGCGGCCTTAGGGTATCCCGGATGCGCCAGTCGCGGAAAGAAAAAATTGAGACACCAAAATTAATAACGAGACGCGTGATCGGCCTGTTTTTAATCGTGTTCCCAGTAGATCATGTTGGAATTGCCAAAGTAAACAACATTTGGCACGAGATTGTGACCGACCTAGGTCAACTCAATATTGTTATCGTTGTGGTCATCGAAACGCTACCGTACGTACGTGTCCAAATTGTTCAAAAACTTCCGAAGAACGGATTAAAAGACCGACGAGTGGTCCGTTCCGCTAATCAAGTACAGTCGGCAATATTTTATAATTCCGCATTTAGTGAACGTGAAACCAATTTTAAGAAAACCAAAATTATTTTAGACTATGTTTTTGATGCATCTGAGGAAGATCAGCGTCCATTCATTAACGTTCAAATTTTCGGTAATGACGTACTCGGCCTTATGGATAGCGGTGCTACGAGAACGATCATCGGCGATAAAACCTGGCGTCGTTTAAACAAATTAGGCGTTCGTTTAAATAACAAAGACAAAATTAAATGTACTGTAGCTAACGGTGAAACTATTGAATCTATCGGTTCCGTTGACTTGCCTATTGTGATGAAGGGCAAAATGACTTTAGTTAACGTCCTTGTAGTACCGGAGATATCGAACTCTTAATTCTTGGAGTTGATTATTGGAAACAATCTGGGTTCGTTCCAGACTTACGGAAAGGTCAGTGGAAGTTTGCGTCGATCGCCACCGCTGACGCAGTCAATGACCCAAAACCAGCTGTCGTGTCGCGCGGATTTAACAACTGAACAAAATTCTAAATTACATTCGGTGATTGATCCTTATTTTTCGGAATCAAAAGCGACGTTGGGTTATACTAATTTGATCGAACATGAAATTAAAACTACCGCCTCCTCAATTAAGCAACGGTATTATAGAGTTTCTCCTTATATGCAAAAACAAATTGACGCCGAGCTGGACAAAATGTTAAAGTTGGATGTGGTCGAGAAATCTAGTAGTGCGTGGTCGAGTCCTATTTTATTAGTCAAAAAAAAGATGGCACGCATAGATTCTGCGTGGATTTCCGAAAGTTAAATAAAGTAACTGAAAGGGATGCTTACCCTTTACCTTATGTTTCAACCATTTTAGACCAATTACGTGATGCTAAATTTATTTCTTCTTTGGATATCAAATCTGCGTATTGGCAAATTCCGTTAAGTCAAGACTCAAAACAATATACCGCGTTCACAGTTCCCAATAGAGGCTTGTTTCAGTTTAAAAGGTTACCTTTTGGTTTGGCTAATGCTCCGGCTTCATGGCAGCCCTATGTCTTTGTTTATTTGGATGATACTATTATATGTACTCCAACTTTCGAAAAACACATTGAGGTGTTGGCTGAAGTTTTGAAAAGATTCAAGGAAGCGAATTTGACCTTAAGCTTTGATAAGTGCCGTCTTTGTCAATCTGAATTGAAATATCTCGGGTATGTCGTAGATTCCAACGGTTTATCGGTAGACCCCGAAAAGGTTGAAACAATCATTAACATCCCAACGCCTACCACGGTATCAGAGGTCAGGCGTCTGATTGGAATGGCTTCATGGTATAGACGGTTCATACCGGAATTTTCATCAAATATAGCACCTTTGACTAATTTGTTAAAGAAATCAGCAAGGTTTGTTTGGACTCCTCAATGTGTAGAAGCTTTTGAAATTATTAAGAAATGTTTAGTTTCAGCACCTATTTTATCTTGTCCAAATTTCGATTTACCATTCACCGTACAGGCCGACGCTTCTGACTTTGGCATTGCGGCCGTACTAACGCAGAATATAGACAATGAAGAACGGGTTATTTGTTATAGTAGTAGGTCTTTGACACGAAATGAAAGAAAATTTTCCACCACAGAGAAAGAATGTCTCGCGGTACTTTGGGCCATCGAAAAGTTACGACCTTATTTAGAGGGAACCCATTTTACGGTTATTACGGACCATGCCTCTTTAGTATGGTTACACAACTTAAAGGACCCTACCGGACGTTTAGCGCGTTGGGCTGTACGTATGCAGCAGTATAGTTTTGATATAGTTCACCGGAAAGGTAAAGACCATGTCGTTCCCGATACTTTGTCTCGTGCCGTACCCGTGCTGAATGCAACGACGGTAAGGAATTCTGCGGTCGGTGAACCCGACAAATGGCTAAATAAACTTATGAAATCAATTGAACGCGACCCCCAAGCTTTCCCGGGTGGAAAATAAATAACGGTAAATTATTTAAACACGCCTCGGTAGACTATCCAGACTTATCTCGCGAGTCACATAACTGGAGGGAGGTAGTCCCTAAGGCGGAACGTTCAGCCTTATTACATAAATTTCATGACGAGCCCACTTCAGGTCATTTGGGCATTTTGAAAACTTATGAGAGAATCTCTCGGCTTTATTATTGGCCGAAGATGAAAGTCGACGTTGGTCGCTACGTAAGGAAATGTCATACGTGTATTGCTCATAAGCCCGAGCAACAACGCCCTGCTGGATTGATGTCACGTCATCCAGTCGTAGAAAAACCCTGGCAAATGATTGCTACGGATATTGTCGGACCCTTGCCACGATCAAAAAGTGGATATTCGTATGTATTGGTAGTGGCGGATTGTTTCTCAAAGTTTGTCTTGTTCTTCCCGTTACGTAACGCTACTGCTGCGGCAGTGACTAAACGTTTAGAAGAGGATGTCATCCTAATGTTTGGAGCTCCTCAATATATCCTATGTGACAATGGGACTCAATTCCGTAGTCGTGAGTTTACTAAAATGGTAGCCCAATACAATTCGCGAATAATTTTCAATGCGCATTATCATCCCCAGGCCAACCCTTCCGAAAGAGTAAATAGGGTAATGAAAACCATGTTAGCCTCATACGTAGGGGATAATCATCGTGATTGGGATAAGTACCTAGCCAAAGTGGCTTGTGCTATCCGAACTGCCGTGCATGAGGTAACCGGCCTGACACCATATTTTACTAACTTTGGTCAAGAAATATGTCTTGACGGTACCCGTTTTGGTCCTACATCCGACAATGCCGAACTTAATGACATTACATTCAGCGATCGAACTCACTTGGCTCCTAGGAGCAATGTTTTTAACGATGTCTACCGTGATATTAAAAAGCGATTAGAGGCCGCTTATATACGATCAAAAAAATATTATGACTTGCGTCGTCGTGCCGCTCCTTTTGAAGTTGGAGATACCGTTTGGAGAAGGAACTATGTCCTCTCCGATGCTTCCCGTCATTTTACCGCTAAGTTAGCACCCAAATTTGTGGGTCCTTTTCTAATTCGACGCAAGGTGTCGTACCAAACTTATGAATTATCTGATGCTTCCGGCACTTCAAGAGGTGTGTGGAACGCAAAGGATTTGAAGCTCGATCCCTCCCAAGAATAATTTTTTTTATTATTTTTTTTTTTTATTTTTTTTGTTTTGCGCCGTTGCGTTGGTCAGATGTTTGTGTCGGTGGTTTTGGCGTTTTGCTATCACAGGTAAGGTTGCTTTGTGTCTGTCGTGGGTTGGTTGTGGGATTTTACAACATGTGGATACCGTGAAACATGGCGTGCCCTCTTCTCTACTCATGATCGGTGCATCGTGTCGAGCCTTGCATTTCGTCCAAAATCCACCGATTCCTTTTGGCTTACGGTACCTTTTTTTTTTTGTTTTGGTATTCTATCGCTTTTAATTTTTTTTTTTTGGTTAGAGTAATTTGGGAAATCACTCTTCTTGTAAGGGGGGTGTCACCGTCCCGGTGGTTTTTGGGGGCTGAGAGTTTTTATCCAAATATTTTTTTTATTATTATGTTGTAATTACGGGTGTGTTTAGCATTTCCTTCGTTCATTAAACTTCTTTGTATTTTCGAAATGCGTATTTCTTGGTAACATTTTAAAAAGTTTCCATTATATTTATTGACATTCATTTAAAATTATTTATTATCTGGTAATTGAATATCTTTTGGCGACGGATGTCTGTGTACGTGCCTTTAACCCATTAAATTTTTGAAACTTGAGATTTGGTTCATGTTAAAAATTATTTTACTTAGAATTATTCTTTGTTCAGATGTCTCTTTGTATATTTTAAGTTTAGATTAGAGTAAGATTTATGTTTCTGAACGCGTTTATTACTCTGTTCCCATGGACTTGCTGAGCTATCATTCTTGTTATATTTCATAATCAGAAGCAAGTGCTAATTTAGCTGTTGCGTGGGAAGATTCGGATAAGAATTGTCACGTACCTAAATTATGTTAAATTCTTTGTCTTAAAGTAAGATGTAATTAATGTAAGGTTTTTGATTGGAGATTTTGTTTTTGAGAAGGGGCTATTTAAGCTTCATTCTTTCCAGAGGAAAGTTAAGTTCCTTTTTGGCCCTCGAAAAAAAAAGGTCAATTAATATAATTTCGAATCCAATCAGAAATTTTGTATAATTGAAATTTGTAAAACAAATAGTTGATTTAAGTTCGGTTCAAGAAGTCAAGTGTTTTATGCGGGTAATTAACACCGAGTTTTCGGCGACGCATTATAAATACAGGTGATGAACATTACGTTACTTAAACATTCTAATTCAAGTGGCAAATTAGAACCGCGCTTGTGTGTTTAATTAAATAAAGGTGAACTACGAAAATTGGTTAAAATCAAACGATTGAGGCAAGAATAAGACCTTGAGTTGAAAAGTTCGGTAAACGAAGAATGTTAAAGTGTGGGTAATTGAACGAACAAGCGGAACATCTAAAGAATTGACGATTGTAATAATTAGTTCCGGGAAAGTTGCCGGTTGTTCTCCCAATTGAGAAAATAGTCGCTACTGCGTACTTTATAAAGTTTTCCCGGCTAATGGTACTGTATCGACGCGTTTTACCGATGCTGTACGCGTGTAACGTCTTTGACGGAGTTAAGTGAATCGATTCTGACAATAAAGTGTTGAGTTTTTGTTGTAAACTAAGGATTAGTAGCTGTCAAACTGCAGGCATACCTGTAAGTACCTTTAACAACTTATCACCTCTTCAACTGAAGAACTCGCCTCCAATTCGATCGTTAGAAGAACATCACGGACACCAGTTATTTTCGACGCGTACTTCTATTTGATTTTGTTTTTGGTTGATTTAAATTGTTGGTTAAAGTCAAGACGGGCGAATCGATCAGAATAGAGTCTTAGAATTCAATTATGTCTTGATTATCAAACTTTAGACCCCTCTGACTCGGTTCGCAGTCTTGATTTATTATTTTGTTTGATGTTTTGTTGTATGCATGCTTTAGTTGTGAATTAAGTTAAAGGTAGTTCTCAGTAGCGGCATTTATCGTTTGCGGCGAGTCGTACGTACGACCAAGCGCTCTGCGGCTGATTCCCTGTGCGACTTTTAAATTTAAGATTAATTTGAATGATTTTATTAACCATTTTACTTGCTTTAAATTTTAATATACGAATTATTATCTCATATTTGACTTTCTCTGAATCGCCTGTTTTCATCTACGGAGTGTTCGAATTTCCGGTTTTGGCGAACATTTCACAGTGACTAAAAATTCGGTGGCGCCCTTAACAACTCTTCCTGATTTAAGTAAACTCGGCAAAAAGGTAAGTGAGAGACAAATAATTCGACCCGCCCCTTCTCGACTAAGTTAGCTGGCAAACCACCATCCCATTGTTACCTTCTCTAAACCATCGTTTTAGAGTGTAACACCATATCAAACATTTGTTCGTCGATTATAGTTGAAAATTCGGTGATTTCATTACACATTATTTTTGAATTATTTAATCCGGATAGAATAATGGTTGAATTTTGTGTATCTAAATTTAATTCTTTAACGCATTTATCTGTTATTAAATTTAAACGACTGTGTTTTGTGTTAAACGTTTTGTTGAAAACAGGTACACAATCAATGTAAACTATTTTGTATTATAAAAAACGAAAAACATTTTTGACAAGTTTTTACAACCATTTTTATATATCATTAGTTATTCATTTTTTTTACACAACTTGTTTATTTCAACTTATTATAAACTTAAAATAATACTAAATGTAGAACTTTATAGAAAATCACTAAGTAGTACTCGTATTCATATCTTCAGTGGACTGTATTAATTATGATTGAAGTTGCTCAGAGTACGGCCTTAAAAATTGGTTTTTATTCAAAATTTATACAAAAACTGCGGCACAATAATTCATAACATGAACGATCAAGAGTGGCAAATATATGTCTTAAATAAATAAACACCTTTTAATTCAACAGACTGCCTGTACAATAAGTGCAAAATATAATGTGTCACCTATCTGAATGTTTTTATTATACTTTGAACTTGCAAAGTCAACAACATTCATCATTTGTTGTTTTTGCTTAGGTGGCGAAAAATTTCTAATCTCTCTTCTTTCATTACATTGACGAATAATGTGTCCCGTTTTATTACATTTAAAACAAGTAATGTTTGTTTTAGTTTTCACCTCTGGTTTTGTTTCAGCATTTGTCAGTTTTGGTGGTTCCTTTTTAACAGTTCTCAAAGAGTCGTTCATTTTTACTTCGATTAATTTCATACATTCTAAGAGATCTTTTGTTGTTTTATGTCTCGCCGTTATGTAACGATACGAATCCAGTAATGCAATTTTTAGGAAATTGACAATAATTATTTGAAAATTGCGCGTGGACTTTCACCGTATCGTAGGTCCCCACCAAATCCGGAACGATGCGCACGGTGATCCCCGCTACAAAGGCAGCCAAACGGAACCACCGGGGTGTATAAAAGCGGCCACGCGAGCTTTAAAAGAGAACTTAGCCTTCTCCTCCGAGATCCGTTTCCAGAAACTCCTCTCCGAGAAACCTTTGCTAAAACCAAACCTGATTGTTACTTTTGTGTTTTGTCGACAACCGCTATTACCTGGACTACTCGAACGACCTGTTGATTAATTTACACCGACTACGCTGCGATTCACCTGGACCTGTTTCATTTCGTTCATCCCTCATTCATTAAACTCACCGTCACCGCCACGAGCATCATTCAGAGTAAGTGTAAAATTTGTAAAGTCGTGTATCTGTTTGTTCCTGTTGGAGGTGTTAATTCTCCCGTGGTTAGGTATTCGCCTGGCCCGAGCATTAGCACTAATTCATCCAATTTCCGAGTGGTTACATAAAGGCCCTTGTTTAAAGTTTGCGATCTTTTTGTGGTTGGGTAAACCCCGGCTCGAAGATTTAATAATTCAAAGAAAAGAACTTTATGTAACTGGAGGAGCTATAAACAAACAGCTACCATAAAACTTTAATTAGTAACGCGCCGTGGAATCATATTCACCTGATTATTAATTGTGCATTAAAGCTACCGTAAAACTTTAATTAGTAACGCGCCGTGGAATCATATTCACCTGATTATTAATTGTACATTGAATTTACCTGTCAGCTTTTCCGAGTTCACCGAATTTATTTAGTTTCATTTAACAATCGAATTTAACGTTATTGACCTTGAATTTTTATTCAATCAAAGGTTTTAATTACATTTTGTGATCCATTCACGATCCACTCAATCAAAAGTTGTTCACAATAGCACCGTCCACCGACCTGTAAAATTTCATAATTTTCGGAGCCGTAATTACTTACTTTTAATGAAATTTTGGAATTAAGAAACAAGAGGTCAAAGTCCGCCGTCGATTCTTAAAGATTTATTCATTGATTACCTGTCTGTTTCCTTAACTGCTTTTAATCCCCGTTCTCCCCTAGTTGAAATAAAATCACCACACCTCACACTTAGCCTGGCATTAATTAAAAACCAACAATTTAATAAGGTAATAAAATACGCCATATTAATACTCTGTTGTAGGACTGATAACCGAGTTACCGAAACCGCCAATAGAGGGTAGCCGTTCCAGACCGAAATCAAACTACATACAGGGTCAACCAACCAGAAAAGAAGTTGTTTATTTTGTTTTATTATTGAGTAATCATTTGTTAATTATTTTAATTACTTTATTTTATCCGTTGTTATTATATTATTACGATTTATTTTGTGTTCGGTGGTAATAAGAAGTATATGCATTGTAAGTTAACAATTATTTACTTCAGTCTCCACTTAGCTACCCGAAGCACCTTAAAGATAAAGCACCACCCAGCCAGAGGGTTGGTACAGTTATCATTTGAGTTCGAATAGAAAAAATTTCGATTCCTTTTATGAGGTATGATAAAATTTCGGCTTCACTTAATTTTGCTTTCTTTCCTAAACATAATTTGTCATGAAAGTAATCTGAAAACGTTTCATCTCTTGACCACTTTCGTGCACGGATTTTCTCCATTAAAACAGTAATATTGTCTACCGGTTCGAAAACTTCCTGTTAGGTAACTGTAACTCAGTTTTAATTTCACTCCATGACTTTTTGTACATGTCTGGGGTTGAATCATATCAGCGTTTGACATTTCCCGTGAATTTATTCGTTGCCATTACCTTAATCACGTTATCCGATAATTCGTACATTATTTGAATGTCATTTATACGTTGTATCCATACGGTAATATCTAGCCATTCATCCTCCTTCCCGCTAAACTTAGGAATTTGCGCCCCAATTTCACCGTATGGTACATTAAAACTCGAAAAAGTGGTATTTGCGCTTACCTTTTTACATTCTGTTTCCTGTCTGACCTTACGCAGTTCTTTATCTTTATCTTCTATAATCTGGACAAGTCTTTCGATGAAATTCATATCGAGACCTAGAGAACTTGTACTTGTGGAAGGCACGTTTGAAATTTCGTTGTCACACATGTTGGAATAACGAACACAGGAGTATTTATTAACGATCAGTACGTCGACCCGTAAACACAACACTCGTCGTTACCTTTTAGGTGGTGTAGAAAAAAAAAACAGGAATAATAAGCACAAAGCAGTCCGTCGCCATCACGCACTTTACATTCGTTCATTTTTTTATCTCACAATCGCCTAACCAACAACAACGCCAAACCGATATCCGAACACGTTCCTCGCTATCTCAATATTGATAATCCTATCTGATTCTGTGTGATCTCGTGTTATCCCACTTCTGAACTTTGATGGCCTTTCTTTTAAAGAATACAAAGAGTTTATTAAACGTAAAAACATAAAAAATGAACTTCACAGGTATATCGCCATCACTCATTACAGTCTCTACAACAACTACACTGCTTCTTCTGTCGTTTCCTTTTGCTCATGCGCACTTTACTCGTCTCCATTCCATCTAACGGCATGTCGGAGTGGCCTTGACACGACACATTGTTTAGCCTCCATCATTTTCTTGGACAATTTGTCTGGTTGCATTCGTATAAGGTGGCAAACCATTCCATCTGTTTACACTCTATTTTTCTGCATACTGTTCCCTGATGTAGTTGGACTCTGATATCTTCGTTTTTTATCATATCAATTCTAGTTTTGTTGATTATATTATCTTTAACACCCTCATTTCCGTGCTGTTATCTTGAACTCGTGTTTATGATGGATAGTCCAAGTCCATGGGTTTATAACGTTATATGGTTCATTATGGTATTGTGTATCGTTAAATTAGTCTCTCTACTTTATTTATACATTTTTCCATTATAGTTAAAATTGTATGTTTCATTCTCTTTCATATGCCTGTTCTCTATCTCTTCTATCCAAGCATTTAAGAGTTTTTGCGTTTTTCTTTTACTGTCTGCGATTTGGACTGTCATCAGCATACAGTAGTGCATCAATCTGAATTGGCTGCATATATGTTTATATCGTATTGTGGTTTTCAGACCTATGTTGTTTTCTCTGATATTTTTCAAAATCCTATCCATTACTATTATAAATAGTAGGGGATTTAAACTGTCACCCGGTTTGATTCCTATTTTTAGCTGTACGTTTTTTGATCTGCTTCCATTTACTTGTATTTTAGCTTTTTTATGTTTATATACTGAAATAACTATTTGTATTAAATTTCTAGAGGCTTGAAGTTTTTCTAAACATTCATATATTGTACATCTCTGTGCTATGTCGAATGTTGCTTGTAGGTCTATAAACACGATGATCAGTTCTTCTCCTGTTTCCATATTTTTTTCTGTTATATTTTTTAGGATATATATTGTCATTCGTTTGTCTGTTTGTCCTAAAGGCTACTTGCTCATCTTCTAGTTTGTCTTCTGTACACTTTCTTATTTTCTGTTCTATAATTCTAATATATGTTTTATATATTACAGATGATAGACATATAGCTCGGTAGTTCTCACAGATTGTTTTGTCTCCTTTTTTGTAGGTGGATTAAATTATTGTTCCATTCTTCTCGTGTTCTCGCTGTTTCCTTGTATATTTCTCATAACCAATCTATTCCTTTTCCCCCCAAACATTTAATTATCTCTGGTTCCACATTTCCTATGATGATTTTTTCTATTGCCTCTATTACATCTTGTGATCTTGTCTATTTATATTCTACTTCTATATCTTCATGTAATTCTTGTTCTCTTTTTTCTTCTCTTAGGGCATCTTATTCTTCTTCTTTGTAAAATTTATCAACAAAAAACTTTTTCCATCTATCATGTCTTCTGCTTTTATTGCTAGCGTGTTATTTTTGTTCCGTATTTCACCCAGCTTGCTCTTTCGAGAATTTTATGTTATTGTTTCTAAAGTCCTCGTTTAGTTCTTCTTCAAACTCCTTCCAAATTTTTTTCTTGGCTCGCTTTACTTTCTTCTTTTGCTAATTTATTTAGTTTGTCATATTCTTTTTTGTCTTCTTTTGTTTTCGTTCTTTGATATCAATTCTATTCCATTTTTTTCTGTTTACTTAAATTCTTCGTTTCTTCAGTCCACCATCTAGTTTGTTTATCTAGTTTCTATTTTTTTTAATTCCGCATATCTTCGTTGCGGTATTAAGTATAGTTTCCTTAAAAATTTTCCATATTCTTTGTAAGTTTAAGTTGTTATTATTCCTCTGTTGGGTTTGCAAGGTGTTATCCGTTTCCTCTGCGTACTGTTTCTTGAACTTTGCATTTTTTTAGTTGCCATATATTAATCTTTCTATATGTACTGAATTTTTTCCACTATTATAGGTTGGAATATTTTTGTCATGACCAGTATGGGTAGAGAAGAGATTACAAGAGAGTGTGGAGGAAATGAGAAAGAGGATGAAAAAAGTTAGATTTAGAAAGTGGAAGTAAAGTGGGAGTAAACAAGATGGAAAAAATAGTGGGATAGAGAATGCAATGAGGCAAAAAAGGCAAGAAGTAGTAAAAAGCTATAAGAAAACATGCTAGAGTAAGAAGGAAGAAAACAAAGAAACTAGAGGATCAGATCAGAAAAATAAAAACGGAAGAAGAGGTATCGAAGTACCTACAAAAAGAAAGGAAGGGAAAACCACTGGGAGAGGAAGAACAAAATCATTAAAGAGAAGAAATGCAAAGAAAAAAAGTAGTAGTAAGACTGGAAGAAAGAGGTACAGATACAATAAACGAAGACGAAGTAATAGAAGCAATAAAGAAGGTAAAAAAAGGGAAAGCGGCAGGAGAAGATGGGACACAAGGCGAAGAATGGGTATACGGGAAAGAAAATGTAGCAAAAAGTATGACGGAAATAGTAAACAAAATATGGAATGGGGAAGGATTCCCGGAGAGATAAAATATGCCGGATACACAAATAAGGAGACACAAATGAAGTGAAGAATTACAGAGGAGTGACATTAGGAGGAAATTTACGAAGAAACGAGAAGCAGGGTGAAAGTGAATAGAGAGAAGAGCGAGAAATTTGTTACAACGAGGGGGTTGAGACAGAGATGCCTATTGAGCCTAAGTCTGTTTGCAGTATATAAGAAGTATTTGGAGGAGACAATGAGGGGACAACAGATAGAAGGGATAGTAGTAGGGAAAGTGAAGGTGTGGTCGTTGGCGTATGCGGATGACATAGTGTTGGTGGCTAAGGAGGAAAAGGAAATGAAGGAGATAATGAAAACGCTGGAAAAATACATGAAAAAAAAAGAAATGGAAGTAAATACGGACAAAACAAAAATAATTGTATTTACAAACGGAGGAAGAAAAAGAAAAAGAGAGGAATGGAAATGGAGGGAGGAGCAGGATAATAAAGAAGAACAAATAAAGAAAAGAGAGAGAAAAGGAAACAGGTTAATAGGTGTTAGGTTTATTCATAAATATAATTTAAAATTGTAATTAATTTAATTGAAACTTGTCATGGCTGCGCTGACAGTATTAGTGGGGTTAACACATGCGCAAAATGTATATACATATGTATGCAGTTGCTTATAGAATTGTAAAATGATAGGTTGTATTTTACTCAATAAATTACATTGAAATTACAATCTTATTTACTAAAAACCAGCTACGGTTACTACAGAATTGACGACGAGGATAATGGAGCATTTTACGCTTCCACCGTTTAATTGCAATACAGAAACGGCTACTTTGGGTACAAAATGGGGAAAATGGAAACGAAGTTTCGAAATTTTCATTAGTGCGAAAGGAATCACCGATCATATTCGAAAGAAGAATTTACTACTACATTTGGCTGGTCAACAAGTGCAAGACATTTACTTTACTTTGCCTGAATCCGAATATTCTGCTTCACCCGATTTATACGATATAAGCATCAATGCCTTGGACAGTTACTTTGCTCCAAAAGTAAATTCAGTATACGAACGTTACGTGTTTAGAACATTAAAACAAAACTCTGATGAAACGGTTGAACAATTTATTACGAGGTTAAAGGAACAAGGGAAGTCGTGCAAATACATGGATTTGGATGATCAAATTAGAGATCAAGTTATAGAAAAATGTTTATCGTCGGAATTAAGAAGAAAACTTTTAGAAAAAGGTGATATTAAATTACAAGAAGTAAGTGAAATTGCAAGAGCTTTTGAAATGACGGAAGCGCAATGGAATACAATGGAAAAACCAAACGTGGTTAATGGGATTTCGTTCCGGGATAAGAAGAAAACGAAACAAGAAAGAAAATCGTTTACAGAAATCAGCGAAAATGCCGGAATTAAAAAGAAAACCAATCAAAAGTGCTACAGATGTGGAAGCAACGAACATTTGGCGAACAGGTGTAAATATGTGAATGCAATTTGCAATTTTTGTAAAAAGAAGGGACATTTAGCTAGTGTTTGCCTTAAAAAGCAATCACAATTTTCTAAAAATGTAAATTTAGTTTCTGATGTTGCAGGTGCGCAAGAAGATGATCTGAATGCGAATGAGGAAATCGTACAATTGTATCAAATACGGGATTCTTCCAAATTACGCGAATTACGGAAAAAAATTTGGTGTACAATGATTGTTGAGGGGTCACAAGTTCAATTTGAAATTGATAGCGGTGCAGCTGTAAGCGTTATGGGTAAGAAAGATTTTGATAAGTATTTTCCTAATCTCCAAACGCAACCTCATACAATTAAATTATTTACGTACTGCGATACTCAGTTAAAAGTATTAGGTTACACTACAGTTCGTGTTAAATACAAAGATAACTTGCATAATTTACGTTTGTATATTTTACATACGGACAGAGAACCTTTGTTAGGTCGGGAATGGATACGTCAACTAAATTTAAATATAAGCGAGTTATTTAAATTACGTACAGAAACTAGCAATACAGTAAATATCGATGTTATACTATCAAAATACAAAACATTATTCGAAAAACAAATAGGGAAAATTCAAGGAATTCAAGCTAAGTTACGTTTGAAACCGCTCAACCAATATTTGTTAAAAGTAGACCTGTACCTTTTGCATTACATGATCGCGTTAAACAAGAATTACAAAATTTAATCAACCAAAATATTTTGGAACCCGTAAATACAAGTACATGGGCTAGCGCGATAGTAGGTACCGGTAGTTAAATCGAATAATGCTATTCGAATTTGCGGAGATTACAAATCCACTTTAAATCCAAATTTAGTCGTGGACGATTACCCTCTTCCTACGGTTAATGAATTATTTACAAATTTAGCTGGGGGAGAAAAATTTTCAAAAATTGATATACAACAAGCGTACTTACATTTAGAAATACATGAAGATGACCGCGAATTATTGACACTTAATACGAGTTTAGGCTTATTAAGACCAACGCGTTTATTATACGGTGTTGCATCGGGACCTGCAATTTGGCAGAAAACGATAGAGCAAATTTTGCAAGGAATACAAAACATTGCTGTATTTTTTGATGATATTAGGGTTACGGGACCTAACGATGATTTGCATGTACGTACTTTAATTCAAGTTTTTGAAAGGTTTAAACAATACAATGTAAGAATAAATTTTGATAAGTGTGTATTTTTGGAAAATAAAATAGAATACTGTGGTTACGTTATTGACAAAAGAGGAATTCATAAATCTCAATCTAAAGTAGAAGCGATAGATACCATTGCAAGACCTACAAATAAAAATGAATTACAAATATTTTTAGGGTTAGTAAATTATTACTCACGTTTTATTCAAAATTTAAGTACAATGATTTATCCTTTGAATAATTTACTTAAAGATAGTGTCGAATGGCGCTGGAATTCAAAATGTGAAAATGCTTTTGTAAATGTTAAGAAAGAAATTAAATCGGATAATGTACTAATAGCTTTTGATCCAAAATTACCGCTAGTATTAGCAACCGATAGTAGTCAAGTAGCAGCAGGGGCAGTACTTTCACACATTTTACCAAATGGATCGGAAAGACCCATACAGTTTGCCTCACAAACTCTGACAGCGACACAACGTTCATATTCAAACATTGATCGCGAAGCTTATGCAATAATATTTGGCGTGCGTAAATTTTACCAATACTTATACGGAATTCATTTTACGTTAATTACCGATCACAAGGCTTTAGTGCAAATATTTGGTTCTCATAAAGGACTTCCAGTTTACTCTGCAGCGCGTATGCAACATTATGCAATTTATTTGCAAGGATTCAATTACACTATTAAATACAGAAATGGTAAAAGTCATTCAAATGCGGACGCAATGTCCAGATTAGTTAAAAATAATGTTAACAATACTGTTAAATTTGACGAATCCGATATTTTTAATATAAATCAAATTCAGACACTACCAATTACAGTAAAAAAATTAGCTTTAGCAACATACAAAGATAAAGAACTACTTCCTCTACTAGAAGGTTTAAGATTAGGTGTACCAGTATCATTTCAAAATAGGTTTAACATAGATCAAATCGAATTTGGTTTACAAGAAGGGTGTATCATGAGAGGGTTAAGAGTTGTAGTACCTAGCATTTACAGAAAAACTATTTTGAACGAGTTACATGTAGGGCATTTCGGTATTACAAAAATGAAAGCACTCGCACGTAGCTATTGCTGGTGGCCTGGAATCAGTTACGATATTGAGGAAATTGCTAAGAATTGTTTTTGCTGTGCAAAAGTACAAGATGATCCACCAAAGGTACAGAACCATTTTTGGGAACGCCCTTGCGGTCCTTTCCAAAGAGTATATGCTGACTTTGCTGGACCATTCCAGAACTCATACTTTTTATACTCGTGGATGCATACTCAAAATGGCCAGAAATTCATGTTATGAATAATATTTCGTCTAAATCTACGATTGAAGTATGTAGAACTATTTTTGCGACACATGGATTACCCATATGTTTTGTAAGCGATAATGGAACGCAATTTACTTCTCGCGCATTTCAAAATTTTTGAAATTTAAATAACATTCAGTTAAAGTTAACTGCTCCATACCACCCATCTACAAATGGGCAAGCCGAAAGGTTTGTACAAATCTTAAAGAACTCATTACGAGCAATGTTTTATGATAAAACTTATGAGTCAGTTAACCAGAAACTTAATGATTTGTTGTTACAATATAGAAAAATGCCTCACGCTAATACTGGTCAATCACCCTCATTTATGTTAATGAAAAGAGAAATTCGTTCTAGATTAGATTGCATTAAACCTAGTATACATTTGGCTGAGAATCTCAAACGCAATTTAAATTTATACAATCAAACTAAAACATTTAATATTGGTATGAGAGTTGCAAGTCGAAATTACTTTGGTGATAAATGGAGATTTGGAAAAGTTGAAAACGTTTTAGGAACATTACATTACCTTATACGTTTAGACGATGGTAGAATAGTTAAAAGGCATGTAGATCAGATTACAAAAATTGGTGAAAATATTGGAACTGATTACATAGAACCAACAATCATTGTAAAACCAGCGTGTGTACAGCCATTACCTGTACAATCATTGTCAAAAAATTTTACTGAAATTACAGAAAGTTCAAGTAATAAAGATAAATCTTTAGAAAACGAACAACCAAATCCAGTTATAACAACTGAAAGTACGATTCCAACTCCGCAAATCAGAAAATCTTCAAGAATTATTAAGAAACCCGATCGTTTAGATTTATAAAAAAAAAAAAATTATTTTTTTTCTTACAAGTACCGGGAGTGTTAGGATTATTCATAAATATAATTTAAAATTATAATTAATTTAATTCAAACTTGTCATGGCTGCGCTGACAGTATTAGTGGGGTTAACACATGCGCAAAATGTATATACATATGTATGTAGTTGCTTATAGAATTGTAAACTGATAGGTTGTATTTTACTCAATAAATTACATTGAAATTACAATCTTATTTACTAAAAACCAGCTACGGTTACTACAATAGGACAAGTGTGGAATGTGGAGGAAAGGTTGTTTGGGGTGGACATAAAAAAAAGAAGACTGTTTGAGAAGCTAATAAAAAGTGTGGTTATATATGGGGCGGAAATATGGGGGTGGAAAGAGTATAAAGAGGTAGAAGGGATACAAGAAAAATACTGGAGATGGGTATGAGGGCTAGACAGGGAAACACCGGCGTATATTATAAGAGAGGAAGTGCAGGCAGAAAAAATAAAAGTAGAGATAAGAAAAAAGGCTATAAAATACGAGGAAGAACTGGTCGAAAGAATCGAGTGGAAAATACTACAGGAATGTTGGAGAGAGATGAAGGGAGGAAAAGTAAAATACGGGCAAGACGACAGAGAAGAATATTATAAAAGAAACGGTCACGCGAGAGAATAAGTGGAGAGATTAAGGGAAGGGGGAATAGGAATAGGATAGGAAATAATAAGGAGAGATAGGGACATAGAAATACCGGAAAGATGAACAAAGATAAAAAAGGGCAGATATAATGCGAATTATAAGAATATCAAAGGAGATGGGGTGCCAAAGTATCTAAAGAAAAAACAAGAAAAAGAGAATGATAGCAAAATTCAAACGTGGGAATGAAGAGCTAGGAAACAAATACTGGAAAAATGAGGAAAAAAATACTATGCGGAGAAGAGACAGAAGACCTTAAACACATGAGGAATGAGTGCAGGGATCTAAGAAAAGAGGTTAAGAAAGTAGAAGAAATCTTAGGAGAAAACGTAAAAGGGATGGAGTGGATGGAAAAAGTATGGAAAAGGAGGAAACAGTTAACAGGAGAGGAGAAAAAAGGAAATGTAATAAATGTAAATAGAATGTGATGTAATGTAAATGTAATTAATTTGTAACACTTAGGTGAAGAAATAAGTTAAACATACATACAGGGTTAGTAGTACACCATTCTAAACAGTGTTTTAATGAATCGGTATTCGGTTTAAAATATGTGTTGCAACAAAGTCCTAATAAGTATATTTTATTTGATGCTGCTAATCTTGTACTGCTAACTTGAAAGACGTAACTTTTTCATTTAAATGGATAACATTATTTTATCGGTGCCTTTCAGTAAACGTAAACCTTTTTGCACAATGTGTACTCACATTAAAAAAGGCCGCTCATACCGCGTGAGACCACTATGGTCTCACGTTACCGATTTGTATTTTATGCTGCGTGGTGCCTAATTGGTATCACAGATTCATTTAATTTCCATAGAAGTGCATTAAAATGTTGTTGGCCTGTGGGTTTGTGAGACCACGTTGTCACTACACGGCCTGGCGTGACAGACAAATAATTATTATTTTTATCCTTATTACACATACAAAACTAAACCCAATAATCGACAACTATTGAAATAAAAGATAGGTAGCTTAAAATATAATAACAAAAAGAAGCAATACGTGTTTACAGTATAATAAATCATATTCCACATTGGTGAACAACAAAAAAACACGCTAAGCAGTAATGTGTGTTGCAAATAGTACATTTCAAAGTACTTTGTGTATAAGTTGACATCGCTACGGTTCTACCTGATTCTGTAGTGAGCAGCTCGTAGCACCGAACGCAACATCTTCTACTCTTTCTGCCCAAGTCTTCTAGAATGTGGTTTTCCATATTTTGTCGTGTAACCTGTATATTGGTGGTAAGACAACAAAACATTTTATGAGCAACTGCTTGTTTGAATTGGGTAATAGACATTTTTTCATTTGCCATTTTTAATATACATTAAGCATTTACTAATGTAGTTCCGATTCTACTACTACAATTCTACTGCTAGTTTACGGTACCATTTCAGTCCTTTTCTAAGTGAGGTATTATAACTTTTGATTTGGTCAGAAATATCAATGTACCCCTTATATTTATTATATTCCCAGATCATTTTGGGGTTGCGCACCTCAGCACCGCTCTTTTTTCGCATTGTAACCATTGCATCCGTATACTTAGTTGTTAATGTCAATACGTCCCTCTTATCGCGCCATTTTTGAACAATAACACCTGTATTGCTTTCAGCAGCAATCGTTTTCCCTTTTTTTAGTTTTTTCTCAATCACCATCGTGGGATTCAGCTTCATATTGGAACGCAATGTACCAACAATGTATTTATTTAGGAAAAGTTCATGTGCCAAACTAACTGAGGTATAGTAGTTATCTGTAAAAACAGTCCGTCCATGACCTAATAAATTACTGGATAAGTTCAGAACAACTGCTGATGGAACAGAACTACTCACAGTGGCTTTTTTCCACAATAGACTTTGAAATTGTACGTATATCCTCCTTCAAGGCCCAGTTTGAAAAATTTAATCCCAAACTTGTGCCTTTTATTCGAGATATATTGTTTAAATTTTAGACGACCTCGAAATGGTACCAAAGTCTCATCTATGCAATAAAATTCTCCAGGCACAATTGCGTCTTGAAATGTCTATATTAGTCCATTGAGGAGCGGTGTTATTTTATGAAGACGATCGTCCGTAATATATTCATTATCGTTGAAATGCCATGTCTTCAACAAAAGTTGAAATTTGTTTCTGGACATGACCGATTTTATTTTATTATCATAGAAATTACTCTTTGATCAGTATGATTTCAGTGAAGGAAACTGACACAAACCCATGTACATAATTATTCCAAGGAATTTTTCAATTTCCTCTTTATTAGTGTTAGTCCATGCCTGTAGGCGAGATTTTGATAAAATGCCTTTCTCAATACACTGATTTGCATACCGATTGGTTTGCACAACCATCATGTCTATTAGAACATCATTCACAAAAAGCTTATAAAAATCATAAGGGGTTTTATCATATTAGTTGGTGTAAACATCAGGTGATATACCAATATCAGTACCCGTAAAAGGAATATCTTTCAAATGGTCTTCTGTTACTGAATTCCATACTACTTCCGGTTGTATATCAGTTTGTTCATTTTCAGACTCTATTTCAGAATCGTCCGATTGCTGATTATAACTAGTAATCACATCGTTTATGGTTTGATCAACTGAACAAACTGATGTACTGGGAAGATTATTGGGCTGTTTACCTTCAGGTTTTCTTCTTCTGAGGTTTGTCATTATCACTAATATCAGAGGATTCGTCTCTCTCGCTGCTTTGTTGGTATTCATCAGATAAGTACACGTCACCAAATAGAGATTCTTCTTTATCTGATAAAAATTCTTACCACAATTTTTGTAATTTGTCCTGTTGTTTTTTGTAGTTTGCGCACATTACACATGAGAATATAAACCGATAATATACAATAATCAATTCACAATAACTACAAAACTAAAAATTGATGTTGTCGATGTAATTGCCTTATTGCAACTGAGCAAATTTGTACATACTTGCATGAAGCAAACCTATACGCGATTGCGCAATATATCTAACAGTTGTGAAATCACGTTGGTCTCATGTGGCTCCTAAGGACATTTAGCAACTTCAGTGCCACGTGAGACCAACGTGATCTCACAAAAGAAAATGCTGAAAATAACAATTTTTGTCGATAGTTTAAATGAGATATTGAATTTATTGACTTACAGGACTTATTTGAACATAAAAGTAATAAAAATTATATGCGGCCTGTGGGGACCAATTTTTTTGGGTCCATGGTGGCACTCAACCTGTTAAAATGCAAAACTAATTAAGTTTATTAAACACTTGCATTTGAGAAAAAGTTATTTATTAAACACATCAGCACGCCACATTACTATCATCTACAGTGCTAGTTAAAAGACTTTAGTACTAATATCCTAAACGTTTTGAAATCTCCATTATGTATCGAAATTTGTAAATGATGAATTTGTTTTATATTTTACAAGATCGTTAAATTACCGTCAACTGGGGTGAAGCGGTTATAGTGGGGTGAAGCGGATCACATTAAAGTTTTTTTTAATTATTTGCGCCCTCTATCGGCGGTTTGAGGTTTCTTTTAAATTTAAAACGATTTTTTCGTTACCTACATAATACACAATATCGGATAAAATTTTTACGTGTGTTTACATTACAAGTAAGTTCTAAAAAATGTATTAATTTGTAGATACTATATTATGAACTTTATTAACCTCCTACTTGCTATATAAAGCAAAATATGTGTATCCCGGTTGGATGGAAGGAAGAGTTGCCGGAGCACAATAAAACAGTAATCCCTCTGGTTGGTTTGATTCTGTTATGTTTGAAGAATGGTACCCTACATTCGACGACTTCCAGAAGGCACACCCACGGTGATAATAGGTGACAACTTATCCAGTCATCTTACATTATCTGTGCTTGAGGCATATTTACAATATAATACACGATTCACGATACTTCCTCCAAATTCCACACACCTATGTCAACCACTTGATGTGACCTACTTTAGACCACTTAAGGAAGCTTGGCGGAGTAATTTGAAAGAATGGAAAAAAAGAAGTTGTGGAGTTATTCCAAAGACTAAATTCCCCCGGTTGCTTGCAAAAACCTTTGAGACAGTTGGTGCAAATAATGCAAAAAACTTGATTGCCGGTTTTAGAGCTTGTGGAATAGTTCCATTTTGTCCAGAGAAAGTGATTCAAAAAATTCCTAGAGAGGATCAGTCAGAAAACGAACAAGAAATGTCTAAAAAGTCATGAACAGACTTCTTTGTTAGCCAACTCAAAGAATTGCGACAGGGCCGTTCGGAAACACAAAAACGCGGTAGAGGCAAAAGAATTAACATTAACAACAGCTGGAAAAAGTGTTCAACCCGCTGATGTTGTTAACAGAAGTGAAAAGAATGAAGGAACTATTTCTAAAAAGAATCAGACTAACAACTGCTCGGATGAAAGTTCGAAAAAAAAAACGATTTGAAGAAAATTAAAGTGAGATACTTACAGAGGCTGAAACTGAGGACTTAAAGGAGGAAGATTTGGTTTTGACAGAATTTGTTACACAAAAAAATCCTAGGTAAAATGGAAAAAAAAATTTGTGGTGACCAATTTACAATAAATTTTTTGAAAAAAGTTGTTGCAAAAAAAGAGTTTTACTTTGTTTTTTCTTTAATTGAAGACAAACAAGTTGTTACGAAAAATATTATTAAAAATATTTTAATAGGAAAAGATCTACGGCGGGGGCGATACCGCTTTAATGAAGAAATAAATAACCTTAATAATTTAGAATAAGAATAAACAATGAAGTGCCAGTGTCACGATTTTTTTATCTTGTATGAACCCTCTTCAAGGAAAGATACTTTGGTTGTATCTTTGTGTTAAAAACTTTCTTGGTTATAGTGTTTTGACTATATGTTTACGAATCGAGTTTTGTAGGATAGAAAATTTGTTATTTTTCTTAAAATTTTTGTATTTTCAAATTTTTTTATGGATAGATATTTCTAAAAATGTATTTTCTTGATCCACTTCACCTTATGTAGCACTTTAATTAGTACATTTAAACAGGTGATCCGCTTCACCCCCTAATGAGAGATGAACCGGATCACTTTTTAAAATTTTTTAAATAGTTTGTGGTCAAAGTTCAAAATATTCTTTTTTAACAGATCTCTAGAACAGGGGTGGACAATTAATAAATATTTTTTGTAAGCCATTCAGAGATTTACTTTGACTGCAGTGCTAGAAAAACCTCATATTTTGATCCGCTTCACCCCAGTTGACGGTAATGTTATATTAATAAACTTTTTTATTATCCCGAATGTTACTAGCGTCCTTTTAAAAGGACGGTAAATAAATGTTTCTACAATTTGGTGCTGCTTTTGAACTAGAGATAGTATTGTTAACCTTTTTGTTCCTAATTATAGGTGACATACATTCACAATTTACAAAACAATTATTATTAAAAGTAATAAACATTTTGAGCTCTAATAAATCTTTTTTCAAAATAAAATTACTAAAAAATAAATCCGTAATGTCTGGGTTATGTTTTTTTATTTTGCTTTCAGTTAACAAACAATTAATTCTAACTGGGTTTCGTTCTCAGGATAATACGTGCAGCGGAAACGATTTAGGACACTTAGTTTTATTTAAATTAAATTAAATATGTATTACATGTTCTTTTTTCACCTACTCAATATCCCTAATTGTTCATAAATTAGTTCATCACGTTATTTATTTTTTTTAGATTTTGATGTAAAATCTGAATTAATATGGACTTGAACACTTTATCGAAGTTTATGTATAGTGTTTCGTATGTTTAAAATAATAATAGATTAATTTGTTACAGATATATAAATACGTCAATTATCAACAACAAAAAACTGCTATGTAATGTAGTATCTTTCTACTTATCTTTTATGTACCTGAAAATATTACCAATGTTTTTAAATTAAACTATATTAAAATTCGCTAAGAAATTTCGTATGTTTATCACGACAGTGTTAACCTCTTTATTTTATCTCTGTGTAAACAAATAATATCTAAAAACACAGAACAGTTTTTATGCATGCTCAAAGTAATTATACACGTGGACGCGTATAATCTGTACATTCCATTTAAATTTTTAAAACGTGTCTACTAATAGCTGAATCCGGTACTGTAATAACATAGGTGTCGCTAACTCAGCGCCATCTAGCTCAGTTTTATCACATACCTTTAGAAAATCATTTAAGTGAAATACATTTGTAAAGTAGTCATTTTTTTGATAATAGTTTAGTATTACTTGTTTTATTGGGTGTTTTGGCTAATATTCTGTGATTTATATTTAGTGCTTTGTGTGTGATCTTACGTGTTCATTGTTTAATATTAGTTACACTAAATAGATTAAGCCAACACAACACTATACTGGGCAAACTAGTTCCTGTACCAGCAAAATGAAAGTCACAACAGTGATTCGGGTTTTCTAGTTAAATTTCTACTGTTAATTAATTAAACAATAAAACAAGTAAGTACCAATTATTTATTGTTATTCAACCATATCCTCTACAAAAATCAATGTAAAATGACAGTAGTGTTATCAATATCACTTTCACATTAATAATTAAAGGCCAACATATGCCTGCGTTTTTCTTATATTTATTTAATGATTATTTTAAATTCTTGTACATTACCAACATCTAAACATTAAATCAATGTTATCTTTAAACAATAACGAATTGAAGGCAAAACATTTTTGACTTTGACATTTATAGTTGAGGTTAAGAATGCATTTTTCGTACGGTTGACGTGTATATTATAATAATGGGAATTTTTGAATAATCTCAGTTTTGTTGTAGGGTTTTAACATGTCTTGGATAAAAAGGCGTGGGCAGACGACCAGCCCCAACCCTCCGTCTGCGCCACCTGTACGTATGTACAACCCCAATCAACATTCCAATTTACAGGTTGGTATTTAAACTCGAATGTAATTACTTTTCTTTTGTAATTTAATCAATAATTCAATAGAAGTTACTTCTGATTTCAGTATCGAAACTGAGTCGATTAAATGAAACTACAAATTTTAAAATAAAATTGACCTTAATTTTAACAAGAATAGTGAAATCAAATCGCCTTTCTTCAAATATTAATGAGAAATGTATATCAAAATAGCATATACAACTTCGGTGCAGTTGTTAAAGAGTAATGATTATGTAATTATTTCTTATCAGTGAAATCAGAATATAACTTTGGTTGATAAAATTGTTGATTTATTGTGTTGATACAGTCAATTCGGGACAGGTCTTTTATCTCTTCATTTTGAAATCTAATCTCAGTATTTTATATTTACGCTTTAGTTTATAATGCATAAATGCATTACCTACAAATCTAAATTAGATCTACACTTAGAACAGACCTAACTAATTCAGGTGTAGTATTGACTTAACTTAAATGCAGAATGTTTCTGAAGGAAATATATCCTTGTTGAGGGTATATTGTTAATCAATCGTTAACAGTGCACTGCAGATACGTTAATCCGATCTTGATTATATCATGAGGGTAGAATTTAACTGTCTATAACTCTGGGTTCAATAGAGAGTTCTGTTGAATGTTATAAAATATGCATTGCTGCTTAAAGCTGAATTACTGTCATGAAATTTGTGAATGGGATGAAACCAAAATTTTTAATGTTGCTGTTCCTTTCTTAAAAATTTTGTTTTCGCCATCACATACCTTTGATAATATGCAATACTTCCCATTTGTTGTATTTGTTACTTTAAGTGCAGATTGCTGTATTCAATCTACTAAAATAAAAAATTTACTTGACCACCCCAGAATTTGATGAAATTTGGTATATTGTCCTCATAGAGATAAAAAAAAATGCCTTTTTATTAAATATATCAAACGGTTTGATAATTACGGCTATGTAAAGCTTCTTAAAATCCGTCAAAAAAACCTAACAGACATACTTTTAAATAAGCATAGCTTTTCTCCTAATTGAGCTAGAAAGATGGTGGTGGCGTCATTTTACTCAGTTTTAAATGCTCTTTCTTTTGATGTACAATACAACATATACAGTGTGTCTCATTCTGAGTTGCATTGCATGTATATCTTTGTTATTAATGAAGATACTGCTTCAGTTAAATGGGCAATTATGTAGTCTTTCGTGCTGATGTAGATTATCTTTAAAAATAATTCTAATTTCGAGCGGTCCCGATGTTAAACAAAAAAACCCCGAAAAATGCATTTTTTTAAATGGCTAATATTTTTCTTATTCTAATAGTTACAAAAAAATTTTTTGAGCGAAATTTAATTATTTCATTGTACTTAACAAACTACATAATTTATGTTTTCTAAAAATATATCACAAATACCGTTTTCGAGATATTGGTAGCAACTTTTTTATTTTAAATGCACGCCATCTTGAATTTTGACTTAAATAGATGGTATTTTTGTTTTTGTTTTCAACAATGTGTAACAACCTATCTTTTAAATGATCTTCCGTCTTTGTCGTGTAAGCTACATTAGTTTCTTTGGCCTCTATTTCACTGGAGATGTTGGCTTACGTTGACTACGTGAATGTTTTATTTACGGACCAGAGTATGATTTGTATTTGTAGAATAAAGAAAGAATCGCCTTAAACTCAGTAAACCGTGAAAACAAATGAATTTTAACAAAATGCAAAACAAATTTGTTTAAACGAATATAAGAAAACGTTAAAACTACTATCACATTATTTAATCAGCAAATGTTCAAAATGCCCTTTCTTGTGCAACACAGAGAAAGGGCTACGAGAAGAAATCAAAAACATTAGAAACGATCTAAGGCAGAATGGTTATCCAGAAAATATTGTAGGAGAGCTTTTACCGAAAAAGCAATTGAACACAATGGGACAACCTAAAACAGAAGAACTGCCCAATTCACTGCTGAGCGTCCCATATGTCAAAGGCTTATTAGAATCAATAAAACGTATAGGGAAAAGCTACAACTTAAATACAGTGTTCAAATCATCGACCACCATTAGGAGTATAATTTCCAACACAAAGCCACAAACAAGTCGAGATTCCCAAAACTGTATTTACCAAGTTCCATGTGAATGTGGCAAATCATACGTGGGGAAAACTAAAAGACCACTTGACATCAGACTGAAAGAATATCAGACGCACACACAGAGAGGAGAGACTTCTAAGTCCGGCATCGCGCAACATTCGTGGGATAACCAACATCGAATGAAATGGTCGGAAGCAAAAATCATACACAGAGAGGAACATTGGTACAAACGGAAATTTAAAGAAGCGGCATTCATCAACAACAACAAAGAAATTTTCAGCCAGCCAAGTGTCGAGATAAGCAACATATGGAAACCACTTATCGAACCTCTAAAACAACTTAAACTTGACTAAGTAATTTTGTTAATTAATCTGTTACGCTAAATTGATTTTGTACGCTTGAACGCTTCATCGAACATGTCTTTAGTATATAAGCTCCAGTAGTTTCTAAGTTTGTTAGTATTCACCTGATGACGATTGCAGATACCACAGCAATCGAAACGTTGTGTATATTCATTTCAAAATAATAAACAATGAAAGTTCAGCAGAATGTTATTACTTCGCATAAAGCACAGTTACTAAAATATGATTCATCGGTCCACACAATTTGATTAATGAAACATCATTTTCTGCCATGTTGTTAATAATTTATCTGGAAAATGTTCGTCTTCGTAAATGATCATTTGGTCGTAGAGTTTGGGCAACATGTAGTTTAAATGGAATGAACTTGTGCTTCTTTAATATTTTAGATGTTTTACTTTTTTTTAACATTTACTTGCATTTCAATTTGATGAGTTGATACATTCGGATTAACTGCTACGCAAGCCAGTGTCAATTCCTCGTCTTCGTCACGTACGTTTGTGTTACGGGTGGGTTTTCTAAAGCTACCGTATTGCTGCATATTTTTGTCTAACTGTTTAAATACACTAGCATATGGTTGTCGTCTTTCTGGGAAATTATTTTCATAGTCTTGAGCAGCAAATTGCGAATTCTTGTTAAATCTAATACAAGCACAAAACATATATTCTTCGTTTAGAGGAAAAGTAGCCATTAGAAATAAATGATTATTTTATCATTATAAACTGATAAAACACTGATTTGGTGCACAAACTAATAAAACTAAATGATGTGACAGTATGGGAAGGTATTTGTTTTAGCAAATTTTGTTAAATTTCGTTTGTTTTCATGCCTAACTTATTTGAATGTAAATATCAAGTGTGTCGTTATCCTTCATTTAAAACATAGGTTGTTATAGGTTGTTGAAAGCAGAAAAAAAATACTATCTATTTATGTCATAATCCTAGATGGCGCTTATTTAAAATCAGAAAGTTGCTACCAATATCTCGAAAACGGTATTTGTGATATATTTTTAGAAAACATAAATGAATTTGTCTGAATTATTTTTAAGGATAATCTAAATCGGCACGAAAAACTCCATATAATTGTTCATTTGTTATAAATTTGTTATAAAAAGTTTAGGCATTATTCTACAAAGAAAGTAAAAAAGATAAACTCTACATTGAAGCGTGAACTCTCTTATCAACTGAGGATTCATCTAATGATGGTGAGAATCTAGATGAGTCAGTTTTACAAAACTTCAAAGAAAATTTTTCTACATCAACAGATAGAGTTAAGAAGTTAATGATACTTACGTATCTCCCCGAGAAATGGGGCATTAGAAAAATAATGCGTGAATTTAATGTACCAAGTTATATGGGGAGAGTAATGCCCGGTATTAAGGACTGTTTGACGGTAGTCGATTCGAATGGAATTAAAACAAACATGTCAGAACGACTAATATTGTGTAACCTAAAAAAAGCTTACTTACTGTTTAAGGAAAGAGTTTTAGATATTACAATAGGTTTTTCAAAATTTGCCGAGCTTCGACCAAAACATTACATACTATCAGAACAAAGTGATACACATTCAGTCTGTGTATGCACAATCTACCAGAACTTGAAGTTAATGATAGAAAATACGAAATTAGGTGCTGTGACAAATGGACAACTAAATAATTATAAACACTATTTGGCAAAAATTTTGTGTAATCCATCAAACATTAGTTGCTATACAAGTGAATGTACAGAATGCCCAGGTGTTCCCCAATTCGCAAAATCATTGAAGACGCTTTTGAAAAAAATCTTATAGAAAATGTCACTTATCGTCATTGGGTGTCTGTTGATCGTTGCAGTTTCGAAACTTTTTAGAAATCTAATTAGGATTTTATAAATATTTTTTGTAACAAATGACCGTTTTAAAAAGCACGATTTTATTGCAAAGCAGCAGTCATCATGATAACAAAGAAAATATTAATTAGTCTGATTTTGTAATAAACCTAGATTTCGCTGAAAACTATAATATTGTCATTCAGGACGAAGCTCAAAGTTTCCACTGGGTAAGTGATCATGCGACAATACACCTATTTCTAATTTATTACAGAGACAATAAATTTAAGCATTTAAGTTTTGTTGTAATTTCACCATGTTTCGAGCATAACGCTGTTTTTATGTATACATTCTAGAAAAAAACTTGTCGAATTCATGACAACAAAGTTTCAATTAGTGCTCAAAAAGATTTTTTATTACTCAGATGGATGCGGTGCACAATATAAAAATCAAAAAAAGTTGATTATCTTATGTTATCATAAGTAAGACTTTGGTCTAAAGGCAGAATGGCATTTTTTCGCTACTACTCATGGAACAGTACCATGTTATGGAGTTGGCGGCAAGAGACTTGCTGCAAGAAGAAGCTTACAACGTCTATATGACGATCAAATTTTAACACCTATCTAACTTTATGAATGGGCAATTGAAAATTTATTCGCCTTTTCTACACTAGATGAGTATGTTGAGTCTGAGAAATTTCTGAATTACAGTTTCAGCCAAACAGTAACTATTAAGGGAACAACAATATCATGCTTATATGTCTGTAAATTTCAGTGTATGAAAGATATCTGTAAAAATATTCTCTTGAGATACAACAGAGGAAACAGTGACCATCCAAAAGTGTCCTGAAAAACTACAAATGGCAGAAGTTACTGGATATATAATCGCTGTATATGACCAGAAGTGATGGCTGGCATATGTGTTGGAGAAGAATGAAGAGGATGAACTAAAAGTGACATTTCTGCATCCTGCTGGTTCTGCATCATCATTTTCATATCCAAGAAAACCGGGCATATTGTGGATACTACTGACAGATGTACTTTGTAAAATTGATACCACTAGGATTTATATAATATCTGAAGAAGTCATAAAAATTTCACAAATAATCAAGTTCTTAATAACTTTTGCCTAATATGTAAGTGTTAAAAATTTAATTTGATATAGTAAAAAATCGGTAGTATGTAGGCTGACTAACAGTTTCATAAAACACGTTTTTTTATTTATTATTTAACTATAAACCCATTAGTCTCCCATTTTGAAATTTTTAAAATCAGTTACCAAAAGTATAAACTATTTGTAGAAAATATTTAAAAATTTTCAATAATGTATTTTTTGAGAAAATCAAAATCAAAATTTTGAATTGGATTTCTCAAAAACACTATGTTGTGTTGCACATCAAAAGAAAGAGCATTGAAAACTCACTAAAATGACACCACTCTTATCTTTCTAGCTCAATTAGATGAAAAGCTATGGTGATTTCAAAATATGTCGGTTAGATTTATTTTGACGGATTTTAAGAAACTTTACATAGTCGTAATTTTGAAAGCGTTTGAGATATTTGAAAACAAAATTGGCATTTTTCTTAATCTCTATGATGACAACCTTCATACCAAATTTCATCAAATTCTAACGTGATCAGGTTTATTTATACCCGGTTTTTATTCAAGTGTGGTAGTTAAACAGTAAGCAGAATTTTACTGAAAAATCCCTTACAAATAAATACCACAAATATACTATAAAATCAATACAATGCACAACTTTGAGTTAAATAATTGTTCAGGGTTTCCAGCGATCTGGAAAACCGGGAAATCTCAGGGAATAAAAAATAGCGAAATCATGGAAAAGTCAGGGAAAACATGCAATTCTTTCACGAAATTTTTCAATCTTGTGAATTTTGTGTGACCCCTCCCTTCATTATATTTATCTCTATTTTTCTTGTCATACAAACAGTTTCATTCGCGAAGATCGCTAGTCGAAATCAAATTCTGTATTTATTTCTATCTCAAATTAATTTGATTATGACGGGCATGTTTTTTTATGCATTTCAAAGCAAAATATGTTCACAAATGTTGCTGAATTTGTGTAATACTACGCATCGTTTGTTTGTGACACTAATACCAAAGATAACTAATACGATTAGAGTAGAAACTTTTTAGTTATAGTTATTTTTAACCACTTTAAAAGTTCATTGTCGAACAATCAAAAGTTTCTAAATGCTTTTTTTCTCTTTGACTGTTTCGCATCTAATTTAACTTATATTGTTTATTAATGTTTTGTACGTTCATTTAATAAAATTAATAATAAAAAGTTTCAAATTACTATTTTGAAACTACCATATTACATAGCTACGATACTGGTAAAACACCTGGAAAAATAAAAGATTTAGTCAGGGAAAACCGGGAAAAGTCAGGGAATTTGATTTTATTAACTTGCTGGGAACCCTGTTGTTTTTGATTAGTTGATTTGAAATACGTATAATAAAATATTCTGTTAACGAATGATAAGAACTGCCTTATTTACATTTGTGTCAGTGTTGTAAGAAGTGCCGAAACAGATTGTGCACTCCAAGAAAATGCTTCGAGACGTTTCACATACATTTGTATCCGGTGTAGTCAATCAAATACGGTTTTTGCCTCGGTTTTTGCAAATATTAACACGCCGATATAAAACTGAACGACCAACGTTGTAAACTTGTTGATACAGGAAATATCTTGTTCTAGTCAATTGTTTCAATGTTTTGAACGATTACTACATCAGTACTCAACTGTCAAATGCAATAACGATATTTGTTTCTGCCTAGCCACTAATAATTTTCAATTGGTATTCTTTGGAAACATATTAAAAGCGAGTACACAAAAATTATCAAAATTTTACTCATTCTATCGAAAAATACGAATACATGGTTAATTTTGACGACGAGAGACAATATTGAATTCAGTTTTTAAAAAAATATAAATGGTTTCTACTAAACGATATTAGATGTTAGGTCCGGTAAAATACACTATATGTGGACCTGTAGTCCAGCGAATGTCCTTGTGTGATTCGTATGTCTTTAACTCATAAAAGAAGTTCAAGTTTCTCAATCATTGTAATTTATTTTACATTGATTATTATAACCCTCTTTCATTAATTTTAATTTGATTGAGACTATTTGTATTTTAGTATACGCATATCATGATAAAGCAATTCATCGTGTTTTTTTGGAAGCACGTTATTCAGAGCAAACATACTGGTTCTTCTCTTTGTATAGCTCTCATTCGAGGTCTATCTACTATACTTGGTTTTCCCAAAAAATTTTGTCAGTCAAAGATAACTCATTGGACGGGTTGACTTCTGTCTTTTAGGAGACACGTTTGGATGGGGATTTTTAAACACATCAACGAAGCTTAAATGCTTCGATTTTTTTGCTTCTTTTGGACAAGGACAATGGCAACAAAACAGATTCCTTACATTGCAATAAAAATATGTCATAAATTACAATAATTCAACATCTGTGGTATTGTTCGTGTGACGTACAACTCTACCTCTTACTGCGTGAAATTAAGTTATTAATTGAATATTATCATAATTTTTACTTTGCTTGATTGTATTTCGTTTCAAACTTTTGCTTTTTTTATCCTATCGCTTAATTTGTTCTGTAATTAAAATTTTGGTTTATACAATGTATTTATATTTTATTGGTCCAAAACAAGCTTGAATTATTTAGATTATGATTGTAATTAAAAATGTTAGGAGTTATGTTTTCTAAAATGATTTGTTCATGATTGATTCATAAAATAATTTTAATCTTTTTCCAGAATTAAATTTGATTGCAATGATTGTTTTACATGTTTTTTGGGTTTAATTTATTTAACAAAATACTTGTCAATTTTTCCCGGTTTGATTGTTTTTAAAGTTTTTATTTGTGTGATACATCAGGACGATCTGAAATATTTCGTTTTAATCAAAGCACGATGATGTTTTATTGAATCAAAGGAACATCCAAATACATTTCTTTTATGCGACAAGTTACACTTGGTTAATCTTAAACAAAGGATGTGTTTCAATTAATACAAATTATATGGGAAACCATGAAAAAAATCGTTTCATAAATCACATAAATGTTGCTGCAGTCGTTTACAGGTTTTAATAAAATATTAAGACATGAGTTGCAAAAGTATAACAAAAATTATAATAACGGTGTGGTTTACTTTTTTTTACTTTTTTTTAAAAACCTTTCGTTTTAATTGATATGTATGTATTGAATCTCTAAAATTAGTTTTAATATTTATAGGTAACTGGCACTTTAAGCATGTAGCTCTAGTAGTGAAACAATTTTATTAAATTCGAGTGTATTTAAGTTTTAATTTTAAACAAAGTTCAATTAATTTAGTTTTGGATAATAATAAACATTGTTAATCAATTTTCACAAAGAAATGATGTGCAATACTTGTTGGCATCGAACGGCAGTTATTTGAAAGTAGTTATTGGCATCAGTTTATTAAACAAAACTCATTTTGAATTAATTTTTTTACATTAAACATATTGCAGTTATACATATGTATGTTTTTGTACTCGTTTTTTTACGTACATACATATTCAAACAGTTTTTTGACTGAATGCCATAATTTTATTTTGCGTACGTTTTTATTTTTGGGTTGACTTTTAGAATTAACATTCTTATTTCATAATTTTACATTTTTTTTTTTTTAAATTTCGTTAGTTCCGCAGTAAGCGACGAACTCTTTTATTTTTAACATTGGCTGTGTCTTCCAAGCAGTGATGTATGCAAGGCGAAACTCGACGTATCTCTTGCCTCGCTTTGCAATTTAATTGAACTCAAGGTCAAAACTTTTTATATAGTGTAAATATAAATAAATTTTAGGGTCAATGGCAACAACAGGATCTTCAACCACCATCTTCGAACAGTTGGTATAGTCAGCCTCAACCCGCCCCACATAACTTGCAACAAAATCATCCCCAAACGCAGCAAGAAGCTAGTTACTGGAACCAATCATATAATCAACAGCAAACCGCTCAGACAAATCCAATAAGTAACTATAATGAACAATATTCTCAATATACTCCCGTAGGATACTCTAACGAAAACAACAGTTATCATCAAAAAAATTACATTAATCAGCAATCACAAAATCACGTATACAATTACGAAGAAAGGTCTAATCATCCTGATTCACAATCTAACACAGACAGTTGGAATTGGGGATGGGTTGATGAAGATAATTCCAATGTTCAGTCTGTGTCGCAACCTAATTTAAATGTAAATGCAAGTGCCGTTAATTTTGCTACTAATGAAGAAACGTGGAATTGGTCTGTAGACGATCCAAACACTAATTCAAATAGTAAGCATTCTCTTGAAACCCAAGTAAATAGTCCTAATTCTTATCAAAATATACAAAATGCTTCAAGCTCTCAGGCAAATGTATTTTCACAAATGGGAAAGTTAGCGGAAAAACATAACACAACTAATGAGATATCTTCACTAGATTCTCTTGAAGATTCTAATAATATACCAACTGCTTCCGAAGTGTTAACATCCATACCAAAACATGGTAAAGCGGATCATTTAACTCCGCAATGGTCTACGGAGTCACAGATGTCTCAAGATTCTTCGGATCTTCTGCACACCTCTGAAAGTGATAAAAGTCATATGTTATCAAGGAGTTCGACAATTAGTGAATCTCCAGTTTCTGGGCAGGATATTAACGCCGAAAACATTATGCCAAGACAAGAAATTTATGGAACTCATTCATCAGAGACTTCTGTTGATCATCACAGTTATTATAGGCAAGACAATTATAATTTGCAAGAAAACAAAGAAGATATTTCTAATTTAAGATCTGATTTAAAACAATTAAAAAGTAATCCTACATCACCTCCGCTGCCACCTAAAAATCAGACTCCTCCATTGGGACCAACAGCTGCAGACGATTTGAAGAATCCGTATAAATTAAATGCGGGACTTACTCATAAAAACGTACATAAGTATAACTCGGAAAGTAAAACTGTTAGTAATTATTCTACGCTTCAAATGAAATATCCAATGAGCCAAAGTCCTTTTGTTCAGTCTGTAAATTTAGAAACTTTGCCGGATAATTCTGAACAACCAGATACAATACCACAGGCGTTTAGAAATAATTTGGTTAAAACCACTTCTCAGCAATGGCCGGAAAATAACGAAGCTCCGATAAACGACCGAAATCAGTATTTAGAAACTGGCCAACTATCAAATAACGAGTTTAATCAGTCGCAAATAGCTGATAGCTCTGATTCGTTGCCGCCTCCAGGTTTTACAAGAATGGTTCTGGGGCAAATAGAGCAAGCCGACAGCAATTTAGGTAATCAAGATGAACCACCGCCCGGGTTAAGTAGAATGGTTTTAGGAGAAACTGGATCTAGTTCTGTATTACTGAAGTCTGATGAACCTTTGCATAGAATGATTCCAGGTGGTTCAAGTTCTCCAAAACCTATGTCTCGATATCAAACAACGAATTACCAGCTACCTAAATATGGAGACAATAATGGATCAGAATCTGAAACTAGCACGTCTATTGCAAATCAAATACGTTCTGCGACAATCGGCGCAGACACCCAACCAGTTGCAACTAGTTTGTCAGGAACGTCTGTTGGCGTAATAAATCGTTCAAAAACTATTGGTGCTGATATACCATTGCCTTATAATAGCTCTAATTCAGAAAATGTAAAAACGAATAGTCATGCACATGGTGCCCCCAGTAATTTTAATCATAAAGTACGGGAAACCAACGTTGACGGTGCTAATAATTTAGATGAAAAAATAACTCAGCCTGTAAATACTAGACGTGACTCTATAGAAGGAGAGCCTCAAGAAAATTCTCTGTCTAATTTAGTAAATTCAATCAGGGATCTCACTGTTGGTGAAAATCTAAATAGTAATAGTAATCCAACGTTGGCCGTTCCAGAGAGAAGTGCAAGAAGGTCTAGTAAGCAGGAAAGTACCGATAGTGATTGTGAACCAGAAAACGTTCATTTAACACGGGAGCGGAAGGATAGGCGATATTACGACAAACATGATGATTATGAAAGAGATAAAGGTAGAAGTCGATATTCACCATCGCCAGATCATTACAGGGAGAAAAAGTATGAACGAATGAGGTATAGGGATAAACGTTATGAGGACGAGACTGATTATTATAGTGACAAGGAAAGAGGTAAGAGGAGAGATGACAGGGATAGACGCGAAGAGATTGATAGAAAGTATAGTAGTTTAAAAAGAGACAAAGAAAAAGAAAGAAGACGAAAGGAACCTAGAGGTCATCGGGATTATGGGAGGGAAGGTCGCAGGGAGTATTATCATAGATATGACGAAGAGTATGACGATCCATCAAGGTTAGTAACGTTTTAAAAGCATTGTTTAATATATTAAGCAAAACTTTCAGATCTAGACCGTCAAGTCGTTCAGATTCTATGCACGATTCGTATCGACAAGAACGTGATCGACATCGAGACAGAGAACGACAGAGAAGACATAGGGATCCTTATAATCCTTATGCTCAGGTTAATATAGTAACAGTCTTTTGTGTTTTTTTATGTTAAGTATTTTAGGGATATGGTTATGAGCCGTATAATCAATATTATCAGCAATATCAATATCAATATTTCGAAAATTTGTGCAGAACTAATCCACAAGCATATGCCGAATGGTATCGTAAATACTATCAACAAGCTAATAGTCAGCAAGGTTACGGCAACGAAGACAGAGCGTCCGTGCATTCAGGAAGGAGTTCCGCGAACGATGAATTAGTAAAAGATAGGTATGTATGACAAGTTGAATTACTATATTTTTGCTTTTGCGTTTTATGCAATGAGTGTATTTACTTAGAGTTTAAATAATTCTTGATTTATCACATATTTTTTGCTTAAACTAACTAAATACGCGTTAAAAATAGCACAGCATAGTAATTACTATTATTTATTTTGTAGCTCGAGTAATTTATTTTAAACAAAAGAATATGTGAATCGATCAATTGACAATCCTACACTACTATTAAGTACACTTACATTTTTGCTTGTTTTTACTTTCTTTACAGTTGCTCTTTTTGGGCTTTACATATATTTTTTTTCGATATATGACCACAATTTAACATAAACGTTATCACATATACACCCTAATCTTACACTTTTTACTTAAATTGAAATATGATTGGTTAATACAATCGGTTCATGAATGTACACACTACATTTGCTTATGATCCTTCTTAGGTGTACACGTCAGAGTTATTACAGCCAGACAAGTTCGAACTACTACAGAGAGCCCCATAATCATAGCACTTTAGGCCATTATGCCCCCGAAGATACTAGGTGAGATCTTTCTCAACCCACAACTATATTTTAAAACTATACAGTAGATTATCGCTTGAATAACTCAGTATGTGGATAAATTAAATTGTAAGAAATTTAGTTAGTTTCTCTAATATATGTGGTGTAAGAAAAGGGTACAGCGCATTCATACATTCACTTATCTTAATATTTTGCATGATGTTGGATATAAATGTAATTTTTTGTAATTGTTTGCATGCTTGGTATGTTTGCATACTATAATTTATTGCTGCTTAAATGTATTATGAAAGATAAGTATTTACTTTAAAACGGTTATTTATTTATTATATTGACTATAACTCGCTATAGAAGCAGTAATGAATTGAATGCAGTTGAACAAACCGTTTATTTTTTTATTTTGTGTTTGGGTTCTCAGTCATAATCTAACGATGGAGTCTAAAGTAAAAGTTTTAATCACATCAAAGCGAAATGTTAGCGTTTCAATTCGCCGAATAAAATAAATCGTGGTTAGACATGTTAAAATATACCAAATTACAAAGGGTAAAGATGGGCGACCTGGAAAGAGATTCATGGATTTTTCCAAAAGAACAAACCGCTAGCAAACACAAAATGTGTATATTTATTTAAAACCTAAGAACAATTTATTTGTAAAAATGTTTACGTTGCGGAAACAAATTAAAATTCAGTTAATGAATTTTAGACATTGAAGCAACACTGGTATTGGGGTCGGACTTTATCATGATCAATTATATTATTTTTGCGCCTTAATTGTTTTTTCTAATATTTTTTGGTGCAACTTATCCAAAAGATTAGCGTAATATTTTCCGTTTATGTTGTGAGGAATCAATTATCAGGATTCTTTTTGCTTTCTAAAAACTGTTACCATTACTTTGCCAGCTGGCTTCGATATCGTGTTTATTTGGTGCCGAAAAGTCAGGTATTGTCCATTGCTTAGACTGAAGTTCAGTATAGAACCCACGTCGCGTCGGTGGTAATAAAACGTCGCATAAAACAAACTATTTTTTATCATTGCGTACGAATGAACAGTCACCCAAAACATTATTTATCTCGCATATGTTGAAACATTGTAGTCATGTTCATTTTTCTATCGAATATTCAGATATTGAGACAAGTTGTTTTATTTCGAATTTTATGCACTGATCTTTTGATGAAAATATAAAATAAATTATGCGGAAAAAGTACCTGGTTGAACATTCAGGTTTGTAATATGGTTATTAAATTGCATGTACGCTTTTTAAAACTTACTTCTGCATTCATACTAAATCTTACAATAATTTTATGTTTATTAACCATCTGTTATTTTAAAAATTTTTATTTGCGTTTGATAGGAACTACGATCAAACTGATTCATCTTTATACCTAGAAGAAGCAACAGCAGCATCGCAAAGATTAACTCCGGCTAAATTTGCATCTGCCCATGTTAAAGCGTCAATATCGTCGGGTCGTATTGTAAAAGTATTACCTAATTATCCATTGGATGGTCAATCAGCTCTGGTCGAAGTTGCCAATTTACGCGATCTTTTAACAAACGATTCAGAATATAAAGAATTAGTCGAATTTCCTGGTCCTCTAACAAGAGGAGTTACTCATAAAAAGACAATTATCGAGTACTGTGAAAACAAAATTAGAAACGCTATTTATAGTAAAGACATTGGAGATGTAGATTCTTATATATTAATGTGGGAGTTACTGATATTGCTTCTAAGACAAAATGGAGTAAGTCATACATTTTATATTTTTATTTTCACATGGTGTTCACTATAGAGACTAAATGAGTACTATAGGAAAAATATTCTAGATAAAGTACAACTGGTTTTTAGATCTTACGTTCTTTAAATGCTTCGAAAAAACTATGTTTATTTCGTATTACACATTTACAAATACATTGATTATCAAACTTAATGCTTATTTATACTGTAACTCAAAAGATGATATTATAACTCATTGATTGCGAGCTTTTTGGTTGTTTAATACCCAAAAATAGGTTTTTAATTTTCTAATTTTACTAATCCTTCTAATACTCAGAAATAACTTACTGGTTCTATTTGTACTTTAATAACAAACACACTAGGAAAACTGAAAAACATTTAAATGGTCGTCCTGAACTGATTAGGAACAAAATCTGATTTTGCGAAATTAATGCATAAATAAAAGAACAGTAGCAAGTAGAAATCTTGTGTCACCTTTAACCGTTTCCGATAATTGTTCTTAAAAAAGTGGTTTGCTCTTTGATCTTATAGTTCACTGAGATTTTTGCGTTTAAGTAATAATCAAAATATCTCTTAGAGTATGAGAAAATTAAATTGCAGTAGCCACTTAAAAAAACTGGCGCGCTTACCGATCAACTTTCCTATAAAAAATTTCTACATATTTTTTATTTTCAAATTGAAGAAAAGTACATTAGTATATACCGAGTGTCCACTCTCAAAGTCGAACATAGGCAATTAACAGGTATATATTTTTAGTAAGGTTTTTAGCATTAGTTCCAGTGGCGTATTTAACGGGCGTGCGAGTCGTGCGGCGCACGTGTAGGCCCTCGCAAAACGAGGCCCTCAGCCCTCAAAAAAATAAAATTAATGATAATAAATTATACATAATATATAAGAGACAACAAATAAGAGGCAATAAAATTAACACTGCTCACTACAACAAATTGATCAAAGAAGGCTATAAACATAAAAAATGCCGTAGAATTATAATATAAGTAATAAATATAACTTACCTTCCGCAAAAATTCATGTTGATTCGACAAAATAAAACACCAGACCTCAAAATTGTATAAAACGCCAACGCGACTAAATAACTAAGTAATATGACGCTCCGATAAGATTTCGTAGACGTGTCAAAGTTATATATAAAGAATATATTATACATTCACATTGATAAATGTCATTAAGGCAGTTATATGTTGAAAATAGCGTCTTTTTTTAGAAAATAATTTCTACGTTGCGAGATCCGAGGACATAATGGGTTCTTAATTTATTTTGTTGCTACTACACTACTTGTATCGTACCATATTATTATTATTATTAATTAATTAAAAACGGTGTTTGGACATTACATTTGTGCTCGTGTTGTCGACTTGTCGTGGTGTATGTTCTTCTTCTGTGTCCTTATATCCTTTTGGTGTCGGAGTGGTGTATGTTAAGTTGTTTAAATTAGTGAAATCAATAAAATCATGAAAAAACAATATGAAAGTGGGCATAGCAAAAGAAAAAGAAAAGAAGCAGAAAAATTAGCTAAAGCCGGATCCGATCAAAAACAACGCAAATTATCTTTCACCACAATGGGCAGTGAACGTTATGAACTGTTAGCAAGTAAGAGTAACCAAAAAAGTGAAGAACGAGAACCAGCTGAAGAATCAGATGTGGACCAAACCACAGCTGCCTCGACTAGCTTCCAAGGTGTGAGACAAAACGAAAAGGTAACAAAACGTGTTCTTTGATAAAACAATAGTAACCAATGTACGAACAAGTAGAATTTTATTTTATATTATGACGACACATGAGAACTATATGATTATTGCAATATACCGTTTTGAACTATTATAATTTCATTAAACAATTTCAGCCAAGACGTGATTCCACATCTGAATCTGATGTTGGAGAACAAGTGAAAGAAGAGTTGATTGATTTACCTTCCTTAGACATGCATCATCAGCAGAGCATTCGATTTCCAACAGATAAAGCATTGTTCGATGATTTGGCACCTATAAATTTACAAAATAAATTAACATTCCTTGCTAAAACCGTTTGTCGTCCTTTGAGTGAGGATATGCCTGGCGGAAAATTCCCCGGAATTAGAGGAAGGTCGTTTTCGTCATTTCATTACAAATGCATCAACAGAATAGGGGAACGCGTAGAGCGTTCATGGCTTGCTTTTTCGTTTCGCAAAAATTATGCTTACTGTCATTGCTGTTGGCTGTTCGGAAATAAAGAAGCTCATAAATCGAATTGGTCATCGTCATTCACGGATTTTAACCACTTGAAAGAAAGTCTTATAAATCATTCTAATAGTCAGAATCACAAGATTTCTATGAACGCATGGTACATTTTCTTAAATGAGAAATCTGTGGACTCTCAGCTTCAACAACACATTTCCGAGGAGAGACGCCGGTGGAAGGAAGTTCTGACTGTCCAATTCGGGTTAATAAGAGTTATGGGAATTCTTGGTCTTCCATTTAGGGGTCATAGATCGAACACCACTGATGTGAATCCTGGAGTATACTTAAAACTGCTGAGATTTATTGCAACTCGTGATCCGGTGTTGCATAAACATATAACCAGTGAAAGAAGAATAAAATACCTCAGCAAGACAATCACTGAAGAACAAATTGCTACACTCTCGAACGCTCTAAAAATTCACATAATAAACTTGTGTAAAGATGCAAAATTTTTCACTGTGATTGCCGACGCTACAACCGATATTAGTCACCAATTGACTGTTCTCGTTAGATTTGTGCACATTGACAGAAAAGTAAAATCTGTGGAAATAAGGGAACATTTCTTAGGTTTTCACCATGTCCATGATGCAACAGGCATGGGTATTTCAACTCTGTTAATGAAAGTTCTTTATGAAGAATGCAAATTTGATCGGAAGTACATAAGAGGACGAGCTTATGATGGAGCAAACGTTATGAGTGGTGCAGGTGGTGGAGTTCAGGCCATCATGAAGCAGCTTCATGGAGAGAATAGTTTTTTGCCTTACATTCACTGCCCCCCTCATCAGTTGAACCTGGTTTTAATTCATGCTACTGAAAATAAAAAAAATAGCAAAGAGAAGGGCACACTTCAAACGCCAATTGAACTGATTAATTTTTATGATTATGTACAGATGATTTATACATTTTTCAGCAGTTCCAATCGTCGGTGGGATCTGTTATTCAGAATGGCAAAGGATACTGGTGTGCTAGAAGAAAGTTCATTGAATAATTTTGCAAGTGATGTAAATTCCGAAATTGTGGATGGAGATTTATCGGAGAATGAAGAACAAACAAGAAAAACGACTGTTTCGAATATGGCCCCGACTTTGAAGTCCCTTTCAACAACACGATGGGTTGCCCGGTATGCAGCTGTTGATGCAGTGCTTAGAAATTTCAAACTGATCATCGTATGCTTAGAAAATTTAATAGAGCAAAATCACACAAGTGACGAATTTAAAGACTCTACAAACTTACTGGGGAAATTAGATTGGACTTTTTACTTTACTTTCACTTGGTGGTATAAAATTCTAAAAGTATTACACGGATGTTCCCTAATTCTTCAAGCTAAGAAATTAGATTTGTTTAAGGTTGTCTCTGTGTTTGAATCTGCAGGAGAAGATCTTAAGAAATTACGGACTGAAGATTCATTTGTTAAATTTTCTAATCAAGCAAAAGAGCAATGGCTGTTAATGGGTTTGGAACCGGATGATATTGGGTTCAAAATCACACGGATTCGACGAGTAAAACGATTTCATGATGAGCAGATGAGCAGATGGAAGATGAACCATTTACAGATGCTGCTACGAGATATCGTATAAATGTATTACAACTGTTTGGACTGCATGATCTCAGAACTGGAAAGGAGAACAGTGGGTTTCAGAGAAGTTGCCAAAACGTTCGGGTTTTTACAACCACATACATTTCGAAATTTAAGTGACGAAGAGATTAAGTCTAGTTGCGATGGTATAGTTAGAAAATTTTCAGAGGATTTTACAGCAAATTTATCAATTCAATGCTTATCATTTAGAAATATTTACTTTGCAACTGTTACAGAAGAAACTGATACAGTAAAACTAAACGTAACATCATTGTTGCAATATTTAATTGAAAGTGGTTTAGCAGATTCATATACTGAATTTGAAGTATTGTTAAGGATATTCTTAACGTTGCCAGTTGGAATACCTAGTGCCGAACGTTCGTTCAGTGCTCTACGACGATTAAAGACGTATTTGCGTTCAACTATGAGTCAAGACAGACTAAACTACACTGCAATGCTAGCTATTGAAAGTCAGGAATGCGAAAAGTTGCAACTTGATCCTGTCATAGATATGTTTCTAAATAGAAAAACAAGGCGTGGGGGTGTACAGAATTTGTAGTTACAAAGTACCATCATAAAATATGATCTGTATTATTATGTTTTTTTGTGCTATAAGTATGTAAAAGTAAATAACTCCTTTCCCCTTGTGTAAAATAAAATCCTTGTTTAGTAAAATACCTCTTTTCGTTTGTTCCTGTGAATATACTAGGTACCCTATCAATTAATTACCACAGTCTGTGACATTACATTTTGTGTTTTTCCCATAATATAATAACTAGACCTTTTTTTACCACCTATGTAATGGGCCCTCCCTACTTTTGCACGACGAGGCCCTGGACCTTAAATACGCCACTGATTAGTTCTATAATAAAACGGCAAGTAAGTAGCAAGTATAAAAATGTTTATTAAAAATTCAAAAAGTAATAGTAACGAAACAATAAATTATATTAAATATCCACTGCCTGTCAGTAATTAAGTAAAGTCAGTAAACTATTGCTTCTCTCAAAAAATTATATCTGGGTTGGGATTTTTAATAATAATATTATCGGCCCATTTGAAATTTAAGAAAATTAAAATCCAGAAAAGTTGAGTTCTCGTGAAAATAATAACTTTAGGGTTTTGAACATTTGGTTCATTATTTAATGTAAAAGAAATAAGCGACCTTTGTTCGCGTGCTTTTGCATTTCATAGTAAAACGCATTTCTACTTTCTTCGACCACAGCAAAAATCTCTTGATGGTATTGTGGTTTATAGGGATGATATTTATGTGTTTTTAATATATTCCATACTCGCGACTTGCGAAACCAACAGAAATTTGCCGCAAACTGTATGTTTGGTTCACATTGACCATCGCAAAAACACACTCTTCTGTGCGGTCAACAATTTGTCGATTTCCTGTGATATACTAGTTATTTTATAAGATTTTATTTGATTCAAAATATTTTTACATACTATCCCTCTGTTCCAACTCTTGCAAAATATTTGCACATCTTTTAAATTTTTGTACATATTTTGTAATAGTATTGACA
The DNA here is from genome assembly GCA_035610365.1 of Aquatica leii. Taxonomy (NCBI): domain Eukaryota; kingdom Metazoa; phylum Arthropoda; class Insecta; order Coleoptera; family Lampyridae; genus Aquatica; species Aquatica leii. Next base: position 74,487,001 of record CM069433.1, read on the forward strand.
GATGGTATTGTACTATTAAAAGTAACGGCAAAAAAACTAGAACTCTTCTAAAACTAGCGCCGCCATTAAAGGTTTTGACCATAAAAACCATTTCTTCGTTAGTATAATTGTTCATAATTACGTAAATAAACTTGAATACGCGGTTTAACGTCAAATTTTTATTGACAAACAATCAGGATCAGTACTACAAACATTTGTTGTCAAATTCAAAAAATCAAAGATAATACTATTTAAAAATTGTCATATTTTCAGTTAGTGTTTCAAAATAATTATTTGCACATTTAGTCTTGTCAATCGTCTTATTTGAATCGCAATAATTTTCTCTTTTTATTGATACTATTGCATTTTCTCTAAATTAAAATAGGCGAGCAACAATTCGCAAAAAGGTTCAATACCATGTTAGATTCCTATGTTCGACTTTGAGAACGAACTCCCGGTATATATACACGTTTGTATAGACTTCTCAGCATGCTATAATTTTTCTCTTCGAGTTTCTTTATCAGACCCGTCTTTTGATAGAACCGAGAGAATATGAAAAACCAACTCCATACCAAATTTCAAGTTACTAGGACTTTTGATTCGAGAGTTATCGCATACACAGACACCCAATTTTTTTTGTCAAAAATACATTTTTATGATTCAGGAGACCTCGAAACGTAAAATTCTGCAAAAAATAATGATTGCTATACTTTCCTCATAGGAAAGTAACAATACTAAAATTCAACAAATGTAAAAATATAGGCTTCTGAGAAAATATAAAAGTTTTTTTCTGAAAAACAATTTTACATTCTTTTTTGATTTGTAATTTGCTTAAATAAAACAAATAGGGAAAAAATAAGAAAATGAATTTATCGTAGGTAGGTCTCAAAACTAGTTTTATCTAAAATATCTTTTTTATTACGGTTATTTTAGACTCTAGAAATTTCAGGATTCGTGAGCACTATGTAATTACCATTATAAAATAAAAAATCAATTGCTACAATTTTATCAATTTCGATTTAAATAGATGGTTGTGGGAACTGACATAGCTGAATTATTAATGAAAGACAAAAAGCAAGAAGGTTGCCGTAAAGACTCAATCACATCTAATAGCAGTGGAGTAGCGGAACCTTCACCTTTGGCTGACGCTGGCAATAATTCTTTAGATACTCATAGCTCAACGTGTCTTCTGAAAGAAGACGTTGTTACTAATAAGTTTCGTGAATTTCTTCTATACGGTTCAGAAAAGGAAGCTTTGGGTTTGTAATAGTGATATTAATTTGAAATATATAAATCATTTTTTTAGAGTGGGCGATGAAACATGGTCTTTGGGGTCATGCTCTCTTTTTAGCCAGTAAGTTGGATAAAAGAACTTATGCAAACGTAATGACGCGTTTTGCTAATGGCTTAACAATGAACGATCCATTACAAACTCTTTATCAGCTTCTTTCGGGAAAAGTACCAGCTGCAGTTACGGTAAATATTACATTGATTTCATGATTCTCATTTCACGTAAATTTTTTAGTGTGTTGCTGATGAAAAATGGGGCGATTGGAGACCACACTTAGCAATGATTCTTTCAAATACAACTCAACGCCCAGAACTTGATCGAAAAGCGATAACAACATTAGGGGACACTTTGTTTAATAGAGGCAGCGTATACGCCGCTCAGTTTTGTTATCTTATGGCGCAAGTCGGATTTAGTCGTTTTGGTACTGAATCCGCTAAACTTGTTCTGTTAGGTGCTAATCATAATAAACCCTTTATTGAGTTCGCTATTAACGAAGCAATTCACATGACTGAAGTTTACGAGTACGCTTGTAGTTTAAATGATCCTAACTTTGTTATCCCTGAATTTTTGGTGAGTGCCCAAAATATGAACTCTTCTGAATTGGTTAAAATTAATTTTCTGCAGGCTTATAAATATCTTCTTGCCACCAGACTTGCCGATAATGGTTTGTTGGAAAAAGCTTTGACGTATCTAGAAAAAATTTCTCTTGCTATTTTACACAATTCATCTGTAGCGCAACAAAGTCTTATACGTCAAGTTACTGTTCTAGCCGATCGATTAAAATATTACGATTTGGTGGACGATTCGCTTGAAGGAGAAAACAACTTAATTGATAATCGACCCGATAGCTCTTGGCTTAAAGAGTTAAAAGAAGTCGAAAAAGATTTTAACGTTAGTGTTTTATTTGAATTTAATGTTAATTCTTTATTGTTTTTAATAATGAAATTTTATGTCGACATTTATACACCTGGTAAATTTATTTGGTTTTAGTCGGGTTTAATAAATCAAGACAATCTAGAAAACTTTAAAGACAACAATTTGGAAACTGAGCAAAATCAAATTAGCCAATCGGCAATGTACGACCAATCGTCTTGGCCACAGCAAAATGTACAACAGTATCAACAAGCGTGGCAATCGTCGCAGTATACACAACAAAATTTAGATTACCAACACCAGCAGAACCAAGGATCTGAAAGTAAGTCCATAAACATTTGCATTTAAAATTTATAATTTGCGACATAGGTTATGGTACAGAAGTAAATAAAGATCAACAAAATTATTGGCCAAACCAACAGTTAGTTGAAAACGTTGAACAAATCGGTGTGGATTCAAGTAGTCAGTATGTACCAAACGATATTTCGGCACAAACTGATTATTGGAATAACGCTTCAGCACAGGTACGATATACATAAGAAAAGACTATGAGCTTATTAATGATATACTTTTAATAAATTACGTTGGTTTCTGTTGATTTGTTTGTTCATTTTTTATGTATAAAATTATTTCATCTTTTTTTCTATTTTTAAGTTGTGTGGGATTTTTCTATAACTATTTTGTCTTTCAAAATAAGAGCAATCGATTAAAAACAACAGTTTTATGATTTTGCATTTATATTGATTTTTTATTGTACAGGATGATCCAGTTTCTTAATACACATTCTCACAAACATTTTAAAGAAAAAAATTGAAATTTGACATGACTATTGTAATGTGCGGCTACCTAAAAATTACATGTCACGCAAAATAAAAAGAAGAATAGACATTGAAGAATGGTGTCAGTTCGCTGGCTCTACAAAAGTCACTATCTTTTCCAAAGCTAAACTTCAGAAATAATGTGATCTAGTAACAGCTTTCTGAAAAGGCCTAAAATCAAAATATGTGTACATACGTCAACCTTGTGTTCATAATAAATTGTTTTCAAGAAATAATTAACAGCGTTGAAAAGAACATAAAAACGAATTGTTAGTGTTAAGAACAAGACTCAAAAATGTTTAAAAAACTTAGAACTATTTTTATACAAACACGTTGATGGATTTGACATCAGAAGTTTTACGATTATCGAATTTAGTTGCTATGCGAAATACTTTGTTTAGCTCAATGGCCATTAAAAGTTTATGATGATGGTTATTGTTATCACTGAATCAGCAAACTGCATCAGTTGTCAGTTTTATTAAAATTGTATTTTGTAATAGAACGATTCTCAGCCCGTTTATTTTGAAGTGTTTCTTTGTTATTTTAGTTGTGATTTTGTTTTATCTTGCACATGACAAAGCAAGTACAGTATTAAAACCACTATTTTTTTAACTGCTGAGGTTTCTTCTCATAAATACAATTTCATGATTAACGTTAATTTAAATTATAGAACCTAAATAGTAATTACATACTTGTTTGATAAAAACTATTTTGTTGCTAAAAGTATTGCGAACAAACTATCATATATTTAATAACAATTTTCCTAATTTTTAATTTTATCTCGCAGTTTGTATGTGGTTTAGCAAGCTCCTCAGTTCCATATTTGCTAATTAGAAAGAAAGTTTGTGTCGAACTAGATTGTCTTCTGTCACTGTAGTACTAGCAACAATGTCTGTTCTGTAAGTTTGTACTTATTAATTGGCCACAGACTAGATGAATCTACGAGTTAGGTTACTCAGAGAAATATGCTATGTTATTCTATATTGCTCTTTCTGGATTTGATAACCTACAATCATTAAATGCTACAAGCAAATAATTTTTGAAAAATCGTTTGAAACTGTTCATTCATTGATGTTTCTTTGAATCAGAGCCATTGTTTGAAACAAACAAAAATTTTGTATGCAAGTGTTCAGTTGTCTTTATAAACTAGATAGATTCTTTCGCCAAAAGACAGCACGCTGTCATGCACAAAATTTTAAATTTTGGTACACTTTTGTAATAAACCTAGATGATGTTTGCAGATCGTGATTTTTTCTGTCGATGTCGTCGATCAGCTATCCGCGCTTGTTTTGTCATATGTCACATGGTATAAAGCGTTCATAAAAGCTAAAACTGGCTAAATAATAAAATCTTCTGAAAAAAAATGTCATCAAAACCATCTTTTAGCATGTTTTTTTTATTTAAAAAATACTGTGTTACAACTGTTAATAAAATTAAACTAACGTTTTACAAAGGATCTAAAAATCATTTGTGTAAATTGAGTAACATACAGAAAAAACGGGATCATCCCATATAATTTAAAAGAATTATAGATTATAAAACTACTCTCTTAAATTGATTGCTCCTTTTTGAATGATACGAGTATCGAACACTAATGTTATGCGTTGTATATAATTTGGGGATATGTACTAATTGCATTAAGTAATAGGTATTGAAGACAAAAGATGAATTTGTATTGTTGAATAATTGGTAAATTTGGTTACTGGAGTGGAGCTAATATACAATTTATAATTTAATTAAGGATATACATGCTTACTGGTAGTCTGATGTTTCTAAGAAAAAGTCGAGTCTATTATAAATGTTTACGTTATAAAGCAATGTCAATGACATTAGCACTTCGAAACAAAGATTAACAAGTTAAACCTAAAATTCACTTAAGAATTTTACTTAATAAAAATAAATATTTCTGATTAAAAGTATGGTATGTTTTAGTTTCGTATGGTAGACTGTTTTGGATGCTTGTTTAATCTATTCAGATATTTCTTATTCAATGTTTTGCTACATATTTGCTAAACATACACTAGTCGAAGATCTAGATGAAAAGTTATTTATAACAAATCACGCCGCGTTGGTTATGGTCCAGGAAGTTTAAATACTTTATAAAGGAGTTTATTGTAAAAAGAAGGTTTAGTGATACTTCTTCCGATTAACTACTGCAGTTTAGAATGAATCATAATCTTAGGTGCTTTGTTTAGTAAATATGTTAATTTTTTAGATTAGATGCTTATCTAGCTGCATATCGAAATATTTTAAAGTGCCTGTTTTTGGCTGTTTTGAAACTAAATTTTCACTTAAAGGGACAGGTTTGTTTGCATGAAAACGCTAAAAATATGCATTACAATATGTGCCTGTTTGAAAAAATTACAAATCTTGATATTTGATGGCGCAATAAATATAAATTTACTTTTGGTTTCGGCAAGAATATTTTTATAATAGTATATTGCACGACACTGTAGTACTAAATTTAAAATGTTTGACATCCGTTGGTGAAACTTGTTTATTTGATGCATCGAGCAGAGTGTGATTTTGAAATGCTATGTTCTAAACGAAGTTCTTTTTTTCAAGTTTGGTTATTACAACCGCTATATATGACAAAAATGTTATTATAAATATGAAATTCTCTTTTTTTCTAAAATGATTAAGCTTTCTTAATGCTCTGTGGTTCTTCAGGATTCAATGTATCGACAACTTATTTAATAAGTTTAAAATTGTTGGCATAATAAATTACAGCCTTTATCCAAGCTCCCCATCGAGTAATAATCGGTGTGACAAGATCGGTATATTTTCGGTAATTTCTCTGAACAGGCCAAAAAGACTAGGAGCTTTCAGAAATACATTTGATATAACTTGTGTACATTGGTTTAATTAGACCGAACTGTTTCTGTAACTATGTCTAAACACGTAATATGTATGATTTTTGGAAACAACACTTTTAGTCTTTACCATATATACAAACAGGATCATGGTACCTACGCTCCCCGTTTCGAAGATAATTGATTGAAATTTGGGATATTCTATATGCATAATAAGCGACCATGTTTAACATTCAAGTGATTTTTTCCGGTTTCGCTGGAATTGGCACTAACATTCGATTTTTAAATGGAGTACCTTGTATGTTATTGTATTTGTGAAATCTGCATAATTTTTTGAATCTAATGATACCACATAAATGACATTTCAAACATCAATATTTATTATAATTTAATTTATAATTTTCCATTTAACCCTTTCATTGCGGGAACCGTGTATACCGCAAATTATATGTAGTACATCAAATACGCGGGTAACAGGTTTTCACGCACGAATTTTTAACGCATTTATTGCGGTAGCCGGCCGTTCCCGGCTATGTATATTGAATTCTGCGCATTCAATTTAACAGGTTTTAAGAGGATTTTAAGATTGCACTTACCATTTTTTGTGTGCATTAGTTAGTATCAAAGTGGCAGTTTCGTTAGTAGGATAATAAGCTTTTTCTATTTATCATAATTTAAACTAAAATGGCTCGAAAATTTCTCAATGAGGAGCTAATTGAAGAGTTGTTGTACGCCAGTGAAGAAAAAAAATGATTTTGACGAATCATCAGGTTCTGACAGTGACGTAGTTTTCGAAAAGATCGATTCAGAAGTTGAATTATCTGATAATTCGGAGAAAATAACGAAAAAAACGTCTACACAATTTAATCTGTCGTTGCGGGAGCCGGGCGTACACGTCCGTACCTGACTTGAATATAACGGGAGACGGGCGTTAACGCAATGCCTAATTTTCCCCGTTTATAGCTCACGACTACAAAAATTTTCCCCGCAATGAAAGGGTTAAATGATTTTTCGATTTATTCTAATTGGTTTGTTTAATCCTAGAAAAAACAAAATCTCGTCAAAAATACTATTTCACGTGATTTCTGAGGAAATAAAGTTCATCAAAATAGTTTTTGGGTTAAAAATCAATTTTTTGAAATGGTATCATATGGTAACTTGATACCATTTACTAGTACTATTAATAAAGAATTTAATGTTAAGACTGTATAAGGTGACTTTGAAAAAAATAAAATTATTTGTTTAGCTTGTTAAATAGGCATTTGTTGATTTATCAGTGTTTATTTGTGTCTTTAAAAAGTTCTACATTTCTTGTTCATTTTGTTCAAAAGGCCGCAACTTCATGCAATAGACGAAAAAGTAGACACGTTAATTATTTACGGGTAATGTAGAAAAAATGCCGGTGCGGCTAGAAACCTTTATGCCGACTGATTAACACGTTGACTGCTGATTGACGGAAATTTCCGTCAAAGCGCTTTTGGCACAATATACAAAAAAAAATACATGCGCCACTGGGTGAAAAAAAATATTACTAGGCTAGCAGCGAACGTGTTAAAGCAAATTGGAATTGGAAGTTAGTCACCAATCAGTAAGCCGAATTTTGCACAAATCTTGTAAATATAATTGCACCAGCACTTGTACGAATATGATTATGAACGTAGGATGGAATATTGCAATGGCGTTTTACAGAAAAATGTGCAGCCAAACGATTTTTAGGAAATGATTTTATTTTCGGACGAGTCTAGGTTTACGAATTTGGGATTATTTAACCGCCAAAATACAAGAAAATTTATTACTGTTTGGTTTCCACGTTTGGCTTGGAATACTCGGTTGTAGTATCAATGGTACAAAAATATTTGAAGGACCCTTGACTGGAGCCGAATACTTTGGATTTCTGCAAGATGAAATTGGGGAGAGTTTAGCTGAATTACCTTTTCATTTACGACAGCAAACTTCTAACAAAATGGAGCCCATTTTCTTAATTCAAGGATAGTAATCGATTATCTTTAACCGACTTTCGAAGAAAACGTAATTTAATATTTTAGTATTTTTGACGCGATTTTGTTTTTTTTATAATTAAACGGGTCAATTAGAATAAATCGGATCCGTCGCGCCACAATTAAATGAAAAGCTGAAGATTAAATTATAATAAATATTGACGTTTGAGATGTCACTTATGTGGTATCATTGGATTCAGAAAATTATGCAGATTTTAAAAATACAATAACATACAAAGCATTCCATTTAAAAATCGAATGGCGAAATCTGAAGTGAAAAAAGTCACTTGTAGGTCATACAGTGTGTGTATTATGTATATAGGATATCCAAAATAGCAGACTTCTTTTTAAATCGGAGAGAGAGGAAAGTTCTACCCTAGCTCTATTTCATTTTACCGGCACTGCCACGTTAACATCTACAATATTCCTAAAACAACTAGAATTTTTTACATATCCCTAAATAAACGTTGGGGGTGGTGTACCTGCTTTGCAAAAAATCAAGGACAATGAGTACAATAACCTAACTTTTAATTGAAAACAAAGATTGAAAATACAGTTGGATGATTCCAATGGAAATTATCTACATAGTTTATATTATTACTATTATTTGAATTCTTAATAAATGGTTTGACTATTCATTGGAATAATTGAAGTCTATTGATCATTTTTGTTTTTATTACACCAACATTGAATAAGATATGTTCGAAACAATTCGGTATTTCACTCGACTAAAGAATTCGATTATGTTTTCGATGCAAACTTATAATACGTAATGAATCTGAACAGTTAATATTGTTCGGAGATGGAGTTTTTATAGTTGTTATTTTAACGATAATTCTAGTGATAGTTATTTTATTTCAATTATTACTAACAGAGTTAACAAGAATTTGTTGTATATTATTTGAGTAATGCTTAATTATATAGTTCAGAGTGTATTATATACATATTGCATATGATTATGAAATACATTTAATTTTTTCAATGATAATTTAATTATTTAAACATTCAACTGTGTCCATCACTAGTTATAGTCATAATCGGAAGTTATAACTTTGTACATGTGACCCATAACGTGACCCTAGCTTTTGTGTTTATTCAAGTTTGTTTTGGTTTTTTTTTCAGACTTCCAGTGTTTTTCAAAAGTAAAACAATTAAAAGTTAGGTTATTGTTTTGTTTTGTTGAAGGTTTGTTGCTGTTTGTTGTCAAGAATCAAGGTCAAGAATGACATTTATTTAGGGACATTTACAAAAATTCTAGTTAGTTTAGGGTAATTGAAGGTGCTGATGTTGCAATGCCGTTAAAATGAAATAGAGCTAGGGTAGAACTTTCCTCTCTCTCCGATTTAAAAAGAAGTCTGCTATTGTAATCAATCATCAAAACTAAAGGAGAAACGGGGATGTACTATGATTCTGTTACACATGCTCTACCATGATCAGTACATACATTGAAAAAGACAGCAGTTGTACTATTGTAAATTCCTAAAACGATACTTGCTTCGCATTTTTTTCTACTTTGTTGTTTCATCCAAAAACACTCAAAATTTATGGTTTGCCACTTTTTGTTTTAGTTCTTACATGGTTTTCCACAAGGTAATTTTTTCTTATTGTAGACTTTTCAGGGACATTTTGTTTTATATACTTTTCTATTTACTTAATTTTGTAATTTTGCTAACGGTATGTCGGCATTAATTAAAGCTGAACACAATTCTTCAGTAAATTCTGAACGTTTAGGACCGGTTCTAGACAATATCGTAATTAGAACTTGTTTTACTTTGAATTTTTTGGTTTTTATTATTCAAGTGTTCAAATCCTGAATCACTTGAAACTTTTTGTTCGCAATTTTAGGTACTTTACATAATTTGTAAAATAACATGCTTGCATCAGCTGTAAAATTATTTTACTTCTTTGCAAACTGGTTTAATTTTGTTAATAATCATTAAATTATCGTATGGCTTTCTGCTCTTTATTAGTTCTTTTACGTATTGAAATTTAGACGATATTGCAAAAGTAGAGGATACGGACTACCACATTACTCTTTTTGTTTCTCTTATGCAGATATTTTTAATAAAAGTTAAAATTTTGACGTCTAGTATCCTTGTTGGGACTATGTTTAGAAATCCAAATTTTTTACAAATAAGTTCTCTTTTGGGCATTATAATGTTGTACAAATCTGATGTTTGAGATATATTTACAAGTTAAGTTAGTGGACCTTAAAAATTACACACAAAAACGCGTTTTTATTATATGAATACGTTGTATTAATTTAACTTTATTTATTATTACATTTAAACTTACATATTGCATTTCTAAAAACATATCAGATAAAACATTTTTCCCTGAACATAAATCAGATTATCGTGAATTTGTAGCAGCAGATCTTTGTAGTCCTTTTTAAGTTTACATTTTCAACCATTAACTTGATATTCTGATGATACGTTCCAGAATCCAATTGAACTATTTTTGGATAAAAATTTTAGTAAATATGCATTGAACATAACATTTAGGCTATTTTTATTAAATAAAATGGATATACAGCTATGGTTTAACAATGAACTTGCAGTATCTTTGAATTCTTAGCACATATATGCTTCTATGAAGTACCGCTACTTGATATATAACTCCTACAAAAGTAAGAATTAAGTTAACAAAATTGAAATTGTTATTTTTGTACTCTGTAATTGTGTAGAAATCTACAAACCAAAAATTATTTTAATGTGGCCGGGTCAAGCAATCAATTATTTTTTCTGGAACAGTGGAAATGGACAATTTAGCTTGAAATGGCAACAATAGTATATTAAGTATTAAGAACGTAAGGGCTTTTTACCGGTCGAAGACATTGTTCAGGGACTTTTTTGTCACCTAAGGATTTTTCAAACTAGTTGGCTTTCCAAGCTTTGTCAGATTACTTGTCCAGTACTTACCGTTCTAGGACTGTAAATAAATCACTTACCTACGAGTTACGCATAACAACTAGTAAATCAAACATACAGTCTTAAAAATAAGCATTGTAACTAAAAGAAAGAAAGAAAATGAAAATAATGCAAAAAATAAATATAGTACAGTCATACAAATGTTAGCATCATCCGGTCATTTGATAAAAATAAAAACCTAAATAAAGTTCTTTTTCTTGTTAAAACTAGATAATTCAGTTGAAATACAAGGTTTTTGTAAGGCATCTTGATCAGGATACATACGTCGTCTCAAAAACCCAATGAAAATATTGTACAAAATTAAGTGTATGATATGAGTTAATAAATAATAAATAGTAACTAAGTTATAAAAACGTGTTCTTTGATTTTGCATTAGTTTTTGATAATAAACATTGTTAAGTAAGTCCCTATGGAAAATGCCACATCGAAACCAATAAGATTTTATGTAATTGGATCCAAAAAGTTTCTATACAGGTTTTTATCCTAGTAATTACCCATTTAAAACTACAGTAGAAATCGTTTCGTAATAAGTCAATAAGGGACTTTAAGTATAAATCATTAATGGTAAAGTAATTTATCCTCCTGTTTGTGAAGTATAATTAGTCCTAGATCTTGTCTTCCTTAGGAGGGCCAATAAAAACCACTCTAAATTATTTATATGGCTACATTTCGTGCCTCTAGTGTGCACTTCTTCAGGCCACTGAAAATTTATTTACGGTAAGTGAACAACATTGCACACGTATATAACAACTAACTGAATTTGTTAACAGGTACGACATAAAGACAAAAAACTGACAAGAACAGGTTATGAGTGGAAACAGTCCACTGGTCCAACAACCATACCGTATTATAGTGATATTTATTCTAGTTAACATAAAATCATTGTCAGTAAAATTAAAATTTAAATTTATGTACAAAGAAAAACGACGGACTGTTTCCACTCATAACCTGTTCTTGTAAGTTTTTTGTCTTTATGTCGTACCTGTTAACAAATTCAGTTAGTTGTTATATACGTGTGCAATGTTGTTCACTTACCGTAAATAAATTTTCAGTGGCCTGAAGAAGTGCACACTAGAGGCACGAAACGTAGCCATATAAATAGTTTAGAGTGGTTTTTATTGCCCCTCCTAAGGAAGACAAGATCTAGGACTAATTATAAATCATTAAGTTCGGTTATTAAATAATTTTTAAGGTGAAAAAGACCTTAAAATTCTGTTTTGATTGACATTCGAATACAAAAAGAAGTTTTTATTTTAATTATTTTTTTAAGATTTAAGATTAAATATGCACCGAAATAACAATAATAAGTAATACTTGCACTTATAGGTAAATACCCCTTAATGCAGATCGACCCATTGATACACAACCACACACTTTTCTAATAAATAATTTAATTACCAATAAAAACTCAATATCAAATAATATTTTTATTGTGACTTTCAAATAAAAACATTTTATTTCATTTTCTTTTGGGAATTTCCTCATTATTCCTAACAAATTGGTTGTTAAAATTTTCTCGTGCTAACATCAGTTGAAAAATGAAATATCCAAGTAAGTAAGATATAAACACTTACTTAGTTATAAATCGATGACAGAAACATTGTCCAATTGGCAATTTTTTACTCAGGATAAGCTGCAGATAACTAGTAACTGTCCTTATCAAACAGTGGAAATGCAAATTCTTTAATGAAAACGATACCTTTTTTTTTAACTTTGTCGAAACATTTGATAGGTAGCTAAACTCTCTTGTCAATATGCACCTGTGAAATTAATTCATTATTACTACTTTACTGTTATTAATCGTATCCTTATCTTCTATAATCTAAGGGTCCTAACTGGTTGCTGCGACTTGTGCGAGCGCGCACATTGACCTGTGAGCGTTCGCTAGCATTTAAAGATAGAAAACCGCGAATAACCCTTTTAACCATTATAATTTACATTGTCACTATTTTAACAAGTAATTACATATTCTAATTTACAATTATTTATTAAATATTTTCTGATATAGAAAACTGAATATAATTTTATATTAAACACAATTTTACTATTTTAATCAGTAATTTAATTTGCGATTACTTATTAAATATTTCTTTATAAAAAACGATTGAATATTTTCTTGATAGTCAAACATATCAAAACCTATAGAATCCAATTAAAATACTGTTGATTCCAATATATCTCATTGGTTTCTACTGAAACCTATTTAATCTTGTATTGGTTTCTATGTGACATTTTTGGTAGTGATATTATATTATACTTTTAAATTTATTTTTATGAAATGAAGGCTGTATATCTATGTATGTATCTGTATTAAAACCAAACGAACTCCTCAAAATAATTTTTCAGTTAATTTCCAATTTATGAAAATGCAATAAATACGAAACTTAAGAAAATCAAGGAACGCGGCGTATCTATCTATGTACTATTAACACAAGTACAAGTGGTCAAGATTTAGCAAGTATACTTTATTATTAATACTGTTCATATTCCAAAATGTATTTGCTGGTATTGCAAAAACAAGTCTGTTACTGGCGGCTTTGTTTTGATCGCGTTTGTGAATAACTTTTATCTATTTTACTAAATTAGTAGTTATTGTATATTTTCTCCACTTCAAGTCGTAAAATTAATCACACATAAGGTAATGGAATACCTTGGTATTTAAGTGGGTTGGTTATGTTTAATATTATGTAAATTTTACTAATTGTGTATTATTGTTTGCAAAGTGTTATCTTGAATATGTAGCATGCGACACTATCTCCTACACATTAAAGAACGTTAGTAGAATTTCTATGTCTGTCTTACAAACATTTTCTAAAAATAGTAATGCTTTTATTTAGTTTTGTTATATGTACACAAACAGACATTTAATTCTACAAATCTAACATTCTTGTTTTATTTGCTTTCTTGGATGCAGCCTGAAGATGTAGAAACCCAACCTAAAGAAGTAAGTAAAGCTAAAATTAATGCTTTCCTACCACTTCAAATAAATGGAGTTAATCAACATAAACAAATTCATTCTACACTAAACACAAAACCGTCATATGGAAGTACTAATATGTCAAAAAACGCTTTACTAATTACTAATAGTCGATCTTTAACTGAGAGTAATCCATCGAGTTGCGAAACTGATTATCGAGATAGTAAAATTGGAACGAAAAAATATCAAATATATCCATTTAAAAATAGGAGCGCAGAAGAATTTCATTTTGTTAAAAATCACAAATTGAATAAAAAAAGTTCTTCCGTTGATAGTTCCGATTACGAGTTTGATTATAACCCAATTCATAGACGATCAAAGAACACAGTTTATAAAAACGAAGAAAAATCGCATCTAATTAGTTACAAAGATCACACCAAAGTGATATCGATAAAAAATGATGCAAAAGTAACTAAGTACAACACTTTTGATTTAAAACCCGAAAATAAAATGATTAAGTATAGGTCGTTGGATGAACCTATTTCTAAAGCTTTAATAAAATACCAAGATACGCAAGTTAAATATCAAGATTCTCGCAGTAATGTATCGATATCTACGCAAGATTTCGATTTGAGCTTTAAATTTACAAAATTAGAACATAGGCCTAAACGTGATATTATTTCGAATACGGTGGATTCATGGGCTAAGCGCAGTACTAAAAATATGTTGTCTAATATTAAGAATTCGCTGTTTAAATCTTCATCCGATAAATCGATTGTTTTTAAACCTCTCATATTTGGTGGTACTTTTCCTATTGACACACCAACAACGCTTACTGACTATAAAAACTTTCAATGCGCAACAAAAACTGATAAAGTGAGCAACACATTTAAAACCAATAATCATAAATTATTGTTGCACGATCTTCCCAAAGTAAGAGAATACGGCGCTCCAAAAACATTTGATATCGACAGGCCTATTTAACTGCAATTAAAAAAGCATGTTGTTAATGTTAATATAATTGGTTGTGGATTATATACATATATACGTTGAAAAGTGTAATTATAGAATAGTTTTTTAAACGTTAAGTTGTTGCATCCTTGTTGTGCCAGAAATGCTTTTTACACAAAAATGTATTTTATGCTGTGTTGTTATGTAGTGAATATGTATTTAATAAAAGTTACCATTAAAGAAAAAGGCATTTTTAAATATGTCTCCATAGTTGTAGAATATTGGCATAAACTTAGGTAAAAACGAGCTTTTAATTAGCATTAAAAACATACATTTAGTGCTATAGACTTAACAATATTAACAAGCTATTGCATGATAATGCCGCATCGTAAATTACTTTTATTTTATTGAGCTAGAAATGTTAAAAGATTAATTTTATTTACTAAATACACGAAACAAATAGATTAGCTAATTATTTATGTCTGACCGAAATGTAATGTTTCTAATGTCGTACTGAAAAAAATACATATTGGAAATTACGTTTATTAACGTCTGTTGTGTAAATAGTCTATAAAGAAATCATGTGTTTATCCTACTGGACAGGAAAAAAAATAACATTTACTTGTATTAAACTTTCTTATTAATACTAAACAAATAAGGTTTTTCAGTTCGAAATAAATTTAAAAACCGAAACAATCAAATTTGATCAGGCACTAATATTTTTTGTAATGGTGTATTGAATGTTAAAAAAACTCGTTTTATTTCGTGTTACGATTTATATATAATTTAAAAAATCAAATATTTTTGCGGCATTTCAAATATAAATTATAACTAATCGAATCATTCTCGCATACTGTAGTAAATTGTCGCTTTATCTTACTATTCAGGATTTACATCAACCACAGATATCTTTGCCCAATCAATCAAAAGAGCACAGTGCTTTTGAGGAATCGCGCAAGGAAGAAATACATAATCAAGTAACTAAAAAAGACAGTCCTATAAAACATAAGCCACAGGAGAAACCAGCAACGGCAGGATGGTTTGGAGGAATATGGAACAAGCTCTCTCTTAGGCCAAAGAATCAAATGAAGTTACCAGACGATAAAAATCCTACGGTGATTATATCGATGTTTTATTGGGCAAATTATTAATAGGTTTGTTTAGATTGTTTGGGACGAACAAAAGAAAAGGTGGATAAATCTAGATGGAGAAGGAGACGGGGCAGCTGCAGAATTAAAACCGCCTCCAAAAATGTCCGATATGTATCCCGCGCCAAAGCCTTCTCTACCTGTTCCTCAAGATAATTTTCATAATGCTGCTAACGCAATGCCAAGAGCTTATGACCCTCCTACGATAAATCAAAATCATGCAATGATTCCTAACCAAAATCCTCTTGCCAATTCGAACGTGCACAATCAGCAAGTGTCGAACTTCGAACAAGCACTACCAAATGAGGATCAAACGTTTCAGTCGAAAAGTGTGCAACCAAATATGTTTAAATTGCAGAGAGGTCGTAGTAAGTTTTTCTTTTATGTCAATATTGTTAAGTAGATAGATAACTTTTAGATATAAAGAAATCGTATGTAGATGTTTTTAATCCAGGTGCTAAAGCTTCGGGTGGTGCTGGCTCATTGCCTGCACCCGATACGTTTGCTACGTTACCTAATAACGGTCTGCAAACGAATTATTTCGTTCCTGCTCCTATTACTGATCTAAATGCACCTACCGATTTTTTAACACCAGCTCCAATGCAACAACATGAGGACAATGCTCAGGTGAATATAATTTAGTTATTCTTTATATTCCTGCTTTTTATTCTTATGGTTTAGATAGAATTTTTAATTTATTTAAATGCACACTTAAACATAAAATGCACTGGGGAGGGTTTAATAAATTATAAAAAAATATATGATTAAATGGAATGCTTCACGGACATTTATCGCTTTCTTAATAACTGCATTGTTAATTATTAAAAATTAATTTTTATTATTCTGACTCACGTTACGTAACATGTAGCTGCATTTAAAAATGGTTTTAATACAGTCGTATTATTTGTTTGTGTTTAAAAATAGATATCATACCTGGTATAAACGTCATATCAATTCAAACCAGTGGGAATTAAAAAAATTCATTATTCTGGAAATATTAGGAAATCTTGATTTTTCTTACGTTGTAAAAACTAGGTTTCTTGTACCTGTAAAACGGCAGTTAGTTGTTATAGCTACTGAGATCACCATAAAAATAATCGTAAAAAAATTTACGCTGATAATACCAATTGTTCGATAAATCGTTCGTTTCAAAGCGTTTACTCAAATGAACACAACTCGCAATTTTGTATTCTTCAAAAAATCATTTTTATTTATGTGATAACTATGTAAATACAATCATCATTTACATATTCTTTTATATTAATATTTCTCAATGTGATTTAATTCATATCAAAAACAATTTTTCTCAAATAATAATTAACTCAATTAAAACAGGCATCATTAGAATCTTCATCGTACACTTCTTGTAGTATGGATTTCGCCGTAGATGCGTTTGGTCAACTTTTTGACAATAAGCACCCGTTTGTACTGGTTTAAATAAAATTGCATAATCGACCGTAAACCATGAGTCAGTACATTTTCGTTTGACGTAATTTCCGATTTGCGTAATGCTTTGGAGCGTCATTTTGAATTCCGTTTCTGCAACATAAAAGGGTAGAACATTTGACCATTGATGTATCTAATTATCTTTGTGTTTTTCATTCAGCGCCCTAAGTTATCAGTTGTTTATTGTCGCGCATTCTGCTGCGTACTAATTAAAACGAAAAAAAACACACTCATATTTACTTTCTTTATCTTTAATCTACTAGTTCAGTAGCTGAATGCGGCAATCAAAAAAGAAATAATTTAAAAATACAAAAAACCTAATTGTTTTTTAGCATGGTATAAATTAGGAAATCATATTTTTTTAAATTTTATATTATAATCAATTATAATGATAATACTGTTTTGTATGTTGACAGAGGAAAGGAGTAAACAAAAGATATTGAAACGTAAGAATTACTGCATGATTTTAAAAATGTGCTGTATAAGTTTCTTTGCTTACAATACACACAATAAGTTTTGCAAAAACCATTTTATTAAGTGCACGCATCATACCATTTTTTCATTGCATGTTTTTAAGCATATTGTGATGTACAGTATTTGACGATCTTCGTGTTACTTGAACTTTCAAAATACAATTATTGATTGAAAATACTTTTCACTTTCACATCTTTATATTCTAAGCTACATAAAAATTTGATGTAAACTTGTTTAATATAATCTCAAATAATACTACAAATAAAACATTGGCAACATATTTTACAAGACCTTGACAACTTTTTTCGCCGCGATAAATGGTCAAAAGGTTTCAAATTAGTTAAAAATTGGGAGACCAAATTGAAAACCTTAAAGCTATAAAAAAACACTAAACATTTATTTTAAAAATTAGGTAATATGACAGACATGCATTATTTTGTTTTATATTCTGTAGTCTCTTCGAAACAAAGTAAAATTTAAAATATTGAACAATTTCAGAATTGCTTAACCGTTTGAACTCGTACTTTTTTTTTAACGAGCAATCGATTATTGATCGCAACAAAAAAAAATCTTTAAATCGACTGTCTTTGATTTTGTTAATAACTTACAAATATTTTGGTTAAAACTAGATACAGATTGTTTACTATTTATACATTTGTACTACGAGGATTGCTATTTGTGCATTAAGAACTGGCAACACTGGTATTGCAAGGTGAAATCTGACATTGCTATCTTAAAGTTCGACATTATACATACTTAGAACGTTTTGACTTGCGAGCACTATTTGTAACAGTAAATTGAAAATTTTATCCTTTTTGAGCTATGATTTATTATGACTTTGGACGTGGTCTAACTTAATAACAGTGCATCAATTAACTGGATTCGACTTGTGGCGATGAAGCGCCATTCACAGCCATTGTATATCACTGATACACCGAATTCAAACGTGGTCGTAGTTCGCTCACGTACGAAGTTAAAGAAGGTCGCCCAAAATCGGTTGTTGTTTGGATGTTCGGAAGCTGTGTGCGCGTAGGATTCGATATTTGTTGACAGGTGCGCAAAAAAATGTTCGAAAATGTCGATTGGTGCCGTAAAATGATTACAAAATAGAACTGGTGTATCCAAAGCCGTATACAGCATTGTCACAGGGACGAGTTGTGGATTTATTTATGCGAATTGGCAGTTTCAATGTGAAGGTAAGGCAACAAAAGTTGTTCGTTCTCGAATCGTTAAGAAGCAAAGGGTGACATGTTTTTTCACGAAAACCGGTCAAGTGGCAACTGTGGCTATTGAAAATCAAAAGATCGTTAATTCATCGTGGTATACGACCATTTGTTTACCTGAAGTTTTGGTAAATTGAGAGAAATCAAACCAAAACGAAAAATCATTTTGCATCTCGACAATGCGAGCTTACACACATCACATGAAACAAACGAGTATTTGGACACAGAAAAGATGGAATTGACGAATCACTCGTTTTACAACCCCGACTTGACACTCAATGACTTCTTGTTCCCAGTAATTAAAGATAAACTGCATAGACGATTGTCATCGCCCGAAGAAGCCGTTGAGATCTTCAAAACGCATGTTTTAGAGCTATGATCTTCTGACTGGGCAAATTGTTTTGAAGGGTGGTTTAATCGCATGCAAAAGTGTTTACATTTTAAAAGCTATTGAAAAGCAAATATTTTTTATAAAGTTCATTTGTTTGTTCTTTCTATTCTCAATACACAAATAGCAACCTTCGTAGTAGCTGTTCATTCCTCTGCCTTCCTTTTCTGGCTACTGTTCCTTAGTATTTTATAATTTACAATATTTGTTTGTGCTTTGTATTCGGTTTGTGTCCCCTGCCCTATGTATTTGTTATTTCATACAGTATTCTCAAGGCATATCTATAAATTAAGGCGACGGGCTATTACCCCGCCTGACTTCCCCCATCAGACGAAATTCTTTTCGGTTAGAAGGTGACGTCCTCTCTTTTCGTTACATTGTTTAGTTTCTTTACCTACGACTACTCTTCGACTTCCGATTTAACTGTGGAATGTTTCAACTTTTAACCCAGTTACAAGAAATTAGTTTGCCATTTGCTGTTTTTAATTCTTGTGTTCGATTATGCGTGTCTACTCCGAAACAGTTTGCGGCTTATTTTGTGGTTTTTGCTGAAGCGGCGAGACCTTCTTACTATACATTAATTATTGACAATGTCAACGTTAGTCTCGCAGAATTAAAGTAAAGAGCCTTGGCTTTTTGTTACCAAAAGTCGAGATACATTTTTTTTTATTAATACAATTATAGTGTAGCTAAGCGACACGTTACAGAATAGTTTTGTATAAGAGCAAAGACATTTGCATCGTTTCGCGCTAGGTGGTCTGCAACTGAATTTCGCAACATTATTAGCTTCAGCTTATTCACTTAGGATTTCGCATAATTCTAGAGAAGAAAATCTAACTGAGGTTTGGTAATACCCAATCTGTAAATAGCTATAGAGGTGGAAACTATGAGATCACTCTGCCATTATATTTCATTCATGTAAAAGCTAATGTTTGCTTCTTTATATCTTTAGACTTTTTGTCAACTTTAGAACCATTAGTGTATCTATGTGAGAGACGTTAAATTCTCAGGAATTTTGATTGTTTGAGTATGTCATCTTTTTTTCTCGGTTTAATTGCGGAATAATTTGATAGTTAATGATGTTCTAAATGGAATTAAGTTTATTTGTAACACAAAGGTAATTTCATGGTATACAAGATTGTTACTTAAAATAGATTCTCGTCACGAAAGCCTCGGATATCACAATTGTTTATAATACTTAATGTAATTACTCTGGTAGCATGAACACAAGAAGTCGCACTAATACGCGCCTAGTTATTTAAACATTAATACAATTCAAGATTATTGTTTGGAATTCATATATCATTAGCATGTTTTCCTTGTAAATATTTTCATATATATATTTTTTTTTGCGATGGTTGGGCTTACTTTTGTGGTTGTGGGTAGATATCTAGATCGAGTTCTGCTAGTTCCTTATCAAGGGAGGTGCAATATTACATGCAGCATAAAGAACCTGTACATCGCTAATAATATGCTTTCATTCATATACTTTTGGTATGTACTTTAAAATTTTTTTGTTATTACTTAAGCGCTTAACTTTTTTTTTAAATACAACTAAGATTGTTTTTATTTCAGCATTAATTTTATCGTGTATTTCATACTGAAGAGGATTATTATCATTAATAATGGTGTACATATATTTTATTTATGGCTTCCACATGGTACCAAGTTTTAAATATAGTTTAATTGTATAGGTGAAACTTTAATTATCACGGTTCAATCTGTTGGTTCTGTGATTACATGCTATTATCTGATAGTATGATCTATAATGAAAGACAATATAAAATGATGTGTAATATAAAGGGTAAAATTAATTGTTTTTATTTGCAAATTATGTACAGTATGGGTTTTAATAAATGAATAAAGGCACTGGATTGTATGTTTTACTTTATCGTTACAGCATACATTACCTTTTCATCCTTCATTTACACTATTTATTGTTCAGACATGTACATCTTTACCGCAATTTTCTTTTATTACTTGTTACTGAAAACGAAATGGTTCAGAAGAAAAAAAAATTTTTTTAAGGTGGCTATGCGTGAAGATGAATAATCGTTAAATATTTCGTTGCATAAAGTAGGTACCCGTCTACTAATGATGCACGTAAGGCTTACTCTTACATAAAAAACTATATAATGAATATAATTTAATTGTAACAGATTTTGTAGTTTTGAAAAGATAAAATCGATATTCGAATAAACATATTTATTGGTTAGAAAAGAGCAAATACATACAACGTGTAGCTGATTAATTTATAAGGTGAAATTATAACATCAATATGAGCAAAAAATGTTTGACGACACCTTGAATGAAAAAAAAATCAAAAATAATTGTATTGATGTCTAATTTAGTTCTAAGAAGTTCACATTTTTTCTCAGTAAGTTGCTGGCACGAAAAATAAATAAAATAAGGCATAGTTAAAGTAAGTTGTTACCTATTCTAAGAACTGCGTATTCTTTCTCATATACTACAAATATAAGGTAACCCAAAGATAACACGTATTTACAGATGTTTAAACGAGTAATGTTACGTAAAAAAATTTGAAAAAATTTACGATATCACTTGAACCTGCAAACAAACAAAAAATGTTCTTTTTAATTAATTTACATTCACTGAATAAACTTCGATTAAAAAATTCATGCAAAATATGTTATATTGTTCATGTAGAGAATCAAACTTGAGAAAATTGATAACAAACCGAAATTATTATTATTATAAACGATGTTTTTTCTATGTATAGTAGCACACATCCGACCGTTCTTGGAACGAATGACGCGTTTTCATGCTGAAACTTTTATCTCTTTAGTATGCAATACGATACTTCCAGCACGACAATGGTAGTGGCTGAACTTTTTCCTTTAATTGTTTCAACATAAGTTAACAACTGTATTGTATTTATATATCCTATATTAGTATAATCTAGTGTTATAACCGATTATTAACCTAGGCAACTTAATTGGAAACTACGTCAAATTTGATTAGAAAGGTAAGACATTTCGTGATTTTGGTTGTTTCTCACTAATTTCAAAAATTCATTTATTTTACAAATTTCTTTTTACAAACATTTTAATAGAATTCCGAAAATTTGCAGTATTAAAGTTTCGAATGTGCAATCAAAATAATGAAAACTTGTACTTTTGGTTATACCGAATATACCGTAAAATTTTAGGTTGTTATGTATGATATAATACTGGATCAATAGATCATATATATTGAAACTAAGGTTACATTTATATAGTAGTGGGGTCACTTAAGGCGCCAACATCAATTACTAGGTACAGTGATCTTTCAATAGTTGTGGATCTCTATGGTAGATCTAATGCGTTATCGAGGTTTCAAACTATAATCTATACTATTATTATACTGAAAACATTTTCTTTAAAGTTACTATAATTGATATTGTTTTTTTTTATTTATTATTTTTGTATTATTCATTATTCTTATAATGCTCAACTATACGTCTTTCCAAGATCTCGTGTGTGGCGCTGTAGTCCGTATATGTTAAAATGTTTCTAACATTCGTCTATAAAATAGCAAAGATGAATTATACAATTCTTTCGTTTGTCTATGACTTGTTTCGTTAGCAAATTCTAATATAAATAATTTAAAATAATAAAATTCATTTTATAAATAAAATAATGTTCCCATTATTTATAGTTATTTATAGTCAAAAAATTCCAAATTAGATGTTTATTGTGTGACGGCTTCTCTATTAAGATCATTGTGTCAATTTTAATATTGAAATGACCCTCCTCCAGTAATCACCACCGGCCGCCACTGATAAAAGCATTGATAATTGTATACTTAAAAAAGCTATAATAATCAAAATGCACGTGGAACATGTCTGAAATAGTATTTGATAACGATTCCTACAAAATGTTATTGGTTTAAAAATCTTTATGCCGTAAAATTATTTTCAAACATACAGGGTGTCCCAATTTTGCGGTATAACGAAAACAATTTTTTTTAATGGGACACCGTGTATATTTTTTGATTTTTAAATTGCTTAAGCAATTCTTAATAAAATGTCCATACCATTCCTTATACCTAAACTTAATAGTTTTTGAGTTGCTTATTAATTTTTTTCGTAAACAAAAATAGCTTATAACTTTTGTTTTTAGTTCTATTGGTATGCGTTTTGGAATTTGTAACATTGTTTTAACGATTCCGTGTCGAACTTTGCCATAACTTCTTACTTGATAAAAGCTACCATGAATTTGGCAAACTTCGAATGTTAATAACTTTCTTATTTTCAATGGAATACTCCCATACAGCAGTGCAACGTACGGAGCAATAACTATTTTATGCAATAAACTATTCTTTATTTTTTTCTCCTTTATAAGCACCGACCTAACTATTTTAATATGTTTAATTCTATTTCCGTGCGGGGTGACATTTTGAAATAAACTCATAGAAGACTCTATAAACAAAAAGGTGTTTTTTATATAAAAATTCTACTGATCAGAAACTTGTGTAATTTTAGTTTAGAAAACAAATCACAGAATTGATAATCACTTACTGCATTTTCCATTATTTGACAAATACGTTTCTAATTGATTCAAGTTAGACCTAGAATTAATTGGTAGAATTTCGAGAGTTGTAACTGTTCTAGAAGTAAATGCATTGTGATGATTAAAATGATAAGTTAAGAAATCATAATAGAATAGAATCACGCTTTTGTTTCTTGTCAAATCGTTTGCTAAACAAAGAGCTATTAACCGTAATAAGTAGTTTTATATATAATTTATCTCACCTTTATGTTTTTAAATTTAACCAAAATGTAACAATTAGCAAATTTAAATTGTGTTGTAAATTATTAATCGTAAATGACAAGGTTAATATTCCTTGCACATAGGGTTACCAGATCAAAAAATCGAAATTCTGGAGTAAACTCCAGATTTTTGAAGAAATTTCCGCACTTTCTTGTAAATTTAATGTTAATTTTGTTATGTGAGAAAACAAAACCATTATGCTGTGCCATTATTAAAGATTCGGTGTTGAAAAGTATTTCCGATAGCGCTAAATATAAGAAAAATGATCATAATGAAAGCATGTAACATTAATTTTTTAATAAAACATTGGGCTTATTAGATTTTTTTCTTAATTTCTTTACCTAAATGTAGCGATTTCGGACGTCCTAGAATTCCTCCTGCATGTCGGACAAAGACTTAAAGATGACCTAAATCAACCTAAATGACCGGACATGTCCGGAAAAATCCGGACGTATGCGTATGGCATCCCTCTATTTGCACGTTTATGTTTCGGAATTACTCGAATTGACGTTGCTGCACGAGTCAACGCAATCACTTTCGCGCTGTATTCAATTTAAAACTATGTATCTAAATTTATAAATTAATAATTGTTACTTTCTCCGGAAATTTTTCGCTCAGATTGAAATAAATTTGTTTTATATTTAAGTCCTAAGTGAGGAAAAGAATTTACTAACAGATATTTGCCAGTAAGAAATTAGTTTTATTACTTGTGACTTTATGTCTAATAAATAGTTTGTAATTTTACACTTTAAGACGACAATAAAGATTGAAAAAGCATTTAAAACGACACTATACCATGTGCTTACATAATAAAAATCAAGCATACTTATGCTGTAAATCTAAAAATCACAAAATTAGAAAAATGCAAAATGACTTACCGTTTATTGTTCCATTTCGTAATTGTACACACAGCATCACTTATCAAACTGCAACCGAACAAGTGAAAAGATATCAATTTGCAGCGCAAGCGTTGACGACAGTAATCAAAAGTATAGCAACGACTAATGCTGACTAATCACAAAGTATTCGTTTTTCCTAGAACGATTCCACTGTTTTGAAAATAATTCAATCTTATTTAATCGATCTTTAAACAATTCTAGTTATTCAAAAAATATTCGGTTTTAATAAATCAGTTTTTAGACGGTTGCTGATTATGGGATAAAAATTGCAAGTACTGAAACGGTTTAAAACTGATTGTGAAAAATCGGAACTCTTTCAATTTATTCACTGTCAGTTACATGTAAATGATATAAAAATGGAACTAACACGAAACAACGTAATGAAACAATTGTTTTAATTTTGTGACTGTAACAGTTTCAATCCGTGTTTACTGGGTAGTTGCTTCTGTCCAACCTCCTAAAAGAAGGGATCATTAATTTGAGCAATTGATAATTACTCAGTTCTTGATGTAACTGAATATGATATGCATGATACCGATTTTTTTTAGAATGCGTTATACCGACCTCTCGCTTATGCCAGTTGCTTCACGGATGTCTTTTTGCATAGCAATAGAGCTAAAATAAAAAAAAAAGTTATAAGCTATTGTAACAAATTTTATTATTATTAAAACTAATTAATTTTTACTAAAAATATATGTACATGTTTAAACTAACCGAACTAATTAAATCTAATAATAACAAACACTTACACTAATTTATATATAGCGCTATCACTGACACGAAGATAAGATAAAGTCACACACTTGTTTAACACTTATTGTTTACGTTAAAGTCACGTACCAGGTTATTTATCTCACACGCGTTAAATACTTATTTATTTAGACTTGAATAATCTTCTTAACACTGCCGTCTTCGAATTACGAGAAATAACTGACATACTTTTATACCGTATTTATACGTTTCTGCAAACATTCTAGAAGCCTCTACATTCTGTCGTGAACCTTCTAGACGTGGATAAAAAGTACAGGAACGTTTTCGAAATTTACAAAAACTTCGCGAATGTTTCGTTGCCCCCTTCTTAGGACTGTTCTGTCCCAAAACAGGAGACTGGATGCGGCACCGGTAGAAAAGATCGTGGCGATAGCGGCAGCTTTCTCCATTTCGGCAACTTCCTTGACCATAAAAGTAACAGTCAATGGACTTTTCCTGACCCGATATTCTTCTTGGTTGGTAACTACAGACAAACACTTGAACGCCTGTTCCTCGGAAGACGACCTTCAACATGTTTCGAACTGTTATCCAATTCAGTTGATCTAAGCCACAACCAAGCTTGGGTACTGCCAATTTCTTAATATGGTGGAACTCCATTTCTCTCTTGAGCTTCCAGAATGTCCGCCACAGATTTTCGTATAACGGTTTGGTACTTGAGTATTTTTGGTGACCAGATAAAAAACGAAACGTTTTAAAACCGTTCCGACTGCCGGTTGCTGTCTTCGTAGTTTATCTACTTGTCCAAACTTCTCTTTAAATACGACTGCAACCGCTCTGGATATATCAAGATCCTCGCTCGCGCAATGTGCGATGACGTAAACTTTTTGTGTTTGGAACAGGTCTTGTTGTTCCCCGGTGGTAACTCCGAATCTAGCTTTTCCAGAACCTCCGTATAAGTTCATAAACTTCTCGAACTTCATTCCTTCCATTTGATTCCTGGTTCTGCTGCTTATTACTCTGGTTTGGACCTGAACTTCCATATCTAATTTAAAAAAGCATATTAAAAACAAGCATCCAACAATAGAGATTCCAGCATCTTTGAGAACGGTAAGTTCTTACTTTATATTTATTAAATTTTCAATTTAATGTAAACTTACAATTAGCTAAAACAATTAATAATTATTAAACATCAACAAACTATTATTTATTAATTTTTTTACTTTTATATATTTAGCACGCCAGCACATCACAAAATGATGATCTAATGTTCTTGAACCATCCACGTCTTTCTCAAAGCACAGTATACTATCTTCAACAACTTTGAAACCACACAGTAATCTATAACAACTTAATATTATGACTTTTTTAAACAAAAGAAAATACCAATGATGGAAAACGCATCAAGCGTTGTTTCCCAATTTAGCACTAGTTGCAAGAAAAAAATTATGTGCTCTTGCAACTAGTGTTCCATGCGAACGATTGTTTTCTAAAGCTGGTCAACTTTTGAGCGAAAGACGAAATCGTTTAAATGATAATAAAGCCAAAATGCTTCTTTTTTTAAATCAAAATTATAAATTTTGCGATACGTAGTTAGTACATACATTTAGTGTTTAGTTGATGTAAAATGTAGATTTATCATTGTTTTAATATGTATAAGAAATCTCTAGCTTTATTTTAATGTAATAAAATAACTAATCTGTCTTATTGCTATTTCCTTTTTACAATTAGCGCTTAATTTTATGAATATGCTACATATTTTATTCATTAATGTTTTATCATTTTTATCTGTTTCATTAAACTTTTGGACATTTTCATTTTTTTCTGCATTATTTTTTTTCACAGTACGGTAGTGGGTGGTTAATAACAAAGTCAATATCTTTGAGATAAATACAAATAAATACACTAGGTATGCGTCTCCTTAACTGTAATCACCGTCCGAGAGCTTAGAATCACTATTCGGTATTTTTATACACATGCGCTAGACGTTATTTGGTGCTTGACTCACATTTGTTAGAACCGAATACCGTGATCACGGTCGCTGTTTACAGCAGGGTCCCCAAGCTGCAATGGATTGTTTTGAATCCGGGTAGTTGCGCTCCTATTCTAGATGGCGTTAGCATTGGACAGTTTAACGAAATTATTTTAGTTTTTTTTTGCGTCGTATCTGTTACTTTGGCATCTATGGTTCACTGTCTTGAGCCAATGAACATCGTTTGTTTTATCTTCAACTTATTTATAATTTATTTATAGACGATTTAGACGCCATTTGAGTTTCGTTGGTTTATTTCCAATATTATGAAAAGTTAATAATTTTATATTAATTTTCGTTATATTTGATTCTTTGTTTAGTATTAGTGTTTTATTTCGGTAGTGTGAAATGTATATTACGTAAAAAACAAAGTTGAAAAACTTGTTTGTTTATTTTTTGCATCGATAATGGTTCACTTATGCTCGCTTGCACTGCATTTTTGAAGTTATACTTTGTGCTAACTAATACTTGATTATTGTGAAACATTCGTTATAAAAATACGGGACAATCGAACATTAATACAATATATATAATATGACAATATCCAATAAATTCAGTTTCAAAATTTCCCGCTGCGCTTTTAACCGAGTTTAGTTACGCTCCTAAACTAGATGGCAGTAATAAGGCTTCAAACGTTAACATTGCAGCTTGGCAGCCCTGGTTTACAGTTCTTCAAAAATCACGGTATCGCTCATCACTACTCTGGGCGGTTTTCAGATGCGATATATTGACGTCATTAATACGCTGCACGACTTCATAGGGACCCTCTTATTGCCTTTGCAGCTACGGCGACAAACCACATCTCCTTTGGGGATTATACAACCAGATCATGTCGCCAGGTTGAAACCCACTATTTTGTTCCTTGACGTGATATCTAGTCTTCCTGTCGCTGGCAATTTGTGTGTTTTTACGGACCTCCTCATGTACTTCGTCTAGCCTCTTGGTCAGCTTGTTGACGTAATCTTCTCCAGCAACTTCTTCTTCCGGTATTCGTCCAAATTGGAGGTCGCATGGCAGTCGTATTTCGCAACCGAGCATCACACAGAGTGGTGTTTGGCTTATGCTTTCGTAAACGGATGATCGGTATGCCATTAGGAAAAGGTGCAAGTACTGATCCCAGTCTCTTTGGTGTTTGGACACTACTTTGGCTAAGTATTTTCCCATTGTCCGATTCATCCGTTCAACCATGTCATCATATTGAGGATGGAAAGGCGTCGTCCTAGTTTTCTTAATTTCCAACAGTCGGCAAACTTCTTGAAACAGCCCAGACTCAAAGTTGCGGCCTTGATCGGAGTGTGATTCTAACGGAACTCCAAACTGGCGAAAAAACTCTTACTAATACGTCTGCGACCGTAGCTGCTTCTTGATTGGGTATGGCGTAAGCCTTCGTTCATTTCGCGAAATAATCTATCGCCACCAGGATGTATTTATTTCACGAATCGGATTCTGGGAACGGCCCTGCGATGTCAATCGCTACTCTTTCCAAAGGGCTTCTTACGTTGTATTGCTTCATGGGTGCTTTGCGCTTTCTCGCTGGACCGTTTCCTGATGCCCAGACCGTGCACTTACGGCACCATTTCGTGACGTCCTCTTTGTAGTTCATTGTTCTCGCATTTTACCTAATGTCTTCTTAATGCCAAAGTGTGAACATTTTCAGATATTATTATGGCATTATATAGGTAACTACCAAAATGTTTTGAAGTTTTAAACAGAACAAGGCATTTATCGTATCCCATTTTCAAGGTTTTCAGTAACTATGACCACTATTGTTATCACTAAAAAAAAGAAAAATTTTTAAAGAAAAAAAAACACTTAAAACAGGTGTATCAAATAAAATGCACTAAAAAGTAAAAAATAATGATTTATTTGATTTATAGGAATTTTTTATTTACGTGAAATTTGAAGTCGATGGCATACACATTTGAGTAGAATCTATTATAACTGCTAAAGGTTTAAGCCTAATCCTACGTCAGTGTCATACATGACATCGACTTTAAAATGTAATTTCACATAAATAAAAATTTCGTGGTTTAATTATAACTCAATTAAACTATTTTTTAGCTTTTAGTGCATTTTTTGAAGTCGATTTTTTTTATTATAAGCTGCATTAAAAGATGCCGTGCAAAACTACGTTTTGCAGTTTTATCTGCTTGATTTAATTCCAAATTTGAAGTAGGCATTTCTAGAGATCTCATTTCAATCTTCTCTTCTAACGACAGTCTGACAAATTTATTTTTCAAAAATTATGTACTACAAATATACCGTTTCATTATTATTATTATTGCCGTTTCTCCACACCGAAGGATCCTTTTCATAGAATAAGAAAATTTTTGACTAATTATGCATGTAAGTACCTTTTTGTGTAAAAACGAAAACCAGAACAACTAACAATCCAAGATTTTGAAACTTTGTACATACAAAATAATGCTGCATAATATCAGAAAAAATTACATACCAAGATAAATTGGTTATTGTGCACGTTCAAATCTCCCATTTGGCCAACATCATATCAATTTGATAACCTTAAAACATCGCAAAAATATGGAAATCATGAAGTACATAGAATGAACGTTTTAGTGTACCACTGCTGTAACAAATAATATTACACTTCAGCAAAATTTCTTGCAACGAAAAACGTACGATCATAATAAATGCTGACATGTACTAAAAGTATCTATTTGAGTTTCACTAGAAGGCAAATTAGAAAACGATTAAACTGATAACAATACATTACACAGCATAGCGAGTAATGCCATAAAAATTGTTGATTGGTTGAAGCTTAAAATATAATGCAATTACAATATACAAAATTGCCATCGTTTTTATTCGCAGATTATTCGATTTTGTTCGGTTCTTGTCGCCGTCACCACGAAGTAGCTCGTAGCTCTTCCCCTACCCTTGCTTTTGTCACTTTTGTTTAGCTTTAGCCACAACATCTTGTATTTATCCTATGCAAACCATTTTGTGCTTTAAAATTTAGAAAAAATGTGTTTGTTTTTCATCATTTAGGATGGATTGACAAAATAAGTAAGTATTAAATTCAAATATAACCGATATTATTTCTTAATAATAAACATATAACCTAAAAACTAACACGATTTCGCGCAAATATAAAGTGACTTTGGAATTTGTAGTTAATGGGATGTTAGTTTGTGAGTTATCTACAATTTCCCAATTCATTATTCTTATTGCTGAGTTGTATTTAATTGAAATTTTTTTAGATCGATTCAATCTACTTTGTTGGATGAAAAAATACAGCAAACGAGACATGTTTTAACGAGGTAATTGGTCTGTATAAAGCAAAACAAATTTGCAAAAATATTTTAAACTTAATTTAGGTAAGAGGCTTCAGAGTATTTTATAGGTTAAAACTTAAAACATTAATCTTATATGTATATTAACGGAATGTGATTTCAACTGCATTCTGCAAACTCGACATTCATACTGTATTTTATTTCACGACTATTTACAAAGCAATTCTTAATAATTACTTCAAAAACTTCATAATTTAGTTTAAAAATTGCTAAAAAAGTGTATAAGTTATTTGAGTAGCATTACAATGTAATTTTTATTTTACAGTATCCATAAGAAAAAAATTCAAATTGTGGTGCAGCTTTACAACACGCAATAAACACCAGGAGTAGTGGGCACGAAAAATAAATAAACATAAGAACAGAAGGAATGTAAATACGTTTTTTATATTTTTAAATTTTTTTTAATACATATATGGACATTGTATGTTGAGTTTCCAAATTGTTTTATTGATTAAATTAAAAATGATTACCATTGTATGCATTTAATTTGTGTTAAGTTGCTAACATTGCCAATGCTTTTGAAATTGTGCACTATTTATGTGATGGCAAAGTACATATTATATTGCACAGATTTCACTGGCATTCTGCATTTAACTTGTGTTAAAATACGTAACTTGCCGATATTGGTTCGATGCAATTTATCGACCGGTGTGACACCTGGTTACTGGCAATGTACTTCATTTTAGTACATTGCCAGCATTCTGAGTGCCGGCTAAGGAGTACATTGCCAGTACAGGTCCATTGATTTGTGTTTATTGGGCATTACGTTAATATATAAAGTTAATTATTTAAGCTTTAAAATATTTTTACAATTTTGCTTTGCTTTATCCAGACCAATTACTTGGTTAAAACCTGTCTTGTTTGCTACATCTTTCAATTAAATACAATTCTGTAATAAGAATAATTAATTGGTACTTTGCACATAACTCAAAAACTAAACTAACACATCCCATCAACTACGAATTCTAAAGTCTTACGAATTTTTGAAACAAGTAGGTTAAGGAGTAATATCGGTTATATCTGAATTTAATACTTACTTATTTTGTTTGTCCATCCTTAAATTGGCGAAAAACAAATACATTTTTTCTAAATTTGAAAACACAAAATGAGTTTGCATAGCACAAATACGAGAATTCCTTCCTATGCTTTCTACTAAAGCTAAACACACAGGACAGGAACAAAAGTGACAAAATCAAGAGGAGGGGAAGAGTTACTTCTCGGTTCACGCGGGATCGAAACAAAAACCGAGCAAAATCGACTTAATTAATTTGGCGCATAAAAATGTGTTTTGAACTTGATGGCAAAATGCGTAGCCCGTACGCAATACAAACGCATTCTCTTAATAGTAATGGAAAACGCACTATGCGATTACGTTATTTATAGTACTGTGATTTACGTACAGAATTTGTACTTTTTGTGCACTACAAAAACCATAAACGCATTATGTCCTTAACTGTTGTAAAGGCTTTGTACTTTACCGGACTTTTTGTAACTTCTTAAAGAAATGAAAGCTTGAATAAAATTGCGATTGGTTATAATTAATATATAGTAATTCTGAACATTATTCTTTCGTGTCGTAATACATTTACCTACAAATAACTCATGTTTCTTATAAATCAAAATTCTAATAATATAATTAAGTACATCAATAATATGTTAGAATACACGAGTTAAATTAACTTTACGTAATGCATCCATATAAACATTATAACAACTGTCCAGATTGATTAGTTTTGTTTATGTTAAGACAATGTTACATTATCTTTTTATATTAATGGAACATATAGCATTGAATGTACGGGTTAAATAAAATCACTGTTCGGTATTTTTATACACATGTGCTAGACGTTATTTGGT
Organism: Aquatica leii; assembly: GCA_035610365.1. Lineage (NCBI taxonomy): Eukaryota > Metazoa > Arthropoda > Insecta > Coleoptera > Lampyridae > Aquatica > Aquatica leii. The sequence continues at coordinate 74,519,831 of CM069433.1, forward strand.
GCCTGACTCACGGTCGCTGTTTACAATCACCGTGATTTTTAAGGAACGGTCACCGAGAACTGCGTTCTTCGAAAATCACGGTATCGCTCATCACTACTTGTGACAAACTATCACTATCGTTGTTAAAATCTACGTTAACTTCAGAAGGAGTTGCTACTGTATTGCACTGATCCATTCCGTACTGCTTTAATAACCCTAGTACATAACCCATTTGTGAAGGTTCAATTTGAGTTTCCTTTGATTAATTACAAAACCGAGACAATTTTCTACAACACTAAGGTCTTTAATTACAAAATGTTTTATTAAACTTTGGTATCCACACACGAAATCTTTTTCTATCACGGCGATATTGCACACTCCTTCTATAGACCGCTCTTAAAACTTATTTTTCAGGAGATTTGTTACGTGCGAGTTCATACGTTATTGTTCTTGTTCGAAATCGCAACAAAGCAAGCCTATTAGGTCACGTCACGTTTTGCCAGCAACGACGAAGCTTTCCAACACTAGTGTCGCTACAAGATCTACGCGTATATATAGGGATCGTGCTGTTTCTCCTGATGTAAAAACTACTACTCTTACATCCACTTCGTCAATCCCTTCTGCTTATTCTTTGCTGTGTCCTTCTTCTAATCGTTCTCTTCTTTTTCATCCGCGTCGCAAGCGTCGTAAGTGCTAGTTCACTTTTTGGGCTTTCGACTTATTCGACCTTTGCTATTGTTTTTGCTCATTTCTTTTGGTTTTGGTGGTTCAAGTCTTTGAATACGTCGTCGGTATCTTGTTGGTTATAGCTTGGATGCTACCCAATTGTTCCACCCATTTTGTTGTCACCGATATTCTTTCTTTTTTGATTCAGTTCTGCTAAAATTCTTTTGGTTTCTTTCTTCTACTTCTTACTTCGGGACAAACTACCTTTCCGTCTGTATATATTTATATCCGCTTAGTCGGGCTTTTTCGAATGGTACGTAATCTATAGAATTCTCTCTTCTGCTTTTAGATTTGGTTTTTTCTTTTCTTAAGTTTTCTATTCCGCTCGTCGGCATTAAAGTCTTGAAGTATTCTTTCCAATTTGGGTTAGCAATTGGTACGCATTCGTTCTATAGCTAATATTGATATATTTTCTCATCCATTTATTGGTTTTTCTCTTCTTTTATTTAGGCGGTTGGTTTGGCATTGAAGGTTTGGTCCCTCCCTTTCGTTTCTTCTACGGAGAGAAGAACGAATCAGACACTTAAATCTTGTCTTATCTTTCTCCGTCTGTCTCTTTTCTTCCTCTTTTGTCTTTCTTACTTTTCATATTTTTTCTTTTTTCTTTTGCTTTTGAAGGGTTGCCTTTAGGGCAATTATCTCTTTTCTTTTTTTTTTCTTTTATCTTAGTTGGTTGGTTGAACACTTCCTTTCATTTTCTTTTTAGTTACTTCTTTCTTTAGTGTTCACTGCAACGGTGTTTCTTTTTTTCTGTTCTTTCTCAGTTACTTTTCTTTCTGTATTGGATTTAGTGCGTTTTTGTTTTGTTGTTTTTGGGTTGAAGCTTGGAATAGACTGCAACGTCGCTCCTTGTACTCTGTACTTCCGCTTAATCGGCATTTTTGATGTTGTTAGTCATCGTTAGGATATTTCTCTTCTTTGGGTTTCTTTTGCTCTTGAAATATTCTAATCCGTTCTTCGGCATTTACGTTCCAATGTAGCATTCCAACACAACGAGTACTAACTCACGACGTTCAATTGGCAAGTGAAGTTTTCTGTTCTTTATTGACTCTTACTTCTTTTCCTTTTCTTTCTTTTAGTTTTGTTTTGGGTTACGTGGTTTGGATTTCTTTTGGATTGGCACTCATTTAGTGTTAAGCTTTTTGGTGACTTTGTTGTTGTGACTCTTGGATTACTGATTTTTTTCTCTGCCTTTGTGGTAGTCCGACTTGTGTCGACTTTTAATCAGAATCTTTCTTTGCTTGAGATTTCTTCGTTGGTTTTCTTTGCTTAGATCTTTAGGGTCTGTCTGGTTTTTTGGTGGAAGAATCTCATATCGACTTTTTGAGCACAACTGCATTAGTTTTCTTTTTGATTTTTTTTCTAAATCCACGTATCACAATTCACCATCTAGATACTTTTTTCCTTTTACTTCTTTAGCTTAGTTAGCTTTGGGGACTTATATTTGGGGTTGGATTTGTATTTATGGGCTGGGGTTTCAAGGGATTTTAGGGCGTTGTCCTTGACCGTGGTCTAAACTTCTTTCTTTCCTATACTTTTTCTTTTTCTCTTGGTTTGCTTAGTATTGTCTGTCAGTGAGGTCTATGGGACTGCGTTGTTCTCTTGCTTTATAGCGTAACGACTGTTGTCGACTTTCAACGAGTACCTGTTTTGATACTTCTCTTCTGTTGGTTGTGTTTTTGGTTTTTTGGAGTATCTTTCCGCTTCATGCGACTTTTGGACACATCTGGTTGGTGATGCTTAGCAAATTGGGAAAACTTCTTTTATCTACGTTTCTTCTTGGGTTGGGTGTTATTGTATTTTGGGTTGGTTTTTGGATTTTAGGGTTCTATCTTTGGCGTATGCTTAAATTTCTGTCTTCATTTTAGCTTTTGTTTCGTTATCACTGCTCCACGCTTTTATCTTGTTAGGGGGGAATTCTGTTACGTGCGAAATTTTCATAACGTAATACCCTGTATATCGAATTAAAATTAGATTCCGGTTTTGACGCGCTCTGCTGATCTTTCTGGTTACTGACATGTTGCGGAATCCATTTTAAAGTCAACTACTTAAGACGGTCTGTGTCGTTTAAGATCCAAAAATTTTAAGTACATCCACTGTGATGGACAGGAAGTTAAGTTAATTACGAATTTATCGTAATTTATTCGGCACAGGCCGTTTCGCTACGCTTTGATCACATGTTCGATTTAATAAGCGCATTTGCACAAAGTACCAGTATCTGCGTGAAAAGATGGCGATTTTGAATATTATAATTGCATTACATTTTAAACTTCAACGAATCAAAAATTTCCATGGTATTACTCGCTATGCTGTGTAATGTATTGTTAGTGTTTAATCGTTTTCTAGTTTGCGTTCTAGTGAAACTCAAATAGATACTTTTAGTATATGTCAGCATTTATTATGATGGTACGTTTTTCCTTGCAAGAAATTTTGCTGAAGTGTAATATTATTTGTTACAGCCAAAGTTACAGCAGTGGTACACTAACAGTCATATTCATAGTCGTTCGCCGGCGACTCGCTGGCGTTTCTCCGCTCGCCAGAATGAAATTTCAATGCATAATCGTTCGCCAGCAACGACGCGCATGCGTTCTACCACAAACTTCAGTGAAAACCTGGTAAGTCGCTGGCGAACGGTTGGAGGTAGTCGATACCATCTCCGGCAATTCTCTGACATTTGGCAATTGCGAATTTTCGTTATTTTTAAAAATAAAATGGAACGTGAATTAAATATAATTTATAATTCAAACAGAGACAATTTTGATCTGCAAATTTACATACCTCATCGGTATCAAATAAAGAAACCAGTATAAAAGTTTTTCTTTATATTTTTATTTTATTTTTCTTATTTAAAAGCTGACATCTGACTATTAATTTAAATATTATAGGTATATTCGAGACATGGAAAACTCATTAGAAGTTTATCAATTTAAAAACGGTACAGATTTAGAAAAATTATAGTAATTGACATTTTACTACCAATAATACAAGACCTCAAACGAAATTATTAATAGAGGATTACCGGTTCTTGTATTAATTGCTTTCTATCTGAATTTGAATAAAAAAAATTTTTTTTTCATCGTAAAAACACAATTAATATGTTTACTATCGTACATAGATAACCAGTTGCAGAAATTTGATATATTTAAACACGTGCATTTCATGTAAAGAAATGAAATGCGCATGATCAGTAAGACAAACTTTTGCTGGCGTGGCGAACGGCGGGAGAACGACTGTGCAACACAAATTATGTTTTAGCCGTTCGCCGGAGAAACCTCCAGCGAAACCGCCAGCAAATCGCCGGCGAGTTGCTAGCGACTCGCCGGCGATCGTCTATAAATACGGCTGTAAAACGTTCATTCTATGTACTTTATGATTTCCATTCTTTGTGATGTTTTAAGGTTATTTAATTGATATGATGTTGGTCAAATGGGAAATTTGAACGTGCACAATAACCAATTAATCTTGGTTTGTAATTATTTCTGATATTGATGCAACATTATTTTATGTGTACAGAGTTTCAAAATCTTGGATTGTTAGTTGTACTGGTTTTTGTTTTTACACAAAGAGGTACATCTATAATTAGTCAAAAGTTTTTTTATTTTATGGATAGAATCTTTCGGCGTGGAGGAACGGTAACAATAAAAATAACCTTTATTGTTCAGGCTTTAACAACAGATAAAGGTTGTTTTTATTGTTGTCGTTCCTCCACTCCGAAGGATCCTATCCATAAACTAGAAAAACTTTTGATTAATTGGAAACCTTTGTGAGGATTATTATAATTATTTCAATTAATATATAGTAATTACATGAATAATGTTTGTTTTACTCTTATGTTAATGTGTTAATTTTTGTTATAGGCACCAAATGCGTTTGCAGCTACATGAATTGAAGTATTTTGAGTACACAAAGATTGTATTTTCTATCTTTTGTAAGCACTTTAAGGCTGGTTCTGTAATAATGGTATAAATGTCGTTAAGTTATACATAGTTTGATTGTAAAAAGCTGTCGTTACTGGCTGTGTTATTGGTTAGTATAAATAAAATAAATAAAATAGCCAAATATGTCAGTATTTTAAAATTAAAGCAAGTATAACTAAACTTACATTTATACAATGATTGCAGAACTGCCCTTAATACATTTTTTATACATTAATGTAACATTTGTAAAATATTATAAATACATATAAATAATATTTTTTAAACGTTCTTAGAATGTTTTTCTAATAGTGTATATTGTAATATCTTTTGTAAAACGTTGAAAAAAACATTTCAAAAATGTTTCCTTGTTGATTGGGCAGGGACACCACATTTGTAACTTTTAAGCACACCACGTTTTGTTTTCTATTTTCTTTTCCTTGTTCGAGGATTTTCATTAATTTTATCGTTACCAGCGGCCATGGCGACTACAACATTATCAGTTCTTTGTCTGCGCGCTTCCCTCTCTTCTATAATCTTTACTTTCAAATCTTCGGCAGTGAAGAGTTCATCACGTGTCTCTATTGCGCATCGAAAATTTTCAAATGTTGTGAGAAGGCTATACAAAAGAATGATAGTTAACAAATCACCATTTACATTAACATTCATATTTTCGAGCTTATCAACAGCGTCGAAAAATTTTGCCAAATGTTCTTTCACGTCACCACTTTCTTCTAGTCTCTGAAGCATTGATTGTTTCAACAACGTTGCTTTTCGTGCAGGACGTTTTGAAGCATATATTAAATCCAATTTAATCCATACGTCCCTTAACGTTTCGCATCCACGAATTTGTTTTAGTTCAGACGGTTGAATTGACAAAATTAAATCTGCTTTCGCATTTTTATCTTTAGACCAATTTTCTCTCAAGACATTTTTGCTTGACGAATCGTCACATGTACTTGCTAACGGCATTACATTAGTTCCATTTACATATTCCCATAAGTCGTTTTTTGAACTTTCACCTGCATACTCCATGTGTCATAGTTATCTTTCGACAACAACTCTATGCGTGAAGACGATATTGTCGTAGCCATTTTCAGTTAACTTAACAACTGTCTAAATACACACACTAATGGAACTTACTCACAAAAAACGTTCTGGGCCCATAACCTATTAAATTATGTTTGGAAATATGAAAAGCAATTGTTTATTTTATTAGTAACGTATTAAATTATAAAGAAAATCTTTAAAGAAAATTATAAAAATATGTGTACATTTTACACCTTTACAAATGCAAGTGCCTTGTTCGTTTTGATGTGTTAAAGCGTACTTGGCGATAACAAGTAGATATAAAAATGTATACAATGTGCGATTGTAAACATATTAACAAATATTTAACAATTTCTTCAAATGAGATTTATTGAAGATAAGCAAACAAATTGTTAGAGCGTATAATAAGTTGCCTATAAGAATAAATAATTTAAATGAACATTGTGAATTTATTTTTTAATCAATGAAATCAAGTAATTATTTATTGTACGTAATTCATCATAAAAAGTTTCAATTACAAAGTTATTAAAAAAAAACAAACATGTTATCTATTTTTGGATTGCTCGAATAATAGAATCAATTAAAATTTCACTACCCTTAAATTATTTTAAAAATCTATATTGTAAGATGTTCATGATGTAATTTTTGTTATTAAATATTGTGTATTGGCTGATAAGGAATTTAATAAAGTTATAGAGGTATATATCGGCAAAATTCAATTTTTTTATGAGCAGTAATTGGTTTTGATGAAGAACCTGTCCAGCCTACACACAGGTCGTAAATGACGCGCGCGAGACTAAGCAGTGAAAGTGTCTCCCGTTGTTCGCGGACCGCAGCAGCTTTAGCATCGAAGGCCGCTCTATCGGCCACCGAAGTCCGAACTAAGTACTCCTAAGCATTCAAACTCTTAATCTTCCTACCACTTCCAAATCAACAGTCGTAAACGAACGAAAAGTGAAAGGGGTGAATTTTCGTCGATTGCACTTCAAGTGAACTCCGGCTAATAATTCAGATCGTATTTGTTTTTGGATAAATAGTGATCGAAAGTCCATGTGCGCGATGTGATGTATTAGCACACAACTCACGTGTTTACATGTCAGGGCTCATTGTTACTCATGTTTTTGCAATTTTAATAACTGCCATTAAGAATGTGATTTTATTGTGTGCCGTGCGAGCTCTATAAACATTTATGTAGTTTTTCTCAATTCGTTTTTCTCGGCGGATTCAATTTGTAAGTACAATATCTCTTTACACTTTCGTGTATTTATTAACACTAATTACTCACCCTAAAACACACATTAACGAAAACTTAATTTTTTAAACAATCAGTAGTAAATTTAGTCATAAAAAAAGTTGTTGCTTAAAGGAAGTATAAATACATGATTTTTTAAATTTTGAAGATTTATAAAGTACAAATTAAAAAAAAATTATCATGTTCAGAAACAGCAAAAAAATATTATTTCGGTTGGCATTTCTCAGCAGTACTCATTTGATTTCCCCTCATAGTAATACAATAAAAAATATTTTTTTCGGTTTGTTGTAAAATTGTACCGTGGAATGCAAGCAGATTGACAACGTAATTATGTATTATAAAATAACTAACGCAGTAAATAAATTGCAATATTGCTTATAATAACATTTTTATCTTTAAACAAGTAACACCTACTCACTTTTTCCTACAAACAATAATGCAAGTGTTGATATTTTTTTTACGCGCGACATTTCATTGTACTTATTCGAAGGTACCTATCTTGGACTAACAAAAGCTATTTAGTTAAAACGCGTCTGTTAAAATTTAAGTTCAAGGTTGTTTTTTTCTATATTGACAAAGCAAACATACTGAAAAAATAGAAAACATTGGCAAATACATTGCATTAAATTTGCAATGTGGTTTCCAGGGGCTTGGCTCGGTAAAATGTAATACTGCCGCCCCCGTGAGGTTTTCATGATTAGTTTAATATTAAAATTTAACGTAAAAAATACCAGTTTTTTAAATTAATATAAACCTATCCGAATTTAAATCAACATTGGAATTTCGAACTTCATACCATTTCAGGATAAATGTATATTTGATATTAGGTATTATGTATACAGGGTTAATTCGTTTAACAACTTTTTATATGTTTGTTACTATATAAATCAATAATTCATAGATTAGTAATTCTAAATAATCGCGACAAGCTTAAAATGTTTTTAGTTTTTTTTTACTTATTCGCACATAAATTTCCAATTCGAAATCGTATTGTTAAGTTGTAAGGAAAAGTGTGATTTATTTTAGTTGTGGGTTTTCTAGAATTAAAAGCTTGTTGACATCGTCGACTATTTTTAAAACACTATTGACTTTTATTGAATTTTTACGATTGTAACATGTGATTTGTGATATGAATACGGTTTTAAGGAGAAACTTGGATTTGTTCTTGGAAATTTTATAATATGTAATTTAATGTATAAATATAATCTCGCATATAATTAAAAGTAAATTGATTAAGCGGCGCTAACACGAACTGAGAAAATTGAATTTAATAACTAATCATAATAGTTTATTTTTTGTTTTTTTTTCTCGATTTGTTATTTTTTTTTCATTATTATTCTTTATTCGAATTTTACATACTACAAAGTTCTTTTGAAACAAACTGTGTGAGTGTAAAAAACCGAATAAAAAACTAACAAAAGCTAATGTAAAAAATAAGTAAATACTTTTCTTTTTAATCAAATCATTGAAAAATTGTAAAACGATACTTGTAACTTTTATGCTTTGCGTCAAAAATTATTCGACACTTGATAACTTTAAACGAATAAATCTTGTTCACAATTTTATAATACATCATTGATCACCTTTTCTATTATTACTTATATTTTTTATTTATAGTAGAAGTTTAAAGTTTGGTAAATCGATATTTATATCCACGTTTTAGGTTACTGTTGTAGTTTGAATTTTAATTTTAAATTATGTATAAACGTGTTTGTCACGATCTAAACGATTTTCTTGACAATTTGGTAAAACATCAGAATTCCAATTTTTTAATTTTTTTAGAGTTCTATGTTTATATCTAATTTTATCTTTGATATAGATATTATAGTTATCCGCCGTTGTTCTATACTAATACGCATTTACTTATCTTATTACATATTCTATGAAGGCTGGAATTTATCAAATGACCTAAGAACAACAGACTTATTCATTATTTTATAGCGACGATAATTTCATAACTTACTCTAACAATAGTGTCGTCAAATTCGTAGTATTAAATATACCTATTATTTAAAAATAATCCTAATTGATTCACGAATAACTTGTAATATGAAGTTTTCTCATTTCTATCAAGTCATTTATAATTAAAATAATATTTTATTACTCTTGAAGTCTTCTCCACAGTATTTTTATTTTTTATTTTTTTAATATTTTATTTTAGCATACATGTTTCGCTAATTATAATTAGCATCGTCAGTATATAGAGGTAACTAAAAACTAAAATTAAAACAGTGAAATATAAATAAAGAATACTAACCGAATAAAATAGTTAACAAATTTTGAACTAATGTCAATTAAAAATTAAACGTATTTGACAATTTAATACAGTCGACTATATTAAAAAATTAATTTAAATAAAGAAAATAAAAAATATCAAAAAGAATAGAAAAATGAAAAGAATAAAACTATAATTTTGAACTGAGAAGAATTGAGGGATTTAAATTTAACATTTCATTTAGACAATTTATTGAATTATTGTTAGAAATTCTATTAATTTCAAGTGTCTCTAATGAGTTTAGAAGAGATCCTTTATTACATACATGTAGAATTTTGATATTTAAATCTGAAGAAAATGAATGCCCTGAACATAAAATATGGTTGGCAAAAGCAGAATTAGTGTTATAAATATTTGTATTTGAATATCTATTTATTAAATATAAATGTTCATTTAGTCTCGTTTTGAATTTTCTACCTGTTTGACCAATATATGAAGAATTGCAAAACGAACAAGTAAGTTGATACACTCCAGATTTATGTAATATTGGTATTTGATCTTTATTATTAACTAAAAATAATTTAAGTGTGTTATGTGTCGAAAATGAAATGGTGATATTATGTTTTTTAAAAAGTTTTTGAAGAAATTGAAAACAGTGACCAAAGTATGGAAGAGATCTAAAAACCATTTCATTATTAGTAGAAAAATTGATCAAATTTTTGAATAAATGTTTTATACGAACTTTGTGAAAAATACTATTAATTAATTGAATAGGATAACCATTATTTAAACCAATTTGATTTATAATTTTGTGTTCCTTAGCAAAATTAGAAGGTGACAAAGGTATAGAAAATAGTCTATGTTCTTTTCATTTTTCTATTCTTTTGATATTTTTTATTTTCTTTATTTAAATTAATTTTTTAATATAGTCGACTGTATTAAATTGTCAAATACGTTTAATTTTTAATTGACATTAGTTCAAAATTTGTTAACTATTTTATTCGGTTAGTATTCTTTATTTATATTTCACTGTTTTAATTTTAGTTTTTAGTTACCTCTATATACTGACGATGCTAATTATAATTAGCGAAACATGTATGCTAAAATAAAATATTAAAAAAATAAAAAATAAAAATACTGTGGAGAAGACTTCAAGAGTAATAAAATATTATTTTAAAAAGAGACTCCACTTAGAGTAATGAATTACTTCACCAATATCATTTATAATTAATAGCTATTTAGTTTATTTCTGTATTTTACACAAGTTGGTTAGACGTCATTAATTAAAAAATTACAGAATTATTCTATAACTGTTGCTTTAATTTGAAAATATCTTTTACTTAATCGTATAATAATTATTAGAACGGTTTGTCCTAATGAAAATTAATTCTGTTTAGACTTGTAGGTTCATATTCGGCACAATATTTACTTTTAGATCAGTGGTTTCCAAACTCTTTTGGTCCACGGATCCCTTTTCATAGTCAAAAATTGCCCACGGACCCCTGAGGGAAGAAACTACATAAATGCATAATAGAAAAATTACATATTTAACTTTGATGTCTTGAATGGTAAATGGAGACGTAAAAATAAAATATAAATAAAACATTTTGTTGAAGAAGTATTTATTGAAATTATAACTTTTGCTTTAAAATACAGAAAAAAAATTAATGGCTTAAATGAACCTGATGGGATGTTTTGAGTGTATTTATGTCAATGTATGTGAGTAGGAACCGCAAATCCACACGAGTACTAATATCTAGTCGGTTTTTTTGTGATGAAGCTCATAACCGCACTGAATCCACATTCTACCACATAGGAAGACGGAAAAACAATCAACAGCTTCTCTACAATATCTCATAATGCTGGATATAAAATTGGGATCTGTTTTTGTAACCAGAAGCTGTCGTATCCTTGTTTAAACGTTGGTTTTAGCTCCTCATTTGTGTTTAGTTTAATAAGTTTAATTTAATTTTCATAAGGGTTCAACACCCAGTCGGGAATATCCAAGTAAAGAATGTCTTCAAATCTTTGGCAAACAAATCTTCATCTCTATTTTGCAATTTTAAAAGAATTAGGAATTGAGAACATTCTCTTCTTCCCAAGTTTTGTTTGTACAGCAAAAGTTTTGCAACACACGCAGATATGTAGTTTTAAATTAGTCTGTTTTTAAATCTGGCAAATAAATCAGTCATATAAGTGATGTCATTTTTTGAAATAATTAAATCGTGCCGCAAATCATTGTCTTTCTTCTTCATCAATTCCAACACTGAATCAAAGAGCGAATAGAAGCTATCCAAATATACACTTTTAGATAACCAACGTACTTCTATGTTAACACGTTAACTGCCATCTTTGTTTTCTATTTGATATTCACTTAAAGTCAACCGATATGCTGGCGGTCGTAGCACGTAGCCTTAAACAACAGCTACGTATGCTTAAGCTGTGCATGTATATATTACATATTCTCAAAAAAACTTAAAACTTTATTCTTACTAGAACAACATAGTAATAAAGCAACTAAATTTAATTTAATAGTAATTTACGTAACAAGCGTCGGAAAGTAAGTAAGTTGCATGTGAGTGAGTTATGTTATGAAATTTTCAACGAGAGTAACGTACATTATTTTTTGTGCTGGCTATTGTAAAATTATGTATATATTTTTTGAAAAAATAAAAAAAACACCAGATATATAATGTTGGTACTACATTTATTACTAAATCTGTCAAATTTGACGATTACTGGAATATCTTTTTTTTCAATTCTAACTGAATTTCAAGAGATTTTAATTTTTTACCTGTCGCATACTCGTTCTAAATAATAAGTAACTTTGAACACTTCTTTTTATGTGCACTTCTAGTTTTCATTTTGTCACACTAAAGCTTTCTTCGCCTATTAGGTAACTACAAAAACGAACGACTATTGATGTTTGCGGTGTTGGCAGCACAAAAAAATGCGTTAAAGCCTAGTTCTTATGAGTAACGATACAGTTTAGACACATAAAAGGATGATTTACGCAACCTTCACAGTGTGTACTCAGCTTTTTTGCTTCCTTATTTGCGAGACGACTACCTTTCTCCATATGAATCTTTCTATAACATAAAGTACATCTTTTTGTAATCTTCCTATTTTTATTATCTATTTCTTCAGTTTTTTTCAGGACATGTGATGTTTTTGCGACTTCTTTGTGTTTTTTTCAACCTCTTACATCTCTTCTGCCAACTGTACTCTGAATTCAGCTATAGTGCTCTTTTTATTTGTACATTTCTTATAGATGATGTGAGCATTCACAACAGATGTTCCAAATATTAGTTTCATAATAACTTTATTATACCACTTAACAGATTTGCGTACTGCGGATGACTAACTCGAATGCTAATCAGAATGGTCGATCCCTGCTTTTCTTGCATTGTAGTCTATTATTATCTGAGGTTTCATTATTGGGTTTCTCTTTCTGTCAGGCTTTCCAGTTTCTTTTATGTTTAACAAAAATATCTCTCTTTTGTAATTTTCTTTTAATTACAGCTTGAGGCAGATATTTTCTTGTTTTCCTCATAGTTCCAATTAAGTAAGTACTTTTGTCCAATAATTCTTTAGCTAATGGCACAGAAGTATAATAATTTTCTGTAATTAAAGTGCGGTCTTTGTTTAAATATGGATCGCTTAGTTTTAAGACTATCTCGGATGTTAAGCTTTTTGACCCTTCAACAGTTCCCTTACCGTGACAAGGTATCACATTATATGTGTAACCATCTGTATCACAAATGAAAATCTTAACGCCATGCTTGTGACGTTTTCTTGGCATATATTGTCTAAATTTTAGTCTTCCACGAAATGAAACCGTAGATTCGTCAACACAAATAACTTCTTCAGGATATTTATGTTGTTGAAAAACTGCTACTAAGTGTTGAAGTATTTTTGATATTTTATACAATTTATCTCCTTCAGTAGCGTAACGGTTGTCAGCAAAATGCCACATTGCTAATAGCTTAAGAAAGTTAAAATTATTATAATTAAAGTTTTCAGGCCGGATTTGTCTATTTAAATAAGTAAAGACTTTTGATTTTAACCAGGTGGTAAATGCTGTGAGATCCGTATTTTAAAACGTCATCATGTATTGTGTTAATTATGGTTCTCTTTAATTATAGGTCATCGACATATATATTGTTTTAAAATAATTACAGCAAATACTAATCTTTATTTCTTCGTATTTACACTGATCTAACTTAACAAAATGTACTTTGTGTGCTCGATTATGCTTATCTGCGGTTATAACCAAAACAATACTTCAGCTAAATAAAGAAATGCAATGTAAGAAGAACAAATTATAAATTTAGCTTTTTTAGAACTCAGTTCGACAATCTGCTTAATTTCTGTTTTAATTTCTTCAGTTGACGCTGTTTGCTGAAGTGATTTGTGTAAATTGCTTAGATACTTCTTAAGTATCTCAAACATTAAAATCAGGTTATATTTTGACAAAATTCAATTGAATTTAAAAACTAAAGTTTAGGTTTCATAAACGTTAAAACACACACTTGTTTTGATTAGTGAATCTAAAGTGTAATAATATACAGGGAGTTTCATTTAAAAAAAAAACTAAAATTTAATACTTTTTGGGCCTTTGCGATACCCTGTATAATATGTAAACAATTTTAGAAAGTAACCATAATAGACCCCCATATATCCCAAAAGTGAAACTATTTTAAAGTCACGTATTTTCGCCACAACATTCTGTGCGTGGATAACTCTGTGTAATATGCAACTTAACCGTACTCTGGTTAACAAAACAATTCCATTCGTTCACAGAAAGCACTATGAAATATCTGTCAGATATCAGAACGGTCAAAGTGCACTTATTGCATACAATGCTTTTGTAAAAAGTACTATTACGTCTTGAGTTATGCGTAGATTGTCTATATTTAATATTGTAATATTTGGTTTTAATATCAAAAAAGGACAAAACTTAGTTATTTCTATATTGAGGCCGCAATGTTAAATTTTCCGACTGATCTTAAAATTTGATATTGAAGCTGACAATCCAGTAAGGCTCTGAAAAAAATTGGTTTACAGCATTATGTGCTTGAGAATACGTGCAGTATTCTACACTCTAAACGACGATTGACAACCAAGCATAAATGGGTATAGAACCTAAGTTTCACAAGGTTTATTTGAAAAGAGCAAAATTTACTTTAGGAAGCATTCTGTGAATATAGTTTATTTAATTGCACTTTTTATAGTATACGCCCCCATGTCTTATAAAAACATGACAAACCTTGAAAACATTAACGTTTTCACAATTTTAATTGTTATTTGTTTAAAAGTTTTTTTGCATAAAGGAACTTTGCTTAGGAAATCTAAATAAAACAATGGACAAGTTTGATGACAGCGTAGAATTTTTTGCACAATACATACTCAGAAGTAAGTACAGCTTTTGATGGGTATTTTAGATACACTGGGCTTACCTTTCTTGTTTGAAACTTCAATCGACCTGATTTTGTTTGTTAATTGCATGTAATTAAAACGTTGCCATGAATTTATAATAATAGCATATTATTTTTAATTACTTGTTGATATTTGCGTTTGTTTTACCGTAAAATACTAAATTTTAGTAACAGATGTTCTGCAAATGACCTTAAACTATTCCTTCACATTTTTCAGTTAGTGTTACGTCTGACCTTTTTACAGAAAATATCGCTAATAACCGTTACGTTTCTTTGTAAATAACTATTGGGTGTTGGCATAACATGTATGTTTTCAAGTTCACGATTTGTCTTAAATAAGGAACATTGACATTTTACATTACTACTGTTTGTTTTTATTAATGATGTTTATATAGTACACCAATAAGATTCATAAAATTGTATTATGGAGTTTTAAAATGATTAAGGAGATTATATTGTGTATGCTATATTTATTTAAAGCAAGGTTACTATAATTTAAATTTATTTGTGAGGATACTTACAAAACACAAATTTCTCCAAAAATAGCTAATCACATATAAAAAACCCAAAAGTGTTTAGTACATGTTAATTTACAATACAAATTGCTTCAATAACAAAATATGTAAATAACTAAGTAAGTTAACACAAAAATTTTTGAATAATTCCAACACCAAACTTAAGTTTATAATAGTACCTATGTATTAAGGCAGATGAAGTGCGCGCGTGGGTCGCCGATTTGGACGCCGATTTTTTTTCGAAAGTAGGTTATAGAAAAAAATAATATTCTAAAATCCGGCTTCTGGAAAATTTTTTGTAGTTTAAAATTTCAGCAATACAAAAAAACTTCAGCTTGTACATAACTTAAAAATTCGGTAAAGTCGGAATCTTTTTCTGTTAACCCTATATCTTCAAGAAAAAAATAGGTTATTGATTCAAACTTAAATCCGATTTGAATAGAAGCTTTTAACTAATTTAGCGTTTTAGCAATTTTTTTCTAATTTTTAATGTGCTCTCAAATCTGCGGTTTTGGGATGGAGGGAGGATCAAAAATCCTAATTTTTTGTTAAGGTATACTTTGTTAATTTCTACGCTATTTTGTCTCGATTACTGTTTTTTTTTTAAATACAGCTACGCAAAGCAGGTCGATTTCTCAAAAATCGCTGTTTTGGATACTCATAACTCTTTTCTAACAACTCGTAATTTAAGAACTCGTTTTGAATATATTTCTGAAACAAATTTTAAAAAAATATTTTTTTAATAATTTAATACGAGAAAAATAAAATAAGACATGTACTAATTTTTTTTTTTTTTAATACTAGGTTCAATTTGCCCACTCCTTTATTATTAGATTTCGAATAAGTATTATTTAAAACAAGTTTTTGAGCAACTTAATAGATTTGGTTTGGTTGGCCGTTAGGGATATTTTATGTATTTAGAATTGCTTTAGTAGACAATTGGAAAACTATTAAACTTTATAGTCATTAGCAAATATTTCTTGATGCACCATGGCATTGATTAAACTGGTCTGACAGTGCTGAATTTTTATTAACAATCTACTAATGATACTAACTTTTACATTGATATTATTTAACAGATGTCATAAGTTGGTGTTTTATAAATACTCCTGAAATCGACTTTTCTTTTCATTTAAAATACAAAAACATGTTGACATTTTTTTGCTAAATAGTATATCTCCTGGTATATCTAGCATATTTTGTTTTAGTTGTATTAGTTTATTTATTACGTTTTGAATTGGGATGACCACATTCTCATGTAAAATTTCAGTAACAACTTTTTTCTTGCCGCTTTCACAAACATTGCTCTTAAACTAAAAACATCTCGTTCTTGAATTATATTCTTTAATGTTATTTTTTTTAATTTTTAAACGGTTTTGTCACATTTTTATACTGTTTTATATAGGAACGTAAGATTTTACTGTGACTGAATCTACTTTTTTCTGTTGTGACCTACGTGCTAAAACAAAACTGCGAAACTAGTTTTAACTTATGACCTTACAAACAAAAGTTGTTTATCTTTTACACTTGATAAGCGAGTTTATTAATGTATGTCGTAACAACGCTTTGTAATTGATGCATTGTGCGGTTTTGGCTAAACGTTGTTGATGTTCTCCCACGTTTCTTATTGCTATTGTGTTATTGTTATTAATTATTTACATGCATCGGTAAGTACCAGTTAATTAGTATAGCTATTGAAGCGTCTTATTGATTGATCGCGTGAAATGATCGGACACTGGATGCTTTGTATGTTATTATTCATTATATTCTTTTGTTTAGTGATTTAAAGATTTGGTAGATTTGTCTGAAAAAAAAGGTAATGTATGAAAATACCAAATGTAACATAAGATCGTATATAAATTCCTTAGTTACAAATTAGATTTGTTGGTCAGCGTAATTATGTATTTCAAGTAGTTGAATTGTAATTTAGAAATTATTTAAATTATACCTTTTATGTAGCTAATTAAATATATATGATTTATTATAAAATTATTATAACACAGATAATGTTTTTATGGGACAACAACTTTGTACTTAAATGTTAAAGTAGGTATTTTATGTTTATGTCATCATTACGTTCCAAGCAAAAAGGCGATTGCAATTTTATAACTAATTTATGGATGTAACGCGATTATATCAATATTGTTTATAAAAAAAAATTATCTTAAGGCTATAGAACACGAAGGTTATAATTTGCATAACACGCGTTTCTGGATAATTAATTTTTTTGCTATAGTATTTGTTTATACTTTCAATGAATTTTACGTATTATACAATATATTGATTCTTTGATTACATTGAGATGCCACACATTTTTTTATTGTAATTATCTCGGTTTAGGACGTTTTGTGGTGCTCCTTTTGATGCTAAGATAATTTGACGCACATACTGTTTGCCGCGAGCCTTTTTGACGTAGACTGTTTTGATTCAGACATAGAACACAAACGAATGATAGGTATCGTTTAAAATTAAACTGATAAGAATATACAGTGCTCGCCAAGAAGTCGGCACCAAATGGATTTTTTTTAAATTTTTGATTAAAATAATTTGTGCTTATTAAATTATTTTTTGGGTGAAAGTTTTATGTCTAAAATAATTTGTGCTTGTCTGAAAACCTATTTAGCCCTTATCAGATATACCGAGTGATTTTCACTTAGCTAGAAAATGGCGTTTTTCGAAATTGTGTAAATTTAAAAATTGTTATTTTTCGTAAATTAAGTAAGATTTTAATGAGATTTTTTTCATCGTCTGTCAGTTTTAGCTTACCCAACAATCTCAAAACCAGAAAATACTTTTTTCTTTAACTTCTGCTAAAACTAAATTTAAAATTTTTTGGAATATTTTCAAATTTTCACATACCAAGACTTGATTTCAAAATTTAATTTGATTTCGTTAAAAACTTTGAAGATTTATAATTGGAAAAAAACAATAGAAATTGCTATATATTCCTTTAGATTTGTTATTATTTACAGAAAAGTAATATTGTTGCATAAGTTTTACGTTTTTAGTGCAAGATACGTTATGGGAGGAATATTTTTCAATGAAAATTAATATCTATTTACGTGACTTCTAAAAACTCGAATATATCCTTGCAGATGAATTACTTTGTCATAGAAGCACGCGACCAATACTCATTCAAAACTAATGTCTCGTGTGGAATCTTTAGTAATCAAATCATTGGACCATTTTTCTTCCAAGAAAATCTTAATTTTGAGATGTACTTGCATTTCCTTCAGAATGACTTTTTTAATGTAATAGAGGATATTCCATTAAATCTTTGCAGAAATATGTATTTTCAGCAAGATGGTGCTCCAGCGCACAGTACAGTTGACGTTCGTAATTTTCTTGATAATGTTTTTCCCCATAAATGGATCGGAACATTTTTGGAAATTCCTTGGTCTTTGCGCTTTCCGGATATAACACTATGCGATTTCTTCTTGTGGAGATACCTCAAAAATGAGGTCTACAAACGCATATCTTTCAGGAATATTAACCATCTTGAAAATACAATTACAGAATGTACCGCGGAATTATCGCCCATTATGTTGTGACATGTTTCAAGAGTGAACGTATGAATGAACCATACTGTGTATTGAAAGGGACAGAGGACACGTTGAAATTTAATTTCTGCTTTGTGTTGATGCTATTTGTTAAAATTATGCAATAATTAGTATTAGTTCCATAACAGAAGAAATTACTTATTAGTCTTATTTTCAGTAAATCTTTAACGTTTTTAACGAAATCAAATTGAATTTTGAAATCAAGTCTTGGTATGTGAAAATTTGAAAATATTCCAAAAAATTAAAGTTTTAGCGGAAGTTAAAGAAAAAAATGTTTTCTGGTCTCGAGATTGTTCGTGAAGCTAAAACTGACAGACAATGAAAAAATCTCATTGAAATATTGCTTAATTTACGAAAAACAGCAATTTTTGAATTTAGACAATTTCGAAAATCGCCATTTTCGTGCTAAGTGAAAGTCACTTGGTATAGGGGCTAAATAAGTTTTCAGACAAGCACAAATTATTGCCGTAAAAAGCTTCTTTTTAAATCAAAAATTAACGAAAACCCATTTGGTGTCGACTTTTTGGCGAGCATTATATAACAAGAATTTTATTAAACAAATTATATAGAAATTCTTTGCAATAGTTCATCTGCTTCAATCGAGATGAAATATTATTTTATCAGGAATTAGCTTAATTACCTAATCTATAATTCTTGAATTTTGGCTTGTTACTAATTGATATCATTTATCCGTAAATTTCCTTGTAATTACATGAAGGTACATGTAATTCGTCAATTGCATAGGTAAGTATAATCTGAACAAATATTTTATTAACTAATTATTATAGTTTTCTACATATTTACTTAAAATTTTAAGCAAATAATATAAGGTCATGCAAATATGTGTAACAGTTTTTTAGTAGGTGTTGACGAAAAGCAATATTAATACATTTGATAATGATGGGCGATATATCGTTACCGGTGGCTTTGTCGCTGTGACTTGTTGATCACTAAAATATCAGTGACTGATAAAACTACAAAACCAGTTACCGGTGATTCTGTAAGTACTGCCGGTACTGCTCATATTATTAACTTTTTCATTGTTTGCGTTGTGTCAAAATTTTTTACGATTTTTTTTTAGTTACGAGTTATATCGGTCACTTGTAAAAGTAACAGTGACTTAAAAGTAACCGTCGCCAATTCACCGGTAACCAAAAAGTAGTCGATACGCCCATCACTAACACTTGGTATAAATGGGAGTCAACTGTTTCCGTACGTGCGTCAAAAGAACTCGCGGCAAATAGTATCTGCGCCATACTGTCCTGGCGTCAAAACGTTCCGCGGCAAAAAGCTTGCTACAAAACGTTCTTAATGTAATTAGTTACACCTTTTTAAAAGTAATATGTGTTAAGAATAATCGTAAAAGAGTACCCAAAATTTTTTTTTAATCATTGTAATTATTTTATTTGTCGGTCTTCTTCAGTTTTATTGATCTGTACTTTACTACAATTAATTATAGAAAGGTATTTGGTCCATTTCTTAAGTTTTTAATTTTTATGTTGGATTGGACGCCATCTTTACATCATGTTTTTGTGATATTATTTAAAATATAGTATTTTTTATATTTAGGTTTTTTGCCGCGAGTATAAATATTATATTTTTATTAACTAAGCGGTAAGTGGCCTAATTTTTTTAAGATTTGAGTTTGTAATCAATGTTTCTATAATGAATTGTCTTTTATAAATTTTTTTGTGTTAAATAGTAATGTCTCTACGATTAGTTTTCGTACCTGTGTGAAGTTAGCCATAAATCCAGTCATAAAAGTTCATTTTTTGTGATCCCTTCATTGCAAACATCAATAGTCGTTTGTTAGTGCAGTTACGTAGACTAAAAATACTCTAGAGCGGCAAAGTGATAAATTGAAATCGACGTAACTGTTTTTCAATTATAGTTTTAAAAAAAAACTTTTAAAAATTTTATAAATTCAAATACTAAAATATTGTATATTTTGGAGTAGTATCTGTTATATTAATTATTAAAGTTGAGAAATTTTGCTAGTAATAAATGTAGTATCAACATTACATTTGTCGTGTTTTCAATATCATTATTCTTAAATTAAAAAAAGATTCATAATTTTCTAAACTCTAAAGTCGTAGTCATAAAAATACGTCCATTAACTTGGACTCCCCACCAACAGAAAAAAGAACCATACTTCTTGAAACAATTAGTGCTAATTATGTGATAATTTGTTGCCGTATTCAAAATTTTGTTGCTGAAGAAGAACATCGGTAAATTAGAAATGAAGTGGGTGGGGCCAGTTTAACGTAAAGCTGGACCAAAAAACGAACTAATGTCAGGCGGAAATTTTTTGCTAATTTGTTCTTGTAAAATAGCATTAACGAATTTGCGAGATTCGCAAAAAAAAGTTATGTATTGTTTTACATACCAAATAACGTAAAAGACTAACACCATACATGATTTTATCTTTATTAAAAACATATAACGATACAAGATTACTTATTAAAACATCAAACATTTTAACAAAATCTAAATTAAAACTATTAGACATCTCTGCCCACTCCTCTAAAATAACCACGATGCGTTCGCCACCCTGGCGCAAGTTAGTTTCATAACCTTTATTTATATTTGAACTTACATCTTGCTCAAATAATTATTACGTACAATTCTTCTTCGCACTATAATTAACAATAATTTATACATAATCGAATTTGTTGCTAATTATAAACAATGAAAAACGCCGGAGAATCGATGTGCTCTCATACGGGACTTTTCGTTGTTTTAATTTACGTAAAGAATTTCTTTCTCAAATTACTACGTGTAATTGTTCTTTGTACTACAATTAACAATAATTTATACATAATCGAATTTGTTGCTAAGTATAAACAATAAAAAACGACGGAGAATTGAGGTGCTTTCACGCGGGACTTTTCATATTTTAATTTGCATAAACAATTTGTTGCTTAAATTGTTACTACGTATAATTGCTTTTTGCACTATAATAAACAGGAATTTATACATAATCGAATTTGTTGCTAACTAGAAACAATAAATTTACGACATAGAAGCGATGTGCTCTGACGCGGGACTTTTCATGATTTTATTTGCCTAAACAATTTGTCGCTTGCAATGTTACTACGTAAAATTGTTCTTTGCACTATAATCAACAGTAATTTATACTTATTCGAATTTGTTACTAACTATAAACAATAAAAAAACGACATAGAATCGATGTGCTCTGACGCGGAACTTTTCATGTTTTAATTTGCCTAAACAATTTGTTGCTAAAATTGTTACAACGTAAACCTGTTCTTTGCATTATAATCAACAGTATTTTATATACATAATCGAATTTGTTGCTAGTTATAAACAATGAAAAACGACGGAGAATCGATATGCTCTGACCCGCGGGACAAATTACAGGGAAAAATGTGGAGGAATGGGACGTTTTTGAGATATTCGGGTATTCTAAAAATATGTTGCTTGTTGTCCCATTCCTCTTGGCAGTAGTAGGAATGGAATAACAAGCAGGAGGTATGGGACGAGTTTAAATTTATTATTTATACTAAAAAAATAAATAAGGAAAACATTCAAAATTTAAATAAATAAATAATATACATTGATAAAAACAGATAGAATTTTAGCGGACATTACAAAATTTCAACATTAAGTTAATCTCAAATTGAAAACAACACGGATTCTTTCCGTACCTCCAGTTTTCCGAGGTACAGGAAGATTCAGGACAATGTACTTCTGCTCGACAGAAGCAATGTCATCTATAACAGGCCAAATAAAATTCATTCCGTTAACGCGTTTCTTTCTCAGAACATTGATATCAAAGTATTTATCATTGCTTGCATCACTATGCACCAGTCTTATAAAGTGCACTACAGTTTTCTTAGTTGCAAATTTTACGACTACGAAATCACCATTTTTAACTGTTCTAGGATTAAAATCCAACAGAATGTTCAAATTGGAATTTTGGTCATCAGATTCTAATGATGATGATAATCAAAACTTTTTTGGCAACTTTTGCTTGTTTTGCTAACTGCTTATTTAGTTCCACTTCTAATTCTACTTTTTCCGGCGTATCCGTAAGGATGCGAGTTCTTCCTCGCTTTCTGCTACGGCTATCAGTGTTCCGGGGAGCTTCTTTCGGGTATGGTCGAACACGTTTAGGGGGGACATCTAATACATTTCCACTGGCGTGTTGAGAACTTGGTGTTAGTATTGCAGAGAACGTAGAAGGGTGTGGTTCAATATCATTTGAATTTTGAACAGCAGTCACATTACAATTATTTAAATTGGGATTAGGACGATCGGTATCGGCTGACATCAAGTAATCGTCTTTCGAAAACGTGTTAATGTCAAGTGGCCAGAGTCCTGTCTTCTCAAAACCTTTTAAAATATTGTTTTTGAAAAAGGCTAAAGTAAATATCTTGTTACACAGATGTGCAACATTCTATATAGAAATTGTCTGACTAGGATGCAATGTCATTCACTCATTGTAAAATTTGGTTATTGTATGCCTTGAGAGGTTCATATACAGCCCCGTCAAATGGCTGGATGCGGTGTAAATTTAATTACATACACTCTTTTTTTTATCTCTTCGACAACTTCTAAATTTACGTGACTGTTATGATTATCAAAAAACATCACAACAGGATCATCCTTGGAGCACTTCACATAAAAAATTAAATGTATAAAGGCATTTAAAAACTTTTTTTATCATCCAACCACTGGTATGCGCTAATCCGAGATTCACTAGAGGTCCGTTAGTCAGCATTTGCTCTTTAAAATCCTACTGGAGAAAACTTGTACCGGAGGAACTGTATTACCAGATGCATTGATAAAACAAAGCATGGTGATAAGATGTCTCCGTTGTGCACTTGTTATTTGGGCGAGTTGTTTTAGCCCTTTTTGCGCAATTATTTTAGTAGGATTATGTACTGTGGTCATATTAATTTCATCACAGTTCCATATTTTTGCAGCAGAGAAGTTATGTCTCCTATAGACTTCTGAAACATTAGCATAGAATTGATCAACGTTAATTTTTTTAAAACTGGTAGATCGGTTCAAGCTGGTGGCTTTTAGTGTTCTAATTCAAAAGTCAGGGTTTCTTAACATGAACCCATGAAGCCACTTTTTGCCTGCTGTCTCATTTTTTCGCCAACTTTCCAAAGCATTACATGATAAAGCAACAGCAAATTCGTATGCTAGTTTAAGAGTCTCAAATGTTGTCAATCAATAGTGTATTTTTGCCGATATTTTTAAATATTCTGCTAATTGTTCTTCTTCGTTTGGTTTAAACGTATATTCCTGACCAGGTTTTAACAGTTTTACACGTAGCACATGCCGAGAAAGAGCTGATCTAGAAACATGAAAATGTCTGGCTACTTCGCGAGTGCAGCCTCCTTCAAGTACTTCTGCTACTGCCTGTTTTAACTACTCTTCTGTTGGCCTCACCTTATCGGTCTTTCTTGTTCAACGTCGTGGCATACTTATTTTTATAACTATAAAAGCAAATACGAATTGAAAAATAATAATTGAAACCTAATGATCAAATCGCCAAAACAAACTGATAACGCAGGAAGTTGATCATCATTGTCCCATTCTTCCTAGCGACACAACAATTTTAAAACAAGAAACTAAATCTTATAGGTTAACTGTTGTCCATAACTAATACGTGCAAAAGCTGAGGTTATCCATGCATTACCTGGCAGGAAACATATGATTTATTAAAACTGATCTGAAAATTTATTCATAAGTAAAAGCAAATACTTACTTTATCAATTAAAAATTATCAAGTCTCGGTCGCACAAAAACGAGCTATCATAAACACTTTATTTTCAACTGGCATTTCCAAACCAAACACGTCTAGCAACCACCGAAAGGAGAGAGAAAATTGCGCGGGAAATATAAAATCTAGGGGATGTCCCATTCCTCCTGACTCTTCCTTACATGTAACCACGTAGAGGAGGATATATGGTAATAAATTATTTAAAGTGCGGTAATTTACTTCAACCTATAAAAATCACGTATAAAGGAGTAGTTTCATTTAAATGATTCAATCTTTATAAACCCTATATTTTATTTGTATTTAATATGCACCTAACTAACGTTCGTATTTACGTTTACTAATTACAAAACTAAATATTTTGTATTATATTCTTGTCTTGTCTTAAGCAAAGATGGCATATCAATACGTAGAGCATATAACTACGTATATGTAACATTAGTTTTATAAAAACTAATTACATTAGTTTTACTGTTTATAACAGCTTTACAAAGCGATGTTATCGGTATCTATTCTAAATTTCGTGAATTTAACTTGTCACTTGCCACTTGTCTAATAACTTGAATAACAAGATGTTATTTATTTATTACCATCGGCAAATATAATTGTAATTAAAGAATGAGTTTGTTAGTTAGGAATAGTCGGTATTTAAATAAATATATCTTTTTGCCGCGGGGGATATAATTTATGTTGCAGTTAAGGTCACTTTACTTTAAAAGGATTTCAAGGTTTTACGCATAATTTCTTAGTTTATATATCAAATATGTAATTAAATTGAACGTATTTTGAAGTTGGAAACTTGAAGATGAACTGGCCAAGTGTTAAATTTTCTTTTGTCTTACTAAAAACTAAAGTTTTGGATTGTTATAAAAAAATAATTTGCATTGAAAGGTTCGCTTTCAGGTTGATAATACTTTATATTATTAGAGCTAGTATAAGCAAGTTTGGTTTTAAATAAAGTGAAAAAATAGGAAACCTGTATAGAATGAAATTTGATGATAGTGAGTAGAGGTCAATAGTACCCACAGTAATCTTTACAATAGCACAATGCCAAAGACAATACTGCTAAAAAATAGTTACTACTATGAGTCTTCAAACATATGTCGTGTTAATACATATTGGGGAAGCGCGCGATGACTTTGCGATAAAAACAATACATCAAAAGACCATCGACATAAAAACTACTGTTTAGAACATTCACAATGGAATCATACGTAAAATAAAAATATTCGTGGTTTGATAACAATACATTCTAAACAACAAAAATTGTAAAATCTTAGTTGTTTAAATGACGCTTTATAGTACTTTATAGTTGGTTGTAATATCTTCAAACAAAATTCACTACAGAGCATTAGAGAATATTCAGCAACAGTTATCTGTATGTATTTCACGTATTAGTGAATACCATGCAATAACCAAAATACTTTATTCAGATACTAGTAGTACTCGTATCCAGTTTAATTCATAAAGTTGTGGTAGAGAATACTTTGTATTGTTATTCAATTAATAACCACGTAATAAAAGTACACGTTACACTTTGTTCTACATGAACGATAGTGATTTTGATCTGCGGTTCGTGTTCCTAGTACTTCCGGAATAAATTTATTAACATTAATGGAGGTTTCAATAAGATCTAAAAGATATTTAGAACGAGTGTATTTATTTAGTCTTAATATTATATTGGGTTCACACCTTCACTGTGTTCAACTAGATGATTTTAACAGCAGTTCATTGACTCGATTATTAGTAATATGTGTCACTTTAACAATAATTATTAATTTCTAAACTACACGAAACATACTACTATAACAATATGTAATACAAGTTTAAAAACCCTCGAGCAAATGCATGCCGATTAACAATTGATAAATGATCTTTCGCGTTCTTATTGATAATTAACGGGAGCACTCATTTATAATATATGTTACAACTTATTTACTAGTCAATATTTCATGGTGTAAATAATAGGATAGCACAGTATGTAGTGCGTTTATTTGGTATTACGCCTCTTTTACTCGACTTAATGTCCAATTAAGTATTCCACCCACGTTAAGGTGTTGGTTCGAGCTGTAATTATTATAATTCTAAATTTATTCAAAGTTTCGATTTAAATGTTACTTTAAATTCAGTTATGAAAACATTTTGCAATTGCATTCATTTGGTAAATCCCTTTTTTAACATTATATTTTCATAAAATTAAATAGAAAATGAAAATGAGTAGGCTTAATCAATAATTGCATAAATACTGTGTGGGCTTTTGTTTTGTATTTATAATAAGTAATTGCACAAATAAATGTGCTTATGTATTCATACTTGACCATCCGTTTTAATAGTAATCGTTGAAAATTTCGCAAAAGAGTTGAGTCAATGTCAGCAATCGCTACGTAATTGAAATTGTTTGGCGACACCAATACATATACTTTTCTCTAAATTGGTGTTTTAACAAACGTTGATGCTTTTAATACAGTTCAATATTGTGGTTTGGATTTATTTATAATATTTTGAATATATGCAAAAGAAAAGTTTTAAAACTGCTTGCAACTTTTTTTCTATTTATGCAAAAAAACTTGCTTAAACTTTGTTATAGCAAAACAAATTATACATGTAAGAAACTATAAGTGTACATATCTGCACTTAGATGATTATAGAAGCAAGTCACTAATGTTTTATATTTTTAATTGCGCTTTTATTTGATTCTACAGCTAATTATAATTTACAAAATACCACTTTCCAGAAAGACGCACATTGGTTGAATATCTATGTATATCCAGTGAACAATGGTGTAGCTTTTTGCTATTAAGAAAATCTTAAAACTAATGGTGTTTTTTTCCTGTTGAGATTTTGCAATACAAATATGTCCGTATTTTCATCACCTAGTTAATTAAACCCTATAGTTTTGGTACATCAATGAACTAATTTATTATTTCTATTTTGAATTTTCTGTTTCTTTATTTGTCTAATTTGTATTTTTTTGCATCAAGTTTATTTAGATTAGCTATCTATCTAACATACATTCACTCGGGTTTAAAAAATTCCACTCGTGAAAAAACGCCTAATTTATACAGAAATTTGTTAAATAAATATACTTTGTGACAACAAGAAGGGGTGGAAATTTTGTGACTAAACTTGGCAGGAAGGTTTAGCTACTGAGAGCTAGTAAATGATTAAAATTTCATTCAATTAAGCGAATTCGACAAAAGCCAAATTGTTACGTGAAGGTGGTTTTTCATATAGGGAAATTGCAAATGCATGGACTAGCGAAGGTCAGAATCGTCGTAGACAAGGAACTGGGGGACGAACGCAAACAAATGGGGTGCAGGACCGTCATCTTTGACTAATGGCAATAAGAAACCGATTTTCCAGTACCAGATCAATCGCCAATCAATAGTTAAGCAGGAAAGGTCGTCCTGTAACTCTTCAAACAGTTTACCGTCGAATTGGAAGTTTCGGATTGCAATCTTATCGACCACAACTTGTGCTACCACTGAAGGCTCAACGCCGACATCAACGTTTGGAATAGTGTAGTGTAGTTCCACTAGAATCTGGAATGGTATAGAGTAGTCTTCAGTGATAAATTCCGATTCTGTTTGGGAATGCGTGATGGTCGTTTGAGAGCGAGATGAAAATCTAGGTAACGTCGTAATGATAAATTTTCTGTTAAGCGACATGTGCACCACACTGTGGGGATTACGATATGCGTGCTATAATCTATGGGAGTAAGTCTTGTTTGATATTCATTTGAGGCAATATGAACGCCCGGCGATATGGCAACGAGATGGTAGAACTTGGAAAACCCACCTTTCCAGCAGGATAATGCCTGTCTTCACATAGCAAGACATTCTAAGGACCGATTCGAAGAGGCCAGTCTAATCTCTTACCATGCTCATTCAGATCTCCCGACGAAATTGATCGATCTTTTCAGAAATATATCAGATAATTTCGATTGTAACGTCAAAATTTCCATTACTGGATTATTTTGAATGAAATTTTAATCAATTACTACCTTGCACTAGTTAAATATTTATGTCAAGTTTGATCCAAAAATTCTAACGCTTTCTTGGTATTGCATTTTTTATGTCATAGGGTATAGTTTCTGTTGTTTGAAATTTTAATCATTTACTACCTTCGAGTAGCTAAACCTTCCTGCCAAGTTTGGTCACAAAATTCCCAATTTTTATAACTATTTCTCGATTTATTTAAGTTTGAAAAGCACAAGGTTGTAAAGCTAAAAATGCCAAATTTGTTGGAATTTTTATCTAGAAGCTTTGGCGTGTATATGTGTAATTTTATTTTAAAATTTGTACTACATAAAAAATATAATAATAATAATAATAATAATAATAATAATAATAATAATAATAATAATAATGTCTTTTATTGATTGAAAGTAATATCATAGAAGCAAAAATAGTTGCTACATATCTAATAACACATTATGTAGGTACTTAAAAAAAGAAACTTAAACATAAATTATATATATCTTACTTTCAATGCAATAGGGCGAAGTTCAGATATTGCTAAAGCTAACAAAATCTGGTCTTCCACTTAACCCTTAAATCAGCAATATTAATAGTGTGAGTAAGCAATAAGTTATGTCCTAAAACTTACTAAGAGGGATCCAAACTCATTTTAAGTATACTTAAAGAAGAAAAAAACAGTTTAATTAACTAATTATTTGTTTGAGGGAGTTAAACGCTATTTTCGTTTTGTAAAAGCATTAAACGAAGTTTCTGTTTAAAATTATGCGTTTTTAGTATTTTAACGTCTTCGGGTAAGGAGTTGTAGGTATTTGCAATATTATATGAAAACGATTTCTTAAACCCTTGTGCAAAAAGTAATGGGATTGTGATAAAATTTTTATTACGGATATTAATAGCATGTGTATTGTATCTAAACTTAATTTTATTGAATAGATAAATCGGTGTTTTGGTTGTAACAACTTTGTGGTACAAGGTAGGGCTATGCAACAAACGTCTATTGGCCATATTCAACCAATTTACCTCTCTTTACTTTTTAGAAATTCTTGCACGTTTTTTTATACCAAAAATTCTTAAACAGGAATTTTGCATACGCTGTATTCGTTTGCTATCTTGCGAGTTTAGACAAGGTCCAAATACTCCAAATACACAATCGCAAAAATGAAATTGTGATAAAACAAGTCTTTCGCATAAAATTATTTTAATATTTTTGCTTAAACTATAACGATTATTGAAAATATTTTTTAGATTGATATAAGCTTTTTGTACAATATTTGAGACGTGTTGACTAAATCTTAGATCTTCATCGATGATAAGACCAAGGTTTTTTTTTACTATTTTATTTTTAAAGAACTGGAATTTGAAGTGTAGGACTCGGCTGATTTACACGACATTATTAATTCTTAAATACCTATTCCTAATAATTCCTCAAATTTTTAAAAACCAATTTTTAGAATTTTGTAATGTAAAAAATATGATTTTGTGGGACTGAATTATTACATATTTAGGGCGTCAACACGTTAGAAAAATCGATTTTGACGTCCCTGTTCTATCTATTATCAAAAACACTAGTAGGATTAATTATTTCCTTTAGTGATTATTGATTATTATTATCTATTATTATGACATCTCGAAGTAGGTTATAAATTTTCAAGTTTATAATTATCTAAGTAATTATTGATAATAAAAATATAGTACTGGTTGTTAGTTTGTAAAACACATAAGTGACTCGATTTTATCGTTAAAACTATCATTTAATTTAAGTAAAACATAATACTCTCGATGATAACTTTTTGGTTTAATTGTATTTTCATGGGCGTCTAATCGTTTAATTAAAACCGTGGTTCATTGAAAAAAAATTATAGTTCTACGAATACCGTTATATATGGCTGATCCATCTGAGTAATTAAAGCAAGTATGTAATGCAATACTTGTCATGAAATTTAAGAAAGCAACTATTATGAAAACGTTGTATAAAAGAAGGTTTGTGACCTTATAATCTTTAATATGTCCTTGTGGGTAATAAACAAATAGAAAGTTGCATTACTTAAAGTACATCAAATTTGAGGAATTATTTCTCGACAATTAGGACATTCAATAGTCATTAGAAAAAATCTATTTGTGACTGACGCAGCAAGTACATACACTTAATATAAAAGACCAGCAAAGTTATTACAAACTTCCGGCTCAGACTACTTTAAACGTTAGGACATGTGAACCCGAGCAAGAAGTTAGGATTAGAGCCCTTTATATACACTTTAGATTTATGGTAGATTAAATTTCTACACAAAAAATTGTTATTTCTATACAAACGCAAACGAATACTGCTTTTTTATTTATTACATCTTATCTTTAGGTAAATTTAATATGTATCATAGTAATATGCTAATGTTAAAGATTATTTTTAACAAAATTAGAAACTTTATTTTTATTTGAAAAATTATATCGTAGTATAACACAAAAAAAGCTCGCCCGAGCAGGGACTTGAACCCTGGACCCTTGGATTAAAAGTCCAATGCTCTACCGACTGAGCTACCCGGGCTCGATATCGGCATTAAGATATCAAATAACATTGATTAGTAATGTAATTTGATAGCTATTCAATGTCAATGTTAGTTTTGACCTTGAACTTGAAGTACATGGATTATATGTATTTATTCATTTTTTTCTATAACAAACTATTTTCGGTGTCTACGAGGTTACAAGTACCCTTAGTTAACTTTAAAGGTTTTATCATCATTTAGAAAATGTCTGTGAATCGGAATTTTATAAATATTAGTGATTTCTTTATTGCGTTTATAGTTTTAATTTATTTTAAAAACAAGCATAGGCTTACATATATAAATATTTCAAATTTTAACCTGGTTATTGTATTCCATGGTTATTTTACAAAATCAATTTAAAGCCAGTTTACATAATATTTATTAAATTGTACTTTATTAATATGTACTTTAAAATACATATTACCACACAATTTTTCTCCAAAAATAATATTTTATCTTTAGTTTTAGTAGC
Source organism: Aquatica leii (assembly GCA_035610365.1). Lineage (NCBI taxonomy): Eukaryota > Metazoa > Arthropoda > Insecta > Coleoptera > Lampyridae > Aquatica > Aquatica leii. The sequence continues at coordinate 74,551,227 of CM069433.1, forward strand.
TGAAATTTAAATTTGTTCTAATTAATCATTTTTACCAAATATCAAATTATTCATTTGTTGTTTCTGTAATATTTTTATTGGATAACATTATAACAGGTGATTTTTCTTTCTTCTCACTTTACTCTTTACAGAAAAAATTAAGTATTAATTCTGAAAAATTGTTATTAAAAGTGCTTTATTGGTGCTTATTAGGGTTCATATTAGAGCATCAACAAATGCTTTATTTACTTACTTCACGCTTAGCTAAATATTTGGTTTATATTATAATGAAATAATTTTGTTTTTGGTTCAAAACTCTGTACTTTTATTATTGAGTTATTATACATGGTGTTTATATTCTGTCCTATGCCGTGTAGTTATATAGTTCATTGCTAAAACTCGTTTCACGTAAAATTGGGAACGTCAATCATTTCTTGCGCAGCTAATGTAGTACCAACATTTTTGTTAGCGATGTAATCGAATTATTATGTATTGAAAACCACACGTTTGATAATTATAGTAAACTTTGTTGTAAAAGGAGTGTTAATTATATGAATATGAAACTAAAACTGCATAGGTTAACTTTTATCTACAAGGAGATTACTTACGAATAGGTTGCATTGAAAAGCCAGCGGTGTGTATCATAATTTCGAGACGTATGTACATACATATGAATAATTCGGTCCTTATGATTCTTAATAAGAAGTTTTTTTTATAACATAAACATGTTTGTCGGAAGAAATTTATAATGATGCGTGTGGTTATCTTATCTACTAAATATGCGATATGTTACAAGTGGCGATGTAGGTAAAAAATGATTTGAACGAAACAGTTTACAAATGTATTACTTTTCAAGAGTACCTACTTTTTTTTAAAATAAACAATCGCACATTAAAAAAATTGCGTTAAGAAACTGAAACGCATCATCGTACGTTAGTGTAGTTTAATCGCACTCAACGGAACGGGATTTTATATAAACGTGTTCTTGTGTCTATCCTCTTTTTAGTTGGTTATTATTATAATTTTCAAAACAGTTTTATTTTTAAGAAGACAAAAACAATTTATTTTTAAATATAAAAACGTAGTATATAATGTATGCTTATAAGTAAAGTTCTTGTACTGTTTAAACTGATAAAAATTTGGGAAAAGTGTTCCATCAAAATGTTGAATGCAAAATTATGAATCATTCCTTTCGTTATATGTTAATGAAGCATAATTTGTTTCTTTTAAGCGACAATAGACTTGTTGCAAATGTTTATTAGGAGATCTAACTAAACGTTTAATTTCTCCTAGATAGTTCTCAAACGGGAACACTGATATATTATCCAAAGAACCGTAAATTGTTGCATCTTTACTTAAATGAACTAATGCATGAACATTACAGACAAGAAAAATTGAGAAATAGTTCACAATTTTACAAACAAGTTTTGAATGGGATTATTCATTCAAAACTTGTTTGTAAAATTTTTAAATGTGTTTAAGAAAGCGCATGGTTGCTTTATTTGCTATTTCTTTCTAACCTAATGGTTGTTATGGCGAATACTTTCAAACGTGTAGTGTAATTCTTAATTCAGATAACTAATGTACGTGCTCGCTTTACTTGATGAAATCCTACATGTAAGAAGGAAACGGCAATAGTGTATATATGTCGGTGTTAAATAAAGCGCTAATCCGAAACTAAAAATGTTAAATTTTACAGACTATACTTACAAAATCATTAATATGGGTAGATTTCTTATCCAAGTATTTCTTAATTTTATCCAAATCAGTGCTGTTACTGATTAGCAAATCGACCTGAGATTGTATATTCAATAATTGTGGAATTGCTCTGTTTGAAGACTGAGATTAAAGATTTCGATTAGTAATATATTAAATTCTGAAAAATACAAAAAGCATTACTGATGACATCTAGACAATACACATTTTATAAACATTTCAAGCAAAATACAATATTTTTATACAATATTTAGTCTTATAAATATAATTTAAAAAAAAAGAAAGTTACAAATGAGTTTTAATTTAATGTGCATTTTTACCATTTCTAGTTACTGTTGTGTTATGTTAAAATTGAAGATGAGGCTAATTGCACTGGAGTGGTTTCCACAAAGCTTGTAATGCTAACATTGCTGTGTGCTGATGGAGAATTGTTGAATCTTATAAATATAATAACCCTCTTACGACGAAGAACTTGCTTTGTAATGCTAACGATCAACTGGACAGTTTGGACTCTTCTGGTATTTATCAAATGAATTGTTCATGTGGTAAATACTATATTGGTAGGACCTACAGATCAGTTAACACTCGTCTTAAAGAAAATCTTAGATACTTAAAAAGCCCTAATAAGTACAACACCACTAAAGATACTGTTGAATACTGTTAGCTTTCCATATCCTTTTCAACAACCACAAATATTCCATTTGTAAACTTATTCATCCTGTTATTAACAACCGTTTTAATCTTGACGTTCTGGAAGTCATTTATATTAAATTAAACAACAATAATAACAATTTGATTAATGACCAGATTAATCACAATATCGTAGACTTAAAACTCAATTATTAATTTAGCCAAGCTCTGTAGCCCTGTCATCTGTTGGTTTATTTAGTTTTTGTTATTTTACAGTGTTCTATTCTTTAAAGATTTTACTATTTTGGTTCATAACTTTGATGTTTGGACATTATTAGATAATTATATCAATGCATTTGTTAGTTTGTCTGTTAGTTAATATGTTAAATAATTTTTAACTTACTCATTTAATTATATACACTGTGTATTTTATGTCAGAATAACTATCCGACACAATCAATAATTTATTACCTAAATTGGGCAAGCTTATAGTTTTGTTTATTAACTTTATTTTTTTAAAATTTTTATCAACTGAATCTTTTTTTATCACGTTTTTCTTTACTTCAGTTATACAGCGCCCGAAGATGGCTTAATTGTTTTTTAATCAGCAGAAACATGTTGCCGAATTAATCAACTTACAAATTTTTTTTAAATTTAAATGTTATTGGTTGTAAAGACTTAGAAATTAATATTAAAAATATGTTGTTAACATAAAGTTTGGAAATGAGAATATTATTTGCATACTAAATTTTTGTTCGCTAAAAGTCTTAGTTTAGAAATTGGTTGTTCATCACTATCATCAATGTCAGACTCGTATAACTTCCGAGCAATTTTTTTTCGACGTGGTTTGTCTAGTTCTTCATTAATATCTCTTTCTATATTTGAAGTTTCTTCTGTCTGCCTAATTTGGTGTTGTGATTTTTCAAGATCATCTATACGTAAAAATGAAGCAAAGTATTAAAACACAATAAATAGAAAGAACAAACAACTGACCTGTTTTTTTACATTTTTAAGGAATTATTAAATAACTTTTGCAAACTACTGCGAGTCCTCCACAATGGTCCCCACCAAATTCTATGCCAACGAACATGATCTATTAATTGGTATACAGTGTTAATTACATAAGATAAACGTTTAAACAAGTTAGTATTAAAGAAAATCAATTATGCAGTATGTGCCGCATTGCAAAAACAGGTTAAGTCGTCTGAAGAACTATTACAGTAACATTATTTTTTATTTTATTAGTAACTGACATAACGGTGTTGGTTTTCTTACCTTTACAAATAACGAGATAACAGAAAGTGTAAGATACTAAAGAAGCAGATCCAACTCAAAAGAAAAAAAGAAAAGAAAGTCGTTGATCCAACAAAATGTAAGTAAAGATACAATGACAAGAATTTTAAAACTAAACAAACACAGATCATTCAAACCAAAAATCGTTCACACATTGAAACATAAGGATTATGATAGGCGCTTTGATTTTTGCTCTTTCATTCAAGGAGAGTTAGAAGACGACTCTTTTTTTACGAGGCGTATAATGTTTTCCGATCAGGCAATATTATTTTCGTCACATGGTACTGTTTCGTCTGAGGAAAATTACAATTTTATAAGTCTCATGATCAATATTCATTTAAGACGAACGTGTGGTGTGGCGTTTATAAGAACATATTAATAGGGCTTTTTTTCGCTAACCTATGAATGCCGAATGTTATTTACAGTTTTTACAAACTCACGTCAATGATTTCATGAACGAACTACCCTTATAAGAACGTCAATATATTTGGTTCTAACAAAAGGGTGCCTCATGCCACAGTACATTAAATGTTAGGGATTATCTTGAACATTTGTTCCATGGAAAAGTTATTCACAGATATTCTGATTTTTTTTGGTCTGCTAGATCCTCTGATCTAACCGTCCAGGATATTACTTTTTTAGAGTATGTTTATTTTATTATCAATTTTATTTAGTAACATTCTGTTTTTTTTAGTTTTTCTTGATTTTTTGGTCATTATCACATGCAAGTGTTTACTACACTTAACTCTACGGATAAACGAAATATTATTTGCTGTAAAGATACTCTAATTATTGATAAAAAATATATTTTTGTTCCATATGTATAAGCTTCCATCTGGCTTTAATTTTCCTGATTTCAAGTAGGCCTAGTCTTTTAAAAACAAATGTCAAGTTTGAATTTATTGTATTCAGTATATTAGATTGAACCTTTTAATTGGAATACTTTTGTTTTGATTCTTTAATTTTATTAAATACTCTAAATATGTGGCCAGCTTTTTCGCATTAAGAACATTATTCGTTTCTAAATTTGCATGTATACATATATGTATTTGTTTTATGAATAGAGCTTCCGCATTTATAGTACCTGAATTTTAAATTATGAATTTTAAATATTCTTATTTTATGGCGCTGTAGGTTGAAATTCCTTTTGATATTCTGCTTGATTTCTCTTATTTGAAAAATTCTCTCATTTTAATTTTTTAAAACTTTTTGATAACTCAACGTACAATTTACAAAGTTTTATTAAAATAAGAAAGTTTTTCTTATATTAATTATCTCGACGTGCTTATAAACTGTAGACTGAAAATTGTATTTGCATTCGCAAAAAAATTACATACATTAAGGAGTTCTTTAAATCAGCTTAATTGCATGTTTCATTGTGTATTCGGCTTGTATATAATAATTTAATGTTGTCATTCTAGTAGTACCCGCACTTTTGGCTCAATTGGCTTAATTTAAGGTAGACATTAACAAATTCTTTCAAAATCAGGTTAATACTATTCGTTTGGTAACATGCATGCATACATGTAGTTTTTCTATAAATATGAATAAACGAATAATTTGTCTTTTAATTAAGATAATTTCAAGATATTGGTTTTGTTATTATACGAAAGCAAACGTTCACTTAAACAGTGTTTTTACAATAAAACGTTAAGCAACTACAACGAAGAACATTAAACGATAAAGCGGAGCCTTTGTCAAATTTTATTATGCGATTAAACTATGTAATACTTATATCATGTAAAATGTTAAATAACCCAAACTAGTTCAAGTGCAAGCTAAAGGTTAAATTTTTATATAAATTTCTTTCTAAATTTTAATTAATTTAGGTTTGTACATTTATTATCATTTTTAACGTTGCATTTTAAGAATGAAAAAAAGTCGCCCGAGCAGGGACTTGAACCCTGGACCCTTGGATTAAAAGTCCAATGCTCTACCGACTGAGCTACCCGGGCGTTATTTTTCTGATGGGTTTCATAAATACGGTTTTCATATAATATTTTACTGCAATTTGTTTAAATATATAGCTATGGATTTTAGTAAAATAAAATGTTTTAAAATAAAATGAAAAATGACAAAGGGTATTAAATTTTCTATTACACAAAATTATAACTAATCATTAGAATTTTACGATAAGAAACAACATAACATCTTAAAATTACTTAAATTTTTGATTCCTGGATTAATACAACAATACTCTGAGCTACATGTTATGTATCTATGTTTGATTACTATCGAAAATGTATTTACAATTGGATTTTTCTACTTATTTGTAATTTATGTTTGACAATAGGTATAAATTTAATAGATACCTATTACGCATTGTGTATTTTATTAAACTACATTTGATTACACTTCATGCGTATTAGATAATAACTGTAATAAGTTTAAATGAAACTAGTACGGTTTAAACAAATAACTTTGGATTATTCGTAACTATAAATGATATGGTAAAAACGCTATAGTTTATATTAATGAACTTTGTTTTGTAATGTTCAAAGAGAAGTTAAATGAGAATAAAGAACTGCATGAAAGTATTACATTGCAAATTATATACATACTACTGCATATATTTTGTTGTGATGTTTTACGTAAGAGTATAATAGGCTTAGAATATCTTAAGGACTTTATTTAATAAGTTTATTTTAAATTTTTTTCATTTGGGACTTATTGTAGCAGCATGTTTAAGAAAACCGATTACCAGTCATGGTAATATAGATCTGTACATATTCATTAACAAAATGGAAGTAACAATGTTAGTTTAATGGTTTATAAACTTATGGTTAATGGGTCTAGGGCAATTCGGCAACTCCGATCCACTTACCAATTTGGTGCTCGAAAAAAAAATTTTGTTTTCTGTTTTTAAATGTTTAATTACGATTATAAGCGACTTTCGGCTTAAACCGCGTCATAGTTGAACATCCAGACTTTTTAGGCTTGGTCCTAGTCTCATCGCGAGAGCGAAAACAAAAAGTAGAACATTTATTATTATATAAAAATACGATTTACTTATCACGCGAAAAGAAAAATAATTTTGGATATATCTGATTTGTCATTTTAGGATTGTATGTATTTTCTTAAATAAACAAAAAAACATCGTTCTCGAGCATTTTTTACGATATTTATTATTATATTGTTTGCATCTCTTTATGTTTAAGTTTCTGTTGTGAATTTATCGCAATTAATTGCTTTTTTGTTTTGGCTTGTTACGTATCCCTCGATGAGAGGGTATAATTACAGAAAAAAAGAGTTAAAGCGACAGTCTAAGTAGGGTGTGAGAAGTAGTAGCAAAATAATCAGTCGAAGACCAAAAAGTATTTGTCGATATTATACTAAAACAAAAGTAAATAGAAGTTTGGGTGCCAGCTCAAGCTTTTGCTGACAACTGTGCTCGCTCATATAGACGAATACGAAGGAAAAGACTAAGCGATACACTAATTGAATTAACAACAGGTATATATTTATTGGTTCACACATGCACGAAATAATTAAAGTATTGACTAATAATAATAAGATTTATCACAACAAATTCCAATTAAGTTAACCCTGGTGGAGTTCCTTGATTAGATCTAATCGGTGGGTCAACGTATACCTAAGGCTGAAATTGGAATTAATAAGTACATACACAAATATAAGTAACAAAAAACAAATAATGAAGTTTACTAATTACGTACAATATGTATGCTACGACCAGGTGTAACTGTAGGTGTTAGGCGACTCAGATGATGATTTGGTACATTACTTTTAGAATTTCTTCAGTATAACAATTGGGGTACACAAAGCAAGTAAACCCTGATATATCAATATGTTAACTGACACGTGGTGAATGTATGATTATGCTTCATAACACGTGCTCAACGAAAATCTGTAGGAAGAAAATTAACGTTCCATCAAACTTGCACTTAAGGCTGTATGCCCGGCCTGAAAATCGTTTTTTCCATTTCCTGAGTTTATTTTTGAATGAAAAATTTTGATGTTTACATGATAATTCATAAAAAAAATTGCTGCAAAGGGGTAAAGAGCCCATTTTTTGAAATTGTCTTTAGGGCTTTAAAAATAAACAAAAAAATTTGATTTTCGAAAATATGGGCCTTTACCCACCATTTTAGAGATCGTAAGAACATGTAACATTTTAATTTTTTTAATTATTTTCGAAAATGCGACCAGGAAATGGAAAACAAAATTGAATTTATATCGCTGCATTTCCTGAAATCTAAGTTTGATACATGGTACGGTTTTGAGCGATGGAAGGATGGAACTCCGCCTATTGACATTAGCACGTTTCGCAGTCGCAAGCGTTTCTACAGTAAGCATATCTGGTAATGTATATATCTACAGAATGTCTTGATAAGAATATAATTTAAAATTCTCTTTCGTTAAATTACATATGGTATGTACTTACTATTTATAAATTTCTAGTGTGACAATCTCTTCTGCTCGATAAATGTACATTTAAATTTACTCTATTATAAGATTTTGGCATTATAGATTTTGTTAAATTGTAAATACTAAGCTAATCTAAAGTTCCCACTAAAACGCACGTACTAATTTTATACACATTTACTTCATATATATAAATTTTCTCTGTTTGTTTACAGATACAAAAAAAAAATAGTTTCTGGTCTTGTATGAAACCCTAATCGACGGACTTTTATTTATAGTACATTATGCCTTCAGTAGCATTGAAGGAAAACAGTTTCAATTACATTTGTAATTTTTTACATTTTTAAAAAGTATCTATGATTATTAGTATTATTTTTTTTAAATTGTTCCAGGTGCTCTTTTAGTATTATATGGAATCAAATATGGAAGTAAATATTTCTACAGAAACAAAAAAATGATTTTAATAAATGAAAAGCAATATTTTTATTATTATTTTGTCTCAAAATTTTCTTATCATTGTAAGCAACGTATACTAACTTTTGTTATGTAAATATAGTATGACCTCATAAACATTTTCAAATTGTTTAGTTATCTCAAATTTGCAATTTCATCATAATAAAGAGTACGGATTTGTAGTCCACGTGGACTTGAAGAATGCCAGTCAAAGTGTCGAAGCACCAATCGTAGGTAATACTAATCTCATAAATTATCAGTATCGCAACCGCGACTAAATCTTTGCTACTCTTTCTTCTTTCATTACATTAACAGTATGTAACCATATCTCTAAACATATGTGAATGCTTAAATAATTGAACAAATTAGTGCAACGCCCATCTCAAAACAAATCTGAATTAAACCGGGAGTATAGCCTTAAGTAGAAGTAAGATGGACTTTGTTAAAAAAAATTGCAAGCAAATTTCCAAGCGTTCGCAAAAGGTTTTCAATGCTTTGTTAAATGTGAAATGACAGAAATGGCTTTCCCCACCCAGAAATTTACTAAATCAAAAGTGTCGCTAACTTACCACGAAATGCATATTATACAGGGTTATTCACGCTAGACGGCACTAAACAATTTAGCCAAAATACGTGACTTTTAAAGTTTTACTTTTGGGATATACGAGGATCTATTATGGTTACGTTTTAAAACTACTTTTATATTATACAGGGTGTCGCAAAGCCCCTAAAAGATGAAAATTGTTTTTTTAATGAAACCTGTATGTTCTTACATTTTTGATTTTTTGATCAAAATAAGTGTGTGTTTTAATAACGTTTATGAGGCCTAAATATTAACATTTTTTTAAATAATTTGAATTTTGTCAAAATATAAGCTAATTTTGATGTTTGAGATACTTAAGGAGTATTTAAGTTATTGAAACAAAATTTACAGTGAAGTGTAACAATAGATCATATTTTATTTCCCAATTATAATAAACTTTATATCTTATACAGTGTGTACAAAAATTAAAACCGTTTAATTAAGAAATTTAAGTGGCTATAACTTGATTAATTCAAATAGAACGCTATATTTTTTAGTTTATTAGAAAACAAACTTTTTAATGACCTATTAAATAGTATAAGAATGTTCTATAGCTAAACTTTCCCTTTTTTACACAATACGCCAAATAATCGCGTTTGCACCATTTGATGTTTTTTTTAAATAAAGGTTGTAATGAATCTATCATTTTCAAGCTCAATTTAAGACGAATGAATTTTAATTTGAGATTCAACAAATTCTATTTGTGATATTGAGGTTTTAATTGAATTTATCATTTTCAATTTGATACAAAACAAAATTTAATTTGACATGTTTGGTTTTAAATTGGAATCTAACAATTTTAATTTATAATTAACGAAAACCTATTAGGGATTTAACAAATTCTATTTGACTAAAAACAAAATCAAATTGAGCATTTAACAAATTGTAACGCACTTAAGTTGGTTTAAGTAATGGAGACTGGAAGGCACTCCCGGCGACCTTAAGTGTGATACGATGGGTGAAAAATCAAGACACGTGGTGAGCAATGCATTAAAGAAAATTTAAACATAATATTAAAGAGAATAAAAGAAACAAAATTTCCAAAATTTTGAGGTAATTGTATATCTACATTATCTACTGAATGTATTCATTTGCATTTAGACGGCTTATTATATACCTTTAAAAACGTAATATATGAGCCAGAAATGGCGAATTCTAACAAAAATAAAATCAAAAGACGGACATAGTATATTCAGGAATTGTTAAACTATCAAGCGCAAAATGTTCCAGTTAGATATATTGACGGAACAAATTTCAATTTATATTGCTCAAGAACTCGAAGGCGTTCAAAGAAACAAAGTAGGTGTTCATTTGTTTCCGCTGGAAGTCGAGGTTCCCACATACATGTAATTAAATACATTGGAACAATGGGATCAATTGATTATGAAATCAGAAAAGTATTGTTTAAGAGTCCAGACTCAAATAAATTTGTTCGCCAAACACTTCGACTTGCAACGCAGTTATATCAGTCAAATGAAGCATTGGTAATTGATAATGTACCCTGTCATGCATCCACTGAGGAAGTATTTGGTGAAGAACATTTTGCAGAAAATAAATTTAACTAAATAATAAATATATTGATTATGTTTTCAGTTAAATAGAATTTGTTAAATCCCAAATGGATTTTGTTTAATTATAGATTGAAATTGTTAATTCCAATTTGAAACGAAACATCTCAAATTTAATTTGTTTAGTCTCACTTTAATTTTGTTTTGTAATAAATTGAAAATGATAAATCCCAATTGAAATTAAATGTCTTAAACTGATTTTTTTAAATCTAAAATTGAAATGGATTCGTATCAAATTGAGCTAGAAAAGGTATAGCTGAAAATAATTTTAAAAAGTAATCATGATATACTTTTATATACTGTTACGAGAATTATCGCGTAACTTAAATGACAGCGACTAACTCAGTTTAATTCGGTGATTGGGTCGTAAGTTTTGAGGTGCTAAATTATAAAGCAAGCTAAAAAGGCGCCAAAACGGTGGAAGATTAGGATGACACATACCGTTTAAATCTATCCAAAGCTGAAAGAGAACAAATGACAAAAACACAGGTTGTAACAACGAGTATATTTATTTTATCACAAAAAGAGAGGTTAGAAAAGAGAAAAGAGGTAACTTTACATAAATGCGATCAAACGCTAGAACCTAGGTCGATATCACAAACAATCATTGTTGAAGCAAGCCCTCTTCGGTTGGGCAACACGTCGTAAAAAGAATTAAACTTGTCGGCTTAACTTTTACATTCCAGCAGAAAATAAATTTACATTTGTAAATTACATAACGAAAATGCAAATCTTGATAACTCAGAATGTAACGGTACAGTATATGACAGAAACTGGGTGTTATAAAAAAGAAAATAAGATCAAAAGAGATAAAGAAGAAAAGATAATGAGACTTAATGTTTGTGACAGTGCCTCGTATATAGAAGACGTGAAGGAATGCAATGCAAACGCAGCGTAGATAAAACGTGAGAGTAGCGAGCGAAGAGAAAAGAAGGAGGAAAGGCAGCAGTAGTTGCAAAGTAGCAGCCCAAAAAAAAAGTAAACTATGTACTTCTTGAAATCAATGTATACAGAAAAAGGCATAATCGTTAAAACGATGTAAAGTAAAAACCGCATAGTTTAAACAAAAAGTGGGTGAAGTAAGAGAATATAAAAGGAAGAATGGATGGTGTAGTAGTGCAGGCGCCAGCGGAGTAATAAAATGAAAGTGTTGAGTACTTGAAGAAAGAAGAAAGGGACGTATAAGGTTTTAAATTTTGCTTTTCTTGTTAAAATGTGTTTTCCTTTTTTTGTTTTGTATGTATGTTATTTTTGATTTCTTATATGAAATAAGCTATTGGTGATTACCAAGCTTTTTGCTGGTAATAAGAGGATTCTTTTGTTTTCCTAACATTTTGTTTTATTCCGACGTTATTTTCTAATGTCGATTGTATTATCAAATCAATTAGTACATTAAATTTTAGCTATTTTTTTGACAGTTTAATGTTATCGCTATATATAAAAGCGATGCTGTCCATAAATTATTATTGTAACACAAACAAGGCTAACGCTAAGATTTTCATATTGTAACGATTATTGGAACTAATTTATTTATACTAAAAATATTTACACGTTTATAACTAACCGAAACTAATGAAATCTAACGATATTTAAGAAAAACACTTACTCTAATTTATATAGTACTATCACTCGAAAGATAATCTCCGCGGATAACTTCTATTTATCTAAACACTGACATTTGTTTACATTGAAGTCACGCACGTTTTCGTTGTATTTATCTCGACATGTGTTAATTACTTATTTATTTAAACTTGAATAATCTTCTTAACACTGCCGACTTTGAATTACAGAAAAATAACTGACCTTTGATTTGTTTGTACCTGTCTGCCATATTTCGAAAATCTTTTATATTCTTTCGTGAACGTTCTAGACGTAGATAAAAAGTACGTGAACGGTCTCAAAATTTACAAAAACTTCGCGAATGTTTCAATAAATTTCATTAAAAGCTAAAACCGTGCGCGTTACAAGAGAACCAAATAATATATTACACACAAAAAAAGTTTTATGGGTAATTGTGACAGCCTAATAGGTACAGTACAGTCGTGCGTGCAAACTATTGACAACGTCGATGACAAGAATTAAATTAGGGAAATATAATATTTCAGTTTTGTTTTCCTTTTTAATAATGCGACTAGCTAATAGCACTTTTTCGGAAATTTTTAAAATTTGCTAAAATAAACAAAGCCGTATATGCATTGTTATCACAAGTAAATTTCTTCAAGAAAGTGACGTGACCTGACGTCATCATGGAAATTTTCTCAATAAATGAACCAGTTTTACTATCTCCACATTGATGGAACACGTGTGGATGTCCAGAAAACGCTAATGACAATTACGGAAGAATTAAATTACATCACAAAAATAGAAAACAACGCTTACCCTAATAAAGTCTTTCATGAAAGTAGTAAAAATACTTCTCGCATGGATGCGTATGAATAATTTTATAGCTCGTAGGGCGCACATAACGTTAGATGATGTCCGACTTATTTTACCGTCACCGGATAGATGATTTTTCTTCCATCACTCTTCGATGTCAAACTTTTTTGATATGACAGTAATCCCCCCTTTCCCCCAATATATCGGGAAGTGGGCGTTCCGAGAATGAATAAAACGGTACAAACATCATACCAAAACACTCTTAACAATACTTATCCCAAAAGTGAAATGTTTTGAAAGTCGCGTAATTTGGCCATAATATTCAGTGCCGTATAGCGTGAATAACCTTGTATATTGCATGATACAATTTTGTAGGCTCACAAGTAAGGTGATATTCTACTGTTTTTTCTATTAGGTTTTAAATCATTTCAAGAATGGCTATACTATTTGAACATTTTTTCCAGGAATTTTTTTTGTTTATTTGGAAGCAAAATTTATATTGATTGTGGTGCTCAAATTTTATTGCGTTTCTTTCTGACAATTTTTTCTTAATGTATCGTAATTAGATAGCGCTGCGTGAGATGATGCTTGGGATAATTCTTTGATGTAAGTTGGTTGGTGGTTTCTCCGGCACGTTGCGCCGGTTTATTTTTGTTTGAGCATCTTTTACTTTTATAGTTTTCTTAGTTGACGTTGAACTTGCAAAAAGTAGAAATCCAAATATGAAGTATTTGTGAAAATAAGGTATGCAAGTTTTAATAAATTTTTTAATATTAAGTAAAATTAACTCTTTTGCGCCTATCTTTTTCAATTAATCAAAGTTTGTTGCAAAAAACGACACAACTATTTAAATAATCCTTTATCGGTTTTAAAAACATGTTTTGATCTTTAATGTTTTCTGATACACATTGCGTTCTGGATAAGTACAGTCGGTGTGTGAACCGAAACGATTGTAGATACAAATTCCGTTAGTTGTCTGGTAAACTGCGCAGTTATAGAACTATCGAAATTTTTGGTTTTCTTTCAAAAAAGTTAATTTTTTATATTAATTACTATCGGCGTTATTAACATTGGAGCAAAAACAATCGCCGTTTTTAAATTACATAATTTGAACCTATTCATTGTACCGTCTTAGGAATGATGCTTTAATGACATTTTTACGGCATTGTAGGTACATTTCATAACCCTCCTTACAACGCACTGATAGAATATTTGCGGGTGATTAAAAAAAATACTTAGTAGTAAGCTGCAAAATGGAAGTTTTATGATAATTATGTTAAACAATTTTTTACTAGTAACATGTAATAATTGAATTGAATATTGTAATAGCGAAGGCTTCCACGGCCGGAGTCTATACTAAGATAAGAACGTCTTCCGGGTTTGGACCGTGTCAATGTTGTAACCGAAGTTGCCAACGTTTTGCCCACTTTCGTTGGGGCTTCATCAGGGCGTGAGAAAAATCGAAGAACTCAAACAAGCAACCGAAATCTAACTAAACACTTCTCAAAGTTAGGTAATCAACTTGTGAACCAAGCCAGATTCTAAACTCCATAGAAGTGACTTAAAAAGAAATAGTCTCCGTATATAAAGAAGAAGTATCGTCACGGCTGGTTAAGTTCGACTCTAATTGGGTGAAGCCCCTTACGAAAGTGGGCGAAACGTTGGCAACTTCGGTTACAACATTGACACGGTCCAAACTCGGAAGACGTTCTTATCTTAGTATGAATTGAATATTGTTTATTGTTTGTAAAATACATAACTAAATATTATTTCTACAATTATAAAGTTAATAATAAGAATAGTAAAGATCTTAAAAATAAATACCTTACTTTAATAGTGATTTAAGTAACGAAATGGTTTGATATAATATTGACACAAAAAAGGATGATGCTCGCATTATTATGCGATCTTCCGCACCCCCTCACATCTTACTTGAATTTGTGAATAACATTTTATTACAATTGATTGTTTTGACTACAGCTAAGAATATTCTTCAGTTTTAGTTTAAAGGTGTTATATTTTTTAATTTGTATGCATTGTTATAATAAAATTATTAAACATTTTTTTAAGTGCCTATAAAATTTTGTAGTGGCTATTTTTGATGTTTTTTAATGCTTAAGTGTCTGCCTATTTTAAACATTTTTACTGCCTGAACATGCAGTCTTTAGTATGACGTTTCCAAAAGCAGAATGCATTTTAAATTCTTTTTGGTAATTGTTTTGTTGTTGTTCATTAAAATGTTATTTAATTAAAATTTCACTTTGGCATTGATTTTATAAAACATATTTTTATTGCTAAATATTATAGTTTTATAAAAAAAAGTACGCTCGAGCAGGGACTATTAAACTATGTAATATATCATGTAAAATATTAAATAACCGAAACGAGTTCAAGTGCAAGCTAAAGGTCACATTTTTGTATCGATTTCTTTCTAGATTTTAATTAGTTTAGATTTGTACATTTATTATTATTTCTATTTTAGTATTTGTAAAAGTATTATAACAGCGTTTACGTTGTATTTTAAGAATGAAAAAAAGTCGCCCGAGCAGGGACTTGAACCCTGGACCCTTGGATTAAAAGTCCAATGCTCTACCGACTGAGCTACCCGGGCTTTGAGTTTTACAAAGTATTTGTAGAATAGCTCACTTTGATACATAAAACCGGCTGGGTACTACCCAACGCCGACGTTTCGACGCGGCCCTTTCAACACCAACGTTTTGACGCGGATCGTTTTAACGCGAAGGCGTTTTGAAACCAGATGTTTAGACGCAAATGCTGTTATATTTGCTTTTAAAAAATAATATATAATATTAATAATAATAAATCTGCAATGTTTCTAATAACATTGATAAAAGTATTAATATAATGTTTTTTTTAAAGCAAAAATAATGGCATTGGCGTCAAAACGACCTCGCGTTAAAACGACTCACGTCAAAACGACGGTGTTAAACCGGCCGTGTCAATACGGCTGCGTCAAAGTGTACCCGACCGATATAAAACACGAAAAGTTGTTTTTGTTTGTTATGCAACTATAAAGTTATCAAAACTACTACTTATCATTCTACTTAAATACAATAAATGGATTTTTAAATTTACTTATAGTTTATATATGGTTACTATGATGCCGCGTTTACTTAACACTAAACCTACCGACATATTTTATATACCTATTTCTACCGATGGCGGTTAAATGACCGCTTTTGAAATAAACATTATAGTCTTTTCCAGTTGATTGTAATTAATACAGAATTTAGCATAAACAATAAGAAGAAACAAAAAAAATAAAAACCTGGAATTAAACAATTTTCATTAAAGTCTCAAAAGCGGTCATTTGACCGCTCTGGTAGGTTTAGTGTTAATCATGATTTTTACAAAACGTATTGTAAACTTAAGTAAATTTAGTAAGGTAAATTATTAAACGCAACTATAAACTTCTAAAATAACACTTTAATAGAATCAAGATGTTACAAGAGTTGAACTAAGAATGAATGAATATGAAGAAGCGCGCTTAATATTATAATGTATGTCATGTTTGTATGTTTATATCAACGGGCACGTTCAATTCAGCATCTACATTATATAAAGATAAAAATGTTGCTTAGAAGTGATTAGTCGATGATGTAACTGTTTTGAATAGTTCTTTAAATATTAGGATTTGTTTAACCCTTTCATGGCCGGAACCAAAGGATGCCCACTAATGACTTTTTCTATTGTTAATGTATTGTTAAGTAGTATATTTTTAATATTCCTATGTTTATTTTTGTTTCCCTCTATTTTTTTGTTTTTTTTCTAATATAGTGCACGCCGCTTAACAGAATCACGTTCGGAATTAGGATTTTTAATAATAATAACCGAATGATAACAATATTCGGAATTTAAGAAAAAACAAATATTTATTGGTTAGAAAGCAGTCACTACATACAGCGTGTATCTAATTAACAGGTTGTAAATTTAGAGATAAAATCATAGCATCAATACAAGCAGAATATGTCAAACTAAAAATTTTGATTGTTTAAGAAAATCAAAATTTTTAGCCAAATAAATCGAAAATTACTGACACATTGTAACATTAAATAGTTTGTTGGTCTGTTAATAAAAATAAATCAAAATAAACATATGATCATTGACTAATCATATAAGACTTGTAATCGGATTAGTTGGGGTCTAACAGGGATAGATAGCGAGGGGCCAACACAAGTCGCACTTACAGTGGCGTACAATATACACTGCGATCATTTAAGTATGTCCAGCCTAAAATTACTTTCCAGAAAGATATGAAAAGTTTAATCCGTACAGTGAAGTTACTTAGGAATTTGACATTTCATAGTTCAATTCAACTGCGGTGTTTATTATTTACTTTTTGTCTCACAAACAAGCTCAGTTAGTTTTGCAATGTCGTAAGTAACTGTTGCATACATACCAGTTGATTGAATGTATTCTGAAACGACACTGAACTCAATCAAACGGCAAAAGTCAATTAGACGATACCAACGTGTCGAAACGGTACTTGGTTTGCATTGCGTACTAAAACAGAACGATAATTTACTGAACGATATCAACAGAACCAACCGACAGACACATACTGTCAGTAACGATAACCGACATTTTTACCGGATCGGTGGCTGTGTGAAGCAGTTATATTCAAAGCTATATAATACTGATGCAAGCCGATACCGACAGCGGCAATATCGGTATGTGTGAAACCGGCCCTAGTTAGTGTTAATTCACTAACTTGTTTGTTGCCAGAATAAATATTAATATTATTTTGTATTTGTTGTAGTTCAATGCAAAGATGACTGTTGACGATAACAATTAGGTTATAGGTGTATCTTTATCTTCAAAGTCAGATACTTTCTAAATTATAGTTTTGCCAATATATGTATGTTATATCATTTTAATACACATGAGAAATACAAATACAAAGTCGAGTGTTACGCCGACAAAGCTACGCTGTTCTATAAATTTATCTTAAATTTGATATTAGCTTTGTAATAAAATAAATAAAAACCGATTTTTACGTTACTATTATTTACTGGATTTATTGTATTACACATTTAAATAATAAAATTTAATAAGTTTCGTACGATAAGAAACGTAACTGTATACTGTATAGTAATGTACGTACATGGCGGGTATTTTCATTGTTCATTATTAAGTCTTATTAAGTTTTATGCTGACTTTATTGTTAGACATACATTTTTTATTTATTGTTACTATTGTTATTTGTCTTGGTGTAATTTCTATTGTGTGAAAGCAAAAAAACCTTTTTATATTCTAGTGTTTGGTAAACATATTTGGCACTTTTATTTTCACTAGTACATTCACAATGCTCTTATCATATGTAAAGGACCATTAATCAAACTTAATAAGACTTTACACTGTAGAGAATATTGATTGATTGAGTTCATGGTTTATGAGCGATTGCTTAATACTTGTGGAACACGTTGCTTGATATATTTAATGCATTATAAAGCTAATTTTGTTAAATGTAAATCATTAAGCATCATTCACCCACGCAGTTGTGTTTCAATTGATTTAGCGTTTTGAAATTTATAATACTTAAAAGGCGTTTCGTAAATTAGAAATATGCTTGCATAAGAAATAATTCGTAAATCATCACTTTGTAGGAGAACGTAATACATTTAAACCTACGTGAACATTAAAAAATTTTTTTTTAAGATTAACGGTACATACAGTTAAAATTATATGTTGTTCTTATATACATAAATACTTGAAATTAATACATTATTTTAATTAAAAAACTATTCTTGCTCATTTCTTCTACTCTTTAGATTAACGAGGTGAGATTTTTTTTTGTAGAAAAGTTACTTTAGCTACTGTTAATTGTTAAATTATAGTTTTTATCTAAATATTTATTTAACGTAAAAGTTCTACATTTTATAATTTGTAACTGTTACGTTAGTCCTATTATTTGTCTCTGACTTCTTTTTGTAAACTGTATTTCTTTTATTTTTCTTTGAAGCGTTACGTTATAATAACTTATTTCAGTAGTACATTTTTTGCTACTACTACTATTCCATTATTGGAGTACTTTCATTAATTTATGAGATCTAGAGGGTGAGGTAGAACTAAAAATATTTGTCATAAAAAGATTTTTACGAGTTGTTACTGGTTTTAACAACATTAGTTAGCTTAATTTAATTGTTTATACCATTCTGTTAAAGTACAATGTGTCAATTAATAATTTATTTGTAGCTTAAAGTTTACATAACAAAAACTGAATTGAACTAACGACACAACAAATATGATTTTCTGACTATGCCGATTTATGTATTAGCTGTGGTATTAGTAACCCAATTAGTAGTAGTAACGAGAACTGTGTCGAAAAATATTGCTGAAGGTTATGTAGAAACTTCATCAAACGACAAAAATTAAACTTTTCGGCAAACTAATTTATTAGATTTATTTGAATACTTCATGCTCAACAGTAGCTTTTGCTAGAGTATATTTCTCTCTATTTTATTAAAGAGGACAAGAATTATTGCATAAGATTAAAATATAAACTACAATAAATAAAAACTAGGTACAAATTTTAAAAAGTGACATAAATTAAGTATTGTCTACTTGGTTAAAGTTTGAATTTGAATTTATAAGGTAACCGTAAAACCGTGTTATACTCTTTTTAATCCAAACAATTTTTAAATGATTTTATGCGACGTTTACTTATGTAAAATTACGTTTTCTATAGCAAACAAGATCCATTTTTAAGATATTTTTAACTTAATAATTTTCTATAAAACTTATTGTTTGAATTTGAACGGTTTTGAAGTCTGCTCGTTAGTGTCTTCCTTTTGTCATTTTGCTATCATTATTGTTGTTTCTGTTGAAATTACTGTTTGTTTTAAGTTTTTTTTCTTTGATTAGTCTAAATTTTACTTATGCAATTTAATCAATACTTTTGTTAATTGAAATGTTCTTTGGTCTTAACCACTGCTACAAAAACTGTTCTAGAAGACCGATTTAATTATACCCATATTGCAGTTTATAATAATACCGCAGTCATTCCAATATTGTTTGTACTTCTTCTAACAATGTCGTGTAAGTACAGTACATTTGAACAAGTGTAAAATGCAGATATTATTTTTGTGCGATCCAGTTGCTTTTAACAATTTTTGTACAAATGTTAAATATTTAATAACGCTATTTTTTAAAGATTTTTTGAATATCATTGTTCTGCTTTTTTTTTCTTGGGTTATTTTGTCAGGGACTATTTTTCTGGGATTCGAGAATTTAAACAAATTAACACAAAGTATAAAAAAAAATTTAATTGCGGTACTGCATAAGTAAGTAAGCGGTCATCGCTTTAGTCTATCAGGAAACAATTTTAACTATCTGGGATGCTAGACGTGCTCATGTTATAATTAAAATTAGGAGAAATAAAAAAACCTTAATTTTTAAGTTCTTTTTAAAATCATGATTATTATACTCCTACAATCAAATTTACATATTTACACAGTATGTAATAATGTAATGACTTAATTACTAATTTACTAAATATCCAATCTGTTTTTGTAATTGTTGGTTTTCTAACTTTAAACATAACACGTTTCGTTAATATTGTTTCAACAATTGAAGTTTAGATTGAGTGGACAATTCCTTAGTCATAGTTTTTAAGAACCGAAATTCACTACAATGGTTTGCAGTAAATTGTCTATTACGAATTAAATCAAGCATAAATACATGTTTAAATTTTAATTATTTAATTTTGTCTGTAACTGATATGCGGCCCTATTCTAATTCACATCGTTAAAAGTTAGCGCTCGCTAATATTAACGATATCGCTAAATCGCCTAAATGCTATTCTAATCTTTACGGAGGCGCTAAAAGTTAACGATACTGTCGCTAAAATTTACTGTTAACCACTCATTTTAAAGACGACAAATTCGTTGCTGTTAAAAGTTAACGATTACGAAAAATGTAAAGTTGTTGAATAAACTAACCTTAAAACACGGCTCAAGATGCTGTTTTAATTTATTAGTTCAGAAATATATAATATTAAAATAAAATTAAAGTGTAAATGTTTATAACATTGCTTTTGTAACATTGTTTTACTTTAAAGAACAATTCGTAACATTTGTCGAATCTTTTTCTTAAAAGCTTTTTCGATGTAAAAAGGTGTGTTTCATAAAGTAATTGAAATATACGAAAATCTGTTTAGATCTGCTGAATTAAGCATTTATTAAAATAATCCTAGTTTTGATCAGATGGCATTTATTTGTTACTAAATACCTACATACATAGATGTTTTTTCTTTCTTAGAACATTGATCTGTGCATCATTATTTAAAAGATTATGTTTAATTGTTTTTATGTATTCTTATATTATCTACAACAAAAATCTGTTTACATACTACAATACTCAGTCATTTTTCTCGATTCTACTGATTATACATAAAAAATTAAGCATTTACCAAATACGGTTTAGTATCCTACACTGTATCTGTATGAGTTTTTCAGTTTTACTTCAAAAATTATAAATGTAAAAATGAAAAACAAAAAAAAACGTTTACACCAATGTTATCTTCATCACTATTTTTCAATGTGTGCTCATCGAGTATTATGTTCTTGCATCTTGCTAAGTAACAACATCATCAATCCACAAATTTCTGTTATAACTTTTTCCTTCAAACCGAACTCAACAAGAATTTTCTCGATTATCTGGTATAGCACGATAATTAATTTTCTGAACTGAAATCTTCATTCATTGATTCAAGTACATTTAATGAAACCGTGTGATTGTTTTTAAGATACTTGAAATTATGCAAACCACTAATGTTTTCAAAGATATTAATATTGCCTGCTGAGCTTCTAAAATTTCTCTCCTAATAAAAACAACAATACTTATGTAAAAAATAATCTTTAAATATTTAGATATTTACCTTATTTGCTTTAAAAAACTGTCGATTTTACATTCACAGCTTGTTGGGTTGCCGTATATAAAAGTAACAATCATACATACACTAACAAATTTCGTTTATTAAAAAACTACGGCGTTATAAATTATATTTAGACTTTCAAACAAAAAATTTCTTTAATTTACTAATTATACAGTTTATTTACATACTCTAAACTTGCTTTAACCTACAAATCTGTCATAACAGCTGAGAGAAAGGCACTGTTGCCACATTGTCAATACGTTAAAAATGTTCGTCGTTAACTTTTTAGCGACTTACGATTTAGAATAGCTTTTAAAACATTGATCGCTAAAATTGACGCTAACTTTTAGAAGTTAACGTTATCGTTTATTTTAACGATGGTAAATTGGAATAGAGCCGATGATATGCTTAGGAAGCTTTGTATTTATAGATTTGTTTTTGTATTTAGCAATTTACAAGTTTTTGAGGAACGCTTTTTATTAGATTCGAGTTGTTATTAACTGTTTTGTTGTTCGTTAATTTTTGTTTTTATTGGCAGGAATTGGTAATTTGGTTATTCCAACTTTTTGATGCCATTGATGCATGAAAATGTAAGGATAACTGTTTGTATACTACATTTGTGGTTCATAGTGGTTACTTTTTACGACAAAAAATCTTCGTTTAACGACTAATAAAAAATAATTTATAAACCACTGATATAGATATGTTTTAATATGTAAACGATCAGGGATTACTACAAGAAGAATTTATTTACAATATTATAGTACAACCTACATAACTACATGGTGACCGTCAAATTTTACGAATTGCAAATATATTTTGATTTGTAAATTGTAGTAATTCATTTATAATCTAGCATGCTTCGACCGATCACACGATTACAGTTGTGTTTTTGGTCAAATTTTATACACAATACTTTGTAAATAAACCATAAAATACAAACTACTAGTCTGTCTACCTTCAAAGGCTCGCAATAAAGTAAATGATTTCTAACTGAAAACTAATTTACACAATTGTTGAATGTGCCAGCAACACACACCCACCCACTATTGCACTTAGTCATCGCATCGTTTAAAATGAGACATCTGTTTTCGTAACATTAAACAAACATTTTAACTCTATGGATTTGATATGATTTAGAACTCATAAACTTCTGAAATCAGGTTGAACAGAAATGTTACTTGCATGAGTAATTAATGAATAACGAAGTATATTAAGTATACGCTTATAAAACAAAAATTATAATTGCAAAGTATTTACAAAAAAACTAATTTATGTTATTTGTTCTGTTAAAACTGTAAAAGAAATAAATATTCTTAAATTAATCTAAACTAACAGGCACATAATTTTAACACAGTCTCGATCGCATTGTATGCTTTCCATTTTTGTGCTTCAAATAGTATTTAATAATTTTAGGTTTAGAAAAGTATCATTTTACAGATTCTGCAAATACTATAATAAGGAATGGAATGCTAAATGCTGATATACGTTGTATCCAAGAAGTATGGATTTGAAATGTAAACAGGGTAAACCGGTATTCGCAGCCAACTCATTGTTGATTACGCTTTCTGGTATGTCTGTACTATGTCTGTTTCTCTAGCGATGGATTCATGCTTTCCTTGAGTGAGCGAGTTTCTGCGCCATAGGCTTGCTACATTGACTATACTTTATTTTTTTTTCTATATGCCATCTTCTTTTACATAAATGAGTTGGTTAACTACATCTCTGTCTATCGACTTATCATCATAATATCTAATGACTTTCAACTTGTTCCATCTTCATCTATAGATTGTGGCTGGAGCATTGCTATAAAAAAGTTTTCGATTAAAAGTTGGCTTGATAAGACGTATTCTAGAAGAACACATTGAAAATTTTCACCATAATGAAGCATCTTGATTTTTTTTTGTTATGACCGATTGTCTCTGGGACTCAGACTTGATGTGTTGATTTTGAAACCTCAAGAATAGGAAAACTAATTACATTGCATTACATTTTATTGTTTCTAGAGTTCTAAGTATATTAAGCAGTTTCCAATTTTTTTATAAGTTTAATGGAAGTTTTATTTTACAGAAGAGTTTTCAGCACACTA
This sequence comes from Aquatica leii, assembly GCA_035610365.1. NCBI lineage: Eukaryota > Metazoa > Arthropoda > Insecta > Coleoptera > Lampyridae > Aquatica > Aquatica leii. The sequence goes on from CM069433.1 coordinate 74,575,193, forward strand.
TCTAATTCAATTGTGTCGAAGGTTTTATGGGATTCCACAAAAGCAAGCGGTAAATGTCTATTATACTTTAGAGAGATTTCCATGAGTAATTTAAGAGTTTGTAGATGGTCGTTTGTTTATTCCGTCGCTTTTTTATGTATTTGGTATTTTATCTTACTGGTATTTTACAGCTATTTAAACAAAAAGCAATTTGATTTTCTAAATCAATTGTCTTTAACGGTTTCAATGTTAATGCAATTTTTTGGCTGGAGCTTTTGATATGTTTAAATGCTTCGTGAATCGGTGGTTATTTCTTCTGAACCTTGGTTAATTATCTAAGAGCGTTTTCTATACATGTTTGATAGCGTCGTTAGCTGGTATAAAACTTTTCACAGAAATATTGCACTATTTTCAATATGATTAAAAAACTGTAATACTTAGTTTCCTACTTATTCTTTTTTGTCTCTACAGAAAGATACGGATTGTACATCTATAAATCCACGCTATGAACAGTTACGTTCATAGAAAAAAATATTTGGATAACCTAGCAAACGGAAACAGATATATTTCACACAATTATTAAAATCTGAATTGGTGTCGATTCTACAATAATATTATACTATGTGACGTTGAAATTGCAACACCAAGAAGTAGTGGAAATTTTGTAACCAACCTTGATAGGAAGATTTAGCTACTCAGAGTTAATAAATGATTAAAATTTCAAAGAAAAGGAACAAAGATAAACACAATTTTTATTTAATAAAGTGTTGGTCCCCTTCTATATGCTTCACACTCTTTCACTAGTCGTGCCATCGATTTCAGTAGATGGTAGATTTCACTGTACGAAAAACCACCTTCACGTAAGCGATCAATTCGACCTCTGTCGAATTCGCTTAGTTGGCGTTAATTTTTATGTTGTCGCAATTATATAATCATATTCTCAAAACACGTTTAACAGAAATCACAAAAGATAGCAATACTCAAATTAACCAAGACTCGCACGAAATACACACTATATTTCTATGTTCTAACTCCATAGTAAATTTAATGCTATTATATGCAGAGTTTAGATGCTGAAAGAACTGATTTAGTTTATCTTTGCCATGAGGCCATACAACAAACGTATCATCAACATATCTAAACTAAATAATTGGTTTTAACTTTAAATACTCTATATAAATATTGGCTATAACTCGAGAGAGTGGTGAACCCATGGCCTCTTCTTCTACTTGTTTAAATAAGTTGTCGTTATAACTGAAATAAGTTTTTTAAGACAGAGATTTATGAACAGAACTTTACTTCAGTAACTGTCTCCTTGAACAAAAACAACACTTCGTCGACCGGGACTTTAGTAAAAAGAGATATCACGTCAAAACTGACTGTGGTATCTTCTTTTGTTATACGCAAGTTGTGAATTTTTTCTACAAAATCTGTAGAGTTTTTAATATGAGTTTCTGTATTTTCTGTCAACGCCAAGTCTTGAAGCTAGATAACATGCTAACGATTGGGTCGGTGAATTGGTGGTGCTCGCTATTGGTCTTTTGTATGTTGGGAAGACCGTAGAATTGTGGCATACACTGGATTTTTGACAATCAAATATTGTTTCTTGTTAATATCTATAGTAGTAGAGTTTTTCACGGCGAAATTTACTTTAGTGCATAAAGAGTTTAAAGGGTTTCTTTGTAGACGTTTGTAGCAATCTTCCGAGAGTAAGTCGTTGTAATTTTGTATGTTCATAACGACTGTAGCGTTTCCTTTATCTGCTCTCAGTACTAAAATGTCCTTGTTCTCACGTAACCGCTTAGCTGCTTCTCTCTCCTGTCTGTTAATATTTGAGCGTGGCGGTTTTGTTTTTCTTATAATGTTGCAAACATGTAAAATAGTTTCCAAGATCTCCTTAGGCAGAATGCGTATTGTAGCTTCTACTCCACATACTATGTCTTTTATCGGTGTTGTTTTAGGCGTAGTTAAAACTCTTTTTTAACAAAGATGTGGTCTATTCATCCAAAACTGTATCTGTTAGATTATCAATTACTTTATGTTGACTAACGTTTTCTTAGACTGTGAAGAATGTAATCGCTCGTATTTTTTAGTTTGATTGATATTTGATTGCTCGTAAATCTTATTTGCTTGTATCGTAGTGATAGCATCTACTTTTACTCATATCGAGTGTTCTAATTTGATAGACAAAGTTAAATGTAGCTTGTATAACTTTTTGCTGACAGCATCCATTATTTTGCGTTTCTTGTGAATTTTCGAACGTAACAGTTCGAAGCCAGGTTTGTAAAAAAATTCATTCAGTATGAGATTTTAGCAGATGATGTTTAATTCTCATACACGAAGGCAATACATTGTGGTCTCGGTAACGTTTTAGAAATTCTAGGTCTGTAAGTAGTTTTTTTTTTGGTGCAAACGATTTAAAGATCTCGTTTGTAAAATATAGAATCTTAAGCTTTTGCAGTTACTTTGGTTACGATTATAAGCAATTTTCGGCCAAAACAAGAAGTAGAAGTTGACGTTTTGCAAGACATTGCAACTTGCATCTTTGGAGTTGCAAATGTCACTGAAGAATCAGCAGTCTAACCTTGATGTACTGGTGTTAAAGAAAAATAACGGAAAATTTGATGTTCCGTTTATGGAAAGAAAACGCACACTAATAGATACCTAAATGCCAAATCTCACCACTATCCAGTACAAAAGACCACTGTTTAACATACTTTAGCTACGACGTGTGTCAGATAATGAAAATCTACAAAAGGAAAAGGGAACATTGTTGAAGCTTCTACAACTAAATGGATATGGGTTCAAATAGATGCAAAAGGCATGGGAAAGAGCAATTAATTCAAAAGAAGACTTATTACCTCCTACTAGCACCGCTTATTTACCATATTGTATGGGTTCGACAGACAAAATAAGGAAAGTGCTAAAGAAACATAATATCAAAACTGTCTTTACGACTAAAGATACCTTGAACAGTTAGTTTACATTTGTTAAAGAGAAAAGACAAAAGAGGGGCTTTAAAACATGCTTGAGTTTACAAAAATCCTTTTTTCTGTGGATCAAATTATATAGGACAGACGGGATACTCTATTGAAGTTAGAGTAAAAGAAAATATGGCTGACTGCAAACACTGCAGAGTTACAAAATCAGTAAGTGTTGGATAGAACTTTTTTATACTTTCTCAGACTAATCCGCGAAGCTGTGGATATAAAAAAACATCCATATAATATGAACCGGGAGGACGGCTTAAAATTCTTGACTACCCGTATTACACCCTCTAAAAGAAAGATCAACCTTCTTAGAAAAGACACAGACTCTTACTCCGAGTAATAACGAAATCAGGCAAGCGGTAAAGGAAAGTGAAACATCGATAATTACCTGATCGCTAATGATATAAATACCGTCACTTACACTTTTTCCTTTAGTGTTATTTACCACTCCGAAAATGCAAGCTGCAATGTCTTGCGAAACGTCAGTGTGTTTGGGTTCACGAACGACAATACGGCAAAGGCCAAGTTCTACTTCTAGTTAAATTTACAGAAAAAATTGTTTACGATAATTCCATAAAATATACTTACAATTTAACAGAGCGTGATTTATTTCAATATTCCACCTTGCCTTAAACCGCTATTGCTATCATGGGCATGTGTGCCCTCTACACTGTTCTACCTCTACTGTAACTTAGTTAAAGAAATTAAACTAGAAAACTATCGTGTGGATCTTGAACAGTTTCTTGTTCTAAGCAACAAATGTACGCCTGGGCCAGATCAAAAACCAAGCTTTTTAGTAAAAGATTGTGTTAGCGTATTTTCTGAACCTTTAAGTTATATATTTAATATTGCACTAAATACTGACACGTTTCCAAGCGTTTGGAAAGTAGGTACTATATGCCCAATTTTAAAAAATGGTAATTCAGCTGATGTTACCAACTATCGGCCTATTAATATATTGAATAACTTTGCCAAGGTATTTGAAATCCAGTTCCCCAGACCAACAGTTTCATGGAGCAGCGATCCACTGTTACTAATCTTGTCTATTGCATCATACAGCTAGTGAACTTGATAATAATGGACAAGTCAATGTGGTGTATACTGATTTTGCCAAGGCGTTTGACCGTATACCACATGATGTTATCGTTGCAAAACTCAGTAACTTTGGATGCAACAGCAATTTACTATTATTTTTTCAATCCTACCTTGTAAATCGAATGCAATTTGTTACATATAATAATTATTTATCTCGTCCTATTTTATCTTTATCAGGTGTACCTCAAGGATCGAATTTGGGCCCGCTTTTAATCTTGTTATATATTGATGACTTAACATAAAACTTAAATTGAAAAAATTATTTTTTGCTGATGATTTAAAAATATTTTCCAGCATTTCTTCTATTGCAGACCGTGAACTAGTTCAAGAACAATTAGTTATTTTGCAAGATTGGTGTTACGATAATGGCTTATCTCTAAATATACCTAAATGTCAAATAGTTTCATATACGCGAAAAATCAATGTATTCAATATAATTATAGTTTTCACTCTATTCGATGGAATAGAACTAATTCCATCAAAGATTTGGGAATCCATTTTGACAGGAAGCTTACGTTTTATAAACATGTTTACAGTATATCTCGTTCTTCAATGGGGATGCTTGGGTTTATCTTTAGAAACTGTAATCATTCTCGAACATGACAGCCTAAAAATCCTTGTTTTTTTCTTTGGTACGTAGCAAACTTGAATACTGCAGTTTGATCTGGGATCCACAACATAAATATAAAACAAATATGTTGGAATCAATTCAAAGAAAATTCTTAAAATTTTTGGTTTTTAAAAGTAATGGTGCTTATCCTGCTAGAGACTTTTCTAACGATCAACTATTAGAACGATTTGACTTTCAATCTTTAAAAAGAAGAAGATGTAAAATCGCTCTTACTTTTCTTTTTAACTTACTAAATAATAAAATAGATTCCTCTTATTTATTATCCTTAGTAAATTTTATAGTGCCTAGTTATTTTTCTAGAAAATCAAATACGTTTTATATTCCCACACCACGTAACTAGTGTTTTATATAGATGCCCGATTGTCAATTGTAGTCGGACATACAACAAGTTGTCGAATTGTGTGGATGTCAATAATTGTAGCTTGGGGTTATTGTTAAAAGCATTAGATGATCCGTAATTGGTTTTTAATTTTTTCCTACCTTTTTCATTTTCATTTTTGCTTTTTTTTCGTTTATTGATAATACTAATATTAGTTTCGTAATTACATATGTACTATATAGCAAATATGGGAATGTTCAAATTATATAATTTTGTGTAAAATGTTTGTGTATACACTTGAATTTTTTTTCAGGTGTGTGTATTGTTCTATAAATGGATGTAAATCTGTTGGATAATAAACTTTTTGTTAATATTATTATTTCAAATGTGCATTAAATTGAATTATTGTTTCTTAAACATACACCCAGTTACGTAGGTGTAGGTGGTCAAAACTATTTGAAACAGATCGATATCAATTGGTCTAAATGTATGTATGCACACGTATGACTTGACAACATTTTATTGCTAAAGAGTAATGTATTAAAGAGCACGTATTGATTGCTTTGTATTAATAGACTAAACAAGTGTTCAACGTGATTCATTCAATAACTATAGTCAGTAGGGAAGTTTAGTCGATTAAAAATCTTTTTAGTTTACTCTTTGTGTCAAGATTTATGTTATACAGTACTTAAGTGATGAAAACAGGATATAAGATTTTAATCGCAAACCTTGTTCTATTTGTTACAGCAACGCGCCATAAATGTAGCTCTTTGTCTAGATGTCTTTATAAATGATGAGATTTACAACTAAAATCTAACAGCTAAATCTTGTTATGGTTTTCATTTGTAGGCTGCATTATTCCATTGTCACGTTATTGCTACTCCATAAGTCCATAACGCATACAATTATTATGCAGCTTGTGTCTTTTCACGTGTTTCAGTTTCATTTGTTGCAAATTTAAAAAATTTGAAATTAGTGTTATTGGGAATTAGCTGTTATTGATTTATATGGGTTAACCAATACAAAGTGCTAATCAGTTTGGACGCAATTATTTAAAATAAAAATACTTTCTGTTATCAAACAGAAAAAAGTTTTCTGTATTGATAAAGTAGGAGTTTATGACCAATGCGAATGTATTTTGTTTAGGAATTTTTTTAAATCTTAAAAATTATTAATGTGGATGGTAATAAACATTTAACATAATACTATTAAAGTTTAAAAAACAAAAATTACCTCTAGTAGACGTTTACTTTTATTTTGCAATAAAGAAATTAATGGGTGACTATTTTATTTATAATTGATTTTTTGTATATAATGAGTTAGCTACCGTAAAAACAGACAAATGGCATTGGCATTACTTTATTTTTACCTTATTTACAAATTTACATCTTGGAAATAATTTAACATATTTTTACAAATTTATTTAGATGTTTAAATTGCTGGGTTTTGAAGGTCCCTCTAATTAGAAGATTGCTATTGTAACTCTGTATACAATTCAAATATTTATTTATTTTATTGTATTTGTAAACATCAATTTACTGAAGAACAGATCACCTTTTTGTTTTTATATTCATGGTGAGAAAACAAGAATTGACAAGAATTCTGAATATTGTGAAAAGTTTAACTACAAACCAATGGTCATCAGGAGCTTGCAACTGAAATCATCTGCTTTACAATCTTTAGTTAAAACCTTAGTCTTTTTTGGAATGTAACGCTTAATCCTTTTTATCAGAAATTAAATTTGGTTTTGATATCTCAAAAGGAAAACAAAATATTTTCAAGTAAAACAGACCTTGAACATTGTTATTGATTTTTCAACAGGTTTTTTAATATACACCATTTTGACCATACGGATTTAGAACTAAACCTTGCAGACAATTAATTAAAATAGGTTAACAACGTTCGTCCGTTTTTCAAATGACTGTTTCACTTATTTTATAAAATCAGTGTAAGTCGCGTATGTTATAATAATTTTCTCGTCCGTGACCTATATACAATTTTTTCCACTACCAAAATTATTAAAATATTTTTCTCTATTTCAACATCAGAATTAGCGATTCTTACACTAAAATCCGTGTAAGAATAAGCCAATTCTTACACGAATTTTAGTAATGTTAGTTTTTTTAAAGTTAGTATCTCTGCATCGTAAGTTGACGTTACATGAAAAAGAAATCAAAATTATTGGAAGTTAACAATTGAAATTCAAATTTTGATGCCAAGATAAAGTAAAAACGTCCTATTAATTCAAAGTTATTTACTTATAAAGGTATAAAGAGAAAATTTTGTATGAGATTTTAGGTTAACACATAAATTTCAATATGTCAAAGTGTAAGTGCTGCCAATTCAGTAAAATATAAATTTCCCAATGTTGTTTTAAAAATTAAAATTATACGAAAAATATTAAATATTGTATCGAAATAGAGAAAATAGTATAAAGCACACGTCATAGAATACGTTTCAATCACTCGACCGCTTCATAAACTCACCGCTGCGCGGCTCGTGTATGAAAAGCGGTCTCGTGATTGAAGTGCGTTCATTCTGTAACTTGTGTTTTAATATACTATTCTCTATTTCGACATGAGAATTAGCGATTCTTACACTAAAATCCGTGTAAGAATAAGCCAATTCTTACACGAATTTTAGTAATGTTAGTTTTTTCAAAGTTAGTATCTCTGCATCGTAAGTTGACGTTACATGAAAAAGAAATCAAAATTATTGGAAGTTAACAATTGAAATTCAAATTTTGATGCCAAGATAAAATAAAAACGTCCTATTAATTCAAAGTTATTTACTTATAAAGGTATAAAGAGAAAATTTTGTATGAGATTTTAGGTTAACACATAAATTTCAATATGTCAAAGTGTAAGTGCTGCCAATTCAGTAAAATATAAATTTCCCAATGTTGTTTTAAAAATTAAAACTATACGAAAAATATTAAATATTGTATCGAAATAGAGAAAATAGTATAAAGCACACGTCATAGAATACGTTTCAATCACTCGACCGCTTCATAAACTCACCGCTGCGCGTCTCGTGTATGAAACGCGGTCTCGTGATTGAAGTGCGTTCATTCTGTAACTTGTGTTTTAATATACTATTATATGAAGATACATTTGCGGCCACTTCGATTCTGACACAGTTCGAAAGCCGATTGTCAAAACACTCAAATAGACGACGAATTATAATCCCTTTTTTTGATGAACGATATTTCTAATATAAATCGCACACAAAAAAGAAAGCTGTTGGCATGAATTCGCGACACAAGTGGTATTATAAATAAACAATAATACAACCTAAAATCTTCACAAACTAACAGTTTGAATTGGCGATGTGAGATGTACAAACACACAATTAAAATTTGAATTCGAATTATGCCGAAGTCGAAGTGCCGTTGCAAATGCTAGCACACGATGCGATGTGGTATAAGCGAAATATTTATTTTACAATCGGTTTTCGAATTGTGTACCCCTTTTAAAATAAAATTAATTTGCTTAATTAACGATTTCATTTCTTAATATAGAATTAAATAAAATATCTTAATTCTGGTAGCTAAAATGTATTCAACTCGTTCCCGTCTAAATTGGACATTTTTTCCCCTAAGGATTTTATAAAACCCTCGTTTCACTCGGGTTTAAAAATGCCCTCTTGGGAAAAAAGCGTCCAATTTACACAGGAACTCGTGAAATAAACTACTATTATAAGGTTAAGTAATAGTATATTAAGTATTAAGAACAGTAAGGGCTTTTTACCGGTCGAAGCCAATGTTGATGCTTATGCTATTTTTTGCACAATAAGAAACATTTTTTTCCTTAAGCTTATTACGTTATCTTAATAAACGTCAAAACGACGTTTTTATTTATTTTTCTATATTTTTTTTGTTCATAGTAGTTGACTTTCCAAGCACTGCACGTTACTTGGCCTGTACTTACCGCTCTAATACGGCAAATAAATTACTTACCGACGAGTTACGAGTTATTTTAAATATGTTGTTTACAACAAGTGTAGGTTAAGTAGCCCGATCAGTAAAATGAAAACAAAATGATATAATTTGGAGTTGCACAATAAACGTAGGTGACATTAAGATTATGTAGCATTCCCATTACTTAAAAAGCACATTACCGTTTATAAAAAGTTAAGTTAAGTAGATAAAATAGTAAAATTATAAGAAAATGCAAACATTAATAATATACGATCGACGGAATAATTTAAAAACCTACTCGTTTGATAATATGCGATTAATAATCTCGACAATATTAACATGAAAAAGTCTCAATTGTCAATCGCCTTTATTATCAATCTTGTTGGTAAATAACTATTAATTGATAGTTGAAACTACTAGCATCTACACAAACATTAGTTTGTTGATTGCATTCAATGTTTAATTTATTATTTATTCGTATTTCGTATTATTAATGAACATGTCTAATCAAGCACTTTTTAATTATGTATATAAATTTTACCTGAGTTCTAAATATATAAACATTTGTCATAGTTTATTAAAATATGACCATTATCTTCAAGGCCAGACATACCATTGTCAGTTTATGGATATTTTATTGTAACGACTTAATATTTTTAATGATGGTCTACAATGTCAAAACAAAAAATATATATTAGCACAGTAACGGAAGACAATGTACAACAAGTTTAATTGTAAATATAAACATGTCAAGAAACAAACATCTACATTACTACTTTACTAACATTTTAATTAAAAACACAACTATGGATACAATTTATGTGTATTGTTTACATAGTTTAAATTGATTTGGTTAACAAAAACTTGTTTAAAAAGCTGACACGGTAATTTTAAGTTTTCTTCTGATTTGTTTATTTATATTGTCGTATTCCCAACACAAATAATGGGGTTTTTAAAAAGTCTTATGACACCAGGGAGCTTTATATTTTACCAGAAGAGCTCCGTAATTCTGGAGGTGGACGTTCCATACGTAAGATAGTAACGCTAGGCACTCCGATGTCGGTATCAAAGCAACTTTAAATGTCAATCGCCCAACTAATGGTAACAATTGCTTTGAATTGCTATCACCTTGATTAAAACTTAACATTAGCGATTAAGCCTTTATTGAGAATTATGTACTGAGACCAACGACAATTGTTAATCAACGTAAGATCGAACATAAGACTAATGATTTCTAATTTTGGGTTTACTTATATACGAAGATTAATGTTACAGATTTATGACTTTGGATAACCAATCAGGTCAATTGTGTATCAAATTTGTGAGACGCAAGAACATGTATGTTTTTATCTAATCTTACGTAATAAGTTTTTCTTATTATGATAATTTAAGGTTGAAAGTCATGCAGTAATTAAAGTTACAGATTTATGGTTAAGGATAACCAATCAGGTCAATTGTTTATAAAATTTATGAGATGCAAGAACATGTATGTCTTTATCTAATCTTACGTAATAAGTTAATTTTAATATGATAATTGGGGTCGCAAGTCATACAACAATATATTTGCTATCGTAAAAAGCTTCATTTGGCGCATTCGGGATAATTTAACTAATTAAACAAGTAACCGAAATTTAATAAATGAAGAAATAAGGAAACAGTTTTCTAATATATAGACAAAGAAGCTTTACGATTGGCAAAACTATGGTTCTTAGAGATTGAATCACACCGGGCCGATTAGGGCCTTGACAGAAGCCTGTAACCGACGGAATTCAAAAATCGTCAAACCTTCCAAAGCTCGGATTGATATCGAATCGGATAAGGTCTGACTTTTTAATATGTCCATTGTATAATGTTGTTTAGCCGTTGGTTTAGCCTACGGTTCGAGGTTTGACTGAATTCAAAACTGGGCTGACGATCCGGCTGGGTCTATTTTTAGTTCACACTTTAGGTCGATGTTCAAACATGGTGAACCGGGTCGACAAATAATCATAATGCGAACTGGTGATTTTCAGACCGCTTAAAAAATAAGTACTGGATGCAGTTAAACAATTGTATGTAGTAGCATATGAATCTATATAAGAAAATTACAAACTTGTAATTAAGAAGAATCCCATTTTTACAGTACAGAACGTATTTACGAATTTCGTGTCGTTTAATTGACGACAATGTCGACAATTACAGTTTTTACATATTTTAATTCTGGAGGGTTCATGCATCCTACAACACTTAGCTTTAGTAATTGCTATTTTATATTGTTGTACAGTTATGGATTCAGTTACTATAAGATTTTTTTCTTAAGTGTAAACTGTATTTTATCATTATTTGTGCATACATCAAATGTAACTTGATTTTTATATGACACTATTGTAAAATCTTGTACAGTGTGGTAGAATGAGCACTAAATTACAAGCTTTAAATAGTATATTGTAAAACGAATGTTACAATGAGAATTTTAGTACGATTAAGTTTGCTTTAATGAGCCGCGCAGCGACGAGTTAAGCAGTTTACGAGTGCTACAAAAGGGAATTATAACACGTTTTTCATACTCCTTTCTCCATTTCGTTTTAATTTACATTTATTGGATAATAAAAATTTTAATACATCTATAGTAGCGATTTTTGATGTATTTTAGTTGGCACCCGTAATCAGCACCGGCCTACTTTCTAATTTCAAATTTAAAAATATTTGTCTAATTATTCGGATGATTTTAACGTTGACTACAGTCAATACGTTGATCTGACAACTAGTACTTGCTACCAACTTTATACATTACACACAAAAATCACTATTTTCGATTGCAAAAAGTAGTGATTGCATATGCGAAATAGAGAAAATCGTGCAAAATGTATGTTCAGTAGATAAAACTAAATTTTATATATGTAACTAAAGGCTATTTTACATTATTTTTAATGTTAATACCTATAAACGGTGGTAACACGTTGAATGAGTTTAACACCCGCGAAATTCAAAATATGCTTTAAATAATTCTGCGGGATAAAACCACAACGTAAAAAGACATTGGGGGTAAAGCAATGTCAATGCAATTGTGTAAACGCCATCACAGTGAACTACTGGACGACCGTTTCGCCCTTTTGGGGCTCATCAGCAGTAGGAGTTACACTCTAATGTAGTTCCCACAATTGCATTGACATTGCTTTACCCCCAATGTCTTTTTACGTTGTGGTTTTATCCCGCAGAATTATTCAAAGCATATTTTGAATTTCGCGGGTGTTAAACTAATTCAACGTGTTACCACCGTTTATAGCTATTTACAGTAAACTTTAGGCACATAGTTAAATCACACTATGAGATATGGCTCTGCCATCAAACACTTTTGAATCGTAACTTCGTCATACTTAATTATAAGCTATAAGGGGCGTCAACGCAATTGTGGGAACTACATTAGAGTGTATCTCCTACTGCTGATGAGCCCCAAAAGGGCGAAACGGCCGTTCAGTAGTTCACTCTGATGGCGTTTACACAATTGCATTGACATTGCTTTACCTCAAATGTCTTTTTACGTTGTAGTTTTATCCCGCAGAATTATTTAAAGCATATTTTGAATTTCGCGGGTGTTAAACTGATTCAACGTGTTACCACCGTTTATAGCTATTTACAGTAAACTTTAGGCACATTGTAAAATCACACTATGAGATGGCTCTGCCATCAAACACTTTTGAATTATTTTTAATGTTATAAATGTAAACGGTAACTACATCAGTAATTATTACAGTTTGCTATTGACAGTTGGCAAATTAATAATGATGTTATAGTCCTCGCAATTTTACTTTCGATGCACGTCATTAACGTCAGTGACGTAGTTATTCAACCATGTTGTCGGTATTATCACGTAAACTTACTGTTTTCGTACATTCTTAATATTAAATTGCGAATTACGTTTTTATTAAGTGTTTCTATATTCGTAACAGGTGTACTACGCTTACGTTTTGAGGAGATCTAAGAACCTCGTTGTTAGCAACCGCTGTACATACAGAAATAACTGTAGAATATATGTATGTATTACCACAATTTAAATATTATGTAAAAGGGTACCTCTCGCACAGCATTTACTGATATCAATAGACCACTATTATCTCGTTCAAGCTCAAAATAGTACAGTTTTGTATCAAAAATAATTATAAAAAACAATGAGCACTTTGACGTAAAAAACACAAATTAAATTTGACAGATGCCAACAACGCTGCAACTGTAGTAAGCACATCAACAACGTGACAAAAAAAATTCCATAAGACAATTCGGTATTTATTTAATTTTTGCTATAAATAGGGTGGTATGAATTTTACGTCATCAATGACGTGCATCGAAAGTTAAATTGCGAGGACTTTAGGTACATTTAAAAATACATACATACATTGAAACATTTCATTTTTTTAAATACTTCTTTTATGTAAGCAAACTGGTTATTCAAGGAAATTGTAATTAATGAAATTTTTAATTTATAAAACTGCAGCGATAATAATTATGTAAGTGGGTACCTCTAATGCCAACATAAAAAATTAAACGTAATTGTTGATAACTATTTTATTATATTTTTTTTATTATTTTATTTATTTAGGTATACAGTACTCCAGCTAATGAAACCCTCTCCCGAGCTGTCGCACTGTAAAATACCACTAACATGCACTCACTGTAAAGAGCTATTGCTTGTTTTACATCTAAGACTGAAAATGCTATAATACCACGTCTTATAAGCCATGTGTTGCAAATTAAGTAGAGTGGTCTACCAAAATATATTGTTATATCTGTATATATGTATATATATAGATAATATTATATCTTATATCCGATCAAAGAATTTTATTGGTTCACTCAACGAAAAAGGTACGTGATATTCATGAAAACGATAACTGAGACAAACAAAAGTGGTAATTAAAATTTGTCCAACTATCAGTTTTATTGGGACAACGAAACTATGATTATCAATCCAATATTTTCAGTAATTGATGAATGTATTATGTTTATTGAATTCATGTACAAACGTTTATCAATATCAACATTTTTATTATGCATTTTATAATGGCATTTTGTTGGTATTAAAAACACTGTTCATGAAACTGGCAACAACGTTAATTCATCCACCACTCAGAATTGTCAATGTTATAAAGACCGTACATTGCAAAAAATGTGTTATTTTTCTCAATGTGTTGGATTTCATACATTCAATCAAAATCGTTCATTCCTACAAGGAACGCATTTAATTTAGAGCATTAATCATGTACGTTGTTATTGCGTATTCCGTTAATTGATTCATTATTTTATTTTATGTTAATAATTATTAACTCAATGTATTGATTGATCGATTTATTATACAGTGTTGCTAAATTTAGTCAACACTAGAGAAATGCGGGAATTGTATAATTCAAACAACGTTTTCGAAACAAAAACATAATATTATATTTTAGACAGTACCTTGCTAATACATTTTTTAAAGTACCTATCGCATAAAATACAAACCCCGAGTTCGAAACAAAAACATGTATTTTATACGGTATACTGCTGGTCATAAAAACTGGGCCACTGAAATTGAAATTGTTATCATGTAAACGCAAGGTTTATTTTTCATAATTTCAAAAACATGTTACATTACCTATTATTATTTTTATTATTAAATATCAGTGTCGATAAAAATTATTTACATTCTAGTAAAGATATCTAAGATGTTATATTTCATAAAAATATAAATGAAAAATGGGAATTATCAGTCAAATTAACCAATTTTAATTGTTTTCAGTCAGTCAAAATTCACATACAAATTCAGAAAATCAGTGCAGTGTAGGCGCATGTCACAAAAGATTAAAAAATATCAAAATGAATACCCGTTCTGGGTCATTTTAGAAAAAAGTCATGAAATTGGTCGTTTTTATGGCCGGCAGTGTACCTTGTTCTAATACATTTTAAAAGTAATTTTATGACAAAATATGAACCATGGATTTGAAACAAAAACATAATATTATATTTTCGATCGTACCTTGTTCTAATATTTTTTTAAGGTGTCTGACAAAATATGAACCTTGGACGTAAGGTTTTTTGACTTAAAAACATTCAATAAAACTATAAAATGTTAGACAAGCTGGGGCAAATTCCAAATCAAATAAATATATAATTTTAAAACAAATATCAAGTGCTCTAATAAAATTTTTAAAATTGTATCTGATGTCATCAAAATACACAGATATATTACCAATATTTAAAATATCTTCTCCCACGCAACATATAAACGGTTGAATAGAGGTCTTCATGCTCTTGATATGTAGAATGTGGTCCTTCACATTTTGTTGTGATTTTCCCATGAATATAAAAGATTCTTGTGAGTCTTTAATTGTATATCGGGTGTTAATTTGCCGTCTTTCTTTACAACGATTAACTTTGTAGGGACGAAGTACCCATGCAACGCCCAAAAAGTTGCTGCATTTTTTCCATCTATAAAAGTAAATTTTGCTTCGGTTTCAAGGTCGACAACAACAAACAGATATATAGGTTCACCAAACGTTCTATGGTTTAAGAAGAATTAAAGACTTTAAACTAATTGAGAATTTTTTAAAAAGTTATATATGTCTAATAGATGCATGAAGGGTATACAAATTTGTTACTCACTTTCTGGTAAATCGGGAGCGTCCCTCACTTTCTCTACCAGTCCCTTTATTTTTTTGTCTTTGACGTTACCATTGCTTGATAAAAACTTAACAAGAACATCAAAATATTTCTCCCAATTTAAAATAAGGCCGTCGCTGTCGTCGAAGCAAATTTTATAATCTATGTCAATCTGTAAAAAATTATGTTAGGTAACCTAAGTTTTTTTATCCTTTGGTTATAATCGCATACCAAACGATATCCCGAAGAGCTTTGTGAAATGGCCATGTTTCCATAATAGATTTTGTCGAAGCCAGTTTCTTTATTTGAGTCAAGCGATATCTAGCACACGCTTTCCAACATCGATCAAACTCGGCAACACTCAAATTATCATACTTCCTACTTACCTACCTTATTAACTCGGAAAACGTTTACGTACACACAAACTCAACCAAACCCTTGGAAGTCGAAAGCTAAATGGTACGGTAGCGGGTAGATTGGAACACGAACTGGTGCACTCATAGTAACAGGCAAAAAGTCGTTACCCAGCAAACATAGTATCTTTAGATTTTAATGAATGCACATTTGCTGATAACACAATGTATAAAACAAACAATTCGAACGTGATCCAAACTTAAAATATATTTCAAATTTCTGAAATTTCCAAGTAGTATATTTATTGTCTTAACAACTGCGGTTATCAATAGTACGAATGCGATTTTTGTTGCAATGAATGCGTTTATTGCTACTATAAAACACATCATTACATTAATAAATGCATTTTTTGATAGAACAAACACTGTTCATCAATGTATAATCATTATTATGTTTATATTGATAACATTCGTTCGCTGTTTTAATAAAAGATTCATTGTCACCATTCAAATTCATTCGTTGGCACGTTAAGCCAGTTAATCGTTATAATGTATTTATTTAATACTATGTTTCGTTCTTAGAATTAACAATTTTATCTAATACACCAAGCTAATTGTTGGCTGAAAAAAATATCTTTTATGAATTAATGAAATCTAGTAATTCTCACAAATAATGTTGAATTATTGTACGGATGACCAAAAACGTTGAGTAATGTCAAATAATTAATATTAACAATAAATTTCATTATTGTCACAGCAAAATACTACCCTATAATCACTATTAATCAATATTATTAACAAAATTTTTTTGTGTTATTGAAATATAATTTTTGTTTTTATTAAATTAAATTCAATCTTACATAAACCTATTGAGAAATAATAAATCGAATTATTGTTTGATTTCTTAAACAACAGCTACTTGTAAATACATATTTTATTAACCTGTATCAATCTTTTCGGACTGAGTCATGACCGTGAGCCCGAATTATTTTTTCACGGCCATTCATGGCGGATGTGGTTGTTCTGTCAGAATTTCGGTTGTTTATTTGAGCACTCAAATTATTATTTGAATTTTAGTATAGATTTCGTCTAGAAAAATCAATTCTACATTTAAAAATATATATTCATGTATGTTATATAAGAAACAATTTTTTTTCAGATTATAAACTGTTATAGTATAGGTATCTCAAATCTTTATTAGCACACGTCAATAAATGTAAATTCATATTTATTTTATTTGTACATATAAATAGGTATATATGACATTTTTTTAAAAAACCAAACATAGGTTGAAACTACTATCTACTTTCGTTATATTTCCATTTTCATTTTCTTATGAGTATTTTTACGTTACGATAAAAGTATGTAGTATGTAGGTGTGGATTTCTTACGCATACTACAGTTCACAAGTTTCTATTTTTTGTGCGTAAAATTGCAAACTAACCTGGTTATGTGTTTGTTATGTACACAAGGTTTATAGATAAGTCAGCAAATATTTTATCTACGCCTTTGTCATATAAGTGTTGTTTGACGAAGGAAGCAAGTAATCAAATTAATATTTTTATTAGATTGTATACAACCATTTTTATAGAAATACTTTGAAATACTTGTCTTTGGTTAAAAATTATCAATTTTCATATTATATTATATAAAGTAGATGTACTAATTTTTAAATTAGTGCTACAAAATAATGCTTAGTTTATATAATTATCTATTAATTTGGTAACCGGCAAAAGTATTAGTTGATAAGTGATTCAACTTTAAAGAATTTGTTGCTGTACGAGTGTTTTATAATTAATTGTTTGTTTCTTTCAGGAAACGACAACGCTAGGGAGTTAATCATTTTCTTCAGGTAAGAATTAAATCTAAAACAAATTGTTAAACGTTTTTTTTATTTAATTCTAACGTGGACCTTGAATTTTCTTGTTAAACAAAACTGCATTGTTGAGGTATGGGTTTCCTTGTATTTATAATTTGTTGAAAATTTAAAGAATAAAATTTTGGTTAAAAAGCATTTAAAGATAAGAAATTTTAACGGAATGTTCAGATCTTAAACAAATAATGAATTAAATCATATTGTATAAAACCTTTATCAGTTTTAAAATATGATTTCTTTTTCTACTTTCTTTAATATTACGTTTTTTCGATTTTAGTTCAAATTGTTTTTCCTATCTAATTACTGAGAAAGCTTTT
This sequence comes from Aquatica leii, assembly GCA_035610365.1. Taxonomy (NCBI): domain Eukaryota; kingdom Metazoa; phylum Arthropoda; class Insecta; order Coleoptera; family Lampyridae; genus Aquatica; species Aquatica leii. Next base: position 74,593,284 of record CM069433.1, read on the forward strand.
GCTTTAACTAATGCTGTATGTACTATTACTGTATTGTAAATTTAGTATTTGCAAGGATACGTTTTTCATTTCGTTTTAAAATTTGTTTTACAAAAATTTTTGTTTTATTTAAAGTTCTCGAAAGTATAGATTAAATATACGTTTATTCTAATACATCACTCATTTACCTTTTCAGAATATTAACATCTATACTTATAACTTGATGAACTTGAGTCATTTTTAGAGCTAACCGTGTCATTAGTTAACTAAATTGCGTGTGGTACGACAGAATGAATACTACACTCATTTCTTTATTTAGTTTTAAGAATCAGGGACAAATAATAAAGAGCGTAAAAAAAATGTTTAATGCTAATGTTTAGTAAATCATTTACTGTTCTAATATGAGGACTTTTTTTTTCTTGCAAGGTTTATTGTGAAAAAGATCTTTTTAGAGAATCAGTTCTTCCTTTTTAAATATTAAATTTGTTTATTGTTTTGTATACATAGGTATAATAAAGACCAATTTTTTCAATTTAATAATTAAATTTACAAAAATTTCTTATAGGCTTAATTTACTGTATTTGTTTACACAATGTTTGTTTATGTTATATAACTGTGTCTATTTCAGTAGTAGACAAATTGAGTTAGTATGACACTGGTCGCAAGTATAATATAGTGAGATCAGCCCATCCAGAACATTTTTGACACAGTATCCAATCTTTATCAAAAGATTCGCCACAGATGAAATGCATAACTACAAGTACCATCGCTGTTTTTCAATTGTTTGGAATGTTTCTTGCGACTTGTAGCACTAATTTCGTTTTGAGCAGTGGCGGCTGGTGGTCAATCATACAAGAGGGTCATTTAAAGAAACACAATTATCGCAAAGTCTAAAAAACATTCTTACATTAGCACGATTTATATTTAAAATCAATTAAATTCAAAATTAAGATTTAAGATATTTGTTTATCTTTACAATTACCAAAATGATCGATAATACAGTTATTAATGGAAGATTTTTCAATGCTTAGCATAGAAGTACACACGACTATCTTGTCCCATAGTATTTCCGATTGCGTACAAAATGATTGAATTTTTTTTACGTAGAGGAACATCGCTCACTTTCCACGGTAGTCGCAGGTAAAGTCAATTAGTTATTTTATTTAATATATGTATCTTTTTACAAACTTTTTGATTGTGGTTCTTAATTGACTTTGGTCAAGTTCTGTTCAATTGTATTTGTAAGCGAATATTAACACAACCAAGAGTAGCATAATTCATACAACTTTTCTTGTGATTCGCCGATAACGAGTGCTTTTTTACGATTTCTTTTAAATACTATAAATCGGTAACATTATTTTTACACCATAATGAATCATGTGAAAACAGTAAAGCTACAAAACAGTAAAATTTATTATTTATTTCAAATTTACAAATCCAATCTGACAAGTCATACATAGATTCTCTAAAATCACTAGGGATTTCTTTAATTTTATGTTTACTGGTCTTACGAATTTGAAGTAAAGGCTGAGGACGAGCATTGAATTTAAATTCTAAACGTGTAAACTAATATTAACTATTAATTTCTCTTGTTCCAGAAATTAATGAATAATATATGTTAAACCTCTTTTCAACCACGCCAAACGCACAACTACCAGACACGTCACTACACGGTGGCTATCTTTATATCCTGCGGTTGAAAAACTATTACGAGGTCTTTACGTGTTAAAAGAATATTTTCTATCTCTAGGAGACAATTGTCCTCTTACTTTACTAAACTATTTTGACAAAATCAAAAGAAATCAGCGTTTTCTTGGTTTTTTCACAACGCACTGAAAATGTTTTTAGACGCCATAGTATTTTTAGAAAAAGACCAGTTACTCTGCTGTGAAATTTTTGACATCATAAATTGTTTACGAAATAAAATAAGGCAACGGATTGAGTACACATTTGTTGAATTTACTGGTGCTAAAGCAATAAATGAGTTAACCGATGAAAATAAGAAATCAATAAAGGAAAGCCTTACATTATGGTACAAAAACGTTCTGAATTATGTAGAAAGTCATTTTGAATGTAAAAAAATATATGTCAAAATTGAAAACATTTTTTTTAAAAAACGATATTTTTAATATTTTACAGAGCTTTCTAGAACCCTAAATACGTGAAAACTGAGTAATCAATTTGATGTGACACCGTTCAACTCGCGCGGAGTGCGGACGTGTTTATGTGTGCTCGGAAAGTAGTGATTAAATTAAGTTGAAAAATTAATTAAAACTGGTAAAGCCCTAAAGGGCATTACTAGAATAAACTATAAAAATGTCTAAAGCAGCAAGCTGTGCAAAATGTAATGCGGACTTAGTTAAAAGTGATAAAATTGTTTGTTGTGCAGGGGTTTGTGATAGGATGTATCACTACAAATGTGGTAACATTACTACCGACGAATACGGTCTATTGATGGCTAAACGTAATTTTGGTTGGTTTTGTGAACACTGTGTAGATAGAAAAAGTTACATGGCAATTATCTTGGATGGTATGAAAGCATTAAAACAACTGAAGGATGGTGTCCATAAGCAGAATGAAAAGATTGATAATGTTAATCAACAACTCATAGTAAATCAAGATAAAATAAAAAGTGACATAACTGAAATAATTGAAGAACGGTCACAACCAACATATGCCGATAAATTGAAATTAAAGAAACATGAACCAGCTATAATAATAAAACCGAAAAACGTAGAACAGAAAAGTGTGGATACAAAGAATGACATTAAGAAATGTATTGACCCTACGGATATGAATATAACCGGAATACGACCGGTAAGTAATGGTGGTATACTTATTGAATGTAAAAATAAGGATGATGTATGTAAGTTAAAAGAGAAAGCAGAAACTAAGATGGGAGAATCCTACAAAATACAATTGCCAAAGAAAAAGTTGCCAAGAATAAAAATAGTTGGATTGTCTGAAAATTTGCCACCGGAAATAATCGAGGAAAAAATTAAAATGCAGAACAGTCATATAAATTCAGAGAAATCGTCTTTAAAGATTGTACACACAAAAGAAGGTAGAAATCGGAAAAGTTATATAGCTTATGCGGAAGTAAATGCATACACGTATCGGGCTATAATGAAAGAAGAAAAGATAAACGTAGGTTGGGATAGATGCATAGTATATGATGCTATTGAAATTAGAAGATGCTATCGATGTAATGGATTTAACCATAAAGCCTCGGAGTGTAAAGCACAAAAAGCTTGTCCAAAATGTGCTGGCTCACATGGGTTGCAAGAATGTACTGTTGATGGAGAAGAAAATCACAAATGTTCGAATTGTATTGAAATGGCCGAAAAATTAAAAATGAAACTGGACATTAACCATCCTGTCTGGAGTCAAGAATGTGCAGTATTTAAACGAAAAATGGAAATGGAAAGAAAGAAGATTGATTTTTTAGAATAAGCAAACAAGGTGCGAACATATTATATTTGAATGCACAAAGCATGCTAAAACATTTCCAAGAACTAGAAATCTTAATTCAAGATAGGAAACCAAGTTTGTTATTATTAAGTGAAACTCGTGTAACTGAAGACATACAAGACTGTGAAATTAATTTTTCAGAATATGTATTAATTCAGTGTAATTCACAAACGAGAAGAACTGGAGGGGTTGTAATAGTTATAAGCAAAAAAATCCGATATACTGTAATCTTTAATTTTGCATTAGAAAATAACTATTGGTTAATATGTATCAAAATAATAGGAGGATTTCAAACAGGATACTATACAGTGCTGTATCACTCGCCAAGTGCAAGTAATGCTACTTTTATAGAACATTTTGAAAAGTGGTGTGAAGATACAATTCCGGATAACAGTCGACATATAATTATAGGGGATTTTAACATAGATGTATCCAAACAAAGTTTTTATGGGTCGAAATTAATACAAGTTATTAGAAGCTTAGGGATGAAACAAATTGTAGACGAATTTACGCGTACAACAGAAAATAGCCGTACAATAGTTGACCTAGTAATTACAAATGTAAATGAATTAAGATCTGTTGTATTAAATGAACCAAAAATAACTGACCATGATATAATAGAAATAAATTTAGGTACATTGCATAATAAGATGGATTACAAAATAAAAACAATAAATTGCTATAAAAAATATTCAAAACAAAACCTACTTAATGTACTGAGCCATCACAATTGGAATATGCAAAATCGACAGATGGATCAAATAGCAAATGACATAGTTCAAACGCTTTGTTATGCAGTAAATGACCTAATTATAAAGAAAACTATAAAAACACGAACGAATAACACTTGGTTTACAATGGACTTACGTAATCTCCAAAACGAAAGGGACAGGCTTTATAAAATTGCTAAATTAACGGGAAATGAAAATGACTGGATGCTTTACAAAAACACAAGAAATAATTTTACTAACAAAATTAAGATAAGCAAAAATAAATATTACGTAAATAAAATACAGCAAAATAGCGGACAACCTCAAAATATGTGGAGAATCATTAAACATTTAATCAATGGAAAAAAAATGAACCAAAAAATATAATATTTGACGAAGTAGAAATTGATAACTTAGAAGAAATATCAAATAAATTTAACGAATATTTTGTAAGCAGCATTATGCAAATAAATAATAGTATAATCCAGCCGCCAGCAAACTTCAAAGAGGCCCCAATATTAAAACCAATCATTAATTTCAAATTTAAGCAAATTAATTTATCGGATCTGAAGAAAATCATAAGTAATATTAAGAGAAAAGGAGGAACGGATCACATTACAAAACAAGTTATTACAGATGCATTGCCAGAAATTGGTAATGCAATGGTAGACCTAATAAACAAATCTTTAATAAGTGGAAAATTTCCTAATTGTTGGAAGCAATCCAAAGTCATACCAACGCCTAAAATTAAAAATACAAAAAGATGCGAAGAATTTCGACCTATCAATATTTTACCAGTGTACGAACAAATACTAGAATCAGTTGTTAAGGAACAATTACAGTGCTTTCTAGAACAAAATAGTATAATTAGTGAAAATCAATCGGGTTTTCGAAGTAAACACTCGTGTGAAACAGCATTAAATCTCGTGCTGACAAAATGGAAATCCGAAATCGACGAGGGTAATAGTGTAGTAGCAGTGTTTTTAGACTATAAAAGAGCCTTTGAAACTATCGACAGAGGAAGACTTATAAATAAACTTTACCAATATGGAATAAGAAGCACCGAACTTCAATGGTTCGAAACTTACTTGGAATCTCGTACTCAGACCACTACGTACCAAAATTACGAATCTATTCCAATTCAAAATAATTTAGGTGTACCTCAAGGATCAGTCTTAGGCCCATTGCTTTTCTTAATTTATATTAATGATTTAGAACTTAACCTTAAGTGCTGTAATATTAATTTGTTTGCGGACGATACCCTGGTATCAATTACTGATAAAAATGTACATTCAGCTATTATAAAGCTAAACTCAGAATTAGAAATTATTGCAAATTGGTTACAAACAAACAAATTAAAATTAAATGTGCTGAAAAGTAAGACAATGGTAATATCAAATATTAACGTTGACACAACAAAAATAAAAATTGAAAATATAGAATTAGAACAGGTTGAACAAATTAAATATTTAGGAATTGTGATTGATCAGAATCTAAATTTTAGAAGCCACGTAAATTATGTAATAAAAAAAGTAGCAAATAAGATTAGCTTATTAGGAAGAATATCTAATAAATTGACGATTAATGCAAGAATTACTGTATATAAAACAATTATTGCACCATATTTTGATTTTTGCACTAGTATATTTTTAATGTGTTACGAAGTCGACTTAAAACGGTTACAGAAACAACAAAATAGAGCTATGCGGATTATATTACATTGTTCAAAATATACCAAAATCACAGTAATGTTAGATTGTTTACAATGGTTAAGTGTGAAACAGCGGATATATTTCAATTCATTAATGTTGGTATACAAAATAATTAATGATTTGCTTCCAAACTACATGTCAAAATTAGTGATACGTAACTATGAAATACATTCATATAACACGAGAAGTCGATGTGATTTCAGATTGCCAAAATTTTCAAAATCAAAGTCACAAAATTCTCTTATGTACAAAGGTCTGAAATTATATAATGACTTACCAGATGAAATTAAGCACGAGCAAAATATTTATAAATTTAAAAAAGGTCTGAGTGATTATGTTAAGAATAAATTTTAAGCAAAAATTAGTATTAATAGAAATATGTTACGATTTATGTTAAATTAGTATATCTTTACTAAATAAACACTTACTTACTTACTTACTTACTAATTGTATGAGGAGTACTGTGTAGCCAAAGAAACGTTAAAGTTGTTAATACAAGAAAAGAGAAATCAACATCCGAAATATAATTAAGTGCTTATGAACAATGGCATAAATTATTTTTGAATATGAAAGCGGCCTCAGAAATCTTAAAAATATTTCAACTGGTAGCGTCCATTCCTGCTTCAAATTTTTGGCAATACCTGGAGAGACAGTAGAAACAAATTGACGGTAAAACACGTGAAGGCAGAGCTACAAATTAAAGTTAATTTTAATCAAGAATGTAACGAGTTTTACGATTACGTTCTGAGAAAAAAAATATGCTAGTGTGCAAAATCCAAAATAAATACAGGTTTAAATCTAAAAATAATATATAACTAACTCAATGCAATATGATTTTGTTAACTACACATTTTTGTTTAAATATATATTACTATACGGATTTGAGATTTTTTTTGTTTTGATCCACAAAACAATTCTTTTTTTTTTTAGATTTTGTTTGCGACATTACTTGTCTCTGGTAGATACCCATTTTAAATAAAATTATACTTGTAATAGTAAATTATACTACTGATCAAGCTTTGTTACGCCGAACAGGTATAGACATTTTTAATATCGTTCCCAACTTTACACATCCTGCAATATTATTAGTGTGTCCCGCAAGATACGCCATGTCCCGGATACCGAAGTAGAAAATCCCGGAAATTCATCTTTTCTAATTGGTATACCTATGTACCACCGTCATTATGAAATTATAAATGACGTAAGTCACGTAAGCATTGCACTGCGACTGAGTAGGCGGAATAACCTCCACGCTCAAGACCGCAAGCAAGCATTTAAGCGTTTACTTATCTTCTTTACTAACTCGCATAAAATTGTATTATGTGTGTCGCACTATTGATTACAATAACTATATCATTTACGATTCGTCTACAAGATTAGGCGCACGGCCACACGTAAATGTGAGCCTCTGGTAGATTCGCAAGATTTCGTATCTCGATTCTCAATTTAAACGCATGAAATTCAAACTCCGATAATTTGGTTTAAACTCGAATTTTCTGTAATTTTAAAGTAAATAAAATACCTCATTGACCAAATGACCTAATAGAAAAGCCGCTAAGACATTCTTTTTAACACTTGTTCAACTCCCTATTTTCGTTTCTCATTTGTATTTGAGCTTCTTTTTTTCTTTTTTCATTCTTTTTTGTTCTGTCGCATCCTTGTAGTGGGATTTATGTAAAAACCTCACTCTTTTGAACTTTAGTTCATTTTGAAGTATGTGGCATTGGAGACACTTTCATGACAATCATGCGCATTTCTTCTTCTCCAGATCAAGATACTTTAGGAGTGATCTTATGTATCTTATGTAGGCAGAGGTTAAGTTCCTTCTTAGGAATATTAGTTATCATAGATAGAAGGAAGTCAATATCAGAAAAATTATTTTTATTGTAGGGATAAATGCCTGTACAAGAACATCCATTTTTTGCAAATTGTATTATATTTCTATACGCTACCTAGAAGGCTGCTGTAAAAATTTTATCAACAAATAATGTCAATTGAAGTTAAGTAAAGAAATTAGTATAAAAAACGTGTTAAAATTCTTTTTGTAACGGTCGTAACAAGCGAGCCATTAAAGCAAACTTACTCGCATTATAATTGTTGTCATTGTAACACTTGTTTTACAATATATGTACTATTGTAGTTTCTAATTTTTTGTGTGAGCGTATTAGGGTAAGCTTTTGATTGTTTTAGTTACTGTAATTATCTTTTGTGTGCTCTAATTGAAGCTGTTTTTGCTTGTATGTAACTTTTGGTTTAATTTTAGATCAATTCTAAGCATTCCTATTCGCTAATTTACAATAAAAAACTATTCTTGATTACTTTTACAACCCCTGTGTACACCACGGTTTTGTTAGAATATATTGAATTTTATCATTTTTTATAAATGAATCATCAATATAAATTTTAACAACTGTGTAATATTGCATATTAAACACAAAGAAACACTAATTATTAATGTAAGGTGGCACAATAAATTATATGCGTACAATACAACCAGAGAATTCTAACAAATATCAAAATTGCATTGTTTAAAGTTTTAATTGATTTCACTAGCAAACATTTACAATTGTTTGTTTAAAATTTATTGTTTTTGTAATGGTAGTATATAAAAATTAATTTTTTTCACTATCACCTTGGTAAATTAACGTTACTTTCACAAAAACACGACAGTAGTGGAGAGTAAAACCCTTACTTGGATACATAAACAGATGGTATGCAAGGAGTGAAAAAACGATTTACCGCGGTGGGACACTTTTCGCCTATGTACACTTGTCATGTATACCTACATAGAGGAGCTATTTATTTATTAATGTTAATACTACCATTGGGACAATCTTGAATGTTAATTGAGGGTATGTACAAACAAATTGTTTAACATCATTTTCTTTTTTGTTCGTAACAGAAATAACGTTATTAACTATATCATTGACTAATCATATAAGACTTGTAACCGGACTAGTTGGGGTCTAACAGCGATAGATGGCGAGGGGCCAACACAAGTCGCAAGGGTATTTACAGCGGCGTACAATATACTATTATACTGGACACTTCCAATAGTAGCGCATAATTAAAAAATGAATGAAATTTGACTTAATATTACGCTCAAGGTCAGCATTTATCACTAATATTCTCCGAATGATGACAATTAATACGTGCACAATCATAGCGTTTACAGATAAAAATAACTTTAGATTGTAAATACACGTATTTGTTTTTTATATTAAAACAATTCCCAGCATAATTTTGCAGAATGTAAAACTTCTAATTCATTTTTTGAGTCAATCGGGTTTTGTGCAGTAAATTTCTTATTTAAATATCTACAAAATTATTTTATTAATTCTCAAGATATTTACTAAAATTAACTTAATATCAGGATTGGTAGTTTCATTATTCTATAAATCTGGTTGAAAAAAAAAACAAAAAAAATATTTAAAAGTTTTACGAGTATGACCACAGTAACTAAACGACGTTAAATCAATGTCGTTTTTTTACAATATGTGAGAGAGTTTCAAGGGTAGTAAGCAAGAAAAGAGATCGCAGTCTTTGTACTCATATTATTTTTGATTTGCACTGCCTGTCTGTTAGTAATTATCATAATAATTTTGCCAACGTACAAAATATAAAATAACGAAATTAGGTGTTTTGCAATCTTGTAAATATCTTAAAACTGGTAAACTTTTAATAAACATATACGGTTATTCTAGCTGGGCTGTATCAGAGTCTTAGCTCTCGCGGAAGTATTCCTTCATATTAAAAATTTACATATATTACTTACTATATCATTTTCATGCCTTATAAAAATGTAATCCAAGTAGTGTTCTTATGTATGAGTAAATTATTTAGCAGTTTCTGACAAATGTTTAGAATTTTTCTTATAAATTTTTGGTTGAGTTTTTTTCAGGGTGTTCTTTTAAGGGGGATTATTGTTGTTTTTAAAATTTTTATACTACGATGCTACACTTATTTTATATCAAATCCTTACTATTTAGAATACTTTGTAATTTAGTATACATGTGAAGTATTTTTTTAAGCTTTTTTTATCGGCTAATAACTTGCGTTCTATCAAACATAGAATAAAGTAAACTGACTTCTTTTAAACCTCTTTTTATAGGCTTGCATATGATACACATGGTAATTCGTATTTCTTTTTATTATTTAAAAAAAAATTAGGTATGCTAGATTTCGAAAAAACTATTTAAAAAAATCTTGTATATACTTATATCATATAAAACCTTATCAAAAGAGTTTTAAAATAAGCTAATTAATGTTAGTATATGTAGTTGTGATTGAACTTAGTTTACAAGCAAAATAAAATTCTTCTGCAAACCAAAAACACATTTTATTATCGTTTAAGCAGCAGAGGTTCATTAAAAAAATCACCATCACTCCAACTGTGAACTTTGAGTTTTATTATAAATGGAATGAAAATGGATCTATTTTCTGATTGGTTACACTTAACGTTTCTAACAAACTGAATTTGCTTTGCTTGTATGTAATTTTTTGCTTTTGAAAATATTTTGTTGTTTTTAATTTTTTTTCTTTGGTTTTTGTCGATTTAAATTAGTGTGATTTTTTTAGCCATACATGTTATTCGACAATTTTCGGTTACAAGAAAATTGTAATTTATTCGTCCATAAATTTTTGTTTCGTTTATGTTTGTTATAGAATTATATACAGGACACTTCTTTGGTAAATTGAAAGTTGGTGTGATAGGGATCCTTAGGTTTTTTCTTGGTCTTCTTTTAATCTTTTTTTGATATAGCATACACAGATATTTGCTGCATTACTGGTTTTTAGTTTGAAGGTCCTTGATTAGTTTATGACTATATTTTTTCTTAAAAAATTTGTTAGAAAACAGTTTATAATTGAGTATTCTTTTATTTTAGAAATGGTTAATTTAAATAATTGTCAAACATTTTTAAACCTGATTGTTTTTATAAATGTTTTGAGCAATAAACGTACGTTAATTTTAGATTTTGTTGATTATTTTGTTTTTTATTAAAGATTTTTAGAAGTAATTTATTAAGAATTATTCGACATATTTGGATACAATACATGCTAAGACAAATTTTCTAAAAATGTGTATTTGTAGATGCGTAAATATGTATTTATATTAATTTTTATTTGTATTTCAAACGATAATTTATTGATAATTAATGCGTAAAATTTCTAAAATGTACTGTAATTTTGGTACTGCAAATTTATTTAAGTGTCTAATCAGCTTTTACACGTTCTCTAATGTAGATTAATAAAATTAACTACCTGTTATTTGCAGGCCATTCTCAAGTTTGGACATTAATTTTTTATTACCTATTTCAAGTATATTAATACAGTATATTTCAATTAGCTGTTGAAACAAAGTAAATTAACACAAAATAACGGAAATTGTTAATAACTTTAAGTAAATTTGATTAGCTAATTATATTTTAACTTTTATAAATCTTATAACTGTATTAAAATTGCTAATTAAAGCATTTGATTCAACTTTATTATATGGTAGTTGTTAAAACTGAAGGTAATCACTATATATGTTTTAAACTTACGTTTCTGTACTTGTAGCATCTTTAATTTCTGTTAGCACTTAGTTAATATTTACTAATAGCATTCTAATAGTTTCGTTTTTTAATAGCTTTTTTTACTTTCCTATAAGGAAAGTATAGCGATCGCAATTTAAAAAAAAATTGTTGAAGAATTTTACGTTTCAAGGTCTCCTGAATCAGAAAAACGTATTTTTGACAAAAAAAATTTGGGTGTCTGTGTGTGTCTCGAACCAAAAGTCCTAGTAACTTGAAATTTGGTATGGAGCTGGCTTTTTATATTCTCTCGGTTCTATCAAAAGATGGGTCTGATAAAGAAACCGGAAGTGGGTGTATCTGCCATTTTTAACAGTTTGCTTATATAATTTTGTACGAATGTAAATTATTCGAATTATTTTTATAGTTTCTTATCGAGACAATACTTCCTAACAATTTATTAAAATAAAATTTTTGCTATCATTAACAGTTGATTAGATATTTGATTTACAATTTAAAGTGAATTTCATTATATAATCTAGGTTCGAATCCTGCCTGCGACGATTTAAAAAAAAATATTTTTTTTACGTTTCAAGGTCTGCTAAGTCAGAAAAAAAATATTTTTGACAAAAAAAATTTGGGTGTCTGCGTTTGTGTCTGTCTGTGTGTAACGACGTACCCACGATAACTCTCGAACCAAAAGTCCCAGTAACTTGAAATTTGGTATAGAGCTGGATTTTTATATTCTATCGGCTTTATCAAAAAATAGATCTGATAAAGATACCGGAAGTAGGTGTATCCACCATTTTGAACAGTTTTTCTTATATAATTTTGTACGAACGTAAATTATTCGAATTATTTTTACTGTTTCTTATAACGATAATTCTTCCTAACAATTTATTCAAATACATTTTTTTTCTAACATTAACAGTTTATTAGATATTTAATTTATAATTTAAAGTGATTTCCATTATATAATCTAGGTTCGAATCCTGCCTGCGAAGATTTTTTTTTAGAAAAAATAAATAGCCGGTTGCACGAAAGTCTAGTGAATTGGCAATTTACTAATCGTTTTTAATACAAACATATCACTTCAAAGTGGTTTTATGACAACATAACCTTATAAAAATACATTTCTTCATCATTCCTTATAGGAAAGTCGTGTGGTGGCCACACCAGTTTTTCTGCTTTGTTATCACATAATTGCTTTTTCTATCTGTTTCAACATGCCATAAATTTAAAATACACACCATTCTTCCAAATATCTCGGGTTGGCATTGCGTTATTTGCTCTGGTTTCGTTTGTTTGTTTTTTGTTGTTTATTAAAAATTGTTTGTTATTGAAATGATATGTTATTTTAAATTATTTTTTTTTAAATTGTTATTACATTACTTATTTAGTTCTAGTGGTGTTTGTTGGTACTTTATTGTTGTTCTACTATGTAAATCAGAAAAAAGGAAAAGCCCTGAACTATCTTTCCACTTATTTTTAACGTGTAATGAAAAATTTAGAATAACTACGAAATTAGGGATTAAACAAAATGTTAATAGATTACTGGCTTGGTTAATCCGCAGTTAAAACTTGGAAAGAATATTAGTTCTTGAATGGAAATGTGCTCTTTGCATTTTAAAGGTGACAATTTTTTTTAACAGTAAGCTACTACTAAAATACTTATAGTATGATATAATGATAAAAAAGTACAATGATTATACTAATACATTTTAAATGTGAATTAGTACCATGTATCTTTTAACTTTAATGTATTCCTTAGATCTAAATGGTAAAAGTGCTTTAAAAATTTTGAAGATACCCACATTATGGCTGATTGTACTGAAATCTTTATTTCAAAACGGAAACGTTTATGTTGTAGAATAAGATTGTATTTGCAGTACAAGTCATCTCATACAATTAAATTTATGACTGGAGTAACACCATTAGGTCTGATTAGGTTTTAGTTAATTAACTTAGTAAAACCCGGCATAGCTAATATGGCAGATAAAGGGTTTTTAATAGACACACGTTGAGGAAATTTTCACAATTGCAAGTGGAATGACAAATTTATGATCCCCAATTTTGGCAGATGATACATTATTAACATCATTTAAAATTTGTTTATTAAAAGAAATGAAATTACTATTTAAAAATTCATATTTTATTTACACAAATGATAAATCATCTTTTCATAATATTTCTGTTGACTACTGTCAACATACTAGAACAAAATGAATAATCTAATTCAACTGAAATGATAACGTTTTTGTCAAAAGAAGCAGAAAGTGCAAAATTCCTAATTGTCTCTGTCCTTAATAAGAATGTTTTTTAATGCGTATTTTCCATTTGTAAACTCAATATATTTCAAGTTCCTTCATAACTTTCCGAATTGGTTTAGAACAGGGGTTCTCAAAGTGGTCCGCGGGATCATTCAGGGGGTTCGTGGAAAATTAAAATTGATTTGGGGATCAACGTCAGTATTCACCTGATGACGATTGCAGATACCACAGCAATCGAAACGTTGTGTATATTCATTTCAAAATAATAAACAATGAAAGTTCAACAGAATGTTATTACTTCGCAAGTTATACTCTTGCTTAAATTGATTAAAAAAAGTATATATCATAGTTATCAGTACAGTAATCTCTTAATATTTATATAGGATTTCTTTTTTATTAAACACTTAAGAAGGGATTGTAAGTTTTTCAAACATAGAGGTGTTTGGGTTTTATAATTTAATATAATGCACTCTAAAAGTTATAGCTTACTATTTTATATTTTTGTTTATTTTCTTTATTTCCGCGTACTTTACCTATGTGTCTTCTATTTAATAAAACGATGTCAAACGATTCAATGAAGCCTTAAGCTTAAGGAACATTTAATAAAAATCCATAGTGACCAAGAAGATAAAGGTTTAACGTTTTTTTAGACAATCAAAGAAAAGTATTGGAAAACACCGACAATGGACTGCGTGTTTCTTCTAGTATTCCTTTAATGATCATAAATTCTGGAAAGCCGCACACTATGGGTGAAGAACTTATTCTACCAGCTGTAAGTGAGGTAATACGCACCATGTTGCACAAACCAGTTTTCGATATTATAAAAAGAATTCTACTGAGTAATAACATTTTATGAAGAAGGATCGACGAAATGGTTCAGTGTGTAGAAAACTTTTTATGTGACTACTTAAAAACATCTAAATTCTCTATACAGCTTGACGAGTCAAAATTACCAGAAAACGAAGCTTTACTTCATGTGAGATTTGTAAAAGAAGAAAAATCTTCCCAAGAATTGTTATTTGATAAATGTTTGGAAACGTTATTTACTCAATTAAAAAGATTTTTCAATGTAAAAGCTATACCTCTGAGTAATATCCGTTGCTGATCAGGTTTTAGTTAATTAACTTAGTAGAACTTGGCATAGCTATTATGGCAGATAAAGAGTTTTTAATAGACAATATTAGCATGGAATTAGTTTTGCATGAATCACTACATCATGTCATTAGAGCAGTTAATAGAATCAAAAGATAATCCTTAAATGAGAGATTATATCACTAATTCATTTGTCAGATTTAACGCGCTTAATTTGAAATTGCAAGGTGGCACATTAAGTTTAATCAAAACTAAAATTGTAATATCTGGGTTTGTTGCAAAACTTTTGTTGTACAAACAAAACTTGGGAAGAGGAAAATATTCTCAGTTTCTAAATCTTTCAAAATTGCAAAATATAGATAAAGATTTATTTGCTAATTGTCAACACTTAATGGCGATTTATTCGTATCCTAACCAAAGATTTGAAAACATTCTTTACTTGGATATTTCCGACTGGACGTTGAACATTTTGGAAGTAGTCAAACTTAGATCACAAATACAGATGAGTACATACTAATACAGAAGCAACTAATTGAATTATCCAGATATGACGAGCTTAAACCAATACGACAAGAATACGACAACTTCTGGTTACAAAAACAGATCCCAATTTTATATTCTGCATTATGGGTTATTGTTCAGAAAGTGTTGATTGCTTTTCCGTCTTCCTATTGGTAGAACGTGGATTCAGTGCCGTTATGAGCCTCAAAAAAGAAACCGACTAGAAATTACTACCCGTGGTGATTTACGGCTGCTACTCACAAACATTGAGCCGGACATGAATACACTCATAACATCTAATTAGGTTTATCCAAATCATTTAAAAAAAATTTTTTGTATTTTAAAACAAAAGTGCCATTTCAAGTTTTATTATATTTGAATCCTTAAGGTCTTTAAAACATGGCATTTCTGAAACTAGGAAAGGTTTATAATTTTTTTGGGATGTTGTATTTCTTCCGTACATGTTTTCTACTTGGTTAATCGGTGTTCTAAATAAAAAGTTAAGAAATACACTAAAACTTGATTTAATTTAATTAACCTGGTGCAAAATAGTAGTGTATGCTTACATCTACTGCCTTTTCCTGTCTTACACGAACATTCGATGCTTTTTATAGTGCAATCACCATTACCATCTAATTGAAATAATCAATGATTGAAAAAATAAACTTCCATCATGTTCATCGATGTACTGATATAAACAAAGCAAGAATTACAAACTATAAAACCCAAACTAAACTCAACCACAAAATATAACAATGAATAATAAATAACAAATTTAACGAGTTTAACCAACTTAAATACAAAATAAAAATTTTTATGATAATAATAATTTCACGAATACGAATTCTCGAAAACGGCAGTTTTAATGCGAGATACACTAGTGCGCATATTATCCGTAGTAGCGCTAAATCAGCGAGAAGAAAATATTTGAATCGTCTTATTTTACCACAACCCGTAACTTGTTTTTCTGTGCATTAACAAATAATATCGATAAAATATCTACTTGTTTATGTTGTATATATAATATTGAATTTGTTTGTGAAGTTACTAAATACTAAAAATTTGATATTAACAATCGCAAAGTTTGAAGTATTTGTTGACGAAGTTGAAAAACAATCTAAGACATTTTTTTTCTAAAACGCTATTCAAAATGTACCGGTGCAATTGGAAGTTTCGTTTTTAAATTTTCATTTTAAAAATGTTTTATTTGTAACTATAAACATTACAAATATTTAAACATTCACAGTAAATATCCTAGTGGTAAAGTTTTTTTATGCACAGTGAAGGAACGCATTGAAATATAGCGTTTAAAAATAAAAATGTAATTTATGTTTGAAAAGCTAAAATACTAAGGCTAGATTGTAAAACACTAAGCAGGCCTACTTAATGTAACTGAAATATTAATTTGTTCTGAAACTTAGGATATGCAATATTGCGTTTCTAACAGGGTTACCATTAATCTAATTTTAATTAAGCGAAAGTGTTTGGTGTATTGTTGCACTTGAGATAAACATCTTATTATTTATAATTAATACTCTAATGCATCGTAGTATAGCTGAACTATATAGATATGTATTCTGTACTATTCTGTGTAAACAATTTCAGCTATAGACTATCAATTACAATCATGTTTATAGTTTAAAAACAATTATTTTCTACATGTCTAGCTTTTTAACTGTTTTTTATTTTTAATAATTTAGTGAACATGAATTTAATTTCAAATTTTAGATTGCATTATACTATATTATAATTTCTTAAGTTGAAGCTTTTTGTATAATTTTAATTTTTTGTCTTAGAAACCTTATGCAACTTGAATTGTGCGAGTGTGAGCAATAGCTTAGGTAACGTTTGTTTATAAAGGCTTTGTTTAAAATAATCTAACATATTTTGGATATTAGTTATATCGCAATCGCAGTCAAAAAACGATGAAAGTTAGTAGAGTTAATAGAGGAACAATGTAACGATACCGGTATATTGTTAGAACAATAGTATAATAATCCATCACTATGCCATCAAGCATCTCTACTATAAAAACAAATTAGACAAAATTTAAATCAACGATACTTTGTAACAAAATAGCAAATATCAAAACAATGTTGTACCACAGAACAAAAAGTAATTAGATTAACCACGTTCTTTAAAATCGCAAAGTGTACAATGAAATATAAAAATTCCTTATTAGAAATAGATTTATTACTACAATGATTAGGTATTTCTATAAAAATCGACTCTGAAAAATGTTTAAGTTTTAAAAACTAAGTTTATTACTTTAGAATTATGAAGAATTTGATGATTATTGCAAATATTTATATTTGTCAATGTTATCTTGCATGATGGGCAAAGTAGATACATTATCACTAAATATTCTTTAACATATTAGTACACATCTATTAATCAACATAACCATCATTCTACTCAAAACTTAATCAATCCAGTATCTTGTCTTATATAACAGCTGCGCAAACTAACAGAACGTTTATTTGAACTATTTTCATACGGCATGTATCTACTAGTTTTTTGATTGGTCATCAAATTACAATAGAATTTTCAAGTAAAACTACAATTTTAATCAAAAAACGTACATTTTTGTTTTTTGTACTGTCTTTATTAAAACCATCACTATTCGTTAGCGTAGTTACGTAATGGCGAAAAGAAAACTTTAGAGTTGCAAAGTATAAAATCAAAATTTAAGTAAAACTATGCCTTGAAAATCAATTACTATTTAAGTAGAAGTGTCTGGTCGAAAATATGTTTAAACGTTCTGAAATTAGAAGAAAACCACTTTAAATAATTTATAAATTCAAATATTAAAATATGTTACGTGAATTTTTACCCGTGACTTAAAGGTAGGCTAGCTCAATATAATGCGATTAGATATTGCAGATCTAGGTGTGCTAATCTTAAAGTAATTAAAAAGACGCCAAAATGGTCAGAAACTATTTCTGGGCAGATACCGTTTAAATCTGTCGAACACTGAAAGAGAACAAATACACGGGTTATAACTGAGAATATATTTATTTTTAACAACGAAAGAGATAGTTTAAAAAGAAGCAAGGCATAATTACATATATAGTAGGAGGGTAAGCAACATTTCATACATAAAATTATTGTAGTACAGTATGACAGTATAAATTAATAGATATTAGAAGAATTAAACTTTGATTCGATGCGAAACTAGTGAGTTCGCAACAATTACACAAATTTGCGTTTGTTAGTCGTGATAACATCTATACCTACGACGCACGTATTTTACGTTTGACCAATACACAAATTAATAAAAAAGTCAAGAGATTGTGCGATTATCCAGTCATGCTAATAGCTATCGGCATGCTTGAATTGTCTCCTAAAATGACTAAAAAGTGTAAGAAAAGAAATAATTAGATATACGATATCACAAGACGACTTGACCACAGATTATTTTGAGAAATTGGTCTTAGTAAGCAATGTCCCTTTTAATACGTGCTCCAAGTTATGGATTCTATCGGAATGTATTTAATTGACATGTAGCATTCAGCATTCCAAATGGGCAAACACGTGGTGGTAGCCCAAATTGCCCAGAGAAAACCCACACTATATAAAGTAAAACCAGTGCACCCATTTATAACACGGATGAAGGCGAATATTTAGAAATGAAGGTTTCACAGGATGCGCACGTTAGATTTTCATGTACAACCCTTCTCACATTTCCAAGAAGTGTAGTTTTTGCTTTCATTAATTCTATACATCAAGATAAAAACAAGCAAATGACAGCTAACACTCTGAATGTAGCAAGAGGGTGTTGCGGGACGAAACTTATACAGTACGCAACCCATATCAGAATACTTTTAACATAACAAGTATTATATGTTTAAGAGTTGGTACTACGTAAAACATTCTAATTTTGAATTTGACAGATTCAGTTAGTTATACATGTACTGCCAACATTATATTTGCGATCTTTCTGATTTGGTTTTTTTGAAACTTTCTCAAAGGGCAGGACAAAAACTAATGTATGTTACTCTTGTCGAAAGTTTAATAGCACGCATCTCATGCGGCCTTGCGCCGCATAACCGTTCGTTATGCTATGCTTCACTTTCGACGCTGGTTACATATACTTCTATTTACATGAAGACTGTAAAATCACTCGAATTTTACATTTATAATTAAATCGTACTACAAAAGTATAAATAAAATGTATTGCAGTTATAATCATAAAATCTCTTACAGACGTGTAACCCTAATGTGAAAACGCACGGTTTGCAGTGTAAACATGATAATTTGGAAGATCTTGCTGGTTGTGATTGTGGTTCTTCTTTGGAAAATCTATTTCATTGTTTTATTCAAAAATTAATTGTTTGTACGGGTTTTTGTTAACACTATTTAATAAAAGTAAAATGCTAATTGCATCTACATAATGAAAGTTATAATTTTGCAATATAGTAAAATACTGCTATTAATTAATGCTGTAATAAAGGCTCAAGGAAGTCACACAAAACATTAATACCTATTACTAAACATTTATTTTAATAAATGTTTTATTTACTTTTATTTGTTTAAATGCAGTTTCATACTATTTGATATTTTAAGTAGAAAAATATGTAAATTACAAAACGAATGATTGTAATTTATATACTGCTTGTGTGTTAGTTAACAAACCAGTGTAAACAAATATTAAATAATCTGTGCTTTATATAAGTGTACACTACATCAAACCAATTAAAATTATTTAAAATATTGTATTGTGTTTCTTAATCTTTTTTAGTCGTCTAGCTTTTGAGGTAGTTTATTTAAAATCAGATTTAATGTTTTTTTTTAGAATTATAGGTATGCTAACATAACCAAATAAAATTATAAGAAGTGAGATTTATACATTGCAGACGTAAGAAAAAGTTGTCCTATTAAATATGTTAACTCGCGGTAAGCTTATGTAAAATTGTATTTATTCTAATTTGAATTTTAATAGGAAACGTTATTGTAAATTTTTACTAGAAAATAAAGCTCAAAATACCAGGTAAGACGGTGGCCACCGAAGCTAAACTAGTAATACTAGTGTACTGTAATATATAATACTAAAAAGTTGACGTTACTATACTAATAGCTATATATTACTATACCTAGATGATAAACTGGTACTGCATTACTTATGCCATTGTAGAGATTCGTCGCCACTTATTAGTTGGGCAAAACATTGTTTATGCTTTTAATACGTGTATCTTGCCAAGTTTTGTGTGTTTTGGGTAGTCCTGTAGGGTTTCAAATAGTTATTTATGTGTTTTCAGTAGTTACTTGTGCCAATTTAGCAATTATCATTAGCAATTCCGAACTCGTGTAAGATGTACAACGACCATCTACAGTTTTTGGGCAAGACAAATATTTTTTGATGTTTTTTAAACATTAAAAAAATGAAATTATGTACTAAATTGATTGCTGCTGTACGGCATGGTAAATTTCTTAATGTTTAATGGGTTAACACGTATTCCGCATATTAGGCATAAGCTGGCACTATTTTCAAATTCTTGTATCAAGTATATAATTGTATTGTATGTATTAAATATGTTTTATTAAATATTACTTAATATATATTACATTATTTATTCTGTATATGTAACAAAAGTGTAAATGTTTAATGTCTCGTTTTAATTGTGATGAAGACAAGTATAAGGTTTTTGTGAATCTTTTTTTTAAATATACGGTTTTTTAACATTCTATAAATGTGATAACATTGTTGGAAAGAATCACATATGTTTTTTTAAATATAAAAGACCGGTGTCTAATTTGAATTGCTTCTATACGTGCTGAAATGAAGTTTACAATTAAACAAATCGAGTGTCTTACCAAATACCGTAATGTCAAACTTATGTGCGATTGATAAATGACTAACATCTATAAGTGCCTTCTGCTTCATGACGATCTCTACTAACTAAAAAGTTTACAGTTGTTCGTATTAAAGGTATTTATGTTGATATCTATTTTTTTAAGTGCTTTCTTATCAAGTTTTATCAAAATCTTTTTGAAATAATTTTTTTACTTTTACCGGTTTTAATATACGTTTTGTTTATTAGCAAAATTGCACCTTCTTGGTGATTGGTAAATGATTACTGATAGAAACGTATTTAATTTTTTGTATATTATATAAAAACCGACGATTAGTTAATTTACTTTCTAATTTATATACTTTTTTATTAAACTACATGTTATATAATTAATTCTTTTAACTAATTACATCTGTTTAAATTAGGTTAGAAATTTTATAATTTATTATATATGTATATAGAACGAATTCTAAACGCAGTTAAGGTTATACTCTTTAACATGAAATACGTGGAGGTTCAGAATGAAAATGAGAAATATCTGTACTATGTATTTTACTAAACGGATGAATGGTATTGGAGGAAATCAACATAAAATTAAGTAAATGTGAACTTTTATTAGTAAATTGGAAAGAGCTTCTTTTAATCCAGCAATTGTTTTTCGAAATATGTATGTTTTTTTGTAAATTTGTTCATTTCTAAACTTGACAATTGATATACACGATGGTGACTACCCCCCCCCCCCCTCACTTACACACACAAGTGGCCTCTTGAAGTATAATAAGTAAACGATACTGTTGCAAACCTATTTATTAAAAACTAATTTATTTAAAACGACTAAAAATTATGTTTACTTATTCTAGAAATATGTACACTTTTAAATTAACCGAACTAATTAAATCTAATAATATTTAATGAAAACACTTACACGAATTTATGTATAACCGTTGTATAACACTATCACTTAAGATAAGATAACGTCCTCGGATTTCACACTTGTTTGTTTACACTATAAGTCACGTTCACTCGATTCGGTGTACACTGTTATTTATTTAAAACTTCGCACGTGCTAATCACTTATTTATCTTCACTTGAATAATCTTCTTAATACTGCTGCATTCGCTTTACGGCAATAACCGACCTACGAATTGTTCCGTGGGTATATATACACATCGGCGAATCCTTCTCGAGTGTTCCCTACTTTTCGCTATATCTTCTAAAAGATGGATAACAGCTTCTAGAAGGCTCTTGCATTTACAAATAATTTCTCGAACGTTTCACTGCCCCCTTCTTAGGACTGTTCTGTCCCAGAACAGGAGACTGGATGCGACACCGGTAAAAGCGATCGTGGCGATAGCGGCAGCTTCCTCTATTTCTGCAACTTCCTTGGCCATAAAAGTAACAGTCAATGGACTTTTCCTGACCCAATATTCTCCTTGGTTGGTAACTACAGACCAACACTTGAATGCCTGTTCCTCGGAAGACGACCTCCAACATGTTTCGAACTGTCTTCCAATTCAGTTGATCTAAGCCACAACCAAGCTTGGGTACTGCCAATTTCTTAACATGATGGAACTCCATTTCTCTCTTGAGACTCCATAATGTTCGCCACAGATCTTTGTATAACGGCTTGACACGTGAGTATTCCTTGGTGATCAGATAGAAAACAAAGCGTCCGTCACCACGTAGTCCTAAAACTTTTCTGACTGCCGGTTGCTATCTTCGTAATTCATCTAGCTGCCCAAACTTCTTTTTAAACACGACTGCAACCCCTCTGGACATGTCAAGATCCTCGCTCACGCAATGTGCGATGGCGTAATCTTTTTGGGTCTGGAACAGGTCTTGTTGTTCCTCGGTGGTAACTCCGAACCTAGCACGTCTTCCAAGACAATCCGCGCAAGATGGTCTCCATCAAACGCTCGAACTTTGCAGGAGCGTTACACAGGCCGAAGGGCATTACAGTGAACTGCCACAAACCAGTTCCGATCGTAAAAGCTGTTTTTTCACGATCCTTGGGTTCTAATTCTACCTGCCAGTATCCACTCTTTAAATCTAACGTAGAAAACCACTGGGATCCTGACAGGGTGTCTAGCGTATCGTCAATTCTGGGTAAAGGGTAGCTGTCCTTTTTGGTCACGTCGTTTAGCTGTCTGTAGTCTACACAAAACCTCGTTGATCCATCCTTCTTCTTTACGAGTACCACTGGGGATGCCCGTGGGCTACTTGAAGGTTCAATCACGCCTTCCCTCTCCATATCCGTAATTATTTGTTCGGCTTCTTCTCTTTTCGCCAAAGGAAGTCTGCGTGGATGTTGTCGTATCGGCCGAGCGTCTCCGGTATTAATTTTATGTTTCACCACGTTAGTTCTTCCTTTAGAGCCACTCTCCAGCGCGAACACATCTTGATACTCTTGGATCAACACTTTAACTTTAGCCAGCTGGTCTTGGCTGAGGTTTTGGCATTTGGTGGTAAGAATGTCCAATAGATGTTGTGGACACTTCTTCGGCGACGTATCTTCGTTCGTCTTCACGCATCTCACAATTTGTGATACTGGCGCGGATTGGCCTACCACGGTCTTCTTTTTCAACGTTACAGGATCTGAGTTGATGTTTAAGATCCTTACTGGCATCGTGTTCTTTACTCGTACTAAGGTTCTGCCAACGAGTAGTCCCTTTTCAACTAAGCCGCCTTCCATTGGTTCAATCGCGCGTATGTAGCCTTCCCGGAGATTTCCATCCAGGCGTGCCATAACCACACTTTCCGTCCTTGCAGGCAGAATCACGTCTTCACTCAATAAGACTCGCACAGCTGCCTTCTCTGACGAATGAAAAGGAATTTCTTCATTGTCGATCTTCAGGACATCGTTCTTCATATCCAAATGGAACCCATACTTCTTTATCACGTCCATTCCCAGGATAACTTTTTCCGTGATGTCTCTTCCTCGAGCTACTCGTTCCCGAAATACCCGTCGCACTATGTCTTCAATGCTTTCTTCTGTGTGCGAGGATACTTCTGCAGCACAACGGAGCTTATGGCTGCCTCGGTGCGTCGCTTGTTTCGCCGCCTCGAACTCCAAAGCATGGGTCCTCGGTCGCGCTAACCGAAGAGTCTGCTGTGTTTCGCTATCTCGGAGGCCATCTACAAAAGTTTGAATAGCTAACTGCTCCAGGAAGGTATCTGGTGCCGTAGGATACGCAAGCCGTGTTAATCTAGCGATGTCAGCCTCAAACTCTTGAAGAAGAAGACTTTCGGCAGCTTTCTGAACCCGACTTTTAATTTGAGCTTGATAGACTTGTTGAAGATGGGCATCTCCGTATCTCATTTCTAATCGTGATATTAAGAGTTCGTAATTTTCTTGCAGATGGTCCGGAACAGTTTGTAAAATTCCAAGCGCTTCTCCACGTAAGGACACTATTAAAGACGTCGCTTTCTGCTTGTTGCTCCAACCATTAGCTGTAGCTGCGGCTTCAAACTGCTTGTGGTAGGTTGACCATGGAACTTTACCATCAAAATTTGGTGGTACAACTTTGAACTTGTGGGTGGTTTCTTCCCGACGGTCCATTATTAAATCTTCACTCGTGACACTTCCTTCACCATGGTAATTCATTTGGTTCATTTTTTCTTCGAGCAGTTTCATTCTGTCTTCTAATTTGTCCTCTATTGCTTCTATTTTCTCATTCACAGATTCGCAAATTTCTTCTTTCAAATTTAGCATATCTGCTTGGGTTTCCTCTTGCGCAATTTTGATTTGATTTCCTTTTTCTTTTAAACTTCTAGCATTTTCTTCCATTTTTCTAGAATTTTCTTTCGTCTTCTGAGAATTTTCTTCCATTTTTCTATTTATCGATTCTTGACCATTTTTTATCGATTCAAGAAATTCAAATAGTTTTGCATCAATTTTAACTGCTTGCAAACGCGTCACCGGCATAAGTTTAAATATAACACGAATATAAAATTTAAATACACTACTTTTCGCTATATCTTCTAGAAGATGGATAACTGCTTCTAGAAGGCTCTTTTATTTACAAATAATTTCTCGAACGTTTCACTGCCCTCTTCTTAGGACTGTTCTGTCCCAGAACAGGAGACTGGATGCGACACCGGTAAAAGCGATCGTGGCGATAGCGGCAGCTTCCTCCATTTCTGCAACTTCCTTGGCCATAAAAGTAACAGTCAATGGACTTTTCCTGACCCAATATTCTCCTTGGTTGGTAACTACAGACCAACACTTGAATGCCTGTTCCTCGGAAGACGACCTCCAACATGTTTCGAACTGTCCTCCAATTCAGTTGATCTAAGCTACAACCAAGCTTGGGTACTGCCAATTTCTTAACATGATGGAACTCCATTTTTCTCTTGAGACTCCATAATGTTCGCCACAGATCTTTGTATAACGGCTTGACACGTGAGTATTCCTTGGTGATCAGATAGAAAACAAAGCGTCCGTCACCACGTAGTCCTAAAACTTTTCCGACTGCCGGTTGCTATCTTCGTAATTCATCTAGCTGCCCAAACTTCTTTTTAAACACGACTGCAACCCCTCTGGACATGTCAAGATTCTCGCTCACGCAATGTGCGATGGCGTAATCTTTTTGGGTCTGGAACAGGTCTTGTTGTTTCTCGGTGGTAACTCTGAACCTTGCTCCAACCATTAGCTGTAGCTGCGGCTTCAAACTGCTTGTGGTAGGTTGACCATGGAACTTTACCATCAAAATTCGGTGGTACAACTTTGAACTTGTGGGTGGTTTCTTCCCGACGGTCCATTATTAAATCTTCACTCGTGACACTTCCTTCACCATGGTAATTCATTTGGTTCATTCTTTCTTCGAGCAGTTTCATTCTGTCTTCTAATTTGTCCTCTATTGCTTCTATTTTCTCATTCACAGATTCGCAAATTTCTTCTTTCAAATTTAGCATATCTGCTTGGGTTTCCTCTTGCGCAATTTTGATTTGATTTCCTTCTTCTTTTAAACTTCTAGCATTTTCTTCCATTTTTCTAGAATTTTCTTCCGTCTTCTGAGAATTTTCTTCCATTTTTCTATTTATCGATTCTTGACCATTTTTTATCGATTCAAGAAATTCAAATAGTTTTGCATCCATTTTAACTGCTTGCAAACGCGTCACCGGCATAAGTTTAAATATAACACGAATATAAAATTTAAATACACTACTTTTTAAAATGCAGTTTTTGTAGAACACAAAATTTTAATAACGATCCACTTGTTAATATAAACCACTAGTGTACGGAAACGAATTTAATTATGATTACACTTTATAAATAAACACGCGTATCGCGAACAGTTATTTACGCAATCAATTACGGGAGCGATATTAGATTACTTAATGGTATTTACACTAAAAAAAATCGCGAACTCCACACCTTACACCAGTGTTGCGTATTTATTTATTAAAAACTAATTTATTTAAACGATTAAAAATTATGTTTACTTATTCTAGAAATATGTACACTTTTAAATTAACCGAACTAATTAATTCTAATAATATTTAATGAAAACACTTACACGAATTTATGTATAACCGTTGTATAACACTATCACTTAAGATAAGATAACGTCCTCGGATTTCACACTTGTTTGTTTACACTATAAGTCACGTTCACTCGATTCGGTGTACACTGTTATTTATTTAAAACTTCGTACGTGCTAATCACTTAATTATCTTCACTTGAATAATCTTCTTAATACTGCTGCATTCGCTTTACGGCAATAACTGACCTACGAATTGTTCCGTGGGTATATATACACATCGGCGAATCCTTCTCGAGTGTTCCCTACTTTTCGCTATATCTTCTAGAAGATGGATAACAGCTTCTAGAAGGCTCTTGCATTTGCAAATAATTTCTCGAACGTTTCAATACGTTAAAATCAATTCCAATATGGATAAGTCTAAGAAAGGATTAACATCAGTTATAATAAATCAGAAGCAGCAAGAGATAAGGAGTTGGTTAAATCACAAGAAAGTTGCGATATTTTTTGTTCTAAAATTTCTTATCAAGAAATTCTTTTTATCTTGATTCTGACTTAAAATATGCTGAAAAGAACTGGTAAACTTAATTTTAATTTGATAGGTTTGATACCGTTGACTCTAAGGTAATCAAACTTAGTAGTTTTGTATTAGTGACCACTGCCAGTTAAATGGTTTTCACAGAAATTTCATAGGTTTTTTGGGTTTTTAGCATTAATGTTCAACTTTTTTTAAATGTTATAATGTCTGTCGCATTTTTGATAGAGAAAATAAATATCGTTTCAATTGTGTAACTGAAATGGATTACTTAAAGAAAAACTTTGTTGTGTTGTATTCTGGTGGTAGTAAATAGTGAAACGTGCATACGGAAGAAGAAAAACAAAACGTGTAACGTTTATATTAGAAATAATAGAAATTCTTATCTGGTATGTTAAAATTATACTATTTTCTATCCAGAAAGACTGCAGTCTAACCGCACGATGCTTGCTAGGATTTAACGAAATTATTATCTGTGGCAATTTGAAAAAAGCACAAACGTTATATAAAATGAGACTTAATGTTAATGTAATAAACGTACTGGTATTAATGCATTCTGGTGTACTAATAGAAGACTACTATTCTGCAACTGGTTTCATGATAAACTTCAACAAGATCCACATTTTCTAACAAAAATACTGTAGACAAATGAGTCGTAGTTCAACAAGAAAATCAACATCATTATACTACAGAAAATCTCCATTTAATAAGAAACCGCAGATTCGGTACTCTTTGAATGTCTTTTAGACAGCATAATTTTGGGACGATTTTTATAAATAGTCGTGTAGATAGACTTACCCACTCATTTTGAAAATATATTAGACGAAATGTTATTAAAAATACTTTGAAATATAGAATGGTTTCAACATGTTGGTGCAAGTCCTTATAAAGTCTGAATTATACAAATTTATATGGATGATTGCTTTCCAAATTCGTGGATGGCAACATCTGGCCTTGTAACTTTACCTGCGCCTTGTTTAACGCTTTTTGATTATTATCTGTGCGACACCATAAAAGACAAATTGTATTCAACACCAACCGAAAACTCGTTACATCTTCGTCTTAAAATATAAAACGTTTCAATTCTATTTATAGAGAGGTTAGGAAAGCAGTTGATCAAAGAGTGTGAGAACTGATCGCTGCATCAGATGTAATGGTGCATATGTTTAACAATTTATGTTGCAATAATTTCATTGTTTTTTAAATGTGCACACTGTTGAATTGAAAAAGTAGTTAAAAATTAATATTCTTGTACTTTAGAGGTTTAACGTTGAGTTAATTATGCCCTGACTAGGGCTCATTCTTGATTTTAGCTTTCTTTATTTTTTACAAAATTTTGAGACTTTTTTTGGAAATAGATAATAGTTTCAATTACACAGTTTTTATTTTACTTCATTGCAAAAACCTTATTTTAATCTGTAGTAGTAATAATGTAAGATGAGCTTTTTTAGGCTAACGCACGGAAACAACGCACTTAAAAAGTTTTTTGTCGTTTTGTTTATTCTAAACTAATTGAAACAAATCATATTTGAAATAATTTGAGAATAACCATGGAAACTCAGCATGTAGTAGATAATGGTTGCTTTCTTGACGTATTTTTACAAGATGGAAATTACCAATAAAATATGTACATTTGAGCCCTGTACACTTTATCGTAAATATGCATCTTTGCGACCTAAAAATATAAACAACAGAAGATTATTTGTTGCATTTTGAAACAACAGGTGTTACGCTGAACTAGATGGATGTCATTCTATCAGTAGTAACTAAAACTAGAAGATCCCAGAAATTACCGGGCGTGGATTAACACGTTCTTTGACAACCATGTTGGTGGAAAACGGCGCTGATTTACTCATTCTGAAAATTCACGGATGCTGGCGTTCTTTTAATGTAACAGAAGAATATATAGAAGAATCTATACAAAGAAAAATTTAGGTATCACGAAAATTGTTTAACCCTTCTCACTCGCAAAATACAACTGTATCATTTGTTCGAGAAATTCAAAACATTTACAATAACTACAGTTTTACAAAAGGAACTGGGAAGGAATTAGTACAATAATACGAATTGCTTAATAAACATAAATGCTGTTAATTGGAGCTGTTATGTACTCAGAGGTAGTAAATTTCAAAGAAAAGGAACAAAGATTAACATAATTCTATCTAATAATGTGTTGCCCCTCCCTCTCTATTGGCTTCACACTTCCTCACTGTTCATGGCATCGATTCCAGCAGGTGGTTTATTTACTCTTTAGTTATTGTATTCTAAGCAATTTGCAATTCATGACGCAGGGCTACCTGTTCCGTCCTACACGTGTTCAATACGCAAAAGGTCAGGAGATCTGGGTGGCTATGTAAGAGATTAACAATCGCTTTTTTTGAAACGGTGTCTTGCTATGTGGGGACGGACGTTATCTTGCTAGGAAAGTGGGTCTTCCAGATGCTGAAGAAATGGAAGAATATGGGGTTCTACCACCTCGTTAACATATTGCCGGGCGTATGTATTGCTATGGATGAATACCAAACGAGATGCGCTCCCATAGGCTATAGCACCTTTTATCATAACCCCTACACGGTAGTGCACAACAGAAAATTGATCATTGCGCTATTTCCCATGTCTTCGAATGATTCTCATGCGCTCATCCTGCATCCTCAAACAGAATCTGGATCTTACTCTATGTTATTACAGATTCCAGAGGAGTTGCAACCTACACCACTCCAAACGTTGATGTTGGTGTTGAGTCGTCAGTGATAGCAGATAAGATTGCAATCCGAAACTTTGGTAAACTGTTTGAAGGGTTACAGGTCGACTTTTATTACCTAACCATTGATCGGAGAATAATCTGGTACTGGAAAATCGGTTTCTTATAGCTATAAGTTGAAGATGGCGGTCTTAGTTTGTTTGTTTCCGTCCCACAGTTTCTAGTTCATGTCTGACAACAACGCATGATAGTGGATTTGTTTCTGTAAAGACGATTTGCAATTTCTCTGTACGAAGAACTATTTTCACGTAAGTCAACAGTTTGACCTTTGCCGAATTCGCTTAATTGGCGGTAATTTTCAAGCTGTCGCACTCTAAGCGTTACACTCTTAAAACACGTTAAACAGAACAACCACAAGAGATAACAATATTAAAATTAACCAAGACTCGCACGAAATACACACGATAATGAAGTAGTAGAAACAAAATAAAACAGCAGATATGCCATTACCACTTGATCCATTTGAATAAAATTTTGACCATTTATTACCTCCGAATAGCTAAACTTTCCTGTCAAGTTTAGTGACAAAATTCCCACCTCTTCTTGGTGTTGCAGTTTTAGTGATACACGGTATAGTTAGTTAATTTTCAATATTCTTACTCTAGTAATTACATTTTTTTCATTTTTTTTTGTTTTTTTTTTCAAAGAAGTATAATAAAAAATATTGTTTTTATGTGTAGAAATATATTCTTCTGTGCTTGCATAACTTCTCGTGTCACACGCGCACGGAAAAATCCTTATTACTAGACTAATAAAATATACTATTGTTTTCTCTGTCAAATGATGTTAAAATCTAATTGGTAGGACATAAGAAAAAAAGTTAAATATTATTAATGATAATGGTAAAATTGAGAAGGGTTAGGTAATTTCTGTCAAAACTATTGGATTAGTTGTGGTTTGTTACTTACACAAAACTGCCAAGTTTCATTACCTTGAAGTCAGTAGTATTGTTATTAATTGAAAATTAAAATAGAGTTTCTCACTTTTTTAGGTTATGTCAGGAACAAATCAAGATGGAAAGCATTTCTTGAAAACAAAAATTTAGAACTCAAACTACCGTAACTTTTGTTCAATTTAACCGATTTTCTTTCTTTTATAGTTTCCGAGATGCCAATGTTAGGCAACGAGAAAAGTCGCCACCCTGTATATTTATGTATATAAAAATTATGGTTTAACAAAAATCAGTTATTTAGTTATTAATTTATTCAATTACTGTAGTAAGTGGTCCAGTTTTTTTTCATTTTGCTAGTGGGCGACAGTTAAGCAGGCGATATTTGTTCGTTTAGCTTAAAGCTAGATGGTAGTAGATTCAAACTGTAAAGGACTGTCTAATATTACTTGGATATATTTTTACCACTGTTTGTAATGTGCTATGCAAGTAATTTTTATGTAGTTTGAGATGTGTGAGTTACTATTAAGCGATATATTAGAAATATGGTTTAATATTTTTTATGAATTCTTGCACATTTTAACAGCATTACAAAATTATAAAAACTATTTATTGTTTTTTTTTTCCATTTGTGTGCATTTTGTAGTTTTCTTGTGTTCTACTAGTAGCCGTAATTATTTGTAAGAGGTAAATGTGCTATGCAGTGTTGAAAAAAATAAATAATAAACGGTAATGTTACGAACTTAATTTATTTGAGTTTATACGATTATTTATATAACTAATTTTACTAAAACACAACAAACTAAGAAATTAGAACTACTATAATTGAAATTCTTAACAGATAAAGTTAAGCTTTCTCCTACGAAGTAATTGAACGTTTTATTGTAAAACCAGATTTACACGTTACAATACATCAAACTTGTAAACAACCAAATATTTCAATAATTAAATAACTGTCTTGAAAAATACTGTTTTGGTATAAACAGAAGAACAAAAAGAAGATCAACTGAATAAAAACACAATTAACACAAAACAAATGTCATATAGTTCAAATATTTGAGTTGTGCATTAGACTTACAAACTTCGAATTCGCACTCAATTCAAATTAGCTAATTCATACTTTCTGTGAATTTTTGTGGGAGGTGACTTAACTTTATCTGTTGAGGAATTTCAGTTATAATTAATAAAACAATAACTTACTAAATTACTTATATATCGCTGTAAATGTCTAACTGCAACATTTACATATATATTCTACGCCTGTGATACGGAATTTACACGTTTGTATATGTGAACAAATTTTCTGTTATTTTAGAACCAGATTTCAGTTACTGTGTTTTTCTTTTTTATATGTTTTTTTATTGTTGACTAGAACATTCCGACGTTTTTTTCTCTCATGATAATTCGTAGGGATAAAAGTATCTACAATAACTTTGTATGAACTATTTTATTATAGAAAATAAATAACTACCATTAATTGGTTTGAAAAATGGAACCTTTTGTTGATTCATTTCATTATAACTATTACTATTTAAAAGATATTTACGAGAAAAAATTTTGATTTTGACCTTGAATAAACTTTTTAGCTGTGTAGGAACGATATGGAATATTGGCATTTTATTTATAATGGTGTATTTAAGGTTTTCAGCTCTATACGAATTATTCAGCTGAATGTCTATTTTACATATTAAGACTAGCATATGCATTTCGTAGCATATTGAATTTGTATTTAGTAGTTTCACGTGAAACTTTAATTCAAACATCGCATCGATTGGTGTTTAAATACATATGTATAGATACAATTAATTAAACTAAACACTTTATATATAAACAAGTTGTTTTAGAGTGTTGATTGTATCAGCAACAAACAAAGTTTATTACGTCTACCTAATTATCTTAGCATCGGCAATTACGTCAGCAACACAAAATATATCACATTAAAAATAATATATTTGTTTAATTCTAAATAAGAATTTTAATCAGAAAGGATGTTTGGAGACAAAGAACTTCAATATAAAAACCGCAGACAATTAAAAATATAAAGTGGTGATTACATGTAATTGTTGAACCGTGCAATTCCTGGTAACTTTATATTGCTTAATTTTTTATTGGTAATTTTATTAGCATAATATTATTTGCATCTTCTTTAACAATCGTAGGAAATTTAATATATTATGAACACTTCTTAGCAAAAGAATGTTTTTTCGCAGAATCTTAACATCTAAAAACATCCTGTTAAAAAATTAATATTTTTTACGATAGTGCTATTTGACTCGTCTTGCATATCTAACATTAATATATATGTTGAATCGTTACTATTTATGTATCTTGTTAGTTAAATACATATATCTATCGAATGGCAGGATGCTTACTTAAACGTCAATTTAACCAAAACATTTTAAATAGAAATTGTATCAAGTAACTCATCGTTCATCTCATAAGATCTCTACCCAGCATTGTATCCACCATTAATTTCCAAGAAAACTCTTAACGATAATGTTTAGTAAATATATGTATTAACAGCTTTTATATAATAATAAAACTAAATGATTTTTTAGGTAGACGCGTTTTATGAAAATAAAACTTGTCCAGGGATTTGGAAACATGAACCTCTTGTTTTCAATATTAATTTTTGAGAAATTTAATAGGGAAACTAAAACTGGTCGTATATTAGTTAATATCAAAGTATTTTCGATAATCGCCTTTAAAAAAACCATGGAGAATAGACTGACTATAATTATCTAAAAAAATGTAACAATAATTCAAAACAGTAATTTTGAAACAATTACAGCGTTTTACACATGTTACATCTTTAATGGATCGTTAACTATAAAGATAATGTTTTAATTAAACCGCTAAGGTTAGTTATGAAAGTTTATACGGCTCATGTATGAAATATACTCTTGTAGTTGAGATAAGCTTAAATTAGGTTTTACATTTTTGAACACTTTATTAAAAAAGTGTCAGATTCTAAATCATTTTTGTTGCATTTATTACGTAATGTGTTTTATGGTACTTCATTTTGTAAAATATCACTTCATGATATATCTATGTTATTTTTTTACGTAAGTACTGTTTATGTCTTTTGTTAATTACTAGATAAAATAGTAAACAATTAAAATTAATGGGTTTTAATAACACAATTTCACATAATATAAGAATTATTAGATCATTATTAAACTATAAAGTTAAAATTCATGGTTAATTTTATGTAATAAGCAGAGTGTGACGAATAACAAAAGTATTGCAATTTGTAAGGAAAAAGCGACGACCAGTTGCAGAGTCGACTATTTCAATTTGAAACAACAACAAAAATATTAAACTTGTTTCAAATATTTACATTATTATCATTTAATATACATAACTGTAACTAATTTTTACTAATCTAAAAACACAATACAATAAGCTAAGCAAAATAACAAACTAGCAATTTAATAATAACCAACACTTACTATAATTTATATATCAGTGTAAACGTATATGGTCCGCGCATGATATAATTAAGCACTTAACTCACATATTTATTAACTCCGGCACGTTCTTCTTGACGTTGCACTTATTTATTTATTTAGACCGCAGTTTTGATTTCTTTTCATATTCTCGTTTTGCCTGGAACCAGAATATTCTGTTTTCGTAATCGCCGTTTCAATATTGAATAGAAGCTTTGAAATGCAAATGTCAAAACATAAACTTAATATATAGTTAATTCGAGGTATTGAAAGTATAAAAAATAGAAAGAAATAATAAGCAGAAGGTGTAATCTGATCCGGTACGCGACATTTGGGCGCCGGCGATTGGGCGACGGCGTTTGGGCGTCGGGCGTTTGGGCGCCAGGCGTTTCGGCGCCGGGCGTTTTGGCGCTAGAAAAAAGTTGAATGGAGTAAATAGGATTCTTATGTTATTGGGCAACATTTTTTGACACGGGCCAGACCAAAATTTGATGTATGTACTACGTTGGTTAACAACAAATGTATGTAAGTACAATTTCACTTTCGGTCCATTAAAAATTTTAGATACCTCAATTCATTATACTGAGTAGATATTAACTAAATAATACAATAAAATAAATAACGATGAAAAAAGAATTTATTAACATGCACTATAAAAAATAAACAAAACTAAACGTGTGACATGTTACACTTACAAAATCAAAAATTAAATTAGATGTATGTACTACGTTGGTTAACAAAAAATTCATGTAAATACAATTGCACTTTCACTCCATTAAAAAGTTATGAGAAATGCCTCTGAGATTTGTCCGGTTCTCGAAGTCTTGAACAATTGTGGTAATTCTGTTATCCGCAGCTTGGTATTTTGCCCTTTAATGACGTCCATACCTAATTGACACTGCAAACTACGATGAGCAGCCTCCGCAAAATTATTGGTACGATCTTGATTATTACGCACTCTTTGGTACACGTTCCAAATATTTAGCGAAAATAACGCCCTGCTGCGTGTGTGGTTTCTATTTCGCCTTCTAACGTAGTTATCT
The DNA here is from genome assembly GCA_035610365.1 of Aquatica leii. NCBI lineage: Eukaryota > Metazoa > Arthropoda > Insecta > Coleoptera > Lampyridae > Aquatica > Aquatica leii. The sequence goes on from CM069433.1 coordinate 74,628,484, forward strand.
TCGAACTAGCTTAAAATTGGTTGCAATTCGTTCGGTAATTGTGCAGAAAGCTCTTCAATTGCGTCACCAATGTGATCTAGAGGAGTAAAAGCTAATGCAACTATCATCCGTGCAGAAAGAGCAAATTCGGGATCGGTTTATATTGTACCGTCAGTCCATGCCTGGCTATTTGTTTCTTAAAATTTTGAACAAGATGAAACAGGCAGCCTAGTGATCGTGCCGTTGGAAATGCTTCAGCAACTGATCCAATTACGGCTATTTCGTAATCCAACGAAACAGTTTCAGGTTGTAATTGCGGCCACATTTCTTTTATAATTGAAAACAGCCGATCGTACGTTTGCCGTTGCTTGTTTTACAATAACGCGTACAAAACTGGAAATACGAATCCACTCCTGTTTGCCAAAATAACGTAAATTTGGTGGAATAACGGAAGCGCTTGCCGAAATGTTCCATCCATAAAAATTTGTATCATGTGCTGGCACATTCCTATAGTTTGTATGCTTCCGGAATTACTAACGTTTCTAGGTCTATTGCAGTTGGAGGTGCAGCTGACACAATCTTCTAATAGCATCCTTATTGGGCAACTACCCTTGAACTGCAGGCCCAGTGCCCTTTAGGGCATGGTTAAGTATTTGGGCAGGAGTCTCCATGGTTTGTTCGGCACGTCTTTTAATATCAACTTTTATTTTAGAAACACTTACGCATGCCGCATCACTACCATGATTATGGTTACCCGAGAAGCACAAATATTCGTCATCCACTGTTGTATGGACACGACCTATGTACTTGTCCACTTTTCGCTCACATCTCCAAAATTTTTTTGTTTCATCTTTGCTTGTCTTGTCAATAACGTACATGTAACCATTATAGGACATATTTTTCTTCTTCTGCTTACTTTGAGTATCTTCCATAATTAAATGTAGGTTTGGGCACTATTACGCTCACAAAATTATGGCAACAAATATCTGCAGACAACTGAAGAGACTGATGTGGAAGAGTAAGTCTAAATACAAAATTTTTTTAATTACACTAATCTTCTTAATTGATTTCTGAGCACACTACAATAGCTTTGTAAATAATAATGGGTACTTAATGATTTCAATTATCAGGATTTACACTAATCTTCTTAATTTTAAAATCTCAATAACATAAAGCGTTTTGAAAGTGAGTTGGTAAAATTTTCTTGAATAACATAATTACGGCGCCGAAACGCCTGGCGCCCAAACGCCTGACGCCCAAACGCCCGGCGCCTAGACGCCTGGCGCTCAAACGCCGTCGCCCAATTGCCGGCGCCCAAACGTCCTGCTTCGATCTGATCTTTAGATTTAATACAAAACAGGAGACATATAGTATAGAAAGTGTACCTAAATAAATATAATTGCAACAAAGGATAAACGCCAATAACCTCAAAAATGTTCTGAGGGATTGATAGGTTTCAGAAGTTAAACAAACATAATCAAAACAGAAAACAGAAAAACTAGGAGCTTTGAGTATCTTACCTATTTAGGTTTCTTAGTGCTCATTCACAGTGAGCATAAGCATAATAAATACATATCAGATTCGTAGTTCATAAAGTTCGGTACAAGCGTTGACTGAAGAAATGTATAAAGACTCGCACCTGCATGTTAAAAATCGTACCGTATTACTATCTCACTTTTGTGGCTCTCTGCACCCCGCTGCCTACAAACTTTACTCTTGGATAGTAGCGACACGGTTGTTTTCAACGCAAACTAAGAAGATAAGACTGGTAAAAGATCGCTTAAAAATAATGCTTGGAAAGTAATAAGATAACTCTTCAAAATAATCGTTTGTTGTATTTACTAGATACCGTTGACTGATATAAAATATTTTGAGTAAACGGAATGTAATTTGACAAGTTGAATTTTTTTCTTCGTTTCCAAGAGTTTGATTTTGTATTTTTTCCTCTGCTGTTTTAATTCACTTTGCAATCCGCAATTCGTATCGAAATATCGATACGTATCGGAATATCGATACGTATCGAAATATCGACATTTCGATACCTTCGATACGTATCGATATATCGATAGACGACCCAGGCCTAATAAAGTAGGAATGGTGATTTAAATAATTAAAAAACCTCTAATAAAGCGATTTTTATAATCGATTTTTCTATCCAATTCAAAAATATAATCGATCGAAAATCGTGAACTTTATGGAATTATAATTATTCTACAATCAACTAGAATGTAAAAACAAAAAACTCATAAGTAAATAATCAAATCGCCAAAGTGAACAATAATTTAAAATAGCAAATTACAAATTCAAAACCGTCGGCGGTAATTTGATACTTGCACAAGATGCAAAGCAGAATTTTTGTTATGTTTATAAATGTATATAACTATTTTATCATGTTTTGCAGTTGATAATATTCTTTGAAAGGTGACTACAAAAGGGATTACCAAATCGGTTTTCCGTATAATTAAAACTTTTTAACTTGATTTGCTAATTAAGATTACACGAATGTTCAATAAAATTGTGAATTTGAAACGGCGTTTTAGTTTTTTTTTCTTAGATGCAGCAATGCGATACATCGCGAGTTGGTCCCGTAATTCATAAAAAATTAACTAGAATTCCCATCACTAATGGTATCGTTTGGTAGAAATCATTGTTAAATCGTCATCTGAACTGTAAAGAGAGCGGTATTACTAAGCGAAGCCACTGCTCGATACGCGTACGTACGATATAAACACTACAAGTGCCACCAATGAACTGAAATCTCGGACCCCAAGTAGACGATGGTGCCCCCTATATCTCGGACCCTGCGGTGACTACGATTTTTAACATGGGCTTTGCGAGTCTTTATACATTTCTTCAGTCAACGGTACAAGCAATGTATGTGTTCACAATGTTGCAAGCGTTTTTTATTTACATTTCTATAATTGAATAGAATGATAATAATCGTTTCACATTTGCATACTCGTATTGTCAGAAATAGTAGGTTATTCTTAAATCTAAAACAAGTCAACGCCGTGTTTAATGTTTTTGGTAATCAACTTGAACTAGCATTCATCTCATGATCTGATAGGATTGTCTTTCTATCATTCTCAATAATAATTGGTAAGCACCGCACTTCGATTAGGCATTTTTACGACATAGCAAAAACAGATGATCGGGGGCTAAATGTTAGAAATAACTTCTGATATGCGCTTTATTTTCAGTTGCTCTAACTTCGATTATGAAGAATTAGATTAGTTTTTTCTATTGGAATGTATACAGGGTGTCCGAATACTCAGTATACAACGTTAGACCACAGATTTTTCGAGTTAAAATACGTCGATATAACCCAACATACCTTAGTTCAATATTGAATAATAAGAGAAATACCGAGTGTTAAAGTTTTGAAATTTTGTGAAGATGAGTTTATTAATGTGGCAAATATGAAAATGTTTTTGATTTTGAAGTGCCGCATAGGGAACGCAGTTCAGACAAACTTTCGTACTTCAAAAACGCAGAACTTTTTGACCGCCACTTGTACACACATTTTGTTACAACATTATTAAATGATAAACCTCCCTAGACATATAAGGTATACTTGTTAAATGTCACTGAAGTCAACTGTTTAAAAGATATTTTCAATTTTATTAATAGATGCAATTTTTAATTCAAATCCTTTTATAACAAAATTTCATAGCAAATCCTCAAAATGCGCACCATCTTCTTCAATACACAAATTGATTCTTTTCAAGAAATTAAAGTGAATTTTCTCAAGTCGTCAACTGCATTGGTTTTGTAACACTTGAATATTATCAATTGGCGTTGAATAAACTTTTGATTTGATAAAACTCCAGATAAAAAAGTCACAGGGTGTCAAATCTGGGGATCGTGGAAGCCATTGTGCTAGAGCATCGTTTCCCCTTCCGATCCACCGCCCAGGAAATGCATTATTTAAATATTGTCTAACATTGGGGGTATAATGTGGAGGCGCATCTTGCATGAACCACATGCCATAACGAGTTAATAATGGTATGTCCTCCAATAAATCAAAAACATTTTCATATTTGTCACATTAATAAACTCCTCTTCACAAATTTTCAAAACAATACATTTAAAAGTCAATTCTTAATTTTCGACTTTAACACCCTGTATCTCTCTTATTATTTAATATTGGACTAAGGTATGTTGGGTTATATCGATCTATTTTAACTCGAAGAATCTGTAGTCTAGCGTTGTATACGGAGCTTCATGACATCCTGTTGTTGTTCTATTTACTGAAAATGAATATAAACACAACTGTTACTTTAATCGTCAGACATCATCTGTTAGGGCACAGCGTCAAATGACGTACTTAGAAACGTCTTATTGAATACATATAAAAGAAATAATATATAAAAAACTTCTGAGCATTGCTAACCACGTGATTTGATTAGAAAAAGTTAAACTAACTTGCACTCTTATGATAATGAAACTTTAAAATCATTACCGGATGGAACACATCTTACAGATTAATATAATGCTTTACAAATGAAAGAAAATATCTTCATAGCTTAATAAAAAAAATAACTTTGTTTATTGATTTAAGTGCCCGGATCGCATAATTTCTCAGAGATCCAGAGGTTTGAGTTGTGTCTTATAAGTATAACTTCTGTTTGCAGACGATTCAAACTTTTCTATGTAAAGATTTTGAATTGAATATTGTAACGTCCCGTTAGAGTTCATTACATTAAAATTCAATTTTACATTCGTTTATTTTTGCAAATAATATTGCACGTAAATTTATTCAGTTTGGCAACGTCGCGTCGTATTTCGGAAGCGACTGCGTTGCACTTCCGTTTGAACAATCTTGCATAGTTCACGTGAGTGAAGAAAGGAAGACAAATTTTCTTGATTATGGCGTAAAAACGCATATAATTTAATTTTTATTCATTCCATCTAATTATTGGTGAGTTTACGTTTATTTTGATATAATTTTTCTATCGAATTCAACATTTTTAGTGATTTCAAAATGTTACGCAATAGTTAGACAAAGGAATTTATTTTGAAGGCCGTTGCTACGCAGCGTGAGTACATCATGTCATTCAAAAAAAAAACCATTCTAATTATTTATATTTAGGGTCTTTTACTTTTTGGATTTTCTGGATCTTTTATTTTGGTTTTGTCTTTTAATTACTGGATTTTCCGTCATTGCATTTATACATTGGTTTTATGCTTGCTGGTGTGGTTGGAAATCTACATTGCTGTTGAAGAATTTTATCACTACAACAAAGTATGTGCTAAAGATAGAAGCTGTACGATAACGTCATATCATGTGGTGAGTCAACTGGAATTAAGTTACATTTTACATTCAAGCAATTAAATTCAGTTATTAAAACTTTTCACTCATAACAAATTAACCGTTTACTATTTTTGCATTTAATAGCAATTAATAATTAGATGTAAGATTTTACGTTTTTATCACCAATTTAAAGGTGGTTGGCGCCCTAATATTTTATTTTAAATCCTGTTTTATTTCTAATATGTTTAATTCAAATATTGTTCTTTTTTCTCTAATGTAAATAGTATATTAAGTTATAGTTAATAAATTAACGGAGTTCACGTCTTTGTATTTATTTTCATTCAAACTCATACCCAGAGGTCTGTGCTTACGATTGCTGCCGTGCTCAAATTATTATTTTTACTTTTATTAAACGTTCTTTATTTGGAGTACATTTTTTATTACAATATTTCTTTTTTTATTGCTATTAGTACTTTCCTTTTTCATATTTGTTTACTTTGTACCTCCAGTACTAATGAAAATGTCAAGATTCTACAGTTGTTCATAACGCAATTATTTTAAAATCATGGCAATGTGATTTTTGCAAATTCTAATTCAACATTTAATTTTTCATTTTCTTTCTTACAGTAGAATTTGGGTCTGAGAAAACATACCATTTAGGTAGCATTTTTAGTTTGTACTTTTATGTTTTCGTTCTAAAACAATTAGGGAAACAGCGACTGAATCAGCACCCGGTATAGTATATGTAAGTCTTCCTGCTGTCGCAATTTTATAGAATTGCCTTATACTTCAAAACACTTTCTATACCCTTTTTTTGTATATATTTTATTACTTCCCAATGAGCATTATTGGTATATGTTTTATAGTGGATAGCACATTTACTACAACTACTATTCCACGATAAAATGTCCGCCCGATAAACGTTGATTTTGCATGCATAGTAAACTTGACACAGGCGCGGCTCCAGCAGTTTATTTCGGTGGGGGCTCCATCAGTTTAAAGTGAGGGGGGGGGGTCATCACATTTTTAAATAATAATGTATTGAATATGGCGTTAATATAAAATTGAATAACACTTCGTTATGCACCAAGTTTTTACTTGCAAGCGATAAAGCATCATACATTATACAACTACAAAAAAAGCGAAAGTATTACATGCAAAGTGAAAAAAACTTCAGTATTATTTTCATTGTCCTTTGAAGCCGCGCCGGACTTGACATACACGATACATATAACTTAAAGAAACACGTTTTATATAAACCATAAATACACGTTAAATGTAACACACGGTGACAGTGTTTTATAAATACGCTGTCGCTTTGGGTGTATAAAACACGTGGCATACACATCACTTATCAATCTATGATTCACCTTTACTAAATACGACAAATACACCTATTGCAATATTAAACATTTATTGTTAAATTTAAATTGTTAAATGAAATTTTAAAAAAATAAAAGTGCCGAGTAGTAAAAGTATTAACATTCCAACTTAACAATAAGAATTAAAAAAAAATAGTTTAAACGAGAAAACATTACAAAAAAAAACAAAAATTATGGTGTTGGTTGTAGCGATGATTCGCCTATTTTAAGCAATCTTGGCCTGTTATATTTTTGTCATACATTTCTACGGTTCCTAGAATGGTTTTGCCAGTGGAAAATATCTTCACAGCTTCTGTAATGAAATCAATGCATCATACCTTTTGTAAAGACAATCCCATATTTTTAAAAGGTATCCAGTCTAGATGAGTAACATCTTCTAATACGGCCGGTTTTTTTTAAAACTATATTTCGAATTTGTTAAACTTTTTCTTTTAATTGCAGTTAACCAGCAGTTTGTGCTGTTGTGAAAATTCGTATTTATGCACAAATTTACGTCAAAACAGGAATTCAATAAAATGATACTAAATCCTTATTTTATTACTACCCCCACAACAGTAAAAGTATGTAACATGCCTTCTGTGCTAAAATTTATAGGCAAATGATAAAAAAACAACTTAAATTCATTGAAGCACATACAAAATAAACTACACGTAAACCTTGTTTTGTGTTACTTCCGGTTTTTTCTTTACAAATATAAGCAAACAATCCACGCATACAAAAAAATATATACTTAAAAAATGGAAAATGAGTGCATAACTCAATGAAAAACATTCGTAAACACGATTTGTTTGCCCCACCACGCCATATTGTTAAATATTTTGACGTATTGTTCGATTGCCTAATTAACGATATACGTTATGCCGATTTAACAGGTTGCTTTTTAAACACGTTTCTTAGTTTTCTTGCATCATAAAATTAGCGTATTTGTAATGTTGGGTGCAACCAATAGATACTCTACGGTCTAAAATTGGCAGTAAAAAATTTACATTGGATTGGCTTACTATAACATTTATATATAATGATACTTCGGCATTCATTTCGTCGCTCATCGGCGACGTTGTTGGCAAAAGCTGAGGAAGGAATGTTTGTTATAAAACAACTAGGAGGTTGGAAGTCAACGTTAGTGGCAGAACAATATATACAAGATTCTGTATCAAACAAAATTAGCTTAGCTGAAAAGGTATTGATTGGAAAGGACAATTTATCGTCTATTAATATTGAATAAGAAGGTACCAAGATCTTCAATCACGTTGCAACTAGTAATAATTCCATTTGATGAGTAATTCTCCAAATATTAATAATATAGTTAATTGTTCTAATTGTATTGTTAACATAATTTACCCACAATAAATTTTCAATAAAAAGTACAATTTTCGATTTCTAATTAATTTGATAGTTTTTGTAATTGTTTTGTTAACATAACATAACTTATGACATATAAAAAAATTAGCAAACAAAGAACATATAACTTTCATATTTAATTTCAAAATTTTTTTTTCTCAGCGTTTAATAAGTAAGGGTAAGCGTTTTATTCAAATTTAATGTAAAAATGTTTTCAATAGAATTTTCACAGTGGCGCCGATTATACATATAGACAAGGAACTAAATCATATTTTCCAATACTTAAATATTTTGAAGAATTGATCAAAATTAGGAATTTTAATTGTTTTGAATAAACCATAATTCAAATTATGCATAAAAACTAATTTACTGAGAAATTAATTTTAATCGGGGATACACAGAGAGAAATCTTTGTATATTTTATCTACAATTGTTAATCAAAAGTGCACAAATTGGGTCTGAAAAAGTGACAAGACCAATTTGTGCAGTTTTATTGCATTCATTTGTGTAGAATAAATTGTACAGCTTTTTTAACAATTTGCAGTAAAGTTTTGCACAATGTTGTGATACCTTTTTAAAACTATGCTTGAAGTATTTTTACCCAATGGTATGTTAAATGTCTAACAGCGTTACGTTATCTAGACCCATATTCTCTTTGGTTAATTTTGCACAATATTGTGCAAATTATTATTATTTCGTTTAGCTTCTTATTGTACAACTTTATGCATCTTGGTTAAATGTTATTTACTTAAAAATAACATATATTGGGTAAATTGTCAATAAAACATTACAAATCTTAAAAGCATTATTTATTTACATTTAAATGGTATACTTATTTTATATACTTATTCTTTTCGTCGAGGGATATCTTAAAATTCCATTACTTGTTGTTATCGATTCACACAGATTTTTTTATAAATGTGGTTGATTTGCCCGCTACAGCTACAGCAGTTAGCAGTCACATTTTTAATAATGTTTTGCTTCGAAATGATGGTTTTCTTCAATTTCGATTTCATGTTGATAAATAACAGCTGAAACAATACAGAAAGTAAGTAATGTAAAAATCTCCAGCAAAAATTAGCTGTTGTTCGTAGAATTAAGTTAACACTAGAATTAAATACAGATTTTAAAGCGATGAATGAGGTTATGCAAAGGTTATACTTAAAAAATGTTATAAATACACTTACCTGGTTCAAATAACAGCGTTTAAAAGTCTTGACAGAAACTGACTGAATAACTACGAATTTTTCAGAAAACAGGAGGTAAACATGTAAACAAACCCAACGCAATCAAGGAATTTTGATTGTAGACATTTTTTCAAGCGGATATACTTGCTAATTGTGATTGGTTGAAACATTTATCTCTTCAAATTTTTAAAGTTAGTTCACATATTTTCCGAGAACTTTGTTTACTTCGACGCTCTGCATGCGGTCTGTAAGTGTCAACATAAAACGCGTTATCGCTTATCGTTATCGTTCAATTTTTTTCTTTGTTCCGAGTTTAAAAGAATTGCATAATCTTATTGTAATTATCAAAGCTGTACGAGAAACTAAAACAAAATTGTGCAAAATACTAGCACATTGTTGTCGAATACAAAACATACTAAAGTTTATAATATTTTTCAAACAATTTGTCAAATAAAACTTCATAACCTATTTATCCAAACGTATTAAATAAAAGCGTGCAAGCCTATGGTATAAATATAAACAATTGTAGTAATATCATCAACAATACAGTTATGCACAATGTTGTGCAAAATTGTGATACAGCATTTCTCTCTGTGTAGATGACGCTTATTAACTAGTAAAAAAAATAATATTTTGAATCTATAAGTACTAGAAGATTTAGATCTACATAAATTAATTCTGGCTATTTTCCTTTGACTCGTTTCATATATTTGGTTAATCATAAACAAATTGTGTATTTCTCATTTATCGATATGCAATTGGTCGAACGCGGAGGGTTTTTTTCAAAATAAACATATAGTTAACGAGAAAAACTCAAAAATGGTTTAGATAATAAGCTTCCAAACAGTATATCAATCCTTTAAAATATGTACCTGTACAATAAAAAAAATTATATGTAAAAACCACAAAAAAGCACGTAAGAACAACCTTTATATGGAAATGAGTGCAACAAAATGCCTGCATTGTTTTGCAATCTACTAATCTTAACAAGCAAGTAATAAAAAACCTCTTAGCTAAAAATAACTATATTCTTATGCGACATTTAAACTATTAAAGTACAACAAACTGCAGTCCATTACCCCAATTACGAACAATTAAGGTGTAACTTTATGATTACAGCTTAAACATAATTCAATTTCCAGACGTTCAGTAATTTAACTAATAAGATAAAACTCAACAACATAAATAAAAACTTCCTAATTACGTCAAAAATAATTTAAACCATTAAGACAAGTTTTTATGTTATGTTTTTATCAAAGTCTGATTTATTTTTAACTTATGCAGACATTAAAACTTTTTTCCAAATGCAGTTTGCAAATTGCAAATTAATAACATACTATAAAAATATTTTAAATGTTCTTAATAGATTCAAAACATTTTTGCATAAGAATATCCAATAAAATACGGTTCTTTCTTCTAAATTTTAGCATTGATTAATTTGAACTCGAATTTGAGGAATTTATAGATGAAGTGACATTGCTAGCGCTATTAGAAGGATTCTCTGATGCAATATTGGTCGGCAATCTATTATTAAATTTATTTATTTGTTTTCCCAGAATAATGAGAATAAATTGTTATCTGGCTTCATCTAAACACGTTCTTTCCATTATTGCATAAATGTTTTAATTAAATATAATTTACTATTTGGTGTCACCGAATAAAAGATTGTCTTTTTTTAACTTCATTTACAGAAATTAAGTAATTTAAAAAAAACAACAAATCAAAATTTTATTATTAGTCCATTTAAAAAAGTGTGTTTGATAATTAAATTTAGTAAGTAGTAAAAAAATGTTTTAATTACTTATACGCTGTTATTACAACATCAATTAAATATCTGAACACGACAATAAAAAACAATTTAAAAGCATCATATTGATGTTACTACAAAAAAAGATACCTTCTATATGTAGCTAGCTTTTTTCACAAAGAATTTGACCTAATTCTGGCTAAGGGTGCGAACATACCAAAGATTCATGGATGAGCGCGGCCGCAGTCGCTGTTTACGTAGACCTCTTTTATTATTTGATGGTCCCAAGCTGCGCGAGTTATATCAGCTGATTGTGTACAGTTCAACATGAAAACATATACCATATACAGGACGTATTATACATATACAAGGAATACCAAAAATGAGTAGATTTCATTATTTATCTTCTACTTTGTTAAAATAATTAGCTTTTTAATTAGTTTGAAAAGTAAAACAATGTTTGTACTGTTTTATTTTACTTATTAAACACATTAAACAATATTTAAATAAAGAATCGAAATAAATTATTACACATTTTATTTTATTTAGGTAAACACTACAGATTAGGTACATTATATTACATCGGTACAATTTAATTTCAGATAGTTTACAATAAAGCGTTATAAAATCTAATGCACGTCTTATAAAAGACAAAGCATAACATTCATTACACAAAAAATGTAAAATTGTATCATAATTCTTCATATGACCAATCACTAATATCTTCATCAGATGAACCATTTACTTTAAAAATTAAAGGTTCATAGTTAATGTGTTTAGGATATGTTCTCTTTCGATATACTTGTAATCACTGATTTGATTCGATGCAATTAATTTTTCTTCACAATAAATTCTCAACATCATTTAACTTAAACATTACATATTTTGTGGCAACTCAATTTGATTATAAGTTTTCTAAACGATGCTTGTTTCCCAGTGAAACCAATACTTTTATCATCTTTAATTTTATTATAACTTGCAGCTAACGTTAGTCTTTGTTTATTCGTAAGATGAAAATTATGCACGATACATCGTATAATCTCTTCAGAACATTTGTGAACACTTGCCTCAAGAGAACTTTTGTGAAAATCCTGTCTTGGTATTTTAAAATCAGTTTCGGTGCCTAATTCAACAGCTTTGTCTTTTCGAATGGTACAGATTATAATGGTGCGTGAAGCACCTGTTGCTTGGACCACGGTATCAATAAGATTACCTGTGTAAATACAATAAGATTAACCAAATGAAAAATTTAGGTATAATAGTAAAAATAATCTGCATAATTTGTGAACTGTAAAACAATTTTGTACACAAAGTAGGGTTAACTATACAACAGAAGAAGATAACTATGAACTTTGTACCTTTTTCATTCTTTTCTTTAAAAATTTATAAACATTCCATACTATTTGCCTGCTGTCACTAAATGTGCTTTTTTCGTTGCGGACGAAGTTGCAGTAGGATTTTCAAATAAATCAGTTGTATCGAACATCCTGTAAACAATTTACAATTATAACCTGAGTTTTCCAAAATTTTCATTACTTACCTATACAACGTATTTCCATAGTAATATAGCACTGATATAAACTGTTTGTAGAGCGTATAAAAGACAAAAATTAAGCGAAAAACTGAATCAATATAAAAAATGTGAATGTAAACAAACAATTAAGATGGCGATACTCGACTGTATATTTTCAGGTCGTTCTATAAATCATTCCATCGCATAAAACCTATAGCTTTCTCAGTTGCACGACGATTTTTGGTTTGTGCGCAAGGACCATTTAATAATAAAAGTAGTCTAGTGATTCAAGTCGACGTTTAGGTCGCAATCGCCGTTTAAGTCGCAGCTTACATCGATGTATATGAGAATGCGATTCAGTTACCCAAAAACCAATTTTTATTGTAAAATTGAGCATGTATTTTAATTTTACAGTAGTTTTTAACTTGTTTATATATTCAAATTAAAATGTATAAAATTGTAGGTTGGCTGTTGGAAGCGAAAAACGTTTGTGTTAATTATTTCAATAATTGCAATGATGACGATCATAAATATTTTTCATAATTTACAATCGCTTAACTTGTTTAAAAATTACGTTAGATCAATTTTTCCAACGGGACCTGTCTCAAGTACTGAGAATACACCACAATTTAAAAAAAATTGTTTAATTAACATTTAATACTTAAAAAAAATTATTTTATGTCACGTATACTCACTTCAGAGGCCGCGATCGCATTCCTAAATAGTCACGCGGAGGCCTACTTTCAGCATTCATTTAAAATTATTAGCAATGGAGATAGAGTTCCGGGAGTTGCGACTTTTTTATTGGTAGCTTTCTCCACTTCAAGAATTGTTTTTAGATTTCGATTCTCTCTTATAGTATCAGAGTTATTCGCGAAAAACTCAATGTCTTTTTTTTCGTTTTAATTTGTCTATAACTTTTGCAACTTTTTACCTCCTAAAACACATACACACATTTTTCTAGACGTCCTTCCGAATTCAATGAGCTCATATTTTTAGTAGCTATTTCAAGAATTAACACGTTTTTGAACTTGTCGACTCGACTAACACCAAGTAAGAATTATGGGTCTCAATGCTCAACACAATTATCCAAACGACACGACGCGACACCAGAAACAAATTTAGAATCCCTGTAGAATGTAGAAACGTCAAACTGGTTTATCAGTTGCAAATATCACTTTGTTTTCAGATTTTGAAGCTGACGGATTTTCAAAATAAGGTAAACGAGATAGCTCTAAGTTTTTTGTAAAATTTGAACAACAATTGGAACATATTAAAAAACAACTTGAATATACAAAGAATTATTTAAAATTGGTTAAAATAATTCTAGTTTTGATAAGGTAGAATCTGTTGTTTACTAAATACAGAGATGTTTTTTCTTACTTAGAATATTGATCTATGCATTATTATTTAAAAAAGTCTGTTGAATTGTTTTTATTTATTATTATATTACAACAAAAAATCTATTTATCTACTACAATACTACATTATATACCAAATCAACAATAATCAAAATCATTCTGTATTACATTATAATATATAACCACATAAGTAGTGTCACAAAAACAATTCTTACGGTTTATTAACCTACACCCAGTCTATGATTTTTTCGGGTTTCCTTCAAAAATTGCACATGTAAAAATTAAAAACAAAAAAAATGTTTAAACCTCTGTTATCTTCACCATTATTTTTCAATGTTTACCTATAGAATCTTATTTTCTTCCAACTTTCTTCTTTCTTAAATAAAATAAATCACCAATCAACAATTTTTTTTTATCGCAACTTTTTTTTTCAAACCGAATTCAACAAGAATTTCCTAGATTATCTGGTATAGCACTGTAATTAATTTCTTGAACTGAAATGCTCATTGTTGTAAAATCTGGTCTAAAATTAGAACCTCTTTTATTTGGCAAGTACATTTAATGAGACCGTATAATTATATTTAAGATACTTGAAATTATCGAAACCACTAATGTCTTCGAGCCTATTAATGCTCGTTGCAGAAATTATGAAGTTTCTTTCCAAATAACAATGCATGTTATGTAATAAATAATGTTTAAATATTTAAAATTTTATCTTAATTGATATAGAAAACGTTGCCGATTTCACAGTTACATTCACATCTTGTTGTGTTGCTGTTTATATAAGCAACAACCGCACACTAGCAAATTGAAAATCTACGATGTTATAAATCATACTTCAACATTACAAAATTTGTTCAAATGTACTATTGTTACACGTTAGAAATGTTTGTTGTCAACTTTTTAGCGACTTACGATTTAGAATAGCTTTTAAAACGTTGATCGCTAAAATTGACTCCAACTTTTAGAAGTTAACGTTATCCTTTATTTTAAATGGTATTAGTTAATATTAAAATTATCGAGGTTATGTTGGGTGATGTCAGTAAACATGTAAACTTGTAAACAAACAATAAGGAACGTATGTCTCGCATTGATTCATATTTAGGTTCGTGTTTATACTTAATTTTAAAGAAGGTTCATATAAGCGATACCTATCGGTAACTATTTGGGAGTAGAAAATTTTTATTACATTGGCTTACTATAACATTTATATGCCAGTATATAATTCAGGATTCGGCAGTTTCAGATAAACAGCTATTGTTTTTTTGGAATTCCTGCAAAAACATTTTTCCCGACAACTTGCCTGATGCATTTCCCTATTCCTATAAGCCAAGAAGAAACGGCAAGTATCCATATTTATCGAACGTAGAGCAGCATACTTTTTAGAAATTTCTACAAAACCTGATAACTTAGGGTTGTCAACTACTTTAAATTATTCGATTTCTTCTGGTTTTAGCATCTCGAATAGTGATCAGTAATGAGGATTGCAGATCCTGAATATCAACTTCTAACCGAACAAGCTTTTGTTTACGGCATGCTCCAGCTATCTCAAATATTAAAGCTACCTGTTTTTAAAAATCGTTACACACTTCTAAATTACAACAAATTTATTTACCTTGTTCATTAAATATATTTCATCTGAAGCTTGGTATATAAAGGTTTCCTTCTATTCCATGGTTAAAATTTTTGACTTTTTGGGCTTGAATCCATCTGATTTTCTTTTTCAAAACCCGAATAAGCACGAGTAACTGCTTATATTTATGTCGTGGTTGGCTTTGATAGTGGCCTTAAGCATTGAATAATATGACCGCATAGAAGAGGGTTTTTGTCTTTTAATAAATACCAAAAATAAGCCAGAAGACTCTTTTCACCATAACAGTTTTCGATGGAATCCTTTTGTATGTCGCACCATTTAAGATATTCATTATATGTTATTCTATACACTTTTTTTGATTTTTCTGGAACTAAGGTTTCTTGCTTTTTCTGCAACATCATCAACTTCGTTCATTTCTCACCTTTTAAAGACCGCACAATCACCGGACAGAAAATGAAACTAAGTTTTTAGACAACATGACCACCAGTGTTTATTTGCTACTATAGTTACGTTTCAAAACTCAAATGTAATCAAAGCAACATGCAACACTAGATTTGTGTCAAAAATTCAATTTATTTGAGAAATATTTTTAAACTAAAAAATTTTCATTTGTGCATAAAGTTGTGTATGTACCACGGGCGTAACTTGATTTTATGACCTTCGATGTCTTACGCTATAAAAGCCTCTTTACGCCCTAAACAGATAAATAACTATTATTTTTCACTTCGTTGTAAGTTACTCGTAACGCTTAGGATACGATATACGCAAACCTATGCATAACAACCAAGGCGTTATGAAGTTAGAGGGTGTTATGAATTCATAATATCCGCTCATAAATCCTCCCTTTCAAAAATAGTTATTTCCATATTTTTCTTTAGATTTTGCAATGAAATGTACTCAACTCATTTCTGTTTAAACTGGGCGTTTTTCCCTTGTGCCTACTCGTGAAAAAAACCGCCCTGTTTAGACAGGAACTCGTTAAATACATAAATACTTTTCAACGCAGGATGTTTAGTTTATTTCGGATTGACTGATTTTTAATTGCTAATAACATTTATAACGACGTCTGTCTATGAAAAAAATCGAATTTATTATTTCTTCTGCAGACTAACTTCTATTTAATTA
Source organism: Aquatica leii (assembly GCA_035610365.1). Taxonomy (NCBI): domain Eukaryota; kingdom Metazoa; phylum Arthropoda; class Insecta; order Coleoptera; family Lampyridae; genus Aquatica; species Aquatica leii. The sequence goes on from CM069433.1 coordinate 74,644,967, forward strand.
AGATTTTTTTTAGCAGCAAGTTACTTTGCTGTAACATTAAAAGTTTAACGTTTACTTTGTTGGTTGTTTCTTGTTACTAAATCTGATCAATTTATTAATGTGCTTAGTATTACGCTGATTATAATTAAATATTAAATCATCAGCACCTTACAAACTTGATCAATTAATGTTCCAAAATGATTTATTGTTTATCTCGACCAATATTTGACAATATCAGTCATCGGCAAATTTTATGTAAAAAAGAAGTTTTATTCTTTGTTATTCATTTGCTATTTAGAAGTGAACTCAACTGACTTCCTAAGTTTGTTATCTAAACATGTAATAAGTTAATTTTTTGGAATTTGATTTTTTTTACCAAAATATTAGTTTTAGTGAATAACTTAAACGAATAAAGTTGTTCTACTTACAGACTTTTAATTAAAACAGCTTGTTATAAATAATCACTTAATTTACCAATATTATTTATGGCTTCTTATAAGATTTATAAGTATCTGTAGGCTGCGTTTTTAATTAGTATCTAAATTGGTCTGTAAAAGTCACTCGATGATTAAAAAGTAATTAAGACACAATCAAACTCTTTTTATATCTGAAAATTCTTCTTTTTTTTTATTCTGAATTCTTTCACATGATATTTGACTTAAATTATACGAAGGATATATTGGTTAAGTCGATAAATGCTCCATTGCAATATGCATTGCCAAGGATCTTTTCATTTAATTTTACATAAATCATTAATTGTAGCAGTTAAGATTATTGCAAAGGGTAATTGAAATCTCACGTGCCCATTTTAACAAACATAATACACGTATGGTTTTATTTATAATAATTTGATACAACACTGTTTAGTATATGGTAGAAAGAAAAATATTTTCAAATGTTTTTTTTTGTTTTAGGTTCTAACACTGTGCTTCTAGTAAAGGTGAGAATATAATATAATATGTAAGAATAATTATTTTTGATTATTTTTTATTAATCTGTAAAATGAGATTTACTATTATAAATTGTATTTTTTTAGGTTTACTTATATATAGTCTAATTTTTTTTAAATTAATAGACTTACAAGTTAATTTAAATAAAAATAAATGTCAAAAAAATAATATGACAATAAATTTACAGATATAAAATAAATATAAAATGTGTCCGAGATATGAGTGGACAGCATAAAAATCTCAGAATCGGCAAGAGATAGACATACGCTTACATTAGAATAAAGTTATAAATAGTCAATTAAAGTATGTTTTAAGGGTTTCTAAAGTTTTTATTATTGTTTATTGTCTTCAAGATTTTTTAAAAAATGCCGATTTTGGAATTTTTGTTTTTTCTAATTATTTAAGTGATTTAAACACGTTTTAAAAGTAGTAGCACATATTTCTCGACACTTTAAGTTGTACAAGATGGCGTTGTTAAACTTTTGTCTCCGAGAAACCATCATCTATTTTATCTTTTTATATGGCCTCCACACAAGTCCAATAGTATTTATTATTGCATATTTAACAACGTATCACACGTTGTTTATTTTGGTTCATACTAGTGCATTTTCAAATATTTTACACTCATGTAAAAAATACAAATGTAATAGATAAAAAAAAAACTTTAAACTTTAAAGTAGTTATTGCACGAAGATTAGCTTTTAAATAATTTAATAATGCGTTTAAAAAATATTGTATTTTTTGTAACTATCTATATTTAATTTAATTTCGTACGCATGGAGTTACCATTAAATATTGTATAACCAGAACTTTAACTGCGTGCAGTTTATGTTTGCTTATCAGGTTTCTTAATCCGTTATTTGGGATGGATTAGTACCCGGTTGTCTTGTTCGTGTTTTTTATTATTATATAATTTTTTGCTAGTTTTTGCTTCTTCTGCGATTTTAGACCATTATTTTCTGTTATGGCATTTTACTTTCCAGTTTTTTACTTTGTCTTCTACTACATCGCCAAGCCATCTAAATAATCTGTTTTCTGTTGGTTTCTATTCGGTTACTATTCTTATTGTTTTAGTTTTATTTTTTCTTATTGCATGGTCTAGTCATTTTACACATTGGAATTGTATACAGTTAAGTTAAGGATGTCCACTCCTTTCATTTGTTCTCTTATCTCGAAATTCTTTTTTCGCCTATATCGTTCTCTCCCGTGTGGTTTAGTCTTAGGATTCACGTTATTATTTTTCTTTTAAAGATTCTTAATTCCTCCTCTTCTTTCTTGGTCATTTCCCATGTCTCTAATGCATACACTACTATTGGTCTTATCAAGGTCTTATAATTCTGGATTTTTGCATTTATACTTGAGTGTTTTCTGTTAATGTATTTCTTGTTTGCGTATTAGCTGTAACCTTCTAGCATTCTTTGTTTTGTTTTCTCATCTTTATTTTGATGTCGTATATTATGGTGCCTAAGTATTTGAATTTTTGCACACTTTCTATTTTATGATTTTTTACATTTATAAATTTTTCATTGCTGCTGTTACTGTATTTTAGGCATTCTGTTTTTTCTCCGTTGATTCCTTATCCAATTTATTCTGTTCTTTCTATTTTTATCGCAGCATCTATCATTCTTTTTTAGTCTTGCTTATGATTACTAGGTCCTCGGCGTAAGCAATAATTTGTGTATTTTTGACATTTATTGTACCTTCTATTTTTGCTCTTCTGATTGCATTACCTACCGTTATATTGAATATTAAGGCTGAGAAGGTATTCCTTTGCTTTACTTCTTCCTTTAGTTTAAAGCTTTCTGTTGTTATATTTCCAACTTTCACTACTGCCATTCTGCCTTCATTTTTTTTTTCATTTTTTTCGGTATGTAAGCTCGTATTATCTTATCAAATGCTTGCTTGAAGTCTATGAATAATATATGTAACGTTATGTCATGTTCATTAGCTTTTTCCAATTTTTTTTGTATATTGCATCTGTTGTTGATTTCCCTTGTCTAAAGCCTTGTTGATAATCTCCTATGTTAGCATCTGCATATTCTTGATTATAAATTTTTTATTAATTTTGAGAGTATTTTGTAGCTTAAGATTTTATAGTAGTTTGTAGGTTACATTTAACAGCTGTATTCATTGATAATTCTCATAATGTTCCATATCTCCTTTTTTGTGTATTGTGGTTATTATTCTTTTTCTCCATTCGTCTGGAATGTATTCGTCCCTCCATGTTTGACTTATTAATTTATGTATCTTTTTATATAGTCTTTCACCTTTGTTTTTTATTAACTCTGCAATTACGTCATCACTGCCGGCTGTTTTATTGCTTTATAAATTTTCTATTACCCTTTCCACCTCTTCTAGAGTCATAGAGACTGTTGACTTCGGCCTCGTGCTATTACCAACAAACACGCTTGAAACATTCTCTACGACAAAATTTTGAGTATTTATCAATACTCGAGGTGTATTCGGTAAGATATTTTTTTAGTGCTTTCCAAGTTTTTTAATCAATTAATACAAATTAATTGTGTTTTATGGTGTATTTTGTAAAAGAATTTAGTTAATTTTGTAGCTACAAATATAATCAAATCTCTGTATCATCATTATGAATTGATTTACTATCTGACATTTAATTTGACATTTTAATATATCATGTCTGCTTTGCCTGATAACACCACGCCCGTGGTGTTATCGCTGTAATCCGATGATGATTGGTTGAATTTTAAAAAATGCAATCAAATAAAATTTTTCTATTGGTTAATTGATACAGTAAAAAACTATCAGCTATAATACCCCTAGAGCATTAATAATACCGAGATAATTTTGTCATAGAGATTGTTGAAAGCGTGTTTCTTGGTAATATCACGAGGCCGAAGTGTTTGAGTATTTATCAATGCTCGAGGTGTATTCGGTAAGATAATTTTTTACTACTTTCCATATTTTTTAATCAATTAATACAAATGAGTTGTGTTTTCTGGTGTATTTTCTAAAAGAATTTAGTTAATTTTGTTGTTACAAATATCAACAAATCTTTCTATCATTATTATGAATTGATTTACTATCTGACATTTAATTTGACATTTGAATATATTATGTCTGCTTTGCCCTATAACACCACACCCGTGGTGTTATCACGTAATCCATTGATGATTGGTTGAATTTTAAAAAACGCAATAAAATCAAATTTGTTTATTGGTTAATTGATACAGTAAAAAATTATCAAAATAATTTCTCCATATTTGTTGTATTTCGGTTTGTGTATATTCGATTTGTAATTATCAAATTAATGATCCCTCCTTATATAAGGTAGGGAAAAAAGCAACGACTTCAGTTTATTGCGACGTTTCGTGTTCGAAATGAACGCTTCATCAGGCTCGGTCCACTGCGTCATAAAAGTGAATTACTAAATAAGAAAATTAATCGAAACACGCAATTTTAGCACGCGTCATATCGTGCATTTTGACGAACGTACATTTGTGTATTTTTGTGTCGTGTTTTTTTATTGTTGAAAGCTTTTGGTTTTATTTTATAGTTTCTCTTTCGTTGCCTTATTTTTTGATAAAATATTCTCGTTTTCTAGAAGAATATTCGAAAATTTTAAGATAAAATTTTGCAATTAATTGTGTTGTATGAAACATATTTACAATTATGTAATGATACAAAGAGTTTTACAAAACAACTGCATACATATTCACAATAGCTATAGAATGCTCCTTTTTTTGAAAATTCCTCTTTTACTTAAGTCTCGCCGCGCGACAAAGTTTCTTGTTCATATCTGTTAATTACCACTAATTGCAACATTTCGTCATCTAATATCCTATGTGGTCTTTGCTTAACAACAAATGATTTAACAATGGATCGGAAGTATAGATGCCTCTTCGTTTACTTTTTATGCACTCGTTTTTCAGGTGTGATATTGACGATATCTTATAATGTCTTTATTTTTCGTTTTTTGAGCCTCTTCAAATAGTTCATCAATAGGAACAATTGCTTCTTTTACAATAATTTGACCATGAATCAATATTTTGTAGAATGAGATTGGCATGTATCAACAATTGTATAATAAAACATATTTCTCTGCAGTTTTTAAACAATACATCTAGACTTTATCGATACTGATTTCATAACTAGTGTTAATTGTGCGCAATATTACACCCAAACGTTTAATTAATTCTTCGTCCATTCCAGTAAATTTTGCTGATAAAGAGGGACTTGAGAAGAAACATCTTGCAGTATTTACACGATTGAATCTTTCTTCTGTTTACTTTACACATTTGCAGCTCAAGTCGATATGAAATATGTTTAAGCATTTAAAACAATGAATACCTATATGTATTTTAAACAAAGAGTCCACATTGTAAAGAATTCGGATTAACTGGCAGTTGTCAGCGTTACTGCACACGTTCCTTTTCACTATTGTTATTAAAATTGATTTGCCCTACTGGAGACTTATATGAAGTTAAATGCTCAATTTTTCTTTTCGCGGCCGCTTTTTTCTGTGCTCATGGATCAATTGAAGTCTTATTAGGTGACAATATCTTTTAGGTCGTGGATTCTTTCATATAATGTTTTCGTTTTTACATCGATTAATTGAAGTGGAATCAGGGATGCCGTAAAATACTTTTATCTACACATGGTGCATATTGACATAGACACGCGGTATATCCCGAACTGCCGTCAAAACCCTAATTAGTGTACGTTCACACCGCACGCCTAGCGATACCGGGTGATAGGAGTTCAACGAGTAAACACAAACTTGTATTTAAGTAGCAAGTGTTCACACAACACGCGTAACCGGGCGAATCCTAGCGGAGCTGAGCTGCAGAAGACAGATTGGTTTGTGTTTTGAAGCTGTTTCAAGCCGTATGTCAGACGCAATATTTGATCATAAAATTCTATGTATCACAGCCACGAAATCTTTCCTCTCCCTACTGGAGACTTATATGAAGTTAAATGCTCAATTTTTCTTTTCGCGGCCGCTTTTTTCTGTGCTCATGGATCAATTGAAGTCTTATTAGGTGACAATATCTTTTAGGTCGTGGATTCTTTCATATAATGTTTTCGTTTTTACATCGATTAATTGAAGTGGAATCAGGGATGCCGTAAAATACTTTTATCTACACATGGTGCATATTGACATAGACACGCGGTATATCCCGAACTGCCGTCAAAACCCTAATTAGTGTACGTTCACACCGCACGCCTAGCGATACCGGGTGATAGGAGTTCAACGAGTAAACACAAACTTGTATTTAAGTAGCAAGTGTTCACACAACACGCGTAACCGGGCGAATCCTAGCGGAGCTGAGCTGCAGAAGACAGATTGGTTTGTGTTTTGAAGCTGTTTCAAGCCGTATGTCAGACGCAATATTTGATCATAAAATTCTATGTATCACAGCCACGAAATCTTTCTGTGTCTGCTGGTAATTGTGTAAATAAATGATGAAATTCTCTATACTTTGAAGTAGTCAAATGAATTTTGCGTGTCTAATGCCTTCTTTTTGGGTTTATTCGTTTTGTGATTAATGGATTTTCCAAGAATAATATCAAAATTGTAACATCCATTTTTAAAATTACTTTTAACGCGTAATTTTTGCAAGCCGGACAACGCTTTATATTTGAATACATTCTCGCATCGCTCACACTTTCAAGAAACCGCTTAGCTCGGTCTCGCTCGGACCTAGGCGGCGTGCGGTGTGAACGTACACTTACACTGTACTCTTCCTCAATAAATAACTTGATTGTTCATTTTTCAGAGAGCTCCAATGAGTTAAAATTATCTTTAGCCGTGAAAGGGTTGTTGTGATCACTTCGTCGAGAAGCTGTGCTCCAGCTGGATCAAAACTTTCTCTTAGTTTTATTGAGGTCGCAAAAGCTAATTGGACTGTTTATGTATCTTTTCTTAATTATTGGGTTTTTCGACGTTTAATTACTACTGTAGCATCCTCAAAGTTTTTTGATAGTCGGTCCCCGGTCCCGGTCTGCTTTTTTGAGTATAAATAACTTTGTTCACTGCATAATAAGCAATACTAGCCTAAGTATTATTTTGAATTAATTAATTTTTGATTATTCGTATCTACTTTGACTATTAATTACTCAACGATTTTTGAACTAAATAAATGCATCAATAAAGAAGTATACCTATCTATTTCTTGTATTAAATATCATAACTAAAATCCGTATATACATACTCATTGTCTAATAATTATTTTTTAAACGAAGAATTTACAATCGATTCATAAGAAACTACCAAGTAAGTGCTTTCTTTTAGATATTACAAAGTTTAAAAACTTTTACTAATTACGCACTTTGAAACTAAGTTTTTCCCAGTTGTGATTTAGTTTTGGTTGCGTTTGCCCTTTTGAAATTGTATCTGCAGGCATAATTTTAATTAGTTTTTATTTACTTTTACTTGCAAATAGTGTCTTTTTAAATGTTGTTTAACTTTTTATGCGTTTCTGTTTATTAATTTTGCTAATATTGAAAAAACGTGTGGTTTTAATAACACAAAATAATTAGATTAACATTATTATTGAAACTATTGGTTCGTTGCGTAGCTAATGGAATTAGAAATTTTGTAATTTTTTTAACGCATTAAAGAAATTTTATTTTCTATAAGTGTCTTAATAAATTAAATACGTATAATTAATTCCATGATCATTAAATAAAAATTACTTCCTCGGTACTAGATACCTGTATCGAATTCAATGACATTCTTTTTATAATGGATTTTGAGACGCAATATTTCAATATATACGGCATGTCTAATAAAAGGGAAGCTACAATTAACACTTACATTAAAATTGCATTTAATTTAATATTCCATTTTAACAGCTACTTGAAAGGATGTTATACACTAAGCCGTTAAAAATGTAATGTTATATGAAGGTCTTGCATCAAAAGTCGTTAGTTTTAAATAGCGCCTAAAAAGAAAAAACGTTGCAATTGCAAATTAAATGAATGGCACTTGATTTTAATTACGCTATTTTTAACTCTGTTACAAAGACGTTTATTTGTATATAACTGACTGCAACTAAAAGGAATGTCTTTATGGTTTCAAGAAAAATTCATTTTCTTTTTATTAACTAACAGAATTTTAAATTAACTTCTTCGTCTATTTACAGAGCAAATGTGACCTTGCATTTATTATTGGTATTATTTATCGTTTTATATTTTTAAACATCTCTTAAACTAATTCGTTTTATAATTTTTTATTATATTTTACTGGAAATGTGAATATTTAGTTTAATTCAGGAAATGATGCGAAACGATTTGGATTCCATATTCGTAATTATGAACTAGTCAGAAACAGTAGGCAATTAACATTTTCTCAATGAGGAATTTTAAGTTACTAATATAAAACTGAAAGCATTTGCATTTTTTAAAAGAAATCCTTGACGAGATTACTTCCGATATTTGCTTGTTATTACTTAGTCGGATTTATGCAGAATTTAAATACCTTCTATCAGTCTTGTTCCGCTTATACTTGTCTGTCATAGATTCCTTAGATCAAGTGTATTGAATATTTTATTTGTTATTCCTTTAATCATATTTGTAATTGTCTTGACTCATTTTTTTTTATTAGAGATCTTAACTTAATATAATTCAAAAATTTGGTATTTTACATGAGTCCTATTTTTAGGACATAATTTGTTTAAAATTCTTTCATCTACGTTATTTCTTTGATGTCACTGGGATCCAGTAAAATTCAAGTTTAGTTTTATACGATTTATCTAAAGGTATTTTTTGACATATATCCTCTTTACAAGGAATAAAACATACTTTCTTCCTACAAAACTTATTCGCAAATTGTTTGAAGCAATTGTACACATAGTATAAAAACTGACGCCTTATTGCTACCATTTAACTGATTAATTTTCTCGCAAAACATGTTTTTCAGCTGAGTAACCATTTCGGGAAAAATCTTTGTAATTTTGGTTAGGCGCCGACCACGGTTTCTCATGAACGTATTAATTATTTATTGATTTATACAACTGCTATATCTGAATTATTGCTTTTCTATTACTTTTAAATTACCAAAAAGTTGCAAAATATTGAGTATTTTTATATGTCGTTTGCAAACCATTAGAATAATTTTTTGTGTTGTCAACATCGCAAACGTCAATATTCGTTAGTTAGTGTAGTTACGTAATGAACGAAAAAAGCTGTAGGGTGAAAATGAAAACTAGGAATCCACATAAAATTAAGTGTTCAAAGTCAATTAATATATTAGAACGAGTATGCGACAGGTGGAAAAATGATTTTAAAAATCTTTAAATTCAGTTAAAATTGAAGAAAAACGATGTTAAAGCTAATGTCAAATTTGACAGATTTAGTAATAAATGTAGTACCAACATTATATTTCTGTTGATTTTTTTTATTTTTTCAAAAAAGAATGTAAATTTATAAAAGGCAACACAAAAAATAATGTACATTACTCTCGTCAAAAGAATCATAGCATAACTCACTCACATGCAACGCTCGGCCGTGCGGCCCCGCGTCGCATTAACGTTCGTTATGCTATTTCTTACTTTCGACTCTTGTTACGTAATAGTAGTTTACGTAACAAGAGTTTGAACACTTATTTTTATGTGGATTCCTAGTTTTCATTTTGCCACCCTAGAGCTTTTTTCGTTCATTACGTAACTACACTAACGAACGAATATTGACGTTTGCAATGTTGGCAGCACAAAAACTACTATTTAAGTTTTGAGATGTTTAAAAAGAGGTGATTTTTGGGATATTGTTTTTTTTGTTTTTAAGTTATTTTAAAAAATATAAAAATTTAAACTACTTTTTTATTCCTACTTTTTGCAATGTACAAAATAGTTTTAAAAATTTTGATCTGATGTTTACTCTCCCAGAAATCATAATCAACTTTATAAAGCTACAAAGAAAGAGTATTCAATAACATTTTGTATCAGAAAATTATAGAGTTTGATATAATGAGTAAGCGTTAACAAAATGACAATAGGTAACTCTTGTTTAGTTTTGCTTTTGACGCTATTTTTGAAATCTGTTTAGTTTAGGTTTTTCTGTGTTTGTTTTTAATTTCTAACCCCAAACGTGACAAATTCAAAACTTATATAAATTAAATTTATTCTTTTTCAAAACGTACTTTAGTATCATTTTTATCATTACTTAGTACACTAATTACACGGTGAAGTGTTGACGAACAGAATAACAATGATTAAATGCAATATTGAATTACCGGTGAATTATAACAAATTTTAAGAAGGCAAATGATAGCAGCATACATATGAGTCATAGGACATTTACAAAACAATAGAAGATTGGCAACAAACTTAATTTCTTGATTTGATTGGGCTGTACGGCGGACAACCCATCCATTCGATGTTCTGACTGCTCAAGTAGCCGGTTGTTTTAGTTGATACGGGTAAGCTCGCATTGTCATGGTGGATAATGATCTTTTGTCAGCAATTCGTTTTCTTTATTTCACTGACGATTGTTAATAAACTAGTCGCTATGTACTATTCAGAGTTGACCGTTCTACATTGCTTTAAAAGCACTGTCACTACATTGCCAATTATACCAAAGAAACAAGTCACTATTTGCTTGAAAATTAGGGATGGCCCGAAGCCCGGTTTGGGCCTGATTTCGGGACGGGCCGAGAGAAGAAAATTCGGACCGGGCTTCGGGTATATATCTATCGGGTTTCGGATCGGGTCCGACTCACGGTCACGATACGGCGCCAAAAATCGGGCTCTTCGGGCCAACCCGAAACATGGCTGATTAATGAAATATGTATTTAGTAGCTGTTATATAACAAATAAAATAAAATTACGGTTTATTGTTTTTCAATATGTTTACGTATGATTTAATTTAATTAATCCAGGAATTATATTTCAATAATCAATTTAATTGCTTAAACGGATTCTATATTATTATTATATATTTTAAGAATATCTATCTACACATCATTTCTAGACTTTCTTAACTTTATTTTAGTTATAGATAAAACTAAGTGTGATCATTATTATCCCTTAGTTCCGACGTGTCTTATTAGAACGTGCTTCTCTTTTGTTCAATGAGTAAATATTTTTTTAAAAACGCTTAACTTTGATTTGTATTAAAACTTATTGGTTATAATTTATCACCGTTAAAAATGTGTGTAACGATTATTCTACTAGATTCAAACCGTTTTGTCAGAATTTCGTATCAAGTAAGTACAAAAATACGAATATGTAAGCATAATTTTAAAACGCGGACCACGAAGCAAGTAGGATTTATTAAGTCATCTGGTTATGGGGCCATTGAAAAATGATTCGAGTGGAGTTTCGGGCGGGTTATACAGTTTTTAGATTCGGGCTGGCCCGATTCCATCACTATTCAAAATGCTGCGAGTACGCAGAAATTTTGTTGGATTCGGCTTATTTTGGAAGAGCCTTACAGTTGACTGCTGTTTAGTTTGTAACTCATAACAAGAAATCCATTACCTGTGTATGTGTATAATACACTGAATTTGATGCACCGCGGTTGTATTTTGTAATGATTTCTTTGCACAAATTTACACGAGTCTTTTTTGAGCAATTGTTAAAATGTACCAAATTCAGCGGGAACAAATTTTTGACAGCTAAATGTTCATGCAGTATCCTTCAATCTGACGATAGGTCACATATCAATATTTTTTGGCACAACGTCCGATTATGGACGATCTTCTTTAAATTCTTTTGCCAGAAATGTACAGTCACGTTTGAATCCACTAACCTTTCAATATAATGTGACCATGGATCATAAAAAGTCGAGGTTGATCGAGACACTACTGTTGAGATATTCGTAAAAAATCATCACACGAAAATGTTTAGGATGCAAATTTATTTTTTTTTTGCGAGATCAAATTTTGAATTCACTGTTAACATTACAAAAAGCGCTTATACGACATAACGTTCGGATTACGTATACTGTCAAAATTTTCCAACTTTGCGATAACGCAGTCAGAACTTTCTGTGTGTGGAAGTAAAATAAACTTCATTAGGTGCCCGGCTTTATATCCACTGTTTTATTTACCGACGAAATTACCTTTTATAGTAATGGCCGAGTAAACTGTCGTAATTTTCATTACTATGAGAATGTAAACCCTCATATTTTAAGAGTTTTTAATCATCAACTTAGATGGACGGTCAATGTATGGGGAGGAATTTGGATGATTTTATTATAGATCCTTACTTCTCTGATGGTCATTTAAACGTCGACAGATATTTGGAGTTTTTGAATAATTCTTTGCCACAGTTACTAAAAAATGTTCTGGAAAACACAAGAAGGACTATGTAATATCAGCATGATAGTGCGCCCTGTTATTTGGCTAGAAATAAGATCCTCATTTTCTAACGTAGGAGAAAAAAGTACTAGTGCAAATCGATAGAGAATTAAAAACTACATTAGAAACAGTTGAAAGAATCGAGGATACCATTTAAAAGAGTTTCAGCAATTTGAAAATTAGCGGTTTTATACAAAATGGAAATTTAAAAAAAATCTTTTAGTCTGTTTAAGTACTTTCATATACAAATTTACAAAAACAAATCCCAGAATTTCAAAAAACACCAGTTTTGTGACCAATTTCTTTCTGATGTTGAATTTTTTAAAAAATTACTTTAAAAGTATTTTTTATCTAAATTAAGCTTTCATCGAACAGCACAAAAAATTGATGGGTTGTTATTTAAAAAAGTGCAGCTTTTGAATAGAAATGATGCAGTACCTAACATTTTATGCTGACATTTATACAAAAAGCACTAGAAACCGAGACCGGAGTAATGGCAAACCCTGTATGTATGCTGAGAGCTAGAGAGTAAAATAATAAAGAGAAATATCTAAAATATTGGAATATTTCAAAAACGTAATGTGACTAAATAAATATACATGTCATCAAAAAACATAAATAGATAAAAATATTTACCTACTGACAAAAACGCTCTATTAAATGTTGTTAGTCTCACAAAGGTTTTCCGTTTGAGAAATAATTTAATTAAAAAAAAATTAATTTGTAGATGCTTCAGAACATGCGTTCTTACTAATTTTTTTTCTGAAGTTTATGCTTCTTTGAACACTAAATTAGTTTCTATCAATACGTAAAGATCAATTGCCCATTTTACATTACCTAAAAAATCATATTATTCAATATTAAATTAAATAAAGCCTCAAAATTCAATGTGTTTCTTTTTTCATATGTAAGATTTTTGGTTTGTTTAAATATTTTAATGATCAATACATTTAATTGCTGCGTTCGTATATTATGTACAACTCAATTTTTTTTAAATTAAACATTAGCTAACTGTACTTAATTTGCGGTATCTGGTATTATATTTGTCAAGTATATACGTGTTTCCTTAAATACATATTTGTTTATTAATAAAATAATAAGGTTATAAAAAATTAACACATACAGAAAAGTTAATGCAAATATTATTTAATGTGTTATTCAATAACTCATTAAATGGTTTTAACGTTTTTAATGAAAAACAACGTAGTATTTCTGAAACAGCATACGTTACAAATGCAATCTAGTAAGCTATTGTAATAATTGTATTCGCGCAACAGTTAAAGTACTATTACGATTAGTTTAACGTTATATGTTTATCTTTACCAGATCGAAATGTCGTCTACATGTAAGTAAGTTTGTTTATACAGTTTTGAAAACACATGTATTGTTATTGAATTGACAACACAATTTATCCCTACAAATCTATTGGTGTTTTTAAATATCCAAAATTAATTAGTGTTAAACTAATTGACCAGAATCTGAAATTGATTTATCAAAAATCGATTTTAATGTCAATTTATGTTGAAGGTAATAATGAGTTCGCATTATCGCTTTTAGATTTTAATGAATACGGTTAATCCCTTAAGATGCGTTGTTGATCATTCTAGCAGTTTTAATCGAACACTATTTAATTGAGCAATTAAATTAAATGATTACGATTAATTAATATTAAATTTGTTCTTTTAGCAATTACAAACATTTACATTAGTATGTATGAATATTGTTTTAACCTTTGATAATTGAATATTTAATAAAAAGAAAGAACTTTCTTTGTTTTTAAATTTGGTAATGTTGGCGGTAAGTATCAGGTTTCTCAAATATTTTTTTAAGCATTTGCGTTTTTGTTTTGTGGGCTTTAATTAGACACGCTAAAGGTAAAATGACATTAACCTCCTCCAGCTCAATTAAAATTGGATGTGTATAAAGGTTCTGCGAAGTTGGTGATTGATGGAAATCCTTATACTTATGTCTTCGAATAAATTGGTGATTCAATTTTGAATCACCAGGTATACAGAAAACATTTAAATTCAATAAATAACATTTAATACTACTAACTTAGAAAAATACTTTTGAACCAGCTAGGAATAATATAATATTTTAAAACTGATTTAATTTATTCAAATTGTACCAATTATGTTTTGGTATCATAAATACTAGTAATTAATTATAATTTTCTAAAACTTGTAACTTTTACAAAAGCGTAAATCTAAATTTAAAAATGCTGTAAGCATTACAGCATTCCATTTGAAATAAAAAAATGTCGACTTCAGGCATAATAAGGAATGCATTACAAACGTTCAATATTCGAATACGATTAGTTTTCAGTAAGCGTCTAATAGGCCACTTTGACTTTTGTTACGTTGCAGCAATAACACTTAACTCAATATTTGATAGATCCCACGAATCTTATATTGTATATTTCTTAACTCAATAGTTTATTTAATCAACGATTTAAAGTTCCAAATAAAATGTGTGCATTTTAAGTAATTATTACAGTTTAAATTTGCATTCTTAAGGACTACAATATAACTTACTGTATAACTGCTTAAATATAACGCTCGAATGATTTTAAGAATATATTTTATTGTCCACGATCATTACAATTTAATTCAAACACGTTTTATATTTCATAAAGTTGTAGTTAATGTTTCAATGTTCTAATAACCGGAAAAAAGTTTTTATAACATGTCATGGTATCATAAATCATACTTGTAATTATCCAATAAACGTACGTACTACACGTAATTGTGCACTTAAATTAATAGTTTCTTCAACTCAATGTATCGCTACAAATTATAGCAACAGTAAAAGTTTAGTTTACAATTTAATGCTATAAAAGGTAATAGAAAATAGTTATTATAATGCTAAGTGTTAAACACTGCTTAATTGTTTCGAACCAATACTTAATTGCTTGTGGAATAGAGTTTATCTTTTGTTCTAATTCGTTTTTCGGTCAAACCTTTTAATAGTATATTGTTTTAATTATTTTTTGTAGTAATTACATATGTGTGCATTAATTTATCAGTTACTGAATGCTGTTAGTTAACCATAATTAATTTGTATATGTTCATTCATACCTTTTGTGATCTCTTGTCAGTTCTTATCGTTTTGCAGTTTTGATTAGTATTAACATTGTTTGATAAACTCTGATCTCTAATTAGTGGACCCTCACTAACTTATAAATTATATGTGTTGTGAGCATTATAATTCCCGTCTCACATGTTTGATTTTTGTATAAAATACAAAGAGATATCGATAGTATGTAATCTGGTTTTCAACAATGTCTATTTGTCGTTGTTTTTAATCACGATTTTGACGTATCACGCTTTTCATCATTTATACGTTGGCGAAGTGATGACGTCACAAAATGGATGTCTAACATATGATTGGTTCCGATGGCTTTAATAAGTTAATCCGATGTTGCCGATTTACTTTCGGACGAAATAAGCATTTTAAGGAAAGATGAAAATTGCGTCGACACTGGGCATATAATAGAATTTAGTTTTGATGGCACAATGGGCTTAATAAAAAGAAATGTTTTAGCGAGCATGAAAAAAAGTCTTATAAGGTCGAGGTAGATTTATACGTTTTTCGTGCTTTTTTGCCACATAATTATAGAAAGTTTTTTGTTTTTATTTCTTGTAGATATCTATTAAAAATTCTTGCATTGAAGAATATCATTGTGAACGTGCAAAGGGCAATTTAAATGCCATCACATTGCAGCACTTTTGTTGTTGTTGTTGTATGCAAGTAAAAATATAGGAAGAACCGACACAATGTGTCAATGGAAAACACCATCTGCCCTCTACTTCTTCAGATTCAATTGAACCGGTCGGCGATCTGTTTTCGAAGTGAAGATGATAAAGAATTTTTGTACAAGCTGAAAGTTTTGAACAGATAAGGCGGATAAATTATAGTTTTTAATAATGTGCCATAAAGATTACTTATATGGTGTTAAATTAATTCAATGGGGATTATGTCACGAGGAAACGGCTATAAAAGAATTTGAACAAATTGAACAAAAAAACTGTTACCTCAGCAGGTTACACAAATGTGAATTTCTGGGTGCTTCGCCTGACGGTTTAGTAGGAGAGGATCCAATTTTAGAAGTGAAGTGCCCATTAAATCAGAAACTTTACTATAGATGACATAAAAAATCATAAAAAGTATTGCTTAGATGAAAATGTATGTCTTATACTTTCATTAAATTCAAGGACTTTTACATCGGACATTATGCCATTTAGTTGTATGGACTCCTATATAATATATTAAGGTAGATGTAGGTATAGATTTAGATTGGTTATCGAACTTACAAAACTTTTATAAAGATGAGTTATTGAATAAGTTATTAGAATAAGTAAAATGATAAATTAAGACATAAACATAGTATTTTATTGGACTACATTATGCAATGCATTAGATTATTGAAATTACATATTGAAACATTCTCATATTCAAGAGCCTTCTCGAAGTTGTTATCCATCTTCTAGAACGTATTCCGAAAGATATGGAACACTCGAGAAGGATTTCCAAAACGTGTATATATACGGAACAAACAAATCGTAGGTCAGTTATTTCCGTAAAGCGAAGACAGCAGTGTTCAGAAGATTATTCAAGTCTAAATAAATAAGTCGTTAGCGCGTGTGCGTAGATAAATATACGGATAATAATCTTGTACGTGACTTTAGTGTAAACAAGTGAGTGAAGCTATCCGCGGACTTTATCTTATCTTCGTGTAAGTGATATAAATTAGTGTAAGTGTTTTTATTAAATATTATTAGATTTAATTATTTCGGTTAATTTAAAAGTGTACATATTTTTAGTATAAGTAAAAAATAGCATTAGTAGTTTAAATAAATTAGTTTTAATAATAAAATTCGTTACAATATATTATAGACAAGACAAATCGACAAAAATTAGACATCTTTTATTTAATCGTTACTACGTGCAAAAGATTGTTCAGTTTCTTTTAAAAGTCCATATTGGAGCCTTATTCGATGCTGATCCCGAAAACAGTTCAGTTACAAATGTAATCGTCGCATTTGGAGCAACACTAATTAACACTTTAAAATTGTGGCGCCGTTTGTAGTGCCAAAAAACAGCTTTTTTAAATTTGAATGTTTGTGGAACTGCCATTTGTATCTCCGTACAATCTTGCACTATTCTGCAATTTGGAAAATATCTGAAGCAGGTAGGCATAGTTAAAGAATTTTTTCTTTAGTAGGAATATTGTCAATCATGCCAACAAGTAAAATTTCGTGCAGAGCATGCACATATGTCAACACAATATTCTGCACTGACGTATTGCTTACTTTAAAACGGAAAGCAAGATCAAAAAAATTGAGATTTAGTCTGAATTTTATTAAGGTGCAAGTAACTGGTCTTCATGTTCCATAACTTCAATTCATTAAATCTGTTAGCATAATAAAATCGCCAGCTGTTGGCAGCCATGTGTACTGGAATACTAAATTATCGTCTGCTCTAATTTCTTCATCTTGTTTCAACTTTTCCTGTAGTTCATCATTTCATTTTTTAAGAAAATACATTTCTGCATTAGCTATTGCTGGTGATGAATGCATTGTCGAAGGGCCAGCCACGCTCTGTATATCAGGAACGCTTCAATTTAATTCCTTTAATGGATTACTTGATACAATAATAATTACTTACAAAATTCTAAATAACGAAAGAAACTAAGTACATACCTTGCAAGCTTCTGTGGCGAAGGAAATTCAAAAATATTTTCTTTAGACCATGAGAAAATAGTTGGGACAAGAAATTTATTTCCAATTTTAAAATGGCACCTGCACAATCTGTCTTTTCGAGTAGAATCTCTATAACTATTCTGTTAATAATTTATACAAAAACATAAAAAATAAATTAAAGTGTACGGATACTTACCTACACATTTTTCCCATTTATTAAATTCTTTGATATTAGCTGGAAAACGATAAAAACTACATGTTTCTCATCTAGACAGATGACAGACAGTAAGGCATATTTTAAGCAAATATTTCTAAAAATTTTTTAATTTTTTTAATTATATATAAAATTATATTTTAAATTTATTTTAAAAATAAAAATTTAGAGCACTTACACAAGTATACCAGATATATAGGTTAAAATGATTAGTTTTTACCCATCATATAATTGACAGCCATTTTGTGACGTCACACTTGCGCAGTCTATAGCAATGATACTACTGGACTGTTTAAATTTTTTTTCTTCAGTTGATAATGTGTATAATTTCAATTGCTTTATGAAGCTTTTGCATTTTTTGATAGTCGTTACTGTATTTTTATCAGGGTGTATTATTGTAATGTTAAACTGTACATAATTTTTTTAATATGCTCTGGCATTTTTTTGTACGAAAAAGCATAGACTTTCACAATTAATGTTTTAGCAATTTTACGTTTGAACTATGTACGTGTATCTACTTAATACGTATACGAATCCTCCTACACTTACACAATTCTCCATATAATTCCATAAAGCAAACACCAATTAAAGTAAACTCAAACACTTGTTCAAACAACAAAGATTTATTTTAATGTTTGTTATTGTTATTCTTATTGCAAAAAGTTTTGTAATTGTGCATGTGACATAGAAAGCACGCCCTGCTTACCGATTTGGTATCTTACACGAAGAAGTCGGATACATAATCAAAAGATAAATCATGAGCCTGAGGTTTACCTACCGCGTCGGTAACAATGCAATATTATCTGTTACATTATATTTTTATATTAATAAACAATAGTGAAGCTACTTACAACACTTTCTATTAAAAGTAACCGTGGGATACGGCAGCTACTGAATGTTAAAAAAATTATCATACAACATTTTAGTATTTACTTACACAAGTTTAGTTGTATTTAAAAACTGTTTAATTAAATGCAAGAGATACAACCGATAATTAATAATCGTGAACTTGTAATATTTCCTTGTATATGAAAAATTATAAAATACAATTTGCTTACATAATGAATTGCAAACAAACAACTTCAAATACGTAATTTCGTTAAAAATAATTAATTATGAATTCAAATTAAAAGTTGTACTTTCATGCTAAGTTAGTTTCAACTTTCTTAAGATAAATCACAATTGAGGGGATCTGTAAATGTAAGCTTAAGCAACTCGAAACTAAATGATCAAACGACAAACTAATGTCTTTTAATTTATTTTTACAATTACGTAACAATTATTTAATTCTACTAGGGAGATTTATTACCTTTAACAGGGAACGTTACATTTAATTCTTAATTAAAAACTTATTAATAGTCTAGATAAAAATTATGTAAATAAGATTTTTTTAGGTTGTGTATATTTCTATATACATAATCAATACTAGTGTATATAAATAAATATGTACATATGTTCTAATTCAATGCGAAACATTACTATTTCAATAAATATTTTTTTTTGTTGCTACTTCTGTTGCTTTCTGTGCGTTAAATAATAAATTATTTATTCTATAAAGTTAAGTTTATTGATGTGTTACTTTAAATTCTAGAACACGAAAACGTAATTTTTATTATTATACGCCTTGTGTAAAATTATATTACTACCGTTTCTAAAGATGCGTCTCTAAAATAAATTTGGGTTATTCTTTTAGATAGAACTTTTTTTTTTTATTTTGTTACTTTTCCAATTGCAAGAATCTTTTACAATATACCTAGTTTATCATCTGTTGATAAAGGCTCAATTACAATTTTTGAAACTACTATGGCATCTCTAATGAAATACGTTTGTTGTGATTGTTAATAATCCTTGTTAACAGTTTTATGCACTGACTTATAAGTATTATGACGATTCCACAATTAGCACATATCTCAGTTAAACCGCAGAAATTCTTTGCTCCTCAAGAAAGTGCTACGTGCTTTACGTCAGTACTCCATGATGCAACACGCCTTTGTTTTTGAGTTTTCTTCAAAATTGCATTTTTATTTAATATACATACGAAACTTGAATGATATTTACGATCTGCAATCAAATTACTAGTTTATATTTTTTTTTGACGTTTGAAAACAAAGACTTGTGTTTCTATGTTCTTCAAACTTTTTTTGCATTCACAAAGTGATAATTAGTGTTTAAAATGCAATATATACAATTATCTTTTTTTTTAATTCCTAGTTTACTTTCTTCTTTGGTGTTATTACACTTAACAAAAACATATACAGCCACAAAAATTTTAATATTTTTTTACTTTATATAATATACCTGTGTTCATATTTACATTATTTACGGCCAAATTATCAATTTTTTTGAATCCGGCACTTGCAATGTGCCATAAAATGTTCTCAAGGGCTTACGCAGCACTGCCGAATATTCTTAAGTAACTAACATCACCTTTTTCGTTTCTTCACTTTTGTTTTCGTATTGTACTTGAAATAATGCTTACCAATATAAAGTGTGTAGTTAATTTTTGAATATACAAAACTTTATCAGTACCCATTTAGTTTTTTTTACTAATCAGCATTATCGTATCTCAGGGTCTACAGCATTTTACTACGTCGTCTATGTACATCCAGGCCTTTTTTTAAATTTTATGTTTTGTCAGCATTGTTTCTTATGGCTTCTGTTTTGTTAGTACTATACTTTGGATAGTCTTCTGCTATATCTACTGTATGTAACATTTAAAACATTTGTTAATGTAAATTTGTTTTTTGTCATTAATTTATGCTTTGGCTCAATTTTATTTCAATTTTAATATTGTTAGTTGTTATTTTTGTGTATACGTTTTTCTGTTAGGTCGCATTTTACCAATTTTGATTCAATACCTATATAATTTTCAATTTCAAACTTCTAGTTTTGACGTCTTGCTTTTTTATTTAGTTTTCGAGTTTTAGCATTTTTTTAGTTATTTATTATTTAAAAAAGAGAGTTTTTCGATGACCCAAAACATTTTATTTAAAAAAAAAACACTTTCGAGAATGAAAAACTTTACACGGCTACTGCACAATTTTATATGGGATTTTAGTAGAATGTTAATAGATCATTGAATGACAATAAAACTTTTTATATACCGTGGTGTTAAAAAGTCTTGCATCGCCAAATCTACGTTGATTTTTGAGTTCTACCACAAATTATTTGAAAAGTTTTAGTTAGTGGTTGCAATTATTATACTCCACCCTAGTAGAACAAATCGGTTTTTTAAATGTTACAAATTTGTTTTTTCAAAAACAGTGAACGTAATAAAAAACTTTTCCTAAATAATATTTAGAAACAATTTTGGAAAGTAAAATAAAATGATGGTTTAGAAAATAAATAAATAAATTTTGGTTCTTGAATGGCATTTGTTGTTGTATTCCTTAGAATACCGTTGAACATTATTAATGGCTATTAGTTTTGAATTAAGCGGTGGTGGTTGTTACAAATTTTTAGAAGTGGCAGCCACGTGATTTGAACCACGGACTTTTCATTCGTCGGTGTAATGGAAGACCCATAGGAAGACCATTGAATACACTACACTACGGCGGATTGGTTGTAAATTGCTTAGTTAAAGTATCACATTCGTACGTTTTTTAATGTTTGAAATTTCAATAAGCAAATACTTTTCTTATGCAAAACAAATATGACTTTACAGTTTTTTAACAAAATTGTAAGTAAAGTAAAGTTGAAAACCTATGTACGACATTGCAATTTTTCAATTAAAAACATTATAATTGAGGAAGATACATTTTATTTATAAATGTAATGTTTTTTAAAAATTAAGTTTGAAGACATTCTAATAAGTAATTGCTATCTTTGTAACACAAATCTTTAACAACATATCGGTCATATTTCTGCTGTACTGTTTTATTTAGTTTATGAGTTGGAATACAAAACATGATTGTAAAATATATGTAAATTATAAGTGATAATCAATGCTACTGTTAATGGATATCTAAAAATTTACGACAGATATTTTAAACGTAATGACAATGCCAAATAATTTTTCTCGGCTGTTTACGACAGATTTGTAGGTTAGAAGTTTAAACAGTGTTTAGAAGAAAGTTTTTTGCTAGAGTGTAAAATATTATTTATCTTGTCGTAGTTTTTCGATAAACAAAATCTGCTATCTATGCAGATATGTAACTGGAAATCAAAGTTTTTTTTAAAGCAAATGAGGTAAATTTATAAGTTTGTAAGAATTATTTGTACATAAGAAGTATTGTTATTAAGAAATGAAACTAAGCAAGAAATATTCAAGTCTTCAAAGATCAAATGGAGTAGTTCGACAAATTTGATTTACGTATCATAAAAACGACCATTTATTTCATTAAATGTGTGTCGTACTCGAGAAGATTTTAACCAAAGCTATCAATAACGAGCATTTTAGTTTAGAAAATTAACTACAGAAGTGTACTGTATAACTCAAGAAAATTTTTTTGTCAAATTGGGGTTTGATTATAAAAAGTTATGATAAAAGGAAATTATTGTTTGCTGATGTCGCTACTTAAGAAAGTTGGCAAAATATGATGCTCTATGAGTAAATAATGATGAAGACAATTATAGTTTAAATACTACGTTTGTTTGACGTTTTTACATATATATGTGTTCGTGTAGTAAAAGGTTTTAAAAATATCAAAAATATTGTAATCTATATTCAACTTGTAATTGCACACGTGTGTTACCACAAAACGTTTTTAAATTGTTTAAAAGTTAACTCAAAAAACCGTTTTTGATAAATTGCACAATTTATGTTTTATAAAATTCAAAACATAAATATTATAGGAGTGTCATTTATTTCATGCTCTAATAAAATTAAATCAATTGTTTCGTATCGTAAATGTTTTTGCAACAAATTTTGAAAATAATTTTGTGTTTTTTCACACTGAAAATAAGTTTTTGATTTGTTTTGCGTGGCTTTGTTCTACTAGAGTAATTTTATATTACATTTTTTTTTTAATTCCACAAAAGATATTAAAACAATCGTATGTAATAAATACTTAACTGTCATTTAAAACTAATTATAAAAACAAAATTCAAATATATCATGAGTATATTCATTTAACAATCACTTTACGGCATTTACTTTCTTTTTGAATTTTGACAAAATGCCATCTTAAAAGAAACGAACAAAATTGTCGGGCAAAAAACGTTTTCAAATTGCTTTTCTGCATAAAGAAGTTTTTCAAATCGCGAATTAGCTGCGAAAGTCAATCAATCTACAGTTGGTAGGATTATTAAAAAGTACGTTGAAGTTGAAAAATTGACGACAAACAGCAAAATGGACGGCCAAAGAAAACCTCAATTAGAAATGATGCAGTGTCATGAAGAGCAAGTCCCGCTGATAGACAACAGAATTCCACCCTATTAACAAAAATCTGGTCTGAAGCTACAGATGTGAGCGTGTGCATTTTTTCTGAAAGGGGAAGCCAGATTTGCTAATGTAATCACCAACAGAGAAGGCACGCGAAGGAGAAGGAGAATTAAAACAGTTATAGTGTGAACATAAAATAATATTATGGCAGTATTCATTGGTGTATTAAAGTTATCTGAATGAATGATTTCTTATGCTTTTTTTGTTTTTGTGGCTACAGGTACTATCTTTCATAATGTATAGTATTTTATAAATATTAGTGTTAGCTTTGTTTTTATACATATTACCCTTGTTTATTTTATTTTATTATAGTTAGACTAAGAGAGCTTTATATGGAAACAGATTTTTTATTCATGTTAGATGGCGATAGTAAAAAGAAGGTAATAATTAAATGTAAAGTCTCAAACCGTTTTTAATTATTAAAAGATTGCAAACGATGGCAGGACAAGTACGCTACTTACAAACGCTATTAGTTTCGACATATGTGCAAAGCAATGTTTTACCATTCAACTTTGATTCTTGCAACTCTGAGATTGCAAAAATAATTCGTACACCTTAATTTCTGTTTATAAACAAAATGTATAAAATGAATAAAATTTTGCAAATCTTTCTATAAAATTATAGTCAGTTGAGTGATTGGTTTATTTACTTTGTTTAATTTTTTTATTTTAATTTTTATACTACTCAAAAGGCACATAAAATATAAATATTCAAGCTTATTAGCATTTTAGATGTATCTTTAGCAATACATACAGGGCAATGCTTTAAAGATTCGGAACCAAATTAATGATTTAAATTTCGGTATGAATTACTATTACAGCGCTCGTCGCTTATTGGAATCACGGATAATGTTTTCAATAGGGTATTATTTTCACATTACTAAAGTAACAGGTCGGACGTATACTACTACATAGAAAGAACGACGCTTATAGTAATCATAACTTTGATTTATGTTATCAAGTTTCTTCTCATATTGTTTCTATACATGATCAATAACTTATTTTGTATGCATTTTTAGCAATATTTTCACAATACGCTTGTTTAGAGTGAAAAATTTTATCAATGTACTCTAAAAATAATTGTTTTGCGTATTTATCTTATTTTTGCAGTGTTATTTATTTATTTAAATATTTAGTCTGATCTACAAAACGTTACATTATTTAAACATCTACAAACAAACTTAGAAAGTATGCGTGTTCTTAGAATAACATCTTAAATTTACTACGTCTTATGCGATAACGTTATTTTCCATTTATGTTTGATGTAAGCAAATTTCTAAGAAGATATGTGTACTTAGTTCTTAGAATAGTGAATTAAGTAGCATAACGTTGTTTTTAATTTTTCAACAAACTATTTAATGCTCACCGTTGACATGTTTTCTGAAGATCAGAGAATACGTAATTTTTTTTGTCGTCGCATTACCTGCTTGAAGCAGATAAACTGACATACAGGTCTTAGTATTCTATAGGATTTGCATTGCACCAAAAACCTTTTACTTCTTAGATAATGTTTCTCCATAAACTAATATTATGTTCATATTATGGTCTTAATAAATCTCGGTTTTGTTGAAGTAACTGAACTTCTGTCTTCGCTTAGTAAAGGAACAGTAAGTGGAACCTCATCTTCAAGAAGGGAAATGTCCAACGCAATTGTTTCACTGGTATGTGTGCTTGAAAAGGTCTCGAGTTGCTCTGCTATCGACTTACGATGGTAACTAAGTTCTAGGTTCTGAAAATGTCGACTGCGACGTCTGACGAATCCGCAGCTTGTGAGATATTAACAACACTTATTGGAGCCCATGTCTTATATGTATCAGAGCATTGTAACGTGATTTTGCAATGTATGTCATGTATGACATTGACGTATGACTCGGCTTAATTCTTAACATTACCTCTGGGAGTTGTAACAGATCTAACTAACATGTGTTTGGCAGCAATTTCAAAAAGTAATTTTATGTAAATACAAATTTCCTTGTTTAATTGTAAATAAATTAAATCATTATTTTTTACTTTTTAGTATATTTTATTTGATGTCGGTTTGAAATCGGTTCCTTATGTTTGTTTTCTCTTTTTTCTTTTTAGTGATGTTAACAATAGTGGCTATACTCACTGAAAACCTTGAAAATGCACATCGTTCAAGAGAATTTCATGTCGATGTAAATTTGAGAGTTATGTCATGAATCCGATCATCAGAATTTGACTAAATTGAAATATGATCACTACTAAGTTACTATATTACTGATAAAAAAAAATGATTGTTGAACATATTATACGATAAAAAAAAATATTCCGACGAATTGAGAACGCTTCCTGTTTTTGAAATCCGTTGAAAAATAATAGGTATGTGGATGTGATACGATAAATGCTTTGTTTAGTTTCCCATGTTTGCCATAATGGTATCTGAAAATGTTCACATTACATACAAACATTTAAAAAAATGTAGCCCACTTTAAACCCGACCTTACGAGCTGCCGCTGGTAACGATAGATTTTTGGGTTCATATTGACTAAAATTTTACTTATTTTTGGGTCCGTATATACGCTCTTGAAATATTTTAGGTTTGTTTTTATTGATGAACACTTGAACATATTTCTTATTTTGAGCGAAGCTCTTAGGAACTAAGCTGGAGTAGTATTACACAATAAATATTTCACTCTCCCGGATTAGGAGACAATTTGCGAGGGGTTCCCTAGAATGTTGATGGCTTAGGGGCCTCTATAGAGTTTAACTCGAAACTGATTTTGCGTACCTGTCCTGTGCATCTTCATTAAGCAAATTCTGTAGTATTTTTTGATATAGTTTGTTACACTTTCTTACTGCATGTTTTCTGAATTACATATCTGTGTTTGTTGTAATTATTACTGCTACAATAAATGATTTTGTTTATTGTAACTTTGTGTGTTATAAGTCTATTTGTATTTATAATTAATTAGTATCATTATTGTTCTTTGAATGTACATCATTTGCTTATAATTATAACTTCAGTGTGTCAAAAATATGTATCAGTTTATTTTTTCTGTCGTAAATTTGTTTATTCTTTGTCAAGTGATTATTTTTTTTTAGTTTTTTAATAATAAAAAGAGTTTTTGATTTTTTATTTTTTTAGTGATTGTACTTGTCTCGATGGTTATATTCTGTTTTCTTGGCTGAGGTGGTTATTTGTTTGGTTCGTGCGTTTTCTTCAAGATTATTCCTGAAGCTGGTAAGGTAGTTACCTAGATTAACTGAGCTAGATTTTTTCACTTGTTTCTGTTTATAACCCTAGAAAAAAACGTCACTAAATCTGTCATTGTTTACAAAGGATATAGAAACAATTAATTAGATTTATAAATTGTTCAGTCATGAAATTGCATATGTGCAATAAATTTAAACGTGTAAATTTATAAATTAAAAACAAAATACATTAATTGTTTGTTTTAAAAATGAATGTGTTTATGTCGTTTTTAAAGTTTAAATATTTTCGTTTTTAGTAACAAATATTTTTCTAGTATGTTATGTATTTTTTGTGATATTGTTAATTATTTAAATATGTGGTTTGCATAATGTACGGTTCTTTAACCGTAGAATTTATGTTTACACACTTATACTAATATTTTAATAGATTTTAATTGGTATGTTATTTTACATTTTTAAACAATTTAGTTGCTAATATATTATTCTTCTTTATCGATTTATGAGAATTTTAAAATGTACGGTTTTTAGAACGGTTGGCAAAATTTTATAATTATGTTATGATAAAAGTTAATTTTAACTCAAATGTATTTAATTAATAAAGATTTGTTACCATTAAAAAATCTTCAATACATTAATTTTTTTGCACAGTAAAATAATGGATCTACTATAAAAACAGTAATTGACTCGATGCATTAAGCTCAAAATAAGTTTGTGGTAAATTTAAACGTGTATGTTTTTAATATCATTTTAAGTAATGATGTCATTTAAACAGTATACATTTGGTGTAAATAGAAAATAATAAATTATTTTATTTTTTATTAATATACTTATAGGTAAGTTGTATTTTTTTAAAGGATATTTTTATTGTCTAACGAGAGTATCAGAAATTGATGTTGTTTTTATCAAGATTCGTTTGACAAAGTGATCACTTCGACCACGAAGCGTCTCTTGAACACGAACAGTAACAGTGTTGAATTAATTATTTTTTTAAATTTTTAAGAATCGTTGAAAATTTATGTAATCATTCAAAGCGTTACTTTCTTTCGTACACGTAGGATTAAAATGCTTTAAATCATACAAAATAAGGAAGTCATGTACTTGTCACATCTTATTTTGCATTATGCAAATGTGGGTTAGATTTTTTAAGGCGACGTGAAAATTAAATTATACTTTAAGTAGCGTACTTTTCATGATGCAATAAAGTTGATGTTTATGATAAATAAACGGGACTGCTTTTGAAATAAATGTATTAAATGCATTTAATGATATCAAGTGTATTAAATTGACTACGCTTCGATAAGTTGAGTGTCAATAAATACTACATCGTTTCAAAGTTTTCAGTTTACTTTTTGCTTAGTTTTTGTCGTAAAATACTTATTAATACTTTTCATTGTGTTGCACTAATAAACAAGATATGTTTATGTAGCTATAATAATTTTTATTGTAGTCCACATAGTCGTTTCTAATTTATATACTACCTCAAACGGTTGTTCTATTTATCATCTTACTTCTACACCTAAAGCATTTTACAACATAGCATACAGCTAAGAAAATTAGTTTTACATGTTGAACATGGTAGGAAGAACAATAAATTTAACTTTTTTTACTATTGAATTAATGCTAATGTTTCAATTTTGTAACAAATACACTAATGGGCCCTTTACTTTGTCAAGACGGAATATTTATGCTAAACATAACAATAAAAACTTCAGATAACAATAGTGGCTCATTTAACCAGAGTTATTCAATTGATAAAACTTAAGTTTTTATATTTTTGCTAATTGTTTTGTAAATGTTTAATATAAAAAAAAACCTCTATGTTTTAACAGGCTAAAGAAGTAATAAACTACTTTGTGCATTGTTTGTTTCTATAAATTATGTACAAGAACACTATTTTAGTGCATATATGTTTATTGTTTGCACAAATTTAGTTTATCTTATATTTTGATTCGATTTTCAAGTAGTATGTAACTGGTGTAATAATGAAAACTATAAATAGTGGACAAGTAAAATTTTATGCTAACGTTTGATTAACCTTTTTTAGTTTTTTTTTAACACTTTTTTTTATTTTTAGTTGTCGCTGGTGGATTTGTAAAGCGATAGATCTGATCGACATAGCACAACTTTTAGTTTAAAAAATGTAAGTATTGTTATTTATAATATAATTTTTACAACACAAACAGATTAGATTATGTTTATAAAAATTCTTCAAATTTTAATTAATTGAAACATACAAAATATTCAAATCGAAACCGATAAACGTTTTATTATGCTACCGTTTTTTCTATAGGCCTTCATTAAACAAATAGTTTCGTTTTATTGCCGTTTTCTTGTCAGATTCTTCTATTTACTAAAAGACAGATAAACCATATGTTTAATTTGTTTTATTTATATTGTAAATTATTTACTTTTGTTTTTTGTGCTATATTTTTATTTGCAGTTTCTGATGGATTCCATACTTTATAGCAAAGAATTGATGTATTTCATGTATAGAATTTGCTTCTATTTAACTTACAATCATAGAAATCATGTAGATTTGGAACTTATATTAATTTATCTCCTAAACTAATGGGCTTGTCTTTAGTTTAGGTAATGCGTTAACTTTTGACCTTACCTATAACTTAATATCAATTTTGACCATGGCAACTTTTGATTAATAACTAAACAAATAAATAATGGTTATGCTTCTCTATAGATTATGAACAATGCGGCATTGAGATATTATTTATTGACAGTATAAATGTCAATATGATAAAGGTTTTTACGCGCAAACCATTTACCGTTCATTCAGTTTAGCTATGCTAAATTAATTTTAAGGTCTAAATTTGTTTTACAGCAATTATGTACTATTTAAAATTATGTTTACTTATAATTATGTTGTAACGTTAAACTGTGTAAACGAAAGAGCTTTTGTCAATAGTTAATATTGCACTTGATACTATATAAGTGATACCGCCTCGGGTTAATTTTAAACAACACTATTGCGATACACCTACTTTTACTATCTAAGTTTAAACAAACTTTAGTTATATTGGTCTTCTAAGGACGAATCTTTTATTTACTATTTAATCGATTAATCACTTTTTCCTAATTTTATGATTTATTAATACGTTGTTTGATTAATGAACTGAAATCAATTTATCAACTGAAAATACTTGAGTTTCTTTGAAAGCACTTCCTATTTCAAGTATTTAGAAAGTGATTACCTCTTATTAAAAACAGTTACATTTTTATTGCTTTTTGTGCTTACGTAATCTTACAATCGTATCTTACAAATTGAATTTTATTGTTTGCATATTTTTATTAATTGTTGTTATTTGTTATTTTTTACGTTTTTATGTTTTTGTATTTTTTTTATCTTATAGTACTTTCTTGTATAGTAATTTTACTGTATGTTTTTCTTAGCTGTAATCAATTTTTGAATTGTCCTTTAATTGTTTATAGTTTCATCATTATTGAAGTCAAAAGTATAAGTAGATGAATAAAAAAAGTTAAATAAATGGAATTATGTTATAAGATCTTAAGCTTTCGCAGTTTTCTTTGTTTAAATTATAAACTACTTTTGGATTTGGCTTGCAAATGGTATAAAGCTTCGTCTCTAATACTTTTTCCATTAGTAACAATCAGCGCTTTAAATATGCAAGCTGCAATGTTCTGCGTTTGTTTAGATTCTCAGACGACAAAACGGCAAAAGCCAAGTTCAACTCCTTGTTTTGGCTCACAAGGAGAAACTAAGCTTATAAAGTCTGTGTATTATATTACGACGCGGTCTAAGTTAGAAGTCGTTTATAATCTAGATGAAACTATGACTATATTTTTTATTAAATGTATTCGACTTTTGCTTGTTTATTCATATTATTGACAAACGAATGCATTCTTGAAATGTATGTTATAATCACGTCACGTTATGTAAAATAATACGAATCACTTAATAAATGGAATTAATACATATATACATACCTACACAAATTTTTGGATTATTGGTTCAATAATGATCTTGTGTGTATCATTTCAAAAATTTGAAGAGTGGTGCCAACAAAACAACATAAATTATTTTACTTGCTTGTTTTGATCTTCAACGTCAAAAGCACAAATAATACACTTTATGAAAATCCAAGCGGGAAATCATCTTTTTGGATACTATATATCCGACTATACTAAATATATCCACTACACATACTTATATTTCCTTGTATAGTCCCATATTTTTCTACACATTCTTACATTCTCCTGTACATCTCTATATTATTGTTACGTATTTATTTATTAAAAACTAATTTATTTAAAACGACTAAAAATACGTTTACTTAATCTAGAAATATGTACACTTTTAAATTAACCGAACTAATTAAATCTAATAATATTTAATGAAAACACTTACACGAATTTATGTATAACCGTTGTATAACACTATCACTTAAGATAAGATAACGTCCTCGGATTTCGCACTGTAAGTCACGTTCACTCGATTCGGTGTACACTGTTATTTATTTAAAGCTTCACACGTGCTAATCAGTTATTTATCTTCACTTGAATAATCTTCTTAATACTGCATGCATTCACATTCCAGCAATAACTGACCTACGATTTCCGTCTTCGGCATTTATAGACATCGGCGAATCCTTCTCGAGCGTTCCTTACTTTTCGCTATATCTTCTAGACAGCTTCTAGAAGGCTCTTGCATTTGTAAATAGTTTCTCGAACGTTTCATTATATATATTTTTACCCATAAACACTGTACTTTCCAACAACCATATTCTATTAATACTGATAAAACTTAATAATACTGATAAAACTTACCAATTTTAGAATACGTTAGAAAAATGTTATATGTAAAGTGTACAATTTAATAAATTGCCGAGAATACCCGATCGTACGTCGGAACGTTTATTTACCAAAACTTTTTATTGATATTTATAACTAATATACTAAAAAAATTTACTACCCGACGACAGCTAAAACCTGTTCTCACATGCTCGTCTCTCAGCATTTTATTCAACATTTGAAAACTATAGAGCTTGAACTCTAAGATCTTCTTGTGAGTTTTGATATTTTTTCACATTTAACAAAGTTCTTATTAAAGATTCGCTTATTATCGTCGAATAGATTTTCTCTGTTTTATCTAAACCCTTATTCAACTAGACAGGCAAAATCCTTTAAATTGTGTCTTCTTCCAAGGACATATTTTCTACACTTTCGTTTCAATGTGTACTCTAAATTCCTTATTCATTTGGTTTAGTGTACATCGGTGAAACAGATAGTTATGTCATCATACGCAGGCATATTTCTAAGTTTGAGGTTGCTGAGCATCATTTCACTACAGGTCAAAATACAGATTTTGATAACCTTTTGGAGATTGCAAAATTTCCATTCTCTATAGAAATCGTCACACACTCGAATAACTTCAATCATGACTACGGTTTCTAACTATGTCCTAACTAACTATGTTCCCTCAACCTTTTTTAAGTCACTTATGGAGTTTTAATCTGGTTTGGTAGCAGTGCTTCGTTAGATTTAAGTTGGCTTTTTCAAATTCGTCGTCTTTTTTCTTAATTTTTGTTGAGTTTAGAACCTGGCTTGGTTCACAAGTTGATTACCTAACTCTTTAGAAATTTTTAGTTAGATTTCGGTTGCTTGCTTGAGTTCTTTAATTTCTATCATGCCATGATGAAGCCTTTTACGAGAGTTGGTGAAACGTTTGTCACTTTCGTTACAACAATGACACGGTTCAAACCAGGAAGGCGTTCTTATCTTAGTGTGGAAAATTTATCGTTTGTAAATTTATGCAAAATTTCATTTTATATTAAATCGTGTTTAAAGTTACTTAATCCTGCAGCGGAAAGATATTACGTGTCATTACTGTTAAATGACGTTTTATGCAAAAATAATTAAGTTTTTCTTTTTTGATGTGTTACAATACGTTATATATTCTGTATGCCTGCAAATTTGCCTAAAAATTAAAAATTTGGGAGTTTCGGGATCTGGACGACATCACCCGTTGTTAGAAATAAATAACATTTGATACAAAAATATTGTAGAAATACTTTTATTTTTTGATGTTATTGTACATCAATGCATAAAAACTAAACTGCGCACTCATAGTATATATCGAGTTAAAAGTTACTTATTGTAGTTTTGTGCCGTGGGGACGACATTACTTGGCAATAACTTTTAATGCAAAATAGTCACACATTTTTTTTTAATATGTTACTATACAGTAACTGTTCCGTATGTGTGTAAATTTGCAAAAAAATTAATTTAACCCGCATTTAAAGTTAATCTTGGTAGTAACGGGAACTGGACGACGTCATCCTTTGTTAGAAATGCCATATACTACGTATTAATGATACGTAATACTTAATACGTAGAAATTTACACTACGAAATGGCATCGCCATTAGATTTTGTTAATAGTTATCCTATATGGTTATAAACTTACAAGGTTTGTCTTACTGCTGATGAACAAGGGCAAACAGCCGTTTAGTAGTTTATTCTGGTGGCATTTGCATAATTGCATTAACATTGTTTTACTCCCAATGTCTTTTACGTTGTGATTTTAGCCCTCGGTTTTATTCAAAAAATTTTTGAATCACACGGGCTTTAAATCAACTTTACAACGTT
This sequence comes from Aquatica leii, assembly GCA_035610365.1. Lineage (NCBI taxonomy): Eukaryota > Metazoa > Arthropoda > Insecta > Coleoptera > Lampyridae > Aquatica > Aquatica leii. Next base: position 74,678,260 of record CM069433.1, read on the forward strand.
CTCCGTTTTTCTAGCTGTTTACAGTTTTAAGCTTACCCTTATTAATGTTGGCGTAATTTATAAACAAATGCTTTAATTAATACTAAAATTTAATAAAAAATACTATAATATATCGTTCAACGGCGGCTGTGTGAACACGAAAAAACGAGAGATGTTCATGGAAAAGATGGTATAATTAATTAAAATCTATTAATAAACACAAAATCAAATTATACATTTCAAACATGAAAGAAATCAATAAAAAATTTTCTGGCCATTTTTTTGAGGTATTACAGTTGTGTTGGTGACCGAGCATGGGAGTCACGCTAGCCTCACTTTTTTCCATTGCATGTATCTGCATGTACAACATACGATTAGATATTTTCTCGCATATCCCTATACATCTCCTTGCATGTCATCATACATCTTCGTAAATCCCTATACATCCCCATACTTTCTTGTACAGCCTCATATCTCTTTTTTAATGTACACTAGAGATCCTTGCTGGTTTGACTCTCGTGGAAAACCTTTTCGATGCTGAGATCATGCTTAACTATATATATATATATGATATAAGGATGTGGACATATCAAAATACAGTAAAATACAGACACTTTTGAAAAAATCATATCAAGGTTACGCGCTAAATATATCTCAAATTTTAAAAGAATGCCATATTCATAAATTTATTCAAGAATTCACAACTTTATATCTGATAAACTAACGAATTTGTCAAATCAGGATTTACGTGGTGTCGCTATATATTCCCAAAACACATCAACTGCTAATATATGTACTTTTCACGATAACAATTTAAATTAAATCTGCTAACGACAATAGCCAACGACTTATTAAAACACTCAATTGACGTCATTTGTGTGCTTTAATGGACATGTTACAAACGCAAAAAAAATTTATTATTGCAATATGCCAGTTGATGTTTTTATTGAAAATGAAATGAATTATAAGGATTACAAAAACACTTAATTAATAAGTAAGTATTACAGGAAGATAGAAAAAATTACTTAACAGAAGATTTCTTGATTGCCTTTTTGGCTAATTCACTAATGTTGTTCGTGTTATTAAAAGTGTTGTACGTCAATATGATTATAATACATAGGTACATAATACTTTTTATGTTTATTTTCTGTTAATTAATTATGTCTTTCATCTAATGTAATTATGTAAAATAAAACTTCAAAGATACTTTTTTAATGATTTTCCTTATTTACACGAAGCGGAAGCAATTAGAATAATAGATATGTAAAGAGTACTTTAAATACTGACAAAAAATGAAAGAATTTTGATTTAGTTAAAGTGTTGTCTACATTTCCTAATAATGTATAATTTAACGTCCATTAGTTTAGAAGCAAAATACGTGAACGCTAAGAGCGTTTAACCTTATGCAATATGGACTATTCGTTTTACAATGAAAACGCGGACACAAGCAAAGAATGTGCTTCATATTATTGATTGCTGGAAACATTAAAACCACTATTCAAAACAGAAACCTTTTCCGTAATTCAAATTAGACAGTTTGAGAGGAGAAATCTACCAATTACCAATCACTTCATTACAACATGCACTTAAACAATATAAGAGCTGCCGACTCCACCTAACAACTTATGTTTGTTGTTTAAATATTAATACCATTTATGAGCATCACGAATAATCATTAACACTATTAAATCACTGAATGGTGTATCACTTGAAGAGAAAGCGGATGCGATTTTCTTATTTCTTGTGCCCTTAGAGAATAATAGTACAGTTATAGAAATAAACAAAATGTGGAAATTGTTATGCAAAACAGTACGAACCGTTTATGAATTTTGAATAGTAAATAAAATAGTTCAAAATAATGTATAATTTTCTAAAATAACCCGACAGGCACGTATGTGAGAATTAAAAAAAAGGAATGCTTTAACCAATACAAAATTATAATAAATGCTTTTATTAATTTTATTTTTTTAGGTACATGCAAACGTTTCAACATATTAGTTTTTTTCAATGTTTCATTATCTATTTTAGTGTAAATTTGGTCTATTGGGCTACTATCAAACTTATTAATTACTATGTTAATTAATTTTTCCACTACTAGTTGTATAGACTTTCATTATTACATATAATGGTAGGTTGTGAAGCAGCACTTTTTTTGTAGTGCAAGTAAATAATATTTAATTATTAACCACTGGTTAATAATCAACATATTCACATTTTCTGAGAATTCAATAACAGTTTTAAAGAAAAAAAATTACAGATCTACCAGGGGTAAGCGATTTTATTTAATGCTTTTTTAAGAATTTAATTACTTCATTAAACAAATTAATTTGATTTTACAAATTTTGAAGGTAGCGCTTAACTAAAAGTGAATATTACTGAAATTAATATATTTAATATATTTTTAATAATGTTTTTAAACAACTTTAGTAACTTTAGCAAAAAAAATTTGTTATCAATTTATTTTTGTGTTATAAATCACATTTAAGAAGCACGTCAAAATTAATTCTATTAAACTAATGACAACTGTCACAATCACTGACTTGACTTTTAAATTGAAATTAATATCTTAAATTTTAAATTAATTTAGTAACAAGTCGAAAGATTATAAAAAAATGTATATATACCATGGTTGAGAAGTTTATTATAACCTGCGCGACTTATATCAATAGACGCTTCGCGTCTCGCGTTATAGTCTATCGCTTAGGTTATAATCATACACTTTTCAACCTTGACATATAATATACTATTTTCTACTATTGGTAATATAATAATAATGAACATATACTTACCTAGGTATTTACATTTTCTGATAATTCTACTACGGTTAAAAAATGTATAAAACGATTTACCAGAACCAACAGCTTTTGTTAAATGCTACTGTAAGAAATTAAATTGTTAAGAAATAACCCATGCTTTCAGTAATAATATTTTTAAAGTATTATAGTAACTTTTACAAAAAAAACTTGTTTATTTTTTTATGTTTTAAATACTTATATTTGTCACTACCACCAAAATAGTGTCAGTTGATTTGTCATTTTAAATTAATATTTTCAAGTAAAGAATCGGTGCTACTTAAGGGTTTGAATTATGCTGTTGCTCCCTAACGTATTTCTAAAGAAAATATTTTATGTGCTGTCGATTCTTTTATAAGACATCTTCCTTGCCACATCTTAGATCCCAGTCCTATTCACACTGGTAAAATCCTTGAATCATCTAAAGTTCCTAAATTCAACATTTCTAAGTCGGAAAAGCCGACAAAGCCAACGCTAGTGTCGTTTTGAACCAAATTGATTTTGTTCCAAAAATCCATTTGATTTTTTCTGAGGAAACGCTCTTCTAACTTGTAATCCTACTTCGAGGATTTAACGTGAGGTTAGCCAAATCATAAAATCTTCCAATCTACCTTTAGAAACTAAACGTTGACTTACCCCTGCAGATTCAAAACCACCTCGTCTATACGGACTTCTCAAAGTTTACAAACAAGGTATCTCCTTTTGACCTATCCCCAGTACTATCCAATCTCTTAACTATAAGCTAGCCAAGTTCTTATAAAACATTCTTTGCGAATTTACAGGTAAAACCTCTTCTCACATTCACAACTTTCAGCATTTTATTCAACGTTTAGAAACGTTTAGTTTAGGTATGTTAACGACACGTTTGTCTCATGGTCATCTTGAATTGTCTAAGTTTCCTCATCATCTAATCAATCAACACCTATACACCAAATTTACTATTGAAACTAATGGTTCTCTACCATTTTTCGACTCGTAAGCCCGACGGACGGTCATTTTGTTTATCGCCAACTTACCCACACGGACAGATACCTTCATGTTTTGCCTTATCATCATCCTGCACAGAAACGTTCTGTTATTGAATCTTTGGTTCATCGCGCTTTTTCTATTTGCTAACCTGATAATGCAGAAGACTCGGAACTTTGTCATCTTACTAGAACCTTGGTGGACAATGGTTATATAAAGCAAAACATTCAAGCAGTTATTAATCGTCGTCTACATCCACGTGCTTGATTACCTAAGGACATTTCTACTTCCAATTCTAATCCGAAATTGGCATTTTTACTCTACATTTACAAGCTTATACCTACATGTATTCAACTCGACAGGCAAAATCACTCAAATTCATTTTTCTCCCAATGACAAATTTCCTACATTTTTATTTCAAGGGGTATACCAAATTCCTTGTTCATGTGGTTTAGTCTACATTGGTGAAACCGGTCGCATATTTTTAAGTCTGCGGTTGCTGAACATCACTAAAGATCACAATATAGATTTTGATAACGTTTCGGTGATTGCAAAATCAAACCCCCAAATAACTTTATTCGTGATCATGGTTTGAAGCCCCTTTTGATTCTTGGTTATTACTCCTTTATCGAAAACACGCCGCTTTTCAACCGTAACTTTATCAGAGCCGAGCTTAACCAGCTGTGACGATACGTCTTCTTTATCAAAACCGTGAAAATACTGAAGTCACTTCTATGCAGTTTAGAATCTCGCTTGGTTCACAAGTTGATTACCTAACTTTTAAGAGGTTCTTAGTTAGATTTCGGTTGCTTGTTTAAGTTCTTCGATTTATCTCACGCCCTGATGAACGAAAGTGGACGAAACGTTGGCAACTTTGGTTACAACAATGAAACCCGGAAGACGTTCATTTTAGTAAAGTTGTATATCATCTACGTTGAGAATATTATTATAGCCTTCGCAATTGATACCCTTTTACGCTTTGCCACTTGCGATATAATTTTGTTGCTATCGATAATAATACACTTTTCAACTTTTATATGTATATATAGATATATACTATTTAGTCAACGTCTAACTGTGATACAAATATTGTAAATATCATCGAGTCTAGTATTTAGAATTCTTATTTAGTAGATTAGTTAATAACATGACAATAATTTTGTGTTTTCAGAAACTTTTTGTGTCGGTCGAGAAACGTTTTTTAATTTCAAGGTAAAATAAAATTTTAGATAAAACATGTTTTTTGCCGAACTTTGGCAAGCTCTTTTGTTACATCATGAAGCATATTTTGATAGTTTCTTGTGTTTTTTAACGTAATTTTGTATATAAAAACAGAATGTCAGTGCACGGTATTTTTAACTACACTAAACATATTTTAAAAAATATAACGCAAATACTTTCTGGGTAATACTTGTGTGTTTTTGTGTTTCAAAATGTAAACTAAGTATTTGTACAGTGATTGTTCTTACTTATATGGCAAATACTACACTGGCCAAAACTATTGCACTAGTGCCAAATACATGTTCCTGGACTAACTAAATTTTTAATAGAATTCAGGTGATGTTTTTGTTTCCTAAAAACTTAATTTATAAACAGAAATTTGTTACAACCTAATTTTGAGACTTTTTCATAAAATATGGGCGCATAATTTAATGTGTTCGTATCTGAACATTGAACACCTCGATTAACAACAATTTAACAATTGGTATTAGCAAAATGAAGTTCGATGACATTCTGCATCGTAGTTGGAACAGTGCTTATAAGTTACCAGTTACCAAAATAATTAATTATAAGATATTTTGATGGGGGCAGTTGAAATCTTTACTTTAGGAATTCAAACCGGAGAATTTTGAATGTTCGTTATTTGTTTTAACTGTTTGTAATTGCCATATGTCTTTTTAGAATTATAAATTAATTATTGTATTGGAAAATTGTGCTTTTTACTTATTTTCTCAACTGTTATTGACAGAAACAGAAGACCTGATTTTTATTGTATGATTCACTATCGTATATAATGGCTTAGCAATGTAGTTGTTTATTACTTAATATACGTCATAAAAAGTTAGATTTTGTTAAGACCTAGTTGTTTTTTTTTAGTTAGCCGATATTTCTCTGTTTTATGATCACTACTCTAATTTTGGGAAACACCTGTTCTGATAGTTGTTTTGTATGCATCTGTGATGGTAAACAAGTGTATTGAGTTTAGTAGAGAACAACTTATTTCATGTTACTGTCATCACATCAAAATATTGATTCCATCAGGTTAATTGGCATTTCTTTATGTTCTTATTTTGTATAGGCAGCCAAAATCAAATTTATCTTGAACTTCTTCCTCATCAAGTTTGTTAAATTGGTTATCTTTTATAGGGTGTATGAACTTTCTTATAGACAGGGTTTTAATATATAATAACTGCAGGAGTTGTCAGTTAAACGGCACAAGTTTTGTAAATATTATACTCTAAAAATTAGATTTCTGTCAAAGCAACTTTATAATTTTTGAATTTCCTTAAATGGAATTAGCAACAGGAAGCAAGGCCAAGGCACAGACAGTCCGCTATCCTTAAAAACGTCAACGTACTAAGTTTACCAAGAAATATTCTAGATATCACAAAACTAGACTTTAGTTCAGCTTAACCTCTAGTCAGATTTTGAGGCGGTCATCAATCTGGGTCGTCGAAAAAAGTTTGGCCAGTTTCGAAGTTTTTAACTGGAAAAATTGTTGTAGTTTTGATCACAAAAATCATTTTACAGCGGTTACCGTATTAGTCAAACATTTTATTCGCAATCACTATACTAACAGTAATATCCAAAATATTAACTTATAAAAAGTTGTGAAATTGATTATTTTTTACTGTTATAACGGTCGTGAAGTGACAGTGTTTACCTCCCACCTACAGTCGGTGCTACAGTCGGCAAGTGATTTTACATTAATTTTTTTTATAAACGTCTAAATTGACAATAAGTATAAATTCAAAAAAGAGTTAATTGTGAATAAAATAGGATACATAGTACATACCTTGGTTGAAATTTCATTACTGTCTTAGGCATTATTATTACTTTTATAACAGTAGAAAACAAGATAAAATGGAAGTTGATGTGTTAAGGGTTTGTTGAACATTTGTGCACCAACGATGCGATTATGTAGTTTTTAAGTTTATTTAGAAATTTTAAAAGGTTGAACAAATATAAATGCACATTGGCCACTTTTGTATGTTACATTTATACAAACTTATTAATGAATTCTTTAGAAACTGCACCTTATTTACAAAATAGCAATACATTGAACAACAAAACCGTACAAAAAGCTATTTAATGCATTAATTAAAATCATTTGCAACATTTCATGTCAACATCTTAATTTTAATACTGCAAATAAAGTAGTCTGCTGTTTTTTGTATTGTAGGTTTTAACCAATTTATTCTCATTTGTAAACATGCACTTAAGTTAATGTAATCTCAAAGCAGTTAATTTGATTTTTTTATCTGCTTTACATTTTTTCTCTTATTATAAGATAGTTATTTTAATTAGTAAACACAGTATAAATATTAGTCTGACATCATTGTTTTATGCCACAGTGGAAAATGTAACGATAACGATTCAAGAGCATAATTATCTTACTACGCGCTTGTTAAAACAGTTTTTTTGATATAAATCTAATGTTTCAACAGAATCATATACCATAAATAATCTATAGTTAGTGCTGTACTATTGCTTTTAGTGTTTGTACGCAAAGCTATCAATAGTTGAAATTACCAGACTATTAATTAAAATGACAGGCATAACCATTGAAGGTAATAATGTTTAAACTCTTAATGCCGACGTCGTGCGTAAAATTAAATACTCATAAATTAACCTTTAGTTTTTTCAGTTGTATGGATTACTTAACACTTAGCTACTGAAAATCGTCAACGGTTTGAACTGTGATTTTTTGTAATTTTTGTTAAACGTGTATTTAGTGGATTTATGATCATTTTAGTATTTGTTGCCAAGATAATAAATGAGTTAGTTTTTCTATACATATGGTATATCAACTTTTTACGTTATTTTACTAGTCCTGTCGTATAAACCAGTCAGTTGGTCTTTGTACAGTTTATTTATACAACATATTTTTAAAAAGAGTATGCAGACATTTTAATTCTATATTAAACTTCTCAGGTGAGTACTGACGTAATCATTGTTGCTGTTTAGAAACATCCCAACTCCAATTCATAAAATCAATAGATTTGAGATCGTAAGAACTGTAATAGTTTTTTTTAAAATATCTACTGCATGGAGGGATATAGTGCAGCTTGATGGTTTGACACGATTTAAATCTGAAAACTATTCTAAAAACCTTATTGCATTGATAGAAAGTTTCTTTCTTTGCTATCAAACATTGTGATAAGACCGCTGTGGAGATACACATTATTTGTCCTGGCAAAATTATAAACTTTTATTGTTCATTATTGCAATGACTAAGAAAACACGTTTATAATTATACTATTCAAATGTTCTAAATCAGGTTGTTCTATTTTTACATGTTCATATTATATAGAAAATTGTAACACGAACACGTAATTACTAATAATAATATTCATGATATTAATGACTTTTGATTTGTAATGATCAAATTAATGATCCCTTCTTATAGGAGGTAGGAAACGAAGCAACAATTCAGTTAATTGCGACGTTTCGTGTTCGAGATTAATACTTCATCAGGCTCGCTCCTTTATTGTAGAAACAAACATTTTTAGTTTCCTATAAAGAAAGTATAGCGATCGCAATTTTGCGTCTGCGTGCGTGTGTGTGTGTGTATAGGCCATTTTTAACAGTTTTTCTTATATAATTTTTACGTATATAAATTATTCGAAATATTGGTACAGTTTCTAATTGAGATAATTCTTCCTAACAATGTATTCAATTAAAAAAAAATTCTAACATTAACAGTTTATTCGATATTTGATTTATAATTTAAAATGAATTCCAAATATACGTTCGAATCCTGCTGGCAACGATTTTTTTAAGAAAATAAAGTAAAGTAAAGCAATATCGAGGCGTACAAATATAGGGGTTAGTAGATATGAAAACATAACCTCAATCTACCATATTTCGGTTATATCTTAACGAAATCGAGGAGAAACATTTCAAAAATATTATAGCATGCTAGGAAGTTAATACGAACGTGAACATACATACACGTGTACATTCAAAGTGGGTAGGATGAAAAAATTTTTGAATAAAAATGTCTAATGTGCAATACTTAGTATTTTTACTACTATTTCTTTTAAGCAAATAAAATTTAAACCTAAATTTTCTGAGTTCTCAATATTCTTTTGACTTGGATGTTTTGTTAAATTTAAAAACAAAAAATATGTAAAAATTCCTTATAGGAAAAAAAACATCAAATTAACGTAACGTTTTTTTTTTTAATTTCTTACGTTAATTTGATGTTAGTCATATAATTATGCATTTTATATTTATGTTGATAAAATAATCTAAAAAATGTTTGTTTCTTACAATAAAGGAGCAAGCCTGAAGAAGTGCTCATCTCGAACACGAAACCTCGCAATTAACTGAATTAGTTGCTTCTTTTCCTACCTCCTATAAGAAGGGATCGGTAATTTGATCATTACAAATCAAAAATTCATGATATTCATGACAACATGTTTTTGTCAAATTTTGTTTTTCAGGTTTCTTTCTATTCTTATCTCAGAAAAATGGTTTAATTTTATTTTTGTAATAATGTCTCTAACCACGATTTCTATAATTTAATTATATTATTATCTATAATTCTATTTAATACTAATTATGTGTTTGTTTTTCTTAACACAAACAACATGAAAAATAAGCATTTTGAAGAAAATTGCGAATTTTTTGAAGTCACTTATAAATTTGTTATCGGGTTTTATAACCATTATATTTTTTTTTGTGCTAAGATTTGTTCTTCTACTGGGATTTGAGTGTTTGTGTAAATAATTCGACAAAATGGGTGGTAGGGAAATTTACATGTAAGATGGAAAGAGATATATGTAATTAAACAAAAATTTCAATTATTATTATAAGTGTTTTAAAAAAAATAACGCAATAATAGAAAAAAAGATTTTTTCTACTCTCTTACTAGTAAATCGCCTGTAAACTGACACGTAATGACTAGCACGTAATAAGAGTAGATTACATACCGATGAAGGAAAAGCTTCATTACAGTGGAGGGTTAGATTAACCGGCCGAGAGCAAAGCAGCTCGAGGTTGGCAATATGCCCGACAGTGGAATGAAGCCTTTCTCCGAGGTATGTATACTATCTTATTTACAACCAGTGCATCAACATTCAAATTACCAAAAAATATTCGAGCTGAAAGTCAATAACTGCGAAATTGTTTTTAATCTAACAGCCAGGGAAAACAAACGCGTTTTCTGTCAAACGTTTCAAATTTTATTTTTCATACTTATCATTCATGTCTCAATGTCTGATAGTGAATTTGAAAGCACTCCTCCAGAACTGAGGGACGCTGCAAAGAAAGCAGCAAAAAATGACTTACTACCGACAAAAAGTAGAGGTCGATATGAGTGCTACGAAACTTACACTAACGAACGAATGCGATGTTGGCAGCTCAAAAACGTCATTTTGACAAATTAAATTAATAAATGTCACATTTATGGTTTTTATGTTTATGAATGAAAGTGTTTAAAAAGTATAGTACAGTAAAGTATAGTATAGTATAGTACTACAGTACAGCTACAGTTGTGGAAGCATATTACATACTCGTAAAATTACCACGCTGGCCGCTACACGGCTCGCGCGCAACTTTTTACTCGCATATATTAATATACTTACAATTCTCGTTATGTAATATACTACTATGATACTAACGATTTTTTTGAATAATTTTATTGAGAGGATCAATAATGCTAGGGCTTATTCACAATGAGGATAAGCGTAACAAATACTTATCAGATATATAGTCTATAAAGTTGGGGTATAGTACGAGAAACATATGTATTTACAATGCGTCTTAAATAATTCGCAAGTCGTTGTTGTGTTTATGCACATCCTTATGATTCAACTTAACGAATAGATAAATCTGGAATGGATTTAACTTTATTAATTTATACCAACTGTAGTGGAATATAGCGTGTTTTGGTTGTATTCGGTAATCAGTTCGTAATATGACTTTCTCGATTTCGGGGAGAGGTGATATTTATTCAAACTGCGCATGCGCAAAAAATTACATTCCTATGAAAAATAGTATATTACTTACCTAGGGAGGAAAGTATGACTTTCCAACCCGCGTAGTATTGTGACTCGAGCCAAAGGCGAGGGTCACAATACTACGCGTGTTGGGATGTCATACTTTCCTCCCGTGGTATAAGTATACAATTTTTTATCACAGCGGGATAGAAAGTTCCTTAAAAATAAAATTTATTGTTCTTAATTGTCATAAATTTTAATTTTTGCTATTGTAAACCGTCTTTGACAGTTTTGGCACACTTGTCAACATAAACGTCAAAAATTAATTAATTTTGAATAGTTTCATAAATACATGAAATTGTAACGTTATAATTATTGTTTATTTTTTTTCTAAAAATTAAGAGTATTCTTCTCATTTACTGCAATTATGATTATAATAATCAGAATAAGTTAGCATGCGCATAAAAATTGAAGCATGCGTACTAACTCATTAAAACAATTAAACGGGAGCGTAAGTGGTGCTTTCGCCCCTTAAAATAGGGTCCGAAAGCGAACTTTCGATCCCGCTGTGATAAAAACATCGTTAATTGTGATCAGTTTGCCGGCCTATGTATATTACGTTTATATCATGCGTTATGTATGTTTAATGCTTATGCTCATTTGAATGAGCACTTAGCGTTTCTGCATACATATAGAGGCGCAACATATTTTTATTTTGTTCTACGTTTTGACAATTTTATTGTGATACTTGTTAAAACACGTATACAAATATTTGTACAGTTCAAGACTTTAAAATCGGATAAGATGTTTTTAAATGTTTTTCAAAAACATTTTTTTAAATTTTTTTGTACTAGTTGATGACAAACTCTCTTATTGCATATTGTTTGTATACCAATGTAAAGTTATATTATTTATTGTTACATAAATTATACTGTAAATTGAATATTATTTATAATATAGTTCGAACTAAAACTTCAGTAACGTTATGTTTCATGATAAAAAAATTATTGTTTTTTAACGTCTTCTTGAAAGTTGCTAATTTCTTTTGACGACACATTAAAATCTAATTAGATCCTGTAAGCTAATGACCAATAAAAATATCAAACCTTAGTATGTCGTATTAGCGTTAGCTACATAAATATATTTTAATACAATGTTTGTGTAGGATTGCATTTTGTTCAAGGTTGCTAAGAGTTCTGTAATTATTACGTACATAATTTGTCTATTTATATACACGTAATGATACAAACGTAATTGATTATGTATACATACAAATGTTACAAGTATAAGTATAATTATATAACTGTCCTAAAATAATACAGTTACTCGTATATAATTAATGGTATTGTGCGAAAGCTAAGTAAACTATGTGTAGATGTTTTCAATATTAAGGATACTATTTACTTTTGAAATGTTATTTATATATGATCTACATATTTTTTACTTTCGATGTTTATGTAACTTTTACGTTATAACTGTTATAAGTACTGTAAACAACATATATACCATATTTTTATTTACGAGCGACGGAAGTAAATATCCCGTTTACACTATACAGAAAATAAAAGTCACTTAACCATGCGGTTTTCCTCGGGTACATATGACTAGAAATCACAATATTTCATTTCATGTAGAAATGTATTTCTTTGTAAAAAAAATGATCAAAAACTTAATAATTCTTAATATTAAGAAAACATTGCTTATTTAATGGTAAAGTAGTTTATCCTTCTGTTCGTTAGGTTGTAATTAGAGCTAGATCTTGTCTTCTTTAGGAGGGGCAATAAAAACCACTCTAAACTATTTTTATGGCTACGTTTCGTGCCTCTAGTGTGTACTTCTTCAGGCCACTGAAAATTTATTTACGGTAAGTGAACAACATTACACACGTATATAACAACTAACTGAATTTGTTAACAGGTACAACATAAAGACAAAAAACTTACAAGAAAAGGTTTTGAGTGGAAACAGTCCACTGGTCCAACAAGCATACCGTCTGATGTTATTACTTATTCTAGTTAACATAAAATTATTGTCAGTAGAATTAAAATTTAAATCTATATACAAAGAAAAACGACGGACATTAATGTTAAAACAAACAATATACACTGAATGTAAATTCAAAAATAATTGTGAGTATGATAAGGCCAATAGATAAAAATGACCATAAAATCGCATACAACTATAAAGCTTATCTTGCAATTTTTGAAATTAAATTATTGTAAATATTGCTTAAACTGTTGGTGTCGTTATTGAAATTAATGTTGTTTTTATATATGTTGATGTATATCATTTCCGAAACTAACCTTTTTTTGAAATTATTTTCAACATCTAAAATTGTGGGATTGTTGAAATCGAAGGTATGTCCAGTGTTAATGTGATGCACTGCTAATGCTGTGTCTGCTTTTTTTGTTTTATGTTATGATTGCAAAATTTACAATAATTTAATTTCAAAAATTGCAAGATAAGCTTTGTAGATGAATGCGATTTCATGGTCATTTTTATCTATTGGCCTTATCATACTCACAATTATTTTTGAATTTACATTCAGTGTATATTGTTTGTTTTAACATTAATGTCCGTCGTTTTTCTTTGTATATAGATTTAAATTTTAATTCTACTGACAATAATTTTATGTTAACTAGAATCAATAATAACATCAGACGGTATGCTTGTTGGACCAGTGGACTGTTTCCACTCATAACCTTTTCTTGTAATTTTTTTTTGTCTTTACGTTGTACCTGTTAACAAATTGAGTTAGTTGTTATATACGTGTGTAATGTTGTTCACTTACCGTAAATAAATTTTCAGTAGCCTGAAGAAGTGCACACTAGAGGCACGAAGCGTAGCCATAAAAATAGTTTAGAGTGGTTTTTATTGCCCCTCATAAGGAAGACAAGATCTAGCTCTAATTGCTTATTTATTAAAAGATGGGTTACTGGTGGTATTGCCGACCACACCTGATACCTTAGCAACTAAATCATAACAAAGTTGGAATTTGTAAGTAATGGAGAATGTGAAAATAATGTCACAAATCTAAATAATAGTTGCCGCAAAATATTTTTAATTATACTAAAGTTTTAACATAACATAAACACAGCAGTTATTGCACAAGCAGACTAGCATAAAACAACTAAAAAGTACACACTTGCTAACTCCATAACAAAAAGTAAAAATGAGAAAGAAATAAACCAAGAAAACGCAAAAATAACATGACGCTATATGGATAACATACCTAACAATTTCTTTATAAAGATTTTTTATCTGTTTTAAAATTAGTGTACTCAGGATCCATTACTGCCCTTATTTCCATTAAGTGATTATACTTCACTAAAGTTATTTTAGGTTTGGTTGAATATAATTTTCTATAAATAATAGGTGTGTTGGCTATTATCTTATTTCTTCGTAATGGTTTATATTCATAGTCAAAGTCAATTTTGTAGAAAATTTCTCTTTTGGGAGTATATTTCAGGCACTAAATATCATTAACCAGGTGAGTTTCGGGTCTTATTGACTTATACCACTGATATTCTAGAGAAGCATAGATTAAAAAACATCGTGCGTAAGATATCTAGCACCTAGAGGGAATGGTTTTTCTCTCGCTCATTTTGTGACTGAAACGTACTCGCAAGGTAAACGAGTATCTCTTCTGCTTAACCGCCGTTCTATACGACTATGGACTGTATCGCACTCCATTTCTTACACAGATACTGTTGCAAAAATCAATAGGGCATTTGAAAGAACTGAGCACCTATTGTGATATTTACAGCCGTCGGAATATAATATAATACGCTTATCATCATTCTTAACATGTGTGGTTAAGTAATTAATTACACCACTTGCAAAGTTTGGAGAGGTCATTTCGCCTTTTCCCTCACGCCGCTATTTGTACTCTTCGCAACGTTATGAACTGTAAAATTATGTACCAGTTTCATTTTAAAATACAGTTTAGAAGCATAAAACCGATACATAACTGCACACCTGACATACTAGTTTCCTTGTCTGTTTGCTTTTCAAGTCTAGCTCTATCTTTATTAGCGATATGGAACTGATATTCGTCTTCAGTAATAGTGCTAAAATTTCCTTCTTTGTAAGAGCAGCAGAGATTGCATTGATCTTTCTTTGGCTGAAAAATAGCTAAATCTTTTTGGTCAAATATTTCATCAAAAATAAAAGAGCTCAAAGTTTTAGTTTCTTTACAGGTCACTTTATACAATTTATAAAGCTCAGCCTTATTCCTAATAAAATTGTCTTCAATATGTTGTTTTTTTTGTATCCCGTCTGGCATAATGTGATGGCAATTCCGCTATGCTATCCAACCAAGATTCTAAAATTTTTCGTTTTTACTATTTTTTAGTATGCAATCTCTAGCAACATGATTAGCAAATCTTTGTTTCGTTATGCCTGCTTCAGATGGTAATGTATCGTTTGTACTATTTTGACACCAAGATCGAAGTCACCATTCTTTCAAACAAACCGTATTAAGAAACATTGACGTACACACCCTTAGAGTGTTGTTTCCGTTTTTTAAGTAGTATTCGAAAGTTATACTTTTTTGAGTTTCTTTATTTTCTAATTCACAACGTATATTTTTTGTGTTCTCATGTCATTGAACCCCAAAATTTTAAAAATAATGCATTTCTATATTCTTCGATAACTTTACTGCACTTATAGATTTACAGTGTTTACCTAAACATCTTGCACCCATAGTCCTCGCTTTTCGAAGTGTTTCGTTTTTCCAAACATTCTCTGTTTTTGTAAAACCCAAGTAAGCTTTTCCTTTCATGTGATCTGTCTACATTCATTCTTTTCCCGCTCTTTCGTTTATTGCCCGTGGGAAGGCTATCTTTTATTTTTCTTGCTTTATCTTCTTCTGTCTTTTCTACCGTATTTTTGTCATTTCTTCTCCAGCAGGTTCTTATTCTTCTAAATTTTTTATTTTTTCCTATTGATTTTTTTCTCTTTTTGTGTTTCTTTGTCTGGAATTATGTCATTTTTAATAACTAAATGGCTATAGAGATGGAAACGTTGAAAACTGATTTTACCCGCGTAATTCAAATAGGTTTTGAATAAGCTGAAATCACAACGTATAAACATTGTAAGATAACAATGTGAATGCAAATGTAAAAGTGCCACCAGAATGAACCACTGGACAACCGTTTCGCCCTTTTGGGGTTCTTCAGCAGTGGGGGAACACTCTACTGTATTTCCACAAATGCATTGACAGTCCTATAGCGTTCAACGTTTCCGTCTCTGTAGCCATTTACTCTTATTATTATTCATGCATAGTAAATTTATACTATGAGATGGCTCTGCGAAAGACTAATCGTTGAGCATTTTTTTAAAATATGATTGACGTCGCTGGTTTGGCTGCATATTTAATACATAAGTATTATAATCCAATTTACATCGACTGATCAACAAAAAAAATTTCTAAAAGATCTTGCGCATCAGTTATGCACCACTTCTATTAAAAATCGAGCTGCCAACTTAATAGTTGTCGGTAAATTATTTTTTTGAAAGTCGATTGAACTGGATCTTGGACGTCACTTTATACTATTTGCTGCAAAAATATCAGAAGAAGCGACTTGTGACGAAATCCGACGCATTCCTGTAGTTTGTAGGTGTCAACTTTGCAAAACAAAAAGTCAGCGTCAACAAAAAATTGGAATAGCTTGTACGTTTTGCAGTCAGCCAGTTTGTTTGGAACGCTATATAACTAAAACCATTTGCCTAACTCGCATCTAAAAATTGCGTTGTACACGTTTTTAAGTCATTATTTGAAATAACGATAATTATAGTTCCACATTTTTATATACGAAAATAAATATTGGTGGCCCGTCCGTCATGAAAAGATAAAAAAAGTTTGTTTATTATTTGTACATAAACAAATTAATATAGTTGCTTCTTGATGATGAAAATCTATCCTTAATAGACACATTTTTAGATGTCACAAAACTTCAAGTCACTGCGATTTAAAAAAAAAGAAAAAAAAAGAAATTGAGAATGTAATGGGTCCCGGGTACATAAAGGTTAAATTAATTGTGCTCGTTTTCGCAACGCTGGTTTTACAATAAAGTTTGATAAATGTCAATTCTGCTTCTATAAAATTGTTATACATAGTAAAGGTTAGGAACATAGACCAGCAAGCGTAAAACAAAACGTTGGTCAATTATTATGTTTTACAGTTTCCTTGATGTAAGCGCTTACAGGGGTTTTGTTGCATAGAGAGAAATAAGAAGAAGAAAAAGAAATTACTTAGAAAAATTAGGTAAACTACTAGCAATATACAGTGTGTCAAGTTGAATACTTGGATTGGGAATATATTTACAACAAAAATAATATCAGAAGTTACATAAACCCGTTTCAACAATACGGAGGGAGAACCAAATTGAAATGGTCAGTGGCACAGCCCCACCTACTCTTTAACCTCCGGCCGCTCTAACTATAAAAATTTTAATTACAGCTCTCTACTTATGATAAATCGTTGAAAATACTATTCAGAAACACAAAAAGAGTGACAGTTTTGAAATAATTAGCAAATAATGAAGTTTTGAGAAATAATAATAATAATGTTTATTTCTGTAATATAATACAAAAAAGTTTTACTTTTACACAAAATACTTCTTACAGAAATTAGGTACTAAATAATAACATCAATGATTCACGCGAATACATAATTAATAAGAAAGAATACAGAATAAGCTTGTATAAGATACTTACATAATGTTATACCTAACACATAGTCAGTGCTAATATATTAGTAATTAGATTTCGTCTTTACTGTTACCAACTATACTATGTAATGGGCCAAAATATAATTCAGGATCATCCATTAAAATTAGCCATTGACAAATTAATTGCTTTTTACTAGCTAATGATGTACATCTTGATATATTACTAGGTAAAAGATTAAATAGTTTAGGAGCCATGTACAAATTTGATCTTCTAAACATTTCTGTTCTAGGTCTTGGCAGAATTAGTTTTTCAGCCCTTCTCCCTCGATTACCTATGTCTCTGGCAGTCGTCACCCTCAATTTACCACTCTCATCCAGAATGTCAAACAATATTTTTTTTAAAAATAAACATCTCAAAGGTAGAATGTTAAACGTTCTAAAAAGAGCCAGTGATCGGGCCGTTATTGACTTTTTAGCCATTAATCTAATAATGTGCTTTTGCCCAATTTGCAGAGGTCTAATAATACTTGGATATGCTCCTCCCCATGAAGAAATGCGGTATTGCAATCTTGATTGAATTAATGCAAAATACAACATTTTTAAAATCCTCATCGGGCATATATTTCTTAAAAAGTAAAATTTACGAATTAATTTCTCAATTTCTTTTTTAAGTTTTGCAATATGGTCCCTCCACGAGAGTCGTATATCTATGATAATTCCTAGGTATCTAACTACCTCAACTTGTTGGACTAAATCACATGAACAGTGAGCAAACCTTCCACACGAGACATCATGATATTTTACTGTGCTGAATGATTCAAAATTTTTATCAAGACTAAAGACCATATAATTTGTTTTTTCTATATTTGAAGAAATTTTATTTTCATTCAGCCACAATCTCACTTGAACAAGGTCTGATTCCAATTTATTTACAAGTTCATAAGGAGTATTAGCTTCATAATTTAATACTGTGTCATCAGCAAACGATGTGACTTTTCCCTTAAAGTTAGCTGAGCAAAGATCATTGATGTAGATCAAAAAAAGGGTCGGGCCCAGTATGAACCCTTGTGGGACCCCATGACGAATAACTCCTACCTCACTTAATTTATCATTTATTCTAACCTGTTGAGACCTCATGTTGAGATTTGAACCAATCATTTGCTAATCTCCGTATACCCATTTCATCCATTTTTCTCAATAAAATGCCATGGTCTACCATATCAAATGCTTTTTGAAAGTCCATGAAAAGAGCAGCTGATTGGTAGTTATTATTTATTGCTACATTAATTTGAGAGATTAACTTTGTTATTGCCATTTCTGTGTTGAGTCCAGCTCTAAAACCAAATTGATTAGTACTCAAGATATCATTTACTTCTAAAAAATGAGTCACTCTATAATTAATAACTTTTTCTAATATTTTAGATAGAGGAGAGAGCAATGCTACTGGCCGATAATTAGTTAGTTTCAAACTATCCCCTTTTTTAAATATCGGCACTACCATAGCTCTTTTTAAAATATCAGGAAAAATCCCATATTGAATACTCATATTGAACAGGTGAGCCAACACATCCGCCAATTCATTTTGCAGTTTTTTAAACACTGGGACCTGAAGTACATCAACCTCAACCGACTTTTTATTCTTTAGTGAATTGATTATTTTACAAATTTCATATTTATCAGTTGGTTTAAAGAAAATTGAAATATTATTAGAACCAACGCAAAAATTTTTATTATAGCTAGATAAAGGATTAGTAGGATTGCTGTGTAGTCCATCTTTCAGTTAGAATGATTATTTTAGGTAGCTTTTTATAATTTATATACAAGTAGCTAATAAACAAATCAAAATTTTTTCTTATACTACGAATATTTTGGTGAACTAAAAATAAATTTTATAATTATATAATTATAATCTTAATAATAATTTAGTATTAGATTAGATAATCACATACTCGTTTAAGCGATTCGATTGACCTTGCCAAACCCACCGCACCAGCACCACTACAACCAGCCGGCTCGAGCTCACACTCATGAATGTGATGCTGTTAACTTTAAAAATACACTGTTTGTAAAATTTTATTTGGAAAAGTAATTACAAGAACTGTCCAAATGTTCACCGTTTTTTTTTTCTAAAAAGAAAAACAGTCAAAATTCAAATTCTTGCCTCATTTTTTGGAATGCCTCACGAGTTATGGAACGACAAACGTCGATAATTCGTTGCTGTAAGTTTTGTAGATCTGCTGGGTTCTTCTTATAAAGGATTGATTTGATTTGGACCCATAAAAAGAAATCTAGCATTGTCAAATCAGGCCATCGCGATGGCCACTCGGTTGCTCCTCTACCACCAATCCATTTTCCTGGGTAATGTTCATTTAGCCACTGTCTGGCACGGCGTAATGCGGTGGAGCACCATCCAGTTGAAGGTGGATCAGATTTGCATCTAATCGCGGCTCGCCATCTATTTGATCTTCTAAAGTTAGAGTAATCAACGACAGTATTGTGTTTTCAAGTAAATTCACAAAAATATCATCTGTAATAAAAGTCAAACAATTTTATATCTTAAAATACCAACCGAGACATTTAGTTTCTGACAATATTGGGTGTGATCCTATTGTACAATACCAGAATTTTCATTATTCCGATAACGATAATTTTGTTTATTGACTTGTTTGTTTAAAAATAATGTGCATTTATCAGAAAAATTGATGTTTCTTAACGTGTTAGGATAGTTCAAGTTCAAGAATTTATCTATAAAAGATCATCGTCCCCTACTTTTTGAAGTGCATTTTGTAAGAAAAAAGCTTGTGTGCCTTTAAGACTTTCCGAACCGATCCACGTGACACTCTTCTTAATACTGCAACTTTGCGAAGCGAAGTGGTTTCAAATTTCCGCATAAGAAGTCGCACATAAACTTCGCTGACATTTTTTATCTAGATGCCTTCCATTGAACGCAGTAGCCGCCTGTAAAGTACATCGATTTTCACTTCTGTAACATAAAGATAATTTATTTCAGCAACTGAGTATACCATTTTACAAATTCTTTTCAAAAAACCAGTTCGTATAAAATTTAAGAATGACACATTTTAAAGTAACAATAAATAATGACCTGTAAATACCTGGAAACAATAACTGGAAATTCCCAAACAATACCTTTGATAAAACAAAGTTACAAAAAACTTTTTATTTGCTTCTCCCGACTGTCGTTATTGAGATAATGGAACTCATTGTATTGTACGATAGTATCATACCTAATACCCTCAAAAATAATTGCGCTAGGAGATACAACATGTGATAACTATCCTAAAAATAAAAATTTTTCATAGTGTAATTTTAAGGGTTGACAGCATCTTCCTAAACTCTATTATTTACTAATTATTTTAAGCGGACTGTCACTTGTTTTGGTAATTCTGAATAGCATTTCTTAAGACCTTTTTAACTATGTATCACATGGGGAGTTGCAATTTATAATTTTTGAAGTTCAGGTGAAAGGGTAGGTGGACTGACCACACGGAGAGAAAAGTTTACTGTAATAAAGCAAAAACAGCTATATTTCATGCAAATAGGCTGTTGGTTTTGAGTCAAGCCGATGTACGCTTAAATTAAACTTTCATTTTATTACAACAAATATTTTGAAAAAGAATTGTATAGATTTTATAATATCTCAATTTAAGAAAACATCGTTTTCTTTTATCATTCAAAAGTTGCTTAATGTGATCGTAGAGAAAAACCATAGTTATGACAAGTACTGCTTTTTCTTATCTATGTTGATTGTTGCGTTTTATCGTAAATATGTTTAATAGTAATAACACGTTGTATTAATTTAAGCACGCAGTGTCATAATGTTTGCTTTTGTGAAGTTTCAGTGTATGAATGATTTCAGTAAATATACACATAGTTTAAACGTATTTATTTGCTAAATTCAAAGTAAATGTGTTATATTTTTATCATCACTACAGTTTATGGTTTAATCCTAGATTACATTAAAATTTATAATTATTGGTAATATTACCGATCCAAATAATACTGTCCTTGACACCAATATGTACACGCATCAGCACTAATAGTATGTTACACTTAGAATATTAGTCGAATCTACACCATCCGAGTTAAATAATCTTGTAACTTTTGGAGTTATTTTTTCCTGTCAAAGGATTCTCCAACTTCTAAACTTAACGATTAATCCAAGTTCACCTTCCTTAAATATGTCCAAATCATTTTTCGTAAGGCATACAAGGGATGTAACGTCAATTTCTTTTTCTAAAAGAAAAGCAAATGCACGGTAATTCCATTTCATCGCAAAAAAACTAAGTCATACATGCCAAAAAAATGTGCAAGCTTTGCGACATAATTTTAATATATAACGAAAGTGAACAATATTCAAAATCAGAGTCAATACTTACTTTACTGGTAAGTTTCTTATAGTTTCCAATCATTCACTAATCAATGTAGTGAGTTATAGGTTATATTCTGCAAGCAACTCACTATAAAATGATGGATCCATATCGTATAGTTCCAAACAAAAGACTGTCGGAATCACGTTACACGTTAATTTATCTTTGCCACAGCTTTAGTAAAGAATTTAGCATATATTGCGAACCTTAACTTAAATTAAATTGCTGATACCTTATTATTTTAGACCAGCGTGAAACAAATAGTGATTACATAAACTGATAAACGCTTACTAAAAAGGCCTACTTGTGGTTTCGTAGTAATTTATCACATACGTTAATCGTTGACATGATTTCTTATAAAAATTGGTGGAATTTGATCAATTTGTAGCCTTAATTTTAACAAAAACTTTTTCCTTGTATCATTATAATTATGAATGACTTAATAAAAATATGTTTGGATTGCAATAAGAAATTTACTTTAAGTTTTAGAACATGTAGGTTTAATTTTATTTGAATGTGGATCAGTTTTAGAAAAAAAGCAAATGCTTTAAATATGAAATTGTAATGATTAAATTCAGCATAATATTTCTCTCCGTGCATGTTAATTTGGTGCCTCTGTATGTTGTCGAAACGGGTTTTTGTAATTTTTGATATTATTTTTTATTCTAAATATATTTTCAATCGAAAGTTTTCAAACTGACACCTTGTATAAAATCCAGAAAACAATTACCACGGAATAAAAAAGCAATCGCCGTTATAACAGATATTCAAAAACATAAGCGACTTTAGTACGAGTGAAATAACGTAATCGATTTTGTCTAGTTGTAACCATAAAACTGCTATTACATGTTTCAATTATTGTAAAAAACATTTATATAAACTTATGTTACCTATGTTTGTATATCTTGTAAATAATAATTCTATCTCTGTTTTATATAACTTCATAGTGTATTTTCTTGTAATATTGTTTAATGCATACTTTTGATATATTTTTATATAACATAAACAATTTTACACTAGTGTATAGTGCTTATAAAAAACAATAGCAGCGTTTAGCATTCTACTATTTGTTTGTTCTCCTTTTTAGTACTACCTTTTGTAGTATAATTTTTTTTAACAAATAATTATTTGTATAAATTGTTTAAAGACCACTACCTACAGAGATATCACGATAATTATTATAACGGAAACCAAATGTTCTTTCCTTAACAGGTATTTAGTAAACATTGTTATTTGTTTGCTGTGTATCAAAATAATCTATAAAATTATGTAAAATAAAGGAATGATTAAGAATAGATACAAAATTATTTAATATTTATTATTAAACCGTACTACTCAAATGTGAGAAAAAATATCGCAGCTGCTTTTAAAAAATAATTTAATTTACACAGGCGTTTAATTAACCATAAAAAGTGTTGTTTAGCATTAAGGAGCATTAAAATAAAACTAATTAATATTTATTGTTTTCGTTAGAAGTAAAAAAATTACTGTTGAAATTAACCGTAAAAAAGTTGTTTATATTATGATTTCAAAATTAGTGCATCCTTAAAATGTAGTTCAAGGATGAAAAACATATATTGATTTTTTTGCTGTATATTCTATTACTTTGAGTCACGAATCAAAATTATGTTTGATATTATCATTTAAAACCTTATGTTAACTATCAATCCAATAAAAGGTATATGTATCAACCGATTTTGTGCGTGATACAATCCAAATCAAACGGAATAACGACAAATTAAGTTTTAAAAATATTTACACAGGCTTTTAACAAGGCTAAACACAAGGATCTCAGAAAGGACAAGTGCACTATTATTAATCGGCGCTTTGTAATCTAAACATAGCTTATTAACAAATATGGAGTTATCGATATATTTGATGAAGTAATAGTATTAGTGCAAAATAATTCCAAATTTGGTTAATTTAGTCCAAGGCAGTGCAGAATTACATTGGAAAATTTTATTAATCTGCCATATGTTTATAAATTGGTGACTAAGAAATACATTATCTCCTTGACAAAATGTATTTAATATGCCTTTAAATTAATTTTTTCTGCGTTATTAATCATCTTGATACAATTTGAATATAATATTATAAGAGATTACGTTGATCTTATCTATTAAATAAAAATTAAAAAGAGGACATTGACTCATGAAAGCGTCAGTTTTTCGATCATTGACTTTTCCAAAGTAGATTTTATGCGTTATTTCTATCTTAATTGGCTCTTAACTTTAAACATTGTAATGAAACTAATACTGCTTGAGTATTATACGAAAAATACGATTATATAAAATCCCTATCTCTGTGAACTTTTTATAATACTTTTAATAAGAAAGTTTACTAATATAAATTTGACGTCGGTTATTAATATTTATATAGAGACAATTATGCAATGATGAAGCAACTTTTAACAGTTGTTTAAATCGGTGGTCAAGGAGTTTGGATGTATGTATATATACAGGTATATATTATTTTAAAAGTTAAGTGATATATAAGTGGTAAAATTTTGCAAACTGTATCAACTTTTATTGTCTTTTGTTTGTTTTGCATCTGTATGCAATCTAATATGACGAAAAAATATTTCAATTCTCTAACTTTGCTTAAAATATTTTATCGCTGTATAAATTCAATAATTTCAAGTAATTCATTAATTTCATTTTAAATTCTTCTAAATAACTGGATTAGAAGGTATCGTTTCTATTGCTTTTAGAAAATTGCTGTCATGCTTGACAATGTTTTGCCAAACATTAACGTTATAAAAACTTTATAACTTAGTATACATTATTACAAGATGAAATAAAATCGTTATAAATCTAAATTTGATAACTATTTTGAAAATAGCATCATAAAAGCCATCATAACGAAAATTTAAAATAATTTTTATTTAAAACAAGTACGAATATAGGGACTTTCGCAAAAATAAACCGGCAAGTTTAATACAATGGTAACAGTCTTCTAACACATCCGCTATCAAGACTATGCGTGGTCGTCTTTAAATGCAGCTACGGCATACAAAATACTGCTTGTTTCTAGTAAGCGATTGACACTATATACAGAAAAAAAGGCCACCACTACAAGCACTGACTGCATATTTAATTAGTAAAGCACTAGATCGGAACGATACATGGTTATTGTATCCGAAACTGAAATTTTTTTTAGGTAGTGAAGGAAAAATAAAAGAGGACATATTTGTGTGAGCACAAATACGAGAAGTTATGCAAGATGGATAATTTGACAACATGGTAACTGATGTTGAACTGAGTGCATGAAAAGCTTTTATTTTTTTTGAAATGTCAAAGCTGACCATTACGAAGATTTTGGAACTGAATTACTTAGTGCCTACAGATATGTGGGAGGTAAATGTCATTAAAAATTCATTTTCTGGATGCTCATCTCGAGTTATTTCCGGAAAATTTGAGAGCCACAAGCGACGAATATGGGGAAGGGTTCGACTAGGACGTTGTAACCATGGAAAATGGATACTAAAAAATGGAGATTGTTTGCTAGTTACTGCTGGACATTAATACGGGATTCCGTAAAGACAAAATATCGCCGTAAAAATTCGCAACATTATTTTGAAGTAATATTAAGAACATACCGTTATTGATATGTTTCAGTATAACATACAACACTTCGTAGCAAACAATGTATGGGTAATAGTATTCAAATTCAAGATCATTTTCTGCTTACAGTGTTATTAAATTATACTTTGTGCAAAGTTTCTCAAAAATTTTGTTGCATTTAGTGATAAATAAATAAAAAAACAAACTACATATACAAATATGTCTTTATTATCTTACTAAAAAATTGGTATGACTTTGAACATAGATAGGTTGAAGTTTTTAAAACAGATCCATGTACTAAAAATGATCAGAAATCCCTGTGTCAGTGGGCGATAAGACTTGTTGAGGAGGTTGAAGGTGAAGTGTTTGTTCATTTATGGAACTGCATCACTATTTTCGACTTGGATTGCACCATTGGTAAGAGAAGTTTGTCTAGTGGTATACAAAAATTTCGCAACATGAGTCACATTGCTAACTAATTGAATGAGAATGGAAAGAATTAGCATCGGAATTCAAAACACACTCCAACTTTCACCATTGTATTGGCGCAATCAATGAAAAGCATATAGGAGTAGTTAAACCTAAGGATTCTGGTTCATTGTATAACAATGGTATAACTATAAAAATTATTTCTCGATTGTGTTTCTTGCTGTATGTGATTCATATTACAACTTTATTTATACCGATATCGGTGCATACGGAAGCAGCAGCGACTCAGCAGTGTTCAAGGACACTTCATTTTATAACAAACTCGTAAACCAATCGTCGTTAAAAATCCCTGAATCTACTAAACTATCGGAAAATAATCCATATTCTTTCCCATATGTGTTTGTGGGTGATGAAACATTTGGATTATATACACATATAATGCGATGATATAGAGAAAATAATCTCAGTCACCCTTAAAAAATAATTAATGATAGGTTGTCGAGAGCTCGACGATACATTGAATGTATGTTATTTGCTATGCTATTTCATCCAATAAGTGAAGGATATTTCATAGACCATTGAATGTGCACATAGATCGTGCGAGAAGCATTGTTAAGACTGGTCTTTTGGATAACTTCGTACGTATTCAAGATGAATATTCATATGATGACCCCCTGGTAATTACAGGCTTCGAAGATGGCAGAGAAGTAAACAACAATTTGAATTGAGGAGGACGATCGAAACAATTGGTTCCAGATTAATTTGCAAACTATTTTTTAACCGAAAATGTACTTTCATGACAGAATAGATGTATTCATTAATTTACACAAAAGAATAAATTAGCTATGTTTATCTAATAAAAATTAATGAAAAGCTACCCAACTTTTTCTTTTCTCCAGGAGCTATTTCTTCTCTCGCAAATAGATCAGTTACTTCCTCCCAACATTTCTTTTTTAAATCTCGGTTGGAGTAATCATTTGATTTGATGAAGTATCCTAAAGTGAAGATCTGTACTGAATTTCTATAAACCTTTCAGTATCAAAACTCATAATTACAATGAAAACACAATTGCAATAATTTTGAAGAGCACACGTTCTTTCACCAGCGCAGGTTGCCAAGAACTGCTGTCTGAGTGAGTGACGCGCCGTGTAATTTTGTACATTTTATTGGTGGCGCAACCAGAGCGGAGCATTGGAGACACTAGTAGAATGTGCGAGAGCTACACGGCTGGTGTCGCAACCAAACTTGTGAAGAACCAAACAGTCACCAGGTGAGATATGCTTCATATGCTTACGTGTGTTCGGAGTGGTGTCGCCACTGGTTGTATTACCGTGGTGTCCTAGTGGGATATAGCTCTTAACATTACTTTTGGCAGTTGTAATAGATTTAACTTGAAAGTGTTTGGCATCGACTCAAAAAATTAATTTCATGTAAATAAAAATTTTGTCGTTTAATTGTAAATAAATTAAATTATTATTGTTTATTTATTAATGCATTATATTTGATGTATTTTTCCGTTCGGTTCTTTTTTTTTGTTAAAAAAATTTTATTTTTCTTTTTTTAGTAATGTTAACAATAGAGATTATAGCTACTAAAGCTCTTGAAAATGTGATACGATAAATGCCTTGTTTTGTTTCCCATGTTTATTGTTTTATTCCGATGGATCCAATGAAACTTGATAGTTATCTACTTAATGCCATAACGTTCGCATTATTTACAAGCATTTTAAAAAATGTAGCTTTCCTTAAGCCCGCACACGTGAACATTACTTGCTTATACATACATTTAAGTATTTTTATTTTCTTACGCATTGGAAGTTTTTGCTTCTGTAAAATTAAACAGATAAATTGTCCTATAATAAATAATAAATGTCTTTTTTTACACGGCCTTTTATTTATTGTAAAGAATTTATAATGTGCCGTTTTATAGTATTATGATATGTAATTACTTTCCACTTTGTTTATCCTCTTTTCCCACCCATCCCTCGAAGACAAACAGTAGCAACTACAACGTCCGGATATAGTGATTAATACTATCTATAATATTTGTTCTAACTAAAAATTAAAGTGATAGGTCAGGACTTTTTACTTCAGTAATCATGCTAAAGAAAATTGACTGTTTATATCTTTAGAAATAAGGAATAACTTGTTTTAGTACTACATTAAATAGTATATATAACATGGGAGCAAGTGCAGCCTATATGAAGTGCAATCAGTAATTGTGATCTAACAAAACAAATTGCAAATATTTCTCTCTTGTGACACAGCTGCATTTAATATAAATCGTTTCAATGGGGTATACGTGCTAGCATCTAAAAAAGCAAATGAATATCTCGGTAAATATTTGAATCTATACTAACATTAGAATGTCTTCCGGGTTTGGGCCGTGTCATAGTTGCAACCGAAGCTGCCAACGTTTCGCCCACTTTCGTAAGGGGCTTCATCAGGGCGTGAGATAAATCGCAAAACTCAAACAAGCAATCAAAATCTAACTAAGAACTTCTCAAAAGTTAGGTTATCCACTTGTAAAACAAGCCATAACCTAAACTATGAAAAGGTAAGAAAGAAAACGATAACCTGAAAAAGCAAACGAAAATCTAACAAAGAACCACTACCGAGTTAGGTCTCCGTATTTAAAGGAAAAGGATCGTCACGGATGATCAAGCTCGACCCTGATTGGGTTACGGTTGCTAGGGGGCGTGTTTTTGATAAATGACTAATAACCGGGAACCAAAGAGGGGATAGTTCGAAACCATGATCGCGATTGAAGTTATTGGGGTGTTTGATGATTTCTATACTTTCTCGGAATTTCCTGTTGAAAAAGAATGGAGATTTGGCAATCAACGAAACATTATCAAAATCTATCTTGTGACCTGTAGTAAAATGATGTTCAGCGAACGCAGACTTGGAAGCATACCTTTTTCTTATATACAACGATCATGTTCTGAAATGCGAGTAATGACGGAACGACCGGTTTCACTAATGTAGACTAAACCACAAGAACAGGAATTTGGTATACACCTTGAGATGAAAGTGTAGGAAATTTGTCTTTGGGAGAAGGAAGAATCTGAGAGATTTTTGCCTGTCGAGTTGAATATGGGTTTAATACCATTCTTACGAAGGAGTTTCCCTATTTGATCTGTAACCTTGTGAATGTAGGGTAAAAGGCCAATTTCGGGTTGGATTCGGGAGTAGAAATGTCCTTAGGTAATCGAGTACGTGGATGTAAACGACGATTAATAACTCTATGAATATCTCGCTTTACATAACCATTGTTCACTAAGCTTCTAGTAAGATGACGGAGTTCTGAGTCTAGATTCTCAGGTTGACAAACAGAAAGGCACGATGGACCAAAGATTCAATAACAGAACGTTTCTGTGCAGGATGATGATGAGACGAAGCATGAAGGTATCTGTCCGTATGGGTGGGTTTTCGATAAACAGAATGGCCTAGAAGTCCGTCGGGCTTACGAGTCACAAGAACGTCAAGAAATGGAAGAGAACCATTACTTTCGATTTCCATAGTAAATTTGATATCTAAGTGTTGATTGTTAAGATGATCAAGAAATTTAGACAATTCAAGATGACCATGAGACCAAACAATAAACGTGTCGTCAACATATCTAAACCATACTTTAGGTTTTAATATTGATGATTCCAAAGCAACCGTTTCAAAGGATTCCATAAAAATGTTAGCTACAACAGGTGATAGAGGAGAACCCATAGCAGCACCAGAAACTTGTTCGTAAAACTTATTATCAAATTGGAAGTAAGTAGAGGATCTTAACAATCAACACTTAGATATCAAATTTACTATGGAAATCGAAAGTAATGGTTCTCTTCCATTTCTTGACGTTCTTGTGACTCGTAAGCCCGACGGACTTCTAGGCCATTCTGTTTATCGAAAACCCACCCATACGGACAGATACCTTCATGCTTCGTCTCATCATCATCCTGCACAGAAACGTTCTGTTATTGAATCTTTGGTCCATCGTGCCTTTTCTATTTGTCAACCTGAGAATCTAGACTCAGAACTCCGTCATCTTACTAGAACCTTAGTGAACAAATGGTTATGTCAAGCGAGATATTCATAGAGTTATTAATCGTCGTTTACATCCACGTCCTCGATTACCTAAGGACATTTCTACCCGAATCCAACCTGAAATTGGCCTTTTACCCTACATTCACAAGGTTACAGATCAAATAGGGAAACTCCTTCTGTAAGAATGGTATTAAACCCATATTCAACTCGACAGGCAAAATCTCTCAGATTCTT
Organism: Aquatica leii; assembly: GCA_035610365.1. Taxonomy (NCBI): domain Eukaryota; kingdom Metazoa; phylum Arthropoda; class Insecta; order Coleoptera; family Lampyridae; genus Aquatica; species Aquatica leii. The sequence continues at coordinate 74,708,491 of CM069433.1, forward strand.
CCTTCTCCCAAATACAAATTTCCTACACTTTCATCTCAAGGTGTATACCAAATTCCTGTTCTTGTGGTTTAGTCTACATTGGTGAAACCGGTCGTTCCGTCATTACTCGCATTTCAGAACATGATCGTTGTATAAGAAAAAGGTATACTTCAAGTCTGCGGTCGCTGAACATCATTTTACTACAGGTCACAAGATAGATTTTGATAATGTTTCGTTGATTGCCAAATCTCCATTCTTTTTCAACAGGAAATTCCGGAGAAAGCATAGAAATCATCAAACACCCCAATAACTTCAATCGCGATCATGGTTTCGAACTATCCTCTTTATTCCCGGTTATTAGTCATTTATCAAAAACACGCCCCCTAGCAACCGTAACCCAATCAGGGTCGAGCTTGATCATCCGTGACGATCCTTTTCCTTTAAATACGGAGACCATTTCTTCTTAAGTCACTTCTACGGAGTTTAGAATCTGGCTTGGTTCACAAGTTGATCACCTAACTCGGTAGTGGTTCTTTGTTAGATTTTCGTTTGCTTTTTCAGGTTATCGTTTTCTTTCTTACCTTTTCATAGTTTAGGTTATGGCTTGTTTTACAAGTGGATAACCTAACTTTTGAGAAGTTCTTAGCTAGATTTCGATTGCTTGTTTGAGTTTTGCGATTTATCTCACGCCCTGATGAAGCCCCTTACCAAAGTGGGCGAAACGTTGGCAGCTTCGGTTGCAACTATGACACGGCCCAAACCCGGAAGACATTCTAATGTTAGTATAGATTCCGGCCGTGGAAGCCTTCGCTATTACAAAATATTTGAATCACTCAAAAATAGACAAATTTGTCAAGTTTTATTTTAGTGAATTACATAAAACAGTTGAGAAAAGTCACTACCGTTATTTTTTTATGGCAACACGGATAATTAAAAATTAGATATCTTGGTGGAATAAACTCTCCAGATGGCGAATAAGGAAATCGTGGACAAGACATTTTTTAAAGGTGCTGGGGTAGTTAACAGAAACGATTGTCATTGTTTGAATATGAAAACAAAATTGTTAGTATTGATTTTGATCAAACCAATGAAAAAACTTTTTCTACAACTAACAGATTATACGATGAATATTTGCGATTAGGCAATGTTGTGCATTCTGTTTGACTAATATTATTTCCGTACAGGTCAAAGTCATTTCCGTGCAGGTCAACGCTATTATCGTACAGGATAATGAATTATAAAAGCATTATTTTTAAAACTGGTACAATGGGCAAGAAACGTCAACAGTCATTTATCGGACTTTTGGTATTGCAGTGTTATAAAAGAGTTATGATTATAAGAAATTTTAATCACTTGTTTAGAAACTTTACAATAATTACTGAAATTTGCATGTTTGACAGATTAAGTAATCAAAGCAGTCAAATAACAAAATTACTCAATTTGCAATAACAACATGCTCAAATTAACTTATGGAAGTTAGTATTTATTAACATCAATCAGTATTTTGAACTGCACAACAATTCAGCAAATATCAATTATCTTTTGGCATATATCGATAGTTGCAAGATACTAGGATGTTTCTTCCGAACATGCCTGATATCTGTACATTATTATTTATACTTATTTTAATGCAGTTTTCATAAGCATTTATGCACACTTCTACTCCGTATTACATTACAATCTTATAAAATGTCTGTGTGTAAAGGCGATTAAGTGTTTTTACTTACAATTATCTTTAAATAGGTAATTTTTTTAATATATAAACGAGTGATTTGCACTAGTCCTGTAATAATTTATTGTTTTTGTAATATTTATTTTATGTTACTTATTATAACGTAAGTACAAAGTGTTTATCATTTAATTGTTAACAAAGTAGCGACACTGTTCGAATAGATTGGTTTTATAAGTTTATCATGTAATGCGGAGTAGAAGTATAGATAAATACTTATGAAAACTGCATTAACATAAATAATAAGGTATAAACATCAGAAATGTTCGGAAGAAACATCTTGGCATCTTGCAACTATCGATGAATGCCAAAACATAATTAGTCTCTTTTGAATTGTCATGTAATTCAAAAAACTGATCTATGTTGATAAACACTAATTTCTTAAAGTTAATTTGAGCAAATTTCAGTATTTATTATAAAACTGATGCTTGCAACTTCTTATAACACTGCAAAAGTAAAAGGCCAATAAATTACTGTTGACGTTTCTTTCCCAACTAAAGAAAAATTTGCAAGAAAACAAGTAGTGAGGTTGAAAATTAGGTGTTTTGATTTATTCTAATTTCTTTGAACTTAATTTTCTAAAATATATTTACATTTAGTTACAAGAAAGTCACGACTAAAACAAACGTTTGCAAACGTAACTTAAAACATTTAATTTACAAACAGAACCTTTTGTATTCTATACGTACCGTCGAAACTAATGCAATAGCATCCACAAGGCCCTAAATGATTTTGTTTTCAAATTTTATAATATTGCTGCACGGAAAATTCGTACAAGTACACTAATGTACCATATTTTTTAAGTTATACTTAATGCTAAGTAAGACTTAGTTACTATAGAAATATTTATTGTAACAATTGTTTCTACAGCAATTAAGCGTTACTTAACACTAAGTATAACTTAAAAAGTACGGTGCAATTGAGCATAAATTATGCTTTCATAATTCATTATCCTGTACGGTAATAGTTTTGACCTGTACGGAAATAGCTTTGACTTGTATGGAAATGGCTTTAACCTGTACGAAAATGAAATTGGTCAAACACAATGTACCACGTTACATAATCGCAAATAAAGATACAGTTTATCGTATTATCAGTTAGTCGTAGAAAAATACTATTGTCATTCATTTTATCGTGATTCAGATTCAGCAAATAAACATTTGCTTTTCTAATCTATTTTAAATTATTTTTTTATTACTTATGTGTCTACATGGTTTTATTAATATTTTATACAAAACAATTACTAATTTTGTTACAATTAAAAGGAAAGATTAATTTCTTTGCTTAAAAGATTTCTTTTTCCTCTTCTGCATGGAAGACCAACACATTTTATAAAGGATAAAAATTAGTTATAATGATAACGCAGATCAATTCTTGATTTAATAATTCGATAAAACGAATTGCTATACTGTATAAAGTTGGTATTTTCGTTCATGTTATTCAAGAAAAATAGTATTTGATGATTTTATAGACATGTAGGTGTATGATTGAAAAAAAAATCTTTCAAATAAGAACCACTTTAGTAGACATTTATTTAATTTACAAAACATACAAAATATTTAATTTTTCTCTATAGTCTACCAACGCATACCCTTAGCATACTTTAAGAACTACAAATAACAATATAAATTTTAACACATAAACATTGGATTTAAGTACTTATTTTCTTTACATTTTAGCACTTCTGTTTCCAGTACAAGGTTAAAACAATTCCGTAAGTTTGCCTCAACCTGTTATCACATATAATTGACATTAAAATTACGACGTACTAATAAAACTAAATATATTTTTGACGTTCTATGCCAAGCAAACGTAAAGAATTGTTCGTGCCCGATGAAAAATCGGCTTGGGTTAACTTTAATACGTTGTTTTAAATCTGTAATTTGCTTAATTTATTGTTTATATTCCTCATTTAAATGCTGTAATTTAAAATTTTATTGCGGGTACGCCTGAAGCAAGATTATTTAGAGAAGCTTTAACACAGCACTTAATAAGTTAACGTTTTTCTAACAAGATTAGAATTTCTTTATAAACCTTTTTATTATTCTTTTTCCAATTTTCTTTATATCAATACAATTTTTAACGAATTAGTATTTTAACTTATAATTTGTTCGAATTTTGTTTTTTATACCATTACATTCTTGTTATAGTAGTAATTACGAGAGCTCGAGTAACCCATTGCTTAAAACCATATGAATTAAACAACAGAAAACGTATCTCGCCAACACACGTTGCACTGAAAGTATCGATCGACATATTAGTTGCCATTTCTTTTCTTAATTCTTGTTTTTTACTTAGCTGAGTCACACTCCAGCTCTCGTAATTACTACTATAATTAAATTAATCAATCAATAAAAGTTTTTTGATTACGTAAAATAATTCTTTAATCTTTTAGCATTTTATCTCTTTAATAAATTAGTTTACATTGATTGTGTTTTATTATAGCTTAATTCCTTGAAACAGAAATAGACTATACATTTAGTATCTTTACTCGAACAAAAAATTATTTGAAAAGTACATTTACAACTAAACTCTAAATTTTTGCACTGTAATTTATATTTCTTATCGATAAAAACAAATGTCTTAATTTTATTCTGAAAAACTGAACGATTTTTAATATACATAAATATTTTTTGAATATAATATTTACGTTGTTTTTCAAAAATTGTTGGAAATTTATATGGACTTGTGGCATATGTTTATTACAAGATTCTAAATGGTTTATATTAAAATAGATTTAGAACGCTCTGGTAAATTAAGATTTTACTTGAAAAACAAACTTCGCGTCGTTTGAAACTATGGATTTCCATGAAGATACGTTTCAAGTGTTTGTATACTGCAGCAATCATATTACGCTGAAGTTTACAATGTGCCTTTGTACAAAAAATATTTTTTTAGCGACTTGCTGTTTGAAATGATCTCAAACAAATTCTTAGAAGCCTGCAATTTTCGAGTAAATAGTATTACCCTTGGTTACTACTATATATATGTATAATGTTGAACTAATTTTATTGTAATATTGCGAGAAGTTTAAATAATAAACGTCAGACTCATAATGATTATATACGAATTTTTCTGATTTAAGTAGTATGGCAAACTGCATTGGAAACGCAGAATTGGTTTATTGGGACATCGTTTTTCTGCTTTTTTTACTTTTTGTGGGTATTGTATCTCATATGTATACCTAGAAACTTTTGATATTTATTACATTTGAAATGATGATGTTCACTTTTTGCTTCCTGGTACAAAAATGTAAGATATGATAGTTTTAAGTTTTTTTTTAAGTTCGGTAAAAAATTTAAACTGAATTAAATGCTACAGAAGATGCACGCCCGCATTTCATAAATTTTGTTAAGTGGCTGTTAATTTCTCAGTCGGACTATTACAAACTTTTATAAAACGACTGATTAGATACCACCTGTATAGGCTTTTATTTGTAATTTATTGTTCTATCGCATCATAAATTATTATTTTATGTTTAATATTTGCTAAACTTTCATCTGCGTATTTATAATAGTTTTTGCTTTGCTAAGCAATTATCAAAAATAGCTGTACCTAATTGAAATGTTTGGAACGATATATGTAATATGTAAATATAAAACAATTTAATATATTAAAAAACATCTACGAGATTCTATTTTAAGGTTTTTTGAATATCCTTTTATGGGAAATAATCTTAAAGTTTATAAACACTTAACAAAGAATAAATGAACCGACATATTTGTAATACCTCATCACGAGATTTAGGATTTGGTAATTGATTTTTTTGACATTTATTGTTGTCAAGTATTCTAATACAAAAAATTCCAACCGTTTCTATCTCCTTTTTTGTACTGGACGATTAATTTTGTCTGACAAAAACAAGTCTATTACATATTTAATACAAAACTTTTAATTTTTTTACTTGCCAATTATGATACTGTATAATTTATTTTGATCGCAAATTAAGGATTAAGTCCAATATGTATGCTTTTTAAAAAACTAAATAATTATGTGGCTTTAACCACAAATCTATTACGAAGATTTAATTTATTTATTATATAACGAATCCATTTGTTTGTTTAAGAATACATAATTAAACCGTTATTAAACCTTATACTTTATAAAACGTTTATGTTATTAGTTTTAGCTTACTTAATCTTAGAATGGATAATCAGTAGCGGCGTTACTGTAAGTATGTTTTATATATCTTACTGCATCTTCTCGTCATACCGAAAATAGTCCCTAATTTTGTTATTTTAAATAAATTACTATACTTTTATGTTGTATTTTGGTTTTAATGTAACTAGTACAAAACCAGTTTTTAAACGGTTTGAATTTTATTCATTTTCAAAGTTGTTACTAGACAATGTGTATTTATTTTAAGAGAAGTTAATAGTTATTTACATGCGCGCGCACTTAACGCACAAAAAATGTATTAAAATTTTTGGGCCACCAAGCTATTTATTATATGTCACTTATGACAATAACATGAATTTGTGAAAACTTTGTATTCACTGGTACTATAGTAATCTGTAATTTGTCAAACTCATATTTCCTTTAATTAAACCAATAAAAATTTGTGTAAATGGCGTTTCAATACATATATTATTGTTATATGAAGAAATTTGTGTTTATAGATGTAGCTAAGAAAAGAAGCTTTAGGCATTTTTTACCGCAGATGATTTTTAATATGACGTTACCGTAGATGTCATGTGAATGTTATTTAAAGTAAAACATTGCTTCTCTTCCACACTTTATTTCTATTAGAGCAAACCTTATAGTTATATTGTGAATTTGTTTGTAAAATATGAAATTTTGTTCTAAATCTTATGTTGATGGAATATCTGATTTTTGTTTCACCAATGTAGACTAAACCACATGAACAAGGCATTTGATATACACCTTGGAATGAAAATGTAGGAAATTTGTCCTTCAGAGAGTAAAAATTTTGCCTGCCGAGTTGGATATGGGTACCATTTTTACAAAGAAATTTCCTTATTTGATCTGTAACCTTGTAAATGTAGGTAAAACTGCCAATTTCGGATTGGATTCGGAAGTAGAAATGTCTTTAGGTAATCGAGCACGTGGATGTATATCATATAACCATTTTTCACCAAGATTCTAGTAAGCTGACGGAGTTCTAAATTCTCAGGTTGGCAAATAGAAAAAGTGAGAGAGAGAACCATTAGTTTCCATTTCCATAGTAAATCTGATATCTAGGTATTTAGATGATCAAGAAACTTAGACAATTCGAGATTACCATAAGACCAAACAATAAACGTATTGTCCACATGCCTAAACCATACTTTAGGTTTAATCCCACATAACCAAAGTTAACCTTAATTGTCTAAAAAGTGATCATACTTTAACCTGAAAAGTTGACAAGCATGTGGTATCTTTATCGTGCCTTTTAGTCATTCATAAAAGTTAGTTCTACCGCGTGTCCTTAATGGTTAACTTATTCACAACAAATAGTTATTCCTAATAATACGCCAAATTGTAAACGTAATGGTTACTTTTTGTATAAGCTTAAAGTATAAAATATGGCGACCTATCTCGTTTCTTACCCACAGAGGTTGACTTTTGGATAACTTTTCAATAGACAACTTTAATTGTTACTCAAAAGCCGTTTTAAAAGTTAACTTGATGGTAACCATAAAAATTAACCTATTAAGAGCTTTCAAGTATAAAATGAGACTACTTGTTTTTTACTAACCCTATAAGTTAACTTTTCGATATCTTTTAGAGATTTCTAATTAATGTCTTGAAAAAGTTATACAACTGACATCCTACAAAATTAATTTAATGTTAATCCTAAAAATTAAGTTTTTAGTAGCCTTATAGAACAGCATGAGACTACATGTCTTTTTAGTAACCACATAAATGTTATTTTCGGTGAGTTTTATAATCAATGTCTATAAAAATTGTGAAACAGACATTCTAAAAAGTTAATTTTATGTTAATCCTAAAAATTAACTTTTTAGTAGAATGTTTTTGTGTACAATAAGACTGTATCGCGGAAAAACGTCCTCGGAAGAAAAATCACCCTAAACCAAAATTACTTTTCTATATTCTAATAGTTACCTCTTACTATTATTACGACTTACAAGGAGGAACTAAGAAATGAGTTTACCAATTGCGTTTCTGATTTTTGGTGATTCTCATGGCAAAAAAGTACCTTTATTTTGGTTTTTTGTGCATTACCGCTTAGTTTTCAGATTATGAATTTTTAAAGAATTGATCAAAATCGTCAGAAGTTAGTTAGTCGCTCCGTAAGCTCTAATTACAACAAGTTCAAGGGTATGTTTTTTTAAATAGACAAACACTTATTTTAAAAATATTTAAAAGCACTGCAGATGGAACCTGCAGTCATTGTTTCGCTAATTATTTGTTGTAATTCTTATAAGTATATAGGATCCGTAGTTGTATACGCTGAAACTAATTATCTTAGAAAAACTTGTATTTGAAAAGAAACATTTTAGTGGAGTTGTAAGTGTAATTGATTATTATTAATTAGTGTTTGTAATTTTAGTTACTGCTTACATTTATAATAAAAATCTAATTGGCTAACAATAAAATCCTTAGAAGTAAACTTTATTTTAGTTCCATCATTACCCTCGCACAACAGTTTTCTGGAATGTACTATTTTAATCCGATTATCGTCATAAACCTTGTTCTTTTTTGTTTGTAGCCTAATGATTTTTTAAATTTAATTTCAACCTAAAAATTATTTTTTTAAAACAAACTTTTTTATAATTTGTAATGTGGATCGATACAAAATCGTATTGACAATAGTTCAAATTATCGCCCTTAAATCGATAAAAAATATCAAGTTTTTCTTCAAAGGCGTTTAGCAGGTTAAAGAGAAAGTATTAATAAACGCGATGGCATCTTAATGTTGATTGTAAAAACTTTTTTTGACGTTTTTGTTTCATCCGTTACGGTAAATGATTAATTTAAGAACTTGTTTTGCATTGCGGCTGTGTGTCAACTGGGCACCAAACAATAGCCTTTGTGGAAATTTTAATCCTTTCAAGGTGTCGGTTTCTTCGACCATTCAAGGTCTTTTTCTTAGATATTGGAGTTTTAACGGAAATTTCATTCAAAGAGTCTCATTCTGTCGATGCTAACAAAATTTTTTTAAAACAAATCGTTATTACTTTGAGCAGAGTTTAATATTCATTTCTGCTTTAACAAATCCGTTAAACAATTACAATATAAACTTGACCTCTTGATAGCAAATAAGAAAAATGAATTTTTCCAAACAGACATACCGAACAAGTTTTGTATTTAAGCTTCTTTAATATTGTGACTCATAAAGGAGCTATATGCGCATCAATATCCAATTTTAAAAACGTAATACAGGCAAATTTTAGTGTTTCTTATTAAAGGATAGTTTATTCACGATAAACGGTAAAAAAGTATTATTAATGTCGAAAGTGACAATACAATAATTGATCTAGTGCTTCAAATGAACTTTCTGGAATTAATTCAACAGTTTTTTATTATGTAGCCATCATTAAAAAAATTAAATTTCGTAAAAAAAATTGTAACTTAAGTTTTCATGTCGCACTTAACAATAAGGATATGACATTTGTACTGATTATTCTCAACTTCTTATTTAACCTCTTAAAGCATTTTTTTAAAAAAAAAAAACTACTAAAGAATAATTTTTTTTAATTTAAGAAAATACATTTTTGAACTTTATTTTGGCCAAAAGTAATAACTAAACACAAAATAACTGTCTATAAACACTTATCTTTGCAGTTTTATAATTTTTACATATTACATTACAAAAAAAGTCTTTCACTACTAAATCAATAATAATTTTCAAAAAAAACGTTTCTTTGTTTTACAACTGGACGAAAAATAATATTACTCTAACATTTTATAGCTTACAAGACAGATGTAAATAAAAAAAATCAAAAAGACCATTTTTTTCTTATGTTTCCTATAGCGATAGCGCTCGAATTAATTCGAGCGTGCCTATTTTAGCCCATTTAGCGTAATAGAATTAACTCGAGCATGCACGTTACGGGGTTAATTTAAACTTAACAAAAATAGATTTCAAGAATCATTGAATTAACATTAAACAAACGCCCACCGTTTGTAAAATTTAAAATTATGTTGTTGAAGTGGGAGAGAATGGGTATAGTTATTTAAATAACCACCGGGTTCTTTTAAGACTAGTTTAAAATTGAACGTCGTTTTTTTTTACCTGCTAGCCAGCGTTGCCAGGTTTGGGGAAATTTCCTCAGAAATGAGTAATTTATTGTTAACTTAAGAATTTCTGAAGATATGAAGAAATTAACTAACTATTTGAAGAAATTCTGAAATTTTAGACTTTCTTTATTTATTTGTTAAAATAAAAAAATATATTATTAAGTTGTTTTAAATTTTTTTTTAAAAACAATTCGTTTTGAAGCTACGCTACTGAGTACCTTATTTTTATACATCACTTACATAACCTCAATCGATCGTATCTTTCGTTTACATCAAAAATTAGATGCATAGATAAATCGATTGTGCGATCCGAAATTAAAAAAATAAGTATAATTTATTTAGAATTTATAATTGTCTTGGTTAAACATTGTCTCATTTTAGATGGTTTCAAGCGAGGATTATGTTATGTATTGCCAAATCTAGTAGATTTATCGAACATAGATTCAATTGATGTAGAGTGGCGTATGCTAAGAAATGATAAAATTTTAGAGCAGGTTAATGATTCGACGTCTTTTTATTCATTTTGGACTATGGTTGTTAATGTTTTAAATGGTGATGGTAGTAGGAAATATCGCCACCTGTTAGACTTTTTGTCAAATATTGTTATATTACCTCACAGTAATGCGTCTGTAGAGAGAATTTTTTCTGCTATTAATCTAAATAAAACAAAAATTAGAAATAAATTATTACCTGAAACTCTAACAGGTATTCTACAAACAAAACAATTGATATCGAAAAACAACTGCTATAATTATGTTATTCCTAATGACGCCTATAAACTGTGTAATAATAATATGTACCGATAGTTTCTGAATGAAAATAAACTTTTTAACATTTTTCTAGTTTACTTACAAAATCTGTATATACAATTATTAATTTTAAGTAAAAATATCGCTAAATTAAAAAATATGAATTTGAAGAAATTTGAGGAAATTTAGTGTATACAATTGGGGAATTACTTTTTCAACACCTGGCAACACTGTGCTAGACAATCGTTCAAGTTTTGTTGATGTGCGTGTTGTACAAGTCGAGTGTTAACTTCGTGTAATTGTGTTATACTAAAAGTTCCAGTTATAAAGGTAAAATATCTTTATACATATTTTTAACAGACATAAAAGAACACATTATTCATAACTGCAGATGAACGGTCAGTATACAAAAAGACATAGAAACAGGCTTTCTCTAAATTTTACATGTTTGCCCTGATTTTAAAATACCCAGATTTTTTACAATTTTCTAGATCGCTGGGAACCCTGTAAAAAATTAAATCAAATATAAATATTAGTGGTTTATTTAAGTATTTTTTCTAATTTCAGCTTCCGTAAAATGAATAGTTTTCACAACTACAGAAATGGACGTTTTAGTGCCGACAAAGCTGTGGATTAGAAAATCGAGAAAAAGTGTGAAAAAGGGTTAAAGGCGATGACATTTATTTTAGATATTTTTAAATTTGTAAATAAATAATAAATATATATGTATTATATCGTATCGTATAAAATCTGTTTTTCAAGACTTGCACCTTTACTTTAATGTGTTTTAATTTCAAATGTTAACTATAAGATATCCGTTAAGCAGCCATTAATCGTTGAGCAACTGAAACAATAGTATTTTTTAAGCAGTTTTAAAATCCAACAATTATACATCTTTTACAGTTAACTTCAGGTTGATTCTTGAATAAGTGCAAAAATTGTATATTTTAAACAGCTTTAAAATTAAATAGTAAAATACCCATTTAGATTAACTTTAAGTTATCCTAACGGGTTGAACGTTAAGCAAACAAAAATTAGTATCTTTTAGGCAGTTTTAAATACCAACCATTAACAATCACTTTCGATTAACTTTAGATTACCCTAACAGCTTGAACGTTGAGCAAACAAAAAATGGTATCTTTTTAGTAGTTTTAAAATTCAACTATGCACCGGGCATTTCGATTAACTTTAGGTTAGCCCAACAAGTTGACCAATGAATAACTAAAAAGAAGTATCTTTTGAGTAGCTTTAAAAGTGGACAATAAGTTGTCCGTTTCGGTTAGTTTCGGGTTATCCTAAAAGGTTGACCGTTGCATACACGCAAGGTCAGTATAAGAGTATCCTATGGAGGGATTAAGTGGGACATAGTTCACCATTGGGTGTACTTTTGGGTACTCTATGATCACATTTGACAATCCAAAGCGGTTACCTTTATTACGACTTTTGGTTACTTTTGGCTGTGTGGGATATAGATTATTCTAAAGCAACCGTTTTAAAAGATTCTATAAAAATGTTAATTACAACAGGAGAAAGAGGAGAACCCATAGCAGCACCAGAGACTACTTTTTCTTAAGTCACTTCTATCGAGTTTAGAATCTGGCTTGGTTTACAAGTTGATTACTTAACTTTTGAGAGATTCTTAGTTAGATTTCAGTGCTTGTTTGAGTTCTTCGTTGGCAACTTCGGTTACAACAGTGACACGGTCCAAACCCGGAAGATGTTCGTATCTTAGAAAAAACAATACTTTAATTAGTATTGATTTTTTGTTAAATTAACACCTTCCCCTGTATTAATTTATTGTAATTGCAAGTTGTTTTGGATTTTCTTCTACCGTGGCACCGTATTTTACTATTTTATTCTTGGTTTTCATGGTCGCTATATCACTACTTACTTTTTATCATTCTACGCAAAGGTTAATTTTCGAATCTCTATAGAATATATTTTTTGTTTACAAATTTGATTTTGAAACTTTTTTTGCAAATCTTTTTATTGTTTTTAGTTCTCGTTAAGTAATACTTTTTTTAAGTTTTATTTAATAATAGAATACTTGGATAGTACCCTAGTACATATATGTATGTGTTGATATGGTATCTTTTTGCATCAGGTATACTTTGTAGTAAATTATTAAAAGGTTTGATTTATTTCAATTTTCCATATTGTTGGTTTATTTAGGTTATATATCTGAAGTTGGTTCTTCCTCTATTGACTCATCAAGTTAATTCTTGCTAGATTATTTTTTTTTCTAAATTTACTTTGATGTATTCAATACAATTCTACAGTTTTTTAATTTTTGTTTATAGGTTATTATTTTTAAGTACATTCTTCTTCTTGTTTAGATGTAACGTCAAAGATTGCAAAAATCTTTATTATATATTGTGACGCACCGTTTTAATTTTGACGACATGCGGACAAGATTATAAATTTGAAATGCATTGAAGAGAAAACATGTAATCAATGTAATTATGTTAAAACTTTACGAGTTCAATAAATGACTAAAATTCTCTTACCTGTGTAGATTATTATAGTGGCGTGTGATCGTCTAGTTTAATTTACTTTATTAAATTGAAGCTTTAAGCCTGGTATTAGGGAATATTTAGGGTTGTGCTAGTAACACTTAGGTTCTTTTTCCAAGCGATGTACGGTAAGAAACAAAAAAGCAAGCAACAAAATCTTTAAAACATTTAACTTTATTTGACACATTGAAATCTTTTCAAGACCGAATGTCACATTTTCAAAGCTCCAATAAATAAAATTTCGTTCACAAGTATATTAGGCGAGGAAAGGTCGAACAATTGAGATTCACGTCCGTTGACTGTCATTCTTTTGCTGACGTTGTCGTGGTTGAGAGCTTTCTTATAACGGAAACAATTTTCGAATTACAATAAGTGTTAGAGCAAAAATAGAACTAACAGAAATTTAGCCAGATCTTGGTTAGATATGGTAGATAATTAGATAAACAATTTATACCGTGTGATCCCTGGCAATTGCTTCTCACTATTCTAATTCGTTGGCGCGCATTTCGAACGCAACAAAAAAACGAACAATTACAAAATAGATTTTACCCGAGTTTTATAGCGGTTTACCGAGTCTGTGCTTCTGAGATTATGACACGATTCGAGCTATGTTGCCACACCCTTTCAGATGTAAATGTTTCAAAGTGGAGATTTCACCTTTGGAAATTTGCTCCACAGTTTACAAACTGGACTTTTTCAACAGTTTGTCGCGTTCGCGATACCCTGTCCCTGTCATATCTAAAGAAGACTTACAGCAGACTGGACTCGCAATAAAACATATCGCGACGCGCAATAATTAATGTTTGGACTCAATTCTTTAGGTGTTCTCAGCGTAAACTTTCGGCGCAAAAGAAATAAAACAAATTTTAAAAACAACACGTCAATTGCCAAAGACAAAACAAACAAAACAAAATTATATTAAACTTGCTCTCACCGTTTCCAAGAGAAAACAAAGGTTTAAATGTTAAGATTGATGTTAGATAATTATTCTCAATTTTATCGCGTTAGACAGTATCTCAATTCATCGCATCTCTCGTACAATAATCAAATAAACTTATAAATGCACATTCAAATAAATTTAACTTAATTTCTGACCTTTTTATATTGGCGCCTATTCCTTAATTGTAGACCAAGTACCGCGACCTTTTAGGTCTTGACTGGGCGCACGTTAACACTCACTTAACAATGTGTCACTTAACTGCTAACAAACGGTCCGAAGCGTAAAAATTTAAACTAAAATATCTCTGAACACTAAATTATAACACACACCGAAAAGGTTTAAATAAAGCCCGTAGTTAATTTAAGTAAGTTAAGTACAGTAAGTAACTTTTTCGCGAGACGCGATTAACAGAAACTCCCGTATGCGGTCCGCAATCGAATCAATCAATGAATCAATCTAGCAATCTCCTGTTTTTCTTCGCGTTAGGGTTTTTAAAACTTTTGTTTAAAACTTTCTCCACCTACATTGTGCGCAATTTTGACTTATTTCTAAAATCGCCTTTTTTTGATTGGTTAAGTTTTCAAACTCTCTCAGTACCAAATTTGCCAATTGGTTTCTCTCCTTTACTCATTCTCTCGAAGGCGGCGTCATCCCCTTTTCTACCCTTAAGCTATTACCACGTTGGTACTAGATGACGCTGAGGGTTTCAACTGGACTAAATTTTACCGATTTCGCAACTTGCTTTGTAATTAACAATGAACTAAAGCGCTACTGACTATAAACATGCATTAAATAGTTAAACTTTACTTTAACATAGATCATAGGTTCAATCTTAACTCATCTATAACGCTAATAATTTTTACAATTGGTTGCCTGTTTGTACAATTTCAATCTTTAAAATTTTTACTCAAATTTTGTTTTACATAGTTTCGTTCTTTACATTGCAAGCGTTTATGACTTAAACTAGTGATTACTGATAGCTTTACTTATAAAAATTGGAAAATTAGACTTCATAAATTATTATCTTGCTTAAACGTATTTCATAATCTGAACATAAATTAGGGGTTTTGTCGAACATGTGGGTTTCGGTCGAGTCCTTATGATGATCATTGCGGCCTTTTTCGGTCAAGAGTCGCTTTGTCGCTTTTGTAATATTATACCAGGCATTTGAAAGTGTTGTTCTTGTAAACTATGCCTAAATCGAAACCGCCCGATTTTTCACATTAAAATGATTTGCTTCATTTCTTAAGACTTATTCCCACAGTGGTGAAACGAATCAACATACTAGCTGGACACCTGCAGAATATGGTGGTTGTTTGCTAGTGGATTAACTTGTCACCCTCGTCTCGCTTCACTGATAACAAATAGTTTTTTTTTTCGACATATGTGGTTACTTCGGCTTTATTTTATCACGTTCTCACACTGTCGGTCCGTTTCACACGCCCCCAGGGTTCACATGGGTTGGAATTTATGAGAACACAGGTGAATCCTTTCGTAGTCCCAATTGATCTCGAGATGTGTAACCAGGTCTTCAGGACATATCAGCGTACCGTAATACTAATCCCGAACTTCTTCTCTTAGTCAGAGCGGAGTTCCGAACTCGTTCCATTTTACTTGTTTGTTGGTGAAATGGTTATAGAATTAACCAGTCATGTGATGACTTCACTCGCGATGGATCCATCCTGCAGCAGACTTGTCACTAGTGGTCAGCTACTGTCGGCTATGTTGCGGCTGCTTGGTCGGTCCGGTAGGTTCCAGCACCGTCTCCAGTTGCTTGTGTTGTAACCCGAGGTGTCTCCTCAATGAAGGCGTTGAATGACAGGACGGATGCTGAACAAATATGTCCATCGATGGCCCAGATATTAAAACCTATAACATTTACCAGCAGTCAGTCCTTAAAATATTAGACTTAAATACAAATTATGTGATTACAAAAAAAACATACTAAGGGTTTTTTTAACATTCAATTTTTTTATTAACATTAGATTACCGACCACACTATATGGTTTATCTTTTCCAAATTAACATTACATAGACTACATGCGCTTTTGTCCTTAAATTTGTCAATCGGTTGGATAACTCGTACAGTTGATAGTTATTTTTCACTGGCATGATAAGGGCGTAAGTTCGCTACATTGTAGGTCCCCAACGTCGCGTTAGTTTCCGGATCCCGAAGGGTATAAACGTTTGGATGCGGGAGAGCCGCCACTACATAGGGTCCTTTAAACAAGGGCAAAAACTTCTGGAACGTTTTAGTCGCACTGTCCGACACAGGATTGTTTCTCAACAGCACCTGATCTCCAACACGTAGCACCATACGATGACCTTTTTGTTTCGCTTTTCGCATATCCGCATGTTTTTGTAAGTTGACCCGGACTTTGTTACGGATTTCTTGTCGATCTTGATTAGGCATGTGTTGCAGTAATTTGCCGAGTTCCGCATCTAATGGTGTGGGAGGGATCTTACCATACAGTATCTCATATGCCGTATAACCGGTACTTTCATGTGGTACTTGGTTTAGACAGTCTTCTATTTTAGAAAGTTGTGCAACCCATCCCGCATGATTGTGGCTGCAGTAAGCTCTAAATGCACGTCCTAGTTCTCGCATCACTCTTTCGCATGGGTTGGATGCTGGGTGTCGTATCGAGGACAATGTCGGTCGTATACCTTCTTCTTGTAATCCTTGTTGCCACCTCCGAGCTGTAAATTGAGTACCATGGTCACTCAACACGGTCCGTGGGCGAATAAATTGTGCATATCCTTTTACGATCCGATTTAACGCAGCATTGGCGGTGGCTTTCCGCAGTGGGTACAATTTAACAAACTTAGAAAACACATCTACGACTACAAACACGTAGCATGCACCCCCTCGCCCGGCAGGTAATGGTCCATAAAAATCTACGCATACCAAATCGCCAATGTCCTGAGCAAGGATAGGTGCCATAGGTCCTTGATGGTTTCTATTAGGGTGTTTAGTCTTTTGACACAAATCACAAGTTTTTAATACGTTGCGCACTAATTTATACATGCGTGGCCAATGATATGTCCGTTTCATTATAGTCACGATTTTACCTGCCGCAAAATGTCCGTATAGGCGGTGATAGAACCAAATAAGATCTGTAGTTAATGCTTTTGGAATGGCTAACCTACTGAAACTACTTCCCTGGGTTTTAAACACTAATATATTGTCTATAATTTGATAATGCTCCGCAAGTCTTTTAATCCGTTCATCGCTAGGAGTGGTTGGGTCACTACACAAATTCCAAACCTTACACAAAAAATCGTCTTTTTGTTGCTCGTACTTCAAGTTTTTTATAGTTTCCCGCTGTTCGCGCACTCCTTCAACTTCAAACAACGCGATAAGGGGCCCCTCCGCACTGGGACGTTTTCCACTTGCGTCCAGATCACTAGGAAAACGCGATAATACGTCCGGCACAACATTTTCTTTTCCTGGGATCCACTCCACAACATAGTCAAACTGACTGAGAATTAATGTCCAGCGAGTTAATCGTTCATTTAGAAGCTTACACTTTTTCAAAAATTTTAAGGCTTGATGGTCCGTTCTTACAATAATTTTAGATCCTTGCAGATAGGTTCTAAATTTTTGAAAAGCAAAGATAACTCCTAATAATTCTTTTTCTGTAGTAGTATAGTTAAGTTCGGGTCCCCGAAGTCCTCGTCCTGCAAATGCTACTACAGCTCGCGTTCCATCTTCTAACTTTTGGAAGAGTTCCGCTCCCAGTCCATAGTCAGAACTGTCTGTTTGCACGTAATACGGTTTTGTGTGATCCGGATGGATTAAGAGAACCGTTTGGAGAAATTGTTCTTTAATATTTATAAACGCGTTCTGTTCGGTTTCACCCCAAACCCATTTAGCACCTTTCTTTAACAAACCGGTGAGATGTTGTGTATGAGTGCTATGCTGTTTGCAGAACTGACGGTAGTAGTTGCATAAACCTAGGAAAGCGCGAAGGTGTTTTTGTTTCTGAGGTGTGGGAAACATCCGAATTGCGTTTACCTTCTCTGGATCCGGTCGGATACCTTCAATAGTTAATAGATGCCCCAGAAATTTTACTTCAGACTGAAAAAAACAGGATTTTTCCAAGTTTATGGTCATTCTAGCCTTTTGAATTTTCTTAAAAACCTGTTCTAAGTGTTGTAAATGTGTGATGGAATCTTTGGAGGCTACAAGAAGGTCATCAACGTAATTGACTGCAAATTCTCGAACTTCGGGTCCAAGAATAATGTCCATTGCTCGACTAAACGAGCCTACTGCAGTTTTGAGTCCAAACGGGAGTACTTGGTAAGTGTAACTGCGCCCATTATAAAGAAACGCGGTATATTGTCGACTCTCAGTGGTTAATGGGATTTGCCAATAAGAAGCACGCAGGTCTATAGTGGACATGACCTTCGCTTCTCTAAAATAATGTAGAAGCTCTTCCGGAGCGGGTGGTGATTCGCAGTCTGACACCATCTGATCGTTTAGAGTTCGCGCATCTAAACAAATCCTGACTGATCCGTCCTTCTTTTTGACTATAGTCATTGGGCTAGCGTATGGTGACGCCTCTCGTTTTATAACTCCAAGATCGGTCATTTCTTGAATGACTACGTCTACGGCCGGTCGTAGCGCAAATGGAATGGGGTAGGGTCGTTTCACAAATGGAGTCGCGTCTTTTATTATTATTCGATGCTGGTAGAGAGTGGTCCGCCCTGGAATTTTTTGAAAAATAGATCGAAATTCTAGCAACAACTGAAGTAATTGTTTTTTGTCTTGTAGCGTCCCTTGAATGCTCTCGACTTTTTCATTTATCGCCGTTTGACTTTCCCAAAATTGATTGCTGTTAGGTTGTACGAGAACTGTCGCCATGTGCGTTTTTTCTGTGGTATTGGGTGCGTTTGTTGCAGTTTGGTTCTGTCCAAACTGTAACTTGGTGAAACCTTCAGTTTGTTTTATAAGCAGTTCTTGTTGTTTGAAGTCTAACGTGCCTTTGACTGCAGTTAGCCAATCGACGCCTAAGATAACCGGTTTGATTAGACGCTTCACTACAAGAAAAGCTGCTCGTTTTTCCCATGTAGACAAAGTAATTTTTAAAAATACTTGTAAATTGACGCGCTGGCTTCGTTGTCCCACAGCACCTCTTAGTTGGGTCGCGGCTAGCGGCAGAGACGGTGGTTTACATCCTGTAGCCAAAAGTTTTTCCCATAGTTCCTCGGAGACACAGCTAACTTCACTACCCGTGTCTAGCAAAGCCATTGCAGGGTAACCTTCTATTCGACACACGATCTCCGGCAGTATTTGATTTGGAGTGACATTCACTTCAGTTGGTTCTTCCCACAGAGACCGATGAAGTGATAGAACTTGAAAGGAATATACAGGTGTTACTGTCAAATTGTTATGGTAGGCCTCGCTGTCATCGTTGTTGGTGGTGATGGCCCGTTTTCTCTTATTGTTAATTTTGTTGGCGGTTTTAGAGTGGGTAATTGTAGAGGTTAGTTTACCAGTCGTTTTATTAGATCGTGGTTGTGGGCCTAAGTGTGGCGACACAACGATTAGACCCGGGGCCGTTGTGCTGTTACGTTTCCCGAATTCCTTCCATTATCTCGAGCATAGTTATTTTGGCGGTTATACTGCTTGTTTTGGTCTTGGTGTCTTATTCTGTTTCCATTTTTTCGAAAAACGTATGGTGTTTTCCCCGGATGCGAATCTGTTAGGTGTGTGTTCTCTCTCTTCGGAAAACCAAATGACTGATTTTGTTCATACGGTTCCTGTCGAGACAAGAACTCGGCTGCCTGTTTGATTGATTGTCCCTCCTTTAGTGCCCAAAGCGACTGGATATGGCTTGGAAAATGTCTCATTAATTCATCAACCAACGTTTCTTCCGGTAGTGGCGGTACTAACAAGCTGGCCTGGTCCACAAAGTAAGCAAAATGTGCTAACATGCTTCTCCTAGCAGGGTTGTGACGGGTTGTACCAATTTTGTACCGCAGCTCGCGCTGACGCCGCTTCGACCAATATGTAGCAAAAAAGTCTCTTCGAAAATCAGCGTATGTGTTCCATCCGCTTCGGTATAAGCTGACCCAATGTCGAGCATCTCCTTGTAGGCACTCTATTACTTGTTCCAACATTCGGTCATCAGTTAACGACAGCGTTTTAGCGTAAGCCTCAAAACATCCTAAAAAGCGAACTGGGTGTTGACCAACATGTTCGTTAAAAGTAGGCTTCGTTGGAGGTGTGGGAGCATTCTCGACTAACGATCGTAGCTGCGCTGCAAAATCAGTTCCTAGACTTGAACTTTGCTCTGCTTCTTTTGCATAACTGATCGGTCCGGGACTTCTAGCAACAGGGTTAAGTTCGTCCACAGGCATTACGTTGCGTCTTGCCGATGGAGTCAATCTTCTTGGATCATTATCTCCATTATAAGTCAACAGCACATCATTTGTTGTTGTCTCATTAGTCGGCATGTGAGAACTTTGTTGGTCCATCTCGGTTCGATCAGAAGACGATCGACTTCCGGATTTAATAACTTCTTTTAAAGAGTTTAGAACCGCTTCTATTCCTCCCAACAACCGGTTTTGGCGATCTTCCTGTTTGCGTTCCATTTCTCGTAACCATTCTTGCATTCCTATAGGGACATCAAGACGGTTGGGTTCCAACGGCGCCTGCATTTCAGTATCCGAAAAATGCTGTGCGTCCTCACCTGTAGATGACATCATGCATCAGGTACCTTTCTTCTGGTTTGATGCCGCTTTATTGCTCAACAAAATGCTATTATCCAGCTAAATCGATCTTCGAAAGTGAAAATTCGAAAGTTGTATGCGCAGCAACAAGAAAATCCATGCGTCGTAAAATACCTACAAAAACAATGCGTCCGGTGAAACAAAGCCTTTACTTTATTTGTGTTTGTGGGAAGGCCGTTATCTAAACATAAAACTTCGGCCTACGTTTGTTAAAGTGCCCTACGTAATTAGTGAATAAATCGCTAAACCGCTCTGTAATAAAATTAAATTTAACTAAAAGTATAAGCCTTTGGAAATATCCTAAGATGATAAATTAATCTTAGCAAGTGAATATGCAAACGAAAGTAGACGCTCGGCACGTTCTGAAATAAAATTAGAATACTCGAAATTACTCTGTAAATACAAATTGAAATTGTAAAAAAGTATCCCAAATCTCAGTACTAGCCCTGAAAGAAAAAACAATGTCTGTCAATAGCTATAACGGTGGTAAACGTTAAAAGTTGCCTTTAGACCCGCGTAACTCCTGTGTTTCCGTGTTGTAGATCTATACAAATGTCAAAATATTTTAACTATCACACATGCAAATAAACAAACAATAAATCAAATACGAGGTTGGTGATGGCGGTCCCCATTCATTGAGTAGCGCTGAGGCTGGACCTCCTATAAGCGCTAAAAAAAACATTTATATTGTGTTCTTATTCTCGTGTGCGTGTAATTAGAGGCATTGTCTACGCCCCCAAGCTGAAAGTCATACGCAATAATTAACCAGTGAGCGATCAATTCTGAGCTTTGTGACATATTTAAGAGTTCAAAAAAAAAAAACATCTGTTTGAAGTAAAATATCGTCCCGATATTGAAACAAATAATACCTTCGTCTGTTGACCTTATTTGTGAGCGTACCTAGATCAGTGGCGTAACGCAATTAAGAAACGATTGCACTTCTTTGTTTTCTGATTCTCTAACAATTGAACGCAACAAAAATTAGAATATGATCGTTTTAGATAACATTTCTTTACCCCTTTTTTTTTTAAACATGCGCAATAATGCTAAATGCAGGAAACACGTGCTCATGCGATAATTAATTAGTGGTTTTGTTTAACACAACAACAATAATAAAAGAATGGAAAAGAAATGTCTACCCGTTTTCTAAATGATTCTTTCTTTTACAGAATTACAAACGTTCTTTCTTTTCGCCCGCCAATACACGCGTTACTTTGTTGAATAATTTTGTTTGCAAAATTTGTCTCAATAGCAGGAAGAAAAAAATAGAATGTTACTTTACTTAAGAACAAACAAAAAAAAAATCATAACGTTAATTTACTTTTAAAAACAAGGTTGATTAACGATAAATTACCTAAAAAAAATCATAAAGATTGTATTACGCGAATTTACCTAAAAGAAAAAAAAATATAAATATTGCATAACGTTGCTTTACTTAAATGTCTCTTACTCATCGCTGTAAACTAGGTATTTGCGATTACAAAAAAACAGAAACTAAATTTGGAATCCAAAGAATAATCAAAACTGTGTCATTTTGAATTGTTGGAATCCTGGTCGCGGCGCCAAATCTGTGACGCACCGTTTTAATTTTGACGACATTTTGCGGACAAGATTATAAATTTGAAATGCATTGAAGAGAAAACATGTAATCAATGTAATTATGTTAAAACTTTACGAGTTCAATAAATGACTAAAATTCTCTTACCTGTGTAGATTATTATAGTGGCGTGTGATCGTCTAGTTTAATTTACTTTATTAAATTGAAGCTTTAAGCCTGGTATTAGGGAATATTTAGGGTTGTGCTAGTAACACTTAGGTTCTTTTTCCAAGCGATGTACGGTAAGAAACAAAAAAGCAAGCAACAAAATCTTTAAAACATTTAACTTTATTTGACACATTGAAATCTTTTCAAGACCGAATGTCACATTTTCAAAGCTCCAATAAATAAAATTTCGTTCACAAGTATATTAGGCGAGGAGAGGTCGAACAATTAAGATTCACGTCCGTTGACTGTCATTCTTTTGCTGACGTTGTCGTGGTTGAGAGCTTTCTTATAACGGAAACAATTTTCGAATTACAATAAGTGTTAGAGCAAAAATAGAACTAACAGAAATTTAGCCAGATCTTGGTTAGATATGGTAGATAATTAGATAAACAATTTATACCGCGTGATCCCTGGCAATTGTTTCTCAATATTCTAAATCGTTGGCGCGCATTTCGAACGCAACAAAAACGAACAATTACAAACTAGATTTTACCCGAGTTTTATAGCGGTTACCGAGTCTTTGCTTCTGAGATTATGACACGATTCGAGCTATGTTGCCACACCCTTTCAGATGTAAAAGTTTCAAAGTGGAGATTTCACCTTTGGAAATTTGCCTCCACAGTTTACAAACTGGACTTTTTCAACAGTTTGTCGCGTTCGCGATACCCTGTCCCTGTCATATCTAAAGAAGACTTACAGCAGACTGGACTCGCAATAAAACATATCGCGACGCGCAATAATTAATGTTTGGACTCAATTCTTTAGGTGTTCTCAGCGTAAACTTTCGGCGCAAAAGAAATAAAACAAATTTTAAAAACAACACGTCAATTGCCAAAGACAAAACAAACAAAACAAAATTATATTAAACTTGCTCTCACCGTTTCCAAGAGAAAACAAAGGTTTAAATGTTAAGATTGATGTTAGATAATTATTCTCAATTTTATCGCGTTAGACAGTATCTCAATTCATCGCATCTCTCGTACAATAATCAAATAAACTTATAAATGCACATTCAAATAAATTTAACTTAATTTCTGACCTTTTTATATTGGCGCCTATTCCTTAATTGTAGACCAAGTACCGCGACCTTTTAGGTCTTGACTGGGCGCACGTTAACACTCACTTAACAATGTGTCACTTAACTGCTAACAAACGGTCCGAAGCGTAAAAATTTAAACTAAAATATCTCTGAACACTAAATTATAACACACACCGAAAAGGTTTAAATTGAAGCCCGTAGTTAATTTAAGTAAGTTATGTAAAGTCAGTCACTCTTTTCGCGAGACGTGATCAAAAGAAACTCCCGTATGCGGTCCGCAATCGAATCAATCAATCAATCAATCAATCAATCAATAATCTCCTGTTTTCCTTCGCGTTAGGGTTTTTAAAACTTTTGTTTAAAACTTTCTCCGCCTACATTGTGCGCAATTTTGACTTATTTCTAAAATCGCCTTTTTTGATTGGTTAAGTTTTCAAACTCTCTCAGTACCAAATTTGCCAATTGGTTTCTCTCCTTTATTCATTCTCTCGAAGGCGGAGTCCCTTTTCTACCCTTAAGCTATTACCACGTTGGTACTAGATGACGCTGGGTGTTTCAACTGGACTAAATTTTACCGATTTCGCAACTTGCTTTGTAATTAACAATGAACTAAAGCGCTACTGACTATAAACATGCATTAAATAGTTAAACTTTACTTTAACATAGATCATAGGTTCAATCTTAACTCATCTATAACGCTAATAATTTTTACAATTGGTTGCCTGTTTGTACAATTTCAATCTTTAAAATTTTTACTCAAATTTTGTTTTACATAGTTTCGTTCTTTACATTGCAAGCGTTTATGACTTAAACTAGTGATTACTGATAGCTTTACTTATAAAAATTGGAAAATTAGACTTCATAAATTATTATCTTGCTTAAACGTATTTCATAATCTGAACATAAATTAGGGTTTTGTCGAACATGTGGGTTTCGGTCGAGTCCTTATGATGATCATTGCGGCCTTTTTCGGTCAAGAGTCGCTTTGTCGCTTTTGTAATATTATACCAGGCATTTGAAAGTGTTGTTCTTGTAAACTATGCCTAAATCGAAACCGCCCGATTTTTCACATTAAAATGATTTGCTTCATTTCTTAAGACTTATTCCCACAGTGGTGAAACGAATCAACATACTAGCTGGACACCTGCAGAATATGGTGGTTGTTTGCTAGTGGATTAACTTGTCACCCTCGTCTCGCTTCACTGATAACAAATAGTTTTTTTTTTTCGACATATGTGGTTACTTCGGCTTTATTTTATCACGTTCTCACACTGTCGGTCCGTTTCAATATGTCGGAGGCACCGAATATAAGCCTGGCTACGGCTATGAACAGCATACACGTGCACTCATTTGTTTGTGTTCCCATAAATTATGTTTAAAATGTTTAGTCTTTGTAACTTAATAACTTAGAATCAACCAATAAGGGTTTGATATTTTGTAATATTGCCTTTTATGGGCATAGGAACGCGTGTGAAATTACGGTTTCATATGAATGGAACGGCACCAGCTAGAAAATGTAACTTGTAAGAGGGCAGATTGAAATGATATTTGGTGGTGACAACTTGATAAAATAAAAGAGCTGGTGTCGGATCGTTTGTTCCAGTGTTGATCATTAAACGTTTATAAATTTAATTTTTATATTAATGAAATCAGTTTTGTTTGTTTGTGTTATTGACTTTGTTTGAAATTTGTAATCGTAACTTTTGCAATAGTAAATAAATTGTGTAAACGGTCAGTGTCGTGCGTTAATAAATTATCGCTGCAGTCTAACCCAGCACAAACGCCCAGCGGAGCCCCTTTTATTTTCAATGCGTCTCTGACATATATATCACACAAAAAAATCTCCTGTTTGCTTTACGTGTAAGAAAAATAGCCCCGTAATGTGATGAGCTAATATTCCCAACCAAACATTCACTTTTTGAGAATATTAGGTCGTAGTTTGTACAATATTGTGTAGAATGTCGGTAACCCATACTCCGCAATGTTGCACGTTTCATTATGCAATGTGGACGTGGATTCATCCGTAAACAAAGTGTTTCTTAAAAACCGCTTCAGATCATGTTCACGCAACTCTTGATAGCATAAAAGAGAAAAAGAGAACTCGGATGTGATGCAAGCCGAAGTTTTTTGCTATTTTCCTTAAACTTATATAGGAATTTTCAGCTACAGCCGCGAAAACATTGAAGGTGTTGTCATTTTCCTCGTTTTCAAGTAAGTTCTGATTGTAATTATTACACTTACAATTATTTAATAGTTTTAAAGTTTTGTATTATTCTGTAAACTGTTGTACTACTTGGAATTTGCTGATTCGGGTATTTTACACTAAACAAGACACTTACTTGACGAGCACTGTTTCCGGCATAAAACCACTTTTCATTTTCACTTTTTTGCATTGAATATATTTTAATAAGAACAAAATTTAATAATCAACCATAAACGTAAAACAAAAATGACATATGTAAATAAATGCTCATGTTTGTCTTTATATTACATTAATATATTTATAAAACGGATATATTTTTTTCTCTACAAAATATTGGTTTACACTTTTTCTCTGAAATAATTAAGGACATAACAATATAACATTAAATATTTAGCATTGAAATCTCTACACTGCGTTTTTCAAGTCACCACCCGGTATACGTAGAAATGTGTGAGCAATGTTAATTTATTTAATTCGTTTTCAAAACACTAGCGTTGCAATAAGTGGATGTCAGCTAATAAATAATTTTTTTTGATGCATGAAACAAAAATCTATTACTTATCTACTTTTTCATAGTACTCGCCTCACGTAAAATTGGGAAAGTCCAACATTTTTGTTAGCGAAGTAACATACTTATCGAAATAATATGTATTGAAAACCACACGTTTGATAATCCTAGTGTACCACATTGTAAAAAGTTTTAAATGATATGAAACTAAAATTGCATTGGGTAACTATTATGTCTAAAGGAGATTACTTATGAATAGGTTGCAACTTAAAATCCAGCGACGTGTATCATAATTCCAATACATTTAAAAATTAAATATATACATACATATGAATAATTTGGTTAATATGATTTTTAATAACAATTATAACATAAACATGTTGTTACATTTCAAGAGTACCTACTTGTTTTATTAAATAAAGAAACGCTCATTAAAAAAGTGGGGTTTAGAAACTGAAATGTGTAATCGTACGCTACTGTAGTCTAATCGCGGTCCAAGGGAGGTAGTTTTACATAAATCCGTTTTTGCGTCGATGCTCTTTTAATTTGGTTATTATTATAATATAATCTAATTTGTTTTATATTTTATAGCTTGTTCGTTATACTTTGAATTTTTTTTTATTTACCTTAAAAAGCTTTACAATGTTTTTCTAATTATATTACATATTACACATTTAAATTGCTGCAATTAAAAAAGATATAATTTGATGGTAGCTACTGCTAATTACATACACCATACAATAAACCGCGTTCATAAAAAAGTCATTAAAATTTAGGTCGTAAAAAAACTAAATTTACTACTGACTTTGCATATGCAAAAACATTTTTTGTTTGAAACAGGTAGCAAACGTTAGCGGGTATATAAATGTTAGATATTCAAACGTAATATACGCTTTTGTTGGTTTACAACACTAAACGTATTATTCTTACCAACTAATTTTCAAAGATAGTAATAGTGTAGGCGAACTGGTATAGAATCGGTTAAAATCAGCAACAAATACTGTAGATTTAAATAATTTTGTTCATTCATAGTTAATTATAAAATCAAATTCTTGGTAGAACGCTGATTCATCCGCTATTATTCTTCTAGTCTTCGGAGAATGTAAATGTAATATGCTAATTAAGCAACTGATAATGTTGTCTTCATATGGATCTAATTTCCTTTTGCGGATTGTTAGAAACTATGTCGTTAGTACAAAATCTATTATAATAGATGTTCGAAGTAGACAGGCACGAATAGATCAATACTTAATAGTGTATGCAGTACAGATCTAATATTTTTGGTAGTGGTACGGGTAACTCGCGATTCAATTTTACTTTTTAATTCTAATATTCTCCTTATACAAGAAGTGATAAATTACTTACTGAATAGTTTTACTGCATTCATTAATCTCTTAGCTCTACCTTAGATATTTAAATAAATTGGATTTAATTTAAATATAGTCAGCAGCTTTCCGCTGCATAATTTAAACAAATCGTCGAAATGGTGTCAAAGGTCAACGTTTATATTTCTTCGTGTTTGACTTCTTGCCAAGTACTTCATCAAACGTAATTCTGCACTAGTTTTCAATATACTACTACACTGTATTATGCTTTATCGTTGTATTAATAATCAAAGGTGAAATACGTAAATTTAAACAACTAGCCTAGTATTCATATTTTCAAACATTTTTTGTCTCAAATGGTAAGTAAACTTTTCGTTTTATAGTGATTACCTTAAAATTCCTTTTTTCATAACCTACATCAGTGGTATAATTGAAGGGCTTGGTGCAATAGAAGTCCACGTGCATATACATTGTTTTCACTTAGCTTAAAATTAAAATTTATTTTTGCAATTTGTGCATATGTATCGACTACAAAGTTATTTTAGTAAGTAATTTGTATCTTGATATTGATCATGCTACCTATATGTTTAAGTAAAGGGTACCCAGTAGCAGGGACCTAGGCTGAAACGTCATAACGGTTCCGGTACGGTTCTGGTTTAACTTAAAATTTTGTTAACGGTTCCGGTTTCTGTTTAGGTTCCTATAGACACAAACGGTCCAGTTCTTGTTTTTTTCGGTACTTTTCGGTTTTTTTTTCAGTTCTAGTAATTCAACTATTTAAATAAATAACTTAAAAATTATTTATACAACTCAACAGAAGCGTACAGAAGTTAGGTAACAAAACATTAAGTGATAAATTATAGACAATTATATAAACGTATTCTATATACTCATCATATGATATTGTAAACCCAAGATTCGTTCGTTCAAAAAGTCACTTTATCTTATGACCAGTCATCAGTTTATGTTATCGTCATTTTATATATTATATTTTGACTATATGTATAACCTATGACGGAAAATATAACTCATTCCACGTTTGTTTCTGTTAAACTACAACAAACTCAACGGATTCTTTTCATTAAAGATTTGGTCTAAAATGGCCGATTTTCGAGATATTTGCAATTAAAATTTTCAGGCCGGTTCGGACTACTTAAATAAGTGAATATTGACTTTAACTATGTGGTAAATTTTGAGAGCTCTGTATTTTAAAAACGTATTGTGTTGATTTTTTTAAATTCGCAATCATCTACAAAATAAATCGTTAATAAAATAATTACAATAAATAAATAAATATCAATCTTCATTTCTTTGTTTTGACACTGACCTAACTTAACAAAATGTACTTTTTTGTACTCGATTACAATTTTGTTGCAACCAAAACACGACTTCAACTAATTAAACAAAAGAAATGTGCAATGTAAGAAGTATAAATACCAAATTTAGCTTTCTTAGAACTCAATTCGCATACCTGTTTTATTTCTACCTTGATTTCTTCAGTTGCTAAATTATTTGTGTAAATTGCTTTCATGAAAATTTATTTTGGCGTGTGTGTGTGCGATTGGAGGTGTTATTCATAATCAATGGTTATTCCTACCTACCACCTCGTTACTAGCAGCTGAAACAAGTAAAACAACAAATATTTGTAATAAAATCAAAACTTAAATAGTTGTTTTTCTCTAATGTATGTACAACTATTGGAAAATTTTAGAAGAACCGCCCCGAAGTAGCACTTGAGAATTAATTCGCAAAATTAACGTATTCCATAGTACAGTACACCATTTTCTGAATAGTTATTTTTTGCACCTTTATACCGTTCTTATACCACGTCCAACAAGCTCAATAGTTAACCGACGTTAGTTTTGAACCGCCATGTGGATTTTGTGCGTGGTTGCAATAACAAAAACCTTTGGACTTAGCTTCAGTGCCAACGTATTATTTTCAGATAAATAGCAAGTTGTTATCTGACACGTCTAAAAAAATTCGAATCTGTTATTTGTTCTTACTGGAGCAATGGAGTCATATTGAAAAGATACCAGCTATTTTTCTCGCAGCACAGAAAGTATTAATATATTTACTAATTAAACATCACATATGCACTGCTCTTCCAAAGTTTTTGTGTATTACGTTTAACCTTCCGTCACCCGCGTGAATATTTGAAACACCAATACCCGTGACGGTCCGAGAGACCGCCCTCTCGTAAATCATAGAAGCTGTTACAATTTTTAATATTTTATTGAACATTAACGAAGTAAGTACATTGACAACTCCTTTCTAGCAAAACGATGCAGTTACAAAATAAGTGAGTAATATTTTTAGTTTAATACGAAAAAAAAACGTTAGTATATAATTAAACTTTATTCAAGTCCATTTTTTATGGTTTTAAAAAATAAAATTCTAAAATACTGTATATCATATACCTACAACTAACATATAAATGAAATTATTACGGAATAAAATTTAAAAACATTAGTTATTTAAGTCACCTTCATAACACGTATGACAAACTACTATTACGTGTTCTAGGCACATAAACCTCTTACAAGTCTTACAGAAATACTTTGTTTTCCGGTTTTTTTTTGAGGAGCAATAATAGCAACGGCCAGGTGCTGATAAACTCTGAGAACTCCCCATTTCTTCTTCTATTTTGCAAATTTCCTGGATCCTTGCCCGAAGTAATCTTGGAATATGTGTGTCTGCGGCTCTTGTCCTTAGATGTGGAGTTATTAGTTCAAACGAGAGATTTCGTATAAATTCCCGTCTTCTCATATCTGTTTTAGGGTTGTTGGCACTAAATATAACAAGGGAATTGATCCCAGCAACATTAAGCATGGCATAAAAGATCACCATTGGCCAACGATTGGTATTTCTTGCACAGTTGTATGATGCACACAACTTATCGACTACGTCAACTCCTCCCTTTGTGTCATTATACATGGTGATAATCTCTGGCTTATTTAAAGTAGTATCAATTTCATCGTCGTGATGAAGACTTGACAATAGAAGAACGTTCTTTCCCTTACGTGGTATATAGGACACCAATGTGCATATTGGCCGGAAACAAAACATACTAGAATGTGCAGGTCGGTTTAACGGCCGAGAAAATTCTAAAGGTAGCTCCTTTTGTTCTTTCGTAGTGTGCCAACAACTGTCAAATTGTAGTTTTTACACAAATCTTCCACCAAAGGAATACTAGTGAAGAAGTTATCCATTGTAACATTTCTCCCAGAACCGCGAATATATTCGCAAAGTCTTTTGACAAGTGGTTCTGCGCTATTACTAACACGATAGGGCCCTTCTGGTTGTAAACCAACATACACCTCCATATTTCCAGTGTAATACATTTTTGCATCTGATAGTGCAAAAATTTTTATTCCATATTTATTGGGTTTAGAAGGAATGTATTGACGAAAGTTACATTTACCTCTAAATCCTTCTAATTTTTCATCTATGGTAATGAATTCCGACATACTGTAACCTTCCTTGCAATGGACTACAAATAAATCGAAAAGCTCTCTTATTGCAGCAAGCTTGTCAATATTTTTTCTCTCCTCTCTTGTAGCTTTGTCGTCGAACCTTATAGCTTGCAGGAGAAAATGGAAGCGATTTTTCGACATGGTAAGTCTAAAAATTTCTACTCCTGAACCGTCAGTTTTCCATAATTCATCGGTATTCAATCGGTTACCTTTTAGCATTCCAGCATAATATAGCAGCCCAATAAAAGCTTGAATCTCAAGTAAGTTTGTAGTTCTAGCATCACTTCCTCTTGAATATTGTTCAGCGATAGAGTCAATATATTTATTTGTATTAACTAAAATTATTTCTAGCATTGGACCATCAAAAAAATATTGCCAAATTTCCAATGAAGTTTTTAGGCCCCGGGTAGGTAATCTTGAAGCAGGAACAATTTTTACAATGTTTTCTTTTCTTGTTCTAACAGTCTTGACTGGTACGTGTTTTAGCCATTTGCATTTTTTATCTTTACCAACAAAACGATTTCTTGTACTAGTTGTTTCTTCTTCGAATTCTCTGTCAGATATATCTTGCTCGCTTTCCTCTCTATTTTCTTCTTGTACCTCAAGGATATCCTCTTCATCTTCATCCGCTTCGTCATCATATATTATATTTTCGTCTAAGTCTATTTCTTCCATTAGTTTCCGTAATCTTTCTTGTTCTTCCTCATACGAACCCATATCTAATACGGGCCATATTTAAAAACAATTTGAAAATAGAATTAAAGACTAGGAACTTACCAATAGTTATTTACAAAAAAATGTTGAACAAAAATTATGTTGCACAAATACCCGTGTCGGTTTCACAGTCCGAAATACGCAATAAAATGAAAACCACTGCACACAAATTGCACTATGTTTGCACACTGATGAATAACCGTTAGTTGGGAAGGTACACCGAGAGAGAAACCGATACCGCACGAAATCGAATCGATATTCAAAAACTCGTTTTCTGTCGGTCTGAGAGACCAACACGCGGGTAACGGAAGGTTAATAATTATGTTTACAACTTTAGAAATAAAACCGAAAAGTACCGAAAAAATCGAAAAATAAGTAACGGTTTCGGTCCGGTTCAGCAATAAATTTGGACAAATTTTGGTTCTGGTTCCGGTTTAGCTCCAATTAAAAATACCGGTTTTGGTCCGATTTTCAGTTTTATATCGGTCCGGAACAGGTCCCTGCCCAGTAGTGACAGTCTGATTGCGCGCTTCTGCTACAAATACCTTATCTAGATTTTCAGTATCTTATAGAAAAAATCTATACTTTGAAATTGTAAACGGCTATTTCTTTATAACCGACTATTTTTTAAAATAAGGTTCGAGTTAAGATTTAAAATCATAAATCATTTCCTTCATGACACGTTCAACAATACACTTTTTGCCACAACTGTCAAGCAAGGTGTACCACTCTTCATGCAAATACAGATTTTTTACGCTTATTTTTTTTTAATTTTCCCAAAATCGCGGTCACAGGGTAAAAAACTATGACCTGGTTCTGGCAAATTTTGGAAAATCTTCCATTATTATCTAGAGCTAACAAAAATCAACCATAGCAGGATTTTTGTTCTGCCCACCACAGTTATCAGTAAAAATATGTAAAGTAGTTATTGTTTCTATTACATATTTTTGAATGAAATGCTACAAAAAAGAAACCGTCTCTATGCAACATTTTTTTGCAACAATTTCGTCAAACATGTCATTGATAGACTTGTTGTGAGAACATAAGTGAAACAAGTGATTGAAAACCCAGATTTATCTAGCATAAAATATATCCCCTGTTGTTAAAACTGGTAATGGTAAATTTTGCTGGTAATTAAAGCAGATCATTTGAACAGTAGCATCAGCTTTTGCTAGTTCAGTTTTTGTTTTCAAATCATAAAAAGCCTGTACTTTGCAAAGATGTAATTCTTTTTGTTGCTTTTTTCTCAGTAGAAGCAGCAGCAATCTGCAAGTTGCACATGTATCAGTTCGTGGATATTTAAACGACAAGTTAAAGTTTTCCGTGAAATATCGGTAATAGTAGTCATATGTTATTTTAGGTTTAATTTCTTTATGATCTTTTAGTAGGTTTAGTACTGCTCAGGTTCGTACTTCAGAAAAAGGGTTTTTTCTTTGTTTCTAGAGTAATGGGATTCTTGTGCTGGCAAACTTTTAATATAGCCATTTATCGTCGCAACTAGGTCCTCTGAGATTTTGTTAGTGCGATTATTGTGTTTGCCACGGGTATCTGTTTCAAGTAAACTTCCAACAGCTCGCGATTGTGAAATTCTCAAGGCACCGCATGTAAGCTACAGAATGCTGGGCGGCAAACTTTCACACTTTTAGCCCCTACCTTAATATTGTAATAATGAAAATATTTCTTACAATTATTTTTATTTGAAGAACTAATAGGGATATTCCTGTTTGCGGCTATAAAATTAAAATAAAGACGGTTAAAGAACCAAAAGAATTTTAATCACTCTTACTAGAAGAATCACTAAAACTACTCATTTTTTTGCCATACCACATGAACACAAGAATGTAAATAACAAAAATCCTATTGAGGTTAAATTTCTGTTGGGAGCAAAAATGGGCCAAGTTTGCCACGTGGCCGCTTACTGCAACCATAAAATGCACGTCCTACCAATTGTGCTTGAAATATGTTTGTTGCAATAATGAGTCATGTAGACATAAATGAGATTTCAAAGCATATTAATTAACGGTTCTTGCCCCAAATGATGCCAAACAACATTTTTCGCCAAAAATGGACGATATCTCGATTTTACAAAATTGGATCTTAGACCGGTTTTTGCACCAAACGCTTCATTGTAGATGACACTACACTATACGAAACTTGATGAAACTGTAATTTGTTGTTGTTCTTTAGTTATTTTTAGACCATTAACCTAAGAAAAGATGAATTTGGCTTAACGGGATAACGGTTTAATTTAGGAAAATATTTTTTTTATTAAAAATTAAGTTTATGTACTTACATATTATGTGAAACATTTTACTAAATATTTATAGGATCATCGTATTTTAGTTAAAAAATAGTTATTTAAATAAGTAATTGTTTTTTAACACAAACAAGTTTCTATGTGAATTGGTCGTTTTTTCCACCAGTGGGCATTTTTAAACCTGACTGAAAGACAACCAATTTAGACAGAAACGAGTTTAATACATATTGCTCGAACAGAGATTACGAGTCCCCCAAAGTCTCAAAATCTCTTAAAAATAGTTTGACGTTTATGTTGACAAGTGCGTAAAAACTGTCAAAGGCGATTTACAAAAGCGAAACATTGGAATTTATGACAGTTAAGAACAAAAAAAGTGTAGTTTTATCAATACGTCTATAAGTTATGTCTTTTTTTTGACATAATTGTATTAGCTCTTTTACAGTTTTGTTGTTAATTCAACTGATGAATATCTTTGAGTATTTTAGCTTAAGAAATATTATTTAGTATGAAGACTGTTTTTGTTTTAATAGATTTGTTATTTCAATAGTATCTGCTTAAAATTCGATAGGTACCGTAGGTTTGGTCTAGTTTTATTAAAGGAAGTTTTTTCTTATTAGAACGTTTACTTTGTTGTTTTTTAAGCGAGTGAAGGATAAAATCGTTGTGCTCACGTTGACTCGTTGCAAATTTAGTTATTCTAGATTGAATTGTTATGAAATCTAGTGTTTTTAATACTGCTTGGTAACGAATTTTACCATTCTTATGAGGAGCTCTTGAGCGCATAACTGGTAACGCAATAAACTTCTGCTTGAGATACGGTTGTTCGGTCTAGTACTTTTGGAGTCTTGGAATAGTCATTAAGATTGTACTAGTTCAGTTTGTAAATTTTAGCTGTGTGTTGTTTTAGAGTTTGCATCAGATAGCCTTTTATAAATTGGTGAACTGGAAACGCAATGAGAAACTTTATTTGCATTTTATTGGGAGTTAATTTAAACTAAAACAATAAATGTTTCTTATTGTTAATTAAACGCGTTTTTCGAATCGTTTGAATTTGCAGTTTTTGGTTTGATTTATTTGGTTATACAGTATCTAAATTACTCGTCTTTGATTTTTAAGTTTCTTTAACTATGTTTCATAGCAAATGGTTTTTTATAATGAGTTTATTTTTTGCAACACTTTAAACTCCTTTTTTAGAGACTTTTATCCCAGTATTTTTATCTTGGTCTGTATAATACAAGATATGACTAGTGACGTATTATAGCAGAAGCCAAAGAAGCCCGGGCTTGCGGCGCAAAATTTACAAGGGGCGCAAACATTCGGGAAGAAGTTTATTGCTTTCTGTTTTCTGTTACGTTTCTATTCCTGTTTTGTTACTCTTTACGTGAAAAAAACTATTTCCTTTTGTAGTGCATCGTGCATCATTATACTATTACATTATAAATATTATGATATGACATTCCTTAGATGTAATTTTGTTCCAGTCAGTCAGTCGTTTGAAAAATTCCTATAGTATTACTACTTAAACAATTATTCCTAGAAATTTTGACTACTCATTCTCATTACAGATTCTCGCGCACCGTATTAAATCTTATAAGACGGATTTCTAGCGATTGCAGTATCGCAATTTTGTTTTGATGAAGGTACATTATATACTGAAGTTTATGCTGATTCGTATGATTCTGAAAGTGGACAATTTTTGTATTTAATTCCATAGCTGTGCTTTTGTTGGTAAATCACAAGATCTACTCTTCAATTAGATTAGGAATTTAAATGTTATGTCTTTGCATAATCAAATGGTACAGCGCCGGCGGCAACACGAAGAAAAAAAGATTATTTTCTTTTATAGAATAAACAACATGTACACGATCCGTTCCGATACTTCGTTTCTGGAGATAAATTATGTTATTGTATTATTAGATTACGACAATCAAGGAAAAACTGTGCTGTTGAAATTTAATATTTTTTTTAAGGCTTTCATTCAGCAATGCGATATCGCAACCAAAATAATATTTACATGAGAAATGGAACTTTTAGCTTTACATTTTTATTAAGGATCGAGTTCGAGTAGGTAGTTAAATTCTGAACGTTAAGATTTTGTCAATTTTATCAGTTTTACCTTTTACTTCAAGTGTGTAAGAATGAGTGGAAAACAAAAACCAAAATTGAGCGGTTCTCAATTTAAAAAATATGCCAAAGAAAAAAGTGAGAAAGAAAAAAAGCTTCTAGAGAAAATTCCGAAACTATAGACCTTTTTTAAGTGTACCGCAAATGATCAACCCTCTTCAAGTCCTACTGCGTTATCATTCATTGATACTTCATGCACTAGAATCGTAGATGTTCCTAGTACTAGTGACTCAACTCAAGTTGCGTCTAGTACTAGTACTAATACTGATCCAATTGAATCTATGAGTCATGTAGACTGTCCAGTAGTGGTTGTTCCTCATCTTGGCTTTCATAAGAACGTAAGTTATTGACTTCGAATGTGTAAAAGCTGCGTTGCTTTGTATTTTTTTTAAAGTTTGCTGAATCAGATCTAGCTAAGTGGCATGTTAACGATAGTATTCCTACTCATGGTATAAGCCAGAACCTCGGTTGCGATTTTTCCAATTCAATGAGACAATATACTGACAAGAAGCGTTCATGTACCAAAAAACTATTCTCCAGACAACTTGCAAACGGAGAACTTGTTAATCGGTTTTGGTTAGTGTATTCTCTCTCGACTGGAGCTGTGCTTTGTGCCGTTTGTAAACTGTTTGGTGGTACAACACAGCTTGCAACAACTGGTTTTTCCGATTGGCGAAATAGTAAAAGAATTGAAGAACACGAAAGAAACCAGGAACATCGAAATTCTGCAAGTAATCTAATTAGAAGATCAAATCTTTTAGAAAGAGTAGATAAACAACTAATCATTCATCTAAGTTAGGAGATCAATTATTGGAGAAACGTACCTCTTAGAGTTGTCGAAACCATCAAGTTCATAGCTTCACGTGGACTTGCAATACGGGGCCATACCGAAGTTTTTGGTTTATCATCAAAAATAAAATTTTATGTGAATAATTGAGCTCATTGCGAAGTTTGATCCTTTTGTGGCAGATCATATAGGACGTTTTGGTAACGCCAATTGTTGATGAACTGATAATACAAATGGGAAAACAAGTTCAATTAAATTTCATTGTTGAGCTGGAAATAGCAAAATATTTTTCAATTATTGTTGATTCCACTCCGGATATCAGCCATATAGATCAGCTCACATTAATTATTCGTTATGTTCTTCCTGATGGGGTACCTGTCGAGCGTTTTATCACATTTATTGCCAACACCGGGCATAAGTCTGAACAATTAACTGACATAATTTTGGCCCAGTTGAGTGCTTTGGACATAAACATAATGGACTGTCGGGGACAAAGCTACGACAATGCCACAAATATGTCTGGCCAATATTCAGGTTTACAAGCAAGAATAAAGTCCATCAATCCTTTAGCATATTATATTCCATGTGCTGCCCATTCACTTAATCTAGTGGGAACTTCGGCGGCTGGCTTCTGCATGGAGTCTGTGACCTTCGGAGTAGTACAAGAACTTTATAATTTCTTTTCTATTTCAACGCATCAATGGAAGATTTTGAAATGTAATTTGGAATCAAAACTTTCCATAAAAAGTTTGTCTGTTACCCGTTGGAGCGCCCGTGCGGATGCCAGTAAAACATTATATTCGTGTTATACTGAAATCGTGGAAGTTTTTCAGACAATATTGGACGATATAACTGAAAAATTAAATACAAGGTTGGAAGCCAAAGGGTTGATTGATAACCTAACCTCTCTTGAAACTTCTATTATGACCTGTTTTTGGAATAGAATATTACAGAGATTTAACAAGATAAACAAAAAACTTCAAGCCGTGAATATTGATCTTGAGACTGTAATTTTATTGTTCGATTCTCTATATAACTTTCTTAATACATTGAGAGATGATTTCGACACATTCGAGGCTGAAGCGAATAAACGATGTTAAAATGAAGCTACCAGTTTGACACCAAAAGAAAAAATAAAAGGAAGTTGTTTTTTGTTGAAACTAGAGGGGACGTTGAGTTTAGTGGAAAAGATTATTTCCGCACCCAGGTATTTCTGCATCTTATTGATAAGTTAAAAGCAGAGCTTTCCAAGAGGCGAAAGTCGTATTTACAAATCAATGAAGGATTCGGATTTCTGAGCAATTTATCAGTAATGACCTCTACGGAAATCAAACATAAGTGCGTAAAGTTGATTGAAACGTATAAAAATGATTCTGATCAAAGCTTAACAAAGGAAATCATTCAACTGAAAGACCTAGGACTTTCATCGAATGGACTTCTGGACTTTCTCAAACAATTGAAGTCGAAAAATATTGATGACGTCTTTTCCAACCTTTTAATTTTTTTTGAGAATATATGCTTGTAAAGCGGTGACCAACTGTACAGGTGAAAGATCGTTTTCAGCATTGAAAAAGGTGAAAGATTACCGCAGATCTACTTTATCTAATTTAAAGTTGAACGCAATAGCATTGAGAATGAGATGATGAATGCACTTAACTTTGACAAAGTTATTGATACATTTGCTAACACAAAAGCAAGAAAAAAAAAACATTCAAATAATAATTATTGTTTTTTTTTGTGGAAAAATTATATGTATTATAGTACAAACTCTTCTATTTTAGAATAGCGGTAAACTTTTATCATGTTCTACTATAAACTACTAATAAACGTTTGAATAAATTTCTATAAAATAGTTAGCATATTAATTACCTATAAATATCCAAAAAAGGAAATTAATAACGAAGGGGGAAGGGCGCACTTTTTGTATTGGGCTTTGGGCGCCAAATTACGTTAATACGCCACTGGATATGACAGCAACGGTGCACCTAGCTATTATGCACAGTGGTGCCAGATCAGAGAACTTTTCCCTAGATCTAGGGATTTTTTAATTAAATGGGGAAAAGAGGAATTTTGCTCAAAATTTAGGGAAATTTTCAATATCTAAATATTAAAAATCAATGTTTTTATATTACACAATAGTAAATAAATTTTTAGATTCCGAAAAAATGTTTGCGTTTCTTTATTTATCGAGAATTAAAGCTGGAATTCTGAAGAGAAAATTATCTCTTTATGTTGCATTGTTTTTTTATAGTCCGATACGCGACTATTATGTGATATAGTAAAATTCAATTGTATCGTAAGTTTTGACTAGGGATACAAAACTTTATGGCTTGCAGTACAACTATTCATTACAGAAAAGCATGACGTAGTTATATTTATTTGTACAAGTTTTAAATTATAAGATAATAAATTTGCAACAGTTGCAATCACCAAGTCCTTCTATCCAGTTCTACTACTCATTTTTATTATGATTTTAATTTTTGTCGTAAATTTTTTTTGTTAAAATTTCAATTATAAATCATTTTAAAACAAACAGTTAATAATACAGTAAATAATTAATCTATTTTATTTAACTCTTAATTAAGTCGTTATTTTAAGATTTTTTAATAAACTGTTCAAACATATACATTGTAGTATTTATTAAAACAGCAGTGGAAAATTAAAAAAAAATCTAGGGAATTTTCGGAAAGGTGTCTAGGTATTTTCAACTCTCCCCATCTGGCACCACTGATTATGCACAGGGTGGGCTATAAACAACTACTGACTTCGCGTCATGTTGTAATATTAGGACCAGCAACGACTTCTCTATTACTCAGTCATGCATTTGTTTGCTTGTTTTTCTTCATCTTCGGTTTAGGTTTGTGATGACGCTCTTTCCTGCTAATTAGATATTTTAATTTATTTATATCTACGTTTTATTTTTGTCTTTGTTTTTTTATAAAACCTGATTATAATGCGTGACAAAAAGTATCAAACTTCTAATAGTTTTCGTTATTTTTCAAAACAAAAGATGTCTATTAATAGAAATACAGTTTACGTTTAGTGTATTATTTCATTACATTAAATTTGTTATTTTTGGCACAAAGCTAACACAGGTAAGTATTTGGCAAACACACTTTTAATAACTAATTAATTGTTTTTATGGGTTTTAAATATAATTAATTTAAGAGTTCTGTTAATATTGACTCACATGTTCATTGTCCTCGGAAGAAAATTAAATCTAAACATTTCAAGTATAATTAGTACGTCGGATCGACGTCAAAATTAATTTAATTTACATCGTTTCTCGATTAACATCTACATTTGTTATATAAAAAGAAGTAGCGTTTGAAATAACTTCGTAAATCTATAATCAAATTGCACAACTAAAATTATTTGACGTTTAAACAAAAATCTGAAATAAACAAAAAGATTTTTTAATTAACTGCCTAATATGTATCTTATAAGAACCGAAAAATAGTTTATTCAAACAAAAATTTAATTAAATTGACATTTGTGAACATTTAATAATTTGGTTTGTTTTTACAAATAATTAAATTTAAACATCAATTGATTTTAGTTAGTTTATATAATTATTAATTGGCAAATGATAATTTTTAAATAATTTAGACAGAATCTCTCAGTATTTTGCGTATTTAGGAGTTACTTTTGGTATATAATCACTAGGGTGGTCCTTATTTAGGGTTTGTTCGAATTTTTTTTCACGATAGTCCTAAATTGGTTCTAAATCTATTAAAAAAAATTCATGCCAAGTTATAGCTCTTAATTTTAAATGGAAATAACACGGGAAAAGTTCTGTTGATTTTTTGAAATTTTTTTTCATCATAAAATAATGAACAGATAATGTCGACCAATGACAATTCTTATAGCAAATTTAACGCTCTACAAAAAAGGTCTCTTATGATTTTTTGCTAACTCTAACGGTTTCTACGTTATTTAAGGTCATAGTTGAAGCTTAAGTCAATTTTACGATTTTTCTATTTCTACCTTCGTTTAATGATTTAAAAATGTAAAAAGGATAATAATTCTTAATCTCAATGGTTTTTTTTTCTTGTTTCTTAGAAAACTTCCAAAGTAACCGTGACCCTAAAATGATAGTTACATTAATTAGCAAATTATTTTTTCGATATCGACTTTTTTGTAACTGCAGAATCGATAAAATTTTTTGAAAGATTTGAGTTAGAAACAGAATTTTTACGAATTCATCCCTCTGAATGGGGTGACAATGAAAGCTATAAAACTGCATTACGATTCGTCGAAAAATTGTCAGTTGTGAATGATTGTGCTGAGAGAGGAGTTAAACTAGTGCAAGATTTTTGTAGTTATTACACGAAGGATGAAAAACAAATGCAATATGTATTACAGTTGGTTAAAAACCATCGTCAAATGTTTCCTGATGCGCTAAAAAAAACTGTAATAACTTCATAATAGTATCGATGTTAAAAAAAATGATAATAAAAGTATTTTTTTTAGTTTATTGAAATTTTGATAGTCGATTTTTTTAATAAAATAATACTTTTCTTTCAAAGCATGCGTGAAGGTAAAAAAAGTCGTCTAAGTTATGAATTATTATCTTTTTTTCATTGTTAAATCAATAAACGACGGTAGAAATAGAAAAATCGTAAAATTGACTTAAGCTTCAACTATGACCTTAAATAACTCAGAAACCGTTAGAGTTAGCAAAAAATCATAAAAGACCTTTTTTGTAGAGCGTTAAATTTGCTATAAGAATTGTCATTGGTCGACATGATCTGTTCATTATTTCCTAATGAAAAAAAATTTCAAAAAATCAACAGAACTTTTCCCGTGTTATTTCCATTTAAAACTTTGGCTGTCGGGGGGGGTCGGGTTAAAATTAAAATTAAGAGCTATAACTTGGCATGAATTTTTTTAAATAGATTTAGAACCGATTTAGGACTATCGTGAAAAAAAATTGGGACAAACCCTAAATAAGGACCACCCTAATAATCACTAATTAAAAATTCGAGAAAAAAACTATACTTGGATCTATAACATTTAAAACTACAACAAACGTTTCGAATATAGTCGGCAGTTAGTAACGAGCACTTGAGATATAACGATGACTGAAAAATTATAAAAAATGAGTAGCAACTGTCTTTTTTAAATAATTTCACATTAAAATTAATGTTTTTGCTTGTGCTGTTGAACAAACTATTAAAATTTTTATCAGTGCTAGAGTAGTTACAGATTTGTTTGATAGTTCAAACATTAAAACACTTTGATGACAACTACAAATGCTAGAAAGATGTTAAACATTCACGGATTGGTTTACATTTAACTTCCTGTCTATGAATTACTATACTAGCGTATAACTGCAATAAAAAATAAAGTCTCATTTACTGTTCTTTATAGGACTAGTTAGAATTTAGAAATTTGCTATCTAAGTTATTAGAGGATGTAAATGACTATAAAGATGGAAACGTTGAAAACTGATTTGATACCCGCGTAATTCAAATAAGTTTTGAATAAACAGCAGGCTAAAACCTCAACCTATAAACATTGTAAGGTAAACAATGTTAATGCAAATGTGAAAATGCCACCAGAGTGAACCACTGAACGGTCGTATCGCCTTTTTGGGGCTCTTCAGCAATGGAAAAAAACTCTACTGTGCGTCCACAAATGCATTGACAGTCCTATAGGTTTATATTAATAAATTATGTTAGTAACATGAGTGAAA
Organism: Aquatica leii; assembly: GCA_035610365.1. Classification (NCBI taxonomy): domain Eukaryota; kingdom Metazoa; phylum Arthropoda; class Insecta; order Coleoptera; family Lampyridae; genus Aquatica; species Aquatica leii. The sequence goes on from CM069433.1 coordinate 74,751,240, forward strand.
TTTGATGGCAGAGTAGTCTTCACTACTATAACATTTTTGTTTTATTATGTATCTTTGGCTTTTAGTGTTTTTTAATTGTTGCTAAGTGTAAATCTGAATCTTCTGCTGTCCTACTCATCATTTTTATCTCTTTAGTCTGTCGTCAGATTCAATTTGTTTATTTTCACCATTGTCTCATTCTGACACATAATTGTTGTTATCATTGGATACAATATTGGTTTCTTTTTCCGCTATGCACTTTTGTAAGAGATCAGGTTTTTTACACGCTATTTGTACTATAAGTTGTTTTTTGGAATTTATATGATTTTTCTATTACACATTGGAAACACTTGTAATCATAAAAAACGTGTCTGGTAATACGGTGTTTGGCGGATTGCAAATGACAAAAGTGCAATATTAACACGATTTGATTTATGGTGGGTTTGCAGAAATATTTGAAACGCAAAGCGCGTGCATCAACAACGAACGTAGCATTGAATTATGCTTTCTGCATCACAAATGGTAAGCCAACTTATGGTGTAATTAAGCAGTTTTTTAAGTTAATTCTGAGATATGTTATTTTTACAGTGATCAATCAAAAGATTTTAAGTTGCGTTGATATTGTAACGTACGTATGTTTTCACCATTTCTGTTTTACACCGTTTCTCCAGTTATTTTAAAAATCAACTTATCAAGAGCGCATGCGTTGACTTCAAACAATTGAATTGTCTAGTTCTATAGTTTTATAAGATTAATAATGCAATAGTCAAATTAAGGCTTTTACAACCAGTCATATTCGATAATTCTGTCATTGTATTGAAGATAATTGAGATACTGTTGTTTTGTTAAAAGTTGAGTATACTATTCTTTTTACACCAATCGCACAAAAACTAGCGTTTTGGCTTTGTTTTTACTTTAGAGACAGTATTGATTTACTAGATTTTTACCAACTAGAATACTTTGTGACTGTCATACGAATTAATGTGAATGGCTTTTAAGTTTTTTGTCAAAATTTACTTCTGTATATGTCACATCTGCATTTTTTTATCTTACTTATGTTCATAATATGGAGTTTTTATCTATTTTTTTAGGTGTGGTCAGAATTTCCTACTCAAACATGTAAAGTTGATTTGTTTTTGTTATGGTAGACTTTAAAAATTGAAAACAAATTATATTATTCATGTTTCAGTTTATTTAAAATTCTATACCATATACAATTTCGTATCTTCATCTACGACAATTTTATGGCACGTTTTACGCTTTCAATTTTTAATTTATGTATAGCGTAGGTTATCTACACCTAAACTAACTTAAAAAAGGTTTATTTTACATATTACTTAAAGGATTTATTTACATCCGCATAAAATATATTTGGAATCCATGTTATATTTTGGTGAAATTATTATATTCATTTAAATGATTCATTTTTTCATCGTATTTAAAGCGTTATCCATAAACTAAACGAAATATGTATGTATATGTGAATTTAAATTTTAGACGTGCTACAAATAACAAATGAAAATTTCTAAAATTGCACTTGGGAAATGCCTAGACTAATCAGAATTTCAACCACACACATCATTTAAATTTAGAACTTGTCGTCGTTTCGATCTGACGGGTCATATACCCTTATATTTATGGTAATTGTCCAGAGCACAGATAATTTACATTGCAATTTTATATTATATTTTTAATGCTATAATGAATTAAACATAACTTATCTTTGAATGATACATGATGTCGCATTATAAAATTACGGTACATTTTTTAAATACTTTTGAAATATTTATTTTGGTATCATTTTTGCTCTTCGAGTTGTTGAATAAACATGGAAATACCGATGACGATATAGTTTAAAATGATGATCAACGGTATAGATTAATTAAGGGATGAGATTAATATTTAAGAACAAAATATACAATTGTTATAATATGAAAAAGTTTTAATTTATTTCAGCAAAGCTTATAATTGATTAATTTTTTATGTAAGCAACGGCTTTTGTCTTGATTTCATGAACACCAAAACAATAAAAGTCAAGTACAAGCAATGTCAATATATTTAGAGCATGAATTTTACAAAATAATACATGATATAAACTGTCTACATAATTTACAAATTATTTTGTTTATTTTAGAATACTTGTGTGCTTTATAATAAGAATATTTTTTTAACTTAATTAGAGTGTATAAATAAATATACAAAAAAGTACAATTATTCATATTTGAACTATTATTCTAATTCATGTACAAACATTTTTGTGGTAAGATGTTTTGTTTGTCTACTGATTAATACTGGTGTATCTTTACTGATATGGTCACATATTCATCCGTCAATTAAAGGTTACACTACAAATAATTATACCAATGTAAACATTTTTATATAAATTGATCTGTTACTTTTTTAGGTAAAACTTAAGCATAATTTTATCATGATTTGTTTTTTGTTTAGTTTGTTTATAAATCAAACGATGCAAATTCCACGTTTTCTTAATGTATGGAATGCGGTAGATAAAAGCCGAGTTTTAATTGAACCAATTAACGCGTCTATCCTAAATAGTAGAAAATTAGATACTTTATAAAATACAATAATATGAAGCAATTGCAATATTCCATGTTAAATGATTAAATAGTTTAAAAAGTAGTAATTATTCGGAACGTTTTGTAAAAATGTTCCTAAGCATAGAACTCTTATAAAACTGTTAAAAACTACCAATAAAACTACAAAACATCTTTAGCACTACAGATTTTTAATGTGTTTTAATACTTTTCAGAGAAAGGTGGATTCACAAAACTATGAAAAGTGCTATTAAAATTCTGAGTATTTTTTTAAACCTGTAGAACGTCGTGTAATTTTATAGACACCAGGAATCAACTCATTGACTTAAGATATTGTATATAACATTAGATTTATTAAAAAAACTTAAACCTGTAAGCACCATGTTCCCAATAACAAATCACTTTAAAATTTTATAGAAAATGTTTCGTATACAAACGATTTTAACATTTGTGTTAGAACGTTTTCGTTTTTTTAAATATAGATGTAAACAGTTTTAGTTTGAAATGAACAATATTCTTAAGTATATATGTATTTTACTGTGTGACTGATTTACCTTTTCGTTTGGATGTTTTTTAGTAGTAGTATTTTAATATTATTTTACTTAAAACGTCAAATTACTTTTTGTATTGGTAGAAGTGATTTTTGTGTAAATTTATTGTAGAGATTTCAAATACCTAACTTGTTCAGTTTTTGTACAAAATAGATTAGAATTATAACATGATGTAGTACATAACAATAAATGTATTTATGAGAGTGGAAAAACAATATATTCTGTAATATTAAGTTTGGAATGTAGCATATTCTACACGATTAGAAAGACTGTTCTACAATAGGAGAGTAGCCATATGAAATGCGCATCGTTAGAATTTTTAATGGACTGTAAAAAAGCGGTGAAATTTGATAAGGATGGATTTGAAAAGTTATCAAGCCATTACGTAAGTTAAAAAAAGGAAACTACGATAAATTTAAAAGGGAAGAATAACTACTTGCTTCAACATTTTTTTCTCTTAATTTTCGAAATAGAATCGGTGTTTTTTTATTGCTCGGGCGCAGTCAACCAATAATTTCGACTAGATTACTGCCAACTTAAATGAATAAATAGTAGGTAACACATTTTTAGATATTGTAACGAATTTTAAAACTAAATTTATTTATAAATATTTATTTACACTATTTAATTTAAATATGATACATATAACTTTTAACTAACACTAATAAAACGTAACGGTAGTTAAGAAAAACAACTTATAAGTAATTTATATATCACTATAATAGGTATTTACTGTTCGCAATTTTTGTTTATCTAGACTGGTATTTATCTTCACTTGATGCGATTTTATTTATTTTAGCATACGCGTTAAACACTTCTTAACAATTCCGACTCAATTCGAAAACTGACTCCAACTACTTTTTATATTCTTCCATTATCGGAATGCAGAATACTCCATTCTTTTCGATCAGCGTTTTTACAAACCGTTTCATATACTTCGTGTAGCCTCTTTATCAACTAGCTGACTTAATCTTCTTCAACAACTTCTTCATCCGGTCTTTGTCCAAATTTGAGGTTGCATGCTAGCCGTATTTCACGACCGCGACCGATCATGGTATTTGGCGTGGGCTTTCGTGAACAGATGATCGGTATACCATTATGAAATGTGCAAGTACTGATCCCAAACTCTTTGGTATTCGGACCCTACTTTGGCTAACTACTTTCACATTGTTCGATTCATTCGTTCAACCACGCCGTCAGATTGAGGATGGAAAGACATCGTCGTAATTCCTAACAGTTTGGAAATTTCTTCAAGCAGCGCAGACTCAAAGTTGCGGCCTTGATAGGAATGTAATTCCAACGGAACTCCAAACCGACAGAAAAACTCTTTCACTAAAACATCGGAGACTACAGCTGCTTTTTGATTGGGTATGGCCTAAGGCTTCGTTTATTTCCTGAAATGATCTATCGGGTGTATTTGTTTCTTTCTAATGTACTATCGTGCAAATACTGCAACACTTCTGACACTTGGCTCTTTGTCACTACCAACTGCAGTCTGTTTTCCGTGGTCTCGACACTCTCTAGGGATCGCCTAATAAGATCGTCCTCTACTTTTAAGGAGTTCTACTGAGCTCACTATCTTTTGACGTTTTGTCCAACGCACTTACTTTTTCTCAGGTTGTTCGTCGGCCGGCTGAGGTTCCCACTCATCATCAACCATAGTAGTTCTTCAGATACATTTGATCTTTTCTTCAAGTCACGAACAATGGCTGCAGTCTGCCCGACATGGTGTTCTGGACAAGGCATCAGCGTTCCGATGTTCTGTGTCATAGTCATACTCTTGCAGTTTCTAGATCTATCTTGCTATTTGTCCTTACAGATTACGAAACTGCATCAGCCTTTTCAAAGTTTCCTTAATATCTCCTTAGTAAAAATTTTCGTGTATACAGATATTTGTAGAAGTGTTCTATAAACTGGACGACTGCTAACAGCTCTCTCCTAGTCAGGCAATAAGCTCTCTCCTAGTCACGCAATAATTCCTTTCTGGCTTGGATAAAACTTTACCAAAACACGCGATAAATTTTTTTGTCTATCTTGCACCTGTGAAATGACTGCACCTATGGCCAGATTACTTGCATTGATTTTAGTTTATGGAAATCGTTTTCACAGTGTTCATTCCATCTAAATTCTGTATTTCTTCGGACAGTTTTGTCAAAAGTTTGATAATGTTGGCAAATCCAGGCACAAATCGTGTATAATAGGTGCGCAACCCAAGAAAACTGCTTGTTGATTGGTCTACGCCATGCTTGCTCTGCTCACATTTTGTCTGGGTCAGCTTTTACTCCATACCTAGATACGACTTGGTCAAGATATTGCACTTCACTCTTAAATACGTAGCTCAGTTTTAGATTTGCCCTACGTAGTTGTTGGAACACTTTTTTAAAGTTGTTTAAATGTTCTTCAAACGACCTTCCAACCACGATCACGTCGTCTATATAAACCAAGCACATCTTTCAAGATAGGCCTCGCAAGATCAAACGCTCGAACGTTTCACGAGCGTTACACAGGCCGAAGGACATAACAGTAAACTGTCACAAACCAGTTCCAATCTAAAAGCTGTCTTTTCACTGTCCGTGGGTTCTAATTTTACCTGCCAGTAACCACTCTTTAAATTCAACGTAGACCATTGGGCTTCTGACAGCGTGTCTAACGTAGCGTCAGTTTTCGGTAAAGTGTAGTTGTTCTTTTTGGTCACGTCGTTAAGCTGTGCGTAGTCTACGCAAAACCTCGTTGATCTACTTTTCTTCTTTACTAATACTGCTGGGGACGTTCATCGACTATTTGAAGTAATTATTTGCTCGGCTTCTTCTCTTTGCCAAAGGAAGTCGGAGTGGATGCTGTCGTATCGACCGAATCTTTTCAGTATTAATCAACGCATTAACTTTAGCGAGCTGGTCTTGGCTAAGGTTTTGGCATTTGGAGGTCTAATAGATGTTGTGGGCACTTCTTCGGCGACGTAGTTTTACTAGAATTCACGCATCTCGCAATTTAAGATACGGTCTTCTTTTTCCACGTACTGGATCTGAGTTGACATTAAAGATTCTTACTGGCATCGTGTTTTTTACTCGTACTAATGTTCTGCCAACTAGTACTCCCTTCACAACCAAGTCGCCCTCTATTGGTGCAATAGCGCCCCGGAAATTTTCGTCTAGGCGTACGTTTACCGCACTTTTAGTCCTTCCCAGCAGAGTCACGTCTTCGCTCAATAAGTCTCGCACGGCTGCTTTCTTTAACGAATGAAAAGGAATTTCTCCACCGTCGATCTTTATAATGTTCATTCCCAGGATCAATTATATTATTCATACCATTGATTTTTACTTGTCCGTGAGTACGTATTTTTTCACCTGTCGTCGTTCGAGGTTGCACTGTTATTGGTGATGTCTTCTCAGTTTCCAGTAATATATCAGGGCAAATGAGAGTCTTCGTCGCTCCCGTGTCAACCAGTAACTGAACACTTTGTGTATTGATCTTGCCATCGAGATTCATTTTTGTCTCTTTTGGTCAACTCTTCCAGGGTTTCGAGCGCTTTCTTTGTTTCTTCTTAGGTTTAGTTTCTAGTATCCGCGCGAGTACTTTTGCAGTACAGTGGAGTTTATGACCGTCTTGGTACGACGCCTGTTTTTTTGCTTCAAACTCCAAGGCTTGCACTAAAGCGTCATCTAGCGTTTTAGGTCGAGCTAACCGTAGAGTGTGCTGCGTTTCGCTGTTTCGAAGGGTGTCTACGAAGGTTTGAATAGTTAATTGCTCCAGGAAGGTGTCTGGTGCTGTAGGATACGCAAGCCGTGTCAATCTGGCGATGTCAGCCTCGACCTTGAAGACTTTCCGCAGCTTTCTAAACAATGGTCAGGAACAATTTTTTTTTGCGTATTGTTCCATTAACTGTAGCTGCAATTTGAAACTGTTTGTAGTATGTTGACCAATAAGTCTTTTCATCAAAATTTCGAAGTACCATCTTAAACTTGTGAGTGGTTACTTATCGATTGTCCATTAGTCTTTGTTTGTGATACTCCCTTCACGGTGATAATTCATTCAGTTCATTTTTTCTTTAAGCAGTTTCATTCTGTCTTTTCATTTGTGCTCTATTGCTTTTATTGTGTTTTCGAGAACTTCGCATATAATTTTGTTTAATTTTTCTATGTTCGTTCGTATTTTTTCTTTAAACTTCTAGAATTTTCCAACAATTTTACTTCTATTTTCTGAGTATTTTCTAATAGTTTTTCTTCAATTTTTTGAGAATTTCCGCAATTTTTTTTTTAATTTGTCTAGAATTAGAAAAAGTCTGATACTAACGCATAGTTTGTTAACGACGTTGAACAACATTGCGACGAGTCACATCACGAACGATCGCAACGTCTTTATGAATTTTGAAAAATTCAAGAAGGAACAGGCTACCTGACAGTCGATTTACTTCCGAGACTCGAATCTGCAAGCTTACTCGTTTTGGGAACGCACTAGTTTAAGGTGTTCGTGAACTAGGGGGTGGTCTTTGTAAACCAGCAGTCCGGAACAAAAAAAATGTTTAAAAAACGAATACTGTACAATGAGTGACCCGGTAAATAAATTACAAATTTTACACGAGTCATTTGAACATCAGAACAAGAGACATGTTTGAAAGTTTTGCGATACGCGAACTCAATCTTGATTTACAACTTGACAGCAAGTTATACGAGTACTGCATTTACGGAAATGCGCATTGACGACCGTTTGAGACTCGCGAAAAGTACCAATCTATTAAACTGAGTGAACTTATACACAGCAACGTTTGCGGACTTTTCAAAGTTTCTTCAAAAAGAGGTTTCTGTTATTATGTTTTGATCAAAGATGATTTTTGTTTGGTTTCGTTTGGTCTATTTAATTAATCAAAGTGAACTTCCGGAAAAATTCACACGGTTTACCGCAGAAGTAAAATCACAAGACCATGCCATTTAGCAATTCAGATGTGATTGCAGTGGTAAATTTAATAACACAATCGTAACGTCGATTGTACAGCAGTACGGTATTGTAACTGGTATACTTCGCAACAGCGAAAGAATGGAATAGTTGAAGCGACGCGTGTCATGCATCATGCTCACGGGAGCTTGTCAGAGTTGTTGTGGGCAGAACTATTATTAACTGCTATTTACTTTGTCAATCGTATTGGTTCATCGTCCGACTAAAACTATAAATTCAGATACCAGCTTGGTTTAACGACTATGTCTTTACATCATCGATTCGTGAGTATCATTGGTTACAAACGTACGACAAGGCGATCGAAGGCCCGGAACATCCGAAAGGGTTCAAAGCGATGAAAAACGAGATGTTATCACTTAATAAAAACAACATATGGTTTCTGATCTAGTCGCCAAAAAACTGCAAGTCGATTTCATCCAGGTTGGATTGTAGCCCTTAAAATTAATCCTCATGGTTTCCCATAAAAATTAAAACCCAGGTTGACAATCAGAAGATTTTATCGCAAAGGCATTGATGAGAATTAAACGTCCCGTTGCAAAATCGAGCACGATTCGAAGTCTCATCGCAGCTGAAGGGCATGTCATTTACACAGTTCGATGTATCTGCAGCCTACTTTTACAGCGTCCCCGATGAAGAAATTTACATACAACAACTGGAATGGTTTGACGACGACACCGGACGCAAGCTAAACCGTAGACATGTGGCTCAAAACAAGCACCCCGTTCCTGAAACAAGCGTTTTGCTTCTTTTCTCAAAAAAACACATTTCCAACAATCTAATACAACATTGTATCGAAACCAGCTATTTATTTTCTAGAAACCGATGTCAATACGGTTCGATAAAGATCAGCCAACAAGCATATACAAGTCAGATGCTAATAAAGATTGAGGTGTAGGACGCCAGCGTCTTCTGAGCAAAATTGATACGTTGATAACTACACGTTATTTAGATTAACTGAGAACTCCGAGTATCATCGCCATATGAAACAGATACGGCTTCGTCACTTCTTTGTACAAGAAAAGATCGCTGCGGGTAAAATTGATATTTGTCGAGTGTACAGGAAGAAAGAAGTAGCGGACATTTTAACAAAATCGCTGCACAAACTAGTGTTCAAAGCTTGGTCTTATACGAAGGTCTCTTCTGTATTGAATAATTTTGTTTTGTTAACTACTTATTCAATATATCTGAAGGCACATATGTATAAAATCTTGTAAAACAGGAAGTGTTGTGTTTTTGACACGTTTAAGGTTTGCAGATTTTTAAAAAGTATCGGCAACAATGTAATTTATATCAAGTTACATTCATCGTATAATAATAATGTACAAATAAAAATGGTGACGGTTTTGCTATAGTAAATTACTTAATTACTAACAAATATAAACGTAGAAAAGTTTCACAACAGTTTTGAATTAAATTATCACGGGTAATTTAATTCAAATAATTTAAAACTTAACAGTATTTCCAAAAAAAAACTATTGTTTTATTGCTATCATATTTAAGTTTTTTTTTGTTTAGTTATGGACTTACCCACTTATAATGGTATTAACCAAAAAGTATAAAACGTTTGTATAGAAAATAAAATCGAGAAGGGTACACAACAACATTACAAATAGAATTGTTTGTTTAACAGCAGAATGGAAATTTCATATTTCTCCACATAGAACTTCCTGGCGTTATTAAATTTTGTTCACATATTGACGAAAGTTAATTAAACTATGTTATTAAATTTAACGTTCCTAGAAAGATCAACCAGGAAAACCATCAATTTCATTTTGAACTTTATTGATTTAATAATTTATGTGTATAATTACAATTGAATAAATATACACATAGATTTTGGCAATACATATCTTTTTTAGGAACTTGAAGAAAACTAAATTTTCAATATTCTCTTGTACATAGTTAGTTATATAATCGGGGGCTTTTCGATATGCACCTCACAATAACGGAATTGAGAACCGAAAATATGTTAGATTTTATGTTCATCAGCATCAATATCAGTATTGATGTTATAATTTCACCTTCTAAATTAATCAGATGCAGGCTGTATGTATTTACTCCTCACTGTTTAATATACATTTTTTTCCAATATCGAAATTTGTTATCAAAAATTATTAAAATTATTAAAAAATCCCTATAGTCCCACTGTTCATTCATAGCAACAGCCAAATATTTTAACATGGCCTTGTTTAAGAATATGCAAACAAATTGGTGTTGTACCATACAAAAAGGAAAAAAGCGTTACTATTTTCTTACGTATTGAAACGTTCGAGAAGTTATTTGCAAATTCAAGAGCCTTCTCGAAGTTGTTATCCATCTTCTAGAACGTATACCGAAATATATGGAACACTCGAGAATGATTTTCAAAATGTGTATATATACCGAAAAAACAAATCGTAGGTCAGTTATTTCCGTAATGCGAATACAGCAGTGTTAAGAAGATTATTCAAGTTGAAATAAATAAGTCGTTAGCGCGTGTGTGTACATAAATATACGGAGAATAATCTTGTACGTGATTTTAGTGTAAACAAGTGTGTGAAGCTATCCGCGGACTTTATCTTATTTTAATTAGTGTAAGTGTTTTTATTAAATATTATTAGATTTAATTAGTTCGGTTAATTTACATATTTCTAGTATAAGTAAAACATATTTTAGTCGTTTAAATAAATTAGTTTTAATAATAAAATTCGTTACGGTATGTAATTTTTCTGCTTTCATTCTTGTTTAGGCGACAAAAGAAAGATGCTTTTATTCTATTTATTTATAAAAACATAACATGGCGATGCCATCTTTGAGAATTGCTTTACTACCTGGGAACGTCGCGTAATTAATCTAAAACGCCGAATTCGACCTGGAATACGTTTTGTTTTCCCTAGCACATCCTCTAAAGCGAAATAGAAATCACTCCGAAGAAAAATTCAACAGAAATAAAACTAATCAATAGCGTATTAGGACGTGCACTCGTTAATTTTAATTTAGAATAAATCTTTTCGATAAATACACAATAACGTCATGTAACACATTTATAGCCATAGATGCAGCATGATGTACATTACAATTTTCTCTTAATAGCTTTGTTTTATTACTTTAGTAACGTTTGACTTTTGGCCAAATACACTCAATGTGCTTAAAAAGTAAGTTTTCAGCCTCGCTGTTGTCTCATTTATTGCTGTTTTAATTGGCAAGATGCGTTGTTACCCACAAAAACCCTGCGATTTTCAAATTCTGTCTGTAGTAATTTTTGACTAAATTGAATGTAAACAAATTTTTTGGCGTTCTATGGCTACTCTCGCGGTCCTAAAACCCAGGTGTTTGCACCATGTGTTTGTTCCATTTGTACATTGTGTAATCATGGTTAGTTTTAAGGTGTATTTGTACAAATTGTTTCTACAGTGACTACACGCGGAACCCACAGTGATTATACGGTGTATCCACTGTGGTTTTGACCATGTGTGCTTGGTGTGTAATCACCGCGGATACGTCGTGGAACCACCGTGTACGAATGGAACAAACGCACTGTGTAAACACAGAGGAATCTCCGTGAATTACACGGTGTTTCCAAAGTGATTTTAAAACTGCGAAGGTATAACTCTAACTGCTGAAATGCCCCTACACATGAGCATATATTTAGATTAGTTTTGAATTTATGGCGACGATTTGTTTTCTTGGTTTATACCACTGATCTCTATAATAATATGGATAGCTGATACTGTAGTATGACATTGACACCTTTAGAGAAATCATCAGCGCCACTCATTACTGAGACAGGAACTAAAATGTAGCGCTAACCATACTTTTTTGTGACAGTTTAATTATCTGTGCATTTGTCATAAATATTAATATTTTTGTAAGATATTTTCTAAATAGATTAGTATGTTTAAAAATATTTTGAAAATTGTTTGGGCGCATCAGTACTAGCTTGTGCTTTGGATTCTATATTTCAACACGTATGTTATGTTCTTTAATTTTCTTGATTTCTTGCGTTTGATGGTTAAATCTACAGTGTGTTAAGCATGTGTGATTAATTCTTAAGCGAGTTAGAATGACTGTTTAACTGTGTGGTTTTTGTATAATCTTATTAAAACTAAATATAATTTGATTAAAGTCATTAAATTTCACAAAGTTTTATACAATTTTATGCAATTTCGTAAATTGCTGTGCAATTTGAACAAAATGAATGATTAGAAAATTTTTTTGGTTAGAAAAATACCGGTACTGTTGTCAAGTAAAATTCGTTTAATTTAGTTCTAATCTCAGTATTGTGTGGCGCTGTCTTCCACGCAGTCTAATCCCATATTTAATTTTTTTTCTCATAAGTATCAGCTATCCATATTATTATAGAGATCAGTGGTTTATACTGATTCAAAAGCTAATTTTCTTGGGTTTCGTCTATATTAATGCTTACTTTTTAATTGTGCAGTTGTTTTACGGTGAACAGTCTACTTTGTAAATAATTTCGTACATTTGATACAGCTTACTTTGCTAAATATCTGCATAGTTTATCTAGCAACTTCTTTAGCGCTTACTAACAATGTTGCTTTTATACATTTAATCATCACGTGTATATAGTCTTTAGATAGAGTTCTTGGTTTTATTCTTTTTTTGTCAAGATATGTCACGTTTCCGTCGACGACAACATAATGTAAAACACTGCGCTGACCGGTTGCATACAATTTTACAAAGTTATAAACTGCAACATAAACTTTTAACTATAACTGATGCTTTCTAAAATACAAATGACGCATTCTGTAACACAATTTACTAAATGACAATTAACAATTTTTGAAATTTAATTTGCTTAACTCAACTAGAATTACTCCGGTCTTGGTTTTTAGTGCCTTTGCATAAATGTCAGCATAAACTCTTTAGTACTGTAAAAATATTTTTGTTTATACAGGGTATTTGGACATAAAGTTACACATTTTTAAATAACAACCCATCAATTTTTTTATATTGTTTGATGAAAGCTTAATTTAAATGAAAAATACTTTTTAAATTGATTGCGGCGTTGCCATTTTAGATAAATTTTGTTTAAAAATGCAGCGTCACAAAGAAATGGTCTTAAAACTGGTATTTTTTGAAATTTTGGAATTTGTTTTTGTAAATTCGTCGATGAAAGTCAGAAGTACTTAATTATTCTAAAAGATTTTTTTAATTTGCCATACTTATTTTGTATGAGAGCGCTAATTTTCAAATTTTTCAAAATGCTGAAACTCATTTTTTAATGGCACTCTCGATTTCTTTCAATTGTTTCTAATGTAGTTTTTAATTCTCTATTGATTTGCACTAGTACTTGCCTTGCCGTAAAGATTCACGCACATTTGGTAACATATCGTGTGTGACGTTAGAAAATGCGGTTCTTATTCTGTTTTTCATTGCCTTTTGTATAGCTTGATCTTCTTGAAATATATAAATTGAAAATTTATAAGTATCTCCATAACTGTAGATGGTAGGAGAAAAAAGTACTAATGCAAATCGATAGTGAATTAAAAACTACATTAGAAACAGTTGAAAAAAATCGAGGGTGTCATTTAAAAAAAAGGAGTTTCAGCAATTTAAAAAAATTAAAATTTAGCGCTCTCATACAAAATACGTATGACGAATTAAAAAAATATTTTCGAGTATTTAAGCAGCTCTAAAATGGCAACGCCGCAATCAATTAAAAAAAATTAAAAAATATTTTTTATCTAAATTAAGCCTTCATCGAACAGTATAAAACATTGATAGGTTGCTATTTAAAAAAGTGCAACTTTATGCTGCCCAGCGAAAACTAAACACCCTGTATAAACAAAAATATTTTTAAAACATCCAGCTTTTTAATAGAAATGAGTATAGTACTAAACATTTTATGCTGACATTTGTACAAAGACTCTGTATATTTTACTAATTCTGAAATATGGTTGTAACAGGTACAGTAAATCTGTACCTATGTAAAAACTTGTATATATAATTATATAACAAGTTTAGAATATAAATTAAATATGCTTAAAAAAATATATTACACAATATTTAATTGAACCTAGTACAAAACCGTATAGAAAATAAAATAAATTCTACTTTATTTATATGAGAACGTGAAGGAAGCGGAAACAGCGTCTAATAATAGACATGGGTGGAATCCGAAAGTAAAAACTACATTTTTGTAGTATAGGTATAGTTTAGACTACAAAAAATAATTAGGTTAATGAAGCAATGTTAACAAACGATTATTTTATTAATTATTTTACAAGTACAAATATTTTTTTTGCTTACAGAAATAGAAAATGCAAACGATGGATTCTCGCATTGGCCTTGATTTTATCGTTGAAAATCCTGAATACATTGGAAAATTGGGAGTAGCTTTAGATACAACCAACGTCACCGTTAAGAAACAAGTAATTGAATTACTATCGGCGCTTTGTGTTTATAACGAAGAAGGACACGCACGTGCTTTAGACACACTTGATCATTATAGAGTAAGTCTTGATTTCTACATAAACTAATATATTATAGATTTTTTTTCAATTTTTGTCTTACTAAATACATAAAATTATAAATTACTCTTGCGTAAACTCTTTTTTATGTGTACTGTACTACGTTGTATGGAGCATTACAACATAATTCATTTGCAACGTTACTTATAGGCGCCTACGATTTTTTTTTTGTTTCTTTACAGTTTCGATTTCTAAAATAACAGGGTACACTAAAATACAAATTAGATTATTAATTTTATTGTTGTTCTTTAACAGTTAATATATTCTAAATATTAAACAAGTGGAGTTTATAATCCCAGAAGTTTATTGAACAAGACTAGATCTACACGTACTCAATAAATACAAAGGTAGGCAAAATTTTTCTAAATTTGCTCTATCGTATTATACTTTTTCAAAACGTAAACAATTAATAAAGCTGTTTGTCATAACGTTTATTGAATTTGAAAAAAAAACAAGTTTGTCAATTAATACATATGTGCAGCTGACATACAGGGTTATTAAAAAGTATTTATTGTCGTTAATATTCATTTTATGAAAAAGTGTTCAATACAAAAGTTGTTTATGTAATTTCTATCTACAATTGGGAATACTTGAATTTTTGTTATCTGTAATTGTTTCTGATTTTTTAAATGGGAACATATTACTTTTACTTCACCATTCGATACATTTTTTTTCTTTCAAACAGCACTAAAGAAATTTATTTTAATAACATTTTTTTTCAAGAAAACGCCTATTCAAGTAGGTATATTTGAGACAAAAAAAAGTTATGAATCAAAATCTTATCACTAAAAACAAATAAATAACTAAGTAATTTAAAGTAAGTGTTCAAATTGTCTTTCAGTTGTCATTTGACAATGACAGTCGACTTATAAAACTACAGAGAGAATTCTCTAAAAATTCACGAGGAATTTCTTGTATGGCTCTAGTAATTTGGGTTTTTAAATCTTCAATGTTACTGGACATATGTCTGTAGATCTTGTTTTTTACGTATCCCCAAAGAAAAAATTCTAAAGGGCTTAGATCAGGCGAACGGACTGGCCACTTAATCTTTTGTCGTCACCCAATCCATCTGTTTGGATAAACATTATCCAGATATTGACGAACGTTTAAACCATAATGCGGTGGGGCGCCATTTTGCTAGAACCAGATCGTTTGAGGATACTGCTTATGGTGCTCCAACAACCAATGAGGGTTTTCCGACGACCAGTATCTGTAGTTATGTCTGTTTACTTCACCGTTAAGCCACAACGTATTATTGCAAATATTAAATATTTCTTCACAAAATTGTAGTCTATCAAAATCATCTTCCGTCAACTCGTGAACACGGTTTATACTTTTCACTTTTCAAAATTGAAACAATCGATGACTGTGAAATATTGAAATTGGCCGCTAACCGATTGGTTGATAAATGATCTTCAAAAACAGTCAATAGCACCTCCAATTTTTTATCATCACTGGTCGCATTTCTGGGTTTACCACTCCTGGGCAAATCTTTAACGCTACCGGTTTGTTGAAAGCGTTTTAATGTTTTAGTAACAACGGATTTATTTCTATTTGGATGCGTATTATTAAATAAATTAGAAACGTCTTGTAAACTTGTTACGTAAACTACTATTGTATTGAACAATTTTTGATAAAAATAAATCGTCGTCTCCATACTTTTTAATAACCCTGTATTGTAGTTAGCAATCTTTACTCAAGTTTCAGAATAAATTAATAAAATAAATATGTATATAGATAATAAAAATGTTGCTAAAGAGATGATTTTAGTTTGTAACAACATTTTCACACAGCTAATATTAAAAGAAAACGCCATTCTACATCTTTCAATTTAATTCATTTGTTAATCAATTATTGTCGGCTTAGACAAAATTAAAGCATAATATTAAGTAGGTACTTACGAAGATCAGATAACTAGTGTTTTTAAATTGATTATCTCTAATTTGGACAATAAACTCCTGTTTCGACAAAGCTATCTTTAAGAGGCCTTTTACAGTACTTAATTTTAAGAATTTAGTAAATAGACTATTGTTTCTAAACTACTTGGAATTATAATACATTTTTTTTTGCTTATAGATAAAGGTTTGGTCTAGTGTCGGGGTTGCTTTTTATTCTATAAAACATAAAAAAAATAGAATATTTAATTTAATAGTTTATTTAAAATAAAAGTAACTCAGGTTATGTACTGTTTAGCTACTGTAAAAGTTTTAAAAAAATGAAATGAAACCGAAACCCAGGGGAATTATTTTAAATTTTCATTTTTTGTATCGTACTGTGCTGCCATGATTTTTCATATTTTTTTTTATAGAAACTCTCTAGATATCCTTATAATAAAATAACAAATTTCAGTTTTACTAAAGTGCAATTGTCCTTGGATTTGGCAGTAGTAATTGTGTTGCACTTTTAATTGAAGTTTTCTGGTTTCTGCATTAATTTTCAAGCAGTCATTGGCTTTGTAGTATACGGCTTCTTTTATTGTTAACTTCGAAGTTTTATATAGACACTTTACTTTGATTATCGTGTTTGAGTTATTAATTACACCATCAGGGTCAGCACTAGCTAGCACCTAACAATATTTCTTTTTTTCTCCCACATAAAGTCCACACTTGCTTGACGGTTATTTAAATTATTGATTCAAATTGGCTAGCCGATCTAGCTTCGTTATGATTTCGTAACGTATACTTTTTTTACACACTGCATCAAATTGAGATTCAGTTAAATGACAAATGTTTTTGCTTCCAATTTGCATTTTTGCTTTGATTTCTAGTTTTTATCTCAAATGCTGGCCCTAGATTCTTTTTTTAACTTATGTAAAACAAATGCTTTTCTTTTTCTAATTCGTTTATTTGAAAACCGTTTGAAACATATTCACCAACTTTAGTTTCCCTTTTTTTTAAAGTTGTACAGGCCTTTTTAGCAAAAAATAATTAGAAGTGATTGACGAAATAGATGCAAAAGCAAGAAAAGCGGCTTTTATATCAGGAGAAACAGCGCAATCCTTATGTAGAGGGTTTCGTAGTAACGCAAGTGTTAGAACGCTTTGTCGTACCTGGCAATATGCGACAACGCGACCTAGTAGATTGCTTGGTTGTGAGTTCGAACTCAAAGAACAGTTACGTATATGAAGTCAGCAACCTTAGGTTTCATATGAGCCGAGTATAAATGACAACGAAGAGCTTCTAACGTACTTCTAACACTGCGGTGCTCACGCTCAGATAAAACGTGATGATCATGGATTAGTTATTTGCGTTGGTCCAAAGGAACAACTAATTTCCACACGCAAGGATCAAAAAAGGAAACTCGTACACGTCTACACAAAAGACCTTTCACAACACACCAACTAGAGAAACGACAAGGAGAAGCAGTGACTTTAGACACTAAATCTAAGTACCAAGGATCGGTAGTAGGCCTAATAATCGTAGAAACTGAAAAAAAATTAGAAGGGGGAAAAAGAAGAGAACGAACAGTACGTAAATGGTTATCACCTTGAGAACGACAACGAATACAAGTACCTATTCCAAGTAAGAGTAGATATAAAAGGAGGATTAGCAGAAGAAACGGAAGTAGAAATCTTACTAGCAAAGGCTACAGATGGCTCTTGAACTTTGTCTCTGGTCTCTGATGTTGAGAAGTCAAAAAAATTACAAGAGTTGATGTTCGACTCCAAACGCTTGCCTAACGATAATAACTGTGATATAGATATGATGCCAATCAACGCTAACGGAAATTCATAGAACAGCGTTAGATTCCGGCGAATTATCTTGAGCTGCATTTGCTCTCAGACCAATTCCGACAGCTGGAGAAAATGATGTCGCATAGTGGTAAAGTACGTACTGATGCTTTTGTCAAGTCCCATTATACTTAAGCGCTCATCATAATCCAAAAGTAGAAACTCCGACTTCAATAAAGCAGCAACATCGTTCCACAAACGTAAAAAAATTTTATTTGTCCTAAAAACAAGAAGAGCTTTGCAAACAAAACGTTTGTTTCTGAATCAGAGTCCGAAGAAGTAAGAGGTGGCGGTTCTTCGTCTGAGTAATACATATCTAAAACAATAACACGGAAAACAAAAAACTAATCAGAGCAGTAAACCAAAGTAGAAATCGTGTCTGACTAGAAATCTAATTAAAATCAAGCCAACGTACTACTAAAAGGCAACAAACAATGATAAGCAAGCCAATTACGAAGCCAGGTCTTGTAACAACACCAAAAGGAAGTAAAGCAAAACTTTGAGTAAGTCAACCCACTAATAACAATGAAGAGGTAATAGAATCAATAAAAATAGAAGGAATTATAACTGCACACACGAAATCAAGACAATTATTGTTTTCAGCATTTTTAAGAAACAAGCAAATACATTGTACATATTTGTTTTAATACAATTTGTTACTGTTATATTAACAATAAGACAGATTTATGTTAGTAATAATAAATGTGATACAAATGACAGATGACGTAAGAAATTAATGATTAGTATTAGTGCCAAATGTTAATGCTACTACACTTTACCGGCCCAGTTCGGAAATATTTATTTAAAAAATAAGGGTGTTAATGATATCGATTAATAATCGAGATATTCTAACGTCGTGAGCGAGTGTAACGAGCGAACAGGTTAATATTGTCAAGATTATTTATCGCCGATAAACAAACTAGCTAGTTTTAAAGTTTTTCCGTTGATCGTGCATTAGTAATACGAATGAAACTATAAGGAAACTAAATTAATGGTTACTAACGATTTCATTGGTTGCTATACAAAATCGTTGATTAATGGAAATTCATTCATTGGTTCAAAATCGTTTATCGTTGATCGTATATTATTAATTTCTTAATTGATTTTTTAGTTGAAAAACTAATACAATCTACAGAACCTTATAAAAATCTTAATTCTCTTCCCCGATTTGATTGATTAGAAAAATCGTACAATATTAGAAATTTGTTGATTTCATTGGTTCAAAGGAAACCGGTAGTAGAGGTTATTACCGATCTATTTCTGATACAATCTTAATATTTTAACAAATTAGATAAAACATACAAATTATAAAGAAATATAAATTATAAAAAAAAGGTATTTTATAATAAAGTATAAAAATGTACTTTGTGCGTTCTAGTATTTCTACATGTTTGAAATAATGCTCATATGATTTTTATATAGTCTTATTGTCAAATCAGAAGCATATACGTCAAAAACTAATATAATCTACATTATATAGTTCTTATATTGTTTATTATTATTTTCAGAAAATTAAAGGCGAGAGATATAGACTGAACGTAATTGTAAAAGAGCTCGATCATGCTACTGTTGTGGATTACCAAACGGCTCTGGTTGCTTTTATAAACTGCCTCATAATATCAACTCCTAGACTAACCGATAGGACAAGACTAAGAAATGAATTTATTGGTAAGTAAATGAAAACTAAATATTTTAAATAAGTCAATTATGATAAATTAAAAAACACGTAAAAACAAATTGTTCTTAAGAACAATTAATTATGTGTTACGTACTTGATGAAAAAAGGATACCTCGTCTTCTTTCGTCATTTTTGTATTCCTAAAAAGGCGGTCAGCTAATTATAACTATAATGCTTTAATAAAAATTATATGTTTTGTTATGTTTTCCATAATTATTCTATTAAAGTTAAGTGGAGGCCCGATTTGGATAATTTGTTGTTTATCTCAACAAACGTTTTGTTTCTCAAATACACCAACGTTTGAATTAACATGTTTGTACAACCATCTTTTGCAACGCTGATAATTATACGCTTCTTTCAACAAATCAATTAAATTTAGATTGAAATATACCGGTGAGTCGTGAAATAAAATCTGATAACTTGTTTGACGTGTTACACTACATTAAGCATTACTTATTTTCAAAGAAGTTCGAAGTTATGTTAATATTACATGAGTGCTGTATGTCAAAATGTACTTATTTTAAAAATAAACCTGAAAATGTTTTAAAAACAAATCAGACATTATTTTTTTATATTTTCATTCTGTGGCAATGCTTAATTCCACTTGGTTTTATATATTTCTTGCCGTTATTTTACATTTGTATGTTATATGGGAATTACATCAGTTTATTTTTCTTAGGGAAGCAATACTTTTTAAAATTGGTGGTATAACTACAGTTAGGGCAAACTATATATTATTCAGGCAAAAATATAAAATAGCCCTTCTTTTACAATAAAAATTAGTTTTTTAATGAATTTTACCACAATTTACTTTAGTAAGTGTTTTTTTCATTTTTCGAAATGACGTGAAATTAAGATTTTTCTAAAAATTCGGATGGTATCTACGAGAGTCAAGCTACAATTATTGAGAATAGATAAATCTAGTCAGTCATGCAAAACTAATTGTTGTTTATTAAATAGTGCATTCTTTTATCTGTCAATGTCAGTTTTGTTTGTAAAATTCACTTGAACAGTGTGAATAAGCTTCTGTTATCGAAATAATGAAAGTATCACGAGAGAACTTTCGGATAATTATTTGTTATGATTTCAAGAAAGGTTAGAGCGTGTATGTTTATAAGTGGTATCTATAAAGAAATTGAACGAGGTTGCAACACGGTTGTACACACAAAGCTCTACTTTAGCTACAACCCTAAAATATTGTTGCACTAAAGAAAATGGTGGAATAGGAGAACCGAATTACCTATAGAGTCCGAACTGAAGATTGGATCTTTGCAAGTGATATCAATATTACATGAACAATTACATTTAGAAAAGGTTGTAAGTCGATTTGTACCCCATCATCTGACAGATTTACAAAAAGCACAATGAATGTGCTAGAATTGAGCAAATATGTTGAGAAAAAAATGCACAAAAATAGAAAACTTGTTACAGTCTAAATCTAAACAAAAATATGAAAAAGTTAAAACAAATTTCGTTTCTGAATACATAATAAAAGGGCGTTATGAATCTATAAACCCTTATAACGTCCCGGTTGTTATTTATGTATATGTTTACGTATCTCACATTCTAAGCATTATGAGTAAATTATAACTAAGTGAAAAATAAAAAAATTAATTCTTGTTTCTGTCGCTAAGATATTTAAAAATTTGTTTTGTATTTTGTCTCCTAAATAATGTACAATTTTATGTTCATCGTTTTGTGAAGTTTCAATACTTCTGATATGTTCAATCATGGTATTGTTAATTTTAGGGATCGTTTTTACTTCCAAAAAAGTTTCCGTTTCAGAATCTTATAACCGATTAGATAATCCACGAAAATTGCTGCTGCACTCGATAACATCGTGCCAATGTTTATGCTAGTAACTTCTGCTGAATCTTGTCGTTGGTAGCTTCTTCTATTTAACACAATTATTAAATGTATCTGTTTCTTGTACACTATCTTTTAATTACAAAGAGCAAGGAAATGTACATAGACTGCACTACGTAATACCGCAATAGATTGTTCTCAAAGAACAGATTTATACACGACAAAAATTTAAATATAAAAACTAAAAGTAATATGAAAAGCCGAAATAACAACGTAAATGGAAACCAAAATGTTTTCTTAATTGTAAAGCGCATTTTATAATTTTTTTTACATGGAATATAATTTGATTTTTACGCACTTTATTACGTAAAGATTTTTGGAATGATACTTTAATTTTCAGAAATACGCATACTTGTCAGAACTATGTTATTACAGTAACAGTTCGCTATTAACAGCTGTTAAGTTACCGACGATTTTAGATTGCATATTTAAAAATGCGAGATTTAAGCATTTCATTCGTTTTTAATACTTCTTTTATATAATCAAAGTGGTTATATAAGAAAATTGTAATAGGTAAATAGAAAATGAAATTTTAAATTTATTAAATTGTAATTGTAATTATGTTAGTAGGTACAGGGTCTTTATAAATACTTGTTTATCACGTGACATATACGTTAGGCAAGCAACATCGCTTGGATTGGTATAAAGTAAAACAAAAATTACTAAATGAGAAATTTGATTTGTAACCTCTGAATTAAAGTTAAGTAATTAATTGAAAACGGTAACAGATTAACAATACCTGTTTATATAAATAATAATAGATAATAAGAGTTATATAAAATAATCGATTTTTAATATGTTGTTCGACAGCTTCGATACATGTGTTAACCCTTCTTTTTAAACTTTGGAAACATTACAAAGGTTTATCATCTTTAATATTTCGAATGCTTTCGTTGTAGAATTTTTGAATAAATTCAATTGTAGCTCGAGTGATATGGGCACTTGCATTGTCTTGCTGAAAGTAACATAATCGAAATGCGTTTGTCATTTAACTGCTTAAAAAATTGACTCAAAATATCAAAATAACGTTCTGCGTTTACAGTGTTGTGAGAAAATATTAAACCGAATATCCTTCTCCTTAACATTGCAAATTGCAATTCATACACCAACTTTGAAAGGTTGTAATCGTAGTTTCCACAAAAGTATGTAGACTTTCAGTTACCAAGTATGATAATTCTGAGTTTTACAAATTCAGTTAAATGAAACCATGCTTCGTTCATAAATAAAACTAAATCCAGCCTAGTATCGTTATTTAATTGTTGATTAAGTAATTTACAAAAGTGTACACTGCCAGAAGTTGATAACACGTAGTTCTTAGTAAACCGTACCTTTGTTTTAATGCTTTGTAGAAAATTCTTACTGATAATCCTAAAAAATGTATGCTTATAAATTAAACTTACAATGAGTTTATACCTTTTACTGCAAATAACTTTTCTACCGATTTATTAAGACTTTGTTCCATGCAACTGCGAATGCCTTTGATAACAGGTGTACTGAGTATGGTTCCTGTGCATTTTGCCTTGCAAATGCAATTCTTATTTAAAAAACAATGATGTCGGGAAGTATTATAATTAAAGTTTGCTTCTATGAAATGTTTAATAAATTAATCGATATAACTACTAATTTGCATAGATATTGTGGGTACCATTTCAAAAGTCACTACAATAACGGTATCTTGTCCAGAAATAAACATTGTGAAATGTCGTTAATATAAAATTACAGCTGTTATTTAGTACTTACCTACAAAAAACACAAATATTGCTGAATAGTTACTATAATAACTGTTTTAAATTATGAAAATATAGAATATGGAAAACTACAAAACTCTAATTGTCATAGATATAGACTAGCCATTAATAAACAACATATCACAAAATGTAAGTGGGGTAATTCTATGATTAAAAATACATAATTTGGTTCATTATTGATTGTGCACGATGAGGTGTTGTAAACAAGCAATTCTGATTGTTTTGCAAATTGACATAGTTATCGAGTAGACATTAATAACTACATATCAAAAAATTGGAGCTTGGCTTATTTTGCAGAAAAATCGAAATTGCACACCATTTTGAAAAACGTCTTTACTCAGGTGTCGCTTCTACACAATTTGGCGAGCACCGGTCATCGGAATTTAAACCTCAGTCTTCGTAAATTGTATATATGCGTTATGCTAAAGGTACTACAAATCTTATACTTACGTAAGGTTTTGTCGAAATACAACATCGTTGCTTGATTTTCTGTCTTTCTACATTAGTATTGATTTACCTTGGTCTTACGATTGTATATATTTTGAAGAAACTGGTAGATAATATAGTCGTCTTCGATTTAAATTTGCTGTAATTTTGAATTGTGATTTTAAACGTTTCTACTAAGTTTGTTCAAAACAAAAAAATTGTAAGTACAATTTTTCTTCTTATTTTAAATTACACAACTTGTTCGCTGTTTTTTTAGTTCGTCATTTGATGTTTTTAGTTTTCTTTTCTTTCAGTGGATGTTATTTTTTTTTTGCTAGCCAGTATAATACATTGTGTAATTTTTTACTTTATTCTGACTGCTCCCCAAACAAAAACGATATCAGTCATGTCTTGTCAGGTTGCGTTTTTTTTGTCTACTACATTCCTTTATAATTGTTTGCACCATTCATATACGCAAGAAATATGTGTTTTCAAACGTCTCTAGTTTCTACTATATATACTGCTCCTTAAGATTAGAACCGCCGAGCGGGCCAATTTGACCTTTCGTGAACTTTAAAACGCTCTAATTTTGTGTTTCTATAAACTTAAGTTTGCACCATTTTATAGTAAGATTTGTGAAATAGATGTTCAATAAATAGATATTTCAAAATAAAGTTTATTTCCGACGTTGACCTGTTAAATTATAGAAAGGGTCAATTTAACCAGAAGTGACGCTTTTAGGTGTTTACATTCAGTGGCGGTTCTAGTGTTAAAACGTGTATCTTTCAGTTTCTATTACTGTAAAGTTATTTAAAAATATTGCTTGTTTTGACGACAATTACGACTTATATCTTAGGTAGGTCAAAAATTTTAGTAGGCTTAGAAGAATCAATTAACTTATAGACATCTTTTTATATATGTTTTTTATAGAATGTTATGTAGTTTTTATTTTTTTGAAGACATAAAGATAATTTACAGCATTACATATGAGCCTATAGCCAATTCTATTCTTACATACTGGTTGGTATAAAAATGTTTAAAATACAATTGTTGGTATTAAGTAATGCAATAATCAGTGTTCTGCAATAACATTTTGTATTCTAAGTAAACATGCATTGAGATGTTTGCATATGTAATGTTTTCAATATTATGAAAGCTTTGAGATAACTTCTTTGTTACTTGCATTGAAATCCATCTTAAAATATATGTATAAAGTAATTAATTATGTTTATACTTAGAAATTCTTTATATACCTCATTAATTTATATGTATATTATGTTGTCTTTCAGGATGTCACCTACTTCCGGTGCTGAGCCATTTACGGTAAGTGTTAGATAGAATAATGAACGTCATAGTTTAAGTTCTGGAAGAGCGACAATTCATTACTTGTAGACACGTTTCTGTTTTATAACGTTGGTGGCATCGAACGAATACAATGAATGATTGTATTATTGGACATAATGGTTTCACTTATAAATAATTTATGCATTTATATGTAGTTAGAAACTGCATTTTTAGTATTTCTTCCCGCTAAATGAATTTTATGCCATTTTTACAATACTACTTTGCTTAGACGCCAGTTAAGATTAATGATTATTTAAGAAAAGAAATCCTACTATTGAAATTTATATGTAAGATTTGTAGTTGGATTGACATTGTCGTTATTATTTTAAAGTGCATTTTTTTTCTTCTTATATGCGAGTGCGACTTGACAAGTGACGATTCTACTGAAAATATTTTAAAAACTGTTATGTTATCATACGTTTTGATGTGTTGTTCTTCTCTATATAACAAACTCTCAATGATTTGAGTTTGGCAATTTTATAAGCCAAGCAATAACCTTTTAATAAATTTATCTTTTTTTTTGCTAAAATAATTTATTTTGTCTGTTTAACATCTTGCAAAAATTGAGAATTGTGAAGGTATGTTTCCTTTAAAAAATGCATATTACATCTTATAGAGGATTACAGTTTGTTTTTTTAGAACTTTTTGAAGTTATGAATATGATCAGTGACGTGGCCAGGGTAGGGGCCTGAGGGTCCAGACCCCTTCCGAAATATTTATTAAAAATTCTCAATAAAGGGATGCTTACAAAAAACCAGGCGGGAGTTACTTACTGCGCCAGTCACAAACTTAACTTAGCTTTATCGAGTACTTTATCAACGCAAGTTGTGAGATATATCTTGAATGTGATTCTAGAATATATTTGAAGAAATTTCTGAATCTCCACGTCAGTTCTGTAGTTGAATCAACTTTTTTTATCAACCATGGGGAAACGTGCTTTTCTAAGATGTTGGTTAGTGTGTGAAAAGATACTTAGCATTATACTGTTTCTTCAATCTCTGCAGAATGATTTGTCACTATCAGTAAGATGTTTCTAAGAAACCATTTTGACGAATATAAGAAAAAATGAAGACATTCAATGTAGTAGGATCTATTCAAAAGTATCAAAACTGATGAAGGATATTTTTGGCACTGATTTACACATTCCTCGAATAAATAAGAAGCAAACACAAATAGCAATTCCTGGTACTGAGTCCACCGAAGAACATTATCGGATAACGACTTTTTTCCTTGTGTAGATCAAATTATCGACAGTTTGGAGCAAATATTCCACGAACTCTAGGAAAAAGCTCAACTTATCTGAATATTTTGATGATGATTTTGTTATGTGTTCTACAACCAGGTGAATATTCTATTTGGATTGGAGTACAAAATTGAAGAAGGTACCGAAGTATTGAAGATTTTGGAAAAATGCCACATTCCTTTTCTTCTCAATATTCACGGTCTTCTCACAGTTTTGGCCGCACTGCCTGTAACTACAGCCAGTGTAGAACACTCCTTGTTAACAATAAAACAACGGTAACGAAAGGATTTCAATACACTGGAAGGTTAAAATCAGCCCTAACAAAGTCTTGGACATCAGGGCTAGACGAAAGTCCAGACGATTATTGCTTTAAGAAATCATGAATATTGTACAATAGTTTAAGATGTTATATAAATTTTTAAGAAGTTGTATACATTGAATCACTGATATGGTAAATTGAAATCATTAGATGCGCTCTGGCAAAATCAAGCGTATTGCATAAAGAATATTTTCTTTGTCTGCAACTTTTGCTATTTCTATATTGATTTTAATTGTTATCAGAATGACTTTGGTGATTAAACTTTATGCGATATATAAAATCTTGATTAAACAACGTTTTCGTGGGTCTCATATTTCTCAGTAAATGTTTAATTACTAACGTTGTTTTAATCAAGGTG
Source organism: Aquatica leii (assembly GCA_035610365.1). Classification (NCBI taxonomy): domain Eukaryota; kingdom Metazoa; phylum Arthropoda; class Insecta; order Coleoptera; family Lampyridae; genus Aquatica; species Aquatica leii. The sequence goes on from CM069433.1 coordinate 74,778,460, forward strand.
ATAGCAATGCAAAGCAACTGTTACCATTAGTTGGGCGATTGACATTAAAAGTGGCTTTGATACCGAAATCAGAGTGTCTAGTATTACTACCATACGTATTGAACGTCCACCTTCAAAATTACGAAGCTCTTTTGGTAAAATATTAAATTGCCTTGGTGTCAGAAGGCTTTTTAAAAACCTCATTATTTGTGTTGGGAATACGACAAAAATCAGCAGTAAGCATAGGAGCGACGTATACCCTAGAAGTCGACTGCCAATTCTAGACTCCCCACACTGAAAAAAAAAACAATCGTGAACTTCACCGACGACTCATGTGCGCGGACAAGTTGGTCATTCCGTAACGGAACCAAGGTACCCAGCGTACAATATCCGAAGCGTACTCCTAGCGGCTATACAGCTAGGATAATTCACACGTAAGTGTTGTACTCTTTACTATTTCAAAATTCCCAAATTATATCCCGATCTAATATCTTTAAAAATGGAAGATCCCGATTTACCTTTAAAGGACGATTTTGGCGACGACTTAGACGCGGACGATGGCATTATCCTCATTCCATTATCATAATTATTCAAATAAATTCAACCCTTTGAATCGCTAACAAAACTCGCTACTTGTATTCAATATTGTAATAGTGCATATCAATTAGCACAAAAAGATCAAATTTCTCATTTATTTTTATATATCGTTGGACTGTATTAAAAATTAGATAAAAAATTTATTATAACACAATAAAAGATTTGAATCAATTGCATGAAGAATTAAAAAACTATTAAACAACATTTTAACGAGACGATCATGGATTTTTTTTTAAATTTTAGAGACCTTAAAAAACGATTGCATCTTAACCGAAAATAATCAGTGTGAAGATGTTAACGAATTAAACGGTCTAAAAAGGTCAATTCAAAAAACTACTTTATCGAATTGCATCGTTTCCAGAACTTATCGATATCCCAAAATTCAGGAATAAGAAGCAAAACAATAGGTCGAAGGTGTAATACGACTCAGCGTTTTTCCCTATTCAAGTCCGGTTTGGATAGTTAAGAAAAATCGGACCCATCTGGTAATATAAAATGGCGCATAATAATCGACTATAGGAAGAAATTCTAGATCAGTTAGGACACGCCAAATATTTTTTCACATTTGATCTTGCTTCTTTTATTAAATAATCATGGAAGACAAAGATAAACCGGAAACCGCATTTACTACTCCTCACTGTCATTACGAATATCAACGTATGCCGTTTGGGCTAAAAAATGCCACAGTAGCCTTCCAAAAATTTTTAAGAAAGTGCAATTTCACAACTTAAAGTTACAATCCGATAAGTGCGTACTTCTAAGAAATGAAGTGGCTTATTTAGGTCACATTATATCAGATCAAGGACTCAAACCTAATACCGATAAAATTAAAGCAATCTTAAACATGAAACAACCCAAAAATCAAAAAGACATAAAATCTGACCTAGGCTTAGTAGGCTATAACAGAAAATTTATCCCAAACATTTCTATTATTTCTAAGCCTCACATCTCTTCTTTGATTTGACTTCAAAATGCTAAAACTTTTTTATTAAACCTAAAAATATTTCAACTACGGAGCCTTCATACAGTACCCCGATTTTAATGAAAAATTTCTTTTGGCCACTGACCCATCAAATGATGCCTTTGGACCAGTTCTTTTTCAAAGTAACGAAGGAAACGATTTGCCAATCTCATACTATTCGAGAACCTTAAATAAAGCCGAACAAAATTATTCTACAACCAAAAAAGAATTACTCGGAATTGTAGATTTTGTTAAATATTATAGATCATATCTCTACGGTCAAAAATTTTTTATCCCTACGGATCACAAACCACTAACTTGGCTAATGAATTGTAATCCCTAATGTACATACACCTATTTACATTTTATAATATTTTTATCTATAGGTCTGTCAACAAGCTCCCAAGTTTTATTATCATATAAAGATTTCATCTCTTCTTTCATGTCTACCTCCCAAAGATCTTTGTCTAGAATTGATTCAAACAACATGCAACGGGTTCTTTCTGTCAAAACACGGTTTGTCCGCTCTGATACTCCGTTCTGAGCCGGGCTTTCTGCTACTGTAGTTCAGTGAACAATTCCATGTTCTTTTAGAAATAAGTCAAATTCATTTCCACAATACTCGCCACCTGTATCAGAACGTAAACATTTTAGTTTTTTACCAGTCTGATTTTCAACCATAGCCTTGAAATGGCGAAATTTAGAAAAAACTTCATCTTTTTGTTTAATCATATAGTCAAAAACTTTTCGGCTAAAATCATCAATAAAAATTAGACAGTATTTGGCTCCGCCCTAGAGTGCCACTTCAAAGGGACCTTGTATATCACTAGGAACAATACCTAACTTTTTTTAGCTGTTCTTCCCCTTTTTGGAAAAGGTTGAACTGTCTGTTTACCCTTAAAACAAGTTACACAGATTTTATCAGGTTCTTTAATAAAATTCATATCAGTTACAAAATTTTTGTAAGTTCTTAACCCTTTACGATTAAGGTGCCTTAATTGTTTGTATCATAATTCCTGATCTAAAATATTTGACACAGTAGCAGCCCTCGCTGTTTCTTGTAAACAACTATAATTATCAGTCGAGTTATCAACAATATATAGCCCATCCCTTTCTAAGCATAAAAATTCTACACTTCCCGTGATTGAGAAATCAGAACTGGCATAAACTGTACATGCATTTCTATCAAAAACAATATTATAACCTTTTTCAGTCATTTTTGCAACTGAAAGTAAAATGGCTGATAAACCTGGTACATACAGTACCTCAGTAGCTGTCTTTACATTACTAGGGCTACCTTGATCAAGTTTGATAACTGCATTGCCTATATCTTCGGGTATTATTTCTGATTGGTCGCCCATGCTAATTGGTAGATTCATCCCAGGATCCAAATCAGTCAATAGCGTCTTCTTTGAAGCCATATGTGAACTAGTGTCCGAATCAATAACCCATGATGAACGTGCCGCAGACATCACCAGTGCCTTGGTCAGAAGTGTGGTTTTTCTACTGTTAATTGGCCGGGATGAGGAGAAGAATAGTAATTAGGTTTGCTATTATCACTCTGTTGATATTGTTATTTCTTTAACTTGGGACAATTGGGTTTTTTATGCGAAGGATTGCCACATTCGTAACTAATTATTTTGTTGCTTTTCTTGTTTTTATAATAAGAATTTTTCACCAATTTCTTGCCCTGATGTTGAGATAGAAGAGCTGAACAGTTTGATTCTAATTCATTCTTCACTCGTCTTCTGTGACTTTCATTTAATAAAGCAATTTTTACGTCCTCAGAAAATACAATCATCAGATATTGAATTTTTTTCGTCGTAGGCGGTTTGTCAAAAAATATGAATTTTGCTCAAGTGTAAAGTACCTTTATTTTTGACAATATCGAAAATTGTTATAAATAAAAGTTGATCAAAACTGAAAACTACGTTCAAACATGCAATTACATCTTGCTACTTAAAAAATTTTTTTTTACAATTTTTTTAAATTACCTACCGATACTGATACAATTTCCGTTCCATTCAGAAATTTTCACAAAACAAAATAATTAATAATAAATAGTAGTCTCTTAGTTTGATTGACTTTTTTTATGTCCGTTTTGCAACATTTTAGCGATGCATATAAATAAATAATACCATACTAATTCATTATGTTGTAATAATTTTAACGAACATTATTAGCCCCTTCAATTCACGATTGCCTCAACATATCCGCCTTCTCTGTCAATACAGGTAATTGTTCTATCGCAAAAGTTTTTCAATACTCTTCTAACCATAGCTTGAGTAATACTCTGAACCGATTCTGTAATGATTCTTTCCAAATGAGCAACATCTGTAAATGGCATTTGAAGATACACCTTTTACTTTAGGTAATCACACAAGTGGCGTCAAATCTGGAGACCGAGGTGGCCAGAAAATTTCCGAAAATCGATGTATATTAAAACGATTTTCAAGGTATTGCCTTACATCTAACTTACTGTGACATCGAGCACCTGTTCTTTTTTAAAATTTTTGAAACCGTATCTTTGTTAATTGGATATGACATGGAAGCTGCCCTTGTTCGCAAAGATTTTTTAGGATGTTCGATTACTGAGAACATTATTTCAAATTCCGTATTATCATTGACAACCCGTTGTTGGCGTTTGTTGGTAAATTTATTACTTACATCTCCAAAAGTCTTGAATTTGTTTAATATTTTCCTTACTGTGCCGTAGTGAAGATTTTTCTCTGGGTGTCGGTTATTAAAAATTTCTGCAGCTTCTCGATACGTTTTATAATTGTCGCCCACAATTAGCACAATTTCAATTTTATCTTCAGTAATTAATGCTGCTGGAATTTCTACTAAATTTTATAAATACGTTCTATCAAATTTCATTAAATACAAATGACCAAACAGTAATGTAAGCTTGTATCAAGATTGCAGCAAATTTGCAGCAATATTGTCATGACAAATTAAAAGACTTGCAGCAAGTTGGCTAAGGAATCAACAACACTCTTGTGACAACCTTGTCTTGACAAACTGGCAGCAATAATGCAATGACAACTTTGGAGGTTTGCAGCAAGTTTGCTGCAAGTTGGCTAAGGAATCAATAACAAGCTTGTGACAACCTTGTCTCGACAAACTTGCAGCAATATTGCAATGACAAGTTTGGAGGTTTGCAGTAAGTTGGTTAAGGAATCAATTACAAGCTTGTGACAACCTTGTTTCGACAAACTTGTAGCAATATTGTTACGTCTTGCCATGACAAGATTTGAATTTGCAGAAATGTTAGCCCCTTGTTATAGCAAAGTTTAAAATTTGTAAAAATGCTATTGAAATATGTAATCGCAAGACTTACTTACTTACAGACATATTAACGTTGCTTGTCATGGAAATTCGTCAAACTTTCAGTAATATCACTGGACTTTGCAGAAAGGTACAAAGAAAAACAAAATGTTATTTTGCTTATTGGTATTGTAATTATTTAAGACTTGATTCTACAAACTAGTTACAACTTCATTAGGTATATTATCTGATTGTTTTAATCTTGTTCAATTTTCACCTGTCGTATTCATCGTTCGGTTTGACCTGAAGCATAAAACATAAATTTAAGAATAACCTTAATTAGTGATGGTGAATTTCGTTACTTTTGAGTAATCGTTGCTATTCGTTACTTATACTTTTTGTATTCGTTACTTTAATTCGTTACTTTGATTACTTTGGATACTATGATTACTTTGACAACTGTATGTTTTTGTGGTAATAAATACGGGTATCGAAATATAATTCCCTGAATTATTGAATTCGCGATAGGGATTTGATTACCTTAGACGTATGTGCATAAATGACTAGAAAGTGTTGTAAAATTCTAATTTATGTAAGTAGCTGATACCGGAGAAACTTATTATTTTAAATACAAAACAGAACATATGTACTTTGGATTGTTAGTATTTATTAACGTTTTTATGATTAATTTTAAGAAATGGAAATACACACAATATATAATGTAAAAGCTTCAAAAAATATTCCAAAGTATAAAATTATAAATTTTCGATAATAATCAATTTTGTTTTTTGCTAAATTTTGAAAAAGATGTTATCCAGAAAATAACAGAATTAACATTTGTATATGTATGAATACGAATAAGTAGACTTATACCTCAAAACCTTGATAATTTTGGTTTTATAAATTGCACAATTTAAGGAATTTAAGAAATCTAAGGTAAGAACAGAGATCACTATTATACGTATAATAATGTGTTTAAAAAGTTAAGGTTCTGCGTCGTTTATGCGCTCTGTATTCAATATTGTCGCTACAAAACTACAATTCATAAAACTAGTAATGATGTACTATGTGTACTGAGTACAAATATGTACTGGAACTGATTTTGCAGATGTGAATACTGTAATCGAATGGTACGAATGTAACTATGTAACGAATACTTTGCCTTTCGAGTAATCGTTACTTCGGAACGTAGCGAGTAACGAGTACTCAAGTAACGAATAGTTACTTATTCTCCATCACTAACCTTAATTGCTGATTTAATGGTAATCTTTAAGAAGCTAAAAGCATGCAAAACTTGAAATATTTAAAATATTATTACACAATACACAACATACATTAATGGTCTTAAACTCGGTTACTAATGTTTGCAAAATTATTTGAAATTTATAATCGAATAAGTATACAAACCAATAAGTGCACTACAATGCAATAATACTCACCTAAAAAGTCTACGATGAGTAAACACAGAATTAAATAATAACGTGGTAGAATACAAACACCATATAAATGACAAACATGCGCCGACTTACTGCAAATTTGCAAAAGAAAGTATTCTGCAAGTTTGCAGCAAACTACTCTAATTTCTCAAGCGTGTGTCGTCAAAGTTGCCAATATTACCAATATTGCTGTAAACTTGCAGTAAGATTCGTAAACTTGGCAAGGGAAAAGCAAGCTAAAAGCAAACTTACTGTAAGTTCACATGCTATCTGGGTGATGTTTTCAACCTCACTGTCAAACATTTCTTGCTATAAACATATTATTTGTTTATCAGTACATCCTAGATTTCACGTAACTACACTTACATTTGCATTGTAAGTAGCAGCATGTAATTGCATATTTGAAGATGGTTTTTCAACTTTTTTAATAACAATTTTCGATATTGTCAAAAATAAAGGTACTTTACTCTTAAGCAAAATTCATATTTTTTGACAAACCGCGTACACGACGGAAAAAAATTAATATCTGATGATTTTAGATTTTAGAACATGCAGAACTTTTTATAAAGAATAACTTTTTTCGTGAAATTAATAATAAAAAAGTTTCCGATATGTTGCCAACTTAAGTACACATTGTATAAAAATAAAGAAGTCAACAGTAATTTTAAAGAATCTATGATTCGTTAGATTGGATTTGTGGATTTGAAATGAATAATAGATTTTACTCTTTTGTATATTTACTGTTTTCACATGATTCATTAATGATTATGGTGTAAAAATAATGTTACGGATTTATAGCATTTAAAAGAAACAGTGAAAAGTACTTATCGGCGAATCACATGAAAAATTGTATGAATTATACTACTCTTGGTAGCGTTAATATTCCTTGCCGAAAGTCAACCTTTAAGACCACAATACAAATGTATGTAAAAATAAATAGATATATTAAATAAAATAATTGATTGACTTTACCTATGACTACAGTGGAAAGAGAACGACGTTTCTGTACGTTAAAAAGAATTAAAACAATTCTACGCAATCGGCAATACTATGAAACAAGAAAGATTGTGCGCATTTCTATGCTAAGCATCGAAAAATCTTCTCACTCTTGAGTGACTGTTGATTACAATAACTATCATCGTAATATAATGTAAATGCGGACACAAATACGTGTAAGCCTCGGGTAAATTCGCAAGCTTTCGTATCTGTTGCGTTTAAACTCACAATTATTTAAACCCACAAAATTTAAAAGCTGATAATTTGATTTAAACGCAAATTTTCTGTAATTTTAAAGCAAATAAAATACCTTTCTTATTCATTTTTGGAGGGTCATTGATCAGAGAGAGACCAGAGAAGCCGCCACTGCGACAATATACCTAAAAGATTGTAGCCCGTTGAAAGTATATTTATGTAGGTACTAAATATTTTATCAAGACTTGCATCAATTCTTATGCAAGAAATTGTATATTGTCAACAATCTTTGCCTACTGTAGTAATTTTATTCATCCTATTTTTTTATAAATTTTCTATTATCCACATGTAAAATTACTATATGCTATATACTTTTTTTTCAATAAGCTAATAAACATTTATCTTGTTGAAGTAATTGCAGCAATAAATCTTTTAAGAATAAACATTAAATTTAGAAATCTTAATAGAAAACATTAAACATGTAGTTTATGTTTGCTAAAAAATACATTGCTTGTCATAGTAAATCAGTATTGACTGGATGTCGTATAAAGTTATTGAAAGGCAGTTATTACAAAATTAAACTGTAAGTACGATTTATAATGTTTGATGTATACGCACAACAAACAACCATGGTATAAATAACTTATTGTAAACGAATTTATTTCTCGACTATTAATAATTAAAAAAATAGTAGTATGTTACTATTGCTTTTACAACACAGGTAATTTTTATTGTTGCTACTTTTGACATGCTCAGTTTTACGCAACTTTACAATTTTTTTTTGATAAATTAATTAATGATAAATCGATAAATGGTTTGATTATACAGTGGATCCAGATTATAAATAGTATAAAAGTGTTGACAAAAAAAACAAACAAAATAATACGTTAAAAACTTCACTTATTACGACACCGGTTAAGGTATCACGTTTAACTAAAAAATGTAACTATAATAATAACATATTTTATTTCAAATTTTGGTACAATTAATTTTTACTTTCATTTAATTTTTAATCAGGTATCCAATAATTCAGTTTAGTTTAATTTTGCTGACAAATTAAATTTCATTTTACATTTTTTTTGTTTTAGATGTTTTCTTGACGTTTCAATTATTCTTCCAATCTTCTTACAAATTACAGATAAAGTATTTCAAGAAATATTTATAAAATAGGTTCATGGCGCCAATTCTACGCGACCATCGTATTTTAAATTTAATACTGGTATTTGATATTGATTGAGTATGAATAAAAATTTAATTACAGTAGTTACGACGGGTTATATTATTACCATAAATGAACACCTCAGAGTCATTGCATGTTGAGCGTTCTCTTTCATTGACTACGGTACTATACCCCTGATAAAACCGATTGCCACATCAAGTTAAAATGAACTCTGCAAATAAACAAATGATTGTTGAAATTACTTCAGTGAAAACAGCGGTATTTTACTATATTACAAAAACACAAAGGAATAAAAATGTAACATTTCTTATTATAAACTACAAAAAAGAAAAACTCAAATATTTAAATTTTATTAGTATATTTAGTCTTCATATTGACTACAAGCTAAAATCATTCTATAATCCTGTATGAGTTAACTCTAGCTTTTCTAAGCAGCGTTAACCGGAAATTCCAGATAATTAAGTAAATTTTGATTACCTTATAACTTTTTGAATTTTGTTGATTTCTGTAATGTTTTTCTATGCTACCGTATGAATACAAGTATATCCAAATTTGTGCTTTTTTTTATGTCGATTTCGGTTTATTTTGATACGATTTCATTTCATTGTACAATTCGAACTCTACCGAGTTTTGTTGTATAAGTACTAATTTTATAGTCTATATTTTATAAAACAAACTTAATAATTTTGTTGTATTTGGAAACATTCGCACCATTCGTTTTATTTAAAAGTTTAAAATTTTTTGGGATCTAATAGATTTGCGATCACGAGGTGTGTAATATAGATAATAATGCATATATTTGTATTCATGATTTATTCCATGGATTCTGGAAATTCGATATAATTATTAGTTGCTACATTATTGATTTTTTGACATATTCTTGATAAGTATATTAAGCAAAGCTCTATCACTGAACGATTATTCCTATTCAACGACTTTTAGCGATGGTAATGTATCCGAATTTTTGTAACCTACTGCAGGTATCCTTATCTCCTTGTTATTGATGCAAAAACCTCATCTAATTTTGCGTTGGATTCATTTTTATTGACTGTTAGAGAACGTGTGCTTAACGATGTTGTTCATAAACACGTTTTTAGGCCAAAAATCTTACTACTATTCGTTTATAATAGCACAAATTGGTCACCTTTATGTTTTTTGTCAATATATTTTGTTTTTTTTTGTTAATGCACTATGTATTTCGCATTATTATACTGTGATATAGAAGAACACTTCGAAGAGAGAGCCGACAACGACGAAATTACCCACTCCAGATCTCGTTTATATTTGTAAAACACTGAGAGTAAACCAAATCGAACAACAAATAGATCTTTATTGTAATTGCAACAATAAAATAAAAGAAAACATAATTAGCAATAGTGATTACGAAGCGTAAGGCAACAAATTATTAATAAATAAGAAAAGATAAATAAATTCGGTATCAGATCCTTGAGTAGGCAACACCTCATACACATTAGTACATGGTTTAGGGTCGATTTTACAAACTCAGAATAAGCTACGGAATAGCGTTATTTCGGGAATAGACTAGAAAATCAGTTGTACAAGTGTAAAAAAACTGGTACCTTATCTATAATCTACGAATAACCTTACATTTTTGGAGTTATTGTACAATACACCAGTTTAGATTTAATTTTCAATATCGTCCTTTTTTATTAATATAAAAAATAAGTTACTTTTTACGTGTAGAAATGAAATTGAATATACTTAACCTTATTTGAGTCATCGTACGAAGAAGATAATCTATAACAGACCAGTAAAGAGCGGTAGTGTAAAGTTACAAACTCGGGTGCTTTAAAATTATTGTAAATATAACTATGTTCTAAAAAAATGTTTGTTTGATTAGGTGTAAGTCGGCACAAAGCACAAATATAATAAATTTTACATTTAGAAAATGAACAGTGTGGTGATAAAGTAAGGAACCAGATTTATAATTGCGTTATTTAATGTTTTCAAGAAAAACGCTCGGACAGGTCAATTTTACTTTTTACTTAGTCACCTTATGACATAATTTTACTTATGACGTCATGTATTCTTGCACAATGACGTCATTAATGGTTTTTTTCAATGACATAATCCCGATTTTTTTGCTGCTTTTTATTAGATGGTCCAACTACTTAAATTATGGTGTAAAAAAATTGGTACCTTAGATAACTATTTTTTTGAGAAAATAACACATTTACCGTAATAAATAAAAATGTAACTTTAATGGAACAAAATCATAATTAAACATCAAAAACAAACGAAATGTTTTAATAAAACCGAGAGAATACGAAACGCCAGCTCCATACCAAATTTCAAGTTACTAGGACTTATGGTTATCGTGGGTACATCCAAAGATAATTTAAATAAGATGCAACACTCCGTATATAAACAAGTGAAAAGAATATAGATAAAAAATGTTATTTTTTAACGTATCGTGCTTTCCCTTCAAGATATGGAATTTTTTTTCTAAAAAAAAATTGTCGTAGGCAGGATTCGAACCTAGGATTATATATGAAATTCACTTTAAATTATAAATCAAATATCTAATAAAACCGTTGTTAGAAAAAAAATTATTTGAATAAATTGTTAAGAAGAATTATCTCTATAAGCAACTGTAAAAATAATTCGAATAATTTACATACGTACAAAATTATATAAGAAAAACTGTTAAAAATGGCGGATACACCTACTTCCGGTTTTCTTATCAGACCCATCTTTTGATAGAACCGAAAGAGTATGAAAAGCCAGCTCCATACCAAATTTCAAACTACTAGGACTTTTGGTTTGGGAGCTATCGTGGGTACATCGTTACACACAGACACCCAAATTTTTTTTGTCAAAAATACATTTTTCTGATTCACGAAACCTTGAAACGTAAAATTATGCAATAAAAATTTTTTGAAAAAAAATTGCGTAGTAAAGTAGTAAAGAAAAAGTAAAAATTGGGGTTGTCGATGAAAAAAACAATGAAGACGTCATCAAAAAAAAATATGTGGCGTCATAAGTAAAATTTTTATGTCATAAGGTGACTAATTAAAAAGTAAAATTGACCTGCCCAAGCGGTTTGCTTGAAAACATTAAATAACGCATTTATAAATTTTGTTCTTTACTTTATCACCACACTGTATTTCGCCTAACAAAGTATTGTAAAATAAATTTATTTGCAACATTTCATAAACTGGTAGTTAATAAAATAAAAATTGCGGGTGCTTGGCCCCCGAACGTTTTTATTTAGCAGTTGCCTCAGCCTCGGAGCACTCGCAGAGTTGCCGTCACTGATAAGTAGGAAAAAAATTAGAATACAAAAAATATAATTTTTAAATTAATATTTTAACGAGTTAAATGATTCAAAATTTTGCAAAATGTTTAAAAAAATATTTTTATAAATTCGTTACAAAATTAAAAAAAAAAAACAAGTGACAAAATTAGCCCCAGGTTATGTCTACAACTGATGTTTCGCATGGATGTTTCGTCCGTGTTGTGTTAACACTTGCGCAGAACTATTTCATAGATACCGACATCAAATATTTTTTTTGTTATTCTGAGAGCAGTTACTCCCAGATAAAATGTTAAGGATGGTGCGTTATAAAATAGTAACACTTTATCCGTCGTTCTACTCGAGGAATAATTTTAACCTAATGATACTTATTCTCCGTTTAAATATGTACTTGTAAAACCAGCCGTTAATCGTAATACAATACGACATAATTGAATAGGTAAACGAAGAATAAGAAATTGAATCAATACGAATCCAGTGATTACGCAATTCGAAGCACAACCCCCTTGTGATAAATTTAACAAGTAATTACACAAACAAATCTGCATACATTAATCGTGACAACGTAGATATCAAAGTCGTTCATATTTACATTCGAGACCAACACAAATTAATAGATAATAAAAAAATGTTTTTTACTGAAGATTTTCCAGGCATGCTTTTAGCTAATGGCATACCCTAATCATTCCCTAAAATTGCTAAAAATGTAAGAAAAAATTAGATAAATAATGATGTCAATTGTCATCATTCAATGATATTTATAAACCGAATGGGCCAAGCTTCCAAGTGACTTTCACTGTTGAACTCGCAGGCGTGAAACTGAGTCTTTAAGTTTAATCGTCCATCTCCCACAGATTTCATCGACTTGACCCCAAATTAATTGTTAAAATTTGTAGTTGTAAACAATATTCAGATTCATACGTGCTACAAGCTATCGACTCGAAAGAAATTAATTTAAGAAACATGTACGTCGTAAAAATAGAAGTTATCGCTTACCGCAACTAACCTCTCACGCAATATTTGTAACATAACAGTCTGAAAGAGAAGAAAGAAAGATTGCCACTAGGAAAAATACGGAGTCTGCATACTGTTGTGCGCTATCGTCAGGCATTGATCCAGGAAGGCCGAACACAAAGAGTAAAAGGTTCAGTGTTAAGATACCGCTTCACTTCCACAAGGGTGATTGTAGATCTTTAGTTTGTTGAAGATGGAAGGTCTATTGGGATGCGAACTGTTTATCGTCATGTAAGAAGTTTTGTGCTGTGTTCATAGCGTCCTCACCTTGTTATGGTATGTAGGGCATAGGCAACATGACCACCCAACGTTACATTCAGGACATGGTGAAAACACATGTTCTACCTTACCTCAGGACTCTTTAAAATTAATTATTCCAATAAGATAATGCACGGCCACAGGTAGCCAGACTTACGTTAAACCACCTTGAGCGTAATCAAATTGATTTGTTACTTTGGGCACCAAAATCTCCAGATCTTTCACCAATTGAGCATTTCTGGGGACATTATGGGTAAGCGAGTCTAGTAGCTGTTTGTGACGTCGTATAGATAGCATGACTAGCTTTTCTCAGGTTCATCCTGTCCGATTTCATTGAAATTTTGATCGTTCACGTATCTTAAGGTAATAAATATGAATACAAAATTTCCTGGGATTATTCGTTTTTCTTATACTTCTACCTACTTTACATTTTAAATGAGTACCAGTTTTCTTAATTCTATGGTTTAATTTTTTTTTACAGAAAATGCGCTGAAGCGGAACCAGAGTTAGCAGTGCAGCTAGATGTATTCGACGAGCAACGAGAAAGTGACGATGCACAAAGCATGCAAGGTCCTCATGGAGTTGATCTTAATTCACCCCTAGACGTATTTTATGCAATTTTAAAGCAAGTACGTATTTAAATTAATTGCACAATGACCGTTTACATAAAATAATTTCAACTAGGTTGCAGATACACCACAAGAAATACCATTTTTAAGTATACTCCAACATCTATTAAGGATAGATCCAAAGGAAGCAGTCAGCGATATAATTTGGGATACTTCTGAACGTTTAGTACATCGAGCTACTTTACTAGAAAACCGTGAAGATGCTGCTAGATTATTGCGAACACCCAGCGTTCAGAATAAATTATTTTGTCAATGTCATCGTTCTGATTCAAGTCCTAGTAGAAGACAGTCTCTAAATGCAATACCACTTAGTCCACAACCTGGACCACCACCACCTCCTCCTCTAGGTATACATTATTTTGACTTACCAAAAGAAACAGATAAAACTTTTGATAGTAGGTCCTGCTCAACCGCCTCCTCCACCACCGCCCCCAAATATACCGTCTCCGCCACATATACCGCCGCCAGCGCCTATGCCTCCGCCTGCATTACATAAAACTGCATCGCCTACTTTGCCTACTATAGAAGTTGACAATATAATTGAAAAACTACCTCAACAAGAAACACCCACGCCTAAAATTAAAATGAAAACCATAAATTGGAATAAGATTCCCAACAATAAGGTAATCGATGTCAAAAATATTAAATTAATACTAATGCCGTTGTTTAGGTCATAGGAAAAAATAACGTTTGGACCCAAGTAGCTTATAGTCACCAACACTCGCCCATGGCTGACATGGATTGGTCAGAAATGGAAGACTTATTTTGCCAACAAATCCCACCGTCAGCACAAAGTTCACCAAAATTAGGCAATAGAGAAGGAAATGTAGAAACATTAGAACGGAGAATGAGAAAGGAAACTTCCGAGATTACCTTATTGGATGGTAAAAGAAGTTTGAACGTAAACATATTTTTAAAGCAGTTTAGAAGGTAAGTTTTTTTCGTAGTTATAACAAAGATTTAGTTAATATTTTCGCCAGCACCAATCACGAAATTATCCAACTGATAAGAGATGGTGAGCATGAAGACATAGGTGCTGAAAAACTTCGAGGACTTTTAAAGATTTTACCTGAAGTTGATGAACTAGACATGCTGAAGTCGTTCACTGGAGATTACAATAAATTGGGAAACGCCGAGAAGTTTTTATTACAACTTACGAATTTAGCGAAGTAGGCGGTAGTTGCATTTGAATATTATAATAACTAATTTGTCTTTTTAGTTATAAATTACGAATAGAAAGCATGCTACTGAAAGAAGAGTTTGCTTCAAATATGAATTATCTAGAACCGAGCATAAATTCTATGTTGGTTGCAGCTGAAGGTAGGACATACTTTTTTTTAAATCAGACTCCAATTTGTATTAACGATTTTATACTAAATTTATCTGCCAATAAAGACAACATAACGCAGAGCCGGCGCAAGTCAGGTTCAGCGCGTTCGTCGGAACGCGGTCTACGAAAATTACCCAATTATTAAATTTAAGTGTAGTTTATTTTTAGCTTTGAATTAAAATCACAAAAGTGTAGGATTTTAATGTGTATTCAGGCCCTGCAAAATTTTTGAACCCGGCCCTTGCAAAAAGTTAAGCCGACCCTGACGGTTAGAGCTTGTCATCGGTATTAAATCATTTATTATTTATTCCATCGAGTTTAATAATATCGTTTATTTTCTTGTGTCCAATTGGAACAATTTTTTGGGGTTGCTCTACTTGAGATTAGGGAAGCATCAAGCATCGGCTTTTTTTAAATAGGTCATCTGAAAGAGCGGTTTTCGCCATTGGAAGTGCTTCTATTCGATTCCAAGATTTATTATTTTCGTTCAATTGGTTCTTTTTAATTATCCTCTTCATTAAATTTTTATTACTGCATAGTCATGTTCACTAACTCGTTATTACGATTTATCATTTTTTAGATTTACAGATATTGACAATAAGATACAATTTTTATTCCATTTGAAGATTAAAAAGTAATTTAATGTGTTGACCAAAATACAAAGTTTTTCGGTCACACAGGAGCCGAAAGATGCACTGTATTTTATTTTGAAGAAGTGGACGGAGTTCCGGTAGCGCCCCACCGGAGTAATAGTAATTAAGATATAAAATTAAAATGTACTTACGTCAACTCCAGAAGCGCTTTGCTTGAAGTAAGGCGCGTACAACCACCCAACCCCGAAATAAATATTTTTCAAAAGCTGCGGAATTAAAGCCTTTAAGACGCACAGGTTCAGTTGCACAGGTTTTTTAAACACAATTTATAAAGTTTAAGAACAACCGTTAGCAGAATGGTTAGAAAGGAGACGAGACAGCACTCTCAAGATAAGTAAATTGACATTGAAAATTTTCAAGCTTTTTTTAAAGTAACGAATCAACATAAGTAGGGGGCAGTATCTCACAGAACCAAAAGCGCATCTAGCGAAACAAACGCTCGCGCAAACATACCGCCCACCTAAAATAAGCAACGCCTAATTTTAAAGGGAAAATTAAAAGAAAAAGAGTACAAAACAATAAGAACAAACGGGAACAACAAATAAGAATATATATAATATTCTAGCAATGTAAGAGAGAACTGTTCTTTTAGTGCATTCGCCAATCAAGGGTTGAACTTGAAAGGAAAAAGTGTCTAAAGGATGATTCCAGCACAGGCCAAAGGTTTTGAGAGACTTATCCTCAGTAAAACATAAGAGGAGTTTCGAAATTATCTGCAGGAAGTCCTTCAAAAATTTCAAGGACATTACTGGACCATTTTCACAATTTAAACCCTTCCTTTTCCAAAAGATCAGTAAGCTCTTGTGCGTAGAATTACTGCGTCCTCGACGGTGCCAATGCCTAGTTATCACGTCATCAACATACGTATTTTTAAGGATGGCGACGGACGCCGCCGGATAAAGAGAACCTTCGTCTTCAACTAATTGTTGAAGACATCGCTGAGCCAGGTAAGCTGAAGGAGTTAAGCCATACGTTACCGTATTATGTTTATACTCAACGCCAATAAATATGTTGTAAACAACGATCTTCACGACCTAACATAATGTTTCTATACATCATGCGAATGTCACAAAGCGACCGGATTTAATCTAAAAGTTATCAGAATAGCAGAAATGTCTTTTTGTAACTTAGGACCACTTAAAAGTTACTCGTTTAAAGACCTACCATGAAGAGAAGACGAACCGTTAAAAACAACACGAATCTTAGTTCCCCATTCACTGCATTTAGAAACACAGTGATGGGGTAGCACGTATGACGCAGAAGAAGTAGCAACAGACATGTGACCCAAGTCTCTATACTCAGACATAAATTGTTGATAAGCGGCACAACGAGAAGGATCTCGAATTAAACGCCTTTTTAATACATTGTTAAGTAAAGTGACATTGAAAATTTTCAATAATTTATTAAAGTAACGAATCAACTTAAGTAGGAGGCAGAATGTCACGGAACCGAAAGCGTATCTAGCGGAAACGACTAAAATCAAACGCTCGCGCCAACACATGAGACTTAACAAAAAAGGTATACTATCAACTTAATCAATTATAAAGTGTTTCTTTAATTCTTAAGTCGCAGCCTTTTTATGTTTTTATCAGGTAACCCCATAATGCATTAAACGACTCAATAGTTATCTATCATGGATCCAAATACATACATCAGGTCATACGTTTATTTCATTTTGATGCGTTTCGCCGGTGCGTATAAAAGGTGGATTTATAAACTTGACGTTGCAGTTGCGTTTCGTCGTTGCAGTTGCCGTTGAAAGTTAAAGTATGCGAAAAAGGTGTTTTCATTTATAAACGCCGTTTCCGTCGCAGTTGGCAGTTCGTGGACGACGTTGTGTGCAGTTCGTAGTTAACCAACTTTTAACTTTCACCGTTGCCGTTCGCGTTTCAACCAGTATCCCTACTCTGTGGTTGACGTTAACGTTCAATAGTTTATAAATCGACAAAAACTTGCACCGCTGCCAACTGAACGGCAACTGCAAACGTCAACGGGAGCGAAAACGCCAACGTTAAGTTTATAAATCCCCCTTAAGCCTTGCGGGCGCTAGACGACCACGGAACACGACACAGCGTTTTAAATTACACATAATGCCTGCGTAAACATATACATAACAACCAATACGTTATGAATTCATAACGACCTCTTTCGATGATGTTTATTTTCATATTTCTGTTTAGATGATGGTAACAGGTTTTTTCTTCGTTTTTGTGCATTTTTTTCAACATATTTGAGCAATTCTTGCAGATTCATTGTAAAATTAATTTGACAAGTAAACAATTAAACGTCAAACAATTTATTGTTCTAAACTATTAGATATACTTGTAATAGAAACTAAAGTAGTTGTTAAGTTTTAGTTTTTATTTCATATAAAGTAAAAAATAAATTCTTTGGCATTACTGGATGATTACGCCCATCGAGCAATATACATCCTTCGGGCTATATACGTTACTCTGCGGGTGTAATTATCGTGAGAACGCCATTGGTACATAAATAGCTATGAATGTATTTTAAGTGAAACAACGCCCACTAGTCAGTAACTACTTGGAAAATTTCCATATAGTGAGCACTAAGTAAAAAAATTGCCGGCCGTTGTGGCGTGTTCCGTTGCCGGCTAGTACGTCTTTACCGATCACTGTTTTGCCAATCCGGTTGCAACATTTACCTATACCGTTGGTTCTTGTATACAATATCTATTTTAGATTACAAGCGGAGTAATTTTTATTTGGTAATTCATATTTTAATTTTTAAAATAAATTTCTTTCGAGAATATTTCCAAGTAATGTTTTGCGATATATACTTATTGTGTTTCATTCATCAATAATATCCAAGAGCCTACCAATGTTATAAATTCTAGACATTGCCGGGATTTAACCCTCGGTGCGTCGGCGTAGTAAGCAATACAAGGCAGGTCTTTAAAAACAACTTACTAAATAAATTTACATATCACCCCACACAGCACACTTCTATCCTAATGATACCTCATACTAGATATGCGTATATCCGAGGGATATCAATATCATCGCCGACCAATATCCTATGGACATTTTGGGGAAAGCAAAATGACACAGGATTGGATATCTTACAGACAACTAAGTCAGACATCCTACAGATATCAGAAATACGATGGCCTAGGGATATCCGAAATAAGATGACCTAGGGATATCTGAAATAAGATGACCTCGAGATATAATATATTTTACTTTAATGCACAAAAATATAACAAAACCTTAAAAAAACTCCCCATTTAAAAAGAATTTTGTTTAACAATAAGTATTAATATTTAAGAATAGAGACGATTAATTTTCTTAATTGCATTTCTTTGGACCTGGACTGTACTGCAAACTCGCCGTAAATTTCAGCATAGTTGTATTTACCTTGTCGTTGTGGACTATGTGTTATTATTATTATTATTACTTTATTAGAAATTTTTAACAATAAATGTAATTAAGCTTATCAGAGTTTATAAATAACGGTGCAACATAACCTTCGTGTTTACTCATGACAAGCGTTGTACAATTTAAATTGTCTCGGTTGTGTGAAATTGGTCTACTCAAGGATAATAAAAAAGGAGCTTAACTATTTCTGTTCGGCGAACAGAGTATAGCAAATGTAACATTTTCTGTTAGCATTTAACAAACAGTAAAACACTTCGGTTTGTAATTAGTGCAGGCGAATATCGATGGTATGAACACTACGTTTGATTTTTGTATTAATTAAAAATAACCACATTGGTGCGGTCGATTGCCTATTCGAGTCTTTAACCACTTTGTTTGTGCGCTTAACTTCTTGTGGGCAATCGTTAACACCGCACGAATTTTTTTTTACTAATGTGGTTATTTATTTATAGTGTAAATCGCTTAGTAAGTAACTCAAGGGACTATTAACATTTACTTTTTAACCGAAGTTGCGTAGTAAGCGTATTGTTAAACACCAAAAAGCTTTCCGTTTAAAAATGATTTTTTTGTTACATATGCATGTACATACATATGTAAAACTCTTAAAACTTTGTCATTTTAAATTGGTTTTTTATAAAAAAAAATGGAAAGAACCTTTTAAGAAAATCAGGTAAATATAACAGTTACTATATCTGTTATTTTGGTCCATGTTTAATCTTAAATCCTTTAAAAGAAAAACTGCTTTTTGTACACGAATATCTACCTACAAAATGTATATAAATTCCTTTGAAATTTTAATCAAAATGTAATTTTGATGGTCTTTTTAACCTTAAAAATTATTTAATAATCGAACTCAACCTACTCACTATTATATTTACAAGTGCCTTATTGGCTTATGACCGGATGATTGGATTCGTTAAATAAATGTCTTAACGGTTCGTTGGGAGAACGACACGTTGGTGTTGAAGAAAAAACATTTCATAAATATAATTTAGAAGCAATTTTGGAAAGTAAAATAAAATGATAGTTTTGAAACAAATAAATAAATTTTAGTTTTTGAATGGCATTTGTTGTTGTATTTCTTAGAAAACTGTTGAACATTATAATGGTTATTTACCTTTAATTAAAACGGCGGTGGTTGTTACAAGTTTTTAAAAATGGCAACCATGGGGATTTGAACCACGAACCTTTCCATTCGTCGGCGTAATGGGAGACCCTATTGGATGCAATACACTACGGCGGATTGCTTGTAAATTGCTTAGTTAAAGTATCACATTCGTGCGTTTTTTAACCCTTTTAGTGCCATACATATTTTACCAATATATGCTAAAAATGCCAGTAAAAAAGTGCATTTTTATAGATAATTTATATGAACAAGAGAAATATTTACCATTTCCGTTACAATACACCAATATTCTTAAGGAGCGCTATCGCGACGCTAGCATTTTTCACGACTAGCGAGAAAAGCGCGACGGTGCTCCTTGGCACTAAAAGGGTTAATGTTAAATTTCAATAACCAAATACTTTTTTTATGTAAAACAAATATGGCTTTACATTTTTTTAACTTATAGAACAAAATTATAGAAAACTTGTAAAGTTGAAAACTCAGTATGTGCTGGTGGTCAATGCTACGAGAGGGTAGTTTCAATATTAAAATTTTAAAAACGGTTTCTTACTTAATGTAATTAGCAATTAAACAATTTTTAGTATTTTTTTTAGAGGGCCATTGACCGAATGACTAAATGGAGAAGCCGCCTCTGTGAAAAAGTATATACGAAATTGCAATTTTTCCGCACATAGTTATGATTGTTTAAGCATTGTGAAAACAAAAGCATTATAATTAAGGAGGATACATTTAGTAGATTTAATGTTGTTTTTTAAGAATGGAGTTTGAAGCTATTCTAATAAGTAATTGTTATATTTCTAACACAAACC
Organism: Aquatica leii; assembly: GCA_035610365.1. NCBI lineage: Eukaryota > Metazoa > Arthropoda > Insecta > Coleoptera > Lampyridae > Aquatica > Aquatica leii. The sequence goes on from CM069433.1 coordinate 74,799,565, forward strand.
TTTAACAATATGTCGGTCAAATATATGTATATTATAAGTGATGATCAATTTTACTGTTGATAGATGTCTAAACATTTCACGACGTAATGTAATGACAATGCACAAATAATTTTTCTCGGCTGTTAACGACAGATTTGTAGGTTAGAATATTTAAACGGTGTTTAAAAGAAAGTTTTTTGGTCGAGTCTAAAATAGTATTTATCTTGTCATAGTTTTTCGATAAACAAAATCTGCTATGTATGCATACATGTAACTGGAAATCAACAAAGATTTTTTTTAAGTAAATGAAGTAAATTTATAAGTATGTAAAAATTATTTATACATAATAAGTATTGTTATTAGAAAAAGAAACTAAGTAGGAAATATTCAAGTCTTCAAAGATCAAATGGAGTAGTTGGACAAATTTGATTTAAAAAACGACCATTTATTTCATTAAATGTGTATCGTACTTAAGAAGATTTTAACCTCAGACCAAAGCTATCAACAGCGAGCATTTTAGTTTAGAGAATTAATTATAGAAGTGTACTAGATAACTCACAAAATGTCTTTTGTCAAATTGGGCTTGATCATAAAGTTATGATAAAAGGAAATTGTTGTTTGCTGATGTCGCTACTTAATAAAGTTGGAAAAATATGATTCTCTATGACTGAATAATGATGAAGACAACTATAGTTTAAACACTATGTTTCTTTGACGTTCTTACATATGTGTTCGTGTAGTAAAAGGTTTTAAAAACATCAAAAATATTTGGTTGTTGCAATCTATATTCAACTTGTAATTGTACACGCGTTGCTACCACAAAAAGTTTTTAAAATATTTAAAAGTTAACTCAAATAATTGTTTTTGATTAAATTGCGCAATTGACGTTTCATAAAATTCAAAACATAAATATTATTGGAGTGTTATTTATTTCATATTCTAATAAAATTAAATCAATTTCTTTCGTATTATAAATGTTTTTGAAACAAATTATCAAAATAATCTTATATTTTTTACACTGAAAATACGTTTTTGATTTGTTTTGAGTGGCTTTGTCCTACTAGAGAAGTATACTATTTCTGCACGTTTCCATTAGCAACGCGCGGGAAGTAAAGTACTGAAACGCATCGAAGCTTCGAGATCATTCAATGCGGTTACCAAAAAGAACATAATGTTCTAGTAGTAGATAATATGAGAATATAAAAGGTAATAGCTAAAAGTTGCAAGTTAGTCTGAAACCGTAGGAAGAAATTGTTTGTCTAAATAAATAAGTTAACGCAAGTACTAGTGTAAATAAATAGTGTAGATAAATAAAAGTGAAACTTATCCGCGAACACTGTTTATAAATATCCAGTGATAGTCATATATAAATTAAAGTTGTTTCTCTTAAATATCGTTAGCTACACATTTTATTAGTGTTAGTTGTATTAAAAGTTAGTTAAAATTATAATAATCATATCTAAAATTACATGTAAATAGTTAGTTAAACATAAATGAGTTTCTAAAATTCTCTGACAATAGATGACATTTCAAAGAGCAAACTTTCTAAAGTTGCAGAAGAAAAAAAATAAAAATATGATCGTACTTGTTTTTAGGAATCACGTCTACATGGACTAGAAAAACTAATTGCGAATTTTTTTTTCAGATTTAATGACCAACAAACCGCTACAAGAAGTTCTCTATATGATTTTAGTGGCTGGCAACTTTTTAAATTCGGTCAGTAAACACGTTAATTGTAAACCAACACTAACTATAATAAATTATAGGGAGGTTATGCTGGAAATGCTGCTGGAGTCAAGCTTTCGTCCTTACAAAAAATAACAGACATTAGAGCAAATAAACCTAATATGAACTTGATTCATTACGTTGCTTTGGTAAAATGCATTTTGTCGCTTAACCCAAACACTTCACTTTTTTATTTCAGCAAGCTGAAAAAAGAAACAACCACAAATTACTATCTTTCACGGATAATGTTGGAATATTAGAAGACGCTGCAAAGTAACATTTGTTCGCTCCGAGTGTTTAGAATTAATTAGTATTGTTTCAGGAACACAGTAGAACAATTACATAACGAAATAAGTAATTTAGATGTAAGAATAAAAAAAATCAAGAGATTAATCGATGGACCGTCTACTGAAACCGAATTAAAATTACAAATGACCGAGTTTCTATTGGTTGGTAAAGAATTATAAACAATTTTAGAAATTTATAGTCTTACTTTTAGATGGCCGAACGCGAAGTAACTAACTTGCAGAGAGACATGAAACAATTAGAAAGTGTTCGCAGACAATTGGCTGAATTTTTTTGTGAAGACGTAAACGGTTTTAAATTAGAAGAGTGTTTCAGAATATTTCACGGTGTTTATATAAAGTTCAGGCAGGCTGTTGCTGAAAACGCTCGACGAAGAATTCAGGAGGAACAGGCAAATGCACGAAGAAAACAACGAGAAGAACTAATTGCTACTAAACGGCGTCAAAGTAATATTTTAGAGTATATTATTGTTTTATATTTTAACCGTTTTGCGTACATCTAATATCTACTTTTTCTATTTAGTGGGTTGCCTAGCGGGGACTCCCGATTCTGAAGGAACTTATAACGATACCCAAATATATGATCCTCGTACTGGCTTTCCAATAAAAAAGGTAGTTTTTAACAAGTTTAATATTCTGTTTATTTTTCGGTGCTCACATCAACAGGGTCGAAAAGCTGTAAATAATAGCGTTGTTGCTTCAGAAGAAGAGTTATCAATAGCTGGTTCTCCATCTGTTACAAGACGGCGACTTGGTTCATTTAATGGTCAATACAGTGGTGACACAACTCCTTCTATAACAGGAAAAGAGGATAAATCTCCTGGTGAGTAAAAACATAACTTCTCAAAACATTCATTTACTTAAAACGTTTTTTATTTCCTAAATAGACATTACCCCAAATGGTAGTTTGAGAAGAAGACGAAGTAGAGTCCTATCTGAAGAAGATGAAGGAAATTTAATGGATTTTCTAAGAGCCTCAGGCCACGACAATAATCGTGAAAGAAAGTCTTGGGGAAGCTTAGGTGTGAATCTGTATTTAATTTTTAATTAAATTCATTTTTTCCACTACTAGTTGTATAAGCTTTCATTATTGCGTATAGTAGGTTGTGAGGTATTTTTTTAAGCGCAGGTAAATAATATTTCATTATTAACCACTGGTTAATAATGAACATTTCTGATAATTCTATAACGGTTTTCAAGAAAAAAGTTTACAAAACTGTTTACTGGAAACAAGAGATTTTATTTAATGCTATTTTAAGAATAAATTATTCATTAAAGAAATTAATTTGATTTTAAAAATGTAAGTTATTTGAAGTTCGCGTTTAACTAAATGTGAATTTAAACTGAATTCAATATACTTTAGATATAATCAATTCTTAAAGTAATAATGTTTTAGTACATTTAACAAAAAAAATTACCTATTTGTTTCTGTATTTTAATTCACAATTTCGTATTACGTCAAAATTAATTCTATTAAACTAATGACAGCTGTCAAAATCGCTCTTAAATTTTAAATTTGATTTAGTAACAGGTAATAAGGTTTCAATAATTCTAGTAGTGGAAAAAATTGTATTTAGAGCACGCTTGAGAAGATGATTATAACCTGCGCGACTTATATACCTCGACGCTCCGCGTCTCACGATATAGTCTGTCGCTAAGGTTATAATCATGCACTTCTCAACCTTGATATATAATATAGTATTCATTTAAAAAATGTATTACTGTATGTGCAATATTTAGATCGTTCTTGGGCAAGAAGAGCACGTGGAAGCGGTCCTCGTAAACGTCCTACGCTCTTAGGAGCCGATTTTTCGTACGATAGAGAAAGACCATCCTCGCCGTCGCCTCTTACAGAATCGAAACCGTTGTTTCAGACGAATGAAGAAGAAACAAAGCCAAAAGAATGGAGACAAAAAATTGAATCTTGGTTGCAAGCAAATGAGAACGATCAAATTACTGACGAATCGCGTAGACGTCGCATCACAAATAGAAGATCTTTCGAAATGGATTCTGGTAAGTGCTATCTATCCTACATACTTAACAGTAGTAACTTGCACAAACTTTTAGAGAGTGAAAGGAGTAGTAATTTGGAAACTCTACCTGAAGGCAAACAAATATACAGTGGAGGTCAATCTGTATATCGCCGGGTCTATCCAGACTGGACTCCTTCTACCACTATAGATAAAATGGATGTAGTTAGTGCCATGGAAGCCGTTGAAGGTTTTAATTTATTTTTTATAAAAATAAATAAACACTAAAACTATTATCTTATTACAGAAGTCCAACCTACACCGAAAGATAAATCAGTTTGGAGAAAATCAAACTTGAACGTATCAAATAGCACGGAATCGACAAGGGACGATAAATCTATACGTCATAGACATGCCGCGCCGCTGTTAATTCCTACTGACGACAGTAAAAACGAACTTCCAAGTCGTGACCGTAAAGGGTTGATTTCTTCTTTAGGAGAATGTCCTACTTCAGAAAAACTTACTTTATATATTTGTCATTCAGGAAATCCGCCAACAACTCCTACCAGAGAAAAACGAAATAGTACAACTTATCGAAATAACGAATCGGATTTTCTTTCTAATAATAAAGTTGACATTGACCAAGATAACATTGAAACACCTCCAGCAATACGTCGTGTTTTCACGCCAACTCCAACAGAAAAACGCGAACCTTTAGCACCAAGTCCTTGCAAACGTCTTATGCCTAGACCAAAAGAAGGCAAAGAGTTATTAAGTCCGGACGAACCAGAAAGTGCCACTTTTGGAGATGGTCAATTTGATCGCTTTTCTGCTACAAGGCGAACCCGAAGATACAAACGAGTATCTGAAAATATCGAAGTAACTTCTCCCGAATTAGTAGCCGAAACGCACATTATTAAACCTACTGCAATGCAAGTAGAAACATCTTCATCTCTTAGTGTAGAACCAGAATTAGACAAAGAAAGTAGATTGAAAGCGTGGCAGGATCGATTAAAAACGCAAAGCGAAGGCGTGCAGGATACAAAATCACCTCTATCTAGACGAAGCAGACATCAGACTGGAATAAACCAAGATGAAGTTAAGCGAGCATTGCAATTAAGTGTATCGCCTCCTATTGCTATTAAATCTCAAAATAAATCAAAATCTGCAAAAATTTCCGAATCGTGCACAAATTCAGACGAAAGCATAAAAATGGATTGTCAAACTCGTAAACCAAGAGAACACGACAACGACGAGGGTTTTGAAGAAACCCAAAGTTTAATGTCGGAATCGCCTAGTCAAGGTGCCTCATCCGGTGGAAACTATGAGTCAGACATAGTAGATTCAAACGTGATCATTGCAGGTTACGGCACAAAACCAACAGCTAAAACCAGCCACATTCCAAACTCTATTACAAAAAAGTCTCAAATAACGCCTAAAATCGTAAATTCGAAAACATCTTTACCACAAAAATACAGCCGTAATTTTGAGAGATCAAACTCAGTTAAGCAATCATCAAAAGATTCGTCAAAGATTAGTGTAATACCGAGGAGGTCCGCAAGTTTCCGTAAACCAGAAACCCCATCAAACGTTATAAATAAGAGAGTTGTAGAACGATCTAACTCTAGAAACAGTTTGGTTAGTTCACGTAGTTCGTTAAACAGTGCAACTTCAACAAGTACCGTGAAAAGAATACCTTTAAAATCGTCGAATAATAATAATACTCACGTGTCGAAAAACGTAAATCGAACTGCAAGTGTAAAAACTTTAAGCGGCACAACTAGAAGTAGCTTATTGCAGCGTACACCTAACAACGCACCAATGACAAATCAAAAGCCACCAAGGCCTCAAATGTCATCGTTTATGAAACCAACTACTTCAAGCACTACTAAAACAAATACTTCTAATTTACCTAGTCGACTACAAACACCAGTTTTTAGAATGAAACATTAGATGTTTAATTGCATCTTTTGGCTAGTTGCAAATATTTTAATTTTTATATTGTTTATTTCAATAGAATTTATAGGTAACTTAAGCACACAGTAGATAACACTTTTTAATTTCACAATATAGATACCCATAAAAGACATGATCAAAATAACTAGTCACTTTTTATTATTCCATAATCTTTAATGATGTTTTAAAAATCTCACATAAGAATTATAAAAAAGAAAAACGTCACCTTGACAAAATGTGATCTGTACTTATAGTTTAATGTATTATTTTTAAGTCTTTCATCATACGTTACATTCATTAAATTAAAAGAACAGAATCGAAATAGCAACAACAAAATTTAAAGTCGTTCTCAGTATTACGTTAAAAAAGGAAATAATTAAGACACTAACAATACTTACCATAATATTATCATTTACTGTTAAAAATAACAGTAAAATAATTTTATATTTTTATACCTGTAACCGATTTACATAATTTATTTGTTACCAAATATATAACGTTTTAAAAATTATATTTGTTTATTCTATATAAAATTTGTCGCCGTACCATTCTTTGTGATGATTTAAAAAACTGTGAACATATTTAATGTTATATTTTCAGAAACATAAAATGTATTACTTACTCTATAAATGCATCCAAATGCCTATGTAATACTTTCAATTTATTTTCTGCCATTGTACAAACGTTGAGAAGTTCTGGAAGTTTTACTGTAAAAAATTAAAGTTTTCAAAATTTGGGAATTAGTACATACGATTAGGTTTTTGGAATGTTTATTTTAATTTGCACGTTCAGCAGATAACTTAATCCTGCCTTTCAGAATGACCACATATCAAAAACAAGTCTTTCTATTTTCCTCATTTTTTTTTAAATTGAAGTCTTTACAAAACCGCAAAATCAAGAAACACACCCACGAAGTTTCGTTGCCCCAGATATATTATCGTTAATTTAAACAACAAAACTCACTATCATGAAGACATTTTTGAAAGCAAGTTTATACAAAAAATGTAGATAATATATACATAATTATATAGCATAAGATGTCTCAATTCAAAATTACTTTTGATCATTCTGCTGCATACATTCAAAAAGCGCAACCATAATTATTAAATACAAATACTGTCACTGACGGCTTGAGGTGAACTCAGATTGAACAGCATATGTCAGAAAACAGTTGATCCATCTACTTATTTACTATTTTCTGACTCAATTTTGAATTTAAATGTCTGTAATTATTTAAAAAAATGGCTATGTAGTGCATAATACTCTATGCTGCTCGTTAATAGATACTTTATAGAATCATTTAAAGTTTTAGGCCGAGTGCTATTACCTCAAGAAACACGCTTGAAACATTCTCTATGACAAAATTATCTCAGTGTTATCAATGCTCTAGGGGTATTATAGTTGATAACGACATCATCGTGTAGCTTATATACGGTCTCGAAATGGATTAACGCATTTCAAAGCGCGCACTTTTTTCGTTTACGGCCCAAAACTTGCTCCTAAAAAAGTCGGAAAAATTCTCATAGACCCATTCTACGCGTATTGAAATAAGTTACACGTTGATGTTATTATTAGACAGTAATTCAATGTTTTAATAAACAAAAAAGTTATCTTCGTGTTATTTTCTACTAACGTTGTATGTTCTTTTTCAATTTTAAGATACCAATACCCAACATTGTAGCATTAATCCATAAGACTTACTATGGTGACTCATTACGTCCAATCCCAAGTAACATTTAATTCACTATTTAGCTGTGGCAGTAAATAACAGGCTGTAAAAGTACTGCAGCAGTTAAAACAGGCAAACATAAAGCTGTGCCAGATAAATGCATAATTTTGAATCCTGCAGTAGTGCTGTTACAGCAAGGAAAATAACATCCCAGTTCTAGATACAATGTAGTAGCTGCTACAGTGCTGTAACGTGTGAAAGCAACTGCAAAAGTTTATTTAACAATTTTTACAGCTGTAAAAGTGCTATAACAGTGCTGGAATAATAGCTATGTTAAGAATAAGGTAGCTGAATTACCCCTCGAACCAGCCATAAACCCGCAACAAAATAATGCTGTTATTTCGTTGACACAGCACTGTGACAGCATCCGTAGCCATTTTTAAATTTCTTTGACTATTTTGACGCCATATAGTGTCTCTAACCACTAACCAAATACTTAAGTATTCCCTGTAACCTAACAATTATGCGTACTCGGTGATGTTGCCACTTTTAAAATTCTCGATTTACAGATTTTTTTGTACTTTTTATTTATTTCCTTTACTTAATATTACTAATAGGACAAAAAATATTATATTAATTTATATACTTATAATAGAATCTTTCAATAAAAAATATATTGAATAAAGTAGGTATTAATCTTTGATATTTTAACTATATATGACGCTTTTGACAATGGGTCCCAGTGGTCTAACTAGTTAGGAGCTTGGCATATCGGGCAATAGCATATGATGGTACAAGGTTCGATCCTCGGAAAGAATAAGTTTTCTAAGACATTAATAATATAGGTACTCTAGAATCCACATGGAGCGGGAAGACACAACGATAACATCGCAAAATATAAAAGTTGTAACAAAATGTGTAAAATTAATGAAAATGTCTCAAGTATTTTTTTTTATTTTTGATGTAACTGCGACAGCAATATCAAGCACACTGACAGCAAAATCTTAAAGCTGCTACAGCAATGGTGCTACTAGCACTGTGCCAGCAACAATGCAGCCTCCAATGAGGGTATCCAGCTGCTGATCTGCTGTTATATCGTTGCTGAATATTAAGCTGCCGCAGCTGTAGTAGCATTCAGCTGACTGCGGCAGCACTGTTACAACAAATTTTCAAATATTTGTACGCCAGGAAGTTTTCGCTATGAACCCACCATGCATCTCTGAGACAGTTATTGCAATTTAAAAATTTGGAAAGACAAGTTACAAAAATATAATTTCAAAATTAATGATCGACCAGATGACATTATTTTCGTTAACAAAATGAAACCGTTTTTTTCAATAATCAAAAAACTATTTAAGCTCTTGTAGAAAATGCGCCGCGATTTAGGTTATGTTACAGACCAAACTAGAAAAAAAAGGGTCAGATGGGACCATACAATAAATTTATTTCGGAAAATAAGTGCATACTGGTAGTAATAGATTATTTTATAAAGTGACCAAAATCATATGCATTTCCTAATTAGAAAACGAGTACTGTTGTCGACGTGTTAGTCAAGAAACTTTTTAACAGATGGCCGATAGAACAAAGAAGGAGATTTTAATTCCGATTGAGGTCTGTTGATATTCATGAAATGTGAACAATACCGCTACATCCAGTCATATAGAATGGTCAAAACAATGAACCGTGTAATGGAAAAATGCCTATAAAAAGCAGTCTCCCAACATCAAAAAGATTCGAATCAGTACAAGAATCCACGGGATATACATCGATAACTGTATTATTTGATCATGTGATCTTAAATTTAGGCAATGACTATTTGAATAAACTTAAGAATGGTTGAAATTCATGATAATGTTCGTAACAACTTGAAGCTTCTTAGTCAACACATAAAAAAGTGCTATGACACTAGAGTGCAAAAAGGGTGAAATTTCCTCTTTCCATGGTAACACTTACAAATAAATTAAACAAAAACACAAAACAATAAACTAACGAATGAGTAATATTAATAACGACAAGACTTAACACACTTTAAATTCTTATAACGACAACAAATACGCTACAACGTTTTCAACAATAATGTGACAGATACAATTGTTCCAACGCCTAGTAGATTAAAGAGTAAGAAAATAATAAAGCTCATTTTTTCCATGTGGGATACAGCGTTGAATTTAAAAAAAAATTCTACCGAATACAGGGTGTTTCTTTTTTGGTGTCAAAAAAATTAAGTTGATGATTTCTCGCAGATGAAACGTCGCATAAAAAATTTAAAAACGCCATTTTGAAGAGCTTAAAAAGTGACAATGACAAACTGCTGTTTTTTTTAAATCTTAATCTCTAAACAAATACGAAAATTGGAAAAATTAAAGATTCAAAAAATTTTATTCTTTGGAAAATTTTTAAAAGTAAACAATGAATCTTTACGATCGGTATGTACTAGTGATGGAGAATAAGTAACTATTCGTTACTTGAGTACTCGTTACTCGCTTGGATCCGAAGTAACGATTACTCGAAAGGCAAAGTATTCGTTACATAGTTACATTCGTACCATTCGATTACAGTATTCACAACTGCAAAATCGGTTCCAGTACCCGTTTGTACTCAGTACACATAGTACATCATTACTCGTTTTATGAATTGTAATTTTGTAGGGACAATATTGAATACAGAGCGCATAAACGACGCAGAACCTTAACTTCTTAAACACATTATTATACGGATAATAGTGATCTCTGTTCTTACCTTAAGATTTCTTAAATTAAATTCCTTAAATTGTGCAATTTATGAAACCAAAATTATCAACGTTTTGAGGTATAAGTGTACTTATTCGTATTCATACATATACAAATGTTAATTCTGTTATTTTCTGGATAACATCTTTTTCAAAATTTAGCAAAAAACAAAATTGATTATTATCGAAAATTCATAATTTTATACTTTGGAAATTTTTTTGAAGCTTTTACATTATATGTTGTGCGTATTTCCATTTCTTAAAATTAATATTAAAAACGTTAATAAATACTAACAATCCAAAGTACATATGTTCTGTTTTGTATTTAAAATGATAAGTTTCTCCGGTATCAGCTACTGTCAAAAATGTTTACATAAATTAGAATTTTACAACACGTTCTAGTCATTTACGCACATACGTCTAAGGTAATCAAATCTCTATCGCGAAACGATTCAAGGAATTATATTCCGGTACCCGTATTTATTACCACAAAAACATACAGTTGTCAAAGTAGTCATAGTATCCAAAGTAATCAAAGTAATCAAAGTAACGAATTAAAGTAACGAATACAAAATGTATAAGTAACGAATAGTAACGATTACTCAAAAGTAACGAAATTCACCATCACTAGTATGTACACATACTTTAAATAACTCAACTTTTTCCTAATTTAAACCACCATGTATCTTTTACCGTTTACAAGATCCACAAACTGACAGTAGATTCGAAGCATATTTGACGTGTTTAAATAGTGACGTACCATAAATACGTTACATGTATATTTCAAACTACAAATTCAGATTTGAAAACAACAGTTTACTAATATTTTCTCATTCATATTTGTATGTGCTCTTAAATAAAAAAAGTGTTCCAAAATTAGTCTGTATCAAAGTAATAACTAACGTTCCGTATCAACGATGAAGTCCCACCTAGTAATTAGTTATTTTCCATTTCAAAATTTCAAAAGCTGATTTATTTTAACATTCCGTAGCTTTTCTCCTATCAACTGCGTAACACCAAAAATTTTTTAGCTTTAATTTAATTTCAGTCAATATAAAAAAAAGTTCTGGGTGCTTTTTAAAATACGAGGATGACGATGTATAGAAATATGGAAACCATGCAGATTACCCCTTGCCAAAATAAGTTATTTGTTCTTCATATATTTATTAACAGAACTCCGGAATAACAGACAAAAGTTACTGTCATCTAGTTTTATAATAAACTACAAACTTACCGAGTAAACGTAGGAGGTGTGTTGCCCCATACACTAACGACGGCGGTAAAGGTTGTTGATGATATATATGATCTGGTAGCAATTTCCAAGATAAGAATTTTGCCATAGACGCTGAGGTATTACCTGGTGTTTTATTAACACTGTAATTTATAATTTAATTATTTTATAATTTAACACAAAAAAGTACTTACCTCATAGTAGGTTTTACATTTGCAGGTGGTTCGTGTATTGTACCATTAGTATGAGTATCGGAATTACGAGCAGATCTCAATCCCCTTCTCCTCTTTAAAATCCGTTGTCCATTATTACTAAAGTGATTATTTTCAACGTGATTATGATACACATCATCATCGACATCTACATTTGGTAAATGAGCATACTCTAAGTCTTCCAATTCGGGTTTTATATTCCTAAATGATCATTTACAATACACATTAAAACTAATTTTTAAAAAAACTTGCATTTCCTGTTTAATTGTTGAATTTGCTAAAGCTGTTTCCACTTGATTTTGTTCCTTTTTGTACAACAGTAAATCTTTTATTGTAAAATCAAAATATATTCTTAACCCATCTAGCATTTCTTTACAAAGATTTAAACTAAAATAAAAAATACAAACAAATTATATTCTAATAAAAGAAGGTAGAAATGAATGAGAACAACGTTTAAATTAAGTACATTTTTATATACTAACTTTTTTTGCACGTCATCAGGTCTTATCTTGCTAGGCGTTCTATGTCTTGTATGAGGTTTAGCATTTAGACCGCATAACAGACTAGTCGCGTAATGCTTCCAGTACATTTCTAAGATTGCTACTACATTTGGATCTGCAGGTAATTTCATTAACTAAAACAATGCTTTAATAAATAGATACGTGTTAATACAAACAATTACTTTATTTCTATTATTAACGTTGTGATAATCGTGTTCTAAAATATTTCGTAAATCTTGAGAAAGTTCAATTGGTACAGAATCGTCATCTAAGGAAGAATCTTCAGAACTATGACTCGATTCTTCCGTATCTAACTGTGCTGGACTACCTAAACTGCCATCATCTGATGAGTGTGCAATTGGTTCCGAACTTTTTCGGTTATGTTTCTTTCTTTCTTTTCTATACAAGTAAGCGCCACTAAAAACAGTATTCTTAATAATTTAATGTAGATTGTTGCTTTTTACGTTAAACAACAAAAAATTAAAGATGCAGCATTATTCCGGTTTTATCAAATATACAAATATGTAGTCACAATTTCGAAAAGAATAATGAAGACCGTTTTACCAGTAACGAAAAATTACAAAGCAAGATATTAAATATTACGCCATTTTAAAAACAATCCCTAGTTTTAGCATAACTAAACGGAAAATACAAAAAATTCAAATTTATACAAAAACACAGATAACAGATAGATAATTTCGTGATAATTGTTATTGGCAGAAGCATCAAATTTAAAAAAAAATCTATTTTTTTCAAATTCCTAACTGGTTATGGTGATGCAGCACACAAAATACATTTATGTATATCCAACAAGACCATGCACCACCAAGAAGGGGTGGGAATTTTGTGACCAAACTTAGCAGGAAGGTTTAGCAACTCAGAAGTAGTAAATGATTAAAATTTCAAAAAAAAAGGAACAAAGATGAAAACAATTGTTATTTAATAGTGTTGGACCCGAAACAGAATCGGAATTCATCACTGAAGACGACTCTAACAGATTCCAGGTTCCAGTGAAGCCGCAACCTAAACCACTCTGAATGTTGATGTCGGTGCTTAACAGCGCATAATAATGGATTAGTTTCGGTTAAGACGATTTGCAATTGCCCTGTTTGAAAAACCCTTCACGTAAGCCAACAATTCGACGTCTGGCAAATTCGCTTAATTAGTGGTAATTTTCACGGTGTCGCACTCTAAGCATAATGACACTCTCAAAGCACCTTAAACTGAAGAACCACACGAAATAACAATATTAAAATTAACCAAGACTCGCACAAAATAGACACGATAATGAAGTAGTAGAAACAAAAAAAAACGTCAGATATGCCATTACTACTTGATCCATTTGAATAAAATTTTAGTCATTTACTACCTCTGAGTAACTAAACTTTTCTGCCAAGCTTGGACACAAAATTCCCGCTCCTTCTTGGTGTTACAATTTTAATGTCACAGGGTATACATCCATATTTGGGATATTTCTATTATACATGCATATTGAACCTATATATTCTCAAGTTTTTTTAGCATTGTAAGTACCAAACAGAAACAGGTCTTAGAACGCTTATTTAAAAATATACAGCCATTAACCGTTTAGCTAATTATTTAAGGTATACACTTCCAATTACCTGTTATTTCATATATTTCATACCTATCTAATTCTTTCATTATTAAATGACAATAAGTTTTCTTATCAAATCATTAACCTTCAGTTAACAACCAAATAAATTTCTCTTAAAACAGGTAGTTAAAATCTAGATTTTTTCGGGCGAACGTCAAATTCGATTTTTATAATGGCGAAAGAAAAAAGAAGTGCTAGTACGATTTTAAATTAATTTATCAGAGACTTTAAGGACTTTACAATTGACGGAAGTGTATTCTTTTGCAAGTAGTGTGAAGTGACTGTAACAGTTACTAAAAAATTGCAAGTGCCGCAACATTTGCGAACTGGAAGACATCAAAACAACATAATTCGAAAAAGGAATGGCAAACGGAATCTGGACTTAAGCATTCAGCGAGGACTTGAGCAACTTTTATTTCTGCTAATATACCATTGGCCATATTAAAAAAATGGGGTTTTTTGAAATTTTTTTTAGAAAAATACCAAACAAAATATACTGGACGAATCAACGTTGCTAAAATGTTACATTCTACAATTGTTATACAATACAAAAACTAAGAGAGTAAAAAAACCCGTAAAACAGTAAGAAATTAAGAATTATCAAATAAAAACAAATCAAAACTAGAAAATTTTGAGGCTACAATGTGTAAAAATAATAATGAGGAAAACTTCTAATAGGTGTGACTATAGTACGAATGGAATATGTATACTATTTAGTGGAGATAGCTTAGTACTTCGATTACGCGATTTTATCGCGGTATTTTCCATATGCGCTGTAACGTTTCCTAAAATTGGACTTGCGTCAGAACATTTCGAAGACAAATACCAAATACGAAACTTTTTGGTTACGCTCACGGTAGCAACAACAATTCCTGTGATGACGTAACTAAAAAATCCGTCGATTTTGTATATTACATAACGAAATTATTCTCACGTTCGAGAGCCTTCACGAAGTTTTTATCTATTTTCAGAACGTTCACTAAAAGATATAGAGAATTCTCGAATGGTTGGCCAAAATATATAAAAGCAATAGAAATGAATCATAGGTTAGTTATTTTCAGTAATTCGAAGTCGGCAGTGTTAAGAAGATTATTTAAGTTTAAATAAATAAGTGATTAACGCGTGTCGAGATAAATAACGGAGCATAACCTTGTACATGACTTTAATGTAAACCAACAATAAGTGTTAAACTGAAGTTATCCGCGGAAACGCAAATTTTAAACGACAGTCAGAAACCGGTATATCCACCAGTAATATTTACGACTTTATAACTTTGTTTGATAGATTTTCTAAGCATATAGCACTGACCTCTATATAACCGGATGGCTTATAAGAAAAATTTTAGGCTCGAAGTTGCTTCACGATGCTGAGATGAGAACTAAATTGTACGAAACAGCGGACGCGTCAAGTGATTGTAAAAAGTTTCGCACTATGAAAATACATTGATAATAAATTTTATTATTATAGAAATATTAATATACATGTGGCACCAAATTTCCCGCTGAGGGTTTTCCCCCTACCACGAGATTGTTTTTAAGAGAAGTCGCAGAGAACGATATTTTTTTAGTTAGAAAAGAAAGCTGTTGTTGAGGTTTTGTACGCACGAGAACAGTGAACCAAAATCTTTCACATACAACAAGTACAGCTACAAGACAAACTTTTGGCCAGAAAAAAACCAAAGAGGAAATAAAAAATTTTAAAAAATAAGTGAAGGTCAAGTAATTGCAATAACATAGTCAGATGAAAAGCTTATCATCAAAACTGTCAAGATTAATAATCACGACGTTAACGCACTAATAGACACCGGAAGCAGAATCAACTTGATCACATATCTAACATCAACGGAATATTTCAGAGTAGACGTTCCACCTATTTTCACAGAAATCGCATTGAAAAGAATAGGTGGAAATGAGGCGACTACGTTAGGAAGTTTTTAAGCAAAGGTAAACTTAAGAAATGAAATTTTTATTACCTACCGAAGTACAAATTATTCCACGATTATTTGACGTGCTCTTCCCTGAATGCACATTGCGAAGGATGTTTGAAATGTAGACCATTTAAAGACGGAACATTCAGAAAAAATACAAGAGATATGATGCCAAACGGAATAAAACTAAAGATGTCGAAATAAAAGCCAAGATTCTCCTGAAAGAAGATGTGCCAATTTGGCAACGACCAAGAATACTGTCCTAGCAAGAAAAAAACATGTCAAAGTGGTTAGATCAAAGTGTCTGACTATGCGACCCCTTTAGTTCTGATATCAAAAAAAGGTGGGTCAACGAGAATTTGCTTATATACAATTCATCAAACAACAGATCTCCGTTTTTATGCTCTCAATTGTTACCCAACAGTTCTATTTTAGACTACCAACACTCTATAGCTCGAATAACTTTTATTGCTAGAAAATATTTTCTTTCATCACAATTAGTGCAGCATATTACTGATTTTCGAGTTGCATATAAATTTTGTCAACTAGTTCATTTCTTTCACAAATTTATTGAAAATGTTTGGCAATTGGCAAAGTGCTTTGTTATTGCAGATCGTCCACCTACAGCAATAGAAAATTTGATTGGTATTAAAAAATCATGCCTAAAACTTAACAACAAATCAATAATTAATTTTCTTAAATACTGGTAATAAACAAGCCATGATCAATTCTGCATAAGAGGTACAGATAAAAAGATTGCACACTCTGACAAGCAAGCATTGTAAATAGCAAAAAGAAAAACTCTAATTAGTCAAATCATAAACAATAATAACCAATCTGTTGGTGTCTGTTATAAGTACTTATAGTCGACTTGCCAAATCTGGCGGTCTTGATATGAAAGTTTTATTTTACTATAAAACAGATACCAAAGAATGTAAAAAATATTTTTAGCCTGAAAAAGGAGGGCGGTTCATAAAAATCAATACAAGATTCTTCAAAAGAATCACCTGAATCAAAACACCATAGACTAAATTAATTAGATTAGTTCAACGTATTACATACATGTGTAGTTGCGATTTTTCGGCTAAATCTTTTTGTAGTTGTCGATTTTCAGCTGTATCTTTAAGAACGTATTCTTCACGCACACATCGGTCCCATGAGGAATTCCATCCCTGTAAGACAACACACATGTACATGCAATCGTAAACACTTTAATAGGGCAATAAAATCTATGTTTACCTGAAAATGAATTAAATATTCAACGTTTTTTCTACCTCTGTGATCCTTTGTGATGACAACATCAAGCACCTATAACATAAAATTCAACACTAAAATGTATTTACCATTAAATATGCTTTTACCTTTGAATCATACAAAACTTTTGCTTTCGTGGGATCTGGTTCATAACACAATACTCTTTCACCTTCATAAAATTTTAATTTTATTCCTCCTCTAGTTGATACCATTTTTAAAAAGAATAAACAAATACTTTTTTGCCGCCGGAAAAATGTGTCGACAGGCCAAATTTTTATTTAACATAAATTTCTTTACGGCAAGTTCTTTTATACATGGGAGCTCAAATTGTTATACAATTATTTTCTTTTGACAATAAATTTCTAATTTGAAACGTAGATACTATGCGAATCAGTTGATAACGTGCTATTAATTAATTTGTATTATATATGAAGTTTAAATTTAAACTAAAAAACAAAGCTGTGGTTAAGACATAGTATAGCATTGTGGTACCCGTATAACCAGTATAACATATCTTGTTTAAGCAAGCAATAAAGCCGTTGCATATTTTTTAAATATTTAACAGTGTTAAGATCAGAATTGATCCTGTATCTTATATAAAAGTCAAGATGTTTATATTTAAAACTACAATATACTTAACAAAAATTATACTACATAGAGAGCAACATACAATGCTCCACGGAAAACTTGTTATTTTTTCAGTAATTATTGTTGATGTAAATACATTAGTAGAAATATTTTGCTTGCTTAAAGACAATAGCGGCTCGTGTGTTTTTGTAGTGGAAGGGCAAAAGTATTCTTTTGTCCTGTTATACACGTAATATATATATATATAACAAGTAGATATGTAATGTCGTTTAATTAATAGTTTAGTTAGTACGTGCGTTGCAGTAGTAAAATCAGAACCAGACAATTAGAAAAATAATTTGCGTATGACGACAATATATTAATTTAAAAATTATTTTGTATTTACAATTTTTTAATTTCATTTAAATTTTTTAACAGTAGTCATTTATTTATAAGCCGCCTTTTTTTGTTTCTAATGCACTTTTTAAAAACTTACTACTATTTAATCCCAGTGAGCAAAATGCTACTTTATTGTGGAACTTTAGGCTACTCAATGGCTGTCAGCAGCTGTTAGGAAGCCATATTGGCTTAAGTAGCTAATGGACCAAACTCTAATTTCTTTAGAGCTTAAGTACCAATATAAAATTGCTCAGTTACTTAAGTTCCACAAAGTTTTTTACCGCCCTTAAACAGCTGCTTCATTGACAGCTTCTTAAGAGCCTTCAACAATGCTTCTTTCTTAGTATTATTGTTTCTTTAAGCCGACTTTGTTACTTTAAAGGAGCTGTTGTTTTTTTTATTATCTATTTATTGTAATTCATATTTACAAAGTGGAGAGTTTACAAAAATTTCATACATTGTTTTTATTTGCTTTTAGATTTTTTTATGTTGTTTGGTAATGCGTTATATGTCAACACACCTTTATAAAAAATGGAGTTTTGTGTTGTAGGGTATCGTTTTTTAAATAAATTGTCAGGCACACTAAATTAATTTACTCTTCTAACTGTATATACATATACATACAAATCTCATATATAACAATAAACGGAAGTGCGTGCGGGTTTACCAGAAGACCGCCAAACAACGAATAATCTAACCTCCCACCAACGTGTTTAAACTTGGGGTCTAGTCTTACAATAATCCAAACTAGTAAAATAAAAAGTAACCAACTCGTGGCGCGAAATTCAAAACAATATCCTACAGTTCGGCTAATCCTGACATATGTCTGACCGCAGACATGTTACAAAACTAACTACTAATAAACGCATATATACAAACTTTCTCCTATGTAATAAGTAATCACTGACATAAAAATATCAATATGCAAATTTAACATTACACTAACATTTTACATACAAAACCATCAATATAAACATTGTAATTACAATCTAAATATATCCTAACGTAGCATACAGACTACTTTTAACTTAAAAATTAAATAGTTACATGTAAACTCAATTTTTAGGCCACAGTCTTATATGATCTGGGCTTACTACACTAGAATAAGGTGCTCTATTAAACTGATAATTATCGGTATCAGCAATTAAATAACGATCATTAGGCAAAACCGCTTTTATCACGAACGGTCCTTTGAATTTTGGCAATAGTTTTTTATTTACACCGGATGTACTATCTACATTCGAAATCATAACCTCATCACCAACAGCATAACGGTGATGTTCTTTATGTTTTTCATTGTACTTAATCTCATTATAATTTTGATTTTTCTTAATGTTTTCTGCAGCGCGTTCGCGAATATAACTTAAATTTCTATCTTCATCGCAATAATTATCCAAAACATTTCTGATGGAATCTTTGATTTCATAATTTTGATTAATACCGAACAGAAGTCTGCTGGGGGTATCACCAGTCGATCGACAAATCGTATTATTTAATGAAAATTCTATTTCGGACAATGTTTGATCCCATTCACTAACATCTTCAACCAATTTCGAAATCATAGGAGTAATTACTCTGTGTACACGTTCACACTGACCATTCGAACGAGGGGTACCTACTGCAATTAAGGTATGGTCAATTAATTCGGACTTAAGAAATTCTTTAAAGTCATGAGAAGTGAAAGATGTTCCTCGGTCACTAATGATTCTTTTTGGTTTGCTATAGATTCTGAAATATGATTTTAAACACTTAATAACTTCCTCAGTTTTAGTGCTCTTACAAGGGAAAAGTCTAACAAATTTGGTGAAACCGTCAATCACCGTAAGTATATATTTAAAACCACGTTTAGTTTTCTCGAGGGGACCATAATGGTCGATATGCAGACAATTAAAGGGTAGTTTACCTTTAGGTAAACTATGCAAATATCCTTCAGGCTTTCCTGAATAAGGTGAAAACTCGATGCATTTTAAACAATTTTCAATACAGGATTTAATTTTTTCCCTAAGCTTTGGAAACCAGTAAACTCGTAAAATCTGTTCTATCACCTTTATAAGACCAAGGTGACCTAAATCATCGTGACACGAATGTATCACAGCACCCTCCATCGACTCGGGTACATAAAACAGGAGTTTGCCACTTAATTTTCTATAGACAAGTCCATCCCTTAACTCAAAATGTTTGTCCTCGCGGACCTCTAGATTTTCTCGAATCTTACAAATAACTGGGTCGGAATTTTGACGAATAGAAAGGATTTGTTCGAACGTATTGCATTCTAACACTAGGACACTGTTACATCTACTCAAAGCGTCAACATGGGACATCCTTTTCCCTGGTCTATGTTTAATCTCAAAATCATATTGCTGTAAGAACATAGCCCATCGAGCTATTCTAGGATGGATAATTTGTTTATCTAGTGTTAATCGGAAGCTGTCACAATCCGTGATGACTGTGAAATGAATACCATGCAAATAAGTATGAAACCTTTTAATAGAATAAACAACACTTAGCCATTCCAACTCAAAGCTATGATATTTGGATTCCGTAGGGGTTGTTCTTTTACTAAAATAAAAGATAGGACGAAATTTTCCGTCAATTTGTTTTTGCATAAGGATGGAACCGAAACCTGAAGCGCTCGCATCACAGTGAAGTTCAGTCGGAAGTTTAGGCGAATAAACAGAAAGAATAGGAGCATCTGACAGAAGTTTCTTCAAAGTTTCCAAGGACTGAATTTCGTCTTCAAAAAAAATTAAACATGCTGTCCTTCTTAAGTAGCTCATATAACGGTTTGGCTACAATTGAAAAGTTTGGAATAAATCGACGGAAGTAACTAGCAAGGCCCAAAAACCTTTGAATTTCTTTTGCGTTGCGAGGAATAGGATAATCTAAAACACTTTGCACGTTTTCAATACTGGGACGAATACCGTCCTTATTTATTAAATAGCCAAGGTACGTAATTTCTTCGGCGAAAAACTGACATTTGTCTATTTTTAATTTCAATTTATATAATCGACATAAATTCAATACTTCACGTAAGATACTAAAATGATCCTCAAGTGACTTAGTGGCTACCATAATATCGTCCAAATAAATGATTATTTTACCATCCCTTAATAATTGATCGAAAATACTGTTAATGAAACGTTGAAAAACCCGAGGTGCATTTGTAAGACCAAAGGGCATGTAGAGCCATTCGAATTGACCCAAGGGTGTCACGAACGAAGTTAAAGGTACAGAAGACGACGACATTTTAACATGGTGAAAACCATTCTGAAGGTCTAGGGTCGTAAAGTAATTTTTATACTTTAAAGCGTCCAAGTGGTCATCAATTAGAGGGGTAGGATAATTGTCTTTAATGGTTATCTTGTTAAGTTCCCTATAATCACAACAAAGGCGCAATTTGCCACACTTTTTCTTAGTTAAAACAATGGGGGATGCATAAGGTGAATTACTCTCGCGTATAATACCCTGTTCTAACAAGTCATCTAAAATGATGCGTAACTGTTCCTTTTCATAAAAGGATAAACGTCGTGGTCGGAAATAAATTGGTTGATCATGCTTCAAGTGAATTGACATCTCAAAACTACTAACGATTTCTGAAGGTTTGTTAAAGTCATCCACATAATTTTCAACAAACAAATCATGCACTTTTTCCTTATCAATAACACTTAAATTAGAATTAACATTTAGTTTAGAAACTTCAAAGTTTGGGTTGCTGCTGTTATAATCTACACAATCAATTTGTAAAATTTCATTAACAGAATCAAAGTTTTGCTTAATTATCACATCGGTAGCTTCAAAGGTTATCTTAATTTGTTTATGAGAAATAAAATCACGCCCTAATAAAGCTGGGTATGACATAGTGCTATCAGGAACAACATAAAATTTAATAAATAAGGATACGTTATCCTTAACGACAATAGTAGTTTCGAAATATCCTAAGATACTCAATTTGGTACCGTTAATACCTACAAACGTATCGACTGAATCAACATCCTTAATCTGCAGAGCAGAAGGTACAAACTGTTTCCTAATCAAACTTATGGGTGAACCAGAATCAAGCAATGCTACTAATGAATTGTTACTATAATAATTACTATAAGCTATATTAAAACTAAACGATACCAGATATGCTGCAGGTAACGAACTTTCCTCACTATGCACAATGTTGGTGGTTGTGTCTCCTCTTTCTTGTCTTATTGCACCATTCTGAACTCTTCGATTCGGACAGTCTTGATAACGATGAGTTAATTCTCCACATCGGAAGCAAGAGCCTTTCTCTCTCTTTGGTCTCATACAATTGGTTGCGAGATGACCCATTTGGCTACAATTAAAACACCGAACTGAAGGTGTTGCCCTAAAAGTATTTGCACTTGTTGATGCTAAGGGTTTGGGAGAAGTCCCCAACTTCTCACTCCGGAATACTTCCTTTTCTAATGGCGATATAGAATTCATAACTCGTAAGAGGTCTGCAAGAGACCTGAATTCCCTCATCCTAGCTTGCGATTGCAGAAATGCTGTTATCGAATCCATCGATAACATAATCAATAATATCGTTTTCCTTAAAACCTGCTTTGTTTCCCAAAGCGACCTTATCGTGGAAGAATACTGAAAACTTCTCACCTCTTTGCCAACGCCGATGTTCAAATTTTCTTGTTAAGGCTACTTTATCGGGTCTAGTAACAAACATCTTCATCATCTCCTCCTCTAACTCGTTCCAATGCATGTTAATGTAATCAACCTTCGAGTGATACCACGACTTTAACATTCCTCTAAATTTACCCACTGCTACAATAGCCATCTTATCTGCAGGTACATTATGTGCAGTCATAACAGCACGTACTCTATCTACAAAAAATTGAACGTCGTCGTTTTCGCCACATACCTCCGGAAGCATGGTACTTAATTCTCCATTAGTCAGTGATGCAGGTGACGTAGTTGTCAATTCTTGTTGCAATAGCAACGCCCTAACTGTAGACTGTATCAAATCTTCAATGTTAAACACACTTGCCTCAGTAGCTTCGGAAGGGTTGCTTCTTAAATCTTTGTTCATCTTAGCAGTAACACGTGTTCCACAAAAATTAAGTTAAAAAATACAATTTACGTATCCCACTTCTGAATTTGTAGGGTATCGTTTTTTAAATAAATTGTCAGGCACACTAAATTAATTTACTCTTCTAACTGTATATACATATACATACAAATCTCATATATAACAATAAACGGAAGTGCGTGCGGGTTTACCAGAAGACCGCCAAACAACGAATAATCTAACCTCCCACCAACGTGTTTAAACTTGGGGTCTAGTCTTACAATAATCCAAACTAGTAAAATAAAAAGTAACCAACTCGTGGCGCGAAATTCAAAACAATATCCTACAGTGTTATAGTTTTTAATGCGCGTTGAGGTATGATTTCATCTTTTGTACGGGTTGAGTACGAGTGAACATGTCTGTTGTGTGTTAGTATAAAATAAGTAGGCATTAAATTATTATTTATTTTGTATATAAAAATCATACATCGCATATCTATAAAATCTTTTATTGACATCCATTGCAGTGTTTCGAGCATTACCTGTATCGGTGTGTATTTATCACATTTTAAAATAGCGCGCATTGCTTTATTTTGAAGTATATGTAAAAAGTTTTTTTGTTCTTTGCTAAAATAAAATAAAATTGTGCAACAATATTGAATGGAAGGTAAAACTAATGTATTGTATATTGTTATTCTAGTATTAATTGAGATAAATTGTGATAATCTTTTTAAATAACCTATGTTTTTATTTAGTTTCTTTAGTAGCGGTTCAAAATATTGTGTAAATGTTAGATGCTCGTCTATTAGAATTCGGAGATAAGTAATACACTATGTACTGTTTCAATAATTTTATTATAAATACTAATTTTTGTTCTTTTATAATTTATGTTTTTTTTATTAAATTTTGAACAGAACAAAATTTCTTTAGTTTTTTCTACATTTAAGTATATTTGATTTGCCTATAACCAAATCTAAATATTTTTAAAGTGTCCGCTACTAAATTATTAAATGCGCATTCATAATTTGGACTTGCTGTGTAAACAAGAGTCTCTACTATCATCTAAGTATCTTTTTTATTCATTTACTACTAACTGTAACACTGCTGTTTCACAAGAATATTTTTTCCGAAACGAAGACTGCCGTGAATAAAGTAATTGATTAGAATCAAAATAATTAAGTGTTTGATCATAAACTATTACTTCAATAATTTTCTCAACCGTCGGCAGCACATGAACAGAGCTCTGTACTGTTCGGGATGCACGGACTGTTTATGTTTTGGAATTGGTATTATTTTGCTGACTTTTAGTATTGTCGGTAATGTACCAGTCGAGAGAGAACAACTAACAATTTCAAGTAGCTGATAGGCTGATACTCTATAACGTACTATAATTTTTTTTAGCATTGTTGAACTTAAAAGATCGTTATTTTTATTCTTCATCTTAAACAGAGAAGTTTTAAGTTCGTGTATAGTTATGTTTTGAAATGATTCTAAGCTACTAGTAATAATAGGTAGTTTCTTTAGATTCCAGCTATTTTTGTTTTTATCTCCAATTAATTTTGTTATACTGTTTATAAAGTATTCATTAAAATTTTCCGATAAATTTGATAAGTTAGAATCAAAAGAAACTGAGCAACGGCGATCGATTATTTTATTGTTTATTAGCTTTTTTACAGTTTTCCAAATTTCAGTAGCATTATTGCTATCAATTTATTGTTTAAAACATAATCTTTTTTGAATTCGTATAGTAGCTACTACTTGATTTCTTTTTAGCTTGTAGTACAACCAATTTTCATGTAGCTCTTTTTTAAATGATTTATACGCATCATCTCGTTCTCTGCGTGCTTTAATTACATCTAAATTAACCCAAGGAGGTTTAGAATGATTTTTTTGCTTAAATGTTTGTAACGGACAATATTTATTAATTGAAGATGAATTGTTTGTTTCAAATATTTTATACATTTTGTTTATATCTGATGAAATTGACCACCGCGCATTAAGTAACTCAGTTAATTTGATGTACGCTAGCGTCTGTAATGTTTCTTTTTTTAATCATTTTATTATTAAAGTATTTTTGAGGTTTAGGGAAAAGAAAATTGATATCAATAATTTCTCGATCAGATATTTCTTCATATTGTGTATGTTACCAGAGATGTGAAAATTATTTGTAATTTTGCGCAAACGCGGTTATTAAAACTTAATTCAAATTTGCAAAAAAGTTTTTAGAAAAACGAAAAGGTTTAATATGTATTTATTAATAATATGTAACAAAATTTTATATAGTTGTGTTTTCGTTACAATATA
The DNA here is from genome assembly GCA_035610365.1 of Aquatica leii. NCBI lineage: Eukaryota > Metazoa > Arthropoda > Insecta > Coleoptera > Lampyridae > Aquatica > Aquatica leii. The sequence continues at coordinate 74,824,934 of CM069433.1, forward strand.
TAAAAGAAAAATCAGAAAATTTCTTGGCGCTCGAGTGGCAAGGAGAAGGCAGCACAGATCACTTGTGGTGTAGTTATATTAAATTCAAAAAAACACTTTTTATCTTGCCGGATCTGATCAGATCCGACAAGATCTATGCTATGATCAGAGTAGCATAGATCTTATCGGTCAGTTAATAAAAACAGTTGAAAAGAACACGACTATTCATAGTTATCGTCTACGCCCGTAGCTCATTCGACAGTCGATTAAAATCAGTGTTGAGATTTTATTGTAGGTAGATTGTACTAAAACTTGTTGCGTGATTGTAATAGAATGTCTTATTATTCCATTTCGAATTTTTTTACATAGGTACTTTCCAATTTTTTTTCGTTAAACCACTGTTTCATTGAAAACAGTAGATTAAATATATTCGGACTTTTTGTGTATTTTATTCAATTAATTTTAATTAATTTTTAGGATTTAGAAAAAAAAGATAATTGGTAACAAACTCCAAGTATTGTTATTTTCTTACAAATTAGATTGCGACTTTTAAGAAAGGTCGTCGACAGCTTATGTAGATATTTCATTTAAGTTATTAATCGTCAAAAAAAATTTTTAAATAAAAACAAAAAAAATTCGTTGAATGTAATAGATTATTGGAAAGTTTTCAATTGTAGTAATAGCGTACTAAAGACGATGCAATTGTAATAGATTTATTACAATGGTAATAGAATGTAATAGCAATCTCAACAGAGGTAGTAGGTAGTGGTAACAGGTATTGGTAACAACTTTTTCTGCTGAATGCGACCCAAAGATATACGACCTTGGATCCGACCTATATATTCTGCATTATGTTTTTGTTCCTTTCTGCAGTGTTGCCAGAAGGAAGGGAATTTCCCTTTTTCGTGGGAATTTTGCATCAAAAAGGGAAAAAGGGAATTCAATTTGTAAAAAGGGAAAAATTTTTGCAAATAGGTATTTCTTCCAATTCCAATTTTTTAATTTTGAAAAAAAGATAAATTGTATTAAAAAATGTTGATACTAACATTACAATCTATTTATGGCTATTTAATGTAAAAAAATATTCTTAGAATCATTATCAGATGTAGCCATTTGTTTCATACTACTTGATATACGAGTATTTAGGCGATTATTGCCACTGACCTTAGTACGAGCACGTACACGAGTATTAAGTTACTTACACAATCAATTAAAATGCTGACAACAAAAACTCCAGCTCTATTTTGTATCATTTTGTATGGTTGTGTTTTCGTACTTCTTTATGCATTTTCATTCGGTACTCGAAGAGTTATTTTAATTACGTTGGTGTTAACAATTTTTATTTAAAATATGTCTTCTTCAAATTCCGATTCTTCAGTAATTGAAAATCCAAAACCCAGTTGTTCATCGAGTGTTAGAAAAGGAAAAGTTACAAAAAAATTCAACAAGAAATGGCTTACCGATCCACTGTTTAAAAACTGGTTAACTAGTGATAAAAACAATCCTCATTTATGTAAATGTATCTCGTGCAACAAAACATTAAAAGCAGGTAAAAGTGATTTACTGAAACATGTAAAAACTTTGAGACATTCTTCGAGTATGAAACATTTGAATACTAGACAAAAAAAGGTTTCAGATTTGTTAACTGTTCAATTAAGTGAATTTAAAAAACAACAAGAACACGAAAAGCGTGTAAAAAATTTAGAGTTAATTATTAGTGCATTTTTTGCGGAACATAATGCGGCTTTCCATATAGTCGATCATCTTACGGAGGTTCTAAAAATTGGAATACCGGACTCTAAAATAATTCAAGATATGCGATTGAAACGGACCAAATGCACAAGCATAGTAAAAGAAGTCTTAGGTCAGCACGAAAAAACTGTTATTATAAATGAATTAAAAAAGGTAAAGCACATAATTGTATAAACAAAGTTAAAATTTTTTTTTAATTTTAAATAGACAACATTTTCGATTTTGGTTGACGAGAGTATGGACATCCAAACAAAAAAAATGTTGTGTGTACTGGTAAGATACCAACAAGCTGACCACAAAATTGTAACAAGATTGTTCGAATTAATCTACATAGATGCAACAAATGGGTCTGCACAAGTTCTTTATAACGTTTTTAAAGAAACGATGTTAAAAAATAATCTAAATTTAAGTGACATAGTTGGTCTTGCTTCCGACGGAGTTGCTGTAATGACAGGTAAGAATAATTCATTTTTTTCACTTTTAAATAAAGATGTACCACATTCATTACTTTTGAAATGTGTATGTCATTCATCAGCTTTGGTAGCAAGCAAAGCATGTTCAGTTTTACCAAATGAATTAGAAGAGTTAATGAGAGGTATTTACACGTATATTTCTAGTAGTAGCAAACGGTGTGCTCAAGTAATAGAAATTCAAAATTATTTTAATATAGAGCATTATAAAGTACTAAAATTATCTGGAACTAGGTAGTTGGCGGTACATCAATGTGTGTGTAGAACTTTAACTAATTGGAATGCTCTTACACATTTATTACTATAGCAGTTTTTGAAGACAAATTACTATCTGCTACAAAAATATTAGAATTAATGAATAATCAAAAAATTAAAGCATATTTACTATTTCTCAAATATTCTTTAGAATTTATGAACTATTTTAATGCTTTATTTCAATCTAATACTATTTTAATACACATTTTGAGTAAATATTCTAAAAAGTTAATTTGTAGTTTTCTGCAAAATTTTATAAAGCCAAATTTATTGAAGGTTGATAACATTAATATGTTTTTAATTCATCCACACAATTACTTGCCTTTAGATCAAATTTTTGTTGGTTCTGAATGTAAAGACTTTATGATTAATAACTTAAGTGCACAAGAACAAAATGAAGTACGTGTGAAAATATTAGATTTTTATTTAACGTTAGCAACAGAGATCATAAATAGACTGCCACTTTCAGGTATATTTACAGAATTTGAATTTTTATCTTCAGAAGTGGCATTCGATAAAAATAGAAAAAAGTTAATAGATTTGCCGCTTTTGTATGAAAAATATAAAAATACTTTAAATATGCCTGCTGCTATTAATGAATGGAGAATTCTACCATTTTCTTTTGATACTGATGAAATCGATGCATTGAAAAATTTAGCTATAGATAAAATGTGGGGAAAAATTTCAGAATATAAAGATTTTAATGATGAGTTAAAATTTAAAACTGGCAACCCAGGTAGCACAGTACGTCAAATTACGTGGTTATCACGTAGATATATAGTGTTTCTTCGTCAACCACGTCCAACGACCAATTATAGACGTGATATTACGTGTGGTGGATCACTTGGTAACGACGTGATTAAAGTACGTTGGGTACACGTATATTCTACGTCTTAATTTTTTCATTTTTTTCTCAAAAATATTACATAAAAAAATTAAAAACATGAATTTGGAGAAGACAAATCTGATTTATTCAACAGACCGACACGTTCAAATAAATAGTGTAAGAAAAGTCCGTGCAATAATTAATTAACCGAACAGATAATTTATCATAAATTATAACTTTTACTTGGATTTTACCACCTTTTATTTTGAAATTTATAATTTAAATTACCCGCTTTCCTAATTATACCCACTGCGCATGATCTGCGTATTCTAACCTCAACAGATTCGCAGATTCGCTGTGAGTTCTCTGGAGTTGAATCAGTTGTAGCGAGTAAACAAACCTCATCTACAAAGTTGGCAACGATAACATTTAGCTGCGCATGTGGTAGCGCCAACGGAAATATAAAAAGACAAGAAAAAGGAAGGGAGGTTGTCTTATTGGTTCGCACGCCATGTGAAGAATACGTTGTTTGTAAATCACATTTTCATTGTTAGTTTTTAAAATACATTTAGTTAAGAAACTGTGTCGTATTTTACTTCAACATCTGGAAACCCCAGAAATTGGTGACACCGACGTGATGTAAGTAAATACGATATATTTTAATTGAAAATTACCACGTGCATCGAAAACAATGGAAGCTCAAGCAAACGTTGCAAATGACGCACCCGAACTGCCCGAACCTCAAATATACGGTTTAGCGCAAGTGAAGCTACCATCGTTTTGGCAACCAAACCCAGTACTTTGGTTCGCTCAAGTGGAGGCGCAATTTCATAACCAAAGAGTTACAAGCGACCTGAATAAATATTTTGCTGTAGTGGCCACACTTGATTCAACGGTGCTTCAACAAGTTTCCGACTTAATAGCGAATCCTCCGGAGAAAGATAAGTATGAAAAACTAAAAAACGTTTGACCGAACGTTTCTCCGACTCGGAAGATCGCCGCTTGAAAAAGCTACTTAACGAGGTAGAGCTCGGCGACCGTAATCCCTCACAACTTCTCCGTGAAATGCAAACGCTAGCTGGAGGACGGATGTTGGAAGACGTAATTTTAGCATTGTGGAAGCAACGGCTACCCATTCAGATGCAGTTAGTGCTTTCAGCCAGCGACGGCGTGGCAATCGAAAAACTAGCCGCCATTGCTGACAAAATGGCGGAGGTCAATTCGTACAACTCAGCGTCAAACGTTGCCGCTGTTACACGTCCACTTCCGGAACCGACCTGCGCAGACCAACCGACAAAACAATCCCATATTCAAGAGTTGCAACGCCAAATCGAAGCTCTAACGATGTCAGTGCAACAACTTACTGAACGTTTTAACAACGGAAACAATCGCTGGAGAAACCGTTCCCGTTCTCGTTCCCGTCCACGACCACGCCTGAACAGCAACAATCCGGGCGAGTGTTATTATCACAGACGATTTGGTGCGAACGCTACAAAGTGCACGCGACCGTGTAGTTTTAAACATTCCCCGGGAAACGACGACAGCCGTCGCGAATAGAGGCGATTAACGACGGTGTAGTGACTCCCTCCAAGCGCCTCTTCGTAACCGACGCCACATCCAAAAAACAATTTTTAATAGACACAGGTGCTGACATTAGTGTGTATCCGCGAAAAAGTGCTGTACATTTCCGATCCCCCACAAACTTTGTGCTGTATGCCGCGAACAGCTCCCCCATAAACACGTACGGACTAATAGTGCTACACCTCAATTTCGGACTTAGACGCGCGTTTAAATGGTCGTTCGTCGTCGCTGACGTGGACAAACCCATAATTGGTGTCGACTTTTTAAGTCATTACGGCCTGCTAGTAGATGTAAGAAACAGGAAATTGGTTGACGGACTCACGTCGCTTTCGATAAACGGTTATGTTATGCCGACCACAATGGTCAGCGCTATTAAAACCGTGAACTACAATAGCAACTTTCACAACATTCTGAAAGAGTTTCCAGAATTGATACGTCCCTCCTGGAAAACTTCGACGAGAAAACACCCTATCGAACATCATATCGAAACGACAACCGGACCGCCAGTAACTGCCCGACCACGTAGATTAGCACCAGAACGACACCAAATTGCACGTCAAGAATTCGAGCATTTACTCGACCTTGGCGTAATTCGAGAGTCGAAATCGTGCTGGTCCTCCCCTCTGCACTTAGCTGTCAAGAAAAATCAAGAATGGCGCCCGTGCGGAGATTACCGTGCCCTAAATGCACGCACCATCCACGATAATTATCCTATTCCGCATATAGAAGATTTTGGACAACAGCTACACCAGAAAACGATATTCTCTACGATCGACCTGGTGAGAGCATTTCACCAAATACCAATCCACGAAGCGGACATTCCTAAAACAGCAATTACTACACCTTTTGGGCTCTATGAATTTACACATATGAGTTTTGGTCTTCGTAACGCTGCACAAAGTTTCCAGCGTTTTATAGATCACGTCTTGAGAGGGTTGAACTTCGCGTACGCCTACCTAGACGACATTCTCATAGCTTCAGAGTCGCCCGAACAACATGCAGACCACTTACGTCAACTTTTCCACAGACTTCAGGAATACGGTGTAGTTATTAACCCATCGAAATGCATCTTAGGCCAAGCTCAAATCGATTTCCTAGGATACACAGTTTCTGCTGAAGGTTGTCGACCTCCAGACACCCGAGTCGAAGCAATCAGCCAAGCAACAAAGCCAGCCACAGTAAAACAGCTCCGACGCTTCCTAGGAATGTTGAATTATTACAGAAGATTTATAAAAGAGGCAGCCACCATACAAGCTCCACTGAACGATCTGCTTTCTGGTTCAAAAGGTTCAGCCAATCGTACAATTGCTTGGACGGAAGAAACAGAACGTGCATTTGAAGATGCTAAAAAGTCATTAACAACCGCAGTACAACTCGTGCATCCATCTCCAGACGCTCCTCGAGCCCTATATGTTGATGCATCCAATTTTGCAGTGGGTGCTGCACTTCACCAATATTGTGAAGGATCATGGCAACCAATTGCATTTGCTTCAAAAAAGCTAACACCCGCTCAACTCAAATATAGCGCGTATGACCGTGAATTATTAGCAGCATACGTAGCCATAAAGAAATTTCGCCATTACTTGGAAGGTCGAAAATTTACAATTTACACGGATCACAAACCGTTGGTGTATGCATTTCAACAAAAAGCAGACAAAGCGTCACCACGACAATTTCGCTACTTAGATTTTATTGGCCAATTTACTAGCGATATCCAACACATCAGCGGAAGAGAAAACATTCCTGCCGACACACTGTCTCGTTTAGAATCCATCACAGACACCGTAGACTATGCAGAGTTAGTTAGTGCACAAATAAAAGATCAAGAACTAAAAACTTTTCTAAACAAGAATTCTGTTCTTGATATAAAACAAATTTATTTCCCACATGTAGACAAGCACATATACTGTGATATTTCTACACCAGCAGCAAGACCTTTCGTTCCAAAGGAACTGCGGAAGAAAATATTCACAAACATGCATAAGTTGTCACATCCAAGTGCACGAGCCACTACTTACTTGGTTACTACAAGATTTGTCTGGCCCAGCATGAACAAAGATATAAAAAGATGGTGTCGGGAGTGCCCAGAATGTCAACAATGCAAAATCTCAAGACACACGTCCAGCCCAATCGCCACGTTCACGTTACCTAGCGAGAGGTTCGAACACATTCACCTCGACATCGTTGGTCCACTTCCACCATCAAAAGGTTATACATATTTACTAACATGTGTGGATAGATTTACACGTTGGCCTGAAGCAATACCAATCAGTGACATCACAGCTGAAACCGTTGCAAATGCCTTTGTGACACATTGGATATCGAGATTTGGAATCCCGTTACGAGTAACAACTGATAGAGGACGTCAGTTCGAATCACAGCTGTTTCACATCCTCACTCGTATAATTGGAATCGAACACCTAAAAACAACTAGTTACCACCCACAGGCAAACGGAATGGTCGAACGTTTCCATCGGCAACTTAAAGCAGCCATCACCTGTCACAAACACTCAAGCTGGACAGAGGTACTGCCACTGGTGCTACTAGGGATTCGCAATGCATACAAAGATGACCTAAAAACAACATCAGCCGAGCTCGTGTATGGCAAAAACTTACGTCTACCAGGAGAGTACTTTGCACCAGGACCTCGACAACAAGCATCTGACTTTGTAGAGCGCTTACAACAACACTTTGATGACATTCGTCCCAAAGAACCTGCACATCATACACAGAAATCTACATTTATTAATCAACATCTTAACACCTGCAGTCATGTGTATGTTCGATACGATGCAGTTCGAAAACCACTACAACCACCATATGATGGACCATACTACGTGCTTAAAAGATACCAAAAATCTTTTCTTCTACAAATCAACAATAAAGAACAAGTAGTATCCATAGATAGATTAAAACCAGCATTTATTGCACAAGATTTTAATCCACTTCATGACCATTCATACGCCAACACCAATCCACCCCAACATACGGAACATCCATACGCTAAAAAGGTATCGTTTCAGAATCCGAAAATCAAACCCTGAAGCTGAAACTGGTAAGGGGGTGATGTAGCGAGTAAACAAACCTCATCTACAAAGTTGGCAACGATAACATTTAGCTGCGCATGTGGTAGCGCCAACGGAAATATAAAAAGACAAGAAAAAGGAAGGGAGGTTGTCTTATTGGTTCGCACGCCATGTGAAGAATACGTTGTTTGTAAATCACATTTTCATTGTTAGTTTTTAAAATACATTTAGTTAAGAAACTGTGTCGTATTTTACTTCAACATCTGGAAACCCCAGACCAGCGGTGCCAGAAAATCTTTCTTCGAAGTAACAAAAATGCCCAGAAAAAGTAACAAATCAGATTGAAACGTAACAAACTGTGATTATCGGTTCCGTAGGTATCTATAATGCGCAAATTTACGCCATCTATCGGAAAGATCAAAAAGTCACCTAAAATTTTAGTTTTTTCGTTTTTTGTACTTGTGATAATTGTTGGCGGTTTTAATGAACGAAATTTTAGAAGCTGTTATCAGTGTTGTAAATTTTCTATATAAATTTATAGAAATAAGTTAATCTAGATTCATATATTTTATCTAAAAAATACATAAGTTATCTGCGATATATATAATTTTTTATGTAAATTATTTAAATAATATATATAAAAAAATCAAGTGTCTCGTAAAATTTTGGTTACAATATTTATGTTTTTCTTCAGTAATTTTCCGCATTCCATTGTATAGTTCTTAAAATGAACTTCATCGCTATTACTGATGCTTACATGATTTCATTTGTTATCTATATAAAGTTTGAATAGTTTATCTATAATCTAATACTAGATAATTTTTGAAAGAAAAAAAAATTAACTGTATCTATATAATTTAAAAAGTATCTGTTTACAGCACTGGCTGTTATCAACGCTGTTATGTAGTCTCACTTTTTTTTCACTCGTACTCATTTTCTTTTTTATGTTTCCCTCTAAAACTACCAACGTAAACAAACTTTGGAGGTTAAGATTATGAAGATTATTATCACATGACGCTATAAGGGAAATAACGTCACCTTAAATTCTTACCGTATTCGTTCGTAAATAAGGGAAGGTGGTATTTTATTAAGGTTCCCTTATTTAATAAAAACTTCTGCGCATGCGTAAATGTCAAAATAAGGTTTGCGTTAATAAGGGAAAGCGATCATAACGCGTGCAATAACTCCCTAATAGATACATGTGATAGATTTAACATTATCTTTGGATCTAACTATATATGCATCGTAACTGATTGCGCAGATGCAGAGATAGCATTTTAAATTTAATATAACTTCTTTTGTTATTTAAAAACGTAACAAAACCGTAAAAGGTGTAACAGTGTAACAAATGTTTAGGAAAAGTAACAGATTTGTTACAAATGTAACAAACTGGCATCGCTGCCCCAGACAGTGTTTTGGTGTTCCCATTAGGCATTCCATATCACGTGACCTCGGCCATTTAAAAATGGTGGTCGTTGGACAAACAAACCTGTTGTTGTCATAAGTTTATTATTGTAACCATTGTTGTGGCCTTAAATACGCAAATATTAAACAATGGAAGGCTAATCCAAGTATTGTATGGATTAACTACAACAACAAAGAGACGTTGGGACACATCATTTGCAAGAATCATCGGCAATTAACGCTAAGAATCTTTTTTTTGCTGAATGACAACTCGAGTTCTTATCTGGAACATGTTCCAGATGTAATTAGCATGGATATTATTTAACGTAGCTACTATATGAAGAAGCAGACGAAGATTTACAAAACTACATGAATTTTCATAGCAAAAACATAATGCATTGCAGCAACATAACCAGTGATATAAACAATATTGAAAGTCGGAAAACATTTTCAGTTTTTAAATTATGTTTACTCATAGAAGTGACGGGTATTGAACAAAGTAAATTTGTGCACTTATTTTACAACTGAAATGTGTAAAAATTTGTTTTCATTTATTGTGATTGTATTTTAAGATTATCTTCAGACTTTCTCGTTTGTAATCGTATTTTATTATCCAGTAGTTCTATTTAGATTGGTTACGACTAAAAGGAAAATACCATTTTATGTATGTATTACTGCAATAAACTAAGATACAAATATGTAAAACTTTATTCACATTAAATGATTGACAAAAAATATTTGTATTTTACAAAAAAAAGGTAATAGGAAGAAAAATCACTTATACTTCTATAAATACTTTGTGCAATTAAAGAATTCAAAGTACAGTAGAAATCATTTAGTAAACAGTTGGTCAAATAAAAATTTTTACAAAAGAAAAATTCCGAGTTTGGTCATGTCAATAAGGTAATAAGATAAATCATTTAGTAAGTTGAATTCGGTGATGAAATAATTTTGAAGGTACGAAAGACTTTCAAAGTTCCATTTTTTTCGAGTACAAAAAGTAATTTGTATAATTTGTAATAAAAATTCATTTTGTTCTATTTCACCGCAGTTGTTTTACTACTCATATTCAGTCTGAACAAAACACAGCATCTATTGCGTCAAAATTTATCTTGTCGAGACTTTTTTAATGTGAATGCTCTACCTTAAAAATAACTAAAATTAACTTGTACCTAGTTTCAATGCTTATTACTTACTTTTTCAAAATACTACAGACATCTATGCTTTTGTAAAGTCTTCATCTGCTCCTTCATATAAAACGTATGCATAAACACTAAATACACAACAATATCCATGCTAATCACTTAAGCAACATCTTCCAAATCAGAACTCAAGTTGTCGACATTCAGCAAAAAGGAATCCTTAAGTGTTAGTTATCTATATTTCATGCAAATGATGTGTCCCAACGTCTCTTTGTTGTTGTAGTTAATTCATAGAATACTTGGATTAGCCTTACATTGTTTAATATTTGCGTATTTAAGGCCACAACAATAATTACAATAATAAACTTATGACAACAACAAGTTTGTTTGTCCAAGGTTTGTCCAACGACGCCATATTGAACTCGATTTGACAGTTCATTGGAATGCCTAATTTGTTCTGATATAATTTTCAATTGCAATTTATTGCCCAGGTAAGCATCTACCTACTTAATTCAAAATTGTTGAAATATTATTCTCGAGACCAATTATAACTAAATCATTGGATGATGCAACTAAAATCAATGATAAAATCACAAAAAGCGTGCCAAATTGATGTTTGAGTTGTTTTATTTAAGTTATTTGACTTATGGGGTTTTGTTTATTTAGTCTATTGAGCACAATTAATGTAGTTTGTATTTTAGTTTTCAAGAGGTTATTAATATCTAATACATGGCTTTCGTGGGTATAGAATTTTCAGAGGAGTCTGGAGCTGGAGTCGTTGAATTGGTTCATTCTTCTTGGTTAACTCCAAAGAAGCAAGAAGTTTAGTGGCCTCCTTTAAAGCATCGAGAGGCCTTTGACAAAGCACTTCGTAAAGGAGATCTTCCAGCAGAAGAAACCTGGTCGATTTACAAAATAAAAAGATGTTTTTTCAAGGAAGGTAGTATACGAAAATATTTACTAAAATTAGTTCTCTTTTCTTTTTTGTTGTTAGATGATTTCTTTAAAGCTAAAGAAAAATGTAAAAAATGTGAATTCACATCTGATATACAAAGTGAACAAGAAGAACCTGAAGTAGAAAAAAAAAGAGGCGTTTGAATGCAAAAAGAAACTTTTCATCAAGTGATGAGGAAGATTGCAGAAATTCCAGTAAGCTCCCTATGCCACCAAGAATCAGAGATGTGTCGACAGTTCTAAATAATAGTGGAATTAATATTATTCCTTCGTCTAGTCCAGTTTGTGAGTGAAGAAATTGAAATAATTAGTTAAAGTTAAGTATTTATTTTTCAGCAACTAGCAGTCCTGTTTTTTTAAAGAGTACATGTGCTTCAAATTCCTCCTGCTTAAGTTAATCGTTTTCATGTACATCAACGCCATCCACATCCAAAACTGATAAAGGTGACATCAATGGTGACGCCCAGTCTGGCTTTTCAACTTCAACATTAACTAAAAGTAGCAGTGAATCAAAAGGTAGTTTTATAATTTATATGCGAAAATTTTAATTTTGTTGCCCAATTACAGGTTTCTGTGATCAAGTATTGGATTATTTAATTACAATTAGGACCCAAAACAGACAAATTTTAAAACTATTAACTACCAATACTCAAAATAACTCTACTAAAGCCTTTGAATTACCTGATGACTTGGAATTGACACTTCCAGTTTCAAACCTGACTGATTTAAGAAGATTGGAGGAGTATCTTAGTAATAATACTAATTTGTCTGCAGTGGTAATTAATTGTTTTAAAATATTTTTACTGTGTTGCATCTACTCATGTTTTAGGCATCATATCTGTCTGGCTTGGGAGGTCGAGATCCAACGACTAAGACAAATGCAGTTCTCAGAAAACTTATGACAAATGAGTTTGCAATGAAATTTAGTTTTTTGGGAAAAAAGGAGCGTTTATTGTAGAGTTAAATGCAAGGAAAGTTCTTATTCGTGAATAAGTTTTTTTTTTTATTTTTGAGAATTGTGTTCACTAAATCACATGATTTAGGGGCAATTCAACTTGCTTGCAAGGACATTAGTGAAGGTGACATTGACAAATTTACCAAGGATTGGTTAAAACATGCACCAAAGCGTTTTGAAAGTGAAATCAAACGGAAGCATGCTCAAAAGCATCAAGAGTAATTAATTAATATGTGAGTTTGTTTACTTTAAGTATTATGCTGTTGCTAAATTGTTTGACACCTACTCACTACCGTGATTTGCATTATTATGTCGATTCGCGAAAAATTAAAACAAAATGAAATCACCAGTTGCAAAGTTCTGCTTTTGGGGCTAGTAATCCAAGAACGGATTTTGACTATGTTGACGACAGTGTTTCTCAAAATTCAGTCATTTTCATTAGTAACAGTACCTCTCAATGTAGTTTTATTTTAGAATATATAGGATTGACAATTTGTCACAAGTGTTAAGCGTATGGTCTCTTGACAGTTTTCAAGGAAAGTGTTATCTTATGCCTTTTAACGATAGTGAGTGGGTGGCAGTAGCATTGTTTCATACCTCAGAATAGTTTTTTTTGTTATTGTGTATTTTTTTGTTACTTGATACTTTATATGTAAATGCGACACAGAATTTTTTACGTTTTTTATTTTCATTTTGTCTATTTTAGAGATAAATTTTAATTTGTAATAAAGAGATACTATGATATTCATTTAGTTATTTTTAGCATATACAGTGTGTCCCCGGATAGGTGAAACGACTCTTGTGAAAGATAAAAAATTTTCGATATAAAATTTCATTGTTTGGGGTTCAGCCCTGCTTAGTTAAAGACTAATTTCTAGCATAATTTTAGTTTTCTAAAGTCATGTATGCCTTGGATCTTTTCAAAAATCTGATTTTTGGTTCTAGTAAACTACCTTTGTTAGTGAAGATATTACAAAATTTGATTAACAAAAGTTGTTTAGAATCATGAAAGAGTCCTACTTCTAGAATTTCAAGCACCTAGGCCAACGTTGATGTTTTGGCAATTTACAATAATTTTTATCTGATAGTTTAAAATCCATTATTTTTTTTTGTTTTTTCATATCAATCTTTGTAGAATGAGCGTGACATCTTGACCGGCTAGATCTCCCGACCTTTCGATAATGGATAATGGACTATCAGATAAAAATTATTGTAAATTGCCAAAACATCAACATTGGCCTAGGTGCTTGAAATTCTAGAAGTAGGACTCTTTTATGATTCTAAACAACTTTTGTTAATCAAATTTTGTTATATCTTTACTAACAAAGGTGGTTTACTAGAACCAAAAATCAGATTTTTGAAAAGATCCAAGGCATACATGATTTTAGAAAACTAAAATTATGCCAGAAGTTAGTCTTTAACTAAGCAGGGCTGAACCCCAAACAATGAAATTTTATATCGAAATTTTTTTATCTTTCACAAGAGTCGTTTCACCTATCCGGGGACACACTGTATAATGCTAATTACCTCCCTTCCCCCTGGTACAAATAAATAAGTAATTCGACGTCTATAGGACGCCAAAAGAAGACGTGAAGTGACGTGATTTAATTACGTCAATTCGACTGTGACAAATTCACGTCATAGGACGTCTCCTGTACGTCGTTTTTGTGGTGAAGTCAACGTAATTGGTCACCAAAAAGTCACGTGAAATCGACGTAATGTGCTACCTGGGAACTATCGTGTTGTCTTTACCGCATTCCAACGCTGAAGCAGAAAAAAAATTTTTTCGTATGTAAATGATATTAAAACAAAAAAACGAAACCGCCTCGGTGAAGAAACCTTAAATGCAATGTGTTTAGTTAGGTCTTCATTCAGCGGACTTAATATCAATTGTACAAAATTTAAACCAGCAGAACAACATTTTAAATTATTTACAAAAATTATATTTATAACAATAAGGTTTAAAAAAATTATTATATATTTTACATTTTTAACCTGTCATACAAAATAAATAATATTTGTCTATTTATGGCTTCTTTTTTTTTTTTGATTACTGGGTTTTTTAACTAGAGGGAATTTTGTTACCGAAAAGGGAATTTGTAAGCTTTGTGGTGGGAATTTTGCAGTGACAGACCTGGCAACACTGCCTTTCTGTTTAACGAATTAACCAATTAACCCAGCTAATCAGACTTGTTTTTCCTTTGCACTATTATTCCGAGTTTCTTCTATTTATATAAATCACTAAAAAATCATTAAAAATTATTTCAAACCAACAAAAATGAAATTTGTAACGTTTATTTTCTATTCCATTCTAGAAACTCAATGGCGCGAAATTTAATCTAAACCGTGAAATGATGTGGAAAGTATTTGTCTTTGCGTGAAATTGCGTAAACAACCAGTGAGAAAGTGGTTTTCAATATATTGTTTTTCGAGTTTGTTTGATCCGTTTGAACATAGCAAACCGTAGCTGACTTCTTGTTTTACGTTTGCATTTTGAGTAATTTTGCATTAGTCAGAGATAGTATTTCTATTTGCAGTTTGGTGCTGTGATTTGTGCTTTATAAAGAACAAAACTATAACTATTAAAATGGTAAAATCGTGTTATATTTGTGGGTCTAAACAAAATTCAGACCAAAACATCTCTTTGCATATGTAAGTTATTTATACTGTAGTCTTATACTGCGCTGCATGTATGTAACATTTCAGTTTTCCAAAAGACCAGCAAATCTTGTTACAATGGTTTCGGGTCTGTGGATTATCGGAGGATAGAGACCATGTATCAAGATCTGTGGTTTTATGTTCTCGGCATTTTAAATCTAAAGACTTTTGGCCACAGAAAATAAATCTTGGAAAAAAAATCAATGTTTTGAAGCCTGGAGCTGTACCATCTGTATCGGTTCCATACCCTGATCAGCTGGAGGAAATAAATGCTGATGAACCTGCAGCAGGTTCATTATTACGCACATCACCAATCTGTACACAACCTAATATTTTCAGCATTCAGAGAAGATTAAAAATAACACATTTTTATTTTAGCTTTTGTGATTAATCCAGTAATGTCAGAACATTTAGATTTAAAAGAAGATTCTGCAAATATTCCCAGAATTATATCCACAGAAGATAGACTTACACTTGCCATACCTGAAGTTTCAGTTATGCAGGAAGAGTACTGTAAGTAGTGGTTGATTAAAATTGTGTCGATTTGTATTTCAATTTTAATATGGCATGTGTATTTTACAATTTAATTATACACAAGTAACTGATTTTTTATTTTTTTTATGTGCCATGAGCAATACACCTCGTATAGATTTTTTAATTAGCATAAGTACATATTTTTCCTAAGGTGCATTTAAAAAAATCGATCTTAATTCAAAATAAAATACCCTTAGATATTTAACCAATACTGATTAAATAAAATTTTCTGATATCCAGGTGCTGTAGAAGAACCTGTAACACCAAAAAACAGAAAATTTTCTGAACCACGATACATAGGAGAAATCGCAACTCCTGATGTTGAAACTCCAAAAAGAGCGAGGCGAATAATCGCAATGGTAAAAAGAATAGATAAGGAGAAGAGTCAGAAAATAAAGAATTTACAAGAATCAAATAGGTACCTAAAAAAACGTTTATTTACACTAAAAAAATTGGTACAGCGCTTAGGAGAAAAGGGACTGATGAGTGAAGAAGCTGTCGACATTTTAATGGTACATTTATAACATTTTCCTATTTAAAGAAATGTAAGTACCTTGCATTCATAGTTTGTTTCTTTTCACACTAGATAATAACAATGTGATCAATCGTCTATTATTCTGTATTGATAGAAACCAAGCAATTACTTTCAAGCAAATGGTTTTGCTACAATTTGTATTCATAATTATAATTCCTCAAAATTAAGTTGCACTTTTAGACACCTTCTTCAAAAAACATTCTACACCGTGCTAGTCTAATGTTGATATGCGAACAGATTAAGCAAACCAGATGAGAGTTAGACACTATTTCGAAACAGCTCTTATTATCTTTATCTTGAGTTGGCCAACACTCTATAACTAGAATTCCTTTGACAGCATTACTTACCAGCATTCTGATATCACTCTACGACTAACTACTGAAGTTCATCTCAAAAAGTTTCAATTATCGGAATCCAAGAATCAGAAAGTTTCATCTACCACTGACTCCTTGAAAACTGTAATCAATTTGTCTAGTTTGACTCTCACTTCAGAACAAGAATTAGAGCTATCCAAGATTTTGAATTTTGCTGTTGGTCCCAAACGCATTCCTGAGGAAGATCTTTGATGTGTTGTCGAGTCTCTATAAGACATCTTCTTCGCGACATCTCAGATCCTATTTATATTCACACTGGCAAAATCTTTAAATCATCTAAAGTTTTTAAATCTATTATTTCTAAGTCAGAAGAGTTAGCCCTGAAAAGTCTTCGTAAAAACCCCCGATATCATTTGCTTTTATCGGACAAACACAACACAACTGTTGTTTTGAACCAAACTGTTGATGCTGCGAAAATCTATTATATTCTGTCAGAGAAAACGTATTTTTATAAATACAGCATATTATTTAAGATTTTATTTTTACTAAGCACTGGACAATTTCTTCGTCTGTTCTGTTTTCCATTATTTGAGTTTTTCTACCCCAAATAAAACTAATTGTGCTTTATTAAATTTCTGAAATTGCTGTTCGAGTTCTGTTTGTACATTTTTTGTTACAGGAAATTTTACCCAAGGGGAAGGAAGAGATTGTAAACCCAAAAATAAAATCAAATGGTATCTATTCATCACAAATACGTATGATTGCCCTCACATATTTTTAATTTCCAAAAGGGTACAGTTAGGTGAGAAAACTGGAAAAATGCATTACCGCATTCTTCAACTATTGGTATAAGAATGTAATCCAGGCTTTTGTCAGGAAGCCTTCAAGGCAACAGAATTGAGGAGGGAGCGTGTGCGTCTATAAGTGAGCAGATTCTTTATGATAGGTGTTTGCCCAAATATAATGTATAGCTTAGGGAGTTTTTTTTACATTATTTGAGAGGGGATGTACATTAACTAATGGCCGGTTACACCAACACAACTTAAACTTAAGTAAAGCTTAAAAACTTAGTTACAATTGTTAAAACCATAGCAACAATTGTTTTTAAGCATTGCTTAAGTTTAAGTCGTGTTGGTGCAACCGGCCGTAAGATGTTCAGTGCTGATTAATAGCAATGACAGTTGGCACCTACATCTTAAACGTCAATTAGTCATAAGTATTTGTAAGCATTTTTAGAACAAATAAAAACTGAGACTGTATTACATGTTTTCCAGTTAATCCCAAGCAATCCCACTATTTAATGGGAAACTTGTGACTTTGCGGGATCTATCTTAATAAAGGATCGAAATATTTTGCCTATCGAGAACAATGAGTGAAACTACAAGTGTAATTATCCTACAAAATCTAAATTTTGTAGGTTTATTTTGTTTCAATAAATAGAATTTCAAAGAGCAGTTTTTACTGCAATATGTCTTCTTGAGGACATGATTAATATGTAACTTGCTTAATAATTTATATTTTCTTTAAAAATCGTAAAGAAGTATCTTTAGTTTTCATAATATAAATTATTTAATTAGCCGTTAACAATCACAGCGAAACCCTTACATTATAAAATTCTATGAGAAGATTGCGAGATTAATGAATATCTATATCATACATATTCTTCTCGAAATTTTAATATAAAAATACCTATTTTTATTGATATTGGTGACGAGCGGCCGAGCGCGCCTGACCCATCGGAGTTTAAGATACGAAACGTTAAATCAGGGAATAAATAATAAATCAGTACTTTAACGTGCTTTAACAGTGTCCATCATGTCAGACCCACCTTCAGGGTCTAAGGTGAGAATCTGAAATTTGAAACTACGCGAGTATCTCTTCTCCTTTTTAAAATTTCAGACCCTGTTAATACGCTAGTAACATCTACATGTCAGACCCTATATGCGGTACGCGTTTTACAATAGAAGTTAGTCTTAGTAAACTCTTTCAATCAACGGTAATAGGCTTTAGTTGTCAAAGTTGACAGTGGATTTTTACCCTAATGCGAGTAATTTTTGTTCTTGCAAAACTTATCTCGACAAAAGAAAGTTATAGAGACAGAAGTTGACGAAATAAATTTTAATCAAAAATCAATAAAAACGTCCTTTCTATACTATATTTTCCGAATTAAAACGAATCGTAGGGAATGTATGTGTAAATTTTTAGATTTCTATCTATTGATGTTTAAATGACCAAAATGACTAGAAAAAGTAATTGTGCCTACTACAAGATCCTTGAAATAAAAGCAACACGTTTTCTAAAAACTGACGTATTTTACAGGTAATTTTCTAATTTTACCATGGTAAAGAATATTATTCAATACTTACCAACATATGTATCACAAATACAAATTTTTTGAAGTACAATTTTTATACTCTAGTTTAAACGTGCTATTTTTGTAATTTTCTTAGACAGAGATTATGTGATTTGTAATTGAAAACGGTTAATTTAATTTTTTATTCAAAATATAGATACAAGTGCTTAGGTCTACACATATCAAATAGCATATAAACACTACCTAACAATACCTTTAAAATATTTATAGTAATTCTGTAAGATTTTTTAAAAAATGCATATAAACTAAACCTTAAAAATGATATTAACCGTGAGTTTGATCGTCTTCTACAAAATCTCTAGCAACTTCTCTGCTAACGCATTCAATGTGACTGACTTTGTTTCTAAATTTTACACCATAAAACTTGTTTGCGTGATCTAACAGCTCAGGTCTAAAAGTGGTGGTAATAAACTGAGCTTCACCCGATAATTCATGTATCATGTTAGCAACAGCTTTTCTGTGTTGAGCGTCCAAAGCTTGATCAATTTCATCGAACAAATAAAACGGAGCTGGATCGCATTTTTGTATAGCAAAAATTAATCCTAATGCTACTAAAGACTTTTGTCCTCCAGACAATTGATTCATTTCTCTCATTTCAGCGTCCGATTCTGTAAATGATACCCTTACTCCAATTCCTGTAAAATTATCAGAATTTGTGTCTTCTGGGCCGATTTCGCGACCTTCTTCATTATCGACAGTTTTCATTACTAGTTTGGCTCTTCCTTGCGGAACAAGTTTTTTGAAGACTTCTGTAAAATACTTTGATACTTGTTTAAATGTAAACTGTATAGCTTCCATTTTCCGTTGTTCTAACATAGCCAAGAGTTCTTTGATTTTTTCATCTCTAAAGTAATGATTATTATTAAAAGGAAAAAAAAAGATTAGAATAAAATCAAGTTTACCCCCTATCTAACTCTTCTTTACGCTTTTGCAATTTTTCTTTCTGGTCAGAAAAACTCATAAACTGATCTAAAGCTTTTTTATTTACATGACTGTACTTCTTTAACTGGTTGTTTGTTTTCTCTAATTCTTTAAATAACTGGAACGTAGTAGTTAGTCGACTACTCGAGTTTAGAAAGTGTTACTTACAGATCTAGATGAATATCGCACGTAATTTGTGTATAAGTCGTCCGCCGGCAATGCTCCTAATTGATTTATTTTTTCAACAGATTCCGTTATCTTTTGTTCCAATAAATTTTGTTTTGTAGCAAACTTTTCTAAGTGCTTTGCATCTTCGTCAATTTTATCTTGAGCTTCTTTTTCAGTCTTCTTCCACTTATCCAATTCACTTTGCTCTGATTTCAACTAAAAACAAAAGTATCACTTTGGGAAACTTAAAAATTTGTATCTAACTTTTTTGGTCATGTCTTTGACTTTACTTTCCATAACACCTAATTCTTTGTCAAATTTATCAATTTTTTTATCTACATCTTCCAATTCTGTTCTTGAGTTAACCAACTGACGTTTTCTATCCTCCAACGATATCTCTTGAAGAGCGTGTAAGACCTCATCGCGCCTTCTTATCAAGTTGTTTGTCAATAAATTGTCTAACTTATTTTTTTCCGCTTCTAACTTCATTCTCATACTGAATGCTTCCTTATTTTCACGTTGTAAACGTTGAATGTCATCATTCAAAGAATCAACTTCTGCTTGATCCGCTACAGATAATTGGGCCATTAATTCCTAAAAAACATAAATAATTAAAATTCCCGATAAAAAGTGCAAATAATACGTTTGTACCTGATGTAACTCCGACTCCAAACCTTCCTTAGTTGTTTGCATAGCCTCTAAATTCGATTTACATTGCGCTAACGACCTTTCTTTAGGTGTGCGGAATCGTTCAATACTTGCTAGTTCTTCTTTCATCAATCTTAACTCACCTTTTACTTTATCGAAAATACCCCTACAATTATATTATTAAATACAAAACCATAATAGGTGAACGGTGCCCTACTTGGCTTTACTATTTTTAGTTTCAGTTTTTTGCATTTCAGACACAATACTGTTAATCATCGACTCGGTTTTTCGTAACTCTTCTCTAAGACTCGTCAGTTTTTCTTCGCACTGTTTGATTTGTTCCATTAACTCGCTGCGTGTTTTCTGCATTTCCAAGCGAGATCTAGAAGTGTTAAAGTAACCACCAGTCAGCGAACCTTTCGATGACACTTGATCTCCATCAAGAGTAACGCAATCGAGTCCGGTGGTTCTTGCTAACTTGGTTGCAACGTCTAAGTTTCGGCATATAAGAGTTTTGCCAAACAAGTATCTTATAGCTTTATCATATTTTTCATCGTACCGTAATTTGGATACCATAGGTATTGCATCCTAAAATATAAATTTACGGTCTTAACTAAAATTACTAGATTTTCTTAAATCAAACATTCAAACAAGAGAAATTTAAGGAATTGACTGCTTAATTTATAAATCGCGATAACAGAAACAAAAGCAAGAGCCAAAGCAATCAAACAAAAAAACGATTATGACGAGGTAGAAAATAAATGCAAGTTTTGCAATAAATTTCCAAGTCCTGAAGATATACAAGTGGAACTTTTTAAATACCTTTCCAAAAATGTTGAACAAGAAATTTCAATAAATGTTTAAATTAAATAACAGTATTTGAATGGGGAAAAACATCAATTCTCTGCATACAGAAGGATAAAGGAATCTATGTGCCAAAGCGGAAAGATATTGTAGTATTACAAAAATGAATGTGCATATGGAACAGGTTAATTTGACTTTATATTTTGTGAGTACCATTTCCTATGTGGTCCAACATCAATTAAGAATAATCGACATTACCATTTTTGTGGATTATTACTAGCCTTTGAAACGATTAGATCTGGAGTTTATATGATTAGTTGTGATTATGGCAACAAATTGTAAGTTGGTCAAACAGGTAAGTATTTTAAAGTCTGGCGTCATTTGACAGATACGTAAGATAATCAAGATAACATGATAACTCATAGTATTTTTAATAAATGTTCTTATTCTGATGATAAAACATTAATTATAAAAATAGATTAATTACTAATAGGAATTAAAAATCCGTCTAGTTTTTAAACAATATCAAAAGATCGATTACTAATCAGATTTACTTAATTTTATGCACAATACTTACCGAATCCTGTGGATAATCAATATCTCGAACATTAAGACGATTAAAAGGCATAAACGTAACTTCTCCAGGAAGCTTTTGACGGTTCATTTCTTTTAAAATTTGAGTCCCAACTTTGTCAGAATCAATGACATGATGAAACAATCTATTTCCAGCAGTTACTTCAACAGCAGTGTATATAGACTTGTCGCAGTTGAAATTTTCAATAACGGGACCGTAATATGATTTGACGATTTCGGCATCTCTCCCACCTCTATTCAAAAAAGTATCCAGCACTTTACGGACACTGTCTCGTCCATTCAAAATCGGCTTTCCTGCCATTGAACGGAGAGCTTGATCAGCTTTTGCTAAATCTTCTTTTAACGAAGATAAATTTTGTTGAACGTTGTTTTCTTTGCGCCAAAGTTCGCTAAAATAATTATCGTTATCTTTACCATTCTATTACGCATAAATGAAATTCAAAGAATAATCCAATTGTTTTGATAACATTTAACACAAACCAAACAAAAGTAAAATAGGAAATAAATGAAAGAATTTACAATCAGCTTACTTTCTAGTAGTCTGGTATTGATCTTTATTTTTCTTGAGTTCGTAGCATTGCTTATTGTGTTCATCGATACAAACACGTTGACGGTCCATTTCTTGAGTTTGTTCTTCAATTTTTTTCGTAAGCTCAACTTGTTTAGCAGCATCCCGTTTAAGATCTTCAGTCAATCTATCCCTATGTTCGCGTTTATCTTTTAATTGTTTATTAAGAGATCTGTAAATTAATTATTAGTCAACGAAATACTGATGATATAGTGTTACTTTAGTTCGTTTTGAATCCAACGATCGCGTTCGTCTTTCGAAGTAAACTGACTACCACGGCCTTGCTTAGCGTATAACTCTTTTCGTTTTTGTTCTTTCAAGGCCAATTCGCGAGTGCATTCCTCTTCTTTTTTCTTCATAGCCTCGTATTGCGGTTTTACCTAAAAGATAAAATTGACAAACCATGCATATAAAAAAATCTTAATACCTTTTCCAGTTCTGCCTCCTTTTCTTTAATTGATTGAGTTAAACGAGCAAGCTCGTTTTCAGCCCTTTCCTTTGATTTATTGTCACCTTGTACCTCTTCAGTTAAATCTTTAATTGTCAAATCCAACTTAGCCTTCTCTTTAATTAAATGTTGATACTCGTTGTTTCTCATATCGCGTTCATCTTTAAGTGCCGAGACTTCTTTTTTGGATTCCTTTGTTTTTCGGGTTAAAACTTTTATTTGATCTTGGGCTTTTTTAAGATTTGCAGCTAACTTTTCTTGTTCCGTGCCCGACTCATTACGAAGTTTTTCTAGCTAAAATTTCAATAGTTATTTACTTAAAAATTCAACAACAAAAAGAATTACCTCTGCTAATTTTTTCTTTGTTTCGTTTAATTCGACCTCATGAATTATGTATTCCAGAGCACGTCGAATTTTGTCGTGTTGCTGGTACTGTCTAAGTTCTTCTTTTTCTTCCTCTAAAGTACTTAATCGTTCCTCAATTGTCCTTAAAAACTCCTCTATCTTTTCTACTTTGCCTTCGGTTTCACGTAGAATAGCTAACGATTCGTCACGTCTTTCGTCATAGACTCGAGTTCCAGCTACTTCCCTTAGAAGTTTTAATCGATGAGCATCAGGAGCAGTTGCCATTTGATTAATCTAAGTACAATAAAATTATTCTCTATAAATTTATAAAAAAGCTGTGCCTAAAATGCTGCTAAAGCATTATGGAATCAAATTATTCAAATGATTTTAACCCCTGATGATCACGGTCATTTTCCCATTTACCAAAGCAGCCTTTTCTATCAAATAAGATTTGATAAATAAGCAGAAAAAAATTACATTATGAGATTTTGCGATGAGCACATAACGAAGGAATTTTTTACCAGGGACCTGGACCGAAACGTCATAACGGTTCCAGTACGGTTCTTGTTTAACTTAAAATTTTAAAATTCTGGTTTAGGTTCCTATAGACAAACGGTCCGGTTCTTGTTTTTTTTTCGGTTCCAGTAATTCAACTATTTAAATAAAAAACTTAAAAACTATCTATACAACTCAACAGAAGCATACAGAAGTTAGGAAAGATTAGTGTTGTGGCAATTCTTTATCAAACATTAAGCGATAAATTATAGACAATTATATAAACGTGTTCTACATACTCATCATATGGTATTGTAAACCCAAGATTCGTTCGGTCAAAAAATCACTTTATCTTATGACCAGTCATCAGTTTATGTTATAGTCATTTTGTCTATTACATTTTGACTATACGTATGACCTATGACGAGAAATATAACTCATTCTCCTTTTGTTTAAGTTAAAACTACTATAAACTCAACGAATTTTTTTCATTAAAGATTTGGTCTAAAGTGGCCGATTTTCGAGATATTTGCAATTAAAATTTTCATGCCGGTCCTGACTACTTAAATAAGTGAAGATTGACTATTGACTTTAACTGTGGTAAATTCTGAGAGCTCTATATTTTAAAACGTAGTGTTGATTTTTTTGAATTCTCAATTATCTACAAAGTAAATCGTTAATAAATTAATAACAATAAATAAATATCAATCTTCATTTCTTCGTTTTGACACTGACCTAATTTAACGAAATGTACTTTTCTGTACTCGATTACAATTATCTTCTTGCAACCAAAACAAGCCTTTAACTAATTAAACAAAAAATATGTGCAATGTAAGAATTAGCTTTCTTAGAACTCAGTTCGACAAGCTGCTTTATTTCTGTCTTGATTTCATCAGTTGCTAAATTATTTGTGTAAATTGCTTTCATAAAACTTGATTTTGGCGTGTTTGTGTGCGATTGGAGGTGTTATTCATAATCAATGGTTATTCCTACCTACGAAGGCGGTGGGCGAGAAAAACCACCTCGTTACTAGCAGCTGAAGAACAAGTATTACAGATTGTAGAAGATCGGCCCCTAAGTAACACTTGAGAATTAACTCGCAAAATTTAACGTATTCCATAGTACAGTACACCATTTTCTGAAAAGTTATTCTCTACACCCTTATACCGTTCTTATACCACGTCCAACAAGCACAGTAGTTAACTGACATTAGTTTTGAACCGCGACTTGGATTTTGTGACTGGTTGCAATAACAAAAAACTTTGAACCTAGCTTCAGTGCCAACGTATTATTTTCAGAGAAGTAGCAAAATGTTATCTGACGCGTCTAGAATAATTCGAATCTGTTATTTGTTCTTACTGGAATCATATTGAAAAGATACCAGCTATTTTTCTCGCAGCAAAGAAATTATTAATATATTTACTAATTAAACATTACATATTCACCGCTCTTCCAAAGTTTTTGTGTATTACGTTTAATAATTATGTTTACAACTTTGAAAATAAAACTAAAAAGAACCGAAAAAAAATCGAAAAATAAATAACGGTTTCGGTCTGGTTCAGTAATAAATTTTGACAAATTTTGGTTCCAGTTTCGGTCCAATTAAAAATACCGGTTTCGGTCCGGTTTTCGGTTTTATATTGGTCAGGTCCAAGTCTCTGTTTTTTACAAGCGAATATCTTTATTACTGACTTAAAATGAGGACAGCAAAAAGCCTCTTGTAAGTAGGTAAAATAAAAATAGTATTTGTACATATAGCTTAGCAGATGCTAAGAAGGCAAACTTTTGTTATGTTAGCTTGAATCACATAAAAAGTCAGAACAAAGCAATGTAAGAATGACTAAATCAGCAAAACACTCTTCGTACACATGCAAAACTTATTAAAAATTGAGACAACATAAAATGTGATTTGCATGTACATGAAACAAGATTGTTCAGTACCAAAATGAATTTTGTCTGTAAAATGGCAAAACAACAATGCGCTTACTGCAATTGTTACAACATTAGTTACATTAGGTCTTGTATAAAAAATCAATAAACACCATACTATATAAAACTCACTTTTCCTTGTTTCACAATGTAATATGGATTGGAATTAGAAAATCCAGCAGATTCTAACAAATTCATTACTTCAGTTCTTGGTACTACTTTTTTATTTAAAAAATACTGATCTTTTTTAGCTCCAATTACTCGCCTCAGTAAAACTTCTTCATGTTCAATCTAAAATAAATCAATAAAAAATGTTCAAATCTAAGATTGCATACGTACAGGTACTCTGCCATCAGAGTTATCAAAAATAATCTCAACGTAGGCTGACACAACTCTAGGTCCTGTGCCCTCATGCAATAAAGCCTGTCTTTGCTCAGGTCTTAAGTGAGAAAATTCGTCACTAAGGACAAACTGAATTGCTGTAATAAAATACGATTAAAACCATTCCAGGTTGTTTATATAAATGCGTACCGTAGAAAAAGTTGCTTTTTCCTGAACCATTTCGTCCAACAACAACATTATGTCTTTTATCAAAAGGGTCAACTACAGTTTGGTCTCGGTAACTCTTGAAACCCTGTATAATCATCTAAAATAAGAAGTATTAACATAATTTGATGTTTGAATTAGTTGTCATAAATATGTACCTGTTTAATATGCATTTTGAAAATAAATTAACAATTAAACGACAAATTCCATTTAAAAACAAAAATAAATAAACAAAATTTGAGAATGTTGGCGTCTAAAATGTCTAAACAATTTGACAGCTTAAATACTGACAACAGGGCAGTGAAGCCAATTGCGGAAATTAAAAATATCCACACAGTACTTTAAAAATATCCGCGGTTATCCGCTGAGAGCGCCATCTGTTATAGTTCACAGTAACTAATTAATAAAACCAATAAGTTACATGCGTATGCTATATATTTTTGTCAGTATTTATAAACCATTTATTATTCTGCAGTTTGCGTTCTTTAATAATAATAATAATTAAATTTAATTTATTGGTACTTTTATTTTTAAATAATTCATACAATGTGGTTAGATGTTCAGTTGCAAATTCGGTTGCATTCAAGTGTGTTGGGCATAGTGTTGCGAGATAACCGGTTCTACAATCACTATCCTTGTTTATTTGCTTTTACATTTTGGCACTATATTTTCTTAATAAAAATATTCGTAAATATTTTGTTTTATGACAGGGTTATAAAATTATCTGCGAGCACTTAAGAATATCCATAAATCAGATAATTATCCGCAAATCGGCATCACTGCAACAGAGATAGCTTACAACCACAGTATCTTACAACGAGTTACAACGCTTACAAAACAGAAACAACCAGTGTTGCCGACAAAATCCAACAAAATTTTTTACGCGATTTCCCGCACAAGTTGTGAAGTGCATAATTTTACCCATTATTTCACAAAAAATTGTAAACAAAGATAGATGATAGGTCCAATAAACATTTTAAAAAAGGTTGTGATTTAAAAAACTCTATAATTTAATTTTGTTTTTGTTTCTGCTATAAGTTACTATGAACTTGAGTGTTGATTGTAATAGGTACATGTCATTTTAAAATCCTAACAATTTCTGCACTTTTCAAATACTTTAGTTTACCATTCCCGTGTAATAGATATTTTTGAAGTAAAACTTCTTTAGGCGCGACTTTGAAGTAACTGACGGAAGTAGAGTTCATTTCAAGACTAAAGAACCGCTGCGCAGAAACCAATTTTGTTCCGAATGTCAATACACTAGCTAACCAAAAAACGTTTGGACTTTTCATACGACGTTTAAAGTGTCCACATTTATTCCACAAGTTGTTACAAACTCTTTTTTATCTTTGTGTTTTATATTTCTTTATATTATATTCATCGTCTTGTATGCATTCACTTTTTAGTTCAATTAAAGGTAAACCATTTACAGTTAATGTTTACAGATGATGTTTTTCGTTAGAATTTATTTTGCATGATCGTCAAATTCCGTATTTATCCGACGCGCACCTCACGGTTCTTTAGTCGTGAAATGATCTCTATCGCTGACATGGTTTCCGGTATTTAACAACAGTGACTAAGTATTTTTTGATTTGCATTTCTAATGTTTATATTGGCACGAGCTATTATATTTAATTTCATTGTGATTGTATCCACGTGTTTATGAAACGATGGTTTAAAATTAAAAAAAAATTAATTAATTTAATGGATGGATAAAAATTCTTTAAAATGTGAGACTGGTATAAACAAATTTTATATAGAATATACCTAAAACATTCATACAAAATAAAATAGTGTTTAGGTAATTTAAAATGGCAAAATTCCAGTAACATTTTACTCTGTCATCAATAAATAAAAGAAGAAATTAACAATCTGAAATGATATTTATTTTAATTTAAGTAGTTTCTTATCAGTAATATATATCACGTGATTTTTTTTCAAAAAATTTTGTTTTGCATGGTTTTACGCTTCAATGTCTCCTGAATCAGAAAAATACACAATGTACCCACGATAACTCTCGAACCAAAGTCCCAGTAACTTGAAATTTGGTATGGATTCATATTCTCTGGGTTCTATCAAAAGATGGGTCTGATAAAAAAACTAGAAGACATTTTTAACAGTTTTGCTTATACCTAAAAAAATATTCAAACAAAAAAAATTTTCTAACATTAACAGTTTATTAGATATTTTATTTATAATTTAAAATGAATTCACAAATATAATCTAGATTCGAATCCTGCCTACGACGATTCTTTTAGAAAAAAATTCCATATTTTAAAGGAAAACAAGATACGTTAAAAATAATAATTTTTGCTGTTTTACTAAAAGGGAAAGCAATATCGAGGCGCACAAATATAGTGGTTAGTCGATATGACAACATAAGCTTAATTTGCCATATTTATTTCGGTTATATCTTAATAAAATCAAAGAAAAAAATTTCAAAAAAATTGTAGAATGCTAGGAAGTCAATACAAACTTGTACATATCACTTCAAAGTGGTTTTATGACAACATAACTTAAAAAAAATATGTATAGATTCCTTTACATTCCTTATAGGAAAGTCGTGTGGCGACCTCACCAGTTTTTTTATAGGCACTTTTTCTGTCTTTCAGTATCTCATTAGGTACTTTTCTTTCAAGTACCTGTATCTGTACCATGCCTAGGTACTTTTTTAAATGTACCTTGTATCTTTTTTGTAAAATAAATTTCTATTAAAACTTTATTGTATTTCTTATTACTTTTTGTGTTTTAAACGTAATTAATAAAGTCTTTTGATAATTACCAAACTTAAAAGCGACACAAACATTTCAGTGCATTTTAATTAAATATTTTTTCTTTTCAAACAATGATTGTACATTTTTAAATTTATACATAAACATTTATAAACATATAATTATCTTAATTTTTGTTGAGAAATTTATAATAGGTACTATAAATTTTCTAATGGTGTAAATTATTTTTATCTCAAAAATTCATAGATTGTAGCAATTGTAGGTATATTACGAAACATTTTCAAAAGTATGCTTTACAGAATCCTCTCAATTTTACTGCGTAAGTATAAGCTGCAAGGCAGAATAATAAGAAAATATTAACGCACTTAATCAAGCAAACTTGGTTTTATTGTGGTTTGAAAGAAACATAATAATGTATAAGGAGTAATGAATATGAAGTTGTCACATTGAACCATTATCAAATTGAGTTCTAGCCATAAATCCTATCTTTTGAGCCTTTTGAATTGCTTCTGGACATTTCATTTTTTTAATCAATTTACATTCTTTAAAAAATCCTTCATACCTAGGAAACCCATTTGTTTCATCTTTAAACGTAGTTAATCCTTAAATTTAGTTTGGTTATTGTATTATTTAGACTTTAAAAACATACCTAAACCCCACACTTTTCCACCACGAAATTCACCTTCGTATCTCATTCCATCGGCTCGCCAAAAAATACCACTTCCGTGAAACCACCCTTCGAGAAATTCACCTTCGTATCTAAAATCACTTAAATATGTTAGAAGTACTAAATGGTATTCATTTTTACTTAGCTCCATCGGCAAAAATTAAAACTCCAAGGCCATTGAATAGCCCATCTTTGTACATTCCGTCGTAACGAGATCCATCCGGGTATAACTCATGGCCTTCAGAATCTTTTTGTCCGTTATCATTCCAATAACCTACGTACACTGTCCCGTTACCGTATTTATAACCTCCATATAACGCTGTTTCGTCTGTAAAAGAAAACCATTGTAAAATACGTTTCTTACAAAAAGTGAAACACATACGCGAGTTAACCCCGTCCATTATAATAAAAACTGAAGTACACGTACTATAAGGCTTCTTTATATTCCTATATTTCATGCCTATATATAATTAGATTAAATGTTTATTCAATTAAAAGCTTATTTTTTAAACAAAGTTTAATTATTATTTTGTTATTTAATTGAACTTATGAACAAATTTTTTACTAACCCTTAAAATTATTTAATGAAGCAGTGCAATCTGTAAACTTAAGATAAAATTGCTATCAAATTTCTGATTAATATTATATAATAAAAGTTAGCGTAAAAAGTTCTAAAATATTTTAATAACTTTATTTAAAATTAATGCAAGAATAACTATAACATACAATGTTTTATGTATGTACAATTCGTTTTTTAATTAAGCATATTTCACCCAGCTTGTTAAGTTAGCCAAATAGTTTTAAGATTGCTTATTTTATTTTTATTTCTGGATAAAAATATACGATGAAAGCGTTGACGGTTGATGAAATATACTTTTACTAGCGATTATGCATCACAAATATAAAGAAAAGAATAGAACAATAATTTTAAAATTATAAAAAAAATACGTAAAAGAACATAAAAACCATAATCAAAATAAAGAATGCTTACAAAAAAGTTAAACGACAATCTAAAAAATATCAGAACTTTAATAGTTAAATAAATATTTGTCAATTCTAGCATACAAAATCGTTACAAAATATCGGCTTATTGTTTACAGAAAGCTTTTTGATAAAAAAACGTCAGTCAGACACAAACACGCGTAAATAAAACTAAACTAATTCAGTTGGTCTTAATAGAAAATAAAAAATGTAACACATGCTGAAAGCTATAATAAGAGCGAAAAACTTGACGTTGTAGTGATTAAAAATAAGGAAAATAAAGAAAACAATAACTATGCATTAAAACTTTACTAGAGATTTTTATTCGGAACACAAAAGACTATATCGAAAGAAACATATATATAATAATCCTTTTTCAAAGTCGTTAATCAAACTGAACTGCTGCATGAGAAAAATGTAAATAATTTCAGAAAAAAACAAAATAAAAAATATTTAGAATGCAAAGATACAAAACTATAAGGATATTATTCTTAATAAAATAAATGATTACAAAACAAAAATAATACCAGCGATTAGAAGTCACTACGTCTATTTAATAATAATTTGCTAGAGTACCTAATTAACAATTACCTGTACCAACAGCTAACAGAAAGAAAAAATTGTGCCCGCGTAAGCATAAGTTAACCTAAAAATGTTTTGAATCTGTCTGTTTTTATAACATTAAATGTGAAGAACGTTTATAATGCAGTTTTGTGAACACAATTACTACAGCAGCATTGAACAAATAGACAAATAAATACGAAAAATAATCATTACAATATAAATACTAGCTGTATTTTTTACTTTTTAGTGCATATTATTGGCTGTATTTAATTTTTTAAGTCAGTTCTTTTTTCTTTGTTGAAAAAAATTAATTTTTTTCTTTTTAGTGATGTTAACAATACTGAAATCTAGTGTGTGTGTCATTTTTACGCGCGATTAAAGTTAAACTTAAATTAAAATAAATATTATATTAGAGTTTAGTCATATTTATTGATAATACACTTTACAATGAATAATATAAAGCTAACAATTAATTGAAAATTTTCAAAACGCTTCATATACAGGTAGATAGTGACAGCCAAGATTAATGGTTCTAATAGCTCATGTATATAAACGTCAGAAATGTAAAGAAAAAAGTGGAAAGAACGTGAGCTGTGACGCGAGTGTTACTTCTGCCAGAAAAAAATCTTAGTTACTCCCAAGTCACGCTTAAAGAAGTTTCACTTCGGGTACAAAACCAATTTAGTAAAGATTGGTATAAAAGGTAAGTTTTTTTCTTCGCCAAAGATATTATGGAATTAGCTGAGCAACTTCCGCTGAAAACCTTGAAAATGTACATCGTTCAAGAAATTAATGTTCATGTCTATATAAATTTAAAAGTTGAATCACTTTCTCATAGATCACATCATTAGAACTTGACTAAATTTATGTGGGACGACTCCTAAAGTACACTATTTATAATAAAAAAAAAAACAGTCGAAATCGGTCAACGTAATAAACAGTTTTCGGTGAACATTAATTTTAAGATGATGAAAGGATCCATAGATTAAAGTGAAATATGAAAGTCAAAAAACTACAGCACAGTTTTTTAGTAATTCATTTTAAAAATTTATAATGTTAAATTCCAACACTAATGGTTTTTCTTATTTTATTGTAATCGCCTGTTGATGCTCTCTAATTATCTTTGTTTAGGCCTAAACATGTTGCAAGAACATTAATTAAACGTAGTACAATCACTTAATTATTGGTTCGAGTTCGATTATTTTTTTATGAATCCCATCATCAGAACTTAACTAAATTTATGTGGAACCACTTTTACGATACCTCCCTTTTTAGTAAAAAAGAATCATCAAAATCGGCAACGTGGTAAAGAATTATCGCTGAACACGCATTTAAAACAAAAGATTTCGACGAATTGATGTTCTCTTTCTTTGAAGTCGGTTGAAAAGAGATTGAAACAAAATGCAATTATAAAAATGTTTTTTTTTGTTTTACATTGAATTACATATTCTAACAAGAAAACCCTTTTATAAGCTTTCATAGTACAGTGTTGTAGTATCTGAATACAGTTCCCAT
This sequence comes from Aquatica leii, assembly GCA_035610365.1. NCBI lineage: Eukaryota > Metazoa > Arthropoda > Insecta > Coleoptera > Lampyridae > Aquatica > Aquatica leii. Next base: position 74,857,618 of record CM069433.1, read on the forward strand.
AAAGTAGAAATAAAATGAACACATAATAAAATGTCTTAATAAACTTGTCTCACGTAAAATTGTGAACGTTAATAATTTTTCGCGCAGCTAATGTGCTACAACATTTTTGTTAGCGATGTTACATCTTATTAAAATAATATGTTTTGTAAACCATACTGTTCAAGACATTCTGCGCACTTAATTTAGTGGGGGAACATATAATTTTTTGAATTTGAAGTAAGTTGAACACAGAACAAATTTAAGTTTGTAACGATACATATGTTATACGAAAATGTAAACATTTTTAAACTATTTCAATTAAATTTAAATTACAGTCCACTAAGAATTTTATTATTTACGGTTTGTCCGTAACATGCTGGTCCTATCGATACCGGATTTTAAACGGCAGTTAAATTAAAATGATTAATTAATCAATTAAATTTTAAAAGTATTCTATAAATACTAAACAACGTCGTCCTACAAGAATAATCAACGAAGAAGGTGGAATTAAGTAAAAGCAAATTAACGAAGATTAAACAAATTTGGAAAATTTTGAAAGCAGTTGGAAGTATTTGTCCTATCGTCGTTATCACATATCGCCATTCGAGGTCGCATACATCGAAGTTGTTGAAGCGCTTGCATCGATAATAATTGAAGAAAACCAGATCAAGGTTGTATTTTCCAATTATTTTAAATATAATTATTAAATTTTTAATTTTTGTAAATTACAATGGCACCAAAAGGAACTATTGAATGTGAAGTGATTGAATTAAAAACAAAAATTTTAAAATGTATCAATCAAATTAAAAGAATTGAAAGGTTTGTAAACGAACATAAGTTAGATGCCCCGTCAACTGAATTAAGAGATAAATTACTTATTAGAAAATCGAGTCTTAGTGAATATTTTGAGCAAATTAATCAATTAGATACAAAAATTATTTGTTTGGATGCTAATCAAGCATTAACAGATGATGAAAATGACGATATTTCAAATATTTACTATGACGTCGGTGCGCTTATTAATAATTTTATTCAAAAATGTGACGAGCAAACAATTTTAATAACACGTGAACTAGGTGATAACGTAAATGAAATTCCCAATGTTAAATTACCAAATATCCAAATTCATAATTTTAATGGAAAATGTATTAGCGATTTTAAACCTTTTATAGATATGTTTGAAGCTGTAATTCATACAAACACTAAACTCAAAGCTGTAGAAAAATTATATCATTTAAGAAGCCACCTTGAAGGTGAAGCGCTTAATCTTATAAGTAATTTGCCATTAACAAATGATTCTTATATTCAAGCATTGTCTATTTTAAAGGAAGCTTACAGTAATGAAACTGCATTAATCAATTCTCACATTGACGCTTTATTAAATATTTCAAGTATTCAAAAAAGCAATCCTTCGGTTTTAAAAGATTTTGTTTCTTGTATTAAACAGCACGTTGGTGCCTTAAAAATGTTAGGTCAGCCAGTAGATGGCTGGAGTGTCATGTTAGTAAGAATTTTTACTAAAAAATTGGATTTTTATACTAATCAAGCTTATCAATTACATAGAGATAAATCTAAAGTTCCTTCTTATACCGAACTTTTAGAATTTTTGCAACAAAGAATTTTGTCATTACAAGAATTGCCCGAAAGTAAAAAAAATTATAAAGAAAAAACTCACGTACATCTTGGAACTAATGTTAAAATTGAAAAGTGCCTATTTTGCTCTTTACCTGATCACAAATTATATAAATGTAATAAGTTTAAATTGCTAGAGACTAGTGACAGAATTATGTTTGTAAATAAAAACAAACTTTGTCAATTGCGTTTAAATAATCATTTTGGTGGTTGTACTTTTACGTTCAATTGTCGAAACTGGATAAATCTTTCGAACCAAAGGAGTAACCAGAACCCGAACCAGTTTACAACAATTTAACAGGAATCCTGAAACCTACAAAAATGTTCTATTGCCAGTTGCGAAGGTAAAAGTAAGATCTTTTTTAGGAAAGTTTATTATTGCCTATTGTTTGTTGGATAGTGGTTCGCAAGTGTCATTTGTAACCAATCGTTTAGTTAACAGATTAGGTATTAAAACTTACAATAGTAATTTAGATGTGATTGGCGTATCTCAAAATATTACAAAGGTGCACAAATCCGTCAGCATTGAAATTCAGTCGTGTAATAGTGATTATAACGTTAATGTTAGCTGTTCTGTAATAAAAAACATTACCGCTCAATTTCCAAATTTTAGCATTGATGTTTCTCAAATAAACATACCTAACAATATTGTACTTTCTGATCCTGATTTTAATACTCCAAAATTATTACAACTGGTAACTTTAAAATTCCAAGTTCCAGTCTTGTTCTTCAAAATACATTATTTGGATACGTTCTGAGTGAAGCTATCACTTCATTAAAAAGAACTTCATTTTGTCATTTGACAGTTTATTCTTTGCATTCTTTTTCTAAATTGGAAAACCTCATTTATAAATTTTGGGAAACGGAAAAGGTTCCTGAGCTATACAAAGAATACAATACCGAGCAACAAGCTTGTGAACATAGTTTTCAATCTTCTGTCACAAAAGTTGCTGGAAAATTTCAAGTTGAACTTCCTTTAAAACAAGATCTTATGTGTCTTAATTTGGGAGAATCGTTTTCTATAGCGTTAAAACGATTACACAATCTCGAGAAAAGGTTTAAATTAGATCCCATTTTGTTTGATCAACATAATAAATTTTTAACTGAATATATAAAACTAGGGCATGCTAAAATAATAGATATAAATAAATATGATTTAAATAGTGGTTCAGTCTATTTTATGGGTCATCACTGTGTAGTAAGAAATGATAAAACTACTACTAAGTTCCGAGTTGTGTTTGATGGCAGTATGAAAACAAATAACAATAAATCTATTAATGATATGCTTTTTAACGGAGCAGTAGTACAAAAAGAACTTTTTGAAATTTTGCTTATCTTTCGATCCTTTGAATACACTCTTTTGTGCGACATAAAACAAATGTACAGGATGATCTGGATTGATCCTAAACACCGATCTTTACAAAATATTTTATGGAGATCAAGTTCAGATGAACCGGTACAATGTTTACAATTACAGACGGTAACATATGGTTTGAAAAGTAGTTCATTTCTTGCTACCAGATGTCTTCATGAACTTGCAATTAATAATCAAAATAGTTTTCCACTTGCTTCTAATGCGCTGCTTCAAAATACTTATGTTGATGACATTTTGTCAGGAGGTAACACGGTTGAGGAAACCGTTGAATTGCGAAATCAACTAATTAAATTACTTAAAACCGGTAGTTTTGAATTACATAAGTGGAATGCTAATGATCCTCTAATTCTAAAAAACATTTCTTGTGAAAATCAAACATTAGATAATTTTAATATTGACAAACATGATTTCACAGTTAAAACTTTAGGAATTTATTTTAATACAACTAATGATTGTTTTGAAATTTCTGCTCCAAAGTTAAATTTTAAAGAATACGTTACTAAAAGGCACGTTCTAAGTTTTATTTCTTCTTTTTACGATCCATTAGGGTTTGCAGGACCACTCGTAGTTACCGCTAAGTTATTTATGAAAAAACTTTGGATGCTTAATTTGAATTGGGATGACGTGTTACCTAATGATTTGCTGAATGAATGGTACAATTTTGCTAAAGGGTTAATTAACATGTCAAAGTTAAGTATACCCAGAAAATTGTATGTTTACAAGGCAATAAATATCGAACTAGTAGGATATTGTGATGCTTCGTCTTTGGCTTATGGAGGTGTAGTATACGTTAGATCAATCTTTTTGGATAAAGTCCATGTTTCACTTTTGTGCTCTAAATCTAGAATTGCTCCTAAAAATAAAGATAATGATCTTTCTATGCCTAGACTCGAATTAAATGCTGCATTACTACTTTCGCTATTGATAAACAAAGTATTTAATTTGCTAAAATATTTATCTAACCTAAAAGTATTTCTTTACTCCGATTCTGAAGTAGTTCTTTCTTGGATTAAAAAAGATCCTTACAAGCTAAATCCATACGTTGCTAATCGTATTTTAAAAATTCGAGATATTACTTCTGATTTCAATTGGCTTTATGTTGAGTCAAAGAAAAATCCCTCCGATTATATTTCAAGAGGCTTACAACCATGGGAAATCAATAATTGTCCTCTTTGGTTTTTTGGCCCAAATGAACTTTCCAATATTAATTTTTGTCATAGTATAGAAACTAAAATAACTAATTGCAATTTTTTACCTGAATTGAAAGAAGTTTGTCTTCAAGGAATATCAAAACAAACGTTTTTTAAAAATTATTCTGATTTAAATAGGCTTCAACGAATAGTTTCATACATATTTAGATTTTATACTAATATCACATCTAAAAATAAAATTACTGGAAATTTGACTGTTTTTGAATTAGAATTTGCTTTAAAACGCATTATTAGGCAAGAACAACAAACTTGTTTTATTGAAGAAATTCGATCTTTAAAACGTAACAATAAAATTAAAACCAATTTAAGTGGTCTTTCTCCATTTCTTGATAAAGAGGAAATTTTACGCGTCGGTGGTCGGCTTCAAAATGCTAACATTTCGTATGACCAAAAGTATCCTATAATTCTTCCAAAAAACAATCACATTACTGATTTGATTATTCGTAGGGAACATATAAGGTTATTGCACGCTGGACAAAAACAAATTCAAAGTAGTCTTAATTTGAAATTCTGGATTATAAATAGCAATAGAGAAATTAAGAAAAACATTTATAAATGTGTCACTTGTTTTAAGCATAAGGCTAACTGTTCTAAGCAATTGATGGGTTCTCTTCCTGAAAAAAGGGTAAATGCGTCCCGTCCATTCGAAAACGTTGGTATTGATTTCTGTGGTCCATTTTATATTAAGCAATCCAGATTAAAAAGAGTTATTTCTACTAAATCCTATATTTTACTTTTTGTGTGCTTTTCAGTAAAGGCAATTCATATGGAACTTTTGTCAGACATGACTACCGAAAACTTTTTGAGTGCTTTCAAAAGATTTATTTTTCGAAGAGGAAAACCTAGCAATGTTTTTTGCGACAATGGTTTAACTTTTAAAGGTGCGTTAAATCAGTTAAATAATTTTTATAAAAATGTAGATAAAACCAAAATTTATAATTATTATTTAGATGAAAAGATTCAATTTAAATTTATTCCATCTTATTCTCCTGTTTTTGGAGGATTGTGGGAAGCTGGTGTTAAAAGTGCGAAATATCACATTAAACGAGTAGTAGGCAATAACCAACTCACCTATGAGGAATTCAATACGTTAATTGTTCAAATTGAAGGCATTTTGAATTCAAGACCATTAACTCCAATAACCAGCGATCCTTCTGATTTAACTTATCTGACTCCAGGTCACTTTTTAATAGGTGCTCCTATAACAGCCTTTCCTGAACCTGATCTTACTCTTATTTCAGAAAATAAATTAAAGTTTTGGAAAAGGTGTACCCAAATGCAACAACACTTTTGGGCTAAATGGCACTTAGATTATTTAAACTTATTACAAAATAGACCTAAATGGAAACATTCGATTCCTAACGTCAAAGAAGGTATGCTTGTACTTTTAAAAGATGACAATTTGCCTTCCTTAAAATGGCCTATGGCTCGAATAGAAAAAGTAATACCTGGCAATGATGGAAAAGTAAGGGTAGTCAAAATAAAGACAAAAAATGGACATTCAGTTCGAGCAATCAATAAGATTGCAGTTTTGCTTATTGATTAAAACGTTTTATGTTTTTTTTTTGTCTACAATTACTTATTAAAGATACAAGTTTTGTTTATTTTATATTTTAAGTATGCAGTTTATGTTTATTAAGCAATTTTGTTAAGTATACAGTTTAAGTTAGTTTATAAAAACGCATGTATATCTAAGTTTGTATATTATTTTAATTTGTAAATTAGCAATAACGCATGTTTCTTCCGAAACAATTTTTGCCTCCCCCAATTTATGTTCAAGACATTCTGCGCACTTAATTTAGTGGGGGAACATATAATTTTTTGAATTTGAAGTAAGTTGAACACAGAACAAATTTAAGTTTGTAACGATACATATGTTATACGAAAATGTAAACATTTTTAAACTATTTCAATTAAATTTAAATTACAGTCCACTAAGAATTTTATTATTTACGGTTTGTCCGTAACACATACGTTTGATAATCATAGTGAAACGCATTATAAAAGGAGTCTTAAATGATATGATAGTAAAATTGCATTAGTTAACTTTTATCTCCAAATACATACATATGAATAATTCGGTTATTATGATTTTTAATAACGAGTTTTGATTTATGATAATGCACGCGTGCTTATCTTATCTACTAAATATGCGACATGTTTGAAAAAGGTACAAGTGGCAATTTAAGTAAAAAAGATGTTTTGAACAACTCTGCTTACAAATTATCTAAGAATGTACTTTCACTGTAAATGTATTACCTTTCAAGAGTACCTACTTATTTTTTTAAATAAACAATTGCTTATTAAAAAAGTTTCGTTACTGAACTGAAATGCATAATCGTACGCTACTGTGGTCTAATCACGGCTAAAGGGGCGGTATTTTACATATATGCATTCCTGCGTCAATTCTCTTTTTATTTGGTTGTTGTTGTAATATAACGGAATTTATTTCTAATTTGCAATTTAACGTTAAAAGTTACAATAAACAAAAACACTCAATGTATGCAACCATAAGCTTAACAAAATAAAAGTTCAAACATCAAAAAACTCTTCCGAGAATATAATAACCAACAATATTTGTGCAGGTCTCTGGTTTTTTTTCCTACCTTTTAATTCGCTAGAATTTTGTAACATAATTAGAGCGATTCCCGAAATTTCATGTAATAAATTTATTCACGGAATAGAGGTAATTTAATTGGATTAAATTGTAGATTTTTATAGTTTTGTTGTTTTAATTAAACAATTTGTAAAATTAAATTACTTCAATAAATACGAATTGTGTTTTTGCAATACAATTAGATTACGCATTAAAATTTAATTTAATTTCGGTTTGATTAACGATTTTATCTGCGAAATTAATTTGCGTATTAATGGACGTTCTTACATTGCAATTGACTTATTTAATAAAAATCTGTTTTTAATCATTTTTGTTTGGCGCTGATCAGGGCATAAAAAGTATGTGTTTTAGAATAAACCAAATTTGAATGTAAATACTTCACAGCGTTAATTTTAAATTGGAAATTAACCAATCATATACAAAATTTTAAAAGTATAGTTATTAATAAAATAAAAAATAACACAACTAAAAAATTTATTTTGCTTGCATTAGGTATAAAAAAAATAAGACTTTACTTTAGTTTTTATGAGATCCCAAAGCATACTTGCGTTTGCACATATTTTGCAAAACCAGATTTACAATACTTCTATGCTTCTAGTCTTAACGTTGAAAATTAAAGGAATTTGAAATATGATCAATAGTAAACACTTTGTTTGAAACAAATTACATAATACATTTCTTAGAAAACTCACTCAATAATATGTTATCTAATCATTTTATTTATATACAAAAAAGTAGTTTGCGATCAAATTGAAAAATAATAATAATGTAATATCTAAACAATATTTGCTTAAAATAATTAAGATATAGTATAGTTAGTGGTTTTTTAATGATCTTTACTTAGGAGGAGCATATAAAGACTCTTGTTTTTGTAAAGCGACGTTTCGTGCATCTTAACTTTTTGTAATAAAATTATTATTAACATAAAGATAATTAGTCATTAATTAAAATTAAGACATTAAATAAATTCACGTAACAAATTTAACAATACAATTACACAGTGGCGGCTTCTCTATTAGGTCATTTGGTCAATGACCCTCCAAAAATGAATAAGAAAGGTATAAATTACAGAAAATTTGCGTTTAAATCAAATTATCAGCGTTTAAATTTCTTGCGTTTAAATAATTGTCAATTTAAATGCAACAGATACGAAAGCTTGCGAATTTACCCGAGGCTGACACGAACTTTTGCCCGCACTTACATTATATTACGATGATAGTTATTCTAATCAAGAGTGAGACACACATAATACACTTGTATGCGAGTTAGAAAAGAAGATAAGTAAATGTTAAAATTCGTTCGCTGGGTTTTCAGCCGGCCGCCTACGCCAAAGATAATACTCAGTGCAATTATCTTTGAGCGTGCTTACGTCATCTATCGTTATCTTTGCAGCACGTGTGTGTTAAATGCAGATTCCTTATCACATAGTTTTTGTTTCATAATAACTGTGGTACAAGACGTTAAAAAATGAATAGCTAATAATTGTGTGCACATCTAGAATTTATATTTAATGTTCGTCCTCAGCCTTCACTTCAAATTCGACCAACCAGTAAACATAAAAATAAAGTTTACAGTAATTCAAGGAATCTGTGTATGATTCGTTAGATTGGATTTGTGGAATTGAAATAAATAATAGATTTTAGTGTTTTATATTTACTGTTTTCAGATGATGCATTAATCATTATGTTGTAAAAATAATGTTACGGATTTATAGCATTTAAAAGAAAAAATAAAAATCAATTGTGAAGTCAATTAAAGACTATAATCAAAAAGTTTGTAAAAACTAAAAATAGATACATATATTATATAAAACAATTCATTGACTTTACATATGACTACAGTGGAAAGAGAGCGATATTTCTCTATGTTAAAAATTCAAACATTTCTACGAAATTGGCAATACTATGAGACAAGAAAGATGTGCATTTCTATGCTAAGCATTCAAAAATCATTGTAAATTTTAATGAGCTTGCTATTCATTATTTTGGTAATTGTAATTATAGACGAATATCTTAAATTTTAAACATAATTGATCTTAAATATAAATCACGTTACTGTAAGAATGTTTTTTAGTCTTTTTGCGATCATTGCGTTTTTTTTTAAATGACCCTCTTGTATGATTGACCACCAGCCGCCACTGCAATTACACTCTGTAAAGTGTGTAAAGTATATTATTCGGTCAAACTAAACAAAAATCGGATTCTTATCCAAAAAAATGATTGCAATAGTAAAAAGGAAGAAACAGCATTATTATTATTACACTACATTAACACCGGACACAGTTTTAATTAAATTTAAAAAAACACTGGTTTTAAAAATGATATTCATCAACCTTTATAAAAATAACATCAATTTGAACACCGTCAGTAACAATTTAAATAATATCTGTAATATTTTAATTTCCAAAATTACAAATTAAAACTATTTATAGAGTTGCAAAAATTCGCCGTGTTTTTTGAATGTTCGTTACCGATTAAGTTTTTGATCTAGACATTTAAGAATTTTTTTTGATACTGTTATTACTTGTCATATGTTTGTTTTATATGTTACATACATTTGTTTAATCAATAAATAATTTATTAATTAATGTTAATCCTAACAATTAATTCATTACAAAAAAATTGTTAAGTACCTATATATGTTATACATGTGTCAAGATTAACGGATTTCATCATTATAACTTCTTCATGTAATTTCTACGTAGTATAGTTCTCTTACCGGTAACCAATTTTGTTATTGCAGTTAGGTGCGTGTTATGACTAATACTCGACTAATACTTACAATAAATTACAGTGGCTTGAAGAAGCGCACACTTTGATGTAGGAAACGTCGCCTTACAAAAAGTTTTTATGGTCATAATTTATACTTCTCCTAAGTAATCTAATCATCAATATAAATATAAGAAGATGGAAGTAACATTACCAGTTAAGATATAGTATGTTTGTAGAATATAATATAACTATAGCTTTCAAGCCAAATATAAATATAAATGTAGGTACCATATATACTTCTTACTTTTCAGACAATGTGTGAGTACTTCGAAAAAAGCACATTCCATTCGCGATGTTTTTAGTACCAGGGGGTTCTGTCAATATTAAAACTTTATAAACACATTCTTACTTAATAAAAGATCTATATTTAAAGTCAGTTTATCTATCTTTAGAATAAGCAATATGAAACGTTGTATATTTGCAATTATAAATTAATAATAAAACAACTTTTAGTATTTTTTGGAGGGTTATTAACCAATTGACCTAATGGTGGAGCCGCCACTGTTTAGTACTGTCTTTGTATGTTCAATTTTCTTTTTTATTATTTTTATTTTGCTAGAGTTATTATTTTGGTCGTTTTGCTTTAAGAAATTTAATAAAGTAGAACCCCATAATTTACTATAAAAGTAGGTATCTATTTTAGGATTATATTGTAAATTAATGTGTTGTAAGAAAACGGATATTAAGATTAAATGTAGCTTCGCAGCATTTCACAATTAAATTGCACAATAAGGCCACGGGTGCGATATTAAGATGTTCCTTTTATAACATATAATGTTATTTTATAATTTAATAATAATTGCAAAGTGAGATTTGTACTCCGGGACTTACACTATAACCAAAATTTTAACTTGAAATCAAAATTCATCTGTTTTAAAATCAGATGTTCTGTGGATAGTTGAAAGTAGAGAACTTTTTGATTGGATGCCGTTTGTTTTGTATTTATTTTATTTAACAGTTGTTGCCAAATGCAGATACTTAATAAATTTTTGTTTGTCAAAATGTAAATTAAACGATTTTAATTTAACGTAGTAGTATATTTGTTTGCATAGATTTTGTGACAATTAATAGAAGTCTTTTCTTTCTAATTAAATATTTGTATTTAAAAAAAATTATAGATTTAATTTAGATAGATTTAAAAAAGTGGTCTAGAGTTTGTTGAAATAAATTCGACCTATACGCAAGAGCATTTTATAAAATATTTGATAACAGAACATGGCTATAATTAATATTAAATGAAAGTTGCACACATTGATGTTTGTTCATTAATTAGTAAATTTGGTAACGTCAAGAATCTCATATTTCAAAATAATTTTGATGTAGTAGCAGTATCGGAAACCTGGCTTAATTCTGATATTGATGATCAACAAGTTAATATAAATGGATCGTCGGGACAGGCATGGTGGTGTTGCCATATATGTAAGAAGTTGTTTTACCGTTCTTTCAATCTCAACTTCGACAAACATTGAACAAATATGGATAAAAATGATTCTGGATCATGAGAAACTAGCTGTGGGTTGTGTATATAGACCTCCTAGATATAATTCTAATCAGTTTGTAGATAAACTTAAAGAAACTGTTAAAGAAATAATATTTAAACACAAATGTGAAAGTGAAGTGAAAGAACTGTTGAAGTTCCTACGGAATTGCAAAATGCAGATAGAATTAATTCATACTTTGTTAACTCAGTGCCCTTGATCTCGGGAACTGTAAACGGTGTACTACAAGAGTATCGAGACAAGTTAAATGATACTGTACCCGAATTTATGTTTGTGACTGTAACTAATGATGATGTCATTGATACTATACTTGATATAAGTACAAATGCCTCGAGTTTTGATAACTTTAATATAAAACTCATAAAGATGTGCTGTCCTTTTATACTTCCTTATGTGACACATTTGATCAATACGGCCATATTAGAGTGTGAAGTTCCTGACATATGGAAAGTTGCTGTTGTTAGACCTCTTCCAAAGATTAAAAAACCCAAAACGTTTGCAGATCTACGACCTATAAGTATATTACCTATATTGTCTAAAGTACCAGAAAAATGTCTAGAAATTCAAATTAGAAACATTCTGAATGATCATCATATACTACCTAAAATGCAGTCTGGGTTTCGACGAAATCATAGCTGTTGTACAGCATTGCTTAATGTCACAGATGACATTATATGTGCTCTTGACGAAGGTAATATCTCAGTGTTAGTGTTAATTGACTACAGTAAAGCATTTGACACAATCAATCATGAATTGCTTTTGTCCATACTTTATCACGTTGGTTTTGGAATAGAAGCCGTTCAACTAATCAATAGTTTCCTCGGTAACAGACATCAAATGGTTAAAATAGGAAATGGTACGGTTTTAGATTTGCTACCTATGAAATCAGGAGTTCCGCAGGGATCAATTTTAGATCCACTTTTATATACTTTGTACACTAGTCAATTATATAAAGTTCTCAAAACATGTAACTATCACTTTATGCTGACGACACACAGTTATATCTATCTTTCTCCCCTGAGGAAATAGAACAATCATTCAATAAAATTAATGATGACCTTAAGTTGTTGTATGACTTTTCGAAAGCTCATAACTTACTCATTAATCCGAATAAATCTTCTGCATTGATTTTTGGCAATGCCAATTGTTCGCAGTTGAAACTCCATATTGATGATGTGAACATTCCGATAACTCCAGTACCTAAGAACTTAGGCCTTTATATAGATGACAAATTGCGGTTTCGAGAACATACTATTAACTGCATACGTAGAGCATATGGAAACCTAAAAATATTATATCCACATAAAAGTTATCTGTCTGTGAAAACAAGAAAAATGCTATGCAACTCGTTAGTGTTATCAAACTTTAATTTTTGTGATACAGTTTACGGGCCATGTTTGGATGCTGTTAGTGTACGCCGTATACAAACAGTTCAAAATGATTGCGTAAGATTCATTTTTAGTCTTAGACGTCATGAGCATGTATCTAGCAAACTGAAAGAATTGCGGTGGCTAAATATGGCTCAACGCAGAAAACTACACTCATTATGTATGTTTCACGCTGTAATTAAATGTTTTCATCAAGAAATTTTGAAGAAATTAAAAAGAACCTGCAAACGGGTTATTTAGAAGATTTTTGTGTTTTTTATTATCAAAAGTATATAACGTGACCATTTCAGAAGAAAAGCTTCTAAATAGATTAACTAATTTTGCTATGAATTGGCCTAAATTAAAACGCAACATTTTTGAATGTTTAGGAGATACAAAAATACACCCAGTGCCAGTTGATCACGATGTTGACCAGAACGTCGATGATGATGACAATGAGATACCAACAAACACACCTAACCTTTGCAGGAAATGTCAGAATCGTGTAGTTTGTTGCTACAACGTGCTATATAAGTACAATTTATATAGTAATGCTTACAATTTAGCACTGATTTATCGGTACATTCTTACAATACCCACTACTCAAGTCGAATGTGAATGCTTATTTTTGAAGTTAAAATATATAAAATAGGTTAAAAAGTGCTCTTTCAAATGACCGCCTTGAGGCATTCATGCTCATGCTATGTGAAAAAGAATTACTAACAGAAATAGACTCTAACGAAATAATCGACGAGGTTGCTTCAACATCTCAATTATATATATATTTTAATTATTATAGTATTTTAAATTGTATTGTAAACTTACTAAGCTTAAATATTGGCTTTTCTACTTCATTTTTTTAATTTTCCGTGGCCGAACCAATCTGGTTGATGAATTTTTGCTCGGGCCGGATTTAAGTTTGTCTCCGGCGCTGATAATAACATTTATTAGCAAGCATGCAAACATTAAATTATCTACTACTGCTAAAAATAATGTTAATGATTGTAATGTAAATAAAAATAGCAGACAAAGGAAATAATAACAATGAAGCAGAAAGATTACTATCACTTGAGGTTGAGTGCAAATTACGATGAATCCTAAAATTTTTAATGAAAAAGCTGCAGAAGCAATTGGAAGAATTGTACCTGTTAGATCCGCGGAAAGATGTAACAAGGAGTACAATTAATTTTGTGAATGGCGGCGGGCGAACAGAGTAGACAGTAACGAGAATGTGATTTTGGTATACTTTTTTGGTTTGGTAAGTTTTTTTTAATTTATTGCGAAAGAATTGAAAAATCTAATTTTAGTCAAAGAAAATAATCCCAACTTCACTTTGGGCCAAATATTCAATGATAAAAAAGATGCTTACGGTACATGAAGATGTAGATATTTCCGCTTTTTTGAAAGTGTGTGCTTTTCTAAAGCAAGTTTCCTCTGGGTATGAACCGGTTCGATCTAAGGTACTTACGCGAACTGAGATTCATACTTTTCTAAAAGATGCACCAACCAGTCAGTATCTATTAATGAAGGTTGTTTCAATAGTTGACATCGCAGGTACTTGTCGTTGTAACAAAATGCATAAGATGCTACATGAACATACTCAAGACACAGAAAGCCAAATTGCAGTGACAATCTCAATTGAAAACGAAAAGACGAACAAAAAGCGTTTTTTACTGTCATCAACCTGGAAATATGTAGAGAATACATGAAATTAAGACTTAAAAATGGTAAAGATCATTAATTTTTCTTGTCGTCCCGGAATCAAAAGTGTATAAATAAACGTATTGGAATCCATAAATTTACTAAAATTGTACAAACAATTGCAAAGTTTGTTGGATACACTGAAAAATAGACAAAAGAATTGTTATCGTATGTCTTCAGCTTCAGCAACTATAAAAGTGGTTGCAACTACACTTCTAATACGCTCAAGATTCCATTAATGAATACTCAAGAGAATGTAAATTGTACTATTAACATTAATTTTTATAGTAATAAGTAAAAATTTTCCTCAAACTGAGTTTATTGCAAATTTGATATAAAATTTGACGTTTCTAAAGTTATGTCACTTTATATAGCTATGGCAAGATTTCCACTCTGGTACAAAATTTCTACTACGGTAAATATGATTTATCAGACTGGCATGAGTCTGGTAAAACAAAGATTAATAGTCAGTATCGAATTAAAATAATTTAAAAGAAAAATACCACATTAAATTTGATTTTCCGTGTTCGTAAATTAAAAGGTTTTAAAGACATGTTTAGAAGGGATCAATTGCTTGCTATTACAAAAATGTGTTATCAGATTTAAAACGTTATTAGAAATATTTAATCAACAACAATTAGTTTTATATTTTTTCAAGAGCAAATAACGATTAGTGATGTTTTTTTATGCTAAAAGAACGTGCAAAATATAAATAATCAATACAATAATGTATTCGTTTTTAGCTCATTATGATACTCTTATTAACTCTTTTTGCTTTAATTGCTGAATAAAACGTAAACATTTATGAACTGACTCGTGTTTATAAATTTATAAAATTTTCAATAAGCATTAAAATTAATCAAAAAAG
This sequence comes from Aquatica leii, assembly GCA_035610365.1. Taxonomy (NCBI): domain Eukaryota; kingdom Metazoa; phylum Arthropoda; class Insecta; order Coleoptera; family Lampyridae; genus Aquatica; species Aquatica leii. The sequence goes on from CM069433.1 coordinate 74,872,638, forward strand.
TTTATTACGCAGTGCAAATATTCAATTATCAAAACCAAGTTTTTAAAATGTAATAACCACATATTTGTTACTAACAAAATGCTAATGTTTTATTATAGATAAGCAGTAGAGTGTATAATTTTAAACACAGAAAATATTGGTTAAATGTAAAATTGTCAGACCTGTTATGAGTTTAGACAATTAACACTCTATGTGTGAAGGTAATAACTATTTTTATTTAAAGATTTATTGTTCTATTCGTTCTGCTCAAAAAATTGACATACTTTTAGTTAATATGCGCAAAAAAGTATAAAACGTAGTTTTCGTGTAATAAAATGTTTCATAGTGATTTGAAATTGAACCTTTTTTATATGTAAACGTCAAAAAATGATTGAAATAGCAAAAAAATGTGTAAGTCAAAAAAATACGTGGGAAGTTAATAGATAAGGTAACTTGTTAATTCACCGATGATCAGAAAATCTATACCCTCGCTTACGTCAAGCGCCGGCGTAAAGACGTCGCCTCAAACCTTTCGATACACAACATTATTTTGTGCAAATTAATACCAGTTAAGCTATGGGTGCAAGAGTGTTGTTATTCTCTTTATGTATTATTGCATCTCATCAATTCGAATTTAAGCACCATAACAACGAAGAACTTTTACAAATATTGGAAAACGTAAATGCAGAATGTTCCAACATTACAAGAATTTATACCTTAAGCGAAACTTCCGTGCTTGGAGTTCCACTTTATATAATTGAGTTTTCGACTGAACCAGGACATCACGAACTAAGTAAGACTTTTTGTATTATTCCTAATAATTTTCAACATTTTTAATGTTTACTTAATACCTTTGTAAAAGTGTATTTAATTATTATACGCATTTTCCGGAAAGCAGCTGATAATTCAGTGGTTTGATAAAACATTTTATTAATTTTTATTAGTAAACGTAAAAACGATTACCCTATTGATAATATAAGCATAAAATGGTTAAATATTTGTATTGGGCAATTAATTAGAAAACTTTAGCAAATACCCGCACCATGTATACATTGTATCTTATAAAAAAGTTTTATACACAAGATTCAAATTATTTATTCGGCAAATAGCTTTGCAAAAACAAAATACTGTTTTGATAATTAATAATTATTTTATTTAATTTAATTATTAAAAAAATTAAAGTAAAATTTCTTTGTCGTTTGTGACGTATATTACTGAAAAGATTAAAATAAATATTATTTTAAGTTATTTTTATTTATTGAAGAAAGAGTAAAATATTTCTGATACTTTGCCATTTTCAATTAGAAAATGTAAGTAACCTAAATGACAAATACGCGATTGTATAACTAGTTGCATAAGCTGTAGTTAAAAAAATATTTTTGTATAACATATGAACAATCTCGATCACTGTACAAATATCTTGTTTTAAGTTAATTATTAATCACAATTATAATAACCACACCTAGTACGGCTTTTAACAAATCTTTTATTAAAAAAATTACAAAGCAGAGAAGTGAAAACATTTATTTTGATACAAAATACAACGCTTTGTATTTATCTCTTATTTATTAAATGACATACGATATGATCAAGGTCAATAATTGAATAATAATAGTTACCTAAAGATTCACTTTCTTCAGTTTTCCGCTCATCGTCATCTGAATCGGTATCTTATCATTTAAACCATCTGCTTTCCACATTTCTTCACAAAAAATGTAACACATGATTTCAATACTTTTCCCAATCTTCATTTGTTAAATCATAAAATGCATTTCAAACTAACTTTTTAATATCAATGCATTGTTGTGCAATAATATTCAATGCAAATTTTTTGTTTACAAGATTCCATCAGGATTCAATTGGATTAAGTTTATAAAAAAATACGTGTGTTACAGCATATCTTGTAATGAAGTCTAAGTTTTAAAAAACTCAAGTAATTCCCTGTTTCAGCAGCCGAAAATTCAGAATCGATTTCAATTAGATACATCCATTGACAAACTATTTGTTATCTATCAAAGAAATCAATGACATTACGAATAATATTTCATGCTTTGGAATGAACAATTTTACTTTCTATTGATTAAAATTGTACTTCAAAAAGTTACTTTAATTAATAATTACTACTAGTTTTGTAGTATAAATACAATAAATAAATTCTTTTGTTTTGTGAATTAAATAAAAACAATTTTAACCTAAAAATACTTACCAAATGTTGTAAAGGTAAATTGAAATAGATTGTTCCAAACAAACAAATTTGTACACAAACAAGAAAAAAATTTAAATATAAAAGCAAAAAGTAATATGGAAAGCCAAAATAACCACGTAAATCGAAACTAAAATGTCAACAAAATAAATCTATTTTAACGTGGTCAACACAATTTGTCCTTCAAATAGTTTAAATATTTTCCGTGGTTTCTGTGAGCTTAATAGCACAGTAGTTACTGCGTAAACTACGTGAGTGTTGCTTTTGTCAGAAAAAAAATTACTTTTATGTCGCGCCTAAAGAAGTTTTACTTCAAAAATAGATACTGCAAAAAAAAGAAGTAGCAGTCAAATGTTATTAATAAGTTTTTTTCAAACAATTCCAGTCGATTTTCTTTGGTTGTGTGAAATTTCATGACAGAACAGCACTTTGTATACTGTGACGTTTTTGTACTGTTTGTTTTTACTAAACGTTTGAGCAAGTGAAAGAAGCTTTTAGTGTAATATAGTTTCTTACGCATACATTAACATATGTAACGGATTACTGATATTTTAAATTTTAAATGCTTGTTTAAATAACAGTAATAATGTAATCGCTTACAACGTGTAGCTTATTTTAATATGCGTAGAATGAGTAAAAGAAAATTTTCTCGCTTTTTTAAGGCTTTTAGAGCGTAAGCAAAAAAGTACATGTTTTCTCGCTTCAAAATGCGGTATATAGTCAGTGATGAGCTATGAAATTTTTAACAAGAGGTTTGCTCTTTTTTTTTCTTTTTTTTGTATGAAGAAGTACTCCAGCAGTGCGTCACAACTTATAAAAAAACAAAATAATGTTAATTAAGTGGCTTAATTTATACAAAAAAAACATAATATATTATACTTAAAATCCAGTAGTTTGTATCATAATTCCAAAACATTTAAAAATTAAATACATACATATAAATAATTTGGTTATTATGATTTTTAATAACACGTTTTTTGTAACATAAACTGTTGTTTGTCGGAATAAATTTATAATGATGCACGTGCTTATCATATCTACTAAAATGTTTTGAACAAATCTGTTTACAAATTATCTAAGAATGTACTTTTACCGTAAATCTGTTATTTTTCAAGAGTACCTACTAATTTTTTTAAAACCACAAACACATTAAAAAAGTGGCGTTAAGAAACTGGAATGTATGATCGTACGCTATTAGAGCTTTTTTTAGCTGATTATAGTTATAATACGGAATAGAACAAACAATAGAATAAAAAAAATTAAGATAAAATATGCCATTTGTAAAATATCAAAAATATCTCGTGCAACCTTTTGATTTCATCTTTTAGTAGACGTTAAAACATTGTTAAAGCAAACTTTTTACGTTGTCAGTTAAAATTTTAAAGCGTTAAGTCGTTTTGTTTGAAATTTCAAATTCGGTGCTGTTATCACTGTTAATGTAGTACATTTCAAATTTTTGTATATCACGATATATTTCATTTAAATTTGAACTTTACTGAAAGCTAGTGTCGCCGTTCAAATTTCTAAAAGGTAGTACAATAACAGCAATAACAGCACCGAATTTCAAATTTCAATGCGAAGGTGATGAAGTAAACGTGATATTCGTAGCTGTTTGAATAAACTTTAAACTTTAAAATTTTAACTGACAACGTAGAATAGTTGGTTTTAACTTTTTAACATATACTAAAAGATGAAATCAAAACATTACACGAGAGCAGAATTATACGACGAAGTGGAATACGGCATTTCGGAGCGAAAAAAAACAGGTTCTTTTATTGTTTACAGTTAAAAAAGTTAGACATAAAAAATGCTGAAAAAATTTATTAGACTCATTCTACGCATATTGAAATAAACTACACGTTGATGTCATAATTAATAAAATTAGGTAAGAAATTACCGAGATAGTGTTCAAACTCGGATTTATGTACTACATAATTAGTCAGTGTATGTCTTTCTTTTGTTGAATCAGATTTTTGTATTTTTATTTTATTTCAAAGCATATGTATCGTACTATCAAATAGTATACAGTTACTATCATGGTTACAGAAACAAAATATATCATCATACGCATTGACTTCGTTATGTATAAAAATTAGGTAAATCCGTCATATGTAGAGCATATAGTTTCACTAAAAACGCATGTTGTAATTAAACCACAAAGTAGATAAACATTTTTTTCCACTACTAGTTGTATACGCTTGCATTATTATGTATAATAGAAGGCCGTGAAGTTGTACTTTTTTAAGCGCAGGTAAATAATATTTCATTATTAACTAGTGGTTAATAATGAACATATTTACATTTTCTGATAATACTACAACAGTTTCAAAGAAAAAAAGTTTACCAAACTGCGTACCAAGAGCAAGAGATTTTATTTAATGCTAATTTATGTTTTCAAATCGCTCAATTAATAAATTAATTTGATTTTAAAAAGTAAGTTATTTGAAGTTCGCGCTTAATTAAATGTGAATATTATTGAATTAAATATGTTTTAGATATAATCAATGCTTAAAATAATAATGTTTTTAAACAATTCAAACAACTTTAGCAATAAAAACTTACGTTATCTGTTTATTTTTGTGTTTTAAATGACAATTAAGAATTACGTCAAAATTAATTCTATTAAACTAATGACAACTGTCAGAATTACTGACTTGATTTTTAATTTAAAATTAATATCTTAAATTTTAAATTTGATTTAGTAACAGGTAGAAAGGTTTTAATAATTCTAGTAGTGGAAAAAATTGTATATATAACACGGTTGAGAAGTTCATTATAACCTGCGCGATTTATATCCCTCGACGCTTCGCGTCTCGCGATATAATCTATCGCTTAGGTTATAATGATGCACTTCTCAACCTTGATATATAATATACTATTATATAACATCAACATTATTACTAACATAGTCTCGTTTGTTTTAATTAATATTTTTCTCCTGTTATTTAACTAATCATCAAAAATCTAATATACAGTTTACTTAAATTTATTGATTCAGTATCATAGGTTTGCATTTTAATATTTAACTACAAACTTGACTTTACCATAATATATTTTTGCATTGTTCGTTTTTTGTCAAAAATATACATCTTTATAGAATTGAACGACTATAAATTTTTTTCATACTATCAATTTTTAATGTATTCGATTATAACTAAGTTTTTCAATCAATGGGTGTAACCTTAAATATCTTATCGCGCACAGACCTCGATAATTAGAGGTTGCATTTTGAAAAATAAAATTAAAAATTTAATTAATTATTATCACAAAATGACCATTAAATCTACGAAACAAGGAGAACTGACATTTCTGTTCAAACAACCTAAAAATGGTAAAACCGAAGAGTTAAAAATATTAAAAGTTATAATAAATATCTATCTTTAAATATTAGAAGAATGGGAATCCTTACAACTATTACTACAGTGCGCGCCGCTTACACATTGGGACTTGGAAATTTTGATAACGATAACCGAATGATAACAAAATCTGATATTCGAAAAAAACCATATATATCGGTTACAAAGAAACATACAGCGTGTATCTGATTAATTTAGAAGATAAAATGATAGTATCAATACAAGCAAAGAATGTCAAAATAAAAATTCTAATGAAACATTTTAAAAACATTTTTCAGACATATAAATCAAAAATTACAGACCTGCTGCATTAAATAGTGTCCTAAGTTTGTTGACACCGTGAATAAAAAAATATCAAAAACTATATTATGATGTTTAATTTACTTCTAAGAACTACACATTTCTTCTCAGTAATTTGCTGACACACATTATGTTATCACATAAGACGTAGTTAAATTAAGTTGTTATTTTAAGAACTGCACATTTTTTCCAAGTACACTAAAAATACAAACTAACTCGACAACAACAAATTTAAATGAGGTAATATTACGAAGGTCAGTCAAAATCCCTACTACTTGAATAGATAAATACACTGCAAAATTAAGTTAAATATGCAAAATTATTCTAATTATTGGTACCATAGTTAATTTCTAATTTTTTGCAATTTGTCATATTGTTGTAATTTCTGTTTAGACTAAGATTATGTTCCTTCATTGCGTCAGTCATTGCAACGGGTTACAAAATAAGTTAACGAGTAGGTTGACGCTCGGCGAATGCTAATTTTAGACGGGACATAGTCGTCCCATTGACCATAACTAATAATCAGATTTTAGACCATATTCATTCGCAAAGAAAAAGAGGTCCGATATCAGCTTGCCAAGAAACAAAAAATGTTCTTTTTAATTGAATTCACGTGCACTTCGATTAAAAAATTCATGCAAAATAGATTATTGTTCAAATGTAGAAGCAAACTTGAGAAGAAAATTGATAACATAAACCGAAATTGTGATTTAATAAAATGAGAACATTACTTGATTGAAAACATTATCCGTGATTCCAATAAGAAGCGTGCACAGTATCTTTTATTCAGCAATTTGGTTTTCTGTTATTAACCTAGATCCGACTAAAAGAAACTAAGCGATTACGCATACAACAGAAAAATTTTACAAAAAAAATGTAAGGAAAAATAACTTGTCAAACAAACACACAAACTATAGTTTTTTAAATAAAAATAATGACGAAGCGTCAAATTCGACTAGATTCAATAACCCAACAGAGGTTACAGCAAATATTAGTAAATTATTCAGTTTAACTGTACTTAGGTACTTGTAAAATCTTCAACTATTCGTAGTGATTTGTTTCGTGGCAAAACAGATAAATTTAGATTTACTAATAACGAAATTTTATGATGTTTTTATAAACAATGTCCGAATTTGATTCGTATTCTGTTACGTACGCAAAAATAATAAAAACTATAGAAGTTCAAGTCACAATAATAATGGAACTTTAAAAGACTATTTTTTTTTGTAGTGTAGGATTCAGTTTCTGATATCACAAATGCAGATCAACTGTTATTAATTGTCAGATTTGTTCAAGATAACGCCGAACTAGTTTAACAATGTATCTGCCTTCTGTCAAAAATTGATCGCAAAGCAGAATTGTTGTTGCTAGTTCTTTAAAGCATTACATATTGACACGGACAATTTCAGAAGTCGATCTTATGACAATGCTAGCAATATATCAGGCAGTATAATAGTTTAAGGACTAAGATTTAAAAAAATGTCAATATGCAACATTCATTAAACTTGATTGGGGCATTAGCTACTGAATGTTGCCTAAAACCTATAACGCTTTTCCAGTTGTAAAATCTATTTATACGTATTTTTGACATTGACGGAACGCACATAGTTACTACAATAATATTTGACTAAATGATAAAAAAAATGTGTCATACGCGAGGGATGATGCTTGTGCCAGTCTTAATAGAAATTGGAACCAATAACAGGTTAACGCCATAAAACTGTACTCGGTCGATTTTGTAGATGATCTGTCAGAAGAATGTCTTGTTTAAAGCAATTCTTGGCAAATGTGTTTAAGGCAACTTAACTCAATCAATTTCTAAAAAGTTTAAATATTTAATATTTATTATTAATTATTAGCTACAATATCGTAATAACGAAGGTTTCCACAGCCGGTGTCTATACTAAAGTGTCGCTGCGGACCGCGTTATTTTAAAATTGTCTCGCTTTTATTGAAAATAAAATTTTCATAGTTACGTTTCTTTGCTCTGTCGTTCTCCAGTTAGTCGTCGTGATTCTCCTAAGCCTAGCTGCTGGTCTACGGCGATGACCTTTTAACCCTTCCGCACGACAACACAAAACCCCTCACGTTTTTCGGCACCAAATTTTAATGTTCTGCGACACAAAAGGCACATGTGCATTCTATGCAAGCGTAATTTACAGTGTGACCTTTTGCGGTGATTTCCGCTTTTCCAAAAATGGATTTTGCTTATTAAAAAGATACATTTATTAAAATATTATATATTTTCCCATTCATTAATTACAAGTATAATAATAATTTTATTGTTACGCCTTTTGTAGCCGTTAGTCCCTCTTCTTTATTTAATCTCAAACACATATCAGATTTTCATAAGTAGTATGTTTTTCCAGTAATTTCTAAAATAAAAGTATGCATTAGTTTTCATTTGTTTTATCAATTCGATAACTGTCATTTGTGCAATACATCTGTTTGAAATGCAACGTGCTACACAAAATTTAAATAGCAATGAATGTGTTCTTTTGTTTAATGAAGAACTAACAAACCGCAAACTTAATAGAAAAACAACGGTTGGTAGGGTTCTGCAAAGATTTGTAGAGACCAATGATCACGCTAGACGACTTGGCCAAGGCAGACCACGATCTACTAATGCCGTGGAAGACCGATTTTTATTGCTTTAAAGACTGGGGGAACGGTTCAATATTGCACGAAATCTCTAAATACAAATTACTGAGGTTGATGGCACTGCTGTCAAGATACCATAAGAAGAAAACTTTGTGCTTCAAATTTACGATTTAAAGTAGCAGCAGTCTCAGATTGTCTGTAGACTACCGAAGGAACAGAATGGCTTTTGCAAAAAGACATGTGAATTCGAAAATCCATAACTGGGAGGAGGTTTAGTTACAGATGAATCAAGGTTTTGCCTTGTAAGTTCTGATACCGTCCAAGAGTATACAGAAGGCTAAACGAAAGATATTCCGCTTGTAACATTCGAGAAATCACATTATATGGAGGTGGCTCAGTAATGGTATGAGGTGGAATATCTTTAACAGTGCGCACATAACTTTGTCTTGTTGGTAGAGAACGTCTGAGTTCTGAACGCTACAAAACAGGTATTTTTGAACATTTGGTACCTTTTGCGCCTTACATTGGGAATGGATTCGTTCTTATGCAGGATAATGTTAAGTCACATGCGGCACATATTGTTACTGCATATTTTTATTATGTTAATATTTAAGTCCTGGAGTGGATAGCTTACAGTCCAGACCTAAACCCAACAGAGCATCTTAGGAACATAATAGGATGCCGGCTTAGAAGTCAACATCCACCACCTAACAGCTTAGACAAGCTGCGACAAAATCTTATCCGCGTATGGCAAGATATCCCTAAAGAAACAATTAGATCTCTAATTGAAAGTATGCCATGCCGATGTCAGGCTGTAATAATATCTAGAGGTGGTAACACCAGGTATTGATAAGCCAAAAACATTTCAAAAGAAGCAGTACTCATGTTTATAATGATAATGATTATTTTACAATATTTTGTTAAGTACACCTTATTTTTGGTTTTTGCTTTATTTCACAGTTACTTATGTAAATCAAATTTATTATTATTATCGATATAATTATTTTTATATGTTTTATTTTTAATGTTTTTCAAAATGTATTGTAACGAATTTGAAATCTAATTTGTTTATAACGAAATATTTACACGTTTATAACTACACGTAACTAATTAAATATAACGATATTTAAGAAAAACACTTATCTACACTAATTTATATATCACTGAAAAAATAATGTTGGCGGATAACTTCTGTTTATCTAGAAGTGATTCTTGTTTACATTAAAGACACGTAAGCTTGAACGCAGTTATATTTATTTCTTAACACGCGCGTTAATCATTTATCTAAAACTGCAAAGTCTTCTTAATACTTCCGACTTTAAACCGTTTTTATATATTTCTGTTATCTGTCTCGAGAATTTTCTACATGTAAACGTTCTCGAAGTTGACAATTTTGCGAACGTTATTTCAGTATGATAATATTCACGACAATAAAATAAATCGAATTGTATAAGTGGTGCGTTAATTTTGCCGAAAAACTTTAAAAAGAATTTAAAAGTTTAAACTAAAAAATAAGGCAGACAATACCAATAGCAATTTTGCGGAACCAATAACGAAAGCTAGTAAAAATGTGTTTAGATGGCTTAGGTTGTGCCGCCTAGAAAATTTCATCAAAATTTTTTGAATATATCCATATTTATATCTAGAAAAACTATGTGAATTTGTTAGTGATAATGAATATTCTAACATTTTGAAACATTTATCTGTGATGGCTGTTTTTAATGCCCACACTAAATAGAGTGTATGACCCATTGAAATCATTTTTCTCATCACAAACGTTGTCCTGTAATGATTAAGAAATTGTTTGATGATTCGGCACTGAAATAATACTTACTGCTCATTAATGGAACACTACGTTTGTTTTACTTTACGAGAAAAGGTTAAAAGCGGATAAGAGGAATCACCCCAAATTATATTTATTATATATAATGTGCTTTGTTGAAATAAACATGTCTGTGAAAACAACTTTTTCTAATATGAATCTTACTTAGATCAAAAATGAAGGTTTACAGTCAAAACCGCAAAAGCTGAGCTATGTACAAATATTCAAAATTTCTAGTAGATATCTTAAAAAATATAGGTTAATTTTTTAAGTTTATTATAAAAATCTTTACTCCATTGATTGTTTTTATTTAATGTTGCATGTCTTATATATAAGCAATCAAAATTATCTGTTAATTGCTGTTTTGGGAAGCGATTGTTACTAGAATTTCAGGATTTCTAATAAATAGTAAATTTGTAATCACACATTTATGTACGATATTTATCTATTTTGTTTGTACAAGGTGGTACAAACGGTATTTCTAAAAGTTTACAATTTGACAAAATTAAATAAACAAAACTGCAAAGTCTATAGTCTTACACATTTTTTTAAAAGTGTTATTTTTATCTTAAAAACTAAACGAATGTATATTTGGTGTTATTTTTTCTAGTGAAACCAGAATTTAAATACATAGCTAACATGCACGGAAATGAAGTTTTGGGTAGAGAACTCTTACTAAAGCTAGCAGATTATTTATGTAATGAATATAAAGTGGGCAATCCAATGATTAGAAAACTAATTGAGACCACACGTATACATATCATGCCCAGCATGAACCCCGATGGATGGCAACTAGCTACCGACACAGTAAGTATTACGAGAAAATATTATTTTCTATTCAAATATTTAATTTAGCTGCAGTATGTGAACTTGAACTTTTAGATTGCTATATACAGTGTTTAGTAATTAACTCAAGGGACCGTTGACATATTTACTTCTTAACCAAAGCTACTTAATCAGCGTATTGTTAAAAACCATACACATTTCTATTTCAATTTTATATATAATTATATAATTTTTTTAAATTAATTTGATTGTTTACGAAAATTAAGAAATCGGTAGTCCAAATTTTTCACAATTGTATCTAAATGTATACAAAGTTTTTGAAAAATTAATCACTCCTAACTTAGTTTTAATCAACACCCGACTTCTTCAACTTAATAAGTACTGTGATTCAAATAACAAAATTTCACAACAAACACTATGTCGGAAAAGTAATCGAATACGTAGCTTTTACAAGAGTATCATTGTTAGTTATTTTTATAGAAAATGAATAGGTGTAAATTGTAAAGAGGCTTCAGTAAAAAAAAGTGTTACCTATGTGCTACATCAATTATTTTGGTGCGGATTTATTTTTAAACTTTTAACAGTAAATTTTTTTTTGTACTGGAATGTTTATTTACGAATAAAGTCCTTGAAAAATTTTATTAGAAAAGAATTTTGAAGAATTTTTTTACCGTTAAAAATTATTTAGTAACCGAAGTCGACTTACTTACTAAACGATTTATGATTACAAGTGCCGTATAAACTAATGGCCGGGCTGCCGTAATTTTTACTTTGTAAACGTTTTGCTTAATAACCGAGTGTTTGCTAAACGATTTCTATTGTAAACAAACAACCGCTTTTTCAATTTTCAAGTTTGTAAAATTTTGTTTTAGGGTGGTTATGATTATGTGATTGGAAGATACAACAATAACTCTATAGACCTAAATAGAAATTTTCCTGATTTAGATCGTATTATGTTTATCAATGAAGAAAATCATATCGACCACAATAATCATATATTAGATCAATTAGATCGTCTGTCGCAACCGGTAAGTTAAAGACAATACTGTAAAAGAATTCTGTTATGTGTTTTTTTTTGCATTGTGTACGCCTTTAACCTTTGTTTTTCTGCACTTTTTAGACTTTTCAATTTATACTAAATAACAATGATTTAACATGCATTCTTTTTTTGACTGTCTTACGTAAAGACTAACGAACACTTGGAATAAGCAACGCGCAGCTAATTTATCCCAATCAAAAAAAAAAAAAGAAAAATTGTGGTTGTTGTGAATCACAATCAAAGTGACTTCTTTGCCTACGACGAAATATTAATATAAGTGGCTACAGCTCGTAGCACGGGTTTTCTAGCATTATAACAAATTACGGAATTATATTTCTCAGTTGAAACGCACTTTTGAATTTTTTAAAGGTCACAGGTCACGACTAAGGTCATGAAAAGTATATTACTGCCTTCTCAATAATTGGTAAACATGTAAAAAAAAATTTCAAAACGGTAGCTTTTGTGGATTCAGAGAAGTTCTCACCTAACGTAAAATAGCTTTGTACTTTTATTGTAGTAGATATTTTTATAGAGCGCAGTGGCGGCTTCTCCATGAGGTCATTTGGTCAATGATTGTCCAAAACATACTAAAATTTATGTAAGTTTATTATTAAAAATGTTATAAACGCTAATAATCATTTTGAGAGAAGAGAGAGAAAGCGCGCGCGCAAGAGAGAGAAATAGAGAGAGCCTTAGGCAAGATTTTAATGACATTTTGTATTCGTTTTATCATATTTTCTCTGGTTGTTGGTTTCTCTTCAAAAACCAGATCTTTCAGTCTAAACAAATTAGATCGAGCTAGCGCGCCGGCCAGGAAAATAAGCTTCTTCTTCTAATACCACGATGTGAATACTATCTGTATAAATGCTGACGCATTTTTTAGTGCATTTTTTGATGTCGGTTCTTTGTGTTTGTTAAAAACATAATTTTTCTCTTTTTAGTGATGTTTACAATAATGGTTATAGTCACAAAATCTTGCAAATGCACATCGTTTAAGATAATTTTATGCCAATGTAAATTTGAGAGTTTGATTTCTCATGGATCCCATCATCAGAATTTGGCCAAATTAAAGTGGGTATGTATAGATTTGATAGGATAAATGCTTTGTTTTGCTTCTCATGTTTATTATTTTATTCCGATAAAACCGATAAAACTTCAAAACATTTTGGTGTTACCTACATAAATATTTTAAAAAATATAACCCACTTTAAGCCCGACCTCACAAGCCGCCACTAGTACAAACTGTAAAAAGCGATAGTTGAGGCATTTTCAATTTTTTCCAATGTTTGCAATTTTCAACAATAATACAAATTTCCTTGCAATTTAATAAAAATAATTTAAAAACACGTAAATGCTACATTTAGATATATTTTAATTTTAAGTTTTTCCCCGGTTTTCTTAGTAACAACGGTAATGAATATTACAATTTTGGACTTTTACCAATGTTTCTATTTTTTTAAAATAAATGAATATACAGTATACACTCCGTTTTGATTGCTAGAGTATCTTCTTCTTAAGTCGTCTAAGTTGATTACCTAACTGATTTCATTTTATTCTCTTTTATACTGCAATTTTCCTAGTTTTTAATGCAATTTTTGAAAATTTTATATGCAATTATGCGGCGCAATTTTTAAAGATTTTTACTGCCATAACTCCCGCTTTTTAATTATTACTATGTACTTATAAAAGAACTATTATGATTATTATGCTCTACGTTAACTCAAACACAAGATAAAATTGCAATGAAAGTTATACAGAAATAAGCGTTAAGTCACATGCTTTTTTTTGCATCTTAATTTATGATCAATTAAAAATATTACGTAAGTATTAAAGAAAATATATAAAACTAAACTTAAAATTAGATTAGTGTCATGGCAATTCTTTACCAAACATTAAGTGATAAATCATAGACAATTATATAAACGCGTGCTACATACTCAGCATATGATATTGTAAACCCAAGATTCGTTCGTTCAAAAAGTCACTTTATGTTATGACAAGTCATCAGTTTATGTTATCGTCATTTTGTCTATTATGTTTTTACTATAGGTATGACCTATGACGGGAAATATAACTCATTCCACGTTTGTTTCTGTTAAACTACTACAAACTGAACGGATTTTTTTCATTAATTTGGTCTAAAATGGCCGATTTTCGAGATATTTGCAATTAAAATTTTCAGGCCGCTCCTAACTACTTAAATAAGTAAAGATTGAGTATTGACTTTAACTATTTGGTAAATTATGAGAGCTCTGTATTTTAAAACGTATTGTGTTGATTTTTTTAAATTCTCAATGATCTACAAAATAAGTCGTTAATAAAATAATTACAATAAATAAATAATTATCAATCTTTATTTCTTCGCTTTCACACTGACCTAACTTAACGAAATGTACTTTTTTGTACTCATTACAATTTTATCTTGTTGCAACCAAAAGAAGACTTCAACTAATTAAACAAAAAATAGGTGCAATGTAAGAAGTATAAATACCAAATTTAGCGTCTTAGAACTCAGTTCGACAACCTGCTTTATTTCTGCCTTGATTTCTTCAGTTGCTAAATTATTTGTGTAAGACCACCTCGTTACTAGCAGCTGAAGAACAAGTAAAACAATAAATATTTGTAATAAAATCAAAACTTGAATAGTTGTTTTTCTCTAATGTTTGTACAAGTATTGCAAGTTGTAGAAGATCGGTCCCGAAGTAGCACTTGAGAATTGACCTATTTAAAAACAAAGAAAGATAATATATGTTTAACGCATGCGCTAGTTTTATTAAATATGTACTCATAGCGTTGACCTCATAGTAAAAATTTAACCTGTTTAAAAGTTAAATACGCTAAGTCCCGTTTTTAAATGTATTTTTTTAAAAACTACAATCAAAAACCAATAATTTTATTACATAATTTCTTTTGGAACTAGAATGAATAACTGGTAATTTTAAATTTAACAAATTAAAGTTTCCATACGAAACACACGGCAAAGTCCTTCCCGCCAAATCGTTATACATTACAGAGAGAGATATCTCTGCAAATGAAAAGGTCAATTAACTAGCAAAATTAACATACTCCATAGTACAGTACACTATTTTCTGAAAAGTTATTCTCTGCACCCTTATACCGTTCTTATACCACGTCCAACAAGCTCAATAGTTAACCGACGTTAGTTTTGAACCACGACATGGATTTTGTGAGTGGTTGCAGTAACAAAAAGCTTTGGACCTAGTTTCAGTGCCTACGTATTATTTTCAGATAAGTAGCAAGTTGTTATCTAAAACGTCTAAAAAATTCAAATCTGTTATTTGTTCTTACTAGAGTCATATTGAAAAGATACCAGCTATTTTTCTCACAGCAAAGAAATTATTGATATGTTTACTAATTAAACATTACATATTCACTGCTCTTCCAAAGTTTTTGTGTATTACGTTTAATAATTATGTTTACAGCTTTGAAAATAAAACCGAAAGGTACCGAAAAAATCGAAAAATAAATAACGGTTTCGGTCTGGTTCAGTAATAAATTTGAACAAATTTCGGTTCAGGTTTCGGTCTAATTAAAAATACCGGTTTCGGTCCGGTTTTTGGTTTTATATCCGTCCGGTCCAGGTCTCTGATCATCAGTGTAATAAGTTTTACAGACATGTACCAATTTGATCTTAAATGTGATATTCTTATAAGTATACTTATTGTTATACGCTCTAATATACATAATGCTTACAAGAACAGAAGAACGTCGAAGTTTGGATAACTAATTTACATAATTATATGTAGAATAATACAAAATTATATGCATAAGGTATTAATAATAAAGAAATAAATTACCATTAAAAGTGTTTGATGGCAGAGCCATCTCATAGTATAAATTTACTATGTGATTAAAATTAACTTTTACGTTGTGGTTTTATCCCGACGAATTTTTCAAAGCTTATTTTGAATTTCGCGGTTGTTAAACTAACTCAACGTATTTACCATCGTTTATAGCTATCTACAGTTGAAATAAATTACATATAGAACCTACCAGGACTCGTAAAAATGATTGTGCATGTTGCGGACATTCGAAGCTAATCGAGCTTTCGTTGAGAGAGAGAGAACTTTGTTATATATAGTACGTGGCATGTAAAAAACGGTATGATATAATTTTATTCGACAAATGAATAACATGCACGAGACAATAAAGTGTATAAAAACTAGAAATAAATCAGATTATTTAGTATCAGTTAGTCAAAAGCAAATTCACATACAAATATCGGCAAAAATTAAAATAGTTTAAACATTTAACAGATTTCATGCAGCTTTTGTAACAATAAGTAATATTTTAATGGGTGAAAAAAAAGGAAATAAGATACTACCATAGACCTAAATAAAGACAGAGTTTCTGATATGTCAACAAAGCATTCTAATCAGTGAATATAAGAATGAAAAAATCTTAACTAACTCAACCACAAACTATTTTTAGTCATTTAGCATGTTATCATATTTACCCAATTCTTATTTTTTTAAAACTCCAATTCGTCGGATGCTCAATATTATACATTATATTTTGATTAAAACTTAAAGTTGCAATAACAATAATAATAATAAATAAAACACGCAATAGACTCATTTTTAGAGATAATTTCTATGATATTAAAGCTTTATGTATTTTTTAATTACAAAACTTTTTAGTGCTTATTTTGTAAATTAGCAATACTTTGATTTTGTAGCTACAACCAGAAACAAAAGCTGTTATACGCTTGGTAATGCAAATACCTTTCGTTCTCTCTGCAAATTTGCACGGAGGCGATTTAGTTGCTAATTATCCTTACGACGAAAGCCGTTCTGGTTTATCACAGGACGAGTATTCCATAGCTCCAGATGACGCTACTTTTAGGTACAACTTAAAACTAAATTTAATATCAACTATAAGTAATTATTCGCATAGGTATTTGGCTTTGAGTTATTCAACGACTCATGCCGACATGTCAAGTCCAACACGGCATGAATGCAGTGACACCGAAAAAAATAAATTTGCTAAACAAGGAGGAATCACTAACGGAGCTAAGTGGTATAGTCTTGTAGGAGGTCAGTATTATTTACTAACACTAATTAATTATACGATTGAAACGTTTTAGGAATGCAGGATTTTAATTATTTGTCCAGTAATGCGTTTGAAATTACTTTGGAACTAGGTTGTGAAAAGTATCCAGCGGCGTATGTGTTAGAAACTGAATGGGACCGAAATAAGGATGCTCTTATTAACTTTATGTGGCAAGTAAGTAATTTTTGAATGATACTATTTAAAAAACCTATTCGTTTGTATTTTGTTGTTAGTATAATTAAGTATGTATTCTTCAACTTCAAAAATAAATTAAAACCATTAAATATCTACTGATTTTGTATGCTATTCTGTAGATTCATATTGGTATAAAAGGAATCATATACGACAGTTTAACTAAACAAGGAATACCTAATGCCGTGGTTCATGTAAAAAACGTTACGGCCGGTGCATCTAAAGACATTCAACACGATATAACATCAGGTAAAGTTATATTCAAGCTTTAAAATACTCTTACCCTACTTTTTACAACTTGCAGCTTACAGCGGCGATTACTTTCGATTACTTATACCAGGACAATATAAAGTTACTGCCTACAAAAGCGGATACTTACCTAATACAAGACTAGTCACAGTTACTAATAAACCATATACTACGGCTCAACGCGTTGATTTTGCATTAAAACCGATTTCGGTAAAACAATTTAGTTAGTATTCTATTTGATGACTATTGGTTTAATTACAGGTGTCATATAATGATGTACTTCCAGACAATTATTACGGCAATAAACTAGAGGAATGGTCAAACTGGAATCAAAGAGAAGATCAAATGTCAGAGGAATAATTTAAGCTTCTTCTAGTGAGAATTTGTTTTTAGTTATTGTATAAACAATTATATTTAATTTTTGTTTAAAATTATTAAATAAATATTTATTCTTTATCTACCAGAAGCACTAAATTAAAATGTTTTTAGTTTGATTTATTATACAATTAAAATCTTTCTAAAAATATAGATAGTACCTTGTTATGAATTTCACATAGAAACCAATTTAAAAAAATCTATTTGCCTCTATATGTTTCGTGTCTGGAATTTGAAACAGCTATTGCATATACAGAGCATATAACTTAATAAATAGTTTTGTTAGTTTCTAATTTAACACGAGACTTCTGAACCGACTTGACAATTTCTTTTGGGGTATCTAAACTAACGTTCAGTTACTAATTTATAATCTCAAAAAATTAAGTAATTTAAATTTACTTACTTACCAATTAATAAAACACAAAGTTTTTAGTATCGTTCATATTCATACTTTACTCTATATTTGTTGGTTTAATTGATATTGTTTATATCAACGCTTTTTATATCGGCGTTAAATTTAACATGAGCATACATTTTAAAAGTTATAATCGGTCTAAAACATCAATTTTAAGGGTTGTATTTAGTTAGGACGTCTTGCACCGTAGAATAGTGAAACGCTAATCAAGATATCTCACTTTGTAACAGTATGATTAAAAAAGTAATTTAAGTATTATTTAAAACAATCTTTTCTCCAACGGGCTAAATCACGAAAAGTTTTTTTTTTAATAAATATGGATAATATCACGTTACAAATAAAACATAAGTTTTAATTGATACTGCCAACGGAATTTATTTTTATAAGTTTTTATTCTTTTACCCCGTTACATACATGTATTTTACTGACCTACATGCATCGATGTATTTTTACATTCTACATGGTGACGAATTAATTGAGTTAGCGATTAAAAAATTTTCTATTAATTTTGTTAAAATTTCGTACAAATATGGGCAACCCATTAACCAGGGACCTGTGCCGGCGACCACCCGTTGTTAAACAATCGGATTACTAACAAAAGGATTATAACTGTTTGTAAACTGCAGGTAGAAACCTACTTAATTTGCTAACGCATTTATTTATTCAAATCAATCTAATAATACACCAAGTACGTAATCAATTTGATTAGAATATTGAAATTCATTCATAACGAATAAAAATAAAATTGCCTAAAGATATTTATTTACGACATATTAGCTAACAGTGTTAATAGTGACGAGAAAAATTTAAAACAATAAATACATCAGTCCAAAATAGGTAGTATCAACATACTGTTGTCAACGCATAAATAAACAATCTTGCAAATAAACATAACTAATAATAATCAACTATGTATAAATAATAATAAGTCAGCCTGTATATTATTTTGTATGCATATAAATTAATTTAAAAAAGGGGAAAAAGTAACAACTTTACAGATGTACATTCTTGACTTTGAATTTCAGAAGATACAGTTTTTTCCACGTACATTAATTTAAAAATGTCTCTCGAATAGGTAGCTGTCGTGATTGTCTTGAAACCAAAATTTCGGGTAACAATACTATATAATAAAATTGTTCAAGCTTCGAAAGCATTTTTTTCTCCCAAAACAAAGTATCGATTTTAATCTTTTCTACAGAAATACCAGTAGGAATCCAAACAACAAAATAGCAAATGTCTTTTCTTACGATATTTAATTGCCCTTGGATTTGGTACATGTAGCTGTCATTTTGTTTTAATTTTAATTCGATTTCCTCTACTCGACAAAATTTGATTTTATTCTTTATAACGGCTTCCATCGGAGTGTACATTTTTGCACCGTATGGGCATTTGATTTCTACAATCGCATTTTCATCTACTACTTTGTCTGGAGATGCTGCCAAACATGGGTGAATTTCATCCACAAATAAACCCCAAGGATTAACCTTTATATTCGTGACATCTTAAAAATCATCTATGGCTCAATGCTCATTTTTTTCCCCATATCTTTTAGCAGCACTTTCTGTAAACTGTTTGTATAATACATTTTTTATTACATTTGCATACGAAGTTGCTCTGCACAATTTACTAATGCGGTCAAAATTTGACGCTGTCAATATTTTCCACCGCTCTTCGTTGGTTCAGCTGCATCCGGTTTATAATCAGCATCTGCGATTCCAGAGTACTTAGTACGGTAACGTATTGCTTTTTGATTGCAAATCAATTTTACGCTTTTGTTTTTCGCAAAATAACTACTACTTACGTACGTACTATTGGCTGTAGTTTTCACGATTTCGTGGAGTGTACCTAATTCATTATGCGCTACAGCAGTTTTACTCCTAATTTGATAACTACGGTGAAAAGCAAAATTCACACGTTTACCACCAACAAGTTTCGCAACGTGGGAATTTTAAAGTGCTGCGGAACTGTTGGTAACATCATGTATCAAACTCTTGGAATCGTAAGATACACGACATACTGCAGTCATTATTTCCTTAAATAAACCGCTTTTTTCAAAATCTGGAATAATATTGTTTTTGGTTTTAGCACCGGTACAAAAATAACCCCGTATGATCACAAAAATATGTTTCGGTGCATTTAAAACATCAAGTTCTAGTTCTTTAATTTTTATATCTGTAGTCACATCTTGGATTTTTCTAAATTGAATGACTTTAGTAACTTTATACGAAGCCTGAGAATATTTTCTGAGATAATGTCTTTTAATTCGTTTTTGGTTTTTTGACTTCTCGTAGTTTATTTATGTAATTACGCAAAATACGGTTTTTGCATTCATTTTTTTGTATTACAGTAAAAGTACCATAGGGCATCGACTCCACAAGTTTTCGATGCACGCTGCTATCGCCGTCACCCACTAATTTTACATATTTCATACATCTCTATTGTTTTTTGGAAATCCTTTACTAAAATGACTGCCTCCACTCCAGTTGATGGACCGGTCTAATTTCCATAACAGGTGTGCTCTGGACATTGATTATTTTTGTACAAATCCTTTCGTGCACACACCAAACAAAACTTATTTTTAACGACCATATAGAGCACCTTGTTTGTCCGTAGTCCGACTATACACGCAACACCTCACAAGGCGTTATAATTAGTGCGATACGACTGTTTACTCCACGCTCCGTCTGTTACAACTGCAATCAGTGTTGTGCATTATCTAGATGAAATTATATAGATAATT
This sequence comes from Aquatica leii, assembly GCA_035610365.1. NCBI lineage: Eukaryota > Metazoa > Arthropoda > Insecta > Coleoptera > Lampyridae > Aquatica > Aquatica leii. Next base: position 74,893,768 of record CM069433.1, read on the forward strand.
CATCTAGATAATTTTTGATCATCTTTTTCCTTATCTAGATAAAAGTATTGAACATTATCTAGATGATTATCTTAGATGATCTTTCGGTTATCTATCATGAAATTATCTAGATGATTTTTTAAAAGTAACATACATTTTTTGTTTAGATTTGTTGTTTTGTAATTTTTATATTTACAAAGATAATATTGTTTGTAATGTCTGTGGTAATGTAATGCGGTCCAGCTCGCTAAAACCTGATAAATAATCGCGGTAGATGCTTCGCATTTTTGCAGCTCTTCTGCTGACAAAAACTAGACTCACATGACCTTGAGCGTAAATACATGCAAAACGAGATATAAACAAAAACACAACTCAAATTACTTTTTGAAACTGAACCAATTGCTTGCGATAAGTATCTTATCGTCTTTAGAAACAATAATAAGCTTTTTGATATACGTACATTTATTCAATACATTATCTTGCACGATTCAAACATTGAGATTAACAGTTACTAATTCTGTAGTTTTGAAAATTTAATTAGTTGAAGTGCCTACACAGCAAAACTATCAACCAAATAAAAAAAAATGCTTGATTGGAAAAGAGAAAATTCACGACTTTTTGAGCAGTTGAAAGTGACAAACCTCGATACACGTGATTTAGAGTTCTTTTAGAAGACTATTTAAGTCATGGAGCTTTTAGCTTACTCTTTAAATCAACTTGTTGAGTAAGTAATATTAACGTTAAATTAAAGTCGCAATAAGATTCTAATGTAGACCGCGTAGAATAAAAACGCTCCTATCGTTGCTCGTATATAAATCTATAATTTAAATTATCATATGAGTACAATTACTGACAACATCTAAAATCCTAATAAGCTTGTATATTTATATTTTATGTACCCTTTGAAAAGTATAAAAATTTTAAAAAAATTAAATTAGCTCATCTTTTTTGGTTTCCGGCTTAAAAAAAAAATTAAACAAAGTAAACAAACTACTCAACCGATTATAATTTTATTGAAACGCTTGCAGGATTTTATTCATTCTATATTTTGTTTATAAACAGAAATTCAAGTGTACGAATTATTTTTGCAAACTCAGAGTTTTAAGAATCAAATCAAATTAACTGGTAAAACATTGCTTTGCACGTATGTCGAACCTAACAGCGTGTGTAAGTAGCTTACTTGTGCCGCCATCGTTTGCAATCTTTTAATAACAAAAAACGGTTTGAGGCTTTGCATTTAATTATTACCTTGTTTTCACTATCGCCATCTAACATGACTAAAAAATCTGTTTCCATATAAAGCTGTCTCATTGTCTAACTATAATGTATATAAACAAGGCTATTACTATTACTTAGACCCGGTTGTATAAAGTATTGTTAACTTCGACGATGTAGTTAACTACATGCTCGTGTCGTTAAGCATTGTCGTTTGTACAAAATTAATTGTTTTGTGGACGACAATTTCAAATAGATAGCTGCACGATTTAGTTAACAACGGCATCAGCTTACAACATAGTTATCTTTGCTTTATGCAATCGGGCATAGTCTGTTTAAATTTTGAAATCAAAGTGAAACGACAACAAATTTTCACACCAACATTGTTAAACAACTAATCCAAACTTGAATAGAATGCTAGTATTTTACTACTCAAATATCAGTGTAGTCTAAATCTGTATTTTATCAAGTAATTGAAGTTTACCTATATAATAGAAATATGTTAATAGGTTTAGTAAATATCTGAAATTGGAGACAAGGACATGAAAGATACTACCATTGTATATATACTACTGTTGCGTATTTATTTATTAACAACTAATTTATTTAAAACGACTAAAAATACGTTTACTTAATCTAGAAATATGTACACTTTTAAATTTACCGAACTAATTAAATCTAATAATATTTAATGAAAACACTTACACGAATTTATGTATAACCGTTGTATAACACTATCACTTAAGATAAGATAACGTCCTCGGATTTCACATTGTAAGTCACGTTCACTCGATTCGGTGTACACTGTTATTTATTTAAAACTTCGCACGTGCTAATCACTTATTTATCTTCACTTGAATAATCTTCTTAATACTGCATGCATTCACATTCCAGCAATAACTGACCTACGATTTCCATCTTCGGCATTTATAGACATCAGCGAATCTTTCTCGAGCGTTCCCTACTTTTCGCTATATCTTCTAGACAGCTTCTAGAAGGCTCTTGCATTTTTAAATAATTTCTCGAACGTTTCACTACTAATAAATGTCTGGCAGCTGTTTTTCAAAGGAATTAGGAATGTGTTCCTTAATCGGTTATAGGGAGAACTATCGCTTTAAAGAACGGAATCTTATGAAACTGCTCCAAGGTATGTTTTGCATGCTCAGTTCATACTTCATACAGGCCCGACAAGAAGGGGGGGTTGGCGGGGAAAATACCCGGGCCCCTGGGTTCTAGGGGCCCCGGAGAAAAAATCTATCATGATTTAAGTCAATCATGGTGAAGAAATACTCCATTTAAAATCAATTTATGATGCCAATATACAAAACAAATTTCTCTCGCCCATTGAGTTACTAAACATCATTAAAAAAATGAAACTGGATGTATTGTTTCCCAACTTAATAATAGCAATAAGATTATTTTGTACGATCCCTGTAACCGTTGCTGAAGCAGAACGATCCTTTAGTGTTTTAAAAAGGATAAAAGATGTTTTGAGATCCACAATGTCACAACACCGATTGAATGATTTAGGAATGTTGTCGATTGAATCTGAAATGGCTAAGAAAATTGATTTTCAAGACGTAATTAATTTGTTTGCTAGGCGCAAGGTTCGGAAAGCAACATTTTAAAAAATAATTTGTTTTTTGTACTTTTTTTTGTAATTTTAGTTGTAAACGTTTTCATTTTTGTAAGAGAATTATTGATGAATACATTGTTCCAATAACAATTAGGATATTTACGGTTTCCCGCTTCATTTATAAATAGCCCAAAGTCCGAGGGGAAAATATTTTTTTTCGCGCTCTTGGCAGGGGCCCCCACAAGAAGTATATCCCCGGGCCCCAAAAGTCCTCTCGGCGGCCCTGACTTCATACATAGATATTTATTTGAGTTAATATTGTATTTGACTCAGTTCTTGCTACAAAATTTATAAACAACTAATACTCTGTTTACCTGTTCAGTATAAATTTATTTATATAAAGCATTATAAAATTAGCTTTCCCATATCTAAATGTTAAATAATTATTTATTTTCCAAAGGACGGACCTTCTTTAAAAAAAAACAACTGTCTTAGAAATTGAACATCAAATTAAAGAATGGATTCGATTGAGTAAACAGCACTACCAAAGAACACAAAAATCAAAGTAGACTATTTTTCATTTTTTTGATTTATATTATATTATACGTGTATTATGTTATTATATATTGTTTATATTATTTTTGTTAATAAATATTTATTATTATTACTATTATTATTATTGTTAACAAAGTAACATCTACGTAACAAGTTTATGTAAAAAAAAAAATAAGTTGTGATAAAAAATGAATGTACATAATACATTAACATCACATCCAAATTACTTAGTTAATTACATCAATTTAATGTTAACGTGATATAATATTGACATAATAAATAATATAATTTTTATGTAACATATATATATTATATATCCATACACAATGATGTAAAATTGTTACATCCAATTTATATCACAATTGAGGTAACATGTTCTCGACATTTTATATAAATTTAATGTAAACGCTACGTCAATGTGACCTAATAATTTATATAACATGTAAAACTGGTATATTGTATTTACATAAATCATAAATGTTATATAAAAATGTTTAGTGGGTTGTTAGTAAATGTTGCTAGAATAAATTCGCTGATAATTTACGCTGGAAATTGCAATAAAGTACTCCGCCAACGGCTGTTTCTTCGTCAGCTCGGATAACTCATTGAAAATCAGTTGATAAAATCGACGACATTTAGGTCTTATTTCAGCAAAGAGCACAAAAATACTGACCAAATGTAAAAGGCGCGGACAATTTGTGTCTTCAACACTATGATTTGGTTTGCCATGATGGCTGTGAATCAGTGAATCTAGTGGTCTTTCCGAAAAACCATAAATAAATGTGCTATTATTAATTTATATTGCTAGTTTATAAGCTACCTATATATATTATACTATAATAATAAGGATTAGTTCCTCATTTCTATGTAAATATTTTGTAAAATCATATTTGCTAAATATTATTAAATTATTATAAAAAGAGCGGTAGCTTGGCCTCCGTTTATTTTTATTTAGCGGGTGCTTCAGCTCCGGAGAATACCGGAGCACCCGCGAGTTGTCGCTAGTGCCTGGTACCGTTGACTGAAGAACGCTGGTACCTTATAAATTTTTTTAAAGAAGAGCAATTTATTGTTCATTAAAAGATAAGAAGTTATGATTATCGCACTCAAAGATAATGGCAATCAGTATCAACAGCTATAAGATTTTTAAACTTCGCGCAAAATTTATTTTTCTAACCTCATTATCTAACGTGTGATTAATGCAACATAAATACATATTTTAATAGAAAAAGCAAAGAAAATATAAAATATTGTTTCTATTCTTATACAAAATGTTAGAAACGGAACTTGTTGATGTTATTAATTTAATTAGTGATATTCGACATGGGTAAAACACATTGCTTAATTTAAAAATATGGATTAACAACTATTTCCTTATAGTAAAGTTTATACTTCGTACGATGTTGCAATACATACTGAACAGTTGATAGAAAAATTAATATCTGAAGGACAATGGAATACTGCAGAGTAAGTTTTGTTCATAATAATACAATTCACGCAAGTTTAAATTTTAGAGACTTAATGGTTTTAATTAAGGCGCGAATCAATAGAATTATGAGTGCTTTACCTCAAGAATCAACACCAGTGAATATAATGAGACATATTTTAAAAATAATTAGAGAATTATATGATACAGGTTTCAAAGTATAGTATAAAAAACAAAGTTATATATTTATTATTGATTGTCATGTTTCTAGTATAAAAGCGAAGGTCAGCAATCTCTACATCATCTTATTACTTCTAATGTTGATAATGCTGAAGATTATTCAAAGCCTTTGCCTTCTTTACGTTCTTCTCTTTTAGACCATTTAGCTGAATATAAAACTGGTCTGGAATTAAGGTTTGTATCATGTAAAAAGTTACCAATAGGTTTAATACTTGATAACAAAATAAATCGTTTAATTAATGATCTTGTCTATAAAATGTCATGATTACTTTGAATTAGGTCGGTGGTTTTTAATGTTTTAACTTGTTCCTCAGAGCGTCGTGCTGAAGTGTATGTGTTTTAGATAGTTATGATGCTATGTGTAAATGACTTTGATTTCTAATGAAGACCCATGAATGTTTGCACAATAATTTTCTTAGCCGCAAAGCAAAATCAATCAATCTTTTGATAAGCTCAACCAGCTTACCATGGTTGTGAAATTTTCTCGATTTTAATATGCAGAGTACTTTAAAAAACACCACTAAAAAACAATTAATAACAATTATATTGAAGATGTGTTCTTAAACAACATACAATTAAGGTAACACTTTGATAGATAGCTTGCCAAGAAATAAAAGAAGCAAAATATGAAATACGGATTAACTTCTGTTTTATGTTAAAAGGTATAGATTTATAGGTTTAATTTTTTGTTTTACTGATTTAGTTCACAATAACCACTATTTGATTTCTTTGGATAATTTTGTAGTTTTCGATTTTTGCAGTAATACAAAATAAGTGTCCTAAAGTACGTCTTGCAGTTAATCTACGGGTGTAATTATAAGCGACTTTCGGCTAGACGGCGTCGTAGTTAAACACCAAGACTTTTTAGGCTTGGTCCTAGTCTCTCCTTGAGAGCCAAAACAAGCAGTAGAACTTGGCCTTTGCCGTATTGTCGTTCGTGAACCCAAACAAACTGACGTTTCGCAAGACATTGCAGCTTGCATCTTTAGAGTGGTAAATGTCACTGAAGGAAAAAGTGTAAGTGACGAAGTCAGTCAAGCGGTAACGGAAAGATGAGGTCCGTTAATTACGCTAATCATATAAATATCGTTTAGGACAAATATATTTTTGGTTTGATAAGTCAAAATACTTAATGTGTATAATTACTTTATTAAACACTAAGTTAGTGTTTATCAGCTGATATCAATTAACCACTAGCACAGTATAAGTCCTAAGCAGTAGCCGCACTTTTGTCGAAACCTTTGATGTTTTGAAATGTAAATAAGTCTCGCGCAGGTTACTGCACAAGTTATATGATAAGAGCGTAATGCAAACAAGGTAATATTAGCCAATAAACAACAGTCGTATTTATCTGGTTGTAGTGCAGCTACACAATCCTAATAATTTGGGTCCTAAAAATTAAATTAAGAGTACAAAATATTAGTAAAAATTTTACTTAAAGAGTTAATGTTGAAACTCCATACTTAGCCTATTACTGTAATTTTCGACTAGGTATTCTTTTCGCTCAGGGATGTAAGATATTGCAATAAATAGAAGTTATTTATCACACTTAGAAGTTATGATCGATACTATTTTTGCTAATTACTTCATAAACATATTTAAATTATTTAACATACCTAGTTTTTGGGCATGTTATACAACCGGAGTTTATATTAGTGTACGTTCACATACAACGCCCATCTGTGCGAGACCGAACTCAGCGGTTCCTAGCGAGTCGGAGCGTTGCGAGAAAGTGTTCAAATACCAAGCATTGTCCGGTTTGCAAAATTGCTAGGTTTATGCTGAAAGCAATTTGCAAAATCGATGTTACAAATTTGATGATGAACCAAAAAGAATCGATTGGATATACGAAATTGTTTTGAGTATATAGAGAGTATGGAGAATTTCGTAATTTATTTTTATAATTACAAGTAGACGCAGAAATATGTGGCTAGTTTCGTATGAATCTTTAAATATATTCTTAAAACTGACAAGTTTCAAAAATCATAATTTATTGTTCTTTCTTGCAGCACCGACAATATTGCTACTCAAGCTTTAGAACACATTCATGCGGATGAAATTATACTCACTGTGGGAAAATCTAACACTGTAGAAAAATTTTTAAAACATGCTGCTGAAAAGCGTAAGTTTCAAGTGATTGTTGTCGAAGCCGCTCCACTGTATCACGTAAGTTATAAATTAGTGCATTGTTGTTAAATCATAAGAATTGGTTAGGGTCACGAAATGGCTATAAATTTAACAAAAAGTAATATCCAGACTACAGTAATACCGGATTCTGCTGTATTTGCAATGATGTCACGCGTAAATAAAGTCATCATAGGTACACATACTGTCATGGCTAATGGTGGGTTACGAGCTGCTTGCGGTGTCCATATGGTGGCACTAGCAGCAAAGCGATACTCTGTACCAGTATGTATATAAAATAAATCATTTATTTTCTTAATCATTTTTTTTTCAGATAATGGTCTTGGCGCATATGTATAAACTAAGTCCGCTTCATTTATGTTACGAACAAGACGCGTTTAATATATGTGCATCTCCAGCAGATGTGCTTCCTTATTCAAGTGGTCCAATAATAAATAAAGTTCATGTCTATAATCCTGTATTCGACTATGTACCTCCTGATTTAGTTACTCTATTTATTTCGCATCAGTAAGTATATAAGACCTTTTACTTTTTTTATTATTTTATTCTATACTTAAATGTTTCTTTGGGCTTTGACACTCCAGACTCAAATTTATCTAACACAATCAAATTACTTAAAAATTGATTTTTGTTATACCGTACTAACGAAGTAGAAGCAAAAAGTTACTCATGATTTTTCGAATTTTTAATTTCATCACACAGACTGCATGTCTGAAGAAATAAACTTAACAACACAAGAAATTCAAATAGAAACAAAGAATGCGTATTAAGGCGAGTTCCAAAAATTTATCTCTTACGGAAACTCAATACAAATGTGCTGCAACCCAGCGTTGTTATTTACTGTCCGATTTCAATTTTTCTTCCATCATAAGAATCTCGCATGATTTTTCTACAAAACTGTCGATCCGGATGTTTCGAAAAATTATAAATTTTTTTAGAAATAGTGAATTAAGCCATGAAAGTTTTGCTGTTTTTAGGAAATTTTCTATTTTCATTAATAACTTACGAAGAAAAAGACAACCAAATTGTAGTATAAATTAATGACTTTCTTTCTATTAATTCTTAAATTTTTTGATAAATAAATAAGAAAAGTTGCATGAAAGCAGAAATTGATATCAAATTAGCTACAATTTTAAAACATTTTGCCTAATGATTTACAACCCAAACCCTCGTTAGGTGGGATTAAGTGATTATAAACCCCAACAATATATGTGTATACAAAGGAGGAATGTTGTCCAATAATATGCACAAATTGGTAAGTAATAATAGCTATTTATTTCAACTTTTCATTATAATCTTTTAAATGTATATATATTGTATTACTATGTATGTTAAGTACCTATGTGTTTACGTCTGGGAAATGCTTAGTAACATGTGAAGTGGAGACAGAAGTTGTATTTATACCCTTGAGTATTGCAAATATGTATATTTCTGATAATTCAGTGTACGAGTGCGATTCTTTTTGACGGCAGAGTTATCGCAGTGTGGAATATGGGAAAGCGAAATATAAGTCGACAAAAAAGTTCGAGAAAAAGAAACCGCGGAAACTTGGCTAGTTTAGGAATTATTTGCAGGTAAGTTTCAAATTTTCTCTAATGTCAATTATCACAGTATAAAGGTACCTATATAGTTATATAACATAATTACAATTCTTGAAGGATTTTAAGAAATTTTGGCATTTTCACTTGCTACTAATTATAGCATCATGAGGAGGTAGCCAATTAGAAAACAAAATTGTCAAAATTAAAATTACATCTAAAATTAAAATCCAGTATTAAATTGGGCTTAGCTGTAATTGTATAATTTATTTATTAAATTGTTTTTTTTTAGAAAAAAAAGAAAATGTTTCTCCAAATAACGACAGTGAAGACATTCTTTACAATGATGAGTCCATAGAAAATTTGACTCCGAGCACAGCGGCATTCCCGGACGCAATTTCCGACGCAAGTGACAATCAAGGCAATAAATCACTGCAGTTCATCAGTAATAATGTAATTTTTTTCTATTAGAAGCTCCAAAATGTATATCAGGAAACCGTATCATAGAAGAACAAACTTTTTTTAATAAATTTAATTACGGGTTCGATAATCTAAGCATGATTAAAGAAATCAGAAAAGGGTTAATTTCTACATTTATCTTGCGCAGTAATATGTGTGAAGAGAAATTTGAAATCTAAATGAAACTGCTGTAAGTGCAATTATGAGTATCGGTGGAGGATTCTACAATGTAGAAGAATTTTTTGTTTGCCTCAATATACCGGCCATGTCTCAACCCACTTACAAAAAACTCCATGATAGTGCTGCAAGAGACTGGTATACGGTTGCAGTCAAGTCCATGAAAGAAGCAGCAATGGAGGAGATGCAACACGCCCGAACAAATAATGTAGTGGATAAGGTTGGTTCTGCTCTAGTAGGTATCTGTTGTCGCGGACGGTACTTGGAACAAAATGTCCAATAAGTCCACATACAGGGTTTCGGTGTAGTATCGAATTATACAATATAAAGATCAACGTTCTTGTGGGAGAAGGTAATAGCAGCACATACAAGAAAATAATTGAGGCGCATCCATACCGCCGTTGAACATTTGAAGAAAGATATTTGTCTTTGTCATGGTTTCGGTGAACACAGCCATTGTGATGATTACTTCTGCAAAAAGAAAAATGACGAAAATGTTTAGTCTGAATTACCAATAGATTTTCTACAACGCTTGCAATTTGTCTTCAGAACGGTCGCCAATCATGCAAACAGTCTAATGTATGTATGACATGGACAATAATGCTGTTGAACGCTACAACTCAATGGTAGCAAAATTTATTGGAGGAAAACGCATCAATTACGCTTTGGGAAACTCCTATGAAGCCCGTTGTTTAGCTGCTGTTGTTTCATTTAACAGTAATATGCCACATACATATTTGGGATAAAAACTCAATAAGACTAAAAATTAATTGATTGGGAAGGTTGAAAGAAGACGAAGGCAGAAAATCGTGAAAAATAATCTACGCAGAAGCAATGGAGCGAGAAAAATAATTCGAAAGTTTGTAAGGGACAATAGCGGTAAAGATTATGGTGAGGAATGTTGGAAGCCGGATATGACACCGACAATTTACGAAGAAAATAAATCAGTGTTTCTCAAATTGTTACGTCAGAAGAAGATTTACAACTTTTTGTTGTCTGGTTGTCGAAACGCAGAAAACTCATAACAGCTTCTAATTTTTTTTAAAATATGCATCAGAAAGTAAAAAAACTGGTTTGGGAAATATAGTAAAGTCTCTTCTTTATAATTAGAAGCCATTGGATAATGTCGCCTGAATAAAACACGGACGTTTTTATGAGAAACAGCTAAAAAGTAGCTAAGTGAACAAATGAACATTCAGATGCATGCTTGTGGACTGTTTATTGACGAGGAGTTTAAATTTTTCGGCGTAACTCTAGACTGACTTTTTGATGGTGGTTTAATTGACATCAAATGTCCGTATACTGCATTTAACAAAACTTTTTCGGAAGCAATTGATAACAAGTCTATTAGTTTTTGGAAAAAAACAGGATAACAACTATACTTTCAAATAGGACAACTGCACGTTACCAAAAATGATTTATGTATTTTAAGTGTATAGCTTGGTAGCAATCAACCAAAGCAAATAGAATATTTAAATCACGATGATTTTTTTTGGGACAGCAAGATGAAGGATCAATTATATGGATCACACATGTTAATAGAATTGGTTGATCCAAGAAAATCCAGGTCTCTTCCTATTCGTGACTCTTCAGAAGAAATTAAAATGACTAAATAATTACGTATAAATTGGAACATATTTATAATGTTTATAATTTTTATCCCGACGAATTATTCAAAGCATATTTTGAATTTCGCGGGTGTTAAAGTAATTTCAACGTGTCACCACCGTTTATAGCTATTTACAGTAAACTTTAGGCACATAGTAAAATCACACTATGAGATGGCTCTGCCATCAAACACTTTTGAATCATATTTATAATATGTTATATTTGACTTTTTGTATATAATTTACCTATGTAAAATTTTGTATTGCCTATATAGTTTGAAAATGTTTGACTTTTTTTGTATATAATGTATGTAAATAATTTATTGTATTCTTCATGTAATTTGCCAATGTAATTATTATTGTGTAATCGTAATATTATGTTTTATACTAATACATACCAACGCTAATACCTTTTTATACCTATATAAATGTGTTCTGAAGTCAAGTTTTCTCTTATTTTTATCCAAATTCACATATATCTTAATTTTATTTAGAAATAAACGTATTCGCATTTTGTAGTTTTTGAAACTGTTCATGTAATATTGAAAAAATAAGTAGCTAGAGTAGGAATTATACATTTTATGGGAGGGATTATAAGAGTGGCGGTAGCACTTATTATCATTACCCAAATCTTGACATGCAGGTAAACTGAGGTTTATTTCGGAGTTGAGCATTTTGTTGGAACTCGCCTTAAACTATCATTGCAACCGTGGTTCAAATTCTAGTCGCAAGTTAGCGTATCGCCTAGTTTGAATTACAGATTAAATCGGGTATATTTCGAAAATGTTTGTCAATATTGTTCAAACAGTTTGACTTGAAAGTATAAAAATTATTTACACGGTAATATCACCGTCTTGGTTAAAACGTTTTTACATCTAAAGAATATTGGCAAAAGTAATCATACTTAAGTAGTATTTCATCTGACACAACTTATACCTAAAATCAACGGTTTTTAAAGCTCTACATTAAAATGCTAATCAGTCATTTAAAAAGAAATCTGATATGTCTACTTTTGGGTCATAGTTATTCTTGTGTACAGTCAAGTCAACGAATTGTGGATGAAACGAGCTTTTATAACGCGTTTAAGCTTTTTATGTGCTGACTGGTACTAAATGAATGGAGCTGCGAGCAACACTTGAAATAAAATCATATTCGAAAATCGATAGTTTGAAAGGTTTAGATCTATGCATTTCTAAATTTTTACCGAAAAAAGGAAATACATCTGCGTTGTTGCAAACTAATAGGTTGACTAATAGTTGCTAATAGCATAAAATTACGAATGTATTTAATCATTATTGACCTTTCTTTCTTGTTCGTTAATATTGAAACGAATTCAAAAGTTTTCTATTTTAGGTATGTGTATATCGTCTTCAGTGAATACTTATAATTTCAAAATTAATCGACGGTACGTGTTTTATATACAATCGTTAGTCGAGATTTAGTAGTGTATCTAGGCATATTGAGTTTACTTTAATACTCAATGGTAACTATGATTTCTTGTTTTTAGATAGCACGAAATAATTTTTTGCTCTTGCGTTCTTCTTGATTTTACTACCCGTCAAACAAAAAGGGAAAACTTGATTTTAGTTATGAAATAGTTATTTGTGTTTGTTCAGGTACTGCTCCTAACTTTTCAGCAGTTAGACAAACAATTCCAATATTTAAAAACACGTTATTAAGCTGTTGGGATGTTCTAAAAGAAGAATTTAATAAACCAAAATAACATAGGTACAATGGAAGTCAGATTTTTTTTATAAAGAACGTAGATGGGTTTAAACATCCACATTTAAAAAAAAATATGATAAGAAAGCAGTTAAAAAACGTGACCGACCAACGATTGATTTTAAATAGACTTCCCATTGATCGAAACTATTGAAAACAAAACATTTGAGATATTCATCAGTTCTAGAACTAACCCATTCTATAAAAAATAATTTAAGATCGTCACCAAAACGTGCGAGCAAATATAAAAAACCTTATGAAACACGTTGCACATTTAAAACTCGACTAATGTCTGATGAAGATGCTTTAGCTTTATAAGTTTGTTATATCCGACTTGTTATCAAACATACACACTATTTTAGGTACTATTAATTATTAATTTGCTTACATCTTACACCGACGCTATGCTCGTACCACGCTTGTTCTAATACTGTTTTGTGGCACCACAGCTCTCTCTTTCTTAATATATCATCATTGCATATTCCCCCCAGAAATATACAATCGACTTTACAAACCAACTTATTCTAAACAATTAAATACTAAAGATCTAATCTAACAGGTCCTCGTCTAACTCGATACGTTCTTCGAATCGTCTCTGTTGGTACGTGTATTGGGGAGCAAAGGCTCAGTGCTACTTAATTATAAAATATTTTTGTCTGTTATGTATCACTCTTAATTGATTGATAAGTGCTGTCCTTGTATAGCCTTTTACACGAATTAGATAAACATTTGAGATTCGTTTTATGACAGTAGCTGTTAGCCACTTCACAATACAGTAGACTCTCGATTATCCAGGGTAATGAAAGTTAACAGACGCACGGATAATCGGAATTTTTTTGTAAATGATGGAAAGGGGCAAAATAAAAAATTAAAACATTTTCTATATATAAAACGACATTCTTTAAGCAGAGTTAATCGACAAAGCCCTGATAAACCTCAACTAATAATGCAACACGGTTAATCCGAAACCGGTAAGCCGCACACGTATTAATTACTAGAGTCGACTGTATTTTTAAAATGATTTCTATAGAGGACACCAAAGAGTATGTAATGTAAAGAGAAACAACCTCATATACTTTCGAGTTTTATACTGTGAGGTGTTGCCTATAGGCATTTTTCATATTAATTTATCTGTTAGAGTGAGCGAAAATCGTTTTGAATGTAAAAGACAATGATCAAACCAAACATAGCTTTTGAATGAGTTTCAAGATTACATGAACTACACGACGTCACATAATCTGTGACGACGTGTTCCGACATTGTTGCCATATGAATTATATACACCTACATAATGTAGACGCTGAACGAAACGTCCTCGTTGATATAAACAGACAAACATGATTATCTAAGCGTATCCATTTTCATTCATTCTTAGTTCAGTTTTTGTAAAATGATTTCATTAAAAAGTGTGTTCTTATATTTGCGTTTTAATAGTTTACCTTGTTAAATTTACCTAAGTCTTGTTCTTTGCCGGAAATTCGGAATTATCTAGAATTTACAAAATTTTCTTACAGCTTACAATGCACATTCCTCCTACGTAAAGTTTTGTTAAGTCAGTGCAATAGCTTATCATTTCTCTGCTCTGAAACACATAATTATAATAAATATTTGATACGTTACATTTTGACAAGGACACAAATTTCTAGAAGTAAATATATCCCCGGTCACGTTTATTGTTAGTATTAAACTGAATTTTTAAATACCACCAAATAAAAATATTAACGCCAAATTATAATTTCATAAATGTTTTTTCATTTTAAGAATAAATTTAGTAAATAATTTAAAAACGACAAAACTATTTTAAATTATCTGGTACTAAGTCTTAACGCATGTGCATATCCCAACAGAGTAGTTTTAGATTTTAATAAATGCACATATCCTGATAACACAATATATAAAACAAACCATGAGAACGTGATCCAAACATAAATAAAAACACACTTCAATTCATAATATGGAATAGGGATAAATTAATGACACTTGACGACTTGACAACGCTGTATACTAAAATATAAAAGATATCTATCCGAATTAGTAAATATAGAAGTAAAGTAGTTTTGTTAGGAGCCCACCAGATGGACACCAGTGGCAACTAAAAGCGGGCTACTTACTTAGAAGTGAAACACAAATTACAATACGGTTGCTTCTCTTTACATTATATGCTCTTTGGAGGACACTCTCGCCTGGTTTTTAAAAAAATTTACTGTTATTACCTACTTTACACTTATTCTTTTCTAAATTACTCAGATCACATTGAACTAAATTTCGTAAGGTTTTATACTTAAATCTAAATATTAAATCTAATAGAGACTGCATTGTTGTTGTTGAATTATATGCTTTTAAGCTTTGTCATTACTATTTCTTTTACATTTTGAGTGTGATAACACACCGAACAACTTTTTACAAAATCTTTAATGTCACTGAAGACCCTTGCCACCAACATTGTTCTCTTCATAATAATTTCATTGTAATCGCTCCCTCGTGGTTTTCTTAAATATTTTTTTCACTATTAATAATCTTATACAGTAACTGTTCTCTACGATCATTATTTCTAACCTTCCAACAACACCATAAAGCACTACTTCGACTTTTATACTACCCATAAATTTTATGAAGTGCCCTGCAACTGTTGTTGATTTAATTTGTATTTACCGGTATAAAACTAAGTAAATCAATATATGTACTTATTAACACTTAAAATACACGTGCAAGCCCAAGTATCAATTTAAAACGCATTAGTATTTTATTTACTTCAATACAGAGTCGTGTGTACTTTACCCTGTCATTTACCAGTTACCACTGTCTTAATTTTTAAATAGTCTCTCTCCTCTAAGAATTTATTCACCCTGCTACTACTTCGATCACCTCTGTGTCTTCGCAAATGATTCGTCGTGATCTTGACCGTCCTTGATAATAGCAGTTTCTCTGTACGTGACTTATGCGCCAATGATAACACTTTACTACCTCGTTTCATGTTTAATCTTGCACGCACAGGAATTTTGATATTGTCGTTGCTGTAGTAGTAACTCTATTAATCTCACTTGAAGAGCTAAGCCACTTGAAGAAGTACTACCTTTTCTTTTTCGGCTGCTTCCCAATTTAACGCTTGTTCACAACCTCTTTCTAATGTTAAACCATTCTTTAAGTAACATTGTCCGTAAATATGTCCTTACACCAAACACTATCTTATCACGCAGCGCTTCCTTTAAAAAATCCTCAAATTTACGTGTTGGCGCTTTAGATTTTAGTTTTACCACATACTTATTAATTAATTGGCTATTTTTCTGGTCTTCTTTGTGAAATTTATACGTTTCTGGTATTTCGGTTAAATTCGGCTTAAAACTATATTTTAAGACCGTAATCAATTCTCCATAACCTTTTATTTTTGTTTCTACCCAGGTTATTAGCTGCTTCAACATGGTGTAAGTTTCCTGTTCCAATAATGTTATCAAGCATGCTACTTTTTTGTTCCTAAATATCATTGAGTATAAAAAACTGCTCTGAGTGATTGCTTCATATGGCATATAAACTTTAATTGTAGATACATCAAAGTCCGGTTTTGTGAATTCTAATGAAGGGAACACATTTTTTTTAAAAACCTATCAATAAAATTGATGTGAAATTCATTTTTAAAAAATCCACGTTATATTGGTAGTAATATTCAGTGGTCATGAAATCAATGTAGAAAAATGCATACATATTAAATTGATTTCTAATCATCTCACATCCGGTTGTAATCTGTAAGTGCAAGTTACCAATAATGAATTTGACGTTATTGTAAAAAGAAGCAATCACTTCATTGCAAACACTAAATGGCCGGTTACGTATGTTAACTGACGCCGTTGTTAAGTAAATGGTAGCTATTGATTTGAGAATGTCGTCTGCGAAACAATTGATTTTGTAATAATGACGACGCTTAACAATGTGACCACGTAGTTATTATACATCGTCAAAGTTAACAATGATTTACTGGCCTGTCACAATGATGTTAATGTTAATGGTAGTGGTAATGTTAGTTAAAATGTTAAAGTACAGAAAATGCTTTCTGTTAGCAACTGTTCACAATGATGTTAATGGTAGTGGTGATGTTAGGTGGACATGTTAACAGTACAGAATATT
Organism: Aquatica leii; assembly: GCA_035610365.1. NCBI lineage: Eukaryota > Metazoa > Arthropoda > Insecta > Coleoptera > Lampyridae > Aquatica > Aquatica leii. The sequence goes on from CM069433.1 coordinate 74,910,526, forward strand.
TCTGGATTTCGTAACATTACCACTAACATCTACCAATAGAAATGCGATCTCTTACGCATGCCATTTGTGTGACTTAAATTTTTGACGGATCAGACTTCAAATTTGAAATAACGGAAATTCGCCAATATTCGTCGAAAACAGGAACGTGTAAAAGAAAGAATTAACGAAAGATAACAATGATCATGAAAGATAATAAAATAGTAGAAAATGATATAAAACAGGAAAAACGGCAATGAAACGAGAATAATAAGCGCGGTAAAATGTAAGCATAGGAATGTAAGGTTAAGATTATGATTATGAATTTTTGGTAATAAATACTAGCGTAATTATTTGTGATTTAGTAATTTAGAATTTTTCCATTGGTGCAACTAATTAAATGTAGCTCCTTCCATATTACACCGCGAATTTTAAATTTGCAAGACAGTTACGAATTTGGTTAACATGATTGTGCCCAGTATTAACACTATCATTACCATTAACATCTTAACACTGACATTAACATCATTGTGACAGACGCTTTATGCAACCGGGCGTAAGAGTTTTAAGTTATACTGATAATAGTGAACCTGAACCTGAAAAAGTGTATCCGAGATGATGCTTCATCTGATTCAGACATTTAGTTTTATGTGTATATGTAATAACAAATAAGCAATATTTTAATATCTCCATAGAAATCAAAGTAATGTTTTATTTAACATAGAATCTCATTTAATGTAGATACCAATAACGCTAATCCTTTAGTAGCATCAATGGTAGCATCTGCTGAATGTAAAACAATGTTAAAAGCACAGTATACTGTGGTAAAAGTAATGAAGGTTGTCATAGATATTAACATATTCGCATTAATTGCGTTTTTGAGTATTCTTGCACCACTATACGGTGACACCGCTATTACAATAATTTTCGTTTTATGTGCTATTATGGTGAAAACCCAGCCAACATGATGGCGTTTTGTAACGTACCCCACATATAACCACGCGTACTTTCTTCGTAATGAATTTGAGTATGTGAACCTCAACGTGAGAAATAAAATGATTTTTATACGTAAGTTCTTAGTTTAATTTAGTAATTTGTTACATATTAATTGAGAGATTTACTTGTATACCATAGTGTATACTATTTTTTGGTTGCATGAGGTTATACAAATTAAATACAAGAAAAATACGAAAATTAGAAAACCATAGTAACACATAAAATGGCACGTAGTTTTTGGCACTGTGTAAAAACCAGTAATTTAGCCCATAAGATGGCAAAAATTTCGAAGTTACTCTCAGGGAATAATAGTTACGTTTATTTAACGTCATTGGTTATTTATGGTTGCTTGGAAATTTATTCACAATAGTAGGTTACTCCTAAATGCACATGTTTACATGCCAATTTGCTATTGTTTTTAAACGATCTTTCAGTTAAAATATCTTATAGCCAGGATTTGTGCTTGAAGTGATTTGGTTTTTACATTCCTTCATTTAACGAGGGTCGACTAAGATTTGAAGAACTCATTGAAATATTCTATTCTAAAGAACATGAACATGTGAGAGTTATATTCATTACTTTGCCTACACTTCATATTGTTACCGACAAGAATTCTGATAGTAAAACGGTTCATTTTTAATAGTTTTGCTAGAAGAATAAAATAATGTGTAGTGTCACGGAAGACTTAGAGTCTGGTGAAAAAGAGGACAGAAGGTGTCCCTCTGGTCTTGTATCTATTGACAAGTCTTTGATTCATTTTAGTACAAGAACTAAAATATTTTATTGGTACTCTGGTTCTTGTAATTACCTGAAATCTGTTGTCACGGTAGTCATCCTAGCATTACTTCTATTGGACCTAGTTCAGTGGCAGTAATGACCTTTTTGATTAGAATGCAGACCATGGGTATTTTTAGTGACTACGTGTTAGTTATTTACCTGCTACCCAAATATGTAGTATTTTAATTGAGTTCCTAAATAAAGGCTATGTTCAGTAGCCCTTCATTAACTTATATACAGCCGCTTCTTTATCGACTAACATTGCTGTTTTTATCCCATAATAGACCTTTGAACTCTGGTAGGACACCATCCTTTTCGGTTTTACTATCAATTATTAACCTCTCCCGTTTTAAAGTCTATGTGTCTTATGATATGTTCTTGAACTATAAGTTTGCAGCAATCATGTAGTACAATTGAAGCAAACAAGTCATTTTATTCACCTTGTACTTAATTATTACATGTTACGAGTGATATACGATTTAAGTTGAATTGCAGGCGTTCACTTTTTTAGTATAACTTAGTTTTTTTGATTTGTTTACAAGTTAATTATTATAAGTATAAAAGAAATAAGTTTATTTGAAATGTTTCTAATGTGTTTCTAAACTTTATCAATACATTTTTTTTTTTCAGAGGAGGAAATGCTCCATCTTACGTCTATCGATTACTGTCTGAACTATATGATCCAAATGATAATGAAATATAATATGTATGTACAAAAAAATAATATATAAATTGCCTTTACTTTGTTTTTATTAAACTTCAGAAACCTTTTACTACAGAAAAAGATTAATGCGAAGTAACAAATCAATCAGTTTTCAAAAGATTGTAAAATTAAATATGCGATACTTATGTCAATAAAGTATAATTTGGTAAAAAAATGTTTATTTTAAACTAATTTACAATTTATATCGGCTTAATTTTAAAGTGCAGTCCAATTAATGAAAATACGAGACATTTTAAATCTTGAACAAGATAATAAAAACACCTCAAACCTTCGGGATCTTTAGACTGACTGACATCAACGAGTGAACCTGTTTTTGATGTAGTGAATGAAATATGTTCGTCTCCGATTACAATTTCTAATTCTTGTCGACCAATACGATCCGGTTGAGGCCACAGAGAATCATCTTCTTGCATAATTTCTGAATCCAAAATAATTCTTCTTAATTCATCCATTACACAAGGATGTACGTAAACTTCTTTACGAATCATTGTATCATTTTTGTAATTAGAGTTGTTAGCGTAGCGCAGTTTACCATCCGGACGAAATTCAAACTCCAAAAACTCGTGGCCAAATTTACCTTTATGGCCGACGTAATAACGTAAATAAAATTCTGATGGTAATGCCGACATCATGAATTTTTAATTAATGGAATAATTTGCAAAATAACGGCAAAGTACTTTTAAGGTTAAAAATTAATGCATACAACCGCCATTTTAAAAATGTTTTAGCGCATGTGCCATGCCATGGATTGCTTTGTTGAGATTTGCATTGTTGCCAATTCGTAACGTTTACTAAACACACTAAATTTCAATTCAATGTTCTATGGCAGCACAATTTGTTTTACAAGACTTCAATTTAATCAATTATGACTTAAACTGGTCAAATAAGGTCAAAATATAGATGTGCGCATTTAAATTTTTCTCATTTTTTTTTAATAGTTTATCTACTTTTGTAGTCTTCAAACATGCATAATCTTGGTTAATTCGTCCAATAATAGAATCTAAACTTTTCCGACCGATGTTCGTTGTAGAACTATTTTGTTTTAGGCGATGCCGTGGTTTTGAATTTAATTGTGGCGTTTTGTTGACCATATACTGTCAGCTCCAGACCACAACAATCAGAATAACAACCGTATTTTATTACGAATTTATCATATTCGTAAATTAAAAATAAACAATAAGAACTTCTGCATTTAGGGAAAAAGTATAGTTGAGATAAAATTCGTTTTTTTTGTTCAATTCAACATTTATATTAGATTTCATATGTGTATTTATGAAAGTACATATATGGTTTAGTTTTAATTCTCACTAACACACACACTACAATCATATTAACATCACAATTGTTATACTAATTATTATAGAAAAAATTATTTGTTTGATCATGAACTAAATTAATAGTTATTTACAGTCAGGAAAATCTCACATTACTGAAGAGAGGGTAAATTGAAATACGAGGCACTTTGTGCTCCTATATACGAATTGTCTAAGTATATTTCTAATATAATACAGAAGATATCTTACTTATTTGAACGTAATATAAAAAACTCCTTTGAATTGATAGAAAAAACTAAAAATATAATACAATCAAATTATAAGATTTTGTCATTTGATGTCACTTCTTTATTTACCAATATATCTAAAGAACTGGTGGTTAAACTTATAAAAAAGTATTGGATAGATCTAAAAAGCTATACTACTTTAAATTTAGTTGATGTTGTCAAACTCACGGAGTTTCTCTTTGATTCGAGTTATTTTATATTTGAGGATGTAATGTATACTCAAACATTTGGTACTGCCATGGGTAACCCTGCGTCGCTTATATTAGCTAACCTTGTTATGCATTACTTACTTAAATATGTAAAAACAATTTAACATTTACTCCGTCATTTTTATTTTGTTACGTTGATGATATTATTACATGTATACCTGAAGCAGAGATTCAATACACTCTTAACACGTTTAATGAATATAATCCACATCTAAAAATTTATGTATGAAATAGAAGAAGATGGTTCTTTACCCTTCTTAGATGTTATAGGCTTAGTAAAGACATTATTACTAATACTTTAGTACACCAAACCTGTAGCCTCGAACAGAACGATCAATTATTTATCCAAACATCCACATCATCAAAAGGTTAATATCATCAAGGCTATGAAAAATAAAATGTTAGTTTTAAGTAGTCCACAATTCTATGAAAAAAATTTTAACATTTTAAAGCAGATACTAAAAAATAATAACTATCCTAAGAATATAGTAAATAAATTATTAACATACACTAACACAGCTACTAATACTTCACCATCTGTAAATCTAACTACGACTAATTTTAAAGCTAACTCTAACACTAATAATATTATGTACACAAAAATCATAAATGTCCCAAACCTAACAAAAAGATTAATTCCGATCTTAAAAACAGATAACATCAAAATAATAATTTATAACAGGGGTCTCCAAACTTTTTAGCCTAAGGGCCAGACTGATTCCTCAACAAAGCCGAAAGGGCCAAGGTCTAGCCAGAAGAATTACTAATTCTCAAATCTTTATTTCCTTATTAATGGTATAAATATAAAACATAAATTAAAAACTACTGCTTGTGAATTAAATATGTAAAATTTGTACGTGTATTATGTATATACTTATGTACTTGTACATACATAAATACTACAAAAAATACGTCATTCGTAACATTGGTGTTAAGATATTACTTTGCAAGTGTTGCTCCTACAAATGTAAACCGATGATTACTATTATTATACGTATTTGTAGCATATCTTTCAAATTTACGATTGTTTATTTTAGGTATAGTTTACATTTTCAACTAGGTACGTTGCATGTTTGTTTCCAAGAAGTTGCAAATATGTATATAATTCTCAGACTCGAGTTATTGTTTATTTTTGCGGTTTTTAGGAGCAGCAACTTTTATCTGGCACCCCGACGCCAATGTACCTTTGTCGGGCCCTTTGTATGTATGCCGTCGTAGTAACAAATTGTGGCGTGGTGGTTAATTTGTAATGTAACCATAGCCGTCCTCAAAGAGTACAATATAAAACGCCAATATGAGACTATGCATCCTCAAAATTACTCAAAATTTACGGGAAGCTTAAGATCTGAAAAATTTGAATCAATGAAGCGCGGGTTGAAATCTCAACAATTCTTGTTCAAAAAAGTCAATAGTGAACAAGAAGCCGCAACTCGTGCTAGTTTCTGCGTAGCTCATTCCATTGCAAAACATGGGAAATCATTTACTGACGGTGAATTAATCAACGATTGCATAATTGCAGCGGCAGAAGAAATGTGTCCAGAAAAGACTAATTTATTTAAAAACATAAGTTTGTCAGCAAACACTGTGGCTCGAAGAAATGATGAAGTTGCAGAAAATATATTAGCTCAATTAAATGACAAAAATCGTCTCCTAGAGTGGTTCTCTCTGGCCCTAGATGAGTCGACGGATGTTTCAGATACTGCTCAGGTATTAATTTTTATTCGAAGGGTAGATAAAAATTACGAAGTGTATGAAGAGCTTTTAGATGTTCATACATTCACGGCACGACCACTAGTGAAGATATTTTTAAAGGAGTTGAAAATGCTGTTTAGAAAAGCAATCTTAAATGGAAAAACCTGATATCCATTACCACTGATGGTGGCAAAAATATGTGTGGAATAAATAAAGGTCTGGTTGCTCACGTATCAAAGGCCGTCGAAAATGATGGTGGATCAAAACCATTAATAGTACATTGTATCATCCATCAACAGTCCTTGTGCGCAAAATGCTTGGATATGTCAGAAATTTTAAAGCCAATCATATCGGTTGTCAACTTTATCAGATCGCATGCGCTTAATCATCGTCAATTCCGCGAGTTTATTGCAGAGACCGGAGAAAATTACTTGCCATATTATACTGCAGTACGTTGGCTTACTTGTGGAAAAGTTCTTACCCGATTTTTTGAGCTACGAGCAAGAATAGAAATTTTTTTGAACGAAAAGAATCGTCCACTCGCGCAGTTGCAAAACGATGACTGGTTATGGAAGTTATCATTTTATACAGATTTGACTAAGCATATGAACGACCTTAATTTACGATTGCAAGGAGAAAGTCAGCTTTTGCCTGATTTGTACACACATATTAAGTCATTCCGACAGAAAATCGCTTTGTTTCAATCCCAATTAAATAAAAAATGTTTCCCGCATTTTAATACGTGTCAAACGTTCAGTCAGCAAACTGACACTCCATTTCCCATTGATTTTGCAACTGAAGCTTTGGGGGCTTTAAATTTAAATTTTAAAATATAAATTTTGAATCTCGTTTTTCTGATATTGACACAATGGCAAATGACATCAAGATCTTCCAGAATCCATTTATCACCGATATAGAAACCCTTCCCCCAGAACTTCAAATGGAAATCATTGATTTGCAATGTAGCGATATTTTTAAAGAAAAATATCAAAACTCATCATTACTAGAATTTTATAAGAGTCTTCCACTCACACAGTTTGATCAGGTGCATCAATTTGCTCGTGGCTATTTTACCACTTTTGAAACGACGTACCTGTGCGAAAAAACATTTTCCAAAATGAAATACACAAAAAATGTTTACAGATCAAAGTTAACTGACGAGCATCTTTCAGTCGCTTCTAATAATTGACACAAGTAAATTTAACCCACAACTGCAAACGATGGTCAGTGGAAAGTCACAGCTGCATAAATCTCATTAACTACTTATACGTACCTATACTAATTTAATGTTTAATAATTTAGTTTTGTGGATTATTGTATTTTTAGTCTGTAAATAAAACATATGATTATTATTTTGTATAATTACTTTGTTTGATTTAATTTATCAAAATAAATTAAAGGGGAGGCCGGATACCAGTCACGTCAGGTCAGCTGTCGCGGGCCGGATTGGTAACGCCCGCGGGCCTTGTTGGCCCGCGGGCCGTAGTTTGGAGACCCCTGATCTATAATAACACTAATACTATTTACAACATGTTTTACAGCAGAACGAAAGATAAAATTGACATAACTGATAAACACAATGTAGTATATAAATTAGATTATATGGGTTGTCAAGGTTGCTACATTGGACAAACGAAACAAAAAGTCAAAAATCGTATTAACAACCATAAATATGACTGTAAAACTAAAAAAGGAGAAACAGCGTTATCTGTACATCACATCAACACAGGACATAATTTCGATTTTACCAACCCTAGTAATTTAGATGTGGAAAATAATTACAAGAAAAGATTAGTCTCTGAAATGATCTTAATCAACGTATACAAAAATAATATTAATTTTAATACGGACACTAATAATTTAAGTAGTATTTATAATAATTTAATTTCTAAAATTACGAAAAATTGTTAAGCGTGTTTCGCGGTTATTTTCAATTTTTAGTCTATTCTGATAACAGGTTACATTGAATTGTATTGTCATTTATTATTTATACTTATTTATTGTTTTTAATCATTGACTATTGATAATCCCATTTTTGTCAATTAAGTTTAGGACGTGTTCATGTTTGTCATACTTCGGAGTAATTGCTCAAATGTTCTACGTAAGTTCTTACGTTTACTGTTTTTCTGTTTACATCTGTAGTTTAGTTACTATTAACTTATTTGATTAGATAGTGTTGTACTTACTTTAATGAATTGCAGTGGCCTGATGAAGTGCACATTTACTGCACGAAACGTCGCCATAAAAAAACTGAGCAGTTTTTTATGCCCCTCCTTGAACGAAGAATCCAATAGTGTTACTTAAAGTTTAAATAAGGAGGATAAAGAAACCGTACCATTAAAAAATGTACTTTGTGTACTCGATTACATTTGCATTTTTTGCGGTTGTAACCAAGACAAGGCTTTAGTTAAATAAACAAAAAACGTTGCAATGTAAGAAGTATACATTTTAAATTTGACTTTCTTAGAACTTGGTTCGACAACTTGCTTTATTCTTTGTTTTGAAGTTATTTGTGTAAATTGCCTTCGATAAACCTTATTTTAAAGTATAAATTTTACATCAAGCTTGGTAAAAGTTTGAAAGCTTGACCTCTAAAAGCTTGGCTCGACGAATCTTGAACTTGGCTTGATTTTTTAAAAGCTTGTCTTGACGTTTCCTAAGCTTGGCTAGATTTTTTGAAAGCTTAGCTTGATTTCAGCCAAGCCAAGCCCGTGAATCACTACAAAGGATATTAAAGAATTTTTTTTTAAATATTTTATTAGCATTGCAATTTTAGAATTTTGAATATTGTTTTGTTGTGATTGGTAATTTCAATAACAATTGAGAAAATAAATAAAAATGAAATTACGACACCTTCGCACTTTTACCAAAACAAACTAATTTTGTTAGCAGACAGTTGATAACTTTGTGCAATGCTATGCCGGTAGAAAAAACTCGATATGCATTTCTTCTTCTTTAGTAAATAAAAAATGTTCAACTCACAAATCTACAAATAACTATTTATAAGACACTTTTATGGAATAGTTGTAATCAGTGCTCAATTGTGCTAATTAACCTTTACTAAAGTAGCCAACGGTGTGACAATGCATTTTTTAAAATTTTTTTACAGTTGTGCTGGATTTTGTTGGTTAGGTCAGTAAAGTACAACTGTATTAAACTAGAAAAATGCGACCAATGCGGTAAAATTTTAGAAATGACATTTTTTCAAACACTAACATATGAATTATGCAAGGAAATAAAATTTCACGACTTGTGCTAAGCGCAAAAGACTGAATTTTGACTTGATCAAATATTTAAATTACATAAAATCAAAATTATTAAACAAAACAAAAATAAAAAACAAATAAATTTATTTTAAATGATCTAAGAAGAAAATTACCTCGTAGGTTTCGAGTAATGCAAAAAAAAATTGTGCTCAACCTCTACACTCTACAGTGCAGCACACAAAGAGATTTTTGACTTGACCAAATATTTTTCATTTTCCATTCTTTTTGCTACATTCTTTTCATATTTTTGTAACGGTTTGCGTGGTATTTAAAACTGAAACCTTTTAACAGTGGTGAAATTCAGAGAGAAATAATAAGTTGATAAAAAATATTGTACTTCTCTGACACCATTTAGCGGAACTGCAAAAAATTATACAATTTGCGAAAATTTATAAATGTGCATCTTTAACCCTAACAGCTTTTGTTACATTTTTCATCGTTTTTGTGTTGTGCTTAATTAACCCAACTGAGCACTGCTTACAAGCATTCAAAGGAGACGTTGTAAAAATTGTTATTTGTTGTATAAGTTTAACATTTTTCATCTGCTAAATAACAAAAGCTTTTTTTCAACCTTATGCCATACAAGGTATATAAATACAAAATAATGTTGTCATATAAGACGTAGTTAAGTTAAGTTGTTATTCTAAGACCTGCACATTATTTTCAAATACACTGAAAATACAAAGTAACTCGTAACGTATTTTCAAATGTTTAAATGATATGTTATGTAGGTCAGTCAAAATACTTGAATAAAAAAATAACACTTAAAAAAAAGCTAAATATACAAAACAAGAATTTTTAAGGTACAATGATTAAATTTTTTACGTCAACAAACGTATTATGAAAATTTATGCAAAATAGGTTATTGTTCATGTATAGAAACAAACCTGAGAAGAAAATTGATAACCTAAACCGAAATTATTATTACTGTAAACGACGTATTTTTAAGGAGTAGCATTCGTCCGGTCAGTTGTATCGAAGTTTATCAAAATTTTTTGTGTTCTTGTGAAAATAGAAGAAATTAGGTTAAAATTGACTATGAAGTATGGTTTTTGTTGATGTGGTGTAAATTTGTTTAATTTATAACTTTCAGTGATTTTTTTACATTTCTTTTAAATTTGAGAAGTATGTTAATATTACACAAAAGTGGGTGGTTTGTGATTACATAATATTCATAATTTTTATTTGAGCATTTTTAACTCATAAATTATGGTACTATTTTACTCTTTCAAACTGGAACAATAAAAAATAAAGTGTTGGGTGGTATTAAATTTAATTAAAATATCAGTTGAAGGAATTAGCAAATTTTTCAATTTCAATTTTTACGCACTGATTGAGCCTAACTAAAAAATGCTCGTATAGAATTTTTTTGTTTCGTTACTTCATCGAGCTAAATATATAACAAGCATATTGACTTAATAATGCTGAACATAGTTTAAACGAAGCAATTAATAAAATCTATTTATTCAATATAAAAAATGCTAAAAATTTTACGATCATATAAGCGTAACGGTCTATAAAAAGCATTATAGAAAAGTTTCTTGTTTAATTTGGCATTAAATTTTGTAACTTCTGTATAGACTCGGAAGTACAGCATATGCCGTTGATGATGTAATATTTAAATAAGATTCTCAGCATAGTCTTTATATATTTTGATCATTATCGGGTTAAATACACATTCATCAGGAATATCGCAGAAGAGCTAGATTAATTTGTACTACTAAAACCAATTTCCATAGTATATGCGTAGTGCGGTACTTAAGTAAGAAGACCGGTACTTATTTAAATCTATTTAAAGATAATTAAAGTGGTCGCAAAGTAGCATTTAAAATGTTTTCAACCTTTGACTAGGTCAATTATTCAGCTCGCATTTAATATGGTTTGCCTAAATACGACAGTGTAAGTTAGAAAAAATGTTTACAAAATAATATTTTTTAACATATAAATTTCATGTGGCATTTTCCTTGTTAACTTTCGCATTCATTTAATAATGACATCACCGATACAAGCATTAAAATGAAGAACCGAGGTTAATGGTACTTAAAAAAAATCAAAACAATAAACATTAATAAAATAGTAACATTTTAAAGTTCATTAAAAAAAATAACATAAACATTTTTTTTGTTACCAAAATAGGAAATGCTTTATTTTTACACACGAACCAGATTATGGAAGAAAAAAAATGTATAAATATTGTTACATAATGCGATTTTTAATAAAAATTACATATAATCTTATTGGCGCTATTAAAATTTGTACTCAAGAATGGATTTGATTTAGAAGGCTTTTGTCTGAAATTAATTATATATTCAAAAAATTGTGTAAATAGTGTTGAAACTTTTTTGTTTAATTAATAATATTCACATAGAACTATTCTGCATTGCTTACTTTAATTATATTTCTACATGACAAACCAGTAAATAGTAGGACAAATCTATTAAATTAAATTCACCAACACTTACCACACAGTAATAATAATATTCATAACGAGTGCTTTAATATATTAAATCATATATATGCTAAAAGAATCTCTGGTTTGTAAATGATTTATATAGAACGTTATTTATTAATAGTTGCTATTAAGTTCTATTGCTTTTAAATTGAATTGTAGCAACGATTTTTATTAAATATATATGGCATTGGTACCATTAATAAAGTTGATGCAAAACGTGAAACAAATAATTATAAAATTAAGTAGCGAATTGATAAAATATATTATATAAAATAAATACACTAAAACAGATTCAAATAGGTAGCCAAACTACTGAAACTGTTAATCAGAATGAAACGTATGTCAAGATGGATATAAGCACTGAATACATATATAGTATGTAGGTATAGGTACGTTTGTAGATTGAATGCTAGTTAAATAAAATATTCTTCTCCTTCAGCCAATTTCAAAAAAACCTAAACCTTAGTTAAATAATAAATAAACCAGTAATGGAATGTTTAAATAAATATTTTGTTTAGTAAGATTAAACTCATTTAAAAATTATTTTTTCATTTTGACTGGGCATCCGGTCTGAACCGTATTGTAGTGGTATTAGATTACTATGTTATCTTTATAAATATAAAAGTTAGAAAAAAGCAATCTAAGATACTCAATCACACTCAATGTTTTTATCTAGATATCAATAAATACAATGAAAAATTATCTAGATACTGCAAAACACTGTACTATAAAAACAGTAAAAAATGTAATACCAGGATGCGAGAGTGGCCAGATTTGAAATTGCTTAAGGAGGGATCAAATTTGTTCATGTGTAAAATATGCAGGGCTGGGCAAAATACTGACATGAAACATTTCAATTACAAAATACAAATGACTACGTAAAAGTGAATTTAAAATACAAAATAGAAATTACTCTAAACACATCATAGTATTTGAATTACAAAATACAAAATACTCTAATTACATCGTATTGGAATTACCAAAATATTTGAAAGACATAGATGCATACATTTCACACTGAAAGTATAAGATCCAGATTGCTAGAATGAAACGAATCGTAACCAAAAAACATACTAGAAACATCGAAAGAAAAGTAAAAGTGGAAGTGTTGCAAAAGCAAAATGCATTTGAAATACAAAATACCTTTTCTAAATAAGAATATTTGAAATACAGGTTAAAAATTTATTTGAAATTCGTATTTGAAAAGCATGTAGTGAAATACGGTTCAGCTTTGAAAATATGTATGTTTATAATAACACTTAATATAAGCACATAACGATAATTTATTTCGAAAAATAATAGAACCCAAATGAAATATATTCTTTGATTTTAAAAAAAAACATTCATTAATTAAAAAAAAAATGGAATCACTAAATTTCTAAGTATTTAGACGCTAAAAGAACTTGCTTTAAAATCATCAGATGTTTTCAGAATTCATAAATTTTACATATACATAATATATAGATGCAAGATTTACTTTGAAATCGTTTTATATAAGTGTTTATTGGATCTCATATTAAAAACGACGGACAGTTGTTGTCGAGAGACATATATCTAAAATGTGGGACTATCCCTCCAAATTAGGGACGTATGGTCACGTTACGTAAAAATATACAAAGCAACCGGGGCATAATGAAAGGGCCTTATCGGTTCATAACACCCGCTCATTACGCTCTCAAAAATGCTATTTTTGTCATATTGGTTTCTTTCTACCTACTTGTTTAGTCGCTTAACATTTTTATAGATAATGCATTCTTCATTACTAGTTATGATCCACAAAGTATAAAACTTGACAGCAACAAATATTTACACTCTGCATACGATTAGATTCGGAAAAATTAGTGGAATTCAGCTCAATTTGCTTACCTTGAGATTGTATGAAGATGTTGATAAATGATTAAACGACTAAAATAGTTAGTTTAATGGCTAACTGACAAAGTTTTGTTTTATTTATTTTTAATACATAACTGCCATTAAATAGTGTGAAGAATGGATCCTTTTGTTGATTTAAAAATAGTTATGATTAGCGTTCTTTCGACAAGGTTTGAAGGATTTTCCCGTTTAGTTTTACAGGTTTTCTAAGACAAAGTAGGTTCGTTAGGACACAGCTGTCAGTTTCGAATTTTTGGAACCGACTTTGGCACGGGCTTACACTTATTGCCTATTTTTTGCATAACACGTTATTGTTCTTTTTGTTGCTCTGTTGTCATTATTAAGCTCAAAAAATATATGCAAATATACTCGTGTGCGTCAATTCTAATTCAATTGCGAAAAATTCAACTTTATTTTATATAATAAGAAAATTACATTATTTATGGGATTTCCAATAATAAATGTCTTTTGTTTGGGTTTTTATTTCAATCATAGAGAGTAAAGCAGCAGTTTTTAAAACACAGCTAAAAGAAAGTTACTTTATACGTCTATTTATAAAACTTTAAAAAACTTTTCTTCTTGAGGTTATACCAGTGGCGGCTGGTCCATAAGGGCTCTAGGGCGCGAACCCCCCAGACGTTTATTAAAACAAAAAAACGGTACTAATTATTATGAATTAAGGTATTTAAACATATTTATAGAATGTAAGTATCAACTACTTTTGATTACTGTAAATCATTAATTTAATATGGTCGTCATTCAAAGCAACGTATATTAAATACGTAATTTATGTTGGGGCTACAATTATTTGAGCCCATGGCCGTATATATAGCAAAGCATTCTATCGTGACGACGCGGCCCCCACTACGAGATTTCATGTGCAAATTCAACATGCGAAATGACTCACGTTTGTAGCCCGCGATTGTTTCAATTCAGTAACCATAAAGCAGGCAGAGTTGCACGACGTATTGCAAGTGAAACGGTATATTTGTCGTACGTAATTGTGGCAAAATGCAAAAAAGTACTGTACATTTTTTTTAAAATTAATTTGTAAGGATAATGTTGAAGCTTGAAATAATATCTCTAACAACACTATAAAAATACCGCATTATAGTTTTACCGAAAAGAAAACAATAAAATGAAGTTGATAAAATCAAGCAGACAATACTGCAAAACGTAATTTTTCACAGGGCATTTTCTAGTCCAGTTTATAATAAAAATAAGTGGACATGTGGATGTGATACGATAAATGCCTTGTTTTGATCCCAGTGTTTATTGTTTTATTCCGATGGAACCGATAAAACTAACGAGGTTAGGATGTACGTGCAAACTTGAAACTTTTAAATGAGAAGCATAAAAAAACATAAAGTTCTGCAAGCCATATACATTGTTCAACTGAATTTATTTAACTTCAAAACCTTTTGGTAGTTACCTACATAATGCTTTAATGATATCTGAGAAAACGTTCACATTATCTACAAGCATTTTGAAAAATGTAGCGCACTCTAAGCTCGACTTCGCGAGCCGCCACTGGGTTATACCCATTGAAAAGAATAAAAAACATCAACATTAAGGGGGGAGATGATTGGCTAAGACCAGGTGATTTCAATTTTCAATCTACTGAAATCACTTGGCTTCTATTTGAGAAAAATACGAATAACGTTGATTACTAAACGATACTTATAGAATACTGTGGATATAATGGCAGTAATAACATTCTGCTGAACTTTCATTGTTTATTATTTTGAAATGAATATATCAAAATCACACGATAAGAAAGAAACAGTGAATCAGGAGAACAAATAACAAACAAACAAGCGTGCCAAAACTAGGGCGTGACGAAGGCGGCAAGTGCCACTGGGACCGTGCACTGTGGTTCCAAATTAAAGTTTTTCTGTCGGAGTTCTATAAGTAACTACGAAATGCTTTTACCGATTGTAACGAAATTTGGTATCTGCAATCGTCATCAGGTGAATACTAACAAACTTAGAAACTACTGGAACTTATACACTAAAGACATGTTCGATGAAGCGTTCAAGCGTACACAATCACTTTAGCGTAACAGATTAATTAACAAAATTTCTTAGTCAAGTTTAAGTTGTTTTAGAGGTTCGATAAGTGGTTTCCATATGTTGCTTATCTCGACACTTGGCTGGCTGAAAATTTCTTTGTTGTTGTTGATGAATGCCGCTTCTTTAAATTTCCGTTTGTACTTGGCTTCTCTCTGATCATAATTTATAATCCTTGCATGGTCTTCCTCGTTTACTTGCAGATGATGTAGATGACGCTTCCTCTGCATCGAACTGTACAGCTTAATTTTTATTAAGCCACTCAGCATATCTTGTCCAAAATGTGCCCTTGCATCATCCGGCTTTATAGCATCGTTGTACAAATTCCGGTAACAAATATTTATAAATTTAACACAAATGTGATTTGGAAACTTTTCTTCAATAGATTTATGCGCTGCACTCATATGCTTTCCATGCTCAATGAAATTAACACATAACTCGCGTTTATTAATATCTATAAACCCCATCATGGTTTTAATTTATTTTGTTTTAACATGAAAAAATAATGAATAACTTCGATTGTAAACGAAGGCGTACAAAGACTTTTATTTTATTCCTGTTGTTGAAGAAGTATACTGGAAACATTTACGTTATGCGTTAGAAAATAATAATTCGCAATACGCGGCAGTTTTCATATAGAAATGCAACGAAATGCAGTGTGAATTGCAGTGCATTTTATAGGTAGATATATTATCTTTCAGATATCGTAAATAACTTGGCTCGGTCAAAGCCTGCTGGTACTTAAAAATTTAGTCAAAGTAGTTGTTTCATTTTCAACACGGATACGAAGAAAAAATTCTACAAAATAAACTAATGCGTTATTTTAATTTGAAATTGCAGTTCCAAAGAGCAGAAGAAACACTCATTACAGTGATATAAAACACATTAGTAAAACTTGATATATTATTAGCTCATTTCTCTGCTTTTTCAATGCACGCGCGCTGATCTTTTTCGGGAGTAATTAAAACGATCAACTTCAAAGTGCTGTAAACCCGCATTGGAAGCTTCATACAATAAAAACAAATTGCTAAATTATACTTTAGTATGTGTACTTTACCGTAGTAACAATGATCTAGAATGACATCGCCGAAAAGCATTTTTAACAAATCCCTCTGTGGAGTGGAACCACGGTGCGGTGGCGCCCTACGAAGTTGAGTCGCCCCTTTGAGTAGTACGATGCTGCCGCCCACTACGTGCGAAGGTTTAACTAAAGAAACTGTGGACAAACTCATCGAAGATGATCTAAATTTCAGACATAAGAGGACAGTCTTATGACAATGGGGCAATACACGATTTATACCATGCTCCGCAAATAGTTTGAAGTTAGTAGGACATCCATCTAACATAATTCCACAAATGCAAACCTTCTTAGGAACTGTTACTTACAACTTCTTCGTTGAATCAACTGCTTGCTGGAAATTACTTAAAGAACTAAAAATAACTTTGAAAGATTGTTGTGACACACGATGGTTCCCAAAAGCACAAGCTGTTTATGACAATTCTAAGACAAACTATAGAAAATCGGCAAGAAACAGACAAGACGATTGTAAAAGCTAAGTCGATAATTAAATCTATAGAGACATTTGAATTTATAGCTTACTTGTGTTTTTGAGACACGCTTTTTACGAGAATTAATTGAATAAACCTGGCAATGTAGAAAAAAACTGAATGTAGCCCGAAGAGCTTAAATGATTAATGGATTACTATATTTTCTTTTTCACAATAGTGCGGTCTTCCAAGATTATATTTAATGATTTAAACATTTCACCAGAGTTCCAATAGAAGGGGAATAGAAAGAAAATTTAAATGCCGGGAGAGCAAGCCGAAGATGACGCATATCTTCAAGATGTCAAAACTCAATTTAAAACAGTACTCTTGCACCATATTGCGAATTTTTTTTAAAATCATATCTGCACTCTTCAATAGAACAAGAACTACTGTACTCTGTATTGAGAAAAAAGCTTGAATTAATTATGACGAAATTATTGACTTATTTGCGGAAGCCAAATCTAGAAAAGTAACGTTGTAACTGTCTACAAAAACATATCTAACTAGCTGTACCCTGCCACGCTTTGCAGTGGCACATTGTGATTGAATGGTTGACGTTTAATGTAATTATATTTATATACATTAAAAGTGAGGTTAATCCAAAATAAATAATATAATTACTAAATAATATGATTACGTCCACGTGTTAGATGTAATAAAAAAGATATAACCACTCACTTCTGTTAGAAATTCACTTGAATTATAATAAGTCCTTTTATTTTGCCTGTCAGTTAATAATATTTTTACTGTCTATCTTTGATATAAAATATAACCTCTACTTACGATTTGGTGAAAGGCGCAGTTCGATCACAACACTATCACACCAAAAATTCTTGATTTAAGTGAATATTTAATTCAGATTGTATAATAATCAGAATCAGATGCAAATTTTTTTGTAAATAAACAATGTAATTGGGAACGAAATTGTTTCTCATGTGACTGCGTCATTATTATTTCGGTTGTCAGCGAGTGTTTTCCTAGCTTATGGCAGATGGCGCGGTCACTGGTACACAACTGATCGTTAAAAAAAATGTTTTCTCGCGGTCGCAGATATGTGACTGATGCAAAAAATAGATAAAAACAATCCTTGATGCGGATTTTATATCATGTTAAAATTTCAACTCAATCAGTGCAGAACTTTTTGAGTTTTTGAAGCGTACACAAACCAACATAACATTTTTATATATATAGATATGTAACAAAAAATTGAATTTTGTATAAAATTCAAAGTTGTTACTACATAAAACAAAACTCTTATGTTAGAATTTGATAAGTATTGTTAGTTTAGTAAAATTATTTTGAATACATACTTCAACGAGAAAAAATATCTATATACTTTGAGTTTCTTTAACAAATAACAACCCCATTAATTCATTAAGATTTGTGCCACGGGCGTCAGATCACCTATTACGGCACTGATCACAATCAAATGAAAAGGTCAAATTGTAGAACGCTTAGCAAGAATATCGTTAAATAGAGAGGTAAAAAGAATCAAACCAATAAATAGACCAGTTAGATACTTTTGCAAAACATAATGGTAAAAAAAATATGATTTTAGACAATTTATTATTTATTTAGAGTGGAAGCACCATTCTACCGAATAACAAAAAAGATTAAGCCTTGTAGTTAATATAAACATGTTTGAAGAAGACAATCACTAGTTAATGTAATTATTTAACCGTCAAAGGTTTTGTAAGAAAATTCCTAAACATAATCCATACTTTTCAAAGAAAATGAATAGGTTACTGATTTATTCTTCATGTAGTGGTGGTGCTCCCGTGTCGGATTGTCGACACCTGGACGGCCACGCCACGGATCGAATAAACAAGTATGCGGTACTAAATCCTGTATTATTGATAATTGGGGTGGTGTACGTTTGATCGCCGTGTAATTAGAATTATAGCCCCAACAGGACCCTCTTGCTAATATTATCAGTATTAAAATACCACACGACTGTCTTGTCGAATTGCAAGAGGAAAACAGGAAATTTTAATTATTTTGCGCTTCGACAAGGACGTTTAATACTGATAATGCAGTATCACAATTACAAATACAACATTGAATAGTGTGTACAGGGTAACATTCAAACTAATAATAAATAAAAAATATTAACTAACACGAAATAATAACGTCTTTAAATTTCAATGGCTATGCAAACTCGTAGAGTGAAAAAAATAGAAATTCAACAGTAATATAATTGTTTTTAACATTAACAAACTAATATAAAAAAATGATTATTTATCCAAAGAAAAAAAATTATAGCTCAATACGAAAAAAATAAAACCAAAATAGATGCTTGTAAATTAGTAGATGAAATTAAAAATGATTCTGAAACAAAGTGCAAAATTACTGCTCGTTACCTATTTAATTTTTGGAAAATCTAACAAAACCAATCGTTTTCAAAGAATCTTGTGTTAAAATGTAAATTTTTAATTAACGCTTTAAAATAAACTTTAGTTATAAATTACAAACTAATTACAGTAGTCAGTACAATTATGTCAAATTATTTTAATTTTAAAAGCTTAATTTGAATTTTAACAAAATAACAAGCGGTGTTAAAATTTCTAAAAATACCAGCAATGTATGACAAAATAAATTTGTTCGATTAACAAATTTCGGTCGTTGATTGCAAAAGTTCACAATTTTATTAATGTTAAGGAAGTACATCTGCATTAATTCTAAATGTTTAATAGAAACAGATTCCCCTCTTCTTTACACGATAAATATAAAATAGGATATCACTCACGTACACCATAAGATCCCTGCCTAGTATCGGGCAGGCGAAAATGTATAGCACGTAAAAGGATATTTTGTGTTTTGAAAATTGTGTTACAAGGTTCTTGTTACATTTAATACGGTAAGTTCGTTTTTTATAAATGTTTTAATTTTAAATTTGTGTTAAATACGAAAGCGTTGTTATATGTAATTATTTTTAGCGGTAAAATGGCAAGTCCCAAACTAGTTTGGACAATTTTCGTTGCCTTTATATTTTTAAAAACTACGGCAGAAGCTCGCGTTCGCCAAACGACACCTGTAGGAAAACATCACAATCAACCATCAAATGAAAACGAGTATGGAGAGTATGAAGAATATAACTATGAGGAATATGACGAGAAAAGTATAACGTCTTTGTTGCTCTGAGTTTATTTAAAAATGAGCTATTATTTTAGAACCGTCGCCTGTTTCTGCTGTTGTTGTTACTACGGAAGTTTCCCAAGAAACTACCGATGAAGTTGTAACATCTGCAATAACATTGCCTCCTATACTTCCAACTAATCCAACACCTTCACCAGGTTGTCAGCAAAATGGCCAGACATACAATGATGGACAAATGTGGAAACTGAATGCTTGTACTAATTGTACTTGCAATGAAGGCGAAATACAATGCCAAACTAATCCAAATTGCGGTAAATCGAAGGGTGAGTTGTTATATTAATAATACATAATTTTGTAAAAGTAGCTATCACGTGGATAAATGAGTCATTATTAGTTTATTAACATATAGAATACTATGAAAATGTTTGTTAGTAATTCGAATTTTAATCACGCATTACAAACTATTGTTCGAATAATATGTATATATTATATAAAATAATTTTAGGTAAAAAACCACCAAAACCTCCTACCGCATCTTACGACATATCTCCAGCAGATTCTTTTCCGGGTCCTCATGGAGAAGTAGGGAATGCAGGAGAACCAGGTTACCCTGGCGAAACGGGAGAACCAGGACATCCAGGTATTCCAGGAATACCTGGTTTACCGGGACCTCCAGGTTCCACACCAGATTTATCACATTATTACGAACAATTGGCGCAAACTCAAGGTGGGCAAGACAAAGGACCAGCGTATCCTGAATCTTTTCACTTTATGCAAGCTCAAGTAGGGCCAATAGGAGCTAGAGGTCCGCCAGGTCCTCCAGGATTTTCAGGGCCTCAAGGGTTTCAAGGATCCAGAGGAGAACTTGGTGAACCAGGTCCACAGGGATCTCCCGGATTGGCGGGATCTAGAGGTTTGCCTGGTTTGCCAGGTAAAGATGTTAGTTTTTTAACCAAGTAGAAATTCAGTTTGCACAATAATAATATTTAGGGACCACCAGGAGATGATGGAGAACCAGGATCAGCTGGTGCTGTTGGACCATCAGGTCCTAGAGGTCTTCCCGGTATGCCCGGTTTACCTGGTATTAAAGGACATCGAGGTTTTTCTGGACTAGATGGAGCTAAAGGTGAACAAGGTCATTCTGGCGAAAAAGGAAGCCAAGGTCCAGCTGGGCTTGTTGGTGCACCTGGTCCTATTGGAAATGCTGGTCCTCGAGGAGAAAGAGGCCGAGAAGGAGCACCAGGTTCACCAGGATTAAGAGGAATAGACGGAATACCTGGACCCCCAGGATCGCCAGTATAAAATAATATAATTGTGTAATAATTTTATGGATCGTCAATTGTTTAAGGGTGCAATTGGAAAACCTGGTCCTCCTGGATTTCCTGGAAGCAATGGCAATAAAGGTCAGTACAAGCAAGCATTACAGTATAATTGTTAAATTATATTGCTATAGGTGACCAAGGTGCACCTGGACCTAAAGGAAGTCAAGGTTTACAAGGAGCAAGAGGCGAATCTGGACGTCCAGGTCAACCTGGAGAATCTGGACCGCCAGGTACGCCTGGAAAAGATGGTTATCCTGGAGAAAAAGGAAGTCCAGGATCTGCTGGACTATCTGGTCCCCCTGGTTTTCCTGGTGCTCGTGGACCACCTGGTGTTGCAGGCAGTCCAGGCGAAGCTGGTCCAAAAGGCTCTCCGGTACGGAAATTAATAATTCGTTTAGTACTAGATAGATTTAGTTTTTGTAAAGGGCATTCCTGGAGAACACGGTTACAAAGGAGAATCTGGTGTCAAAGGTGAATCTGGACCTCCTGGACCTAGAGGACCATCTGGATCTAATGGACCAGAAGGAAAAAGAGGACAACGAGGCATTAGAGGTGCTACTGGGCCAGGCGGGCCACCAGGAGAAAGGGGTTCACCGGGAGCTCAAGGTTTGCCTGGGCCAGATGGAGCTTTGGGCCCCAAAGGTAAACTTAAATTTTACAAACTATGTATTAAATTGTCATCTAACTTATCAAACATTGACTATCATTAGGTCCTCCTGGAGATAGAGGTAGTGTTGGACCACAAGGTCTAAAAGGGCCACAAGGTGAAGTAGGAAGACCTGGTTTACCGGGACTTCATGGTGAACGAGGTTTAACTGGAAAAACCGGTCCCACTGGTAAAACGGGAAACCCTGGCGAACGTGGGCCTGCAGGTGCTGATGGAAAACCTGGTGAGCAAGGTGTCCAAGGATTACAAGGATTACCTGGACCACTTGGAGCACCGGGAGAAAAAGGGCCGCAAGTACGTGTTTTTAGTTATATTACTATGTAATATATGTTGTGATTAATGTAAACGTTGTATTAAAAATTATCATTATTACTTAATTACAGGGTGAATCCGGTAAAGATGGAGAACACGGATCTGCTGGTTTACCCGGTCCGCGTGGCGATCCTGGAAAAGACGGATCTCCTGGTCGTCAAGGACCCACAGGTCCTGCAGGCCATGATGGAGAACGGGGAGCTTCAGGCTCACCAGGTCCTAGAGGCTTTCAAGTGAGAATATAAACGAAAATAGTTTTTACTTAAGGTACAGTTTACTGTTTATTTGTAGGGATTACCAGGAGCTCCAGGCAATACCGGCCTACCAGGTAAAGATGGGGAACCAGGTGTTCAAGGGCCACCTGGATTAATGGGACCTGCTGGCAATAGAGGAGAAAGAGGATCTCCAGGTGAGAGGGGTCCAGTTGGTTTACCAGGTCCTCCGGGATCAAGAGGTGAAACCGGTGCTCAAGGAAACGACGGCCCATCGGTATGTAGTCAATATAAATTAATGGTAATAATGAAAATTGAAATTATGTAAACGTTAGGGCGCTCCTGGCTCTCATGGTGAAAAAGGTCACAGTGGTCTACCAGGATTGGTTGGTCTTCCAGGTTTAAGAGGATCTCCTGGATCTCAAGGAGATAAAGGAGAGCGTGGATCATCTGGTCCAGCTGGCCCAGAAGGGCCAGCTGGTAGAGTTGGTGAAAGAGGTGCGCCTGGCCCAGTTGGACCAACAGGCGCGCACGGAGAACCAGGCGAAAGAGGAGAACCGGGACCGCAAGGTTTTACTGGAGAACATGGAGCACCGGGGTCTCCTGGTGAACGTGGTAGCATTGGGCAACCGGGTGCTCAAGGTATTTAGTTAAATTTGTTTCATTTATTGCGGACTAGCATTTTCAATTTTTAGGTTTTCCTGGATCACAGGGATTAGTAGGATTACCTGGTAGCAAAGGAGATCAAGGGTCGCCAGGTATTAAAGGCTCGCAAGGCAATCCAGGTCATCCCGGAAAACGGGGTGAATCTGGACTTCCAGGGTTAACAGGTTTAACAGGAGCTAAAGGTGCAAGAGGCGAACCTGGATCACGTGGAGAATCCGGAATAATGGGTGCTCCTGGAAGACCAGGAGAATCTGGCGCAGCAGTGAGTATCGCAAAGTAAAGAAAACAAATAAATTTTTTGTCAGGGATCTACAGGAAGTGCTGGTCCTCAAGGACCCCAGGGATTACCTGGAATAAAAGGAAGTACTGGCGACACAGGAAGAACCGGAGATCCTGGATCACAAGGTCAACCAGGAGCTCCAGGGCCTGATGGAGCTAAAGGAGAAGTGGGAGGAGAGGGACCTCCTGGACCGCCAGGTCCCTCTGGGCCGTCTGGCCCAGCAGGGGATCGAGGAATGCCAGGACTTCCCGGACCTACAGGTCCTTCAGGACTTCGTGGGTTACGAGGACCAGCTGTAAGAAAACGAATTTAACACGCTGTCAAATTTTATTTACTATACTATAGGGAGAAGCTGGACCTGCAGGAAAACCAGGAAATGAAGGACAACCAGGGCATCCTGGATTAGTTGGGCCTATGGGATTACCAGGAGCTCAAGGAGATCAAGGTCCAGAAGGACCCGCTGGTAAACCAGGTAGTCCAGGTATATCTGGACGACCAGGTGATAAAGGTCCTGTTGGACCTAGTGGACAACCAGGATCTATAGGACCTACTGGATTGCCTGTTAGTACTATAATGATATAATAAACGCTTTTGCAAGTTTTTACTTATCATATTTTATTAAACAGGGACCTCCAGGTTCGTCGGGAAATCCTGGAGCATCTGGCGAACGTGGGCAACGTGGAGAGACAGGACCTCAAGGAGTTGAAGGTCCTGAAGGTTCTCGTGGTAAGGCAGGAGCACCAGGGGAACAAGGAGCTAAGGGAGATAGAGGAGATATTGGACCAATGGGTATCAAGGGTGATAGAGGTCTTATGGGTTTGCAAGGTTTACCAGGTTTACCTGGAGTTGTTGGTGAAAGGGGACCAGCTGGCTCATCTGGGGTACCAGGTAAAGATGGTGATTCAGGTCCAAGAGGTAGTCCCGGAAAAGATGGAATGCCTGGACAACAAGGAATACAAGGGACACCTGGAAGTAGAGGATCATCAGGAGAAGCGGGTCGTCCAGGACCAGCAGGCGCACCAGGTCCGCCTGGCCCTCCCGGACCTTCAGGTGAAGGAATGGGTTATGATGTTGCTGCACTATCTGCTTTATTTGGACAAGGTCCTCAAAATCAAAAAGGTCCTGATTCGTTAGATGACGAACCAGTAAGAATATTTGGAAAAGAAATAACAGAAGAAGAAAGGCGACAACTTGTAATTAAAGCTTATGAGCAACTTAAGAATTCTTTCGAACGGTTTAAAAAACCTAATGGACAGAAGTCTGCACCTGGAAAAACTTGCAGAGATATTTCCGCGGCATATCCTGAATATGAAAGTGGCGAATATTGGATTGATCCTAACGAAGGAGATTCCAATGATGCCATATTAGTATATTGCGATATGAAGAAACGATCCACTTGCATAATTCCCAAACCATCCAAATCTCCTGAAATTAGTTACAAAGGACGCGAGCAAGAAATTTGGTTAAGCGAAATAGATAATGGCATGAAGGTATCTAATATGAAGTTTATGAAAGTTTTGTTATACGACATAAAAATGTTTATTTTTAGATCAATTACAAAGCTGACAGCAATCAAATAGCTTTGTTGCAATTACTTTCCATACACGCAAGTCAAAACATTACGTACCACTGCAAGAATACCGTCGGTTACTTCGATGATGTAAAAAGAACTCACCGTAGAGGATTAAAATTAATGACTTGGAATGACGTCGAACTTACACCTCGTGGAAATCAACGGTTACGTTATGAAGTGGCCCTGGATGAATGCAAAGTAAGTAATATAACTATACTATATATAAAGATTTTATAGTGCAATTATTATACTATATACGTCATTAATTAATTATGTTTCTAGTATCGTAAAAACAACTGGGCTAAAACTGTTATAACCTACACAACAGACAAAGTAACTCGTCTACCTATTAGTGATATTGCAATTCGAGACATTGGAAAAGAAGATCAAGCATTCTGGGTGGAAATTGGTTCAGTTTGTTTCAGCTAAGAGATCGCTATTATTGATACACGTACAACCAAAAATAACAATAACTGCCATTCGTGTTCAGTATCATTTCAATTTGTTCCAAACCTTCATGTAAAACCAATTTACATATTCTGATATGGTGCTATAACCATAAATTTGTATATTTTGTATAATAAACATAATTCAAATATATTTAATCTTTTTTTATGATAAATGTAACATAAAAATTTGTGATATAGGATGATTTTAGACATCAATGTTTAACAATTTTTAATAGTTTTTTGTATGGGGAAATATTTAATATTAAGTCATTAAACTGAAAAAGTGGATTTCTGGTAAAGAAAAACTTTAACAGTTGAATATAAATCCTAAATTTGACGTTTATATGTAATTTATATCAGATTAAACCTATAAATGAAAGGACTACACTACACACTACTTTTTAATTTCAATAACTGTACAAACATTATAAATAAAAATGTTAATACAATGTAACAAAAATGGCGATTTCGTTCTCGAAATATTATAGCCAATATACGTGAATTTTAAACAATAAATTTTACTTTCGGTATATATAAAAGTCTATTATGGTTACTTTTTAAAATTATTGTCATATTATACAGTGTCGTAAAAGCCGTAAAAGTATTAAAATTGTGATTTTTTCATTAAATTCTCTGTATATTATTGTGTTTTTAGATTTTCCGATCAGAATAATTTTGTTTGAATAACGTTTTTGATGCCTAAGCCTTAAGGTTTTTTAATAATTCGAATTTTGATCAAATATAACCTAGTTTTCATGTTTCAGATACTTAAAGTATGTTATGGGAGCAAAATTTACAGTGAAGTGTAACAATAGAACATATTTGATATTTTAATTAAAATTAAGTTTACATCTTATACAGGGTGTCCAAAAATTAAATCTAATCAATTAAGAAGTTTAAGTTGCTATAACTTGATTAGTTTAAATAGAACGGTATGTTTTTTTCAATTACCAGAAAATGTACTTTTTAATTACCTGGTGAATAGTATTAGAATGTGCTATAACTAAGTCTTCCAGTTTTTACACAATACGCCAAATAATCGTAATAGAGAATATTTTTACAAATGTTTAGCAACTTGGAACGTAATTTATAATCCAACAGGCTGTAGCAGCAATATTGATGATAACATACTGTTGCGTTTTTATTATTAAAACTAATTTATTTAAAACGACTAAAAATACGTTTACTTATTCTAGAAATATGTACACTTTTAAATTAACCGAACTAATAAAATCTAATAATATTTAATAAAAACACTTACACTATAATTTATATCACTTACAAGAAGATAAGATAAGGTCCTCGGATAGCTTCACACTTGTTTACACTAAAAATCACGTACACGATTATTCTCGGTATATTTATGTAGACACACGCGTGCTAACGATTTATTTCCACTTGATAATCTTCTTAACACTGCTGTATTCGCATTCCAGCAATAACTGACCTACGATCTGTCTCGTCGGTATATGTACACATACAGAAATCCTTCTGGAGCGTTCCCTATTTTTCGGTACATCTTCTAGAAGTTGGATAACAGCTTCTAGAAGGCTCTTGCTTTTGCAAATAACTTGAGAATAATTTCTCGAACGTTTCAGTATTGAAACGTTCGAGAAATTATTCTCAAGTTCGAGAGTCTTCACGAAATAGTTCTCCATTTTCCAGAACGTTCACCGAAAGATATAGAACATTCGCGAAGGATTGTCAAAATGTATAAATGCGATACAAACGAATCATAGGTCAGTTATTTCAGTAATTCGAAGTTGGCAGTGTTAAAAGATTATTCAAGTTTAAATAAATAAGTGATTAACTCGCGTTCGAGATAAATACAACGAATTAAAATGGTACGTAACTTTAATGTAAACAATAAGTGTTAAACTGAAGTTATCCGCGGACTTTATCTTTTGTGTTAGTGATAGTGCTATATAAATTAGTGTAAGTGTTTTTATTAAATATCCTTAGATTAGTTCGGATAGTTATAAAAGTGTACATATTTTTAGTATAAATAAATTAGGTTTAATAATCGTTACATTGGTGATAAGGTGTGCGGTATCGAATAGAATTGGGTAAATAAATAAGCTGTTCGCGATTTTTAGTGTAAATACCATTAAGTAATTCAATATCGCTCCCAAGCCGTTACGAAGTGTTGATAAGAAGGGGGTAGTGTCATCAATATTTTAGTCATTACTATACTCTCGGGAATGTTGTCGCCTAGTAAGTTCAACCTGTGTGCAAGATCCTTTAATTTGGATAAGTGGGTTGCCATGTCATCCACGGTTTCCTTGCCTACAGTAAACTATTGCTTCTGTAACATGTGTTTACTGGTTTCGTTTCTACTTTCGTAAATTTCATGCAATTTATCCCACATTTCCTTTGCCGTTTTACAGTTCATTATGTGAATAAGTACATTTTCGCTTACCGCAGTAACAATTATTCTTCTTGCTGAACAGTCAAGTTTTTTCCATTCATTGACCTTTGCATCGTATTCTGTTTGCTGTGCTGCCGCCGTGCCTGCTGCGATTAAACCCGGTTTCGCAAACGTACCGACGACGACCGTTATCATGTCCTTGTTGGACAACAACACTTGAACTTAAAATTTCCAAACACCCCAATTTTGACAACTCAAGTTATCGAGTGTTTTCATAAACAATTTGGGCATTTTGGTGTCGCCAAACTCTACTGCGTGTTAAAAAAAAGTTTATATTTTCGCAATATGCGAAGACTTATTCATCGTTTCGTCAGATCTTGTGATGTTTGTCAGAAATCAAAGTTTCCATCTCGTAACCTTGTAGGACCTCTCAACCCTATTGTTGTTACAAACCCCGGCGATTTAGTGACGGTCGATTACTATGGTCCTCTACCCGAAGGCAGGGGTAGAGTTTCTTACATATTTGTTGTGATTGACGCGTTCTCGAAATTTGTGCGCTTATATTCTCTTCGTCGCGCGCAAGCCCGTATTTCTGCGTTGAAGATTATTCACGATTTTGCTACAGTTATTCCAGTGAAAACCATTCTTTCTGACCATGGTTCACAGTTTTCTTCACGCGTATGGCAAACCCTTCTAAAACAGCAAGAAATTACACCTACGTACTCCTCGGTACGACACCCTGCGTCAAACCCTACGGAGAGAGTTATGAAAGAGCTTAGCCGCCTTTTTCGTACGTACTGCAGTCATGCACACCCCAGTTGGGTACAACAGCTGTTTAACAGAACTCCCCATCTTAGTACGGGTTATGCTCCCCTTGAGATATTATATGGAACTATTCCCACAGATCCTTTAAAAGACATGATAATGGAATTTTTACCCCGGTCAGAGACCCTGCATGTGACCAAAGTGCGGGAAAACGTTCGAAAGAATCTCAAATTATGTGCACAACGTTGCGCGGACCGGTCTACTGCAAGAGATAAATTAAAGATTCATGATTTAGTTCTATTAAGGGAAAACCCGCTTTCAAATTCTGCAGATAAGGTTATTTACAAGTTCTGTCCTTTATTTTCGGGTCCTTACCGGGTCTCTGCTAACCCATATCCTAACGTTTACTCCTTGGTGGACCGTACAACTGGTATTTTTAAGGGTAACTATAACGTTTCAAATTTAAAATTTTACTACTCTATGTAATTTTTATCTTATTCTTTTTTTTTCTCCTTATCCGTTTTTTTTTGTTACATGTATTACGATGGTGTATGAGAATCAGAAAGTGCCCATGATCTTGGAAGGGCTGTATTGGAAAACTGCCGGCTTCCTAGACGGTTATCCGACACTGTTCCAAAGGGGCGCCTGAGATGAACCCGTTTAAATTTAAATAGCATTAAAGACGAGGGAAGTTAAACCGAAATCCCCACTTGTCGGCGGAAAGAAAAAGTAGAAGTTGCGCAAAAGCACGGATAGATTTCGAGGGTGGAATTTAAAAAGAAAGGGAAAGTTAGGGAGATTGCTATCGACCTCGCCTTAAGTCGGATCGGTATCAGTGATTTTCAAAATTTTGTTTACATTTTTTTGTGGTGATTGTGTATTTGTAGGTACGTAAATACATGTAATAGCGTTAACTAGTGTAAAAGATGCCCGATGTGATCCCATTTTTAAATTTTTTTTTGTTTCCTAAATTTAAATATAAGAATGCTTGGGCGTGGTTTTAAAAAGGACGCTTCGGATGAAATTGAGATTTATCGTTTCTTTGTTTGGCAATTTTAATAACTTCATTTAGCATGTGTAGTTTTGTACAAAACATTTAGAATTAGAACTGTAACTACAATAACTAACCGTTTATTTTTACGTTTAAACGTTATGCAACTGTAAAGGGGCGTGTATTAACTGTTCTTTGTTTTAAAAAGGACGCTTCGGATGAAATTGAGATTTATCGTTTCTTTGTTTGACAATTTTAATAACTTCATTTAGCATGTGTAGTTTTGTACAAAACATTTAGAATTAGAACTGTAACTACAATAATTAACCGTTTATTTTTACGTTTAAACATTATGCAACTGTAAAGGGGCGTGTATTAAGTGTTCTTTGTTTTAAAAAGGACGCTTTGGATGAAATTGAGATTTATCGTTTCTTTGTTTGACAATTTTAATAACTTCATTTAGCATGTGTAGTTTTGTACAAAACATTTAGAATTAGAACTGTAACTACAATAATTAACCGTTTATTTTTACGTTTAAACATTGTGAAACTGTAAGAGGCGTGTACTAACTGTTCTTTGTTTTAAAAGGGACGCTTCGGGTAAAATCTAATTTAACGTTTTTATTTGTTTGCCATTTCAATAACTTCGTTTAGCGTGTATGATTTTGTATGAAACATTGAGGATTAGGAATGTAACATCAGTAATTTACCATTGTATCCGTAAATTTAAATGTTACCAAATGCAAGGGGCGTGTGTCTCACCCGTTACGTAACAATTCCTTTGTTGTCAAAAGGGCGCTGTTCATATTTCTAGCTTATTTGTTTTTGCTATGTTATTTGTGTACGTATCATAGGTTTTAGAAACAATTCGCACTAATTTATTGAGTTATTTTTTTACACTAAATAATTATTTCAAAATGTTCATCCTTGATTTTAATTCTAAAGTATCGTAATAATTTGTTTGTTTTTTTGTTGTTGTTTATAACGTGATGATGTGGAAGTCGATCAAAGTTTGGACATACTTTTTAGTCGTAACATTTACCTATTGATAGTGATTATAATAGGTTTGATAACAGATATAAAGACCGTTGTGTGTATTGCCTTGTAGAATGTAAATCTAATATTTTCCTACCGTGGCTGGGCAACAACGAACGGCTGCAGGTAGTTCTCATACTATGAGGACCCTGTGTATGATTTTTGTGAAGTAGCGTATTCTAAGTCTATGGTATAGACAGGTGCCTGCTTCGATATATGTATTAAAGTCGCGGTAGGTTGCTTCCATGTTATGGGGCCCTACATTTTCGTTTACTTGTTTATGTATTACTTTTATTATGTGCATTATTGATTTTACCTATATGTTTTTGGCCTTACTTGTTGTTCCAAACTTTCAACTTTAGCTGGGTTGATTCGTAACCAGGACCCCAGTACCCATTGGCGGGGGCGCCGATTGTATAACACGACTTCAGTTTAAAATGATGATGTTTGTGCACGTGTTTATATGTGTTGGTATTTAAATCTGTTATCAGGTCTGTTTATTTGTCTAATTAACTGTAATTTGAGTTGTTCTTGTTTTGCGACGTGTGTTAATAATTTTGATTACAAGCCGATTGTTTTGCCAACCTAACTTATGTAATGATTTTGCATTTTCATTTAGTTAGAGGGCCGGAGGGGTTTCTTCGCTCTGTTCTTCCCCTCCTACGACGGGTCCCACCGAACAGGCACGGTCTCGGTTGAAATTTAGAGTTAAACTCGAATAAAAATTACGATTCATTTTTTTATTGTGTGTTTTATTTAACCTACAACAGCCTTCCCACATATCGAGAGTAAGCAGTGTATAACGAACTTAATACAACGTAGAAAGGGGGGGGGAGGGTAACTAGACGATCACAGCCACAGCGAGATGTCGCTACTTTTTGTTTGTTCGCGGGTTTTAAATTTCAAACGCGAGTGGGTTAACATCACAACCTTGAAGGCTAAAAACGCTGAATTGCATTTCATAAATAAAGTCGACTAAATAAAGCGAGTTATTTTTACACGTGTTTGATAGTTTGATTCTAACGTTTATTACTATTTAAAAACTGAAGGTTTTTCACACGGTGTTGATTCGAATGAAACTTTGTATTGTATTTGTGCAAAAAAAAGTTATATAAAATAAGTCGCTTTTTTTAACGCATAATTATAAAAAAGTGACAATTTTTATAACTATTCTTTCTAAAACAAAAAAACATTCAAAATAAACCATTGTAATAATAATGGGTGCTACCCACACACACACACATTAAGTTTAAAATTCGCGCTATTTGTTTTCCCTTCAACCGTTGTAGAGCGCCATAAACTGTGTTCCAAGTTTATATACAGGAGTTTCCCTTCTACTGGTTTTATTCATTAGCATCAGAGAGAAGATATACTTAGAGAGGCATCTACTGTATAAAAAATTGGAATAGAAATCTTCGCGACCTCTAGTGGTTGTGGGGAACATAAATAGCGGGAGCGGGACGTTTAAATTTGATATATTATAATTTATTACTATGGTATACGAAAATAAAAAACTGAAGTACTAACATTTTTTATATTTGCGGTTTCTTTTACATTTTGTGTCATATATTTTGAATGCTTGCTGCTTAATAGGATCTACTATTTTATTATTTTTCAGTATTTTTAAACTATTTTCATATCGAGAGTCTAAACCCTTTAAAATCCTATTAACCTGTTTGCACCAAAAAAAAATTAAATATTTAACTAATAGTTTACAAACTAATCTTCCCATTTGTGGATGCAACTTACAATTTAATACAGAAAAATTTAAATTGGCAATTAACATGTTAATGAGTTTCATTGAAATTTGATTTTTATGACAATTCCGTGGTAAAATATAAAACAACCTACTTAAACTTTGTGAACATATAAAATATAAATAACTGCCAGGTTTATGTAAAACCGAAGAAGTGTACTCGCAACTTTCAATTAAGTCTTGAGGCACATCACCGTCCGAATATTTTAACAGCTTCGTACAGAGTGCGCATTTATTTGTTTGTTGCAAAACCTTTTTTGCAATAAAGCCTGCAAAATAAGCAATTGTCGAATTTGCAATGCGACTTTTTTTAGCACTAAATACAATTGAAGGTGCGTCAGGTAGAGTTTCATTACAAAGGGGGCGAACGCCTGCAATATATTCCCCTGTAATGAACATTCTTAAATCATCAAGTGCACCCTCAGTCATATCTTTTTCACAATTTGCACCAGGTGCATGTGCTGATAAAAAATTACTAATAACTAATAACTTAAAAGACGTGATAAAATGCGCCACGTCTGGAGAATTGTACCTTCTTCCATGTGTCCTTATACTTGCAAAAAAATTTTCTAAGCAATCCTGATTTAATGCCCTTGGAAGAAGATACGAAACTCTGTCTGAGTCGATTAGCTTTTTTTTCAAATATAAAAGTCCCTTAATAGTAGCAATTAAATTAACAAGTGAAGGCACTTTTTTATACATGTTATTTTTTTTATCCCAAAAACGAACAGACTGCAATGTTGATAGGGTAGATTTCCAAAATTTTTCATGTTCTGAATTTTTCTGTATTCCACATTGTAATGTATGAACATTTGTATAACGCGCGCCTAATAAGGAAACGCTAGAAGGGGAGGTCAGCGCACGAGCGGAAGCATGATCAAGCAGTAATGACCATGAGATACAACTAACACGACGTATATCATAGATGTAATGAAATTAATGTAATTCATCGAGTTGGTCTAAATAAACATAATATTGTTGTTTAATTAACGTATTTAATATGCAACCACGCATATATAACACACATTTTAACGGTTTGCTTTTTGTAGGCAACTTGATGTTTCCGTTAAGACTGTCAAATAGCGAATCCATAAAAAGAAGAAAATCCCCTGTTTGCTCAGCTTCTCTTGATAACTTGTAGTCTGATTTAATATCTAAAAATAAAACATTTTGTTATTCCAAGTTTGTAATCAGTATTTTGTATACCAACAATTTGACTATTGAATAAAGAAAATTTAATGGTTATAGCTTTATGTTTCAATTAATAAATAAATACAAAAATCTGATAACTATAATTAATTGACAATTTTTGTCTGTTAAAGACGTGAATTTGTTGTGATTTTTTTAAAGGTTGCTAACATCGTTAGCAATACGCTGCCTAAATGAGAGTAGTTTAAATATCTCGTTGTAGTTACGTAGTAAACGATTTTTGCAAAAGTAGTTAGTTTTGAAATATTATAATATAAATAATAATTATAACTTAGAAATTATAAAATTAATCGAGTTGTTTAATAAAACAGCAAAAAACATACAGTACACGAGTTAAATCATCATTAGCACTTTCCATAAAAAAAAACAAAAAACTTTTAAGTACACAGCTGAATTTTCGTCTTTAAAAAAATTACTTACCCCAACGAGATATGCATTTCATCAACGAACCAACTTTATAACTGAATACTTGAGCCATTAGAGATACTTTCATTTTGTTCATTTTTTTCCCAAAAACATGTTTGTCCGTCAGTTTGCATGCCAAACGCGTCTCTTCCATTGTATCGAGAGGGTAAAAGTCTTGAATATGACTCCATTTAGCCAACTTGACTTGTCCATTTTGTGTAAACAATACACGTTTTTCATTAAAAAATTATTTCTAATGCCCTTAAAAAGATGAGGCACATCGTATAATGGAATTATCTCCTGATCTTTAACAAAAAATCTATAACAATCACTACTTTTGGTTGGTAGACCTTTCTCCTTCGAGTCTTTTATTAATGAATTAATGACAGCTCGATTGTTGGTACCTTGGTCGCATATTGTAGCGACAACTTCTAGGCCCGCTTTTTGACATTCATTTAATATTTTTACCAACATCTGCTTTAATTGTATACTTTTTATAGGCCCATTACTAAATGTGAATGCTAATGGTTGCTTCCATTGACGAAAAATGCCTTTTGCCATGAAAACATTCACATGATTAGCAATATAAGGAGTTCTATAATCACTCTCTACATGCTCTAGACCGTCCACAGAATCTTCTTGTCGATTGTATGATAGCAGCGGTTCAAGCGTCATTTCATCAAAAATAACCGCACACAGCTTATCATGAGGGTTTTTAAGTTTTTCTGTTGCTATCTTTAAACTTTCAAATATTTTTTTGTTAATGCCAGGACGGAAAGGAATTGTTTGTAATAATGTGCTTAAAGTTCTAAATGACGGCAAACAAAATATTTTTGATAGTAAACGGTAACCTTTACGACTACTCTTTAAAAGGGTTAACGCTAAAATTTTTTCGTTTAAGGTGTAACGTCGTGCTTTTGGTTGTTGACCCTGTGTTCTTAACTGCTGCGTAATAAATGTAAAGGTTGCTTCATTTACTTTTTCCATGAGACTATTAAAATTAGGACATTTTGCCAATCTTTCGGCGTTTTTCAGCCGTTGTCGTATGTTTTGCATGTTGTATTGCAGTTTAGCAGTTTTGCGATAGCATTCAACAACCTGCCTGTATAATTTTTGACAACGTGGAGTCAAACTCTTTGCCGAGTGACTTGGATGGTTTTCAGTGTACGTTTTTTTGCAGAACGGAGAAAAGGCATACCTGCAAAACTAACATTTTCAATAATACTTTAAATTTAAATTAAAAATACTTTACCAGAAGTAGACGGCGCGCTTTCTTCACAAAATGGCACTTTCGATTGAGTTGCTTCAGACTCATGATGAGTTTCACAAGCGGTAGAAATAACTGCAGTCGATATAGTATTTGCAGGTTTTGCATGTACCACCAAAGATTCAGATTCCAAAACTACTTCCACTTCCTCTTGTACTGGTGACGTACCTATTTACATACACAGTTATTTAATTATTATTGTTTCTAACAAGAGCATTATATGCAGATGCTTGAACATTAGGTAGCCAGATGAAAAGAGAAACATAAAAAAATGTCCATGATGCATGCAAACAGTGACTATATACCAGTCAATTATAAAATAACCGCCCTTTTATTATACGAAATAGTTTCAGCAAAATATGACTTCAAAATTTCTAATATGACACAAAAAGACATTGAATAAATAGTAATTTAAAATAAAATCGCAAGTTATTATTACCTTTGAAAACTGTAGGAATTGCATCATGTCTTAGTCCTCTTTTTGTGCCAGGAACCAAATATTTCTCAGCAAAGTGTTTTTCACAGACAAAATGGTTGTTATAGAGCTCTTTTGCTGCAATTGTATTTAAATCTGGGTTGTTAATCATTTGCAACCATTTTTGCCTCATCTTTGCATCTTTAGGAAAGCGATGCCTTTTGCTCCATTTGTCATGACATCCAAAAACGCAACATTTATTTTTGCAAATCCTCTTCGGCATTGGATCCATCTTAGAATAAAGTTGTAAAATATTACTAAATTGAAGTCATAAAACGCTTTCCTACTTTACCAAGAATGGCACATAGAAACCAATAGAGACAAATACAACATTAAATAGGTTTCAATGGGAATCAATAGTAAAAGATCGAGTTAATAGAAAAGTTAAGTTTTTTTAAAGATAAGTGTGACAGGTTTAATTATAATCAATTAATTTTACAGGTGCATCTTGGTAATAGAGTTTTGCTGCCCATCAAATGTTTTGACAAAAAAAAAGTATTATTTTAATTTAAATAATTCGCATATGCGCTGTTTGCTGAACACGCATTAATAAATTATTTTGTTTATTTAGTTTAAATTTCACTTACGCGCATATTTATTTACTGTTCTAGTGATTTAGTTATACCATTGATTAGTTATACATTTCTTCAGTCAACGGTTATACCAATATTGCAGTTTAAAAAAACCGCGTAGTAATTCCATTCCTATGTTGTCTAAAACATAAATTTTGTTTACGTGACTTTTTTTCGATGGACTATTTTTGCAGTCTTCCAGTTAAATACATCAACAACGACAAAAACAAAGATTGAACTTTACATGAACTTCACCAAACTTCACTTATTGTTCACTACATCGCATAGAACACAAATAATTGCAGCCATTGCAAATTGCAAGCATTGCAAATTGCAATGCACTGATATATACCATATATACGAAATCAGCATAATTACTATTTACGTGATAAGCACGTAGACACGTATACATCTATCTACAGTAAAGTATAATGCTTTATTTCGGAATTACGATGTTTTTTATTAAACAACTTCAAATAAGATGCGTTAAAAATTAAAACTGGGTTGCATCCTGTATGCTATGGTTTCGTAATTCGAAATAAAGCAGTTATCGTGGTTTAATAAAAGCTAATAGATATAAATCAAAATTAATAAGCAACATTAGTCGAGAAGTACTATATTACAGTAGTTCATATAGTTCCTGAAAATTTACATTTAGATGATTTGCTTAGAAATTAGTTAGAATATCTGTTTTTACAATAGTTTGTGTAAGATTACTAGTAATTTGCTAATAGGTAATTTTTTTAACGTTACCAAGATTATTTAGTATTTCCTAAATTTGAATCTATGTCACAAGTTTCGATGATTCGAATTATTGTTGAATGTAAATTTTTACGTAATAGAACGGTTATACCAATTTTCAAAATTTTTTCAACTAATTTTTTAAGTGAAAAAACTTTTCAGTTTTTTAAATGCCTATTTATAAACGTCAGAGACAAATATGTATGTAGAATTATTTTGTTAAAGTATAGTTAAAAATATTCTTAAACAATTTTCCGTGTACAACTTTCCATTCTGGATAATCCGGCATGGAAAATTGTATTACATAACAAATCAGAGATAACAAATGCAACCTGTGGAATCCTGAATTCTACGAAATATATTCTTGTCAGTACTGATAAAACGTCTCTGGCCTTCAATAGTATAAAAAGAGAGTGGGGCATCAAAACAAAAGAAAAATGAAAATCATTACAAAATACATGCATAATACTGTACAGTTGTGATGCAACTAACATTACATCAAATACTAAAATTGACATTTGTGCGCCATCTATATAATTATATCGAAGTTATTTTTCATTCATAATGATTACATAGTGGCCTCTAACAATTGTGGGGAAAAGTTAAAACGTTATTCCTTTTCTCTCAATTGAAGTTACTCGTCTACAAATACTTTGTTTATGATTAGCATTTTGATTAGCATCGCTTCTCGGATGGTCTTGAGTTCGTTTCGAATGAATTATATTTCTATTATTTCGAAAGTATAATCGAATGATCGATCATTTTGGATCATTTGGCTATAATCGATATATCTCGATTATATCATTCATAATCGCTCAACACTACTTAATATTATGAATATTATCTCCTCATATAACAACTCAATGACTAGTTTCGTATGAGGTTATGTTATAAACTAAGGTTATAAATTTAAATATAATTTTATTTAAAAAAATAAATTAGCGTATTTAAGAATGAATTTAGTCAGTTTTACAATTATTTTAATTTTATACTTTAATTTTAATTCATTTGTGATATGTTTCGATCCCCTTACAATCGGATCTGCAGCTGTAAGTTTAGGATCATATATGTACCATAAGGTTATTTGCAATTACAAAGAATGTTGCACAGAAAAGGAAATACCTGGTGACTTCAACAGTGTGTTTCATTCGTAAATAAAGTAATTTACTTGTTAAAGTTATTCTTATAGAATTAGAAGCTCTATTAAAGTCAAAAGTATATGGACAACATATAGCTCAAGAAATAATAATCAACTCTTTAAGAGCGCATTGGAACAAAAATAATAATTCTCCCAAAGCCTTAACGTTGAGTTTTCATGGTTGGCCTGGAGGTGGAAAAAATTATATAACTAATTTTATTAAAGAGGCTCTTTATGCCTTAGGAGGTGCAAGCGATCATGTTCATCACTTTATGGGTAGAATTCATTTTCCAGAAGAATCTAAAGTTTCAGATTATCAAGTAAGTCTGGTTAAAAAGAGAAATTTTATAATTGCTAGAATCTTTGCAGAGTGACTTGTATGATTGGATAAGAACAAATGTTACTAAGTGCCCGAAACAACTTTTTATATTTGATGAAGTTAATAAAATGCCACCAAGTGTTCTAGACATTATCAAACCGTTAATTGACTACAATATAAATATAGCAAAGGTAGATTACCGTCAGGCTATATTTATATTTTTATCAAACACTGGAGAATCTTTAATTACTGAAGAAACAATTAGATTACAAAGGGCAGGTGTGGAAAGAAGAGATATCCAATTAGGTGATTTTGAAAGTTTAATTATCAAAGGTGCATTTAACGAAGAAGGTAATTAGTACTGTTACAGTTAAAATTATTTATTTTATGTAATTTATGTGTTCAAACAGAGGTAAAATAATGAAATTTATCTATCGATATAATTATAAAATCTTAAAAAATTTAATTACTATAATTGGTAATGTAACAGACACTTGTTAATTAACGGGAGAGTATTAATAGGACGTTTCTTCAACAAATTTTACATCTTACAAGATTTTGATGTAGAGGATAGCGCATCAAGATTTTAAAATAACAACATATGGCTTACTATCAATACTGTCAGTGTAAAACTACTAGCACCACTAGTATATAACGATTACTGAAATTATTTGGGCTACAGCAAAATGAATTTTGCTATGGTGATTAATACACTTAATTTTTTAAATATAATACATCATTAGCAATATAATTTGCTATGTTCTTCATGTGTAACACAATTTTTTCGAAATTAGGCTTAACCTTTCTCTGGATATACTAATTAAAAATGTTTTCTTGTATTGTAGATTTCTTGTTTCTTCTCACATTAATAAAACTGATTTAATTAATTGCAAACCCTTAATACAATCAATGTTCAGAAATTTTTTTTTGACATAATACACATTTACGCAAATCTTCTTCTGTCAGCGACACCAATTTCACATTACCATACATTCCTAGATTGTTAGGTTTTGTTTGCGCAAAATACAAAAACTCGACCCATGCTTTTTGAAAATCTGAAAAAATGGTTTTATGGAATTATGTCACGTTTTGTGTTATCTCTTTTCAGTGGAATACGTCAGAAATATTAATTATTTAGTTTACAAAACTACATTTTAAGACATTATGCCTTCTGAATAGTGATAGACCATCGTCTAGTTTTTGAATTTCCATCATTATTTGCTTTGTTAAATCTTTGTAGCACGCTATGTAATTGGTAATTTTGTATTGAATGCCATAAAACCTAGTTCTCTCCTGAATGAAACTTTTGAAGGACATTCTAATTTCTGATAGACAACTCCAATGGTGTATTGCTATGTTTGGACGTCTTCCGACTATTAACTACACTAGTGCGCATACTACTTTGGGATACGAAAATTTCTATTTTTCTTTCCGATTATCCTCTACTTTTACTCTCTTTAATTGTTCATCGGACTCGTTCTGCTCAAAATATGTGTTGCGACGTTAATAAATTCTGACGATAAGTTTAAAGGCATTGCTATGTTTACATGTACTATTGATTTTGCAGTTTCTACTTTATCTTCCATTTTCTCGTCCTTTTATTTCATTCTATTTTAAGGTGTTCTATGTTAACACATTTCACAAGATTTACAAACGTTGCAAAACTAATTAAATTTGACGTTTTGACAGTCATGTTGTTGTCTTCTGTTTTGAAATTTCAAATTAATTAGTTTTGCGAAGTTTATAAAATTTGTTAGAACGTGGTTCAAAACATGAGAATTTTTCTATTTTGGTACTTCATTCTGTTCCGGTGTGTATAGTGTGACATGTCAGAGCCTAATTCCATTAGAGATAATCCGAGTTTAACACGTTCCTGATGGACGGGCTGTCGTATTTGCCACCATTATCGCAAATGTTTTAATATAGCGATTATCAAAGCGAGCCTATATGGCATATGTCGTAGGAAGTACACTATACGATATCCTGTTTATCTCTGAAGAAAATGTAGTATTTTGTATCGAGTTTAAGTCGATGAGCTTATACATAAATTCAGCCTTCACAACTCTTCTTATCAAGAGGAAGATATAACCTCAGTTCTCATTTAACATGTGCTTTGAGCTGCATTAGCTTTGATGATGTGCAAACTTGTAAACCGATAGAGCTGCATAGTTGCTGTAGTAAACAATGCTACGTGAACAATATCAGTTGGTACTTTTATTACGTCGAGTCGATATAAAACGCCATGTTTTTTCCTCTTTTCTTGAGACATGATTTTCTATTGACAACGGCAGTACACTGATTTATTGATGATAAAAAACCTTCGTCGTACATCGCGAGTACTAAATATAAGTTTTTAGTAACTTCGGTCACTTACTAGACGTCATATTTGTTTCGATTATTACTAAACCTTTTAACTCGCATTAAGTTACTAATAGCCGTACAACAGTATGTGTCTTGATAACTGTGAAACAAACATATATTTTTAGGTGGTTTTCATCATTCAGACACTATTAAAAGCAATTTAATAGACCACTACGTTCCTTTTTTACCTCTAGAACGTGAACATGTTCAGGAGTGCATAATTGATCAGTTCAGAATTAGGAATGTTAATTATCCTAAAGTGGAACACATTCAGTAAGTATAGTTTGAAGTATTTTATGTTCACTGCACAAACTTTACGTTTTAGAATGGTTCTAGACTTTGTTGAATGGGGTCCCTCGCCAGAAAACCTGTATTCTAAAACGGGGTGTAAAAGAATTAGTCAAAAAGTTGCTATGCTAGTTCAAAAACATTATTCCAGTTACAATTAATGTAACGATTAAAAAGAAACAACTATATTTTTGTAAAGTAATTGTTATGATTGTGTTAATTAAACGGTACTAATTATTTTATTTTTTGTCAATATAACCTCTAACAAAAATCTTATAAACAATGACAATATGCATGTACGAAGATACGATCGTAGTAATCGAGCTTTTTTTGGGTTGATCAATGTAGGAATAATATGTGAAAAATAGCAGATAACGTTTTATGATGAAATAGCACAATTCTGGACTTCCAATATCTTCATTTCCAATTTTCTAAAAATAAATGAAAATACACTAGGTTTCGATTGCTATAATATCTGCAATCGTCATCAAGTAAATACTAACAAACTTGGAGACTACTGAAGCTTATGTACTAAAGACATGATTAATGAAACGATCGAGCGTACAAAATGGAATTAAGCGAAACAAAAATTAGTCGATGGAAACAACGTAGTTTCAAGTTTTTCAAACGTCCAATTAGCTTCCAAACGTTACCTATTTTTACCCTTGGTTGGCTAAAGACCTTGTTGTTGATGACTGCTGTTTTTTTGAATTTTTCTTGTACCAATGTTTCTCTCTGTGTAGGATCTTTGCCTTCGCCCACTTCATTATGTTTTTTCCATGAGTGTTGCACGATGTCGATGTCTTGACATCTCTCCGTACGAGTTCTGTGTTCATTAGTGTGACTTTTAAGGGTCTTTTGGTTTCTCCCAGGTATAACTTGCTACATTCACACGGGAATTGGTAGGTACAGCTTTTGGAGTCGCGACTGTGGTCTGTGTTCTCGTGCCAGAGATCATACTTCAAATGGTAGTTGAAGATCTGAACACACGATTGATTTCGTAACTTCTACTTATGCGTTTTATCGTTTCAGATAAGCTTCTGACGTATGAGATTCTAAGTAGTGCTTTCGGTAG
This sequence comes from Aquatica leii, assembly GCA_035610365.1. Lineage (NCBI taxonomy): Eukaryota > Metazoa > Arthropoda > Insecta > Coleoptera > Lampyridae > Aquatica > Aquatica leii. The sequence continues at coordinate 74,953,009 of CM069433.1, forward strand.
TTCTTTTTTTCGTTGCTGGCTTTTGTTGGTTTGGTGTTTATAAGCAAGCCCTTCTACTATCTTTATTTGGTAGCCATTTTGTTTTAGGTGCTTTTTTATGTTTTTGATTTCTTTTTGACGCATTTTCTCTGTTACATAAGTGGTGGGTTCTGTCGAGCAAGGACTTTGCTTCAGATATTAGCCCGTATGAGTTGGTTTTCTGTAAACAGCTGTTTTAATTATTCCATTGTTTCTCTTCACGTGAACGTCCAATAATGGTAGTGAGTCATCCTATTTTTCCGTGGTGAATTTGATGTATGGGTTGATGTTGTTCAGGTGATACAGGAAGTGGTCTATTTGTCGACCACTGTAGTTCCAAATTATAAATGTATCGTGAGTAAGTTTGTTAGTAATTACCTAACGACGATTGCAGATAGGTACATAGCAATCGAAACGTAGCGTATATTTATTTATTTTTAAGAAAATTGAAATAAAAGATAACGGATGTCTATACTTTTCGTTTAATTTTATTGAGTTTAATTCTGTGAATAATTGTAATTTCGTTTTTTTATTATCTTTTAAATAACTTATTTTTAATTTTCATACAAGTAACATAGACATTTGAAATTTTAGAGTAGATAAGAGTTGATCAAATTGGCGCTCTTGTCTATTGTAACTATTATTTTCAATTTTAGTTTTGTTTTTGTTTATTTAAGTCGTAATTTGAATTTCACATGTTATCTGCCTCTACGTTCACCGCACTCTGGACATCAATATTTTTATGTTTCACAGAAAATTGCAACCATATTAGGAGAAGATATTTGATAAAAAGAATAAAACTAAATTAGTGGCTAGAAAAAGTTTACCCAAACAGTAATAGATGCTAAAAATAAAAACACATAAAACAAATAAGAATAAATTTATCTATGTAAGAAACACTTATTTAGAAAATGAAGCTTTTGAAAAAACGAAAAGAATAGTATTGCAGGCGGCTGCAAAAAACTAATGTCAACTATAACAAACTTGAGAAAAAACTGACACCGATTATTTTTATTCAATTACTTTTCAAATTTATTTTATTTTAGTTTTTTAAAACGGTATTATGAGCTAGAATTCTTCTATTCTTCACTAACTATACAGTGTTGACACACTTTGTGTGTGTCAATTTAAAAACTTTGGTTTGGGAATATATTAAGAACAAAAAATAATATCAAAAATTACAAAAACCCGTTTGAATAATACGAAGGGAGAACCAAATTGATATGGTCAGTGCTTGACAGTTTTAAAATAAAGTTTCTGGAGATGCTGTTAACGCTTTAAAAATACATTGTTTGTGAAATTTATTTGGAATAGTAATTATAAGACCTGTTCTAAATGTTCACTGTTTTTTTAACAGAAAAATAGTCAAAATTCAACTTCTTGCTTCACGTTTTGAAATGTCTCACGAGGGATGGAACGACAAACCTCGATAATTCGTTTCTATAAGTCTTGTAGATTTCGTGGGTTCGTCTTATATCTGATTAATTGATTTAGGAGCACCACCCAGTTGAAGATGAAACAGGTTTGCATCTAATCGCGGTTCGCCATTCTATTTGATCTTTCAAAGTTTGAACAATCGACGGCTTTATTGTGTTTCATCACCTGTAAGGTTTTCATTCAAAAACAAAGGTCCAACAATTTTATTTCCTAGAATGTCAGCCCAAACATTTCGTTTCTGAAGATATTTTGGGTTGTGTATCTCGTACAATTAGCGAATTTTCATTATCCTAAAACGACAATTTTTGTTTGTAAGCCTTTCCAAACGGAGTAATGTGACACTCTCATTAATTCTGCAACTTTGCAAAGCGACGTTATTGGACACATGGCGACTTAACCAAAAATTTTAATTTTTACTCATCCAGAATTCTTGGTTGCGTTACTTTGAACCAATGGCTTCAAATTTCCGCACAAGAAGTAGCACGTAAATATCGCTGGAATTTTTATCCAGATGCCTTGCATTGGGCGCAGTAGAAGCCCGTAAAACTATTTTCACTTGCGTAGAGATGAATTATTTCAACCCGTTCAGCAACTGAGTATACCGTTTTTACAAATTGTTTTAAAAAAACCAGTTCATATAAAATTTAACAAACACACTCCAAAGTAACAATGAATACTGACGTGTAAATACCTGTAAACAACGAGCGAAAGGCCCAAACAAATACCTCTGATAAAACAAAATTACAAAAAAAACTTATATTTTTAAATAATTTATTAAGTTTTGGTTAAGCTTTTTTATTTTTTTATTAATTTTGCCGACAGTTTCAACTAATTTTTAGTCATCATCAGGGCTAATTAACATTTTTCAAATATAAAAAAATTTAAATTTACAATATTTCAAACATTAAATTTTTTTATATTTGAAAAATGTTAATTAGCCCTGATGATGACTAAAAATTAGTTGAAACTGTCGGCAAAATTAATAAAAAAATAAAAAAGCTTAACCAAAACTTAATAAATTATTTAAAAATATATATTAATGGTTAATAATAAAATAACATAAAAAAAACTTATCTGCTTCTCTTGATTGTATTTATTGTGATAATGAAACTCATCGTATTGTACGAGAGTATCACATCCAATATTCTCAAAAATTATTGCGCTGCATATTCTAAGAGATACATTATGTGATAACTATTTCAAAAATAATTTTTTTTTATCACAAACAGTATAGTTTGAAGGGTTGATAGCATCTCTCCAAGCTTCAATATTTACTATTTATTGCAAAACTGTACCAAGTTACTTTTGTTAGTATTTCTGAATAGCGTTTTTAAAGGCCTTTTCAACAATGTATAATAAAATTCACATTTTTGAAGTTAGGGTGGCCGGGGGTGAAAGGGTAGGTAATGATGTGTTACTGACCATGTGAATTTGGTTTCTCCTCCGTATTGTCGAAATGGATTTTTGTAATTTTTGATATTATTTTTTGTTGTAAATATATTTCCAATATAAAGTTTGCAAATTAACACACAAAATGTCAAAACATTATTACGAGTGTTCAAATAGGCTGCCATTATTTTCTAGACACAAATTGCTCTCGTTACAGGAGAATTTAACACATGATCTAACATTTATGATGAGATTGTATTAACTGCTGCTATAATCGATGCCAATAACTGTTCTTCATTTTCAAAAGTTACGTCTTACACTTGGTTTTTTACATAACTCCAGAGAAAAAAATTGCAACGGGCTGAAAACCGGTGTCGGGCTAGCCAAGCTACGTCACTGTGAGTTGCAATATATTTTTCAAAAAACCTCTACGACAATTACTCTCCCGTACAATTCTTCAATTATGCACAGGAGCACCATCTTGTTGAAGTACCAGTTGTTAATGATTGCTAGAGGTAATTCATCCAAGGCATTGTCTAAGTTAGTTTGCAGCAACTCGAGATACCTTTCGGAAATGAAATTGTCCACATATCAATGGGTTTCTGTTTTTTTTTAATGATGAATGTCTGTTGCCCAATAATGTTTGTTACGCCGGTTGAAAATGCAATTGTTGGTTATTACCCACTAAGCATTGTAATTTGCAAGTATTTGCAGTAAGTGTGTTTTTTTTAATTTTTGCGAGTTATAAAAGGTAACTTATTCCCTAGTAGAAAAATTCATTTCTGCAACATTTTCAAAACGATTTTTATGAAATAAAGAAATATACCAGAATCGTTTCACACTTGTCTCAAATTTGATAAATGTCCGCCCTTTGCAATGTTTCTATAAATCATTTCCTAAATCATTCTTGAAATGTTTTAAAACACTTCTAAAAATGATAACTAGAGTCGTTACTTATTCATGTTCATTTAATTTATTAAATTGTTTCTTAAAATAGCATTGCAACGATTATTAAGTTTAAATCCAAAATAAGGAAAGTATACGTTTAAAAAACGATTTTTTGAAATGTTTTTGGAACGTTTACACAGGCGGGGTTTGCAACGATTATAAAGTTCAATTTCAAAATAATGCAATTATGCGTTCAAAATATAGGATAGGAAAACTTGCTACAACTTGATCATGACGGCCGATTAGACTTGTTTAACGAATAAAAAACGTCATTTGATATATTGCTTTATAAACAACCAAAAAATATAATGAGTATCACGAGTGAGACTCGTTATTTCTACGTTTGGCAAAGGTTACATACCACGAGTTCGGCTCGCTATTTTGTCCCAATGGATTAATACTGAATCATCAAAAAACAAAGCTATCTAATAGCTTTTTGTATTAAGTTTAGCGGTTTCATATGTATAGTTTTGGAAATACAAATACAAATCATTCAAAAAATGTACGTGTAAATCGTTTCTAGAAACATTAAAAGATGATAACTGTGTATTATTCTGCAACGTTACGTAGATAACTCCGTAAATTATTTTGAACATCAACGTTTAATATTTAGTGGAAACTAACTGAAAATGTTACAAACACGATTTAGGCAATAATTTTTCAGTCAATTTTGGTATTATTTCTGAGATCGATTTGTATGCGCTTCAAAAACCGTCTAAAAAACAATGTTCGGATTCGCTTTTGAAGCAGTATGACATTGATTTGAAAACGTTTTATAAACGTTTTAATGTACCATTTAAGCGTATTAAAAATGTTACAAATGTAAATGATTTAGAAACGTTTTGCTCTACTAGGGTTGGAAGTGTACTGTAACCCAATCAGCAAGGAAACCTTTTTTTATGTTTTAAAAACGTTTTAAATAGTTTAAATAAAAAATATTTTTTAGAAAAATGTATTTGTTACGTTTTAAAAATATTTTATCTATTCATTGATACTACAATATTTTAAATACATTTTAAACATATTTTCTAAAACATTTTTTTTAAATTTAAATGACGTTTTTGCCCTTGCAACGTAAATTTGGCTATTAAGATGTTTTTGCAATGTTTTTAAACATGTAAATATTATCTTTTCAAAACGTTAAAAAAAATATTAAAAAAATGTTTCTTTATTGATTGGGAACATAACATAATTAAACGGAATTTCTAAAATTTACTGTAATATTTGCGTAGACTTTAGTTGTGCAAATTTGAAATCAAATCCCATCTTAACACTCACATCGAGTTTTCAGTAAAAGCTTGAAGTAAGTTTGCAAAACTAAGTTGACAATTTACTGTTAGTTCATTTACGAAAAGTATATATAATTTGCCCGTAAAAAAGGCGCAGAAAGTTTAACTTTTATACTCGTTTAATATCGATTTTTTTCGTAACCGGTATAAATATAGAAATTTTTATTTTGTATAAAAAAAGTATATGAACTTGCATTTTTGCTTATTTTCACTATTAAAAACTAAAATTTAACAGACGTTTTTTTATGTGATTATGTGTTGGTTTTGTGACATTGTTGTGGGAATTTCTGCACTAATACAATATAAAAAATAATAATAATCAAGTAAGTTAATTTATAAATATGTAGTAAGTTATACGTACGAAATTAGAATTAACAAAAATTACCAAAACACTAGAAGTATTTTTTTACTACTCAAACCCTTAAATTAGAGTTTCATAAAAACATTATTGTCATTTATCAATCTTCATGTTCATGTTAAATCCTTAGAATCACGTAATGTATTTTGGTTTTTTATGTTATTTATATAATACAAGGTTTTATTTTATACAGGTGTCTGTACATAAATGATTTTAACAGATATCCCATATATGAAAATTATAAATTTTGATGTTATTTTATTTATGGAAGCAGCTCAAAGTGTCATCATAGTAAGAACGACAAATCTCAACTAGCTTTAAAGAATTTTAAAATTGCAGTTTTATTTTTTAAATATCTAAGTGTACTTATAAAAAATTATTTTACTTTTTATGAATAAAGGAAACTTACGTAGTGTTGACTAATAACATGTTTTAGAAATTTCTAGTTTTTAAATTCCATACCTGGTTTACTGTATAAAATTTAAAAATTAAATAGTATACTTACTTATACTGTATGTATGCCTGTATTATTTTTTTCTTCAAATATTTATAATAAAAATAAATATGTTATGAATACTTTTGCAGTTAATTATATACCTATAATTTCATGTATGTATGTAACGGAATCTTTCAGTACATTTACATATTTCTAATTTCAGGTGTTTGATTAACTTGAAACTTTGCAGTGAGTTTCACGGACCGATGACAATTCAATAATTCGCAGAAAGTTTTTATTATCTTAATTTAGGATAGAAAAGCTGCAGGATTAATTAATTAATTTATGTATCCTCTGCAGGAAGTTTACATTCTTAAATGACAGAGCGCGTAAGTATTATGCAGGTAGTGCCTTTCGACAAAGCCTTTCGCGTTTAAATCGTTCCAGTGTATTTCACTATTACCACTTGTCAGAGCAGGTATATGTTACGATTTTTTTATTCATTACTACTAATTTATTTAAACGACTAAAAATATGTTTTACTTATACTAGAAATACGTACACTTGTAAATTAACCGAACTAATGAAATCTAATAATATTTAATAAAAACACTTACACTAATTAAGATAAGATAAAGTCCGCGGATATCTTCACACACTTGTTTACACTAAAATCGCGTACAAGATTATTCACTGTAGGTTTATCTCACACGGGTACTAACGACTTATTTATTTCAACTTGAATAATCTTCTTAACACTGCAGCCTTCGCATTACGGAAATAACTGACATACGATTTGTCTCTTCGGTATTTATACACATTCGGAAATTTTTCTCCAGTGTTCCCTATCTTTCAGTATATCTTCTAGAAGATGGATAACAGCTTCTAGAAGGCTCTTGCATTTGCAAATAACTTCTCGAACGTTTCAATAACTTACATTCTCTAATGTAAATTCACAGCAACTTAAATACAAGCTTAGTTTGCTTAGTGGGATATACTTTCACCAGACCAAATTACTTTAGAAGGAAAATTTTGTCATGATTTTCTGCCTCACTATGTTTGAAAACCATCAGTTATTGCTCAACTTACCTTTTTTGTAAGTGGGTTGCTTGCAAGGATACTAAATGAATAGGATTGCTCGATCGCTCGATTTATGCTGCCGAGATCATGTGACGCGCTGACGTCACGCGTAGACTTCGCTCTCGATACTTCTATTACAATCTGTACTAAGATGCACGTTAAAAGGCTTCTAAATATTTTATTTGAGTAAATTTGACAACTTTTGATTTAATAAGGAATGGCATTAGTGTTATTTTTTTTATTAATTAGTTTTGTTGTTTTTTTTAAGGCAAAAAATTACATTTAAATGTAATCAAGCTGAAATTAATCTGCTGTTTAAATCATTTTCACTTGAACGGAAGGAAAACTTTCACAAAAAATTAATCTCGTTTGCTGTTTGATGGATTTATTTTTAAATTGAACTATAGAAAAATTGCTATTCATTTTATAATTTACGGACAAAATAAAATGTACTATTAACGGTTAAATAAATGTATTCAAATTTAAGGTTGACCAAATAAATAAAAAATAACATAACACATTACAAATTTATTTTGAAATTTTATTTATTTTTTTCGTTTTATTCTTTCTTCATCGGTTTCTTGAGCTGGTGTATTCACTCTTTTCTTTCCACTTCTTTTTTCACTAAGCTTTATATTTTGATAGTTCATTCTGATAATGGTAATGTTTTCTTTTTTCTTAATTTTAATGCTTCGATTTTTTTACTTTTTTATGCTATTTTTTTACTAAATTTATATTAATCAATTTTATTAAAAAAACCTAATGATTCATTTTGAAAATCTCGTTCATATAACTCTCCTCTGTAAAATGAGTAGAACAAATTACGCTAGTACTAGGGTTTATGTTATCAGCCCTTTTACAACGCCTAATCTATTCATTTTTAATCGTAATGGACACTAAATCGGTGCCTTTCGGGAACTTGTGGTTTGTAATCTTAAGGTTTTTATTTTTGGTTGCAGTCAGGTTGTTATTGCAACAAAATACAGCGCACCTTCTAATAGGTACAATGTAAATAAGTTTAAATTTTAAATTAAACCTGATAATAATTAGAAATTCTTACAAGCAACTTGTAGGCACGTATTTGAACGAGTAAAACACCAACAAATGTAATAATTGTTATAAAAAAAATCGCAAAACCGTTGTATTTAAAGTGTATTTAAGCACTATTTATAAGCAGCGAGCCGATATGTGATCTACCTCTGACGTCACGCGTCAAGATTTACTGTAGTAGGGCGGCTTACATTGCGAGAATACGAATCGAGCAATCCTATTCATTTAGTATCCTTAGGTTGGTTGTAAGGGATGGTGAGATATATAGTCTTATTGGCATTTTTTAGTAGTATATATGTCCCAAATGGTATAGAATAAAATAATATATATAAATATATAATAAGTTTAATTGCACAGCGATCAATTGTTTTGCAAGAGAGACAACAAACTTATGTAACAATGTTGTTTTTTTCGTTGTCCGTTGAATAAAATTGAAACGTTGACAACAGATGTCATAAGCAATTTATAGAAAACCTTTTTCCACCATTTCTGCGATTTCTTTCTACTCCACCCATTATTTTAATATAGAGCACAATTGCTTCTGGCTTGGTATCTTCTTTTTCACAATTTTTTTGCTTTCTAGTTGTGGTTATTACGTCACTATTCGTACAGTTTGTGTTCACAAAAACCTCTTTGCTGTCTTGCCACCTTATGTTTAGTGTGCCCATATTATTACACAAGAATTGGGAATCACTATTCTGCAATTTTCCATCAAACTTTGGCAGGAATTTGATGCTAAAGTAACTCCTGAATCCCGGATTGTAGAGGTCTGTAACAATGCAACATTTTATTTTAAGGTGGTAATGTAAGGGCATTAGTTGCCTAAGTTGGCAACAACAAGTCTAAGCAGTAAACGTAAGTTCACGCCATCGTAATAGTGGTATATATTGTTCTGTATCAGCGGTATCAGCCATTACAATTAATAGATGTTCCCGTTTAGGTAAGCCTATATTTTGTATGTATTATAATCAACGTTCTAATAAATGTTTAGTTTTAAAATTATAAGACATGATTTGTAAACTGAAGTTAAATAAAGAAATATTAAAACATTTCAGTAGTGATTTATTCTTCTCTTCAAAATATACATATATTGAGATCATACACATATCCCGTTTTTGCATCGCATCGTTCCTATATCTTGATTCCACGTTTGACGGATTCCAAAGGAAGATATTACTTGAGACTTAAGTGACTTTTGAATTTGGCCATTGATTCGTCAATGCTCTGGAATTCACTCTCTTATCAGCATTTTTGAAATGTATACTTTAGACAAGAAACTACCTTATCAATATAGTACAGTTTAGGAGCAGCAGTTCTTTTTTCTGGGTAATTGAAATACATTATACAGTAGTTAGGCGCAATTCCGAGCAAATGGGTCTTTGTCATCTGGGTTTTTAACACGCTTTTATTAGTTCGGGATGTATGTATGTATGTAACGGAATCTTTGAGCTTAATTTTCAGCGGTTTCCAGGTGTTTGATTAACTTGAAACTTTGCATGCGTTTCACGGACCGATGACAATGCAATAATTCATTAAAAAGTTTTTATTATCCTAATTAGGATTGTCAGGATTAATTGATTTCTTTAGGGATCCTCTGCATGAGAGTGACAAAGACAGAGCGCGTGAACTGCGCAGGCGTGCATCTCGACAAAGCCTATCGCGTTTAAATCGTTCCAGTGTATTTCACTATTACCACTTCGTGTCGGAGCAGGTAATTTGCGCGCCCGCTGCCTGCCTTGGATGTGATAGCTGTTTCTCAGGTTCCCTCCCCGAGAAATAAGCTCTTACTGTCGATAACTACTGTTTCCAATACGTTTTTAGTTCGTAAGATATTTCATAATCACATGTCCGCAAAAATTGATTATTGATAAATCGAATTAAAATACGGAAAATAACTGATAGCTTAGAAAATTGAAAAAACACGCTTTTATAGGTACCCGAACTAAAAATAGAAAATAAATAATAGTTTAAAAACTTAAAAACACGCTTTTATAGGTACCCGAACTAAAAGAAGAAAATAATTTATAATTACAAACAAAATTATTAAATTCAGAGCAATAATATATAATTATAAACAAAATCACTAAATTCAGAGTTAAAAGCGTGGGGTGCATCTATAATCATTGTTACAATTATTCTAAAGGCAGCTATCAATAAGGGGAGAGTTATGAAAATATAGAAAAATCCTACAAATAACAGTTTCACTGTATAATGTCTCGCCAAGTACACGTTAAACTATTGTTACAAACAATGATAAATTTATTTCTGTGAACACAAAATATAAAAAAAACCTCTGATCTTTACAAAAAAATTATTAAATTTAACAAAAACAGTGCAGCTGTAGAATATCTCGTCACGTATGTATTCAAACGTCGTGTTTAGTGACAGTATTATGTATATCAGTCAAATGACAAATTGACAGCAATAGTCGAACTGAATACATGTTAAAACAATGATTGATATAATTAATTACAAAAAAAAAGATATAACAGATACTTGGCGCGAAAGACTACCGTGTATCCGGATGCACCCCACGCTTTTAACTCTGAATTTAGTAATTTTGTTTATAATTATATATTATTGCTCTGAATTTAATAATTTTGTTTGTAATTATAAATTATTTTCTTCTTTTTAGTTCGGTTATTTATAAAAGCGTGTTTTTTTAGTTTTTTTAAACTATTATTTTTTCAGTAATTCTTGAATTCGTCGTCACTGCATGAAGGGTCAAATTCTGTCCGTTCTATAAAAAATTTATAGCTATAAAATGCGAGTATTCCCAACAATCTATTTTACCTAAACAACTTTAGTAGCATGCACAGAAACACTATTACTCAGCCATCACAATAAAGAACTGCTAAATGATTAAATACAATTGTCAAAAACATGTTATAGCACGGAGTAAACAAATATGTTTTGCGGTTTTGCCTGACTAGTGAAAATACCACTTGGACAGTGAATCAAATCCCACCGGCTTATATTATTTGGTGTTTAGAACATATACGTGTTCCGTTGGTAGCAAAAAGGTTAAATGAACCACAGTCCTTTAAATTAGATACCATACGTCTAAAAATTACAAGTTTGCTTTTAACATGCCATGCTTAAAACATAAAGCTTGAATCAGGTTTGAGTCAAACTTGAACTTGTGTGGTAACTAGCAAAAAGTTACTTTATTAACTTTAAAAGTACAGAAAATTTGCGTTTAAATTAAACTATTAGCGTTTGAATTTCATGCGTTTAAATAATTGTCAATTTAAACGCAGCAGATACGACAGCTTGCGAATTTACCCGAGGCTGACACGTACGGGTACCCCAGAGAGGTGCCCATATTGATACTATCTTGAAGTCGAATCGTAAATGATAGTTATTGTAGTCAATAGTGAGACACACATAATACAATTTTATGCGAGTTAAAAAAGAAAAAACGTACATGTTTAAATGCTTTCGTGCGGTCTCCAGCCGGGACCGCCTACTCAGTGCAATATGCAGTGCAATGCTTACGTCAGTTACCATTATCTTCGCAGCACGTTTGCTTAAAACAGATACTGGAATACACATTTCTTATCACATTGACAAACATTACGATAATATTGACGATAATATTCATTTGTAAGGGACGACTTATTGTTTTTATTTCATAATGACAGTGGTACAAGACACGTTTAGAATTTAAATTTAACTCTCGTTTTCACATGATTCATTAATCATTATGGTGTTAAAATAACGTTACGGATTTATAGCATTTAAAAAAATGTAAAAAGGTCTCGTTATCAGAAAATCACATGAAAAATTGTATGAGTAGCATAACTCTTAGTAGCGTCAATACATTCGCTTACAATTGGACAGCGCTTGCCAAAAGTCAATTAAAGACCACAATGAAAATGTTTGTCAAAATAGATACATCTTTAAATAAAACAATTGATTGACTTTACCTATGACTACCGTAGAAAGTGAGCGATGTTTCTCTACTTTAAAAAGAATTAAGGCTGGAATTTCGCCTATGTATTTTATATAGCACACTCGTGTGCACGAGACACAGAACATCTCAAAATATTATTAATTGTAAGAACACAAAAATGTGTTCTTACGAAAGAGGAATGCTGTTAGCATCTTGTAAGATATTTTAAAATCTTGAAAAAATTATTTTTTTGCATATAAAAAGGTCACAAAGTAAGCGATATTTTTCAATGATAATTTTCTACTTCTGTAAAGTATACTGATACTATTGAAAACAAGAAATTATAAAATAGCTTAGAGGAAGATTAAATCTTTTTCTTTCATTTGAGGGTTTACTTTTTTAATTACGTTAGGTAGTTTTCGAGTGGTCCTGTTCCCAGTGAAATAGGTTAAAGATTATACCGGGTTATCATTAAGGTCGACAATTAAACATATAAAATGCAAACTTGAGTTAAAAAGTAGCTACCGACTCACAAAATTTCATTATAACTCAGATGGCGCTGTGAACAGTCAATGACAAGTCTTGAATATTATATTTCAGTAATTTATCTTTATTAGTAAAAATGAACTTTGATCCGTAAGCCGTATGCTATTATACAAGATTTCGATTTATTTTGAGTCTATATTTTTAACAATTTACAATACGCCCATTTAGTAAATACGTCACAATTGAGTTAGGTCAGGATCTTAGATGCAAACAAAAGTTAAATCTTAACGTGGTTTTGCAGAAATTGATTACAATTTATTTCGAGTTTGCATTTCTAATAATTTTAATTTACGAATTGGTATTTGTGTATACTAGTGTAAAAGTATAACAAACTTATTTTTATTTTTGTTGAAATACAGCGCACATATGGGTATGTTATCACTTTATTAAAGAACAGGCCAGACGTATGATACTACATAGAAAAAACATCGTTTATAGTAATCATAATTTCGGTTTATGTTATCAATTTTCATCTCAAGTTTGTTTCTATACATGAACAATAACCTATTTTGTACGAATTTTTTAGCTGAATTTTTGCAATACGCTTAAACATGTGTAAATAGGTTATCTTCGAGAATTAACTTAGAAAGCATGTGAGTTCTTAGAACTATATATATTATATATATTGATTCACGCCTACTATCTATGACAATTAAAGTCCTTGCGTGGGATACAACTTCCGTTTCGCTACTAAACCACCGGAAACGGTTACCTAATGATCTGCGAATTACAATACGCAAAAAAATCTAAGAGTAGCCAAGACAGTCCTTATAGAGTTATGATTTATCTAAGGGTACTACTGCTTTGAAATCCGCTAATGCGAGTGAAGACACCAAAACTACTATCGGAATTCTTCATAAAAAGCAAGTAGTAGGCGAATTTTGAAATTTTAAAATCCCAAACTAGTGGATGCATAAACAAAATGCTCTCGTTTTTTATATAAAGATGGCTATCTCTTAATGCATTTTTATCTTAAAGCATGCGTATAACGTAAAGTTTGTTTAACTTGTAAATAGTGTTTCAAGTCCCGGAAAAAGCTTAGAAAATAAGTAATGCATCGAAAATTATGGATAAGAATAATTAAACAAAATGATCGTAACAAAGTATTAATGCTACACAGGTCGGTTGGTTCAAAATTTTGATTTTTTTAAACGTTTTATAAACATTTTTATTTTGACATTCTTTGCTTGTATTGATATGCTATGTTTTCGCTTTCTAAATTAGCAACCTGTTAATCACATACACGCTGTATGTATTTACGACTTTATAACAAATAAACATTAATTTTTTTGTATTTTGGATATTTTTATTAATCGGTTATTGTTATCAAATCCCAACGTGATTCTATTAAGCGGCGCGCACTGTAGTAACAAAAGCAAAATGTACATATCAAATATAAACGGTGTTTTTCACGCTTTAAATTCTTACTCGATTAGATTTCATTAATTTAAACAGAATTGAATTTACCCTGGAGAATAAGTAGACATACCAACAAAATTGTATCAAACACCTGCGGAGATAAATAAATGAAAAAAATCTAAAAATTTTATTAAGTATTTTAAATAGCACAACTCCTACAATGTGCAGAATGATAAATAATATAGTAATATAATATTATATAGGTACGGTTTCGTTTTCATCGGAAATGCGGCGTTACCAATCTTATCTTAAACGTTAGGATTTTTTTGCTGATGCAGACATACAAACTAACAAAAAATAATATTTCTCAAAGTAAAACCGCCATTCCCTACTTTTTTTAGCGGGAATGTCTACAGTTCGGCCGTTCTGACAATTATGATTTCAACTACCATAACAGTCTCACAAAATATTAGTTGAATAATTAAAGTATAATTACTTCAAACACAAATCTTAAATTCTAATACACAAATAATGAATAACGGATAACAATACAACATTACAGATACATGTTGCTAAATCTGCAATAATATAATTCAATTCATTTATCAGTCAGATATTCATTTGTGCTGGCTCACTAACAGTCTCAAAAGGAATTTGTGTTACTTGAAAACCGTCCATATCGCCTACAACATATCTGTCGTTATCAAATACCTTTTTCACAATATATAAACCTTGATAGTTTGGCAAAAGTTTCTTATTGTAGCCTGAATGTACGTCGTGGTTTTTAATGACAGCGCAGTCTTTGACTGTATTAGTGGTTGGTTTGTTCTTACAAGTTTTTGCGTTTTGCGCTTGTACTCTATCTATATTATTAACAGCATTGATTCTAATATCAACTAAATCTACATTAAGTTCGTTTTCTAAAAAGAGTTTTAAATCATCATTAAGATCATTTTCCTGAATAACACCGAACAAGATTTTACTGGGGATATTCCCAATAGAGCGGTTAAAAGTATTATTCAACAAAAACTCGATTTTATCAACAACTTTATCCCATTTTTCAGAAGACGTACAAATTTTTGCTAACATGGGTGTAATACACCGGTTTAATCTTTCAATTTAACCGTTTGCATGCGGCGTATGTGCAGCAACCAAAACGTGTTCAAGACGGTTTTCATTAATAAATTTCTTAAAATCATTTAACGTAAAACATATTCCTCGATCTGATATAATTCTCTTTGGTTTACTATAAACTCTAAAGTAGGCGTTTAAATGTTTGATAACGTCAGAGTTCTGAGTTGATTTACACGCATAAAGCCTACATAATTTCGAAAATGGATCTATAATTTCAAAAATGTATTTGTTATTGCATCCCATGCACTCGATCCTGTATATAACATTGTGTTTGTCGTATAGTTATATAGTTATTCTAAAAGATCAAAACAATTTTTATAATTTCATATTAGTTTAAATACTTGTTCATAATTACCTGGTGGTATTTATGCTTGTGTTAATTATGTTGTGTTTTTTATTAAATACAATGGCCTGAAGAAGTGGACACATTAGTCTACAAAACGTCGCCTAAAAAACACATTAAGTAGTGTTTTTCGGTCGCCCTCTCCTACCAGAAGGATTTAACACCGTTCCTGCCATAAACCAAAAACTAAAATTAAACACAGATAATTATTGTGATTCTTTAACTACAATAAAATTATCTTTCGAACATTTTTCCTGTTAAGAAAAAATCTGTGAAAATCAATATAACTGAAGTCCTTGTATCAAACACAATAATTAGCATTAGCATTAGTATTCTCTCGATAAATCACTAAAGACTAAGCGAAGAAAAGGTTGAAATAACATCTCTTTAGAACTGAATCATGCAGATAAAACGGCAAAACGTAATTTCACATGGCATTTTTCTAGTGCAGTTTATAATGGATGTGATAAGATACATACCTTGTTTTGTTTCCCATGATAATTTTTTTATTCCGATGAAACCGATAAAACTTGAGCGTAGTTAGAATGTACAGATTTAAAACATATGAGAAAATTAAAAAACACAAAGTTTCTGCACGACATATACATATTGCTCAACCGAATTTATTTGTTAACTCCAATACATTTTGGTAGTTACCTGTGCTTTAATGATATCTGAAAACGTTCACATTAATTACAAGCATTTTAAAAAATGTAGCCCACCTTAAGCCCGATCTCACACATCAATCCACAAATACCAAATTTCCAAATACAGCTGGCAGAAATACATCCCCACACCAACTGTGATCCACTTCCATGTTTTACAGTCGCACTCAAATTTTTAAATTTCATCTCTTTATTAGGTTTTCGCCAAATTCTAAGTTTACTATTATAACCAAATATATTATATTTGAACTGGTCTATAAACATGACGTCTTTCCAAAAGTTAAATGTTTTGTTTATATAAGTTTTTGCAAATTTTATTAATATTTTCTTCTTGTTTTTCTTGTTTACGAATGGTTTATTTTGAGCAATCTTGCAGTTATATTTGTAGTTTCTTAAAACTCTTCGCGGGTTTCTGAGTTTACCTTTTTGTTTCCATATTTTTCGATATTTGCAGCTATTTTTGGTACACAAATTCTTTGATCTTTTCTAACTGTTTGAATAATCCAGTTTTCGTCACGGCCACTTAACTTTTTTTTCGAATTAACTTTTCCCTTATTTACATTGCTTATTTACAATACGATTTACACTTTTATAACGCTTAATGATGTATTGAACCGTGGAAGAACTACGATTAATCATTTTTGCAGTATCTTTATAAGATTTTCTATTTTTAAAATGATTGGATGGATTACAAGTTCACGTACTGCAATAGTAGTTTGTTTCATTTTACAAATATTCTAACTAACTTCAAGTTCAAATTTAAAATGATTATTCAAAAAAGTATTTTGTGTAAACTATAATAACACCCCATACCCAAAATGTGTTTTTTTTAAATTTGAATTACGATAAAATAAATTTGTTGTGAGTTATCTTTTATTATACGATTTTGAATGTGAGGTATACTTCTTGAGTGTTAGTGTTGATAAATAATTTAAAAAGATAAAGTATTTATTTCTTTTTGTATCCAATATAACATCAATGCACAAATTAAACGATAGTAATTCCCAGTTATTGTATAGGTATACTAATTTCTTAGAAGATATATTTTACAACTTTTAAACAAATTTAACAAATGCGTTTGCAGTGTACGATTTTCACTATAAGCATTCAATAAGCAACTGTATGTATTTCGTTTTCGTTGTTTGCAAGAAAAGTATCTCGAATTAATGTAAATAACGTGTGATATGTAATTATCGTAAATTACAGTGTTAAAAGGTTCTTCTTTCTGAACGTTACAATAAACTGTCAAGTCAAAACTATTATATATTTAAAATTAAAAAAACTTGAAAACTCATTAGTAATACTAGGACATGCAAATAACGTTTGACTAATGTCTTTTTATGCACTATCTATCATTTGACAAAAAATTGTATAGTTTTATTCATTAAGATTTCTAATTTAGTAGCTTAGAGTGTAATTTGAATTATCATATCTTATATCACTTAAACATCGCTTGAACGAATAGCGCATCTAGAGATAGATTTGTTTTTGTTATCGAGCTTATCACGTTGAAATTTTCATAAAAGATAAGGTGCGTGTGCTGCACACTAAATTGAAAAAAATTTAAAAAAAACATGATTAATTTACTAACGGCGATAAATAAAGACTTAAGTTATGCTCTAAATTTCAAAGAACCTCAAAATTATAGAACTGAAATCACATTTATCGTAAAGAATTTCGACAAAAAAAATTAAAATAAACGTGCTATACGTTTTAACGACTGCATACTTATTGGAATTTTATTTAGAAAAAAAATAGTTAAATGATAATAAGGAACTTTATTGCCATCTATTTGTTAGTGAATGAAAAGTAAAGGAAGCGTCGCGTTGTCTGGCCTCGCTGGTTTGGCGACAGCTTGTCTGGCGTGGCTGTGCACATAGATGCCACTTTCACGCATTCCATAATGATTAATATTAGATTTTAATAAGAATGATTGCGTTAGCGCAATTCCTACCTTAAATGTGGTTTAAGGACACAATTAAATTTAAAATTGGGTATTTTATTATTAATATTATAATTGTTTGTATAAGTAGGCAAGGTGATTTAAAAACCGACAACGTTGTATCTAAACTTGTTTTAAAAACGGATGTCGGTTTCTATCATGTGATTGCTCAAGTTATGATGTACGTTGTTAGTTGTATTTGGTTTTTGCTACACGTAAGATAAGGATGGCGTTAGCTTAAGGTTCGATGTAAATAGTGCGATACTAAGATATGAATACAGTTTAGTCAGCAGGGTGGGGGCATTCCATGAATCGTGACGAAAATGGTTGCTGCTTAGGTCGCAGATTAAAGTTTATCGCGCTGTTTTTAAGTTCATTTCTTTGTTTTTATAGTCGTTTTTAAAGGTGTTAAGTTGGTGATTGTGTTGTGCTTGTGATGGCACATGGGTTAAATTCAGTATTAAGGCGAGGGCCAGCGGGTTCTTGTAAAAGTGAGGGTAAAAGCGGAATAGGCTCGAGGCGAATCTTTGCACCTCATTTTAAATTGCAAGTATTAGATTCGTATCGAAACGATGCCGATTGCAAGGGCAATCAGCGGGCGACGGCCCGGAAATATGGGATTCATCGTCGTCAGATACAAAAGTGGCTACAATGCGAAAACAACTTGCGCAACAGCGTGGGCAAAGTTAAAGCGGTTAGTCCTCCTGAGGCGAGAAAATGTGGGACCGAATTGTCCTTGAGGAGTGGCCAACACAGACAGCGGGACGACTTGTGTAACGATGTGTATTCTCAAAGTCCGAGTGCCGATTTACGCGTACACTGTCCGGATGCATATTCACAAAGCACTTGTAACAGTGAAATGCCAAATAGCGACGCTTATAATTTACAGAGCGAGATTCGAACGGATACACGCGTTCCTGCTCTAATTATAGCGCCTTTAGATTATACGATTCATTCTCGTAGTCAAAGTGTCAGTCCTATGGACACGGGAGCTCCTATGGATTTATCGTTGAAGCGGCCAACGTCTCTAATGGAAATAAGCGCACCTGTATGTTGCCCGCTTTCCCCTCAACAGTCACGCATTCCGTCACCTTCTGGTCTTGTTCCATTCATTCAACCACATCCAGATATCTGGGATTTATCGACTAGAAACGAAAAAGGAAATCAGGATCATTCGATCGCGCTCACTTCACATAATGCTTCACCTGTTGTCGTCGAAAGTCAACCTACTCAATCCAAACCAGTAAAACTATTCAAACCCTATCTGGACGATCTAACTGAAGAACACGCAGAGGAAAAACCACAAGAAATTATCACAAACCAACCGTGCTGTAATAGGTACGTTCAATATTGTCATTGCTTTAATTAAAACACGCATTTAAAATGTCACTTATACCGGGTACTTTCAAAAAAATTTAGACCCACCTTTCAATTACGTCATCTTCTAACTGAATCTCAAATCACATTAATACTTTATTATCCTTTTTAATTGCGTTTTACTTTTTTCTTGATGTAAATTTTATTTAGTAAAGATCAAACCAGTTTTACAATTAAGTAATTCATTCAAAATCAGCTTTTTCGTTACTTTGAAGTTATTCAATGATTGTGAAAAATTAGAAATTTGGTTTAAAGCTTACTTTAAAATTGTATTTAGTATACAATATAATTTTCTATTATTAGTTATTAGATATTTTAATTAAATGAGATTACAGTACAGTTACTTTTTTTCTCTTTGATGTTTGAAATTTTTGTTACTTTACAATATAATCACAAATTTAAAAATATTAGTTCTAGTTGTTTTAATATTTTTCTTGCTTCTAGAATAACGGTTTTTTGGCATATTTTATGTATCGAGTTTTCTCCAGCTTCAATTAAGTGGGATTTTATGAATATTCATATTTTTCAGAAATATTTAGTGCTTGTTGGCTTTCGTCCAATTTCTTATAGGAAACCGAACCTAAACACCATCTAAGTTGTAATGCCACTGCTACTTACAACTAGACTTCGCGGAGACAGTTTTTTAATAACTACATATTATACTGTCTTTTTAAAAACGTGTCTATAACTATGACATGAAGCATGAGAATGATTTTTTTTATCACAAAAAAATGTATTTAGTTCTGTTATTTATTTAGGTAGTTTTTTATAATTTTCTGAGCTTAAATTTTCTGAAGATATATATGCTAATGAAAACTCACCTGTTCCTTAGCAACTTTAAACTTAAATGGTATTTTGCAAACTGTTAATTTTAATAATATATAAATAATAAACGAACAAGTTGGCAGTTGCTCTGACAATCCTTTACATTTTGGTTCTTCGTTTCGTTCAGTGCCATTTCACTGTTGCCACTTTGTTTTTATCTTTAATTCGCTTCAGCGTTCCGCGGTGCTTCTAGTTTAGGTCGATGCTATCGTGTCCAAGATAACTTTTTTGTATCATAGTATTTTTTCCGTTGCTTGCTCTCTGTTTATTTCACTGCAGTTGTTTGTAGTTTTCATGTGCCTGAACTTTAATCAAATTTTGCATTTCGCTAATAAAGTTGGTTGTTGCTGAGTATACTTTTCACAAGTAAAAGTAAGATCGTTTGTAGTGGAGTACTCAAGATTTATATTTTTGGTGATTTGAACTAGTTTTAAATAAGAATACATGATAGCATAGTTACTCAAATGTTAATAATGTACCCAAACATATAATCAAAGAGTATTTGATATAATCATATTACATAACTAGAAAAAACTTCCTCTAGAATTGAACTGTTAATTTTAAAACTAAACTGCCAACGAAGTGCACCAAATTAAAATGTTATACATTTGCTGCTATTTTGTGTTTTATTATTATTATTTGTGCTATGCAACATATGCGGTTTTTGTATCGTTGTCGCGGTTTTTGGTTTCCCTTCTGACAAGCATATGTTTTTCAATGAATGTGTACTTCATATTTATCAGTTAAATAAAGATTTTTCATTTTACTTTTTATACATTAGCTGAAAGGCTTTATCTCACATTGTGATACTTGCATGACGCGGTTTTGTATCTATTCTTGGTTCGTAAATTCGTCCATTAATATTTGATTTTATGAATAAATTATTTAGTAGTGATAATTTTTCGGTTTTCTATGACACACATATCATATAACTATTAAAATAAACTTAACCGTTTTACACTACTTGGATTTAATAAAAAGTATAACTATTTTTATCGTAATTTTATTTAGCTTTGATATCCTCGGTCACTTTGAGGTGCATATTTATAATGTTGGGCAATTCAAGATTAGTCGAGATTAGTTGAATACAACGCTTTAAATTGAACGAACACATAAATCAAAGTATAACATATTTTTTAACAGCAATGTAAATATTATTTTAATATCGGTGACTTGTGTGGTCCTAATCAATACCAATGAAACGAATGAAACTATATTTGAATGCGCTCGTGTTGTCAACAGTTACTGACTTATTATTTTGTATGGTTTATTGTCTGCTTAATGATGGAACTAAAACAACGTTTTATATGACACTTCTTTTGTTTAACTACCAGAATTATTTGTCTAAAAGCTTTTTTTTCCTAAATTGTGTTTTGTTTGCCGTTTTTAGAACTTGAATACTCATATCGTTTCAACAGGTATCCTTTGTTAGGTATATGTTTTACATGTTCGTCAGCAGTTTTACCATTTGATTTGTATCTGTTGAGTTGCTCATGTATTCTTATAAAATACAAAAAGAACTGTTACTTGGTTTTTGGCACATTGATAAATGAACCATACAAACAAGTTTATTTGTTTTATACTATCAAGGGCGTTTCTATAAGTCTTTAGATGACTCTTATTGAGACAGGCGTATTTCTAGGACAGCGTTTGTTTTTGCCAAAAAGGCGCAAAACTTTTTTTTATACAGGCGCGAGACTATTCACTGATTTTTTTTTAATTTGCAGTTATTGCTAATTTAGTGTGATTTGAAATCGTAACATTTAAATAATTCATTATTATTAATCCGCATTTTTGTTTTGATATTACGCTTAAATTGAGTTTGTATTTAATTTAATTCCTTCTAGTGCTAGATTTTGCACGTATCGAAAACGTGTTGCGACAAAAATATTTTGATACTAATCCAATTCAAAGCATTGATGAAACAGATTTGAGTAATTTTTCAATTTCCTTGACTATCAATAAAATTTCTCTTTTTATACAATGAATATAACGTTTGTTTTTGTTTTAGATATATCCAAACTGTGCCAGAGAGCGAAGCAAATTTCTACAACAACAACTACATCTCTCCAGATTACACATACACGTTACACGAATTGCAGCCAAAAAACACCATCAACTGTTACTACTCGGTCAATAAAAATTATCTGTACGGTCCCGAATGTGAAAGTTTACCATTCTGTACATCCTACGATAACGCTATCATGTACCCACATAATTCATCCCCGATGAAGCAAAGACAAAGCTATAGTTTAGATTTTAAATTGAGCGCAATTGAATGTTATTACCAGGATTCAATGTGCAGAGGTAATCAGCGTGCGGTCGCTAATAAGTATAATATCCATCGGAGACAAGTTCAAAAATGGTTAAAACAAGAAGATGAACTTCGTAATCGTAACGATGTTCGAAGCGTTAATGTTGTCAGGTAAATTTAAATAAGGTCGAGTTGGCACTTTTTTTTAACAATAGCAGTATTAAATTATAGTAATAAGTTATTTTTTATTATAAAAACTATCATTACGAATTTATTAACGTAAAATATAATAGGAACTACCTAATCCAGTGAGGAATATATAGTGATATTTAATTACAATCGACTTTTGATTGTATGTGTTCATTCAAGCACTTATTATGTACAG
Organism: Aquatica leii; assembly: GCA_035610365.1. Taxonomy (NCBI): domain Eukaryota; kingdom Metazoa; phylum Arthropoda; class Insecta; order Coleoptera; family Lampyridae; genus Aquatica; species Aquatica leii. The sequence continues at coordinate 74,975,739 of CM069433.1, forward strand.
AAAAATAATTACCTATAAATTATTTGTAGCAGTAAATGCCAACTTGAAGAAGCTTGTAAATACGTAAGCCAGAAGAGTCTATTAGTTGTATAATATTATTGAAGCAATATTAGTTATATTGAGAAGGATAACTTATAAAACATATCTATAATCGCCTCTAATAATAAGCGTTTGTATATTGCCTTAAATAAGCAGGGTTAAAACGTACGTTATTGCAATAATTAAAGATCCAGAATTCGTTATTTTAATTTGTGTAAATTAGTGAATATAAGGTTTTCGTAACTGTATTCATTTAACAAAACCCTGGGGTGCTATATATATATATCTTGTCTACATTATGATAGATTATTTAGAAATATTTGCTCAGTCATGTTTAGGTATATTTCGAATGATGTGCCTTTATAGTTGAAAATGTGCCAAAAAAGGAGGGCAGCTATTTTGTGCATATATATTTGTATATAAATGAAATGCACTGGTTTAGTCTTCCAATGCCATATTTATGTACTGTTGTACTGATTTAGCTTATGTCTGTAGAATAGTTATAGCCATGTGCTACATGAAATATTTAATCGTTGCAATATTACTCCAGTTTATGATTTTGTGGCTATGATTTTGCAATTGTAACAATACAGTTTTTAAAGATGGTAATGATTAAGGTGACCTTAACTGGTTGTGAACATTACTAACGTGTATATCAAATTTAGTGCAGCTATGCTGAATATTTTGTATATAATAAAATATACTTTATTAATAGATATTGTAATATTTTATATGAAATATTTTATAAATGAGATTAATAAAATACATTTTAATAAAGTTATTACTTTTTATAGTGCTTTAACGATCCTCAAAACTTTCTTTATAACTACGACGACTATAATACAATCATTATCTTTATTACTAGAAAGTGTCTGTATGGGAAACATTCACAGATAGTAATAATTTTTATTTTAATACAGATCATGCGGATTACAAAAGGCTTGCGGTAAGCAGTTGACATCCTGATAGTAAGGAAACGGCGACACATAAAAATGGTTTGAAAAAGTAACATTTTTCTAGTGATTCTAAACAAAATTGTCAAATTAATAAACACAAACTTTTATAATAAAAGTTAGCATTATTATTTTAAATTACATATTTCTGGTTATGTTTATACGTATAAACAAAATATGAAATACATTCAAGTGCCGAAGATTATTTATTCTACGTTTACATTACACATTGTTTCCAGAAAGCATTTTTCGTAAATAAAAACGCCGATTTTACAAACAGTTAAAAATTAAGTTTTTTGTTTAATCAATGGTTTAATCTAGTTTTACATAATTTGTTTTAGTTGCTTAATTGGTTTATTTAGTCTATGTTTACTTTGTTTGAATCTTTGAATTTAGTTTTGTTATATTTTGTTTGTGCAATAATAAGGCCCCTAAAATGTACGAGTGTGCCTAGGGCCCGAAATTTGTTTAACGCGCCACTGTAAAAGAATACAATCTAGTAAAAGATCATCCGCTCTTTCATGACCTTTTTAGCCCAAGCATGGTTTTATGCTGCCAAAATCCTCACATACAGAATTCAGATCTTCCAAAAACGATGCTCAGAATGATCGCTAGGCCCCAAGGTTCTTCTGAACAGACCGGCTCCATTAAGAACTCGACATCCCGATGATCGCGGATTTCGTCTGTCAATCCGAAGCTGCGCTTCATGTAGACCTCGCGGCCCACCCCAACTCCCTCGTTCGACGGCTTTGGAACTACGACCGAGATTACATGCCTAAGCACAAGCGGCCGAAGTATGTCATCCTGAATTAAGCATAGAATGAAATGTTTAACCCAGCGGAAAAGTTTTAAACCAAAGAGGAAACTCGGAGGTGGAAAACTGATCCAATGGGGTTATTTAAGCATATTTTTTTAGCACATAGGATTAATCTATAGAAAGGTTCAATATTGAAATAGCAAATAAACATGTACGAAATTGAATTGAATTGAACTCGCAATACAGCTTCAATTTATTTATTAAAACGTGAAATCTGTAGGATGTATTCTAAGTGAAACAGTATATTTGTTGTATGTAATTTTAATGAATGCAAAAAGATTAGTTTACAATTTATTTGAAAAAATGAATTCGTAATTCGACCGTTAGAAGAAAAGGTTGAAATATAATCTCTCGAAAAACTGAAATATCTTTTGTTTTAAAATACAAAAAAAATTTAATGACTTGAATAAACCTGATGGGATGTTATGAGTGCATTTATGTCCGGCTGAATGTTTGTGAGTAGCAACCGCAAATTCCCACGAATACTAAAGTTTAGTGAATTTCTTTTTTTGTGATGTGGCTCATAACGGCACTGAATCCACGTTCTACCAAATAGGAAGACGGAAAAGCAATCAACAGCTTCTGTACAATAACGGATGATGCTGGATATAAAATTGGGATCTCTTTTTGTAACCAGAAGTTGCCGTATCTTTTTTTAAACATTGGTTTCAGCTTTTCATTTGTCGATAATTCAGTAAGTTGCTCCTGTATTAGTATGTGTTCATCTGTATTTGTGCTCTGAGTTTGACTATTTGCAAAAGGGTTCAACGCCCAGTCGGGAATATATTTTATATTAAAAAACCTTTTTAATTTAGTAAATAACGTTTCACCTTTTGTATCTGTTTCTAAACATTTAGCAAATAACAATTTTTGTGAAAATTTTTCTTCTTTTACTAATCTCACATAAGCTAAAAGTATAAAGCTTCGTTTTCTGATAATGTTGACCTGTCAAACTGTATACAGAATTCAGATGTTTTTAAGTAGTTATGTATAAATAGTCTTTTACATACTGAGCCATCTCGACGACCCTTCTTTCTACAGTATTATTACTACGCGGAATTGTTTTATGATATCGAAAGCTGGTTTGTGCAACACGATGCGTATTACCTCACTTACAGCCAGTGGTGTTGTCGAGCCGGAACGCTCCGGAACGTCGTTCCGGTACTTCCTTTTTGGATAGGAACGCGTTCCGGAACTAAAGATGATTTCTGATAACGAGAATTGGCTGACGTATTGAAAAAAAAATTCAAAAAAATTGCTGATTTTTTTTCTAATTTTTGACGAATTTTTATATGTATTATTATAAACAAGGGTTTAAACCGAACCCATACCGGAAGAAAAACCGGAACGAACCGGCTTGTTTTTCCGAACCGTGAACCGGAATCCGGAACGTTTTTTTTCTGTTGAACCGGAACTCAAACCGAACCGAAACAAATACGTGAACCGGTTTTTGAACCGGTTCAACGGAAATTAAATTTTATTTATAATAAATATGAGAAGAAAAAAGTATAGAATTTAAGAAAAGTAAAGATTTCATACATAAATTTTAATACAAGCGGCCCACGGACCGTACGTTACTCATCCCTGGCATAGTTTATTGCCATACCCAAATGGGCCTGCAGCTGATACTAAGAATTTTTATTATACATTTGTTGTGAACTAGAATTTGCAGATGTTGGTTTCCAGTATTGGTAGATGTTTTAAACTTTATTAGTTTGTTACAGTGATGCTAAGAAAAATGCTGACAAACGTACCGATTTTCATCTGATATGTGCATTGTTGGGACCCCCCCCCCTTTCGTCGTCAAATTTGGGATATGAGACCGCACAGAGCGGCCGCCTACCCAGGATCGGCCCTGTCTATATAATTATATATACGCGTTCCGGTAAAAAAAAATTAGCACAACACCACTGCTTACAGCTCGTAGAATATATTCTTCACCAATGGTGAGCGGCTTTCTGTACTTAGCAGTAAAAAAAAATATTATAAGACGCAGTCCATCTTCATCTCTCTTAGATGCTGTCTCTATGAGTCAAAAAAGACCTCGCTAACATTCGAATTAACCATCAGGTGAAGAACCACAAGTAGAAAAATGTGATACATTGAAGATGCCAAGCAACGATGCGAATGACCAAGAAAAGACTGACATTAAAAACCATTTAAAAAACGATTTAATTAGCCAACGAGAAGAACTGCCAATGGTAAAAGTTGTTGCTGGTTACATATCGAACACGTCAAGTAGCGATGTGAATGACCAAGAAAAGACCGAGATTAAAAACCAATCAACGTAAGAAATTATTACAGATTTCGAACCAACAAAAGAGACCTCGCTACTATTCGAATTAACCATCAGCCAACGTAAAGAACCGCAAGTAGAAAAATGTGACACATTGAACATGCGCCAAGTAGCGATGCGAATAACCAAGAAAAAACTGAGATTAAAAACCAATCAACACAAGAAATTATTACATTTGAACCAACAAAAGAGATATCGTCAACATACGATTTAATTAACCAACCAGAGGAACTCCCAATAGAAAAAAAAACTGAGATTAAAGTCAATCGAGGCAAAAAATTGACCAACCCAATCAGCAAGGAAACGTTTTTTTCATGTTTTAAAAACGTTACAACGTTTTAAAGTAGTTAAAATAAAAAATGTTTTTCAAGAAAATATGTTTGTTGCGTTTTAAAAATATTTTATTTAAACATTGATAATGAAATATTTTGAAAATGTTATCTAAAACATTTTTTAGTAACGTTTTTACTTTATTAGAAACTATAGTTTTACTTGCTTTCACCGATATACTTTTTTCTTTTATATTAAAACGTTTGAGTAGTTATTCTCAACTTGGAGAGCCTTCTTGAAGTTTTTGTACATTTCCAGAACGTATACAGAAAGATATGGAACATTCGAGAAGGATTTCCAAAATGTATAAATGCGGCACAAACAAATTAGAAGTCAGTTATTTCCAGTAATTCGAAGACGGCAGTATTAAGAAGATTACTCAAGTTTAAATAAATAAGTGATTAACGCGTGTGAGATAAATAACCTGGTACGTGACTTTAACGTAAACAATAAGTGTTAAACAAGTGTAAAAAATGTGTAAAGGTGAAAGCAAACAAAAGCATAATTTCTAAATTTCATTAAAAAATGTTTTTGTTACAATATATAAAAGAAAAAATGTGTAATATCAATGTTTAAATGAAATATTTTTAAAACGCAACAAAAATATTTTTGGAAAAACATTATTAATTTCCACTATTTTAAAATGTAACGTTTTTCAAACATGAAAAAAAACGTTTCCTTGCTGATGGGGTCTCTTATCAACAAGCAGTAACAAATTGAAATGCTCCGCATGTAACGAAGACCTTATTAGTGATGTTGAGGAAGAGGATGAAAAGAACATAGGGTGCGATGACTACTCCCAGGTGATACCGCACGAAGTGCACCAAAAAGTCTTAGTTATGAAGAAGCCTCAACCAAAAATTATATTTGCTTTATATGTTCCTAAAAAAATATTCTAATATTTAATATTTTTAATTAAGACAGACCAAATAAGTGTTTAAACTAGTTTATTTTTGTTTCAACGAAGGTATTTTATGTTTTGCTTTTATCCGTTTATTGTAATAAAAAAATTAAATCTTGGTTTTCTTTCTAGTCGAACAATAAACCCTTTTTCGTCTATACAAACTGCTGCTGGTCAAAAATTGAACAATTTCTCGACTACACAAACCACGGCTGGTCGAAAATAGGAACTTTTTTGGTCGAGATAAAGTTGTTAGTGGTCGAAAAAAGGTACAAAATCAATTTTTTGATTGTTTTTTTTTAATATAAAATTTTCAGGCAATACAAATCAAAAATGAATTCTTCATAAAAATAGGATACATATAAGTATACGTTCATTTGACAAAATTATAACTTAAATGACCTAATTTTGTGCAATTGGCTCAGTTTTGAATTTAAAGAATTTACTCAATAGTCGAAAACCGACCCATTGACCCTACGGCACCGGCTCATGCTAAGTCCATGTTCGCCACGAGCATCCATCTAACGATAATCATTAAATATATAGTTTACTTGTTCCGTTGCGTGTTCTATTCTTTTATTTATCCAAGGACACAACAGACAGCTTTCTCAACATTTTGCAAGTTTGCATACATGTTGCGATCATTAGTGATCCGTTTTATGTTGTTCATCATTATTATAGCGTACGAAACGGACGTGAAAGAAAAAATCTATTTTATTGAAATACGGTTGAAAAATGGTTTTGATGTAGTTTTTATCTGTTAGCAAAGATTGCTAAAAGTAGGTAGATTCTAAATAATATCAACAAGATGTAGCGACCTGACCAAATAAAATCGCATAATTATTATATAAAATGTGTATTAGTGGTTGAATAAACATTATGCGCAATTTGACTTTTTGATGAATACTCTTCTCTATAGATCACCCTGTAGCAAGCCTTACAGCTAGGAACATACTGATAGAAGTTATTATTCAAAATCGGAAACTAAAGTTTCTAAACAGTTTTGGTAATTGATAGGCTTTTTAAACCTTTTAAACACAGTCAATAACGAAATGTGAATTTTTGTAATTTACGCATGCGTGGAAAATTCCAAATTACTTGTGAATAACCTCAAATTATATTGATTTGAAAGTGGATAGAATTTTTGTGTTTAAATGGCAAATGATCGGGAGATTTTAAGAGAAATATGGGAAGGGAAGTTACCCATTTGTTTTAAATTAGATCCAGATGAAGTACACGAATTACAGCAACCAGAACCTTTTTTTCTTATGGTTCCAAGACTAAGTTATTTTCCATTAGTTATTGATAAAGTAATAAATATTATTTCTTTCTTGAATTGCATATTTATTTTTTCAACCGGTAGGTCAGAAAACACTTTAGTAGATATGTTGATAACGAAAAACAAGAGCAAGAAATGTGGTTAGAATATAATGGACAACCGATTAAGTGGCATTTTCCTATAGGGGTTGTGTTCGATGTATATTTAGGATCTGATATTCAACTACCATGGCATATTACCGTACATTTTGACAAATTTCCGGATTCTCAAATTTTCCGGTTTAGTAGCAAGTATGTTAATTAAGGTAGGTACTTGGTTGGAAATTTTGGCTAACTATAAAATTATATTGCAGAGAAATTGTAGAAGCTCACTTTATGGCTTGCATTAAAGAAGCTGATTTTTTAAAGCATAGAGGACAAGTAGTTAGTAGCATGCAAAAAAAAGATCACAACCAGTTATGGGTAGGGTTGCAGAATGGTGAGGTCATTAATAATTTATTACTTTAAATTGCTAGCAGTTATAGTAATTTTTTAATGCTTTTGGTATATTATGTTATGATGTTTTAGTCGAAGATTCACAAGGAATAAATTGATAATTTTAAAGAATTCATCGTGAGATTTAGTCTTGGTTAAATTTAGGCTTTTTAAATTAAATATGATTTTGTTTACCTTATGCTTTTGGTTAAATAGAAATGTACAATTTGGTTTGTTGTAACATGTTTGTATTCAATAGTTAACAAAGTTTCTTTCCAAGTTTAGTTAAGTATACTTTTCTGACACTCGTTACTTTACTCAAAAGTTAATATCAAAAATCTAAAAACAAATTGTTTTAATTAAAAAAAATCTAAGCATTGTGTGGGCATAAAAACGTGAAATATTATTAAAGTAAACAATAAAATCAATCATACATTTACTACTACAGTTTCACCAAGCTTACAAAAACATACAAGGTAATTTGCTTTGGCGCAAATATATTAAATTTTAAAAGTATTTTTTATAAAACAAAAAAGTAAGAAACAAGTCTTTTTACCACGTTTTTCTTAGCTTGCTTTCTTGTTTGTTTGTCCGCAAAATTTCAAATTTTGTAATCGATGTTTTGACCACTGCTGTTGTACTAATCAAGCTAGAATTTTTTGGACATGTGCATTATCGATGACAATACAGTATTTAAACATAAAAAAATATAAAACTCTTGCCATAACTTGAAGATTTCTGATCTACGACAGTTGTGTAAGCTATGTAAGTCAGGCAAGTTTTTAAATTATTTGTTTAAAATTTTATCAAAATAAATTATCATAAAAAAAGTAGAAAACAAATACTATATAAAAGAAGTTTTTTAAAAAACCACGTTTTTCCTGTGGACTAAAAACTAGAAAATAACTTTTCTTCATCTTAAAACGTGGGCGCATTTATAGAACTTATATAATTTAAGAAAATACATTTAAATGCGCCCACGTTTTAAGTTGAAGAAAAGGTATTTTCTACTTTTTGGTCCACAGGAAATCGTCATTTTTAAAAAAACTTTTTATAAAGTGTTTTTTATATTTAAGACAATATTGACGCTTCTACAAAACTGCCAAGTTAAGGCAAAAAGAAAGTATGGTTGCGAAATTGTTAGATTTAATATGTAATCATTTATACTCCACTTTGATACACTTTTAGATAAATTCGATCAATTTTGGGCGGTAAATCGTAAATTAATGGAAGCGTCAAGTGATCAAGAAAATTTTAAATACATTCCGTTTCGATTATATATTGATGATGGTTATAGACAAAAATTGGTAAAGCCAATTAGCGATGATGGCCGCCGAAAAACTTTACAAGATCTTATTAACGAAATCTTACCAAATCAAAACAATGGTAAATAAATTGTTGTGCATACATGACAATTATTTTATTTATTTTCAGCTAAAATTCGAACGCATGGAATGATACCACCACTAGATACTCCAATACAATGGATGTCCGAGCATTTAAGTTATCCAGATAACTTTTTACACCTATGTCTTCAAACATAAATAACAATTAAATTGATGGAATTTTCGTATGCTTAAGTATAAATGTATTCTGATTTTTATGATCAATAATGCGCACCATGCAGTTGGTCATTGACTAATAATTATATGCAGTCACAACGTTTCTATAGTATTATCCATTAAAATAAAAAGCTATTTTAAGCTTGATAAGCTTAGATATATTGGTACTTGATTTATACCAAGTAAGCTACTTTTTATAATATTGTATTAAGATATTAAACGAAGCATATTTTTATTTATTTGATTCACTCATTCCTTTATATGTTATTGTGTTTATCTCAAAGGTTTACTATAATAATTGGTGAAATAGTATAAATCATTTTTTAGCTGTAAAAAAATTCTTATAGACCATGAATGCACGTCTAAACATAAGTTTTGCATTTTAACCTGTGCATATATAGCTTTATTTAGCTTCTCTTTTTTGATGTGAAACATCAATGCGACGGTTTCGACCGACTTTACACCACGAGCATTTTATGCAATATTGTACACTTCGAAAAGTTGCTTTTTTTAAAATCTACTTTCTTAAACGCGTACTCGATTCAAAGACTGGCTATTTATAAAATAATAACAGAAACAGAATGGGATTATTCATTCAAAACTTGTTTGTAAAATTTTTAAATGTGTTTAAGAAAGCGCATGGTTGCTTTATTTGGTATTTCTTTCTAACCTAATGGTTGTTAAGACGAATACTTTCAAACGTGTAGTGTAATTCTTAATTCAGATAACTAATGTACGTGCTAGCTTTACTTGATGAAATCCTACATGTAAGAAGGAAACGGCAATAGTGTATATATGTCGGTGTTAAATAAAGCGCTAATCCGAAACTGAAAATGTTAAATTTTACAGATTATAGAGTTCATTTCAAGACTAAAGAACCGCTGCGCAGAAACCAGTTTTGTTCCGAATGTCAGTATACTAGCTAACCAAAAAACTTTTGCACTTTTTATACGGCGTTTGAGGTGTCCACATTTATTCCACAAGTTGTTACAAACTCTTTTTCATCTTTGTGTTTTGTATTTTTTTTATATTTTATTCATCGTCTTGTATGCATTTTTTAGTTAAATTAAAGATAAACCATTACAGTTAATGTACATTGTTTACAGATGATGTTTTTAGTTAGAATTTATTTCGCATGCTCGTCAAATTCCGGATGTACCCGACGCGCACCTCACGGTTCTTTACTGGTGAAATGATCTCTAAGTACGTGCTCGCGTGTGTTTCTGTATATAGTTAAAAAAAATTAGTAACAGAATAGGGCGCTATTAAAATTTAGTGTTTATTCGGGTTACAATTTATGTCGCTAACGCGTTTGCAAGCAATGAAAACGGATACTAAACTATTTGAATTTTTCGAATCAATAAAAATGGCCAAGAATCGATATATAAAAATATGTAAAAAAATTGACGAAAAACTGTCCGAAAATGGAAGGAAATTCTAGAAGAATAGAAGAAAATTTGTTGGAAAAGTTTAAAAGAAGAAATACTAGCGAGCATTGAAAATCAAATAAAGACTATCGAGGACAAATACAAGTTAGTATAGAAAACTAAATTAAAATTGTTTAAGAGGAAACCCAAACAGATACGTTAAATTTAAATTGTCACGGTAAAGGAAGCGTCACGAGCAAAGATTTAATAATGGACAATCGAAAAGAAACCACTAACAAGTTTAAAGTTGTACCTGGTAAAGTTCCATATGGTCAACCTACCACAAACAGTATGAAGCCGCAGCTATAGCTAATGATTGGAGCAACGAACAGCGTCTTTAATATAGTGACCTTACGTGGAGAAGCGCTTGGAACTTTGCAGACTGTTTCTGACCACCTTCAAGGAAATTACAAACTTTTAATTTCACATTTACAAAAGAGAAAATCGACCTCAACGAGTCATGCCATACCATTCAAATGGCATCACCAAAGGAGCAATCACACAGCATTGATCTCGATGCCAAGATCAAAGGACGAAGTGTTCAGTTACTGGTTGACACGGGAGCGACGAAGACCATCATTCGTCCTGACATGTTATTGGCAACTAAGAAGACATCATCAGTAACAGTACGGCGACCGGCGAAGAAATACCTACTCACAGACAAGTAAAAGTCATGATTGGTTGGGAAATGAAGTATTCGACCATCCAGTACTGGTAGCCGACATCACGGAAAATATTATTCTGGGAATGGACGTTATAAAGAAGTATAGGTTCCATTTGTATATGAAGAACGATGTCCTGAAGATCGACGGTGAAGAAATTCTTTTTCATTCGTCAGAGAAGGCAGCCGTGTGAGTCTTATTGAAACGAAGACGTGGTTCTGTCTGGAAGGACTGAAAGTATGCTGATGGCAAGCCTGTATGGAAATCGCCGAGAAGGCTACATTCGCTTTCAAACTTGGTTGAAAAGGGACTACTGGTGTGCAGAACATTAGTACTAAAAAACATGACGCCAGTACGGATCTTGAATGTCAACTCCGATCCAGTAACGTTGAAAAACAAGTGGTAAGCCAATGCACGCCAGTATCTCAAATTGTGAAATGCGCGAATCCTAGTGAAGTAACGTCTCTGAAGAAGTGCCCACAACATATATTTTATTTAAAGGCAACAGGAGGGCCCTTATGAAATTGTGCAGTATATTAATGATGTCAGATATCGCATCCGAAAACCACCCAGAGGCAAGCCAAAAATAGTCCACGTCGATCTGCTAGCCCAGTTGGATGGCGATAACAACATTCTAAGACCAAGTCCGAACCAGAGTAATAACGAGCAGAACCAGGAATCAAGTCGAAGGAATGGACTTCGATAAGTTTATGAGTATATACGAAGGTTTTGGAAAGGCTAGGTTTGGAGTTCCAACCAAGGAGCAACAAGATCTGTTCCAAACACGAAATGATTATGCCATCGCACATTGCGCAAACGAAGATCTTGAGATATCCAGAGGGGCCGTAGTCCTATTTAAGAAGTTCGGACGGCTAGATGAACCACGAATACAGCAACCGGTGGTCGGCAAATTCTTAAAATTACGTGATGACCGATGCTTCGTTTTCTATCTGGTCACCAAGAAGTAGTCATATGCAATAGTGTCATACGACAACCTGTGTGGAGCATTATGGAATCTCAAGAGAAAAATGGAGTTTAACAATATTAAAAAAGTGGCATCAAGTGAAAATACAAACCAGTAAATACCGATTATAGCGATACTGATATAATGGTGTTTTTCTATTCACATATCAAAAGCACTTAAAATTAACAACAGATCATACTTACGGTATAGTAAGAAGAATAATTTACGCATTGATGTCAAAAAATAGTTCATGAAATGAAAGCAATAAATTACTTGTAGTATCCAGATATTCCAGTTCAAATTTCACAAGTATTGTTGGTTGCCTGCACAGCTATTTGTATAAGAAAACGTGTCTTAATCTTGGCGGGGTAACGGGGGTGGGTTAGCGCTTACGGAAAAAATAGCGGAACTTTGAAACCCGAGGGAATGAGGGAGGTAGTTTTTGATTGCTGGTGGTCGTAGAAACAAAGAAATAGAGAACAAAGAAAGTTACGGGTGAAAAAAAATAATAAGTAATAATAAGCAGGTATGAATTCATTGATACATGTTTCCTTTGTTCACTTAAGACAAAGGAATTAGATTGCGCTGTCTTAGTTTTGGTGTTTAATTGTTGTATTTTTCTTTACTTCTTGTAGGACATTTTTTATAATTTATTTAAAAGTAACGTAATTGGTTCTTTTGTTTTAAATTTTGATTTAATATGTATTAGAATAATTCAATGGAATTTGCTATCGAATTTAGGTATCAATATCTTGAGTTTACGCATCGATTTCTTTGTTCTCGCGGCGGAAAGAAAACTTAATCATAAACCATTACGTCATCTACGTAGTTTCAGACGCATGTTGTTTTTTTTGTGATTGTAAACGGAACTTGCTGCGATTTCTTGTGTGCATTTTTTTTCACCTTAATTCTACGTTATGCTATGTATGAAATGCCTTGTTGAGTTTACTAACGATTTTCTCCCGTGAATTCGAATTGCTAAAGTATTACCATCCCTCCTTGATTGTATTGTAAAGTAACCCAATGTGATTCATGTATGTAATTAATCTAAGATTGATTTAAAAAACCAATCTAAACGTTCTATGCTGAACGTTTTCTTTAGAACGGTCTATGATCGGCCTCGAAACGATGAGCCATGATTAGATTACTTTGGTAGCCGGTTTTACTAATGTTGCAATTTCGAAGCATCTTCAACTTTAGCCATACCTACTCGCAATCCAGAGACATTGGTACCTTGGACATGGCATGTCCACTCTTTAACGATTCTTGTGTTTTAGTTGATGATATGCGAAGGTGTAACGTAGCGATTGAGGTCCCCTTAATATGTTTGATCAAAGCAAGCTTCCGTATTCAATTTGTAGATTAGATTCATTATATATGAACTTCTGTAATCTATTGCATTTTTTCTACATTATTTGCATGTGTGTATTTTATTTTATTGTTTGTTAAATATTTTGGATATGAAAAGATAACGACTGGTGGAGGTTTCTTGCATGCTCTTCCTCCATCGAGTAAATCGAGCATAGCGGAAGTCATACAATAAATCGACATTTTATTACAAGTGTTAGTTTTTTTTATCTCTCTCTCACCTTTCTTATTATGGACAGACCTATTTCACGCATGTTAATGTCCGAGAGTAAAACAGAGTAATGAAATATAGTTTTTTTGGTGTTGGGTTAAGCTTAAATTTTGTTTTGGCAACGTAGTTGGTAGACGATTTTACGCGGGATATTCTCTCTTTTTAAATACTCGCACATTACACTACATACTATTGTACAAAACGGCCTTAAAATATATATGAACCTATGCTGCGCCTACAGGTGTTCCAAAATAAACGTCTCAGACTAATACTGAAGAAATAAATAGTTCGGGAACACTTTAATATTAAAATAAATAACATGATAATATACTATCAAATACTATTAACTATTTTAGACATAAAACTTTCACCATAAAACATATTAAAATATTTTTTAGGGTAATTGGTGTATTATTTATTTAGAATAATATAAATGCCAGCTTTCGAACTTGGTCTAAGTTCTTCGTCAGGCAAAATTAAATTAATTTATTTGACAATTGTAAAACTAAGATAACTAAAAACAATAACTATAAAGTCTAAAGGAAAACTACCATAAAAAACTCTAGACGTAGCTTAAGTGTAAATGGCGGACAAATTAAGATTAAGAAATAACAGTAATAGAAATAAATAGAAAGAAAACCAGATGGTACTTTAATACATTCAGTTTGTTGAAAACCAACACATACAGATCAATACATAAACGCAAATTCTCATCATCACCCAGCTCAGAAACTTGGGACGATTTGCACATTATATAATCGTGCACAATAATTTGTCAACAAGATAAATTACAAGAAGAATTAGAACACATTAAGAAAGTTTTTATAAGAAATGGTTTTAATAAAGAACAAATTGAAAAGTTTCTTAGACCAAAGACAAGTCCTACTTTAACAGATGATTCAACTATTAACCAAAACTTTGTTGTTCTACCTTTTGTTTCCAACATAAGTGACAAAATTGGAAAAATACTAAGTAAACATAGGATAAAAGTAGATTATAATACTACTACTAAAATTAAAAATTTGTTGAATCCTATAAAGGACAAAATACCTTACAATACCTGTGGAGTGTACAAAGTCCCATGCACCTGTGGCAAGGTATATATTGGCGAAACTGGTAGAACTATAGATACGAGATTTAAAGAACATAGAAGACATCTTCGATTACTCCAACCTACTAAGTCTGGCATTGCCGAACATGCACTTGACACTCCTTCATGATATAAACTTTGATAAAACTAAAACAATTTCTAAAATAAAGAAGTGGAAATCAAGAAAGATTAGAGAAGCTATTGAAATTATTAAACATCCTAACAATTTCAATAGAGACAGTGGTTACGAACTTTCTGACACATGGTTACCTGTTATTTCTTAATCTTAATCTGTCTATCATTTATACTTAAGCTACGTCTACAGTTTTTTTATGGTGGTTTTCCTTTAGACTTTCAAGCAAATGTTGTAGCTAAATAAACTTGCGCTTATTATCTAGTTCCCTTATAGTTATTGTTTTTAGTTGTTTTAGTTACCTTACCTTACAATTGTCAAATAAATTAATTTAATTTTGCCTGACGAAGAACTTAGACAAAGTTCGAAAGCACGCATTTATATTATTCTAAATAAATAATACACCAATTACCCTAAAATAGTATATTATATATCAAGGTTGAGAAGTGCATCATTATAAGCTAAGCGATAAAGTATATCGCGAGACGCGAAGCGTCGAGGGATATAAATCGCGCAGGTTATAATGAACTTCTCAACCGTGGTATATATACAATTTTTTCTACTACTAGAATTATTAAAACCTTTCTACCTGTTACTAAATCAAATTAAAAATTTAGGATATTATTTTAAATTAAAAATCAAGTCAGTAATTCTGACAGTTGTCATTAGTTTAATAGAACTAATTTTGACGTAATTCTTAATTGTGATTTAAAACACAAAAATAAACAGATAACGTAAGTTTTTATTGCTAACGTTGTTTAAATTGTTTAAAAACATTATTATTTTAAGCATTGATTATATCGAAAACATATTTAACTCAATAATATTCACATTTAATTAAGCGCAAACTTCAAATAACTTACTTTTTAAAATCAAATTAATTTATTAATTGAACGCGATTTAAAAACTTAAATTAGCATTAAATAAAATCTCATGCTCTTGGTACGCAGTTTCGTAAACTTTTTTTCTTTGAAACTGTTGTAGTATTATCAGAAAATGTAAACATATTCATTATTAACTACTAGTTAATAATGAAATATTATTTAACTGGGCTTAAAACTATACAACTTCACGACCTACTATTATACGTAATAATGCAAGCGTATACAACTAGTAGTGGAAAAATAGTAGATTACATACCGAGGCGGAAAGTATTCCATTTCTGTCGAGAGAACTATAGTTTACCGCGAGGCATAGCCTCGAGGTGAACTAGTTCTCGAGACAAATGGAACACTTTTGCCAAGGTTTGTATACAATTTTATTCACAATCAGCCATTAAATAAAATAAATAACTAAAACTAAAAATGAATGAAAACCTACTTCCAAAATATTATCGTTTATTTCGGTAAAATATTAACACATAGTAGGCACTTCATCACAATTATTGACATATACGTATTTAATTTATGATTGTCATTTTATAAAATTAGTTAAAACAAAACAGAAACAAATTACAGGTTCGGAAAGTGTACATTACTGACCGTGAGGTTTCATTACATACTCGTTTTTTTTAACCTTGGAAACCGCTCACTTACCAACCTTTAAGAGGTTCGGAAAACTGTACGTTATTAACTGAGTGTGAATAAAATATTTTTTCTACTACTAGCTATGAAGTTGACAATTATTACGTATAATAGTAGGTCGTGAAGTTGTACTTTTTTAAGCGCAGGTAAATAATATTTCATTATTAACTAGTAGTTAAAAGTTAAAGTTAAAAGTTTACGAAACTGCGCACCAAGAGCAAGAGATTTTATTTAATGCTAATTTAAGTTTTTAAATCGTTTAATTAATAAATTAATTTGTTTTTAAAAAGTAAGTTATTTGAAGTTCGCGCTTAATTAAATGTGAATATTATAGAATTTAATATATTTTAGATATAATCAATGCTTAAAATAATAATGTTTTGAAACAATTTAAACAACTTTAGCAATAAAAACTTACGTTATCTGTTTATTTTTGTGTTTTAAATCATAATTAAGAATTACGTCAAAATTAATTCTATTAAACTAATGACAACTGTCAGAATTACTGACTTGATTTTTAATTTAAAATTAATATCTTAAATTTTAAATTTGATTTAGTAACAGGTAGAAAGGTTTTAATAATTCTAGTAGTGGAAAATAGTATATTATATATCAAGGTTAAGAAGTGCATCATTATAACCTAAGCGATAGATTATATCGCGAGACGCGAAGCGTCGAGGGATATAAATCGCGCAGGTTATAATGAACTTCTCAACCGTTGTATATATACAATTTTTTCCAGAGCAGAATTGGTTAATGTCTTATCCAGTGTTCATTTTGTATATTTGTCCATAGATACGTTCAATCACCGCGACACTAAATTATTAACACTAATTGCAATATGTAATCTTGTTGACATAAAAGTGAAAACAAAACTGTCACATTTTTGAAGTAGTGGAAGAAGCGTAATAACTTTACTATTTCTATATTAATCTTAAAAGTGATAGAAAATGAAATTGTGGCTTTATTAGCAGACAATACCAATTTCCAAAGGCCAGAAAGGAAATGTTGCGAAAATTTGTTAACTACATTTAAATTAAGCTTGGCAGTTATTTTTGTCAACAATAAATAATTGATTCGATAGACGTATACGATATAAAAAATATTTAAATATTTCACTATTTACAGGGTCCGTGTAACACAACTGAAAAATTATGTAAATGTTAGTCAAGAATATTCTATTTCAATCTTATAAAAGTGGATTTATGAGGTCTAACATATATTTCTCATAATTTTGAAAAACCATTGCACTTTATACCAACTAACTTTCAGTATTAGTGATTTAATTTTTTCACATTTTTAATGACAGAAGTCTACTATGAGAAATCTACAACGGAATACGTGTTTGTTAAAAAATGTGGTTTTTTTGATGAAGTGACTATAATATGTAATAATAGACCCCACATGTTATATATCATTGAAAAGAGAAAAAATAAACGATTTTAACTGTCTAATAGGCTACCATGATTTGCATTAAAAAACCCGCAACTATATGTCATAACTTGAAATATAATGAAGTTATTCAAAATTATACAACGCCATTGCATTCCACTCAAGAAAGTGCCTTAAGCTCACGTAAACCGTTTTTCTCTACTTTGAAAAATAAGCGAAATATCGACATGTGCAAAAAATTGAGAAAATCAAACTTTCGCGTATGCCTCGAAAACAAAAAGCAATCTCTCAATTTGGTTTTTACCATCGACTGTTTCTCGAACAAAGAGGTCCATTTTCTCGTATCTATTACAGTTACCGAATTTCCCTATCAAAACCTCCAATTTAGGACCCCCTGTACAATCGCGTCTTAGTAGGTATTTTAGCCTTAAATATTTTTAAAAAACAAAAAATTTTTGCTGTAGGTATTAATCTTGCTAAGAAAAACATTAACCGTTGATATAACTTTCCAACTTCTATGTTTATCACCATATCATTATTCGATGCAAAATGAGATCGAGATTAAAATCGAAAAGCATGTTAACAAGATAACACATATATAGTTTTAATTAATAAGTGAAATATTGACTGTTTATTATATTACAGCACGCGTCAGTTGTTGAAGTTGGTTGAAGTGCAAATAATGTTGAACCTATTCGAGTAGTACACTGCTTGCACATAATAAAAAAACTTTATATGATTTAATATTAGAAAAAGAAGAAGAAACCAGTATTTTCCTGCGCCACACCCGTTAAAATAAATTTTGTATAGATCAAGACAAGCTTGTCTGTCAAAATTAAATCACAACTATTTTTTGTTTGTAATGTTTATTATTACAAATCAAATAAAATTTGTATAACATAAAATTAAGAAAGCGAAGGAAGAAAACAGCTATAAAAAAATAAAACAAGTTTTTATTACATCAATATATCATCAAATTTATAGTAATCATACACATATAAATTTATAACGCAAAAACATGATAGTTTAACTACTAAGAAATAAAAAACGTATGTACATAACCAGATCTAATTCAATACTAATACGAACGTAAAAGTATTGTAGAAATTTTTTTCGAAGAAAAATTAATTAAAATCCGTTAAAAGTAAAATAAACCTGATTAACTTAAATGTATTCTTTTTCGCTTAAAGATTAACTGTTGAACCACAGTTCAGTGTTCGCCGCAACTTGCGCTAGAAATGCACTAACATCTAATGTACTACCGAGGTAAATTAATACTTTCTGCATAGAGGTAACTGGTACTATATGTAAAACTGTTTGCTTGTCGACGTTTTTCTTAAATCTAGAACAAAAAAAAAACGAATAACGAAAATTTCTGCATTTAATTTAATTTGAAATTATTATTTAACTTTACAACATTCCATAATTAAAGTGTTTCAATAAAAATTAGTGGTTTGACATTTTTGTTTCAAATTGATTTTATTATTGTATCACACGGTATAATTTTATCAAGGTCAATCGAGTAAAACCAACAACTGAAAATTGTAGTTTAGCGAATAATAGAGTCGTTCTTTCGTGCAGATTGGATGCAGTAGAGGATTCTTTTTTCTCGAATAAAATAATCAAATTAGAAAAGAAACATACCTAGATATTTCTTCATATATATGTCCATAGTTTCTTAGTGGTAAATCTACAATCGAAATAGTAGGATCCATCATTACAATTTGTTTTCTAATATTCTCTATTGGAATTTTATTAGAAGTAAGTTGTGCAATTTCTTCTACATTCACAAAAGGTTCTTTGTTATACCAAATAAGATGAATTTTTTTATTGTTTAAATCTAAAAAAAAGTAATACTTTTTAATAAAAAAATTATTTAAAAACAAAGTTTATTTTTATAAACTATAAAAATGTAATTCTAAAATTATAAAAATTTAACTAGGTACCCTTTAACTTCCCAAATATTTTAAATTATTGATTATAATGATTTATTGGATTAACAAAAACATCTGCAGGTTTATACAGTGTCCAAACACCTGAATAACTTTTGCAATAATAATTTTATAATAAACTCACGACACGTACGTCAGTTTTAGGTTGATAGAATGTATTCATTATGTATGAAGCAAAAAAGAGAATATTTAAATGTAATTTTTATACTATTATTATGATATCTGAGGACAAGAGTTTTTAGACAATCGCTTTCCAGAAAAATTGATCGATATTAGAGGATCCATTGACTGGTCTGTTCGATCCCCTATCTAACACAATTAGATTCTTTTTAATGAAGTTACTATAAAACAAAAAAACAGCGCATTGTTTAAAAGTCGGGGGTGGGTATTTCGAATACTTAATTAAATAATTTGTTCTCTTGTTTCATTTCAATTTTCTTATTTACTACGTATGACGAAAATACATTTCCAATAATTTTTAACTCGACCCTTGTTCACATTTGAAAAAGATGGAAAAAGTCTTCTGCAAAAGAAGGGGTCCAATGACAGTTTTAACACTTCTGTATAAAATACGTCCAATTTTTAAACTTTTTATCATCTACTTAAGAAATTACAAAACTTTGATTGAAAGCCTAGCACGTGTTTTCATTCAATAGTTCATTTTTTAGACAAAAAAAACTACTGTAATTTAATTTGTATATTTTAGATGTCTGCTTTGAATACGATTTTGGAAACAACGCTTTTAATAAAGTAAAACAACCTTGATTGCCAAAAAAGAAGTAAAAACCGTCACAACCAACCACTCTGAGTAAAATATAAAGTACGTTAGTCATTTGAGTTTTGAAATTAATTTTAATCTCTTACATTTACTTAAGCTTTTGTCATCGTTAATGAGTTCCATTTTCCTCATCACTTTTTCTTCAAATCTTTTGTATAAATAAAACATCCATTCCATATGTTCAGACATTCACATTAGATAATATTTTATCCAGCAAGTTACTTACTAAATTTTATAACTCTCCTCTTCCTATTAAAAATGTTAGATACTGATTAAAATAGTAAACTTGTGACGTTTAATAGTTATTTATAGTTTTCTATAGCAGAAAATATATATTATGTAATTAAACTACAAATTTTAATTGGTAATTACTGATTAAAATAGTAATTCGGGGTTTTCTATATCGGAAATATTTAATAAGTTATTCAAAATGGATTACGTAACTACTGATTAAAATAGTGACAATGAATATTTTAATAAATTTTTATGGTTTTCCATTTTTAAACGGCGAATAGCATGTTATTTAATTTTGAGCAAAAAAGTGTGATAAAACATTAATATCATTTATGAATAAGCAGGGGAGATTATTCCAATTGGTTTTAACAGTGCAATGATGAATACGTAAATATATTATGTTATCTATGCTACAGCTCGTATCCAAATGGGGATGTGACGGATCGCAGCAGCAGACCTTTAAACAATAATTTCAAAACAGTGCAGACAATGATGCAAACATTTTCAGAGCCCTATTGTACCTTTACGACTTATATGCAATATGGGTACTCAAAAGAACATCATTTGGCAAAACCCAGTACCATCTTCTACAAGACAATGCAGACCAATACGCATCCAATTTATACATGAGACTAAAGATATCATCACCGAAGAAATATCTTATGTAGAAAATCAAATTGGAAAATTGATAACAACTATTCCAAAAACTGATGGTATATTTCAAATTGACGCAAAGGTTTCTAATGCTGCGGCAAATACGGCATCAATCATGAGTTGTTATATATGCGGACAAACATCAGAAGATTTTAATAATTGAAGTAAAACAACACAGAAAATTCAGATGCCCTTAAATTTGGATTATCGATAGTTCACGCGAGAATACGATTTTTTGAATCATTACTTCATCTCTCTTATAAAATTCCAATTAAAAAGTGGCAAGCATAGACTAAAGAAGATGAGAAAACTATAGCTGAAATGAAACATAAAATACAAAATACATTTAAAGAAGAAATAGGACTTCTAGTAGATATCCCCAAGCAAGGGCATGGAAAAACTAATGACGGGAATACGTAAAAATTTTTTTTGCAGATGCTGAAACTGCTTCCCGTATAACAAGTGTTGATATCCGACTTGAGGCAGCGGAAGTCCGGAATAAACAATTTCGTCTGTACAGACAAAATTATTCCAGAAAGTTCTCGCGAGGAAGCTGCAATAGGGATGTCTTAAACAGAGAGTTACTGACTTCGGATCCTTTACTGAGCAGTACAAGGCAAAAACCCTATAATAAAAGAAGTTTTTCTTCATTAGCACTTTTGCTACCTGAAACACCACCAAAATTAATGTCTTTACAAAGTGACAACTTAGACGAGAAGGATAGTTCTAATCAAATTAATGTTAAGTTTTATTTGGTGTTCAGTAGTGATAAGTTTTGATTATAATACGTTATTTTAAAGAAATCAAACCAATCTAAATAAATATCAATTTCACAATCATTTTAACCGTTTGCTAATACTAACGTTTTTGCATTAACTGCTGCCAACATCGCAAACGCCAATATTCGTTCGTTAGTGTAGTTACGTAATGGGCGAAAAAAGCTCTAGTGTGGCAAAATGAAAACTGAAATCTACATAAAACTAAATGTTCAAAGTCAATTTTTATATTAGAACGAGTATGCGACCGGTGAAAAAATCATTTTAAAAATCTTGAAATTCGGTTAAAATTGAAGAAAAACGATGTTAAAGTTAATGTCAAATTTGACCGATTTAGTAATAAATGTCACTCACATGCAACGCTGGACCCTGCGGCCTCGCGTCGCATTGGGCGACAAAATGAAAACTAGAAATCCACATAAAACTAAGTGTTCAAAGTCAATTATTATATTAGAACGACTATGCGACAGATGGAAAAATCATTTAAACAATTTTGAAATTCAGTTAATATTGAAAAAAAAAACGATGTTAAAGTTAATGTCATATTTGAAAGATTTAGTCATAAATGTTGTACCAACATTATATTTCTGATGGTTTTTTAATTTTTTTTTAAAAAAGAATGTAACTTTACAAAAAGCAACAAAAAAACAATGTACGTTACTCTCATCGAAAGTATCATAGCATAACTCACTCACATTAACGTTCGTTATGCTATGCCCTACTTTCGACTCTTGTTAAGTAAATTACTAGTTTATGAGACAAGGAAAAAACGTATATAACGTTACGATATCACCGTTGATTGTAATATTAACCGAAGAATCATGTGACCAAGACTCCGACACTGAGTAGCTTCCTCATATTCTATATTTGAAATTATTTCTGTGAATATTCATGCTAAACCAATTGTATAATAAATTCAGAATGTATGTAAAATGTGTGTAATTGAACGTTTGCATTGCATTGAACATATTCTACACTAGTAACTCGCATAGTGACAAATATATCTCGATTTTGGGGACATAAAAAAAATCACCGGGGAAATGTCAACATTGATAGTTCAAATAAAATTTTAATAAAATTCTAACAAAAAAAAACGCTAAATCTGATTCCGATTTTTTAGAACCTGCATAAAATTGATAACAGACACCATTATATTTATAAATAGTAAGAAATAAGATAAAAAAACTTATGTGAACATTGCAGAAACCCAAAAACAACATAAACGCTACGACTTGACACATAAAATGTATAACTACGTTAATTTATCAAAAAATAATTTAAAAAATACGAACCTGTTTCAGTAACATATCTCTGTTTATGCTCAAGAGTATCAATACGTGTGTTATAATCGTTTTTAACATTTTCTTGGTTGCTAGATGTCGTATCAGTTGTGCTGGTAACATTCGCAGACTGGTTTAATGTCATTTTATGAAATGAATTTGTTAAGCTGTTTATATTGATGCTTTCTTGTTTTTTATACGATCTCTGTGTTAACACTCCCAACCTCTGTGTTAACTCCACAATTTGTTGGTTCGTTAATTGTTTCAATATTTCTTTGATGATGTAGCTCCTTTGCGCGTTTGACACAGGCGTTACTGTATTTAAAATCAAAGATAAATAGGCGTACATTTGATTCGGTGCTAAAGTATACTGCCACTGTCCTTGTTGTACCAAATAATTAGTCAAATTCGATTGCAAATATGCATTTTCAATTAAAAATTGGTACATCATATATTGTATCACTTCTCTTTGATTTTGATATATCGAATTTGATTCTGTAGTATACGAATTAACATTATAAGAAGCTAAGTATGGATTTTGAATATTTTGAAAAAGCATTTGCTGTTGTCGTTGGTGTTGTAAAAATGCAAAATGATTCATTACGTGTTCTATAGATATGTAACTAGTTGAAGTACAATTTGGGAACTCAGTTTGTTGAGGTAATTGCGCTGTCGCATTAATCTGAGGCATCGTTATACCAGGTGGTGGTTTAGAACAAGTTACTTCAGGAGTATCTTCTATGCTATTACATATAGGTTCATCTACATTACTTTGAGTTTCAACCTCATCATCATTCGAATAATCAAAAAAAATTGTGGGATCTGTACTATTGTGTTCACTTACAATATCAACCTCTTTCTGTACAGACTGGTCTTGATTTATAGATTCTACGTCTTTTATATCATCACAAACCAGTTCGTCCCGTGTATTTTCTTGAATGAAGTATCGGGGATATATGTGTTCTAACGGAATTCCCGATTTTAGTAATTGTATCATTTCGGTTGCACTTGGAACAGCACTATATTCAATTTCCAAAAACGTAGGAAAAAAATGTATGTATTTAACCCAAGGAGTTTCGTGTGGTTGTAATGCTACTTTTTCTTGTTCCTAAAAGGCAAAACATCATTATGATTATCACATATAATAAAATGCAAACATTTAGAGAAAAAATATGTTTCAATCATTATGATGTTTTACGCTTTTAAAAATAAAATAAAAACTTTGTTTAAAAATATTTTATTAACATATTTTTTCTCCCACAAAAACAAAAACAAATGTTTAAAATTGTATAACTTTTTCATAAATATTCGTAGTAAAATATAGTTACAATAAGCCATGGTTCATTTCAGCGAAACATGTATTAGAAATATTCATTTCAGGTGATGACGTGATTCAAGACCACGACATCACCTGAAAAAAGAAGATATTTCTACAATAGACAACGACCGTGAAATTCTATTACTTTGTAAAGTGGATGAATAAAATTTTAGTCTTTATTTATTATAGCAAATTATTTAGAAAAAATGCGTTTTCCGAAACAAAATAGGATTTGGTTCTATAAACTGTAATTAATTGTACAGTAATTGCAAATTAAAATTTAGTGATCTTATAAAATTGCTCAAAATAATACAACTGCAAAAAATTAAACAGAGCTATTCTTGATAGTTAACATTTTTAGAGCATTTAAAATGTCTCTACTAGACAACGAGGAGTTTATGTTATTACTTCCGGAACTTTGTTTGTCTATGCTTGAATGCGACTCTGATGATGAATTGAGTGACATAGAACTGTTCTCGAGCAAGTCTGTCTGATTAATTACCTGATCTGTAAACACTGCATACCCTTCTTCCACTAACTTATCGTTCATATAAATGTCATCTTTCCCAGAAGTATCTACCAAAAATATTTCTATAATTTGTTTCTGAAAAAAAAAGTTAATGTCAGTGTACAAGAAATAACTAAAAATGAAAATATAAACAAGTTCAATATAAAAATGAATATTAAAGTTACAGAACGATAAAAGTATGCGTACACTCACGCGCCAAAAGATATTATTGTTACATTGATTTAAATTAAAGCACTGCGATTTGTTTGGCTTCATGCGCTTCAATTCAAATTAATGGCTCGCGATGCGCGTTCGGCTCCGGATACCGTGTGTGCCTACCTTCAAAATACTGTTCAGAAAGTTTTCTACAAATGGAATTTTTTTAATTGTAAATAAAAAGATGCATTTATTTAGAAAACTATAAATTAGTACGGAGGGTAGAAAAGTTGTCATTGGATTTAATGACAGCGAAAGTCAATGATCTATTGACAAGTGACGCTGTCAAAATCCCAACTATAAAATAGGTTAGGAACAATGTCAGTACAATTGTGAAAAACAACATCAGAACTAGCGGACAGCTGTTTCGTTCTTTAGGAACTCGTCAGCGCTAGGATACACCGATATGTTTCCACAACCATACTGACAGACAACCGTACTCTTTTATGTCGTGTAGACATTACTAACATATTTAAAACGTTTTTAGAATGCCATCTTGTGGTAAAAATACCACATAGGATAATATAGAAAACTATAAATTAGTACGGAGGGTAGAAAAGTTGTCATTGGATTTAATGACAGCGAAAGTCAATGATCTCATTGACAAGTGACGCTGTCAAAATCCCAACTATAAAATAGGTTAGGGAACAATGTCAGTACAATTGTGAAAAACAACATCAGAACTAGCGGACAGCTGTTTTCGTTCTTTAGGAACTCGTCAGCGCTAGGATACACCGATATGTTTCCACAACCATACTGACAGACAACCGTACTCTTTATGTCGTGTAGACATTACTAACATATTTAAAACGTTTTTAGAATGCCATCTTGTGGTAAAAATACCACATAGGATAATATAGAAAACTATAAATTAGTACGGAGGGTAGAAAAGTTGTCATTGGATTTAATGACAGCGAAAGTCAATGATCTATTGACAAGTGACGCTGTCAAAATCCCAACTATAAAATAGGTTAGGAACAATGTCAGTACAATTGTGAAAAACAACATCAGAACTAGCGGACAGCTGTTTCATTATTTAGGAACTCGTCAGCGCTAGGATACACTGATGTGTTTCCACAAGCATACCGACAGACAACCGTACTCTTTTATGTCGTGTAGACATTACCAACATATTTAAAATGTTTTTGAAACGCCATCCTGTGGTAAAAATATCACATAGGATAATATAAAAAACTATAAATTAGTACGGAGGGTAGAAAAGTTGTCATTGATTTAATGACAGCGAAAGTCAATGATCTATTGACAGCGACGCTGTCAAAATCCCAACTATAAATAGGTTAGGAACAATGTCAGTACAATTGTGAAAAACAACATCAGAACAGCGGACAGCTGTTTCGTTCTTTGGAACTCGTCAGCGCTATGATACATTGATGTGTTGCCACAAGCATACCAGCAAACAACCGTATTTTTTTATGTCGTGTAGACATTACTAACATATTTGAAATTTTAGAACGCTATCTTGTAGTAACAATACTACGTAAGATAAATAGAAAACTATAAATTAGTACGAAAGGTAGAAAAGTTGTCATTGGATTTAATGACAGCGAAAGTCAATGATCTATTGACAAGTGACGCTGTCAAAATCCCAACTATAAAATAGGTTAGGAACAATGTCAGTACAATTGTGAAAAACAACATCAGAACTAGCGGACAGCTGTTTCGTTCTTTAGGAACTCGTCAGCGCTAGGATACACCGATATGTTTATAGTTGGGATTTTGACAGCGTCACTTGTCAATAGATCATTGACTTTCGCTGTCATTAAATCCAATGACAACTTTTCTACCCTCCGTACTAATTTATAGTTTTCTATATTATCCTATGTGGTATTTTTACCACAAGATGGCATTCTAAAAACGTTTTAAATATGTTAGTAATGTCTACACGACATAAAAGAGTACGGTTGTCTGTCAGTATGGTTGTGGAAACATATCGGTGTATCCTAGCGCTGACGAGTTCCTAAAGAACGAAACAGCTGTCCGCTAGTTCTGATGTTGTTTTTCACAATTGTACTGACATTGTTCCTAACCTATTTTATAGTTGGGATTTTGACAGCGTCACTTGTCAATAGATCATTGACTTTCGCTGTCATTAAATCCAATGACAACTTTTCTACCCTCCGTACTAATTTATAGTTTTCTATATTATCCTATGTGGTATTTTTACCACAAGATGGCATTCTAAAAACGTTTTAAATATGCATTTATTTAATTACCTTTATATTCAAATATTAAAAAAATGAGAAATAAAACTGTCGTTTGAAATTTGAAATATGCAAATTTTCGGAAACCCACGAACCGGATTATATGAAGTTCCGTAAACTTGGGACTATAGGGTTACTTAATAAAACAAAACTTGTAAATGAACCTATGCGGTGCTGTTACTATGTATGCTTTAAAGATGATTACAGTAAATTGTATTTATTCCAAAACATAAAAGTGAAGTGTTAAGGGCTTTAAAAACATTTTAAATGTTTTAGATATAATGATAGAAAAAAATTCAACAAGGATGTTGCAGAACAGTTAGTAAGTTAAGGTATTGAATACTACATCACTCCACTGTATATACATGGGACGGCAGAGCGGA
The DNA here is from genome assembly GCA_035610365.1 of Aquatica leii. Lineage (NCBI taxonomy): Eukaryota > Metazoa > Arthropoda > Insecta > Coleoptera > Lampyridae > Aquatica > Aquatica leii. The sequence goes on from CM069433.1 coordinate 75,003,480, forward strand.
AGAATAAGACAATAGTCGATGCAGCTCGTTCAATGCTAAGTTCTATGAAGCTTCTATCTGTCCCTAAAATAGACAAGAAAATCAAAACGGTATAAATAAGCGTGCGATAAGAAAACCACATTCATTGAACTTTAAAAGTGTTCGAATCTAAATTTATATTCTAAAGCAATATGGTCAAACATAAGCAAAAATGAATAACGTTATGTGGGACGAATGAAAAACATTAAAAGAAAATTAAACCTAAGATCTGGCTAACCATCCATCCGATGTTCACGTTTGCGTTATATTGCAAAACAAATAAAACTCAAATAATTTGATGTTATAATAAAGAAAATATTTGCGACAACCTGACGGATATCAAGATGGCTGTGGTCGCAGTGTCATTTAAAACGAAGCCTATGTAGGTTAAAACAAGCACCTCGCTATTGGACCGCGATATCTGTTCCGTTTATGAAGAAAGTTGATTTGAATAGTTTAGTATTTTTATTAATATAGATAAATTGATATAACGTCTGCGGGCAGCTCTAGTTGCACATCTACCACCATGAATCCGCGGTTCAATTAGCGTAAGTCAAGAAGTGTATACATAACAAATTTTGATGCGATTTGGAATAACCACATCAAATCCAATTTCTACTCTAGTATGTCGTGAAAAGGAAAGAGCTACCAAAAACGTTGCGAAAAATGTTTCATATCGAGAAACATCTTGTTATGTGTGATTAGTGTAAGTGTTTTTTTTTAAATATCGTTAGATTTAAATAGTTACGTGTAGTTATAAACGTGTAAATATTTCGTTATAAATAAATTAATTATAAAATTCGTTACAATAATATTAATCACTGACACTTTTTAGAAAAAATCAGTGTTTCTAAAATGGAAATAAGACTTTTCCAAACAATATTAGAAAAATGATAAAACAGTGGTAATTGTAATCAAATGTATAAAAATAGAATGTATGAAAATAAATAATTTCTATAAACTTTTCAACTCTGCTTTTATTTGTACTTATTTTCCAAAGCATAAAGTTTCAAAGAACAAATTTATAGATGACAAACCAAGTTGTACTAAACGAACTGCAATTACTAAACAAAATAATTGGTGTGGTAATTTGTAATATTACATTTGGTTGCAAGTTACAAGGTTAAATCTCGCGATAATTTTATCAAAGAAAGAAGTTTTGACTGCGAATACGTATGCAAAGGGCTATCTTTTTTTCTTTATTACCTCATCTTACTTTATTAATTTCCAAATGTAGCGACATCTCATCAACAAATCTATTCAACGTGAACCTGACAACTCCCCTTAACGATATGATACCATAGTTAACTACACCGTCAAAGATATGTCTATGAGTTTAATATGGAAAGTACTTAACTGCACGTGTACCAGCGTTGATTTTGGTTGCAGTAATATATGCACACGCTAAAATGGTTACGTCATAATCAACGATGACGTTTTATATTTCCCGTTAAGAGATGACATTTTAATAATTGATGATAGAATACTAGTACACTTTAAACTGTTTACTTTGTCAAATGATAAAAGCAATATGCTTTTTGTGGAAAATATGTTTTGACTCATATTCCGTTATTAGTTATTATAAAACAAAAAAATTAAAATTTGGCTCAAAAGGCACAGGGGATACTTAAACGTAAACTTAAGCTAGTATACAATTACATACGTAGAGGTGGTTAATTTCAAAATAAATGTAAATGTATTATAAAAACAAGGTGTAACGGAAAAATGGCATCAATGGGGCCTAGTACGCCCAATATTTAGGTGACCTAGCGACGTTGTATGTATCATTGTGTGCAAGGTGTTCAACGTCAACCTTTCTGAGACACAATTTTATATGCCAGGAACCTATTCAACAAGTTGTATACTTGTATTTTTAGAATTGCCTGATACCGGTGCTGTGGTGCGATTGCTTAACTTAATACTTCCCACGATTTGAAAACTTTACCGACATATTAGAGACGTGGCTTCTTGGAAATTGTTAAAAGTGCCATTAATGTTTCAATTGAGTGCTATTGGACTGTCCAATAAAAAATGTACTGCAATTAAACCTAAGCATTTTATGTGACATGAATCGTACGACAAACAAGGCGTCCTTGTAAACATTGAACAGCATATTTCTGTAAAATGTAGTTTTTAATAAAAATGCATTTGAAGGTGTCAACGCATTTTTATTGTTTTTGGTTCATTTTGGGTTAGTCGTATCATTTTCATAAAAGAATGCGTTAAGTTGATAAAAATTGATATTACATTATATATTGATCTGTGTTATACGCCAAGAAAAGTTGTGTTTTTTTAGATTCAACTTGTTTTGAGGTTAATAAGTGATCTTTAATATAATTACTACTCACGGCGCCGGCGACCATACATGTAGTGTAGAAATTGTTTCTATGGCGAACGTGAATGTTGGAACTTTGTGAAATCATAATTCCTACCGTGCATTGTAGTTCCAACTTTAAGACTGTATAACTTTTAAAAAAATGTATATTCCGCTTTTTTTTCAATAACAATTTTAAAATACTTTTCTGTATTAAGAACATCTAATCGTAATTTTCAAAGTGTCCTAAAGTGATATGGACCCACGATTTATTTTAAAGTTGTGATTATTATTTTAGCTGCTACTCAGAACAAATGTTCTTACTTTGACATCTATTCTTAATTTTTCGTACGTTACAGATCCTATAACTAATATTTTTGTCTCCGTACGAACTGCCATAACCTCCGTATATGGTGGCTATCTGTAGAAATCAATTATTTATGGTAGTCGAGATGTTTTTCTTGGAAATAGCATATACACCACGTGACTAAAATAATTGTATGGATGAATCATCGCCGATAAAACTTGGCACCGTTGTACAAGAATTAAAGAGAATCAGTATGATCAATAAAGCAATACACCAAAAAAGTTTGCTAAACTAATAAGAAAAATAAAGATATAAAAAAGCGAATCAAGAAAATAGGTTAATAAATATCAGAAAATTGATGTTTAGCACCAACCTCTGTATCGATACGATGAATTTGAGCAACTAACGTTTTCATCAAAACCAATTGTAGAAATCGCGATGACGCTTCACATGACCATTGGGTTTTTTCAGTAGGAGGATAAATACTTGCAAGCCTAGCTCGAATCGCTTGTTGCGGTAGATGGCAAAACTTTTTATGCAGAAATTTTAGCGTACTGGCATCCACTGCCGATACTGTACCATAATCAATATAATAAACCTAAAAAATTTATGTAAAGCATTGGAATTACATTATGAAATATATTACTTTAACTTTCTTATTCCTGATAGCTTTGATTGTATTCACAATCATAGCTCGATGGTACTCTTTATTATATTGTGCGACACAATATAAACCGACAGTAATCATATACTCAGGTATTCTGTAATCACCATCTATTCCAGTATAAAAAGATCTAAAAAATAAAGAATTTGAACACATAATTACGCAAAACTTACAAATCTTACTGCATTTCGTCCATGAGCTCATTTAGTTGATTGGTATAATCATCTAACAAAATCCAAAATTTAGAAGGATCGTATACTTCTCCAATACATACATCAATATAATCATCTTCTTTAACGCTATCAGGTAGAAATTGTCGAGGAATTTCGTCGTATAACTCTACTACATTTTCGGGATAACGAAAAGTACTATGCGCTTCGTTCTAAAAAATGATTTACATTTAACTAAGCGTGTTTAATGTGCGTTGTTTGAATCGTAAATCACTAAATTTTGATTTTTATAAATGCTACGCCACTGTATTTTATCTTAATATGCTTTATTTGAATTTTACTGTAATCGTTTGTATACGGTATTAATCAAGATGCAACGGTCCCTCGTCTTCATCCGTGACGAGTGCTGTGCTTTTGTTATACTGAAAAATCCAGGTTACTTGAACGTGTTGCTTCTAGCAACATACTAAAGTTCCGAATCCGTAAAATAGAAATTTTACTATTCTAAGTGGTGCCAAAAGATATTATTTTTTATGGCAATATAGTGTGATCATTTAATACAGACTAAAAAAATTTTCTTCCACCACATGTGTTGCCAATTATTACTTCAGTAACAGAATGTTTATATTATGATCAATATTAAGCCAGAGCATTTGTTGTATATATTGTTTTATATTTGAAGGTATTTTATTTATGGGCAACTGTCATTTTTTCATAAATAGGCAGCACATTTTTACTACATTATCACTTTTCGTAAGAGCGGATCGGTCAAGCATTTTTCATACATCTGTACAAATGTTAAACAGAAGATTTGAAAAAGCGAAAATCCATGTACATTTGTAAAATGTCGATCAAACTTGACATATACTGGGTCCTGCAACAGCGCGTCGGGCTTTCCTAGCGCCTTTTCCGTGAGAGATAGAAAGAAAGGATTCGTACAAAAAATAATTAGTTTAAAAATCTTTATGAGGTAAAATTATTTTAAAACATACAGTGTGTCCCAATTTTGCGGTATAACAAAAATTTTTTTTTAAATGGGACACCGTGTATTTTTTTTAATTTTTAATTCCTAATAAAATATGTATACCATTCCCTATACCTAAACTTAATGGTTTTCGAGTTATTAATTTTTGTCGTAAACATTTGACAGTTTGACAGTCTTCAACTGATTTGTTTTTAGCTCTATTGGTATGCGGTTTGAATTTTTGGACTCTTTAAACATTGTTTTAATCATTCCGTGTCAAACTAGCATGAATTTGGCAAACTTCAAACGTTTATTTTCAATGGAACACTATGTATGTTTTTGCATAATTAAATTTGTTTTTAAATTACCTTTTGCTTGGTATAACAATTCCCTATACCTAAAGTTAATAATTTCAGAGATATTTAACACATTTACATAATGACACAAAATTTTGTAAACATTTCACTACATTACTATGCAAAAACTGTCAAAATGTAAGTACCTAAATGTCAATGTAACGTTTGATTTGTATACATAAAAAAGTGATTCTCTCTATTTGATAATGAATTTCGAAAAAGTAGTCTATATGATTTTTGTATTAGGAACGTACTACTACTAATAGATTTATTGAAACGGGAAGTGTGATTTAGAAAAAACAAGAAAGATCAGTATTGCGGAAAACCTATTTTCAGTGCTATTAACTGCAACAGCATTCCAACATAAGACAACAAGACATCGGTGAGGGCATTTCTTGCCAATGGATTGGTAGGAATGGGTATACGTAAAAGACGTTGTTTATGAGGAACCACCAACAACACCCATCAATATGCAGCAACGATTTGTGGACGCTCTTGTAAGTATTTCACCTGAAATATTAGGAAGAGTGGAAAGGTCTTTTCAGCGGAGCATTAATTTGTGCCTAAATGAAAATGGAAAACATTTTGAACATTTACTTTAGTATCGTTTCTCGTTTGTTTTAATAATGTTATCTTTCATGGTGTTTGAATAAAAGAATTAATCGTATTACAAAAGTATTACCTGTTTCGTTTATCTCACATTGACTCTTACATTTTGACAGTTGTTTTGTCTCAGCGTGGCCTACTTCGGTGCATACAAATGTAGTAAAATGTTTACTTTTGTACAAAATTTTCTGTAATTATGTAAATGTGTTAAAAATCTCTGAAATTATTAACTTTAGGTATATAGAATTGTTATACCAATCAAAAGGTAATTTAAAAACAAGTTTAATTATGCAAAAACATACATAGTGTTCCATTCAAATAAGAAAATTATTAACGTTTGAAGTTTGCCAAATTAATGCTAGTTTTTATCAAGTAATAGGTTAGAAATATGGCAAAGTTTGACACGGAATCAGTAAAATAATGTTTAAAGATTTCAAAACTCCAAACCGCATACCAATACAGCTAAAAACAAAGAAGTTATAAGCTATTTTTGTTGAAGATACAACTGTCAAATGTTTACCAAAAAAATTAATAACTCGAAAACTATTAAGTTTAGGTATAGGGAATGGTATAAACATTTTATTAGAAATCACTTAAGAGTTTTAAAAATCAAAAAATGTACACGATGTCCCATTTGAAACAAAACCTTTTTCGTTATACCACAAAATTGGGACACCTGTATGTTTGAAAATAATTTTACAACATAAAGATTTTTAAACCAATAACATTTTGTACGAAACATTCTCTCTCTGGAAAGACGCTAGGAAAGCTCGACTCACTGTTGCAGGACCCGTTTACTTAACCACTCAAAACTACGAGAAGATTAAAACATTAGTGGGAAAGAAAAGCTCTATAATCATATTTCAGTTGACTTCTAGGTCCTAGATTGGTACGCGAGTGGTCTATAATTTCATGAGTGGTGCGCGAAAAAAAGTTTGAAAACCACTGTTCTAGGATATTTCTTCCGATTACTTATGTTTTCTATTGAGCATTTGTTTTTTGACGTCTTGCATAGTTTACAAATTTTTCTGCTTCTTTCTTTCTTAAGTAGGAGTTATGTCTCTTGTTCTTTTTCATATTACTTGCGTCATTTTTGCTGCTAGTGTTTCTACTGCCCTCGTCTGCTTCTTGCATATCTTGTTTGCCGTGTTCATACTTTCCTAATAATTTCAAACTAATCTCCTACTCATGCCCATATCATTCAATCCGGCTCGAAGGACCAAATGTTAAGCACGGTGGTTGCCCATACTTAAATGGTCCGACACTTACCCCGGTAATCAGTATTTGAACAATACCAGATTCTGTGGTGTCAGTGATAAATTGTCATATTCTCAATTTATTTACCCCTATGTTTGTTCTATTTCATTGTTCCATCGTTTTTTTATTGAACTTTTTTTTGTTAATTTACTCTTATGGTATTGCCCTTCAGAGTTTGTCACGACATTAAGTCAAAGATGCTTCTACAGTCAGATATTCTAATCCTTGGTTAATTGATTTAAATTGAATTTCTCTTACTCTTCCCATCTAATCTCTTGAGTAGCTACTATTATTATTATTATTGTAAATGTTAATTAATGTTAATCTTTTAATTTTTAAATCAAAGCAAATTTTACAGAATTTTTTGCATTTGACTTGACAGTGAGGTTGTTATCTACTACTAATAAATTGGATCGCTAACTCGACTATCTGTTGTAGATAAAAGATATGTGAAACTAAAGTCGGTCACTTATAAGGTAGGCAAAATGTTATTACTCGGTTTAAATGTAATTGTGTTAACATTACCATCTTGCAGGTGTCTCACAAACTACTATTAAAGAATAGCATTAACTACATATAGTTTTCTTTAGTCTTTTCGTTAGATGTCCAATCACAACAATATTTTGCCTACCCAGAAAATGTTTGATTTTTGCTTCACCTTTAATTCATTAGATAGCTATCCAGTATGTAGATGTAAACATTCTTGGCTGGTGTAGAACACCCTAATAATAGATTAAATCAATATTTGTCAATATCTGTAACAATGCCTGTGCCGCATTAAACAAAAATAAACGTTAAGTAAAATCAATCGATACGGAATGACCCTACTAATAAATAAAATAATACAAACCTCTATATTTATCACAGCCGGCTCAGACGAAGGTTTATCGGAACGATCCTTAAAATATCTAAACATCTGAGAAATTTTAATACTTTTGTTGTAGTCTTTTGGTAACTCTCTTTTCTTATCGTATAACTTAAAATCGCCCGTATCAGGTCTAATACAATGAAAGATTCCTTGCAAATCCATACACATGCTAATTAAAGATCTATACCCATATTCTGCATAATCCAAATCCTTTTTAAACATTTTTTTATAAATTTCTGGTAGTGCCCCACACCATATACCGTCGTCGTATTGGGCAATTAATTCCATTAAATTATTTTGTACTGACGGAGGTACGTCGTCGGAATAATCAGGAATAGAAGGCGTAGCAACGTTAATTTCAGTTTCTGGTTCTAAATCACAAATATGCTCTTGCGTTATATAATGAATATTTTCTGTAGTATTTACAAAAGAAGAATCATATTCATCATCCGAGTCGCTGAAATATATGGCGTCCGAATCTGAGCTGTCACTATCAATTTTTTCTTTTAACTTAGAAGCGCTTATCTGTTTCGGTATAGTCCCGTTAGAAGTTGAAGAAACCGGTTCACTTTTAACCATCTCTTTGTATTCTTGAACTGGTTTTGTACAAGTGACTGGTGAAAACGCTTTGTTTTCATTAGAAGGCCGTCGATCCTTTTCTTTAGGATTTGCTACTAATGTAGGCCGTATATTTGTGACATTGTTATTATTAGAAAAAAAGAAATTAGGAGGTGGTTGAAATGAAAATGACATTAAAGGTTTTGGAGAATAAAACGGATGCACATTATTTTGATACACCCCAGCAGTTCGACGAGCTCTAGGAGGGCGGCTACCAAAACTAGAAAGCAATTATTATTGCCCTTATAACAACATACTATAAATCTTTACCGTTGCTTTCCTTTCGGTTTTGTAACTTTTTGTTTTGTCACCAATTGATTAATATGTGAAGACTTATCACTAACCCGTAACATTACCTCTGCGTGAACACCAGTACCCATCACCTAAAAAAATATACGGTTTAAGAAACTTTAGAACACATTGATTTTAATATTTATTGCCTAAATACTTATATTAATTTGTAATTATAAGTAGTAAATTAAAAGCGCCATCGCGCTTTAACTTTGTGCAAGTGTTAACGGAAGGTTATAATATCATAGTGTGTTTAATCGTTTTTCAGAAACTGAAGCTTTTGGGGGAACACCTGACCAAGGTCACAACAACATCAAATCATTTATACCTGAAATGAGCTAGAATAAGATATTTCGTGCAGATTGTTCTGTGTTCTGTGCTCAGCAACTACAATAAAATCATAATTTTCAACAATACCAAAAATAAGAAAGAAGCATGTTCTTTAGAACTTTTGTGAGCCAGACTTAATGATAAATGACATTGAAACGTCGTCGAAGATAAATTGAAGTGTGTGTTAATAAATAATAAAGTCAGAAGTTAGAGATTAGATCGAAACAACTTGACTTACGAATTCTTCCACAAATTTTTTTATACATTCATTTCCTTTTTATATTTATCTAAACCAATTGTGTATCCAAATTATACTATACATTCAAAATTATTAAACAGTTGGAATCCATTGTTTGTACAAAATTATTGTATGTTTTATATTCTAATTATTTGACATGTTTTTCACTTATATGTTGTCGTTACACGTTTATAGAACTGTAATTTTTTTATAATCTCACCGGTGAAGTATACACGAGTGTCGCAAAAACAGGATGATCAGAAACCAATTTATTCAATTTATACTAATACCAACCACTGACAAATGTATACTTCATCACTTTATTACAAAAGAAATTTAAATAAAACCGATGATGAGAAAAGAACGTACAAAAGGACAAACATGAAATATTTTTAAAATCACAACAGGGTGCGGTAGTTAAATTTTTAAAACAAGATGAAGATGAAGCTAAAAAGGACTTGAGTATCGTGAGTAAGAAAACTGAAATAGATCTATCTATTCCAAGTACAAGTAATGATAAAGAACTAAGCGAATTCTTGTCGTCTTATAATCCATCAGCACCTGATACTCAAAACCGTTCAATTTCTACTGAAGAGTTTTTGATGTAAACGATCCAGGTGCTGGGTCTGTTTCGTTTTCAACTTCTAAATTTAATGTAATCGTACAAAAGGGACTATTGTAAGTAACTAATTTTACTTTTCCTACAAATTCAGAAAAAGGAAACTTTTCATTTTATTACAAGAGGATCTTGAGCAACGGAGAAGAGGTGCACATGCAATGGCTTTGTTGTAAATTATTTGATAACAACACTGGGTCTCAATTAGCTTGCGAAAGGGTACTGTGATTGAGCACATCTTGGCAGAAGACTTGAAACCCATGAGACGTCACCAAAGCATTTTGAGAAAGTTAGGAAGTGGAAGGAATGTGAAATGTGTTTAAACAAAGCGTTAATAATTGATAATAAGCACAGGGAAGTAATAAATAAAGAAAAAAAGCACTGGCGCAAAGTTCTCAAAAAAATTCTTAATGTTATTAAATATATAGCAGAACATAACATTACTTTCAGAGGATCAAACAGCAAACTGTACGAGCGAAACAACGGAAATTTTTTGGGACTGATTTAAATGTTGGCTACGTTCGACGCCGTCATTCAAGAGCATGTTAGTCAAATTCGATCGTCTGAAATTAACGATCACTACTTAGGGGCGAACATTCAAAACGAATTAATAAAGCTGCTATCTGAAAAGGTAAAATCCAAGAATGTTACGGACATAAAAGCAGCTAAGTACTTCTCAGTAATGTTATACTTCACATTTAACCTTAGCCAGAAGGAGCAGCTATCCTTGGTGATACGATTTGTGAAAATTGATATCAATGCAAGTTCTCTTCAGAATGAAAATGAATGTGTAAGCATCGAAAAACATATTGCTTGGTTTCTTAGACGTTAAGCCAACAACAAGTCTACAAGAGTTAGATGAAATTGGATTAGAAATCAAAGACTGCAGGTAACAAAGATATGATACCGGATCTAGCATGAAAGGTATCCACTCTGGAGTACAGTCACGGATCTCGGAAATAAATCCAAAGGCATTTTACATGCCCTGCGGCTAGCCATAGCCTCAACCTCTAAATTTGTAATGCTGCAAAATCCTCCCCTAAAGCTATAACGCTTTTTGGTTTCTCCAAAAAATTTATCTAATTTTTTCCGCGTCAACAATGCGGTGGGAAATTTTAATCCAACACCTACCGAATCAGACTGTAAAAAAATCCTGTGATACTCGATGGGGGAAAAAACTGGAAAGCATAAAAGCACTTTGATATCAAATTAAGGAAGTTCATACTGCATTAGTTGAGGTTACTGAGGATCCAAAAGCTAAGAGTGAAGCTCCATCGCTTATGAATGAAATAAGTAGCTATGAGTTCTTACTAGCCCTATCTATATGGTATGATGTGCTGTTTGCAGTAAACACTGTTAGCAAAAACTTACAAGTTCAAAAAATGCACCTTTTTTCAGAAATTTAGAGTTGAAGGTTTTGTGGTGGCAACATTGGTAGCAAAAGAGCTTAGTAAAATTCTGGGTGTAGAACCAAAGTTCAAAGAAGTCAGGCAGATAAAGAAAAGAAGAATGTTTGAGTACGAAAGAGAAGATGAGCCTATGTCAGAATCTACCCAGTAAAAGTTGAGTATTTCTTCGTCATTGCAGATACTGCAGCACAGTCCTTGAAACGAAGGGTTGAATAAATTGACAGTTATATAATACTATGTTTGGATGATTGTATCATGGTAAAGAACTAAAAGCAATAAAAGAAGACAAATTGTTTGAAAAGTGTAAAGACCTAGAATTGTTCTTAAGTTTTGATGAAGAAATGTTGTTGATGTTTGTGGAAATAAACTTTTTTCTAAACTTAAGGTTCTTCGTGAACTCCTACCGGCTGAGGTGGAAACAGCTGCGGGGATTTTGAGATTCTTATTATTATGAACAAAATTCAAAACCCATTTCCCAACGCATTCTTTGCGTATAGAATTTTACTTACTGTACCTGTTACTGTGGTAAGAAGCGCAGAAAGGAGTTTTTCCCGCTTAAAACTTATCAATTTAAGATCGTCCATGAGCCAAGAAAGGCTATCATCTATGGCAACGTTATCAATTGAATCCGACACGACAGCTAAAATTAATTTCGATGAGTTTATTGACGATTTAGCTGGAATGAAAGCGAGAAAAGTACAGTTCATATAAGGCGAGTCTAGGTTGATAATGTTTTTAATGTAATTTTAAATATAATTATCTAACTATGGATAATTGCACTTATTATTTGTTAATCGGTTTTACAGGAACTAGCTGCTTTTATTAGTTTATATTTAACTTATATTTTACAAGTCTTCTATTTTTTACAGATGTCAAGTGAACACTTACTGCATCACTATACCTATATGTGAGCACCCTTCAGATCGACTGCCGAGAAAATTTTTTTATTTTAACAGTAGTATTCTAATGAACTTTCATGGACAATATTGAAGATTATCGCTTAAGAATATTAAACAAATAATATGTGCAAATATTGACAATATTTTGTAATACTATGTGCTTACTTATGATTGATTATTCATTACAAAAGCAATTACAAAAATTGATTTCTTATACGAATTTATTTATTTTATGTCAGGCCTAAATTATTGTAATTTTCCTTAAGGTTCATTAATTAAAAAATTAAAGTGAAAGAGTTTAATTTTAACCATATGGTTTAACCATATTTGTCTCTTATCTCAAGTCTTTACACACAGAGTAAAATATTGTGTACATCAAAATAAAAATAGACTCAACCCTGGCAAATAAAAAATAAAAATCACGTAAATAATTGACGTGTTTTGAGATAAAATGACTTTATTAAAATTGCTCAAAACTCCTTTTTGCTCGAGAATTTGCATTTGCTAAAGTTCACAAATTTAGTATTGTTGAACTAGATATTTTTATTCTTAGCGGGCCACCCTACAACAAACTATAACAAAAGAGAAACATTCTGTGTTTTATTTTCTCAGAGTGAGCTACTTGATGTTTTTTATCAGACTCTTCTAAAATTTTGAAGCAGATCAAACAAGCTACAGAAAATGATAAATATAATATTCAATTCACCGCATAAACAAAATGGGTTCAAAAAATCATAATAATAAAAGTAGGTAATATTATTAACTTAAACCTTTCCAATTCAATAATCATCATTACTATTAAATTAATAGTTAATTGAATGCCTGAAAAAGCACATAAAACGTTTTGCAAAATGTTGACTTAACACGTTGACTGTCCAGGAGATATGATGAGACCATAGCCTAACATCTATCCGTTTATCTTTATTTTTGTTTAGAGTTTAGGCGAAACTTTCATTCAATACTAAGTATGTTGAGTAAGCACGTCTATCCTCCAAACTATTTTCACTACACACCATTAAACGTTTAAGTTACAATTGACTAAAAAATTTGCTTAGTGCATTGAATCAAATGCGCACAATGGATGTGTGGTTCTTCACATGTGCCTCATAGACACTGAACGTGTTTATCATTAAACTATGTCACAAAAGAATAATGATAACACTTACAAAAATATAACAAAGCACATTCCAGCAGTCAGAATCACACAATCATGAATATATAACACTATCAATTTTAAGATAATTTTGAATGCATAAACTTGAGAAGTGTAAATTTTCACACTTTCGTTGGGCGATTCGAGTCAGAAGGTTTAAATGATTTGACAATCATGCCAGTATATAGTATATATAGTAAATATACAAAAGGATTTCAAATATTAAATACAATTAATTTGGAACAAAGCAGTAATAAAAATAAATACACAATCAGCATGTGAAATAAGAATCTAGTCATTCAAGCTGATTCCTATTATTATAAAACATAAAATAGTATAATCAAAATAAAATTTGCTTACCTGTAATATATCCCTCATCGAATGTAAGCAACCCTCCAAAGATGTAAAGCCAAACTTACGAAATGGTATTCTTTCACCAACCAAATCTGCATAATCTCTATCTATGTTTGCAATTGTAAGACGTAATGGTGATGACACCAAAATGCCTGTTATAATTTTTTTCAGCTCGTCTAGCTCTTTCGACTATAAAATTGAAATGTAACTTTCAAATAACCTCATTTTAGATACATACCATTTTGGCGATAACAATAAAGTAATTCTATTTTATAATATAAGATTATTAAAATTAGTAAATACAATTACAATTTTAAATAGCTAAATCATAAAATAATCTCGTATGTTACAAACATTTTCAAAACTCATTTAAAATTGAATACCCGTTACAATAATAGTTGCTCAAGAATTCTGAATACAAGACTAACATTTTCTCTACACGTGTTGTTACAAATTAACTACTACAAGTCAAAAGAACTAAAATAGTTATGCTCACGATTCTACCACTAATAAGACCCTCTTTTAATACCAAATACATAAATTTAAACTTATTTTAAAACTCAACAAAAACCATCACATAAGAAGATCTAGTTTAAATTTAAATCTAATTAAAGACTAGCGAAATTATAGTGATTATTATAATAACAGTGGCGACATGCGATGTTAAACTTTTCATTGGTTGATAAAGTCACGTGGTAAAATGCTCCACGCTTAATTGTGTGTTTATGACTTGTTTATGGTATGTTTGTTTACGTTGAGTTTGCATTGGTTTAGCTTAACACCTTAACGTGCATGCTCGAGTTAAGCGCGCTAAATAAGTCAAAATGTGCACGCTCGAATTAATTCGAGAAGTGTCGTATTTTATGCTGCTATAATTGTCACACTCTAATATATTCGAGAATAGAAAATACGCATACGAAACATAAGAAAAAAACTAGTGTGGTCACCACACGACTTTTCTATAAGGAATGATGAAGGAATGTCTAAATATTTTTTTAAGATGATGTTTTCATAAAACCACTTTGAAGTGATATGTACACGTTTGTATTGACTTCCTAGCATGTTATAATTTTTTTGAAATTTTTCTCCTTGATTTCATTAAGATATAACCGAAATATGGCAAATTGAGCTTACCCTAGTAGCACAAAATATATGTACGATATTCTAATGATCTTGGTACAATATTTAAAGTCGGCTAAATATTGCTTGCTGTAATAGATATATTTTTGATATTGTTAAAGTGTATAATACTAATATCCTAAAAATATATACCTACAATATCATTGATATATTTTAAAACCTCATAATTTTTTTCAAGGTTTACATGACATCAGGTAAATATCTTAATTCTAGATACTTATTGCAAGATGTAAAAAATGTATTCTAGATATTGTAAAACTAGATAAAAACAATGTTTTAAAAATATGTACCAACAATATCGTTCGTGTATTCTAAGGTCACAAATGTTTTTCAAAATTTGACTGACATAAAATATATATTATAATTATATATAGAGCGAATATTTATGTTTAATCAGTATCTAACTTTTTATGCTTATTTTTTAACTGTACTTTTAAATTTATGTATTTATAGTTGTTAAACGTTTGTCTTAAACTTTTTTTATTTTGCTAAAAACCCTAACACAATGTTCTCATAATTTAAATATGCTTATTTTAAAAATTATCTTTATATGCGTATATTTTAATAAAAAGTAATCCAATATCATAGTATGTAATCTGCTAAAAATTTTGTAAGCAACACAATTTAATTATTAAAAAAATTACACAAGGAGTATATAAAATTGAGACATCTGCGTTTGAATTGAATGGAAAACCAATTGCATTATAACTAGAACTATAGTAATTTTACAATAATAAACTACATTTGCTGCAATGAAATTTTAGACAAGGTATTTTAATTCTGCAGTAAAATTACCAGTAAGGCTAGCAAGGATTTATGATTTTGAAGGTCATCTTTTTCCAAATACTTTTGTGGCATTAAAAACGGGTATATAGGTACAAGTACCTTTTAGGTGCTTTTAATAAATTTCTTAGAATCCTTTGCAATATTGAAAAAAATGTATTATTTACCTGCTTTTTTGGGTACTGAGGTCAAAAACCGTTATATAGACCTCTGAACAAGAATAAGGAAAGTTTTCTTTACTAATATGCTTTGGGTTTCGTGTTTGCAGTTTGCGAAGTTTAAATTTTTATATCGAGTTTTAGTGCAACGTAATTGTATAATCAGGTAAGTGCCTATTAATTTTCTTATTTTTTATTTTTGCATCATGTTTTCTAACTACAGAAAAGCAAAAAGTCATTTTGTAAATAATTTATTTTAACGCAGCTTAGTTGCCTGTTCAACGTTGACAGAACATAATTCAAAAAAATTTCAACGGTCATTACTAATAAGAAACCTAAATTAGAGAAATGCTTTTATTTACGTAACTATAATCAATAATTAATAAACAACAAATTTACCTTATTTTTGAATAGCAATCCCAAGAAAATGCTTTTGTGCACTTTTTAAAACTAATCTAAAATAATAACTAAATTAATAATGCTGTTGATATTTCTGTAAACCAAATTTAAAAAAATATATGTCTTGATAGAGTTTCTTTATTGAAAAAATTCAAACTAAAACCATTTGTCTGTATATTTTATAACAATTAAAATAATTTTAATGCATTTTATAATTATTATTATAAAATGTAGATTTTTTAATACAACTTTGTAGAGTAAATCTTAATTGTGTGTTTTTTTTTTCAGATGCCATCACAAGACGACATCCTAATGTTGGCGTTATATTTGGCAAGATTTAGAACATTTATGTACTACCTATGTAATATGTGATGATATTAATAAGTAATTTTAAGATACAATTTTTTTTTTGTGTATTTATTTTTTAAAGATGTTTAAAATGTATACAGATTTTATATTTATATTTTATTCATTTGTAATTTTGTTTTGTTAGTGTAATTTTTATAAATAAACGTGTTTCTACAGAATATCTGCAGTGTTTCAATACGGTTTAATAAAAACTGTATAATGCGTAGCAAAAAAGAACCAGATTAAATATCATTTACAAACATACACATATGTAGTAGGTATATATTTTACAAATATCTCACAAATAATAGTGAGATACATCTAGAACAGATTAAAAAGATATATTTCCCATATATTGGAAACAAATATTGAGACGACATCTACATCTAATGTCTACCATATATTGAAAACATATATTTAGAATATATTTATTTTATATAAATTATTGATATAGCATTACAATAAATGGCCAATATAAAAAAGTGTGACATTTAAATATTTACCAGATGTTATTTACTAATATATTACGTATATTTTGTGCTACTAGGGTATGTTGTCATATCAACTAACCCCTATATTTGTGCGCTTCGATATTGCTTTCCCTTCAAGATATGGACTTTTTTTCTAAAAACAAGTCGTCGCAGGCAGGATTCAAACTTAGATTATATTTGTGAATTTATTTCAAATTATAAATAAAATATCTAATAAACTGCTAATGTTAGAAAAAAAATTTATTTGAATAAATTGTTAGAAAGAATTATCTTTATAAAAGACTGTAAAAACAATTATTACTTTTAACGTGTCTTCCTTTCCCTTTAAGATATAAATTTTTTTCTAAAAAAAATAGTCGCAGGCAGGATTCAAACCTAGGTTATATTTGTGAATTTATTTTAAATTACTTATTATTATAAACTGTTAATGTTAGAAAATTCTTTTATTTGAATAAATTGTTAGGAAAAATTATCTTTATAAAAGACTGAAAAAACAATTTGACTAATTTACATACGTACAAAATTATATAAGAAAAATTGTTAAAAATGGCGAATACACCCGTTTTTTTTATCAGAACTATCTTTTGATAGGACTGAGAGAATATGAAAAACCAACCAAATTTCAAGTTACTAGGACTTTTGGTTCGAGAGTTATCGTGAGTACATCGTTACACACAGACACACACACACAGACACTCAAAATTTTATAGTCAAAAATACATTTTTCTGATTCAGGAGACCGTGAAACGTAAAATTATACAAAAACAATTGCAATTGCTATAGCTTCCTTATAGGACAGTAAACATTTTTTTTATTGATACGTATTATTTACATCTGCATTGTAAGCTAAAAAAACTATGACGTCTTTTATTGAGAGTGATGACTTACGTTTTTATTCAATTAGTTGCATTTAAAATTATCATTTAGACGTCTTTCAGGATCTCGTGAACTGTGGCGCTGTAGTCTCTATATGTCAAAATATTGTTATTATTCGTCTTACAAACATTCGTCGGTACATTTTTTCTAACCTATCTTTGCTTTTATCGTTGAACTTATTGTTAATAGGTTTTTAGGTATTATTATAAGTAAATTCAATTATGTTTGATAAATAAATATCTGATTATTTTTAATTTTTATTGATGTTAGTGGCTTTTAAATAGACTAACGTTTTTGGAATTCAGATAGACTTGTCAAATTTTTGACTTTTAGTTTATTAATTCCGATTTTCGACTCAAGGTCACAGTTCACGACATAATGAAACGCCTCTACATACATTTTCGAGTATTACGTATAATATTACCTACTTGTGGTCTAGTCGTAAAACAAAGAAAACGTACTTGCCGTAAATTATAAATACAATAATATAATTATATATTATTTTTATAATATTATTGATTTAGTAGTGATAGACTTTTTTATGGTGTACTATGTAATAGCGTTGGTGATAGTTATAAAACTGCAAAGATAAGTGTTCATAGACACTTATTTTGTGTTTTGTTATTACTTTTGGCCAAAATAAAAATGTATTTCCTTAAATTAAAAAATTGTTTTTTTGGACGTTTTTTTAAGTTATGGATGATTTTGGAAAAAACCTACGAACTTCTCTAACAGGTGTTTGAATTTAGTAAATGTAGGCTGTTTTGTTCAATGCCCAATACGAAAAAAATACTGATTCCTTTTATTCAACTTCATAAAAAAGCATACCTACACCTCTACACAATTAAGTTCAACTTTAATTAAATATTGCCATTATTTTTTCTTGTAAATAATGTAAGAATTGCGTTTTAAAAACTATGTATTTTATAAATCCACTTCTGCACTTTTCAAGTTGCTTTTGAGTGGATTGACCATTCTGTTTACATTGTATGAGCTAGTCTCCCAAATGAGTCGATACCTTAAAACTAGAAAAAGGTTTTACAAAACTCGTGTAATATACTAGCGTTCAACCCGTGGCTTTAAACGCAATTTTCTTACCCGGAAATGAGAGCACCAAGAGGGAGGGGGAGGGACTAGGTGGATACATGCCCACCCTGTTGATCGAGATGCCTACTCAAATTTGTGGAAACAATTTTTGAACGATTAGTAAATAATTTTTAGTTTGTAATTATGTATATCATTTTTTTTACATTGTAACTAGTTAATTAAACGTGTTTAACAAAAAATAAATTCCAGCACAAATAAAACAAAACATAGAAGAGACGTACGTGATCAATTACGTGACTTATTGCATTTAGTCGTATTCACAAAGAAGTATTTATATGCTGTCTACGTTTAAATGACATCTGATTTAACGGTAGGATACCTGCAAATTAAAACGCTAAACAAAATGGAATTTATGTAATAACAATAAACTTTAGAAAATTTTTTTAATTGTAATCTAACAAATAGTTTGTAACAAATATTTTTTGCAAACTTCTCCATCTTTATTAATAAGCAATATAAAAGTTAAAACTTTCAGATCAATTTTTTATAAATGTATAAAAGTTGTGTAGGTCAAATTTTGACAAATAATTGGCTATAGTGTTCTAGGCAATACAAAAGTTGCTCCCAATAATTACAATATTCGTAGAAGTTAGATCTCATCAAATAAAAAAGTTTTTTTTTATAAGTCTTAATTTTTAAAGAATTATTTTGAAATTATGTTAACTCCTAGTGAAGGCATTTAGCAAAATACATGTAAAATTTGAAACATGTACGAGTAACAATTATTTAGAAAATCAGTCTGAAAAACTATCAAAATTGATAAAATATTAAAAATACATGGCGCGTTTTGTTTGAAATGACAGGACGAAGCAGGTACTCTTAGAAGCGGAGTTTAACCCAGCCGGCAGAATGTCATTATGACGTAAATAACTAGTCATACTAAGATATATGACGTGAAAAGTTCAAAGAGGTCTTAGAAAAGAACGTCTTTATAATGACGTCATAAGGTGGTCAGGTAAAGACGTCTTTTGAATGTACCGTATCACCAGTATGGAACAAATCCACAATTGCATCACTTTGACGGTTATGGTGAAATACAAACAAGTTTGAGTTTGAGGTATAATACTTTTTGTTTATTTTTAGTTTACTACCTTAAAGATTTTACAATTTTCGCAAATAGCAAAATTTTAACCATTAATTTTACAATTATAAGGTTATGTTATAAGATGATGAAACTGATAAACCTTTGGTAAAATAAGTGAAATGCGGTTTTCTGTTTCTACCTTTCTTTTATGCATTAGTTACTTTTCAATAATTTTTTGTTCCCTGTAGCTCAGTTTTGTTGTGTGAGTTTTTTTAATTTAATAATAGGATTTCTTATGAAGAAGGTAAATATCATTACGTTAGATTTGTAGGTTAGCTATACCAATTTTGTAGGTTTTTATAAGATTAAAACTCAATTACTTTGATTCATATATATATATCAGTTATATTCGTCAATGTTTTCCAAATTATGCTTAGCACGATGGCATGTATTGGACTGGAGTTTAGTTGTAGATGATGGTCTTTGTGGAAGATCAATTGGATTAGTTCGCAGTTCCTTTAAAAAAGCAGATATTTTGGAGACGAACCTGATGAAGAAAACTGGTTGCAACAATCCATTTTGAATGTGGTATGTACTTAAGTAATTAAAAACAAGTAAATTACGAATTTATTGATGTCAAAATGTATAAAATAATATGTGAATGTTTTCTTAAGTTTTAATTTCTACCATACTTGGTATTTTCTATCACTGAATCATACTTTACCTGGTAAAACTCTCGAATGAATAAAACTATCTGTTAAATTGTAAATAGACCATTATTTTGTGTCACTTTCACTGATTCACTGCGTTTATTTTAAGAATTCAAGTTTATTTAACTTTATTATTATATATCTAGTAGATTCTTATTTTTAATGTTGATTTTTGTAATGTATTTTATAGCAGAAATGTTTTGTAATAAATATTTTTTATAGTATTATTATTAATACCTACCCTATATAAAAACTCGTCAAATTATGACATGAAAAGTACGTCACTAAATGACGTCTTTGGTCTGTGACATTAGTATGTCTTTATGACGAGATAATGACGTCATAACTGGTCATTAAACTAGTCAGTTCTAGTTATATAATGACTGGTTTCTGACGTCATTTTGACGACAGTTTGCTAGCTGGCAAAAAACGAGAATTTGCCGAAAACGGGTAAAGCATATTTGCTATGCCATATGCAAATCTTCTGTAGAAACTAGTAAATCATATTTCGATTTTTTTTCTATCTATTAATGCTACATTACGTTTCCAACGCTTTATATTGACAATTGTAACAGATAGTGTGTAAAAATATTGGTTTCGAATATGCCGCGAAGTAGTGCAAAAACAAAAAAAAGAAATATTTGTTTTACAAACACCCGCTATTATGTACGGAATTGTCAATGAAAAAAGAACGATTTCAAAATTTGAATGATTTACAAATTTAAAAATTAAAAAATTGTGGTTCTTTCATTCACGATAAATACAATTTTTTGCAAGCAAGAAGCAAGTCCCGATGGTGCCATTGACGATAAAACAAGTATAGAAGTAAAGTGTTTATTTTCGTTAAGAAACAAAAAAAATAAAGACAATGCAATATAAAATAAAAAAATTTTAGGTTACTGTAAATGAAAAGGGCGAGTTATATTTAAAACAAAACCATATCAAACTCAAGTACAAATGCTTATCTGTAAAAAAAACATTAGTATTATCACAGATAAATAAGGTATGTATTATATACAGATGTAGATCTAGAAATTATCGAGATATTTTGTAAAAAAATGTTATTAAGATTTATTAAATTTTGGGATACTCATTGTATTCCGGAACTTGTAGATTCTAGAATCTAGAAGGGGTATGAAAACTAGAAAATAAAGCAAAATACAAACATGTATGCTTTTCAATCAACGTTTTAATAGATAGGTACTTTGCACATAGAATTGTTATTTTATTTGTGACATTAATTCACGACTAACGATTCTGTTTGCAAATTTTTAAAATGTACATACGCAATATAAATATTTCATTATACACTTTTGTTTGAAGAAACCGAAAGAACTACTTTCAAGAAAAAAAAATTATTAAATGTATATTACAGTGATATGCAATTAAAATACAATTACCAGTGTTTTTATGTACTTATAATATAAAAAATATTTGAATGAATATACGCTAGCCATCTGGGCTACAACACAAACAAATATATCAGCAAAATATCAGTTACCTGAGCACCACAAGTGTATTGTTAAAAAATTAGGACCGCCCAAATAAGATTAAATTTATGAGTTTGTGTAGTTTTAGTTGCATATTGTCATTTGTATTTAAATGTCCCGATTTTACTTCCATCTATACAAAAATTTTAAGAACTTAATATGGGTATCTTACCGTTAATGCGTAACATTAAAAATTAAAATAAAAAAATTCAGTATAAAAGGTACTATTTACTTTAAAGTTGCTGTTACACAACATTATAAACATTTTTTGTTAAACCGGCCCATTTTTAAAAATTCTCGTAGTAAATTGTAGACAACTTTTCTGTAGATATTAATAGGAAAAACTATAGTGTAGGTCAAGAAATGTTTGAAATTCCCTGTATTGTTCTCTTTCTAGGTTTAATTTGATATTAAACCTAATCAATTTATAATTTTTTTTAGTCCGTGTTTTAAAATGTGATTCTAAGACAAACGGCGCATTAAGCCAATGTTAAATCTAAAGTTTTACTTTATATCTCTTTAAAATAAAATTTGGTTGAAACAGTTTTTGTTATTTTATGGTACCAATTATATAGTTGAGCTTTCTGTGACTAGATGGTGACAGTGTTTTTTTCTGGATAGCGTGCAGTTCGTAAAATTAGTGTCAAGTAGAGGGCATGTTTGCGTTACAGTTTTCTACTGTTAATAATAAATCTTGACTAAAAGCATTGTATAAATATTAAATATGTTATAGCAGTTATAGAATGGTTATAGCATTGACTAATCATATAAGACATTCAACCTTTAGTTGCGTTTTTATGCAAGAGATGGCGAACGGTTTTGCTTATTTAGATCATAACCGTCACGTCGTTGACAATTAGCACTGATTTTCTTCACACTGTTGTAGACGTGTGTTTGCAAATAGCTATTCGCGCGTATCTATCGTTCAAAGCGATAATACACGTCCTGCCTCACAATCATTTGTAAACATAAACCTTTTACGAGTTACATTGCACATAAAACAAAACACACTTTTTCTTTCCGCTATTAGTCAATAACTAAAAATTATAAGACTTGATTTTTTTAAATATATTTCTAACTATATAAATCAAAAATGAAAAACACTATGTACAATGTGAGTACTAAATTTGAAATTTACATCATAAAGCTTACATTTTTATTCTAAAACTGAAATTCAAATAGTAAACTAAAAATTAAGGACAAAAAGACGTTAACGGTTTTATTTACTTTTAAATCGTTTGACATCTTGAACCTATCTGGCGATTAGTTAAAATACTTAGGGGCTAAAACGCTTACTGATTTTTGGCATTGTTAATATGAAGGAAAGCTCTGTGATACAGCCTAGCTAGAATAAACATATTAAGCCAGATGTTTTAGGTTGCATTAAAAGTTTACTAGTTTTAGGATATTTTTTTCTTTACAAGATTGCAAAAAACCTAATTTTGTAATTTTATATTTTGTACGTTGGCAAAATTATTACGATAGGTACATACTAACATGCAGGCAGTGCAAATCAGAAATAATATGAGTACAAAGACTGTGATCTCTGTTCTTGCTTACTACCCTCCAAACTTTTTCACATATTGTAAAAAAACGACAGTGATTTAACGTCATTTAGTTACTGTGGTTATACTCGTAAAACTTTGAAACCATTTTTTTGCTTTGTTTTTTTTCCAGCCAGATTTATAGAATAATGAAACGACTAATCCTAATTTTGGTTAATTTTAGTAAATATTTTAAGAATTAATAATACAATTTTGTAGGTATCTAAATAAGCAATTTACTACACAAAACCCGAACTCAATCGGTCAAGAAATACTCTCAAAAAATAAATTAGAAGTTTTACATTGTGCAAAATTATGATGGGGATTGTATTGCTTTAATATAAAAAACAATTACGTGCACAATTACGTATACAATCACAAGTTATTTTTATCTGTAAACGCTATGATTGTGCACGTAATAATTGTCATCATTTCAGGAAAGGTAGTGATAAGCGCTGACCTATATAAACGAACGCGTAAACACTAAACGACCTTGAGCGTAATATTAAGTCGAATGTCATTTCTATTTGAATTATGCGCTGCTATTAGAAGTGCCCAGTATAATAGTATATTGTACGCCACTGTGAGTACCGTTGCGACTTGTGTTCGGCCCTCGCCATCTATCCCTGTTAGACCCCAACTAGTCCGGTTACAAGTCTTATATGATTAGTCAATGGTTATAGTAAGATAACTTAATGTTAAATAAGTGTCTCCAATATTTAGAGGCAGAAGTCATTAGTCATTACACTCATTACTGTCTGAAAATTAGTGTTTAATTTTGCTAAACATTTGAATTTGAAACGAACAGTCTCATCTTATCGGACAAACCCACTTTGTCCCTAGCTCGTTGACTGACTGTAATCATGCTATAATATAGTTAGACAATGCTAAAATTGACTGAAATATATTCATTCAAGTGATATGTATTGTATTATTGTCACATGATATCGTATAGTTGATAGTGGTAGATATGTGGCGTGGGATGCACCACGATTTACAGAAACTTGATATTTCGCTGATAAAAGAATCAAATTTCTTAATAATATAAGTGTGATGTTGATAAAAATACACTTTGTACAACTTTTATTTTATGATTTATTTATACAATAAGTCTTACATATAGGTATTATCAGTAGTCACGATCAATCGATCATATACATATACAAAATAATGATTGTCAGCATAGATCGCTTATAAAATAACTGTGGTTGTGGATTTTACCTAAAATATTTACTAGACGAATAACAACAACTTTGGATTTTTGGGTCACCGTATTCTTTATTAAAAGTTAAACAATTATGTGCAAAAATTATTTGGTAAGTACGTCAAATAGTTTAGGAGATATTGAATTTACTAACGTAAGTGCACCATGCGGTTAGCGATCACTACGGTTGACGTCATACTACAACACTCGTGGAGTCCGTTGCGCGCTCCTGTATGATAAATTTCAAGTTTACGCAAACCAAAAAAAATTTTTTTAGGAGCAGGTAGCGAAATTATACGTTGTGCATGAACACAACCACCAACGCACTAGAAAAATTAATTTTTGTTGTTCCATCTAATGCACAAATGCGAAAGAAATCGATACGAGTTATGAAGAGGTCGAATTCATTTATAGCTAAAAGTTGTGGGTATTGTTGTAAAGATCACTTTTATTTCAGGTCAAATAACAATCTTTATCTCCGACACATATTTGTTAAAGTTACAAAACTTTTAGTTGTAATAAAAAAAAATCTATATGTAGAATTGGGTTTTCTGGAATGCTGTCAAACGAATTCGTATGCACCAAATTACCCACATGCCTGGCCTACCAAGCCAGAGCTTAAGATATTAATAAAAACGTGAAGAAATAAGAAAAAAAAATTTTTTCATACATGCATGTTAATTTATAGAGAATAAAAATAACATAAGACAACTGCCTTTCTTCAAAATTACGCCCATAAGCATTACTTTCTCATTTAGTCATTAATAAATTAGAATTAACTTATTAAAGAGAGCATGGGAAACTATTTTAAACATAAACTGGTTAGAAGCAGAATCAAACTGAAAAAAGAGTTAGTTCCTCACAAATTTGAATGCCAACAACAAAAAGAAGATACGTCCAAAAGATTTGCAGTACAAAAACAAAATCGCATCAAGTTTGTTGAGGAATTGTTAGTCAAAGTTGCCTTTACTTCAACATCAAAAATGCACCCGAAGAAGTGTATGATGTGTGTTGTGAAAACGAACATGTAGTAAAAGACGCATTAACGATAGTAAATAATGATCAGTATTTGGAAAATTTCGTAGTCTTTTCGACTCTTTTTCTATCTCGCCCACAAATGAAACCTACGATTCTGATCAAAATTCAAAGAGTTAATAGTCAGATAACGCAGAATGCGATAAATCACATTTTAAGAACTATATGCAAACATCCGCTCTTTTGTTTACAGCTAGAGAGGCACAACTGTTACTAAGTTTATCTAAACAATGTTATCTTGGCATAAATATTTTATCCAAAACAACAAATAGTACTTTGCGAAATATTATGATTACTTTAAAGAAAACTGCATTAACTTGCCTTGCCTTGGATTTTAGTTTGTCGACTAGTTCTGTCGCAACAATCATCAAGCTACTACTGTTACGGCTATATAGCTTCTGCAATAAAATTTCTTATATTTTTCCACCGTCAACAAATGTACTGTTGAATCTACCTATTCGTTTAGAAAAAACTGTTTTCAGATTTAAAGCATCATTGACTGTTTCAAGATTTAAAGTTTGATGAGTCTCTGAAGCAAGCTCTTACATGGTCAGATTACAAAGGCTGTAATTTGATTAAATATTGAATATAAATCACACCCGAGTGTAAAACAAGTACATATTTAAGTAGATGTATTTAAAATTGCAACAAAATTATTATTTTTCGAAAGATATAGTCAACGACCATTAGCCCATTCATTTTAGGTAGATTATCCGATTGCCCTTTTTCAAATCTTTCATCCATTGTAAACAAACACCATAAGTGTAAGTAACACTTAAACGTACAAACGGACAAAAACAATGCAATCTAACAGCTTAAAACTACTTATTGCAGCAGCAAATACATAAGCGAGAGCGAACGGCGCGTTGTAGTATGACGTCACGCATTAGTCGCGCGCTATATAAAACAAAATCAAAAGTACTACGTCTATTTGAATAAAACAAAAACTAATGTCTTAATATACATGTAAGCTTCACTGTGACAAAATTTCATGCGATTATGCGTACCTGCTGACATTCTTCTTAATTCCTTTTTAAGTATGCACGTAATTGTTGAAAGAAAATTGTGAAATTTCGTGTTTTTGTAAGAATTTGAAACCACTATAAATTTTACAATAAGCAATTACATGCAATTAAATATTAAATTGCATATTTTTTTGTCTAAAACTCTATGATTTGTATAACAAAAGTTTAGCATTTATATAAAATAAGCAATGCTTTATCTTCAAACAGAATAAAAAAAAAACTATAAATAGCTACTGCAATGTTTTTTAAATTAACTTTCATCGTAATTGTAAATTTAATGCTTGTTCATTAACATATGTACTGCCAATATCTTTTGTTAGTCAATAAATACATATGGCGGTGAGCGTAATGACTAGAATCCCAACACGTGCAACGCAATCAGCAACGTTAAAACATTATTATTTTATTGTAGTGCGGTGAGTGTTCGTCTTTACAATAAAAATACATTGGTGTTGTATCAAATCTAGAAAATTTCGACTGCGATACAATAATTGACCAGTTTGCAAAAGTCTAGAAAAAAACAAAGGGTGTTGAATCGACTTAGTTAAATGGTTAACCGAATCATTTTTTTATTGGTTAACCGGTTAATTTAAAATTGAAATATTCATTTTTGGTTAATCGATTTAGTTTAACCATCCTTGGGTAAACGATTTAGACTGACCGTCTTTGGTTCAACGATTTAGTTTAACCATTTTTAGTAAAACGATTCAGTTTAGCCTTCTTTTGTTATACGGTTGCATCTTCAGAGTGCCACTGTGACATTTACCGCTCTGAAGATGCAAGCTGCAATGTCTTGCAAAACGTCAGTTTGTTTGGGTTCACGAACGACAATACGGCAAAGACTAAGTTCTACTTTTTGTTTTGGCTCTCAAGAAGAGACTAGGACCAAACCTAAGTCTGGGTGTTTAACTACGACGCGGTCTAAGCCGAAAATCGCTTATAATCATAAACTATACGTGCATTTTAGACAGAACAGGTAAGAGGTGCAACATAATTTGTTTGTGTTCCTGCTTTTAAAAAAAGATTGACAACTTCTTAAAAAAACGTATCTATTAGAACCGGTTATTAAGACAGATTCGCCTGTTACAAATATGTAATTTATTTAGCTCGGTGAACGCTTAACTTAACCATCAGTCCTCCGGTATCAATTCAATTATTTTACAATAATTTTGGTTTCTCTGAAATACGGCACAAAAAAATATTAGCACAATTTAGCAAAATTAATTAAGCAACAAATAGTGTAAATAATTTAAAAAACAGTGAGTTGATTGGCACATAAATTGACGGGTTAAGTTTAAGTTTTAATCGGTTTAAAAATAAGTTTGATTAAATTTACTGTTAATAGCATTTAGTACAAAACAGGCAGAATTAGACGAGCCAAAAATAAATATGACACCCCTTGTTGAAATTTGACACCACAAGTTGAAATTTGACTCCACCATTTGAAATTCGAAACTGGAAGTTGAAATTTGACACCGAAATTTGAAATTTGACACCAAAAGTTGAAATTTGACACCAGAAGTTGAAATTTGATACTGTGCTGTCTAATATGATAATGTAGAATGAAATTTGACGCGGAGTTTGATATCCGCGTTTTAATTAGGTTAGATCTATGAAATTTATTGTTAGATTAGAACAAATATATTATAACGAATTTTATTATTAAAACTAATTTATTTAAACTACTAAAAATATTTACACGTTTACATTAACCGAACTAAGTAAATCTAATATTTAATAATACACTTACATTAATTTATATATAACGCTATCACTTACACGAAGATAAAATAAAGTCCGCGGATAGCTTCACACACTTGTTTACACTAAAGTCACGTACTTCGTAGATTTATTTATAACGCGTTAACGACTTATTTATTTAGACTTGAATAATCTTCTTAACACTGCTGTCTTCGCATTACGGCAATACTGACCTACGATTTGTTTGTTTGGTATTTATACAGATTTTGGAAATCCTTCTCGAGTGTTCCATATCTTTCGATATACGTTCTAGAAGATGGATAACAACTCCGAGAAGGCTCTTGAATTAAGCATTTTTGTTAAGTGTAAGGTATTTGATAGAACATTAACGCCCGTATTCACCAAGGCCGGTTGTTTATTTAACTTACGCCAGTATTCACCAAAGCCGGTTGTTTATTTAACCATTGAGTAATAATTTAAGAAGAGGCGCAAATAGTGTGTTAAAAATCGTACTGTAGTTTTATCTCTCTTGTTTCTCTTTTTTTGACCCCCTTTATTCATAAACTAATAGACTAAGACCTGCTGCCATCTGCAAAATCGTGGTTTTTATTTTGCGAACTTACCTATTTGTTATGAAGTACGAACCTTTTCTTATATTTGTGTTTACTTGACCGTTTACCTGTTCAAAACATGTTAATATCATAAACAATAGCTTGTATTGTTACGACACAACTCAATGTCAAATAAACTTAAACAATATCATGCTTTATATTTACGAAAACAAAAAAATATGTATATTCAAATATTTATTTATTTTTGTAAAATATAAATCGAAAACAGATATAACTAAAACAATGCAAATTAAATTAAAAGAAAATTGTTATGGGAATTTATTGTTATTATTCGTCAATTTTTAAAATTATTCAAATTACCAGTCCACCAATAATAAATTCGTTAACTTTCAAAATGTATATACTATTTTACATATGCTTCGAGCTTTAAAATAATGAAGCTCATCTTCAAAAAAGTAAAAATATTTACAACTTATAAAAAGTTAAGATTACAAAAAGTTTTTTAACTTACATTTTTTCGAAGAATCTCAAATCTGAAAATTTGTAACTAGATAATTAAAAAAATGTAAGTTTTACAAAATGTTAAATGTTAATTATTTTAAAAAAGGAAGATGATGCAATTTAGAAACAAATCTAAAAAAATTTAAGTTTAAAATCATAATTGAAATTGGTTTGCTCGTTCAACAAAAAATTGTATTTGATATTTTAATATAAATAAACTCTAGTAATTCAAGAATTTCCCAGTGAGCAAATTGCAGCTAAAACCGGCTTTTTTATAACTATTTTAGCTTTTAAAGTTACTCTTTAGAACACTTTTAAGTGGCTTGTGAAAAAACTGAAGCCTCCATGAAGCGTTTAAGTAGCTAAAAATTCCGCAGTTATGTTGCTGTTAGGTAGCTCCTTTAATGCATTAAAATCGGGCTTATACAGCTCATTGTGGTACTAGCAAAGCTTTAAAGAAGCTCTAAAGGAACCGTAAACCACCTTTCAGAAACAACTATACAGCTTAAATAGCTTTATTTTTACTACCTTTAAGTAGCTTAAAAATTAAATAAATATTTCATTTGAAAAAGAAATCTTGAAATCGTTACCTTTACTTAATTTCTTATAAAAATTGAGAAAAGTGATAAAGGAGAACCCATTGAAAGACCTAGATTTTGTTTAAAAAATTGATTATCAAATTTATCACTTGTTTTTACTGAAATCTTCTTAAACAATTTAGAAAGTAAATATATTTCTGAACACCAAATTTTCTTACAAAAAATAATATCTTGGAAAAGATATGTTGATGACATTTTTTGTATTTAAAAAAGTTGTAAATATTTTTTGTAGACTTTTCTGAAGATGAGCATCATTATTTTAAAGCTCGAAACATATGTAAACAAATTTGTTATTAGTGGACTGGTAATTTAAATAATTTTAAATTAAAATCAATGTTAAATTTCTGAAAGAATAATTGAGCAATTCATCCTTTAAAAGGATTTTTGACGGAGAATCCATTTGTATCACTATGTTGCGTAGTTTAGTCAAAACTTAAACTTATTCCAGCATCTTCAAAATATTATAGGACGTATCTTCAACTATAAAACATATATTAAAAAAATTACTTATTATTGCTTGTCTAATTATACCTTCGTTTAGTGAACTGGAGCTGTAGAAAGAATAAATTTATTCGTCTTCACGATCGTCATCGATAAATAACAATCGACGTTTTCTTCCATGTTTGAGAAACTACTACATTTGAGTATCTTAGGTGGATGTTCATATCAACAATTACAGCTTCTGTAAAAAATTATACTAAATAAGCTCAAAAAGTAAAAAAAAATTTAAGTTGTTAGTATTTTAAAGATAAAGTTTTGAAAATGCAATTAGTATTAGTATTTTCAAAATTTTTGCGATTTTTTTTTAAACAATTGTAAAAATATTTTATGTATTGTTGGATTTGTATTGAAGTGCTTTCAGCATGCTAAAATAAACATAAAAGAATTTTGTTTATAATTTTTTTTATTTTTTAAAAAACTAAGTATTTATTAGACAAGGTGCTAAAGAAATGCGGCCCTAACATTTACAAAAACGATATTTTTATTCGACATGCCAACATCAACAAAAAACATTTAAAGCAATGGCCAGAGCGATTATGCAATTACGATGAATCGATCATTATGCAAAATAATGATCGCAGTATCGAGCGTGTACAATAACGAACGCAATCATTGATCGCTTATAAAATAACAATTGCGGTTGTGGAAAAGAAATTAATACTTTTAATTATCGCATAAACAAATAAGACTAATATAACACGATTTTACCTATAATATTTACTTTAATAAATGTATAATAAACTTTAAGTATGCAGGTAGTTCACGGAAAATCGTAAAATTTTGTGTAAGCAGGTAAATTAACCCCTTTGCTCTTTTCCTCGTAAGAATTTTCACACATTCAGCATTTTGGGAAAAACCTAGCTTTATATAAACACCAAGGTAAATCATAAAAACACAGGAAGTTAAAAACAATGAGCATTAACTACAAATGACAATACGTATTTGAAAAGAATTGCAAATTTATTTTTAATACATAAATCTTATGTTTGAGACAAATATCAACATGAGTTATGACTAATTACTCAACAATCTTTTCAGGGTCAATTTCAAATAGAAACATATAATTTACGAAAAAACGACACTTATTTTTTAATATGTTGTTTATTAATGCTTTAAACTGTTTGTTCGTAAGTTTGCATTAGAATTCAAATAGCACGTCATGTCCAAAAAAAAAACATCACAGTAGTATCTATTTTCTGTGAATTTTTGTAAATATTTTTTTAAAATCTAAATATGAACAAATTTTAATTAATTTATTGTTTAGAAACAATATTAAAAAATACTTAGATATGCTGATTTTCAATACTCCAAACGTTATTGTATCCCGGAAAACGAAAATCGAATGTTTATGGCTAGATTTATGACTAACTTTACACGAGCGACTTTTTAGCAACAGTCGATTACTAATTAATTCTAAATACCATGATTGCGATCATTGATCGTGGAAAATAATAGCGATCTCAGCCACTGCTTTACAGTAATTATTTTAAGTTATTGTTCAATTAAGTGCAACAAGAAGAAGCAGAAGAATCCGGCCAAGGAGATTCTCTGATGCTAATTTAAACCATTTTTAAACGTTTGGTAAAAAATTTTTTTTTTAATATTTACCCGATTGAAGGTGTAGAACAAGAACTGCAGTGTGTTTAAAATTTCCTTTTGTTGTTATACATTATCTCCGAAGATGCTTCTCACAAATCTTCTTTTGTTTTAAATCTTCCAAGTCCATTGTGGCAATGTTTATATTTCCACAGTTTTTCTAACATTCTTTAGCACGCACTTTATCACTAATAAAAAACTTAAGAAAACTAGTACCTTTGTTTTCGGTATTATTATTTTCACAATTAATATAAACACAACCGTGATTTGTAACTTTTCCCATTTTAAAAATAAATCAAAAATATATTTACACTTAAACTAAACAAAAGTTCAAACAAACATTACTACTACCAGAATTTTAAAAATCGTATCGCAATGTTAACCCAAGAAAAACTTTCAATTCTATACCGAAGTTTACAAGTCGACAGACACGCAAGAACTGAAAAATCTCGATCCAATACAAACGTGGCGACCTCTACATCTCGATTCAAACAGTCGATGCGATATTGCCCCTTAAGTTGCATTTCTTCTTACATTTATTATTCAATGATTTAACTTAGTGTTATGTCAATAACTATCAGTTATTTGTTTTACTGGCATTCTCTAATTGTTTGCAATTGGGTTTGAATTAAGCAAAGCACTCAATTAATTATTACATTTAATTATTATAAAACAAAAAATGTAATCGTGTTACAACAGCATTCGTTTTCAACGATGGGGATGCAAGAATGATTCTCCACCACGTAATTCACAAAAAAAAAGAAGGGGTAGTCCATAGTTATGGTTGTATCGCACAGATGGCAATACTCGTATACAAAAATATAATATTAGCACATACAAGTGTAAACACTAATCTCAGCTTATAGATAACAGTCTGTTAAAATAACAGTTAAAACAACTGGAGAATATTGCATAGTTATTAGTAACGTCAAATATAACTTTGATTTTTTAACCTATGAAAATAAAATTGTGTCAATTAAAAATTTTAACCAATTAGAATGAATAGATTAGAATTAGATTTTCTACAATTGAAAGACAGCTCATCTTTATCTGATGACCAAATAGAAAACAATGGTGTCGTAAAAAATTAGATCTAATATTCAAAAAGAGATTTCGTCTGAATAAAGAAACTGTGGAAGCTTTAGTAAATATGTTACCTGCAGCATTACAACCATTAGATAATCAAAATAAACCAATATAAAAAATTAATCAAGTGTTGATTTGTTTAAGATTTAATGCTACAGAATCATTCTAAATTACAATTGTAAATTTAAATTGTAAATTGTTAATTGTAAGTTTCTCAACCGACTTGTCGGGAATTGTTAAAAATGTTACTCGACATATTGCCAGATTAATGAAGAAAAGAGAAAAGCGATAAAACAATTTCATCAATCTGCCGGATTTCCTAGAGTTATAGAAGCTGTAGATTGTATCCATGTAAAAATTTATTCACCAGGTGGAAACAACGTTGAAGTTTTCAGAAGTCGAAAATCTAAATTTAGTATTAATGTGCAAGTTGTAGGTGATATAGTTTCACGTTGGCCAGGGTCTGTACATGACACCACAACATTTAATGATTCCTTAGTTCGGACAAAATTTGAAAACAATGAATTTCAGCAGTATTGTTTACTTGGTGATAATGGTTACCCTTGTCGGACATATTTATTAGCACCAATTTCAAACCTAAACAATAAAGGTGAAGACCGATATAATACATTCCATATTCGTACTAGAAAAATTGTAGATTTCCTTGCTTATCCAATGGCATAAGAGTATATAACGAGCGTAAGGTTATTAATAATAGTTACGATAGATTATATACAAATTTATTTACAAACACTTTATGATTGCTAAGAAAGGTTTAGATTAGATCGATAGGTAATCGCTCGTGCCGCGCGTTAAGGTTTCGTCGTCGTTACTGTGTCGCGTCCTTTCCTTTTTTTCTGCGCTAGTGGCCCTTTAGAGTGGGAGTACTTCCTGTGTAAGATGGCACCAAATTTAATTGTTTGACCGCTACATTACCCCCTTCCCAGTGACAACGAAGTGGTAGCAAAGCGCGTAGGTAACTTTACGCTACGACCCGACTTTGTTTGTTTAACCTCCGATGGCTGATTGTGTCGTGGCATCTGTGGCATTGCTGCTGTGTTCGGGGTTAGCGTTTCGCAATCTTCAGGCGCCAAGAAGGCAGGTTTTAATCGATCTACGGAGATATTTAGTATTCTTGAATTTACCTGTATTTTAAAAAGTTTGTTGTTGATTCGTTCAATGACCTTATGCGCACCGATATACGGCGGTTGCAGAGATCGTCGAACCGTATCGTCTCTTAAAAAGACGTGACTGCACTTTGTTAATTCAGGATGTACAAAAATTGAATGTTTTCCGTGATGCGCCGTAGGTGTACGTCGTATTTCTCTCATGTAGTTCCTTAATTTATCTATAAAAGTTACTGGATCGTCGCATGTATCTTCACTTAAGAAAAAATCACCCATTCGACATCGAGCTTCGTTTCGAGTCGGACGTGCTTTTAGTGTGCTCCGTGTTTATAAGTTTTTTGTGACTTAACTTGTGTTTTTTTAATAGTGTTTTGATGGCGGCAGTTGTTACATGCCAAAATTAACACAAAGTCACTGCCTGCAATGTAGTAACATAAACGGGGGTTGTGCCACTAGCTCAATGGAGACGGGGTGGGTTTTATTTAAAATTCCGTGAAAAATTGGAAACGCGATCGTCGTAAAAATGGAACTAGAACGGTAAAATAGTCAAATAATCGGTAAGGGCGCCAATCAAGGATTTCTATAAGGGAAAGCTTTCAAACCCCTGATTACCTGAAAGCTCATCCGGTTGGTTATAACCCCAGAACTTACCTTGGGTTATAACAATTCTGAAAAACACTTAAACAAAAATTTACGTATGCGGCGGCTAAATGAATAAAAGCTCTTTACATTTAACAATTTAACATTTATTGATTGAATATTTAAAACAAAAACAAAATAAAATAACAAGTACTAATTGATATCAAATAACTTTGAATAAAAGAAATGAAATAATCTTAAGCAAACAAAAATGAATAATTTACACACAAAACATTACATTAAAATTTATAAAAAGAAATGCTACTACAATAGCGTTAATTCGACGTCAAATATAATTAAATCTCAAGATCTTGACCGCATATTTATAACAAACAAATAAAATAACACACACAAAAAAAAACAATACAGTTTATAACATATATATGTCCGAACTTTAATTCGAACTAAACAAAATATAGTTTATAAGTCGTTACATTATCATATATTCGAAATACGAATTATTTCTCAAACGCACCAAAACAAAATTAATTGATTTTAATTTCGCGCAAACACTATACGTGTTCGTTGAAATAATTAAATTCAACGTTAGTCGTAATTTCAATTGACTCAAAATTGAAAGCTTTTACTGCATTTTTAATCGCGGGACACTGCACGATCAAACAACAAAATCGATAAATACCTTAATTCTTAGTTGGTGATACCGGTCGAACTTTGGTCCAGTGGTTTTGAAAGCTAACACCTCGATGGACTTTGGCTGCTTCCCAAACAATAGGTTACCAGTGGAAGATTTATTAATCCGCCCCCAAGGCGAAGGATGAGATTGCGAAACAAACTCACGCACAAATTCACGTAACGAAACATGCGATATTAATTTAGGCAAAACAGTGATCTTAATTAACCGTAATTACGAAAAAGGAAAGTTTTCCACTTAAATTCACTGCACCATCTTCTTTTACTTCCACGGTAATTATTAGAAAAGGTGAATTATCACCTGCGTGATCTACATTTTTATGACCGTCAACCAACTAACTTCCCACTCCCACATTTACCAAAAACACGTCTATATATCAACTTTCGTCGACTGCCCTTTCCACAAAGGCTGCGTTCGAAACTTCAAACACCAAAATACTCTCGCGAAGAAGTGCAATAAAGAGGCAAACAATCATGTTACGTCATATTTATATAATTAGGACACAGCGTTTCGCTTGTACGTGAAACTGTCAATTTGACAAAATATTATATTACAAGAATTTAAACTGCCTAATAAATTAAGATAACGACTTAATTTTTCCACGTAATCTAAACGTTTGACATAAAGAAATTCAAGTACGAATGTACTCGAACAAAGAACTCCTAAACCAACTTAAAATAAACAAACGGCGAAAATAGATTTAATTACGATTATATCTCAGAAGGAAAACATAACTCACAACTGGAATTTTTCAACAATCCAAGTGAAACATTCAATAAGCAAAATCGCGAAATCAGATGGTTTACAGCGTAACAAAATACAAAACTTTATCAACAATTACATTGTAACTTTGAATTTAAAATCGTAAAATAACTTATTAAACTCAATCTAAAATTCACATTGAAACAAATTCAAAATACATTAAATGAAAAAAAAACGTCAATCCAAATACTGTGTCCGTTACCAAACATTACTCAATCAACCAATCGACTTTAAACGATGGTTACACAGTATCCGATACTGTTCGCACAGTTAACGTGAGTGGAAATCGTAGAGAGAGTTCTTCTGAAATGACTTCAACACCAGGTGCAAACAGACATTAAAAAGAAAATCTCTATTATTAGTAGTATTAATTCTATTATCCAAACTGATAAAATGCGTGCTGCGATTGAAGACAACAATTCCGGAAGCATAGCGGACTTAGATAACGCTGAGGAAACCTACGGCAAGTTTAAATGCAGAGAATGTGGAACTGAAAATTTCAATGAGGACGTTTTTGATAGGAAAATTACCGAGGAACTCAATCAGGCCATATCCTGGGATAACATCTGGGCAGTTTGTAAAAAGAGTTGGATACCAATATGCTATAAGCAGGTGAGTTTTTGTGAGGAATTCTCTATGGAATATTCCAATGTAGCATATGTCACCTCAATCAAGGAAATTAACGAAGCAGTATCTAATAGTAACAACAATGACGATTGCATTTTAACAGGTGACGATAAATTTATTTTTACAAAATTCGATAAAATTAAATACATTCATAACAAAAGACTTATAAAAGATAACGCTATAAATGTATACAAAGACGCAGGTGTGTTTGAGAACGACTTGGGCGAAGAATTTAGAAATAACGCGGATTACAAAATATTAGGGGAGTATGTCAATGACCCGGACGAATCAAGCAGATATAGTAATTTGTATAATGTTTTAATTAAAATTAGAGACTACCTGTCTAAAAAAAGTATTGATGACATTAGTGTAATTTTCGAAAATAATGCTTTTACTGACAAAAGCAATATTAATAACATTACTGAGGCAGTGTTTAGATCTTCAAATATTAATATAAGAGTATGTTGGAAGCCGAACAAATCGGTGGTGAATAAAGATGACGTAATAGTCCTTAAACAAACTGGTTCGACATACGCTGACCTCTTAAAGAAGGTCAAGGACGTTTTTAAAACCGATTCAATTAAAAACGAAATTAAAAACGTTACCAAAACAAAAGACGGTAACCTCTTAATGGTTATTGATAAAAAAAAACGACAAATCTGCAGTACAATCTATTAAAACGAAAATTAACAATGCAATGGCAGAAACTAAATGTTTAATAAGAAGAGATCCTAATGTAACAACCGTTATTATAAAGGATCTAGATGAAACTACAACGGATATGGAGATTTCGGAGGTCATTGAAGGTGTTACGGGAAAATCATCCGCAAGTAAACACTTTAAAATTAACTATATACGAAAAACAGAATCCGGAAAAGCACTCGCGTTGGTGGATGCCAATACAGAAACGGCTAAAATGTTAATCGACAAAAAACGCATTAGATTCGGACTTACATTATGCAGGATCGAACAATCAGTGCAAATCGAGAAATGTTTTAAGTGTTGGAGTACGGATCATCGTACTAACAATTGCAATGAGCAAGACAGGGGCCACCTCTGCAGAAGATGTGGTAAGGAAGGACACCTTCTCAAGGATTGCGCCGAAGAACGCTTTTGCGTAATTTGTAATGAACAAGGGCACTCTCCTTGGACGGTCGCATGCACCAAGTATAGAACCGCATTGAGCGGGGCTAAAGCGGCACTGCTTCTGCAATAACTTTGTTGAACTTTTACTACGTACTTAGTGTTAATTTGCCTTACTCTTGAGTTTAATATCGAACTATTTTTTACTTTGACATTTTACATTATAATCTAAATTGCAACGCCTAATTTAATATTATTACTCTTTCCGGTTACAACGTGACTAATTTTCTATATCTTAGTGCTTGATTCTATTTTCTTGTAACTTTTAGTGCATCGTACTTTTTTTATGATTATGTTACTTAACATTCTGCAATGCAATTTAAATCGCAGCTCCGCTGCCGTAGACCTATTACTGCATAATGCTAACGTACTTAATACCGATATTTTAATTATTAGCGAGCCTAACGTAAAAAAATTTGGTCAACTGCCAAGGTGCTATATGGACCCACGTTCGGATGCAGCGATCGTTAACCTTAACGACAAATGTCACGTTCGTTTAGTTACTTCTTTTGAAGGTGTCGTAGTTACTGAATGCAACAATCTTCTAA
Organism: Aquatica leii; assembly: GCA_035610365.1. Lineage (NCBI taxonomy): Eukaryota > Metazoa > Arthropoda > Insecta > Coleoptera > Lampyridae > Aquatica > Aquatica leii. The sequence goes on from CM069433.1 coordinate 75,042,300, forward strand.
TTGCCTCTATTTACTGGTCACCTAATGAGCCTTTATCAACCTTCAAGAGAAGAATCTGCGAGATAGACAACTTAACTAAGTGCTTCGACCGAGAAATTGTGATTGCTGGCGACTTTAACGCCAAGTCGCCTGAATGGGACTATTACACAAAGATGCCCGTGGCACCGAACTTACGGAATTTATTTACGCTAATGACATTACGCTCTTAAACAATAAGTCTCCGACATTTATGCGCGGTACGTATAGATCCACCCTTGATCTCAGTTTGGTATACAAATGTAGCGATGTGAATGCGTATCGCTGGGAAGTTTTAGATTTAGAAACTTTAAGCGACCACAACTACATCAGAATCCAATATAATAATACGCGTAATCTCACAGTGAGATTGGATATCACACGTCAATTTTGGAATATCAATAAACTTAACATTGACAATTTAAAAACCACTTTTCAAGATCTTACTCACAAAGATCATGCTAAAGTCAATGAAAATTTGGACAATATTATAGCTACCGCTTGCGCATCTGCGATGCCTACTAAGCAAATAGGCAAATCTCACGTTAAACCAAAGTATTGGTGGAACGATAATATTAAATCGTTGTGGATTGCGTGTAAGTTAGCTAGGAGGTTTTTTCTGAGAACGAAAAAGAAAAACGTTCCATTTGATAATTTATATAATATATACCTGCAAAGGCGCGCTGAACTTCGTATCGCAATAAAACGTTCAAAAAAATCCTGCTGGATCGACTTAATTAAAAATATTAACACTAACCCTTGGGGCGATGCTTATAAGATAGTGATGAATAAGTTCAAGAAGTCCACTATGAAACCTAACTGTATGGAAGAAACAGCAATATTTAGAACTTTGTTTCCGAGGAACCATGATTACAAATTTGAAAATTTAACATTTGACAACAACAATGAATCCATAGAGCACCTGCAGAGAGCTGAAGTCAGTTCTGCTATTAAGCAGTTGAGGTCTAAAAAATCTACAGGCCCCGATGGCATTCCTGCAGAAATCATAAAGGTACTTGGGTGTAGCTTCGAGAATATTTTTTACAACTTTTATAACCACTTATGGATTCTAACATTAGAATGTCTTCCGGGTTTGGGCCGTGTCATAGTTGCAACCGAAGCTGCCAACGTTTCGCCCACTTTCGTAAGGGGCTTCATCAGGGCGTGAGATAAATCGTAAAACTCAAACAAGCAATCGAAATCTAACTAAGAACTTCTCAAAAGTTAGGTTATCCACTTGTAAAACAAGCCATAACCTAAACTATGAAAAGGTAAGAAAGAAAACGATAACCTGAAAAAGCAAACGAAAATCTAACAAAGAACCACTACCGAGTTAGGTAATCAACATCTTCCTCGCCACATCTCAGATCCCATTCGTATTAACACTGGCAAAATCCTTGAATCATCTAAAATTCCTAAATCCAACATTTCTAAGTCGGAAGAGTCAGCTCTAAAAAGTCTTCGTAAGAACTCTGATATTATTGTTCTTCCAGCCGACAAAGGCAACGCCACTGTAGTTTTGAACCATATTGATTATGTTACGAAAATCAATTCTATTTTGTCTGAGGAAACTTACGCTCTTCTAACCCATAACCCCACTTCGAGGATTGAACGCGAGGTTAGCCAAATCATCAAATCTTCCAATCTACCCCCTGAAACTAAACGTCGACTTACCCCATCAGATTCTAAACCACCTCGTCTATACGGACTTCCCAAAATTCACAAACAAAGTATTCCTTTTCGACCTATCGTTAGTACTATCCAATCTCCTACTTACAAGCTAGCCAAGTTCTTGTCCAACATTCTTTGCGAGTTTACAGGTAAAACCTCTTCTCACATCCTCAACTCTCAGCATTTTATTCAACGTCTAGAAACTATAAAACTTGAACCCCAAGATCTTCTCGTGAGCTTTGATGTTACTTCACTTTTCACTAAAGTTCCTATTAAGGATTCGCTTATTATCATCAAACAGATTCTGTCTCAACATGGCAACGACTTGAGTTTGGTTCCTCTTATTGAAAAGTGTCTATCCTCTACTTACTTCCAATTTGATAATAAGTTTTACGAACAAGTTTCTGGTGCTGCTATGGGTTCTCCTCTATCACCTGTTGTAGCTAACATTTTTATGGAATCCTTTGAAACGGTTGCTTTGGAATCATCAATATTAAAACCTAAAGTATGGTTTAGATATGTTGACGACACGTTTATTGTTTGGTCTCATGGTCATCTTGAATTGTCTAAATTTCTTGATCATCTTAACAATCAACACTTAGATATCAAATTTACTATGGAAATCGAAAGTAATGGTTCTCTTCCATTTCTTGACGTTCTTGTGACTCGTAAGCCCGACGGACTTCTAGGCCATTCTGTTTATCGAAAACCCACCCATACGGACAGATACCTTCATGCTTCGTCTCATTATCATCCTGCACAGAAACGTTCTGTTATTGAATCTTTGGTCCATCGTGCCTTTTCTATTTGTCAACCTGAGAATCTAGACTCAGAACTCCGTCATCTTACTAGAACCTTAGTGAACAATGGTTATGTAAAGCGAGATATTCATAGAGTTATTAATCGTCGTTTACATCCACGTACTCGATTACCTAAGGACATTTCTACTCCCGAATCCAACCCGAAATTGGCCTTTTACCCTACATTCACAAGGTTACAGATCAAATAGGGAAACTCCTTCGTAAGAATGGTATTAAACCCATATTCAACTCGACAGGCAAAATCTCTCAGATTCTTCCTTCTCCCAAAGACAAATTTCCTACACTTTCATCTCAAGGTGTATACCAAATTCCTGTTCTTGTGGTTTAGTCTACATTGGTGAAACCGGTCGTTCCGTCATTACTCGCATTTCAGAACATGATCGTTGTATAAGAAAAAGGTATACTTCCAAGTCTGCGGTCGCTGAACATCATTTTACTACAGGTCACAAGATAGATTTTGATAATGTTTCGTTGATTGCCAAATCTCCATTCTTTTTCAACAGGAAATTCCGAGAAAGCATAGAAATCATCAAACACCCCAATAACTTCAATCGCGATCATGGTTTCGAACTATCCCCTCTTTGGTTCCCTGTTATTAGTCATTTATCAAAAACACGCCCCCTAGCAACCGTAACCCAATCAGGGTCGAGCTTGATCATCCGTGACGATCCTTTTCCTTTAAATACGGAGACCATTTCTTCTTAAGTCACTTCTACGGAGTTTAGAATCTGGCTTGGTTCACAAGTTGATTACCTAACTCGGTAGTGGTTCTTTGTTAGATTTTCGTTTGCTTTTTCAGGTTATCGTTTTCTTTCTTACCTTTTCATAGTTTAGGTTATGGCTTGTTTTACAAGTGGATAACCTAACTTTTGAGAAGTTCTTAGTTAGATTTCGATTGCTTGTTTGAGTTTTACGATTTATCTCACGCCCTGATGAAGCCCCTTACGAAAGTGGGCGAAACGTTGGCAGCTTCGGTTGCAACTATGACACGGCCCAAACCCGGAAGACATTCTAATGTTAGTATAGATTCCGGCCGTGGAAGCCTTCGCTATTACACTTATGGATTACTGGTTGTTTTCCGGAAGCCGTGAAAAACTCCAGAATTATCCTAATAGAGAAAAAAAATTCAAATAAGCCTCGCCCCATCTGTATACTTAACGCTATAAGTAAAGTCTATGAAAAAATAGTAGCAAATAGAATTACTGCCAACATTCGTCTCTCGGCAAATCAATTTGGATTCACACACAAAAAATCTACCGTTAACGCTATTAGGCAAGTTTGGGATGTGGCATCTTCTGAAAAACATAAAAAGCCATGGGCACGAAATCTGGTTGCTATTATTACGATAGATATCGAAAACGCGTTCAACTCTATAAGATGGACAGATATTATAGAAAACGCCAAATCTCGCAAATTGAGTAGTAATATTATAAAAATACTAATCAACTATTTTAAGAACAGAACAGTCACATCTGGTAACAACAATACATACAAGCTATGTATGGGTGTCCCCCAAGGTTCGGTTTTGGGCCCTCTTCTGTGGAATCTCGTATTTGACGAAGTTTTTTCTCTCAATTACCCTCCAGAAGTTAAACTTGTTGCTTATGCAGACGATTTGGCTGTGATCGTGACTGCCCGCGATGAACAAAACCTAATGAACCTTGGAAACATTGCCCTTCGCCTCATATCAAACTGGGCTAACAAAAAACACCTTAAAATTGCGGCAAATAAAACGGAAGCCTGTATATTAAGTGGTAGGAAAAAATGGAAAGATGTTGTCTTTTCATGTGATGGACACGACATTTCTCCTCGGGATCAGATAAACTACCTTGGTGTAATTCTCGATACCAAACTTACCTTTGGCCCACACCTTAGAGCTGCCTGGCATAAAGCTAACAACTGTATTCAACAACTCAGCAGAATATTGCCAAGATCAATAGACATAATGGACTCCCGCAGGAAAGTAATTGCCCTGGTTGCCGAGTCAAAATTTCTTTACGCGTGTCAGGTGTGGGGCCCTATTGCCCTCAAAAAAGCCACTTATAAAAAAATGATTTCCCAAATTGATAGAAAGCTACTTCTTCTAAAATCCACAGCATACAGAAATGTTAGGACCGAGGCCCTTGTTGTCATCTGTAGAACTATCCCAATGAGCCTCAAAATTCAGCAAAGAGTGGAGACATTTGGGTTGCCGCCAAAAGAAGCCGTCCTGATTCGTTCAAAGTCCTTCGAGATATTCCAAGACATCTGGAACAATATCCCTGATACAAATTGGACTAAGTCACTGCTTCCTAATCTTAATGACTGGTATCGAAAACGCTTTGGGGGTCTAAACTACTTCCTAACTCAATGTCTCACCAACCATGGTAACTTCCAGCAGTATTTACACAGGTTTGGGATTACAGAAGACAGCCTATGTTTGATGTGCAAACAGGAAGTTGACACTGCCGAACATACGATGTTCTACTGTACTAAATGGTCTAACCTCCATCAAAAGTTCAACTTCGACTTAACCCGAACAAACTTTATCTCTGCCACTCTAACCAGCAACACTAACTGGAATAACACAGTCAACTTCTGCAATGAAATCATAGCTGCTAAGTTGCGCGAATGCAAACTTATCAATGGTCTTCTCTAGTGTTGTGTAGTGCAGCTTGTAGTGTGTCACTCATCATGAGCATATTGCTCCGTCGCCTATTTTTTGCTAGTTATATGTTTGTTTTATATACCTTTTAAGTTTTCTTTTCTTTTATAATGTGCTAATTTACTTACTTATATTGCAATTACTGTTAGCTTTGTTTGTTAAGTATTTCTTTACGTATAAGTACACCTTGATTTAAGTTACTAGTTAATTTCTGACGAGGGGTTAATCACGACGTAATTAATTGTACACTTGAGTACGAATACAGTGAGTACACGTTGCGGTTATATGAGTACACTTGAGTACAGACTAGTACATTTGAATACAGCAGAGTACACATGAGTACATCTGGTTCATATAAAAATGTATGTATAGTACACCTTTTCAGGTATAACTATGTTTACAAAAGAATGGTAAATATTAATTAATATTAAATAAAAAATAAATCAAGAACAAATAATCAACTGCCAAAGTACTGTAAAAAAAATTTGTTACTGTACTGTGAAAACAAATTAATTTATTTGTACAAGAATCTCAAATTTACTTTAAAAAAATGCAGAATAGTGGTTCAAGGAATTTTCATCTAAATCGGAATTGGATTGTGGAATTGCATTTTCAGCAAAACAATTTTCATCCAGTTTTATTCCTAATAAGTTTAATTCATTGCAAACAATGCGTTTTCAACAATTTCAGATAATTTGTCGGCATTGTAATAATCTACATCAAATGTTTCCACTAGCGTCGACTCGTGAACTCTTCGTGGTTTGAAAAATGTGATGTTTGATGATTTCAAGTCTATTTTTGCATGTTAAATAAACTGGATGCGGCGTAATCTATTTAGCAATTGTAAAATTGAAATATTTATGATGGCGGAAAAAGTAGACGTTAAAGATCTCGCCGACCTGAACAGCTGCTCGCATGGTTGGCTAGAAAACAACCAGGGCAAAAGCATTTCTGGTTTTAAACAAGAAACTGATTGGAATTTCAGAACTAAACTTAAAAACGCATGAGTATTGAGTTCTATAAATTGAAATAAATTAGTAGAAATAATTTTGTTTTGATAACGTATACTTTTGAGTCGATATTATCCATCGTCTCCAACCTCTGAGAAAGAATACGACAAACCAAATTTTGTATATTCGTTCTCGCTCACGCTTAAATTTTTGTCCAAAAAATGAAAATAAGATGTTATGAATTAGTTTCAAATATGTTTTAGTTTCTTTGGCGTTTTCAGAAGCTAGTAAGGAAATGAAAGAACAAGATAATTTCTGTGCTTCTTAAAATTCATTTTATCTTCGCCGTTTATGTCTGTACTTGTTAGCATGTGGTTATCTTTTGAAACGTTTCTAATTAATTCTTGAATGTGACTTGTTGAAAGTTGGTGTTTACCAATTTGTAAATTAATTTAGTACTAATGTGAATAGTGTCTTAAATACACATCTAGAGAATTAATATTAAATGATACCAGGACCACTTTGTATCAGTGTTATCAGATTTCTTTTGTGAAACCAATTTCATCGCTTTTATCAGAAGTCATTTTATCCATAACTTCCCATCTGTCCAAAATATTTTCATGAGTAAACCGATTATTCGTTACAAACAAGCCAACACAAAAGGATGGCGCTTCCACACCCAAAGCTTTGGTTATTATCACGAAGGCATAATTAGAATACTTATAGTTATGAAAATAATCTTGCATGCGATATGCAGATATGGCCAAATATGCATTTGTCTCAAGCAGTCTATTGTCCTTCAAAGGAAGCGTGAGCCTTACCAATTTATTAGAAACTGCGTTATACTCCACTTTCTCTGTTAGTAGTGTACCATCTTCACTCAGCCATACTACCATCGGTAAACTTTTTTGTCTGAAAGATTCTTTTAAACGATCTAAGTAAAATATACTTCTTTGACTGGTTCCTCTGATTGAATGTCCCAACATACAGTGCTTAGTGACAGAATTACATTTTTTAAGTTGGCATACAACGTTTCGTATAGTAAACGTCCGCCAATTATAAACATGTATGTTGAAAACACTTTCATTTTAAAACGTCCACTATTTTTGAGCAGTAAAACTTAATATTATCTTTGATGTGATCTTCATTCTGATACTTCTACTTTCGACAAATCTACATTAGCCGTTATATCTTCTCTAATACTCGGGTCCAGTTCAGCATTTTTTTCTTAATGTAAGATTTAGCTCGAACTGACATACTATGGTTTTCAAAGGTCAAATCAAAGTCAGCAACGTACATGAACGCTTTATCAATTTTTCGAATTGGTTTGGATGAAATTTCTGCTATTCTTGATTTTTTTTAAAGTAACACTAATTGGATTATCAATTTCTTGTGACCTCTTATGATTTTAAAGTTTTCAGGGCATGCTGCTTACATACTAAAAAAATCGTTCCTTTTCGCTAGGAAAAAGTTTAGGGATTTTGTTCCCTGCAAATTCTTCGACATAATTGATATCGTTTATTTCGGTTAAGCTTGTAATGCTATCAAACCCCGTTACAACAAGCAATGTTTTTATGTACTTTGGAAAAGCCTTAACAGTATTAATATGATCTTCCAATTGATCAAATACTGTTAATTTAATAGTTGCATTTGCAATTTCATTTTCTTCCATATAGAAATACAAGGCAAAATTTAAAAGTTTTTTAATTTGGAATCTGTAAATTATTATCGGATATTTACAAGTAGGCGTTTCATTATTAATCAAGCAATCATTATGAGAAATTGAAGTTATTTTGTAACAAAATGAGTTCGAACAACATAATGCATAGAAAACATAATGTTAGTAACTGTATTAATGACATTCGTATTATTTTTAAATTCTAAAACTAGATATGCATATATCACGTAGAAAAGTGCTATATGATGCAGTTTATACCACAATTAAAATAATGGTTATGTTATTACATTTATACAGTAAATAAATTACTGAACTCTTAAAAAACATTGCGTAACAAAATGTTTACCTTCACATTTATAAAACACTTGAAGCACTACCAAAATCACCCGACTGATGCAAACATCAGATTCGGTAGCATTCGGTGATACACCGAGTTCATTTGGAGGCGTATTTTACACAAAAGTATATTTTGAGTAAATATGAGTACACCTTGAATACACATGAGTTTAAATGAGTACACTATCAGAATACATTAATTCACATGAGTACATATGAGTTGTGCAGAGTACATATGAGTACTGCAGATTACATATGAGTACACAGAGCATGTACACCAGAGTACAGCCGTGCGTAACCCCTCGATTTCTGACATATGTTCTTTACTATGCTTAATTGCTCTGCAAGCTAAACTGCATCTTTGCGTTATCTTTTAGTTATGTAAAGTAGTTGCTAGATTTAGTTGTTTCTGGGCTTGTACTTATTTCTTTTAAGAATGATATTGTTTTCTTATTTATGTTTTTCCGCTGAGATAGCCACTGTGGGCGAGTGTGAAGAATGCTTAGTGGCGATGCCGCACAAACCCTCTGTGATCTATCAAAGCACAGTAGTTTCTAGTTCTTTGTGCTGTCTATTTATTTAGTTATGTTTGTTTTTCTTTATTTTGTTTATGCTCTGCTTTTTCTTTATTTTAATTTTGTATATTTTTTTGGCTTAATAAATGTAAAAAAAAAAAACACCCGGTAAACGCAAAGTTTCTCCGTATAGCATTTCCGCGGGAGAACACTTGATGTCTTCCTTGTAGGTAGCTCGTAGTCCTATTAATACTGTAGGTAATACATCACATCAACCCACTTGTCCGTTTCATGACACATAATCGCGGCTTTTAACGTTCTGTGCCAGCGCTCTAAAATTCCATTGCTTTTAGGGTTATACGCTGAAGTCCTACTGCGCTTCGTACCCAAAAGATTACTTAATTCTTCTAAAAGAGATGACTCAAACTGTCGACCTTGATCGGTTGTAATTGTTTGCGGAGCCCCGAAACGAGATATCCACGACTCATAAAAGGCAGTATCTACCGATTCACTAGTGATGTCTGTTAGGAGTGCTGCTTTGGGCCATCTGGAAAAGCGATCCAGCATAGTCAAACAGTAGCGGTATCCTCGTGACGGTGGTAGCGGTCCGATGATGTCTAGGTGTACCTGTTGAAAGCAAAAGTGTGGAACGGAAAAGTGACAAATAGGCGACTTTGTGTGCCGTTGTACTTTCGATCGTTGACATGCATTGCAACTGCGTACCCAATCAGTGACGTCTTTGCGCATTGATGGCCAAACAAATTTGTTTGCGAGAAGCCGTAAAGTTGCGCGTTTGCTTGGATGAGATATATTATGAGCCGCACCAAAAATTTGTCGACGTAGCGTTTTTGGAACGTACGGTCGAATTCTGCTTGTTGATATGTCGCAATATAATGGAAGATCGCTGTCTAACGGAGTGTATTCTTGTAGCACCAGGAATGTAGGATTACTTAACAAATCTTGGAGTTCCGAGTCACCGGTTTGTTCGCGTGCTATTTCAGTTGAGCTTACCGCGGTTGATAAATTAATAGCCTCTAATCGCGAGAGTGCGTCGGCTACAGTATTATCAGCTCCCGCTATATATATTATTTCAGTCGAAAACTGGCTTATAAAGTAAAGTTGGCGTTGTTGACGTGGCAATGCTTTGTCGGACCTTTGTTGAAACGCGATTGTTAATGGTTTATGGTCGGTTTTTGTTATTAACTGCCGACCCTCAATAACGTCTCTGAAATGTTTTATACGGGCGTACACTGCGTAAAGTTCCCAATCATAGGCACTGTATTTCTGTTGTGCGTTATTAAGTTTCTGTGAAAAGAATGCGAACGGTTGCCATGTTTCATTCTGTAATTGTTCTAGTGCACCACCGACGGCATAATTGGACGCGTCAACAGTTAATGAGAGAGGTTCTTCTTCTGACGGATGCGCGAGTGCTGTTGCTTCTGCTAAATTTCTTTTACAGGAATGAAATGCTTGTTCAGCTTCCGGTGTCCACTCTATCAACCTTTTATCGTTGCGTTTACTATTTTTACAGTAGCCGTTTAGTAGCGCTTGTGTTTTTGCAGCATTTTTAATAAACCTTCTGTAAAAATTTATTACTTCTAAGAAACGACGAAGTTCGACAATCGTAGTTGGTTTCTTCATGTCAGTAATTACTTAAACTTTGGACGGTAACGGCGTCGATCCTTTTTCGGAAATGAGGTATCCTAAATATTCTAATTGTGTAACACCTAATACACATTTAACTGGATTAACTGCAATTCCGTAAGCGTCAAGTCGTTCAAAGATTGTTTTCAAATGGTTTAAATGTTGTGTTCGATCAACGGAAGCTATTAAAATGTTGTCGATGTAACAATAGCAAAAATCAAGGCCTTTTAACACCATATTCATAAACCGTTGAAACGTTTGCGCGGCGTTACGGAGTCCGAATGTCATGAATGGAAATTCAAATAACCCGAACGGTGTTATAACTGCTGTTTTTTGTATGTCTTCTTCTACGATCGGAATTTGGTGATAGGCACGCACTAAATCTAATTTTGAGAATATTGTTCTACCGTTTAATTTGTAAGAAAAGTCCATAATATGCGCGATAGGGTACCGGTCTGGTGTTGTAACGGCATTAAGACGACGATAGTCTCCGCACGGTCTCCACTCACCCGATTTTTTAACCACTAGGTGTAACGGACTGGCCCAAGGACTGCTCGATGGTCTACAAATCCCTTGCTCGAACATGTATTCGAATTCCTCTTTAGCGGCTTTAGCTTTTTCTGGAGGCAATCTGCGTGCGCGCTCCGCTAGCGGCTGCCCTTTAGTGAGAATATGATGAACGACTTCATGCTTTCTAGTGGGAATCAATACTGATGTCCGCGTTACCGATGGAAATTGCGCTAACAGTTCGTGGAAAATAGATGTTTTCGCTACCGTTGTGATTGTTGTAATATCGCAGCACGCTATCGAGCCTACTGTTGACAAATGGGTAATGTTGTCAATTAGTCGGCGATTCTTTAGATCCACTAGCAATCCGTGATGTCTTAAAAAATCGGCGCCTATAATCGGTCGAGCGACATCCGCTTCTAAGAATCTTCACCGAAATGTGCGACGTAATCCAAGGTTTACACATATAGACTTTTCACCGTACGTATTTATGGTAGATCCGTTTACGGTGAACAACTTTAAGGCAGCCGGTGTCTTTCGTAGATGGGTGCAAGTGAGCGGTATTACCGACACGTCAGCTCCGGTATCAATTAGGAAACGCATACCTGTCTCTCGTTCTTGTATAAATAGGCGGCTTTGTAACCACGTTCCGTCGCCAGTGTTGTAAATAGATAATTTTTAAATTATATAGATACAGATATTTTTTTTTGTTTCAAAAATTATCTAGTATTAGATAATAGATAAAATATTCAAACTTTATATAGATAACAGATAATAGATGAAATAATCTAGGTAGTAATAACGATAGATAGAGTTCATTTGAAGAACTAGTATAGAATGTAGGAAATTACTGAAGAAAAACATACATATTGTAACTTGAATTTTACGAGACACTGGATTTTTTATAAATTTTATTTAAACAATTTAAATAAAAAATTATATATATACAGATACATGTAACTTATATATGTTTGATTGTATCTAGATACATATAAATAGATAAAAAATATAAATCTAGATTAATTTATCTATATAAATTTATATAGATAATTTACAACACTGTCCGTCGCTTACCGCCTCCACTAACGACGGTGAGGTTCGTTTCTCGATTCCGGCGTAATGTCACTAAATCTACACGGCGAACGGCACTTCTTCGCGTTTTTTCCGAAACGGCGGTGATAGAAACACTCCGGGTTGGCGCTGCGCCCCGGGACCATGAGCGCGGTCGCGATGTAGGTCGTCGGTGTCGCACTGAAAGTTTTTCGACTTTTTCCGTTAACTCGGCAATTTGCTTCTGTAACGATGCGATTTCAGACATTTCAATGACGTCACTCGTGGATGTTTCTGCGCGTGCGGTTTTATTAATGGCGGCAATACTATAATTGCTAATTTCCGCAATTCTGTCTGCCATTTCCGTTAGTTTTTCTAGTTTCTCGTCTTTACTGACCGAAAGTACTATTTGAACTTGAGACGGCATTCTCTGTAGCCATATCGTGCGAAGAACAGATTCGTCTATTTTTAAAGCTGCAAGTGTTTCATCTCTCGAAGTAATGCCAAAGGTTGCTTGTCTCCTGGTTCTAAGTCTGTCAGTAGTGTTCTCAGCTGTTTGTCATGCGAATCCGTAAACCGCCCAACGAGTTGCTTTTTTAAGACTTCGTATTTGTCTATCGGTGGAGGGTTTTCAATTATATCTGCGACTTGTTGAAGAACGGCGGAGTCTAAGGCGGCAACGACTGTATAGTATCGAGTGTTATCTGCTCGTATACCAAATTGCTAAAATTGTGCGTCGACTTGAGCGAACTAAAGTGACGGACTTGTTTGCCAAAATGGTGGCAATTTCACGTGTCGCATTTCACTTACTTCTGCTGCAGATGTTTTAGGTTCCGTTTGGATTATACTTTCACTTGCATTTTCCATCGTTAGATTGCTTTTTATCTTCGTGTACACCTAACACAAGAAAACACTACACGTGGTACCAGAGTTTTTGTTGAGTACAACACTTTAGTTCGTCGTGGGTCACCAGTATAACGGACGTAGGGTTATATTAATAATAGTTACGATAGATTATATATAAATTTATTTACAAACACTTTATGATTGCTAAGAAAGGTTTAGATTAGATCGATAGGTAATCGCTCGTGCCGCGCGTTGAGGTTTCGTCGTCGTTACTGTGTCGCGTCCTTTCCTTTTTTTTCTGCGCTAGTGGCCCTTTAGAGTGGGAGTACTTCCTGTGTAAGATGGCACCAAATTTAATTGTTTGACCGCTACAAGTTTATATTAAAAAAGTGTTTGAAATAATTGTTGCTGTACTACATAATATATGTACTATTAAGAATGATAATATAGACGATTTAGATGGCAAGGATGAACCTGATGACAATATGGATAATTACCCTGGCAATATTAATAACATGACAAGAATAACATTTGATAGTGCAGCGGTTATAAATCATTTAAACTACTGTTTACAAATTAGATTTAATTATATTACACTTTTACAAAAAAAATTACATTATATTTTTTAATTTTAGTTTACTAATTTCTAATAGTACTGATTCCTTCTCTAAAATTAAAAAAAAATAATTTTTTAATTTTTAAAATTTAGTGCTAAACATGAATTAACTATTAACTTCAAGTATGCACTACGATACAAAGTTGTGGTTAAAACTTTAAAAAATACTACCGCTCATTTGCAGTTTTCAGTTAATTTGAGTACCAACTGCCAAATAAAAATGCCGTAACGTGTAGTTGGTAAACCTGAAATGATTTATAGTTCGTGAATACGAAATGAACAAAACCGATTGTTATTACTGAGCAGTCAGTTTAGAAACTCAGGGTTATTTAAATGTTTAGTGAATACAGGCGTGAGACATTAATCGTTAAACTTTCGATCACATAAAAAATCCACCCTCCGTTTTTGGTGGGGCGGAACTGATTTCTTTTACTCTTTATTAGTTGTTAAATACTATGCGATTACATACCTATGTATAATTACTTTCAAATACAACTAATATTTTACAACTAACACTTACATTGATTTTTAGTTTTCCGTCGTTATTTAATAATATTATTTAAATACTACCGCTTGCAATGATAGAAAACATTTTTAACATTACCAAAATGATACAATATATTTATTATACGTCCACAAAAAAAAATATTTTTTTTCTCAAGAAAATATGATAGGGTTAGTTTTTTCAAACTTGTCAGAAACTTATTGAGTTTTATATCAAACTTCATGATTGTAAGCGAGGAATTCAAATTATTATTTAGTTTTATTGAATTTATAAAATCCACCCCTTTTTCAGCGAGTTTTAGTGTACGTTAGAAATTCAGTCACTTATGAAGCATATTTTTTCTTATAAGTAAAAATTTGATTTACTTGTTAGTTTTAAAGATAATTGAACTATTTTATAAAAATTTCTTTTTTTGTATTTCATCGATACTTACAAACTAAAAGGTTTAGATTAAAACAAAGTATAATTTGTTTGATCGTTTATTTACTAATTTTTAATACTTTTTATAATTTTTGGCTTGCGGCATAAGTTTTAATCGTGCTACGTTTCATAGGACCCCGGAGGAAACACTACCGGTGAATTTATCCCTGTCATGGGTCGTCGGTTTTTTTTGGGTTCCTCCCATTCTGCCATCTTTTTGCGGTACTCCACTTCGCTTCGACTGCTTGCATCGAGATATAGAGGTCGCCACGTTCGTATTGGATCGAGATTTTTCAGTTCTTGCGTGTCTGTCGACTTGTAAACTTCGGGATTGAATTAAAAGTTTTTCTTGGGTTAACATTGCGATACGATTTTTGAAATTCTGGTAGTAGTAATGTTTGTTTGAACTTTTATTTAGTTTAAGTGTAAATATATTATTGATTTATTTTTAAAATGGGAAAAGTTACAAATCACGATTGTGTTTATATTAATTGTAAAAATAATAATACCGAAAACAAAGGTACTAGTTTTTTTAAGTTTTTTATTAGTGATAAAGTGCGTGCTAAAGAATGTCAGAAAAACTGTGAAAATATAAACATTGCCACAATGAACTTGGAAAATTTAAAACAAAAGAAGATTTGTGGGAAGTACCTTCGCAGATAATTTATAACAACAACAGGGAATTTTAAATACACTGCAGTTCGTATTCTACACCTTCTATTAGGTAAATATTTTTTAATTTTTTTTCTACCAAACGTTTAAAAATGGTTTGAATTAGCATCGGAGAATCTCCTTGTCCGGATTCTTTTTCTTCTTGTTGCATAATTGTACAATAACTTAAAATAATTACTTTAAAGCAGTGGCTGGGAACGCTATTATTTTCCACGATCAATGATCGCAATCAAGGTATTCAGAATTAAGTAGTAATCGACTGTTGCTCAAAAATCGCTCGTGTAAAGTTAGTTATAAATTTAGCCATTAACATTCGATTTTCGTTTTCCGGGATACAATAACGTTTAGTATTTTTTAATATTGTTTCTAAACAACAAGTTAATTAAAATTTGTTCATATTTAGATTTAAAAAAAAATATTTACAAAAATTCACAGAAGATAGAGACTACTGTGATGTTTTTTTTCGACATGACGTGGTATCTGAATTTTGATAAAAACTTACGAACAAATAGTTTAAAGCATTAATAAACAACATATTAAAAAATAAAAGTGTCCTTCTTGCGTAAATTAAATGTTTCCATTTGAAATTGACCCTGAAAAGATTATTGAGTAATTAGTCATAACTCGTATTGATATTTGTCTCAAACATAAGATTTATGTATTAGAAATATATTTGCAATTATTTTCAAATACGTATTGTCATTTGTAGCTAATGTTTATTGTTTTTAACTTCCTGTGTCTTTATAATTTACCTTGGTGTTTATATAAAGCTAGGTATTTTCCCAAAATGCTGAATGTGTGACACAAATTTTACAAACGTTTTTTCCTAGAAGAGTTTTCCAATTCTCTTTGAAGAGAATGCATTGTTAAATTTCTGTAAACAAAAAAAAAATAAAATTCAATGCTTAAATGTATGTTACTTTTTTATTAAAAAATCTGTATGTGGTTTAAAATTCTTACGAAGAAAAGAGCAAAGGGGTTTTTTACCTACATACACAAAATTTTACGATTTTCCGTGAACTACCTGCATACTCAAAGTTTATTATACATTTATTAAAGTAAATATTATAGGTAAAATCGTGCTATATTAGTCTTATTTGTTTTGATCAAGTTTATGCGATAATTAAAAGTATGATTTCTTTTCCACAACCGCAATTGTTATTCTATAAGCGATCAATGATTGCGATCGTTATTGTACAGACGCTCGATGATCGCGATCATTATTTTGCATAATGATCGATTCATCGTAATTGCATAATCGTTCGTGCCATTGCTTTAAATGTTTTTTGTTGATGTTGGCATATGTCGAATAAAAATATTGTTTTTGTAAATGTAACCTAATTTTTTTTTACTTTTTGGGCTTATTTTTTACAGAAGCTGTAATTGTTGATATGAACATCAACCTAAGATACTCAAATGTAGTAGTTTCTCAAACCATTGTTATTTATTGATGATGATCGTGATGACGAATAAATTTATTCTTTCTACAGCTCCAGTTCACTAAACGAAGGTATAAGTAGACAAGCAATAATAAGTAATTTTTTTAATATATACGTTTTATAGTTGAAGATACGTCCTATAATATTTTGAAGATACTGGAACGACCACAGTGTGTGCTCAAATTCGGAATCTTTTTTCTTCTAATATTCTCAATAATAATAATAATTTAAATAAAAGTGGAGTTTACAAATTAATTTGTTTTTGTAAAAAAATGTATATTGGTATGACACAAAGATCTTTTCAATCTAGACTTAATGAACATCTTAGATATTTAAAAAATAGTTCAAAATACATTAATAACGCAAATTCAGTAAATTCTACAATTGCACAACATGTGGATAATCGTCATACTATTTTTTTCTTACAAATTATTTCATCATTTTAATATCAATAACAAACAAATTCTTGAATTACTAGAGTTCATTTATATTAAAATATCAAATAAATTTTTTTTGTTGAACGATCAAACCAATTTCAATTATGATTTTAAACTTAAATTTTCTTAGATTTGTTTCTAAATTGCACCATCTTTCCTTTTTTAAAATAATTAACATTTAACATTTTGTAAAACTTACATTTTTTAATTATCTAGTTATAAATTTTCATATTTGAGATTGTTAAAAAAAAAGTAAGTTAAAAAACTTTTTTTAAGTTGTAAATATTTTTTGTAAACTTTTCTAAAGATGGGCTTCATTATTTTAAAGCTCGAAACATATGTAAAATATACATTTTGAAAGTTAACGAATTTATTATTGGTGGACTGGTAATTTGAATAATTAAAAAAATTGACCAATAACAATGAATCCCCTTAACAATTTAATTTTAATTTAATTTGCATTGTTTTAGTTATTTCTGATTTCGATTTATATTTTACGCGAATAAATAAATATTTAAATATACATATTTTTTTGTTTTCTTAAATATAAAACATGATATTGTTTAAGTTTATTTGACATTGACTTGTGTCGTAACAATACAAGCTATTGTTTATGATATTAACCTGTTTTGAACAGGTAAACGGTAAAGTAAACACAAATATAAGAAAAGGTTCTAACTCGTACTTCATAACAAATAAGTAAGTTCGCAAAATAAAAACCACGATTTTGCAGATGGCAGCAGGTCTTAGTCTATTAGTTTATGAAAAGAGGGGGTACAGACGGGTAAAAAAAAAGAGAAACAAGAGAGATAAAACTACAGTACAATTTTTAACACACTATTTGCGACTCTTCTTAAATTATTAGTCAATGGTTAAACCTATAGCCGCATTCCAAAACTATTAATTAATTCGCGATAATACTAACATTATAATAGTGTTCAAACAAGATGTATTAAATCTACATCATATTTATGAGAATGTCAATACCCATTTAACATTTGATGATTTTAAGAAAATGTGTTCATTTTGTTGGAATGGGAATTATAGTTTTTTAGTTATCGACAAAGATAGAAATATTAATTGTGGCAGATATAGAAAAGGATTTGATTGTTTTATTCAACCCATTCCACAATAAAAGATTAGAAACTGTATAATCTATTATATTAAGACATTTGCATATTTATGTTCAATATAGATTAACACCAAATCACCGCACGGTTTATAAATAATTTGATTGCTGAACAACAAAACCGCTTATTTTATCTATAGTTTGTGCACAAAACGCCTACTTTTAATGTGGTTTTGCTTGCAAACTACTTAACAAACCGCTTATTACATCTATGGTTTGTGAGCAAGGCGCTTTACAAACTACCTAATTTGAATGTAGTTAGTTTGCAAACTGTTCAATAAACCATATCATATAGTTTATTGTTGGATAAAATTCTGTTCGGTTTATAAGCTATTTAGTTTGCATCGTTGTTTTTGTAAAGGTTTATAAGGAACTGTAGAAGCATATTTGATTAGTTAGCAAAAAAAAAAAATAAACGTACGTTGAGGTGTGTCCAGAATGCAATCATATCATAATTTATCAAATGAAGAAGAATTAACTAAAAAGTTAATCAAAAAAAGAGAAGAAGTAAAACAAACATTTGAATTACTTAAACTGGGCAAAATTATGAAAGACAAAGCATTTTTGCTATAACTAAACGTTTGGAAACTATATCAGATCAGTTAAATTATAAAAATACGAAGTTATCCTTTGTTAACAATAAAGATAAACAAAATCCAAAGCCCAAAAAAATAAAAAATAAAAATTCTAGTGTGGAATCTACCCCCATTCCAATATGGAATACAACACTTTTAAATTTTCAGAAAAAAATTCAATCGCTAAAAGATGAAAAACTACATGAACCAAATAGTCAAAGTACTTTTGATCATAATGCTACTGCAATATCGAATTTAAAAGAAGACGTTTTAATTTCATAAAGGAACGCCTGGACTGTATGAATTATTATTTAAAAACACTCCTGCAACCTATACTGAAGGAGATTTGCATATATATAAAGAAATTTTAGATATCAGTAATGTTTGCAGAAGTAACTTTGATTCTAATGGTCACATACAAGGAACGCGATCTGACAAATATAAATCTATCCTTGCTCTTCTATATTTTGTACAGTCTAAGTATTCAGAAACACCAAAAAGATTCAAAACAATGTTAAGAAAAGGAATGTTCAAAAAGTTAACAATCATCATACCGAATATGTTTATTGTGAATTGATGTAAACAAATTAGTTGACAGATTGAGGTTGTTAGTAGCATCTGAAACAGCAGGCCATACAGGTCACACAAACGAAATTATCTTTATCATAGAAGAACTACGTGAAGCGCAAATAATTGAATAAGACAATGATTTTAGATAAGTTTGGTCGCCATATAATTAAACGTACTCAAACGTATGTTAAAAAAGTACAAGACAATACACATAAAACAATGCCTAATATGTTCTCCAAACATATTTTGTTATTTCAGAAAAACAGACTTCTAGTCCCTAGTTCCATTGGAAAAAGGTATATTTGATAATTTATCTATGAATCTTCAAACGTTATACTAAAGATAAATGGAAAAACATACAAATGAGCAGGTTACTAATTGTCGACTTAAATTTAGAGACATGATATCATTTGAAGTATGCGATCACGAAAATCACACTGTTACAAGATATTTCAAAACGTTATATGTTCAAATAATAGTTAAATGTCCTATCAAAATAAAAAGTGATTCAGTATAAGAACGAAGAGTAACAAAGAAATGTTCCATCTTTTGTAAAAAGAGGTATGGTTTCAGAATTACATAAACCTGCAAGAATAAACTTCAAAAGACGTTGCGTTATAATAAAAGGTATTAATAAAACATTGTAAGCTGATTTTGTATATACGGTTTCGTTTTCAAAACAAAACAATGAATTTAAATACATACTTTTTGTAATTTATTGCTTTTCAAATATGTATGGACAGTTCCTTTAAAATTAAAAGATGCATAACATATAACTGATGCAATGGAAAAAATATTATCAATTATTATTTAAAGTATTTACCAAAAAACATGCAGACAGACGAAGGATTAGAATTTTAACACACATTTAAAAACTTGATGAAAAAGTATAATATTAATCACTATAGTACGTTTAGTACAAAAAACATCAATTGAAGAACGTGTTAATCGAACTAAGATTGGTAAACCCTTTATTTTAGGAGTGGCTATAAAAACTACTTGATGAGTTTTCTTATGGCGACGTTTCGTGGAACGGTTGTGTCCACTTTTTCAGGCCAACTGAATTTATTAAAAAGAAAACAACATAAGTAAAAAGACAGTTACAATCCTGTGAAAGCTACAAACTATTCTTCTACTTATTATAAATACTGTTTTATAATTATAGATGATTACTTACGGAAAACAAATACAAAGTAGAATGGTCCGCAAACAACGTCATTAATGTAAAATTAATAGCGTCATTAATATAAAATTAATATTGTTATTTATTAATTTTATATTCATTAGGAGGTATAAAACACTTTTCTTAGTGTTAATCGAACTATGAAAAACATAATGTCAAAATGATTTAGTTTGCAGAGTAATTACAAATAAATTAACATATTGGATAATATTACAAATCGATACAATAACACTTTTCACCGTACCATTAATATGAAACCGTCGATGGTTAACAAAAACGACAAAAAATCCATTTTTTAGTTTAGATACACACCTATAAAAATAGCAAACAAAAATAACAAATTTTCGTTGGGAGATCATGTAAGAATTAGCAGAAAAGTGCATTTGAAAAGGGTTATACTCCTAATTGATCTAATAAAATTTGTATTATTAGGAAAGTTAAAAAAACTAACTAACTAACTAAAAGTTAAACTAACTAACCCAACTACTTATTTGCTAAAAGACATAAAGGGAGATGTTATTTTAAGAGGTTTTTACGAAATGGAATTGCAAAAAGTTCGACATCCGGATACATACTTGATTGAAAAAATTTTACGAAAGAAAGCTACTAAAATGTATGTAAAGTGGTTAGGCTTTAACAAAACTCACAACGGCTAGATAAATAAAAATAGTATTGCATAAGTAACAATAAATCAAAGTAAAATACAATATTTAATTCAAATAGAAATTATATAATCTTTCCCTTCATCCTCTTACCATTATCCACTGTATAATATATTTACTTAACTATAGTAAAACCTACAATAGTAAAATAAAAAAAAGTATCAAACATTTAGTGCTCATTTTAACTTGGCATTTTTTAAATCTTTACATATTACATACATTTTTAACTCTAGTTGATAATTTTTCATAGTTGCACTCATTGTTATTTTCTTTTTGAATAAATTCAATGTTTGTTGTTTTACAAACGGCTCCTCGGCTTACGAAATAGATGATTTTTCGCGAATTAATCATGCTATTAATTTGGTTTATGTCTTCAATCGAAATCTTGTTGATAAATCTTTGTGGTAGAAGTACTTTAAACTCAACACATTCCACAATCACTTGCTTCATAAATTTACCATCGGTGTTACTAAAACACTTAATTTTATATTGCTCATTTATTAATAATCCTCTTGCACTCATATAAGAAACCAAATGAGATGTTTGTAAAAAATGCTTCCATCTTTATTTTTCTTAAGTTTATTAAAACAAACAAGAGTTATTAAACTCCTAATATTAAATCATCACAAATGTTACGTATATATAACAATAGCATCCCTACCAAAGACACTCACCATCACTACGATCTTCCCCGACTGATCTAGATCTGAACATACCCGAAACGAAACTACTCCTACGATATTTTACAATTCCCCCATCACCATTACAATCTACTTGGACTGACCAAATACGAATGCAACTCGAGCATAGCCGAAACGAAACGACCACAACGAAATTTTACAATCTCCCACCGATCTTACCCGAGTGATCCAGAATCCTCACTACATACCTACTTATTTCGTTATAAATAAATAAATTAATTTTGCACTTTTTAAGGTTTGTTAATGTACAGATGAGGCCATATCATTTTCTTTATTGCAAAATTTGTATGTTTTTTGTTCTGGATGATCTGTGCACAGCAAATTTATAAACCTTCAAAATGTCTTTTTGCTTTCAGATGGACAAGAGAAATTCATGTTTGTATAGCAGTTAAGAAACACTAGAGGTGGTATTAGTTCTTTTAAATAATATTGGAAATAACCCAGGTGTCCACAAGTTCGAAGCTTGGGTTTATTGAATAGAATATGTTTCACCTTTATCTTTAATTTATGTTTATTCTACAACATTTTGTTTTTAAGGTATCAAGTGCTGCACGCGAGAGAACATTTTCCCGCCTAAAAAGGTTAAAAACTTAACTACGAAACAGAATGGGTAATGAAAGATGGAATAATTTGGCTATACTCAATATTGAGAAAAAAAATTACTAAAACTATAGATGTCGATAAGATTGTTGAAAAATTCGCTTAAAAATATCTGCAAAAATTACTATTAAAGTAAAAAAATTGATAAACTTTATTACTTAAAACAAATGTTATATATTTTTTTAGTTAATTTATATTTTAAATCGTTTTGTTAAACTAGTTAAGTAAATTGATTGGTTTAAATCATATACGTTCTACCTAACTCGTATATAAGTACTATAAACATTTTTTTATATGTTATCTTTTCTGAATGTGTGTGTGAGTCTCATGCAGTGCTTCACTTTTGACGCTGTTACATAACATAATTTCGTTTTTTTACGTAACTACACTAACAAACGAATATTGGTGTTTTTAAGGACAGCCGCACAAATATTACTATTATCATTGCAACGGTAGTTTGCCGGTTACCACTGGAGGCACTAAAATCTGAACAATAGAGTCAGTTCTTACTATAATCATAGTTAAAAAAGGTTTGTTGCTTAATAAATACGCCGGATCAATAATATCATCCCTGATCTGTCAAATAATTTGTTATCAGACGATTCTACAAAACAAATGCTTATTTTGATGAATTTACAGTTAAGGTTAAACTTGGTGTCACCAACTAAGAAAATTAATTATTGATATAGATTCGTGAAATTAAAAAATGTAAATAGTCAATTAAGAATTATTACCTATAGTGTTAGGTTTTGTTAGTTTACCAATAACCAACTTATTTCTTGTTTTGACACTCTTACTAATATTAGGTACTATTGATACGAGAGTTTATTTAATTTGTACTATAATAAAAACGACTAACTTATGGCAATTACTAATTAAAAAAATAAACATTTGTATAAACAAATATATTTATTTAATAAAATTATGGTAGGTAGGTAATAACTTGACTAGCGAGTTTTGCGTTTTGTTATTATGATCAATCAATAAGATTAGTAAGCATACACTTGATTATAAGTATGACTTTGAGGTAGCGGATATTTGCCATTTTGAACAGAACCACTTGGTTTAACGTATTTACCAATGAATGTTACACCAGCAACCTTGTGTCTTATATAAAATATGAACGGATGGTCGGCATAAAAATACACATCTCTAAACATTTTAGCACTTTTCCAAGTTTGCATTGACACTGAGAAAAAAATTACGTTAACTTAGTTATTACAAATGGTTTTTTGAATTTTAATTACCTGCAGTAATTGCGCTAGCTACGGTTCCTTGTTCATCAACTTCAATTGCAGCTTTTTGTAATACTTCGTCAATTTTAAGAGGTTCGTTTTGACTTTCATCTATCATACCATCAAAGTTTGCACCATCTTCAAACGGTAAAATAACTCCAAGCTATAAATAAACGTTTGAAAATATGTATTAGTGTGCAGTAATTTTTGTACATACCGACTTTAAGATATCGGTAAATCGGACACTGCTGGTAATTTTAAATTTGGGAATTCCAAGATTAACCGTACGTGAAAAGAAACGACTAGGATCAACAATAATTTTTTCTATGTTATTTGCTACAGCTGGCAATCCTTCAGGATCATCAGGCAAAACAATTGTCATTGTGACATCGTCACCTTTATAAGGCATTTCTAATAACCTAACTTTATTTTCGACGTCTTCATAATAACGGAAACTGCCTTTAGTGGTCATCATATCTGTATTTACATAATGACTTTGATCGACATAAAACGGATGCTGTTTAGTGTTTTCAATTTTAAATCCCTTAATCCATTGTCCTTTGAAATATATTGCGTTTAGAAGTAGTAAACGAGTATCATCGTTTAAATGTTTTGGTTCGATTATGCCTTGAATAGTGTTGTGTGTTTTTTCTGATACCCATTTGTTTACAGTTAAAACGGCATTATCTTTTTGTTTAAAGTTGATATTTTCGATATCTGCTTTAAAATGATTGACAACGTTCTGACGATATTCTTGATGAATTTTGAAAGTATTTTGAACGTAAATTTTATTGGCTAATTCAAAAGTATACTTGTCACTGCTTTCCAACTTTGGTATCACTTCAGCAAACGTTGCTTTTAATTTGTTAGGATGTGGAGGAAGATGAGTGCCCGCAGCAAGCTGTCGTTGTGTTTCACCCCTAGCTCCCATAAGAGACATCGCTAAAGCAATGTCGGCAGATAATGGACATATTAATGCATTCCCCGGTTCGGTCTTAACTAGTTTCTAAAATTATTGTTTTGTTATTAAGGGACTTAAATTATAAAATGTGATTACCTTAAATACATCAATTGAAAACTGAAGATTGCCTTCTTGGTAGTGTCTTATATTATCGGATAAATCAGCTGCAGCTGCACCGAGCACCAAAGCAATTACAAGTAGTAAAACCATTACACCTTTAAATTGAACAAGAAATTATACATTATAAGTAAATCTATTTTGTTTATAAGTAACTTACCCTTCCAAAATCAAGACGCACACTGTTTAATAATCACGTTGATGTTGATAATGAATTCTTATATACATATTTACTTTATACTATGTACGTATTTACAAAGAGGTTATCAAAAAACTGTTTATCATGTAAAATTTCAGTGTAGTAACATAACATAACACACAATTCCAATTAATCTAAACATGTAAACACATTAATTTTCAAGTTATCAAGATATTGTTATACATCAATGGATTTTCATATTACGAAGATTTTAGAAGAAAAATTTTACTAGAAATTTACCCAATGTATGTTATTTTTTAATTTCTTATTCCACATTAACGTTTCTAGTTAAATTAAACAGAACGAAAAGTTTCCAATTCGTGGATAATAAGAAGTTAATTAAATTACGTCACTCGTAATGTTAATGATGGTAGTAATTTATTAAAAAAAAGTTTTTTGAAATAAAAAAATCGTGAGTATAAGAAAAATGTATAAGTTTGTAATAGAACGTATTCTGGAAATTGTTCTGAATTTTTATGTCTATTAGATTGTGGCACGCAATAAATTAAAGGTTTTATGTACTGACATAAAAATTATAACTTTTTATGAGCTGACAAATAACGTAAGAAAGTATTTTGAATATCGTTTCAGTGTGAATGTGCTGGCTTAACTGCTAACCAGCATCATTTAAAAAAATACATATTCTACCGTCATGACTCTTTAGGTTAAAATAAAAAAATCATAAATAAAACTATTTGTATTTTATTAAACACCAAATTTAGTAAAACTTAAGAAAGTTTATAAAAAATAAATGAATACCAATAGTATAATAATTCCAATTTATTTAGTAAATTTTATCGTTATTCTAAATGTCGATATGATAATATTCATCATTTTAAAGTTTATTACTATATGTCGTAATCTAACAACTTATACGACAACTGTTCTTGTCAAATATTTTTAATAATATAGTCTAAATATCTAGTGAATTTCTTAATTGTAACCTAAACTTTAAAATTTTTTTTTTATTGTTTGTATAACTAAAATCTTTTACAATTAGTGCATGTATATGAATGAAATGTGACACGTGGTTGTTTATAACGTTTCTTTTACGCAAAAGCGTTTTTACCATTTTTAGTTTGCTGATAAATATTAAATGTTTTATCGTAGCTATTATACATTTTTTTTAAATAATTATCTTTATTAATTTTTTCGCAAAACACGGTTCCAAGCGAAATGTATAATCTATAAATATTATAGCGGCTAAATATGTCTACGACTGGCCCATAACTTCGTATTTCTATCAATCGAATTGCAATTATACCATTCTTTTAGGTTACTCGACCATGCTGTTCTTTTTTTAACCACGTCGCGACGTCGCGCTTCCCTTCTATCTGTGAATAATCAGTTCAAGTAATTGATAGTTCTCGCCTCTAATGATGATGTGACTTATATACTCAATAAATAATTGTCTTGAATTCAAATCTTGAAGTCTAAACAACTAATCATATGTGATTTTGAATTATATTAGCGTAATGTATTGTGCTCCCGGTATACTGTTGTTTGTCTGAAAAAAAACCTTTCAGAACGGGTAAAAACCGTACGCTCTTGTACTTTACATTCTGATTACAATTACGTCCAATTCTTTATTATTGATTTAATTTTTATACGTCGATAATGGAAACAAAGAACATGAACGCCTATACAAAAAAATAAAAAAAATTTAATGAATGTCCGGTCTTTGAATTTGCCTATTGTTTATTCGTCAACGAACTAATATTGTTTGATTATAGTTACTAGAATGACGATGCGGAAAATTCAAACACCGGACAATCATTAAAATACACACTGTACCAATCATGGAAGCGATTAATGAAATAATTATAGTCATTATCTAGAAAAAAGAATAGAAGAAAACAGTAGCACTAAAAAAGAAATTAAATTTTTTTTTAACCTTAATAAAGCCATATTGTTAAGTTTGTTGTTGGCCATGTGCCACAAGGCTTTAAACTCATTAATTTGTCATGATGTTTTCTCAACTCATGATTTATTTTTCAATTTTTGTTTTAATTTTAGTTTTGGTGTAATTAACATGTTTGATTAACATAATTTCAAACATTTTTTGCCCATAAACTAATCAATGTTTTAATCCAATCAAATCAAGATTTAGTAGTTATTTATCTGAAGATGAAAACTGTGTTTTTCGAAACATGTCATCTCAACTAAATTTTTTGAAAATAATTTAATAAATTTACAATATTGTGGGGAAGACTTAAAGTTTTTCTTCGTTGAACACTTTGAACCTACGATCATCCCTACCTCAACATCAACAGAAACCACCGCATCACTTTGATTACCAAATGATGCTAATAACATAAATCAACTATGATTGAGGGCTATCTTATAGTATAAATTTACTACGTTAAGTAACATAATCTGTAAAAGGCTATGGAGGTGAAAACGTTTACAGCGGATTTTATGCGAGTGCAACTCAAATAAGCTTTGAATATACCGCGGGTTAAAACCACAACGTATAACATTGTAAACTAAGGTAAATAATGTCAATGCAAAGGTAAAAATTCCACCAAACTGATTTTCATTGAAAAATATCCTTTTTTCTCAGGTGATGTTGTGGTCTTGAGTTTCAGTTTGACGTTTTGCTAACAATCTTCAGAACTTTACTAAACACTATTGGTGTTGTCTTTTGCTTTTTATTATATAGATGTATGGTATGTACTACATTACACAAATACAAATCCACGACATAGAATAACACATAAGTTTGTCAGTATACAGGGGGTATCTGATTAAGTGTTTGTTATTTTAGCAGGTGATGTTAAAGCATAAATACAAGCAAAAAATGTTAAAATAAAAGTTTTATTAAAACATTTAAAAAAAACAAATTTTTGACAAAATAAATCGTAAATTACAGACTTATTACATTAATTAACTCTCCTAAGGTTGTTCACACCACAACTAAAATTAAACTGTTTTAAGAAGTGTAAATCTTTTCTCAGCAACTTGCTGACAACTAATATAAAAGTAAATACAAAATAATGTTATAGGATAAAGCGTGGTTGAATTACTATGGTTGAAGTTGCTATTCTGCACATTCTTTTCAAGTACATCTTTATATACTGACTTCCAGAAAAATTGCAACATCTAGAACTTGTTGAAGGATTTTATTGAAATTTTTAGGAAACGTCTATTTTCATGAAACAAAGTGATGATTAAAATTTGAATAAAATCTAGCCAGTAGTTTTTTGTTTTTTTTCCTGTTGTTTCCATAGTAACATAGTAACAATAAATTTGAAGTAGTAGACCATTTAGTAATTGTCAAGTTTGCAAATTGTTGTTGTTTGTTCAGAATTTCATTCTGAACTTGATAACAATGCCGAAAGTACCTCAACATCAACATTTTATACAATTAAGTGATTTGGAACGTGGCCGTATTATTAGTATGAGAGAGACCGGACTTTCGCTAAGAGAAATTGCTCGTTGTGTAAACCGAAATGTTCCATCGGTATTGAGATGTTGGTCCAAATGGTTCGAGGAAGGGGTTAAACATCGTCCCTGTGGTCTTTGGAGGACTACAGATCGCAAAAAACGTCGCTTAAGAGTTTTGGCCACAAGAGACGAATTTTCAACAACTCGATCAATTGCAAATGATAGGATAAGAGGTATAGCACTCAGAATGTCAATGTCATCTGTTTATCGCCAGATAAGATCTTATGGGTTGCGTTCATATCGTCTATATTTATGTCTTCCCCTTACACCACTTCACCGTCTACGCAGGCTAGAGTGGACCAACGAAGGGGTTAATTGGGCGCAAGAATAGCATCAAATTGTGTTTAGTGACGAGTCCCGATTTTGCTTGTAGGCCCACGATGGTCGTAGAAGGGTCATACGGATGCGTGGTGAACGTAAAAACCCAACATTTTTTGTGGAACGCAACACAGCCCTCACTCAAGGATTTATGATATGGGGTGCAATATGTTATGATAGCAAATTACACTTGGTCTTTATTGACGGCAACGTAAACGCAGCTGGTTACATTGTAATGTGCTACAACCAGTTGGGCTTCCATATCTTCAGGGGCTGCAAAATCTCATTTTCCAGCAGGATAATGCACGCCCTCATACGGCAAGGGCTACACGGTTTTTGGAAGAAGCTAACATTGCCGTTCTCCCATGGCCTGCTCGGTCGCCCGTTGAACATGTATGGGACATGATTGGTAGGCGACTAGGTTATTTACCACACTCTCCCGATAACTTACACGATCTCCAGCTACGCATTCAAGAAGCTTGGGACGATAAACCACAAGCAGCTACAGATCACTTGATTGATAGCATGCCAAGACGTCTAAATGAGTGCTTTACAAATCGTGGCGGAGCAACTCATTATTGAAATAACTTTTTAAGCTTTTGTCCTTTTGTTTTTAAATTTTAATCGTTCAACAACTTTTAGGTGTTGCAATTTTTCTGGAAGTCAGTATATTTTGTTAACTTAAGTCAGTAATGCTAAGAAATAAACATTAGTATCTGCTTTAATAATTTTATTAATAATTTATTTTGTAGATGATAGAAAATTAAAGAAAACAATCAATACAATTCAAATTCAAAAAAAACTTATAGTATATTTGAAATTCAATAATGTATATTAGAATTAGTATTAGACGCAATATTGGTTTTTTTAATTTATTTTATCATTTAAATAGAGTTTTTAACTATAATGTTTCCTTCGTACAATTTTTTTTCAAAAATAAAAGTTAACATGGCGATGAAATATTTTTGTAAACTTAATATTCTTTGTTTTATTGATTTATTGGTTAATATTGAAAAGATTAATGTTGCTTACTAGATACATATACAGGCTGTATCAAATTTCGTGTTAAGTACAGAGATCTTTGAGTTATGCCTAAATAAATTAAAAAAACAAAATTTACCCTCTCCATAAAGTTTCTGAAATAGGACGGAAAATAATAAAATTAGTGTTTTCGATTTTTAGCTTTAAAATTGTTATTCGGAGAGGTATTTAAAAACTGAAAAAAACTTTCTTAAAATAACTTTTTCTGCTCTTACAGATGATGTCAATAAATTTTTGTTATCGTTGTCATTTTACTTTATATTGATACCAACGTTTGTTTTTCATAAGGTAGCCATTTTAAAGTTTTATGGCACAGCATAAAGAAAAAAATCTTGAATTTAAAAATGTATAACATGTTCATAAAAACATCAAAGAAGTTTAAAAGAAAAAGAAAGAAAACAGTTCCGATTGAAAGTTTATTAAGTGTCAATACTATAGTAAAGTACAATTCTACCTGACACTTATAAGATTAAATAATATACTGTATAGAAGGCGCGTTTCAACCGAATATGACATTTTGTATAAACAACCTTATCTATTCTAACTTAATCACTGTGACCTTTGATGTTTCACGTTACAAATGCAAGAGTGGGTTGTACAAGAACAATTTAAAATAATCTCAAAGGCATCAGCTAAAATCGCACTTTACTGTAGCAATACCCGTGAATTAAAAAAAAGCAAGAAACAAATGTAGTACTTTACAATAAATTAATGTGTTTGACAGCGTGTGATATTTTAGCAGTTATTAGTACTCTTATTGTTTATTATCTATTGTTATTATCTATTATTGTTATCATGATCAACGTATAAATTCTTAAGGTTTTGCGGTTATGTTTGTGATTATAAACGACTTTCGCCTTAGACCGCGTCGTAGTCAGTGTTGTAAATTATCTATATAAATTTATATAGATAAATTAATCTAGATTCATATTTTTTATCTATTTATATGTATCTATATACTATCTAAAATGTATAAGTTATATGTATCTGTATATATATAATTTTTTATTTAAATTATTTAAATAAAATTTATAAAAATCCAGTGTTCCGTAAAATTCAAGTTACAATATGTATGTTTTTCTTCAGTAATTTCCCACATTCCATAGTAGTTCATCAAATGAACTCCATCAATCGTTATTACTACCTAGATTATTTCATCTATTATCTGTTATCTATATAAAGTTTAAATAGTTTATCTATTATCTAATACTAGATAATTCTTGCAAAAAAAAAAAATTATCTGTATCTATATAATTTAAAAATTATCTATTTACAACACTGGTCGTAGTTAAACACCCAGACATAGGCTTGGTCCTAGTCTCTCCTTGAGAGCCAAAACAAGAAGTAGAACTTGGCCTTTGCCCTATTGTCGTTCGTGCACCCAAACAAACTGACGTTTCGCAAGACATTGCAGTTGCTCAAATAGATTACTGAAAAAAAACCAATAAATCAGTTACAATTCAGCTGAGTATTTAATTTGTTATTTAATTTTAAATGGTTGGTTAAAAACAAGTTCGTAGACTAACAAATATGTAAGCACTACAAAAATTGTACTTGAACCTTAAATATAATTTGGTATTATCAAATATTATTCAAATACTAAAAAAATTTTGAACACCAATAAAACTGTAGTTTAACTAAAAACGTATTCGTCTAACAAGTAATTGTAGTTTCCAACAATATTTTAGGTTAATTGCATTATATGCTTTGCATTAGTAATTTAACAACCTTTTATTGTTTTACTTTATTCTATTATTATAATTTGGCATATTTTCATATCTTTTTTCTTTGAATTTACCAATATTTTTCGTTTAGTGTAGCAACACTTTATAGTACACTGCACAGTAACGTAACAAACAAGGATCAGTACAAAACTATACTAAGGACCTCTAGTTCGCAATATAAATTTAAAGGTTGCATATTCCCGTAGGGTTGAGTATCTTTAAACTACGCGAGTAAAAATACAGATACCCAAAAAACATGGATATAGTTATGAACAAATTAATAAGTGTGCAGATCTTAAGTATTTGCAACAAGTTTCTGGGTGTGTAGAAATAAAGTATTTCAATATCTATATCTAAGTTATGACCGAAGAAGAGAAGAAAAAATCAACGCACCTGATGAAGTAGACAACTCAACCCAGATATATTTAATTTATTGCCAGTGATCAGAAAGGGTAAAACAATGTGTCTATTTGAGCGAACCAACTAAGAAACATAGCACAATTAAACATAATTAGAAAGTGGTATTACATTTGCGAACAATTAAAGTAAATAAAATTGTTTTGTTTCTCCTATGTAACAACCATGACAACTTTCACAATTAATTTTATAAATTATATTAGATTTTTTTTAGTTCAAGTTTTATTTTTTAATTTAGTGTAAAAGTTATTGTAAATAGCGTTTTCTTTAAAAATGTTATTATTATAGTACGTTCCATGTAAAAACATTTGAAGTAGCTCTTCTCATTTGGACTAATTTTCAGTGGCGTACTGTTTCTTATATTATGTATGTAGACATACAAAATCTGCTTTACCATTATGATTGGCAGTCGTGTTTTTCTGTGACACGGACTCTAGTTGTCTGTCTAAAGGTTTTGTTTAATGTTATGACTGAAACCTGTTGCGTTGATTATACGCTGCGAAAAGATAGAGTTAAGCCCTCCTTCAACATATACGTATTTTCAATAAATGTACAAAATTAGAAATTTCTACTTATAACAAATAAATGCGATTACAACTTTATTTATTAATTTAGTTACGCGATTTAATTAAAAAATTTATCAAATAACACTTGAAGGGAACAACTCAACATTTAAAACGCATATACGTAAACGAGAGCTTCTTTAAATTTTTGCATATTAACGAATTTGACGAACTAAAATTATGACATAATTTATGTGAGTTTAAATAACATTGTGTATAAAATAAAAACATTTAGAATTTCTCAAATGAATGGAAATAACAGAAACTTCAAAATGCGAATAACTTAACCAAAACGTCAAATATTACGAAGTGTGTCATTAAAATACAGGTGTTTGTTGTGGTACTGACTTGAAAATTTTAACCAATAAAAAAATTTCTTGAGAGGGACCTAACTCTATCTGTTCGCCGTACAGAGAATAGTTTAGTGTAAGAAGTATTATTTGAAGTGCTGGGTTGAGTGTAGTTACTTTGGTGTTAAAATAAAACTTTATATATATATATATATATATTTATTTATATGAGTTAGGATAGTTATTATTTTATAGGTATTTTATTCAAAACAGTTTTGATTTTTTTGATGAGTTTTGAACTATTTAATTATAGTATACTTTTTTAAATTTTATGTTTATTTTTTTTATTGATGGTAGTGGTTTAAAAGGTAGTTAATAGTCTTATTAGATGAAATTGGTTTTCTATACCAATCTATAATACTTTTATTGGTAGTAGGATCATTCATTAATAATAACTCTAAAATATTATTTTATGTGTTTTGGTGTATTTTGCAGGCAGCATAATAGATTGAAACTTTTGTTTTCCGGCATAGGCCGGTAAAGTGTAGTAGAATTTTATAAGTAGAAGTTGGTACTAATAAATATTAATTTTTTATTTTTCTGTCAAATCAACAAAATATTAGGTGTCTCTAAAAGAGCTTTAATTAAAAGTTTATTAAACAACCCAGTTTACAACGCACATTTTATTATTTCCGTAATATGCTTAATTCCAAAAATATGAAAACGGTTTCATACATTTGCCTAACCCGGTATATGCAATTATGAGATTGTATGCAACGTTACTTAAAACATGTTTAACAAATCGAAAAACACAGTATGGTCAAATAAGTGTTAACGGCAGTGGTTTTTTAGATGTTTAAATGAACTGTATTTTTTATTTATTTTACACACAATAATTGTAGATGGTAATTGTATAGAGCAACGTTTTTTTAAGCGCGGAGCCCTTACAAATTGAAGTTAGTTTGGCGAAACCCCAGTGTATTTATTCAACTAATTAATTAAATAAATAAATAACCGTTATCAAAACCTTTAATGTTAAGATAATAGTAGGTAAATGTGATGTAAATTTAATAAAAACAATTTTCAAAAACGATCTTTATTGTTAATTGTTACAAAAGTGTTGCTACCTTAGTGTGATCTGTGATATTGAGACTTATTTGCTCAAATTTCTTTACTGATCGGTTTTATAGAAGAAAGTTGGAGCCTCATATCAGGCTCTGCATCGAAACGATTTTGATATTTCGATTTAGTGGCGACCTACGAAAGAAACCCAATTTCGCAAATGTGACAGTGGTCGGTTCTCAAGTAATGTTGGAAAACAGACAAAGTTCCCACTTTTTACGCTACTAAACCAAAATCCTAATTTTCTTTTAAAACCAATAATTTTGTCATTCGCTTTAAACACAGTGATATTTTTTTTTGTAAAGGCAGAATAACTTCATTTAATTTAGAAAATATTACCGTTAAAGAGGTAAGTCTTAATAACCACATTTTATCACTTAACCGAGTTACCAAATTAAAGGGATGCTCCAAAAAAAGAACACACTTCATCTCGCAACTCAAACAATTTTACTCCGAGATTCTATCGTATTTCTGTGTGAAGTAGTAAAGATGTATCTTGGCTGCCCATATCATCACAGAATATCTTAAATAACCGTATATTTAAAGGGCGAAACTTTATAAAGTTTATTATTTTCACTGACTCGTCAAGAATAGTTTTAAGAGGAAACGGTAAATTTTTGACAGCTTGTCGGTGAATTATACAGACTACTACAATTTTTGGCAATTTATTTGATCCTTGCAACAGCTTCTGCAGTTTTTCCCATCATCGATTATACTCCATCGGCGCAAACATCGATGCAATAATCCCATGGTAATTCATTTTCGCAAAAATATTTGTTAATAACATTAAAAATTTCAGCCACTGTGGTATTACTAACAGCTTACAAATAAGTAGATCCTCTTCTATAGCATGGTCGTATTGATACCGTAGAAATACTAACGATAGTGCTACTCCGGCTACATTAGTGACTTTAGACGAGAAAATAGCTCAGATTTTATGTTATCTGAGAAATTTTATATGCGTCGAGATACTGTATCATTTGAAAGTGGTATCATGAACAGTTGTTTAGCCGACTTTGATCCAATATACATTTTACCATGTCAACTGCAGACGGTTTTATGAGCTTTTCTGCTATTGTGTGAGCCTCTCCAGCCATTGCCATTTTGTACGAAAAAATGTAGGAAGCTTTAGCAGCATTTTTATTAACAGTTTGTGTTCCTTGAAGTATAAAGTTTTTTGTTTTTAAAAGCCCCTCTGGTTTTCGGGATAAAACTCTGTCGTTTTATTTTTATATTCCGGATGCAAAGATTGAAAATGACGAAGTATTTTTTCAGAAAACGTAGAACCGTTTGGCAAAATTTTGTTATAAAAAACACACTGAAGACAATTATCGGCATTCATAAATCCAAAAGCTATGTAACTTTCGTCATTTTATTGTAACATATAAAAAACAAGTACATTTAAAATGCTTAATAATGCTACAAGTACACAAAAACAAAAAAGTATCGCAAAAAAATACAATCAACATGTTATTTATTTTTTGTTTTAAGTAATTAAGTTATATTGCCGTGCTGTAGTTTGTCTGTTATAGTTTTTCAGTTGTTTCGAGTTTATCAGAATACAAAAAAAATATTTAAAAAAATTATTGTGAGTAGAGTGGTTATAATAAGAAGAAGTTGTTTGGTATTAATGTAAAGAGAATTTGAAGCTTTTTAAAAATATCGAAAAAAAGTAGGTACCCGTTGTATTAAAAAAATTTTTTTTTCAATACTCTTGTTTTTGTGTAATTTGTTTTTTTGAATATGTAGCATTATTAAACATTGAATATAGAGTATTTTTGCTTCATAATCTTTTTTTCTATCTTTTATCATAAAGTAGATATATGCTTGAACACGTGAAATCACACTGTACATTATTAATACATACGTAAGTACATATTATAACGAATTTTAATACTAACTACTAATTTATTTAAACTACTAAAAATATATACACGTTTAAATTAACTGAACCAATTAAATCTAAAGATATTTAATAAAAACACTTACATTATAATTTATATCGCACTTACACGAAGATAAAGTCCACGGATACCTTCTATTTATCTAAACAGCGACACTTGTTTATATGACAGTCACGTACTCCGTATGTTTATCCCACACTTGAATAATCTTCTTAACACTGCCGTATTCGAATTACGGAAATATCTGCCCTCTGATTTGTTTGCACCGAATTTATACACTTTTGCGAAATGTTCGGGATTGTTCCACATCCTTCGGTGAACGTTCTGGAAAATGGATAAAACTTCGAGAAGACTCTTGAGTTTGAGAACGTTTCAATATTATTATAAGAATTTTATAAACATCGTATTAATTAATTATAAAGTAATGTCGTTCAGTCAACGGTAATGTTTTAAACAGAGCAATAAAAAAAGTAAATAAAAACCAAAAGATAAAAAAAAAGTTTTTAGAAATGTGTTTATCGATATGTATCATCTCGCCAAAAAAAGCGCCTACAATGCAAACAAGAGTGATCCTTTTGAAAATGAGGTTCAACTAATTGTCTCAGCTACTCGATTTAAACAGTATATTATTATATTATAAGATAAATATAGTACATAATAAGTAAATTTTTCTTAATATTTGTTTCATTAAACTTTTTATTATAAAATTTTTATATTATGAGTTTAAGTTAGGTAAACCATCTGATTAATTATAACTAGAAATTATAAAAAAATTACAGAGTATAATTTGGAGAATACAAACTAAATTAATCCGTTTTCATCATTGCAACTATAAACTGGTCTTCATAATTTCTTTTCTAGAGAAACTAGTAAATGTACTTTTTCTTTTGATGATTTACATTAACAATCAATTATAATAAACCTATTGCCAGCATCTGTTTTATTTGCAAATGTTTATTCAAACACTTCTATACACTACATTTACGTTTTCAGCCATATCGTCAATTTTTAATTGACGATCTGCCAATACAACTACAACTCATAAATTTGTTTACGATTTATTGTGAAACGGTGTTATTTGGATTTGTAAAGCTTTGTTTTTATTTGGCGTTTATGTGTAAAATAATTGGAATGTTTTTATAAGAGACGAGTCAATTTTGTTGAGCGTCGTCATGCAAAAACAGAAAGTAAATGTTAAATAGGTAGCATTTTTTGTTTTCATTTCTGCCTTGCACATTTAGTTTAGCATTTTTCAAGTTAAAACATAGATTATGATAATAATTTTGTATGTATCTTTACGAATACTTAAAAGACTAATAAAAACTGCAATAAAAATGAATAGAAATGAATGTTCGATATTCATAAAATTATTTTGAACTTAAACATTATGCAGTAATTTTAACGTAAATAGTTTATAATAAGTTTTAATTTGAAAAATGATCTTTCCGTTGTAACTTTTAAGTATAGAAACACAAAGGTTTGTTTTTTAAAAGTTTGTTCGAAACAGAAAAGAAGAAAAGACTGCATCTTCGTTAACGACAAAGTTTAAAATACAGTTACAACAGAGTACAAAAAATAACACGTGATCGCGGCTAGCGCATTCAGGGCTATCAAACTGTATAGGTATAGACTATTCCAAACCACCTGACAAATCAACTGTCAATATTGTGGACTGTTGGCACACATTACATTTTGTAACTATTGTGTATGTATTATGTATGTGTATTATTATTGATTATTGTTGAGTAGGTTTATTCTGTGCCTGAAATGTTCTTTGAGGTGTTTCACAATAACATTTAGTAATTATTAACATTTGAATTTTGCAATTTTCTGAAGAATGTTGAGGTATGTAAATTCAACAAATAACTTGCATCTAAAACTCTATTGTATCTGTGTTACAGACCAAATTTTGACGTTACAGTAAAAAAGTAGATGTATATAATACATATGTATATAAATTGAATATTGTAAGTCATTGGAAATATTTATCATTTTGCTTTAATGCCTACCGATCTAAAATACGAGATGGAAAAAGTACCACCAATTATAAGTATGACCATTGATCATACATAGTGTTTACACACAGTTTTTGCATTAAAAAACAAATGAAAGCTTACAAAAGTTTACATGCGTATAAATATTTAAAACCGGATTTGCTTAGACTTGGGTGCAAATTAAAGAAGCGGATTGTTAGAAAAGTGTGTAGTCTGCTTTTATACATGCATTTTTTTCTAGTAATATACTTATAAGTTGTTTTATGGCAGCAAACTTGGTCTTTGGTGTTTTAATAGCAGCTCTTCAGGAATGGAATAAAAATAGACATTGCTGCTACAATTAACAATAATGCAAGTCAATGTCACTGTAAACATAGCAATAACACTGTCAATATGATATAAGCGACTTTCAGCTTAGACCGCGTCGTAGTATGACATTTACTACTCTGAAGATGCAAGCTGCAATGTCTTGCGAAACGTCAATTTGTTTGGGTTCACGAACGAGAATACGGCAAATGCTAAGTTCTACTTCTTGTTTTGGCTCTCAAGGAGAGACTAGGATTAAGCCTAAAAGGTCTGGGTGCTTAACTACGACGCGGTCTAAGCCAAAAGTTGCTTATAATCATAAACAAACCGCGAAAGCTTAAGATATTATACTGTCAATACAATCAAAAAGGTCAAACTTACTTTTCGTATTCTCCCTAAAATGAGTTAAAAAGGACTAAAAATAATAAACATATGTTCTTAAATACTATTGTTATCAATAAACATAACTAGATTTAACTAATTATGTCAAACATTTCTAATAACAACAACAGAAATTAAACATGAAAACAGTTTAATAATACAGCAAATGGTTCACAAGCAAACTGTGTGTCAACAGGCGGCCATATTGCTAATTGTATGACGTAGGTCTGGAATGGTCTATTACTGAATCTTTAGTTGTGGTACGCAGACCATCCGTCAGTTGACGCTTAATTAATAGATGTTTATTTTGTAGAATTGATACTTGCGTTTATTAATTTGCGTGCTTTGGTCGCATTCGAAACATATCACATATGTAGGTTAGTTTGGGTTAATTGATTAAATTGGTTATATTATTTTGTCACAAAATCCTTTATCTTGAATAAAAGTAATGTAAGTATGACACGCTAACACAATTATGGTTTAATTATCAACACAGGATATGTTTTCAGATGGAAATGAAAAAGTGTTGTGTTAACGGTTGCAAAAAAACTAAACAGGAACCCATGGGTTACAGTGGATTTCTGCATGTGGAAAAGAAGCATTGTTAAATGTTTCGGCAGAGAAAATGTAATCGTTGGAAGTTTGTGAAAAACACTTCAAAGTACGATTTGTAGTAGGAAAACAAATAAGTATAGTTGCAATACCTTGCATTTGCCAGGTAAGTCATAAATACATTTATCAGCACCATACAAAATTTTAGATTTTATTTAAATCCAATAAATTGATATTGCATCTACCACTTCTACAACAAGTAGTGAGATAACTGTTACACCGTCTGATAGGATAACATCAATCTTAAAATTTGAGGAACGTATTAATGAGGATGCGTTTGCAGCAGAGGTGTTTTCTGTTGTTGTGTAACCACGGAAACGATTAACACTAAAAAAGACATAATGTGGTAAGCTAATTACATGTATGTGTTTCATCATCACATTATTGTATACTTGCAAAATAAATGTTTACTATAATGTTTTCTTGTATTACTGAAATAACATGCCTAAGAATAAATATTTTTTGACTCTAGGTAAAAAAATATGCTGTATCCTACTTACAAAGTTCTAAGGAGTTAATGAACCTCAATTGTGTACTCCCACAAGTACATTTAAGGATTTCATCTTTATAAAATCACAGCCAT
The DNA here is from genome assembly GCA_035610365.1 of Aquatica leii. Classification (NCBI taxonomy): domain Eukaryota; kingdom Metazoa; phylum Arthropoda; class Insecta; order Coleoptera; family Lampyridae; genus Aquatica; species Aquatica leii. The sequence goes on from CM069433.1 coordinate 75,081,700, forward strand.
CAACTTCTGCAGTAAACTTGAAACGAAAACTTATCTTTAAAGACACAAATACGCCTAAGAAATTTAGTGCAACTGAAAATATTTCTAAACGTAAGAAAATATGAAAGTTTCTAAGTTATAATTGAGTATATTTAAGTTGCTGAAATAAGTTATCATATAAGTCATAATGTACAAGGTCTCTACTGAGATTGGTTGATGTCAGCAGACGAGCTCAATTATATCCAAGGGCTAGAATATATTATTCTCAATTAATAAAGAAGAGAAAGTCGAGAAAGTCAAGTGCAGCATGTTTAAAAAACATTTTTTAAACATGAGACTTTTATTTGCTGAGAGAAATTTGAAGGGAAGTTACTGGGAAATACTAGATAAATTAGATTTTGTTGCTAAGAATTTTATAAAATCTCAAATTAAAAATATAAATTTAAATAAATATAGAAAATCATTTTCTTTAGAAGACAAGATATTTTGTCAAGTGATAAAGCACATACCTATTAAGCCTGATATCTGTGAACATATTATGAAAACATTACAATTAAAAGTACAAAAAATGAAAAATATACAACAAATATGAAGATGTTGAAGGGTTTACAGATACAGATAATAGGCAAAATAAAAAATTACTTATAGCAGATCATGTGCAAGTATGGATGTTAAAAAGCGTTTCGGTGACACACTCGTAGAAATAGTCAATTGCCTACACTTTATAAACAAGTGACAAATCGTGACTTAAAATTATGGCAATGTTTAAAATTATTTTAAGAAAATGTAAAGCAGTTGATCTTCACAACTAGTTGCAGAGAGCAAAAAAATCACTTATAAAAATGAAAAGGTGCAAAGAAATAAAGGTATATGCATTGATAATGCAATTGTAGTTCAGTTCCTTTATTTAATTCTCCACATCTTTTATAGCGCATCAGAAACAATTTGCTGAATAAAAATTAAAAATCATGCTTATTTTATAGACCGAAGTAGTGGAAACTTGCGTGCTATGCGCTCGTTAACGTACACGTTATTCTACACAAAATCAAGAAAATGCGCGTGTCAAAAGTAGCACAAGTTTTCAGTGCTTTGGTGGTATCTATATTTGCACTAATAAGCTGTGATGAAACAAAAAGTTTATGTGAGCGGCGTCAGATGCCATGTGAGGAGGAGGATACTGCAATATTGCTGCAATTTTTTTATGCTTTTTTTTTGATAGCGTAAATGAGAGAATTGGTGGAAAAAAATTAAACAATTACGTAAGAAAACGTCGACAAAAGGAAAGCGTACACAGGAGTTGTTGTAGACCAGAGCACAAAAAATTATTACTACTATGGGGTTTAAGGGGGGAAACTCATCTAGAAGCCGAAAAATTCGAGTAACTTTGGGAGTAGATTGCGGCTAGGAAAATGAATGAAACTAAATCATTGTTTTTTGCAGCTTATTGGGCATGTATTTAAGAGTAAAAAATAATTTTTTTTTGGAAAATGTTTTATTTTACATGTTTTATTTACATGCGCAAATATCGGTTTTCGTATGTAGCGGTTTGCGCCGGCCTCTGTAGAATTTTAGGATCGTGACTAAAACAGAAAACAAGAATAGGGCCTTAAATTTCACATGACAGCGCATTTCAGAAACTTCATTATATGTTGAAAAAAAATTTTTTTCGTAAAAAATTTTCGAGTTTAAAAAAAATCACTTTTTTCGCGTTTTTTTCAACCTATTTAAAAAAAATACTACTTCTGGTTACATTAAACAAAAATAATTAGGTTACCAAAGTAGAAAATTCAATTCTCTATTCAGCGTACGAAATTGCAATGAATTCCGACCAAATCTCTCGTCTCCAAGTGTTCCGGCGATTTCAACAACACAACTTTTCAGGAGAAGCATTTAAGTTTCAACTTCATGTAACCGTATGTTACACTTACTCAAATCGGCTGCAAATTTAGTCAGCTATTCCCGGGCCATAGTTGATCTCTTATCAGCAGTCGATATTCCTATAATAGTTAACGCTGGGGTGAATTTCGGTCAGCGCACCACAGGCGTATTTCAGCCGTCTGACATGGACTCACTAAAATGAATATATCTTTGCAAAAAAGTTGCGGATGGTCATATGCTTTTAAGGGCTCATTCTTAAATATATAAGAAGTAACAATAAAAAATTCTTGCTAAAAAAATTTTTTCTAGTGAGTTTCCCCCCTTAAACCACTTCGTCCCAAAGATCAAATTAAACCAACTGCTTTAAAAATGGGGTTTCGATGTTAGAAGGATTTAAACTTTTACGTTACAATTTGAGACGGTTTGGTTTTACAAAATTTGGTAGAAGAGCTTTTAATCAAGACGCTCTTGAAAATTATTTTGATCAAATCCGTCAACACGGTGTAATATTTGTCATTTTTTGGTTTTTCGGCGTATTATAAAAGTTTCCGTATTAACAATTTTATAAGATTTTACGCAAATTGTGAGCAAGACGAATCGATTTTATTTAACAGGCAGTACCATTTTTTTAAATTCTGAAAATGTTACTTACTTTTTTGGTGGTTTTGCTTAAACAATAAAAAACCATTGGGCTGCTACTGAGTCTAGTTTCTAATTCTGCTGTTGATGTAGACAAAACGTCTTTGTTTACTTGAAAAGTTATTAGTTTAAAAAGGTTTTGTTGTATTAGTTTTTTCTAAATTTTCTTTTCGTTTTTGTTTGCTTAATAAGTTTTTATATGGGAAATTTTTTTTTCTTTAAATATTTATATGTAAATCTAAATCAATTCACTTCATATTTTATTATTTGCAAAAATTATTTAATTGTAAAAATTGATAATAAAGAAAATGGTTAAAAATATTTTTGAAGTTGCCTGAAAACTTTAAAATCTAAGTAGTTTCTTTAAAACAAGATGAGAAACTATTCAAAATATTTAATGTTTAAACTAGAAAAAACTTTAACAATAAACAGCGATTTTTGCTGAGCAGGGTTTTTGCATCAAATCGATTAAATAAATTATAATACTTACCTTAGTTAAACGTTATTAAACAATTCCAACTAACAACTAACTGGTAATAAACAAATACAAAAATTATTATATTATATAATGGTAAATAAGTAGTTCTAATGGAACTGATAATATAACAAAACTAACTCATAATTTAATAATAATTACAAGATTATAGTAAATAACTTGTCAAATGTTTGATTTCATAAAATTTTAAGTTAATTATAAACTTGCTTGTGAAGCAATAAGCATTTAATTCTCAAGTTTGAAGAGATTTTAGCAGCAACAAGTTTTATCCCCAATATAATTAATTGAAAATCTTCATCTTATCCGAATACGTCCAGATATTGATTTTAAATGTTTCACTGGTTATAGATTTATTTTTAATATATTTTACGCTTTTATGTAGATTCTACATGCGTATTTACATAGAATTAGTTAAGACTTGTCTTTGTTTACTTTTTTTAATAACTAAACAAATGAAATACAAATACAAGATACACATTATATTATTATGTTGTGTGTATCTGAATTAAACAATATAAAATAACAAACAAAAAAATCTATCTGAAACGTGTAGAATCGCTTTAGATGTCAGATGAAAGACTTGATATATTGGGTTTTTAAATAAATATCTAGCTATAATATATATTGTAGAGTAGAACATAAATGTATTGAAAAGTATGCAAAAAAAAGGTTATATAAATTCATGCCTGAAAAGCATATTCTATTTAAATTTGTTCTGAAAGTTATTAAATAAATAGAAAAAATAGTTCTATTGGCTCAGTAAATCGATTGTATGCATATGTAATCGTCTTAACTGCATTTGTATACTTTTGTAGTACCGTGTAGGTTAAACAACTTGAAAAATGTACAAACGATAAGATTAAATCTTTTTAATGGTACAAAATATATTTTAAATAACAAAAATGTATTGTTAAAACACATGCCGTGTTCTCTTATAAAGTTTTAATAACGTTAAAGGTTTTGTGCAACAACAGCAGTATAGCAGAATTTTAAATTATTTAAAACACAACAGTATAGTAACTCCGAGCTGGATATTTTATATCCGTATTGCAAATAAAATCAATCTGCTGTATTGTAAAATAAAATTAGGACACATCTGGACATTATATAAAATTGAATAAAACATTTTGTAAAAGCATTAAATAGCAAAATTAATGATTTTCAGTATACAGTGTGTCCAGTACAAAATGATGTAGGTACATGTAGATATTGAAAACCGTTAGAGAAAAAATCATATAAGCAACAAATTAAACAATTGTAGACATTTTTAACGCTCTTTAATCATAAAACAAAAATAAAAGTTACAACATTGTAGGATTCAAATAAGCGTTCAAATAAGCCACCGTTTTCTCGCACGCACAACATACATTTTCTCACCACTACTTCACAGGATTGTCTTACAATTTGCGGAGTGAGACTATTAACAGCTTCTATTACAGTTTGTCAAATTCATCTGATGTGTCGTAAGACCTACAGTATTCTTAGTTTTTGAGATTACTGTACACAAAAAAATTAACGGGTGTTATATCAAGGAACTTTGCAGGTCTCTTATTGGTTCCATGTTGCTTATCCACTTTGTAATAATTTGGCGAAGCGCCGTCTTGTTAAAAAAACATGTTTTTCTGCGCAGCTAGAAGAAGTTCCATGTTTTTTTAGCTACCTTAGTATGTAAGAGATTTAAATATCTGGCAAAATTTTTATTAAAAAAAATACGACTCAATCACGTGGGTACCCACAGCACCTAACCAAACGTTAAATTTCTATTTGACCTAGATGTAGATTTACATCTGTGCAAAACCAGTATTATAAAGATTACATAGCTCAAAGTTAAAAGTTAGATAACTAAAAAAAAGAGACTAAGCAAAGTCCACTATGAGAACATTGAATAAAAATATCAAAGCCTACTATCATGAAATCTTAATTTTGTTATTTTTCATTATTTATCTCGATTGAACATACACAATTTAGACATGGTTGAACAGCATTTCTAATGAAAATTTAAAAATACAAAAATTCAATATGACACCCCCAAAAAAGTGAGTTTTAGCCGTTCGCAACATATTAGGCGTAGAGTTTTATTCATACTATTTTTTAAATTGCTGTATCTTGTTACTTGTATCTTAAACATTTGATAACTTTAGCTAACATAATAAAGAAATATCGTGGTTTTTCGTTAATGCACATTTTTGCTTTCCACTTTGTATCTACGTATTGGCATCGATTTTTTATAAAATAAACCTAAATAGTTAATTCTTGTATTTAAAGTATTCACCTAATTGCATTATGTCTAATTACTTGTTATTTCTATCTTTCATAGCTTTCTAATAATTTTATTACTTAATGACAATGAGTTTCCTTATCAAATCATTAACTTTGAGTCAACAACTAAATAAAATTATCTTACAACATTTAGTTAAACTTTAGATTAAATAAAATAAACCTAAATTATTTTTAAGTAAACAAATACCCAACTTTTTACTTATTTAACGGACTTTGTCTCCAACGGTTACCACTGTACATACATCATTTTATCCTGAAGACACTGTACACGTATATTACTAATAATAATTACAACTTTTAATAATATAAACTAAAAAAATATTTAAAACAATCACCAAAAAACAACATAAACTTTATAACACTCGAACGCGTTTCGATAGATATGCTATCATCATCTGCGACAAGAATACTAAACTAACTTATTTATACTATCGGCGTTTACACGTCGTAACACTTTTTGAAGATATGTAAGCTTTCATAACAATCAAGTTTACTCTTGTTGTTTACTAGTTTAACTAAACAAATGTTTTTATACTATGGTTATTCTCATATGACATATGTATGACAACACTAGATTCAATACTTAATATGAACCAAATGCTCGTTAAAACACATTTTTATAGGTTTTTTTGTTTGCCCGATATATACTTGATTGCAATCTTTACAATTAATTTTGTGTATTCATCTTGCAAGTCTTTGGGATTCGCTAACAAACTTTGTAAACTGGTATTAGAACTACATCTAACACAACAAATAAAAATGCAAAGGACCAGTGATGGCACAATCCCAAGTGGTACGAACCTGATATACCCACAGCAACCGTAGTAGGTAATAACTCGACCTTATATACCTGTACAAAATAATGCCTACAGCCAAATAAACAGAAGCCAACTAAACAATCCTAACCAATTATGCTCCAACATCAGTACACATAAATCGCAAACCTTATAACTTATCTAAAATACCCACAACAATCACAAATGCAAACAATTAAGTACCCAATGTAAACACCACCAATTTATAATAATATTCAACCCAACACAAACTTTAACATGCAACAGAACGTCAGATATGTCAAAATCTCATAAAACTATAAACCCAAAAGTCGATAACGACATGTTGTCAGTTATAAGCGACAAATCCGAAGTAATACGCCTTAACGATTTCTAGGAGGCCAAACCAAGAACAAAAAAGGAAAAGACCAAAGTCCATCAAAAAATGTGAGACCAGAATAACAAAAAATCATAACCCAAAATCGTTAGAGAACACAAAAAAGAACGAAGAAAATAGTACAAAAAACCAGCAAAAAAAGAGAAAATACCACCCTTTATCCTATACTTCGTTGAAAAAATAACACCTTTAGTCAACATACTAAACTTTGCTGTAAAAAATGATGAATATTATGAAATCCTAAAAGGTAATAAAGTTAAGTTACAAACAAATAATATTTAAATTTACAAAAAATCAAAAAGCGCTGGACAAGAAAGTAATTAGACATACGTACATTCTTGACGAAAACAATAAGTACAAAGTAGTGCTTCGGAACCTACACTACACTACAGAACATCAAAAAATCAAAACAGCACTGCAAACGCTTAGACACACTGTTGAGAATATAAGCAGCAGATTTATCAAAAATGAGAAAGATACATCTAAAAACCTCTTTTTCATTGAGCTTGGAAAAAGTGACAACAATGCAAAAATATTCAAAACCAAACGACTACTAAACGCAGTCGTAAACTTCGAGGAACCCAGAAAGAAATCAAACCTAGTCCAATGCTTAAGGTGCTGCTGCTACGGACACAAAGAGCAATTGCACTCGCTAAAAGAGGTACTATAAATGCGCAGAAAAACATAAATACAAAATATGTACTAAAAAAAAGAATGACGACAAGAATCCAAAATGTATACTCTGCGACGGAGACCATTCAGCTACTGTAAACATATAAAGTCTATGAAGAAGTAATTAACAGGAAATTTCCTTCCCAAAAGCTAGAAATACCAACAAATCTGACAGCTGAGAGAGCAAGAGAATAAAACATACCCCCAAGATTAACACAACCTAAATATGACAAAACGCCAAAGCCAACAACACATTATTCTAGAAGTACAAAACCATTCCAACACAACAAAACTCATATACACTACAACAAATGCAACCAACCTACGCCCAAGTAACTAGTGGCAACAACAATGGCCTAGTCAAACCCAAACAAGAAGCAAAAACATTTCTAATTAATAACAAAATTGACATCTTACTAATATCCGGGACACTTTTTAATAGCAACACATACTTTAACATTAAAAATTTACTCTTTACCACACTACTCATCCGAAAGCGGATGAAATAGCCAGAGAAGGAACAGCAATACTGTTTAAACACCACATTAAACACTACGAATTACCTAAATACAAAAAAAACTTTCTACAGTCTACGAGCATCGTTATTCAAGACTGGAATGGCCCCCTCACCATCACAGCTGTTTACTTTCCTACAAACAAAAGAAATCATGCAAGATCTGAACTTAGACCATCTATCAACATATACTCCCACATACTTGCCCACATACCCAAACAGACTGCCCGACTTATTGGACTTCTTTGGAACGAAAGGAATAAAAAAAAATAAAAAATAAAATAAAAATAAAAGATATAGGATCCAACATAGACTTATATTTAAACCACACACCAGTAATAGTTACTGTTAGTGGTACAATCATTGAAAAAAAAGCAGAACAAAAAGACTCTACAATAAAAGAATAAACTGGGAATACTACAGATGCCAAATGGAACGACAAACAAATTTCAACATTTCATTACAAACAGAATATCAAGCAGACGATCAATTTACCTAAACTTTTTAATACAAGAAGTGCTTTAGAGACTCCACACCATTTATTGCAATTATTCTCGAGAATTTTCTACATCTTTCGCAAATATAGTTGTTGATAACAAATTCCTGAATGCTCTCGAAGCTGAATGTTTCACTATTTACTTATCATAAGCATGCACTGAAAGCATTTATATATTATATTTATTTATATTTTGTAACTATGTTGTTTATAATCTCATTTTTAAAACCATTGTATACTGCAATTTCTCTAATGCATCGAAGTTATTTGTTAAAATTCTGCTTTGATAAAGAAAAATCATGAATCAAAAAATTAAAAATCAAAAAATACAATGGTTTGAATCATTTATTATAAACCTCTTATTGCTACTGCCCTTACGGTAAATATCTATTTTTATTTTACTGCTGTTCTTTATTACAAGAGTATCGAAAAACGGTAACTTCTTTTCCATCTCTATATCGTAGGTGAATTTGTTCGTCGGAAATTATGAGTTTAAGTCAACAAATTGTTGAGAATTACAATTTTGGTATCGATAATCGCATACATACCTTAGCCAACCTTTAGGAAAATATTTTAAATCTCGTTCCAAATCGGTGCCAAATTTTCATATAGATAAATTAGCAATAAACGGCGATACGTTATTTCCATCGACATGGCAACAACGGAAAGCTATGCTTCCCTCTGGACGAGTAATCGCAGGCTGCAAAGTGTACACAACATTGTAAGAGATAGAAATAGTATTTGTCAACAAACGGTACGCACTACTTGTCAAACGACAATTTTGTTTGTTTACTTTTACATATTCCTACTTCAAGCTAAATAACCATTGTATTTATATTTCATGTTTAAAGTTTGATTCAATTCATTTTACTATCTACGTACTTCAAATAATGCTGCTAGAACCAATTCTAAAGTTTGAGGTTATAAGTATGTCAACATAAATTGACAAGTAGTGCGTACCATAACAATAAACAAATGTACTTCCTTTTCTACATGTTTGAGATAAACAAACGCATTGCAAAAGTATACAGATTACTTGTCCAGAGAGAAGCGTAGCTTTCCGATGTTGCCAGGTCGATGGTTATTTCCCATTGCAGTACGATGTTCTTGTGTATAAAATTTACCCTTAACTTGAAAAATTGTTGGATTCACGCATAGTTCTGTTAGTTTTATTAAATCTTCTACCTTTACTATGACCAAATTGTCGTGCAATAACATATTTTGCAAATTAGTTCACTGTTTCCGAGTATTCCAATAGATAAAACTATTCAATGTTGACAAAAATGTAAGTAAAACGTTAAAGGGATTTTGTGCAAAAATAAGTTCAATAAATAGTAGTTGTTTAATAAAAGAAATGTAACAGAAAAAATAAGTTTTTTATTCTACATCGTGTTGAAACTAAATAACTCACAATTTATCCATTTCTTCTTGGTAACTTCCAGTTAAAATTTGCCCTTCTGGTTGAAGAAATCTACCCATAAAAAATACTCCTTTTTGTTTATCTTTTAAAATCAGTATAAACGGGTGGTTAAGATAAAACGTTACGTATTCTGGAATTGGCGTGTTTCGAGGTATTGTCACTTGAACTAAAAAATGTTTTGTATAGTAATATTTTAAACAAACCGATTTTGAATTTAATAAACAATTTACAAGTAAGCATTTTCATGTATAAATATGCTTGATTGCGTAGTACGCCTTTATGTACTAACTTGCAAAGACAAAGACAACAACATGAAAATTTACAAGCGTAAGAATAAATAACAAATATAATTATTATTAACTTGTTTAATACGCCACCGTCCTCCTTAACCGCTTTGACATTTATTGTTTGCCTTTGAACCTGCTACTTATTACCCTTAAGAAAACTTCAGCGCCCACCAAGGGGCGTTAGAAACGTTTCTTCTAAATTTTCATAAACATACACTTTTTCTTTTTCAATCTAATATTGCGAAGTTAATTCCTTAAATTGTGTTATATAACAAATTAAAGCACAAAGACTGATATTTGCACGAAAGGTTTTACTACGACCCACAGCATAAAAGATCCATGATCATTATTTAGAAAAACTGATGAGATCATCAAAAACTATAAATTCAATAAAATTAAACATGTGAAATACGTCACACAGAAGAACGTTTAATTTGATTTTTAAAATGCCAAAAGACAAAAAAAATGCTTATGTAATTTTAAATCAATTTGTCAAAAATTTGATTTTACAACTGACGAAAGTGTATTGTCTTGCAAAACAATGTGAAATGACTGTAACAGCTAAGGTAAGATGGGGCAACTGCGACCTAGAAATTGTATACTCGATGGTTAAATATTCATAAACACTGCAATTTTTAACTCCAACATTTCCAACTGGAATATAGTAAACTATTGAGAGTGATATGACATAGTTGGTTGTTTAAATTTTGATCACGTAATTTACAAAAATAATCTTTTTTTGTGCTTTGTAGGTCGCACTTGTCCCGTAAAGTATGGCCAGTGCGTTTTCAGTTCGGGTTTCGTATTTAAACTGTTGAGTAAGCAATACCGAGCAAGAGCGCATACCGAAATGAATAAACAACAGAACATTTTTATTTTAACATTTATTTAATTGCAACAAAAATAAAAATCACAAGTTTCTTAAGATTCAAATGCAACAAAACAAAATCTTATTCTTAATTATTAAGTACTTAAGTGGCTCATTCTTTTCTGAAATTTCTTTAATTTCAGCAACAAAATATTATGTAGTTTTTTTAGTTTTGAACTTAGCAAGTATCCAGTCACCTTCTTTCCTGCTTGATACACCCCTTGAAACTTTTGCATTCCCACAATCCCCTGTTGTTTTCTTTCTAGTATATTCTCGAGCGTTTCATCTTCACATCATGAACACTAAACGCTTCACTTTCAGACATTTCCGTTCTTTTAGTACTTTTCAATTTTTTTCTTTTCGTTGTTTTCTTAATTGCTTTGCCTTTTTTTTGTCCCGTAATCTTGCTAAAACTACTTTTCATGTTACAACCTAGTGCCACTCTCTTTTTCTTCTTTGGTGCCTCTGAATGTCACTGTTTTATTGTACGCAGCATCAATGTCTCAAAACTTACTTTACTGGTTTGCGAGCTACTTTCATTTCAGTTTCATTTGCATCTTTGTTATTTATATGATGTGCTGTATTATCCATTAATGTTAAACTAGATAAGAGAGGCGCGCTGTTATTATCTAACTTTGATGTTGATGGTACGTCAGAATGCAATAGTAATATGTCAGTGTCGTCAATGATTACTTGATTGGAAAGCTCATCCACAAGTGGATAATCTATTGCTACTGCAGTCTTAGTTTTTCCAACTCTTTCCCATTTCTGCCAAAGTACAGGATCAAATTGCTCTTGTGAAATAACGTTGCGCTCGAATGATACTATTCCTGCTTTTTTGAATCCAATAACTACTGCTTTGGGTTTGGTATTCAACCACAATTCACCAACCAATTCGGCAAAAACACTTTTTACCAATATTTTTCCGTTTCCATTTAACGAGGGCTTAATCCTAGAAGGATTTTAAAAACTTAAAAACGCTGAGGTCAAACGGCTAGAGAAAGTGACTTAAGTGGGGCGGTAGCTTAATGATATGTACATTTTCCTTTTTTGCTAACTCCAGAACATTTAGGCTTAGATGATGTACTGTGCCCATCAAAAATAAGTAATGCAGGTCTTTTAGTTCCCAAAGTTTTTAAAAAAGACGTCTTAAAACAATTTGTCAAGACATCAGTTTGCATCTACCTGTTATCGGTTGCTTCTGAAAAGCGTGCAATTTCTCGTGCAGTTGACTTATCTTATATGTTTTTCTCTTTGAATATAACATGTGGTGGAACCTTGCCACCAGCAGCACGGCATGCGAGAAGAACAGTTATGTTATTCTTACCCAGTGAGCTGGTTGTTCTAGTGAACGCTTCTCCTTTTTTCCCATCACTTTTGTTTTTGATGGGTTAGTACAGAACAAAGTGTCATCGAGATTCCATACTTGCAATGGCTTTATTTTGCAAGTATTTTAAATTAAAAAAAATTCTTAAAAAAAAACACTTTTGATTTTAGATAACGTCTTTGGGCATCTTGACGTAAAATATTCGAGCTTTAATGATGAATAACTTCAAAAAATGTTTTAACCAATTGCACATTAGTTTTTTCGCTAATCAATCAGCACATTATCAAAAATGTCAAGGTCGTTTAGTTTTTTTAATATTGAAACGTTCGAGAAGTTATCTGCAAATTCAAGAGCCTTCTGGAAGTTGTTATCCATCTTCTAGAAGATATACCGAAAGATAGGAAACACTCGAGAAGGATTTCCAAATGTGTATAAATACCGAAGAAACAAATCGTAGGTCAGTTATTGCCGTAATGCAAAGCCTGCAGTGTTAAGATTATTCAAGTTGAAATAAATAAGTCCTTAGCACGTGTGTGTAAATAAATATACAAAGAATAATCTTGTACGTGGTTTTAGTGTAAACAAGTGTGAAGCTATCCGCAGACTTTATCGTATCTTAATTAGTGTAAATGTTTTTATTAAATATTATTAGATTTCATTAGTTCGGTTAATTTACAAGTGTACATATTTCTAGTATAAGTAAAATATATTTTTAGTCGTTTAAATAAATTAGTTTTAATAATAAAAATTCGTAACAATATGATAAGTTGTAATAACTTAATCTGCAGACATTGCCATAGTAAGATCTGCATTAAGTAAAATTTTATTTTGTAAGTAAAACGATGTTTTTATTTATTTGCATATTTATAACCTTTTGTGTTTTAAGAAGATATTGTTTGTTACTAATAACAATAACCCACGTAAAACAAATAAAAAACGTTACACAATGTTCCTATAGACGACGCAATCGGCACAACGTTTAGTGCACGTTTTTTAAAAATTGAATAAATTATAGTGTCTAATGGTGAAAAAAGCAGTATTGACTTTTGAAAGTTTTGACTTTCTGTCAGCTATATTTTTTATTAAAATCATCAACACGTGTTGTTTCCATGACTACTTTATAACAAAGTTTGTTACATGCAAAAACTGTTATTATAAAAATTACCTGCATGAAAGTAAGATAAACGCAGTATTTGCCAGTGCTCAGTGAAGATGGGTGTGGATTATACTCAAAACTCCGTGACTGTTGGAAAAACTCGAAAAAAAATAAAAATAAACAGCAAAATCAAAATAAACAAAAGTCAAAAGGGCGCCAGGAAGGTTTATTGGACAAAAGGGTTTCTGGACTTTGCCAACCAGAGAACACGTCCAGCAATATACAGATTACTGGAACCTATCTTTATAGTCTGTAAACACTAAATTCGACAAAAAAAACATTTAATATTGACTCGCGAACAGGTTAAATGAGTAAAAACTCCGTTGCATTCACAATTTAACATTTATTACAATAAAAAATCAAAAGTAAAATTTAAAAAAATGCAACAAACAAATAACATTTCACACACCAAATACATAAATAAAAATTTATATATTTATATTTATAAACTTAAACACAAAGAATTCCTATAATTAATAGTCCCACCCACAATTTTTTTAATAAAAAAAATGCACGCACTATAGTTTTGTCGTTAGTTGCATTTTCCCATCTTATCATCACCAAACTGGCCTCCTGCTTCAAACACGTGTGAATCGTTGCACTTCCAATACTTGCTTTAATGTAGAATGTGATTGATTTACCATTTGACCACACTTCAATTACTTAAAATTATTGTTATCATTGGTATGTCCCAACTTTTCTTTCTTAACTCAACCATCAATCTCCATCCTCACGATTCAACTTCCTCCCCCTTATATCCCCTCTTTCTTACCCGCAAAGATAACAGTTTGATCTCGTGACATTCACACGTTTATTCTCTATCAGATGCATAAAATTTTTGTTCCGCTTATCCACCACGCACTTTTCACTACTCGGTGAACTTAAACTTACAAACTACAACCCTTACTCTAAACAACTTTGGAAACCTATATGGTCCCTTCCATGAATAAATCTTTTAAACTACAAAAAAAATCGAGAACACACATTAACAAATTTTTTTTAGATAAAAAAAATTCTCCCCTTATGCTTATCGCTAAATTGAAAAACTTTTTTAAAAAAATAATGAAAACAATAAAATAAAAAAAACAGCTCCCAAAGACGGTGCCGGCTGATAAGCAACACCTGCTGAGTCTTTGATGTGATTACCGTATCAGTAATCTAAAAAAATTAAGTACGTGAAAAAATGTATTATTTTAATCCTTTATAATAAGCAACTCACAAAGCATATATCTGTTAACTGTACACAGCAATATATATAAACTAGATAAATCTTATTGTTTTAATTTAGTCGAGAGTACATTTATTTGACACGGTACGTAAAATAGCGTTAACTCATAGTTATAATTTTCAATCGAAGCTTTTTTGCAATTAATAGCAAATTAAACTGTATACATTTTACCTCAAATACCTTCGGAACGTGTTCTGGTTGGTTGTCCGCAGTCTCCAAGTCTAATAGCCAAAGACGGATAGAAAGATCTAACTTTTTCCATCCATAACTTTACTGGAAAATAGTCGTGTGCGAAATTATTAGAGTAAGAAGAAAGTAATTGGAATCTCTCACCCACTGATGTTATGATTACATTTAGAGCATTAAAAAAACAATCAACTTTGAACTTTACAGTTTCGTCGTGGATCGGTTCATCGTCAGATTCATAATCAAAATGTTTTTTTTATTTTTCGCGGTCTTAGACTTTTTTGTTGTTTAAATTTAGGTTCTATGTCTAACCTGGATGCTATTTCTTTAGCATCAATCAATAAATCATTAAAACCTTTATCGGAGCTATAAGCTTTCAAAAAATTATTCAAATGATTTAAATGATTACAATACTGAGCAACTTTTACTAACAATGTTAATTTTACTTAAAATATTATACCACAATATAAGAATGCAAATGAACTCAAAATTTTGCAATTTTTTGGCCAACGATGCACCCAAATTTTACGTTATTTTCTAATTCAAAAGTGTTTGATGGCAGAGCCATCTCATAGTATAAATTTACTATGTTATTAAAATTAAGCATTGCTCACCCCCAATGTCCTTTTACGTTGTGGTTTTATCCCGACGAATTTTTCAAAGCTTATTTTGAATTTCGCGGGTGTTAAACTAACTCAACGTATTTACCATCGTTTATAGCTATCTACAGTTATTTTCTAAGTTTCCTTCGCTTATTTCAAACAGAACTTCATAAGCTTCCCCAAGTTAATACCTTAAAGAAGTTATTGCATCTATTCTATCGAGTATCCGATAAAAGCTTTAAAGTTAAATTTGTTACATTAGATTCATTAGATTTTAGAATTGACCAGCGTTTAGTAGAAGCTGAAAAAAAATAAACAGTTCTAGAACTAAAAAAAAATGGATGCTCATTGTATTCGATTTTGTGGCATCATTGACGACTACATTTAGGGTATCACTGTAATAAGGAACAAAAAAAGCTCGCGGATTGAAATCAATTTTTTTTTTGTAGACCATTATGCCTACCACGCATATTTGCCCCATTGTCGTAACCCTGACCAAGCAAATCGTTGATATTTAAGCCTTTTTTCTCTAACGCCGACAAAAGAAGTTTTGTCAAGCCTTCAGCTGACACATCATCTATAGGACAAAATAATAGAAAATGTTCTTCTATACTAATTCTCGTGCTCTTTAAATTAACAAATCTTATACAAACTGAAATTTGTTCTTGGTAACTAGAGTCAGGAGTGCAGTCTAATAATATGGAATAATATATTTTGCCTTTTTAGTTAGTTCTAAAATTTTGGATTTGATATTTTCACTGAGCAAGTTGATTACTTCATTTTGTATTTTATCCCCGAGATAGTATTTGTGATCTTTTATTTGAGAGCGTTTTGTATGTTTTAACATAATCGGGTCGAATTTAGAAATCATTTCTATGCATTTTAAAAAGTTACCACTATTTTTCTCAAACAACTTATTACTACTTCCACGAAAAGCTAAATTTTGCTGACCTAAAAACTGAATCACGTAGAAAATTCTTTCTATAACAGTTTGCCAGTATTTAGTTTCTCTGTTTATTACAATTTAAATTTCAGAATAAATTATTTCATTTTTATTAAACCGGTTAGAAAGATCTAGCAATTTTAGAACATTTTCGATATGTAACTGCTCTTTTCATAAATGTTTAAATGTTCACTTAAATACTGCCAGTCATTGTAACCAGATTCATCACTAAGGCAAACAGATTTCAAATCGTTGTTATTAAAAATTTTGCAACAGAAGCAATAAAGCGAATTTTTTGTTTCGGGATATAACAACTAAAAACGCTTAATTTTTTCTTTGTTTGGTAAAATTCTAAAAAAGTAACTATTGGAAAACTCCGAACTATCTCTCGGATAAATATACTTTTTGTTTTGATAATGCGCAGAACCACGTTCTACTAATTCTTGAATATTATTAGAACGTAATTTCTTTGACCATAGTGCATCTTTCGAAAGTTTACTCATATTTACCGTTCTGGTAATTTTTGAAGGTGTTGATTTCTCATTATCAGAGGAACTTGAAGATGTTGATGGATTGCTTTCTAGAAGATCAGTTTCTTGTCTGCTGCTGATACTTGTTTCAAGTACAGGTTCAGAATATTGGGATTCAGCTGTATTACTGTTGTTATTAATATTTGGTAATTGCGTACTTTTGACATTATTTTCTAGTTCTTCCTCTCTTTTTCTTTTATTCAGCAAATTTTGGTATACAGACAATTTTTTTTATTTTTCTTACATCCTGTATACTGTAGAAAGAAATTATTACGAAAGTAAACAAATTGACCAATTATTCATGAAAAATGGAAATGTTTCGACGTCTCAAACTCAAACTCAAAAATATTTTCTCAACATTACTTATTTCAAGATATTTCAAAATTTATAATTTTTTATAAAAAGTAATATTAGTGCGCTTATCAATTGTTTTGTTTAAATTTACTTCAATTAACAATGATGTTTATATAATCAAATATAAAAGGATTTTCGAGGTCCAGTTTTTGGTTTTTAATGTTTTAATAAATCTAAAATAAAAAATAAATTTTAGATGAACTCACCTTAATTCACAACACAAAACGCATCACTATAAAATCTGTAAAATCACAAAAAACTAAAGTTTCAAAAGCAGATATCTTTTACCCTATGCACCTTTTCACATCGCTCAGTTAATTATCGATCGCGAATCAGGCAACAAATGAAATCGCGACCGATGCAGCGCTTAAATATATAAAGTTTTGTACATTGCAAGCTCAGCCAGGAAAAAAACACTTGTTCGCTCGTTGGCTGGTTGCAAGCCAAATTTCAAGCTCAAACATGAATAAAATCAGATTTGTTTGAGTTCACACAAGCCATGTTATCATGTTACGTATTCGATGGAATAAATGCTATTATTGCGTACTCTCATTTAGAAAATATATTATTTTCACGGAGTAATTCGGTTCCCTCGCCTCAAAGAGTAATAATAAAAAATAACCAAATAAAAAACAATGTAATAACTAGCAATTCCTTACTGTTTTTTTAGCATTATAAATTTTGTTTTGACAATGTTGTTTGTTGCTTTATCTTTTTTTTTTTACTTTTGTGTTTTGAGGCTTTTCGGCGCCTTTGGTGCCGTCGTGCACCACACGACTTTGCCCTTATGTACGGCGCGGGACTGAATTGAAAACAAAATTACTTAAAACCTCGAAATGACAAGAATTAATTGAAATATTTCAAACAACTTCAATAACGTAATGAACGAAATCAAACGACGACTACAAACATATATAAATGTACATAAAATAAAAAAAAGAGTTGATGTAAACAACAAATTACTGATAAAAAAATAAACAACAAACAACAGTACCTGCTGAAATACTGATAAAACACAAACTTTTACTTTTAAACAAATTTGCAAAGATACTGATAAACGCGTTCGTTTATTTAAAACACAAGTGTACAATGAAATTCAACTCGAATTCAATCATTTTGGCTTACCCAATAAGTAGATATACGAGGTGACATTGATTGCGGATCATTAATTTTATTTATTTCTTAAATGTTTATATAGGGTCGTCGGTTCTCAAGCCTAGACAACAATAAAACAATCATTTATTTGTTAAGACGACGTTTCGATGGCATCAATGCGCAACTTTATCAGGCCGGTTAACAATAGTAATTAATTGATTTTTTTCCAATTAACAACATCAAGAATTATACATTACAACAAACACTGTTACACTGTCGAAAGCAACACTTATACATATATGACCAATCAATAATTGTTGACTGGCCTGATGAAATTGCATACTTATGCCAACGAAACGTAGCCATAACAACTAATAAAAGATTATTTTATTGTTGCCTCTCTACAACAAAAGACCCTATTTATAAATATAAAATATTTTAAAAAATTGAAATTTTTTGAAGCATCTTATAATACTTTCGTTAATATAAAGAATTAACTTTAACATACCATTTGTCGTAGATGATTTATTACAAAAAACTCAAAAAAAAATTATAAAAAAAAACTTTGGTGTTTGATTTAATAATACTTACAGTTGTCACTAGTGTCTTCTTTTTCTTCCATTTTTATGTACGTTTCTTGCATAACTCCATCAATTTTTAGTTTATCTTCATTTGTATCACTAATCAAACTAAGATCGGCGTTGTCTTGGAATGCTTTCTTAATTCCTAACTACGAATAAAAAACGTAACTGCTAAAAACAATTTTAGCAAGATTTTATTACTTGTTGTAGTATATTATTAAAAGGAATCACGGTTTTTAATTCCATCTTTGGTACTCTTACATTTACTATTGTTTGACGGTAATTTGTTTCACGAATTATTGTTTGTATAGATGTTTCAACATTTGACAACCCGTTGATATCATACGGCAAAACAACATTTAACGAAGAATCACTATTTTCGTAAGTGAGTTCTAAAAATTTTGCTCTTATCTTTTCGTTTTGATAATAATTGAATTTAGACACAATATCTAGCATCTCTATTTCAACATAATGATGAGCGTCAATGAAAAAGTTTCGTTTTAAAGTTGGATTTTTTTGAAATCCTGATACCCATACTCCTTTTAAACTTACTATGTTACCAAATATTGCTCTCGTTTCTTTAGTTAGTGCAGTAGTGCTTAAGAAATCATTTTGCATGCTGCTTTCCGTGCATTTGTTTAACCATTCATCGAAAGATCTTAAAGCTTTTGGAGCAGGTAACAATTTAAGGTTTTGAATATCAACATGAAAATATTTAACCGTTTCATCTTTATAAGTGGAACTTAAATGGAAAGCATCGTTAAAAAATAATTTTCGAAATGTTTTTAATTGGTAGTGTTCGTCTGTTTTTTCGAGTGGGTGTAGCGCTAAATATGTATCTAAAAGCCTTTGTGTGCTTATTGGAAGTTTTAAACCTACAGAAATTTGTTTCGCTGTTTCTCCTGTAGATCCTACTTGTATAAGAGCCAAAAGCGATTCTAAAGATATTGGACAAATCAAAAAGTTGCCAGACTTTGGTAACAACCGCTAAAATTATTAGAATTTTTGATTTACGTTATATTTGACTGTTACTTACACTAAAATTGTCTACTTTATTTATTACTGTTGCACCTCCATATTGTTTAGTTAACACTGCAACAGTGACTCCGATTACTTTTACACTAACAATGGATGACATTACATACAAAAAAAACTGTCACTATTTTTTGACAATAGCAAATATTAAAAAGTATCAACTGTTATATTGTTACTTTAATTTAAATGAATTAATAAAACAAAACACCAGCTTTACTAATAATACCAGAATAAATTTTTTTATCCGCGAATAACCCTAGGGAATAACCTTGGAATAACGAAAATCGTTTCTAATAAACTGAGAATACAAAGAGGTACAGTTAACTATAGAATACAGAGATAATAAGTGATATGTCATTTATTATTTCTACAACGACCCTAGTTTAGATTGAGAAAAATGTATCCTTTATTTAACTGCAATTAACGGCATTTAACAATATTCAAGCAATACAAGAACTAGAGGAATTAGAAATAATTGATGTTATAGATCGATCCTTGCGCAAAACCTTTAAAACATGAATAAGTTTAAATATTTACTACACAAATGTAAATTTCGATAAAAATACCGTTTCATAAAAAAAAATGTTTATTTCTTAGAACGCTTATTAGAAGAGCGGCTAACTATGAGTAACAGAGGAGGCTGTATTTTGTGCCAAATGCAATCCAACGATTACTTTTATTCTATTTTGTAAGATTCGAAATGATACTGCAAATATAAACAAAATAAATCAGCAGTCATTTACTAATACTTATATAAATATAAAAAGTAGATTATTATTTACTAGAACAAAATGATTTTTTCCACGGCAGCTGTCGGAACACAGACTCCTGGGCGTGAGCTTGAATGATACAAAAGTACATAGATGTGAATTTTGTATAATTTATTTTCAACGATAAAAACACTGCTAACTATTTACATAAAGAATAATAAACATAGGGGCGCCCACTACCTTTAAATTAGTGGTAAATAAAACACCATAAAAAATCTTATAACTAAGTACTGACAAATATCAAATTCAAAATTAATAAACGTCTAACTTCTTACGAAGTATTCTTAAAAGTTTTTTAATAACTGAGTAAAACACAATTAAATTAATATAAATTTAAGGCCTAACCATTTGTCAACAATGCAGTTAATAAAACCAAAGTTGTCTCATTAGTATTAAATGTTACGTTGTTGCAGATCTTCTATTTATAGCACATTCTTCACTCAAGTGATAAGCTTTTCTTCTAGACCAATTGATATCGAAGTTCCATAAAATCATAAATCAAAATATCTCAAAGCAATTAAAGAGAACATAAATTCATGTTAGTTTGAGACTCGATTGGCTTAACAGCTTTCAAAGTCTTACATAACAAAATTAATTGAGGAATAGAAGTGATAGTCTTTAAAGCAAGTTGACTTGCATAATGATATTTTAAATTTGTTTTAATAATTTTTATCTGTTCCGTTTCAGAAACTGAAATGTCTAATTTTGAAAATTGATTCACCATTTAAGATATTAAATAGTTAGACACTCTTTAACCAATTGCTTTTGAGATTTTGTTTCAGCTAATAAATTTTCATTATAATCTTCTGGTAAGAAATCCTGTTTCAATTTAAGATCCAATTCATCCCAGGAATTAACAGTTGGACGAACAACGTGATACCATGATAAACCAGAATCGATAAAAAGATCAGTTGCACCATCAAATAATTCTTGAGAACTAATTTTACGCGCAACTCAAAGTGTATTGCAACGTTGAACAAAAGACAAAAGCAAAATATCTTTAAGATTGCCAGTAAACTTTAACAGCCATTTATAAATTGGGAGATTTAAAATTTGAAAAATCGTCATTCTAAAATATAACTGAAGGAATAGAAGTATTCATATTGGTCGCAGTTGGATTGAAGTTGTCGGAACATTAATGCCAACAGAAGAAGTAGACTCATGCTCAATGACCTCAACAATAATTAAATCAGAATATAATCTTGTGTTCTATCAACACCATCAAACAAAGCTAACCAATCTTTAAGCATACGTATTAAATTATTAGAAATATCAACAAATTCGTCACTAAAAGTTATGTAGTTCAATCTACGTAAAACATGAGTAAAGCGTGTGCGTAATCGAAGATATTGAAACGCTCGAGTAGTTATTCGCAAATTCAAGAACTTTCTCGAATTTGTTCTCCATCTTCTAGAACGTATATCGAAAGATATGGAACACTCGAGAATGATTTTCAAAATGTGTATATATATACCGAAGATACAAATTGTAGGTCAGTTATTGCCGTAATGCGAATACAGCAGTGTTAAGAAGATTATTCAAGTTGAAATAAATAAGTCGTTAGCGCGTGTGTGTACATAAATATACGGAGAATAATCTTGTACGTGATTTTAGTGTAAACAAGTGTGTGAAGCTATCCGCGGACTTTATCTTATCTTAATTAGTGTAACTGTTTTTATTAAATATCCTTAGACTAACTAGTTCGGTTAATTTACAAGTGTACATATTTCTAATATAAGTAAAACATATTTTTAGTCGTTTAAATAAATTAGTTTTAATAATAAATTCGTTACAAATTGGGGTCCGGTGTCGGGTTCGCAATTTTTTTTAGTGTAAATACCATTAAGTAATCTAATATCGCTCCCGTAATAAAAACATTGATTGCGTAAATAATTAAAACTTTAGTTTGCGTGTTTGTTTATAGCATTTAATCTTAGCTGTTCGTTTCGTTAAACCAGTGTCGGGCTTTATTAAAATTTAGTGTTATTAATTTTTGTTTGAAATTAATATTCGTGGTTAAATTTATGCCGGTGACGCGTTCACAAGCAGTTACAATGGATGCAAAACTATTTGAATTTCTTGAATCAATAAAAATGGTCAAGAATCGATGACTAGAAAAATGGCAGAAAATTCTAGAAGTTTAAAAGAAAAAATACGGGCGAGTATGGAAAATCAAATAAAGACTATTGAGGAACAAATACAAATTAGCGTAGGAAATCAAATCAAAATTGCGCAAGAGAAAACCCAAGCAGATATGTTAAATTTAAAAGAAGAAATTTGCAAATCTATGAATGAGAAAATGGAAGAAATAGAAGACAAACTAGAAGACAGAATGAAACTGCTTGAAGAAAGAATGAACCAAATAAATTGCCATGGTGAAGGAAGCGTCACGAGTGAAGATTTAATAATGGACCATTGTGAAAAAACCACTCACAAGTTTAAAGTTGTTCCACCAAATTTTAATGGTAAAGTTCCATGATCAACCTACTACAAGCAGTTTGAAGCCGCAGCTACAGCTAATGGTTGGAGTAACAAACAGAAAGCGACGTCTTTAATAGTGTCCTTACGTGGAGAAGCGCTTGGAATTTTACAAACTGTTTCTGACCACCTACAAGAAAATTACGAACTCCTAATTTCACGATTAGAAATGAGATATGGAGATGCCCATCTTCAACAAGTCTATCAAGCTCAAATTAATAATCGGGTTCAGAAAGCTGCCGAAAGTCTTCAAGAGTTTGAGGCTGACATCGCCAGACTAGCACGGCTTGCGTATCCTACTGCGCCCGATACCTTCTTGGAGCAGTTGGCTATTCAAACCTTTGTAGACGGCCTCCGAGACAACGAAACGCAGCAGACTCTCCGGTTAGCTCGACCAAAGACATTGGATAACGCTTTAGTGCATGCTTTGGAGTTTGAAGCAGTAAAACAAGCATCGCAACGAGACGGTCATAGACTCTGCTGTGCTGCAGAAGTACCCGCGCAGACATTGGAAAGCATCGACAAATACTTCGGGAAAGAGGAGTGACAACTTTGAACTGCGGTAAAATAGGCCATGTACGACGGCAACGTACTAAACCTAAGAAGAAGACAAGAAGAGCGCTCAAAAATTTGGAACGAGGCAACCAAAAGAAACAAAAAGTAATCTCATCTCCTCAGGCTCCGGAGATTACAATTCAAATGGCATCGCCGATGGAGCAATTGCATAGCATTTATCTCGATGGCAAAATCAATGGAAGAAGTGTTCAGTTACCGGTTGACACTGGAGCGACGAAGACCATCACTCGTCCTGACATGTTAGTGAAAAACGAGAAAACATCACCAATAACAATACGACTTCGAACGGCGATGGGCGACGAAATACCTACTCACGGACAAGTCAAAGTAACTATTGGTTTGGGAAATGGAGTACTCCACCATCAAGTACTGGTAGCCGACATCACGGAAGAAGTTATCCTGGAAATGGACGTGATAAAGAATCATGGGTTTCATTTAGATATGAAGAACGATGTCCTGAAGATCGACAATGAAGAAATTCCTTTTCATTCTTCAGAAAAGACAGCCGTGCGAGTTTTATTGAGTGAAGACGCGACCCTGTCTGCAAGGACTGAAAGTGTGGTGATGGCACACCTGGATGGAAGTCTCCGGGAACCAATGAAGGGCGGTTTAGTTAAAAAGAGACTACTCGTTGGCAGAACTTTAGTCCAAGTAAAAAACACGATGCCAGTAAGGATCTTAAACATCAACTCAGACCCTGTAACGTTGAAGAAGAAGACCATAGTAGGCGAATGCACGCCAGTATCTCAAATTGTGAGATGCGTGAAGTCTGACGAAGATAGGTCGCCGAAGAAGTGTCTACAACATCTATTGGACATTCTTACCACCAAATGCCAAAACCTCAGTCAAGACCAGCTAGCTAAAGTTAAAGTGTTGATCGAAGAGTATCAAGATGTGGTCGCGCTGGAGAGTGGTTCCAAAGGAAGAACTAATGTGGTGAAACATAAAATTAATACCGGAGACGCTCGGCCGATACGACAACATCCACGCAGACTTCCTTTGGCGAAAAGAGAAGAAACTGAACAAATAATTACGGATATGGAAAGAGAAGGCGTGATTGAACCTTCAAGTAGCCCATAGGCATCCCCAGTGGTACTCGTGAAGAAGAAGGATGGATCAACGAGGTTTTGCGTAGACTACAGACAGCTAAACGTCGTGACCAAAAAGGACAGTTACCCTTTACCCAGAAATGACGATACGTTAGACACCCTGTTAGGATCCCAATGGTTTTCCACGTTAGATTTATCAAGTGGTTACTGGTAGGTAGAATTGGAACTCAAGGATCGTGAAAAAACAGCTTGTACAGCCCTTCGGCCTGTGTAACGCTCCTGCAACGTTCAAGCGTTTGATGGAGACCATCTTGCGCGGATTGTCTTGGAAGACGTGCTTGGTTTACCTGGACGACGTGATTGTGGTTGAAAGGTCGTTTGAAAAACACTTGAACAACTTGAAGGAAGTGTTCCAGCGACTACGTGGGGTTAACCTCAAACTGAGCCCAAAGAAGTGCCACGTATTTAAGAAAAAAGTGCAATACCTTGGCCACGTCGTATCTAGAGATGGAGTAAGGGCTGACCCAGACAAAATCCGAGCAGTGCAAGCATGGCCAAGACCAATCGACAAACATCAGGTCCGAAGTTTCTTTGGGTTGTGCACCTATTATAGACGATTTGTACTCGAATTTACTAATATTGCCAAACTATTGACGAAATTGACGGAAGAAAGAGCAGAATTTAGATGGAATGAAGACTGCAAAAATTCTTTCCATTAACTAAAACAAGTCCTAGTCACTTCGCCGATTTTGAGTTATCCAAGAGAAGATGGAAAATTTCTTCTGGATACCGACGCAAGCAATCTGGCCATAGGCGCGGTCCTTTCGCAGGTTCAAGATGGACAAGAAAAAGTTATCGCGTATTTTAGCAAGGTTTTGTCCAGGCCAGAAAGGAATTATTGCGTGACTAGGAGGGAGCTGTTAGCAGTCGTGAACTCCATCGAACATTTCTACAAGTATTTGTATGGACGCAAATTTTTACTGAGAACAGACAACGCCGCTTTAAAATGGCTTTTGCAGTTCCGTAACCCGGAAGGACAAGTGGCAAGATGGATCGAGAGACTGCAAAAGTATGACTATGATACAGAACACCGTGCCGGAAGCAGTCATCGGAACGCTGATGCCTTGTCAAGAAGATCATGTCCGGAGGACTGCAGCCATTGTTCGCGACTGGAAGAAAAAGTTGAATGCCTCCGGAGAACTGCTATGGTTGATGATGAGTGGGAACCTGAGCACAATATTTTAGTTTTATAAATATTTAATAATATATTTAATTGAATTACTTTATCATTTAATAAGTTCAATTTTTCAAGAGACAACTTTGCTCGTAACAGCTACGTCTACTATCGGTATTTGCATTTCTGACATCAACACCTCGCAAATACAATTCATGACATACATAGCTTCGACAAAATACATTATTACAATACAATAAGATCAAATTCAGTAATAAATCGTAAACCTAAAACACACAACACAAGTAAAAAAACAAAGTACAAAGTATTCATTCAATTCAAAATTTAGAAAATTTACAGTAATTATTAAAATTTAGCCTCAAATTAGTAGCAACAGTCTAATGTAAAATAAAAAATATAAAAATTATATTATTACTATTTAGTAGAACAAAATTATTTTTACCACGGCAGCTGTCGGAACACAGACCTCTGGGTGTGAGCTAGAATGAAACAAAAGCACACAGCCGTGAACTTCTTATAATTTATTTGCAACGATAAAAACATTATTAACTATTTACATGTAAGATGATTAACTTAATATTTGGGCGCCAACCACCTTAAAATTAGTGGTAAATAAAACACCATAAAATATTTTGTAAGTACTGACAAATATCAAAATCAATCAACTTCTACATTGTTACGAAGTATTCTTAAAAGTTTTTTAATAATTGAATGAAACACAATTAAATTAATACTACTATGAAATTAAAGTGTAATAATTAATAAACAACGCAGTTAATAAAGCTAAAGCTGACTCACCAGTAACAAATGTTACGTTATTGCAGTTCTTCTATTAATATCACATTCTTCACTTAAGTGATAAGCTTTTCTTTCAGACCAAATAATATGGAAGTTCCATAAAATCACAAATCAAAATATCTCAAAGAAATTAAAGATGAACATAAGTTGGAGAAGTCAAGATAAAGATAAATATGTTGACCAATAAAGACCGTTGAGTTATAAAACGGCCTTGAATGGACGTTCCTTTGTTAAAGTATTGCGTCACATTATGAAATTACAGAAATTGGTTGGAAATAAGAAAAATTAATTTGTATACGTTTTTACGCCATTATTAAGAAAATTGTCTTCCGTTGCCTACTAACCATTTGCAACATAACGTGGTTAAGACGGAAGTGTTGAATGCAATTCAAATGCGACGTTGCCAAAGTGAATAAATTGAAAGCAATAAACTAAGCGAATGCAAAAGTGAATTTTAAACGTAATGGGTTCTAACGGGGCGTTACAGTAGCAGAAACATAGTAATTACATCAAAAATCTTTTACGCCTTGATAAAACCCGTTACAATAGTGGGCAATACGTTGACTATTTTGATTACGACATTAACACGATCTAAACCCAGAAGTTCTTATTTTTGTATAAACTCGGGCCGTAAAAGCCCTCGCCATTACAAATTGCCAAAGTGAATAAATTTAAAGCAATATTAGTTGAATAAACTAAGCGAATGCAAAATTAAATTTTAAATGTAATGGGTTCTAACGGGACTTTACAGTAGCAGAAACATAGTAATTACATCAAAAATCTTTTACGCCTTGATAAAATCCGTTACAATAGTGGGCAATACGTTGACTATTTTGATTACAACATTAACACGATCTAAACCCAGAAGTTCTTATTTTAGTATAAACTCCGGCCATAAAAGCCCTTGCCATTACAAATTTGTCTCTTCTTTATTTAAAGAAAATAAAAATCTATAAAAACGATTTGTATCTTTTGAATTTTTGAAATAAAACCAGGTTTTTTATTTTTTTCACTACTTAATAAAAACCTTAAACTTTCTTTTGCAGTTTTATGTAATTTTTTTTATAATTGCATTAAAATCATCTTCATTCTCTTTATTTTCCATTACCATTTTTATTTTAGTACCTCTGTGTTCTTGAGTTTTCCTGAAATAGTAAGGCATCTTAGTATCTGCATTTTTCTGATTTTTTTTGTCAATTTGCCACTATTCCTAGACCGCGTTTTTACTTTGGTACATTTTCTGGTTAATAGCAACAAAAGCTTTAAAAACGTATTCGCAATTATTATTTCAGAAGATTAGAATAAGCAAAATTTCTAAAAACTGGAGTGATTGTATCCATAACAACAGCAAGTAAAGTGTGTAAATAATTATGAATAAAATTTGTTATCTTTTTCATTTTTGTTATAAATAAATAAATCAAATAGTTTTTTTAAACGATTTAATGTATTTACTAGTGTTGCGGCTTTGAGATAAGCTTTGCTAAAAAGTTGACAAATATAATAATCTACAATGTGCAGTACAAAATGATTAACAGATGCATTTTATAAAACAGTTTATTTTTTATACCCCATTCCCTTTGCTCTCAAACAAACTAAAGAAAAACATAGTTACCTAGTACACTCCCTTTATACTCCCTCTATGCTTTAGAACTTGCTCATTATTATTCATTTTGTTTAGATATCCTTGCAAAATTGTCTCTAAATTTAAATAAATAAAAGCCACG
The DNA here is from genome assembly GCA_035610365.1 of Aquatica leii. Lineage (NCBI taxonomy): Eukaryota > Metazoa > Arthropoda > Insecta > Coleoptera > Lampyridae > Aquatica > Aquatica leii. Next base: position 75,110,026 of record CM069433.1, read on the forward strand.
TCTTACTTTATCTTACACTTCACGAACAACTGCAACCGTGGCATTTTTATCTTATATGCGTCTATTTGGGTTTTTTTGATATACGTTAGGTATTTAAAAAAGAAATCTTAAAAAAACATTGCACTTTATTACATAAAAAGCAAAACTTAACAACAAACATGGATACCGGGGTCATCACAAAAAAAAGAACGGTATAGTTAAACACAAACGTGAAAAAAAGTGCAGAGTAAGTACGATAGATAAAAAGAAAACGGAACATTTGAGTTTGTTACTGGTATTTTAAAAACGTAGTTGGGTAGCTATTGCCGTATCTATGTGTATAATTTTATTTAAAAAATACCACATCAGTGACCATTTCTGATTTAATTTTTTTACAAAAAAAGAACCGTTTTCATAAAAATTAAATGCATCAAATAAAACAAATAGAAAATAAAAAATAATGATTATATTTAGATATAATTAAAGGATGAAATTTTCATTTAACACATCAAACACAATATATACTATATCTAATAAACACATATCAAAATAATTATTTACATGGAATTACTTGAAGTCGATGCTAAACACATTTCTAACTGTCAAAGTTAATGTTAAGAATTAAGATTTATTCTACGTCAATGACATACCTGGTATTCACTTCAAAATTATGTTTATTAGTCATACCATTTGCATTGTGTTAAATGTGAAGTTCAACAATATAGTAAACAACTAGTTGATAGGGATGCATGAATATGAAAGGTATTTATTGATGTGTTAAATAAAAATTTCGTCTTTTAATTGAAACTAAATTAAATCATTATTTTTCTTAAAGTAATGATTTAAGCAACAAAGTTTTTGTTAAACTATCATAACAATGATATAAATTAAACTAATCTTCAGTTGCGTTTTTTGCCTAGTTTAATTTAAAACGTTAATTAAATTTAAAATACGTGTAATAAAAATACGTTTTACGTTTTTTTCTAATAAACATTTAAATACTATTTTAATTAAAACAAATTTTCATATGGTTGATTGACAATTAACCAAACTACTGCAAACCACAAACACGCTATATATACTGTACGTGCGTGTTTTTGCAATTGCAATTCATTTTATTTAATATTATGAAACCATGTATTTATTTTATTATAGATTCCTAATTTGTGTTTAGTTTAAACCGCCAATCAAATCTAAATAGATAGTCGCTAAAAGTAGGATTACAATTTAATCTAACTAAAACAAAAATAATGTATCCAGGCCCAGAGATTGAAATAAAAGCAGAAAGAATCAAAATAGAGAGAGCAAATGAATAAATATGTATATATCTGGGACAGATAATTGAATTAAGCCGAAACAACAAAACAGAAGAGATCAAGAGGAGAATTAGAATGGGATGGGTGGCATTTAGAAATTATCGTTTATATTAAGAAATAACTAAATTGCGCAACACCTAAAAACAAATGTTTTGCCGGCAATAACGTACGAAACAGAAAATTGGACAAAACATAACATAGAAAAGATCAGAATAGCTCAAAGAGCAATGGAAAGAGCCATGCCAAACATTACGAGAAAGGAAAGAATATAACGTATTAAAATAATAATAATGCACCGTAATAGCTCTTATGGTTTTATTAACGTATAAAACACAAAACATTAAATTAGAGCAATGAGCCATATTCAAATTATAACCAGGGTCGGGGTATTCTAGTAGTACACTAATATTTACAATTCTAATTTGACATAATTATAAATATAATTTGGAATATAATTTGGACGCCATAATATTTTTATATTTAAAATGGTTAAATATTGAAACCAAAAAAGCAAACAAACAAACCTTAAAACGAATACTTAATTAAATTATTTACATACGTGACATTGAAGGTTAGGTTATATCACTTGCTGCAGTTCGTAACTTCGGCGCATTGAGCGTGGTCATCACGTGACTTAATTGAATTACGCGTTTCTCACTTGATTCATGCGAACATTATGAAATTCTTGAAATGCCTATTAAATTTCCAAATTTTCCGTATTTATCCTGATTGGTCTAAATCGTAAAACAAACGTAGCGTATGATAATCTTCATTCGCAACATCCAAATCAAATTACATCAGACGTAACACATGAATAATTATCGATTTTCACTCATAAAAATTATAATTCGTAGCGGAAATTCTTCGTAAAAGCGACGTTGTGACTAACATCAAACTTGCTGCGTAAACCATATCTTAATATTGCATTTCAAAACTCGATAAAATCAGATGGAACCGCAGGATCATAGAATGGAGATCATACCAACATAAAAAAGATAGAGGAAGACCATCAGATTAGAAACGTTGGAAGGAATTAAGGAAGGTCTATGTCAAAAAATGTTTAATGTTTAACAGTACTCTACCCTCTTTGATACAAAAATTAGTTATGTGATTTTTTAGAATTATTGACTAAAAAATTTACTAAATCAAGTAGCTTAACTTGAAGCGTAAAAGCTTGACTTGGGCTTGAAAGTCAAACTTCTTAAAAATAAAAGCTTAGCTTGGCTCAATGCTTGTAGATACAGGTTTGGATTGATTTTAAAGCTTTTCAAAGCTTTACTAAGCTTTATCAAGCTTTCAAGCTTTTTCAACCCTTTTCGTGCACTTCTCGCAAGAGTAAAAACTATAACTTTTAAACATGTACTCCGTATTAGCGCTCACTATCGCTGTATAAACAATTAGCAACTACTGGCTAGTTAATCACCTTTGAGTTATGAACCAAGCGAGTATAACTATGAGCAAATTATCTGATTATTCTGACAAACCGTTTAGATAACGGGTCGGAATACGTTGTGGAGACAGATAGTTTGTCTTCAGGCGAAGTAAATGTTCGAACCTACTTAAAATCAATTTTGTAATATATTATGCACTTAAGTAGATTTTTTAAAAATATACCTACTGGCAACTTTTTTATAATTATTTTAAGAATATTTCTTATACATCTAAGCAAATATGGCAAACTTCTAATAAAAAATATATGTTATAGAATGGTTATAGTTTATCGTAGAATGCACAAACATCAGATGACTCTTCTAATGATTACGGTGTCCAGTTTGTTGTGAGAAAACAAGTATATATAACAGGTATAACTTTATAACAAAATAATATTATTGTCAAGAGTTGGTAAAAACTTGAAAACTTGACTTGAAAAGCTTAGCTTGGTAATACTTAAGCTTGACTTGATTTTTTTTAAAGTTTGGCTTGGTTTTTAAAAGCTGGACTTGAAATCAAGCTAAACTTTCGAAAAAAAGCCTGCGAATCTATAAAAAAAATTACTATACTTTTTATTAATTGAAAATTAACTTTTCGTATTATACCTATTGCGTTAAAATACTAACAATTAAATAAAAATATATAAAAACAGAAAATTTTGATTGTCCTTATCATGTTATTGAAAAAATTTCTAACAAAGATGATCTTATCTTATCTTATCTTATCTTATCTTATCTTATCTGTTCTTTTTAGGTTCCAAAAAAGGTTTGATTTTAAATACATTTTCTAATCAAGGAATGGAATGGAATACTGTGTAAACTGTCTTTTACTGTTATCCAAATGTGTTTCGATAGAACAAATATAAAACAATAAACCAAATGAAACTTTTATAAAAAGTTTATCTTATTAGAAACTTATTTGATTATGTGTTTATCATACAAACAAGTAAAAATAAAATACACTAGAAACAGTAGTCGAACAATTTAAATATTCATTGTAGACTTTATGAATATATTCTATAATTAACTTTATACGAATGTGCTTAGTATAGTCTAAGTAAAATTAAAAAAACACTTTTTTTAATAAATTTTTTACATTTTATAACTTATATTTATGTAATACACGATTGTAAAGATATTTAATTTAACATACACGTTAAATAATATTAATTTAATTTATAGTGTAGATAAGTTAATGTAAAATGTGAACTACAATGCTTAATTATTATGAAACAAAATTAATTAGTAAATTTGGTAGCACTAACATGAAAACGCCCACATCCATACAAATAAATAGCCTAGCAAATAATGAACGATGTTAGTTTATGAATAATAATTCGAATCGTAAATACTTTGCAATGTCGGAAATTTCTTGCAGAAATGCAATGCAGTAAATTAGTACGGAAATTAGAAAAGGGTTGCTGAAACTTAATTACCTATTTACACGCAATGTGTTCCTAAACAGCATTTTAGATTTTGATGCTATGCGCGGAAATAACATTGCCAACATGAATTAACTAAATTTTAGTAAAAAACACCAATTGGTAACTGCCTAGACACAGTTTAAAAGAAATATTTTTAGTATTCTTGCAGTAGAGCGACCTGCGCCCTTTTACGTTTAGTAACTGCGCTTTCGCGGAGCGCCGAGCTTTTCGTGCAGAATTTACCCCGAATATCAAAATCAATATATGTCGGAGGTTCTTGAGGTGTAGACTTATTATAAATGTGTTCTAATGTTTTACAAAAAACATTTAAATTTTCGTAAACATTTTCAGACGAGTTGATAATGTATGTGCGTTTTATACCTTTGTTTCTTTTTATCTAATTATTCTTTTCGCTTGTAAAATGTGATATCTATTATTTTTTTAAATACCAACAACAAAAACATGCATTTACATTTTGAAAGAACAGTTAATGCCAAAAGTGATTGTTCTATTTTATCACTTACATGGATGGGAAAAGTTCCAGACGAATTACCCGAGGTAAATATACTCATAAAATTGGTTAAATTGAATAATTTAATAAATGTTGAAATGAATCTTACCTTAAAACGTCGACCTTTGTTAAAATTACACTGTTTTTGCGTATTTTAAATGTTTATTAAGATATATGAGTTTTGTATTTTTTCTATAGATGCAGTTTTTATCATGTTGCACAGGATCAAATGACTATTCATGAAAGCAATACATTTTTTCACATACTTTACAAAAACTTAAGAAATGGCATTAGTAATTGCTGTAGTGTTACAAACATTTATCTACAGTATTTTGTTCTAATTTCTTTACCACAAATATGTTTTTGACAAGTTTAAAATTAACTATAACTTAATTGTCAATTATAAACTTTAGTTTGTTACAAACAATGTGTTACCATAAAAGAATAATTTCCCTACAGACTGTTCTAATTGGACTTTAGCCAAAAAACTTTAAATTCGTCGATGTGTTTTACCTCAATAATATAATATACTTGCTTTTATAACTTTACTTTTGACTTTAACCTATTTTAATTTTTTTTAAATTGTAATTGTGTACATTTAAATAAACTGCAATTTAATCTATAGTTATTAAAACATATTTCTTTAATAGTAAATGTAATTGGAGGTCAGCCAAAAATGTTAAACTAAATAGAACAATTGTTAAATCCATCGACGATACTTTTGACTTTAACCTATTTTAAGTAAAAGTAATTGTAAAATTTAATTTTGCTCTTGAACTATTTAATTATTTTCTAGATTTAGTATTATATGTTTATTAATTTAAATAGTCTTAACTTAATTAAATATAATACAGTGCATTATTAAAGTGAAAATGAGTGGTTTGCTCATATTTCAATTTAGTGCATTGAAAGATTGGTAGAAAGATTGTTTAACTTTGCATAGGAATTCAATTTCAATTTACATACATAGATGACATTTTTATACTAAATACATTGATCACTTTGGCAATGATTATTAAAAATGAACATTTTTATTATTTCTTTTTACACAAACTAATAATAAACAAACAAACTAGAATTATTCAAAATATATGTACAAGACACTTATTTCATTTGCTGCTTTTTTAAAAGGTACATTGAGTTTGTAAAATATTTTCTAGTTTGTTAACGTTATACAGTAAATTTAATCAAATGAGAATTATTTTTTTAAATTCGAATAAAATCTAGTATACCAATAAATTTAATTTGATAAGCATTCGCTTTGTGCTGCTAAATTACATTATGCAGTCTCGTACCCTGTATAATTAAAGAGTGTTTAAACTAATTAATGCTTTATAAATAATACAATAAACACTGTTTTATTGATTATTATTCTGTTAAGCATCGATAACTTACAAAACGTATTTTGTCAAATGACATATACATATCCGTTGGTGCAAAATTTTCCTTCAACAATAAAAAAAATTATGATTTTTTGGAATTCTATTTTCATTTAACTATAAATAAAACTCTTGTCGCTTTTCTTCTTTTGACGTTTAAAAATATTTTGATAGTTTGATTATAAACATTTTTTACAACAAACTTTTGCTTATACCGTCTGAAAAAATTACGCCAAGAAAACTCGATTGAAATTATAGTTTTTTAAAAATTGTTTTTTTAAATAAAATATTCAATTAATTTTAGAAAAAAACTGGTTTCTGAGATAATATTCATCAACATTCACAAAAATAATATTAGTTTTAATAGTGACACTAATAATTTAAGTAACGTTTATTTCTAAATTTGCTAGGTAGCTTTATATAGTTTTCCATTGCTAGCAAGTATTCTTTTAATGTAAAATTCTATAGATTAATAACATTTTTATCTTGAATTTTTGATTATACATGTTATTTTGGTTGTTATAGTGTTAATTGTATGCATTATTTACTTTATAATTTGAATCTATTGACTTGTTTCGACAATAAAGTTTCATGTAATTTGCTCAAGTCTGTTGTCCGCCGGATTCAGCTGCTCAATTTTTCTTGTAAGTTCATAAGTCGTTTTTACGTCTGTAATTATTGTAACTTTTTTTAATAAAAATGTTCAACCATTAACATGTTGTTTGTCAAAATAAATTTATTAATACAATCTACTAAATATGCGATATATTTCAAAAAGATACAAGTGACAAGATATTTTGAACAAATCAAAAATGATCTAAAAATGTACATTCACCGCAAATCTATTACTTTGCAAGAGTACCCTATTATTTTTTTTAAATAAACCATCGCACATTAAAAAAGTGGCATTAAGAAACTGAAATGCATGATCGCACGCTAGTGTAGTCTAATCGCGGCCAAAAGGGCGGTATTTTACATAAATGCGTTTTTTCGTCGATCCTCTTTTAGCTAGTTATAGTTATAAGATGAAACATCGGGTATCAAATAATTACATAATATCGCTTTTTTATTATTGAAAACTGATTTAAAAACACTGCACAAGCTATTTTTTTGTCATATTGTTTATCTAAGTTTATATTACCTCTAGTGCATGTGCTACATTTAAAATTTTTAAGCATTGTCTGTAGATGGAAAATATATTATGGTAGAATATTAAGAAATTTTTTGCCTAATTTAAAAGCAAAAATACTATTTAAAAAAAAGTAATTAAATAAGATTAAAAAATATTATTTTGGTTTTTGTTTAAATCCGATCTTTTGTCTGAATTGTTTAATAATAAAATTTTAGAATTTATGTAAAATGACTTTAACTTTGTAGTAGGTATTAACAAAATTTATTTATGAATTTTTTTAGAACAATGTCTGTAAGCACAAAACGAGTATACAAAAACTACCTGTATTGAGCACATTAACTTTTAACATTACGAGTGCGCTTGACGTCATGCTGTTGCTCGGGTTCTCTAATTATGTTCAACCTCTTTCCTGTTGATACTGTGTTTACCTTATTTTCCATATATTCCATAAATCCACAACTGCGTATAATTATAATTACTTTTTAATGACACTTAATGATGTTGTACGTAAAGCTTCAATTATATTTAAAAATTAAAACCATCTAATCTAAGAAATAATAATATCGAGATCCGTTTCTAATGTAACGATTTTACTGCGAATAATTTTAGTAACAATTATAAAATTAAATTATTTTAAAATTTTATTTAAAAATATGTTAAAATCATTGATATCTAAAATTGCAAGTACGAAGTGTTCCTACTAATTTTGTTTAGAATTTATCACTGCTTACTTCAGCTTTGACAAATTCCAAATTAAATTAAATTCATGTATGCTATAGTTATAGAAACGTTATTGCAAGAATAGCACTAAACGTTATGCTTATAATGTATTTACCCTAAACAAAACAAAGTAGATGAAGAAGAGAATGATTTATAATAACTATCAAATAAGTTAAAATATCTATTTAGTTAAAAGCAAAATTGTTATCATATCTATTAAAACTAATATGATTTAGAATTGCTATTGTTTTGATAATTTTACATAATATTCCTGTGTTTTCAAACTGTAGTTATAGTATTACAATGTGTTTATGGCGTGTTGCAATTGCAAATTTAATTGATTCAATTAAACGTGATTTTTTGAACGTTTTGTTTATCTGGTCTTTTGGTTTTATTAATATTTATTAGCAATAGCAAGAGTACATAAAAATATTACTAGTATCGAAAAAGTATTTCGTTCTTTTCTAAAATTAAAAACGTTTATAATCTTTATGTTGTTTTAAAAACCACTTTTATATTATTTTTTTAAAGAATTTTAACCAACTACAAAAAAAGGAGATTCTCAATTCGTCAGAATTTTTTTTTAAAGTATGTTCAGCGATAATTGTTTACCGCGTCAATTGATACCAATGATTATTTTTTTATTTGAAAGAGGATGCCTAGAAGTGGTCCCACATAAGTTTGATAAAGTTTAGGTTATAGGATTCGTGAGCAAATGATTAAACTCTTAAATTTATACCGACATAAAATTTTGGTGACTATAATTAATCTAGCTTGTTGAAGTTGAGGCGGAAGTCGCTCACCCTATTCGATAATATCTTTGACAAAAAGAAAAACTCGCCTTTTATACCAATATTTACTGAATAGGTTTTGTAGACGAATCATTTTTATTTTTTGTCACTATTAATAATATCACTAAAAAAAAAGAAACGTAAAATTTTTTTAACGAAAAAGAAGCTATGATGCATCAAATAAAAATAATGCTTTAATTTAGTTATAATTAAACGACAAAATTTTAATTTAACACGTGAACTAATCTACCGCATAACTGAACTTTACATTTAATACAATACATATGACTAATAATCACGTCTCAAAATATTTATTTACATAAAATTACTTTTTGAAGTCGACGCAACCAAACAGATTCAACTTCTAACTGCCAAAGTTAAAACGTAATTATAGGTAAATGTCATACATGGCATTGATTTCAAAAAGTTATTTTGTTTGATTTTTAATTTGATGCATTACATTTTTTTAGTGGTTTTTTTTTAAATGACGACGTATATAAATATTTCTTACTTTGGAGAATTCCGATAATAAATACATTGCATATTTGGATTGTAAAATTTTTAAAATAAAAAAAATGTATATAATAATCCGCGGCAAACTTATTAATACAGAATTCGTAAACCATTAGTTGATGGTTCTAACTAAAAAAATTAAATTTTGTTTAATACCTATGCTGCATAATAATTTAATTAATTAATTAATATGTTGGAAAAATATGTTAAATATTTTTAAAATTTGTAGACGTTTACACTGTAATATTAATTTGATCACATTGATGTGTCAAAATGAACGAACACCAGTTTTTTTTACTTTTGGTGCTTGTTTACTGTTGTTTAAAAAGCAACGTAAAAAACCAATATGACTTGGACCGTGGGTAGCAAGAAAGAATAATCTGGGCATTCATAATCATTTATTGAGAGAACTGAAAACTGAAGATCCAGAACATTATGAGATCTATTTTAGAATGAATAAAAAGAAATTTCATTTCTGGTGTTAAAAGAGTTCAAATTAATTTGAATGAAAAATACTCATTTGGGAAACAGTATAAGAAAGACGTAGACGTAGCAGATCGCCTTATGGTAACACTTAGATTTTTAACAACTGGTAATTCTTATTCTAGTTTAGTACTCACATACCTGAATGCAATTTTTTAGCCAAATACTGACATCTTAGTCCATTGATTTTCTTCTTTACGTTAGCCGCTGTACAACCTTTAGTATTCCTACTTATGGCTTCTGCGATTGATTGATAGACAAGCAAATGTTCTCAGAAAACTAACATAAATTGAGCTCACATTGGGTAGATGTTAGCTATCGATTGTAACTATGTCAGTCCTATATTGTACACAGTTATTGACCCGGAAGCAATATGCGCCGGTGACCACAAGATAGTCACTTATGTTGCGCCAACAGTGGTTTGACTACAAAGATTCAATATACAAAAATAAATGTTTCGACCATTAACTAATACTAATATTAAACCAAGGTTATTTATTATAAAATAGTTTTTAATATAGGTAATAAAAATAGTCTCAAGTCTTGAAACTGAAACTGTTTAGGGAGTAGTAGAAATATTTTGCCTTTTAATCGCTTTTTTATTCTTTTCCATTCTCTATCTACAGCTGTTGGCGCTTTCTAAGATTTTTAGGTTATTGGGATTTTCAAAATTTAATTTAATTAATTTGAGTCATCTTCTCTGTGTTCAAATTCTTGCTGAAGAGCTTCAAGCAGTCAAATCCACTTTATGAACAGCATATCCAGATAATGACTTTTCTCGGGTGTTTAACAGTACGATGAATATTTTGGTTGACTTTGGACATAACATTCATTTTCGAGCAACACTGAATTTAATTAATCATTGCGACATAACCTACTTATGCTACAATCACTTTAAGAAATAATAAAAATGTTTTCTATTTTTCTTCAAAAGTGCCGGTTTATTTCTTGTTAAACAGACATATGTCTCACGTGCTTTAAAAATGTTAAAAGCAAGACACTAAAGTCAACATGTAGAGAACTACAACGGTTTTAGTTGGATGTAGATTTATCAATCGCGCATTTCAAAAGGTGCTTTAAACAAAGCAATATATAAACAGTTCCTGCTATTTATTTAAATTTGTACCAATATTTATAAACATCTGATAATACCAATTAGAAATTTTTTTTAATTTAACGTAAATTTGACAATTTTCTTACTCATTACATTATACTTTATACAGAGTGTATCTGATTAATAGGTTGTTATTTTAGCAAGTGAAATTAGAGCATAAATACAAGCAAATAATGTCAAAATACAAATACCATTAAAACATTTAAAAAAGTCAAAACTTTAGCAAAAGTAAATCGTAAATTACGGACCTGTAGTCTCCTAAGGTTGTTGACACCACGAATAAAAATAAACTGTTCTAAGGAGTGCAAATTTCTTTTCAGCGATTTGCTAACACCAAAAATAAATACAAAATTATGTTATCGGATAACGCGTAGTTAAATAACTGTGGTTAAATAAATTTGCTATTCTGCACATTCTTTTCAAGTATACCAGATAATACCTCCTTCATTAAATAAAATACAAACGTCTAAATGTCGCCGTTCGTTACTTGCGTAAATATTCTCACATTATGTCTAATTGCATTTACTGCTGCAAAACGGGTTTTGCAGCTCTTATCTATTATTTATAGGGGTTTTGTATATTTCTGGTCTGAAAATAATATTTTGACACTAAAGGCAGTGTCAAAAGCTTATTGTTGCTGCAACCACTCTCAAAACTCAAGTAGCGGTCGAAAATCAACAAATAATAATTCCTTAAAACACGATGTAGCGTGCCCGATATTTTACAATTTACAATACCTGCACACACATTAAAAAAAAACAAATATTAAAGTTTCGATTGTATTGAAAAGATTTATTCTTCTTCCTTTGGTAATACATGGGGTGGTCTTTCCCGACCGCGGCCTTCGTAGGTTTCTCTAAGTCCTTGCACACCCCCCAAAATAAAGTATATTGAAAGCAATTGTCTATTAAGATATTGCTTAACCCACAATCTATCTGTGGTGTGGACTGTGGAGGTTATAATTACACTTACCGTACATTAATGATACAGGATCTACTTGCATTCAGAAACCCCCAGACACATAATTTATTAATCTACATCTGTTTTTTTGAGGTGGGCCCCGATTTTTTAATTTTTTGTGTCCTGTAGTGATCGTAAGCCTGGCTCGGCCCAAAACTTAACAAATATATTCACAAACATTTTTTTTCTATCGTCCCTACCTGCGGACCATCTTTAGTTTTGACAAACTATACGACTTGCAGAACTAATTTTTTAATCAAGTTTAAGTAATAAAACACCAAAGCAAAATAAAACTGTTTACAATTTCCTATGTAAATTTAGCTTGACAATAGCCAATCATAAGTTTGTATTTTAAGCCAGAAATTTAACTCTCTTTTCCTAATTAAGAGTAAAGAACATAGTAGTTTTTTTTTATTTGCTGTCTACTGTTTTTTGTTTTTGGATACTTTAATACAGTACAAGCTCGTTTATCCGGTTTTCGATCAACGTAGTCTCCGTGTTATTTAAGTTAAGTTATTTAAGTTAAGTTAACAGACTTATCTGAAAACTCCGCATAAATCGCAGATAATACAAAAAAAAACTCGAATAAAACGAATGTAGTAACAATGCGTTGTACCTCAAAGATCAATCTATGTTTGTTAGATTTTCACTTTTATCTACTTTTACAATTAAATTAAATTAAACAATAAAAAAAAATTTTTTTTCTATTGCTACGTGCAAAAATACTAATAAGAAACTGCCTATTAAAGTGTAACAGAAACAATGTTGTTGCTTGGAGGAAGAAGTGGGTTAGATTAAAAATATGGAAAACTCTAAAAGCGTAGTATCATTGTCAAAATTGGTCTGTACGCCAAACAAAAACAAGATGTTTTTGGGTGAACAAAAACCTAAAAACTATAGGTTCTTGTTCACCTAGAAACTCATTAGATACCTTACAACTCTTAGTAGACTTACATTTGGAGTGTAACGTCACAAATCTAAAATTTGTTTAAGCACAACGCGCAAAATAAATAAAAGGTTTTGGTTATATACAAAATTTAAACATATACAGTCGGACCTCCATTCAATGAACTCCTATTTAATGATTTTTTCTATTTAGTGATGTTTTCTTTTGGATATTGACCTTCGGGTTAAAATGCGTGTAAAAACACCTCCAAAATATGATGTTCAAATTCTATATTATGATCTTTTTTAAAGAAAATGTTACCCAACTACTTAAAGTTTTCTTGGAATCAACAACAATACAGAAAGGCTATTACTAGATCACTATATAGAAGTTCGACTGTATTTTAAAACTAACTTGAAGCAAAATAATTATAAAACAAGTGAAATAAGTGAAACAAATAAATTAAATTCACGGGCAAGTTTCAAGAAGTTAAATGAAATACATTAAAACAAATTTACTAACTACTAACCGTTATACTCTATCAATATGAGTGTATATAGAACATTCGTAAATAATTTAGTAAGGAATCAAAAATAGCGTAGTACGCAAAGGCCTTTGCAAAACGTAAATAATTTAATAAGATAAAATATTTAATAAGTCAATAAAACATTACAAGCGTATTAAAAAGTAAATAACACATGACTGATTTCGCTTAGGTTAAATAATTGTTTACAAACAACAAATTAATCACAAGAATAATGTTTCATTTAATTGACGTAGTTACGTAAGCGCAAAATGAACTCCGGGAAAATTTAAAGTCTTTAGGTTACATTTTAAATTTCATATAACATTTTGCTATAAATGGCAATTCTTAAAAACCGGATGTTTAGTCAAAATGTCTAAAAACGCGTTAAATGCTTATTTTACGACATTTTCTAAATAAATGCCTATTTTGCGCTTTAATGCCAATTTTGTCAAAAACATGTTGATGTATGTAACAATTAATTTTAAAAATAACTTGAATTCATAAAAAGTTTGGGAGTACAATTAATTATTAAAGACAACTGCAATTACCAAGGTAGAGAAATTTTATCTTACCTACATTCACCTGTACATTCGTAAAACTTCTATTAATCCAAACCTGGATTAACCAACTAACCTATATTCTATTCAAAGTAACAATTATATAATTTGAACCTATTCATTCTTTTAATCTGTTTTAAGAAGGATGGTAAAGACATTTTACGACAATGTAGGTAAATTTAATTACCTCCCTTACAACGCAGTGATAGAATAACTGCGGATAATTAAAAAAAAATATTTAACAGTAAACTTCAACATAGAATTATTTAAAAAATGTTTATTTTAAATCTTTTGTATGTGTTTTCATGATAAAATTGTTAAACATTTTTTTACTAGTAAGATGTAATAATAATAATAACTAACTAATTGTTTTAAAAATAACTTATTTTGTATTTTTATAATAAAATTATTCAACATTGTTTTAAGTGCCTATACATTTTTTTTGTACTTATTTCTTATGTTTTTTTAATGCTTAAATGCTTGTTTATTTTAAACATTTTTAATGCTTGAACATCCGGTTTTTAGTAATTATAAATACTTGCACATATGTATATTACTTCCTGATGGTTAAAGGTCAACTTTGACACAGAAAGCAGAACTGCATTTAAATCTCGAACGTGGTTAATCGGAGACTCATTGAAAAACAAGCTGGTACGACAGCTGAAGGATTCGATTTGAAAACAATGTTTAATTACGCAAGTAAAGGAAACTAAATTTCCACAACTTAACTATACGGGAACACTTGCATTTGTATCTGTAGAATGAGTAAAACCGTTATTTCATAATAAAATTAATTTTTACGTAAAGTTTTTTAAATTTATTGTGCACCACTTTACTCCACGTAACTTAGTTCTAAAAAAAGCACGTAGTAAATTTACATTACAATTTAACTTTTTAAGAACTGCTATCTTCAAGCGAGGTTTAATTTATTTAATAACTGAGTACCCTTATCGTAAATAAAAAAGCATAACGTTCCACTATTGAAAAGAATGTCTAAGAAACCAAATAAATAGAACAAAAACCAAAAATCGTGACGTATTTAAACATTAGTACTAAAAAATTATTCTCATAAAACTGTGCAATAAGTCTAAAATAAACGGAGCATACTCGGAATTAATAAAAAATCTAATAAATTATAAAATGAGCATTAAATAAACTTATAAAAACAAAGAAAATTAAATTTTAATCCACATGTAGGAAACTATGAAGTTGTTAGTTAGATAGCAAATATTACAACCGCGAATTTCAAAAAATGTATTTGAATTATAAGCGGCATAATATTTCTAACTGTACTACGCAAGTGTGGATTAACTCGTACGTAGCTCCGTTCATACGAGATGGCGTTTAGGCTCAAATTTATTAATTAATTTAACACCCGAATAGGATAAAACTATGGCAATTTGTTTTATATAGTTGTGGAAACTGCATTAGAGTATTCCAGTGCTGAGGAGCCCAAATAGGAAACAGCTGTCCACTGGTCTCTAAGATGGTTTCTGCAATTATATAAACAAATTTTTGCACTTGCGTAGTACAGTTAGAAATATTAAGCCGCGTATAATTCAAATACATTTTTTGAAATTTGCGGTTGTAATATTTGCTATATAACTAAGAACTTCATAGTTTCCTACATGTAGATTAACTCGTACGTAGCTTCGTTCCTACGAGATGGCGTTTAGCCTCAGATTTATGAATCAATTTAACACCCGAATGGGATAAAACTATGGCAATTTGTTTTATATAGTTGTGGAAACTGCATTAGAGTATTCCAGTGCTGAGGAGTCCAAACAGGACGAAACAGCTGTCCACTGGTCTCTAAGATGGTTTTTGCAATTATATAAACAAATTTTTGCACTTGCGAAGTACAGTTAGAAATATTATGCCGCGTATAATTTAAATACATTTTTTGAAATTCGCGGTTGTAATATTTGCTATCTAACTAACAACTTCATAGTTTCCTACATGTGGATTAACTCGTACGTAGCTCCGTTCCTACGAGATGACGTTCAGCCTCAGATTTATTAATTAAATTTTAAGTGCATTAACACTCAACAAGTACCTGTTAAATGAAATTCAAAACTACGTCAAAATCATAAAGTAACATAAAATAAAAAATAAAACAAAAAATAACATTAAAAATACATTACTTTAAATAAACAAAATTTTACTGTATTAATTAATATTTTTGAATTTTATATTAAACAGTTTATGTAAAAATACACGTTTGCTGTTTTTTAAAATTGACAAAAAACATTCAACGTCAGTAAATTGTGTTTTATACTCAGCTTAATGTATTCATAATCAAGAGTTGTATATTTATCTACGGCTGTGGTAAGATACTTGATATCTTTAGGCTCGTGATCACATAAATAATTGACTCAAACCATTAAAAAAAGTATAATCAATGAACATAACATATATACACGCTTTTACAATGTTGCAACAGCAACTTCTACATTTATATATGTGTAGGCGGCAACTTGGATTAACCTAGACCTAAATTGAATAATACTATTTTGAAAATTTTTTTGAAGTACTAAACAAAATATACAGGACCAGTCAACGTTGCGAAAAAGTTACGTTCTCTAATTGTATAGTGTTACCATACAAAAATTAAGAGAAAGAGTTTAAAACAAACATATTTTGGTATCGCAGTATTGCAATTTTTTTATTGGGTGTGTTAGGTGTTGAAGAAGGAAACAAATCCTATTTACTAACAAAGAAGTTATTAGAAAAAGTGAATCATTCGACAATTTTTTAGTAAATAACGTTTCACCTTCTATATCAGTTTCCAAACATTTAGCATATAAAAATTCTTTAAAATTTTTTTCTTCTTTTACATCTCACATCAGCTAAAAGTAAAGCTTTGTTTCTTGGTAATGTTAACTGTATAGAGAATTCATAAAGTTTTAAATAGTTACATAAAGAGTTTTCTACACACTGAGCCGTTTTGTCGATCCTTCTTCTTTTTATATTATTGAAAACACAGTGCGTATTACCTCACTTACAGTCGGTAGAATAATTTCTTCACCAATGGTGTGCGGCTTTCCGGACTTCGCAATCATTAAAAAAATATTATAAGAAGCATGCAGTCCATTGTCAACTCTTTTAGATGTCCCTATGAGTTCTTGCAATATCGGTGTTTTCAAATATTTTTTTGACATGAAGTCACATTTTATATATTCAACACTGTATTGTCTGGATTTTTTCTTCGGCTCACTCATACTGTTATATGAAAAAAAAGAGATCCAAAAAGATATAGGAAAATATATATCAAAATTTGCGAAAGTAAACAAAAATATAAGACACTAAGCTATCACTTTTAGGGTGCATTATATTAAATTATAAAATCCTATATGTCTAACTTCTTTTATAGAATTATTAATAATATATTTTTTAGAAACATATCTGTGTTAGAAAATAATAAATTACTTCTTAAGTTTTTAATAAAAAAGAAATCCTTAATAAATGTTAAGAGATTACTGTACTGATAAATGTGATATATATTTTTTTAAATAAACATAAACAAGAAAGTAACTTTGCTCAAATAAATTTTAATTAAAAAAAGATACCAATTTTGTTTAAATATACTTACGTAACGGAAGTACGCTAACTGCGTTTCAAAACAAAAAATTATGCTTTTTTTGTCCAAGACTAGAAAAATTTGTTGTATGCACTTCACATTATGTATAACACCCCAGGGGTTAATTAAGCAACTGTGTTTGTCTAAGAAGGTTGTGCTACATTTAATATAAATAAAACCAAAGTAATATATAAATAGTAAAATATAATATATACGATCAAGCGTACCAAAGATTATCTATAGCTTGATCTTTTTAATTACTGCAGTATATTTTAGCAATGTAAAATAATAAATATTTTTAAATTACCGTTACTAACGACACAAAGATCATATTTATCATTATTACTGTCAACAACAATAATGCTTCGAGTTGGTTAACTTTTTTTGTATAGTTTTTTAATTTACAAAAAAATAAATTAATTATCAAAAGTTCTATAAAGTCACTTACACCAAACTACTGAAATGATTAAGTTTAAAAGTTACTGATGTAATAAAGATCGTAAACAGTATACGAACACACCCATGTTCTGCCATAAATAAACTAAATTAATTTCAAATTGTAGCATGCGATGTGCACAACGGTTCTTAGACGTAGCAAATTAATTTAAGTCTTAATCGTGTTGCATAATTGCATTGTTTTAAAACGGTGTTAATAATAAGCAATAAATTATGTAGCAGCGTTGGCTTTAAGCCAGTCGGTGGTTTTTAATATATTGTTTGAAAATGACGATGTGTTTAATTCTCTACATTTTTAGTAATGTAGACTTTAACCTACTTTTCAATGTTTTGGAAAAAAATTTAATTAAAAAACGTTTTTTAATTACGTTTACATTTTTCTAACGGTGCAAATGATCAACGATTCAATAGTAAAAAGCTTTGTTTTTAATTTTAAATGTAAAACGATATTTTTACTCAAATGTTACCTACTTAAAAATAATCAAAAAATATAGTTTTTTTCATAATATTAAATTATAAATTTTTTTGTTTTATTTTATTTTAAAATCAACCTGGATTTAATTAACCGTTAAATGTAGTTTTTGCAATTGTAGGTACTTTTTTTAATACCTACTTTTTAACAGTTTTGGTTTATTTATGTTAGATAACTGAAATAAGTTATACATAAAAAGGATATTTCTTAAACTAATTATTTATTTTAATGTAGCATTAGGAATTTAACTTAAATAAAATTGATTTTATTTAAATGATAGAAAGCACATTACAGTGCGATTTCAATAAGCTTTAAGGAATTAAAATGTTTTTCAAATGCATGTATTCAAATGTAAAGTGCAAAGACCATAGCAAAAACAAGTGAATTGTTTAATAATTATTAAGGGTTAAAAAATACATTTTTTAACTCTATCCAACAACCAATTTAATTTTAAAGTGCACGAAGAAAAATATTGAATAATATTTTTTACATTAGAATCTTTTAGGTGTGTAAGTTGGTTTCGTTTCTATCGGTTATCTTATACTCCAACTGCATCCTTATCGTTTTCTAGAAATTTTCTTGCGGCCCACTTTTTGTACACTGGAGTAATTTTTGTACTAATTTTTGAAAGTAATAATCGACACTGAAAGAAAGTTACAATGTGGACTAAAAGATTACTTGGTACAAACTTACAGTAAAATAATGATCTCAATTAATGTATTAAAATTGACGAATCTAAGAATAGTATATTAAAACACAAGTTACAGAATGAACGCGCTTCAATCACGAGACCGGGTTTCATACACGAGTTTATGAAGCGGTCGAGTGATTGAAACGTATTCTATGACGTGTGCTTTATACTATTTTCTCTATTTCGATACAATATTTAATATTTTTCGTATAATTTTAATTTTAAATAACATTGGGAAGCTTTTATATTTTATTGAATTGGCAACACCCACACTATGACATATTGAAATTTATGTGTTAACCTAAAATCTCATGCTAAATTATATCTTTATACCTTTATAAGTAAATTACTTTGAATTAATAGGACATTTTTATTTTATTTTGGCATCAAAATTTGAATTTCAACTGTTAAGGTCCAATAATTTTGATTTCTTTTTCATGTTACGTCAACTTACAATGCATAAATACCAACTTTGAAAAAACTAACATTACTAAAATTCGTGCAAGAATTTGCTTATTCTTACAGGGATTTTAGTGTAAGAATCGCTAATTCTCATGTCGAAATAGAGAAATACATTTATTTAATTATTATTAAACTCATTTCAATAAATGGTTTGAATTTTTTTTACCGTCGCATCGTTAACTTTTTTTAAATGTATTTAACTGTTTTACATTAATTACAATAATTACATAACGTTAGGTGATTTATAATTTTTTTCTCTATTTCGACATGTGAATTAGCGATTCTTACACTAAAATCCGTGTAAGAATAAGCAAATTTTTACACGAATTTTAGTAATGTAAGTTTTTTTAAAGTTGGTATCTCTGCATCGTAAGGTGACGTTACATGAAAAAGAAATCAAAATTATTGAACCTTAACAATTAAAATTAAAATTTTGATTCCAAGATCAAATAAAAATGTCCTAGTAATTCAATTATTTACTTATAAAGGTATAAAGATATAATTTTGTATAATTTTGTATGAGATTTTAGGTTAACACATAAATTTCAATATGTCAAAGTGTAAGTGTTGCCAATTTAATAAAAATAAAAATTTCCCAATGTTGTTTTAAAATTAAAAATATATCAAAAATATTAAATATTGCATCAAAATACAGAAAATAGTATAAAGCACACGTCATAGAATACGTTTCAATCACTCGACCGCTTCATAAACTCGCCGCTGCGCGGCTCGTGTATGAAATCCAGTCTCGTGATTGAAGCGCGTTCATTCTGTAACTTGTGTTTTAATATACTATTCTTTATTATACTGGTTGTTTCAAAAACTTTCTAATTTTTTCTAACACAAACATACAATTTTTGAGTTTATACGAATACCAATCTTTCTTTCATTCTGCGTTTGATATAATTTGTTTACAATGTACATACATACTTATTTTCACGTTTATTGACGTTTTTGTCTTCTCCTTGGTTACCATTGCTTCTACGTCAGAACATCACTCAATAATAAAAACACGTAAATAAAATTTATAAAAAATAAAATGTTTTTACTAGAACGTTACAGTAAAATTCTGTGTCAGCTTTTAACTCAATATTTATTGTTTAACGTTTTTAAAGCTTTGAATAGAACTTATTTAACAACCGTTTTAAATAATGCAATAAAACGTAAAACCATATCTTATATGTAAAATCGTTTCTCTTAAATCAACGTTTAAAAAGATTCGGGCAAGTCGTAATAAAACGGCAATATAGTTTCATTTGCTATTAAAAATTTTTATTCACTAATAAAATGTGCGTTCTTGGATTTCAGTATTTTTAATAAAAATTGAGCATCTTAAATGTTCTCGTTATTTGTTACAAAACTGGTAAAGAAATAATTGTTTTACATTCTAACTCTAATCATCAGTATCTACTTGTAAATTTCTTAATAATTTCTTTCAAACGTAACAAACTTAAATAGTAGACTAGAACAAGAAAATCTTAGTTCACATTCACATTATTGCTATTAAATATATAAGCAATTAATCACAATCAGAAATAATCGTTTGGTTTATTAACGATAATAAATAATAATAGAAAAGTTTCTAAAACTTGCATATTTGTAAATTATGTCAATTAACATCTAGTAGTACACATAAATTTATACACAATTACCTTATTAGAAAACTGATTCAATGTGGGTTATTATATCGCCCAAATAAATTAATTTGCTTAATAGTACAATACGATAAACCCTTTTACTATTTTCGAGCATACCAGGAATCTCTCTAATTAAATTCTATGAAACTACTATAAAACTTTCTGTATTAAAATCTTATGTTTAACGATTATTTTGATAGTTATACTTATATTGCTAGAACAAAAACTGCCAAGACCAGTTCTAGACAAGTTTATGTTTAATCAGGTTTTGTTTAAAAAATACATAAATAATAGCTTATGGCAGATACACACTAACCAAAAAATTATAAAATGTTATACATTTTTTAAATATTTGATTTATTTTATAAAATCGGCAGTTTTAGTTTGTTGACAGTTTCTTATAATAATGACAGAATATTTTATGTACTACATAAAAACAAATACTATCTGTTGCATATTTTTTGTGACAGCCGCTAAAAACTAGAATAGTAGATTTATGAATTAAATGTGGATGCAATAAGCTAATTTTGTTGCATTTCGAATTAATATGTTGCCATTTATAATATTTTGTAGGTTGGGGTCGCAATTTATTTTCGGTATCTCCGTTATAGAGGTTACTCATCCAAGTAAAAAACAGTTATATGCATAAATTCAGTTTTTCTCGTATACAAGAATTTTCTCCATTTATGGCTAATTTGCTAATGAGTAGATTTGAAACCGATCCAAAACAAAATTTAAATTACTTTGCGAAAATTTGGTTTTGGTATGTAGATGAAATTTTTGCGGTCATTGATACTAGTGTTTCCAGTCCCGAAGAAATTGTTGATGTCTTAAATTTAAAATTTGAAACTATTAAGTTTACCCATGAAATAGAAAACTATGGGAAGTTGCCATTCCTGGACAATTTAGTAACCAGAAATTTTTGATTCAACGATTATTGGTTACAGTCTTTACAAGTAATTTTATATATTCCCGATTTATCGTACACATCTATTGGATCTTTTGGGTTACCCAAAAGGTTTTTTATGTTATTGTTAGTGGTCGTTACTATATTGTAATCAAATTTTGAGAAAGTCCTCTGGTATATGTGAGATAATACGAAAGTTTTACATATTTATTTTTTGTTTTGCTGTTAATATTTTGTAACTTAGACACATATTTAATATTTAATTTATGTTTCTGCTTTCTAATGCTATTGTTGACTATTCCTAAAATCTATTGTATGTTGCAATTTGTTCAATATGATTTAATTCTTTGTTAAAATTATCTTTTGACAATGAGAAATTCAAATATATATAGGGCAAACCAAAAGACCCATGAAAACCCGTTATAAAGAGCTCATGTTAAAGATAAGAAAATAGATAAATCCAGTGTTACCCTACATATGATAGAAAATAATCATAAAACAGAAGACATCAAATTAATTAAGAAAATAAACAATAGAAAAGAACTAGATCCATACGAGAGTTTAGAAATTTGTAAAAATGTTTATTGATGCACAAACCAGCTTTCGATATTATAAAAAGAATTCCACTAAGTAATAATATTGTACCAAGAAGGAGCAACGAAATGGTCCAGTGTGTAGAAAACTCTTTATGTGACAACTTAAAAACACCTGAATTCCCTATATAAACTATAATGACTGTATTATCGGTACATTGTGTTATTCATCGACATCATTTGGTCGCACAAAACCTTAGTAAACGTTTACATAAATCACTATGTTATGTCATTAGAGCAGTTAATAAAATTAAAAAGAATTTCTTAAATCAGATATTATTTGCTTACAAGTTCATGCATGTTTGAATCGCTTCTATTTGCTCTTTGATTCGGTGTTGGAATTCCTGAAGAGTAAAGACAATGATTTGCGGTATAATTTAATTATCTCACAAAATAACAAATTTAACGATATTAATTTGAAACTACAAGGTGACACATTAAATTTAATCGAAGCTAAAAGTGTAATAACTGCGTTCGTTGCAAAACTTTTGCTGTACAAACAAAACTTGGAAAAAAGAGAATGTTCTCAGTTTCCAAACCATTCAAAATTGTAAAATAGATATAAAGATTTGTTTGCTAATTAATTTGGACTGGGTGTTGAACCCTTTTGCAAATAGTCACACTCAAAGCACAAATAAAGATGAATACATACTGTAATATAAAAAAAAATTATATTAATAAAATTATTATTTACTAGAAAAAAATTATTTTTACCACGGCACTTGTCGGAACATAATCCTATGGGCGTGAGCTTGAATGAAACAAAAGTACACAGGTGTGAATTTCTTATAATTTATTTGTAACTATAAAATTACTACACGAACTATTTACATTAAACAGAAAAACAGTATTTACTTATATAACACAATTTAATTAATGTGAATTTAAGGCGTAATCATAAATCAAAGCTGACTGACCAAATCAAATGTTACGTTATTGCTGATCTATTATTAGCACCTTCTTCCCTCAACTGTTAAGATTTCTTCCAGAACAAAATAACATCGAAATTCTATAAAATCACAAATCAAAATGTCCCAACGGAATTAAAGATGAATGTAAATTGGAAAGGAAGAAAACGGCAGACATAAAACCAAAGAGCCCTAAACATGAATAATTAGAATGGTTTTTATTCTACATATAACATTTACGTTGAAATATACAAAGGGCTTGAATGAATTATTTGTTAAAGTATTGTATCACATTACAAAATTACTAAAAATGTTGAATTTGATATAAAAATTATATCGGAATGAAGATAAACAGTAATTAATTGGAAAGAAGAAAAGTTAATTTGTAGACGTTTTTACGCCATTATTAAGAAAATGGTCTTCCTTTCATCACTCAAGACGTACCAAACCTAACGTGGTTAAAAACGGAAGTGTTGAACAAAAGTCGATTGTCGAAAGCAATACAACGCAACGTTGCCAAACTGAATAAATTTAAATGCAAGATTAGTTGCATAAAATAAACGAATGCAAAAATTGAATTTTAAAAGTAATGAATTCTAACGGGAGGTTACACTACTAATACAGGAGCAATTTATTCAATTATCCACAAATGAGGAGTTGAAACCAATGTTTAAACAAGGATACGACAACTTCTGGTTACAAAAACAGATATTAATTTTATATCCAGCATCATGGGTTATTGTACAGAAGCTGTTGATTGCTTTTCAGTCTTCCTATTTGGTAGACCGTGGATTTAGTGCTGTTATGAGCCTCCTCACAAAAAAAAGATACCGACTAGAAATTAGTACTCGTGGGAATTTGCCGTTCCTACTCACAAACATTATGCCAGGCATAAATACTTTCGTAACATCCCAACAGGTTTTTTAAAGTCATTAAAGTATTTTAAAACAAGTTATAATTTTAAAAACATTTCTTCAACAAAATGTTTTATTTATATTTTATTTTTACGTCACCATTAACCATTCAAGACATCAAAGTTAAGTTTGCAATTTTTCTATTATGCATTTATGTAGTTTTTTTACTCAGGGGTTCGTGGGTAAGTAAGAAAAGGGGTCCGTACGCCAAAAGAGTTTGAGACCCACTGATCTTGTCTAAATAGTTTTCTTTCAGATCTGCAAAGTATGCTAGTACACAAAATTGGCCAAATTACATCTTCAACGTTTCGTAAATTGTGGCGCTGTAATCAGTTTATGCTACTATAACCCGTCTTTCAACATTTCTTGCTTTTCCAGTAAACAAGCAAATGTTCAGTTCAATTGCAATCATCTTGCACATTTTTTATAACCGGTCTTTGTTTTGTCGTTTCATTTAATTCAAAGACGTAATACTAATTTATGTCGCTAGCGTCAAAAGTGAGACATGTTTGATTTTATAAAATTTTTGGAACGTTTTCGTTTTAATTTTAACTAAGTTTTAGAAACTTTTAAATATATTTTCCATCAGACACACACTTCTACTTAAATAATAATTGACATAGTTTTAAGTATATTTTGATTTATCAGTTTAATATTTTTAATATTTTTAGATTTTTGTTGTAGTATTTGTTTAAGTATATATTTATTTTGAAATTTTTTTATGTTAATTCTTGTATGCTTCAATAATGTTTTTTCAGATTGAAAGTTTTAATTTTTTACACTTCTTTCATGTCAAGAATTTTTAAAACTGTTTAGTGTTAGCGACGAAACATGTGAATGAAATTACCATTAAATGTAAAAATTATAAAAAGAATAGCATAATCGATTATTAGAATAAACAATATAAAATGAAAAAAAAAAACTTTTTCACTTGTTCTAATATAGTCATTGACTTTAAATACTTAATTTTATGTGAATTTTTGGTTTTAATTTTGCCACTCTAGAGTTTTTTTTGTTCATTACTTAACTAAAGTAATAAACAAATATTCAGGTTTGCAATGGTGGCAACACAAAATGGTAATTTACGCAACAAGCGTCGAAAGAAACGTTAATGCGACGCAAGACTGCACGAGCAAGAGTTGCATGCAAGTGAATTATGTTATGAAACTTTTGACGAGAGTAACATACATTATTTTTGTGTTGCCTTTTGTAAAAATACATTCTTTTAAAAAAAAATTGAAAATCACTAGAAATATAATGTTAGTACTATATTTAATACTAAATCAAATTTGACATTAACTTTAACATCGTTTTTTTCAATTTTAAATGAATTTCAAAATTTGTAAAATGATTTTTCCATTTGTCGTATACTCGTTCAAATATAATAATATTTTTTATAGTAAATTGTTTTATTATTTTACCTGATTTAATTTCAATACTGTGGTTAAAGTAAATTTTTGTTATCATAAATTTTCTATATTAAGGTTTTGTCCAATATTTAAAAAAAGTTTTAAATTATGAAAAAACTCGACAGTTATTATCTATTAAAAGTATATTGCTAAACTTGAACATTACTCAGTTACATCAAAGAACACGTTTTAACAGTGATTTGCATTGATTTATATAATATCAATGGCTTCAACTAATAACTAATAGCATTTGTTTTGTTTCTAATTATACGATACTTGTATTTAATGTACTGTAATACCGCTACTAGTACTTGCATTATTATAACAACTGATATGTTAACATTTATTAATCGATTTAATTTAAATGCATTTTAAAAGCTGACACTATATTTTTTGTAAAAAATCAAATTAATTGTTTGTTTTAATTCCTACTACAATTTTTTTGTTTATTGTTGTAATACCAAAATTAATTTTTTGTTAGAATAAAATGTTTTATGTTTTACAATTTCTACAAGATTTTGACATTAAACACTTTATTGTTTTATTACTAAAAATTAATAATAAATGTTTTTTATACAGGCATAAAACCTGTGTTCATTGTTGCCATACTAAAATTTTAATTTTAAATAATTTTGCAACAATTTAACATAAACAAAAACGATTTTATGTAAAAGTTTGTAGAAAAAGGAATGTTAAAATTTGTCTTTAAGGAAATAAAACGATAGATGGGAATAATGTCAGATTGCTTATTAATTTCATTTCTAAAAAGAGAATAAGAATTAGTTCAACATAAATCATGATTTTAAATATAAAGAATAAAATACTTGACTTGATAATAGAGCTCTTCGATAAAGCGGGGCATCAGAAACAATTTAAGTGTCTAAGAACCGGCTACGTTTCGTGCGGCTATGTGCGCAATTCTTCAGGTCTCTATTTATTAAACAGTTATTTACATGGCTCGTAATTTAGTGTATATTTGTTGTTTTTTAAATACTTTTTATGTTGAACAACCTGCTAATAAGTTTGAAGTCAGATTAAAAATACATTTTTATTTTATAACTCCTAATGTTAATACTAGGATTTTCAATACGAGTTCTTTATTTCCTAACCCTAAATTTTTTAAAGTTATCTCTTCTTAAATTTATTTACTTAATTAATTAGGTAATAATTTACATCAGTGTATCAATGTCCGTTTATTTTTTTAAGTTTGACGTGTGAGTTATATTGAACATTCTATTCTGTAATCAAAATATAATGACAGACACCACGTTTGCGAAATATTAGACTAGATTCAATCAATCAATTTAATCATAGAACAGCAAAGCATTTTAGTTAAAAAATGCAATTATTTCTGATGAATAATCCTTTTTTACATTGATAATAAATGATGCCACTTCAATATCCATCCGAATATCAAGTTGCCTCAGTTTATCCTCTTGTCCTTGTGCATGTTGAATAGCATTTTTCCACTTTTCGGTAAATACATTTAGGGATGGGCCGCAAAGCCTGGTTTGAGTTCGCGTCCGATTTCGGCCAGGTTTAAGAAAAAAAATTCGGCTGAGCTTCGGGTGTATATCTACCGGGTTTTGGGAGGGAGCTAAGAGAATCTTTAAAAACTGAAGAAGTTAGAAAAGATTTTAGAATACGATGACGAGAGAGTAAACTCCGACGATGAAAACGAGCGAATTCCAAACGACGTTTAAGATATGTTCATTGCTAAAGATGAGACAATTTGGCTAAAGGAGCCTTTCAACCGAAAACGGCAGCAATCGAAAAACATAATTACTATTCGTCGTGGTGTTGCTCCCCAAGTAGCTAAGTCCAGCAGTTTGGCAGAAGTGTTCAAGTTATTTATTTCTGTTGATATGGTAAATGAAATAGTAAAGTTCACAAATCAACGAGGGATTTATGAAACTGATAATCGTAATGACGGAGTAGATGATATGAGTTGGAAGGATGTTGATACTAAATTATATCTCTTTATTGGTCTGTTGGTAGGTGCTAGAGCACTAAAAGCTAATCATGAGTCCATTCGGATGCTGTGGCAAGATGACCCCTGTTTTCATCGTCCAATTTTCTCGACAACAATGCCCCGAGGCAAATTTTTTGCAAATTTTTAGTTGGGCGAGATTTGACGATAAAGACACAATGCTAACGAGAAGAGCGACGGAGAAATTAGCACCTATACGAGGTGTAACTGAGATCTTCATAAAAAAAACTGTAAAATAAATAAATCGAAAATTACGAACATGTTGCATTAAGTAGTTGATTGACACTATGAATAAAAAAAAATCAAAAATAATATAATTAGTTTACGTTTAATTTGGTTTTAAGAACCACACATTTTTTCTCAGTAATTTGTTGAAACCAAAAATAAAAATTAATACAAAATAATTTTATCGCATATGGCGTTAAATTAAGTTGTTACTTCTAAGAATTTTAAAAACTGTACATTCTTTCCAAGTGCTTACACTAAAAATACAAAGTAACTCGAAGAGAACGTATTTACAGATGTTTAAATGAGGTAATGTTACCTTGTTCAGTCAAAATAAGTACTTTAATAAATAAATACACTGCAAAATTAAAGCTAAATATGCAAAACTGTTTTGTATTACTGTAATTATAGGTACACGGTTAATTTTTAATTGCACAGTAACATTCGCGTGATTTATTTTTGGCAGTTTTAAAGAATATAAAATGCGAATTTTTTCTTTTAGGCTAACATCACGTCTCTTTATTGCGTCAATCATTGCAAAGTGTAAGACAAAACTCATTCATTATCACTATTGGTTTTTATTTTCAAAAACGACGTTGTATAATGCAAATATCAACTTGTATTAACTTAGTAAAGTGCATGATCTCCACTATAGTGGACCGACGAAAAAAATGAAACTACCAATCACCTAATAGTTATTTTAGAAAATTTTTTATCAGAATGCCTTCATAATATTTCTATTTCTAACTAATATTTTCCTTACCTTCTTTCTAGAATGTCGCAAAAAAGATTTGACACTCATCGTACCACAAAAATTGTCCATAGTAAACAGCTGATTTCCGAAATATTACAGAACGTAGATAAGTGTTCAAAGCTATGGTTTTGTGTTTCATTACTAGATGACAATACAAGTTATTTTAGTAACATCCACTACAATGAACTTTGTGAATTTTAGACAATTTTTACAAACAATGCAGCTTGTAATTGATTTTAACGTTTCTGTCCACTGGAATGGATTCAATGCACGAGAAGGTTAAACACAGCTTTAGATAAACGCTATGAACACGTTTTAATTATAATCTCGATTTACATTAATAATAAATGATGTAAAGGTTTAATCCAACAATGTAAAATTTTAACCAAAAACATATTCATAAAATTAAATATATTAAAACGAAATATGTGTAAAATAAAACAAAACCAAATCTATTCGTAGTGATTGATTCAATTATAGACACGTTGCAGTCTAATTACTTTTTGGTTTTGTTAAATATTGAATACGATCAATTTTCTAGAATTTCATTAACGTTCCATTTGGCAAATCTAATTAACATGATGGTAAACATTTGTAATTTCCTTCTTTAGTACCCTTACAACCTGAAATACGCCTTGATGCTTATCAAACTAAAAATTTAATTACGCTCTTAATAAACCGTATTTAAAAACTACACGAAATTTTTGTATTCAATTTTTTAATGAATATACAGAGTTAATTCAGTAATGTACTTTAATCACTGCTTTTAGTTTTCTCCCTTTATTAATTAAGTAACGTATTAGTAAATTGCTAATTTTAGATACAGTTTTCACACTTGTGTTAATTATAAAAAATGAAACGTGTTTTAATTTTAGTAGAGTCGGTATTAAAACGAATTTCAAATTTTTTGGGGCGTAAAACATCTTTTGTTTCATGTTTATTAATACAAAATAAATTGAAATTTATATTTTAAAAATTTTTATTATAAAAAATATTTGATTTAGAAGTCTTTATAAATAACTTATAATACATTTAAATTTTAATGCTTTATGATGTTTACCTGTAAATATATTAAAAATAATTACAGTTTTAATTAAAACATTTTTAATAAAAAGAACATGTGAGCGTAATTCTCCATAAATAAAAATCCATTTTTTCTTAAAATTTAGATTGAAAATTTGTTGGGTATTATTTTCATTACTGTTGTTTACAAAATTTTTATATGGTAATCGAATAAATTATTAAGCTCATAATTACAATAATTTTATTCAAAAGATCATTTTGGATCTAGTCGAATCTATTGTGTACAATTTATAGACTAACTGGTCATTTTAAGCGATCAGTTATTGTTGTATTTGTGATTTACGGTTTCTAGTTCTCTTTGTTATAAGGAGCAACATTAATTAGCAAACAAACTTTGATAACAAATGAGATTTGTTTGACCCAGAGTACTATTTATAACGTTTTTCTTTGGAAAATGTTAATGCTTTAAATCCTACTGTTTTTATATTTTACACTACAAAAGTTGTAATCAATCAATCGATATTTTTTATTTTTGAAACGTCAATTAGACCATTTGATCGATTATTCTATTTTTTATATTTATAGTTACCTTGTTATTATATTGCAAGAATCAAGTATATGAGGTTATTGGTAGTTGGTTATTAATGAAATAATAACGTTCAATTAATGTTAATTATTAACAAAATGTAGTTATTCTCTTTTTACAATAAGCTTTTTCTCTAAAAATGGAATATTAAAGTTTTTTGTTATTGGTATTGGCAAATTTGGTTTGAATTCCTTCTAATGCTACTAAGAGTACACATTGCTTTATTATTTTAACGCTCTTTAGCAATAGTTATATTAAGGTCATTATTATTTATAACGTTAAGTATAGAATCACATGTTTAGCTTGTTTGATTTTGAGTAATTTTTGCTAGTCACGTGCATTCTTAAAGTTAGCCATAACGCGTTCTATTTTGTTTAGTCTTATAAATTTAAGAGTTGTATTGATGTTTGCATGCAAACTAGTTTATTAACATCGTAATGTACCTACTATTGTCATCATTTTTCTCGTTTATTTTCTAATATTCGTACATTTTTAACCTCTGTCGCTCAGGACGTAAAATTTGACTTCATTAGAAAATCTACTTTGTAATAAATTTGCATTATTTAAAATATACCATTAAAAGAGAAAATAAAAAATAGCTCCTGCCCAACATAGATAATGATGTCAGCTACGTTTTGGTCAATTAATCAAGCTTTAATTAAAAACAAAAACGATACTAGAACCGTTACACGCTACAATTTAAAAGAAAAAATAATGGAAAATCTGTAGTATATTATCATAATTCTGTTTCGAGGCAAATGTATGGAATGTTCTTAGTTTCGTGAAATTTTAGCCAAAAAATGCACTAATTTTACAAAAAATGTACTTTGTTTAAAAAAAAGGAAAAAATACGCAGAAAAATGCAAAATGCAGTTTGTCAGTCTTTAATTATTACATTATATAGTATTTAAACTGATCTGCTAGACAGGTATTTAACACTTTTATCGATAATTATGTACGTTACATGTTTTGGCAAAACAACTATTTGTTATAATTTTAAAACTGCATATTATGTGTAATTATATGTAATAATGAAAAGTATTAGTTATTTAAAATCATGTAGTCCATAAAATGAAATGTCATAATTATCACAAATGAACCTATTTCTAATTAAATACAATAGTATACTAGAACTTCAGATAAGTCCATTTGAAGTTTGAAAACACACGAATTAAATTGTCACTAAAGATGCTGTGGCAAGAACGTTATCAACCAAAAAATCAGGTAGTCACAACTATCACAATTTCCAACTATTTCAACACGTTGTTGACAGATCGTATTAGAAATTACTTGCTTTATTGTAGGTGGTAGCATTTTATAGCATATTATTTAAATTAACCAAAAATCACTGTTACGCAAAAACTAAGGATTTTCAATGTTTTTGTCTTCACTAAATGTGTTTATTTTATATCAAAGAATGTCACAAACTATGTAAAATGTATGTATAAGCATCATGTAAAAAGTTATAAGATATTTTTTTTTAATTTATGAAGTTTGCGGCATTCTGTTGATAATTTCTAACAATACATAAAAACAAAAATTCAAAAACTTTGTATAACAACGTTGCAAAATGATGCTGCAGTTTAGCAAATATGGCGTCTACTACAGAGACCTCTTAAGTATAATTTAAAATACAAAAACTCGTGCTGTACTTGATATAAATCTATAACGTTATTTCATAAAAAAAATAAAATTCATATTTTCTAGGTATAAAGCGTATGCCACAATTCTGGGAACAAAACTTATATCAATTTATAAATAAAACGTAAAAATTTTGAGTTTTTTTTATTTTCATAACGTCTAATGTAATAATGAAAAAAAATTTCTCTAATGTTAATATCTGTTTATATTATGATAAATAAAAACTTATTTTTGTCTTTCTTAAAATTTAATATTTAAAAACTGAACGTTGTTTAGTTAGAAATATCTAAATTGCGTTAAATTTGTGAACTTGCTTACAAATACATTTCAACAATGTTTTATTTACAAAACGTGAAATTTTTTATAAAAGTCACTTAAGAATTAAACTTTTTTTTTGAGATAAACATTTCATTGCTTTCTTACTGGACACCGTTCTGCATGCATACAACCTAACAAATTTGGTAAATCCATCAATTACCACAAATATAAATTTATTTTGAATTGAATTTTTTTAATTGGCCACAGTTATCATTGTTATCAATGTAGATAACACTAAAAGAAACATTACTTTTAGGGATGTCGTACAAAATACCTTATCGTTTACCACTATTTGGAGAGTAAATGACACATTTTAGTATGCATTAAATATTTAAGGAAAATAGCAAGAACAGCCATAAAAAACACATATTCAAATTTATTTTAAATTACGTTTCGCCAGTTTGTATATAGGCTTCTTCAGATTTTCAATTATAATTCTTATTTAACATCATTCTTAAATACCTTGTTATATTTACAATATTTCTAAAATTAAATTTAACAAATTAAAATTAATATATGAAAGGATAAAAATTGTTTAAAACTTACCCAAATTTAGAGACACTTTTTTCCAATTAACTATTTATTCATTGTTAATAACCTTTTATGAAATTTTACGTCAAAACTAACTTATCCGTATACAGCCTTCAAAATTTTTATAATGTAATTGGATCGGAATTTAATACACAAATGGTAACATTGATATCTTACTCAATTGTTATGTACAAGTGAGAATTTTGTATTCAAAATACTTTTAACATTAAAATTTATATATTTACTTAACTTGTTTATTATCTATGTTTTAATTAGGTTATAAACTATTTTTATTTAGATTAATTAAGGATGAAATTATAAATTGAATTTAGATTGTCAATATCAGTTTTATAATTAACTGTTGTATTATTTTTTTTTATTTCTATCATTTCATAAAGCATTCTTTTTTTTAAATTATTTTCAAAACGTAAAATTATTGGTGAACTAAAATTGAAATTATGTTTATTCTCAACTGAATGGTCAGACAATGCCGTGTTCGGAATATGTGGTGAAGCCTTTTGGTTTTTATAGAGTTTTTATGTTGATTAATTCTTTTATTTAAATTTTGTTTTGTTTGTCCGATATACGTTCCCTTACAATTCGTACAATTCAGCTGGTATACCACATTAGCTACTGAAAGTTTATCAGTTTTATCTTTTAGGTTATTAAATAATTTTTTTTTTAATGTTAAATGATTTTTAAACGCAGTTGTAAGATTATATTTAAGTAGTTCTTTTTTTATTTGATGAGATAAGTAAGGTATATATGGCAATGAAACATATATTTTTTTTCTTTACAATTTAGATCATTATTGGCATTACTAAGATTTAAATTTATTTTATGTTCTTTATTATTTTTAATATATTTATTCTTTTTTAATATTTGCATTTATAAATTTTAAGGGAAAACTATTTTGGCATAAAATTTTTTTAATTGTTTTTATATTTTCAAAATGAAATTTAGGCGATGATAAATTAATAGCTCTATCTGTTAAATTATTAATAATACTTTTTTTATATTGAAGTGCAGTGATTGAATTAAAATTTATGTATCTGTTAGTTTTTATATTTTTTCTGAACCAGTTAGTTTCAATTTTATTGTCTAAGTTTCTAATTAATGTCAAATCTAAAAAATTTATTGATTTATTATTATTTTCTTTTTCAATTGTAAATTTTAGTCTGGGGTGAAAGTTGTTAAAATCATTATAAATTAGGTTTATTTTATTTTCTTTAGTTGCTATTATGATATCATCTACATATCTTTTATAGAATGTTATGTTATTTGTTTTTTTCAAATACTCTGTTTCTAAACTTTGTAACACTAAGTTTGCAATCGTACTAGATAGTGGTTGTCCCATTGCAATTCCAAATTTTTGTTTGTATATGTTTTTGTTATAAGTAAAAAAAGTTGAATTAAGAACAAAATCTACTGCATTTATAAATTCAGATAACGGTAAAGTTGTAAATTTTTTAATTTCGTTCCAATAATTTTTAATTGTATTTAAAGCTAAATCAATTGGTACATTAGTATATAGTGACACAACATCTAATGAAAAAAGAACGTGATTGTTTGGTAAGTTCACTGTATCAATAAATTTTTTAAACGTCCAAGAATCTTTAACACTATAATTATTAGTTAATGTAATATTTAACAAAATATTAGATAAATATTTTGACAGTTTATAAATAGGACTCATATATGACGCTATAATAGGTCTAAGTGGTTGATTTACTTTATGTAATTTAGGTAATCCATATATTCTAGGTAATAATCCATTGTGTGATATAAGATTTTTGTACGTAAGATTTTGTTTTACAAAAATCTTTACCGTTATCTGAATTTATAAATGCAGTAGATTTTGTTCTTAATTCAACTTTTTTTACTTATAACAAAAACATATACAAACAAAAATTTGGAATTGCAATGGGACAACCACTATCTAGTACGATTGCAAACTTAGTGTTACAAAGTTTAGAAACAGAGTATTTGAAAAAAACAAATAACATAACATTCTATAAAAGATATGTAGATGATATCATAATAGCAACTGAAGAAAATAAAATAAACCTAATTTATAATGATTTTAACAACTTTCACCCCAGACTAAAATTTACAATTGAAAAAGAAAATAATAATAAATCAATAAATTTTTTAGATTTGACATTAATTAGAAACTTAGACAATAAAATTGAAACTAACTGGTTCAGAAAAAATATAAAAACTAACAGATACATAAATTTTAATTC
The DNA here is from genome assembly GCA_035610365.1 of Aquatica leii. NCBI lineage: Eukaryota > Metazoa > Arthropoda > Insecta > Coleoptera > Lampyridae > Aquatica > Aquatica leii. The sequence continues at coordinate 75,145,090 of CM069433.1, forward strand.
AATCACTGCACTTCAATATAAAAAAAGTATTATTAATAATTTAACAGATAGAGCTATTAATTTATCATCGCCTAAATTTCATTTTGAAAATATAAAAACAATTAAAAAAATTTTATGCCAAAATAGTTTTCCCTTAAAATTTATAAATGCAAATATTAAAAAGAATAAATATATTAAAAATAATAAAGAACATAAAATAAATTTAAATCTTAGTAATGCCAATAATGATCTAAACTGTAAAGAAAAAAATATATGTTTCATTGCCATATATACCTTACTTATCTCATCAAATAAAAAGAACTACTTAAATATAATCTTACAACTGCATTTAAAAATCATTTAACATTAGAAAAAAATTATTTAATAACCTAAAAGATAAAACTGATAAACTTTCAGTAGCTAATGTGGTATACCAGCTGAATTGTACGAATTGTAAGGGAACGTATATCGGACAAACAAAACAAAATTTAAATAAAAGAATTAATCAACATAAAAACTCTATAAAAACCAAAAAGGCTTCACCACATATTCCGAACACGGCATTGTCTGACCATTCAGTTGAGAATAAACATAAATTCAATTTTAGTTCACCAATAATTTTACGTTTTGCAAATAATTTAAAAAAAAGAATGCTTTATGAAATGATAGAAATAAAAAAAAAATAATACAACAGTTAATTATAAAACTGATATTAATAATCTAAATTCAATTTATAATTTCATCCTTAATTAATCTAAATAAAAATAGTTTATAACCTAATTAAAACATAGATAATAAACAAGTTAAGTAAATATATAAATTTTAATGTTAAAAGTATTTTGAATACAAAATTCTCACTTGTACATAACAATTGAGTAAGATATCAATGTTACCATTTGTGTATTAAATTCCGATCCAATTACATTATAAAAATTTTGAAGGCTGTATACGGATAAGTTAGTTTTGACGTAAAATTTCATAAAAGGTTATTAACAATGAATAAATAGTTAATTGGAAAAAAGTGTCTCTAAATTTGGGTAAGTTTTAAACAATTTTTATCCTTTCATATATTAATTTTAATTTGTTAAATTTAATTTTAGAAATATTGTAAATATAACAAGGTATTTAAGAATGATGTTAAATAAGAATTATAATTGAAAATCTGAAGAAGCCTATATACAAACTGGCGAAACGTAATTTAAAATAAATTTGAATATGTGTTTTTTATGGCTGTTCTTGCTATTTTCCTTAAATATTTAATGCATACAAGAATTCCAACAGCTACAAGTTTTATTAAAAAAATGACACATTTTAAGCATCTAAAATGTACTCGGTTATTCTGTTTTTCAAATGTAAAAACCAGTACCGACTTTTAATTAACTACATTATGTTTTCTACACTTACGTGTCCTACATTATCCTGACAAGTTCCTATTATATTGCCGAGCATGTTATCCGGAACATAAAACAGAATTCGTTTGGTATCTCTCCTATGTACTATGGCGTTACGTAATTCATAAAATTTGTCTTTACTCGCTTCTAACTTCATAGTTATCTCTGAAATATCTTTATCCTGTGCCTGATGAATGGCAAGATTCCTATTGAAGCTATTTTTTGAAATAACTATAATAAGGTGACACCTACTGAGAGCATCTACATGCTTTATGTAAATATGATTTTAGTGCTCAATAACATGATTAAAATTTTGCAACGCCAACGACCACTTTAATATACAGAGATTTACCTCTATGTTTTGGAGAGCAAAGGCTCTTGCAATCCGTATAAATTGGAAACTTTAACCGTTGCAAATATATCCTGAAACGTTAAAGAACATACAGAATTGACAAAATCTCTCATTCGACGTTGTGATATTTAGATTCGACTTCGGTGGTTTTCTTACTAAAATAGATCACTGCATGAAACTTTATATCTTCCTGTCTTTGGAAGAGAATAACACCAAATCCCAAACTACTAGCATCACAGTGAAGTTGAGTTTCAGTTTTTCGGGAATACAAGCACAATACAGGTTGAGATGCTAAACAATTTTTCAATTTCTCATATGCACAGAATTGTTCTTCACCAAACATAAATACTGCGTCTTTTCTTAACAAAACGTATAAGAGTTTAACTATAGATGCGAATAACTGAATAAATTTCCTAAAATACGACACTAATCCAAAATCTATGTAACTATTTTAATCCTTTCGGTAGAGGAAATTTACTAACATAAGATTTTTAGGATTTGGTCTAATGCCTTTGCGATCTACCACATACTTCAAATAGTCTATAGATTCGCACAAAAAACACTTATCTAACCTCAAATTTAACCTATAGCTTACTACCAATTAAAACACTTTTGCCAACACTTACAAATTATCATCTATACCAAGGATTTCCAACACGCGGGTCGCATGCATATTTAATAGTAGCTATATAAATATATACCTGTGCGGATGCGGGCCCTTATTTACTCCATGAATCTAATGGCGGCCCTCGGTCATTCATAAGTTGGAAACCCCTGATCTATACTATCCGTTGCAATAAGGACGTCATTGATGTATATCATTATTTAATTATTTTCTAGCAATTCCTGAAAAACTAAATTGACAAATCTAATAAAAACAGCAGGATTATTGCAAAACTCAAATGGTAATCGAGTATAGTCACACTGGTCCATTGGTGTAAAAAATGACGTGTATTTCATGGAATCTTCGTTAATAGCAACGTGATGAAAAGCGTTTTTCTATCTAGTATAGTAAAATAGTATTTACCCTTCAACCTATTAAGACAATCGTCAATAAGAAGTAGTGGATAATTGTCTCTAACGGTGATTTTATTGAGTGAACAAAAATCTATACACATTCTTTGCGCTTTACCAAAACTATCGGGGAACTATACTGCGATGAAATTTTCGTAATTACAACTTTTGCTAACAATTCGTCAATTATTTGATTAACTTCCTCATTTTCCAAATATGAAAACCCTCTAGGACGAAAGAAGAACGGTGTATAATTAAGTTGGACAACAATATTTGTTTCGAACTTTGTTATTAAAGATTCTGGTCTTTCAGGTTTCACATATAACTTATCATACAAATTAATAACAGCTATTTTGCTATCGTTACCGACAGTTATACAAATATGTAAGGTGTTTTGACTCAAATTGTCATTGTTGCTGCATTCAACCAAAAAAACAACATTATTTCTGAATTCAGGATATTTGCAAACATCAGACTTTTGCACACTACATGTTTAATCTAATGAAATTTTTACTTTGGGATTCAAGATACAATCTCGACCTAACAAACATTCATACTTTATCGTATTCGCATGGACTATATAAAACTTAATATTTACAGATTTTATATCTCATACTCTAACATTACAAGAGCGTTGTCCTAAAACCATCATAAGCTTGTATAACACTGTCAATGCCAATTGTACGTTAGGTGATACAACACTTGCACTAACTACATGTTTTTCCGCACTAGTATATTAATTACAACATGCGGGAAAGGCTTGTAAACTCTTTTAATTTTGCCTGAGTTTGCAACATCAAATTATTAAATCCTTCGATCACATACATTAATAGATCCTGTGTCTCTAACTTTAACCTAACAAGACTTTCTCATAGAAGTAAGATGAAAATTTCTCACCCATCTTCCAACTTTTTGCTTCAAATCTTCGAATCATCGATATACGGTCCTTACGACAAAGAAACATTCTAGTGAGTTCACCTTGTGTAACCATAATGCTGCGTATTTTAATCGAGAATAGAACCAATTTTTTTCAATGTTTTTAATTTTGAAATTATTATTAGGGTCATTACTCTATCAGCTACATTGTACACTTCTGCAGCCATATGGATCCTTTGACACCATGTGCTCATATCTTCAGCTGCGTTTCCGTTAAACTTTTGGATAAGTGGCGCTATTTCCTAATTACTATGCGTATTTCTATTTACTTGTGCCGCGCGCACTGCCATAGCAATTAAGTAATCAACGGCGAGGTTAAAAGAACTAGAACCACTTGCTTGTTCACCCTTCATTACTACAATCCAATATGCAAATAATTTTATTAAGCGCACAATAATAATCTCTTTTCTTATGTCGATGATTAAAGATTAAAACAACATACTCCGTACAACACGTTTTTGGTTCATTACACAATTTCTGCACGTGACTCAATCCCTCTTCTGAATTTGTAAGGGATAATTTACTTTTGAATAATAAATACTTTACTTTATAAAGACTACGACGGTTTAATAATAAAATAAAAATTATACAAAAAAACACACAGGTACATACACAATTTTAGTACGTCAAGGTAGTCACGTCCTACCTCGACCACAGCTGAAAGAAAGATGCGTTGCCTGCGTGAGTTTCCGTTGACGAACAGGTTGTTAATTTAGAAGATGAAATTATAAAATTAATTTACAAGCAAAAAATATCAAAAAAAAATTCTGAAGAAATAATTTACAAAAACTAAATTTTTGAACAAAGAGATTACAAAGTTTGTTGACATCGTTAACAAAAAAAAAACAACGTTATGATGTGTAATTCACTGTTCTAAGAACAACACATTTCTTCTCAATAATTTGCTGACACTAAAAATAAATATAAATACAAATTAATGTTATGGTACAAGACGTAGTTAAATTACTCTAAATTATTCTAAGAAATAGACATTGTTTAGTACACTGAAAACACAAAGTAACTCAAAGATAATGTATTTGCAGATGTTTAAGTTAGGCAATGCTACGTAGGTCAGTCAAAATACTTGAATAAATAAAAAACACTGCAAAAATAAATAATAAAACTAAACGTGCAAAACAAGTATTTGTATGGTATGTATAGAAATAAATCTAAGAGGAAAACTGATAACATAAACCGAAATTATGATTACTACACAAGTGATAACATTATCCGACTTATAATATTATTCGTGATTCCAATACGCTGTGTGGACTGTATTATTAAAAACTGTAAAAATTGTAATTTAATTTAAAACATAAAAAAATATTAAAATATTGTTTTATTAAATTTTGCTTTATCGAATTGATGTATTTAATTTGTTTTAAAGGTTGTTTTAGAATTGGTATTAAGTATGATAGTTCTAATTCGGTAGTAGTCGTCACAGCAGCGCTTGGAGCGTCAATCGGAGCAATCATTGCATTTTTATATATGACATTTTTAAAATTTTTGAAAATGTGACATTTTGTTTTTTTTGACAGTATTTATAGGTTAGCCAGAAAATGCTTAGTTTCATGCTTTTGGCATACTTAGTATATACAATAAATAAATAAGTACGCAAAAAATGTATAAGAAGAAATTTACAAAAGACCACCAAGTCATTCTTCAAAATGTGATGTATATGTATTCAATTTATGCAACAATGACAAAAATAATGATATGAAACCTGATGTTGGTTACTGTACTGCAACAGATTTCGTTAAAACAAAAAGAAGTGCTTTTTTTACATGCGTACTAAGAATTATTACTAACAATGGCATCCATACTTATTTTTATTATAAATTAAAATTAAAATACAAAATTTTAAAATATAGTGATAATTTTCTACCATATCAATTAACCAATAAAAAATTTTCATGTTTATTCGTTTCTGAGAATTGTCTCAATCACAAAAAATTAGTATAGATGGCATTAGCAATAACCAAAAACATCTTGGGTATGAATAAATATTAACAATTTTTCATAGAGCATGCTTTAAAAGCTACTAAGCAACATGTTTGTATTAAAATCTTTGTCTAAATTTATGAATGTAAGAGTAAACACGTTATTTATGCGGGATTGTTTTGATCAAAAATTGGTTTTTTTATCTCAATTTTTTTTTTCTCAATCTAAATTTTAAGAACAGTTCCATATAGTCTTTTTATAAATGACGATACAGAAATTCTTTTATAATAGTAGTATAACGAATTTTAAAACTAATTTATTTATAACGAAATATTTACACGTTTTATGACTACACGTAACTAATTAAATCTAACGATATTGAAGAAAAACACTTACACTAATTTATTTATTACAATCACTCGAAAAATAATGTCTGCGGACAACTTCTGTTGATCTAAAATTGATGCTTGTTTACATTAAGGACAGATACGCTTGAACGCCGTTATAATTATTTTAATTACATTGAAAATAATATTAAAGTTTTTCTCACTTTGTATTTAATACATACGCTTTTTTTAATAGTTGTATAATTTATGATGCTTTATCGCTTGCAAGTAAAAGCTTGGTGCTTAACAAAGTACTATTCAATACCGACTTAATATTTTGTATTAACGCCATATACAATACATTATTATTTAAACATGTGGTGAGCACCCCCCCCCCCCCGCTTTAAACTGATGGAGCCCCCACCGAAATAAACTATCTATAAATCTATAAAATATCTGTTACAGTAATATGTAGTTTATATGTTTTTTTTTAGTGTTTAAGTTTAAATTGTTATAGTTGTTGCAATATTCTATTAGCAAATTGTTGTAATCGTTCATCGACGTCTCCGTGATTATTGAGCTTATTTTCAGTTTTTTGTTTGGTTGCAAGCTATTTATGGTGTTCTAGGCTTCTTTTAACTTACAATGTTTTATCATTTAGTTTTTTTTTGAGCAATGATTTTCTTGTATTTTTGATTATATATCTGTATTTTTTGTCATTTATTGTTTATCATATTTTTTTATATGTATACTTCTTTACTTTCCAATGATTCAAATGCTGTTTATATTGAAAATTAGCAGTCGTGTTCTTAAAACATCTTTGTTGCAGTATATTGTTTTTGTTTAGAATTGTTTGTTGCTTTGTATGTTACATGCAAAGATCCCATATGGTTTTTTAATAATTTTTGTTTTTTTTTTAAATGACATAACTGCACTAGTGTTTAATTTGTTTTCTTTGATTTGTCTTTACAACTTTAGAAATATATGTACTCACCATCATTTAAGCATTTGTTTCTGTTTCTTTTTTTGTTTTCGTGTTGATGTTTTACTTTCTTTCTTTGTGTTTAAAGTTTGGATGTCCTATAGATTCCAATATTCTATTTCTAACTGACGGAGTTATATTATTGTATTTATCCCATGTAATTAAAGTAATAAAATAATGATAACTTTTAGAAACGCTACCATACATTTATTTTAAAACAAACAGATATCAGATTACGTTTGTGTTATTGTATTTGATATTTACTAATTTTTTTTCTGTTTATATTGTACTAAATACGACTCAAATCAATAAATCCTGAAGCAACAAATGTAACTTTTATTGTTATAAAAATAGAATTTAATGTTTAAGCTTATGTATTTAGTGACCGCTTTTAAATTTCTTTTTGACGTATAGTATTAAATACAATACAGTTTGTCTTAAAATTATTTACGAAATTAGAAAAAAACAGCATTTTTATTTATTTAGATTTATTTTATTATTACATTGGTTAAATTTGTTTTTTTCTCTTAAATTTAATTTTTTAATGCCTTTTGTAATTTTAAAATATGACTCTCTATCTTTTTATTAAACAACATCAAGACATAAAACTGTTTTTTAGTTACTTAAGCCTTTTTGACAGAAAAATTATCACTATACTCAAAAGTTTCATATTCTAGAAGTTTAATTTTTTGTTTTTACATTAATTTACCTACGTCAACATATTGATGACAATGGTTGTATCGTTGTATGGCAAAAAAATTATAATCGTTATAGCTAAGGTGATTATTAGTGCTCCTTTTCCACATTAAAAATAACTTGAAGGAATGATTCGTTTTAATTACTAGTAACCTTATTTTTATCAAAATGGTTATGTTGTAATTATAAAATGGTTTAAAATCTAAATCTCATAAAGTAAAGCTTATATTTTCTACAAAATTTAGTTTATAAATGTATTGATTAAAATCCCAAATGTTAGTGACGTAATATGTAACATTATTCATTAAAAAACAAATATCCTTTAAGCGGTTTTATTAGAAAATCTGTTTACTGTTAAATAAAAATACCCTGAAACCTTACATCATCAATAAGTCGGCGCCTTTGATTACATAGGTTTATCTAATAAAAGTACAAAACTAGGTCATAAATTACGATTCTAAATTACTGATAATTAAAAACGTTTATTATTAGAAAAATAATAATTTCTTTTATAATTTTTGCAATTAAAAAGTTTTTGCTACAGATTTTAGCTCATGTAGTAAGTAAAAAGTTATTGGAACTGAAATTAATGGTAAGCCATACAACATCTGCTAGATTAATTATTTATTTAATTTAATAAACTCAGAGTATTCAGTAAGTGATTATCATCATTTAACTTGCAAAATTTATTTAACAAACTTAATTACTGAAACTTTGAAACTGAAAGCTCTTAATTCTTTTTTTGAGTGACACGTATTGTATCTTATACTGCTTTTATTAGTATTGTATTGTTTAAAATTTCTTTAAAATGATGTAGATGAACTAATCAATAATTAATAAGTTTCATTAAAGAGAGCGTGTATACAACGTATTCTCAAGACGCTGACCAAGTTACAGAAAGAATTAACAAGTAATCCAGACGATATCTCGAAGGTAGCAACTATGCGTAGAAACAGAGTGATTTCAATCCGAACAATTTTGTAAGGGTTGACTTACTATCAAATGAAATTTTAAAAAATCCTGCTGAAAAATACAACGTAGGTATTATTTTGACAATAAATAAATTGAAAAGCAAATCATATTTTGCGTAATGTGTAGAACTTAAAACGTACGAGTAACATGTTTTTAGAGATTAAAATAAACAAAATAGCAACGGCAACACTCTTATACTAGTTTACAGTGTTGTCAAATATATGTTTCTTTTCAGCGGTTCCTGAAAAGATACAAAGTATAATACAACAATTTAACATTAGGATTTTTGATTCAGAATTGAAAGAAGAATGTCGCAGCGTGTTGTTCGTCAATTTATACACAATCTGTATAATACTAACACTATGCTTCTTAGTATTAAATACTTTTTTATTATCTCTTTGTTACAAGCTTTGACATTTTGTACATACGTAGTACATGGGTGTGCTGTATGGGTAGTTATTGTCACATACGAACTTACGTTGCGTCTACTTATATTATACCTACCTGCTGCGTTTTAATAAATATTCTTATTCTACAAATTCTAACAGGTTATGGGCCCAGTATTCCTATTTAATTTCATGTGAATTAGTGAATGTAAAGTAGTCGAATAATACACGCGTAGTAACTACAATTGTGTTAAATATATCAATCGTTTGTTGTGTTAAAGATGGCTTCTAATTCGTTATCATATTCGCGCACTGAATTGCTGTCGCAAGATAATTACAATACTTGGAGTATCCAAATTGAAGCGTTGCTTACAAAAAACGACATGTGGGAATACGTGATCAGCAAAAAACCAAAGCCGGAACGCGGTACTGCTATCAGAACACCTAAAACGATAGAACTCTGGATGGAAAAAGATAAGAAGGCAAAGGCCGATTTCATCTTATCAATTCAACCGTCGGAGTTGAAACAGGTTTGAGGTTGTGAAACATTGCATCATGTTTAGTTAAAGTTGGATACAATTTATGGTTGAAAAAGTCCTGCCAAGAAAACGACTTTGATGAAGCAATTGATGCTACGTTAGTTAGATGAGGGCGGTGACGTGAAAGAAAATTTTTTGATGCTGTTGACAAACTAGAAAGTATGCAGGTTCAAATTAATAATGATCTGTTTAGTATTATGGTTTTCATATTAGAATATTAGAAACGTGCGATAAGATGCCGACTCCAGAAAAATTGAAGATAAAGATTATTGAACATAGCAAGTCAAAAAGAGAAAGTTCTGGAAGTGATCTCATAGCTATGAACGGAACTACACAGAAGAAAAAAAACAGGTTTTTAGATGTTTTAAGTGCATTGTAAAGGGACATAAAGCCAATTTGAGTCTTAGTAAAATTCTTGACGAAGTCAAAGGAAAACCGAAATATTTAGCGTTTGCGGTAATCCACACTGTGTTAAATGTAAACAGTGCGCGCAAGACAAATACAAAGGTAGGAAATAAATAAATGGCTTTTAGATAGTACTTGTACCGTACACTTGTGTGCTGATGATGTGTTATTTCAGTCAATATGCAAATCTCCGAACGTAAAATTAAATTTTGCAAATCATGCAACAATCGAAGTAAAAGGAAAAGGTGTTGTTCCTGTATCAGTTAGTAGTGACAGCGGTCAACGACTGATAGCGTTTAATGACGCTTTGTATGTACCGAATTTGAGAACAAACCTTACTTAGTAAGGACGGCGCGATTGTACAAGATGTTTTAAGAAATGTTTTAAAAATGGCAGAGCGCAAATGTGATTTGTACTTTGTACGCAAAAACGTTGTGTTGGAGCTGTAGTTCAACCAATGAGTTCAAACTTAATATTGTGGCATGAACGATTAAGTCACTTGAATAGCAATGACCTTGTGAAATTGCATCGCGATCGAGCTATGCCTAAGGTTGATCTAAAGAATACAATACAGTTATTACGTTGTGAAGTGTGCTTAAAGAGTAAAATGACCGCATTATCGTACCCCAAAGGTCGAATGCCGTGTAACAAAACATTAAAAATTATGCACTCGGATGTTGTGGGTCCAGTTAGAACGGAATCTACAAGATGTGCAAAATATTTAGTAACATTTGGTGACGATATTACGCGATGGTGCGAAATGTATTTCTTAAGATGCAAGTGTGGTGTGTTCGTAGCTTTTAAAATTTACCAACAGCTTGTAGAACGACAAACTGCTTTGAAAGTAAAGTACTTGCAATCGGACAATGGTCGAAAATACTGTAATGCCGAGTTTGATAAATACTTATCTAAACAAGGTATTGAAAAACGGTTGACGGTTTCTCGCACTCCACAGCAAAATGGAGTTGCCGAGCGAATGAACCGCACCTTGTTGAACATGACTAGATGTTTATTATTACAGTCCGGTTTAAGTGCATTGTTTTAGTCGGAAGCCATCGCCACGCCTTGTTACATTCAAATATCAAAGTCCAACGAGTAGCTTGGATGAAATGATACCGTACGAAAAGTTGATCACCAATAAAATAAACCTGAATAACTTTAGGAAGCTTGGGTCAAAAGTGCTTGTGCTAGATAAGGACCCTAACAAATACCCCACTAAGAGCTGTACAAGGTGTTTTTGTGGGATATCCAAGGAAGCAAAAAGGTTTCGAGTGTAGATCCCAAATATGCGACAGCTGATTGAAGCCCGAGATTTAAAATTTTTGAAAGAATTTAATAACGGTCCATTCGATACGAATATGCGAGGTGAGTAGTTTACGTCCAAGACAAAAGACAGTGAAAACATTCAACCGAAAATTTTTGAGTTTTTGCATGATGATGAATTAAACAGCAAAGAGTGCCAGACAGTTCCTGTTATCTCTGAAGTTACTAAAACAAAACCGGAAGAGGATCTGATAAAAGGTCTTGGTAGGTCAAAATTGTTACGTACGGGAAGCAAAGGGCGACCACGTAAAATATTTCCGTCGACACTCAAATCGGCTCAAATCGATAATGTTCACTCAAAAATTGAAGATGACGTGTTTGTCGGTGTAGCAGAAGTCAGTGTGCCAAATGCCTTAGAAAGTGACGCGTGTGTGGAAAAATGCAATTGAAATCGAACTCACGAACCTCGTGAAGAATGATACGTGGGATATTATTCGAAAAGACAATTATGCGAATGTTGTTGGGTGTCGTCTGGTTTCAACAAATAACTATGGTCCTGCTGTTGATATCGACAGACGTAAAACTCTGCTTGTAGCAAAAGCTTACAGTCAGAACTACGGCGTTAATTATTATCAGACGTTTGCTCCTGTAGCGAGGCTGGAGACATTACGACTAGTATTTGCACTCGCAAAAATTTGGCAGTTCGACGTGGTGACGGCTTATCTGAATAGAACGCTAGTGCAAAAAAAATGCTAACGCAATTAAGTGATGGTGGTAACGCGTCGGCCGTCAGTGGTATTTGCGTCTAAGTGATAAGCTTCATAGAATGGGTTTAAAGTGTGCAAATAATGAACCTTGTTTGTTTTATGGCGGTCGAGATAACTATATAATATTAGTGGTAGTATATGTGGATGACATTCTCGTCGCGTTGCAAGATATTGCGTTTGTACAAAAAATAAAAATATATTGTTTAGGTCTAGAGATTGATCAAAATAAAGATCAGGTGAATCTTTCCCAAACAAATTATATCTTAGGTTTACTTAAACAATATGGGATGGATAAGTGGAGCCCGGTTGTGACACTATCAGAAACGAATGTGCGTTTTGTCAAAGATGAAAGTTGATTGATCGGAGCGCTTATGTATTTATCTGTAGCAACACGCCCTGATATTGCGAACACAGTGTCAAAGCTTGTACAACTCGTTGTGAAACCGCGTAAATGTCATTGACTTGCAGCGGAAAGAGTTTTGAGATACCTAGCTGGTAGTGTCAATATTGGACTGGTGTATACGCGTACTGATAAACCGTTGTTTGGTTATTCCGACGCTGGGGTAATTGTTCTGTTGATTGTCGTTCATATACGGGATACGCATTTATACTAAGTGGTGCTGCAATCACGTGGAAATCCCATAAGCAAAAAACGGTTGCTTTGTCGTCGACCGAAGCGAAGTACATTAGCCTATCAGAGGCAACCAAAAAAGCTATTTATTTGATTAGTTTGCTAAACTTGGTAAATGAACGGATGTTATGATTTATGTGGATAATCGTAGTGCTCAATGTTTAGCAAATAATCCTGAATTTCATGCTCGTACAAAACACATTGATATTAAATACCATTTTATAAGGGAATCGATTCGAGCTGGAGTTTTTGCAGTGGAACGAGTATCAACAACTAATATGATCACGGATATCCTGACAAAGCCGTTGACTACAGTTGACCATCAAAAATGTGTAGATGGTCTTGGTTATGGCAATGGGTCAAGTGTAAATGAGACATGCGGTTTGAGAAAGCGTGCTGAAACTATATCTTATAGCGAGGCATCCCGCATGCATGTTTGAGTTACGGGCCGTGACTGCGCGTAACAATTAGTTAAGTGTTACATACGAACTTACGTTGCATCTACTTATATTATACTTCCCTGCTGCAATTTAATTAATATTTTTATTCTACAAATTCTAACAGATTATGGGCCAGTATGGATGGTGATTTAAGTATAGCATTTGCGACAAGCGTGGCGATTAACGGACTTCTACTTTCTTTTGCGTTATTTAACCTTGTCATTACTGGGAAAAGTGTTTGTGTCCTTGTGACAGCTGTTAATGGAAAGGGGGTGTAATACTGGTAACCAAGATTTTAAACTTCCTTCTTGATTTAGCTTAGATGGCTGTTTTTTTTAATTCTTCCCTTTGCAAAGTAGCCTAAAAAAGTGAAATAAAGTTATACCTAGCACTTTTGTTTTATTAAAGTTTAGCGTGTGTTCTTCGTTCCACACGTGTTCAACCAATGCTAATTTTGTTATTGTTACAACAAGAAAGTCAAAGTCCATAAACCACTACGCTTATCGCAAATAGTATAAATTTAAAAAAATACTTAGTATTTTTACTATTATTTCATTTGAGCAAATAAAATTATAAACCTGTTACCTGAATTCTCTGTATTCTTTTGACTTAGATGTTTTTCCTTAATTTAAAAATAAAAAATATGTAAAAATTCTTTATAGGAAAGTGGTGACCACACCAGTTTTTTTTTAAATGGCGGACAACAGTTTTTTTTATGCATTTGTATTTTTACAAATCCATATGACCTGCAGTTAAATACAGATTTTCATGGGCAACTTGACCAATATAGTTTTGGCCAAAATACATCTGGTGAATTAATAAGACTTGACGTACCTAATTTAAGTTCTTGAGATTTAAACTTTTACGCCACGGCAACCTTTCTTTTATTAGAGTTAATATTTGATGTAACTATTAAGTCAAAAAACTAAATAAAAGTTATGTTTGCAGGATAATAGATACTTATGCATGAAAAATTTTTATAGTCGTTAACTACAAGACTGAAACATCCTTTTTATGTTTTTAATTAAATTAAACAACTATGTACAAGCAAGAAACTGTACTAAGTCTTACAGTATCATTGAATGTTTTTACACTTTCATCTAAAAACTAAAAAATTAGTTAAATGTAGCAATGCATTATTTGATAGCGTATTGTATTACCTACAGCTACCGTTTTACAGAGAACAAACAAAAGTTAATATGAACGTTCAACTTTTCTGCACGAGCACAAAGTTTTGTTAATTAGCAATTTTATGTCCGTATATACTTAAACTGAACATAAAATTTTATTGCTCTTAAAATCTTTAGAAAAAGTTTCAAAAGGTCGTAAGACATAATTTAAAAAGTTTTCAACAAACAGCAATGGAAAAGAAAAAACATCTTAAATTAATTCAAGCGCTGACTTTATTGCTTACAAAAATCAATTATAGCAACACGAGTATAAAGTTTTCGTTCAAATATTATTTGCGTTTACTTGCAATTGCAATAACAATTATATTAGTTTATGTTTTTAATTAAAATAAGTATTGATTATAACTTTGAGTAAACTAATTAATATGTTACAGACATACACAAAATGTGCAAATTATATTATACTGGATTTAGGTTGCTTGAGCTTAATAATTTGAACGTTTCTGTAGACTATTGCAAAGCTATTCTTTTAAATAATACGTTATTGAACGGGAATTAGATTCGTGTAAGTGATTTTAGTGAAGCTATAGTAAATTAAAGGCTGTAAATTGGATTTCTAACAAGCTTAAAACAAATTTCGAATGACACTAACCAGTTTTGTCAATAATAAAACTAATAATAGTAGTGGCAATTTTTATATTAGACTAAACTATAATTTATTTAATATGTTGCAAATGTAAAGCGATGTTTAAAATTACTGTCGTAAACATTGTTTAATATGATTAGAGCACGCAAACGTTTGCGTATAATAAAAAATCTAACAATAAAAATAAAGAACATAAAAATGTTGAATTTTTTACAAGCAGTAGATAGTCTTACTGCTTTATGTTATAAATCAAATCTAAGAGCTTTTATATGTTAATATCAATTGTATGTCTGAATAAACAATATTTTTTTCATTTTATGTTTTTTTTTCGTTATGGAAACAGATAATTTTTTTATAAATAATAAACTAGTATAAAAGCTAATTAATAAAAAAACAATTTATATAAAAATAAAAACAATTTAAAACAATAATAAAAAATAATAAAAAACTTAGTAACATAGAATTTAAAAATTTTAGAAGTCACAACAAGGTGTTTAAAAAAATCCATTTAGTTTATTAATAGTATATTATATATCAAGGTTGAGAAGTGCATCATTATAACCTAAGCGATAGATTATATCGCGAGACGCGAAGCGTCGAGGGATATAAATCGCGCAGGTTATAATGAACTTCTCAACCGTGTTATATATACAATTTTTTCCACTACTAGATTTATTAAAACCTTTCTACCTGTTACTAAATCAAATTTAAAATTTAAGATATTAATTTTAAATTAAAAATCAAGTCAGTAATTCTGACAGTTGTCATTAGTTTAATAGAATTAATTTTGACGTAATTCTTAATTGTGATTTAAAACACAAAAATAAACAGATAACGTAAGTTTTTATATCTAAAGTTGTTTAAATTGTTTAAAAGCATTATTATTTTAAGCATTGATTATATCTAAAACATATTTAACTCAATAAAATTCACATTTAATTAAGCGCGAACTTCAAATAACTTACTTTTTAAAATCAAATTAATTTATTAATTGAGCGATTTGAAAACTTAAATTAGCATTAAATAAAATCTCTTGCTCTTGGTACGCAGTTTGGTAAACTTTTTTTCTTTGAAACTGTTGTAGTATTATCAGAAAATGTAAATATGTTCATTATTAACTACTAGTTAATAATGAAATATTATTTACCTGCGCTTAAAAAAGTACAACTTCACGGCCTTCTATTATACGTAATAATGCAAGCGTATACAACTAGTAGTGGAAAAAATTCCATGTCATGCATTTACGTTTTGTAAGCATTAGTCTTTCAAGATTTTTTATAGGCCAGCATTTACGGTTCTAAATTCTATTATGTCATTCATAGTAAATGTAGTTTCACAAATAAACATAACCTTAATAACATTATCATTTATCTCACTCCCACTAACAATACTCTAATCTATTGTTAACTTTTGTTTAAAGTATGTAAGAAGTCATGTTTAAACTACTTGAAAAAGTAGTCGATAGGTATATACGAGACGGGGTACTAAACGCTTCGCATTCGCACCCAAACCAGTATGCATACCAATCCGAAAAATTTTCCGAGCTAGCAATTCACCGACTAGTAAGTAGATTCGAAAATGCAATCTAACACAATGATATTGACATGAGCACTTGACAATACTACGTTCACCTCAATTGCAAGAGCAACGGAGAAAAAAGGCAATGCAAAACTGGGTTAACTCAATGCTCAGGAATCAGACGGCAACAGCTATTTTGTACGGTAGCACTGTAGGAGCTAAAGTGGCTGGCGGTACCCACAAGACGGGGTGCTGTCACCTCTACTATAGCGCCTTGTCATGGATGACGTACTACATGAATTTGAAGACGAAGGAGTATTTGTTTTAGGATACGCCGACGATCTCGCCATTTACACAAACGGGAAGTTTGGGGCAACTGTATCAAACATAATGCAGACTATACTAAACATCGTCAAAAAATGGTGCAAAAAAGGGACTATAAGTAAACCTAGCCAAGATGGCAATCGTTGTGTTTACCAAACGACGGAAAACGAATGACATAAAACAACCTACAATGTACCGAGTCACGCTCTCGATGACAAAAGAAGTCAAATACTAGAGGGTCACTCTTGATACCAGACTGATTTTCAACGCTCATCCAGAAAAAGTCACAACAAAGGCTATCAGGGTTCTTAATACAACCAAACTGATAGTCGGGCACACATGGGGATTAGAACCCATAATGACAAAATAATTATATACTGTAGTGACAAAACCCATCATCACATAGGTGCACTTGCATGGGGTGAGAGAACCAACCTGAAAAGCACGGCTTCCAAACTAGGCAAAGTACAGAGAATGGCATGTCTGCTAATAACAGGATTGATGAGAACCACGCCCACAGCAGCCATAGAAACACTACTTTCATTTCCACCATTACACTTAGTTGTAATGATAGAAGCAAGACAAGCAGCATACAAGTTAAAGATTATTGATCACACGTAAATTACTGGAAAAACCAAACCAGGTATATACAACGAACTGCGTGAAGAAACAATCTTAACTGTGAGATCCGATTTCACAAAAGATTATCACATCTTAAGAAGATATATAGTGATAACACCGTCACGAGAGGAGTGTACAAAAAACATTTACCCGGGCGTGGTTAAAGGAACTATTTGGTAAACAAATAGAGCAAAAAATCGCAACGGCATCGGTGCAGGAATACACGGAAGCAGGTACTGTGGGAAACAATTTTCACTAAAGAACATTATCGACTTGAAATCATATGCGAATGGTGTGATATTATTCATGTATGACAATCAAGCAGCATTACTGGCGCTAAGATCGCTAGAAATAAAATCCGAACTGATTGGACATGCATACACAATTTGGAAATATTGGTAACTCGCCAAAAAATGCAGTTCATCTGGATACAAAAACACCAGAAACTTAATGACGGACGCGCTAACTAAAAAGAGCACGACAGCGACATAGATCGGATATAAACTTGTTTTTGGAATCGCTTACAAGACCGAAAAAGACTTATTTGCAACAAACCAGCAACGGACTATAAAAAATAATGAGAAAACTTTTGAAGCACACAAAACTTTTCCTTACAGAGCCACCATCAAACACTCAAAATGCACTATGATGAATGAGTCGACAAAAGTTAAGGATACTCGCAAGACTAATCACAGGGCACTGTAGCCTTAGCCATATGCATAAAATGAGATTGCAAAATAGCCTTTTACGCCGTAGATGCTTGGAGGACTACGAAGTATCTGCTGTGTAAATGCGAATCATATCAAACAGAGCGTACAGCGACTCTCGGTAAACCAAAACTAACCCATGATGAGTTAGAAAAAGCCCTTTGGAATAAGCTTCTGAACTTCATTGACAAAACAGAATTGGTGATAGAGTAATAAATTAGAGATGCACAAAAAGACCAAGGAGACCGCATAGTGCAGAGGCGCTAGACAAACCAGCTCTTGAACAATAATAATAAACAAATGTAAGAAGTTTAGTTTGACACTATACAAGACTATCTGCAAGTAGATACAGATAAAAAAAATATTCAAAAATTTTAAAAAAAGACGTTTCTTTTACACATTTACAATTTAATTGTATGATTCTTATTGCTTGCAAACCAATATAAGCACCAGACATGCTGCTGGCATTATTATAAGATCACATCAATCTTGTAGTTTAATGTAATGTGATGATGTCATAAAAAATTTTTTTTTCTCCATTTCTTGTGACTTATCCCATCAAACGTTTAAGTCGCTTTTTTGAATCATCCACATACCTAATAATAAATATTAATGGATCAACGTAAGCCACAACAGGTGTAGGATCCACTACAATTGAATAATATTTAGCACGTTTGCCTTCAGAAACAATGTTGTCAATTACTTTCGAGGCCGTCAACTGAATAAATTCATTACAAGTTAAAAAAATAAGACGTTATACTTCTACTAGCATTTTAATTTTTTTTCATAAAAGAATCAAATTCCGATATTAGTTCTATGCAAATTTCCATTTTGCTTGCAGCCAAATTTTTTTGTAGACGCTCTAAACGAAAGATTTTTAAAACCTGATTTCTTAGTAACTGCGATTATTTTACGTAGGATGTTTTTCCAATATTCTAAGTTTTTTCTTTTGAGAATAAAAAGTTGCATCTAGTGTATGACAAAAATTCTTCTTCTACAAAAATGTAATTTTACATTTTGCGTGTTCATTGAGACTTCTTGAGCATTTAATAATTTATTTACATTGCTCTAATTTGTTATATCATCTGTAGCAAAATTAGAAGTTTTACCGAACAGATGACAAGGTATATAAAAAAATTCTTTAATGGTAAATCCTGAACTGTTTTCCTCCGTTTGTTAGGGTTCTACTAAACACATCTTTAGAAAAACAATAATCACAATTTTGTTTTATTTCTTTAGAAAGCAAATGATAATTCATTGTGACGAAGTTTTACAAACGTGTCAATGTTGACGGTAAATCTGTAATGGCTTTCCCGTGGTTTTCTGTTTTATTAGCAATTAACGCAAACGTAATGATTAAACTGCATAATATATATTTAATTTTAGCGCTTGACTCAATAAAAATTATACATTTATTAGTAACACAATAAACAGATAACTTAAACTTAAAAAATTCGTAGCATTTGACATCTATAACAATAATATCGCAAATTTTGACGTTCTAGAAATAGATACTCCTGTTGTCAACAGATTATCTATAATATTTTTATAAGCTTTGTAATAATGGTGGTAACAGTTTCCAAGTATTAAACATATAAACATGAGCTAATCCGCCACATTTCTTCAATTTTTAGAATTATCCGACAAGTCGTGAAATTTAAAAAGATTCATTTACTATGATCAAATATCTGTAAGCAACTAAGGAATAACCCAATAATTATTATTTATTATCTTACAATTTAGTTATCTATTCTGAACCACCGTCAATACCAAATTTTCAGTAAAATGGATGAAAGTCAATATTAGTCCATTGGCAAAACGTTTTACAAAAAAATCCGTTTATTTATTACTGAGTAAAAATTAGAATTTAAATGTTTTTGTCATTTCTATTTTTTCTTTTTTTTCGTCTTGACAATTTTTCTCCTTTAAGCAGCTGCGTATTTGCGTAATAGTAAACACGGCACGGATAACAAGTGCAAGAAATCTACCATCAAAGTAAATAGTTCTGGCTCATGAGTTTGAAGTCAAATAAAACCAAAAGTTAAGAGCTGAAAAAAAATATGTACATCAATTGATTATTGATAAATATCAAATTTAAATTGTATACTTCTAACAAACGTCGTTTTAATTATATTAAAAAAATTATTTAAGAAGGTGTACTTTTTAGCACTCATTATAAAAATTGCAATTTAAAATAAATACAACAATTGTATTTTCTTTCCAAATTACATAAAATTAATTTGGATTTCATCAAATTTTTATTTTATAAATTGATATTATTTTTGTATATACTTGTTTAATTTAATCAATTTCTTCGTTAAAAACTTAAACAGTTTAAATGAAAGACATTTTCATAAAAACGTTTTATGCAACTAATTTTCAAATAATAAAATAATGGCTTATAAATTTTATCTATATTAAACAGAGAGGCATAGCTTACATGCACGTGGGAATTGATGTAAACGAAGTAAATTTTATTTTGTGAAGTCGTAAAATGAGTTTTAGCATCACTATAAAGCAGCATACATATATGCCACGGCATTAAAAGTGATATAATATTTATATAGGTTGCCGCTTCACACAGAACATAAGCATTACGTTACTCCTCCTTTCTGCAACCCGCTAAATATCAAGCTTGTAGCACTTAATAATCAAAAATTTTGTTATGTATTTAAAAAATAATAATCTACCGTAGTTTTCAATAGGTTCAATTACTTTAAAAATATTTGTTATAATAACAAAGTTATTATACTGTACTGCTTACTTTTTTTACTTAATAACCCAAACAACATTTGAAATACGTTATTTAAAAAATTTGGTAATAGAGAAAAAAGACGTAGGTATTTACAGTTCAAATTTCATTAAATTTTAGCAACTGTTTTACGAAAAAAATTTTGTTGTTTGTAGTTGTCGTTTTGCTAATTGTTCTTTAAAAGTTGTACCTCTATTTTTAAATATCTGCATAAAACAAATCCAGCCTATTTTAGTGCAAAAATTCAATTAACTGTTATAAGACTTCAAACTCAGAGGTCAGAACTTTTAAGTCAGATACTAGTTATAATTTAAACGGAAGCGAGTAGGATCCAAAGAACTCTATTTTATATAAATATTGTATTTCGAATTAGCAATTAGTTGTTGTAAATGTGCTACTTTAAATAAAGATTTATCTATTTTAGCAATTACATTGATACCTATTTTTTTTAAAACATGAACATAAAACAATACCTGATAAGTTGTTTAAATACATTTTACTTAGAAGCTTGTTTATTAAAGATGCAATATATTTAAAATTTTAAATGTAACTTTATACAAAATTGTACTATTTAAGTTACGGACATAAATCAAAAACGTGTTATCACAATGGTTTATAATACATTTCATTCGATAATTAAATGACTATTCTTGGTTTGCTATTATTATACTGTTACGATTATCAAACAATGTCTTCAAGAATTCATAATCAGCGAATTATTCGTACGTTTGTACATATGTATTTTTAAAATGTCTTGGAAACCAAAACTATTTAAGTTTTTAAGTAATCAATTTTTTTATATAAAGGTAAAGACACTTTTTTCAATGTTATGTAGAGTGATTGTTTCTATTATAAAAATTCAAAACTAAAACGTTATTTAAATTCCAATACAGATGCATTGTTTAAACATTGCAACTATTCCGATTAATAAGTTTGAAATATATGTCACGTTTTTTTTTCAAATCTAAAGGCAACAGCCGACATTGTTTTGTTATTACGAACTAAATTTGTTCAATAGTAAAACACAGTATTTAAACCAAATCTTGACGCAAACTTGGGAAAACAAATTGATGTTTTCTTTACATTGCCGATGAGATTCGAATCAAATTCGGTTGACTAAGTTAGTTTCACAAAACAGATAATTAATTATTAAAACAAATTTGCGTTTACAAACCTTACGATAAAAGTGAACAATTAATAAACACCATATTTTTTTATCAAAATGCTATCTTACGGAGTTAACTATGATAATGTTCTAACAAACAAATAAATATGTTCATAAGGTGTAAAGCGAACATAAATAAGAAAACTATTTGTCCAACCCAACACATTAGCTAATTTCGTTTTTTGTAAAAAGTCAAACCCGTTTTTATACTTATTACATACATACATAATTTTAATGGATTACAATAAATCACTCAGTAAACTACGAAAAAAGATTGAGAATCAATAAAAAGTTACATTAAATAGTTTTAGTGTTAGAAAACTTGAGCGACAAAAAAGTGTAAAACTTTTGATCAAAGGGAGACTTAATTTATTAACCGTGTGAAATGTATGTATCCCTAGAATGTTAGTAGTGTCACTTCAAAAATTCATTAACTAAATTATTGATGGGTTTCACAAGGTAGGAAGCATACGATAATTTATTTAAATAAAAAAACGTGACATTAAAAAAAAACAAATAACGTAATTTATGTTTCTTTTTTTAACTACAAGGATAGACCGTTTTATTATTTATTTGAAAAATGTATTGTTTATTGATTATAACTTGAACTTTCCATTTTAGTGACATAAAATCAATAGATCTATTTCGTAATACATTTTCATTCTAATTATAAAGTATTTTCTTTTCTAAATAAATAGAGCGTTAAAAGACAAAAATGTATAGTTTATAAATAATTTATAATTTTACGTAAAACCTGATATTGAAAATCAGAATAAAGTAATATTATTAAATATAAAATTAAAATATTGTATTAAATGAATTAAAGGAATACAACATTTACCTAAATTATCTGAATAAATACAATTGTTGTAATTTCCCAAACAAAAAAACAAAAAAATATTTAATTTGATAGCAATTTTATTGTTTCCATCCCACTCATAATTGTAGAGATTGGTTACCATTGTTACAACAGCCTCAGACGCCTACGTTCTTTTTTGCTTAGTTAAATTCTTTCATAACATAAATAATGAATATAATAATTAATATTCACACAATTTAGTCACCGTTAAATACTGTTTTAAATTACATTGACAATTAGTATATATTTTTTAAACACGTATGGAACATTTTAATTAACTTTCTAAAAAAATGTATTGTACATAGTTGTATGGAACGCCATTTTACTTTTTATTGTCCGTTTTTATACGTAACTTATAAAATAACTTCTTGTGCATATTAAAAATGTTTGTTACAATTTAAATGTTGCTTTAAAAAATTTTAGGGTTGTATACTGTAATTTGATTTAAAATGTTACTTGTATAAAAATAAATGTTAAAATTAAAGTAAGCAACATTATAAATCCTCGAATTTTCACGCATAAATTAAAATGCTAGAATAACTTTTAGCAGTAACACTAAATGATTAAATGAATTAAAATGTTAGTTGATAATTTTAATTCGTCGCTTCAATCGGTGGCGTCATTTAAAACTACCATGTACATGTATTTTCTTATACTGAAATAGTTTCAAAAGCTACCACCGAACACAGCGTCAAATTAAAATTATCAACTAACATTTTAATTCTATCATTTAAAATATAAGTTGTTAAAAATTAGTCTAGCATTTATATTCATTCATAAAAATTAATTGATTTCTAATGTTACTTCATTTATTTTCAACGTATATTTTTATCAACCAACAGTTAAAATCATCAAGTTTTTTAAACCAACATTTTAAATGTGGTAAAAATCAATAATATACATTTCAATTAAATATTTTAGTTACTTTATTGTTTTACTATTAAATACTAAATTTGTTTTGCTACAATTTTAAACAAACTTCAGTTTTTATTAAGTTTATTTTAATACATTAAAACTGTTTGTTAAACAAACTTAGCACATTAAATTGTTAGCTGAAAACATATTTACTAATGCAATATATTTTGCTCAAAATTTTCTAACAGTCATATGAAACACTTTAATTTAATCTGAGAAATAAAGTATATGAACAAACATTTGAATTCATGTAACGCTTTTTATTTAACAAATAAGAAAATAACAATCATTTAAATTGGAGAATTAAAATGTTACATGAATTAAAATGTTTGTTGATAATTTTAATTCTTCAATTTTAAATCAAGAATTAAAAGTACCAACAAACATATTAATTCTGAATAAAAATCTTTGTTGATAATTTTAATTCTTCAATTATAAATCAAGAATTAAAACTTTTGTTGATAATTTTAACTCTTCAGTTTTAATCAAGAATTAAAATTACCATCAAACATAAATTCTGAATTAAAATCTTTGTTGATAATTTTAATTCTTTAATTTCACTTGGCGCTGTAGGTTGCGGAAGTTGTGAGTACTCTAAACCAAACTATAGTGCAAGTTTGCCACTGGTTAGAGTACTCACAACCTCCGCAACCTACAGCACCAATTAAAATTCAAGAATTAAAATTATCAACAAACATTTTAATTCAGAATTAATGTTTGTTGGTAATTTTAATTCTTGATTTAAAATTGAAGAATTGAAATTATCAACAAACATTTTAATTCAGAATTATTATGTTTGTTGGTAAAATTAATTATTGATTTAAAATTGAAGAATTAAAATTATCAACAAACATTTTAATGCATGTAACATTTTAATTTGACATGCATTTTAATTCTACATTTTAAATGATTCTTATTTTCTGTTTGTTATATAAAAAGTGTTACATGAATTAAGATATTTGTTCATATACTTTTTTTCTCAGTTTACATCAAAGTTTTTAATATGATTGTTAGAAATTTTGAGCAAAATGTATTGCATCAGTAAACGTTTTTACTTAACAATTTAAATGTGTTAAGTTTGTTTAAACCATTTAAATGTACTAAAATAAATACACAAACATAAAAATGAACTAATGAAAATTGAAGTGTGTTTAAATGCAAGGGAATTAAATTTAGTAATAAAAAGCAAAACGGCGTTCTATATAGTTGCTATAAACTACAAAATAATGGTTACTTGTATATTTAAATGTTAAAAACTGTGCTATCTTTATAATTGATGTAAGTTAAATATCAAAAGAGTGTATATGAGGACTCTAATAATAAAATATTAAAAAGAATAACAAAAAGTATTGTAATAAAAATTTAAAAACTGGTTTAAATTTTGTGTTTCAGTTTTATTTGAAACTTGATTGTCTTTGATCTTTGCAAATGTCATGCACTTATTTAAGACTAAATAGGAAAGGTTTATTTAATTTAAATCTAAATAACTTTTTTATTGTAAAACGAAATTCTGTATTAATGTTTAAGACATATTTTTAATTGTATCAGAATTATTTGTTACTTTTATACAAAAGTGAATCTTATATTGCATATTTTCATTTTATTACTATCCAATTTTAAAGTGTGTATTAGGAAACATAATTTATACTTTAAGTGACTACCGCAAAATCATTAGTTGCGATGCATACTTAGTGATACTAGTGAATATAATATGATATTGAAACGTCCGAGAAGTTATTCTCAAGTTCGAGAGCTTTCACGAAGTTTTTATGCACTTCCAGAACGTATAGAAAATTTTCGAAAGATGGCCAAAATATATAGCGATACAAATGAATCATAGGTCAGTTATATCAGTAATTCGAAGTCGGCAGTGTTAAGAAGATTATTCAAGTTTAAACAAATAAGTGATTAACGCGTGTCCAGATAAATATACGGAGTATAACCTTGTACGTGATTTTAATGTAAACAAGTGTGTGAAATTATCCGCGAACATTATCTTCCAAGTGATAGTGCTATATAAATTAGTGTAATTGTTTTTATTGAATATCCTTAAATTTACTTAGTTCGGTTAGTTATAAATTAGTTTTAATAACCGTTACATTATGATTGTTTTTTAAAGTGCAAAATTGAGATTTGATATGCTATTGATAAATTAATTTATATAGAAAAATTAATTTGTAAAACCAAGTGCAATGAAATTTACAAAAGTACACGCACTGGCAGTGTTTGAGATACATTAGGTATTTAACGTATAACAAAGTATTTTAATACATGTTAAAAATTAAAATTATTAATGTAGAAACAATTTGCTAAAATAATTCATAAATATGTTTGAAGTTTTTTTATCACTTATAAGTTTTTTTATTTTTCTTCAGACTTCAGACGATAGCAATATTTATGTTTCATGAATCAAAACAATAGTTTTCTAAATTGCGATGCACTACTACGCTATGACGAAAAGCCACTTTTGCAAAGTTACATCAAAAATGATTTAATTATACTAAAGGAACATTTTACTGTTTCGAATAACCGTTTGCCGTACTTTACAATTTAATTTAAGTTGAAGTTTCGCGGTATATAAGTCAAATCCAAAGTCAAATCCATGTATTTGAATCATCAAACTTCAAATTGTACTTATAAATATGATATATATTGTTGACTTTGCGTATTAAATTTTAAATAAAATTATGAATACAGTGCGATCTTAAATTTTTCAAGACAATATTTCATTATCAAATAATTTCAAAATGCCGGCAGTGAATATATTTGAACGAACGCGTATTAATGCATATGTAGATTATCTATCAGAAAAGTTGCAAGTTAGTAACATCCTTTTTTGACATTCTCGTTGACGTTTTTTTTACATCGAGTATTATTTTTTGTCGTTTTCTTTATTTTCTATTTTAATGTTTTAAAACAGTTATTAATATAGATATTCAGCACTCCGTGGGATAGTTGACTACGTCATCCTAATTCATAACGGTGTCGAATGATTTGAAGGAAACCAACTGTCCCGGAAGAAAATTCTGAATGGTCGCATTGAGATCCTCGACATCTTTATTTTTCGCCGCCAGTATTGTTCGTTCAACTAGCTAATTATGGTTATTGAACTGTTGCGCTATATCTAAAACACGCTGAATAAGCTCTTCTTTTGAGTCTGTGATATGACAGAAATCTGTGGGTAATGTGATGAATCCGGTCGAGGTGTCCACTGCGACTTTGTTATTTCCAATACCTAACAACTGCTTCGCAAACACATTTGCAGTTTCATCTTGCTGCAAAAGTACTCGCATGTTAGTTGTTAATTGGAGTGTCTTTACGTACCGCCACAAATTTGATGATTTCAGGCATGCGTTTAGTTCATCAGCAACAGTTCATCGAGGAATAACTGGAAGAGTCTGACGAAAATCACCTGACAACAGAATCATGGCCCCACCAAAAATATTTTAATTGTCACGAAGATCTTTCAACGTTCTGTCCAGTGCCTCCAGTGACCTCTTATGAGCCATTGTGCATTCATCCCAAACAATCAATTTGCATATCTGTAGGATCTTGGCCATTGCGCTATTTTTGACGATGTTGCAAATTGGTGTTTTGTTGATTTGCATGTTTAATGGCAATTTCAAGGCAGAATGAGCAGTTCGCCCGCCTTCTAGCAGAGTCGCAGTTATTCCAGATGAAGCCAACGCTAGAGCTACATCATTTCGCGATCTGATCCTCGCCAAAAGCAAAGAAATTAAGAACGTTTTGCCGGTTTCTTCGGGAGCATCAAGGAATCGATCTACATAGAAGATTTATTGACATATAGCTGTGCCGGCGAACTTCGTAACGTCTAAACAGTAAGTTCATAATTGACAACATAAACAACTTTTCGTAACCTATGCAACCAAGTTTTGTTATGGAAAATAAATTTTTTTTTTACTACCCTCCTCGAAGTTTTCCCACATTTTTTATTGTTTAAATCTTCCCTGGAATACAACAAACATTTCAAAACCAAAATTATCTAAATCGGCCCAGCCGTTCTCGAGTTTTAGCGAGACTAACGACCAGCAATTCACTTATATATATATATATAGATAGATTATGTTTGACTACTACACTAACGAGTAATAAAATAATAACGATTTGACTATTTTAATTTCCATGGCTTAATATCAAATTATATTTGTAGGTATCTGTCATAATCGGATGTTAATATTTTAAAAGTGCCTTGTAATAATTCTGTAAAAAACCAAATCTAAAATTTACTTATACTTAAGTGTAATAACACAACAAATTTTATTTATTTTTTAGCAAACATAATATTAAATAACGATGATAGGCCAATACTTATTTTCTATCTATGTTTAATTGATAATCACAATGTTAAATTTATCATTATTGTATTTGTACAGTGAATTATTTTATTAAAAAGATATCATTACATCTTAACTTACACTGTTAAAATCACATAAAAATTTTGAAAAACTGTCAATATCATTTATGTTACATTACTTTCATAGCTAAAACGTTATACATTGATTTATTTTCTGTCATATATTTACTTTAACCCACTTACAACCTACTGCCGTTGGCTATTATTTTCAGATTAATAATAATTTAGTAACACTGCATTTAATATATTATAGTTCTATAAGTAGTGTAAATGAGTTTTAAAGATAATGCTTGACTTGTAAATAATCACCTCAAAATGTAGTTTGTGTAATTGTTTAAAAGATTAATAGCCTCTTGTCTGCTTCCAGTTTAAGTCAACTTACACATTCCCTAATTGTATTGATTAAGGGTCTAGCAAGTCTTTTAAGTGTTATTATTTTTATTTTTTACTTAAGAATGTTAATTACTAACCATACAATTACTTAAAACGTTTAAAATTTCTTTGATTTGAATAATTTTAGATTAATTCTTATCTTATATATAAAGGCAATTTGTATAATACAATAAGCAAATGTGTGTTACGATTGTGTATGACGTGTAGTAATATATGGAAGTGATCTATTGATCGTGATAAAATTAACTTATTTCTATATAGACAAAAATAACTCAGAATGTTGAATTTGACATGTCATTTGTTAGCACAATTCTAAAGGTGTATCGAGTATATATAGTATAGGTTCCAAGACGTTTTTTTGTAGCGCTCCGGCTGATTTTCTTACAGTAGCCGCTGCAAGTTCGGTTGCCTTGTCCATTTACTAACAGATTTTTGACTATCAAAGAACTGAATAACGTTTTTGATAATGTTTCGATTTTCAGAATGTATAGTTTTCTTCGTAGTTCCAGTCATAATAAAGATAACTTTAAAACATAAAATTTACATTCAAATTACATTTTATTAAAACACTTGTAAGTACATACCTGTAGTTCACAAATAAAACAACAAAGTACTTAGTCTTCAATAAAATTGATTTTAATAAACAAGATTAACACTGTATCGCAATAAAAGTAAATGGTAATTATTAAAGCGCACGCGGAAAATGTCAGCTGTAAACTGTCATAATTTGCTTTTAACTGTGAATGTGCCGACTTAGAATTCTTAAATATGATTCGACAAATTATTTATCACGGCAAAAATTTCAAATTAATTCTTTTACTTGACATATTTTCTAGCTATCTTGTTTGCACAGGGGAGCTGTACAAACGCAGAGCTTTTAGGAATATTGACTATCTTGAAAATACAATTAAAGAATGTGCCGCTGAAGTATCGCCGATTATGTTGAGACATGTTTCAAGAGAAATGTATGAACGAACCATACTGTGTATTGAAAGGGACGGAGGGTACGTTGAAATTTAATTTTAGTTTTTTTATGCTATTTCTTAAAATTATGCAATATTTATTAGTTACATAGCAGAAGAAATTACTTATTAGTGTTATTTGTTGTATATTAGTTGAAATAATATTGTCTTGATTATTATTTATTATTTTTTACAGTTATTAGAATTATTGTTTAGTTAGACCGATAATCTAAGTTTTACACAAGGTTATTTTTCTTGACAGCTTTAGTTTTAACGGAAATAAAAAAAAAATTTTTGGTCTTGAGCTTGTTCGATAAGCTAAAACTGACGGATGATGAAAAAATCTCATTGAAATCTTGCCTAATTTACGAAAAATAGCAATTTTTTAATTTAGACAATTTCAAAAAACGCTGTAAGGACTAAATAGGTTTTCAGACAAGCACAAATTATTGCAATAAAAAGTTTTTTTTTAAATCAAGAATTTTAAAAAATCCACTTGATGCCGACTTTATGCCGAGCACTGTATATAAATAACCAAATAGTCTATTGTATGAGTAAGGAATGGTTATCATTGCCAACGAGTTTGAAAATTCATACGAGTTGGCAATACCCATTCCTTACGAATTATACACTATACTTTTTCTACGACTCTATATTTAATTAGTAATCAAAGTTAAGCCGAATTTTACGAAATATATAATAACGCAGAAAATAAATAAACTAATTTAAAAATTTATATTGGTAATACCTAAAATGACAATTAAAAAATTATGTCAAAACTTAAAAATGCAAGATAGTTAATTATTCTAATGGATCAAATATGCTGTAATAATCTTTACTGCAAAATTAGTTTAAATATGAGAAATGAATTGTTAACAAAAAACATTGTAAGTAAAAAGAAACAAGTGATTCAGTGCTTTTGCTTATAATTACATCTAAATATATAATTTTTTCAATGTATAAACCAGTGGTTTGCATTAGTCTTAAAACAAATTATTATATTTATATTTATTTTGTGTTATTTATTATCACGTAAGTCCAAAGTGTTTGTGATTACAATTTTAACAATGTAGCGACAATGTGCTAATGGATTATTTTTATAAGATTATAATATAATATGTAGTAAAAGTATACATACATACTTATGAAAACTGCATTAATATAAGGATAAATAATAACATACAGATATTAGGCATGTGCGAAAGAAACATTTTGGTATCTTGCAACCATCGATGAACGCTTAAAGATAATTGGTAACTTCTGAATTGTCATGTAGTTCAAAAAACTGATAGGTTTTCTAATAAATACTTTAATTCTTTAAGTTAATTTAAGCATGTTATTATAAAATGAGTAATTTTATTTCGAGGATTGATTACTGTTAACATTTCCTTCCCATCAGAAGAAAACACTGCAAGAAAACAAGTAGTTAGGTTTAAATTAAAAATTTTTACTTATTCTAATTACCTTGAACTTCTAAAATACATTTACATTTCATTACAAGAAAGTCACCACTAAATGTCAACGTTCACAAATACATATAACCTAAAATATGTAATTTGTAAATCACTCTTTTTACGATATAAAAGTAATACAATACCTTTTAAATGGCCCTTATTGATTTCCTTTTCCAATTTTATAATTTGTGATGCACGGAATATTTGTTGAAGTCTTCTAAATTTTGTTCTTATAATTCATTATCCTGTACGTTAATGGGTTTTACCTGTACGGAAATGACTTTGACCTGTACGGAAATAAAATTAGACAATCACAATGCACAACGTTGCCTAATCGCAATGAAACATACAATGTATCGTATTATATGTTAGTCGTAGAAAAAATAATTTGTTTGTTTACAATACAACGTTTGTGAACGATTGTATTACAGTTTTTTATTTTTAGTTAAAATAAGTTTAGTAGTTGTATTCTACAATAATTCTACTACAGTAAATGCACTTTGTTTTTCAATAAATATGTAAACGTACATTCTTATAATTTTAATAAATTGTAGATAAAAATATTTTTCGTTTAAAACCACTCATGTCAGTTAAAATTTTTATGATGAAAACAAACTCCCCAGCGTTATTCTTATTTCTTTTTATGTATACAAAACCTTTAGAAATGGTTTGTATTTAATGGTCGTAAAGTTTCAGCAAAAGCGTCAAACAACTAATACTCCGTTTTCATTAATATCGTTTATAAATAGCATTTCAGCGTTGAATTAACAAGTCCCACATTTATATTTTCAACGAAGGCAAATATAGAAACTGATAAAAATCGACACTTTTCTAAATATGAACATGTCTTTCATAAAAGTAAAACTTTCCACGTTTATTTCTCAGTCAATTCCCTTTGCTCGCATGTTTCAATTTGGATATCAAAGGGATAACATCAAAAAAGGGGGGACTTGGAGTTTGTTAACTGAAACTGAAATTTTATGACTGCGTTTATTTGTCGTACAAGCGGAATGTTTTAATTTGTAATATAAAATCCGTGTAGGGACTAAAACAAATATAGTTGTTTTTTCAGTTTATTGTATTTTGATTCCTTTTCATCATTAAATAATATAAAAATTACTATATTTATTTGCTGTTGTGATTACTAATAATTAGTTTAATAAATGCATGTACTCACCAAGTATTTAATCTTAAAGTATAATAAAAGGATTATTACAAAATTTAAAGTATTTTCTACGATATAAAATGCAAATGTTTTTGTATTGATTGTATTTTTATCTTTCCTGTTTGTAGTACGTTGACGTCAATAATATCTATGTTTTTTAACAATAGAATTTTTTTCTAAATAAAACTACTTTTTATGACTGATAGTGCAGTTCATCATCACAACTAGTACGCATTACAAGCTAATAACTTTAGAAACGTTATACGATTAGAATGCATCAGATGCTGCTGCAGTCATGTAGAAGATGTTTTTTTAATATTATTCCTATCTCCTTTGACTATAAAATTATCAATGCATTTATTGCTTTTTGTGCTATTATAGTTACACAAACTTATATTATGCTATTTATGACTTTTGATCGGGTTGTCATCAAGTGTAAGAGTGACAATTTTTAGTTGTTAGGGTTATTACAAGTGCGCTAACATTAGAAAGATTGACAAAAAACTGTCTGTGAAGGATAAACAAAACTTCAATTTGAGATGGCGCAGTGCTTAAAAAATGCAACTCTGGAAGATGGATAGCTGAATTCCACCCAATTCACAATAATGTGATCTGAAGTTACAGGTAAGCGTGTGCAATTCTACTGTAAAGAAAAGACTGCTTAGTTTTGGACTAAGGATGTATAAAGCACGGCGAAATTCACTGGTGAAAGAGTTAGTTGTCTGTACAGTGCTTCTGGAATTATGAACCTAGCACTAAAGACTTGTTTGACGAAAAAAATTCTAATAAAGTTGACAAGATGAATGAGCCAGCACAATCACCTGACCTAAACTCAATAAAATATCAAACAGGTTCGTTCCAGGCCAAAAAGATGTGCAATAGTCATCAACAACAAAGACTAGCCAATCAAATATTAAAATCAGTAGATAATTTTTTTTTTAAAACACTAGTGTGATGAGGTACATATTGTATTGTACTAAGTCATATTATTTTTATATGAAATATTTCTACATCTTAACCAATTAATTATATCTGCTTTTTCTCACAAGAAGTATGCTTACCAATTCTTTGCGGTCTACGCAATAGTTCAATCATATGGTGAAAATATATTCTTAATTGTGACAATCAAGTGACGACTTTTTTTAACGGTTTGTTTTAAGTTAGTAGACAAACCTTGTAGAAAGCTGTTCGAGTATTTGTTGCGATTTATCCTGCCAAATTTTAAAAACTTATATGCATTTGTTTAGCCATGTTTTATTTAAATAGTAAATGGTTTGTATACGATAACTTCTTTACCAACATACAATTTTTCGAATCACCATCCTTTACAACGTTTTTCCTAAGAAAAGTTGAGTTCTCCACTATTTCTTGTATATATCCAATATTTTTTTTATGAAAAACATTATTAAGAAACGATTGAGTTTAGAAAATTATTAATAATCTTAAAATTCTTTCAACAAAACAGTAATTAAAAATAGCGATTGATGAATAAATTATTCTATTTTACCCAATGTCTTTAGCACATTACAGATAAATTTGAGCATATGCTTGCCAGATTTGGTTAGAGAGTTAATTATGTATGTTGTTAGTTGGCGCCGTTGTTAACTAAACCGTAGCTATTGATTTGACTATGTCGTCAGCAAAACAATTGATTTTATACTTGACGAGCAATAACTACAGTTAACGACATGATCACAGTTAACTACATACAACGTCAAAGTTAACAGTTATTTTTGTACCCGGTCTTTAGTATTGGTCATATGTTTACCTTCAGATGAATTCCCAAGAGTCCATTATACAGTTAAGTAAACTTTTACTTTTGTTTACCACTAGCAACACCAGGAGCAATTTATTTGCACGGTAATATGTATTGTTTGCATTATACTACGTAGTAGTTTCCACAATTTTTCGTTCATGTTTCAATTCTTAAATTAATTTAGTTCAATATTCGTTTCTAATTTAATAATTTTAGTTGTTAGTTTTATTTCATATTATGCGTTTATTAGGTGGTGATTTTTGTAGATGTAGTTACCCAAGCAACACATTGGTATAAAAAACGTCTAAATGTCCGGCTAATAGACATTTATTAGACATTAAAACGTTTTTAAACGCGTTATTAACGTTTATTAGACGGACATTTAGACGTTTTTTGTACCAATGTGTTGTTTGGGTAATAAGCTTATTATATTGATTTATAATCACTTCTATATACGTAGATAAACCGTACGTATTCCATTTTTTTGTAATATGAGACCGTTTTTATAACAATTTAACTTTTCTAGCGTCGTTTATGTTATAAATATTAACGTCACAATTTCGTTCTGTGTTTGGTATATTTTTTAAACTATGATTAAAATAAATTTGAAAAAACGTTGATAACTCTATCACAAAACACATAAAAGCGTTATCAAAGCAAAGGTCAGCTCCTGAATAAAGAACCGACATAAATTTTTTATTCAATTTTACAGTCACGTAGAGAATGTTACTGCGACATAGTTAATTGTTTAAACAACAAGAATATTTGTAACGTACAACTAAAAATGTCTTTTTTTAACTATTCGTAAAAGCAAAACAGGTACAATTCCGAAAACAAGTCAAAAATACCTGCAGAAATGCATTATTTAATTAACCACTCAATCTTGTTACTAAAAATTATATTTTTTCAGTTTGCTAAATTTCTGTCAATCAACCTTAATCGTAACAATTGTACAGCTTAATTGATTTTTCAGATTTATGTCAATAAGTAAAACACTTAGAATAAACTAGAAATACGTTTTATTTATTGATAAAAATACTTTTTATTTCATCAATTTTATGCTATCCTATTTTTTATTTATAAAATCTATAGTTGTTTTACTTTTGTTTTTGATCAGTTTGTCTTACTAAGTTTTTTATTAAAAGTAGGTAATTCTAAAAAATATAGATTATTTTTGATAGACATTAGATTTTAATGACGTTTTATTTAATAAAATAATGCTGATATAGTAAAAGAATATTAGTTAAAGCGTGTTTGCATAGAACTGCGACAAATAAAAGAAGAAACGTTAACCAATTTGATTTGTAATTCATACTTTGCTACAGTTTCTAAAACAACCAAACGCATGTTTTATATATGAATTGTAAGACATTCTTGATTCTGATAAACTAATGAAGTTTTTCACATGTACCAAGTTGTTAAGAATGTATGGTATTTTTTTAGCGCTACCTTATTATTTTTTCTTAGCAACCATCAATATTTAAAAATAGATATGCAAAATTGCAGTATTTAAAGCTGCCCGAGACGCGAGAAACATCAAACGCAAACAGCTGCAAGCAATCTCTAAAGAATGAAAAGTGAGCGCTGAAGCATTTTTTCTTGAAGGAGTTGATTATAAATTTTGACGAAGATACTATAGAAGGTGTTTAGAAAAAGTTTTTCCACATTGTTTTCCTTGAATTAACCTGGCGCGTTAGAAAAAAAAGCAAGTGTATAATGGAAAAAAAAATAAGTGACGCCTAACAAAAAAACTTAAACCGATGTCCAGTAGAAAAATGTAGCCTACACATGAGATCAAATAAACTATGTAAAATGCAAATCCTCACTAAAAGTTGGTACAAAAATATGCCTTTCAATAAGCTTGCAAACCCGACCAAACTCTTCTCAATCACAATAAATCATTTTCAACAAAATCATATCTTCATATTGACGAAAACCATCACACCAACATCATCAACCACAAAATTCCAGTTCAGATCTTCTCCGAATTGAATTGCTCACTTCCATTCAAAATAATTCTTAAGCTACGTTTACTACATAATCGTACATTTAATTCAACTGTTTATTTGAGGAAAAGACTAATTAACATTTTCAACCATTTTGATTTTTATTGCAATTCACTTTCTTTATACATAACCATAT
This sequence comes from Aquatica leii, assembly GCA_035610365.1. NCBI lineage: Eukaryota > Metazoa > Arthropoda > Insecta > Coleoptera > Lampyridae > Aquatica > Aquatica leii. The sequence goes on from CM069433.1 coordinate 75,180,994, forward strand.
CGTTTAATGCAGAAAAGGACCATCTTTCGTATATACAATGCTAAGAAATTCTATCTTGTTTTCAGCATTTATTGCAAAAAGGTACTAAAAGACTTCAGTTACGTCCGTTCTCATATAAATAAATAGCGCCAGCGCAGCGTGTGTAACAGCTGATAAATGAATCTGAGCTATAATTATTTTTGTGTTTCTCAGCTTGTTCTTTTGTTTTGAAAATGTGTGTAGATTTATCCTAATAAACCAATAATCATGAATAACATTGACAATTTCCAGCCAGAGGAACAAGTGAATGATTTATCTACAAAAAAACGGAGTGAGAAATGACAAGAATTACAAACAGAATATATTAAGGAGTTCAGCAAAAGGCTTACGTAAATTACAAAAGAAAAGCCGTAGCAGAGAAAAAACTTTGTGATAAATGTCGGTAAGTTCAAAGTTAAACATGTTTACAAATCAGTTTGTACGTTTTCATCATTCTTGTTTTTAGTTGCCCAATGAAATCTTTTCCAAAATTAAATTATGACATGAACATTAATCTGTTGAGTTATTTTTACTCTCTCAGAAATAAAGATGATCAAGACATATATTTACGAGGTTTCTTAGAAGTGGTCAATGTAAAAAGAAGATGTAAACGGCAAATTCCGGAAAATGTGAAGAAAAATCGTGTTCTTTTCATCATTACGTGATTAATTGCAAACGAAAAAAAGTTTGTCAGGCGGCATTACTTATTGTGTTCAATACAAATATCGACAGGTTGACGCTGCTGAAAAGTCTTATAAAACAAAATAAATCTTTATGATAAACGAGGGAAAAACTTTAAAGGGAATATTATATCAGAAAAAAATTAAGAATCTTGTTACGGCAACAAAATTTACCAATACTTTAATGAAAACCTCGATACGAAAATTATGATTGATTTGTTCATAAAGAAATATTTATCATTAAACATTTGATATTCTTACTGTGTGAAATATCGTTATGAAAATATTTCTCTTCGTTTTGGTCGCCCGCAACTCGTTACTTGTGGGTAATTAAACCTTAAAATAAAGAGTACATCAATTATAGATGTAATTAAAAGACCAGCTATTGCCAAACTAGCAGTACATAATAGAAAAGCAAAAAAGTTATATTTGTTACTAAAGCAATCTACTGACGAGTGTAAGAATCGTGATGAGTTGGCAGTTTTATAAACCGATTTTATGCAGAATGTGCACCTTACCTAAAGTTTTGGTCTAAGAGTTATTTTATTTGACCCAGTTACATGTCAATATTTTTGGCATACACAACTGTAAGACCGGCAAAACATTCTTTTATATTTATCACGAAAGCGCTGCTACTAAGGGACCGAACGATGTTTGCTCATTTTCTTGGGATTACATTCAACGTGTAATTTTAGAAAATGTTGAGGAGCTACGTCTCTATAGTGATAACTGTTTTGGATAAAATGAGAACGATGCGATGATGCGTATGTGTGCAGCACTAGCTGAGACTAAAAAAAATTATTTATTACATAATGAGAAATTCTTTTTTACCTAATGATAGAAAATTCGGTGTTATCAAAATATGTAAAAAAAAACATTATTGTTTATTTTCTGTTCATGAATACACCCAATTAATAATAGCTTTACGTGCTCAAAAAGTTTACTGTCATGGAGGTTTCAAGAAAAGAAATAATGGATTTATGAGTTAGTAGTCAAAATATTATAAAAAAAGGTTATCTTTATCATTTTTATAAGTTAGACACGCTTGGATATGTCGTGTGTTCAGACTGTATGAAAGGCTTTATTACTCATACTTTCCAGCTTTATTTACCAAAAAATTCTTCTTAAAATATCACCACAAAATTCTAATTTTGGTGAAAAAGATAAACAATATCGGTATAGACATGACCTACATTCTAGAGGAGTGTCTTACCTTTTATCAAAAAGTCTTTGCATGGCTAACTAAAATGTCAAAAAGATATTGTCGTATCAAAAACTTACAAAATGCTGCATACAATCTCTTTAATTAATTTTAGCTTATTTCAGAAATTATTGCATTATTACTTATATATTTTTTTGTATTTCTCAATTTAATTGAGAACGGTACTAACAGGTTTTTTTCTACATCGGTGATCATCGCGCCAAAAACGGTACCTTCGAAAAGTACTAAATGTCGGTTAGTCCCTTTCTTAAATAAACGATTCAATTAAATAATTGTTATTACAAATAAAATTAGACGTATAACATGACGTTTTAGTCGGTTAATTCTCCAATCAAAGATCATTCATGCTCAACTTAAAACAATAACACTAGTTAATTAATGATTCGTACGTTTTTAAAAAAGTCACGATGTACGTAAAACATCATGTGTGTCATTAAATGTGTTTAATTTTAATTTTAATTATATTCAAAAATTCTTTGACTTAGTGTGAGAGAGCCTGATGAAGTGTTCATCCTGAACACGAAACGTCACAAATTACTGAAGTAGTTGCTTTCATCCAACCTCCTAAAAGATGGGGTCATTAATTTGACCAAATTTTAAAATTAATCGTTTACCAGGAAGCGAACCGTTCTATTAATCTAAGTAAAGTTAAATAATTTTTTTGGGAGCTTTAAAGTGCCTGGCGAAAGTTATGGCCGGCAATGTTGAAAATGTTTTTGCAATAGTATTTTACGCAATATAAATCAGCCATCAGAATATAAATAAAGTGAAACCTGTTTTTATTTACCTTTCTCACCTGGTACCTGTAAATTGGCCGTCCAGACAAACTTAGCATTTATGCAGGCGTTTACAATACGTACTAACACTACAAAATACCGTAGGTTTTGTCCTTCACAAAATGAATTATGTCTGGGGGCTCTGGAATTTTACTCTATAATAAATATTTATTTATTATTATTTATTTAATTAATAACATTTTCTTAATACAGCAAATGGTTCACAAACAGTGTGCCAACAGGCGGTCACATTGCAAATTGTATGACGTAGGTCTGAAATGGTCTATTCAGAAAAAAATATTTACTTATTTCAGTAACAGCAGCACTACAGACACAGGGGTACTTTTTTCTACAATAAGTTGTTGTGCAGGATTCAGAAATCCCTGTGTGACTATAGACTTGGACAGATCTCTGCGAAAGTTTGTTTTGTCAAAGTTTTTACAAAATTTATTACTTTCCTATAAAGAAAGTATAGCGATCGCAAAATTTTTTTTGTAGAATTTTACGTTTCAAGGTTTCCTGAACCAGAAAAATGTATTTTTGACAAAAAATTAGGTGTCTGTGTGTGTGTAACGATGTACCCACGATAACTCTCGAACCAAAAGTCTTGGTCACTTGAAATTTGGTATGGAGCTGGCTTTCATATTCCCTCGGTTCTATCAAAAGATGAGTCTAATAAAAAAAACCGGAAGCGGGTATATTTTCCATTTTTTTTAGAAAAAAAATTGATTTACTAATGTATAAAGCAATATTGAGACTTACAAATATAGGGGTTAGTCGTGATGACAACATCACGTCAATTCACCATAATTCGGTTATATCCTAATGAAATCGAGGAGAAAAACTTCAAAAAAATTATAGCATGCTACCACTTGCTTATTTTGCAAATATATAAAAGCTTAATTTTTATTCACATAATGGAACCTTACGCACTTACCTGACTCACGCGTTTTGCTAACTTGACTTACGTAATAATTAATAAATCTAACTTTTTTTAATTAGTGAAATGCAAAAATTAATTTAGGTATCTTGTAACAAAAACTTTCCACGCAAGTAAATTTTAAATAATTAATTTATAGAAAAGCTTTATTGTTTTAAACAATAGAACAAATGTAATTATACTAAGGTTAGATTAAGAAATCAGACTATTGGAATAATTTAGATTTATTAAAACTTATCAGTAATTTAAAATACGTACTTACTAAACTAAGATTAAGTAAATATCCGTTTTTAAAATTATTGTAAACTGTTTTTTATATTTGCTAATTACATTGCTTGAACAGTAATTAAATTTAAAACCTTAATTTTAACTTTTGTGTTGTCATAAATCATAAAATTTATAAATTATAATTAAAAAACTTTGTTCGTAAAATTTTAAACGCCGAACCTACCTAAATCCAATGTTAAAACTCAATAAAATTTAGATTTTGTTATATTTTAAGTATATCCAAAAATGTTAAAAGTTAATAACTTTACTGAAAAATGTAATTACAACAGTTTAGCAAATATATTAAACTTATTTTTTTTAATTTAGTAGATTACTACGTATTTACATATTCTGTTAAACATGCTCTAAATAACGATTTTTTTAAATAAAAATTAATTTTTTATTTATTTTTAATTTACAATCGTTAATATAAACTTATATAATAACTGTTTTTAGTGGTGCAGTTAAAATAAAAAAAACAGTTTGTTTTTTATTAATTTTAACCTGAATTAGCGTTTCAATATCTTATTATTGCAATTTAGAAAAAAAACCGAATAACTTCTGAAAAAAAAATTTTAAAAAAAGCTATTAAACATTTAATATTTGTAAAAAAACGTTAAAAGTAACTCAATCGATCTTCTAGAACAGTTTTTGTAGCATTTGCCAAGAATACACAGGGTGTACCTGATTAGCAAGTTGTTATTTTAGAAAGTGAAATTTGATCATAAAAACAAGCAAAAAATATTAAAACAGAAGTTTTATCAAAATACTTCAAGCAATTAAAATTTTTCAGCAAAAAAATTACGAACCTGTTGCATTAAATTAAATTACTGTGTTTAAATTAAGTTGTGATTCTAAAAACTGCATTTTTTACAGTAGATAACATCTAAAAGATAACGTATTTACAGATATTTAAATGTAGGTAATATATCATACTTAAATATATAGGGAAAAAAACACTGCAAAAATAAAGCTAAACATGCAAAACAATTATTTTTGTTATGTTTCGGGGTGCTACTCAATAAATATGAAAATAAAACCAAATTTTGTTACCTTAAAATTATAATAAGTGTTCAAAATGTCTTCTATTGCCTTAAACACGAACCTTCAGACTTTGCCAAAAATTTTTCGTTACCCGCGTAAATAATTGCACATTGTATCTAATTGCATTTGATGCTGCAAAAATTTGATTATGCAACTTTTGTTTATTATTTATGGAGGTTTTGTATAAATTACCATTCGTATGTCCCCCAGGCAAAAAATTGAAAGGGTTAATATTTGGACTAGCTACGCGGACCGGCCAGTGTCTGGAGCTGTTTTTTCCAATCCAACGGCTTGCCATTGAACGGCTTGTAAAAATTATATTTAAAAAATAGGAAACGGGCGGCTTACATGCGGGTAAACTTTATCGTCTATAAACCACATTGTTCTGCAAAATTCAAGAGGTAAATCATCCAATTCTCGCGGAAAAGATTTTTATAAAAAAGTAAAGTATATCTAAGTCACCTGTAAGTCTTTCTAGTTACATAAACGGTCCAATTAAAGTATTTCCTAAAATACCCGAACACCGCCACTGAAAATAGTAAGTTGAGTTTCATGAGGGTTTTTTTCACAGATAATGATTCTTCAAAATTGCGTGTAACGTACTATGGGACATATGTTACCGTCTTTGTTAGAAGATTTCCAAAACTTTAAATTTTTTAAAATGCTGAGATTTTTTGTTAAACTTGAAAATCTGTTTTTTTCTAACAAAATTAACAGTAAAATAAAATTAAAAAAAGCTTTTTTCAAACACATTTAAAAATATTTTTGTAAAAAGTTTTTTATATATATTTATATAAGATGATTGTTTTTTTAAGCTCGATGAGAATGAAATTGTTTTTAATTTTTTTCTTGACCGCATCGATCTCATTTACGTGAAATACAATTTGATTCTAGTACCTATTGAATGCGTAAAAAAAACGTTATCGTTTATAAACATTTCTTGCTACCATTTGCAATGCTGAACTAAAACAGTTCATGAACTAACTATTACTGATTATTATTATTTATGTCTTAAATAACTATTGCTAGCAACAAAGTTTTTTTTTAATTAATTGGCTATTCAGTTGCATCTAGTATTGTAACCTAATTATTTATCTATCTTAATTCGTTTTATTTTCTTTCCGTCATGAATAAAATAAGCATCTTTTATTAGATATTTATCAAAATAATAGTATCGCCGACAAACCTTGGCAGGTATTATATATAAAATTGTTTTTTTATATTACTTTATTTCAGTTGGTAATTTTGTGTGTCGTACTTTTTCAAAAATTGTTTCGTAGTTCATAAAAAAAGAAAATAAATATAAAAGAAACCATAGCAATAAAAAAAGTTAGATAGATAAAATTGTAAAATTATAAAAAAATGCATAAATCAATAATGAAGGATCTACGAAAAAATTTAAAAACCAACTCATTTGGTAATCGTCGGTTATCAATCGCCCTCATTTCAAACCTTGTTGGTTAAATATCTATTAATGTTTGTTTAGTTGATTTAAAACTGTGTTTTTTGTTAACACCGCTCGAGTCTTAAAAAGTGCTTTTGACGAAGATATTCGGGTACTTAAAAAATATTTTATATTTATATATCTATGTTGTGTCTATGTATACAGTGTCATGCAATAGTGCGTCTAGAGATACTAGATTCATCTAATAGTGTTTATCTATTTTATACAAAGTGTTCTTAATAAGGTTTCAAAAAAGACACATTTTAAACAAATTTTTCTCAAAGTACAATTTTTTTTTGTAATACAGGCATATACATTTTGAAATAAAATTTCATAAATTATGTTATTAAATAAAGTTTTATTTTTATATTTATTTATAATTAAGCATAAGCGACTAGAATAATAATTGTAAACTGCAGTAAATGTTTAAAATGTCTTCCATTTTGAGCTGTGCTCAAATCCATACGTTTTTGAAAAAATCGGTTTACTTGCTTCAACATTTTAGGTGAAATACTAGTATACACGTTTCTTATTCTTTGCTTCATTTTAATACCAGTTGTAGGCAAATCATTATAAACAATTTATTTTATGTATTTCCATAAAAAAATCAAGTTTTGTTAAATCTGTCGATCTAGCTGGTCAAAGGGTAAGTTTGTAAGTCTGCTAATAAACCTGGTAAATCATTTTGTAGAAAGTTTAAATACATCGACTCATTAAGATGATCTGTAAAGAATTGCAGATCTATAATAGTATCATCAATAATTCCGCCCCACAGATTCAATGACCACTAGTGCTACTAGTGCTGTCGATTAATTTGTTTTATATATCGCGGATTTTCTATAGAGTAATAATATAATTTATTTTTAAGCTTATTTTTATATAGCCGGTGTTATAGTAGGTTGCTTCGTCAGTAAATAAAACATAATTGAAAAACATAGAAACCTTTTGTACATTAATTCTTGCTCAGGCAGAAAATTCAGATCAATTTTATAAATCTTGCTTTGCCAACTTTATTTTGACTTATCTGTGAATCTTCAATAACACCGCATATTCATTTTCATCGTGGGTTTTTTCTTTCTTCCTTTGTGTACATAACATTACCCATAATCTAATTAACAATCTTTTAAAACTTGTTTTTTCGAATGCCTTCTCTCTATTGACGCATTTGCAGAACCCTGTATATAACATTTTTTAACAAAAAATAACAGAAAACGTGCAATCTCACAGTGAATTATAATATTAGAAATTATTTTATTATACAATAACTAAAAAAAAGAAACGTTTACATTTAGTAATGTAATGTATTCTTTGCTATTATTGAGTTTGTTTAGAATTATTGACCCAATTACTCAACAAGGTTTTCTACAATTTTATTTAATGGAATTAATCCAAGCAAGTAGCTTTCAAATATAGACATAACAATCATTTTTTGTAAACTAAATAAATGTTTTTCAACGTTTTGTTGTGAAAAACGCAAAACTCATTCAGATGATTAATAACATTTTGATTCGTCGTAATTGTTAGTATAAAATATAGCTACATTAAACCTGAATTATGGAGATAACTACAGATTTAAACATTTGTTTCTATAAAATAGAATGTATAGAATCTTCAAAAATAATTTATTTTTCTATAATATGTATGGCAAGAAAGAGTTATAATACATTAGATATAGTTTTAGAAATTTTGATTTTCTGTTCTGTTAATTATCGATTATATGGTTTAACCATAAAACTTATTTTACAACATTAAATTTTGTTTAAAAAAATTAGAAAAATAGAATACTATAAGCGTAAAAACTACACAAGATTAAATTAATGCAAACTAAAATAAATGTTGATAATAAGCTTATGTAAGATTGCAATTAGGTAGAAAAGTATATTCGACTTACCGTTTAACAAAAAGATGCACAATTGTTAGTATTAAAAAAATCTATTTAATAAAGATGAATAAAGGTAAAAAATCGAATATTAATAACAAATTAAAACTTTTGCCGGCGAAGGTACCTGTCACAAATACTTAATCGCGATTGGATAACTGATTTGCCACCACAAATTTTTAAATATAGTTAACATATCTCGTGAAGTTTGCTCAATAATAATAATTAATATTAAAAAAATTATTATGATATTCTACAGTATCAAGCAGCAGTAATTAATTAAATACTTCTTAATCTAACTACTAAAAATATATTACTACCTAGGTTACATGAAATCAAAACCTCAAATTCTCTTGGAAAGCCATGTATTACAAAAGGGGATAATAAATATGTTGTGTGAATACATTAACACTAAACAATAGGGGTAGCCGCAACAAATTTATTTATTAATAATTAGTAAATACGCGGTGGTGTTGTAGGCTTAGATGCAATTAGTGTGGGATATAACGAATCTCATTATTTTCTATATTTTTAGACAGTTTTTAATTACGTGAAAAAAATAAACAATTAAATTAAATTACTTTTAGCGATATTGATTTTTAATGATTAACAATTACGTAAGTACTGTACCATCCGTAATAATTGTAACATTAATAACTTCAAACTATTTTTAGCACTGGTTTAGATTGCCAACTTTTATTGTTCTCTTACTGCTTAAGATTATTTTGGACCAGAAACGCAAAAATACTTTAATTAAAAAACAAAAGAAAACGTTGATATATTACCTCATATTCTTGTTCCAAATATATTTTGTTGAATTTTAACGAAAAAACGTTTTAAATTTGTAGTTTATGCTTAATTCGGAATTCTGCCTTAACTGCCATTACCCCGTAAGCTGTTGATTCGTTTTGCTGTAAGTTTGTGAAATATATTTACCTATCTAAAGATAATGTTTTTCTATGTATAATATGTTTTTTATTTAAATTTAAGTTACCATTAATTTACTATTTTAAAAGTTAAGTAACATTAAAAGTTTTAGTAGCGCAATGTCAGTATTCCACACAGCATAAACTTAAATTTAGTAAATATGTATTGAATGTTTAAAGAAATATATTAAATGTTTGTATCATATACAAGTTTCTACATATATAAATATGAACATTCACTAACGCACCTTTACTAAATATTTTAAAATGAATATTTTGGGAATACTCAAATGGTATGCACTGATTGTGTATAAAATTTTCTAATTTCTAATAAATATAGTTAAAATATTTAATAAATAAGGGAAATATAATTGTAGAACAATGTTAATTATACTATTGATTCGTACCTTTTAAATTACAGATTAGCAGTTTATGTTGTAGTACCTTAACCTTAGCTAAATTAATCTTTAGCATAGTAATTATTTTGATTTGCTTACTTTTTTGCTAAATGTTAATAAAACAATTATTTACAGATTCTAATATTCTTTCTTAAATTCAAAACTTTAAAATTTTTTTGTTGTTTTAGACTTTCCCAATTATGACATTAACCCTTTCAGTACCACTAACAGAAATCTTTACAGCAAACAGTAGGGTATATGTGTAATTTATTTTTTATTTAAAGCCAAGTATAATTAGTACGGCTTTTCTGGTTTTCGAATTTTTAAATGTTCCACAGACGACACAAAAGTACTATGTAACGATCCCCGGCTATTTCACGTATATTAAAATTTTTTTATCCGTTTGATTTTTTTAGTGAGATAATGTTTTAAAAAAAAAAACTGTCAAAATTGAGTTTCTCCATTATTGGCGTTAGGTTCAGGTTCTATTATTTCTTGTCCTTCTTTAGGTCTATCGTCATAATTTTGCTAAATCATAAAGTTATTGTTTTGCTTAACGCCCCCATTTTTACTTGTTTTGTTATCGTCGTCTCTTGGTTGTTCGCTTATGTTATCTTCTGATCCCCAAATATTTAAAAAACAAAAAATATTGGCAAATTTTTAGTAACGTTGCCAGAAAATATAAATAAGACTATATGACACTGAGTTAGAGAATATTTATTTAAAAAATCGCATAATTATACTAATGTATAAAAATTAAGCAATCACGTAGCGAATTAACTTTAATTTTAATTAAATATTTAATTTGTTTTCTGTTGTAATTATGATTTTTATTAAAAACCAATCTAAGTTGTACAGTTAAAAATGTAGAAATAGTATATTATATATCAAAGTTGAGGAGTGTATGAATATAACCTAAGCGACAGATTAGATCGCGAGACGCAAAGCGTCGAGAGATACAAGTCGCGTAGGTTATAATCATTTTTTTAAGAGTGGTCTATATACATTTTTTTCCATTACGAGAATTATTAAAATTTTTTACCTGTTCCTAAATCAGATTTAAAATTCAAGATGTTATTTTTCAAATTAAAAATCAAGTAAGTGATTATGACAGTTGTCATTAGTTTAATAAAATTAATTTTGACGTAATTTGTAATTGTGATTTATAACACAGAAATAAACAAATCACGTAATTTTTTTTTGCTAAACGTACTACAATTGTTTAAAAACATTACTTTAAGAAAGCTTATACAACTAGTAGTGGAGAAAATATATTTTATTCATACTCAGTAACGCACAGCTTTTTGAACCTCTTAAAGTTTACCAAAATAAATTATAATATTTTGGAAGTAGGTTTTCATTCATTTTTTATTAGTATAATATTAGGTATTTTATTTAATGGTTGATTGTGAATAAAATAGTTTACAAACCTTAGCAAAACTATTCCAGTACTGTGAAATACTTTCCGCTTCGGTGTGTAATCTACTAATCTTTATTTTATGCGTGTACACAAAAACTAAAAAATAAAAAACTATTTTAGTACCTAATACCTAATAAAATTTCAATGAGCACATTCCGTAAATATACTAATAATGTTTTTTGAATATACATGGATTATACTATTTGTTATATTTACTAAATATAAATGTGACAGAATATTGTGAACGTATTTGAAATATATGGACCTTGTATATTTACTGCTGTGTGAAATAAAGCTGTCTCAAACAATAATCAGCAATTTTTTACAATGAACTAGTAAATCTTGTTTCACATTGAGGACTTTTTGAGGGTTTTTTGCGCGTGTGACAAATTATCGTGTGAGGCGAAACCGAACACGAGAATTCAACCAAGCACGAAAAAATTTGTTTTCTTACGAGTATTACTGAATGTAATTCTTCTAAAATAATTTTAATAACAAAACCTGAACATTCTTACTTTTGCGTTAGAATAATTATTCTAAAGCACTTGCGTTTTATCTACTTTACACATATTTTCATTCTATAGCTTCTATAGTGATAGAATGAATATTGTAACACTGGTCAAACAAAATTAGATACCTATGTATATCATAGTTGACAACTATCTTAATTTTGACGTATGTGATTTATAATTATAAAAAATTTACAAAAAAAATTAAGTGCGTGTAATCTTTACGCGCGATTGAATTGAAACTTCTTTGTTGTTTGTGACAGATATAAGTTATAAGTTCTTGATTTTTCTTTTATTTTTATTTATTAATGAAATTGTAAGATGTTTCTAGGACTCACTCATTTTGTCTTTTAAATTAGTTTGCGTATTTTTTTTGGGTTTTTGTAAGCTTAGTAGCACAGTAATTATTGTTATTGAATAGCGAAAACCACGTAAGCAAAGACGTGAGCGTTACTTTCTTCAGAAAAAAATCTGAGTTACTCTAAAATCGCGCCTAAAGAAGTTTTACTTTAAAAATTATAATACACTTTTTTTTAAGTTCATAAATATATTAATATAAATAAATAATAATATAATCATTCATAAATCTTTTTGTTCAAGTGCCATTATGAATAAATTTTTTTTTATCTTATTACATTCATTTTATACCTGGTGGTTGCGAAGAAAAGTAATGTTTATTATTCTGCTGGAATGAAAATTTGATACTTGTGATTCCCCATGCTTGCATCAGAATTTGTATTCCAACATTGTTAAAAAATACACTATGCTAGACGTGTAATGAACGATATGGTTTATTATACTTTTTTGAAAACAAAATATAACATAAAAATATACATACAAACAAACTGAAGAATTAAAATTTTTATAACATTTATAGGAATAAAAGAAACATGTAAGAACTAAAGTAAAAATATTAAAAATTAACTAATTATTACTAATAACAGCTACAACTAATAATGTTTTCGGTTTGAATTGTTGTTATTAATTGTTATGTTTATTGTGCAGTTTGCATTTAGTATAAATTAAAAAAAAACATTGTTTGTATTGGTAGAACTGTGGCAAAAATAATAAAACTGTTACAGTAACCGCTCAAACATTTTTAATAGTATATTATATACCAAAGCACTTGTTGCCGGAAACCCAATCGAGAGCAACAATTACTCTAAAGATTAAAAAGAATTTTTGTTTAGTAATATACATATATGTACATAGTACATACAGTTCCACTTTGCAAACAAGATAGTCAGAAAATATGTGAACTAAAAAAATTCACTTGAAATTTTTTCCACGATAAATAATTTATCCAATCATATTTGAGAACTCGAAGTTGATACATTTACAATAAAAAGTTAAAAGTAAATTATGACAGTTTACAGCTTTTGCAGTTAACTAATTTTCTTTAGTTTATACACTAAAATGACATATTCTGCGTGCGTTGTATTAATTACTAATTCCTTTTATTGTGTTCCAGTGTTACTCTTGTTTATTAAAATCAGTTTTATGAAGACTACTTCGTTGTTTTATTTGTGAAATACAGGTATGTATTTACAATTGTTTTAATAACATGTAATTATAATGTAAGTTTTATCTTTGGTTATCATTGTTATGGCTGGAACTACGAAGAAAACTATCCATTCTAAAGCTCGAAACATTATCCAAAATGTTATTCAGTTCTTCGATAGTCAAAAAGATGCTGGTGAATGGGCATTCCCTTTGGACAAGGCAACCAAACTTGTAGCGGCTGCTGTTGGGAAATCAGTGCCTACTATTATGAGAATCAGAAAAGAAGCTGCTGTAGCTGACGGTGATCTAGTAGAATCACTTTTGAAAAAAGGGAGAAGCGGAGCATCCAACAAAATAGTGATGGATGAGTGCGATTTAGGAATTTTAAAAAGAACAGTGCAAGAGGTTTACACGGTTGACAAGCAAGTGCCAACGTTAAAAATTTTAGTGAGTAAGATGCAAGACAAGATTAATTATACTGGCGGACAGGAAACTATTCGAAAACATATTTTAGGAATTAGTTTCAAATTTAGAAAATTTGGAAACAGACAAAAATTGCTCATGAAACGCAACGATATTGTAGCTTGGCGTTCTCGTTATCTACGAAAGTTGAGAGAAAACGCTGCTCTATGAAAATAAAAAACCGATTACATATTTAGACGAAACTTTAATTCACCCATCTTGTGGGGTGAGTAAGTGCTGGCAGTCAAAAGACCAACCAAGTGTATATAAAGCTGATCGTTCTGGTCAGCGGTACATTATTGTACCCGCAGGTGGTGCGTATAGATTTGTAAACAACGGCTTATTAATTTTTAAATCTAAAAGCAAATCAGGAGATTACCACGACAACATGAATCACCACAATTTTATGCAGTGGATCGAAATACAGTTAATCCCAAATTTGCCTCCAAAAGGAATCGTTGTTATGGATAATGCACCGTACTACAGTGTTCAAATCAACAAAACTCCAACTAGTGATGAGCAATATCGTGATTTTTCAATAGCACTGTGAATCCTTACTGCAATTTTTTGATATCAGTGATTTTAAAGCGTGACTTAATCACGACTTGCGTATGGCGTTCTCGAATAACGAAGTTCAAATTAATAATGGAACCGTGCCCAATAAATGCAGCGATATCGCGCAGTATCTGATCGCCGCTTCAATATTCATATCATTACTAAAACCTTGCAACCACCAACCAATGCAGATCAAATGTCATTTCTCACAAAATCACAATTTCACAACAAACACGAAATAACGATTTTACATGACCAAATGTGAAAAGTAACGACTTTGTAAAATCACTGATATTTTTACAAATTGGTAACAGTCGTTTTTTGTGATTTATTGGTATCAATGAAAAAATCACAGTTCGTGAAATATCGCCCATCACTAACTCCAACCCAAGTCACAAGAAAGCAGGAAATTAAAGACTGGCTTAAAAGTAATGAGGTTTCAATAACTGGGGATATGCGGAAAGCCGAATTGTTAACTGGTAAAAAAGATTGGCTACACTAAAACATATTATGTGGATGGTATTTTTAAAAAAAACATGGACATGGACCGTGTTACGTTTGCCTCCATGTTATTGTAATCTTATTCTAATTGAGTTCATATGGAGTTTGACTAAACATAAGGTTGCAATGAATAACCTACAGCAAAGCGCCAAGGAAATCAAAGTGTTAGTGAGAAATGCGTTTGCTGAAATCACAGCATTAGATTGGCAAAAACAGTGCAGGCATGTGAATCATTGACTCAAGAAATGTAAGTGAACGATGTATTAGTTAACAAAGTAGTGGAATACTGGTTCCTTGGAAGATGACACAAGTTTGGAAGAAGAAGAATATGAAAGTGATTAATAAAATTGTTTAAATAGGATATGATTAATTTTGTTGCTAAAAATTGCCAAGCAAATAATTTATTCGTATTTGATAAAATATAAAACTTAAATACATTTAAAATAAGCAAAAGGAATTTTATAAATATTAAGTTACTTAAAACAGTTTCTGTAAAATTTAATATTGTTACTAAAAATTGTATATTTATAGAAAACTATAAATTAGTACGGAGGGTAGAAAAGCGAAACTCAATTATCTACTGACAAGTGACGCTGTCAAAATCCCAACTATATAATAGGTTAGGAACAATGTCAGTATAATTGTGGAAAACAATATCAGAACTAGCGGACAGCTAGTTAGTTCTTTAAGAACTCGTCAGCGCTAGCATACACCGATGGTTGTCATTGGATTTTCTACCCTTCGTACTAATTTATAGTTTTCTATATTATCATACGTGGTATTTTTACCACAAGATGGCATTCTAAAAACATTTTAAATATGTTGGTAATGTCTACACGACATAAAAGAGTACGGTTGTCTGTCAGTATAGTTGTGGAAACACCTATGGGAAACACATCGGTGTATCCTATGGGTGTATCCTAGCGCTGACGAGTTCCTAAAGAACGAAACAGCTGTCCGCTAGTTCTGATGTTGTTTTCCACAATTATACTGACATTGTTCCTAACCTACTTTATAGTTAGGATTTTGACAGCGTCACTTGTCAATAGATCATTGACTTTCGCTGTCATTAAATCCAATGACAACTTTTCTACCCTCCGTACTAATTTATAGTTTTCTATATTATCATACGTGGTATTTTTACCACAAGATGGCATTCTAAAAACATTTTAAATGTATATTTATGTTTTTAAGTTTAATAAAGGATTTCTTTTGTATGTTCCTTTCTGATTTTGTAAAGAAAAAATAGTTATGCAGCACACAATACATTTATGTGTATCCAACAATATACATTTAAATTAAGCGCATAAATACTTTTTTTGGGATTGTGCCTTACAAGCTACTGTAGCACCGTTTATTAGTAGCGCCGGTATCCCTATTCCAACTATCTTGTTTGCTGTGTGGACCTGTACCTACTAAAAAACTGAAATCCAAACTGTAATTATAGAAAATTTGCAGTTTCTAGAGAATGAAAAAAAACCGTTAAACATTATTTAAAATGAGACATCATCTGAATCTTGATTAAGCCAATCGCCTTTAAATACGTATATGAATCATAATTTTAAAAAAACTTGAATTCTTTAAAGTGAAAAGCAACTGCTTTGTTCCAAGAATAAAAAACAAAACAAACTGGCATTTTTTAACTATGGAAAGTAACAATAGAAAATTGCTTTTTTATTTGCGTTCTGGTAGATTTTAAAAATAATTGTATAGAAAGATATTTAGAAATATTAAAAGTGAGGATAAGCCTGTCATTAAAAAGAAAAAAATCTCATCAGTTGCAAACTATTGTACAATTAAGATCGTAGAATATGTAGTTCAGAGCAGCAGTTAAACTTTTAGTAGTCGCGACTCTCTTAGATTTCTAATATGTATATTTTTATGACAACTACCGGAAGGTTCTAATAACACTTTAGTGGCCTCTTAAAAAGCGACCACGGCCTCCTAAACAGCCGCGGTCCCGCAGTTAGGAATCGCTAATTTAGAAAATGTATCACTATTTGGCAGTTATAACTGTAACCGTTTATAATATACTTTAAAATAGCTGGAATTGTTGTAACCATTATTACTATTACGTAACAACTCGAATATGGATTTAATAGTATATTATGTATTAAGAACAGTAAGAGATTTTTACTGGTCGAAGACAATGTTTGGGGACTGAGCAAAACGAGCTTATGCTTATGCTATTTTTTTCACGATTGCATTTTTTCCTTAAACTTATTACATTATCTTAATTTTTGACGTTTCTAAGGATTTTTTGTTCACATTAATTGGCTTTCCAAGCAATGCCACGTTACTTGTCAGGTACTTACCGTTCAGATCACTTACTAACGAGGTCAACCTAACAACTAGTAAATTAAACATACCGTCTTAAAAACAAGCGTAGTAATTAGGAGAAAATGATCTAGCAGTGAAATAGTAACTAACGTATCAAGCGTCAAAAGTAAAGCCGACCGACCGTTGCATGTGAGTGAGTTATGCTATGAAACTTTTGACAAGAGTAACGTACATTCTTTTTAGTGTTGCCTTTTGTATAATTACATTGTTTTTAATCACCAATGTTGCTACTAGATTTAAACCTGTTAAATCTGACATTAACTTTAACATCGTTTTTTTCAATTTTAACTGAATTTCAAGATTTTTTAAATCACTTTTTCACTTTCACATGTCGGGTACTCGTTCTAATCTAATAATTGACTTTGAACACTTAGTTTTATGTGAATTTCTAGTATTTATTTTGCCACACTAGAGCGAATGAATATTGACGCGTTTGCGATGTTGGCATCACAAAAAAAATAGTTTTAAAATATATTTGTTTAATATTAATTATTACAAAAAATTAATAGATTGCTTAGCAAAGGTTTTTATTGTAATTTGTGTACCTTACAAACTATCCAATATACAAAAACAACCAAATTTTAAAACAAGGAAACTTTATATTACTATGAATTGTAAAAAGTAGACCAATATAAATAATTTCTTTTCTCCCATATTTTCTGTAAAAGCATTCTATATAAATTTATGTGTACTACAAAATATTGCAATTTTTTATTCTAAAAACCAGTGGCGACAATGACCCTCCAAAATAAATTAGAAAATTATTTTATTTACTTTAAAATTACAAGAACCCGCGTTTAAATCAAATTATCAGCGTTTAAATTTCAATTTTCATTGTAAGCGCAACAGATGCGAAAACTTACGAATTTACCCGAGGCTGTTGTGTTTTATAGTCCCTGTGTATTATATTGGATTATATAATGCAGCCGAATCGTAAATGATACTTATTATAGTCAAGAGTGCAACACGCATAATACAATCTTATGCGAATTAGAAAAAGACAACTAAATGGTTTCTGCGGTTGTCAGCCGAGTCCCATTTCGCGTACTCAATGCAATGCTTACGTCATTTATTATTATCTCCGCAATACGTGTTTGTAAAAAAAAATGCTGGAATTCACATTTTTTATCTCATACGACAAACTTTGCACTCGATTTTTTAGTTGTTTGATAACATTCGTTTGTAACCAATGTCAATGACTTTCACAAGTTAAAAGAAAATTAATTATGTTTAAGTACATATTACCGTTTTTGTTTGATAAAAAAATTAATCGCTAATAATAGTTTAAATTTTGAAAGACGTTTAGAATTTAAAACCAATGGTTGTCCTCGGCCTTTACTTCAAATTCGATAAACAAGTAAACATAAAAATAAAGAAGTACACCGTAATTTTAAAGAATCTATGTACGATTTATCAGAATAGATTTGTGTATGTAAAGAAACATGGAAAAATTTTTAATTGAAAACATTGTAAATTTTAATGAACTTGTTATCGATCATTTTGCTGATTCTAAAGATGGACGAATAATAGATCTTAAATATAAATAGCTTTAATGCAAAAAAGTTGTTTATTTACTTTTTGTGATAATTGCGTTTTTTTGAATATTTCAAAATGACCCTCTGGTATCATTGACCACCAGCCGCCACTGCTAAAAACATATAAAATAAATTAAACAAAAAAAATATTCCAGAACTTTTTCAACTATTCAAATACTAACTAAAATTTATTCTTTGTAAAAAATTAAAATTAATTTTCACTGTAACAGCACTGAAATAACGTTATAAATATAATAAACAAAATTTAGACATTAACCTTGTCAAAGATAAATATAAATATTATATAAGCATCTATACAAAAAAATAAATCCCTAGCTTTTATATAGCATAATCCGTTTTGTCTGATAAAAAACACAACGTATCACATTAACTCATCGCAAACGACTATTACACAACACAAGTAAAAACATAGATAATTTATAACTTAATCTCAAAATAATTTTAAATGAAACCATATTTCAAGCTTGCGGCAGTAGTAGAATCAAATGACAAAAATAACAGCTAAAACATAAATAACGATAACGTAAATTACGTATTCCATTGATGACGATGCATCACAAGATAACACTGAGCAAATTCTGTTTAGACAGATGTAAACGTAAAGTTTGTATTTAATTATAGTAGGGTCGGACAAAATGGTGTACTCAATTTGGAAGTAAATTTCCCCTATTTGTGGAGTTCAACAAAGTTTTGGTTTAATCAACTTCTAATATTTACTTTTATTTTTGAAGCGTGGGTTATTTATCGGTTCGACTCTTTAGTTAAAATACAACTACAAAAACTTTTAAAGCTCTTTGAGTTTTGGATGTACCTATACAACGTGCTCGTATTTAAAGTAATAAAAACTTATGTTTAATAACATTTGAATAACAATATAAATATGATAATATGTCAGCGGTAAGCTTTACAATTTTTAAAGATTATTTTATATACTTTAGTTCCATAGAACATATCTAACGTTGTTTTAATCTTTATTTGTTTGTAGTTTTTTAATTACACGTACAACACAAGAGTAATAAAATATAAACTTTAGTGTCAAGTGAGTTTGCCAATTCTTTTACAGAATTAAAAATAAATGCATTGCATAGATACAACTCTATCCTACTTCTTTTTTTCTACTATTCGATGTAGTAGGTATAAGAGTAAACTCGAAGCTTATTGTTCCCCATAGAGTTTCAACAACGTAAGTTGTACTTCCTCAAAACATTTTTGAGTGAGACTTATTGGTTTATTTACTATTACTTTCGATTCTATGTACTTGAAACCAAAGTGTAAATACAAGAGCTGTACATTCGCATATTATGTAAAGAGGTGCTTCGTTTTTCTTCTCCACTCATCCTACATTCAAGATTGTCTTTCACTTCTATGTATCTGCATTTCCACCGTAACTGCCAATAAAATTGTTTTTTATAAGCGGACAATCTAACGTTCGGACACGAATTTTATAAATAATCTCTTGTAATGACACGCGGGGTCTTATTACGCAGACATCACTCATAGTGGGAATTTGTTTTATCTCTACATAGCACGCGCTACTATGTGACCAGTTACATTGGTGTAAGTATATTAGTCATTTATTTTTCCGGTTGCTCTCAACAAGTACAATCTGCAGTTTATTACATACCGGGTGTCTCACGGTGATCGCCTGTTAAAAGTATATCAAGAACTGTTAAAGCTACAAATCTGAAATTTTGCACATGCGGCTTGCCGTGTTTATTCTATTAAATAAAAATATTTTTCAAATGCCAGCACTTCTGGAAATACCGGAAGTGAGCATCAACATGTTTATTTTAAATACAAACCAGACAATTTTTTTCACATTCTGATGATCAATTTTGACTGTTGAGGAAAAAAATTTTTTTCACCGACAAATTTAAAAATCTTGTTTAGGAAATAAAATTGAAAATCGAAAGTGGTAAAAGTTACGGAAATGGGATTATAGGTTCTCAATGTCAAATAATTGAGACACAATTGTCTGTAATAGTTAATAAAAAATTGCCGTCGGTTACGTATCTGTTTGACGTTATTTCGCGACTTAAGAAAAACTTTAAAAAGTCTTCTTTTTCAAATAGAATGCTTATTTAATTATCAGTCCATTCGATACAGAAATAAATTTTCTTTAAATTGATATACCATATTCCTGTACCTAAAATCAATGATTACAGAGTTATTTACATTGTTCTATTTAAATTTATAATTATATAGATAATTTAGAAATTTTAATTCAATTATTTCCTATGCCTTCTTATGTTTTTATTTGACAGTTGCCAGTTAGCTATTAGTTTGAAAGTTACATTTACGTTTGTTATTAGTGTTATCTGTTTGAATTTTTATTTTTGCGCTTGATATTTGTGTTTAAATGGGCAATATGGAATACACAAATGCTGATATTCTAAATTTGTTTTACATTCATTGCGAGTCTGCTCGTATTACACTTTGGAGTTGCAGAAAGTTTAACAAAAAGTATCCGTATTTGCCTGCAATGACAGAGTAAAAATTCAGGAGGATTGAAAATAATTTCCAATGAAGCTGCAGAAACCAAGGTATTGGGATACTTCAATGTTTTCTCTGAAAGTTCTGTTCGTTCGGCGGAAAGGCATCTTGGATACTTCAAAAGTTCGATACATAGAATTTTAAATAATCATAAAATACATGATTTTAA
The DNA here is from genome assembly GCA_035610365.1 of Aquatica leii. NCBI lineage: Eukaryota > Metazoa > Arthropoda > Insecta > Coleoptera > Lampyridae > Aquatica > Aquatica leii. Next base: position 75,202,096 of record CM069433.1, read on the forward strand.
ATTTTAGACTGATCAAGAATTACATTTACAAGATCAAATTCAACGGGTCCAGTATTGCAAAATGATGCTTGTGAAGATTCAATAAGATCCAAATTTTCTTCAGAAAATTATTCGGTCAGATGAATCAAAATTTTCTAAAGAGGGTATTATTAATCGGCATAATTTACACATTTGGTCGCATAAAAATCTATTTGCAATCAGACCAAACAATTATCAGCAAAAGTTTAGCTTCAACCTGTTTGCAATGTTAATGAACCGCCGCGTGTATTATTTTATTTATAACGAGAATTTAAATAATGAGAGATATTTAAGTGTTTTAAGAAACCAGGTACAAATTTTTTTGCAAACTTTACCACAAGCCGAGTTAGAAACATGCTGGTATCAATTAGATTGTGCTCCAGTTTATTGTACCGCTGCAGTCCGTCATCAATTGGAACAAATGTTCGAAGACCGATGGGTCCTTGGTTTCTGGGACACTATTAAATCAAAATTTTACTGATCTCCTGTTAATACCAGAGAAGAAGTACAGGGTCGCGTTATCACAGCATTTAATAACTTAGATCCTTTAGAGATCAGTAGAGCAACGATTTAGGGTGTTGAAACACTTGTTATGAAATGTATGGAAGTGAATGGTACCCATTTTGAAAATTTAATATGACTAATGAGTTTAAATTAGTCAAGAGGCGACATCAAATACAAATTCGTGTAGCGGCCTAGTGATTCCATGACTCGGGCAGCATAGAACATATCGCATACGTTTAACTTAATATTAATTTATTGTTATACCTTACACACGCTATACACTTTAATTAAAATTTAGTTATCGTTTGTTTGAAAATTTTCAAAGCCAACCATTTTTGTAAAGTACTTATGTAATTAGAAATTTGAATAGAAAAATGTAAACAAATCTGTAATCATTGATTTTAAATATAGAAACATGGTGTATCAATTTAAAGAACATTTATTTATGCATCGAACGGATTAATGATTAAATAGGAATTCAATTAAAAAAAAAACATTTTATAGTTTTTCTTAAATCTGGAAATAACGTCAAATAGATACGTAACCGCGGGCAATTTTTTATTATCTATTACAGACAATTGAGTGTCGATCTTTTGATGTTAAGAACCTAAAATCCCATTTCCATAACTTTTACCACTTTCGATTTTCAGTTTTATTTCCTAAACAATATTTTGAAAATTTTCAGTGAAAAAAATTTTTTTTAACAATCACACGCCGATTATTTTCTGCATCGTACTAAACATTTTTAGACACATTAGAATGTGAAAAAAATTGTCTGGTTTGTATTTATTATAAAGATGTTGATGCTCACTTCCGATATTTCCGGAAGTGCAGTCATTTGGAAAATATTTTTATTGAATATATTAAACACGGCATGTCGCATGTGCAAAATTTCCAATGTTTAGCTTTTACAGTTCTTGCCATACTTCTAACCGACGGTCACCGTGAGACACCCTGTATATGTAAGTGTATTTACCATAACAACTAAAAAATGGAAACTGTAAATATTTTAGATAATGAATAATAATCAGTTTGTGCTCTAACTAAAAGATGATTTAACATTGGCAAAACTTAAGCTGAAAAAATTTTAGATTTAGATATAGATAAATTGTGTTTACAATAGTTTCATACATATATATCTGAAACACACTCATTGTAAAAGTTGGGAAAAAGGTTACATCTTCGACTCATCTGCTTTGGTTAGTTTTGTATCCTGGATTGGGATGGTGGTATCCGGAGTAGAGTGTAGTTTGAAGTAAAGAAAAAAACCCAAGCTTGCAACACAACCGCGTGTTACTAAGAAAACAAGAATATGTTGTGACAAAAGTATTCCTACGATTTATTCTGACTAGCAGCACACACACAAAAAAGATAGAAATTCATGAGTAATACATATATCAAATCATAGGAAGTGATAAGTAGCCGGCAACTTGAAATGCAAGAAAATACAAAAACTTTACCTGTTGCAGTTGCCATTATTAATTTACTTGAACGCGTTTACATTTATTGTTCCACCCTGTGTAGGTGACGCCAGCTACGAAAGTGGTGTACGAATTGACTTCAGTTGTTAAATTATTTATAAGTGTAAAGCACTTTATTGTTAGCGAGCTTTGTCCCGTCGATTAACGTAACCGTATCCTTGATTGCACTTTTGTGAATCGTGATTAAGTAAGGCGGCATAAATACCTTGATTTCAGGTAAAAAAAGTTGTCATCAGTGGTAATACACTTGACATAAAAATCCGGTGAGCTTTCCGTTTCTGATAATTTGCACGGAAGTCAACGATAGCTCATTTACACCAATCCTCGTTATAGATAAGGAAACTAATAAGTATCATTAGCAGGAAACGAAATAGCACAATTAAAATGTATTCAGCAAAGATAAAAAAAAACAGCAAACACAAGTCGGGAGCTGAAAAAATGAAACGTGTAGCACTCAAACTCACGTGTAAATCAAAATTTTCACAAACCTTTAATATATATCCGCTTCTTATAAAAAAAACATACAATACATGTTTTATCTAGAAGATTTTCTTCTAAAAAGATCTAAATAAAGTGAATGATTGCAGGAGAAAAATCTGCACTTACGGAACAATTCTTCAACCGGAAACCTAAAGCAAACAATGGCCAGAAGGAAAATAAAGTCCGAATGCATCCGTATTACCTGCTTCCCCCTTGTGTTAAACAGATTTACTAAAAATGTTTAAATTTGAGCCTCAACACGATTGTGAGTGGAAAGTTGCTTACACGCCAGCTTCAAATGTTGTACAGTTGGCTGTTATTGAATTTCATTCACATTGTTTAAGTACTGCTCTTGTTATTAAGTTGTAGCCTGGTGTTTTTTTGAGCTGATATGCTTTTTAATTTCTTTGTTGACTTCTCTCGTACTTACTAGTCTAATTTCTTTTGATTTCATTACTTCCTTACGGAAATTTGGGAGAAAGGTTTGCTTCAAATGTACCGCAAACGTTTCAGCTTCTTGATGATTGCTTTCGGCCCAGCTACCATCTGCAGATCTAATTCACGCACTATGTACTATTGGCCTTTTTAGTTTTTTTGTGGGTTTTCACTTTCACAATGAATAATCTGTCATTTTATCATTTGTCAGGTCCTTTAAATAGGTACTGACAAAGTCATTTTTAAGCTGCCGTATTTTTCTTTCTAACCTGTGTGCAAAATTATTTAGTCTGTTTTAATCCTGTAGTGTTATTGTCTGTTGCAATTTTTCTAGTGTTTTTCTTTTTTTTACTACTAGTGCCCTGATTTTCTTCTGGTAATTTTTACCAATTACTTTTTTTTTAATTTCTGGTGTGTTGCTCCACACCGCCTGTTGTATTTCTTGAACAAACTTTTCAGATTGTTGGTTTACCTGCTCTATCGTTTGTAAAGGAACATTTTATTGGATTTGTCCATGTAAGTTTTCTTAGAAAGCTTTCCTGTCAGTGTATTTGTTAATCATTTTTGCATTTTTTTGTAGTTATAGTTTCATTTAGCGTGAAAATAATCTGAGAATAATTTAAGTTTACGACTACACCTATACAAGCTATTATGTAGGATTTTCTGTTGAGAAGTAAAAGCATTTCAGCTCTATTGCTGCCTCGCGCAATTCTTTTTTTCGTAGTAGTAATTCTTGACCCCCACCTTATATTTTTTGCATTGTATTCGCCTCTTATTATGAAATGCTCTTCCGGATGTGTAATGACAATTAAAAAGCTTTTTTTGTGCTTAGGTAGACAGTAAATTGCAGCTACTGTCAATTTCTGTCGCCCAGTAATTGCCACTACTGTGACTTTATTTTCTATGGATTGGATGCTTGTTTTTTATAATTGGTTATGTTGTTTTTAATTATTATTGCACTGCCATTCCTGGCTGTGTTATCATGGTGAATAGTGTGATAACAATGATATTCACTAAATCTGAGGTATGATTTTATACTTAGACGTGTCTCAGAAATGAAACATATGTCAACTTTTTGAATGCCAAGAAATGTTTCAAGGTCTTACCTTTGCAAGATTCCATTGGCATTCTAAGTGGCTATCCTAACTTCAATTCTATACATTGTTTTTAATTTCTTGTTATTGCCTTTTTCGGTTTCTAATTTTATAAGTCTGTCATTTAACGTTGTAAAAACATTTACTGCACTAATTATTTTAAATTTATTATTTGTTCATTTATTGGCATTGCTTGTTTATCTTCGTATGTATGCCATAGGGTTTTATTGACATTTAGACAGTGGGCCGCTTTCTGTATCCTTTTGCATTTTCGGTATTTATTTTGAATTGTTCGTTATTTAGTACTGATGCTTTAAAAACTATTGTGTTTTCTGTTAACTAAGTGTTCAACAACGCGTAATCTTTTACATTGCTTACTACTATCTGAGGCAGTTTGGGGTTTTTGTTTTCGTTCTTTTACCGTATTTGTATTGTTTTCTCCGTTTCTGGCGAAAATTCAAGTGTATTATTAAACTTTCGTTTTTCTAGTTTTTTGTCGTCTGTTTCATATTCTTGCTGATTGGTTGCTTCATTTTTGTCCTTATTTACCTGCTTTAGTTGCCTTTAAGTATTTGTTGTAACTCGTTAATCTGTCTCTACATTTGCTGAACAATGTTTTTAAGATTTACTAGCGTTATATATCGGTTATTACTTCTATCCTGATTTTCCTGAAATAGGGCTTGGTTCTGTTGTTCTAAAACCTCTTCCTCTGGTGTCGTAGAGTACATTTAAATTACTTATTCAGTGTTATGCTGAATAATGTCCGTAATTATTTAAGTACGCCTATGTTAGATTTATTTAAATTTACTATTTTGTTACTGATATTTACTTACGTTGAGCTCTGAGTCTTGTATTATCAAGTTGCGTTTAAATGTCTCGGCGGATAAGTTAGGTTCTTACACTTCGAAACTTAAACCCCAACTTAAGAAAAGTAATTACGACTTATTAAGGTTTAGACCTCAAGATGACTTTTTTTTAGCAGCAATAGATAATTTGTTTTAAAGTAAATTATTTATTTACCTATTAAAATTTTATTACAAGAACTTATGATTTTGTTTTTGTTCTTTAGGATTAAAGCAGTTAAACGTGCTACAAAATGAATTTAATGCTATTGACAATAATGTACAATAAGAAAGCTTCTACTGATTATCACATGCCAAAGATATTAATGAAGTAATTTCCTTAAAATCGTAACAAAAATATGTTTTGCTCGACTAAAAACTTAGTGGCGAGAAAACTAGAATAAATGTCAAAATTGATAATGGGCGCCAGAGAAAAAGGATGCGTTCATTGTTATCAACCAGAAAGCACGCTGTCTGGTAGATGTACTTTTGGAACTTACCTTAAAGTTGCTTAATCTGTAATGCAAAATTTAAAACACAGCACGAAAAGTCAATTGATTAAAAGCTTTGTTGTAGTTTAAAGTTATGACATTTATTATAGTAATAATAACATCTTGCAAAGTTTGAAAATAAACAAAACAAAATTGCAAATAAAATTTAAAACAAAAAAAATAAAACTTGATATTAAAAAAAATAAATAGGTACAATGAGACAGTACAAAATCATAAAATTTAAATCGAACGCAAACTACGTAATTTAGTAATTTAGGTAACAACCGAAAAGAAAACATTAACGCATTTAATTCAAAATAAGTCGAATTGAAAAGGCTTCTGTGCGCATATTAAACTAAGATTTGTTAAAAAATTAATAATAAATAAAATAAAATAACCACTTAAACGCTGGAGATTACGCAGTCGGACTTTGCGTCATGTTGAGATGTCCAGAGGGGTTGCAGTCGTATTTAAGAAAAACCTTGGACGGCTAGATTAACTACAAAAACAGAAACCGGCGGTCGGCAAAACCTTAAAACTACATGATGACCAACGTTTCGTTTTCTATCTGGTCATCAAAAAGTACTCACGAGCAAAACCGTGATACAAAAACATATGGCGTGCATGACAGAATCTCAAGAGAGAAATGAAGTTTCACAACATTAAGAAATTGCCAATACTCAAGCTTGGTTGTGACTTAGATCATCTAGATTCGAGGACAGTTAGAAATATGTTACAGGTCGTCTTCCAAGGAACAGACTTTCAAGTGTTGACTTGCAGTTACCATCCAAGTAGAACATCGAGTCAAAAAAAAACCATTGACTGTTACTTTTACGCTCAGGAATGTTGCCAAAATAGTGAGAACTGCCGTTATCGCTACGATTCTTTTTACCGGTGTTGTATCCAGTTTTCTGTTCTGAGACAGAACAGTTTTAAAAAAGGGCTAGTAAAGTGTTCCCAAAGTATTTGGAAACTTTAAAACGCTCATCGAAAAAAACTGGAATATTTTGAATTCCGATAACAAAAAATATAAACAGTGTTAAAAAGTTATGGTCAGTTTTATATTTGTCTAACGTAGTCGTTGGAACACTTAATTTAAGTTGTTCAAATGTTCTTCAAACCATCTTCTAACCACAATCACGTAGTCTAGATAAACCACGTTTTCCAAGATAAGCAAAGCAAAATGGTTTCCATCAAACGCTCGAACGTTGCAGAAGCGTTACACAGACCGAAGGGCATCACAGTAAACTGCCACAAACCAGTTTCAATCGTAAAAGTCTTTTTTGACAGTCTTTAAGCTCCAATTTTATCTGCCAGTAACCACTCTTTAAATACAACGTAAAAAACCACTGAGATCCTGACAGAGTATCTAAAGTGTGTTCAATTATTGGTAAAGGGTAGCTGTCTTTTCTGGTTTAGTCGTTAAGCTGTCAGTATTCTACACAAAACCTCGTTCACCCATCATTTTTAGTACCATTAGGGACGCCCATTCGACTAATTGAACGTTCAATCACATCATTTTTTTCCATATCCGTAATTATTTGCTTGACTCCATCTTTCTTTTTACCAAAGAAAGTCGGCCTGGATTTTATTGTATCGGCCGAGCGTTTCGGGTATTGATTTTATGCTTCACTACTTTAATTCTTTCTTTGGAACCGCTCTCCAGCGAGAACACATTTTGATACTGATGGATTAACACTTTAATTTTGCCATCTAAAAATTTACATCTAATAGATGTTGTGGGCACTTTTTCGGAGACGTAGTTTCACTAGAATTTACGCATCTCACAATTTGAGATACTCTGTGCATTGGCCTACCATGCTCTTTTTTTCAACGTTACTTGATTTGAATTAACATTCAAGATCTTTTAATGGCATCGTGTTTTTTACTCGTACTAATGTTTTGCCCACTAGTAGACCTTTTTTAACTAAGTTTCCATCTAAGCGTGACATCATCACAATCTCCGTCTTTCCAGGCAGAGTCACATATTTACTCAATAAGATTCTCTGATAAATTAAAAAAGTTTTTTTAACGTCGATCTTCAGAACACCGTTCTTTAAATCCAAATGGAATCCACACTTTTTATAACGTCCATTTCTAAGATATCTTCTTCCGTAATGTCGGCTAGCAGTACTTGATGGTCGAGTACTTCATTTCCCAAACCAAACTTTTACTTGTCTGTGAATAGGTATTTCTTCGCCCGTCGCCCTTTGAAGTCGTAGTAATACTGGCGATGTTTTCTCATTTTGCTGTTGTTGCTTCAAATTCTAAAGCATGCACTAAAGCGTCATCCAGCGTTTTGGGTCGAGGTAACCGTAAAGTTTGCTGCGTTTCGCTGTCTCGAAAGCCGCCCACAAAGGTTTCAAGAGTCAATTGCTTTAGGAAAGTATCTGGTGCTGTAGGGTACACAAGCTGTGTCAATATAGCAATATCAGCTTCAAACTCTTGAAGACTTTTCGCAGGTTGCTGAATACGAGTTCGTAATTTTCTTGGATGTGAAAAAACACTTGTTATATTCTTCCGTTATCCAAATCCAAAATATTCTATTCTGTTCGATGGGCGTTCCGAAGTTTCCATTTAATTTGAAAATGCTTATTCTATTAAAGATCTGAAAAATGCATTCTGCATTTTTCTGCATTCCTGAATTTTTTTCTGATACTTCGAACAAAGTGTATTTTTGTAAAATTAGTGCATTTTTTGCTAAAATTTCACAAAACTAAGAACATTCCATACATTTACCTCGAAAGAGGATTATGCCAATATTCTATACATGCATTTGTCCCGGTTTTTAAATGCTATTATTTTAATGGAAACGAAAAATGCTCCACAGTTTTCATTATCAATTATGTTACCTAAATATTGAATCTGCGTTTAAAAAACTCGCGTTTGTTAATATTCAATTTAAATCTTGCTTTCTCTAGTTTTTTACGAACTTATTTTAAATTTTATAAATGTTTGCGTCGCCTTTTCTCCGTTATTAAGACATTTATAAAATTAATAGCTTTGACACCAAAAAAAAACTCAATAAAATATATTGCTTTTTTCTTTTTAATATATATTATTCGTCTTTTATTAAATCCCGCAATAGAATAGTTTTAGCTTTAGGAAAAAATGACTTAATTTTTTTAAATTTATGTTCAAATGTAATCTTTTATCCGCTAAAACATTAATATATTAATATATGTATATACTATAATAAAAAATGATTAAGGCATTTATTAGTAAACTTGCAAAAAAACCGTGTTGTTAAATAAATCTACAACTTGAATTATTCTAATTAAAAAAGAGCTTTTTTAATAGTAATTTGCGTAACAAGCGTTAAAAAGTAAGATATTTTCGACGAGAGTACCGTAATTATTTTTTGTGTTGCCTTTTGTAAAACTATATTCTTTTTTGATAAAATAAGACACAAAAACACCAGAAATATAATGTTGGTACTACATTTATGACTAAATCTGTCAAATTTGACATTAACTTTAATATTGTTTTTTTCAATTCTAATTCAATTTCAAGAGTTTTTTACTTTTCCACCGATCGCACACTCGTTCTAATATAATAATTGGCTTTGAACACTTAGATTTCATTTTCCTACACTTGAGCTTTTTGCGCCCATTACGTAACTATACAATAACGAACGAATATTGGGGTTTGCGATGTTGGCAGCACAAAAAAACAATTTTTATAAAATGTATCTCATTCCACGTCTCATTCTAACTTTTTATTTAAAACAAAATGTACAACTAACAAACCCAGCAAGTCAATCAAACATTAAATTCAACAGTGCAATAATATAATTAGTTAGGTATTTATTTCAAAATGTTTAAAATATTTGTGCTGTTTGAAATTCCTACGCTCAATTTAATCTTTGTTGGTATATTAACAAGATTGTTTTTAACGTATTTTAACGATGATTTATAATTGAACGTGAAAATGCCAAAGTAATTGTAGGTATATTTGAACTAAGACATAGTCGGATTTAGACAACTTTAACTTATCCCACGCTAGCTTTTTAAGAAATAATCTTATTTTTTAAAAAATATCACTTACGTTCTTTGACATTTCCACACTTCAGTCATGGTAATATATTTTCCCACACCATTCTAATTTTATATAACCCTTGTTTTTGACGAAAATATATTTGTTTCTATAAATTATTAACCTTTTCAGAGAAAATACGTCAGAATGTATGTGACTATAAATAAAGTATATTAAATAAACGTAGTTCTTGCATATCTTAACGAAATGTTTTCGGCCATTTTTACAAAATCCACTATAATTTATTTGAATTGTTTGTGGAATAATGTAGGTAGGTAAATATATTTCAAAATTTAAGCATCTACCTAGCTTGCTAAAACTTTTATAATTAAACAAGACAAAGTTTAAATTAATTGTCAGATTAAATTCTCTCTTTATTCAAACATGAAGCATTTATAAACACTTAAGAGCTACATTGCGTCAGGTAATGTACTTTACACAAACTGCGATTTTAAGTATGTATGAAGCGTCTATGAAGTAGAAATAATTAGTATTTGTACGATCAGACTTAATACACATTTTGTGTACTTATTGGAAAATGATTAATCATTGACGACTTCTAATGTCATTACTTAAAGTTGCAATATAACAATAAATGACATTTAATGTTTGTTTTTAAAAGCTTTCTCATATTTAACAGTGTCAAATCTATTTTATTTTTATAATGGCAGAGATGAACGAAACGTGTATAGCATTTTGACGTATTATATAAATGAATTAGGTCAAGTAGCGTGAAGGAACAATAAAACCCATTACTAATGGAAAATTACACTTTAATAATTGATGTCACCTTTACTTTGACCAGCGTGAAAACTAATCTAATTTTTAAAGCATCTAAAAAATTAAAATGTAGTGAAACTTTGTTCGACGTATTATCATATATCAAAATTAAAGTTTTGCTTTACTTAAAATGTATTAAAAAAAAACTTGGAATTTTATAGTTTATCCTTTATACATTACGCACAAAAAAGTACTATATTGTATTGTTCTAAAAGACTTCATTCTAACATTATCAAATTTAAACACTTGCTACAATAATTCTTAATCTAAAAATTATGCAAAACGTAATCATAATTCTTCAACATGCTATGTGATATTCTAAATGAAACAAATTTTGTTTGGGTTACAAAGACTTGCTAAAACCTACCATACATTTAAACTTTATTGCAAATTGTAAAAAAAACTGAAGTATCTAATAATAAAATTAGTAAAAGCATTTCTGGAAAAATTCTGCGTCTAAAACGTTTAAAACAATACATTTATGTGAGTTTAAAGCAAAAGTTTGGTAAACAAATTAATTACAGTTTTATTAATAAAATAGTCTTAAGCAGGCTATAAAGTTTTAAAAGTGATTAGAAAGTAAGTAGCTATAAAATCTCGAAGTTCACCTTTGGGATAACTTAGTAATACTTTTTATTAAACTAAAAAATGTTTAAACTAACTGTTTTTTTAATTATCAAAGACATCTATAATTTAAATAATGTTTAAACTAGACATTTTTTAAATAATTTACTTTAAAATTAACTACGTGTAATGTATTCTAAAGAACATTTTTTAGTTTCAATTTAAAAGTTTTAATATTTAAATAAAAAATATGGAGCAGAATTTTATCGTGGATGGTTTATAGCAATTTTAGAACTAATTTATTTGAAAAAAAACGTATTAATTTGTTTAGTGTCTTTCAAACTAGTCTTAGTAAGATTTTATACAAGTGGAAAAACCCATAAATGTATTAGGTCACATAAATATGACAATAATAAAGGTGTTGATTATATGACCATATTTTATGCTTTACCACGTTAGTTATTCCTTTGGAACTGTTCTCCATGATGAACACGTCTTGATAGGTTTTAACGATGGGCAGCTGGTCATGGCTAAAGTTTTGGTATTTAGAAGTTAATATGTTTAATAGCTATTGTAGACGTGGCGACCTAGCTTTGTTCACACATCTCACAGTTTGAGATGCTGGCGTACATTGGCCTACCACGGTTTTCTTCTTCAATGTTAGCAAATCCGAATTGACATTTAGGCTCCTTACTAGCACTGTTTTTTACTCGTATCAATTTTCTGCCAATCAGTAACCCTTTTTCAACCAAGTCACCGTCCATTGGTTCAACAGCACGAATGCAGTTTTTTCTAGAAATTTCCATCTAAATTTTAAGTCCTTCTAGATAAACTCACGTCTTCACATAATAAGACTGCTTTTTCTGAGAAATAAAAAAGAATTTCTTCATTCATCATGCTTTATATCCAAATAGAACCCATACTTCTTTATAATGTCCATTCTTAAGATAACTTTTTTTATAGAACTACTTTATTTGTTTCTTAGTCAGTCGCCGTTCGAAGTCGTACTATTACCAGTTTCCAATAACATGTCATGACTAACGATAGTTTTTGTCGTTCTTGTGTCGATCAGTAACTAAACATTTAGTCTATGAATCTTTCCATCAAGATAAATGCTGTGCAACTGTTCCGTAGACGATGCGATTTAAATGTCAATCTCCGGAGCATGGCTCGTTGAAGTCGACTTTATCCCTATTCCTAATTTCTAATCTAACATGTTTTCATTCTACTGCTTCTATTTTTAGTTCTACTGTTCCTTTTACATTTAGAATATTGGTTTGCAGTTCTTCTTTTTTTGTTTTTATCTGTTTCTGAATCTAGTTTTTTTATTCTTTCAAATTTTCACAAAGACGTTGTACCACTTATTATTAGATCACGGTCTTCTAGTCATCTTTTTAAACCCGCAACTTTTAAATAAGTTTTTTTATCGCCATTGTGTGTTTACTTATTATCAAAAAATTTTTGGTACTAAATTTAATATACAAATTATTCTTTATTGTTAAAATGCCTAAATTCTATGCACTGATAATAAGTTTTATGAACGAAACAAATTAATTGTTGTAACTACGATTTATAAAGAAACACACACGAAGCACATGCTTATAATTTATATGTTTAAACGAGCAAGATATTATTTGACTATACAACTGACACCAACTGTAACTAACTCAATACACACTATTATCAATTATTACAAACCTAACTGATTTTAACAAACTAAAAACACAATACAACAAACTAAGCAAAATAACGAAGTAGTCATATAAAAACAACACGTACAAGTAATTTATATATCACTGTAACCGTATACCGTCCGCGGATAAGATAATAAATCACTTAACGCACTTAGTTTATTTGACAATGTTACGTTCTTTTTAACACTTATGTTGCACTTTAGACTTTAAAAATTGAGTACAATTTTCTTTGTTCAACTTTTATATTTTTACGTTTATCTGAGATTAGAACATTTCATCTGTTTCAACAATCATCTTCAATGTTTCAAATATTTTGGCAACGCTTCAATATTATCAGTACAAAAACAAAGAACCTTTGTAGTACTAAAATACTTTTTCTACCAAAAAGCCAGTGGTTTGAACCAAAAACTAATTTAAATAGAAATATAAAATAGCAAACGCATCTGTTTGATTTTTTGTCTGTTAGAACTTTTTTGGGTTAACATTACAAAACTTGATTCACTAAGACCTTTAAATAGTTCGTTAAATATGTAAAAATATATAATATGGTCTTAATATGGCCTTGTTGTTATTCCCATTTTTAAACTGTCTGGAAGAAATCTAGTAATGGAACAACGTTGATTCAATATGACACCAGTCGTTAACAGGCATGCTGCCAACACAAATTTATTTGGTTTAGTGGCAATGTAAAATAAAGAGACTTTATAGCAACTAGCAACAATGGTAGGCTAAATTGGTATTGTAGGATATTACGTTTTAACAAACAACAACAACGAATAAATCTTAGCTTTTTAGAACGTTTTAAGAAACTAATGTATAACAACAAACGGAAAAAATAGACAAATTACTAACTGTTGTTATACTACCACTTGAATTTTATATTACCAATGACGCTCATTATTTAAACCGAAAACAAAGCCGTGACAAAAACGGCAATTCTATTTTGTGATTGAGATAATATTATTATTTCTCGGAACAACTATTACCAATACTAGTATTACAAAGCAGGGAATGTTTAATTAAGAAAATCCAAGACGTATTTCAAATATTTCTTATCAAACGTTATAAATCGGAATTGATTGCGTGAGGTTGTGCACAAAGAGAAAGAATTTATTACGCCGACACATGTTTACCGACTGTTTACTATAATCGCTCAAAGCGGTTGCTGATCTTAACGACATAGAAATGTAACATGTAAACGTAAAAATTACAAAACGAACGAAGTACTTTATCACTTATGAAAATAATTGTTAGTGCAATCAATAAACGCAAAAAAGTGAATTTGTAAGCTACAATGGCTTTAGACAATGATCAGTACAAGAAATAGGTAACGACCTTCATCATAGAGCAGAAGATTAACTCTGTTTTCTACTTTATGTGGCAAAAAAATACGTTAAAATAAATCACTTATTACAATAGAAAATCTATTATTGTATGTTTGTTTTAATTTGTAATATTGTTCGTATCTATAATGGCAATTTATGTGAATACACGAATTAAGTTTTAGCATTCAAAACACTTGACGATTGATTCGAAAGTTCATGTAACGAAACGATAAAACGCTCAGATGAAACGAAACTGGTACTTGCGGTGGTGCCCAATTTAATTTCATTTTTGGTATTTTTCGGATGCAGTGTTTATTATTATTAAACAACATATTCCTTATGATTCGTTTGATGTTTTAAAATATAATAAGTTTTAATTTCAATCAGTAGTGCTGAAAAAAATTTATAGTAATTGCAGAATTAGATCCGCGGGAGATTCTGCCTAGTACGCTGCAAAAACAGTACAATATAGATAATTGCACATAAACATATTTATAGAGCAAAAAGTTTAATACAAAAAAGTCTTCGAAAGGGTATAATTATATCTAATAGTTACAGAATTTTAATGTAATGTGAAACATTTTTGTGCAACTTTGCACACTTGTATCTTCTAAACTATTGAAGGTAATTGTAGCTTTTTGCGGACTTTTTTATAGTAAATTTTGTTCTGTATAAAAATGTTTATGTGCAACTTGCCTCTATCTTGCATCTTTTTTGCAGTGTTTTTGACAAAAGCGCTAGCGGAGGTAATACCATTACTAGAATAATTTTTTTTTCAACTCACAGAAATTATAACTAGTAATATTTTAAAGCTATAGAACAAATCGTAGTAAGCATCTTCTGTTTGAAAAGTTTTTTCCGAACCCATTGCTTGATCACCCCGTATATCCATATTGTATTACCACGCGACGGCGACGTTATGTGCAGAATTGAACAAAAATAAAACGAGGAAATGTCAACACGTAATACGTATTTGGGATGGGCCAGTAGTAAATTAGTGGTGGTTTGGAATTGGCAGTAGTTAAAGATGCAGCGTGTTGTCACTCCATATTAGGTAAAGCCAGATTTACATTTATTCAGTAGCTGGATCCAGCGTCACTGGATTGCAGCACTGCATCGGCATGGGTGACTTGATCAAGTCGTTTACATTCGTCCAGTAGACATACTGATATTGTTGTTTAAGTGCAGTTAACTCTTCCATATTCATTCCAACGCAAATATTCTGTATTGCTATAGACCGCAAATCCTTGTTGCGATAAGCTATAGATTGTAGGTTCTATAGACATTTTTCTTGTCTGTATAATTGTACTAACTTAATATTTTGCTCATCAGACCACTTTCTAGTCGACATTTTTTATGAACCGGTGCACCAGACAAACACGCGTGGTCACTATAAGATTACGCGGCAGCGACTGGCGCAGCGCGTTTACATTGACCCAGTGTCACTGCCACGGAGCGCGCGGTGTGCTGGGAGCGGACACTTGATTGAAAAATAAGCACGAGCTCTATTCCGATCCAGCGCTGGATACTGGACACTGTACTGGATTAAACAATCTAGTGACGCTAGATCCAGCTACTGGATCAATGTAAATCTGGCTTAACGATGTGGTAGTTAGTAATAAACAAATAGGTACTGCTTGACAAATGTAGGAAAACATTTGAGAATTAGCACTGGATGCGCACACCTTAGAGTAAGAACGCATTCGGAATACCAAGAACAGAAAACAAGCATGACCTTAAGTCATGTTTATTAAACTTTTTATTAATTTAATTACTTTCTTAATTTTTTTTTAATCTTGTTAAAATAATGATAAACTTAAGTTTTAAATTATAGTATTTAAATTGTAATGAATTCAACTAACACTGATGTTATTCACGCAAATGCAAAATAAAAATAAGGGTAATGTGCAGTAAGGGTACATAGTCTACTACGCATTAGTAGGAGGTTCTTTCGTAGCTCATCTGAAATGTATAAGCAAAATAGCCAAATACATTAGGGTGCCTTCCGACTAGGGATGAAACGTTTAAATGTGTAACCGTTTAAACGTTTATATTATTATAAACGTTTACAAAATCCCTAAACGTGTAAATGATTCTTGTATGAGAGAACCAAATTAAATGCTTTTTTTCGTCCCTAGTTCGGACAGCTAACTATAAGCGCGCTATAGCCGTTCGTTACGTTCGCGCGGTCGCGTTCCGAGACTCCGATGGTATCAACTGCTAATAGTCTCCATGAACTTTACTTTGCGGATTTGGTGCAAATAGCGCAAAAGCTAGTTGCCCAAACGTTAATCAGTTAGTCATTCCTTTCTTTTGGAGTTAAATGTTTACTTGAACATATTACCTTCGTTTTGTTTTTTAAACTTTACAATTTTTAATTTTCGTATATTAGTACACACGGAAATTGTAAATGTCTATAAGGATGCAGTAGTTACATCGTCTAATGTAATTACAATTGCTGAGGGTGCACCGGTTGGTGAAGAGTTAACAAGTATTTTAAGTACTAAGTTAAATAAAAATCATGCATTAGTCAATTACTTACATATTTCTTTAGACTTTTCTTAATATTTGTGTCTAAATTATCCAAATATTATTCACAACAAAAAAAGTACATGAATACATCATTTATTTGTTTGGTTTTTTAATTTTATAATTTTTATTATTGCATTTTAGCGCCACTGGGAGTGTGTACTGATACAGGGGCTGGCCCGTCCAGTGTAATCAAGATTGCCAAAAGCAGTCGGCTGTACCGGCATTGAAAATGACAAACTTTTGCTACAAAATATGTACCTAATCCATTACTTATTTGTGTTATTTATTGTTTTATTATTTATGTATGATTTCTTATTTTTGGAAAATCGTCATAAACCTTATTCATTATATTACGTAGGTGATATTGTGTTTGTTTCAAACACCTTCCAATAGTTGCAAGATTTGCGATATCTGTGAATTTTTATGTTAAAACTCTTAGATGCAAAGCTTTGTTCACAATAACTGACAAGATTTTCCGGTCAGCGTACATTCTTTTTTTTTGACATTATCACAATAGCGATGACCTACGATATGCCATTGTAGACAATTTCAAAAAAAGTTTTTAAAAACATTATTATTTCATCCACATGTTCATGTTTTAGTTGAGTTAGCAATTAACATTATTGGGATAAACACTTATTATAGTTTATGTACCTACAATTTCTGCCACTACAAAGGAGTTTGGATTATCAAACAACCCCAAGCATTGGTTTTTCAAATTAAGATGTTTTTAATATATTTGTCAACAATTTTTGTAAATTATTTATTTCACGAATGTTTGGCAATTTTTAATCAACTTAAAAAAAATGTTTCTTAAAACTTGAGGTTTGATGTTTCAAGATAGAATGCGTAGTATGCTTTACGTATGTATGTCTAAAAACAATAAATCGTTGTGTACTCGTTTGTACTGTTTTTAATAATAGAGACAAAAAATATTTTTGTCCTTTTTGGGAGAAATTTGAGATCATCTAAGTCAATGAAAAATAGAGTCATTGTCATTTTCTGCGTTTGTACAGTGTGGAGTTATAGTGCGTTGCAATGGCATCTTCCATACTAGAGTTTGTTATATGTAAAAAATATTTAAACAAATGTTTTATTTTATTAAAGGTATTAATAAACAACAAAATAGGTTTGAACGAAAAAATAAGACGTTACTCTAAAATCATCAGTATATAAAACTTTTCAAAAAATGTATAGGTTTGAAAGAATGATTCTTATATGTATTTGTCGTGGAAGAAAAGTTCCAAAATCCACTCATAAAGAAATTCGATCACAAATTTTGATTTTAAAAGTAACTACTTGTTTTATGGAAAAGGTAGATACAAATAAAAGCATACTGAACGCAGATGAGAAACTTAATAATAAATAAGAAGATAAAATAGTTAGTCGCATCTAACAAGTGAGACAAAATGAACCCATCTAGTGGCAGTCAAGAAAAGTTCTATACTAAGGCAACAACTGCAACAAAAACAGAATATGGTTCCGCTACAAGCAATATAAGTTATTTACACACATTCTTACTTATTATAATGATAAATGCCAATGTTCTCTTGGTTGCTCAAATTGAAACAAACATCTACCAGATATAAGAACGGTATGTGATATCCCAACAAAAATGTTAATCCGCAAGAAAAAAAATGCAAGTTGTCAAAGCTGCTGTTAAATTATTTTAGAAAACATTCATTTTAAATTTTTAGTACTGCTGAATATGTATAAACAAATAAGTTTGTGAACAATCTAAATTCTGTAATACCATAATCATTACTTCCTCTAATGCATTTTGGCCAAACAAGACTCGTTAGATTCTTGAAAGAAAAAAAATGCTTTGCACTAGGTTATTTATTATAACTGACGTGAGACAAAAATTTTAGTCTTTATTTAAAAAAAACAAACCACAAGTTTAACATATCAAAATTTTTTAAATGATTAAGTTTTTTTTAGTTTCTTTACGAATTACGAATTTGCGCAATAAATTTAAAGATATAAATACAAAAGTAAGTTAATTAAGTAGTTTGTCAAAATGGAAAAACAATATAAGTAAGTATAGAATTAAATTATAAGTTACAAAGCTATAATCGCCAAAAAATAAATAACTTAATTAAAACAAATTTATATAATACTAACATAAACTACATTCAACAAGTCCGCATTTACACTTGTTGATTTGTGTTTTAGAATCTAAATAAAATATATTTTAATTAGGTATTTGCGTTTGATACTTCACAATAGTCACAACTGTTAAACAAATTTGAAAACTATTTAACAAATCATTTTTAACAGTTATTTTTATTACGTTAAATTTTTAGTATTTCATCTTTTTATGTTAATGTATTAACTCAAAATTTATTGAATATTTTTAGTTTTTATTTTTAAATGACAGATCACACTTTACACTTGTAATTTTGTCAGGCAATTTTTTTGAGTTTTTAAAATGAAGATATAAACGAGAATATATGTAAAAAAGTAAGAACTTAAGTATTATAAACTGTTGTACATTAAAAAAATATATAAAAGCTTTTAAATAAAAAAATGACACTAGAATTTATTTTGCTTTTGTCGATCAGTAATTCTCTTATTGACAGAAAGTGGAGAAAATAACTGCTTTAGCTTTTTGGCAATCAACTTCAAAGTAAACATTTAATCATTTAAGATAATTCACTAATAGCCACTAACAGTGATGGTTTATCAGAAATTACAGTTAATTTTAAGAATTTAAGTTTTCTTAGCTCTTATTTCTTATAACTTATTAATACTTGATATATTTTTGATAGAATTGTATTTTTCTGTCAATGAATTACATAATTAGCCTTACGATATATCATCTTACGTTATGCTTAATGTGCACGTTACGAGAATTTCCGTTATCTAACCACTATTCCTAAGATGTTTCAAATTTAAGCGGCACGTTAGCTTATTGTGTCACGTTATCTTTTCATCGTAACGTGAAATAAATAGTACCATAATTCGAGATGTTGTTAATCTTACTTCAAGTCATTTTATTTTACTTGTAACATACCAAGATACGTCTTACCGAATAGCGTGCAACATGATATCCATGTTACTTTCTCACGTTGTGTTAACGTGAATAACTTAACGTGAGATGATACATCATAGGGCTGATTATTAGCTATTGACAAATCAAGTTCACATAGGAGAAATAGTTGACATAATCTACACCATACTGCATTCCATGTCAAAAATGAAAACAATTTAAAAATAGTTTTTTTTTGTAAAAACCATGCTGAAGCTCTGACTGAAAAAAGTTTTTTTTTATTAGATCTTAGAACTAACTTAAATCTTGGCAACTCAAATAATAGTTTTCATATTAGTTAAATTACAGTTTTTTTATTGTTTTTTTTTTGGTTTGATAGCAGGTAATAAACGCGACTACTGCAATGAGTACAATTATTTTTATAATGGTTTTCAGTTTAATTTCAATTAATTTTTATACTATTTTGAATGTATTTAGAAAAATGAATGAAACATTTATGAGAACTGTCGTTTTTTATATCGAAGACAAAATATATAATGTAAAATATGATATAAAATTCTAATTAGTTAATTGAAACCAACAATTTATTAATCGTTTGTTTTAATTGTTGCTTTAATTAATTTATTTTAGTAAATGTCGTAAGAGTATATTAATAACTAAAAAAATAATACAAAAAAGAAGTTCTAAAAAAAGCATTTGTAATCATGAGAACTAAATAAATGTGATGTAATGTAAAATAATTTCAAAACAGAAACGTGACAGAATTGTCAAACGTAGAGTTATAGAAAATAGTAATAATTTTTGTGTCTACTATATACCTATATAAGGTTGGCAGCAAGTACTAGCTTTAAACTTTGGTTACGCAACAAGTATTAGAAAATATTTGGGTTGGTAACGCTTAGGTTCTCTTTTCCAAGTGACGTATGGTAAGAAACACAAAGCAAGTACTAAAGTCTCAAAAAGTGAACTTTATTTGACACAAAATATTTTCAAGGCAAAAAGTCACCTTCGCAAAACTTAAATAATAATATTGCGCACACAAGCATGTTATCCATGGATAGGTTGAAACATTGAGATTCACGTCCATTGACTGTCATTTTCTGCTGGCTTATATACGGGTGAGAGCATTCGGATAAATGTAAATTTTTTTCTAGACAATCAATTTTAGAGCCAAAGTGAAACTTTTGAAATTTAGCCAGACTTTGATTGAATACGCCTGGATTAAATTAATCATTCAATGATTAAATAAACAATTTATATCGCGTGATCCCTGACAATTGTTTCCTCACACTTTAATTAATTGAGGAGCACTTTTAAAAAAACAACTGAACTACATGATTACTGGATTTTACCCGAGTTTTATAGCGGTTCACAGTTTAACAGCTTCTAAGATTATGACACAATTCGAGCTACGATGCCACATCTTTTCAGATGTAAAAGTTGCAAAGTGGAGATTTTCTCGCGTTAGACAGTTTATCGCATCTTTCGTACAATAATCAAATAAAAAACTTACAAACGCATATCTAAATAAATTTAATTACTTGCTGACCTTTTTATATGGCGCCTAATCCTCTAATTGAAGATCACGTATTGCGGTTTGTTGGGTCTTGACTGGGCGCAGGTTGGGAACCACGTAACAATTTGTCACTAACTAATAACTTTATACAAAACGTACACTCAAAAAAAAAATAAATAAATAAATAAACGTGAAAGAAACCAGCCCGTCAGTAACTGTCCTTTCGGAAGTACGAAAAAAAGACCCCACCGGTCAGTAACTTTTTTTATAATCAGTTAAAAAAATGAACGTCTAAATAATTTTTTCGAGTAGGTAAAAAAACCAGCGCGTAAATGAACTCCCTTCCGCGAGTACGTTAAAAAAAACAGCACGACAGTAACTTCTCTTTCGCGAGTAAGTCAAAAGAAGAACTCTCCTATGCAACTTTTTTCGTTTTTGACCGCATTAGGGTTTCCTAAAACGCTTTTTTCTGATTGATTAAGTTCACAAACCCTCTCAGTACCAAATCTGCCAATTGACTTTTCTTTTATTTACTCATTCTATTGAAAGCGGCGTTATACTTCTTTCTACCCTACGACGTTTTGTTACTGGGTGGCACTGTGTGTTTCAAATAGAATAAAAATTTACCTCTTAATATTAAACAAATGCGCTACTAACTATAAAAAAGTATTAAAAAGATGAACTTTACTTTAACATGAATCTTTTCTCTAATCTTAACAGATTTATAACGCTAATAATCTTTACAATTGCTTGGCTGTTACAATTTCAACATTCAAAATTTACTGAAATTTTATTTTACATACTTTCGTTCTATGTTGATAACTTTACAGTGAAATCGTTTATGACTTAAACTAGTAATTACTGATAGTTTTGATTATAAAACTTTAGCCGTATTTATAATCAATTTAGACCAGATTCAAACTTAGTCGTCCTATTAATTATGATGACTTAGTTTAAACCTGGTCTAAATTGACTATGAATACGGCTATATAAATCAGATTTATTATATTATTGCTTCGTTTATGCATTTTAAAATTTGAACATAAATTATTGGTTTAGTAGAACATGTGTGTTTCGGTCCAGTTTCTGTTGGTGACCACCGCGGCTAAAGGTAGCTTTGTCGGTGTAATATTACATCTTGTAAATCATGCCTGCATCGAATCCGCCACAATTTTTGTATTGAAATGATTTGCTTAATAACTTAAAATAATCAATAAACTATTACCCTAAAACGGTGCAAGATAGAGAAAAATTGCACATAAACATTTTTATAGAGGACAAAATTTACTATAAAAAAGTCTGCGGTAAGATACAATTGCATTCAATAGTTTAAAAAATACAAATGTGCAAAGTTGCACGAAAATGATTTACATTACAATAAAATTCTATAATTCTTAAACTATTAGATATAATTATACACTCCCGCGGACTTTTTTGTAGTCAATTTTGTGCTAAATAAATTTTCGTCTATATTGTACAGTTTTTGCAGCGTACAAGAAAAAAACTCGCGCGGATCTAATTCTACAATTACTATAATTATTCTTTAGCACTGCTGAGTAAAATTAAGACTTATTATATTTTTAAAACATAAAACGAATCATAAGGAATATCTTGTTTAATAATAATAAACACTACATCCGAAAAAGACAAAAAATGAAGTGAAATTGGGCACCACCGCAAGTTCCAGTTTTGTTTTGTCTGCGTGTTTCATCGTTTCACAGTTAAGAATAACATTTTTATTATCATAAAAAAGATAAAATGTTAAAATAAACTTAATTTAACTAAGCAATATAAAATGAAAAGAGCTTAAATAGTTTTCTTACGCTTATCACGAAAAAGAATCTTATTTATACGATCCTTGCAACAGTGTTTGTTACATTTGTCACATTTTGTTCGAAGGTTTCTATCATGAGACCTGCCACATGGTACGCAACGTATTTGGACTGGATGATCATGATTGTGCAGTTGCAGTTTTATTGAACTCATTACATTATTTTATACAAAGATTTGCGTTATATCCGATTTGATCCAGTTAAATAATGTTGCATAATTTTGTAACCGGATTTTGATTTGTGGAATCACCCGTTCTTTTTTCATCTTAAATAAAAGCAGTTTCCCCCGCAAAGTATTACGATTTTGTGATAATCAGTGTAAGTACAAAATGAGTTTATTCTAGCCATGTCAATCATATCCATGAAAAATATGAGAAGCTATCTGAGAGCTTTTCTTCTGGCGGTATACTCTGCAAACGTCTTAACAAAGATATCCACCGCTCCTTTAATTTTATTGTAATCAAGGATAACAGATAGTATAAAATTTTTATTTGGTGTTGCAATATTATATTCTTATTTTTTCACTCTTCAAAATGCATATACATAACTTTTCAATACTTTATAATATGTTGATTCAGACTAATTATATTTTTTTTACATAATTTTTTTTTAATAATAAAATTTTTGTTTGTTAGTTTTAATCGCAGCAACTAAGTTAATTAAATGTTTTATTTAGCAATTAATATGTCGATCAATCCATTCTTTACACGTCGATCAAAATTCATTAATGTTTATTCTTTCTCTTACGAATTTATAAACAATAAGTATACTTAAAACTACACTCTTCAAATTTTAATTTCTTTTTCAATATCAATGGTTAAATAGCATAATAGCTAATATACACAAATCTAGATTAAGTTTAAAACTTTTATGTTATTTTATGTTTACGAAGGGGCGTAGTAATAAAGTCTCGAATATCAAAGTTATAATAAGCAACTGTTGACAAACTTCTGCAAATTATGTTAAATTTAATATTTTAAGAAATATCACGTATCCAGAACAACGCGAATATCTCAATCAAAGAAATATACAGATAATCTTAAAACTAATAATTTTTTATTTTATTGTAGGATGATGGTTGGAAGCTGAATCGTACCAATTACTATCAAGAAGGTTGGTTGGCAACAGGTAACGTTCGTGGGATTGTTGGCGTTACATTCACCACCAGTCACTGTAAAAAGAATGTCGATTACCCGCCTAGAACAAACTATAATTTAAGAGGTCATCGTTCAGAGGTAAGAATAAGTAAAATCTTGCTAAACTTGGAAAAAGTTGTTCAAATTAAAACATAAATGAAATTGTCGGCGCAATTTTATTTTTTCCCACAATTCTAACCACTTTGTACATTTGTAAACTTTGCGTGATTCTTTATACTTTTGTTGGCTTTTTGTAGTAAAAGTTATGAAAACTTTGAAGATGTGACATTATAGTGTTATTATTAATTTATGTAAACAAAGTTTGTTTTGGTAATTCATTTCCTTCTTGTTATTTAGTTTTATAACTGATCCATCTTATTATATTATATTTAGAACAAATTAGGTTTCTACCTGCTTTTATGTTCATCGCATATAAACACCGTTGGCAAGTTTTGTATTATACTCTATTTTCATTAAATTTACCTTTATTACTTGTATTCACGCAATATGGTTTTAACATTCAACCTTTTTGAAGTTATTAAAAATGATAGTAAACGTTTAGCACAACGCTTTATCGCAACACATTTCATAATTAAAGTAAATTTTACATAAAAGCTTAAAGCGGAAATAAAAGTTAACATGTCATTATTGCTTTAGGCAAGAATAGACATTTCTAGATTTATATACATACATATGTGCATAACAAGTATAGAAGCTGAGAGAATAAAAAAATTCATTTTTGAAAAGACGAAATTTAAATGAATTTATGATAAAAGTTATAACATTTTCTGTAGTAAAAAAAACGAATTACATAGAAAGTTTTACGTATACCTGCATTTCCTTCATTTTTAAACATTTAAAAGTGATTGATACATTGCGTTTTAAGTTAATAGTTTTTTAACAAGTTCTCAGTTGTTAAGTGTTTTTAGTAACAGCCTCTGAAATTTGCTTATTTAGAAGAAGGTATTTAAATAATAATACAATTAAAGGAAACTATTACAATCTTGAAAAAAATGCTTGTTTAAATCAATGAAATAACAGTAATTTACATAACAAGGGTCGAAAGTAAGACATAGCATAAAACCAACGGTAATGCGACGCGAGGTCCCACGGCCGAGCGTTGCCTTGTGATTGAGTTATGCTTTGATATTTTTGACAAGAGTAACGTACATTATAAAATCTTAAGCTTTCGCGGTTATTTTGTTTATGATTATAAGTGACTTTTGGCTTAGACTGCGTCGTAGTTAAACAACCAGACTTTTTAGGCTTGGTCGTAGTCTCTCCTTGAAAGCCAAAACAAGAAGTAGAACTTGGCCTTTGCCGTAGTGCGTAATTTTAACTGAATTTTAATGTTGTTTAAAAGATTTTTCCTTTTTTTTAAATAATTTTTTAAGTTAACAAAAAATAAAAAACCAATATAATGTTAACAATTTTTTTTAATACTCGTTATGGTATTACTGTTTTTGTATAAAAAAAAAACGTTAAAAACATTTATACGCCATTTATTTATAAACAAATTGATTAGTTTGATATTTAAAAAAAAATTACGATTTTGTTGTTTTGTTTTCTAATAACACATTTTTTAATACATTTCTCTAGACGTCATTCTAAATCTAATAAGCTATCACTATTTTAAGAGCTATTTTAAGAATTAACATCATTTTGAACTTGAATTTGACTTCCCTTGAAAATGTTTGAATTTTACTTTATTTATTAGACTTTAACGTTTTCTAATTAATTTTAGTTTAATTTTCTCAATATAAAAAATACATAAACTAATCGATAATATGTCTCCCCTCATGCCCCTTTTCTTGAATTAAAATGACATTGGTACAGTCACATAATTTTCTGTGCAAGAAATGTAGTGGAATCCAAATCAGTGCCGGCGGAATTAAACTTTATTTTTATTAACAAATAAACACATATCAGTACTAGATGTTTGAAAGAGAATGAGAATTGGCCTTTACATTTGCAGATCTATCTCTCTCTGTTATGTATAACGATTTGGCGGAAAGGACTTTGCCTGGTGTTTCTTATGGAAACATTCATTTGTTAAATGTAAACTTACAAGTTATTTATTCTATGTAGTTCCAAAAGAAATTATGTAATAAAATTATTGGTTTTTGATAGTAGTTTTTAAAAAAATATATTTAAAAATGGGATTTAAGTGTATTTAATTTTTTAAATAGATTAAATTTTAACTTATGAGTACATGTATAATAAAACTAGCGCATGCGTAAAACATATACTATCTTTCTTTGTTTTTTAAATAGGTCAACTGTTAATATTACTTAAGTAAATGTTTATAATTAAAAATAGTAATTTACGTAACTAGGGTCGAAAATAAGGCATAGCATAACAAACGTTAATTTGACGCGAAGCCGCACGGCCGAGCGTTGCATATGAGTATTAAATCTGTTAAAGTAGACATTAACTTTAACATCGATTTTTTTCAATTTAAATGACTTTTCCATCTGTCGCATACTCGTTCTTATATAATAATTGACTTTGAACACTTAGTTTTATGTTGCTTTCTAGTTTTTATTTTGCCACCATAGAGCTTTTTTTGCTCAATACGTAACTACAATAACGAACAAATATTTGACATGGTTTAATTTGAAATCTACGTTTCGACTTGCAATCCAGCTTCTTACAGTAGCCCACATCTTTTTAATCATAATATTCTTTCACGAAACCATTATATCATGTCGAATTTTAAAGATGGCATTGTTGACGGTTTGTCATGGTGCACATTATAGTACGAGGCGTTATCGATTTTAGTGAGACGGTTCCAGTTTCTGCAATTTATAGAATATTAATAAATAAATTAAGAAATTACGCGGAGACTTTTTGCAAACTTACCTCACTTGCTGCACGAAGACGCGCAATACGATTCCCTCTTTGTGAGCACTCAACCGAAGCACCGATGGGTATATAAGCAGCGCTCCAAGAACCACTCGATTCCGAGATTCAGTTCATTCTGAAATCAAACTAATATTATTAACTGACCTTATTCTTACCCGTACCGATTCTTTTGCGACTTTAACTCGACCGACTTGTGATTTTCACTGATCGATTTTTTTTATACAAGAAACCGACCTGTCCATCTATTTTGATTTTCTTACCTCCAAGAACCACTCGATTCCGAGATTCAGTTCATTCTGAAATCAAACTAATATTATTAACTGACCTTATTCTTACCCGTACCGATTCTTTTGCGACTTTAACTCGACCGACTTGTGATTTTCACTGATCGATTTTTTTTATACAAGAAACCGACCTGTCCATCTATTTTGATTTTCTTACCGAAACGCTTCGCTTAATTCAATTATTCATTTAATTCTTTGCCGTTTCATCTTGTGTCAGTAATTTTGTGTAATCGTTAAGTTACACTTTCGTTATTATTTTTGTGCAAAAGAATATAACCTACCAAGAGTTTGTCTGAAAGCGTTTAAATCTCACTAAACCTTTTGTGAGCATTAAAAAGCTTTACAGGCTACTTAACGACCTTGTAGGCAGTACAGTCGTTACACGCACTCTGAAATAAGCCCGAAGGTGTTAATATGTTTTAGTAAATCAATTACCGGTTTGCAAAATTTATTATTGTACTGATTCAATTGACCATCCCTCATTAAACAGCGTCTTGTAATTACGTTTCTTATCCAATTTTCACCAACTCAATCAAAAATTGAAGCCCGAGGACGCACCTATCAATTTCAAAAACACTGTCCCGTTATCACTAACTGTTTTCCATTAATAGTTTAAAAGCTTTAATAAAGATTAAAGGTCAACTTTCAACGCTTGTTTGTAGGTTGATTTCGAAAACGAGGTAAAACAGTAGGAAGTTTTCCCGAGCGGGAAGAATTGGTTCATTTTATCATGATAGTTCATTTGTATAAACAATAGGCCATACTGCTCGTCTATATTTTAATATGCCTTTGTATGAAATCCTTTTTATGCAAATTGCAGTAGACTCCATTAGTATCCTACGGTTATCTCTACATGTATACCATCTGTAAGTATAAATGAAATGAAATGTAATGTATTGTAAATACAATGTTCAGAATCCGGTCTCAGTGCTGACTTAGGGCTTCATTCTAGGTGAAGTGAAGTATAAACAAAGCTATACTTTCTTTCTCTCATAAAGTTCATTACTTTACTAATAATTTCTTGACTGTAAATTATTTTTTCCTTCACACCATAGATGGAAGTTAAGGCTTCCGCAAGATCCAAATCTGTAAATTATAACATATACATAATATTTAAGTTAACAGTAAAACATCAATTCTTACCTTACTTAGTAAATAATTGATTACCTGTAGCCTTCATAAAGACTGACAACACAAACAAATTAAAAAGTAGAATCGTCAGTTTTTCGTATCTGCGCACGTATGACGTGATGTCGTTTTTGTTTTGGTCTATTTCTCTAACAAATTTGTTTCCAAAGCACTATTACCTTGTAAACAAAAAACTTTTTGAACTTACTATGCATCAACCCATTAGTATGATTAATTATATTTTACTTTCAGGTACGATGGTTTTGTGCGTTCTTTTCTAACTAATTTTAGTGTTTCTTTATGAATTCTTTGATGTTAGATATGTTGGTTTTAACAAAGTTTTTTTAACTCTGTTGTTTTTCAGGGCTATATGAATCAAATAAAAGTATTTTTAAAATATTTAATTAGTTATTAGTAATTTTTTCTTAACATTTATTAACTTGGTTAGTTTTAAAATTGTTTCACTAAAAAAGTTACAATGTATGTTAGTTTGTTTGCTTATCATGCTAAATCAATCCCTTGTAAACATTCAGTTATTTTTGACTTATTGAACTAAGTTTCTTTTTTGAAGCTCTGAGATTGGAATATTTTCGTTATCTGATTTTTCTAATTGCGTAGTTCTGGGCCTCGCAAAGGTGTTCATCTTTTTCTAATATTTTTATCTTTTAAAATTGATCAAGATTGTTTATTGCATCTTTTAAATTAAACTGCTACAAAATGGTTAGTATATTTTCACTTTCATATAAAATGGATTGAAAGATACGTTTCTTATACAACATCTTTACATTCTAAACGAGATTTCAATCAATTTAATCCATTCTTTCACAAACGGATTTGATGGTGTGTTGTCTAACAACAACAGAGTTTTACGGAACTTTTTTTACTTCAAGTATAAGACATGTTCTGAACCATGTCATAAACTGTGACGTTGTCGTCTATCCTTTGGTAAACGCTTTGTATATGACTAATACTAAACTTTTATTTTTAAATGCTCGTTAATTAGTCTCTTTCGTTAAGACTAACAGTGGTAAATTGCAGCACGGCATAAACGTTTGCGGTCTTTTGATATTTTTTAGCTGTTGCTGATTATTCATATTCATGAACCAAAGTTGTATTAGGTAGTTTTCTATATAAAAAATAAAACTCAAAAACATCATACATTTATTCATTGCTTCATTTCAACTCTTCGAAATTTTTCGTTACTAGAAAATTTTTTGCCATAAAC
Organism: Aquatica leii; assembly: GCA_035610365.1. NCBI lineage: Eukaryota > Metazoa > Arthropoda > Insecta > Coleoptera > Lampyridae > Aquatica > Aquatica leii. Next base: position 75,231,349 of record CM069433.1, read on the forward strand.
CTTCAAAAAACGAATTTTGTATCTTAGCCTAAAATTAACTAGCCATCACAAATTTGTTAAACAAATTTTTTTCAGTGTTCATAAAACTATTATAAGATAGGAAAATATTTGTTTTGTATAGTTTTAAGTATGTTGTATTTTCATGTCCAAATAACAGGCAAAATTCTCAAAATGCCGGAATAACATGAGTATCGTGATCACTGTAGTATCCGAACTATCGAAGTTATACTGTATAAGCTAACGGTTTTTTTTGCAGCAAAACTGCTTCACATTGGCCGTTAAAAAGATCGCATTATCTAATTAAACTGAAAAAAAAATTCTATGAAAATCATTGGTCATATATTTGCAAATAACCATTACGCATGTAATTTTTACATGCATACTATAATTTTACATTTATGATTAAATATTATTGCACAAAATATGGATAAAATATTACAATGATCATGTAATTTTTACTAGTACAGACATGTAATTGTATTGTAAAATACACGGATTTTTTAAGGAGAACCCTTTGTTAGAACAAACCCGTGTTCTTTTACTTCATCTAAAAAAAATCTGCATCCTTTTTAGTTATACTTTGTAAAAATTTAGTTATTTCTAAGAAATTTAAGACGTATTTAGACTTTAGTAAATTTAATCATTTTGTTTACTTATAATGGTTAATTTTATTTTAATGTTAGAATTTTTTTGATTTGATTAATCATTAACTTGCATTTATTTAATATTATATGTTTCAATATATCTCATATTGCGTTCTTAAAAATGTATAACTATTAAAACAGTTTAATTGGTTAGAAGTTTGCACTCTTAAATATGTCTTTTAAATAAGGTATTTGTTTATGACGCCGATACACAATTGTAACACGTCATGACTTTGTGACACACTCGGGTGAAAATGTATATAACAAAAAAAAATGCTTGTTTATTTTAACACGTTTACTTCATCTTAAGCAACATAACTACAACTGCAAACTGCCACTGAAATTTCTACCTAACTACTTATAAAGGCGGGCACTGCTACCCTAGAATAGCGGGGGGTGACTTTACACTTGTCTTAACACAGCCGCCGCCCTTGAAATTACCAACTAAGTATATAATTTCAAAATGTAGACCTAATACATATACACACTAATATTATCAAGTCTTATTAATCATAATCACAAGTATTCACTCATAAAATTTACTACAAGTTATTACGAGTAAAATAAAATTTACTACAAGTTATTACAAGTAACCTTAATCTAAACACAAATAACAACCTTTGTTCACAAGTACACCATATACACAAAACACTGTTATTGCACTGGCAAGACACTTATACGTACTACAGGCCTTTGCACTACACCACTTGCACTTTTTAGAGTGACTGATCTTACTATACCATCGGCCCCAGGATGTACAGCGATAACTAGTGCCATCTTCCACAGTCTTGACGGGACATTATCTTCAGATATTAAAACTACGTCACCGATCGAAACTACGGAACCTTTCGAAAATTGCCATTTCGACCTTCTCTGAAGTTCTTGCAAATAATCCTTGCTCCATCTTGACCAAAATTGAGAATGTAGATATTGTGTGTACTGCCATCGTGATAAAGTATTAACAGGCTCATGAATTAAACTAACTTCTGGTAGAGCCTTCATGTAATCTCCAACCAAGAAATGTCCCGGTGTTAAATAGGTCAGATCGTTTGGATCTGAGGAAAGTGGGGTTAAAGGTCGGGAATTTAGGGTACATTCGATTTCAGTTATGAGAGTGTAGAGTTCTAAATATGTTAAGAGCGCATTATTAACTAATTTATAAATGTGGCGTTTAAAAGATTTAACGGCCGCCTCCCATAAACCTCCTTGGTGAGGAGCTCGTGGGGTAATAAAATTCCATTTAATATTTTGAGTGGCTAGTTCCTTAAACACACTTCCTTGAAAACCGTCTTTTTTTTTTAAATTGAGAAATATCATGGATTTCATTTTTTGTTCCCACAAAATTTTTAGCGTTATCACAAAATATTTCCTCAGGCAAACCGCGTCTAGCAATAAATCTTTTAAGGGAAGCTATAAATGCTTCGGTCGTCAACTGTTCAACTAATTCGCAATGAACCGCTTTCACTGCCATACAAATAAATACACAGCCATAAATCTTTACTATTTTGCGTGATCTACGAGAACCTTCCTTTACGTGGAATGGACCAAAAAAATCAATACCCACCTTTGAAAAAGGACGAGAAATACTTGATCTACTTGAAGGTAGATCAGCCATTTTTGGATTGCAAAGTTGCGCGTTGTGTTTGCAGCATAGTAAACACTTCTTAATTATTTTTCTTGCTAGGTTTTTGCCAGAAATTGGTCAATATTTTAGACGAACAGCCGCTAATGTACCTTGGGTACCACTATGTAATGATACCTTATGGATATGTTCGATTAACAAATCACAAAATAGACCCTTCGGTAGTAATACGGGATGTTTGCTATTAAATTTCAAATCAGAATTTTTCAAACGTCCGCCCACACGTAATATGTTTTCTGGGTCTAGAAATGGACTCAAGCATAAAACCTTTGATTTTGAATTTAAGGGCTTGAGTTTCATTAAATTTTCAATGTCATCTTTGAAATTAATTCCTTGTTCGAGGCTTATTAATGACCTTTCTGCATTGTTTAATTCTTTAATTGATAATTCACCTAAAGTTTTTTTTGATTTATTTTAGCAGTTGTGATAAAATCTCAAGCAAAGAGCAGTAATTCTAATCAGTTTCGTAAACGAAAAGAATTTTGAAAAAATATAACTTCCAAATGCCCTCATTATTTCAGTCAATTCCGTATTTTGTGCAAATAGAACCTTAACCTCCGGACTAGTTTCGCCGTCGATTGGTTTAAAGGGTTTTGGTTTGAAATTTATGTTAAGAAGAAATGATGGTCCCTTCCACCACAAATCGTTTGAACTAAGTTCAATTGGAGTACATCCTCTAGAGATTATATCAGCGGGATTTTCATGACTGCTAACGTGATACCATGACGATGGGTTAGATTTAGACTGGATTTCAGCCACTCGGTGAGAAACAAAACTTTTCCATTTACTAGGACATGAATGAATCCAAGACAACGTAATAGTTGAATCGGAATAGTAACTAACAGATGAAATGTTAAAATCCTTTATAGTTATTAAAACCTTGTGCATTAACTCATTTAACACTAATGCTGCACATAGTTCTAGACGAGGTAGGCTTAATGTCTTTAACGGCGCGACTCGGGATTTTGCACAAAATATTCCACAGTTTATTTTGTCATCTGTCCCTATTTCCCTAAGGAACACACATGCTCCGTAAGCTCTCTCGCTTGCATCCGCAAAGCCGTGTAACTCCAAGCGCGAATTTTTATGAAAGGCAAGTTTTCTAGGTACAGATAAAATGGATAACTCATTAAAACCGTTACAAAATTGAGCCCATTTAGTTTGTAAGTCTAACGGTACAAACTCATCCCAACCACTATTTATTTTCCACAAGTCTTGTATTATTAATTTCGCGACGATTACTACTGGTCCCAATAGACCTAGTGGATCAAATATTGAAGAAATTTGACTTAAAACATATCGCTTACTTATTCTACCACCCTTGTAATCAATTTTCCAGCTATATTGAATTTTGTCAATTACCGGTGACCAACAAATACCTAAGGTTTTTAATTTTTCTGATTCTTCACCTACAAATACTATATTTTCTTTATTTGAATACAAGTCCTTTAGTATATTTTTGCTATTAGACGCCCATTTGCGTAACAAAAACCCGGCACTATTTAGTGTTTTTATTAATTTATCACGAATTGATACAAGCTCTTTTTCATTGTCACAACCTGTAATCAAATCGTCCATATAGAAATCCTGACAAATGATGTTGTAAAGTAAAGGATCATTGTCTTGAATTTCGACAGCAACCTCCTTCAGACAACGAGTTGCAATAAAAGATGCTGGTCGAGTACCGTAAGTTAAAGTATTTAATTCAAAAATTCTTATGGGCTCAGTCGTGTCAAATCTGTATAATATTTTTTGATAATTTCTATCTCTCGGCGAGATTAATATCTGTCGATACATTTTGCTAATGTCCGCAGTTAAAACAAACTTATGCAATCGAAATTTTAATAAAATGCTAAACAAATCGTTCTGTAGTACGGGTCCTAACAATAATAAATCGTTCAGTGATTTTCCCGAGGTTGTTTTACAAGAAGCATCAAAAACAACCCGGACCTAGGAAGTAACGCTTTCTTCCTTATAAATCGCGTGATGGGGTAAAAAATATCCGTCGTCACTGCAATTATCGAGCAAACCTATTTCTTGCATGTGTCCGAGGTCTAAATATTCTTTCATAAATAAATTGTAATCCCTTTTAGCATCGGGATTTCGCGTCAACTTACGCTCTAAATTTAAAAAACGTTTTATGGCAATTTCTAATGAATGTCCGAGTAAACTTGGATCGGATTTCCAAGGTAACGCAACTACAAAACGCCCTGTATTATTCCGTTGCGTATTAATTACAAAGTGTTTTTCACATTCCATTTCTTCGCGTGACCTTATTTGATGATTGGGAATTTGTTCGATTTCCCAAAATTTAACGACATTTTTATTTAATTCGTTGAACGTGATTAAATTGCAAGATGGTACAGCATTGGTGAAATAATTGGTACTGGGTACTTCTCCTGAAAGTAACCAACCGAATACCGATTTTTGCAGAATTAACCCGTTATGATTTGTGCGTACTTGTCCAATGCATAATAGTTTAAAAAACATTTGAGCGCCAATTAACAAATCGATGTTTCTTGCCTTATAAAACTCTGGATCTGCTAACTGTAAATTTTTTGGAATGTTAATTATTCCTGGGCTTATAGATTTTGCAGGTATATTACCAGTTATGTGGTTCAAAACAAAAACATTTAGGTTTACAGAAAAGCTACAATATTTGGATTTAATTTCGATAATCGTGTTTACGTTTGCATGTGTTAACTTATTATTAATTCCTGCTATCGGTAAGCTAACTTGATGTGTAGGTAGTTGAAGTAAATCGAGTAGGCCCTTTGATATAATATTAATTTGAGATCCTGAATCTAACAAAGCGCGTACTGTGTGATAAGTGCCGTAAGCATCCTTTACTTCAATTAAACAAGTGGCTAAAATAACATTTGATGGACTCGGGGCCGTAAATAAAGAAGGCGCTACTGCTTCTGCTGAACTACTACTACTTGGTGGCGGTTCCTCGGTTACAATATTCGAAGCTTCATTTTCTAGATGTAAAACAGTGTTATGAGCTTTTTTGCATTTTTGGCAGCGAGATGATTTACAGACGTAAGATGAATGACCGCGTCTAAGACAATTCAAACATAACCTTTTTGATCGAGCAGTATCGATACGCGACTGAACATTCAATTTTAAAAACGAGGCACATCGACTAATGTAATGATCAGTTTGATTACAATAAGTACAACTAACATTATTCGAGACTAAATTGCAAGATGCAGCTTTGCCCTTTGGAACATTTTGCAGTGTTTCATTCGATTGAATTGCATTTAATGTATGACATTTATGTATTAGAAAATCTAATAATTCTTTACAAGTGGGTAATTCGGTCGCTGTTAGTTTAACCTCCCATTCTTTACGCGTTGTAAATGGAAGTTTTGACAAAATTATAAATACAAGAATATCATCCCACTTATCAACTGGACGATTCATCGCGCTTAATGATCGCGTGTGTTGAGATACTACATCAATAATATTCCGAAACCCATGATAAGACTCTTTTATCAAAGTTTTGATTTCAAAAAGACTACGAATGTGATTATTTACAATAACTCTTTTGTTTTCAAACCTTTGGCGTAATAATTCACGTGCATTTTTATAATTTTGTTCCGTGATATCTAAATATTTTATTACATTTAATGCTTCACCTTTAATACACGATAAAAGGTACTGTAATTTTTGAATATTTGACAAGCTATTGTTTGCATCTATTAACGTGTTAAACGTGTCTTTAAAGGATAGCCACTCTTCATATTTCCCGGTAAAAACAGGCAAATTTACCGGTGGCAGTTTTAGTCCGTTAGGGTTTATTGGCGGCGGGCCGCTTTGTGGATTATCTTTACAACATGCAGTAACTTTTAACTTGAGTTTTGAAAAGATAGCATCTATTTCTGAACGTTCTTGGAAAAATTCCTCAAATTCTTTGTCATAATCCGCCTCATAAACGTTTTCAAATACTTCATCGAAAGTGTTAATAGCCTTTTCGCATAATTCATATTGTCTACGGATTTGACTTAAATTTTCGGATGCGTCTATTTTATCTAAATATTGTTGCAAAATGGTACAATTACGTTTCAGAAATGTACGCTTGTTTCTTAAAATTCTTAAATTATCATGCAATTGTAATTCACTCACATTTGGAGACATATTAATGGTTTTAAGAAATTTGAGTTAAATTAAAGGATAATAAATGGGATTATCTGACCTTTATAATTGTCTTCGCTATCGTCTGGTAGCTAGGAGCTTCTTTCTTGTAGCAATGATTTGTTTCGAGAAATTCTGATACGCGCTTCAGAATTTGAGTTTCACGTGACGAGTTGAATTAATTAATTAATTATATCCGATTCGAAGGACCATGTGTTTATGACGCCGATACACAATTGTAACACGTCATGACTTTGTGACACACTTGGGTGAAAATGTATATAACAAAAAAAAATGCTTGTTTATTTTAACACGTTTACTTCATCTTAAGCAACATAACTACAACTGCAAACTGCCACTGAAATTTCTACCTAACTACTTATAAAGGCGGGCACTGCTACCCTAGAATAGCGGGGGGTGACTTTACACTTGTCTTAACAGTATTAGTGTTAATTTTTTTGAAGTTTAATTTTACTAATCGTACCACAGCTCTATTAGCTTATTTACTCAATTAAGTACATCACGTCAAACATCTCCCTTTTCTTCTTTATTAGTTATAATTATATTTACATTTGTTCTGCATATACAAACAAAAATTAATCTTTCTAAACGTTGAACATATGTTAAATTTTAGAGGTGAACTACAATTAGTAAGTTGTGATTTTTTTTCTATAATTTTCAACTTGTAAATAGTCGTACGTTTTGTAGATGCTAGTCATTTTTCTACATATATTAGGATTACATTTATACCTTCTAGTTTATAGTTTGTTCCTACTTTTTGTTGTTTGTTTGTGCATTTGAATCTAGTGTAAGTTTTGTTGTCAGATTTTTTTTCAATTTTCTGTATCAGTGCATGTTGCACAAAGTTGTCTATTAAAAAATTGTATGGTTTTCAAAAAACTTCTCAATACTTGCCCTGTTCGACTTAAAAGAATACTATTATGCAGGAGCCGCAAACGCGAACTCACATTTTTCGATGACTTTGCATCTAACAATTTGTCGAGTTCGTTCTTTAAAAGTTGGCTCGAGGTTAGGACCAAAAAGAACATTGTTAAAATAAAGTTTGTATTAGCAAGAACTGAAAGACAAGTTTTTTTCTCTAACATACATGAAAATTCAACACGTGGATTTTCAATGTAAAACCAATGGTTGTTAGGAACATTTATCAATAATTAAGGATTTGTAAAAAGTCCATTTCTAACAAAGTCTTACTGCGTTCAGTACAGTACATGCTCAGGAATAGCAAGTAAAGTAATTCGGACCGATTTAGCTTGAATGATAACGGGAATACCATGTACTTCAACGGTTCGTTCATCAACATCAGCAAGTATTATCTTTATCATTTTGACAAAGAAACAGTACTTACTGAATCTAAGATTTTGAGTCTGACAAAGGAACGAGAATAATCACATCGGCTACAGATTAAAAACTGAAATCCGAGAACAGAGCAGACGTACTGGTTGAGCTTTTTGAGCAGAACAATCGGGACAATTAACTTCTATGAATTAGGGTCTGCTACACCCATAACATGAAAATATTGTCCAAACATCTTTAAGTTCGGATTGGATTGCTGTCGTTGGTAGACTTGGAAGTTGTCTAGTACTAGTAATGTTTAGGTTTTTCTTATCGTCAACTTTGACTCAATTTGCTAGTTTGCTACACTCAGTTTTAGAATGACCAAAATTTCTGCAACAAACGCACTGTGTTTTTTTAATCAAAGAATTTGTTAAGGAAGACGTTACCGGTTTACATTCAACCATAATATTTTTGTTAATAAAAGTTAGTTTTATACTGCGAGCGACCATGAGCAAATCTGTAAAAGCTTTTACGCTTTTGCGAGAGATACATTTACGGATTCTACAATTTAGAAGTTCATAAACCATATCAAGCATAAGCATAATAGCCGATTTTCTTAGCTTACCATGTTTCACAAAAGTTTATTTTTTTTCTTAAAAAGAAACGTCAATTGTAACCATGTAATTATTAAGTATACATAAGCCGGTTTTTGCACGGTTTTGTTACACCACATTAGAATTTTACAAAACATTCACAAAACCTGTCGTGTCCTTTTTTTGCTACACGCTAACGTTAGGTTATCTTAGCGGCATGCCCTTCGTCGTACGGTATCGGTAAGAATTGCGCGATCGCTTATTTTTAGGAAGGTTGATTCGAGATGATACAAGTGTACTTACGTAATGTCGAAAAAATGCGCCTGCAAAGTAAAAAGTAAAAATCTAGATAAACCTATTTTTTTAATATTATTACGATGATTTTCTTGTAAATTAATTGATGCGGAGTAACTCAGTTGAATCGGCAGGCGGATCGCAGGTTTGGATGTGCTAATGGAAAACACCGTTTAAATCTATCCGAGGCTGAAAAACAATAAATGACAACAAACAAATTGTAACACGAACATATTTTTATTTTATCACAGAAAGAGTAGTTAGAAAAGAGAAGCGAGGTAGCTTTTCATACAAATATGTAATATCTCAAAAAATAAGAAAACCCGAGCTTATCCTTTAATACTATATTACATACAAAAATCGTTTTGTAGTTAATTCTGACGCCAACCTGATATGTACGTACAATCGTACGTGCAAACGACTGACTACCTAGATAAAAGAAAATTAGAATAGGAAATACAATACTTACAATAAATTTTTGTTCTTCAAAGTATGCGGCTAGCTAGCGGCAGCTTTTCCAGAATTTTTAAAATTCTTTGAAGTAAATAATGGCATACATATGGCATTATTACAAATAAGTTTCCTTCGATTCATACGATCTATGAGAAAATAAAACAGGTGTGCCAAATTTCCCCCAGATTAATATTGATATTTTGGTGAGTGTGCCTTCCAACACGGTGATAATTGTAGTAATTAATCGAAGGTTTTGATATTCTTAATCAACGTAGGTGCAATACTCTTTTCACTACATTACAGATTGTCACGTCATCATAGGAATATGAACTAACAGGTGTTAATACTTCCGCATTAATGGAATACGTATGGGTATCCAAAGTTGCTAATAAGAATTACAACAAAATCAAATTAAATCACAAAAATAGAATCAATTCGTATCCCAGAAAGACTTTCATATAAGCAGAAAAAGTACTCTCACCAACTATTCTCAATGCAGCGAAAAGTGTGCGTTCGTGGACGAAACTTATACGGTACGAAAATCTTACCAAAACAAATTTAACATACGTTATTTATTTATTTTTTAAAACATTGTGTTTAATATAAAATATAAGAGAATTACGTTAAATAATAGCTTAGCAACTACGTAATTTATTTAAAACTAAAAAAAGCAAAACGTTTTAAAACTATAAAGTAATAATGAAAAAAATCAACTACTTAGTTTTTAATATTTTTTTTAGATGATCTAACAAAAAATAGAAAGAATGCATATAAAAAACCAATCAAAGTAGAAATAGAACATTAGTAACGCCTTAAATAAACTAAAACTTAAAGACTTACGTCAAGCATTAGAGTAACAATAGAATATAAAACTAATCAAACAATTAAGAAAAGAAAAACTAGAAAATAGAATAAGGGCGCTACAAACTATTATAGTATACACAATTATTTAAAAAAAGAGACATAAAAGAAAATTTGGCCACGGACAGATATAATATTATTAAAAAGTGGATGAAGCTTTTTGAAAACTTATTCAGTGACAATATATAGAGACTTCCATACTTAAGCATCTTATATATTTTATTTTATTTCCCGTCAAACGTAGATTACTAACTTAGTATCGTGCTAACTTACACGTTTCTCAGAAAAATGTGTTATTGACGATTACTTCCTAAAATGTTTGACTGGCTTTGCATTCCTAATTCCTTATAGATCTTGTCATGTTTTTAATTAAAAAAATGTGGCGTGCAGTTGTCAAAAATACATATTAGATATTCAAAGCAAATAGTGTTTATAAAACACCCTTATCAGTATCTGCAAAAAGTTATATTTTATAATTAATAAAGTTACACTTTTTATAAAAAAATATATAAAAGAAATAACTTTATGTACAATTAAAATATTGTTTATTGAATAATAGTAATTTACGTAACAAGAGTCGAAAGTAAGACATAGCATAACGAACGTTAATGCAACGCGAAGCTGCACGGCCGAGCATTGCATGTGATTGAGTTATGGTATGATACTTTCGACCAGAGTAACGTACATTATTTTTTTATTTTTAAATTTTGTAAAATTACATTCTGTTTTAAAGAAAAACAACCACCAGAAATATGTTGGTATTACATTTATTACTAAATCTGCCAAATTTAACATTAACTTTAACATCGTTTTTTTTCAGTTTTAACTGAATTTCAAGGTTTTTTAAATGAGTTTTCCACCTGTCGCATACTGGTTCTAATATAATAGTTGACTGAACATTTAGTTTTATGTGCATTTCTAGTTTTCATTTTGTCACCTTAGAGCTTTTTTCGCCCATTACGTAACTCAATTATAAATTTTATTCCACTTTTTAAAAAAAATCTGTTTTCTTTCTTTTAGTTAATATATTTACAAAAACATAACATATTATTTTTGGTTGAATAGAATATTTCCTATATTTAAAAAAAACTGAAATATTAAAAAAGTAACGTGCTCTTACTCTAAACAATAACTACAAGAGACGTGACTTCTTTAGTTATTGTATAATTTGAAATAAGTACCTAAAGCTATTAAACAGCAGAAAAGCCGTAGCAGTAGCTTATTTTATTTTATGCCCATCTGTGCAAATCTCTAGAGGTATAACAATGCTACTTGTAATTCAGGAACCGTTTACAACAAACATCGAATTAATTTCACTCGAAATATTTGAATCACAACAATACAACTGACTAAAAAAAACTCTTAACTCTTGAAAATTAAATAATAATTTTGTCGCTTACTTGAAACGTTGTCTTTGCATTTTAAAATGCGTTTGCTTGTTTTTAATAGTTTAATTAATTGACTAAAATAATTTCTTTGTTTTTAGGTAATTCTAGTCAAATGGAACGAACCTTACCAAAAATTAGCATCCTGTGATAGTTCTGGAATTATATTTGTGTGGATTAAGTATGAAGGTAGATGGTCTATAGAATTAATAAACGATCGTAATACACCAGTGACACACTTTTCGTGGTCGCACGATGGGCGAATGGCTCTAATTTGTTATCAAGTAAGTGTTAAAAAATAAAATTCTAAAATTATTTTTAATAATTTCTCGTTAATATTTTGTACTTTTCTTAAAATGAAACAAATTACAAACATTGATTTATACAATATGCGATTGCCCGAGCCAGGCTGGGCTAAAATATAGCAAAACAATTAGAATCAACAAATCTCGACAATACTTGTTGCATGTATAAATATATAAAATATAAATATTTCTAACTTTCTGTACTAAAGAAATGTATGCAACAGATCGATTAATAAGTCAAATTATGTGTTTTAAATTGAATTAATATTGGTAAATCAATGAATCTGCTTACGAGAGTGTATAATTATAAATAAAACATCTATTATTTTTTTATTAATATATTGTTACAAATTAAGTTTAAAATGCGCCAATCCTTTAAATAGTAACATTTCTATAAATTTTTTATAGATGTTAGTTTTATTTTATTTGTGGTTTTCTAACTAATACATAAATCCAATTGGTTTCATTTTCATTACTGAAATCTTTATCTACTTACATAATCCTTTTACACTTCGGGTAAAAAAAGGTAAATGAGCCGAATAGTTTGTCTTTATCTTACAGTTAGTTTTTCTTGTCTGCGTCTGTCGTTATTAAACTTATATTTAGTTTTTACGTAATTTATTAGGCAATTATTAAATAATTATAAGTTTTTGATTCTAAACGGAACAGAATTCAAAAATTCAAAAACTTCCGAGGTGTTCTACTTAAAAAAACATAAGTTTGGGTTGTCGTTCAAAATGTGACTTTATAGAAGGACACTTAGAATATCATACGTTGACAGAGTTGCCGACAAAGAAAGCTTTGCTTTAAAAAGAAGTAGAACTCTTCGATTAAATAAAAAAAATATTTAGGCCATATATTGGGGGAAATAGATAAGTACTAATTATTGCAAATTATTATACAAAACAAAATTATAGGAAAACGCATTGTTGGCTCAAAACGAACTGCTAAGTACTTAAAAAAATGGTTTAAGCTAACTTACTTACAGCAGAAGTAAACAAAATAATGTTAATAATGATAACCGCTAATCTTCAAAAGACAACCACACGGTTAGACGAAAATGCAATAAATATAATCTTTAGGGCCGATTTTCTATTGTTTTTAAAATATTAGTTTTTTTTTTGTAAATAAAATGTGTTATCATTTAACAACTTTGCCTATCTTAAGAAGAACGTGCGGAAAGAATATACAAAGAATGTTACTTTTAATTGCTTTTCATTAGTTCAGGAAACATGTAAAATGAATTATATTTCATCATATAGCTAAACATAGTAGACAAAATGACGATAACAAAAAATAATTATCTATAATGTACTTACCACTTAAATGCTTTGTAAAAAGTGACAATTAAACCTTGTTAGGTTATGAAAATAAGTTTAGAGTTGTTAATTGAACAATTAAATTACTTTAACAAACAAACAAAAACGAGATCGTTTTTGTCAGGGACTGAAACTGGAACCGTTAAACAAACCGTAACCGTATCAGAAACCGAAACCGCTCTTACGTTTTGGTTCAGGTCCTTGGTTGTATTGTACAATATAATTTTTTTTAATAATTCAAAAACCAAAAAGTGTATTTGAAAACATCATTTTGTTAGTACTATAATTGTGCATTTTTTAATTATTTTCCGTCTTTGTACCCACAACCGTTTTGAAGATTTTTATAACTATTGATCATCCTTATCTTTAAAATAGTATATTCCTCTATTAGCAATAAAAAACAGTTTTATTAATTTTAGGATGGTTTTGTGTTAGTGGGATCTGTAGCAGGTCAGCGTTATTGGTCCTCTATGTTAAATTTAGAAGCAACTATTACTTGCGGAATTTGGACACCAGACGATCAACAAGTATATTTTGGAACAACCTCTGGCCAAATAATAGTTATGGATGTTCACGGTGCAATGGTTTCCCAAGTACAACTTAGCGCCGATGTTGGAATATCGTCAATGGCTTGGTCTTGTGAAAAGTTTAAAATGGAAGAAGGTGACGACAACGATCCGGGCGTTACAAACGCAAGTAATAATTTTTGTATGCATGTGACATTTTTCTTTTATTGACATTTTAGCGGAACGAAAATTTATTTTAGCCGTTTCTTTGCAAAACGGTTTTATATTTCTTTTAAAGACATTTGACGACGTTTCCCCGGTTCACGTAGATACCGGATTACAAGGACCTCTTTGTATGGAATGGAGCAACTCTAGAGAAATATTGGCAGTAGCTGGTATTTGCAAAAATACTTCAATTGTTAATTTACAGCCTGAAGTTATTAATATGCTTAAGTTTTATAATGACAAAGGTACTTTGTTGTACGGTGTCATAGTCCCATGCACACAGGTAACTTTTTATTAGTACAACTGACGTAGCATTTTATATTATGCATTTAGACAGCCATATCTGCTTTAACATGGGGTCATAACGACAAGAGAATATTTTTAGCAACGGGAACTCAAATTCATATTGCTTGGGTTTCAAGGCGGATTGCAACTTTGCAGTTACTTTGCCGGTTATGCATACACAATTCTATTGTTCATGAATCACAGTTGCCAGCACTGCCTTTACCAGCAAGGATACGAGGTTTGATAGCTAACCTATTTGCCCAAACAATTAGAGTAAGTTTATTTCAGTATTTTTCTTCTATTGCATCAATCATTTTAGTGTTGTGTACCTGAAGCAAGTGCTCTAAGGGATTTTGTTGCAAAGCCTCCTGTAGGATCGGTTAGATTGCACTGTACTATGATAAGACATGACGAGGACAACAATTTATCGTCTGGAACTTGTTATACGCTGTATTTAGAGTATTTAGGTGGACTAGTCCCTCTATTAAAAGGAAAACGCACTAGTAAAATAAGACCAGAATTTGTTATTTTTGATCCTCAAGTTGAAGGTGCCAATTAGGATTTGGTGTCAGAACTAACAACTATAGTTTTATTGTATTACAGATTTTGGAATTCAATTGCGGTGGTCGTCAGAATCGAAAAGTTCGGGATCATCAGTGCAATCAGCAAATGGCAGTGGAGCTCTAACAGATTCTTCAGATAGTGACAGAGAAGAAGGCTGCGCGGGATCTCCGCGTATGCAAAGACGAAGAAAACGAAGAAACAAATCACAACCACGATCTAGTCAGCCAAATCATGTATCAAACGAAGGTGATGGAGACGACTTGGCATATGTAGATACTCTTCCTGAGGTACTTTATCTAATACATTAAAATTAATTTAATATACACATTTTCAGCATGTTAGATTGGTAGAAGTAACTTCAAATATATGGGGTACTAAATTTAAAATACATGGATTAGTAAACTCGGTACCTGCAAATTTAGGTCAAGTAACGTATAAAACATCGTTACTGCATTTACAACCTAGACAAATGACTTTAGTTATGACTGAACTACGAGATGATTTTCCTACAGGTCCTGACCCAACATTCAACCCTAACATTTTTTCTGAAGATGAAGAAGACATTAACCAAAGTGAAGATTGTCCAAAATTACACAGAAAATCTATTGACCACAGTCCACCAATTGCGCCTATGTCACCTAGATTAGCAAGGCTTAACAGACCAAAATCGCAAATTTCTAATCACCACATTACGCAGGAAACAAATATAAGTACTAATTTAACTACAACTCCAGCTTTGGCAAGAACTGAATCGTACGAAGAAGAAACACTTTTTCATATGGCTGACGTTGTTAGTTATTGCGAAAACGTGCGTCCACAATGCTCTTATGGTCATATCAATGGCCAATCTAATGGAAGAACTTGTAATACAGTTCAAAGTACAAATTTTATGACTCAGTACAGCAGAACAGCTTCTGGAAACACTGGTAATCAAAGACACGCAATATCACCATTATGTTGCGAAGGATCAGTTCCTGCTTTGCAATCACCAAAGAATGCTGTTGCACCAAGTGATATTATTTTTGATAGGCCACCAGCACAAACACTTTTATCTTACTCGACTGCCAATTATACAAATACATCTAACAATGTACAACAAGTTAAATCTAATATCATAAGTGATCACGGACGTAATGGTATATCGATCAATTTGAGTAACGATCAACGCAAACCGATAGTAGTAAAACAAGATGGTGTTGATTCAGTAAATAAATTGTGCCATAGCAATTACCAAAACGATAACACGAATTTTATTTCAAGTTTAAATATTAACCTTAGAAGTAGTGCTTGTGAATCTGTTAGTGTTAGTAATGCTAACAAGAAAAAGGAAGTTCCTAACAGAAATATTGCAAGTGGTAGTGCTAAAAATGAAACATCCGATAAGTTAACATTTATCGACGAAGAAAATAACGAAGAGGCAGTAGCTGGTGCGTCAAAAAAACTACCGGGTGCATCATATATTACTGATTCAATGATAAGAAGTTGTAGTGTAGGATACTTAGACCTGGTAGACGCGCAATTAGTTCCTAGCGATGTAGCATTGCAAATGTTACGTAAGGATGCACCAAAAAGATTAGTATTGGTTAATCAAAAAACTAAACAAAAGAAGAATTCTAAAAAACAAATACACGAAAATAAAAATAGTTTTTATAAATCGTCGCGGTTAAAAAATTGTGGAAAATCTAAAAGTTTAGATTCCAGCGATATTTTCCCTTCGTGCGAAGCACAAAACATTCGAAATATAAAAAACCATTTAGAAGAACCTATACCTGAAATAGAAAATAATAAGAATTGCAACGAAAAGTCTTCAAGTCCATCTCCACCTTCTAATACCATCGAGGCCTTATCATCAGCCAGTAAACGAGACAATTCAAAATTAAATTTTTTCGCTCCTAAATCGCCATTAATAAAACGAAAAAAGTCCGAAAATGATTTAAATTCGGATAAGATATGTAAAAGTAGAAGTAGAAACAAACAAAAAACTCCTCTTTGTTCGCGAAAAGAAATAAACGGCAATGCTTCAATTGCAGAAACGAACTCTGCAAAAAGTACTCCAATTCATACTCACGCTTTATCTACATTAGAAAACTTTATAACGAGATTAAGAGATGACAAATCTACTCCTCCATCATCGCCACGTTTACCAAGAAGTTCTCCTGCGTCACCCGCTCCAGCAAAAAAAGGTTTGTTTTAGTTAAAATTTTGTGCATACGATTATTTAATATTTTAGGCAAACGTCCTCAATCAGCATCTCCAATTCGGAAACATCTTTTAGCGTCGCCATTATTAGGTAGAAAAAGTAGAAAAAACAAAAACCAAGAAAGTTCCGACGACGAAGTCAATGCATCTGGAGATGAAGTGTTTAATGGTACCAATTATCGTGATTTAGAAACTTTTCAAAAAGCTCAGTTGCGACAAAAAGTACGTAAATGTCGCATTTAAACGTGCGTAAAACTCATTGTTTCAGTTAAAGCGTGGAAAAATTGAACCCAATGGTACTAGCTGTAACATTCTTCCATCTGTACAAAGAAGAGAATTTGTGATGCACAATAAAGCTCCAATGTGGAACGAAAACAGTCAGGTCTATCAACTTGATTTTGGGGGAAGAGTCACACAAGAATCAGCTAAAAATTTTCAAATTGAGTTTAGAGGAAAACAGGTAATTACTCAAAATATTATTTATTTTATTTTTCAGTTTAGCTATTTAAAAATTATATTTTTGTTAGATATGTTTTGCTTGATGATTTCTTCAAAAATAAACATTGATTTTATGACTTCTGGTTCAATCTATATTTAATTTTTGACCGTTTTGATAGCTTTTTGTATTTTTTGTAGAATCTTATTAATAAAAAGTTGTTTTATAAGAACATCTTTAGTTTAATACCTTTATTTAATAATCTTGCAAAATGTGTTATTTTGTAGTGCGTCTTCAATTATACTTTTTGATTCAATACATATTGAAATTTAAAATAATCATAACGTCCTAAACACAGATTAATTACAGCTGTTATACCAAAAACAGTTATTAATACTCAGAAGTAACTTTGTAATCGAACCTACGAGATTCGGATTCCTAATTTCTGCGTTTATCTGTTTTTAATCAAAATACAATTTATTCAAAGAGATAAGAGTACTTCTTAGTAACCAGATAGAAAATGAAACGTCGGTCACCATGTAGTTTTAACATTTTTCCGACCGCCGATTGCTGTTTGCGTAATTTATCTAGCCCTAAAAACTTCACTTTAAATAAGACTGCAACTTCTCTGGACATATGAAAATCCTGGCTCACGCGATGTGCGATGGCGTAATTTTTACTTAAAAATGCACTGCGATGTCTATTTCTTTGACTTGATTTCTGGTTCTGCTAGTTATTACTCTGGTTCAAACCTAAACTTCCGTAACGTGGTTATTGCCATCAAACGGGGCTAGACGATCAATGTGGATCACTTTTGACTTACCACTAGGTGGTTTTTGAATGGGATATACGACGTCATTAATACGCTGCACGACTTCATAAGGGCCCTTCCATTGCCTCTGCAGCTTCGGCGATAAACCACATCTTCTTTGGGGATTATACAACCACACAATGTCGCCAAATTAAAACCCACCATTTTGTGCCTTGACGTCGTTTTCATTCTGTCGCTGGTAATTTGTGTGTTTTTACGGAATGCCTCATATACTTCGTCTAGCTTTTTCGTCAGCTTGTTAACGTAGTTTTCTCCAGCAACTTCCTCTTCCGGTTTTCGTCCAAATTGGAGGTCGCATCGCAGTCGTATTTTGCGACCGACCATGACACAGGATGGTGGTTGATCCGTGCCATTACGAAAAGATGCAAATACTGATCCCAGTCTCTTTGGTGTTCGGACACTACTTTAGCTAAGTACTTTCCCATTGTTCGATTCATCCGTTCAACCATATATTCAGATTGAAGATGGAGAGGCGTCGTCCTAGTTTTCTTAATTCCCAACAGTCGGCAATCTTCTTGAAACAACCCAGACTCAAAGTTTCAACCTTGGTCGGAATGTAATTTCAACGAAACTCTAAACTGACAGAAAATCCCTTTCACTGATATATCTTGGACTGTAGCTGCTTATTGATTGGGTATGGTGTAAATTTCCGTCCATTTCGTGAAATAATCCATCGCCACCAAGATGCATTTGTTTCCCACATCAGATTCTGGGAACGGCCTTGCGATGTCAATCGTTATTCTTTCTAAAGGGCTTCCCACGTTACACTGCTTCATAGGTGTTTAGCGTTTTTTTTTGCTGGACCGCTTCCTAATGCGCAGACTGTGCATTTACTGTACCACTCTATAACGTTCTCTTTGCAGTTCACCCAGTAGAATATTTCTCGAACTTTTCCTAATGTCTTCTTTACGCCAAAGTGTCCTGATTTACCATCGTGCAGATGCTTCAAGACTTGGGACACCCGGCTCTTTGGAACTACCAACAGCAGCCTGTTTTCCGTTTTTCAGAAAACCGTCTTCTACTGTCAAGGTGTCGTACTGTTAACGGTAATGTTTTATCGTTTTCCAATAACATGTCAGGACGAGTGCACATTACGATTGAAATAAATGCTATTAAATTACTCTCTAAGTCATGCCATTTGAATGATAATTTCTGGTGCATGACTATATGAGTTTAAGCTTTGTATCTTTTGGTCAACTCGTTCGAACTTTTAAGCGCTCTTCTTGTTTTCTGCTCAGTTTAGTAAGATGTCGTACGTGGCTTATTTCACCGCACCGTCACTCCTCTTTTCAAAAGTATTCGTCGCGCTATCACCTCAATGTTTTCTAGTTTCCAAGGCATGCAATAAAGCGTTATCCAACATCTTGGGTCGAGCTAACCGAAGAGTCTGCTGCGTTTCGCTGTCTCAGACTACGTATACAATGGTTAGCATAGCCAATTGCACCAAGAAGGTATCTGTGTTGTAGAATACGCAAGCCTTGCTAGTGTGGCGATGTCAGCCTCAAACTCTCTGCAGCTTTCTGAACCCGACTCTTTATTTGCGTTTGTACACCTGTTGAAAATAAGTATGTCCATATCTCATTTCTAAACTTGAAATTAAAAATTTGTAATTTTCTTGCAGGTGGTCAAGAACAGTGCAAAATTCCAAGCGTTTTTCCACGTAAAGCCGCTATTAAAGACGTCACTTTCTGTTTGTTGCTCCAACCATTAGCTGTAGCTGCGGCTTCAAACTGCTTGTAGTATATAGACCAAAAGATTTTTTCATCAAAATTTGGAGGTACATTCTTAAACTTGAGTGGTTTCTTTTTGATGATCCATTAGTAAGTCTTCGCTTGTGACTCTTCCTTCGCCGTGACAATTTACTCGATTTATTTTTTCTTCAAGCAGTTTTATTTTGTCTTCTAATTTGTCCTCTATTGCTTCTATTTTCTCATTCTAAAATTTCGCTCATTTCTTCACTTCAATTTAACATATCTGCTTGAGTTCCCTCTTGAACAATTTTGATTTGATTTCCGACACTAACTTGTATTCATTCCTTAATAGCTTTTATTTGATTTTCCATGCTTACTCGTATTTCTTCTTTTAAACTTTAGGAATTTTCCTCACTTTTCAGAGGATGTTCGAACAGTTTTTCTTTCATATTTCTAGAATTAACTTCCATTTTTCTAGTATATTCTTTCATATTTTTGTTCATCGATTTTTGCCCATTTTTTATTGATCCGAAAAATTTAAATACCTTTGAATCTTTTTAAACTGCTTGTAAACGCGCTACCGGCATAAAAAAACACGAATAAAAAGTTTAACAAAACAAGTTTTAATAACGCTCGATTTTTATTATTAAATACACGGCTTTAACGAACTGGAACACACGCGATCACGTATTAATCACACAATGTTTCTATTACGGCAGCGATATTAAATCACTGATATTTACACTAAAATCACGACCCTGCACATGACAACACTGTAACGATTTTTAAAACTAATTTATTCTAAACTAAATAATTACACGATCTAAAACTACACATAACTAATTAAATCTAACGATATTTAAGGAAAGCACTTACACTATTATTTATATATCACTTATTACTATCACTCGAATAATAAGACGAATAACTTTTGTTTATCTAAGCCGGTATTTGTTTATATTAAAAGCACGTACACTTATTTATCTTAAAACACGCGTTAAACACTTTATTTATTTTAAACCAACAGTCTTTGTAACTTCCGAAATTGAAAAACTAAAACTCCAGTTTCCTTTGAATTGTTTTTATATATTTCTGTTATCTGTCTCTAGAATGTTCAAAATCCTTCGGTCATTGTCTCGATTTTGACAACTTTGAGAACGCTTCAATACTAAAGCAATACACTATAGAACAGGCATGGGCAACCGCCGGCCCGCGGGCCGCATCCGGCCCACGAGGTTGTTGAGTCCGGCCCGCGAAATAAATGCATAAATATTTTAATAATATTTAAATTGTTACAAATAAAAATATTTTAATTGAGATTTAGCACTATTTCAAGAGTTTTTATCACACTTGAATTACGCTTGATATATTATTATTATTATTAATTGCGAGTGTATTTCACTTTCAAGAATTGTAAAATTTTGCGAATTCGCACATTTTGCGATAAACGTTATCCCGACTACACAAGTTTTATATTTTAATTTATAGTTTCTTTTGAGATTAGAAAACTAACTTAATGCAACTCCGCGAGCTGAATTAACGAACAGTGATTATACATATACCTAGTGCCAAGAATATCTATTTTTCGTAATCAAACCATTGATCAAACAAAGTTTTGTTAATGAACAACTTTTATCAAAAAGATATTGTAAGTACTTAGGTATAAATCTTTTTAATTATTATTATAAGTTTTAATTTAAAATAGATAGATATAATCGGTAGCCCATAAGATGGCCGATTTAAAAAAAAGGAAAATTGATGCGGAATGTCGCATTTATAACGATAATTGGACATTTAAATATTTAATTGCAAATATAGACAATAAAGCTGTTTGTTTGGTGTGTAATGAAACTATTTCTGTTTTTAAAGAATACAATTTAAAACGGCATTTTTCCACAAAACATTTGGTTAAATATAAACTTTTTTCACCGGAACAAATGAAAATTGAAGCCGAAAAACTAAAATCTGCTTTACGAAAGCAATAATGCTTTAAAAAATTTATCAAACACAGATAAAGTTCTTACAAAAGCTAGTTATATTGTTGCATATAAGGTTGCAAAACAGCGTAAATCTTTTTCTGACGGAGAATTTGTGAAAGAGTGTTTGATAGATATTGTTGAATTATTAAGCCCTGAAAAGAAACAAACGTTTGAAAAAAATTTTTTATCAAGAAGATCTCTTGTGAGACGAATTGGTAATATCTCAAATAATTTATGTGATCAATTAAAATTAAAGTTGGAAAATTGTACTTACCATGCACTGGATTTAGATGAGTCATGTGACATTAACAATATTAGTCAACTTTGAATTTTTATTTAAAGTATAAACCATAAATTTGAAATAACAGAAGAATTACTTTCTATATATCCTATGAAAGACACAACGACTGGCAAAGATTTTTTTATAGCTCTTCAAAAAGTGTTGAAGAAACACAATATAAATTGGAACAAAATTGTTAACGGTACAACCGATGGATGTCTTAGTTTGACAGGGAAAAACATCGGGTTGTTAAAAAGAATAAGCGACGAAATAAAAAAGATTCCAGAAAAAGAAATAATTTTTCTACATTGTATGATTCACCAGGAAACCCTTTGTACAAGAGTTTTAAATCTTAAACATGTAGTATCGGTTGTAACAAAGGTGGTTAATTTTATTCGTGGAAGAGCTTTAAACCACCGGCAATTCGTAACATTTTTGCAAGACATTGACTGTGAGTTTACTAATATTCCTTGCCACACCGAAATACGGTGGATTAATCTTGCAAAAGTGCTAAAGCGATTCTATGAATTGTTGGATGAAATTATTAATTTTTTAAGTGCTAAAGACAAACTGAATGAATTTTTCGAACTACAAGATAAAGACTGGCTGAACGACTTCTTCTTCTCAGTTGATACGTTTTCACATCAGAATCAATTTAACTTGTCATTACAAGAGAAGGGACAATTTGTTTTTGACATGTTTACTAATGTTACATCATTTACCACTAAACTTAAACTATTTTTACAACAATTTCAGAGTAAACAATTAACCCACTTTCCCATTTTGCAAGAAAAACAGAAATACTTGAAGGGTAGTGATTTTAAAAAGTATGAAGCTATAGTAAGTAATTTGTACAATGAATTTATAAGATGAATTTAAAAAGATTGCCAAAGATTTATCGTTAGTAAGCCAACCGTTTAATTTTAATGTCGCCGATGCACCATCTTGCATTCAGTTGAAATTGATCAATTTACAATCAAATCAGATACTTAAAAACCAATTTACAGAAAAAACGATAATAGAATTTTATGCTTCTTTAAATCTAGAAATGTTTAAAAATATGTTGGATAATGCTCAAAAATATTTAGCATTCTTCGGATCTATTTACATATGTGAAGCTGCATTTTCTTTAATGCAAAAAGCAAAACTAGATCACGAATTACGGATGAAAATTTAGGAGCTATTTTACGAATAGCCACGAGTGATTTAAATCCTAATTTCGAAGAAATTATGAATCACGAACATACTAATTTTAATCCTTCTCATTAGAGTTTTTGTTTTTTTTCCTAATTTGTTTTCTTTGTATTCAATTTGATATCACAATAAAAACATTTGTTCCAAATTGTGCTTCTTTTACCCTAAATCTACAACATATATATATAAGCGATAGCACTAGATATTTTATTTTTAGTATTAAACACATTAAGAATTTGGTATACCTATAAATTAATTTATTTAGTATATATTCTCTTTTATTACTTTCTTTAATCTAATCCGGCCCGCGTCACGATACGAAAAATTTTATTTGGCCCGATGAGGAAAAAAGTTGCCCACCCTGCTTTAAGGTATAATATAAGCGGCAACGCTATGACAAATTTTTCTATAAAGAATACATCGTTCTACCCTTGTTTATATACATTATAGTTAGACAATGACTGCGCTAAAATTGGAAACATTAATTTGGATGCAAAAAGAGTAGTTTTGGATGCAAACGCAAAATTGACATATTTAGCGCTGCTTTTGTTAATATTACAGATTTCTAAGTTACAGATCAGTATATTCTCTTACAGTGATCTATAAAGATACAGTTTTAGAGATTTGGAAAAGACATACGTTCTTTTTTTATTACATGTAAAATAACCTTGAAAGAACATTATATCCATGCACGATAACACTTATGTTATGAAATTCGGTCTACGTAAACAACAGGTATTCTGAGAAACATAATTATTCCCCTAATAGAAGACAATTTTATAATTGAATGTACAGTTTCTAATTTGTATATATTTGTTTATAGTATTTGAGCGATCAAAACAATAAAATAAACGACCAACTTTACAAAATTTCTACTCAAATTTGATATAAATTAGGTTAAAGTTAACTAGTTAATGAATACACATGCTGATAAAAAATGATAAAAGATAATTTGAGTGGGCAGGCATGTTTAGCTAAGGATGGTCTTTTTATGTCAATAAACAGAAATATTCTACATGTTTCTGTTTATTGACATAATAAATCTGGTATATTGTAAGTAATGCTGGTATTATTTCTGGCCGAATGCGTGCGTTTTTAACTATGCAGTGCGCGCTGCTTAATAGAATCAGGTTGAGACTTGAGGTTTTTGATAACAATAACCGAATGATAATGCTTATTTGTTAGAAAGCAGTAAATACATACAGCGTGTATGCGATTAACAGGTTGTTAATTTAGAAGGTGAAATGAAATAGTATATACAAGCAAAAAAAAATTTATAAAACGTCAAAAAAAGCTGACACCGTTAATAAAACGAAATCAAAAACAACAACGTTTTGATGCTTCATTCACTGTTCTAAGAACTACACAATTCTTCTCGAAAATTTGCTAACACTAAAAATAAATACAAAAGAATGTTATCACATAAGACGTAGTTAATTTAATTTGTTATTCTAAGAAGGCACGTGCTTTCCAAGTTAATTCACAAAGATAACGTATTTACAGATGTTAAAATAATGTCCAGTTTCGTAAATTAGTCAAATTATTTTAATAAATAAATAACACTGCAAAAGTAAGATAAATATGCAAAAAAACTATTTTTAGAGTACAATGATAAAATTTTTCACTCTAAACAACCGTATTGTGAAATTCAGCTCAAAAATGCATACAAAATAAGTTATTGACCATGTATAGAAACAAACCTAAGAATAAATTGATAACATAAACCTAAATTATGATTACTATAAGCGGCATTTTTTCTATGTAGTAGCATGCGTCCGGATTGTTACTTTAGTAAAGTGATATTACCCGATTAAAAACATTATCCGTGATTCTGATAAGCGGCGAGCGCTATAAGTAATTCATACGAAAATTTAAATCAATAATTTGGTTCTGAAGTCCGAATCTTTGAAGCATCGGGCTGAATTTATTGCTAATGATACATCTAAAGTGCTAATAAGCTTGTATATTTATATTATATATTATATTGAGTAGTATAAAAATTAAAAAAAAAATTAAATTAGCACATCTTCGTTGGCTTGCAGCTTGAAAAGAAAATTAAACAAAGCAAATGAAGCAAACCACTCAACCGATTATAATTTTATCAAAACGTTTGCAGGATTTTATTCATTCTATATTAAGTTTATAAACAGATATTCAAGTGTACGAATTATTTTTGCAAACTCAGAGCTTTAAGAATCAAAGCAAGTTAACTGGTAAAACATTGCTTTGCACGTATGTCGAAACTAATAGCGTATGTAAGTAGCTTACTTGTGCCGCCATCGTTTGCAATCTTTTTATAACAAAAAACGGTTTGAGGCTTTGCATTTAAATATCACCTTGTTTTCACTATCGCCATCTAACATGACTAAAAAATCTGTTTCCATATAAAGCTATCTCATTGTCTAACTATAATGTATATAAACAAGGGTTCTACGCTAGCCGTGTTGAATTTAAATTATGGTACGTATACTATAAACAGATTATATACATGTACGGGTTTGGTCACACTATACTCTACAAACAATTCGAGCGCAAAAACTTACCCTAGTGTATATGTTCACGTAGACAACTCTATACATATAGCTAATCTAAATATAAACAGAGTTAATCTTTGAACAATCCGAAGGTATGATACTTCAAAAATGAGCAAATAAGCAAAATTATTATGAGAATTAATAACGAAAAATCAATAAATACAAAAAATAATATTAAAACTAAAATGAAAAAAGCACTACCGTAATAATAAAAACTATGGTAAACAAAGATAATTAAAAAATGACCTAATAAATAAAATAAAAGTATCAAAAACAATTACTAAATATATTTGGTTAAATTTCTGTACGCCTTCAGAGACTACAACAGTAAATAAAAAATGGAAACAGTATCTTACTAAATGAAAGCAACCGCCTGATTAATTAAAATAAGAATAGAAATAGTAATAAACACATTTCTCAAGTACCACATACAACTAAAACATTTAAAATCGAATCCAAAAAATTTCCACCGTATAAAGTGAATAACAAAAGAACGCCTAATAAATACAATTTAAAAAAGAAAAATGGCTACTTGTAAAATACGCTAATGAATAATGAACGGAAATGTAATTACTACGAAAAATAATTAAAAGAAGGAAAAAACAAAATATGATGGCAGAGTCATCTTATAGTGTAAGCTTGCTATAGAGTTGACAAGAAGATGAACATTGTGCTAAAGTTAATGCGTTGTTTTTCATTTTAACCGATAATTTTTCCAATCTGCAAGTCAAAGAATTTAGACTAAAATCACCCAATTTCAAATTTGTCTTATCGATTTTATCATGTCTTGCAGTTGTCTATTTACTAAATTATTTTTTTTTGTCTCTACGTTTTCTATTACGATATTTTCTATAAACGTTTTAATTTTTTTTTGGCACCATGTTTCTTATTATAATTTCTTAGTATCTTTTAGAAGTGTTTCTACGGCAATAATGTGACTTTACCGCCAGAAAAGACAAAATATATTCACGTATGGCTATTTCTTCAGTTCTTTAAAGTTATTCGCAGGTTTATGCTTGTCACGTTTATCTTTTTCTAGAATTACACTAATAGAGTGCTTTTTAACGAAACTTCTTATGAGCCCATCAGTTACATTTAATGTAGCCATAAAAAAATTTGCTACATATATTTTGTAGAATCAGGTGTAGATTTTTTAGAAGTTTTCTACTTTCCTCATAGTGCGATTTTTTAGTTTCGGTTCTATGTGGGTGCTCACAAATTGTCGTTGGTCGTCCACACGGCTTAAACTACGAAATTCTTTATAATTTTTTTGTCATTGTTGCTTATTTACCAAATTTGTGCTTTGGCTTTGCCAAACATAGGACAGGTAAAATCAATCTTACGATGTCTAATGTATAATTCTCCTTTAAGCCTCTTAGCTTTAAAAATATTTCTTTTCCACTGGGTTTCATCATTTTTTTTGTTAGTTTTTATCTACATCTAAACAACTACCAGTCTGATTCATAAACAAAACAGTTTGTTGAAGGCAAGTCTCCTAAAGAATATAAAAATAGTAGACGAAAATTAAAATAATACGTTGCACATTTGATTCATAAATTTGAAAACAAAAAATTATTTTTTTTAGAGTTTTTTACAGGAAGCTTATACATACATTTGCAAGGGTTGAGGCACTCTTTTAAATAAAATAAACATATTTACTGCAAACAAAAAAATTGAAAGTCTTGGTTTTTGCGTAAAAGTGGTTCTCGGTAAATTTAAATAATATGCTATAAAATGCTGCCACCTACAATAAAGCAAGTAATTTCATCTAATACGATCTGGCAACAACGCGTTGAAATAGTTCAGAATTGTGATCGTTATAATGTTAGAACTGGACAATTACTTTCGTTGATAACGTTATTGCTACAGCGTCTTCAGTGACAATTTAATTCGTGAGATTTATTTATGTCAAGTTCTAATAAACTATTGTATTTCATTAAAAATAGCTTGATTTGTGGTGACTATGCTTTTTCATTTCATGGACGACATGATTTTAAATAACTAATACTTTTATTTGTTACATATACGCATAATATGCAGTTTTAAAATTATAACATAAATATTTTTACAACATATGTTTGTTTCAATATGGTCAGATCAGTACCTTAGCGAAAATACAGAATGGAAACGTAAGGGGCCTGTTTATTTAGGTTTGCAAAAACCACGTGGCATTGAATCCTCTTAATCACTGTAGCCAAACTGAAACCCCCACTTTTGCAAAACAAGCAACTAGTGCTGGTGAGGGTATAATTGGTCAAACACATTGGTTCTTTTACTGTTAGCAAATTTCAAGTTGACCATTGTTGCCCGTGCATGCATGCGATAAAACAGCACATCCGTGATTTTGCCATTGGAGTGAAGATATATTGTCAAATTATAATTTTAATAAAAACCGTGTTCTTTTCATCGCGTTATACGTTTCTAATATTTTCAAGTCAAACATTTTACTTCTAACTATGACTTAAAAAAAGCGATTATTGAGCACCACCTGTTAATCATAAATCGTTAACCCACTTTGAACAACAACTTCTGAAACCTTACGTTTCTGTTTGAATGAAGACACACCTGCTAATTTAAATTTAACAGAACGTTAATTTTAATTTTTGATTGAAATTAGACAATTAATAACTTAATTTATTTATTTGTATTGATTTCAGGTGATGCAATTTGGAAGGATAGACGGAAATGCGTACACCTTGGACTTTCAGTATCCATTTTCTGCTCTTCAAGCTTTTGCGGTGGCTTTAGCCAACGTTACGCAAAGATTAAAATAAACATATCTTAACACACACTACGATCTGCCAAATTTTCCAAATAAAAACGCTTAATAATATCATCGTAATAACTAAAAACAATATATTTTAGATTGATTTGTATAGTTATGGGTCAAAAAGATAACAATTTAATTTTTATCTTAAAAAAGAATAATAAAATGAAAGAATTCCATCCACCTTAAAAACTTTGGAAACCAAAGTATTATTGTATATTTTTAAGTATTTTGAGAAAAAAATACAAAAAGCGACCTGCTTAATATAAATGTGTTGTATCACTGCTTTTTATTAATGTTATTACTAGTTGTGTTATAATAAATCAATGTGTTTTAATATTTAAATATTATAAACTGTTTTATGTAAAGAATTTGTTACATCTTATTTCAAGTTTTTGTACCGTACGTTTGTATTTAAAAACGTTTATATTGTTTATAGTGTTTGTACAAGTATTATGTATATGAAATAATACATTGCGCTTTTTTAAGTTACTTTGTTTACTTTTATTGTTGGTTGTTTTGTGTCATTAAAATTAGTAGTGATAAACATAGACAAGAGCAAAATAAATTAAGTAATATTCAAATAAAAATAAGTATTCGCCAATTGGTTCAAAATCGTCCAACAACTAGAATGGTTACGAAAGTTCTCATATTTGCAAGTAAATAGTTTTGTTTGTAAAAATTTTTCTTTCTTTTCACATACATACATACAGTACAGGTACATACATACAGTAAAGGTGAGTCAAACTACTCCTTTAGTGGAGCAGGAGCAACCTGCTTCAGTTCCAAACAAATACCTGGTTCGAAGAACAGGTGCGAACCTGAACTGTTCTTCACTAGTTGTGAATCGGTCAAGTAAGCGCGGGCGGAATCTTCTGGTTTTGTGTTTTGTTTTTCATGCTTTACTACTATAGCACGGAAGTTTACGTACAAAAACAACTAAGGCATTTAATTGGGTACTGTAATATTGTAAAATTTACCATTCAAGCTCAACCAAGTACTTTAAATCCTCATAAAAGAAAACTAGTTCAGACATCATTGTCAGTTTAGAAAAAGGTGAAGATTCGAGATAAAAACAAAATCGAGCGATTAATTTTTGAATTGGTCACTACTGATTTTGAGCCATTTTCAGTAGTTGAAGACATAGCATTTAGGAAGTTGATAACAGAATTACAACCTGTTATATATTGCCCAGTCGTAAAACTTTATTAAATATGATGCTTCCTGCGAAATACGAAGAAGTAATACGCAATATTAAAGATATGCTTCTTATAGATCAGGGATTTCCAACACGCGGTCCGCGGCTTTCCTGCATTCGGCCAGCGGCTTTCATTAATAGTAGCTATATAAATATATACCTGTGCGGATGCGGCCCTCTATTTACTCCATGAATCTAATGGCGGCCCTCGGTCACTCATTATTCTACTTCATCTATAATATAGATGCAGTAGAATAATGAGGGTTACATTGGCGTTATATTAATAAACAGTTCGAGTGACATGGCATATTGGAGAGCTCTTCTAGATTCAAAGTTGCAATTAAATTTTATTTCTAGCTAGTATTCTATCTTTTCAAATTAGAATACGTGCATTTAGTTTTAAACAAAAGTTGTGATGTCTCTGAATTCGGATTATAATGGTTATAGCCGTTACACCTTATCTAAAACATATGAAATATTTATAGAGTTGCCTCTTACTGATCCTAATTTTTAGAGTCTAAAATGTTAATATTTTAATTGAGCAATAATTGTCTTTTGAGATGTTTTTTCAACAAATTTAATAAAAAATGATTTATCTGTCTTACAAAAAAAAATTTGAATTAAGATTATAAAAATATTTTTCGACGAGTGATAAAAGTCAATTTTGTTGTTTCTTTTAAAACGTCTTTATTCGTTCTTTAAAAATTTCAAAGTATATTGCAATCAAACATTTGATTGCTTTAGAAAAACAAGTTACACAATTATGATAAAGATTTTATGATTTTGATGACACATCTTGTGACACTTCTGCTAATCAAACATTTGTTTTTACCACACCACAAGTTTGACTACTAAACTACGTGTTGCGTTTGATTTATTCTTTTTTTTTTAAATTTTGATTAGTTCATTAATAATATATTTTCGGGTCTATTAATAAGTTACGTTTGAAAATAATTTTAGATACTGTAACGGGCAGGGCAGCAAAGTATTCCTAGTACAACTGGAAGTTAATTTTACTTTGTTAAGAATAACTGCCTCCTAGTAGACGGTAGCGAAATTAATATGATAAAGCGCTACTTAGTAACGACTTTCTACTATATTTACCGTATTGCCATCTGTTCTTATTTTTTATCTATTGTTTTATTTAAAAAAATGGGAATCTAGTTATTTCATCGCCATCTAGTAGTATAAATTAACTATAAAGCATCAAGACCCCTCTTAAGAGACTGCAAAATAAATCTTCTTACACGGTCAGTTTTCTACAATTCGGACAGTCCTTTGAGTCCCAACTCTCTTTTGCACAACACTACCACATGGACAGAAGTTTTTCACCCATTACAAAATGGAATTTCGGTCAGGAACCGTATTGCGAGGTGGAATTCCATAACGAGTACGCAGCGCACGCTGCACTGTACTATAGACTTGGTGGATGCGTCTCGACAGCAAAAGCGCGTTGCTGGTTTGACCAAACCACGACTACAACTAATAGTTGCAACAAGATAACTTTCAAGTCTACATCGTCATTAGAGCCTACTCCCACTGCTTTGACATGTCCCTTCCACTTACAACGCCGTCTTCTTTGCTACCCCACTCTGTACATGATCAGGTTTACATTTTGAATAGGTTTAAAGATTACTGTGTAGCATGTTAAAGGGGCAAGTAAAGTAACATAAGAATTATCCTACCAGCTAACAAACGAGGTAGGTTCTTAAAATTTAGTCAAAGTTTAACACTAGGTTACGCACGCGCTGCGATTAATGATTAATGTTATTTTAAATAAAATTATGATTGTTCGTCACTAACAGCTTCTGCGATAAAGATTCTCAAAGATGCCCAATTTTACCGTTTTAGCACACAAAAATGAAGTAATCATTTCAAACTGTGGTAAACAAAATTAAAAATTTGAATTGAATTTGTGGCAGTTAAAATTCTATTTTTTTTTAGATTTTTGTTAGTGTACATGTGGCGGATTACCGCATTGTCACATAAAACGCGCACCTGAGGCTTCAAGTAAGATGAGTGTCACAGAATCGTTGGGTGCCTCATCCTAAAAAATCAAATGTATTTTATTTTAGTTATTAAAAAAATTGCAATTGTACTAACCAAATAGCCGAAAAAATGTAAATGTGAAAGCAATAATCATTGTTTATACTAAGATGAAAACGTCTTCCGGGTTGTCTTCATTGTTGTAACCGGAGTTGCCACCGTTTTGTCCACTTTTGTAAGGGCAACTAAGAATTCAAACAAGCAACCGAAATCTAACTAAGAGCCTCTTAAAAGTTAACTAATCAAATTGTGAATCAAGCCAGATTCTCTAAAAAGGTAAGAAAGAAAACGATATAAATTGGCATTTGTACGTTTCATTCACAAGGTTACAGATCAAATAGGGAAACTTCTTCGTAAGAACGGTATTAAACCAATATTTAACTTGACAGGCAAAATCTCTCAAATTCTTCCTTCTCCCAAAGAGAAATCTCCTACACTTTCATTTCAAGGTGTAAAACAAATTCGTTATTTATGTGGTTTAGTCTACATTAGTGAAACCGGTCGTTCCGTCATTACACGCATTTTTAACCGTGATAGTTGTGTAAGAAAAAGGCATATTTCTAAGTCTGCGGTTGCTGAACATCATTTTACTACAGGTCACAATACAGATTTTGATAACGTTTTGGTGATTTCAAAATCTCTATTCTTCTTCAATAAGAAAATCCGAGAGAGCATAGAAATCATCGAACACCCCAATAACTTTAATCGTGATTATGGTTTCAAGGTGTTCCTTCTTTGGTTCCCGGTAATTACTCCTTTATCAAAAACATGTCCCTTTTCGACTGTAACCAAATCAGAGTCGACCTTAACCAGCGGTATTCAAAACCAATTTAAATTACGCGGGTTTAAAATCAACTTACGTTTTCACTTTTATAGCTATTTACAGTTAACCTTTTGCGTCAATTTTAAAATTTAACAAAATCAATTTTTATGTCATCTGTTCATACGTACATTTTTTAAATTTTACATATTTAGCGATTACTGGTTAAACCCAATTAAAACTCAACTTTTTTATTTATTTTTGGCAGTGAAGTCTTGAAGATTTAAGAGTTGGGATTATTTTGGTTTGGGTTTCTTAGGATACGCGTCACCATCTTTCCTTGACGTCATCTGTATTTTGCGCTTTTTGTTATTTTCATTTGGAAATTACAGTTCTGCTTAGCACTAACTACATTGCATTAACAATATAATTATTAACAATTAATTAAGTTTCAAAATGTTCTATAATTGGAATTATTTATCTGTATATATATATATTCAAGTATTTTGACTGATCTATGTAACGTTACATCATTTAAACATCTGTAAACACGTAATCTTCGAGAATTAACTTGAAAAGCATGTTCGTTCAAAAATGTAATAATATACAGGAAGTTTTATTTAAAAAAACACAACTTGAATATTAGGGCTTTTGCGACAACCTGTATAAGTTATCACAAAATATAATTAGATAATTAAATAATATAAACATTAAACTTAAATTTCATATTCTAATTTACTGGTAAGTTTTTTAATTATTGGAACGTACTTAAATTACAATTATTTAGTCTTTTCCACATGGTAATCGAAAATTAATTTTATTGCGAAGCAAAGCTGAATACAGTACCTGATAATATATTTTTTATAAAGACGGTTTACAATAGCAAAAAATTAAAATTTATGACAAATAAGAACAATAAAATTTTTTCCTTACTTAAATTGTATTCATTAGAAACTACTTTTTTGTTGGTTGATGGGAAAATTTAATATAAATTTGTAAGTAATATTGTAACCGTCATTTGAGTGATTCTTTTCGTGAAAGACCCGATAATTGAATTGAGGTTATTCGTTTTATGTACTTTAGGATTGTTTTATTGATTTCACGTTGATTTAAGGAAGTTATTTTACGGTTTTAAATTCATCTTTGTCAATCAATTTTGAAAATAAAGTTTTGTATTCAAATACTTTAATATTATTACGATTACATTTACTTTGATTTGGCATTTTCTTTGTCCTGTCAAAATTCCAGTTGTAATTTATGTTTTTCTTTCGATATATTCTTGTAATTAAACATATTTTAGCAGTTTGATTATTTTAAGTTGTTTAAACGTTCATTGTTTTAAGTACATTCTCAGAGCATATGTACTTGATTAAGGCTGTATTGTATTGAATTACATTTGGAATGAAGTCATTTTTATAATTCATTGGGCAGTTTTATGATTCAGGTCTCAACAAGTATTCTTTACAACTGTAATTAAATATTTTGTTGATTTGGCATTTCTCAAAGTAATAAAAACCGTTTTCAAACTCTACTTTTGCGTCGCAATTAATTCTGTTTACATATTTTTCCCACGTCTTTGTTTTAAGGTTTTCTTTCACAAACATTTTGCACACGTTTTTTAGAGAACTAGCAGCGAAGTGAAGTTTTAAATATTAGTGATTTTGGGCGAAGAGGGAGAATCGCAATTTTTACTAAACATAAAACATCGTCGGAATATAATCTAGGTGTAGGATTGAATCAACCCTAGAAAAGTTAAAGTGTCCGCGGAAAACATGATGATAGAAAGCATAGTGAATTATTAGTTATGTGTTGGAAACAGTTTCCTAATTTGTAGATTACGGCCTTTTATGGTTTCACGTGCTTTCAAGTGATTTTTTTTGTTTTACGTACCGTGGAATCGTGAATTGTTGTGCGACATGACGCCTTAGTGGCGGCTTTTGGAGATTTTTCCGACGGATCTTTGTCAACTGGGGTTATCTTCTCGATCTTTTGGCCGATTACAGCTGGCTACACTTGGACCAACTACCAGCCCTTTTCTAGACCAACTACCACAAATTTAAAGTATTTATTTTGTACCGATTAAACGAATTTGCTGAATTTAATTACGCAATATTAGTGTTTTTAAAGCTTTGGGTTTTAAGCAAAATAAAAAGTGTTGCGAATTTTATCGATTGTACAATTATTAAATAGTAATTGTCCGTATTTATCAAGATTATATGTAACAAAATATCTGTTTTAAAAATTTATGTTTGACGTTTACCGGAAAATTGACTAATTTTGTAATTTATTATTAAGAATTTTATTCTTGTTTTAAAAGCAATGAAGTTATTTTATTTTGTATTTAATTAATTTCTATTTAATGCCTTCGCCTTATGTGAATTTTTGTTTATTTCAAATTTTAGTGAAATACACTGTATTAAGGTAAGTCTATTTAGAGTGTATCCTTCAGGAGCGGCCTTGTGGATGCAAGGGCCAGAAATCGTTTGAGCTTTACACCTTCCTGGCGCCCTTTAATTTTGAATTATATTTTGTTTTCTTTTGTGTTTTCCACACGATTACGGAATTTTGAATATAACCTACTCCGTCTTCACTTTGTTTATGTTACTTTATTTCAGGCATTGTTCCAGCTTTTGCACCTAACAATATAAAGTTATATTATAATTTATTATCTTCCAATTTTCATTAATTACATAGTTATTTTTCGAAAATATACTGTTTATAATCATTGAAACTTGTGTTTTACTTATGCTACATGGAGTTATAGGTAAGGTCAGTAATGTAAAAGTTTAAGTGTAAACGTTTTATTTCACTTTTGATTAAAAAAATTAAAGCAAAAATATTTTATTCCAATTAGTCATAAGTTTTATACCGCGCTTTAACATTATTGCCCTATTCAAATAAGTGAGAGATGACAAAAGAAAAAGAAATCGGGGTAACTATCTAAACAATTATTTTACTGCAGATAATATTTACTTGACTTTGGCTAGTACAACACGAGTACTTATATAATTGCAACATATATAACCAAAGGCAAGAATCGCAACGTAAAGAAATAAACATCCAAAAAATTTCTTTAAAATGAGACAGTAAGAATTCATGTATTGTTGGTTTACAGAGCGTCATTATTTTTGTTACTGTACATTTGTTATGTTAAAAGTTAATAGTTCATTTTGCGAGTATAAAAATTTCTCTTCAAGTATGAAATTTGTTCTTAGAACTCCCTACTCTTTAGTCGAAATGTCAAATTTTTGACAGTGTATTTAATTACACTTCCTGTAAGACCATCGACGAGCTCTGTACTTTTACGCCCAGTGCAGCTTTCACCATTACATCATTTCACGCGAATATGCTATTAAAATTGTGAAAGCTAATCAGGCGGATTTTGGTACCCACCACATTTTTACCGTTATCACTGAAGATAACAAGCAAGTGGCATAGTTGGAAAACTTTTTTTTTATTATACACCGTCCAGGGTTGGAAAACCTTCAGGATTATACCTCTTTTGAAGATGAACTACTACGAAAACTTGGAAAACTTATTCTGCTAAGTCGAAGGGAAGTGCTGCGCATTTGCGTTCTCACATAATTGTATGCTAAAGGAGAACTTTACTTGTGTTAACGCTATATGCTTGTTTGTGTTGTATTTAATATTACTTTTTAGGTAACTCAAGTACGGAATTAGCTAACCCCTACTGGATAAAACCTAACTGTGAGTATCGCTACTTCAATTTTTACGATTTGTACTTTGGTGGTCATGTCGATTATGACCGTACGTGCACGTTGGGTTAACACAATTAATAATAAGATCATTTTGTGCTTTACAAACTCATATGTAGTGCGCGTTGAGTCTCGAAGAGTTAAATTGTATTGTTTGTCTGCGGTTTTAAAATTTGCCAATATAAATTCATACGTTATACTGATGTAAAAGTTTAGATCGACAGGGTCAGCTTATAGTACGGTGTGTTGTTTAGTATTCGGCGCAACTTATAATCGAATTGACCCACGTATAAATGCTTGGGAAAATTTAGATTTATGTACCTTCTCAATCCTCTGTGATAAAATAAATATATATTCTATGTTATTACTTCTGTGGTGTTATTTGTTCATTTCCAGCTACAGATAGATTTAGACGGTATCTCCCTAATTTAATTTTTCATCGTCTTGGCGCCTTTTTTTAGATTTAAGTTATAGTTTAGCATCACAAAGTATGCGATTCCTCTTCGAAGAAGCTGTGCTAGCCGTTGCTTTGTTTTGTTACAAGAAGACCAGCGTAACAATTTATTATTGGCTACCCAACTCGAAAAACCTGATTTTTTCGTAACACATTAATTTAACTTTGAAATACATTGGGTTAATGTAATCGTACGTTGTTTCAATGTATGTGTATTTTTATAAAACGACCTAAAAGTTTATAATTTCCATGTATTATTACTTATTACATTAAAAATATAAATTCGTACTTTAATTTAAAGCAAGGTATACATTCAATCAATGTAGCATACGCAGAATTAAGGTACGGCGACATAGCTTATCACTATCACATGTAGCACTGGGCATAATCTTTTTAAGAAATTTAAGTATGTGAACCTCGGCGTCAGCAATGAATTTCATATGTATAGTTTTCTTTAATAGTTTATAAGACACCCACAAAATGCTAACTATTACTATATGTCGTAATGTAAATTAGTTAGTTCTCCAGTATATTATAGAGAATGTAATGGTAAACATCCTTGACCTGATATAAACTAACCTAACATTTTAATTTTATTTTTAAAATTGGCAGATTTTGTTGTCAGTAATAAATGTAGTATCAACATTTAATTTGTCATGTTTTTAATATCATTCTTTCTAATTTTTTGAAAGATTTAATTCCACAAAAGAAAACAGCACAAAAAGCGATCTATATACTTCTCGTCGAAAGTCACAGAGGAGGGTTACGACCTCGCACCGCATTAACGTTCGTTATGCTATGCTTCAGTTTTGACGCTAATGACATAAACTGCTATTATTGCTGACGTTGCGGTTTATATACTCATTCATTACAAAAAGGCAGTTACTTTTAATTTTTGTGAATTCTTCCAAATAATCCTATTGGTTATTGCCGTTATTACTGTATTGAAACGTAGAAAAATTATATATATATATATATA
The DNA here is from genome assembly GCA_035610365.1 of Aquatica leii. NCBI lineage: Eukaryota > Metazoa > Arthropoda > Insecta > Coleoptera > Lampyridae > Aquatica > Aquatica leii. The sequence goes on from CM069433.1 coordinate 75,268,923, forward strand.
GTTTAAACAAACAATAACATAAAGCGATTATTTTGCATAAAATACAGTTTGCATATAGCGCATATAGTTGTTATTTTTGCTTACACTTTGGGATGTAATTTTGGGTTTTTGGTTTACTGTATTACATGAATTTACATAAACGTCTATATAGTTATATATCCTTTACGTAATTACGTAAGACTAAAATAGTTCGCTGTAAAAAATAAGCATGTATTATATAATATTGTATAATAGACCAAACCAACGTTGTTCTAACTCTTGTTGCGTAAACCGTAAAACAATTTTAGTATTAAAATTTAGTCATATAGTTTTGAATATGTTTAAAAATTTTAACTAAACCATGCAAACGTTTGTCATTCTGGTATTCATATCACTTATGGAAATCAGCATACCTATAAATATTCATGTTTTTAAGTCTTAGCATTGTCTTAGCAAATTTTGTCTTACAAATTTTGTTTAGAAGTAAAAGTTGTTATTGAAACATCCCACTTAAAAACGCAAAATCAAAATAGTTTTTTATTTAAAAATAGTTAATTTTTTTGCTATTAATTATTTAATTTTTCTTATCAAAATCGTTCATTGCGCGAGATATAAAATCAAAATATTGTATTATGTAGTAGTAGTGGATTTTTGATAGAAATGTAATTCTGTAAATTATCCAAAAAAATTGGAAGTATCAAATTATTAGCGAATTTTTAATAACATACGATTTAGTTACAGAAGTTAATTCTAGAAGACCCCTTGTCGGTGATCCTCAAACCATACAAAATCGAAATGAAAGAACTGCTAAGTCGTTAATCAAGTAAAATTACAATGGCAGCAAACTTAAAAGATCTTAAAGAATTTTAAAAAGACGACATTTGAAACCTTTCTGTTAAATCTTGGTCATGCGTTTAAATAATTGTCAATTTAAACGCAACAGATACGAAAGCTTGCGAATTTACCCGAGGCTGACATCTACCTGTGCCCGCATTTACATTATATTACGATGATAGTTATTGTAATCAAGAGTGAGACACACATAATACAATTTTATGCCAGTTAAAAAAGAAGAAAAGTAAATGTTTAAATGCTTTTGCAGGGTCTTCGGCCGGGCCGCCTACGCAAAAGATAATACTTAGTGTAATTATTTTTGAGTGCAATGCTTACATTGCTTACGTGACTTACGTCATCTGTTGTTATCTTTGTAGCACGTAAGTGTAAAATACAGATGCTCGAATACAAATTTCTTATCACATATGACAAACTTTACAGTCGATTTTCTTAGTTGATCGATAATATTCATAAGGAACGACGGTGGTACTAGACATTAAAAAATGAAGCTAATAATTGTTTACACATTTAGAATTTAAATTTAATGCTCGTCCTCAGCCTTTACTTCAAATTCGACCAACTAGTAAACATAAAAATAAACAAATTTAAAGTAATTTCAAAGAATCTGTGTATGATTCGTTAAGTTGGATTGGTGGATTTGAAATAAATAATAGATTTTAGTGTTTTATGTTTACTGTTTTCAGATGATGCATTAATCATTATGTTGTAAAGATAATGTTATGGATTTATAGCATTTAAAAGAAAAAGTAAAAAGCGATTGTGAGGTCAATTAAAGACTAGAATGAAAATGCTTGTAAAAACTAAAAATAGGTACATATATTAAATAAAACAATTGATTGACTTTACATATGACTAGAATGGAAAGAGAGCGATATTTCTCTGTGTTAAAAAGAATTCAAACATTTCTACGCAATTAACGATACTATGAGACAAGAAAGATGTGCATTTCTATACTAAGCATTGAAAAATTATTGTAAATTTTAATGAGCTTGTTATTGATTTTTTTGGTAATTGTAATTATAGACTAATATCTTAAACATATTTGATCTTAAATATAAATCAAGTTACTGTAAGAATGTTTTTTAGCCTTTTTGCGATCATTGCGGTTTTTTTAAAATGACCCTCTTGTATGATTGACCACCAGCCGCCACTGGTTATTATAACAATCTACCAAAAAATCTTAAAAGTATACAGTCTATAACAAAATTTAAAAAAGAACTAAAAAAGTACATTGTCAGCAAGTGTCCGTATACTATATTACTATAATATTATAATAATTTTATTTAATTTCTTTCTGTATAATATGACGTTTGTATACTCTACTGATTCTTAAACAACAATAAAGAATAATATTTACTTATGTATTAAAATAAGGCATTTTCAGTATTTGAAACTTTCGCGATGCAGAAAATCTGAACACCCTTTAAACATTAAAAAAACACTACTGATTTTTTAAAAAAATTGAAACTTAAAATTTAAACTCATCAACAATTATACTAAGATTAGAACGTCTTCTGAGTTTGAACCGTGTTCATGTTGTAACCGAAGTTGCCAATGTTTAACCAATTTTGTAAGGAACTTCATCCGAACGTGATAAAATCGAAAACTTAAAGAAGTAAACCGAGTACATTTCTATACAGTTTCGAATCTTGGTTTACACGTTGATTACCTAACTCTGTAGTGATTCTTTGTTAGTTATCGTTTACTTCTTGAAGTTTTCGATTTTTTTCACGTCTTGATAGAACCTTTTACGAAAGTGGGCAAAACGTTGGCAACATCAACACGATTCAAACCCGGAAGACGTTCTAATCTTAACAGACTCCGGTTGTGGAAACCTTCGCGGTTACATCAACAATTAAGTAAAAAAATAGTCAAATTTATAGTATTGCAAAAATTGTTGCAATAATGTTACCAATATCAAAACTTAATTTTTGATTAAAATTTTAAAAAAAATTGGTTTTAGGCTAATGCAAATCTTTTTCCAGAAAATTACAATTACCCATCCGTGTTCGATTTAGCCCACTATGTTGATGACTTATTTATTTGTTGTTAAACATCAACAATTTTAAGAAAAGAAACAAAATTGTTATTTATTTATTCTGACGAGGTGCATAAGTGGATAAATGTGGATTTTAATATTTCTAATCCTTTATTTTTTATTTATCTCGGATTGTGTTATTTAAAAAATACATACTTTTGCCTATTTTTTGGAATGCATGTTTAATGCTTATATTGTAATCAACTAACAATTCGTTTTGTAGATTTGATTTAGTATATTTAAATTATGGAAAATTTAATAACAAATGGTGTTTCCACCTTGTGGTAATTTCCACGTACTAAATATTAAAGAAAGAAGTATACTGCAGGTAAAATTAGTTGATAACTCTAATGTGTTTTCACAACTCACGGTGCTGAGGAGTTCCAAAAGAACGAAACAGCTGTCCATCGTTTCTTTGATGTTGTTTTTCACAACTATACTGACTACTTACTACGTTTTCAGTTGGTGGTTCTTTTACGATTGTTTGATCAATGTTTAATTGACAACAGTCGTTTTGTGAACTAACATATACCAACTAATTTTACCTGCAGTATACTTCTTTCTTTAATATTTAGTACGTCATCAGATGATGAAGATAATATAAATGCAATTTATAAAAAACCATGAGTTGTGATATGAAGAACTGGTTACTATTATGAATACCATGACCGATTCCCACTAGTTATTGCAGCACATTAGAGTTCAGTTATTTGGTATGCAATAATCTGTTTGAAAATAAATAATAATTAAATAGTTGTACTTTAGGAAAGAAACAATAATTAGGTGTTTAAGAACAGGAAAAGTTATTTTTCTATTCATGTTAAAAACATTTGGTATTTGGAAAGATAGCGTTCCATGTTTAGCAGCAAGAATGTATTTTAAACAAAACAATGTTCTTTCGGTTATAGTAGCTACTGCAGTCTTGCATAACTAGGTACGATTAGCTGTGCAACCTTTACCTAAAGACGATTCAACAACTAAAATTTAATGAGATGTAATTCTTAATGAAAATGTACATAATACTGACTATAGGACACAACATGATAATGATGTTGCTCGAAGAAATTTAATTGACAATTTTGAAAGGTAAATATTTACCTAAATTCTGAAAAATAATAATTTCCAATAACTATTCTTGTAACTTGCAAATAAAAAAATACTAATCAAGTATTTCTTATGTAGTTTTTTAATTTTTGAATTAGCAAAATAAACAAAATTATTAATAAATTAAAAATTGTTATTTTTTCAATAATTGCTGTTTTAGCAATTCTGATTTTTTGTTAATTAAACGTTGGGCTATTTATTCTATTTAAACTCAGCAGTGTCTTTTTTTAGTTTTGCCGTTTGTGTTTTTGACTCGTTCTTGTTCTGCTCAATCTATAGTCAGTAACTTAACTTATTATACTTTAACGTCTACCAATTCTTCAAAAAACTTGTTTATAATTTTTAGAAGTAAGTAAATCTGACTAAAGATGATAACACAACGTTAACTAAAGGTAACACTTATAAAACTAACTAATGTTATTTTCTATTTATTTTATAAAAATGTCAGGACAAGTTTCACGTGACGAACATAAAACATTTCAACTAATCAAAGATACAAATATTTTGGTGGAACACTTTACGTTTTAATCCTGATTAACTTTTTCGATTAATTTTAACCGCGATTAGTTAACCAACCATTTAATCAGAGTTGGTAGAACCGGCCCTTGGTATTCTTTTTGGTTTTTTCTCCTTTTTTGTATATTGGTTTAACGATAGCAGTAGTTAATTGTTGGAGAAAACTTCCATTTTTAAATAATATATTTGCTATTTCACTAAATGCAGGTGAAATCAAATGTTTAATTTTTTTTTAAATTACTGACGGTATGTTATCACTTCCTGTTGCATATGAACTGCTCATTTTTTGAATAACTAAACTTAGTTCATTTTCATCAGTAGGATATAGGAATATGGTATTTGTAGATAATTCAGGTAATGTACATGATGTGGAAACTTTGTGTCCGTACGTTTTATGTATTTTTAGTTCAGCCATATCTGCATAATAAGAATCAAATAAGTTAGATATTTCCTTTAGATTATTGTTTTCATTTTTTCATTAATAATGTTAGTTAAAGGAATATCTCGCTTTTTTGTTTGTAAAATTTTATTAATTACTCTCCATTTCCATCTTGTTAAATTATTGCTAGAATCAATCATTGTTTTCATGTAATTGCTTTTAGCAACTTGAATGTGCTTTAAATGTTCTTTTCTTTTCTCTTTGTGGAGTTATTCTAGTAATCTATTTGGTATATTAGCTTTTAAGTTAAATAATTCTTTTAATTCTAGGCTACTTCTAATTATTTCAGGAATTATCCATTTATTTATTGGTTTATTGTTAATTATTTTTGTTTGTACAACAGGAAAACTTACTTGAAAACAATATTCCAAATTTTTAAAAAAATATCAAATGCTTCATCAACGTCGGTTACATTATAAGAGGTGTTTTTCCAAGTTATTATATGTAATATCAAATCTATTTGGTTAGTTCCTAGATTATTAATTGCTCTTCTTGAAACCTTTTTGATTTTGGAAATATTTTGATTTTTTAAATTAGGCTGTATTTTTACACTCTGAGCTAAATGGTCATTTAAATTAAAATTTAATATTTGATCATCACTATAGTTTAGGTTATTACTCATTATACAATAGTCTAATCGAGTCTTTGCATTTAGATAAATTCGAGTATGTGTTGTAACGATATTAGTCATATCGTGTGATTCAATAATATCAAAAAGAGTTTTTTTATTTAAACTTTCTTCTAAAAAATTTATGTTTATATCACCACATATAATTAAAGGATGTTTACTAGGATCAAGCACTTCAATTAATTTGTTGAATACGTTAAAAAATTGTTCATAGTCTCCTGATGGTGATCTGTACATGACTACAATATACACCAATATTTTTTTATTATGGATTATTTTAATCCCACTGCATTTAAAATGTGTTTCTATAGTAAAACGTTCAATTTTACTTAAAGGTTGACAGAAGTTTTTGAATTGACTGATACGTATATTGCTACTCCTTCATGTAGTTTATTTTTTCTACAAAAACAACTAATCAGGTTTAATCCGTTAATCTTTACGGTGTCAATAGATAGGTAATTTTGCCAATTTCGTCTGTTGTTTACTATGGGTTTATGCTTATTGGTTCGAACTTTTGAAAATCTCTGTTATTATAAAATGGCCTAATGATCGCAAATTGAGGCCAGTTTTCTGGATTAAATATTGCAGTTTCTTCAGTAGAAGGAATCGTTACTTTATATGCTACTATTTCGGTAGATCTTATTTGTAATTTTTCAATATTACAGAATGTAATGTTTTGATTTTTTAAATGAGATTCTAGTTGGTTTACTGTACTGTATTGCTGTTATTTCACATTGATTAATATTGGTTCCTAAAGTAGTTTTATTGGTTTTTTTGGTTCTCTTATTAAATACAGTAATGTAATCAGCATTACTAATTAACGATTCTTCATCAAGTACTATATTGTTCAGTTGCACATTATTTGAAGGTAAATCATTGTTTAAATTAAGTATTTCATTTATTTTGATTTTTGTTTATTTAATAATTTAAACGATTTTGATTTATCGGTTGTCACTATCTTAGATACATTATCTACATTTGGTTTATTTGAACTCGTTTTAATTGCATTATTATTGACGGGATTTTTATTTTTGATGACATCACTGTATGATGGAATTTTATTAGTATGTTTAATAGATGCAGCTTCCGTATTAGAATAAGTAGATGATAGTAATCTATTAAGTAATCCTACTTGGGCATTTAGTGATTCAATAGTATCTTTTTGATTATTAATAATTAGATCTTTGTGAGCTAATATGGATTTTAAGTAATTAATTTCAGTTGAACTTACTTCACTACTATTGACATTCGTAGCGTCAATACTAACGCGAAGTTCACTTAAGTCAGCCTGTCCAGCTTCGCCACGTGATTGTCATCAATAATTTTAACATTATTTATATATTTAACACATCCGGGATGTAGAACAGAACCATAATATTTACATTTAGGACCCGATTTAGGCATAATTTTGCAGTACCTATACGGTATATCGGGAAGCAAATTGAATAGATTTTCACTTTCCGCCTTTCTAAAAAGCAAAAAATAATAAAAATCTCACTTTAGTCTCAAATATATATTAATTGGCAATAAAAATGTCTGCATATATTAGTTATGATTTAAGAGCTAAAATCCTGCACAAGATTTTATAGATTTTATATGCAAAATAAAAAATGGTAAAACGAGCGATAAGGAATTTTCTTGAGTTATTCAGTACACTTCTGTAATTAATTTTCTAAACTAAAATGCTTGCTGTTGATAGCTTTGGTCTGAGGTTAAAATCTTCTTGAGTACGATACACATTTAATGAATAAATGATCGTTTTTAAGATGCGTAAATCAAATTTGTCAAACTACTCAATTTGATCTTTGAATATTTCCTGCTTAGTTTCTTCTCCTAATAACAATACTTATTATTTACAAATAATTCTTACATACTTATACATTTACCTCATTTGCTTTTAAAAAAATTTGTTGATTTTCACTTACATACAGCAGATTTTGTTTATTGAAAAACTACGGCAAGATAAATAATATTCCAGCAAAAAACTTTATTTTAAAGACTGTTTAAAGATTCTAACCTACAAATCTGCCGTAAGAAGCTAAGAAAAATTATCTGTACATTGTCATTGTCATTGTCTTTGTCGTAAAATTTTTAAACAACTTTACAAGATTTCTATAATTTTGTTCTACAAGTTAAAAAAATGTAATATTTGTTTTGTATAAAAACGTTTTTTTTTGCTTATTGAAATTTCAAACATTAAAAACATACGAATGTGATACTTTAACTAAGCAATTTACAAGCAATCCGCCGTGGTGTAGAATGTGCAATAGTCTCCCATTACGCCGAAAGTCCATGGTTCAAATCCCGTAGTTGCCACTTCTTAAAACTTGTCAAACAACTACCGCCGCTTTAATTAAAAACTAATAAGTCATTAAAAACGTTATTCTCTAACAAATACAACAAATGCCATTCAAGAACCAGAATTTTATTTATTTATTAAAAAAAAATCAAGATTTTATTTTACTTTCCAAAATTGTTTTTTATTCAACATCATTGCGACACTCTCCCAAAGAATCGTTAAGACATTTATTAAACAAATCCAATTCGTTTTGTTGAACGCGGACATTTCACGTTTTTCAGCGATTATAAAACAAACAAACTAACATTTGAAAAAACGGATTTGTTCTACTAGGGATATTTGCACTATTCACAATTTGATTTTAGCAAACAATTGCCATATCCAGATACGCTTTTAGTTTAAAAATAATTACAAAAATAGCATAACGTAATATTTTACTGCAGAATAAATACTATATAATTTGCGTAAATTAAATTCCACTCGGTAAGAGAAGGGTAAGAGTTTACGTATTGTTCTGACTAGTACTCACAATACACGCTTATAAATATTTCTACGTTGTGTTGACAACATCTAATTTGTTTACTTTTCGATAAAAATATTACATTTACATGTAAGGGTACAAAAAAAATAGAAAAAAAACTCAATTGATTTTGTACAAAAACGAACATTAAGGTATATAGCATATAATATATGTATACTAATCAATTTAACAATACAGAAAAAATGTAGTAAAATATATGCGTTCTATGTCATTATGAGCGTTTGATGTATGGAATTAGTTTTTTGTCTCGTCGTTTTTTTTGTAACAAAAGAAAATAAAGGTTTTAGTTATCCATATAAAAGCTTTTTTTCAACTACAACACAACAACGGTATTAAAGAGCTACTATTATTAAGCAATTTATAGTTTTTTCGTTATGTATGAACTTAGCCATTAGTCATAGTCTGTTGTAAATACAAAAGTTGTAATTCTCTAACTACATACTTATAAAATCAATATCGCATTATCTTAATAAAATAAGAATTACTTTAAAAAATTGATTGCTATCTATAATAATTGTATAGTCAGTTGAGACTGGGATTAAGGCAAGTTAAAGAAAAATAGAATTGTATTATTGAATTATAGTTAAAAAGTGTATAACTATAAAATTTAACAACTATATAACCACAATGTTTCAGTATTGTTGCGAACTTAAAACTAAATTTGTTTAAACGATTTACCGTTTATATATGTAACTAATCTTACTAAAACTAAAACACAACACCATACACTAAAAGAAATATAAATAACTAGATAATAACACTTACTAAATAAGTTTCATACTGTATTTGTAAACTTAAATAAACCCTGTTTGCGGATAAGATAATTACAATCAATTTTATTTATCTATATAACACGCGTAAAAACATCGAATGTGCCTTTATTTATTTTAATGACTGATCTTCTTAAGTTTACTTTTTATACTTTTGCTTTATCTTTAATTAGAATATTTTGTTTATTTCTTGAAACGGCTTAAGTATTCTTAAAGTTTGTACTGTCCCCTCCTTAAGACTATTTTATACCAAAACAAAAAACAGAACGCGGTACCGATAGAAAGGGCCGTGGCAATAACGGCAGCTTCATTTCGACAATAGCTTTGGGTATAGAAGTAAAAGCAAGTAGATTTCTGGATACATGTTCTTCTTGGATTATAACTGAAAACATTTAAACCACCATTCATCTCTTGCGATTTTATAATGCTAACCATAGATTCAATATATATCAAGGTAGTCGGTATAACCACTTTTGGCTGGACTCTTGGTGGTTTTTGTAACCCGTTGCTTTTGCAATTCTTTTTTGGAGAATTCTATAACCACACTATGCCGCTCAGTTAAAACTTACCGTTTCGCGTCTTGACATACTCGGTCTTCATCTTGTAGCTGGCAAGATGAGTGTTTTTCCAAACCACCTCATATATTTTGTCTAGTTTTTTTATCAACTTGCTGCCGTAGTGTTTTCCAGCATTTTCTTCTTCCCAAATTGAAAGTCGCATAGCAGTCGTATTTCGCGCCAAAGCTGTTAATGGTTTAATACATTTATTTTACAAAAAAAAAACAAAATTAAATAACGAAACCAAATCATAATTTAAAAACTACTTATGCATCAAAATAACAAAAAGAAAAAACTAAACAATAATTATTTGAGTAACCGTGACCTGCATTAATTTAGTCAAAGGTTTAGTAACATTGGCAAATCATATTTTGGTGTGGTTTCAGTGCTGTAGAAATTTTGCCATAAATGCGTCATTTTGCATGCTGGAATTTGATAAAAAATTTTTTGTTGGTGCGTTAAAGAAATTGCCCGTGTGTACTAGTGTCATGCTTAAGGGTTTCTACATTTTAAATATCTTAAATTATCCACGCTGATTTTGAATAAATAAATTGCGGTTTTGTATCTAGTTGTGAGAAATTCAGTGAGGTAAAGATCCATTTTCATTTTAAATCGCAGCTTAATTTTTCTCTGTTATCATTAGCAACTTTGAAATATCTGCATATGATCTTTCATCTTGCAAAATTCCTATAAACAATTAATAAGGCACGTATGGATTATTGTGAATTGTTCCGTATTTGTATTCTGAGAACCTATGCTAGATGTGGACATTGAAACCACCGTTTTGATTTTTACGATTGTAAACAGCATTACGACTAAATTGGAGGGCACACCTACTAAAATCTAACTTACACAAACTTCGGAAAAGTTTTTTTAATATATCGTATGAAATTGAACCATTTATTTGTGGCAACGGTGTATATATGTAATAGTTTAATTTTCAAATTGTTAAGCGGCCGCTTGCACTAAGTTACGGTGAAGTTTGCGTAACAACTATATCTCTTACGACGTGGACAGTATTATTGAACGTTTTAAACACGTGACACTTTTCTGGGCACTTTCTTTGGGCAGTACAAAGTCATTGAAACACTTTTTTTAAGTTGTTCAAATGTGCTTTCCTTCTAACTTTGATCACGTAGTCTAAGACAATCCCCGCAGAATAATCTGCTTCAAACGCTCGAACTTCGCAAGAGCGTTACACAAGTCTAAGAGTATAACGGTGAACTGCCACAATCCAGTTCTAATTGTAAAAGCTGTTTGTCTACGGCATTTGATCTTTGAGTTTGCCAGTAACATTTTTTAAATCCACTGCAATCGTTCTTCTTTAGCAGTACTACTGGAAACACCAATGGATTATTTAAAAAATCAATCACATCTTAACTTTTCATATCCGTTATCATTTCTTTATTTTTTTACGTTTTATCAAAGAAAGTCAGCGTGGATGTTGTGCTTCATTAAGTCAGTTCTTCTTTTGGAACTACTTTTCAACGCAGCTGGTCATGGCTGAGGTTTTTGCACTTAGAAGTGAGTATGTCTGATATCTGCCGTAAACACTTCTTTGGCGATGTAGCGACGTACACTGCCTTACAACAGTATTTTTTCAACGTTACTAAATTTTAGTTGACATTCAAAATCTTTACTGGCATCATGTATTTTACCCGCACCACTGTTCTGCCAACTAATAGTTTCGTTTCAATCAATTTGTCCTAAATTAGTTCAATAGTGCAAAGGTAGCCATTCCAAAAGTTTTCATCTAAGCCTGCCACTATTGCGCTTTCAGGCATTTTAGACAAAACCACGTCTGTACTTAATAAGACTCGCACAGCTGCCTTCTTTGGCAAATGGAAAGGAATTTCTTCATCGTCAATCCTACGGACATTATTCTGCATATCCAAATGGAACCCATGCTTTTTTAGAACTTGTTCTGTAATGTCGGTTACCAGTACTTGATAGTCGAGTCTTCATTTCCTAAACCAATAGTTATTTTGTGTAGGCATTTCTTTGTCAGTAGCGTTTTTTTTACCTTGATAATTGTTTTGATTGATTTTTTAAGTAGTTTCATTTTGTCTCTTACTACTTCCATTTTGTCATTTATTGACACATTTCTTTTAAATTTAGCATATCTGCTTGAGTTTTCTCTAGAGCCGTTTTAAACTGGTTTTCAAAGAAAGCTGTATTTGATTTTTTTAAATTTGCTTTTTAATGTTGTATTTCTTTTTTTTTATACTTTTAATATTTTCGTACAAATTTTTTTATACTTTTTGAGTACTTTTTGACAGTTTTTTTTCTATATTCTAAAACTGCTTATCTATTTTTCTAAAATTTGCATCCTATTTTCTTGATAAGCGTATAAAAATACATTATTTGGGAAACATCAAGCAAGTACGAATCAACATCTATATCGTTTTGTCGCGCAACCGTTGTAACATAATTTTAAAACCATTAATTTCTAAATCACATTCTTTTAATTTTCTTATTAACTCTATAATGTTAAATGTTAAAAGTTTTTTTGGTGCCATTATTGTTTATTTATTTTTTATAGCTTTAAATTTTAATTACAAACGGATTTTTATTATTAAGCACAAATAAAACATTTTAATGGACTGAAACAAAATAATTATAATGAATACAGAGTTTATAAGCAAACACATCCTGGCGGCGGGTTCAAAAAGACCTCAAGAGAATAGCGCATCATTATCCTTGTCGGTGTGGAAACATACCGATACTGGACGTATTTTCCGATATTTCTTTATTTCTCGTTGCACTTTACAACACAGAACTTGGTAGTTGTATTGTATTTGAGTTAATAGATTTGAATCTTGAAACTGAAAACATAATTATAACGATAAAAATGCATTAACTACAAAGTCTATTTTCCTACTTTTTTTATAGCAAAATGATTGATGACTTCTTCAACGGAACAGTCAATGTCGAGATAGGTGTTTAGGAGTGCAAGTCTATTCAGACGATCCTCATTCGTGTCGAACTCAACCACGTCTTTGTACGATGCAAGATAGAGCATCTTCTCTCTACCATGGCTATCTATAGAAGGAGAGAAGCAAGCACCGTGTACAGTTTTTAAAGGGTCGGATACTTGTTACTAGAACATACATTTAGGGCTTCTATTGCAGAATCCACATTTTTTACGTATTTTATGTGTATCTGTCTGTACTGAAGAACCTCTGCTATTAGTTTTTTCTTGATCATGTATGGTCGTTCGTGAAAAAATGGGGTCTTCTAATTTTTCTGACAAGTTTTCAGAAGCAACGTTTTTAGCTGTTAAGGCAAAATAATTTTTAATTTCAAATGTGTATCATTTTCAACACAAAACCGTTCTTTCATGTCAGGTGTTACGTGGTCCAATGTAGGTATAGAGACAGCTTTTCTCCAATAAGCTATCGGGTCGTCATTCACGTCAAAATGTGTACCCTGACTTTGTCTTCCAGCAAGACGGGGGATGCGCATTTCTACATTTAGTTCTTCCATTGCTGTTTTAGTTCTTGTATAATACGAGCGAAGTGCACCTCAGAATTGGTTTGCATCTCGTCCTACACATTTAAGATGGCCTCTATTCTCATTTAGCTGTAGCTACGTTCATGGTAGGAATCTGTAGAATTTTGCTTAGATCTCCCATAAGAAATCTCTCTTAGAATTTTACTGACTGTCGGAAGATCGGCTGCAAATTGTACGATTGCATCGTCAATACTTACAAAACCCAAAAATTTTTCCTCTAATTTACCGTGATCATTAACATATCTTGCAGCTAGTTTAATTGGACAGTGTGTGATATGTCAGTGGTTTTAGCAAAGACGATACTGTAGCAATCTGCAACTTGTATCTTTTCCCATATTTTATTCAGCATCACTGCTTCACAAGATTTAATCAGTTCCTCGCATGTGGTCTTACTAATACATGTTACATTTGATTTGCTTGTTTTGAGGTGATTTATAAGCTGCAAACCTCTAGCGCCAATTCAAAATCTAAGTAGGCCTCTAAAGTTTCTACGTTATTTTTGTTGAAACTGTCGGCTCATAGACTCTCGTCATCTTGGTGCTCTCTTAAAGAAGTGTTTTGTCTTCCATGAAGAATTATGGTTCTTGATGTCAAGTTCGGGTTTATCGCGAGCCCCCAAAAACATTTTGGCAGATGTACTGGCTTCACAATGATAAACACAAGATGCGTATTTTTCAAGATCACCGTCTGTTCCGAAAAATTTAGCAAACTTAGTTAGTGCCTCTGTGGTATGTTTTTTTGCGAATCAACCTGTTTTAGCACCTACCTTTTTTTTGTCCACAAATATCGCACAGTTTAAGCAGAATAGGCTTTGTTTTGACCGTAAAAAAACATGCCATGAATACTACTGAAAATGATTTTTTTGTACCTGCCAATGTTCCACTCGTTTTCTTTTGTATATTCCAATGTCGGCTTCTTTTTGGCGATTAGATCTTTATGACCAATATCATCAGACAAAAATGAGAACTTGTCTACATACGTACCAATATCAAACGGACCACTGGATTCGATGCTCACACCAGCTACATTCTTGATACACAAAGAACTACTGAGTCCCGGAGATTCATCTGCTCGTTTCTTTTCAACTACTTCTTTAGAAGAGCTGTTACAGGAAGGCACTTTTACATCACATACGATGAAACGGTCCATACTAATACTCTGTAAATCTTATACAGTTTTAAATATTAACGTCTAACCACAGGTACAGCAATATACAAAAATTATTTTTGTGTTTTAATTTGCCTTGACGTGCGACAGCAAACCAACTTCTAATGCAAATCAAGATCGACTGACTGCTCTCGGTACTTCTAAAAACTGTTTTGCGCTAATTCTTCTGCAACTGTTTCTGACAATGATTAGGATTTTTTTTTAATTAATCTTCAAAATAAATAACAGGGAATTAGGGACAAAAATTTACGTCATTAGCAACCATGACAGCAACGAACAAAGATCGTATATAATTAATAAAATATAAAATAAACGTAAACTTCGTGCTAACATGCAAGTTTTTGCAGGCGCGTGAGATAGCTCAAATAATTGCAATACGTGTTGGAAATGTCAAACTACATTTTTTTTTAAATTTATATTCTTAGATTTAAGAAAAGATATAAAAATTTAAAAAAAGGTGCTCAGCGTTCTTTTCTACGACATTCAAAGAATCACTATTATGTTTATACATGTGTACCTCTACTTACATTTTAAATCTTTCAGTTTTAAATTCCGTTTACAAAAATAGTATTTAAAATAACAGGCGGTCAGGGTTTTAAATAAACTTGTTACTCTTTCAAAAAAAAAATATTGTTAAATATTTAATGTCTAATTAATACCCTAATTATTTAAGAGGAAAATGTTTTTTTTCTAAAGAAAAAATTCTACGTCTATGTATACCTTTGTTTTTAGTTTTTGATATTGTAGAGAAAATAATAAAAACAAATAAATGCTAATTTCAGCCAGTCTTGTCCAATATTGTAATTTGTTTTTGTTTTGTTATTTGGAAACAAATTAGATTACGCATTATCAGAAAACTAAAAAAAAATTATTTTTCAGTAAAGATTTTCTAAACATTATACACGGAGAGAAATAATATGCTGAATTTAATCATTACAATTTCATATTTAAAGCATTTGCTTTTTTTCTAAAATTGGTTCACATTCAAATAAAATTAAACCTACATGTTATAAAACTTAAATTAAATTTCTTATTGCAATCCAAACATGTTTTTCTTAAATCATTCATAATTATAATGATACAAGTAAAAAGTTTTTGTTAAAATTAAGACTACAAATTGATCAAATTCAACTAATTATTATAAGAAATCATATCAGCGATTAAAGTACGTAATAAATTACTACGAAACCACAAGTAGGCATTTCAAGTAAGCATTTATGTTATCACTATTTGTTCCACGCTGGTCTAAAATAAGGTATCAGCAATTTAATTTACGTTAAGGTTTGCAATATGTGCTAAACTTTTTGCTAAAGCTGTGGCAAAGATAAATTAACGTGTACCATGACTCGTGACTCCGACAGTTTTTTGTTTGGAACTATACGACATGGATCCATCATTTTATAACAAGTTGCTTGCAGCATATAATCTATAACTCACTACATCAATTAGTGAATGATTGGAAACTATCAGAAACTTACAAGTAAGTATTGACTCTAATTTTGAATATTGTTCACTGTCGTTATATGTTAGAATTATGTCGCAAAGCTTGCACATTTTTTGGCATGTATGACTTAGTTTTTTGCAATAAAATTAAATGATCGTGCATTTGCTTTTCTTTTAGAACAAGAAATTGATGTTACATCCCTTGTGTGCCTAACGGAAAATGATTTGGACATATTTAAGGAAGGTGAATTTGGGTTGATTGTAAAGTTTAGTAGTTGGAGAACCCTTTGAAAGAAAAAAATAACTTTCCAAAAGTTACAAGAAGATTATTTAACTCGGATGGTGTAGATTCGACTAATATTCTAAGTGTAACATACTATTAATGCTGATGCGTGTACATATTGGTGTCAAGGTTAGTATTATTTGTATCGGTAATATTACCAATAATTATAAATTTTAATGTAATCTAGGATTAAACCATAAACTGTAGTGATGATAAAATATAACACATTTATTTTGAATTTAGCAAATAAAAACGTTTAAACTATGTGTATATTTACTGAAATCATTCATACCCTGAAGCTGCACAAAAGCAAACATTATGACACTGCGTGCTTAAATTAATACGAAGTGTAATTATAGTAATAAACCTGTTTATGATAAAACGCAACAATCAACAGAGATCAGAAAAAGCAGTACTTGTCATAACTATGGTTCTTTTCTACGATCACATTAAGCAACTTTTGAATGATAAAAGAAAACGATGTTTTCTTAAACTGATATATTATAAAATCTATACAATTCTTTTTCAAAATATTTGTTGTAATAAAATGAAAGCTTTATTTAAGCGTACATCGGCTTGACTCAAAACCAACAGCCTATTTGCATGAAATATAGCTGTTTTTGCTTTATTACAGTAAACTTTTCTCTCCGTGTACCGTGTAAAACAATCATTCTAAAATTAGAAAGTCCGAACAAACAGACTGCAAGATAATATCTATTTAAAATATAAAAATAATTAAATTGTAACATTTGTGGTAATTTAGTACCACGAAGCCGATGTGTTGGATTATTAAACACAACCACGATGCTTTAGTAATTTAATTGAATATATCAACCTTAGACTAGGAAAGAGAGGGGACTCGTAATGCCGAGTACGTATGTGAAGCAAATTGCCACCAATTACATATGACCAGTGGCGTCACCCAGAAAAATAAACAAGAGCTGTCCTTAAAACACTTGCGTAATCAAGAAATATCCGTATTTGTCTTTTTTGTTTAACAATTAAACAATGTTGTATATTTGATGATATATTTTAATAATAATTCAATTCAAAACGTTCGTAAATGAACGGATGGTGTTCAATACTTCAGACATTTATCATCCACGTGCTACTACTAATGCTTCTACGTTGAAGATCAGCGGATCAGACGTGATCTGTAATTTACAATGCGTTTACTAACAATGCACTTTGATTTACCATCTGTATTAATTATTACTACGTATGTTAAAACAACTAACGGTGGCAGATGCCATACCACCTAATTATTAAAATGCTGCCATAGGTGTTTACTAAAGCGTTTGCTAAACAGATGTTTGAATTAAATACTTGTTACAACTTTGTTAATACATTAAAAAAAATTGTAAATAAATTTATCGCGTACCTTACATATAAGTATACGTGCCACCTATGCATTTTAATACCTACACTTGCTGCACGATTCTGTTTTCACAACAAATCATGAATAAAAGTGTTTAACTATAACTGTGAGAATTTAACAACATTAACTTTGTGAAAACAACTACTTATAAAGTGCAATGATCTGCTAAAATAATGACTCAAACACTAATTTTTAGCCTGACAAGAAACAATGTAAGTAAGTCATGAGAATTAATTTACATCTGGAACGTAATTCCCTGTTCTTTTTTATCATTGCGACTGCTGCAGTTAAAAGCACTACAATTATTTATTCTAACGACGTCAGAAAACGATGACGTTACATTCAGAAATAAAGCAAATAACGTAAAATCGCTAAAGGTGGCACTTGTATTGTTTGCCACCTTTTTAATGGCTGCCGAACGAAAAAGCGACACATTCGGTATTCACGGCGTAGGTCGGGTATTACGAGTCCCCTCTCTTTCCTAGTCTAAGATATAAACACACATAAAATCTTAAATCCGCCATTTTATAATAACGTTCATAACATCTAACTAACTCACGCACCTGCGCACACATAATCCACATAATGACATAAAAACGACATCTAAAACCTAACTTCGCATCCATGAGTTGGCGCGAATTCAAAATATTTTGCCACACAATATTCGAAAAATGTATTTATTTTAGCTAAACAATTAAACAAACAATAAAAATTAACAAATCCTAACAAATGTTCAAATAAATCACCAATTGCTGCAAACCAATATCCTAATATATTAGAAAATACTCTTTTCCAAAGAATGTTCAGTATAAACTTTTGATTTTAAATATCCTTAAATATAAAATTCGTTAAGCAAAAAATCATAAAATCTAGCTGGCTAATTAATTAAAAAACTTGGACTAATAACTTTATTTACAAGTGTTATTCAAGTATTCTCGCACTTCGCAATTCTTGTACATGGGGCAACTATCCATTTAAAATAAAATTTCTTGATATCAATCAATTTTCTCTAGTGTGGGAACTACTTCATCTTGCAATAGTTGTAAAAATCTCATAACTATTAGTTTTTTGTTTAAAAAGAATAGTCCTACAATATGATGACCTAATCTTCTTACCCATACGTTTATGAAGAGACGTGCGTTCTTTTACTAACAACAAATCTTACCTTTACATAAATGTAATTTGATTTTAACATCATTGATCCTTGTTTGTTACTTCTAATGCTGCCATCGACTTTTATTCCAATAATGTAGTGTCAAAATACGTTGCTTACCCACTCACACGTTTGGTGGTTAATTGAAAAGTTCAAATATTCTTGAACTTTTCAATCAACCACCAAACGGATGATGAGAACAAAAACCAGATGTGCTAAAATATATACATATGTACTACATGAAATTATATTTTTAGTTTTATGAGTATCATTTATGAAGACCAAAAATTATCCATATGCTAATTTCTTAAAATATAATAAATTCGCTTAGTTATGTTGCATGTGAGCGCCATTTACGACTGCGATTATTTCGCATCTATTCCCAGCTAACGCACATATATTTGATACATAAATAAATGAGCACACAAATATTACTAGCTAATATTACAATGTTACATAGCAAATACATTTTAAATCTATTACATATTCCAAGTTACGATAATATTATTTTGTAATATATCTTATATATTATTTTATGTTGATTTTGTATCGTTCATATTACTTAGTAATATTATTTTTAGTATCGCATTGGCATCATTGAAAATAAGAGAATTTCGTAGAAACTATATAATTGCTGTATATAATTTTAAAGAAAATTATTTTGAATTCTATGCAAGCGAATGGTTTCTACTTAGTAACAAACAACAAAAACATAGAATTTAATTTTTAGTGTACGAATTACTATTATTTAGTTGTATTTTTTCTTTAAATTATTGAGCTACTTTTTAAATTATAGTATATATATATATGCAGTATTTGTTAATATATATAATAATATGGTTATTTTTTTTATTTGTATGCTTATATAATTTAATGTTTATTATGTTAATTCTTAAGATATTAATAATAACCTTTTAATAATAATTTAGTTTTTAAAGTTTCTATTATCAATTTTCTGCAGCTGTATGTGCTACAATACAAAAATAATTATAATAAATAAATCTAGTGTTTACCTTTCCTTTTTTCAATTTGTTACATTTACGTTACTTTGATATTAGGTTGAAGTAACAGTCATATTACATTTTAAGTACATTTATATAAAATTTAGAGCATATTTATATTACACTGTAATGTAATTGATATATTATTTAGATGTTGTATAGTGGCTGACATTTCACCTAAATGGCGTATTACATGTAACTTACCTAATACATTACATTTGAACTTATGATAACTTATATTTGATAACCACAGTTATGTCATATTTCTATAAATGATATATATTTGTGTTTGCTGGGTTTGATACCGCTTCAAGGTATCCGACAATTAGTCTTATACATTATAAAATTGCGATTAGCAGTTTAAGCGTATGTTAATACAACCCGTGTTTTCACATTAAAGTTTCCCACAACACCTTCACCTAAATTCCTGAAGAAATCCGTATACCGCGATGAAATTCTTTTCTTGATTTTAAAAAGAATGAAGATAATTAAGAATCCATTCATACACAAATTGCTGAGTATTTCGATCTAAAATAAATGATTAGCAATTGTTATTATTGAGTACACCGACATTTTCAACAACAGACTAACAATAACAATCAACATGTAACTACATTCTGTCTACACTATTGAACTAGTTTGCTTCTCAATACAAACAACATTTACGGTAATAGTAAACCGTCGAAGTAATGATTATGCTATTATGTTCAACGAACATTCAAAGCAATAATAAATACATTAAATGCGCCAATAAATGTTATACACAAAACAAGCATTAATATTTAATTTTTGTAGAAATCGATTCATACTATGTTTTTCCTTAGAAAAATGTTATTTTTTTATTAAGTACTTTGTGATATATTTTATCATACGTTACTAACGTGTAATCATGTAAACATTATACGATTTACTTGTATACCACTGATTCTAATTACAATTGTAAAAAACTTACATGTTCTCTCTCTCTCTTTTTCAATTTAAATGTCGAATTTAGTGTCAGAGAAACCACAATCTTTAAAAAGTTAATGCTTATCATTTATCTTATCTGTTGTGCAAATCAGAATTTTCAGCTCACTGTTATGGTGCAACCTAGCAAAAGTAAACGTCGCTCGTTTTCCAAAAAAAATCTCCGTTCGTACACTACACACTAGTACTGTAAGAAGAAAGCTTTATAACTAATAACTACTACAGCAAGAAAAAAATAAACAAAAAAACAGACACAAAGTCATATTCGAAACGAATAACGAAACCACAAATATACGACCATTAACGAAAACAGAGGAAAATATGCCACTTCATATGCGATAGCTTTGTGAAAGTTGCAAACTTATCAAAAAAGTATGCAGAAACTATTTTTAACAAACAAACCGTATTAAAACCGTTTAAAGTTTTAAACGTATTGGCAAAAAAGTTTGTTCTTGAAATTTAAAAAAAAAATTTTTTTCGTAGGATCTTGCATTGATAAGTTTCTCCCATACTGGCTTATACAGTCTGTGGCGGTTTTTTTAATCATTTAATCGGATTAGGGTTGTTTCAATAACATTTATTTCATTAATATAAAATGTAATTTGGTGTTAGTGTAGTTGCCTAAGTTGTTGCGTTTACAAAAATTGATTTCAAATTATTTTCAGTCATACGTCACAAAAATGTTATTAGGCATTGGTAATAACGCAAAAATGTTTATAAAGACAGTCTTCTTCGAGTATTTTTCCAAAAAGAAAGTTGTGCTTTTTCGAATGCGACTACTTGAATACTGAATTTGTGCGTATAGTAGTAGATTGTATTATAATTAAGGATGTAAGTGCTCAATACTTTCGCATTCTGCGTATTTATAGTCGCTTAATTCGAATTGTCAATAGGGTTCTTGTAGCTTTATTAAGGACACCGTCACGCTTCGGCGTATGCACTCTTCAGAAGCTACACCAAATTTATATATCCTTTTTTTACATTATGGGACATGTTACATGTTATCGACCATTTTGTATATAAATACACCAAGGGCGGATACAAGGGGAGGGTCATAGGGATCATGACCTCCCCCCCCCCCACAAAAAAACCTTTTTAAAACTAAGTTTAATTTTTTTTTTCGTTTTGAATATATTTTTTATTTGGAAATATAATAATATTTTTAAACCCCCATATTAACGATTTCTTTTTATATAACCCCCCTCCCCAGAGTAAAATCCTGTATCCGCCACTGAATGACACCAGATGCTCGTTACATTTCAATAATTTGATATTTAAGTTTCGTAACAGTTTTTTTACTCCAAGCTTACTTAGATCAAAGGCTTTTTCTTTTGGACACATTTGGTTTAAAATTCTTATCAACCACGATGCTGCTGCAGTTATCGTCGCTTTTATCGTCCTTTATGTGCCCTAACTACACGAAAGCTAAGTTTTAGATATAAGTATTAAATGTTTTGTTGTTTTTTTCTCTTATTAGTTTCCGGTTATGCACTTGCGAAATGTTAGTAAAAGCAAAGATAGTAAGAATTGATACGATTTGTTGATTAGTTAAATTAGTTAAGATACGGATTTTACGAATAATTTTCTGGTTTTTTTATGGCTAAGCGAGTTGCAGTTGTCTCGCGATTTAATGATGTATTAATTTTTAACAAAAAAAAACTGATGGCGATCAACATTTATTTATTTTCTTTTTTATTCATTCAAAATTATACATTACGTTAATTCTTTAACATTGTTTTTTTTTCTTTCGTTACTTATTAGAAGCAAACTAATTCACACCTAGCCTCCGAACTAAAACACTTTAGTTGCCGGTTACAAGTCTCTAAAAATAATCTTAACCGTACGCAAAATTTAGCATGGTTAATGCCAAAAACTTTGTAGTCCTTCAAAATCTAAATTAAATTGGTTAATCTATGACAACTAGTTAATAAGATTGGATGTTTTGCATGAAATGATAAGTGAGAATTGCGCAGTAGCCCACCCACCTTAAGAAAACCCCTTTGGTAACAAATAACGCTAATTTTCTGAAAACTTTTAGTAATAAATTCTTATTAGCAATTTCCTTAAACAAATAAAAAAAAATATTTTGTTGAATGTGCCCCACGGTTACAATAAACGATTGTTCAAGTTCATGAGAGCTCAAATTAGTTTTTCGTGGCGTAATATATGGTTTTAAATCTTTTATAAAGCGTAATATCATTGGTAATATGTATGATAATATGCCCTGAATTTTCTTTAATAATCAAAATTTTTACAACAAATCAATAACATGCAATTCAACAAACGTGTTTAACACAAATTGTTTACTTTTGTTGTCGTCAATATTACAACTTGTGGGCTGTATAATTAGGCCAGATTTCACACGATGTGACAACCAGACTTGACCTTGATAACAAAATAAATGTGAAAGAGAATGCACATATTGTCAAACTACATCTGGTATTATGTCTTGTACGTAAGTAATTCTGTTTGCAACAAATACATGAGGCGATGATGCAAGCGGACGTAGTTTGACTATCCGACCATGCGTAAATTTCGTCATAGCTTTTTTTACAAAATTAACTGAATCTGGTAATCGTGGCACTCATGTAGTTTTCATACAGCGATTATTGACTTACTGCACATAAGCGAGACAGTTGCGCGTTCAGAGCGTTGCGATTTCCACAAATATACTACGCCGCAATATCCAACTTGATATGCGTCTGCAAATACGTGTATTTTTATTCTCAAGAGAAAAAGAGATGGAATGCTGGTTTCATATAAAGGTTTCTGATGAGTTGTCAAAGTTTCCCAATGTTTTATACGGTTACTAAAAGGAAGATCTTTATTAACTATAGCTGCTGCGTAATAATTTTTGCGAATGCAAAACCTTATAAGGTCGTAAATGCGCGATATTTCAGAAAGTATATGTCGTTAGCGGTTTTACACGTGATAAACAGTGGTGTAGTCTGGGGTATACACAGGTATACGGCGTATAACAACTTTACAAAAATAATATTAGCGTATAACAACTTTTTTCGCATGACTAAAAGAGTATAACCACCTTTTTAGTATTGCATGTTTGCTTGTTGCAACGCTGAGCAACGCAATAGGTAGTTTTTAAAATATTTACACTACGAAAATACAATACCTCAATACTGGTAAACAATTAGTCCAAAAAAGAGTTCTCGGAACTGAATTTGACGTGCTGACAACAAATCCTTTGCATTGTTAAGTGCATAGAGTATTAGCAGTGGGCGGTAGCCCGTAGCCGCCGACACTTGTTTAGCTTCTTTTAGGTTCGAATTTCGAACTGCAGGTTGTAATTTAATATCCCTTTCGTTTGTCCTCTTGGCGGTAGTTTTCTTCAGTTAAATGCTGCGTTTTGTGTTGGTTAGTAGTTAGTTGGCTGGTGCTAGTGGTTTATTGTTTTGAGATGAAACGGCAAGGAGATTTATTACATTTTCTTAATATAAAATTGCCAAGGCGACAGTCAAATAATAACGATGGAAGTGTGCTACCGGGACCAAGTGCTGAGAATTTAACATCAAGCAATACATTTACATTACAACGAGGATCTTTTCAAAATAGTGACAATGAAAATACAAAACAGCCAATATATCCTTCTATTTGGAACGAAAACCAATGGCCTCAGTTTAGCTCCAGAGTGGTGTGAATGCCACATAGAACCAACGTTAAATGAAAACCCCACAACACAATTAAGTAATTTGCGGTGCAAGATAAAAAAACACGTAGATTATAAAGCCCACAAGTTCACAATAGAAATAAATGACCAGGCTGCAACAAATGCCTTGGCACATGTAATACACAAGGAAAGTCAGCGCGTCGATAAAGTCACTAACCGAATTTTTAGAACTGCCTATAATATTGTCAAATCAGATCGCCCTTTTAGCGATCATAAAAATCTAATTAAATTACAAAAGTGCAACGGTGGGGATATGGGTATAAAACTTTACATTCGCGATACAGTGCTTTGCAGATCGTACAACACATTGCAAAGGAAATGAAGCAAAAGATGATTGCCCAAATCGTTCAAAATAATATAAAAATATCGGTATTGATAGACGAATCATCTACTATTGAACGAAAAAGTGTTTTGGTGATTTACTTAGGTTTTGTTTTTACACATCATAAATCGGTTTTTATGTTCTTGGATTTAATGGAACTTCAAAATCAAGGTGCTGAACACATAACCGAAGTCTAATTAGCAACATTAAAGGAAAATGGATTTACTGAAAATTATCTTCTTCGACACTGGGCTTCTTTTGTTTCTGATGAAGCAAGTGTTATGATTAGCAAAAGTGGAGTTGCGACCAGAATAAAGGAAACATATCCTTCTGTTCTAAGCTGGCATTGCATGAATCATCGCCTAGAACTCGCTGTGTCTGATGCTTTGAAATCTGTAACTGCAACATATCATTTTCAGTCATTTTTAGAGTGCTCTGTACAGCCAGTCGAATAAAAATCAACACGAATTACAACAGGTTGCTTCTCAACTCGAAGTCCAATTTCTGAAAGTAGGAAAAATTTTTGACATTCGCTGGGTTGCCAGTAGTTGTAAAACTGTGAATGCCGTGTGGAACAACTTTCTTGCATTATTTGCACATTTACGTAGAGCTGCTCAAGATTTGTTTCATGGTGGGGGGGGGCAAAAAAAATTCTCAAATCTTGCTAAGAAATTAACAAGTCAAGGTTTTCTAAAAAATTTAGGCCTAATGTATGACTGCTTATATTAGCTATCCAATCTGTCACTGGATCTTCAAAAAAGGAATGTTAGTCTAAAGAAAGCAAACGAAATAATAAAAAGAACTATTAGGGTTCTAGAGTCATTTAAAACTGATCATGGAGAAAAATTTTCTGAAGTCCTTTCAGAGGTAAAATGTAAGGAATTTCGTGGGGTGGCTTTAAGTAGCTCTAAAATACAAGAAATTAATGCTTTACAATTTTTGCAAAGCTTAATTGATAACATTAAAGCATGACTAATGAGTGATAAATGTGATACTATTCTATCTGATCTACAAATTTTGAATAAAACGTATTGGCCAGACAATCCATCTATCAGATATGGAGAGCAGCAAATAAGAAGACTCTGTAGCAGATTTCACTTGGACACCAGAAAGGCTTTGAACGGAATGCGAGAATATGTAGATAGAAAGAATATAGTGCCCAAAGATTAGGAAGAGCTAAGCTATTTAATAAACTCATTTCCCTGCAGTACATCAGAATGCGAACGGGGTTTTTTGGCTATGAATTTAATTTGTTCAAAACTGAGATCAAAAGTTACTTATTGAAAATAAGTAATTTAATGATGATCAAAATAAATGGATCACCACTTGAACAGTTTAATCCAGAAAACTATGTGGAAAGTTGGAAAATTAATCATAGAAGTGCCAATCAAGGCATGTTGATACTTTTAAGAGCAAGGACGAAGAAAATCCAGTTAGCGAGTTATGGAAAAAACTATGAAATTGTATTCAATTAGGTATATAATTAGTAAGTGTAATTATTGTATGGTAATTTCACTAATTTGTGAATTAATTTAGACGTACTAAAGGAGATTAGAAGTGTTGTTGTGTTGGTTCATTAGTAAACTACAAAATATGTCTAAGTATACCCTGGCCGGAGTGAAGGTAAGCTGAAAATAAATAAAAATTCATAAATATGTAGAAATGTATCGCCTACTGGGTTCTATTTAACCGAGAGTGGATTCTTTTTTTCAAATTGTTTTTGCTTGCCCATTTGCACACATAGGAACAACGCGGGCTAAAGCAAATATTAAAGGTGTCTAAGAGGAAGTTAATAAACGTAGTGCAGAGCGTGCCTAGTAAGATTTCCCAAAGTTATAAGTAGAGAGCGGAATATATGCAAAGTGCATATAGATGCATATATTGCATATTTTTGCTTATTTGAAACAACATTGCATATTTAAGTTAAACACGATTTATTTTGCATATTCTAAAAATAAATTAATATGAAATTTTAAAATTTCACTGTCTTACAATAAATTAGGTCGAATTTTATAAGTTGAAACGATATGAACGAACTCTGGACTTTCCCGTTTCTACCTAAATAACAATGCGACAAAAGATTGTATTACAATGTCATTGAATTTGTTTCTGAAATTGAGGGGTTTTTCAAGAAAAAGATTATTAGCTTACTATTCAAAATACGTATTGTTAAATAATATTTACGTAGAAACAATTTCTAAAAATAAAGTAGGTACCTACCTCCTTTAAAGAGGCTAATATTATTTTTTCCGTTTTCCAAACATTTGTTTAAAGTAAACGTAATATCGTAATAGTGCTTTTGAAGTGTTTTGTATATTTTACATTAAAATATGTCTACGATTCAAAAAAGTGCTTCGATGAAGTATTTTCCCGAGTTAAAGTTAAGTGGAGAGAAAGTATTTTGCAAGGCCTGTTCTAAAATCGTAAGTTAATTCATTTTCACATTTCATTATCTTAAAATTTACGTAGGTATCAGAATTCCATATAATTCTTCGCATCAGAGCAATTTCGGAAATAAAGTTCAAGTCTCTCACATTTTTTCACGTTTTTTAAAAATATATATCTGACTGTGTGGACTTTAAAAATTTTTGTTTGGTTTAGTAAATTCGTCAAATTGTAGCTTTGGTTCATATCAAAATAAATTTCTTTTTGGTGCTTGAACATTTTTTCTTCTACAGATTTTCTGAGAAGAAGTTTCAAGTCGACCAACATTTAAAAACAGTGAGTCATAAGTTGAAGCTAAAAAAATAGCATATGTATTAAATATAAATGTGTCTATTTAAGATTTTTTTTAAATTTTTTAGTATTTTTAATAAATATGCATTTGCATATTTAGGAAAATTTAGAAAAAATAGCTGCATATTTTTAGCAAAAGTAATGCATATATATGCGCATATTTTGGTAATGCTTTGTTGCATATATTCCGCCCTTTAGTTATAAGTAATCTCGACTAAGATCGCAGCGCCATTAAAGTCGAATTAAAAGTACTTATATCTTTGTTATTGTTAAGTTTTTTAGAATAAAGCGTAATAAACTTTATTAAAATGAGTAATATATGTATATACTAAAATAAACAAAATATATCGGTTAAGTTATTTAAGTATTATTCGGTTGTATTAATATATTTCAATATAGGTTTATACAATATTACGCCGTTTATATGGTCATTAAACAAACATTTTACAGCGTTTCCACGCCTTTTGCTGTTTGTTTTAGAAACAATATAAATAATATAATAATTTGGATCAGTTATCACAAACTAATTCAAAACGTACATTGTCTACTGCAAATATGCAATCAACTAATTATTCTCACTGTAGTACTATCAACAACAAGTAAAAACGATTATTTCAAGATTCAACGTCGTGTTCTAGCTACAAATTTTACAAATATGTAAATTACTAGGACGTAAAATGTAATTTTATGTTAAATAATATCTATACATCAATGGCAATGATGCAATTATCATTTATCTTCCGTGGAAGTAGTAATTAATTATATCACAAGAAGCAAATTTTCATCATCGGTTGTTTCTATTACGCTATTATCAAGAATTGTTCAGTATACTAGCAAGGTTAAACCAATTTTTGATTAAGTTGGCGTTTACATCAGTTAAAAAAAATGTACGTCGGCCATGTTGCTGCTAATATTTTTAACTCTACGTCCGACAGGTAAAATTGTTTAACATTTTTAGACAAGTGGAATGTTAAAAACCTCAACGACTTTATTAGTTTTAAATTTTTAATTTGCACATTTAGGAATAATACTAATTATTTTAATGTTCTGTAATAACCCGTTTGTGAAATAAATAAAAATTTCCTAATTTGCAGAATAAGACCATAATATTGTAGGGTTGCTTTACTATAAAAAATTATTTTTATTGAAGTCACTAACGCATGTGCTAAGATAAATATAACGACTTATAAGCGCACGTGTTTTTAATGTAAACAAATACCGGTTTACATAAACAGAAGTTATCCAGTTATCCACGGACATTATTTTTTGAGTGATAGTAACATATAAATTAGTGTAAGCGTTTTTCTTAAATACCGTTGCATTTTATTAGTGTTAGTTAAAAGTTCTAATCGTGTGAATAAATTTAGTTTTAAAAGAATTCGTTACAGTGGTGTCACGTGCTGGGTGCGTTTTTAATGTGTAAATATAAGTAATTTAGTATCACTATAAAGATTGTGTAAACAAATAATAGTTCGCCCTTTGTGTGTGTTTACGAACTTAGTTCACTAACCCTTTTTATCAATGCATATTATTTAGCCATTTAATAATGAAAGATTGTTCGTCATTAAAATTTAGTGAAAGTGAAAATGGATGTAAAATTATATGAATTTCTAAAATAAAAAAATAGCCAAGAATCGATGAACAAAAATATAGAAGGAAAACTGTTCGCAAATTCTTAAAAAAACAAAGAAAATACTAAAAAAAATTTAAAAAAATTCTAGAAAAATTAAAAAAAACTGTCAGAAAATGGAAGAAACATTGTTAGAAAATTCTAGAAGTTTAAAAGAAGAAATACGAACGAGCATTAAAAATCAAATAAAGACTATTGAGGAGCAAATATAAGTTAGTATAGAAAACCAAATTAAAATTGCTCAAGAGGAAACCCAAGCAGATATGTTAAATTTAGAACAAGAAATATGCAAATATATGATTAACAAAATAGAAACAATAAGAGACAAAATAAAAATGCTTGAAAAAAGAATAAACCAAATTAATTGCCATGATGAAGGAAGCGTCACAAACAAAAATTTACCGACGAGAAGAAACTACGCACAAGTTTAAGATTCTACCTTCAAATTTTAATTTAAAAAAATCCTTGGTAGACATACTACAAACAGTTTGAAACCGCAGCTACAGCTAATGGTTGGAGCAACATGCAAAAAGTGACGTCTTTAAAGTGACTTTACGTGGAGAAGCGCTTAGAATATTGCAGATTGTTTCTAATCACTTCAAAAAAAAATTACGAACAATTTCACGTTTAGAAGTGAGATATGGAAATGCTTATTTTCAGGTGTACCAAGCCCTTATAAAAAATCGTGTACAGAAAGCTGAGGAAAGTTTTCAAGAATTCGAGGTTGACATCGCCAGATTGATACGGCTTGCGTATCCTACAGCACCAGATACCTTCATGGAGCAATTGTTTATTCAAACCTTTGTGGACAACCTCCAAAACAGCAAAACGCAGCAAACTCTACCGTTAACTCGACCTAAGACATTTATTACTAAATCTGTCAAATTTAATATTAACATTGTTTTGTTTCAATTTTAATTAAATTTCAAGATTTTTTAAATCACTTTTTTACCAGTTCTAATATGATAATTGACTAATTGACACTTAGTTTTATGTGGATTTCTATTTTGCACTTTGCCACCCTAGACCTTTTTCGGCCATTGCGTAACTACCCTAACAAACGAATATTGACGTTTGCGATGTTGGCAGCACATAAAAATAATAACGTATACAAAATTAAATAAAACAAAAAGATGTTTTTAACTAAAATTTATTAAAGTATTCTTTTCGATCCAAGGAATATACATAGCAACGTCAGTATATATTCCTGGAAATAAAGCACTTCCACAATCTTCACCGGTTGATACAATTCCTGTCAGTAAGCCGTTGCACATCAACGGTCCACCGGAATCGCCTTGACAAGCATCAGTGTGACCTTTAAAATGACCAGCGCACATCATTCCAAATTGAAGCGGAACCTGTACGGCATCGTACATTTCTTGGCACTTTACTAAGTCTACTACGTATACGTCTGCAACCATGAGATAAGCACTAATTACCCCAGATCCCTAAAATTGTTTCTTATTATTTGATCTAAAAAATTCTTTTTACATTTACCTGTTCTAAGTATCCCCAGCCAGTCACGGTGCACCTTCCAAAACTAAGTTTCTCGTGGTTTAAAGGAATAGCAGATATATATCTACCATCTAAAGAAAGATCTTCTACTAACTAAAAATGATACCATTTTAACTGTACTAATGTGTTACAAAAATTACCTCTATAAGAGCAATATCATTTGCATATAACTGTACATTAAATTCTTCGTGTACTATAATTTTCGATACGTTTTTATATACCGTAGCTTCGGTGATTAGATGAGTAAGCTGGCCAGCAGCTACGCTGATAAATTCTGGAAGGTAATTACCGCCCCAACTAAATTTCAAGCAATGTGCCGCTGTGAGAACGTGACGTGAACTTATTATACTACCACCGCAAATATGTTGATCATTATAAGAATGTTTTATAGACACCTAAAAATAACAAAAAACGTTGAAAAGGTTAATAATATTAAAAGTTTTGTGTTTAATTATTCAACAATAATGTTTTTCTAAACTGATTTAAAAAAAATTAAACGCATTAAAATTAATAAAATGAATAATTTGATTTAGTTACAATTAGACGACAAAATGTTAAGCACATCTAGCACAATAGATATGACTAATAAACACATCTCCAAACATTTATTTACATAAAATTACTTTTTAAAATGGAACACCACGGTATGGTGCGAATATGATGTAATTTTGTAGTCCGATTGATATTATTACATTAGATGTCGGTGTAAAAAGGAAAAGTAATTTTGGGTGTGAAATAACGATCATTTAGATAAATTAGATAAATGTACACCGCAAGTTAAAGACACTTTCGCTAGATTGTTCTATTTAACTTACTGCCTGTTTCTAATCTATTAGCCGTAGTTTAACATTTATCGATATATTACAAATTATTAAGGAGTTTTGGTTTAGGTTGAAAGTCGCTCAGTGTAATAAAATAAAAGTTCAATTAATTTATAGTTGAATAATACGAAAAATTAAATATTAGGTACACAAAATCTATGCAAAATTATACGGTCCCGGAATTAAAATTAAGTATTGCTTTGATTAAATAATCATCAAGGCAGTGAATATTTTACACCATTTTTATGAAAACAAAACTACAACCATCATGTAAAAAAAAACAATACATTACTAACGTGTTGTACTTTTACTCGGTGTGAACTTAAAACCAAAACGGACGTATGGGTATAGACAGAGCTAGATTGTTCATTGATGTAGTGTAGTGTACATTATTTTTTACTATACATTAAGAGGAAAATGTCATCTAACCGACTGTTACTTCTGAATAACAAAAAAAAATTTAAAACTTGACATGAGCGATAAGATCCATAGGCCATTGCGATAAACTTCTGGTTCTTGTGCCAGAAACATTTGAAGAACCAGATTTTAGAAAAATAACAGTGCGTCCAGTATTGCGACATAATAAGATTCGGTAGTGTAAATAATTAAAATTGACAACAAATCAAAAAATACTAAAATACTTCAAAACTTATATTTGATTTAGATATTAATTAAGTAATCTCAGATCTTATAATACCAGTAGCAAAACAAGAATAAAAGATTTCTACATGCCTGATATGGAAATTCTCCTGTCATTGCTGGTCTGCCGCCAATAATACGCCTGCACAAAGCTGAAAAAAATAAGTTAATCGAGGTTTATGTTTAAGTAACAATAAATCTTTACCATCATTAAAAATAACACTAATATAGATGCAAAACACTAAAGTATATACCGGCTGCATAATTAAAACTAGAAACGGGTTCTAATAAGTAATAAAACAATATGTATTGCGTGATCTATTTATACATACCAGTTATCTACTATATAAAGTAGAAAAGTAGAAAAAAGGAAATACCCCATTGAAGTTTTTAATCTTGTATTGTCATCAAATGCGCTATCTACTGTTGATGACAACTACAAGTACGTACTTACACTCAACTACATACGTTTATGTAAGTTTCAAGAAGTGTATGAATGTGATTATAAAGTATGAGATAAAACTATACTTATTATCTTATATGTGCCAGAATATCAAGTACTTTCTAAGAAAAACCTATTAACTACGTATACGTTTACTCTATTAACTACATTTTAAAATCTTTATTAAGAAGTAGTAATGAGCATTATATTAATATAATTATTCATTTTTTGTTTTGTAAATCCAGGAATAGAAATACTCCGTTTAAGAAAAACGTGGAAGTAATAGCGAAAATGTGTAGCTTTATAAGGTTTTTCAATATATTATAAATGTTACCATTACGAAATGATTACGGATCGGAAACACTTAATATAAATTATAGATACTCTTAAAAACGCAATTATAATAAGTTATTGACTAAAGACAATAAGCAATTATAACAATTACTCTTAAATTTGAATTTGCATCATCATTCTAAATCAGAGGTTACCAAAGTAGTCCCCGGGATCATTCAAGGAGTCCGTGAAAAATTAAAATTGATTTGGAAGTTAAAATAAATAACAATAAATAATTTTTTTGTTATTGTTACGTTCTGAGTAAAATATAAACATAAACAAGTGCATAAAATAAAAGTAATAACACACATTGCGGTGAGTATCTATACAGGTTTATACAGGAACGCAATAGAACCGATACCTGCACCAACAAGTCTATAATATGAACTACAAAAGCGTCATGCATCTAACCAACAATTTAGTTTTCTGTTATGCGTGATGTGAAGTGCATATAACAAATTTATCTAGTCTTGTACAAAAAGAAGTATAACTTTTTGTATTTTTACGCAGATAGCGTACTTTCGTTACGTAAGTATATTTGAAAAAAACTTAAGAAGGTATTGTAAGTTTTTCTAGCACAGGAGATTATACA
Source organism: Aquatica leii (assembly GCA_035610365.1). NCBI lineage: Eukaryota > Metazoa > Arthropoda > Insecta > Coleoptera > Lampyridae > Aquatica > Aquatica leii. The sequence continues at coordinate 75,302,268 of CM069433.1, forward strand.
CTGTGTTCGTAAATAATTGACGAGCGTTTGAATTTGACGCGTCGTCAAACTAGTAACTTTGATTTTACAACGTTGATTCAGTTTTGATGGATTTCTCAATTTCACAATTTATTTATAGTTCAGTGGTGTGCTTGTTTATATTGCGAATTTTTTTGTTAGTATTTCTACTTTTCATTACCAAAAGGCTTTTTTTATTGACACATTTTCGACTGTGCAGCTTTTACTTGATGTAAATTTAAAATAATTTATTTAATAAGAATATATTACATCTTTTTAGATTATTGGAAATTATGTTTACCGAACAACACAACACCTTTATTATTGAGGCTTGTTTTCGTTCGGGAATTCGCAATGAACAAGGAACATGGTATTATTCCTACTGAAATTGCTACGAGCAGTTTCACGAGCAATTTTCCAACGACGTATTTTGATATAATTCTTTTGAACGAGATGTTCGTCGTATAGTCAAAAAGTTTTGTAGTACGGGTAGTATTTCAAAAAGAAAATCTTTTGGCCGGCTTACTGTTTTAACGGAAGAAGTTGTTGAAGATGTTCACCAGAGAATGGAAGTGAGTCCAAAGAAATATGCAACAATTGTCAAATCAAATAAATCTATCGCTTGCTACATGTCAGAAAGCTTGCAAGGAAGTCTTGCAATTACACCCATACAAGGTGACTGTGACACAAAAGTTACTGCCTCCTGATTTTCTACGTCGAATAGAGTATTGTCACGTGTTAGATGTAACTTCCTTTAGTGATGAAGCATGGTTTCATCTTCAAATAATTTGTTTGTCATTCTTAGTTATTGTTCATATACACCATTTTAATTATTTGACCTTATTAATAATGTTTTAACAATTTATTCATGTTATTTATATTGTGTATTAGTTGTCATGTTGTTTGGATTTGAGGACGTTTCCACTCGAACTTTTTTGTTGGCCTGAAGAAGTGCACACATGGTTGCACGAAACGTCGCCATATAAAAAATCTAAAGTGGTTTTATTTTGCCCCTCCTAGTGAAGAGTGTTCTTAACCAATTCATTAATGGATATGTGAATTCTCAGAATAGTAGAATATAATATTTTTGTAGAAACGATTGGAGTGTGGTTGGCAAGGTTACGACGTAGGATCATTGGTCCAATTTTTTTTGATGAAAATATTAATGCAAACATTCATAGAGAGTTAATTTTGGATCCGTTTATTAATGAACTACATAATGGTGAGTTACATCATTGTTACTTCCAACAAGATGGGGTCACCGCTCACACTACTAAAATAACATTAAATCTTTTACGACAGTTCTTCGGTGACCGATTGATAAATGAAAATAGATGGTCTCCACGATCACTCGATTTAACCCCACTGGACTTTTTTATGTTTGGTTTTTTTTTAAATAAAGTACATTAACAGCATCTACATACTTTAGAAGAAATGCGAAATGCAATTACAGTATTATACGAGAAGTGTTACATAATGTGTTTAACATTATAAAAAAACAGTGAGTCTGTCCTAGATAAACAGCATTTTGAACAGATGTTGTAAAATTAATTATATAATTTTTTACATTTGTTAATTACACTGTAATTTAACTTCTATCGAACCTCATGTTTATAAGTATTTGAAATTGTGTTCTGTCATAAATTAAGCAACAAAATAAAGTTATATCTTAATCACTTTCATCATTAATTTAAATATTACTAAAATATTTTACGCGCCGTCAATGGAGTGTTAATACTAGTACCAATTTTATAAAATTATCTGATGAGCGCCATATTTAAACGCCCGTCAATCATTTACGTACACAGTGTATTATTAATGATTCTGTAAAATAAGTTAGACATATTGGGTTTTATAATTTAATATAATGCACCCTAAAAGCTATAGCTTATGTGACATTTGTAAAAGAAGAAAAATTTTCTTAAGAATTGTTATTTGCTAAATGTTTAAAAACTAATACCAAAGATAAAACGTTATTTACTGAATTATAAGATTTTTCGATGTAAAAGCTATACCGTTGGCTAATATTATCTCCTTTGCTACTGATGGTCTTTGAACAATAGTAGAACGATACTGAGGCTTTCTGGCATACTTAAAATAAGCTATACCGAATGGATTCATGGTACCTTGTGTCATTTATCGACATCATTTGGTCGCAAAAAACCTTAGTGAACATTTGCATGAATCACTACATTAAGTCATTAGAAACTTTTTTTGAAAAATGATGATGACTATAATCGTTTACTACTTGTCACAGAAGTACGTTGGTTATCTAAAAGTGCGTGTTTGGATTGCTTCTATTCCCTCTTTGATTCAGTTTTGGAATTCCTTGAGAGTCAAGACAATGATTTGCAGCACAATTTATTTATCTCAGAAAATGACATCGCTTATATGACTGATTTATTTGTCAGATTTAACGAGACTAATTTGAAACTACAAGGTGACACATTAAATTTAATCAGAGCTAAAAGTGTAATATTGGCGTTTGTTGCAAAACTTTTACAGTACAAAGAAAACTTGGGAAGAAAAGAATGGTTTCAGTTTCCAAATCTTTCAAAATTGCAAAATATTGAAACGTTCGAGAAGTTATTTGCAAATTCAACAGCCTTTTAGAAGCTGTTATCCATCTTCTAGAAGATATACCGAAAGTTAGGGAACACTCGAGAAGGATTTGCAAACGTGTATAAATACCGAAGAGAGAAATCGTAGGTCAGTTATTGCCGAAATGCAAATACAGCAGTGTTAAGAAGATTATTCAAGTTGAAATAAATAAGTCGCGTGTGTGTACATAAATATACAGAGAATAATCTCGTACGTGATTTTTAGTGTAAACAAGTGTGAAGCTACCCGCGGACTATATCTTATCTTAATTAGTGTAAGTACGTGTTTTTATTAAATATTATTAGATTTCATTAGTTCGGTTAATTTACAAGTGTACATATTTCTGGTATAAGTAAAACATATTTTTAGTCGTTTAAATAAATTAGTATGTAGTAATAGTTTTTGAATTTAAATTTTGGCGCGCCGGAAAGAGAGGTGGGAAAAGACAGAGTTGCGCGGGAGGATATGAGGTTACGCCATGATGATTATGATTATGTAGCAGGTTACGTTAAGATGATTATGTTATGTTAAGATGGTGATGTATTTATGAATATCCTTTATGTGTTAATCAATAAAATCAAGTTGTCGACCGTACTACAATTAATATCAGGTGTGGGGTTGAATTCAAACAACCCGATTGTTAAGATATTTGAAGATAGAATTTTTGTTAAGTGCACATGTTAAGCTGTTAAATACAATGGATGCAGAGCAGGTGGAAGTTACGGAAACACGATGTGTTGATGCCCAAGCAAGTATTACGATTGATGAATTAGTTCAAGCCACGGTTCGAGCAATGATTTCACACGATAAGGAAAAAAGCGTTAAATCGACGCCAAGTCATTCAGAAATATCAGCCCTGGTTTCAGAATTTTATGGTGCCGAAGAAGATATTGAATTATGGTTGGAACGTGTTGATTCAGTTCAAGAGGTGTACAATATTCCCGATAAGATGATGCAATTAATAGCTGTGAGTAAATTTAAAGGTTTTGCACAAAAATGGTACCTTTCAAAAGTTGATTATGTTACAATAGATTGGGATACATTAAAAGATGAAATGCGAAGATTGTTTGTGAGTAGACCAGATAAAGTAGCTTTACGGAGAAAATTTGAATTAAGAAAATGGAAACGAGGCGAAAAATTTATGGATTATTACCATGATAAAGTTTTATTAGGCAATAATGCAAATGTTACTGAATCAGAAATGGTAGACTACATTATTGATGGTTTCGAAGATCGCAATTTACAAACACAGGCCCGTATGCAAAATTTTCGTTCTTTAGAGGAATTATTGATTACGATGAAAAATGTTGTCGATAGGCAGAGTAGTGCTTCAAATTTCAGCCGATTACCACAAAGGACACCTTTTGTAAATTTACAGAGAAGTGGCAATGGTGCAAGTAAATGTTTTAATTGCAATAAGGAAGGACATGTGGCAAGTCAGTGCGACAAACCTAGAAGGGCACCCGGTAGCTGCTTCGAGTGTGGATCAAGACAACATCAAATACAGAGCTGTCCTAGAAGAAAGAATACGAGATGGTCTCCCAATTATGCCCCAGATAGTACAACATCAACAAGCGTGGTCCAACAAAGAACAGCATTGAAGATTCCATATCTATGTGATGTTAAATACAAATTTGAGAAGTTTGGTAATTATTGTGAGTATAATTTATTAGCTATAGTTGACTCAGGCAGTCCAATAAGTTTATTAAAAGCACAATTTGTAGATCCAAGTTTAATTAAGCCTTATGTAGGAAATCATAAATTTACAGCAATTAGTGGTCAACCTTTACAGATCTTAGGTGTTTTCGAAACTGATGTTGAGATTGCAAATATTGCAATGAATCTTGTATTTTATATTGTGCCTGACTCAGCAATGGCTCATTATTGTTTATTAGGTAGAGATTTCATTTCATTTCCTGGCATTAATGTAACTATGGGTGACAATTTAGTAATTACGAAAAAAGTAGATTATGTTTATGATACTGAGGAAGATAATGCTAACTTCCTAAGTCAAATTATGAATATTGATATTGACGATGAAATAAGTTTAAATGAATCCGAGATTATGAATGTTAATCCAAATTTGTCTTTAATTTCTTGCAACAAATTAAGGAAGTTGTATCAATCTGAATATGTAGGAAAATTTGGTTTAGATTTTTCAGACCATAATTTTGAAATGTCAATTAGTTTGAAACACCAACATCCAATCAGTTTTCGTCCACGACGTTTGTCTTTTGTCGAAAAAGAAAGTTTAAAAAAAGTTTTGGATAATCTTTTAGCAGAAGGTATTATTAGGCCAAGCAATTCACCTTATGCTGCACCAGTAGTTTTAGTTCCTAAGAAAAATAAGAGTGAAGTTAGGCTTTGTATTGATTTTAGGGAAATTAATAAAATCAATATTAAGGATAATTTTCCTACTCCATTGATCGAAGATCATTTGGATAGGTTGAAGGATAAGAAATTTTATACCATACTAGACCTTAAAAGCGGTTTCCATCACGTCAAAATGTCTAAGGATTCTATTAAATACACCTCGTTCGTAACGCCCTTGGGGCAATATGAATATTTATTTATGCCATTTGGGTTGACTAACTCCCCTCGAGTATTTCAACGATTTATGAATTTTGTTTTCCAACCACTGATTCGAGAAAATAAAATCTTAATTTATATCGACGACATATTAATCGCGACGGATGGTGAGAATGAACATTTTGAGATCCTTTCCAAATTATTTGAATTGTTAAGGCAACATAAGTTAAAATTACGTATTGACAAATGCTATTTTATGCAGAATAAAATTAATTATTTAGGATACATTGTGAGTGAAAGAGGCATTCAACCTGGTAAGGCTAACGTCGAAGCAATTATGCAATATCCGATACCGAAAACAACGAAAAAGGTACACAGATTTATAGGCTTAGCAAGCTATTTTAGAAAGTTTATTCATAATTTTTCCATTATTGCCAAACCCTTGTATGATTTGATTCATAAAGATGCTACTTTTAAGTTTGAATTTTCGGAATTGAACGCATTTGAACAACTTAAGCAAAGTCTCTTAGAATATCAAGTCCTAGCAGTTTATTCGCCACTTCTAGAAACTCAGTTGCATTGTGATGCCAGCGCAGTTGGATTTGGCGCTATTTTAGTTCAAAAACAAAAAGATGGACAATTTAAACCTGTATTCTTTTTTAGTCAAAGAACTAGTCTTTGTGAGAGCAAATATCATAGTTTCGAATTGGAAACACTTTGTGCCATTTATGCAATAAAAAGACTTCATATTTATTTATCCGGAATAAAGTTTAAGATAATTACGGATTGCGATAGTTTTAGGCTTACTCTTGGTAAACAACAAATAAATCCGAGAATTTCGAGATGGGCAATGTTCCTTCAATCTTATGATTATGAGATTGAACATCGGGCAAGTAAACGTATGGCACATGTTGATGCTCTTAGCAGAGCTAGCACTATTTTAATATTAGAAGAAAACACATTAGAAGAAAACCTTATTATTGCTCAAAATCGTGACCCTAGTATTTTAGAAATTAGAAATAAACTTACGGTAGAGGAACTTAAGGATTATGAATTACGTAATGGTTTAGTATACAGAAAGTTTAAAGATAAAGGGAAAATCTTGTTTTATGTTCCCATAAATATGGAGAACAAAATTATTTTTAATTGTCATGATTCTCTGGGTCATGTAGGGATTGATAAAACCTGCGAATATGTTTTACGCGTTTATTGGTTTCCAAAACTTCGTGATAAAGTTACACAGTATATCGAAAATTGCCTTAAATGTATAACCTATTCGTCTAAAGTTGGTAAAGTAGAAGCTGATTTACATAATATCCCTAAAAGTGAAACTCCGTTCGAAACTATTCACATCGACCATTACGGTCCTTTAGAAAGAACTCCGACAAATAAACATTACGTTTTGGAAATAATTGATGGATTTACAAAATTTGTTAAGCTGTATGATGTAAAAACAACCAAAACTTCAGAAACCGTTCATAAGTTGAGTGAATACTTTAATAATTATAGTCGTCCGGCTAGAATCATATCGGATCGTGGAACATCATTTACATCCGAGGAGTTTAATGATTTTATTAGAAAAAATAATATTATTCATGTTAAGATTGCTACTAGTTCACCTAAATCAAACGGACAGATAGAGAGAATTAATAGAGATTTGACACCTATTTTAGCGAAGTTAGTAGATTTAAAAAATAAGTGGGATAAATGCTTACCTAAAGCAGAATTTGTTATAAACAATTCTTTCAGTCGGTCAATTGGTACATCCCCCGCAAAGTTATTATTTGGTGTAAATCAGAGAGACCCATATGATCATTTGCGAGATTGTATTGAAATAAAAGATGAATCGGTTAGGGATTTAGGCAAATTAAGGAATATGGCCAAATTACAAAATGAAAAGGTGCAAAATTATAATAAGACTTACTTCGACAAAAAACATCGTCGCCCGTGTAAATACAAATTAGGTGATTATGTTATGGTCAAAAATTTTGATGTGACGGTCGGAGTAAATAAAAAATTATTACCGAAATTTAGAGGACCTTATGAAGTAAAAAAGGTATTGAGTAATGACCGATATCTAATTACGGATATAGAAAATTTTCAAGTTACACAGCGTCCTTTTGAGGCAGTTTGTAGCCCAGACAATATGAAGTTCTGGCTTCAACACTGATTCAGGATTGATAGACCCCTCCTTAGTTAAAAAAGAATATATTGTTATGTTTCCTTTGTTTTTAAAGCCTTATGGTTTGACTTATGGTAGTTAGCACATATGCTTTAATACTTTTGTTAATATGATGCTTTTATGTTTTATAAACACTGTATGTTTAAAGCTGGTTTTGTACTGATTGTGTGGATGGATGCTTTACGCCTGATTGTGGTTATAACTGTGGGAGAAACACAATGCAATGATACCGTGACTTGCAACGTGCCCTCTCTTATCTCTTAAGTCAATGTAAGTGTAATAGAGTTAGTCCTACATTCATTCTTTCTTAGCTGCCTGCAGTGTACTATTAAGTTGTCATTCCTATTAATTAGATATTATTTAATCATACTAAGAACCAATTTATGTAATCTTAGGTTATGTTGTGAGTTATACTTACGTTTATTAGGATATCAATTTTATCTATTTTCATTAAATGTTATGTTATGTATTGTTATGGTAATCTGCAACCTTCATAGGCTTTATGATAAGAAATTATGTAATCTTCTTATGTGTTCTTATGAATTTTATATTTATGTAGGTATTCGTCATATCTAGAAATTATGTAAAACTTATGTTATGTTATAATATCAGATGTTATGATATGTATTATGTATTTATGACATTTATGTTTTATGAATGTGCTTACGATATGTAGTTGGGGAAAGTTATTTAGAATGTCAAATCGCGGTCGATTTGGAGGTCAGATTTGGCCGAAACTGTAGTAATAGTTTTTGAATTTAAATTTTGGCGCGCCGGAAGGAGAGGTGGGAAAAGACGGAGTTGCGCGGGAGGATATGAGGTTACGCCATGATGATTATGATTATGTAGCAGGTTACGTTAAGATGATTATGTTATGTTAAGATGGTGATGTATTTATGAATATCCTTTATGTGTTAATCAATAAAATCAAGTTGTCGACATTACTACAAGTAGTTAATAATAAAATTCGCAACAATATAGATGAAGATTTGTTTGCTTATTGTCAAACTTAACGGCGCTTTATTCGGGTCTTAATCAAACATTTGAAGACATTCTTCACTTGAATATTCCCGACTGGGCGTGGAACCCTTTTGCAAGTAGTCTAACTCAGATCACCAATACAGATGAATTCATACTATTACAGAAACTACTTATTAAATTATCCACAAATGAGGAGCTGAAACTAATATTTAATCAAAGATACGACTGTTATATTTATAAATCACCTTTATTTAAGTATTTTATTTTTAATGAACTTCAATACACACTTAACTTAACTACATCGTGATAATCATAATGGCTGCCCATGCCTATGGATATGCCCATGACGTCATGCTTAGCGCAGACTCATTACATCCCCCGCTTTTTTTTTTTTTTTTAAATTTATTTATTTACATTCTAATGTTTAACAAAAGCATTTCTTAAATAATTGGGAGGTCTTGAGACTCTGCCAGATCTTGTAACCTGACAATAACTGAAGCCATTTGCCTTATTAGTATTTACATTTATTTCAGGTGCAGAACTAGTTTGCATATCTTGCGAAACATGAACTTGACTACGTTCATTTAATGTTTTGCTATTACTGTTCCCCACCTGCAAATCCCTATGCAACCTTTCATCAAGAATTTTATCGTAAATCTCGTTTGCCTCATTATTGTACTCATTATTTAACTGCTTAATTACTTTTCGATTTCTACCATAAACTTTCAGGTTTTTGTCTAATAATACATTGTATGACCTCGGTCGATTCGCATTTGTTTCGACTACTGTGCCTGGTTCCCATACCCTATTTTTATTCTGCATTAGTACCCTATCCCCTTTTTTAATTGGTGGTAAATTTTTTGCATTATGATTATAATACCTACATTGATTGTTTTGATATTTTTCAAACATTTTCCTATATTTAGTATTTGTATTTTTTTGTTTTAACACCAATGGGTAATATTCCCCTTAATTTTCTTTGAAATAACAATTCTGCTGGAGACGGTATTTCTACGCTTATTGGGGTATTTCTGTATTCGAGCAGAGCTAAATATATATCTTTGTTATCATAATCAGCTTTTTTTATAATTTTCTTTATAGTTTGTATGTGCCGTTCTATAAATCCATTTGACTGGGGGTATTTAGGTGATGACGTTTGATGAGTAACTTCCCACTCGTTTAAAAAATTCTGAAACTCGTTATTAATAAATTGTGGTCCATTATCACTATAAAGAATTTCTGGTTTACCTAATCGCGAAAAAATTGTTTTAAAGCATTTAATAACTTCATTACTAGTGGTTTTTGTGGACATGCATTCAATTTCCGGATATTTAGAATAGTTATCTACAATAATTAAATAGTCATTTCCTTTGTATTTAAAAAAATCTGCCGAAACAGCCTCCCAAGGACCATGTGGTATTGGTTTACTAATTAATAATTCCTTTTGTTGACTATTTTGGAAAGTCAGACATGCTTGACAATTTTTAATTAAATTTACTAATTCTGAATTTAAATTTGGCCAATAAACGATTTCTTTTGCCCTTAACAGTGATTTTTGCATGCCTAAGTGATTGTAATGCAACTTAATTAATATATTTCTTCTGAGTGATTTCGGAATCACCATTTGACAACCTTTATAAATAATGCCCTTATACATAACTAATTCATCCCTTACAATCCAATACGGTCTTATCAGATTATTACTTTGATGTTTGTGCATTGGCCACCCGTTTTTAATTACACTTGCTAATTCAATCAGTTCCTCGTCTTTACCTGTTTCTTCTTGAATTTCGTTAAATCTTTTTGGACTAACATTAATGTAATTTATGAAATATAACTGAGCTTCATATTCAGCTTCCTCTAGTTTAAAATTCTTATCATCATAACTTGCTCTTGATAAAGTGTCGGCAATGTATAATTGTGTACCTGGTTTGTATTTTAAATCAAAATCGTAATTTTGCAAACTAATTCTAAACCTTTGTAACCTAAGAGGACATTTTAGTGGTTTTTTAAAAATTGATTCCAACGGTTTATGGTCAGATTCCACAATAAATTTTCTGCCATACAGGTACTGATGAAACCTTCGGCAGCCAAACAGAATCGCCAAAGTTTCCTTTTCTATTTGTGCGTAATTTTGTTGTGCTTCTGACAAAGACTTTGAAGCATACGCAACAGGATTATTCTCTTGAAGTAATACCGCCCCCATCCCGTCTTTAGAACTATCTACTTGTAATATTATCTGTTTCGTTTCATCATAGTATTTTAACACTGGATTACTCACTAGTATTTCTTTTAGTTTATTGAACTCTCGTGCATGCTCATAAGTCCATTCCCAAACAACATTTTTTTTTACTAAATTTTTCAGGTTCACCGTCAATTTAGAACAATTTGGTATAAATTTTGATACGTAAGTTATCATTCCCAAAAATCTAGAAACGTCCTTTTGATTTTGTGGTGTTTCTATTCTTTTTATCGCCTCAATTTTATCGATATCCATTTGTATTCCTTCTTTAGTCAAAATGTGCCCTACATATTTAACTGTATTTACCATAATCTGACTTTTTTCTTTGTTAAATTTAACACCTGATTCCCTAGCCCTATTAAAAACTTCATTTAATATTTCAATATGCTCATAAACTGTTTTCGAGTGAATAATCAAGTCGTCAATGTAAATTTTGACACCCTTAAAACCGCCAAAAATTTCGTTAAACGTTCTATGAAAGATTTCGGGTGATATGGACAAACCAAATGGTAATCGCAAGAACCTAAATCTACCGATGGGAGTTGCAAATGTTGTCAATTCCGATGATGACTCCCCCAACCCAATTTGCCAAAATCCCTTATTAGCATCAAGTGTTGTAAAATAATTTGAACCCCTTACTTCATTAGTTATTTCGTCAAATGTTGGTAACTCATAATGTTCCCTTTTTAAAGCCCTATTTAAGTTTTGAGGATCCAAACAAATTCTTATCCCTCCCTTTGCCTTCTTTACTAATACTATTGGGTTAACAAATTTAGTCGGCTTAATTACTTTAGTAATTACACAGTCTTTAACCATTTTTTCCAATTCTACTTTTAAATCTGACATGAGGGCAAACGGAACTTTACGACAAGGTACCACAGAAGGTTTGCAATCTGGGTCAACAGTAAATTCATACGGTTTGATATTTATGTGACCTAAACCGTTAAATAAATCTCTATTTTTCTCTAAAACACAGTCCAGGTCTGCACCCTTACTCACCATATTAACATAGTTACATTTTAACAAGTCTAGTTCTTTTATGGTCTCTATACCAATAAGTGGAATGGCATTAGGTCCAGCATCGATTACAATGAACTTTAGCATCGTTTCCTTTTCATTAATCCTTACACGCAAGTTACAAGATCCTACAGCATTCAGTTTCCTTCCACCATAACCTGTAACAGCAATTTTATGTTTAATCAAATTACAGCCCATATTTTTGAATAACACTTCTGGCAAAACATTAATTTGGGCACCACAATCAAGCTTACATTTTAAGACTGCATGCTTGTTACCCAAATCTAATATTTTTACATTAATAAACCAATCATTTTTATTACTTGATACATCATCAATACAACCTATTACGTATTCTTCATCCGTTTCCGATGCTGCTGTATTCCCTTCTGATTCCACCAGATTTACTGCTTTACCTCTCCGTGAATGATCCATTTTCCATTTACACATTCGCGCAAAATGGTTTCCATTACCACATTTATTACACTTTTTCCTTGTGCTGGACAATTATTTAACTGGTGAGACTCATAACCACATCTTGAACAGCCCTCAGCGTAATAACCAGTATGTTTTGTATACCCCTGTATGTTGTTTGATATGCGTTTTGTATATCCCTGTTTAACACTACCTTTGTATGAATTTGACCTTGGTTGATTTCTGCTAACATTCGTACTTGTACCTGCCTTTACCCCTCGCGATGTCTGTATATTTTTGTTATCTTGATCTTGGCACCATCTCCTATTACTGTATGTCGCTTCATTTTCTTTAGTTTTCACCTCACCCACGCTTTTTGCTTGATCTATTAATTTCTTTATGTGCTTATCAGTTTCTTCCGCTGCCTTGCAAATTTCAATAGCTCTTGTCATATCTAATTTTGTTTCTCTCAGTAATCTGTCCTTTATTTTTGGATTATGAATTCCACATACAATCCTATCTTTTATTAGTTCATCTTTAATTGCTCCAAATTCGCAACAAGACGCTATTTTACGTAAATCGGATAAAAATACGTCAAACGTTTCACTTACTTCTTGAACTCGAGTGTTAAATTTATGTCTTTCGACGCTGATATTCTTTTTCGGTAAAAATAATCATTTAATTTAGTCATAATTACTTTCGGGTCCTCCTTTTCTTCGTCACTTAACTCTAACGTATTAAAAATATCTCTTACTTCTTCTCCTACGCAATGTAGTATTACTGCCGCTTGTATCGCCTTTTCCTTTGTTTTACAACCACTTGCCACCATGTATAATTCCATGTTTTCCTTAAACTTTTTCCACGATAGTGCTTGATTACCCTCCAAGGACATCGATTTCGGTTGTTTCAAAAACTCCATAACTATACCTCACTTTTTTTTCTTTTTTATATATATATTTAGTTCACGTAAGTTCACCGCTAATTTTATTTTACGACTGCGCCATGTTATATTTATAAATCACCTTTATTTAAGTATTTTATTTTTAATGAACTTCAATACACACTTAACTTAACTACATCGTGATAATCATAATGGCTGCCCATGCCTATGGATATGCCCATGACGTCATGCTTAGCGCAGACTCATTACAACGACAATTTTTGGTTACGAAAACAGATTTCAATGTTATATCTAGCATTATGGGTTATTGTACAGACGCTGTTGATTACTTTTTCGTCTTCCTATTTGGTAGAACTTGGATTCAGTGCCCTTATAATCCTCACAACAAAAAATGAAACTGACTAGAAGTTAGTACTCGTGGGGATTTGCGATTACTACTCACAAACATTGAGCCGGACATAAATACACTCATCAAATTCATCCAAATCATTAAAAAAAAAAATTTTGTATTTTAAAACAAAAGTTATAATTTCAATAAATACTTTTTCAACAAAATGTTTTATTTATATTTTATTTTTACGTCGCCATTTACCATTCAAGACGTCAAAGTTAACTTTGTAATTTTATTACATTTTCAGCATTTTTAAGGAATGATTTGGACATGTTATTAGCTAATCGCAGCTGTGGAAAATCGTAAGTAATTATTTCTTTTTATTATTTATTAATTCGTGTTGGTGTCAAACGTAAATACGAACGATATAAAATTTTAAACTTTTGCGGTTATTTTGTTTATGATTATAAGCGACTTCCGACTTACGCCGCGTCGTAATTAAACACCCAGACTTTTTAGCCTTGGTCCTAGTCTCTCCTTGAAAGCCAAACAAGAAGTAGAACTTGGCCTTTGCCGTATTGTCGTTCGTGAACCCAAACAAACTGAAGTTTTGCAAGACATTGCAGCTTGCATCTTTAGAGTGGTAAATGTCACTAAAGGAGAAAGTGTAAATAATAATATTTATATCCGTAGCGATTAGCGTAATTAACGGACCTTAACTTTCCGTTACCGCTTGACTGACTTCGTTATTACTCGGAATGTTTGTGTTGTTTCCAAAAAGGTTGATCTTTGTCTTAGAGAATGTAATATTGGTAGCCAAAATTTGCTGAGTCTTAAACCGTCTTCTCGGTTTATATTACATGAATGTTTTTCTATTTCCTCAGCTTCGCGGGTTTGTCTGGGAAAGTAGAAAGGAGTTCTAGTCAACATTTTACTTTGGTCAAAGTTTAGCGTATGTCCTTGGTTCCACACGTCCCGTCTGTCCTATATAACTTGATCCACAGCAACAAGAAAACTCCGGCATGTTTTAGAGCCCCTTGTTTGTCTTTAGCAGATGTAAACCAAGTGTTCAGGCTATCCTTAGTCGTAAAGACAGTTTTGCTATTATGTTTCTTAAAAGAAAACAAAACCCCTTGTTTCTGTTCGTTAATTACCATAATCGCTACTGATATAAATATCGTCACTTACACTTTTTCCTTCAGTGACATTTACCACTCTGAAGATGCAAGCTGCAATATTTTGCAAAACGTCAGTTTGTTTGTTCACGAACAACAATACGGCAAAGGCCAAGTTTTACTTCTTGTTTTGGCTCTCAAGGAGAGACTAGAACCAAGCCTAAAAAGTCTGGGTGTTGAACTACGACACGGCCTAAGCCAAAAGTCGCTTATAATCATAAATACCAACGACTTAGATATACATGTTGTCACTAATCATTTCTGCAGATTTGTTTGTGTAAGTACTTGTTAAATTTATTACAAGTGCGCTGTGCTTCTTGCGTAACCATTGAATTTGCATCGATTCAATTTCTTATTCTTGCTTTGTTTATTAAATTAAATTGTCATATTGGAATACTATTAAGTCATGTACTTTTGTGTATGAGGTGTTGCATATTCATAAGGATCTGCTGATACTAAATTTATTTATTGTTTCTTATTGATAATTTGTTATTTGTATCCTTTATAATTACTATTGCTAATTTTATTCAAATTTTTTGTGGATAATTTGTTATTCTATATTTTTATTTTAGATCGATTTGTTGTTATACTTGTGTTGTTCAATTTGTTTGTGCTAACTTTTGATATACCGAAAAGTGTTAGAATACTGAAAATAACACAGAAATGAAACTTAACGGAGTTTCAAATAAAGTAAAAAAATGTACATAAAATTGTCAAACTTATTTATTAGTGTTGCTATTATTTGTTAAAAAAACACAGTATGTTTATGTATCTCAAAAGAGCTTTACAATTATGCATTCATCTCGTAGCTGTAAAATACTTTTTTTGTGCTACCAACATCGCAAACTTCAATATTCGTTCGTTAGTGTAGTTACGTAATGAACGAAAGAAGCTCTAGGGTGGCAAAATCAAAGCTAGGAATCCACATAAAAGTAAGTGTTCAATTAATATGTTAGAACGAGTATGCGACAGGTGGAAAAATCATTTTAAAAATCTTAAAATTCAGTTAAAGTTGAAGAAAAACGATGTTAAAGTTAATGTCAAAGTTGACAGATTTAGTAATAAATGTAGTACCAACATTATATTTCTGTTGATTTTTTTTTATTTTTTCAAAAAAGAATGTAATTTTATAAAAGGCAACACAAAAAATAATGTACATTACTCTCGTCGAAAGAATCATAGCATAACTCACTCACATGTATTAACGTTCGTTATGCTATTTCCTACTTTCGACTCTTGTTACGTAAACTACTATTTTGTGTTGCCAACATAGTAAACCTCAATATTCGTTTGTTAGTGTAGTTACGTAATGAACGAAAAAAGCTCTAGGGTGGCAAAAGGAAAACTAGGAATCCACATAAAAGTAAGTGTTCAAAGTCAATTAATATATTAGAATGAGTATGCGACAGGTAGAAAAATCATTTTAAAAATCTTGAAATTCAGTTAAAATTGAAGAAAAACGATGTTAAAGTTAATGTCAAATTTGACAGATTTAGTAATTAATGTAGTACCAACATTATATTTCTGTTGATTTTTTTAAATTTTTTCAAAAAAGAATGTAATTTTATCAAAAGCAACACAAAAAATAATGAACATTACTCTCGTCGAAAGAATCATAGCATATCTCACTCACATGCAAAGCTCGGCCGTGCGGCCTTGCGTCGCATTAACGTTCGTTATGCTATTTCTTACTGTCGACTCTTGTTACGTAAACTACTATTTTGTGTTGCCAACATCGCAAACGTCAATATTCGTTCGTTAGTGTAGTTACGTAATGAGCGAAAAAGCTGTAGGGTGGTAAAATGAAAACGAGGAATCCACATAAAATTAAGTGTTCACCGTCAATTAATATATTAGAACGAGTATGCGACAGGTAGAAAAATCATTTTAAAAATCTTGAAATTCAGTTAAAATTGAAGAAAAACGATGTTAAAGTTAATCTCAAATTTGACAGGTTTAGTAATAAATGTAGTACCAACATTATATTTCTGTTGTTTTTTTTATTTTTTAAAAAAGATTGTAAATTTATAAAAGGCAACACAAAAAATAATGTACATTACTCTCGCCGAAAGAATCATAGCATAACTCACTCACATGCAACGCTCGGCCGTGCGGCCTCGCGTCGCATTAACGTTCGTTATGCTATTTCTTACTTTCGACTCTTGTTACGTAAACTACTATTTTAATTTTTTTAGTAGTTTGTAATTTGTAATACTCGTAGAACATATCAGGCTTTTTTTAAATGATCTGTATTCTACGTTCATTAAACTGAATCCATTCATGTTTTTGCTTAAAGGAATCAATGAACTATCTTAGAGTGGTTGTTAGTTTAGTTCATATGAGTAGCACATGCTAGTGTTGTCATTTTTATAAAACTAGTAATGTAATATAAAATTTGTTTTTGGTAAAAAAATTACAACGTATAAAGTCAAAAGGTCTCCGCGGACAGGTAAATGGTTTAGAACACCCAGTTTGTTTATGGGATTATTAATTGACAATTGTTGAAAATTGGTAAGAATTGACTAGACCATTATTATTACTACTGAACCACAGAAATTTGGTTCACTTTCTTGGATATTTAAACAAAATCAACAGTTTGAGGTAATTTAAATTTCCTTGTGTTTAACGACCGTTTGAAAACGGTTTAGTTAATGATTAAGAAAAATCTGTAAAATCAAACCTTTATCTATTTCTTGAGGTTCTTGTTGGTTGTTGCAATATTAATTGTTTATAGTTTAGTTTAAATCGATTCCTTACCTTGTTATATATAAAATTAATAATACTTTAAATTTGAAAAATAATAATGCTGTTCATCATCGTGAATTAAAAAAAAAACATTTACAGTTTTATTTGAATTTTATGTAATTAATAGAATAATATATGCCAATAATTGTATATAAAATATAACTATGCAAACAATTAAAATTTGCACTGCAAGTGCAAGGTTTTGCTGTTGTTAATTCTAAAGTTGCATTAAAACTGTCGTTTTTTGAAATGGCAGATGTTGTGTCAGTGACGTCTATAGTTGTGGTATCATTTTTATTAGTAGGCGTAGTAGTACTAAAATTATTAGGAGTAGATAGAATAGTAGTAAGTACAGTTGTTAATGTACTTGTGCTGCTATAACTTGTAGATATTTGCTCATTACTTTTAGTAGTGGAAATCAAAGGATTGGTCATTTCATCTATAGTTCTCGTTATCCATGGTTTAAAATACGCAACATCCGAATAAATTCCAGGATATCTTTTATCAGCACACCCACTACCTGTTGATACTACTCCAACAAGCACTCCGTTACATACTAATGGACCACCTGAATCGCCCTAAAATTTTATTAGAACTGTCTTATATAAAATGAAATTATACCTGGCAAGCATCTTTTCCTCCTAGAAGAGTTCCTGCACATAACATGCCCGTAGACAGACTAATCTCATCAATTAGATACATTGCTACACACTCGGAAAATTTAATTATTTCAACTTCTACTAAAGAAAGTACGGGGTTGGGCATGATAGAGTCCTAAAATGTTAACTGCTTTAAAATCTTACGACAGTGTTATTAAATTTTAATATTTATTTATTTTATATGTTAAAAAAATCAATTCTTTTTTTTTCATATGTATATAATTTACATTATAATAGTAAGTTTACTTTAATCCCTAATCACAAAGTCAATATTAATATAGTAAAACTTCTGTTAACTGAGAGTTCTCAATATCAAAAATTTTATAATGTTTTTTAAATTTGCTATTAATACTTTACACTAAAACAACCATAACGAATATTCTTATTGTTGGACTATTTTTGACTAAGTTTTAATATATATTTATTCATAATGAAAAAGCAAAATTTAAATAAGCTCATGGATATAAAAATAACAGAGTTATTAAAATTTGGGTTAAAGCTAGATACGGATGTAAAAACGTTTACCGTTAGATGACAATTTTTACTGTTTTTCTCTATTTTTTATGTTAAAATTTGAAGAACTAAAGACATTACATCAAATCTAAAATGATGTAGGTACTTACGTGTTTAAGAACTCCCCATCCGGATACAGTGCACACTCCTGAACTACGGCTTACATTATTAAGAGGCACTAGACGAATAAATTGATGAGTGAATATTGGAAATGACTGGTTAACCTATAAATGGTTTAAAATTAAGTCGGATTACCTAATACTTACACAAAATATCTACCTGCAAAATCGCTATGTCATTTGCCATCGTTTCGGAATTGTATCCTTCATGATAGATTATCTTCAAAGCATTTCTAACTATAGTCTTATTAGTGACTTTTAACTCTATTTGTCCAGCTATGGCATATATATAACGTGGATCAAACATTACTGTTTTGTTGTTATATGTAGAACATACACAATGTGCAGCAGTCAAAACATGTAAATCAGTTATCAATGAACCTCCACAATAGTGCATGTAACTACTGTATCGTCTTAGTCCCACCTATAATAAAGAATCAAACAAAAAAATTCTAACTAACTGTTGGTTGGTTCGTGAATTTTTAAACCACAAAAAGCAAAACGTTTTTGTGTGTAAAACTTGAACCCGTTTTGTACTCTTGTAGTGACAGCTTAAATGTTTTCATATTTACAGATGTTTAAAATAAACTTTTAGGCAGATGATCCTTATCATACGAAGAAAGAGTCTACCTGTATTTTAAACTTTGATGTGATTTGGTTTTAAGCCTACAAGTACACTCTTCGAGGAATATTGTCAAGCGTGCTAGTTTATTTAGTTTTTACAACTAAGTAGTAGTAGTGATTAAAAACTCATTTCCGTAACGTAAAAAAATGAATTGTCAGTGCTCATTCACAATGTACGTAAAACGTAAACCGTCCCGTAATCCATAAAGATAAACTACAGGTGACCAAGTCAAAGTGTTCATAATGGATATACGTAAAATTTATGTTTACGAACCAATTGCGTATGACCGTAAAGAATACGTAAAGTTGAAATATTTTCAACTTTATGTTATGGTTACGTTCATAATCTGGTGTTTTTGATTTATCAAGTTGGAGTATTTGGTAATTGGTAATGTTATTTTTTTGACGACCGACGTGATTTTTATTTGGTTATTCTATTTTTATTATTATTTATTTATTTTTTTATTTCTTTGGTTATTCTATTCTTCGTCATGTAGCTTAAGTTCCAGCATTAACCTGCGATATTCTCCATTTTGCTCTCGATTTCTATTTACTGGCCTAACCCACCAACGTTTCCGATTCCTTGATAAAGGTTGATTACGACGACGTCGTATTAACAATAATAATAAAAGTTGATTCAAACTTTGACAATCCATTGTTTAATAAACAGGTTTATAAGTATAACAATAACATAGAGTAGGTGACAATTTTTGTTTACTGTAGGACAGTGATATTTAAATGACAACAAACAAAAAATTTACACATTTGACAGTTGCTAGGCATGCGCGTTGGGGTATTTCTTACGTCCATTATGAACAGTAGCCATAAAAATTAAAGTTACGTTTGATTAACGGTTACGTACGATATATGCATTACGTCCATTGTGAATGAGCACTCAGTTACGTATTGTTTACATTAAATCTTGACAATTATGTATGAATTACCCAAATCTCAACTAAGTGAAAATTTGTTATTACAGTACTTATGTTAAATAATGTGACTTTTAGGTTAAACAGAACAAAATAATAAGTAATAAAGTCACAGATACGAAATTCGCAATTTTTATCAGAACTGAGAACTACTAACGACGATACTACTACGCTACTGATCTAACTGACAGCTTCTAAAATCGCCAAAACAGCTGCGCGCCAATTTTGAACGCTTGTCAATTTTTTTGAACACGATGTATACGCATGCAAACACATATATATATAAATAAGTTTAAGCCTTTTAGTCAACGTACTAGACCAAAATTAAAGAATGAAACACAGTAATAAAAGACGCGGTAGATAAAATTAACCGTACGGAATATCAGCGGAAGTTTTAAGTTTTAAACCGAAGGTTGAAGCAAATATCGACTTCAGACAAAATTTTGCACATAAATTTCTAAAACATTAAAGTTTAAAGTTACTGTTATTTAGGTAACATATTCTGCCTTTCTCTTTATCGTTTTGTATTAATTTATAATTTTTTTTAATTTCCATGAAAAATTTTAAATAATTGATTTGGTTAGTACTATATTTGAATCTTTCTTTAATAGTAATTTATGTCACTTATGAGTTCTAGAATCAAAAGTAAAGAACAGCATAACAAACGTTAATGAAGCCTGAGGCCGTAAGTGTGTGTTGTTTTTGCGAAATTAAATCTAAATTAAAAAAAAAATAATATTGAAAACATGGCAAACTTAATTTACTACTAACAAAATCTATCAACTCTGACAATCAATACGCATCATTAGTGGTGACGTCACGTTTATCGTGTAAGCAAGGCTAATTATCCAAACAATAAATTCTCTTAAGCGAATTTATTGTTTGGATAATAAGCCTTGATTACACCAACAGAAAATGACACCCTGACGTCACACTAAACACGCGTATTTAAAGTCTTAGAACTACCAACTCCGAAATAAATAACTCCCTAGTATTTGAATCTATAAAATTTTAAAAACGTTTATTATTAATTTAAAAAAATATATAAACTTTTACTTATATAATAATTGACTTGGAAACCATAATTTTAGGTAGATTTTGATTTATCACTTTGGGGCTCTAAAGTTTTTTTTTCGTCATTACGTAATTGCAGTATAGTTAAAACACTCAACAGATGGAATTAAGTCTTTCTTACAAATGCTTTTGTAATTGGTTAATTTAAAGTACGTGGCAGAATTACATTAAAAGTCTGATGCACTTCCGGAAATTATAGTGCACTAATAATCTTTATATTTTAGCGTTTCGTCAACTTTTATCAGTATTTTTTTTGCGTACATAATTTAGTATTTTAAAATAATATTTTAAAGACCATCTGCTATTGTTGATATCAGAAGAAAAAATAATTGTATCTTTCACCAATAAAAAACGTAAATTAAATTGATTAGTATCTCATAAAGTAACTACTCTAAATATCTATAAAACTTGCAAACAAAGTCAACCAAGTAGTTCGAAAACGACGAAAACAGATCACAGTAAATTTACGGCTACAGCAGCAGGTAACGTCACCATTTATTTTATTTGCGTTTTTTATATACTTACATGTAACTATTTGTAATATATGTTATTTTTTAGGCACAGAAAAAGAAACCGCAACAGTATTATAAATACAAGATAATAAAAATTTATTCATTAAAGCAGTAGCCAATGTTTCTGCACATAATTAGAAAAAATCTATATAGCATGCGATTAAAGTAAAACAAGAAATATGGCAAACAGACCTCAGATTAGTAGTTTCCACAAAAAAAAATTATGTAATGTATTTATTACTTGCTGTAGATTGTTACAATTATAATATAATTTTTTTTTTAATATTCAATGCATGATCATTTACACTTTTGACTAATAAAAAACAATCTGACTATCGTATAGGCAACCTGTATGCATATTGAGTAACCGTTGTACATTCTTATTATTCGTGTATGTAAATCTGACTTTATATAATTCACCGTCTTTTAGTGCAAAGAACTTATTTCCATCTGTTGAGCAATACAGGTATAACAAACGAATATTGACGTTTGCAATATCTAATTTGAATTATTCCAGTTTCTATTATCATTGATGTATCGTTTAACAATTATTGTCTCATCACCAACGTCCGTTTTGATATCAACTAGGTATATTCTAACTTCTAAATTATGTTGGTCTATGGTTATTTCACTTTTCAAACAATATAACGATTTTATTATTTTGTCACCGAGTTTTCAAAGCGTTCTAACGCGTTCTGTTCGTTGACCATATTCGCTAGTTTTTTTAGACTTAAAGTTTAACATATTCGGGTTGGTCAAACTGATAAATTTTAAATTCCTTTTGGAATATAAGAACTTCTCTTATATGTATTTATATTAACTAATTAAATTAATTAACGTTTTTCTGTAGTTATGCAGTGTTAATATACAGATATTAAAAATTACGTACATGGTTATTAATGCAATTGTTTCTGAGTTACGCCGTTCCGCGTAATTTTTTCAAATGGAAACGTATTACTTTTACATCACCATTTGATAGAATTTTTTTTAAAATTTATTTTAACATTTTTTTCAAGAAAACACCGATTCAAATATTTACATCAAGTAGGTATATCAAAAACAAAAACGATGAACAAACTCGAGCCAGGTAACTTTATCGGTGGTTATTGTTTACGTCAAATGAATATTTTTTTACTGTTGATATTAACAAGGACAATTTTAAGTCAATGTGAAAGAATTAAAACACTTGTGATGCTGGGTTATCGAGTTTACAAGACGTTTGTAATTTATTTAATAATTCGCATCCAAATAGAAATCCAATTTTTAAATCCACAATTTCAGCAGCCAATAGGAGTTCTTATTCAATTCAATTTAAAATATCAGTTTGACCAACTCGAAAATCTAAAACAACCTCTAAATATAGTCAATTGTACTTTTCTTAATCAAAACAAAAACTTATCAGGAGACAAACAACTTCTAACATCTAGAAGAGTTTCTTTTCTTTCTTTCACTATAAAAGTAATATGTAATTAATTTTTGTATTAATCAATACGACATACATTATAAAATAATAATTATCGCTTTGGTCAAAGATACATCCATTGGTTTAGAGTATAATCATTTTATAATTGCATATTTTAATTTAAATCATAAAACAAAGCAATTTATTATAAAAACAGATATAATAAGCAAATCAAACTGCAAAAGCGTAATGAAATTGCATGAACTTGGAGTAGTAATGTATTTCTCATTTTGAACACTTTTTGTGTAAGCAGATGCACAGAAATGTACCTAAAAATCTTTATATATGGGTATCATGTTACGCTACATGTCGCAGTTTGTATTTACAATAAAAACACAGAAAATGAATTATAATAATTAGAATTAGTTAAATAGTTAAAAAAAATAAATTATTAAAATAATTATTTTAAATTTATAACAAAATAGAAGTAAGTAGTTATTATACCTGATACGGAACCTCTCCTTCTTGAGCCGGTCTTCCTCCAACTATTCTCTTACATAAACCTTAAACAAGAATAATACAATAACAAAAAAAAATACTTGTTTACTTAAAGGAAAGTCGGGTAGCGCAGAACACTTATGATTTTTTATAGTATATTTTTATAGAAAGTATAACATTTTATTATATTATTATATATTTTATAAAAATTGGTGACAATATTTTCCAAACTATAAGTTTTGGAGGGTAACATGGGACAGGTGAAAAAAACTATGCAAACTTATTCCAAAACTTTATTATTATGATAAAATAATTTAGAATCGGATGTATAATACATATTTTTGGCGTTTATTACATTGTATCCAGTCTTTATCAAAGCTCTGGTAGCATATTATCCATAAACAAACTTCATTTTCTTTATCTTGATCATTTTCCATAATATTTTTTCCATGGTTTTAATATTCATCACCGTATATATTATCCAACTTTTTTGTTGTATTCCCCCTGGTTTTTGTTATTATACAATTTGGTATGGGTGATAATTCTTCCAAAACTCTGATTGCAACGTTGCTATCTGGAGACGTAGAAGTGGTGTCTTTTTATTGATATCGGCGTGAACTTGAGTAACGACTGTAATTTCGTTCACAACAGAGCAAATCATATATTCGGTAAGTTTATTGGCCGTGACTGCCTTTTCTGATAAGAGCCCAGCACGCATTGTTTCATTGTCAATAGTTACATGACCAAAAATATATTCCGGTACACTTAAAACAATTTGGACAATGTTCAAACGAGCAGCACGGGAAAACGTTGGCCACCAAAGCTGATATATTATATTGCCTTATTCTCGCACCGAGATGTGCTCTTATCCATAATAAACCTGTATCATTATAAGCGAATTTGAATGGTTTCATAAATGTTTTGCCTAGTAGTTGGATTTTGTGCGTTGTATGCGATGGAGTGCTTAGCTTATCGATATGATTTTCACGAACATAGAAAATTACCTCGAGATCTTTATGATTTCCATATCCGTTCAAAATTGAAAAAAACAGGATTCGATTTAGTGAGCTGAGCATATTTAGCAAAACGCTTTAGTCATTTTAAAAATACGGAAGCATCCAGCCATTGGTCTGTGCAACACTAACTGCCTCATGTGCTGTATTGAACATCATTCATTCATTATAAGTAGCGTGGAAATATAAGCTCCGGTGACATTCGTGCAAATCGTAACAGTGACGTTTTGACCCCTATCGGTGGACATCATTTATCCCAACTTGTTTCTTGCCCTTTTGAGAGAGAACTCTTTCATTCCTGTAAACACAGGAAACACCGGTCTCATTAGCATTGTATATGCGTGATAGAGGAAATTTATGAAACTTCATAAGGAACTCGAGCTTATCAAAAAATAGATTAACCTGCGGTTTATTTCCTACATTTAAAAAATATTTAAATACGTACAGAGTGTTTCACAAAAATATGACAACCACAATTTATGTTTTTTTAAATAGACACTTTGTACATATTTTTTAAGTTTCGAATTCTCTTTTTTATTTAGAATCAAAGATGTATAACATTCCTTGCTCAATCGTTAACCGTTCTAAAGATATTACTTTATTACTTCAATTCTAAAATGAAATTAACTTTAGAGCAACGCTGCCAGAGATGTCATCTACAGCGGCTTTGCGTGTGTTAAATTGTAGGGGTTGCATTTTGCAAAAAATACTGTACCAATAAGTTAACGGAAAGTTAAGAAATAATACTCGTAATTTGTTTTATGTATTTTTTATTGTATTTCTTGGGTGTTGTGCAAACCTGCAAACCTACGGTAAGCCGCTGTTGCTCATCTCATCTCGTGAAAATTTGTTTCTGTTTGTACCATCAATTAGTATTAATAGACTAGTTTTAAAAGTAGTATATTTTTTTGAAAAAACGTAAAATTACGTAGAAAGATTCGCGATTTTAAACATTTATTTTACTTAAAACTAGGTGTTTTGGATGTGATAAAAAAATTCACTTTAGAAAAAAAGTAAACTATTACGCAAGAACACAAAACTTACAATTCTATGTAGTTCTACGTTTTAAAAATTTCTGATTCTAAGTAGAACAGAATAACCCTGTTTGTACTTGCACTGTTGGTTTTTTAACTATGTATAGACCCGAGTTTAAAAGCTTATATCTTGATTATTCTTTACCCGATTTTATTGGTAATCTTTTACCTAATTTTATTGGTATCGACTACTCCATGTATGTCAATCATGTCAATGTAGATGTATTATTTTTGTGTTAATAAAGTAAATATGAACACACGATGTTGTTAATACTTGCAAGGTGCATGTATACAGTATGTATATTATAATTGGCGACGAGAACAAAAATTCAGTAACTCGTAGCCACAACTATTAATTGCTACAGCTGCGGCAAAGGGGACTTGCCAATACCGAAATTATCGATGTAAAATATGCAAACAAAAGTGGAACACTTAACTAAGGTATGTGTTAAAACTAATTTTGTAGAACTTACTGCTCAAAGTGAGGCTGAATCTGACTTAGATTTTATTGACATGTTTTTTCTTACGTTAAATCATTATGTTAAACCGATTAAAATGGAAATGTTTATTAAACATAAACCATTATTAATGGAAGTAGATACAGGAGCGGGAATATCAGTTACACCAAAAGCTGTTTATAATAGTAGATTCACAGATTGTAAATTTTATAGTACTAATGTTAGGCTGAGGACGTATGATAGTAACATAATAGTATCAATTGAAAAAATTAAAGTATGGTGATGTTTCGGCAGGCGCTGCTCTAGCAGTTTATTTCGGTGGGGGCTCCATCAGTTTAAAGCGAGGGGGGTGGGTGCTCATCAAATTTTAAAATAATAATGTATTGAATATGGCGTTAATATAAAATTGAATAACACTTCGTTATGCACTAAGCTTTTACTTGTAAGCGAGAAAGCATCATAAATTATACAACTATAAAAAAAAGCGAATGTATTACATACAAAGTGAGAAAAACTTCAGTATTATTTTCAATGTCGGGGGGGGGGGGCATAGCTCCCCCCCGGCCCCTCTCTGAAGCCGCACCTGTGTTTCGGTTAACTGTAGACTTGTAATTATTAAAAATGGTTCATATCTTTGTTAGGTAGAGATCTAATGAATATTTTTAAGCTTAAATTTAAAAATGATAATCAGGATGAGAATGTCAATAATATTGATTCCGATTTAGGTTTAGATCGAATATGAAAAAATTACGAAAACTTGTTTGATTGAGGTTTAAGGCTTTATAAATATGAAAAACTCGAATTAAAAGTTGATCCAAACTGTAAAACTACGTTTTTTAAACCGCGACCGGTGCCGTTTTCATTTAAAGAAGTTATCGATAACGAACTTGATGAGGATGAGAAAAAGGGTGTAATAGAAAGGGTTGAAAATTCAGACTGGGCTACACCTTTAGTGCCAGTTGTTAAGAATGACGGCACGATACGTGTTTGTGCTGATTATAAGGTGACAATTAATCGTGTGATACTGGATATTAAATATCCACTTCCTCGAATAGAGAAAATTTTTGCAGCGAAGAAAGAAAAAAATCATTATGTTGGTCCACGCATCGTGGCATTTACAAACCAAATAGATTGCCTTATGGTACGAAACCAGCGTGTAGTATTTTCCAGAAAATAGTAGAAAAAGTGTTGTTCGGCATTTTAATTTTTAGACGATATTATTGTAACGGCAAAATTGCGAGGATCATTTGCGTACTTAGGGTTGGTGTTTGAAAAACTTTGCAAAGCTGAGTTCAAATTAAACTTAAAAAAATTTAAATTTTTTTAGTCTGAAACTGAATGCTTAGGACATATTATCGACAAAGAAGGGTTATGTAAGAACCCAGAGAAAATTATAGCAGCAAAGGAATATCCAAGACCTGGAAATATTTCGGTCAAGTCAAAGCATATATAGACATTCTCGAAATCAAAAAAAGCAATATGCTCAGAAATAAGTCTTGCACACTTTAATCCGAATGTAACTTTAAAGTTAATATGCAATACTTCTAATGTAGGAATGGGCGCAGCGCAGCCGATTAGTTTTGCCTCACGGATATTGAACAAACATGAGCTTAAGTATTCTGTTATACATAAAAAGGCGTTGGCTATCTATTGAGGCGTTAAGCAGTTTTACTAATATTTAATAGGAAAACATTTATTTTATGTTCTGATAATAAATCCCTCATAGCACTTTTTAGTGATTATAAAGGTATGTATATCGCAAATGACTGCAAGGAGGCTTCATTTATGGGCTTTATTTTTAAGCGGATAGTTATAGTTTTAAACATGTTAAAAGATCTGGGAATGCAAACGGTTTATCGCGTATTCCGTTAAAAAATACCAAAAATTTAGATACCAAACTTCGATATAAAAAAAGAAATATCGATATGTAAGAGACAGTTGGGGTTCGAAGCTATCCGGCGAATTAAAACAATGTTTGCGAAGAGCTTTAGAACTTAATATTGATAATGACATTTTAATGTGGGGTTATCGTGTCATTATGCCCCCATAATTATGCGGTCAGATTTTGGAAAAATTGCACGGTGCACATACCTATGTCGTTCGAATGAAAGCTTTAGCGCGACAATACTTTTGGTAGCCAGGGTTAGATTTTGATATTGAGAAATTTGTGAAAGAATGCGAGCCCGTCTAAAACTAGTTTAATCAAATTCAATGAGGGTAGACACGTATTCCATGGAATACATGTTGACTTTCTTGGTCCCTTTCATGGTAAGACATATTTAATAATAACCGATTTTTACTCAAAGTGGCCGGAGGTATATAAGATTTCCAAAATCAATGCTGCTAATACGCTTGATAAGTTGAGAGATTGTGTTAGCTAGGTTCGGTTTGCCAAACACCATTATTTAAGATAACGGTCCACAATTCGTATCTAAAAAATTTAAAATATTTTGTCAAAATAACCGTATAGTACACCTTACGTCATCTTCCTAACAGCCGTCCATGAATGCGACTGATGAAAATTCGGTAAAATCTTTCAAATGCGCACTAAACAGTATGATGAGTGGAAAAAAAGCAGTACTCAAAATATAAATACTGTTATAAGTACATATCTGTTCTCTTATCGTAATACTCCGCATTGCATGACCGGACAAACTTCTTCTAAATTAATGTTTTCAAGAAATGTACAAATCCATTCTGATTTTTTTGATCACGCCCGATTTTTTCAAAGCCAGAGAAAGATATATTAAATTTTATCAAAGAAATCGTATGTTACAGTTTGAGGTTGGAAAGTTGAGTGGATATATGTTAAAGCTTATCGAACGGTAAAACCGGGTTGGTCGAGGGCGATTATTGTTAAAGTAGTAGGATTACTACATAATTTGTGTTCACCTGTAGGCAATAGGGATCTTGTGTGGAAGAGACACATAGAACAAATAATTAAGATTTGTAAGTTTTATGAATACGAAAATGTTAAAGAGTCATATCCGCCACAGGATCCTAAACATCAGTTGATAGTTGATTAAAATTCCTAAAATTAGTAATCCACCTGCGTCCGTGTGCGGTAGTGGAGAATATGTGTCTCCAATCGTAACAACGAGTTCGTCAGAGTCCAATGTAAAAATAAGTTGTACAAACGCAAATGATGTAGCTGTTTACAGAAAGGATCATGCCACGGTTGGCTCAGAATCTTGTATTGCTAGTTCTAACATTAAAGATACGCTTTGCAAGCAAGTTAAACCACCAAAACGTTTAAGTTTGTAGATATTAGCTAAGCGTGGAGAGATGTAACATTTTGGCATGGATACGACATAATTATATAAGATCACCTGTAATGTAATGATATTGACTACTCCATGTATGTCAATCATGTCAATGTAGATGTATTATTTTTGTGTTAATAAAGTAAATACGAACACACGGTGTTGTTAATACATGCAAGGTGCATGTATATAGTTGGTATGTTATACTCTTAGTAGAAATAGTAATAAAAAAACTAAATTTAATCTATCAAAAACAACACAGAGCAAAAAGTAGTTATTATCTTTAAAAATCTGAATATACATACATTACCAAAAAAATAATAGATTCGTAAAGACAAATCCGTTTATTTCTATTTTAGAACAATTATTAGATATTAAAATTTACGGCCATATATAAATTTTGCATGATAAGATATGATATACAAAAAAATATTTTAATTTGTTAACATAACCATTAATTAACTACATTAGGTCGACCTCGACTTATTTTCTAATAACCAATAATAAACTTTTTGCTAAAAACCTAACTGACATTTTCATCTAGAAACGACAATCATACAGTATTGATGAACCTAATCACATTCAATACAAATGCAAACAAAAATTGATAAACAATTTACCTATTTAAATATACAGAATTATTAAGTACTACTACTAACTCGTAAAAAAATTGTCTTATTTTTTAAAAAGGAGGTATTTAATAAAAAGACTAGGCAGTTGTAGTCATTTACAACTAGGTACAAATTAGTAGGAAACATGTAACATACAATACAACTACGTACTGTTATTAATTAATCTACATAAATGACGTAGACCTCTGCAAGCATTATTCTATCTTGGCAAAATGCTAACTTTAAATGTCGTTATTCGTATAAACTAAAAGTGATAAATAGAGATTCTGCCGTGTTGTTCATTTTAGCACGTACGACTTTATATAGTTACAACGTTTTTCACACAGTATGTTTCAATGTTTTCGTGGTAGCGATACTGTAGTTATCTACAGTATCGCTACCACGAAAGGTTACTCATTACTATTATTTAAGTAGATTCTCTTCACCTTATCTTCAAAGGAATACTGAATAAAACTGAACATTTGCAAGAGCTAAATCTATCCGAAGTAATCGACACTTTCAAAAGTAAATATTTCGATGTACCTAATGATCGTCTTAATGTGTAACTTTTGTAATGCAATCAGAAAACACATAAGTTTTGCATTTTTTTACAATGAACATTCACTGTGTTTCTTTTTTTATAGAAAATTGCACATTGATGCTTTTTAAATTCGCCGAGAAGAGGATTTTAATCAACTTCTTACAAAATTGAGAATACGAAGGAAAATAATCGGACGTTGGAAGGAATTGGTAATAAACGTTTTATCGCATTATTGTTTAAGTAGATTTAAAATATTAGTGTAGTATGGTTTTTTTACGATTATCTGTTTTTTTTTAAGAGTTTGCATAATTGAAACTTTCGTCTTTAGTTACAGAACTAAATAACAATTTATAATGTAAAAAACTATTTTTTATTTTTTTTTAACATTAAAATTATATGTATTGTTAAATATAAATAAATAAAATTATTTCAGTTCTTTTTTTTTACTTATGGTTAAAATTTAAATTAAGTAAGTAATATGTATTAATACTACAATCCTCATTTTATATCCACGAATGATAATATACCAATTATCACTACATGGTTTTATATGGTAACAACCAAGAGATAGTACCAATACAAGTGGTAAAATCTATATAACACAAATATTGTAGTTGTATTAATACCAACGACGTAATAGTACGCGTAAACAACTACAAGTAGTTGTATCTAAAACATATGTCACCAATATACTATACGCTACGTAAAATATTTTGTAGTTGTAATTAATAAGTGTAGCTACTGGCGCCTATATTATTACTACATGTAGTATTTATTAATACTATTCTAGTATCACTTAAATGTAATTTTTCTCAGTGCAGCTAAATGAATTTATTTATTAAATTTTGACATCACGCGCAAATATTTGAAGCAGTTATTTAATCATAGTGTCAAATCTCTATGTGAATTTTAACTAACATTAAAAAAGATCATAACTACGCTATAGTTTTGTCAGAACTATTATATAGTCATGAATCATAAGAATTAGAGAATTCCGTAAACCGCAATCAATATTATTTCATTGATTTAAACAATATTTTCAAAACCTTTATTATTAAAATCACACTTTTCAAAACTATTTGCAAGAGACAAACATTTATTGGCATATTTGTACGAAGGTTATATAAACTTTTCTAAACTGACCTAAAAATGTCATTTACATTTTTATTGTCTGAAATCTGGTAATCCTTTATACCTTGTAGGTGCTTATCATGTCCTAAACAAACTCATTGAAAACAATTACAGCATTATGAGTGCAATTACGATATTGTTAAAACTTTTTATAGTTAATCGTATCCCTAAAATTGATTTACTAATTTACGTATAAAATAGTAAAAAAACAAACATTTTTGTAAAAACAAAAGTTAAATACATGTGAAGGTATATTATATAAAGTGTACACATTTAATGTTCATGTAAACAAATGTAATGCTACAAAAAAAAATAATCTAATACATACCTTCATTGATAATAATAATTAAAACTATAAACGCATATAAAATTGATACATTCTTCCAGCCACACATTGTTACTTACGTAGGATTGTTAATAAACTAATTTAAATAAAACGTTATATTTAAACATCCATAAATTCTTATCTTTTTTTACATTATGATTCTTATCATTTTACACAGATATAATAAAAATTAGTCAAATGACATGAACAACACGTAGTCATAAAACCAACAATGATTCTATCAAAATAAATTTTCTTTTGGCAACTGTTATTGACGTTACATATTTACTTACTAACAAACAATACGGTAGTCTTCTAAAAGTACATCCTATAATAATACTACACAGATTAAAAGACTGTATTTGTCACGAAATAATATTGAAAATCAATGGCAATAATTAAGATTTCTAATAGTTCTTCAAAAGAATATTTTCCATTTGTACAGTTTATATTCCACAAATAATTTATAATTGTATGATGTAAAATTCTTGATACTCACTTCATTTTTTAATATTTTCTTGCATTGAAGATTTTCATCAGTATTGACATATGTCGTTTTCATTTTTGGGGATTGATCTTTGGTTATAGTTTCTTACATAAAAGCAAACATTATCTTTCTCTTATAAATGTGTTTGTTGTCCTGTTGTTTTTCTGTTAGATTACATTTTGGTATAAACATTTGGTTCTTGAGCGACTGAAATTTTTTAAATTATCTTTCTCTCATAACCATCACTGGCGCTTCCCATTGAGCAAACTGTAGCTAAAACCAACTTTTTAATAACTACTTTGAAAGTCACTGTTTAGAACACTTTTAAGTGGCTTGTGGAAATACTAAAACATTCATGAAGCGTTTAAGTAGCTAAAACTTACTGGAACCCTCGTTGAGTTGAAACCTTAACCAATTAGTCATTCATGGAACGTATTTAGAAATATTCTTTCAGATTTTGAGTACTGAATTCAAGGTATACGTAGATGTTTTTTGTTAAACTTTTTTAGTTGCCTATCTATACTTTTTTGTTTATATTTTTTATTGCCACTATATATGTGTATTCCCATTTCGATTTTTGTTTCTATGTATTGATTAAGTTTTTGAGAGCGGTCCTGGAATAGTATTTAACTACCTCTAGAGTTTATAAAAGCATCGGTAATCCTATTAAAAGCTTCCAGAGCATAAGCAAATTTAAAAACCTTGCCTAAGGCGATCCAAATTGCAAACGCACACTACTATACTAGCAAAGCTTTAAAGAAGCTGTAAAGGAACCGTAACCCACCTATCGGAAGCAACTGTACCGCTTAAGTAGCGCTATTTTTACCAACTTTAGTAACCTAAAAATTAAAGAAGAAATAAATAAATTAATTTCTTTAACTATTTTAGTTCTTCGCTTGCCTACGTGTTCATATCACAGGTTTTTCTTCTATACCTATGTATATTTTTTAAAAACGCATACTTTACACTTATGCTTGCTTGGATTTTCTTCGTGCCAGATTTGAACCTTCCATCTCTTACCTGTTGAATTCGACATCACTTGATATTCTAACTGAGCTATCCTATAACATACAAGTTACGTTCATGAACTGCGACAGTAATATTATTTAAAAAAAATAAGATTTTTTTATGTTGATCCTGAAGTTAAATTAAGAAAGCGTGTTTAAATTATCTAACTGCCCAATGTTGTGTGCTTGGTATATTCGGTATTACAGCATCACATGTTGATTGTCATAACTATGGTCATAATCTTCAAGTTCTGCAATCCAACGACTTGCATACGACTTGTCAAAATATTTTTAATATGGCGTCGTGGGGCAAACATCGTTTGACAACCGTGTAACAGATATGTTTTTCATTGAGAAATGCAGTGCCAGCTATCAAGTTTTATCACTCATTTTCCGTTTTTTAACTATTTATTTTTCTGTGTGTGTGGATTGTTTGCTTATATTTGTAAAGGAATAATACAAAACAAGAATTAAGTGTGGTTTAATTAGTACGTGCTTCAATTAATGTATGTTGTTTTTTTTTACCCTTTGCATACTGTTGTGGGGTATGGTAGTTAAATAAAGATCAAGTATCATTTTATTCAATTCTTGTTTCGACACATCTTTGTGTATAAAAATGAACTCCGACAACAGCACAGAGACTACGCTGCAATTTAAAGAAAAAGTTTCACTAAATCAAAATATATTTTTAAGATAAACCAGCAGTATTAGAAAATGTTACCTATGTTACTATGTTACCTAAGCATATTGCAGATGTTTTGCACAAAAGAAAAGATTTGAAAAAAATCAACAAACAACTGATGTAATACCTAGTACAATTAGTTTTCAAACAATGTAGGTACTTATACTAAGTGAATAAATAAATAAGTATTAAGTGTTTGATTATGTGAAAACTAATCGTACTTACTTCTATTTCTTACATAATACTAAAAATCGACAAGACACGATCACCTAAATAAATAAGCTCTCCATTTTGTAAATATGAATGACAATAAATGAATAATAAAAAAACAACAGCTTCTTTAAAGTAACAAAGTCGGCTTAAACAAACAATAATACTAATAAAAACGCATTGATGAAGGCTCTTGAGAAGCTATCAATGAAACAGCTGTTTAAGAGTGGTTCTTAAGTAACTCAGTAATTCTATATTCATACTTAAGCTCTAAAGAGAGGCCAATTCGCTACTTAAGCCAATATGACTTCCTAACAGTCATTCAGTAATTTAAAGTTCCATAATAAAGTAGCATTTTGCTCACTGGGATCTCTTGTACTGTAGATTATTGCACAAACGCTTCGGTTGCTTCTTTATATGCCATATAATTGAAATTGCGTGATTATAATACCAATAGATTGGATTGACTTGAAATCTAATGGAATGTACACTAAAGCAAATAAATTTGGTATAAATTTAAATGTAAAGCCGCTGCGTGCGCAACGGAAAACGTAAGAAAAAGAGAGGTGGAAGGCGTGTGCAAAAAGCGAAAATGTAGTGTTGAGCAGATTTTGCATATTGACTATATATAGCTTTTGTCTTTTGCTCGTTCTATGTTGATAAAAATTAAATATGACAATAACTGAGTGTTGATAATTTAATTCTGTCATCGTAGCAAAAGAAATTGTTATCAAATTCAGAACTAGGATAAGGAAACTGAAAACCGGGAGTGTCGGGATTGTGATACGAGTACGTGACTGGCTTCAGAGGCGTGAACTATCTGTAAACGTAGATAACCAAGTTCAGGGAAACTTCGGAGAAATTATCTACAAAGTACAGAAGTTGGTTTAGTCTTGGAAGTTTATTACAGTCAGTAATTGCTTCCAAAAGTGTCATGGCGGACATTCCAGTAAAAGACGTGTCGTTTGAAGAAGGCGACGATGGCGCCTCTAGCGGTGTAATGTCATGTGAGGCTAGAAGGCACATGGCATGATCGGGAAAACGTTAATGTGACCAATGTTTTGAACATGTGTCAACGTTGTTAACACAAATGCAACGGACGCTACAAATGGTTAGTTGTGGACAACACCCATACAGCACCAAACCAACAATAGACGTTCAATATTGGTACCTATTTCTTCCATAAGTACATGACCTTAATATGGACATTCACTGTATGTCCACATCTAGAATTTATATGTATGTCTGTTATTTACTATACAATGTATATCCAGTGGATAGTCTGTATGTATTTATAAATTCTGTTTAATTATTTATTAAAATTAATTACATTTTTTTTTACATTTAAGGATATTATAAACCTACAAATAATTTTTGTGTAGCATATAATTAAACGATAAAGTGCATATTTTTTGTTTTTGAGATGGATGATTTAAAAAATTTAATTTTTCAACTTATTACTTTTTAAAATAAACAATTGCCAATATTTTATAACCAATAGGGATTGACCTACGGATTGACATCGTTTGAAGATTTAGAATTTTTTCTACTATTATTTATTTTAGTTTTTTTCAACACCCAGTTTCATATTTTAAATTTACCGCAAAATTGATTTTCATTTTTTGTGTGTCATGGATGGCAACTTGAGCAATTTGGCCAAATTTGGCGACATTAACAGCGACATAAATTTTTGATAAATTTATATTGAGTGGTGTTTGTATCTGTAGTTAAATATTTACACAACACGTACACAAAATTTAAAATGGACATAATATACGAATTTATCAGTGGCGGCTGGTGGTCAATCATACAAGAGGGTCATTTAAAAAAAAACGCAATGATCGCAAAAAGGCTAAAAAATATTCTTACAGTAACGTGATTTATATTTAAGATCAACTATGTTTAACATTTAAGATATTCGTCTATAATTACAATTACCAAAATAATCAATAGCAAGCTCATTAAAATTTACAATGATTTTTCAATGCTTAGCATAGAAATGCACATCTTTCTTATCTCATAGTATTGCCAATTGCGTAGAAATGTTTGAATTTTTAACATAGACAAATATCGCTCTCTTTCCACTGTAGTCATATGTAAAGTCAATGAATTGTTTTATTTAATATATGTATCTATTTTTAGTTTTTACAAACTTTTTGATTATAGTCTTTAATTGACTTCACAATTGATGTTTACTTTTTCTTTTAAATGCTATAAATCCGTAACATTATTTTTACAACATAATGATTAATGCATCATCTGAAAAGAGTAAATATAAAACACTAAAATCTTTATTTATTTCAATTCCACAAATCCAATCTAACGAATCATATACAGAATCCTTGAATTACTGTAAACTTCTTTATTTTTATGTTTACTGGTTGGTCGAATTTGAAGTAAAGGCTGAGGGCGAGCATTAAATTTAAATTCTAGATGTGTAAACAATTATTAGCTATTCATTTTTTAACGTCTTGTACCACAGTTATTATAAAACAAAAACTACTGTCATATGTGATAAGAAATCTGTATTTAACACACACGTGCTGCGAAGATAACGATAGATGACGTAAGTCACGTAAGCAATGATAGCATTGCACTCAAAGATAATTGCACTGAGTATTATCTTTGGCGTAGGCGGCCGGCTGGAAACCCAGGGAACGAATTTTAACATTTACTTATCTTCTTTTCTAACTCGCAGAAAATTGTATTGTGTGTCTCACTCTTGATTAGAATAACTATCATCGTACTATAATGTAAGTACGGACAAAAGTTCGTGTCAGCCTCGGGTAAATTCGCAAGCTTTCGTATCTGTTGCGTTTAAATTGACGATTATTTAAACGCAAGAAATTTAAACGCTGATAATTTGATTTAAACGCAAATTTTCAGTAATTTTAAAGCAAATAAAATACCTTTCTTATTCATTTTTGGAGGGTCATTGACCAAATGACCTAATAGAGAAGCCGCCACTGGAATTTATTATTATTTGCTCGTTATAGTGTAAATCGAAAGTGGTTCTCCAATCAACGGTTATAGCACATTATAATGCTTTTATATTAAACACAGTAAAGGTAAGATTTTAGATTAGTTGTAATAATGTATGTTTTTATAAAACAGAATCTAACGTATCAAACATATGTTACGAAGTAATTGTAGGTCAGTATGATTGGGTGTAAGTTGTCCAGAACGTTATATCGCCATGCTGAAATACAAACAAAAGGCAATTTAGTAGTATATAAACCCATTTCATTACTATCATTGATGATAAGTGATTGACAATAGTATTAGCTAACAAGGTTGAGTAATTGCTCTAAGTGTAAATTTTTTAGATTTATTACAGAAGATTTTACAAAAGCAAAACAATTATCTGGATTTTAAGCAATACAAAAATTAAAAACAAAAGAAAAATGTGAGTCAAGACAGCACAAGGATCGTATAGGTATCTTAAATAAATTTGATTTTCTTATCATCGGATCAATAGCGACTTTGTATTGAATTTAATGAAGCGGTGGGTCTATTCATTTACTACAATAGCAGCAATCTTCATTTTGGTTGCACAAATTTCTATGTTGTATATATATTTTAGTTGAAAGAGCTCTCAAAATGTAGTGGATCCCACGAATATCGCTTTGTCACCAGAATTACGGAGAAGATGATTTAGGGAAAAAACCAAAAAAAACCTTTCAACATTTTATTTCACTAAATAGTATTAAGTAAGTGAGTTTTTTTTAATATTATTTATAGTAAAATGGGTTTCTTTTAGAAGCTAGCTGCTTGGAAAACCAAAGAAAGAAATAATAAAATAAAAACACTATAGTAGGTGCATACTTTCTATATGTTTGTCAAAATAAAATAGATTTTTTTGAGAAAATACTTTATTAATTGGTCATTACTCATTATAAAATTATCTACGCTATCAGAATGGTATTCGTGATTAAAAACATTTAAAAATGCATCACTTTGACAATTGAATTTGGGTTAATTGTGAAATCAATTTCTGGTAAGAATATAATTATTTGTTCCTTTTATGCAAAGTTTATACATCCATTAAATATTGACAATTTACATAGACTGAACGTCCATTGATTGTACTTCTATAAAATTTGGACGTCCATTGGATTAACATTATAGACTTAGATACAAATGAATGTCCATTGTATGTTTACAACGGACGTTCTGTTAAAGTCCACTTAGGTGCCATCTGTAGGTCCATCGTATGTCCACTGAACGTACAAGTACGTAATCTGGATATCCACTGGATTATAGCTACGTCCAAGGACGTGCAGTTACTGTACTTACATTGTATGTATTTGTGCTGTATGGGTAGTCATCTAATAGCATAATGCTTCCAGGAATAATAAGCGAATTTACAGGAGAAGAAGATCATGAGTATGCAAGTGACTAGATAGAGCTATTAAAATCAACAAAGAAGTTGAATCGTTGGTCAGACGCATATGTCGTTGAAACTGTACGAATTCGTTTGAAGAGCGAAGCGAAGTCGTGGTATTCGACGCGGCGGTTGACAATTCAATAATTTCAAGACTTTAAAATTGCTTTCCAAAAAACGTTTTTAAGTAATATTTGTTTGGCGGAGGAATGGGAAAGAATGTGTAATAGAATTCAACGAGAAAATGAAAACTTGGGTACGCACGTTCACTAAAAATATATACTGTATGAATCATTGAAATTATCATTCAGCGAAACGAAAGAACAGTTGCTATCAGGACTTTATAATAAAGAATATGTGTCAGCATTATTAATTAAGAATCACGAAAATATAGAGGAATTATTCGACTACCTTCTTTCACTGCCAACGATCCACAATTCAGAAAAAATAGGTCTGCGAGAACAAGGTCAGTTACAGAACATAAAATCACCACAAACATCAAACAGTCGCAATGTAAACACAGCAGGAGAGTTATACCACAAGGCCGCGGGAAGTGCTGTTTTGAAAAAGAAAAACAAAACGTGCTTCAAATGTAAATAAAACGTGCATTCAACGAAAGATTACGTTATTCCAGTTAATGAACTGATTTCTTTAAGTGTAAGAAACCTAGACATTTAAAAATACTATGTACCGGTGATAATGAAATAGTGTCTAAGATAAATTATTGTGGTTCTACAAATTCAATTGATTCTTGCGATTAGTTCGCGTGAACAGATTGAAATTCAATCTTTACCATGTTACCATGTGTAACACTGTGTTGTATGGCGCATTTGTGCTGACACCTTTCTGTGTGTCAGATGTGTTGAAACAGTTCATACGACACTTGACACCGAAATGACACCTCGACACCTCCCAAATGGTAGACAGCAGTCAGCACGCAGCACTGTGGTTCGTATACGCCGTGCGTGCCGCACACGCTGTTGGCTGTTCTGTTCCATCCCGAGTGATATCGGTATGTGTTGTTAACATGATATGCGATACTACGGTATTTGTTTACTAGACATTATAAATATGCGTCATAATTGCAGCATTATTTTGATTCATAAACCGCCGCAGTTATATTACTTCCCTGACCTTAGAGAAGAATTAAAACGTAAATATTTTATATCGACTATTTGTATTTTCTTTCTCTGTTGAAAGCAAGTAACGCATTTTTCAAAATTGCAACAAAATAAGTAAAAAACGTTTATAACACCAACAACAAAATACCTACAATACTATTAACAGAAATAAACATGCTAACAAAACAAAACAATCTTAATAACAAAATAAAATAAAACCAGAATTCCAAGAAAAAATGCAAATAAACATAACATCACAAACTATTATCCATTTCGGATATACATAACTAAAAATTTGCGTCAAATTGAACAAAGAAGGAAATAAACTAATCTCTATTATTTAAATTAGAACTTAAAAATCACTTGCGATACTTTATTTGTCTTTAATCTCTCTCGTTTTTCAGTCACTGTCTGTCCTGCTTTCGAAAATATTCGTTCGCACGGGACAGATGTGGCCATAATACAAAGCCTTGTTTTCATAATTTGGTACAATTTTGGATACGTGTGTTTTCTTTGAAACCACCAGACAAGGGGATCCTGGCACACACCTGAACTATTTTTTCTAGGCAGAACAGGTTCGTCTAAGTATTTATTGACTTCAACAATAGCCGAAGCTGTCGGATTGTCAGGTTGCATATGTTGCTGAACTTCCGCATCAAAATCTTCCCATAAACCCTGAAGCAGATCTTTTTCAGGTTCAGTTACCGTTACGGTACTTGCCTGGCTGTCTTGCCTACCTGTGACTTCAATAATTTCAGCAGGATTTTCATTTAACAATTTTGTGTTAGCCACTTCGGTATATAAATTTTGTATTGCTTGCTTATAGTTTTTGTCATCTATAAAGCCGAATTTCTTAAACCTGGGGTCTAAGATAGTCGGTTGAGCAATTAAATTGTTTTCTTCTAAATCATTAAAGCGCCGTTTTAACTCTAGTTCCAGTCTTTTAATCATGTTCACAATAAGAGGTGGGGATGTACTCACATCAAGTGTATTTAGATGTTTGACAATTTGCTTGTAATAAAATATAATAGTAGATGCACCAACCCTTTGTTCTGAACTTATGGCAATTGTTACTAAATTAAAAATTTCAAGGATTTTTATCGATTGTTCTGCTACAATCCATTCTTCATTTTGCAGAAGAACAATTTCAGAACCGTCTTGATTTCTACAGGTACGGGATGTAGTATTTAAAATGGCTAAAGTAGAAATGATTGCATTTTTCATTGTTACAACCCTATTGATCATATCAAACGTCGAATTCCAACGTGTCGGGACGTCATTTTTTAATTTTAACGGCTGCATGTCCATACGCTCTGCTGAGGCTTTCAGTTGAGCAGATGCATAACTACTTCTTTTAAAATAACTGACTTTATTTTTTATTTTGTCAACAACTTCCTTGATTTCACTTAAGCCTGTCTGAGTAACTAAGTTTAACGAATGAGCAAAACAACCCCAGAAACGCCAACCACCAATTCGCACAGCTGCTTTCATATTAGCCGCATTGTCTGAAACAATGGCCGATATTTTGTTGGTTATATTCCATTCATTTATTGTTTCTTTGAGTTGATTGGATATATTTTCTGCAGTGTGTCTTTCTGTGTAGGGTATACATCCTAACAAATCTGAAGACAAGAATATGTTATTGCCAACTTCCACAATATAATGAGCTGAAATACTATAAAAACTGTCATTTGATCGTGATGTCCACCCATCAGTAGTTAAACACACTGCGAAAGCTCTTTCCAAACGATTTTTAACCAGGTCAACTGTTTCATTATAAAGTGCTGGAATCAACGAATTTGAAACAGTTTTTCGTGTAGGAACCTTGTAACTAGGATTTAATAAATACAGCAAACGTTTAAATTCTGCATCTTCTACAATACTGAATGGATGGTATTCTTTTGTAATCATGCAAATTAACTGTTTATCAATTTCTTTTAGTTTGCTAATTGACAGCGGCTTTTGAAAAAAACTCGTTATGGTTTGAATTCTACGTGCACCTAAGGAAGTTGATGGAAGAGACTTTTTTGCTGCTGATGTAGATGATGGAATCTCTTCTGATGATTGTTGTGCCTGTGCGGATGAGGAGGAAGTTTCTGCTTCTGGAACTGCAATTTCTACTGTCACTGTTTGTCTTCTAATTAGCTGTGTAGAGTGTTTCTGTTTCATATGTCGAATAAGAGTAGATGTTGACTTATTCTTAACAGATAATGTTTGTCCACAGAGTAAACATTTTACTTTGCCCCCACTTTCGTCTGAAAAATGAGTCCAAATCTCACTTTTTTTGGGACCCATTTTTTTAGTTAGTATTGAAATTAATCTAAAATAGAGTTACGTATGTAACTATTTAAATATTAAACAAGTATAATATACATACTTCTGTTCTCTGTATCTGATTCCTTTTCAACTTTCTCGGAGTTTAGCGACATAAAACACGTCTCGCAGTGTTGAAAGTCTGTATTGAACTAACTGATTCTTTGGTCATATCATTACAAAGATAGAAATATAAAATGACAATCGAAGGCAATCGAAGCGCGAGTTTTAACTCACGCAGGCTAGGACCATAAATATTATTAACGGTGTGCACCGACCTCCCTTTAGTATGTCTTATAGTTTTTGTTATAATATTACAGAAAATATAACAAACTTAAATTCTTAAATTTTATGTTTCAACGCACGCCTAAACAATGCCGAGACAAACTTAATTTTTGAGTTCTGGGAATAACCAATGTATCTAATACTACTGTATTGCCCGCACTTGTTGAAAGTGTTCACCATCATTATACCCTTCGACGAGCATTAGGGGATATGCGCACGCTTGAAATTAGCCAGTAGCAATAAAGAAAGAATTTAAAACACACAACAAACATGTATGCGTCTTTGAAATTTGGCTGACATGCTGTTTTTTGTTGTTTGGTATTCGTTTAGTTGTTTAGTAACCAACATTTATTTAGATGATCGTGACTAAAATCATTATTAGTTTACATTTTTAAAATCTATTTCAATTAAACACTGTTATTTTTCACTATTTTATAATTACAATACATATTTTGTTTATCTGAATTTACTTTTAACGGAAACTAATTAAATTATTTAAGACGTCGACAGTTTAAGCGTTTAGTCATATACTTTTATTACAGTTATAAGTAGATTAGCAGAATTTAGCATTGCACTTATCGATGTAACTGTTTCTGCAATAAAATCCCAAATAAACAAATAACTTCCATATTTGTTGCGTTCGTTGTCTGGCGCCAGCGCAAGTCAGTCTAAAGCCGTTGAGAGCAAGTTTCTTATTCGCTTTCACCGCGAAATTTTTACTCATGGGAAAGATTGACTACGGGCTATACAAGGAGTATTACATACATTGAATAACCGAACCGACTGCAGATTCCAGACAAAACGACCAGACCAGACTGACTGGTAGCAGAGTTCCCAGATTAGGCGATTCGATTTTCAGACACCACAGCGTTGCATAAATATTCTAGCGTCAATACCATTGACTCTGTGTGTGTTAATCATTTTTACTGTGTCATGACACAATGGTGCTGACACACTGTGCTGATACATTAAACAGTGTCGGTGTCGTTGTGTCGACACACGAAAATTGAGCGTGTTACCCATGATTAGATTGAATGTCACTGCACAAATTACTCCCGGATTGTTGGTAAATACGATGACGGAGTCGTCGGTGTAAAGAGTAATTTTTACGAGAATCTTACAAAACAAGAATTGAGTGGTTTCGGAGAATCAAAAGCTCCAGTAGTACGTGTGAAAGCGATAGTGCGCACTAGACTTGCAGTAGACGTTGGAAACGGAATTTTGTGTAGTTCCAGATGATGTATAAACCACGGAAGTATTGATTGGGAAGACGTTTACAGAGAGTCTGGAAATTGTATACGTACGAGTAGATGATAAATTGGTATTCTATACTAGAAACGATTTTCCGTTTAAAGATGTGATTGTAGGAGTAAAGTCAGGTCGTGCAAAAGAGATTTCGCAAGAAAACCGTTACCTAGAAGTTGAACAAATTAGTTTAGTGAATGTGAAAGTGCGGAGAAAAGACTTAAACTTGCCTATTATTAATGGAGGCATTGAAGATTGTGTGATTAAAACCAATGACGTTGTCGGATGTGTTAAGACTAGCGGAATGCATGCGGTTAGCAAGTATGAACTAAAACATGTAACAGACGATATGGGTAAATAAACTAGTAATATTATTTGAGTTTTGCGAAGGTGACTTTTTGCCTTGAAAATATTTTGTGTCAAATAAAGTTCACTTTTTGAGATTTTAGTACTTGTTTTCTTGTGT
Source organism: Aquatica leii (assembly GCA_035610365.1). Lineage (NCBI taxonomy): Eukaryota > Metazoa > Arthropoda > Insecta > Coleoptera > Lampyridae > Aquatica > Aquatica leii. The sequence continues at coordinate 75,346,289 of CM069433.1, forward strand.
TTCTTACCATACGTCACTTGGAAAAGAGAACCTAAGCGTTACCAAGCCAAATATTTTCTAATACTTGCTGCGTAACCAAAGCTTAAAGCTAGTACTTGCTGCCAACCTTATATAGGTATATAGTAGACACAAAAATTATTACTATTTTCTATAACTCTACGTTTGACAATTCTGTCACGTTTCTGTTTTGAAATTATTTTACATTACATCACATTTGTTTAGTGCTCATGATTACAAATGCTTTTTTTAGAACTTGTTTTTTGTATTATTTTTTTAGTTATTAATATACTCTTACAACATTTACTAAAATAAATTAATTAAAGCAACAATTAAAACAAACGATTAATAAATTGTTGGTTTCAATTAACTAATTAGAATTTTATATCATATTTTACATTATATATTTTGTCTTCGATATAAAAAACGACAGTTCTCATAAATCTTTCATTCAGTTTTCTAAATACATTCAAAATAGTATAAAAATTAATTGAAATTAAACTGAAAACCATTATAAAAATAATTGTACTCATTGCAGTAGTCGCGTTTATTACCTGCTATCAAACCAAAAAAAAAAACAATAAAAAACTGTAATTTAACTAATATAAAAACTATTATTTGAGTTGCAAAGATTTAAGTTAGTTCTAAGATCTAATAAAAAAAAACTTTTTTCAATCAGAGCTTCAGCATGGTTTTTACAAAAAAAACTATTTTTAAATTGTTTTCATTTTTGACATGGAATGCAGTATGGTGTAGATTATGTCAACTATTTCTCTTATGTGAACTTGATTTGTCAATAGCTAATAATCAGCCCTATGATGTATCATCTCACGTTAAGTTATTCACGTTAACACAACGTGAGAAAGTAACATGGATAATGAATAATCCCATTCAAAACTTGTTTGTAAAATTTTTAAATGTGTTTAAGAAAGCGCATGGTTGCTTTATTTGGTATTTCTTTCTAACCTAATGGTTGTTATGACGAATACTTTCAAACGTGTAGTGTAATTCTTAATTTAGATAACTAATGTACGTGCTCGCTTTACTTGATGAAATCCTACATGTAAGAAGGAAACGGCAATAGTGTATATATGTCGGTGTTAAATAAAGCGCTAATCCGAAACTGAAAATGTTAAATTTTACAGACTATAGTAAAACTTTGCAATTAGCATCGGAAGTGATCGGAAATGCTTTGCCTTTAATTTACGGGAGTTAGGGTGCACAGAATTGGTATCATTGGACATTATTGACAACGGAGTGCCAGTTAGACTAAAGCCGTATAGAGCAAGTGTGAGTGAACGTGAAATAATCAAAGAATTAGTTAACGAATAGAAGGAATGTGGTATAGTATCGAAGACGCCTTCACTCTATGCTTCACCATGTTTACTGATTCGAAAGAAAACCGGAGAACCACGTTTAGTAGTTGATTACCGTGCATTGAACGCGCAGACATGTAAAATGAATTTTCTGATACCTACGATTGACGAGCAGTTTGAAGGATTAACGGGATGTAAACTGTTTATTAGTTTAAATTTGGATAATGTTTATTTGCAAGTGCCGTTAACGTATAGTGCGAAACAAAAAAGTGCGTTCATTACAAATGATACAACTGGACAATTCAATAGAATGATGTTCTTATTGACTGTCCAAGTGTCAGTTCAGATTACAGACAGTAGAATATCTGGGATTGGCTGTTTCGGAGAATGGAACCTCTCCACGTAAACAAAAATTGGTGGCTGTTAAGGATGTTCCTACATCTCGAAATGTTCACGAAGTCGGGAGGTTTTTGGGTTTAGCGAGTTACTTTCGATGATTCATACAGAATTTTGCAGTTAAAGCAAAACCGTTAAGTAATCTCACAAAAACAAACAATAAGATTTAAATAGTACATGGTGACTCAAGGTGCATTCGATGACCTTAAGTATGAGTTATGTAGCAAACCAGTGTTGCAAGTGTTTGATACAAACGCAGAACATACGTAATAAGTACACACAGATGCCTAGTATCGTAAGAAGCACTGGATGGTTGCTCCAAGCTAAGCACACTAAGGATGCTTGACAAATAAATTACGACCAGACGAAAAAGCTGACAGACGAAGAATCAAAATATTCGCCCTGCAAATTAGAATTAGTAGCCGTAGCTTGGATACTAGAAAAATTCAAGCATCATTTAATCAGATTACATTTTGTGTGTCTAACGGATTCTGAAGCGATAGTTCACATGAACACGATGAAAACGAAAAGTTCACAAATAGCGCGATGGTTACATGTAATTCAAGATAACGACATTCAATTAACACATCGCGCTGGAACAAAAATAGGTCAGGTAGATGCGTTATCACAAACTCCAGTGAGTGAATCATCAGATACACTAAACGATCTTTATGAGAAATTTGAAGTATTTTTAACTGTTTCTGAAGATCAGATTTTGATGATGCAGAGAAGTGACGCTGCGTTATCTGAAGTCATTGAACTATGTAAAAATAAAGATTTATTAAACCCAAGTGAATTAAATTCAATATGCGTGATTTTAAGATGATTAATGGTAGATGGTTAAAATAAGACAAGTGAAGAAGGTACCTAAATACTTAAGCGATTTTGTATTGGATTAGTTTTGGCATTGTTAGTAATTTAATTATTAATGAAGTCATTAACCTGTTAGAATGGCCGAATGGTATAAATTTGGTATAGGTAAATTTAAATGTCGCGCCGCTGTGTGCGCAGCGGAAAACGTGTGCAAAAAACAAAAATGTAGAGTTGAGCAGGTTTAGCATAGTGACTCGGATGTATAACTTTTGTTTTTTGTTCATTTTGTTGATGGAAATTAAATATGATAATAACTGAATGTTGATAATTTAATTTTGTCATCAATGCAGAAGAAGGTATCAAGTTAAATTATGTTGTTTTAAAATATATACGTATATATAAGACTATTTGACACGTGAAATATGTTGTAAAATCAAATCAAAATTGTAAACTAAATAGTATTAAAAAATTTATTTTCAAATTCCGAATTAGGTAACCAAGATAGAGCAAATCTGTTAACGATTTATAAAATAAACATTGAGTTTATTATGACAAAAACAACTAAAATACCTAATGATTATGGAAAGAAAATAGAGATCAATAAAAAATACCGCAAGAAATGTACTACTTAAATAATTTCCAACGTTTCTAAAATTTTTAAAATTTAGTATTTGACCCAGAAAGTCTAATTCCTTGATCCAATTAATACATGTTATGTAACTGTTTAGATAACTATAGCAAATAAGCTTGCTTCGAAACCAACAGTATTTAATTCAAGGTTGTTTATACTAATTTGCGGATTAATGTCATTTTGGCTCGTATAATGAGGACAAGATTAAACATTACATATTTTGTTCTAACTCATATTTTTTTCTTATTAAAAAAATTATAGGGTAAAGTATCCAATCATTGGCACTTTAAACATAGTGGCTTACTTATAACCTTAACTATCGAAGCCAACACTAGTAATCTTAATGATTTAAATTTTAAGATATGGTCCCAAAATTGCTTTATAAGAATGAATTAGCTAGATCGACATAAATAAAAAATGTTTACCAAAATATAATTTTTTTGTAATATCTGTTTTTCCATTGATTGACAACTTTATTCTAATTATTAGCACTCCTTTTTTCCATTTATTGGCATCGTGAATTCAATAATTGGCATACTAAAACTTATAGTTTATTATTTATTTATTTTGGATAAAAATATAATAGTATAAAAGCATTTTAAAAGTATTATAAACTGTATTTGTGTTTTAACTTCTTTCTTTTAGAAGTTTTCAAGATGGCTGTTGCTTTGCTAAGAATTGCATCGACTTGTAATTTTTCATTGAAAATTGGTTGGTTACTTTGGTTTTCTTTTCTCAGAAGCAAATTTTCTTGAATGAGTACTTATTGAAATTATTATTTTCATATTCTTGTTCTGAAAACACTATTAGCATAGTCTCCAAATATTCTTCTGTAAAAAAAGTATTGTCAAGGATTGAGATATTGGTAGCATCCAAATCTATCGCTTCTTCTGCTTTATGAAAATCCGTTTGTTTTTCAGATACTGTAGTTTTGTTGTCAGTTAGTTTAACTGTAGAATATATAATTTTCACAATTTTTCTTCGCACAACCAGACATTATGCCTGTTTTTAGTGCCTCTAACTGTTGTACGTCTATAATCTGGCTGAACTGCTGAAATGATATTGTAGCGAGCACATTTGTAATTCCCGCTTGCCTCACATCCGTTACTCCCACTCTCTAGGAAGCAACCAAGACGAAAGTCACGAAACAAAGACAGTTTCGGGTACAGCACCAATACGACTGGTTCACATGGTAAGCTCGCTCCTTATTACAACATACTCTATTACAAATCAGTGCACAGTATTGTAAATATAATTATCTGAAACTGAAACCACGTGTAAGTGTTTTATTATTAACATAAACGAAGAAGTCGCTAAAATATCTTTTTATATTCATTTATGATATTTATCAGAGTATTATTGCAAATCTTGGCTAGACATTTACTATAGTCAATATTGTTTGGATTCCATGAATGTAGTCCACAAGCTTTGAATTCATTTGCTGTTGTTGGCTTTAGTAAAGAAAGTTAGGATCGTTGTTATTTGGCGTTTGCGTTTAAATCATTTATAGAGTTCTTTTACAAAATTTGTTAGTTGATTGAGGAATTTTAAATTATCTTTGTTATTTCAAATTTTAAATAATTTTTGTGTTTAATTGATTTATTGGTTTGCTTGATATTTTGAAAGTTCATTAACGTATTTCAAATTATTAAAATATTAAATACGTTTGAGTTTTAATTTTCTTAGAAACTATAAATTCTATTAAGGCATTTGTTTTTGTCAACTGCTAAAAGAACAGTTTGCTTATTTTTTTTTCAAACTTAATTAGGTTTAAGAAACATTCGTTTATTTAAGTCCTAGCTTCGTTGAGTTCACTTCATTGCCTGGGAACATTTTGCTACTTAATTCCCTTGCGCCAATAAATAAGTCATTAGTACCGTTATTACTTATCGTCGTAATTAGTTTTCGTTTTATGCGTAACAAACAAAGCGTCGAATCGCTACTTAGTTTGTAGATGTGAACCCTACAACCACTACTGTTGCCGCTGTTGTAGTTTAAAAAAATTACAATTACATTAGAGTGTATCTCCTGCTGCTGCTGAGCCTCAAAAGGGCAAAACGGCCGCCCAATAGTTTACTCTAGTGGCAATTGCATTGGCATTGCATTAACCCCAATGTCCTTTACGTTGTGGTTTTATTTCGCAGTTTTATTTGAAACACGCGGGTGTAAAATCGACTTACAACATTTACCACCTTTATAGCAATTTACAGTTATAAATATACTTAAAACGTATGACAATAAAATCGACCAAAATATTTTATAATTTATTACTTCTGACAGTCATTATTATTATTTGGTTTCAAAGATTAAGTTGTAATTGTATATTCTGTTTCTGTTATTTAGATTCTGTTATAGTCGCATTTTTTTCAACGTGAGAATCGTTCTCAACGGACTTGTGTTATTGCGTTTTGTTTTAATTTGGCATCTGTATCCACGTCTTTGTGGTACTGTTGATGTCTCTCGTGAAGATTGACGTCACTGTTTTTAACTTTGGTAGTAGTAACTAAGTTTATATAATATATCGGTTTGTCGTTTTTAAGAAGGCAGTTCGCAAACCATGTACTTGTCGGGTTAATTTTAACCCTTAAAAAATTCGAGGGTAACCCATAAAGTGATGAAAAGGTTATAGTAAAATTTAAGTTTTTTTGGAAATCCTAGTTCGTATAATTTACGGTCTTGACATTTTACTTGATCCCAAGTTTATTATCGAATCGCAGAAGTGCGTGTTCTTTAATATTTGTGCGACGCAATTTAACTTTGCTTTAGTGACGGTTTAAAACAAATCTTCCGGCGGAGCCAATGCAGTCTTAGGAACCACCCGAATTTCGATGGCATCTAAAAGCCTTACAAAAAAACGAAAGCCTAGCTATCTGTGTAACTACGAATTCGAATAAAGGTATTTATATTAAGCGTTTAAAATAAAAACTGTGATTTTAGTTTTACAAAGTTAAGTGATATAAAAGTTTTGATTTTAACCAAAATAAAGTCAAATTTTTGTTTACCGTATCAATAAGTAAACTCTCGATTTTTCGACAATTACTTTGTCTTAGTCGATTGTAATACTTTAAAGACATTCTGTAACCGATTTCCAATTTTGATTGTTATTCGACGAAAGAATCCGACATATGATTATCGGACTTTAGTTTTAAGATTTTATTTTGTTTTTTAATTATGTTATGGCAATTTATTGAATTTCATTTTGAATTGTAATTTTGTTTTGTATTGGGAATTTCTTATTTGTGGTACCTAATTGATTTATGCATTTTAGTAATTCATTTGTAATTTTCAAATTTTAACTTTTGTTTAATTTTAATTATTTTTTTATTTTGTGTACTGAAATAAACCAATTTAAATTTACATCCTTAAAGACATGTAAAATTACACAAGCGTCATCTAGCGAAGAAAAAAATAACGAAAATAAGAATCTGAAGACGCGCATGTACTTCTTAGAAGGAAGGGAGGGTTTTAAAGGTACGACGCGGGAAACGGTCGGGATCTTAAGGGTGAATTTTGTTCGAGATGGCAATACGTTTTTACCTTGAAAAGTTTCTTTGTATAATTTGTGTTTTTGTTTTGTCAATCTTTGTAACTTGCTAGGTATGTATGTAGAATAATTATAATCTATGTAAGTCTGTCTGTTTTTGTATTTGTGCTGTAAACGGAAACCAGGGTAGTTTTTAAATTGTTTCCTTTGTTTGAAAAGCTAGCGTGGGTCGCCATTTTATAGTACCGTTACTTTCCCTGTTATATTTCTTTTATTTTTTTTGTACCAATTTATGTCTTCTTTTAAAAATTGTGTTTAAACAAAACGACTTTATTTTACAATCGATATTTTATTTGTTCTTAAATGTAAACTTGCTCAAGTCACGTGCCTGAATGACGAAGCACGTTTTGTTGTAACTTACTTTTGTTTGATCATTGCTCGTGTGTTTTATGAATTGCTCAAATTGCTAGAATTGTTAGAATTGTTTTATACTATACTAAATTACCATATGTACGTTAACCGGTGTAAATACCGTTGTTTGAATTGCCTTGTCAAATGTAAATATAATATTATATTTACCGTGAGGGGCATACAACATGTGGCTGCAGGTAGTTCTCATACTATGAGGACCGTGTGTATTTTTTCTATGAAGTAGCGTATCTTGAATTTATGATATAGACAAGTGCCTGCTTCGATATATGTATAAAGTCGCGGTAGGTTGCTTCCATGATAATGGGCCCTACATTTTATAACATTTGTTTGATATTATTGTGTGTTTATTATTATGTGTATTTTGTGTATTATATGTGTATTTTTGGCCCTTGTTTGTTTGTCCCGACCAATCAACTAATAGCTGAATTGCATCCGTATCCCAGGACTTCAGTACCCACCGATAGGCCGTCGGTTAACTAACTCTTCTTCAGTTTAATATGATGATGTACGTGCATGTGTTTATGTGTCGGGATTTGAACCTGTTATCGTACCTGCTTATCCGAACATTTTATTTAAACTCACGACATTCTAACTTCTAAATTGACGGTGTAATTTCATTTATCTGAAAGAGGTTACAATAAAATGAGCAACGTACATAATTAATGGTTAATTTAATTTGCTACTGTGTTATTTTGATTCGACCCAAAATGTAATTTATTCGTCGCCTGTTAAAATTTTGTATAGCTAGCCGAAGCATTTATATGATGTTGACTTTTATTAATTCATAATTTACTTCTTTTTATTGTGTATCTTGCAACATAATCAACATAAGTAAAGTAGTAAAGCTATTAACAAAGTAGTTTAACTATTTTTGTAGTTAAAAAAGAGTAGCTAAATACTTTTTAAATACGATTACACGAAAAAAGTAATTTATTCCAACTACAATTCCATTATTAAATTAAAGTAACTTGAATATGTAGAATACAACTAACGTTGTGATGTTACCCACTCGCGTTTGAAATTTAAAACCCGCGAACAAACAAAAAGCAGCGACATGTCGCTGTGGCTGTGATCGTCAAGCTACCCCCCTTCCCTCTACCTACGTTGTATTAAGTTCGTTATACTCTCAATAAAAAGAATGAATCGTGATTTTTATTCGAATTTAACTCTTTAAATTTTAACCGAGACCTTTGCCTGTTCGGTGGGACCCGTCGTAGGAGAGCAAGAACAGAGCGAAGAAACCCCTCCGGTCCTTGAACGGAGTGTTAATACAAATAAACTACATAATTTAGATATACAAAACAATAATTGTTATAAAGAATCAGCTAATACATTATATAATAATGTGTAAAAGAAATTAATTGTCTTTTAAATGCTTTTAGCAAGTATGGCAACACGGCGAAACTATTTAACTTTTCCCCACAACCGTTAGAGGCCACTATGAAATAATCATCGGTAAAAAATACAAATACAGCAAATTTTATTTCCCTCTTTTTCGTACCTTGAAGGCTAAAAACGCTGAATTGCATTTCTCCAATAAAATCGACTAAATAATGCAAGTTATTTTTACACGTGTTTGATTCTAACCTTTATTACTATTTAAAAACTGAAGGTTTTCATATTCGTTTTAAAGAAAAGGTGTTACAATATTCACACGGTGTTGATTCGAATGAAACTGGAAGTTATTTATATTGTATTTGTGCAAATAAAAAATGTTATATAAAATAAGTCGCTTTTTTTAATGCACAATTATAAAAAAGTGACAATATTCATAACTATTCTTTCAAAAACAAGAAAACATTCAAAATAAACCATTGTAATAATAATGGGTGCTACCCAATCAGCAAGGAAACGTTTTTTTCATGTTTTAAAAACGTTACAACGTTTTAAAATAGTCGAAATCAAAAATGTTTTTCCAAAAAATATTTATGTTGCGTTTTAAAAATATTTCATTTAAACATTGATATTGAAATATTTTAAAAATGTTTTCTAAAACATTTTTTAGTAACATAAAAAACGTTTTTGTGCTGCCAACGTCGCAAACGTCAATATTCGTTCGTTAGTGTAGTTACGTAATGAACGAAAAAAGCTCTAGGGTGGCAAAATGAAAACTAAGAATCCACATAAAAGTAAGTGTTCAAAGTCAATTAATATATTAAAACGAGTATGCAACAGTTGGAAAAATCATTTTAAAGATCTTGAAGTTCAGTTAAAATTGAAGAAAAACGATGTTAAAGTTAATGTCAAATTTGACAGATTTAGTAATAAATGTAGTACCAACATTATATTTCTGTTGATTTTTTTAAATTTTTTTAAAATAGAATGTAATTTTATGAAAAGCAACACAAAAAATAATGTACATTACTCTCGTCGAAAGAATCATAGCATAACTCACTCACATGCAACGCTCGGCCGTGCGGCCTCGCGTCGCATTAACGTTCGTTATGCTATTTCTTACTTTCGACTCTTGTTACGTAAACTACTATTTTACTTTATTAGAAATCATACTTTTGCTTGCTTTCACCTATACACTTGTTTCTTTTATATATTGTAACAAAAACCCAATTATATGAAATTTTGTTACAAATTATTAATAGATACATATAAAACCTTTTCGTTTTTCTAAAAACTTTCTTGCAAATTTGAATTAAGTACTTAATAATCGCGTTTGCGCAAAGTACCGGTACCTGCGTGAAAAGATGGCGATTTTGTATATTATAATTGCATTATTTTTTAAGCTTCAAAGAATCAACAATTTCCATGGTATTACTCGCTATGCTGTCTAATGTATCGTTAGTGTATCAGTTTAATCGTTTTCTAATTTAAGTTCTAGTGAAACTCAAATAGATACTTTTAGTTTATATCAGCATTTATTATGGTACGTTTTTCTTTGTTTTTTTGTTGCAAGAAATTTTGCTGAAGTATAATGTTATTTGTTACAGCAGTGGTACACTAAAACGTTCATTCTATGTACTTTATGATTTCCATTCTTTGTGATGTTTTAAGGTTATCAAATTGATACGATGTTAGCCGCCAAATGGGAGATTTGAACGTGCTCAATAACCAATTAATCTTGGTATGTAATTTTTTCAGTATCTTTTTTACAAAGTTTCAAAATCTTGGATTGTTAGTTCTGGTTTTCGTTTTTACACAAAGAGGTAGTGAACAGTTTTCTTATTTTATAGATAATATCCTTCAGTGTGGAGGAACGGCAACAATAAAAACAACCTTTATTGTTCAGGCCTTAACAGATAAAGGTTGTTTCTATTGTTGTCGTTTTTCCACTCTGAAGGATCCTATTCATTAAATAGAAAAATTTTTAATTAATTGGAAAATTTTGAGAGGATTATTATAATTATTTCAATTAATATAAAGTAATTACATGAATAATGTTTGTTTTACTTTTATGTTAATGTGTTAATTTTTGTTGTAGGCATCAAATGCGTTTACAGCCACATGAAACTGACTACACGAAGATTGTATTATTTATCTTTTGTAAGCATTTTAGAGCTGGTTCTATAATAATGGTATAAATGTCAGTTAAGTTATACTTAATTTGATTGTAAAATGCTGTCGTTATTGGCTAGTATAAATAAAACTAACAGCCAAATATGTCAGTATTTTAAAATTAAAGCAAGTATAACTAAACTTACATTTATACCATGATTATAGAACTGCTCTTAAGTATATTGCAATATTTAAAAAAAAACGTTGATTATACATTTTTTATACATTAATGTAACATTTGTAAAATATTATAAATATATATAAATAATATTATAAATAATGTTTTTTAAACATTTTTAGAATGTTTTTCTAACATTGACTTTGCAACGTAATTCTGGCCATTAAGACGTTTTTCCAATGTTTTTAAAAATGTAAATATATCTTTTGTAAAACGTTGAAAAAAACATTTCAAAAATATTTCCTTGTAGATTGGGATACCCACACCCACACATTAAGTTTAAAATTCGCGGTATTTGTTTTCCCCACAACCGTTGTAGGGCGCCATAAACTGTGTTCCAAGGTTATATACAGGAGATTCACCTCTAGGAGGTTAACTAGGCAGTAGTGTTTTGCACAATACTATTATGGAAGTTTTACTAATAAACTAACTTCCTTTGAAGAGATTATGTTGCAAGATGCACAATAAAAAGAAGTAAATTATGAATTAATAAAAGCCAACATCATAAATGCTGGGGTTAGCTATACAACATTTTAACAGGCGACGAACAAATTACATTTTGGGTCGAATCAAAATAACACAGTAGCAAATTAAATTAAAAAGTACGTTGCTTATTTTATTGTAACCTTTTTCAGATAAATGAAATTACACCGCCAATCTAGAAGTTAGAATGTCGTGAGTTTAAATAAAATATTCTGATAAGCAGGTACGACAACAGGTTTAAATCCCGACACAAAGTAAAACTAAAGAGTTAAAGCTATATCCATAGTTAGTGTCGCCTAAGGTGTTCTAAATGTGCTCTTATCTTTTTCTATACAAGAAAACATTCTGACAAGTGGATTGAACGAAAGTCTGCCATTGAAATGCTTTAGATAGCACATCTTATCCTCTCGATCATATTGTCCCTTGTAGTTGGTCTGTTGATAAAAACAAGGTCTTTTATTTGTCTCCACAAATAAAAATCTAGACAAGTTAGGCCTGAGAACTTGCCTGGTCAATGAAATAGGTTTTCACGAACTATCCAACTATCAGGATTTTTTTGGTCCACATACTCGAGAATGTTTATAGAAAAATGCGCCGCGCATCCATAATGTTGGATAAATATTTCACGGCGAATTCAAAGATATACGTCTTCACAAAAAAGTGGCAATTCATTTCTTTCTTAAAAAGTGTAGATATCGTTGTCCGTTTAAAGATTTGTCGAAAATAAAAAAAGAATGAATCTAGTTAGGAATTGCTTTAGACCAGTAATGCATATTATGACGATTTACAATACTATCACTATTCAATGTAGCTTATTCATTTGACCACGAAATTCGTTAAAGTAATCCAGCATTCTTCTCTATCAGTTTCAACAGCCAGTTACAATAATTTATTCGTTGATCGAAATCAACAACATTTAAACTTTGGTGCAAGACTATGTGATATGGTTGCAACCTCGAATCAAACGAATATATTACTTGAGTTACATTAGCATCCATTTTGAATACGTTATAAATAAGTTTTTCTCCTAATTATAAGAAACATTTATTTTTGTTTAGTATAAACCGATTTTTACTACATTTCTCATTATTATTATAATGCAGTACCTAATGAGGGACACTTATAATAATATAGTACGTAACTTGCATGTGATCTCTCATATTTCTAATGCTACTCCGACATATTTCAAAGTCTCTGGATATTACTCAAGTACTTAAATGACGATTAAATTCTACATACACTAATACATTTATAACATTTTCCATAGTACGACCTCTACGTTGTCTACGGTATACAGGAAGATCCACATTTCCAGTTGTACGTAAACGATGTGCCAATAGAAGAAAAACTCTTCTAGTATGGTGATGTCCTTCAAGAAATTGCACTGCATACACTCTGCTAGCAACTGTTCCAATTCTCATGCGTTCGAAGTAAACCGCTAACATGTCAAATACTTCGTGTAAAAATCATGATAATAAATATTTACTGTTTTGGATTTATATTTAAATTTAAAGCTATCCCTAGAAATACCCCTTCCACCCGAACCCGACAAACGAACGACCAATTTGACAATTGGTGGTTGAACCTACGAGCCGACTTGCAATGTGAATGAGTCGCATTTTTTAAAATTAACCGGTGGCACCGTTGTCAATTGAAATGAAGAATGGTTCATTAAGACATAGCAGCCGATAGCCTGTGGTGGACTTGTTTGGTCATTTTCCACGTTGGATGTTGGTATGGATGAAGCTCCATTTCCAAGTATTTTATTGGAGACCCTCGTCGGACAAGTATTTTGGAAACAAGGTTAGTTCGTTCCCTTTTCCATTTACAAGTATTTACTATGATTTTAATATGTAGACCCAATACCCACGTCGCCGGCCGCTGATTTTTTATTATTACAATACATATTTACCTTGTCAATTTCATTTTAGTTTTTTGGTGTTTTGTCATTAAATCAATTGAATAAAATTTGCAGCTTGCTTTATTTTTAATAAAACATTTCGTTGCGGTTTGTGTAAATACTTATAAACAATTAATATAGAAACTAGAAAATCAATTCGACTAAAACAGTAATAGGTACTAAACACACTAGCAACAATGACATGTTAAAGATTGCTGACATACTATGTTGATGCTGCATTTTCACAGGCGACTTGTTTTTGCGGTCACTGTAAATTTGTCGCCAAGATGAGAAAATTATAATTTCAACTTTGTTTTCTAATAACTTCTGTTAGACAAAAAAGCTATATGATTGCGGCTTGCAATAAACTCCTTAAGCTTTCAATCATCTAAAATGTAAACATACCATTCTGTTTAATTTTTTTAAAAGAAAAATCACGATATTTGTTTACATTTTAGATAAAATGCTATAGACTTCATTATTATTTAAATATAAAATGCTATCGATAGCCAAAGAAAAACGCTTTCTAACGAGCCCGTTTCTTAAATTTCATTAAAAATAATCGGAGTAATTGACATCTAAAGAAAATATATTTTGAAGTCTCACCACCACTTTATTTTTAAAATTATAGCAAAAACTTTATAAATTGTTTAGGAATTATACCTCATGATGTATTTTGAATACCCCCTAAATAAAACTATTTTTCAACGCCATCTTCCTAATAAAACTGTTGTTTCCTAAACATGTGTGACAATTCGTTCCTGAGATATGGCCGGCGACCATTCTTATTTGCTACATAATTCCCAGATGCGAATCCAAAATCTCAACGTACACGGCGCGTATTATTACGGGCCACGCAAAAATTATCAGTCTACAGTATAGGTATTGTGATCGGAATTGTCACCCCGCGCTCCAGGTAAAGCCTCATGAAATTAAAAAAGTTTTAGAAAATAAAGAAATTAGATGGCGTAAAACCCATATTAACTTCTTTTATTATTTATTAAATAAAATTGCTTTTTTTTTAATTTCTTTTCTCAAATTAGAAATCCGTGTCAGAACCGCTGTAATTTAGAAAATAATTCATTAGTTCTCGAAGTACAGTGTTAATGTATGCAAAGGTGTAGTTATAATAAAACGTTGTTATAATACACAATTTTTACTTCTTCGTTTTTATAGAATTCAAAAATAAAATACAACAGAATAATGCAATATGAATAGTTACAAGTCAATATATACAATAATTTCTCAACCAACCATGACAAAGTTGAACATATAACAGGCATTCAGCTTATCTACAATATTGATACCAATTTTGCTAAATACCATTTAGTACATTCCAAAATTTGTGCAAATAAACCTAAAATATATTTAAGCATTATACCGTATAGGGCATTTACCAATCTTACTATTTGCAAAAAGCATCTATATCCATTCACCATTTCCAATTTGTAATTTAAACCGTACTGTATTGTGTTACGTAGTCGACAGAATATTTCATTATTTATTGCATAAAGTTACGATTTTCGCCTCGATACTTGACTGTAAATGATGCTCTGGACTAATAACAAGATTGCAACGAAACCTAAATAATAGTAGGATCCACAAGAGAAGTGTGCCTGTATAAACTGTAGCAGCAAAATGTTTTGTAAGTAATAACTACAACCTAATTTATATATTGAGGAACACCAAAAATCTTAGCAATATTCACAAAAATGTATCAATTCATATTGCTGCTGTTGGCTACGGATTCACCACAATATTACTTATTTTAGCAATGTAAGTGGTCAGTAAGGAATATACATTTGTTTTTTTTTTTTGCAGAAAGCTTTTTGTCGATAAATACAGAAATAAGTCAATTACAGATATGCAAATTGCAGGCTAAGAGAAGCAAACATTGATAAAGTTGCAATGAGACAGTAAATAGCAGCTCTTTGACAAACATCTGATTAATTTCGCAACCTTAATTAAACTTCTTTTGTCTTTCAAAATATATTCTCTGCAAGTTTAAAATCTACTCTTAAATGTAAAATCGTGCATTTAGGAAAGAATTCGATCTTTTTAATTAATTTTTCTAAAGAGAGAGCTGCTTCCATACACGCATCTCTGGTGGTATCAGTACTTGTGCTATTACCTGTCAGTCACACATTCGCACACGCAATCACACTCAGTTCTCGCGCGAATGGAACATAACTTAATATTAGTGTTCCATACACGCACATATAAAATATAAAACCCCATTAATTGGGATTTAAATAAAGGATTTGTACTCTTTGAATGCTGTAACCGATGTCTGGAAAAACAGAGAGTCTTGTACTTGCGACTCTCGCAATCCACACTCGAATTATCCTAACACTGTACAGTACTTTTCTTGTTTTTTTTTTTACAGAAAACTCCGTAGGGAGTTAAAATTGGTACCTATCGACACATACAAAAGAAGGAAAAGTGGAGGAGGGTACACCCCGCTAGGGACAGAATTAAATCGCGGGCTCGCAGTCCTGCTCGTGTATGTTATGCAAGACGATACATAATAGATCTGTAAAATAATCTCTTATTGGTGAGTAATTGTGTGCGGCCCATGGGCATTAAGACTGCCCCTTAACATAGACTATCTGTAATTTAATTTAAAATATGTACAATATACATAAATAATTTATATTATATAGTAGTGAATACGATGATAGGTGGCCAAGATGGCAAATACAGTAGCAATAGACATATGATCTTCGTTGACTAGAGGAGACGCGTTATAAGGTGATCGGTACTGGCTCTGGACGCGTCAATAACCTCCGATACGTCTTTCTACAGTACTTCCATTTCAGATAGCGTTAAACGACTGGTAGACATCGCCACTCCACTATCACTTGAACCTGACTGCACACTTGAATGGTCATCGGTATCACTTTGGTTGCTGGTATAACCAATCACGTCCACTTCATCTGTAACAATAAAAAAGTCAGTTTAAATATCAATATAAACTAACATTTGCTTTCGTTACATAATTATTCATAAAATCATGTGACACTAAGAAAAAACATACTTATAAACGTGCATTATGAACTGGCATAGAAACATGGTAGTTATAACATTAACTGTAAGAAGTCTTATGATAAGAAAATGCTGTTTCTTCATGCCAAAGAATGTGAGTAGTCACTAACTACTCAACGATCATTATGTTAGAGCATAGGCGCCGAGTTCGTAGGTTCGAGCTACTTTTTGAACCTATAGTAATTTTTTGTGGGTTCCTAGCACCCACAATAATACCTCTATGTTTCTAGAAATCGTGCATGTTAAGATTAATAAAATTTTTTTAGCCGACAGACATATTTTTTTAAAAACAAAACAAAAATAATTTAGAAGTTTTTTGAAACGACTAGAGGTATTTCTTCGATTTCAAAATGAAATGAAAAACTAAAATAAATTTATTTGTTCTTTTTGCCCAACCAAATAAACAATCAAAATTTTTCTACGACCTGGATTCAGATAGATTATTCCTGTAAATTTTATGTCAAAACTGGTAAAATTTGAAAGAAATGAAGTTGGAACAAAAACAAGTAGTTTCCTGTCCCACTTGGAATCATTTGACTTATTTAATTATATTAGTATACTGATTATAACTATGCAGAAAGAAGTCATCTCAAAAAGCACGATTATTTTTTCGAGTTTTTGGTAACGCTCGTGAGCAACGTGTTCCGCGGCGACTAGATGATGGCTTAGAAGGTTATAGATTTAACAATGTTATAGATTTAATACGCAACAGTTTTTGAAATTGATTGATTAAATTATATCTTGTGAACTTCTAGAACTTATTTCTGTGCAGCAAACTTTCTGAAAACTTCAGAACGATTAATGGATTGAAAAATCTAATCAAGAAGACAACCTGATAAACTTTTACACAGACGGTGTTGATAAAAAAAACCTATTGCTTTACAAATTAACATTTCTAGATAGCTTACAATCTTGAAAACAGCTCTTTTTGATAAAGTGGTGCGTTTTACCATTACGAAAAGAAATATTGCCAGAGTTCTAGAAACTAATTCGATTTATATTGACTATACCAGTTTTAACATTTAGGTACTACTGAAAAGTCGACGTTGTTTGACAACATATACTACTTTAAATCCAGATCCAAATGCGACTAAATAATAAAGCAATTAATTCTGATATCTGCATTGTTAAAGTACGAGATAAGTTAATTAGTGCTAAACAAGCCCGAAGCAACGTTTGCGCTAAATAAGTAATATGATCTACATTTTCTTTACTCCTTATTTGTTGTTTTTTTAAAGAAACAAGAGCATTTGACATATAAACGGAACAGGAACTGAATTGAAAAATGTTTGTGGGTACATGTCTATATTATATATACCGTTGACTGAAGAAATGTATATATATATACTCATAATAATTTCTAAATGTACGTTGTGATTTTTCTCTCTAGTCATACATGTTTGACTATAGACAGACACCCGAAAATAGATTTAGCAAATTTGACGAGTCTATACTTTTATTATACGGGAATATCTCATTAGCAAATATATTGAATCAGTTGTTATTTTTAATACATAAAAATTCGTAGTACTACAGTAGAATCTCGATAACTCGAACTTCAAGGAAAATGCCAAAAATTTCGAGTTAATGAGGTTTCAGCTTAACAAAAATTTCGATATACAAAGGATTTCATTGTTAAAATTTCTACTTAGAAAGGCTCAATTTTTAAGTATATTTTTCGAATTAGTCATAATTTAAAAAAAATTCGACTCAAGTTTTATAGCACTTATATATTTATTGAAACAAAATATATACATACTAGTATTAGTGAATTAATGGAAAAGCATTAGTGAATTAAACTGTATAGATCATTTCACGACTAAAGAACCGTGAGGTGCGCGTCGGATAAATTCGGAATTTGACGATCATGCAAAATAAATTTTACCTAAAAACATCTTCTGTAAATAATGTGTCAACTTAATGTAATGGTTAATCTTTAATTTAATAATGTGCACACCGTAGACGCCGCATGAAAAGTGCAAACGTTTTCAAGTTGGATAATGTATTGACAGTCGAAACAAAATTAGTTTCTACGCAGCGGTTCTTTAGTCTTGAAATGAACTCTACAAACAACTACAAAAAATCTGTTATCTTCTTTTGGTTTAAGGAATTTGCAGCTTTTTTATCAATTATTTTTCTCAACTTCAAACAATGAATCTAATACATGATCCTCGATATCTTTCAACGTACAACACCAAACATTTCTTTTGGATTGGCGTTATTGTATTTTACTAACTTCAACTTATGAAGTCTGTTTTTTGAAATTCGAGTTATAGAGTATAAATATGTACTATCAATATCTCGTAGAGTAATAACATTTTGTTCGAGTTACAAAGTCTAAATAATTCGAGACACCGCGTATTTAGGGGTTCAGCGGAAGGAAATGGCAATTTTTTTCGTCTTGCTGAGAACTACCATTTAACGAGGTTCGACTTATTGAGATTCCACTGTAGTTCATTTGAAAGTTTTTAAAAAAGAGGAAAAGTGGACTTCCAGAACGCGTTGAATAATTTCTTAGATGAAATACAACATAAATAAAATATTTGTAAAAACTAGTTTTAAAACCAATAGATTTGTATACTACACACAGCAAATTGGTAGTACTAATAGTATGGATTGATCACACAGAAAGCAAAATAGTTGAAAGAAACGGTTAGTCGAGTACAAGAGAAAAAGATTAAGCTTAAAAAATAAAATGAAACCTGAAACATCACGTTTAAAAATACACAGAAACATTTGGATAAAGCAAAACAAATAAATCCTAATCCAGTAAAGAAATCAATGGATTAACAAATCAACTAAAAATAACCCATTAAACCAAAACACAATTCGTCGTCCTGTCCAAAAACGTAAACATTCTCTACGAACTCAACATAAATAAATTAAATTAAACTTCAAAATCAATGTTAATCTACAATCAACACCGACCTTAACCTACTAAAATTGTATTGAACTGCTAAGTAATTTCTATGTTATATTTTCAATATTAAACAAAACTACATGAAAATTAAAAGGTGCTCGGTATTAAGATAATTTAAAATTTATTGTGAGTAACAAGTTGTTTAATGGTACAATTGTGTTTATAAGAGAGCGAAAACTAGTCATTACGAACACGTAAAATTTTATTTAACGATACGTACATTTACAAGCTTTGTAAACTACCTTTTTTCTAAATTATAACGGGGGGTATTGCTCAAGAACAGGTGTATATAGTATATAATTTTTAAAATATAATAAATACTCGTTATTATCATTTAACTTTGAGAATTTCAGGACTTTTTTTTTAATTAACTAAATGTATTTCTCAAACCACATAAGTATAGTAAATAATATTTCGTTATGTAAAATAACTATAACACTAAGTAATATGATAGTGACGACGTGTATAATAATAATAATCTGTAATTATTTAATCGTGTTAATGGATCTCGTGATTTTATAATTTTCCCCAACTCTTAATCAAACGCTAGAATGGACAACTACGTAATAAGAAGAACGCGTTTTTAACGTTTATTTTTTCATCGGCCGTATCTACGTAACTATATACAATTACTATATAAAGAACTAAGCACATATGACGAATCCTACAAATATCGAATGATATGTTACAGACAAGCAAATTAAACATAACAGTAGAGTAGAATAAGCTGAATTCTTATGAAGTTGTGTGTAAGCATCACGCTTTGGTGGATGGTTTTTATTGCTCTTTCCTCTGTGTTATTCGTCTCCACTAAGTTCTTCTGCCCATTATGCGTTGCAACAACTTCTTTTTCGTTGCTCTATTATCTCTAGCAAATCCATAAATTTTAATAAAAGGCGATTATATATTTTTTCGTAAAATATATATCTCTATAGCACCAAACCCATTTTTTCCTTTCGTTATGTTTCCTTCAATGTATTCTTTATGCATTAAACGCAATTATTAATTTATATTACTTCATATTAATATATCAATTTAGTAAGTTGTTTATTCTTTCTAATATTACAAGTCTAAAATTATTTATTTTGTATTCTAACATCGATCTCGCACTTGTACGTTACTACATTGGTTTTATTTATTATGTAGACAATAAACGATTTTTCACAGGTAACCTTTTTTACAACAAAAAAATCATTACTTGTTTTACCTAATTAAATGCATATTTTCCAAATTTCTCCTAATAATAATGATAGTAGTACCAATGTATTTGTAAATTTAAAAAAAAAATGTAAATTGCAGTTTTTAGGAAAGTTGCGTAATTTTTGTTTTTTTGGTCTACTATTTAACAAACGTCTTTGGTAGCGTAATAAGTAAATCTCTTATGATTTCTCTGAAAACAAATTTTGTAATTTTTTGTCAAACTAACTAATGAATACAGGGGGTGGCTAATTTGAAATAATATATACCGTTCTATTATTGATTAAAGCTGCATATTAAATCGTTATGAAACCTATTTTTACAAACGTGAATTGAATTATAATTTCCTTATTCATATCAGATGCCTTTTTTCAGAAATGCCAAAACTGCTCAACGAACACAAAGAACGTAATCACTGCTATCCGAGAAGGCAGAATGGGGTATCCAAAGACCTGTAAACATTTCTCGATCCCAAGGACTACGCTTTTTCGACTAGCACAAAAAGCTAGTCATCCTGAAATTGTGTCGAAAACAAAATTAAGCTGCAAACTCAATCTTAGCAAAACTTTAGAAACAGAGTTAGTGAAGCATTTTTTGTACATGGAACGGACTTTTTCAAATTAACAAGAAGAGATAAACGCAGTCTTGTAAAAACTATCAATATCCCAAAGTGTTTTTTGCTGGCCAGTAAATCAGCAAAAAAGGACTGGCTACGAGGTTTTTGAAGAAAGCCTACTAGAACATGCTATACACGAACTTTAAGATTTAATAAAACAGCTTTCTATGAGGTCTTTCATATTTTGTAACTAGAACTGAACTTATCTAAATTTACAGCCGATAAAGTATTCAATGCAGACGAAACTGACCTTTGTATTGTCCAAATGTCCTAAACTACTTTCATTAAGATGATAAAAGCAAATATGAGCTGTTACATCAGCAGATCGGAGCTCGTTAGGCACTATTGTTTTAAGCGTAAGTAGAGTTTTGTTCCACCGCTTATGATTTTTTTTGTAAATATGTTCAACCAACTGCTCATACAGTTGTTTTTCAGAGAAATTTAGATGTTTGATAATTTGTTTGCCTCCCAATACTTCCCATAAATTCAACCTTTTTGGATAAAACCGTTATGAGCTTTGTGAAATCGTTTTATAGCTGAAAAACTTTGTCAGTTTTTAAGAACAAGCAACCGTCCAGTTATTCATTTCGACATAAATATTTTTTTTGAAACCCTATGCAAAAGTCCAAAGAGGAGAATTTAAATGGCTTTAGACATACAGGTTTATTCACAGTGAACAACAATATACTTACCTACAGATGTAGATTTAATCACAGAAGCAAACAAAAATGCAGATATAATTGAACTGCTGCATAAGAAAAGACAAAAAGCAATTTCAAACAAAGCTTTGACTAACAGTGACCATCGACATCCCTCGATCGATTTTACCTGAAAAGATACAGCCAATTCCAATGTTAAAAAAGAAAAAAAAACCAGAGGGAAACCAGCAATAAGCGGAAATAAGAAAAACCGCTCAAAAAAATTCAATAAGTTATGTAGCGGTTCAGAAAAAGACTCGCATGACATTACACACAATATGCATGTTAATTGTTTATATTTATTGTAAAATATGATTATTAATTCGAATTATGTTTTTTATTGCAATAGATTATATATCGCTCAACAAACGGACACCATTCTTCAGGAGTACGAGGTTTCCTGCATTCTTACATGCTGTAATGTCTTAACTTAAAAGAAAAAGATCAACGTTTTTTTTTTAATTTCTTGTTAATGAAACACGAGATGTTTGGATTAATCTAATTATAAATTATTTTTGAAATGACAATTAATTTTTATTTCATTCAGGTTTTATTTTTACATAGAATTTGTTTTTGTGTTTTTTTGATAGAATTTTTGTTAGAATTTATATTTTGTTGGCTTTATGAATATTTAATTAATACTTAATTTGTATTTGTATCAATAACAGTTCAGTTCCAAAAACGTTTAATTTAACTTAGCCCGTGATGACGATTTGGTGAACAAGTAGTCTTGGAGTCATAACTGTCGCTCCCAAGTCCGGATAACGGAGGAGGGAGCAAAAATATGAATTTACTAAGATCTGAGAAAAATTGTAGTACCAACAACGATGAAAAACCCGAAAAAACACCTGCCTACTATTGGTCAAGAAATCTTTGTTGTAGATTATTATGTCCGTTATTTTATGTTTTGTAATTTAATAACATACTTTCTATATGTAACAAATTGTTAACTCCAAATTTCATTTTTATTTATTTGTATATAAATGAATATTTTTGAATTTAAAAGGAAACGTGCGCTTTTGTTTGTTGGTAAAGTAGAATTATTCATCATCATTTGATATTATTTTAGTTCTAAAAACCGCCCTTCGGGACGTTGTAACGTCCGAAAAATTTGTACAGAGTTGATGCTCTTCTCTTTTGTTTCTGGTTGCTTTAAGCCAAATAGATCCAAAATTACGGACCTGTTGCACTAAATAGTCTCCTAACGATATTGGTGTTCAAACAGTCTAATTCCAATTCGTTAAGCCATGGTAAATTCATTACAACTGAGTTATATCAGAATGAATAAACAATCAAAAAGAGTCATTATAGCAATCCTTGCTGTATCAGAAAGCATCAGAAAATTATTTCGAGTAAAAATCAAAGCACTTGCATTTTGACGGAATGGAGGCTTTCACAACCAAAGTACTAAAACAACGTTTTGCAAGAATGAACCGAATCAATGTTATAATCAAAATTGTCTACGTTACGCCCATGTTCGCAAAAAACTTCATAAAAACGATAAAAAAAACTGATAAACTTAGTAATTAGGTATAAGGAGTTTAATCAACGCTACTCTTTTTTTTCCAAAGAGATTAATGAGTAACGACGCAAATTAACAGTACCATTACTTGAAAAAAATACTCATATGAAAGTGGCTTGTTATATCTCCCTGCAACGCTTAATAATCAAATTATTTGCTAAATATTTACTAAATTTAATGATTCGCTAATGTCTAAAATGTTGTGGTCATGCCAAATGGAAAAAAGCTTTGTTCTCGGTTGACTTCAACAAAATCGAACAGATTTGAGTTTCCAGCCTTCATCAAACAGCAAAATAACATCGAACAATAATAAGAACTTTTAAAACGGCAATTAACACAACCTAGTTACATATTCCAAAATTAGTTAATGTTGGCAAATAGCAGAAGCCAATTTAATTAAATCCGTAAATAATACGCACGGTTTAAGATCTATGTGAAACTATTTAGATAAACACTGACATTTAAGAACTCAATAAAATGAATGCATTGAGCAAGTTACGTTATGAAATCAAACATTTTCTACTTTGATCACCAAAGTCATTCAGTGGAAACTACCGTCAATTTGTATATAATGACATAATCCACTTATAAATGTCACGTCTAACTCTAAAATTTGGAAAAGTGCCCGCACGTCTGTCTCAATTTTTGAAACATCTGTGATATTTTCTTTAGTTACTGGCAAAGTTGCAGATAATTAAAAATATGAATTAAATAATAATAATAAATAAATTCCATATTTGCGTTGTTAGCGCTAGTCAGTACCGTTACAGTATCATATAACACCTTATTACTGCTTCTACTTCTTTCACGTTTAATATAATTAAAAATATATGTAGGTTACTTCGTTAACTTGATGCGAAATTCATATTAAATTTTTGCATAATTTTTTTTATGCCTTTGCGATTTTAATGCTAATTTATTAAAATAGACTTTCTAAAAATAAACCTAATTAAACGATCTTATTATTTATATCGAAGACGATGTTGCGCCTTTAAAGAATACCTGTTCAAAAATTTCTTAAATGCATAATTGTCAAAACCAGATGGTTACCATAACCAAAGTCAAGTTTAACCTTCTAAAAATACTTCAATTTACTTTCGCAACAATTTACGTGCTGACACATTAATAGAAATTTATTATGTAAGAACTGGTAATAGTATAATTTTGTTTTCCTTGCAGTAAATGTTACCTAATTGTAAATTTAGTATGCTTATGTTTATTGTAATATTTTACTCAGTTAGCTCATTCGTAGGTAGTTTATTTTGTAATTTAAAAAATTAATCGTTTAAGCGCATTTATACGTTTATTATATGAAGGGGAGGGATTAAGGAGAATAATAGAAATTGATTTATTCGCGTGGAAAATTGTAGTAACTTATGTTAATGTCGTATCATTTCGATAACGTACATTAGAAAAACAAAGACCTTGGCATTGAAGTTAGAAATGTTAAAAATACTAAAACGTTAGTGACGTCTTTAACTTATTTTTAAACGACGCCCCTGATTATTTTGCATTTTTATCCACTCTGTTTTGCATGAACAGAACCCTTACGAATAAATATTCACAAATGACAATGCATTTCAAAACTTTAGATATTATGCAGCAGACAAATAGCACAAGCGCCTTGCTACTTTGAAATGAAATGTATAAACTAATGCAATCAACTACCTTGTTTTTTTTAATTGCATAAAAGACTTTTGTACTTCGCAATTTAATATGAAACCGAATATCAGTTCTAAAACTCACTTCTTACCACCAAATGTCATTAAAACATTTCCAGCATGTCCAAGTAAGACGTATTGCAGTATGATCTTAATATGTATTGTGTTTATAAAATAAAAGCGTTAGATGTTTTAATTGTAAAACTTAATCCATTATCGCATAATTGAAACAACCAAAAATGATAATATATAGCAGCAAAAAATGCCACTTTTAAACTTGTCAAGTAGAACTCTTGTAACTATTGGAAATGATGGAAACTTTGCGGTTTACATTGTTTGACAATCCAACAATGCTCCCAATTAACGTAACACACAAACTTTCTCTATGAATACGATGAACTAAGTACTGTATCTATCACTTCAACGATATCTAACCAATTACTAACTTTTGTGTATATTGTGTTAGAGAACATGGAGTATGCATCTACTAATAAATCTGTACTATTGATCACCGTTGACATACAATAGTAACATTTTAAACACATCTGAATAGATTTCATACAACTGTTACTTTGAACATACGAATATCAAGTCTGAAGAGTAGTATAGTATACACGTTTTTAGCATGAACTTTCAAAATTGCGTTCTACGTTCTGTTTACACGAAACCCAATAAACAACTTAACATATGATTTATTTCGAACATGTAAAAAGGAGTGCTTAGAAAAGATACATAACAATTCAAATAGTATGGCAATCAGTACTGCAAAAACAAACCTTGAAAAGCTAACACAAAAAAAAATCATCGAATTGAAACCGTGACGGATGGTCAACAAAGCGAGGTAACGCATGTGTATAAAAGGAGGAGTGTGTCTGACTTATTTGTTATTCTCATCTTTACGAAAACCTTGCAAAAACATAAAGTAGCACCAGTTTTTGAATTTATCTTCTTATTTCATTTGATGAACGTTTTACGCATGATACATGGTAGAATAGACTTCGTATACCGGATGTGTTAAAAGTAAAAACAATCGTTGGATCAATTTTTTTTTACTTGTTTTTCAATATTGATGCATACATTTTTTTTTAAATTGCCCACCTTATATTTTATTTCTTTCTGTTTCTCTAATATTTGCAGTTTCCTTATTATTGTTTTTATTTTGATTAAAATCTAGGTATCCATGATTTATCTAATGACGGTTTAAAGTAAAATAAATAAAAATGAACACAAAACTTTTTTGCATTTCGTGTTCTTTGTTTTAAATTTTATTTTATACTTAAATTTATAGGTTTTTACTTTTTTAAAAGTAACGTTTGCACTAAAGTTTGACTATTTAGATCTTGAAATTTGGTGCACCATTAGCTCCCCCACGCGTAAATTGCCTTTTTAGATATAATTTTAGCGTTCGCTAGAGTTAAAGAAAAATGACCATCTCGTGGTTTAGATACAAACCTCTTAAGACTTTTTTCTAGATTGATATGAGAGAGGAAGTTACTCGAATTTTTGCAACAACAAATACAATTAGAGACAATGTGTTAATATTTATGCTAGTAAATTTGACTAAACTTTTTGCTTTATCTATTTTTAATTATTATACCCTGACAACTACTTGTTTTGCAAATCTAGATGTGACTTGATTTTTAATGTATTATCTCGGCTTACAGAATGCGACTAATCTACGTAACATTACCTTACCATTCGAGCGTTTTTAAATAAGTAATCTTCAAGAGTTTTTTTTAGTTCAGCATCAGAAAACTACTTAAATAGAAAATGTGATTGTGAGAATGGTGACTTAATTTAACTACATCTTATGCGATAATATTATCTTGTACTTATTTATTTTTATTTTCGATGCCAACGAATCGTTTAAGGTCATCACGCACTTGGACGAAGCAACGCGAGGCTATCTATCGCTAAGGTTCCAACAAGTGTGCGTATCCACATAACTAATGCAAAGATTTTTTATATATAAACACCATCATAAACATTTAATAAACCTATACTTGTTGTTACTTAATTCAACACAGAGAAAAACTTGTTTTGAATTCTCTTGTCGGCTACGCTTAATATGTATTTTTATAGAACGTACTCACTATTTGCAAGAATACGTGTACTTTTTTAAAATTTGTAATTTTTTTATTAGTATTGAATTAAAGATTTACTTTAAGAGCGGATTGCAGAAACGCAAATTAAATGTATACTAGTTCAATACTACAAGCTTAGTGCGGGATTAGAATGTTGAATACAATTTATGGTTATTTAATTTTAATTAGAAGTAATCTCATTTGAAAAAAACTTCAAATAGATAATTCATTACATTGTTTTTAAAATCAATTTCAACGCTTCCGTTTATTACTGAAAATTATTCGCCCGAGCGCGAGCTAACCTTAAAATTACTTATTTTTCGTTTAGATAATGCATAAAGAAAAAACAAAAATAAATTCTCAACTTTACAAGAGAACCCAAAAAAAAATCTCAGTCATCTCGCCTTTTTCTGTAAACTAATTACCTACTTATTAATTTGTCACATTAATGGAAATTTGATTTTAGATATCGGTCGCCGTATAGGTACTCATTTAAAACAGAAATAAACAGTTCCACTGCGCGTTGCTTCGCTCAAGTGTGCATTGGCCTCAGAACAGTATATTAAATACCATTATTTTTATTATCAGTGTTAACAAACTTAATAGACTATTTAATCAAACATATCCGTAATTGTCGATTAATATGGCACACAACTTTGATTTTTTTAAAATTAGAACATTTATTTTGATAGTTTTTGCTTCTATCGATTCAATAATTTCACGTAAATAAAAAACCTGTTAGTCCGATACAGTTTGTATATGTATGTATATATACAGTTTTGTTTATACCTTTCAAATTAAATAACATATTACAAAAGTGACAATAGTCTAATTAATGTAAACGCATTTCCCAAGCTACAGTATAGAGAGAGCTCCTTCTTTCATTAAGTGACAAATTCTAAAATATTTTGCTTAGCATTCTTCATTTCTGAACAAATAGTGAATTTAGATCAATCCAATTGCTCATTAAAAGAACATCTTAGAATTAGTTTCATGTATCTCCATGTGAAATCGACCAATTTTGACCATATATGTATGTGCCACAGACGAATGCGTTCTTGTATAACTTTGTTTAACAATTCAATTTTAACACACTATCGAGTGAAGTAGTCACTATGTTCTTTCCAATGTAATGATGACGGTACACACGTGATTTGCTAAAATTATTTTTGAAGTAAAACTTCTTTAGGCGCGACTTGTGAAGTTTTTTTCTGATGTAAGTCACAGTTCACGTGATTTCCGGTATTTAAAAACTACTGTGCTACCAAGCTTACAAAAACCGCAAAAACTATGCGAACTAATTTAAAGGAGTCTACCAATCATGCATCGCGATTGGTTCAAGTACATTTATTTTGTTGACATTTTGGTTTCTATTTACGTTGTTATTTTGGCCTTTCGTATTACTTTTTGTTTTTTTATTTAAATTTTTGTCTTGTTTGTGTACAAATCTGTTATTTTAGAAAAATGTCAATTTAACTTTACAACACAAAATAATTCATTTATTGTATTTATAATACAAAGCCAGTAATAATTATTAATTAAAGTAACTTTTTGTATTAGAATTCTAATTCATGGAAAGCAAAACCTGAAAAATTGTTCATTCCGAAGCACAAAACATTATTCCTAATGTCATTGATTACTTCGATAAATAACATGTAGCTTGTCACTGGGTAAATCCAATTGAAAGCGATTCTGAACTCCCTGCTGCTCCAACATGGAAATCCTCAAGTTTTTAAAACTTGGATTTCATTACAAGAAATGTTGTAATACACGTAAACTTAATCTAATTGAATCTTGTAAAAAGAAACGTTCCAATGAATAATATCGCACAAGAAACTATTAATTTTAAGAAGTTCTTTTGAAATGCATTTTCTGATTTAACAAATAAAGATTGGGAAAGTCAGTGCGATCCTGTGTTACATCTTTGTAAGGTAATGCGAAAAGCAGATGGGCGGGAACTGGAGAAAGAGAATGTTTAGGTAACAAAGATTAAACAAATATTGACATCAGTCATATGGTATGTCATTTAATAAATAAGAAATAAATGCAATGTGTTGTATTTTGCACCAAAATGAGTCTGCTTTCACGTTTTTGTTTTTAAAATTTTCAATAACAGATTTGTTAAAAAGTCATACTAGTTGTGGTTATAATTGTGATTATTGATTAAATTAAAACAAAATATTGGTACAGTGATTAAGATTGTTTATATATTATACGAAAACATTTTTTTTAACTACAGCTTATGCTACCAATTATGCATTCGCGTATAAGTCATTTGGATTGTCTTACAATTAGTAATTTATTATTTTAAATTTAATCTTTTCAGTGATATTTGTCACAAAAGATAAAAAAGTTTTACTTCAATCGCGCGTAAAGATTACAAGCACTTAAATCTTTTATTTTAATCGGGGTTCATATTAATTTTTAAGAAATAGCTATAACCTCAAGTTTCACAAAGATTAATGAGCAAGAAGAAAGTTCACGCAAACATAGAGATAAGAAAAATGTATTATATACGGAATGATATATATCAGTGCTAAAAGCGATTTGGACACAACGCCCATCCAAATTTTTATTAATTCGACTGTTGTCGTATCAGCCACGTTGGTCATAACGCCCACTAATAGTGTTTGATCACAAAAACCACCTTCGTCACAACGCCCACTCCAACTATTGGTCATAACGCCCACTCATACAATTGGACACAAGGAGCACACGCCACCGATGCTGGTTGACAAGAATGTTATTTAAAAGATTTGATTTAAACGTATTAAAAGAAAAATTTATGAGTACTGCTAATTTAATTTACATTTGCAAATTATATATAGTTTTTGGTAAAAATACTTCAGTCATTTGTTTACAATACAAGGCAGATTATCTTAATTCATATTAAATAAACTCAATAGTCTCAATTAGCGGTTCTCATTAATTTTTCTTCAAAGATATTTAAGTTAGAGCTACATTACCAAAAGTAAGAACTAGAGTAGAGGTGGACATTCTGAGCAAAAGTAAAGGTAACTGTTGTCACCAGAAGTAGCAGTGGGCGATCTGACCAAGATAGGTGTTATAACCAGAAGTTAGAGTTAGCGTTGTGGCCAAGATGGCTTTTGTAACTACCACTGTGGCCGACACGACCACATTCGAATAGAATTGTGACCCGTCTGGTTCTAATGTATGTTTTCATACAAAATTCTCAGCGAAGTCCTAGAGAAATATGAAGTCAAACCAACAAAATTCATTAATGGATATAGTATAGATTGATGCCGTAGATGGACTTCGTAATTTTTTTCTGAATTGAACTAATTTTCGTAGTTTTCATACTTATGTTTGATTAAAACCAAAGTATACTAGTACAAACTCACATCTTCAATATACTGTATCAAACAACCAAACAAAATCTAAAAAACCTTATAGACACGATCAGCATATACTTTATAAAATAATCAATTGAGGTAACCAAAGAGTAGCTGTTTACGAAATTTTGCAAGCTTTGGCAACATACCACACGATTCTGCAACAAGTGGCAACATCGCTCTGGCGACATTTTTGCGCGGGATGGATCTTTTTCGGCTGGAAAGCATCATCTTTGTTCGTGCCTTCGAAGTGTTAACACCATATTTTTTTGTTCTGAGTATTCTTGTTTTATTGCTCTTTGTGTGTAATATCACCACGTGTTTTATTTCAAGGTAGTACTGTTTTTATTTTAATGTATATCTGATTTAGCTAACTATTTAATTCATTCTTAATTTGTTTATTTTTAAAATATGTTGTACATGCAATTTCTTTCTACGGTGTAACATTTGTTAGCTGCTTTTGTTTGATCGCGTTAAT
Source organism: Aquatica leii (assembly GCA_035610365.1). Lineage (NCBI taxonomy): Eukaryota > Metazoa > Arthropoda > Insecta > Coleoptera > Lampyridae > Aquatica > Aquatica leii. The sequence continues at coordinate 75,377,000 of CM069433.1, forward strand.
ATTGTGACTTATTTACTGTAGATCTGTCGATTTGCGGTTTGCTTTAATTTTAACCGTATTAAGACTAATACTACTTCTGTTTTTAATTTTATATGTTTTGAGATGTTAAATGTGTGTTAATTGCCAGAGATGCCAGATATCAACCCTTTGTGTTCATTTTCTTACTTTGGTTTTACGGGCCAAATCGACAGAGCTATGGTTTAGTATAACGATTCATGATCGACAATTATTTTTCCATCCCTTCTGCCTAAGCAGGTAACAAGTGTCTACCTTTGCAACTTTGTGGTTCTTTTTGTTTGCGTTTATAACATTATAACTGTACAACATGTTTTATGTATCTATTTCGTGATTTTATGTCTGTTTTGGATTTAATTTGTGTTGCCAATTGCTATTTTATCACTTGACTTGTTTTATTTGTGTAATTATTTGTGTTTTTGAATATTTGATCAAATCAGGGGTACAGGGTTGGTTTGGGTTCTTTGTTTATGTAAGCTTTGGTACCGTCATTTAAACATGTGTATTTTCAACGACAGGTTTTGAGATTGATCGAAGTCCTGTTCAAATTTTCTTGTCTTATGTTAAATATTCATATTTTTCAACAGTTTTGTGTGATTTGTATACTTAAATTTGTTCAGCGTAATTAATGTGTATTTAAGTGAGTAGTTTTTCTTGGGAGTTCTTTTCTGCTCGCAAATCGTCGTTGAACTGCCCATTCTCCTTTTTGGCCTTGTGTTGCTAATTAATAAATTAATAATTACAAAATTTTAGGAAGCTTTTAAATAAATATCTTTTTGTTTACTGTGTGTTTTGATCTTCCCTTCCGATTACAGTTCTCTGCAAGTGTATTCGTGTCTCCTTAAGACAACGGAGGGCCTTGCTAGACGATCACGTTTGTGTGGGTTTTGCCGGGTAATTTTAAACTTTACCGCGTTTTCTAAATTTGGGGCGGGTTTGTTTTGGCGGGAAAGTTGGTTTTAGCCGCCATTTGTAAGTTTCCCCGCTTTGATTTGAATTTTAGTAACTGTAATGTGAAGTTAGCGTAGAATCTGGGGTTAGAACATTACAGATTGTTGCCGGTGACCAGGATACACTTTGGCAGTGAATTTGTGAAGGGAAGTTTCAATTTATGTATATCTTAATTTGTTTCAGTGTCAGACATTGATATTAATGATTTTATTTTGTTCTGTACAGACATACTGCTGTGTGTGTGTTTTCAGTTATGGACGATTCAACAACCCCCAAGGAGGCCCCAGTGGTAGCTGTAGCGGAGCCCACTCCCGTGGAGAGGGAAATGGAGAGTTTGAGGCAGTTGGTGTCGCGTCAGAGTACCCTTCTGGAGGAGTTTATGAAGAGTCAGCAGGCGCTCAACCAGACCTTCCTCGAGCTTGTCCCTACTCCGATCCGTGGAACAGCTGGCAGACAAGGAGAGGAAGTGCTGACAACTGCTTCCGGGTCAGGTGAGTTTGTTTGTTTACCCCTCCAGAAGAAATTTTCAACTCGTTGTCCTCCGTGCGATACCTTTCGACCGTTGATTTGCGTTCGTCATATTGGCAAATTCCGTTGAGTCCCTCTAGCACCCAGTATACTGCTTTTTTGTATGATGGTAAGACTTTTACCTACCAGGTCCTTCCATTTGGTTTGAAGACTGCTGTCGCCTCTTTTACTCGTGCTCTGGACGTCATTTTAGGGCCAGAGATACAACAGTTCACGTTTCGATACATAGATGATTTGCTTGTGGTTTCCAGCTCTTTCGAGGAGCATTTAGGACATTTGGAGCATCTTTTCGCTGCCCTTACTGAGGCCCACCTCACGGTTAATTTAGAGAAGAGTAGGTTCTTTCGGAGGGAAGTTAAGTTTTTAGGGCATGTTCTCTGTACCAGTGGTGTCTTCGCCGATCCTGATAAAACTTTTGCTATTCGCCATTTCCCTCAACCTAAAACTGTTAAACAACTGAGAGCTTTCTTGGGTCTTTGTAATTATTATCGACGGTTTAGCAGGTCTTATAGTGATGCAATTACCCCTCTCACAGCTTTGCTTCGAAAGGGTAGTACTTGGATGTGGAGTGAACGTGAGCAGTGTGCTTTTGAGCGAGTGAAGGGTCTGTTTTTGGATACTGTCATTTTAAAATTCCCCAATTTTTCGAAGGAATTTTATTTGCAGACTGATAGTTCTGGCGTGGCGTTAGGGTGTGAGCTATATCAGTTAGAGGGAGATGAACATTTGGTTTTAGGGTTTGCTAGTCGAGTTCTACAGGGCCCCGAATTGTTGTATACGGTAACTGAGAAGGAACTTCTGGCCGTAATCTTTGGGTTAAAGAAATTTCGTACACTTCTTTTAGGGCACCGTGTTATCATACGTACCGACCACTTTGCTTTAAAGTTTTTGCAGCAATGCCGTTTGTTAAATGATAGGTTGACTAGGTGGACACTTTTCCTTAATGAGTTTGACTATAGAATAGAACATGTCCCAGGCAGAGAGAATGTGGTTGCTGACGTCCTTTCCCGTTTTCCACCCCAGTTAGGCGATATTTCTTTGATTAAGAGCCCTGCACCGATTGTCGCAGCCACGGAGGTATATTTAGCGGGTCTGTTTGAGAGTAAGGGTGGGGAGTCGTTCCGCGACCTTTTTACTGATCTTCCCAAGCATCAACAAAGCGACTCTTTTTATTCACCGCTTATTCAGTATTTGTTAGGTAGACCGGTGGTTCTGAGTGCTATGCAGAGTAGGGCAGTTGCATATTTCAGGTTGAATAATGGTGTTCTTATTTGTGTACATCCCGCTGACGGATTCTCTCGATTAGTGATTCCTGATATTTTGATTAAACCAGTCGTCAACAGCTATCATGAGTTGTTCGGTCATTTTGGTGTGTCAAAGTTGTGTATGCTTTTCAAGCGGTGTTTGTATATGCGTCGGATGAGAAAGCAGGTTTTACGTGTCATTCGTGTGTGTGATGTCTGTCAGAAATCTAAATTCCCTCCGCATAATTTGGTTGGTGCCCCACATGCCATCAAGGTCACAGCTCCTGGCTATTTGGTCACGGTTGATTATTATGGTCCTTTACCCCAGGGGCGTAACAGGGTATCCTACATCCTCGTTGTCATAGATTCTTTTTCGAAGTTTGTTCGTCTTTACCCCCTTCGTCGAGCGCAGGCCAAAGTCTCCGCTAAGCGTGTTGTGAATGATTTTGCTAGTATTGTTCCTATACGTACTGTTTTGTCAGACCACGGTACACAGTTTTCTTCTAAGGTGTGGTGTAATACGATGAGAGACCACGGTATCACCCCAACTTATTCTTCGATACGACACCCTGCTTCTAACCCTACAGAGCGAGTTATGCGAGAGCTCAGTCGGTTGTTTCGCACTTATTGTTACGATTCCCATGCTGGTTGGGTCGCTTATTTGCCTAAGATTGAGTCCTTATTCAATAACACCCCTCATATTACTACCAGGTATTCTCCAATGGAGATTCTTTATGGTACTAACTCCCCCAATACTCTGGATGATATGGTCAGGTCCTTTTTGCCACTAACTCCACACAAAAGTTTGGATGAGATTCGAGAAGAGGTTCGCCATAATATCGAAGTTTCTGCTCAGGCCCGCTATAGGAATTCCAAGGCAAATGATAGGTTAGAGGTGGGTGACCTTGTTCTTTTACGTGAGAGTCCGGTTTCTGATGCTAGCAACAAAATCATCTACAAGTTTTGTCCATTGTACTCCGGTCCTTACCTTGTTACCGCGCGATCTTACCCTAATGTCTATACGCTTTGTAACCCAATCAGTAAGGTAAGAAAAGGTAATTATAATATTACAAATTTAAAATATTATTATGCACATTGACTGTTGAATTATACTAATGCTGTTTTATTTCATGTCCGAATTGCACCAACCGCTGCCCAGTACCCATGGTATGATTACAAGCACATCCATGTTAGTGACGATTGTTGAAAAACTCTCGTGTGTGTTTAGTCACACCCGGTCCTTTTCCAAAGGGGCGTCTGAGGTAACCAAAGAGTAGCTGTTTACGAAATTTTGCAAGCTTTGGCAACATACCACACGATTCTGCAACAAGTGGCAACATCGCTCTGGCGACATTTTTGCGCGGGATGGATCTTTTTCGGCTGGAAAGCATCATCTTTGTTCGTGCCTTCGAAGTGTTAACACCATATTTTTTTGTTCTGAGTATTCTTGTTTTATTGCTCTTTGTGTGTAATATCACCACGTGTTTTATTTCAAGGTAGTACTGTTTTTATTTTAATGTATATCTGATTTAGCTAACTATTTAATTCATTCTTAATTTGTTTATTTTTAAAATATGTTGTACATGCAATTTCTTTCTACGGTGTAACATTTGTTAGCTGCTTTTGTTTGATCGCGTTAATATTGTGACTTATTTACTGTAGATCTGTCGATTTGCGGTTTGCTTTAATTTTAAATTGGGGATTGAATTGGGCATTTCTAACAATGAACAAAGTGTGAACTGACCTGTTATGTTTTGTACTAACATTTTCCGCCTTGAAGACTACCTTTCAATACGGTGGTAACTATCCAAATATACTTAATTAAAGTCCGTATTGCTTGGTAGCAAATCATCTCTAGCCCACGTTCGCACGAGATCGTGTTATTGGTACCTATGCGGGGGGCCGTATTAAGACTAATACTACTTCTGTTTTTAATTTTATATGTTTTGAGATGTTAAATGTGTGTTAATTGCCAGAGATGCCAGATATCAACCCTTTGTGTTCATTTTCTTACTTTGGTTTTACGGGCCAAATCGACAGAGCTATGGTTTAGTATAACGATTCATGATCGACAATTATTTTTCCATCCCTTCTGCCTAAGCAGGTAACAAGTGTCTACCTTTGCAACTTTGTGGTTCTTTTTGTTTGCGTTTATAACATTATAACTGTACAACATGTTTTATGTATCTATTTCGTGATTTTATGTCTGTTTTGGATTTAATTTGTGTTGCCAATTGCTATTTTATCACTTGACTTGTTTTATTTGTGTAATTATTTGTGTTTTTGAATATTTGATCAAATCAGGGGTACAGGGTTGGTTTGGGTTCTTTGTTTCTGTAAGCTTTGGTACCGTCATTTAAACATGTGTATTTTCAACGACAGGCTTTGAGATTGATCGAAGTCCTGTTCAAATTTTCTTGTCTTATGTTAAATATTCATATTTTTCAACAGTTTTGTGTGATTTGTATACTTAAATTTGTTCAGCGTAATTAATGTGTATTTAAGTGAGTAGTTTTTCTTGGGAGTTCTTTTCTGCTCGCAAATCGTCGTTGAACTGCCCATTCTCCTTTTTGGCCTTGTGTTGCTAATTAATAAATTAATAATTACAAAATTTTAGGAAGCTTTTAAATAAATATCTTTTTGTTTACTGTGTGTTTTGATCTTCCCTTCCGATTACAGTTCTCTGCAAGTGTATTCGTGTCTCCTTAAGACAACGGAGGGCCTTGCTAGACGATCACGTTTGTGTGGGTTTTGCCGGGTAATTTTAAACTTTACCGCGTTTTCTAAATTTGGGGCGGGTTTGTTTTGGCGGGAAAGTTGGTTTTAGCCGCCATTTGTAAGTTTCCCCGCTTTGATTTGAATTTTAGTAACTGTAATGTGAAGTTAGCGTAGAATCTGGGGTTAGAACATTACACAATACTTGTTTAAACAAACTATATTTTTTGTATTTATACCAAAGTACTAAAATCTGATAAAAAAATTAAATTTAAAAGTAATATGAAAATGGAAACAATTGATGTGTCACATGCAGATATATAGTAAAAAATTGAAATTCAAATCAATATCGCATCTATTTTATTTGAGTTGAAAATTGTCTGCACAGTTGCGAATATAAATTTTAACAATTACATCATAACCATTAAATTGGGTCATTTGATATTAACATTTTAAAGTAGTCTAATACATTTAAGTGCGACATAAATACTATGTGTCAAAGTAGACATACAGCACTAAAATGAAATTGAACATTTAGAGTTAGCTTTCCACTTGGTAATGTAATATATAGTTTTCCAACAAAACTAAAACGAATATACATAAAAGCATTAAAACTCGCCCGTACGCAATTTTTAAATTGGCAATATAAATAATCAGAAATTAAATCGTGCTGAATTAAATCGATTTATGAAAATGAAAGAAATTGTTTTAATCCTCTTAAAATTTGAAATTAAAAAAATTATTTTAATTTATTCTTTCAACAACTTTTTAAAGCATTCGCAGTAAATTTGTTTATTCGTAAAAATAATGCTTGTTCATTGACACAATTATATCATTGCAAAATTAACATTTTTCTATTAGTATATGAAACTTGCGACCTCCTTTAAATTGTCTTCAAAGGTCATATGATGTGATTGTTGTTGAATGTAAAAGATATATAGTTTTTAATGAATAAATGGAATCAGTGATATCGAAATGTTTTTGTATATAATTGCAATCGATATTTTTTATACAAAAGCACGAAAACAATCACTAGACAGACTAGTGAAAAAATCACTATTGGATTTAGTTGATTTGTTGCAACCGCAACATTAAGTTTTTGTTCAAAACTGAGTCAAACGTTGCTAATGTTACGTGATATAATAAAAGCTACACTTAGTCGAAAGTAATGAAATGAGTAACAATTATTAATAAAAACGTTAAAGGTAGTTTTTTCAAGTCTCGTGATTTTGATGTAGGACAAACTTTAAATGGAACAAGTATATTCCAAACATCAAGTTATTGTTAAAACATTTTGAAAGATGTGGTTATTATGATTACAACAATTAGGGAGACCAACATATTTTTACATTGATTTTAAATTTGAACAAAACAGTTGGCAATAAGTCTTCTTTAATGACGTATGTTTAAAAAACGATCAAATAAGTTTACCGTAAAAAACAAACAACGTTTGATTACTATACAAATAATCCAAAACGTAATGTTATAAAATAAAGTTTTCTTATCAAAAACTCCACGTTGCCGTTAAAGGTAATTTTTAAACCGTTCCTGTAGTACAATAACTTCAGATAAAAGTTTTTTTCATAAACTAGGACTTCTTATATTACAAAACTATAAAAATATGTTATAACAATTTCAGAACAATCAAACGCCTTCTTCCACGTAGCTATAGAAAATATGCGGTGTATAGTTTAAAAAACGTACTTGGTTATATAAGATTACCCAACTGACTGAGCACCAGCTAACAAAAACAAGTGTAATTGTGTAAAACCATATGCATGCATATTCGTTCTAAAAATAATTCGTTGGAGAAAGAACCTAAAGTAGCACATCTAACACTACATCATAAGAAATGGAATCAATGATCTTATGCATAAGTTGGAAAAATATGTTTGCGGTAGCACCACTGCAAGTATAAACAAACAAAAATTCGTCAAATAACAGATTTGATTACACAACAGTTATATTTATGTCTGTTTATTTTAACAGGTAGTTTTAAATCATATAATAAATTGTAAGACACTATTGGCTGCCTAAATATTTCGGAACACAATGTATTAAAAAAATTTTCAACATTCAGCATTAAAACAATTTCCAAATGGTCATAGAAACCTCTATTGCTTATCTTGTCTTTGTGTCAAAAATATAGAACGCTTTAACAGATTATCTATACTATACAGCAATTAATATTAAGCTTTTCAAACGTACTAGAAGCTACACTAGCCAAATCAGCCCACACCAAAAATAATAGTTGCAGATTTTGTTACTTTTTTATTACCAATTTATTAGCACTATCCTAAACTTATTAACCTACCATTACGGAGCAATCACTAGTTTTGATCTAAACAGGTAACTGCTTACGTCAAAATGTATTACTGTTTTAATGCCTGGCTTGGCTGGTGCAGCTTCGAGGACGTCCTTTTCATAGCATTAGCCAATATTAGCGTTCCTTACTTTTACGTAACAACTCTCCCCTATTTATACTACAAGTAAATGGTCTCACTCAGGTATCTAGCATTAAGTAGTTTCTGCACTGTATCTACATGATTTTGTTGTGGTAATATTCGTCTAAATTGTAAATTTTACTATTGGAAGTTATCTCAGTTTTTTAGGAATTCGTTATAAAGTTAAATATTTTTTTTTAATAATTTCTGTGGTGTAGAGAAATTTTATAAGTAACCCGCGGTAATTGGTATGTGCCTGTAGAAAGTTTTAGAATATTTGATTGTTACGTTTTTTTTTGGATTGATAAGTATTTCACTTCAATTGTCAAATAAACAATCCAAGCAGCGAACAAAGAATTTATAATCAGTCATTCACATTGTTATTCCGGCATAATGTGAACGTTTTTCGAATGTTAATGTATGTGTAATGTAATGATAATAAAAATTATGTACAAGATTCGGACTTAAGAGGAACAAATTGAACCTATGCACTAACATAACATGATTCATTATTTTCCTTTGTTTGAAAATTTTATCGTCAGAACGTAATTATGAAAACATATATAATCGTAAGATAAGATAATTTGTTGAATGCTTTTTTGTATTTTTATGTGAATATAATCAGGTGATTGGAATAACCCAATGATGACATAAATACAATGCAACAATTAGGTAGCTTGAGTAGTCTCATCTAATAAAAAATTAAAATAGTATTAAGTATAATAGCGTTCCAAAATCGAATAATCAAATATCTCGCATAAAAAAACATCTTATTAAAAAAGCAATTTAAGAAAGTTGTATACAACGTGACTCATTTGAAACAGGTGTTTGTATTTATAAATTAAAGGGTTTATATAAAATTAAAACGTACACACAAAACATATATTACCTGGCTCGGAGATGGGCGATGCTAATGAAGAAAAGGACGATGCAATGGAATAAGTGCTGGAAACCGTTGATGTAGAACATTCTGAGACGGAGCGCCTTTTAGAGAGGGAATGATGTGCCAATTGTTCTAAACGTCTTCTAAGGTACCTACGTTCCCTATTTAAATGCTCCTTGTGTACCGAATGCTTCCTCTCTTTATCCTCTAAGTTCTAAAACAAAAATAAGTACATAAAATAAACACAAAAACAAAACAAAGCCAAGCGTTACTTAGAAAAAGAGGATTCGAAAGTTGTTTAATTAACAATTACAAACATTAGGTCTACGTGACAAATTTTGACTAGCGTTGAATCATTAAACATTCACCGGCAATTAATAAATCAGAATAATTAACTTACCATGAAGCAGATTTGCATTAACTTGGAATCGGCTTGTTTTCGTAAATTATAGTAATTAGTGTGTACTTTTTTCCGTTCAACAAAACTATTGCTTCAAAACGTTTTATTAAAAAAACATTCGTTTATTATAAGAAAAAGTTTCTCATCAGGACAGATAAAACAGCTTGAAATGAAGCTATCCTTGCAGAATACAGACCTCCAGACAAAGTATTCACTTTCAACGCCACAAAAAAAACGTCTGTTTTTATTTTTACTGATGAAACTAAATTTGCGTGCATGTTCATGCAGATTTACTTGATATAACAATTATAAATGCAAGAAAGTTGCCAAATTAGTTTCCAACGTAAACAGATTAAAGAATTATTGACATTAATGTGCAATTTGCTATTATAGAATTATCATTTTCAATTATGTAAATACGACGCAATTAATAATCTGAAACGAAACCGTAATGATAATTGGCATTTAAAAAAATTATGATCATAGATCGTTTAACCAAATAAACAGAAATTTGTAAAAAAAAATATATAAAACGAAATCAGTAAGAAGTTGACGTGAAAGAAACTAGCGACGAAACACTAACGCTAATTTTCGGAAAAAAAGGTATTATAGAACAGCCAAAAATAAAATTAAATTAATGGAATTGATCAAAAAAGAATAAAGAAAACCACTAATCCCATTTCAGACTATTAACTTGGCGACTTTTAGATACTGGTACAAAAAACGCCGTTATAAATAAATGGCGTCATTTTTTTGCTACGTGACATGGTACATGGTTTGTTTATTTTTATACAATATTTTTTGCCAAAAAGGGAACAAAAACACCAAAAAACTTTAAATGAAATACGAGTTGTGTTAATGAATTGATACGTACTAGAGCAAATTTGAACGGTTCTGGCCGATCAAGAGAAGACAAATATAGATCCGTCAATCGCCATAATCTATTTTGATCATACCTACAACATTAAAGTAGGCTTCAAGTTTGTTCAAACCCATTAATGTATGGAAATACATATAGATAAATGTAATAAGTTTTTTGTATCTTATAAAATATATGCACAGCTGTCATACGTGTTTATTGTTCAAAATATGATACATTTTATTTAATCAATCAATTAGTAGGTTTTTTTTCTGTAAAAAGCACGGCCACATTAAAAAAGGACTGTAAAAAATGCAAGGGATAGAAAGAGAGAAAGAACAAAGATGAAAAAACGCCGATATGCAATAAAGTAAATACAGTTGAACAATTCCAAGAATTGTTATTTCTTCAACTTACCCAAAAGGTTGAATTATTGATTCCGGCGCAACAATATAGAAAACGGCGAAACGGTACATATAGGTTGGTGTAAAATTGAATTTATGAACTCAAAGAGCAAAATTTCATGAAGAAAGATGTAAAAGAACCTTGACAATTTTATGCAGATAACGAAAGTTTTCTAAAGTTTGTTAAAACTGAAGGATTGTCAAATCGCAATAAGCACATTGATACAATACAAAGTCAAAGTTTGTAAAGGATCACGTGGATCAACAACTCATGTACTTACTGTTCCTCAGATCAGATGCTTGCAGATGCCAACAAAACCGTTGAATGGACAACGATTACAAGATCTTAGAAAGAAAATCGAACTCAATTAATAAAATGAGGAACAGTGTTAGAAATATGATGCATTTTATTTAATTAATCCATTAGTATGTTTGGTAACACTTTGTATTTGTAGTTTATTGTTAGTACGGAAGTAGCATCTAGCGTGCGTTTTTTTTTTCGTTTGCTAAATTCATTTTTTATAATACTGTTTTTTGATTAATAAAAATATCTACTTACACTGAACTGTTAAAGAACAATCCAACATTTATAACTATTACCGTTTCAGTTTGTGCACGTGACAATTTTTAGAAACGTTGATAATATAAAGAACTTACACTATGTAGTGTATACTGAGTTTAAATAAATAATAAATGTTGTTCATCTAACGTTACATAATATATTATTTTGTAAAGAAATGTTAATTAGGAGTAAAAATGATTAAGAGGCGTCTCACTTGTATTAGTCTTCCATTCTGTGTAGTGTACTTAGTTCAAAAGCTGCATAATTTCAATTTGCAACCTGCTGACGTTCTTGTTAGTTCTTATTACCTGATTCAATTAGCATGATCAAGTCATCGAAAAATGTTTACTTTTCAAGGAAAATTTTACTGACAAATATCAGAAGCTGCCCTGTGTTCTCTGCTATCACCTACGCTATCATATTCATATTCATAAAAGATGTTGAAATGAAATCTACATATATACTTTCATCTAAGCCCCCTGTTGTCACTTGGCAATATGACGCACACGCATTTAACGATTGATTTTCTGTCGTATTGTCGACAGTTTGAAAAATGATAGTTTTTCTAAACATCCTTAAACGAATCATGATAATTTAGAGATAACTCATTAGCAACAATGTAGAATTACGACAAGCGTCAATAAAACACTTCTTGATTACTATACAAGATTCACAATTCACTAGAACATCTCAAATTAATAAATTTCGACCAATAGTAAATTGCCAAAGATAAAAAAAAACAAAATTTTTCTTTCGAAAACCTATAACCCTGACTTAACCACAAGAAGTTTCATTGTTTGCTATTAATCTTGAATTTCTTTTATATCAAAGATCATATTGCTCTTTAATGAAGTTAACAAAAAAAACAATTTTTATGCCAAGACTATATTTCGTTCTTATATATGTTTAATTAATAGCAAAAAAAGTAGTACATTTTTAATATTGATAATTTTTGAACTGAAATTTTGAGATGTTATAACCTTCAATTTATACCATAAACAAATCAAATCTTTCTTGTTGGCAAATTAATCACACTACCAATCCACTAGCATTTGGCATTGCGTAATCCATAATAAGATATAGTACCTAAAGCAATACAAAATTCTTGGTACCTAATCAAAAAAACTTTTTTTTAATTAAATAAAAGAGCCTAAAAATCGCATAAAAATAAATTGCCGATGTGTAAAAGAAAAAATAAGTCGGCCAATAAGATTGGCATCAATTAAGCGCGGTAAATTTAAATCGCTACTCCTAAAATGAGGTATTTAACTCGAATTTACACCGAAACATATTATCGGTAATAAAGCGCTGCGCATCATTCATATGCGAACAAACGAATGATCATTCGATTATGCAAAACAAGATATTTCGATTAATTCGATTATTGAAATATATCGATTATGTCCAACGCTAATAGAATCTAGTCGACTCGGCACCTACTAGCTTACAGCTCCTTTGTCATATAAAACTTTTCAATTAATAATTTGACAAAACAACGCAATCTGTGATCAGATAGGTATATGTGATTGAAGACTGACTTATGATTCATAAATATTCTGAGCAAAGATATCTAACAATTATATAACTGAGAACACGAATATTTGAATTGTAAAATAAAATACAGTTAGATAAATAAACTTAACATTTTCAGTCGAAAGTAGAAACACTACAAAACTCTAAATAAAAATAAATGTAATTCAAGTAAATAAAAAAGAAGCATTTCTTCGTTTGTTTACAAAACCAGTAACAATATTATCAATACATTTTTACAACCACAGATTTCACCACTTTCTAAATTATTATAAACTATAATAACAATTTCAGAAAATTATGTATCATCACATTTTGTTAAAAACCGCAATTTAATTTAGAGTTTGTGGAAAATTTTTAGTTTCAGTAATTTCACAGAAAATAACTGATTCAAAACGGAAGAGCCTCTGATCTTAAACGTTACTTATTATTTAAGTATCACAAATAAACCGTAAACGCTAAATCTAAAAACAATAATATTTAAAATATTTTAGATTATATTATGATTATTACAATCAAAACTTTTTAAATCAAAATAAAAACCGAACACTTGTTAATGTTAATATTCTCATTAGCAGAAAACTAAGTCTTGCTAATGTTAATATTTTAATTGTAATTAACGAATTATTAAATACTTTAGATCAGGGGTTTCCAACTTATGAATGACCGAGGGCCGCCATTAGATTTATGGAGTAAATAAGGAGCCGCATCCTCACAGGTATATATTTATATAGTTACTATTAAATATTGAAGAGCGGTAGTAGTTATTTTTTATAATATGGTTTTACTTATTATTTTTGAGCGGGCGGTGCTAATGAAAGCCGCGGGCCGCGCTAATGCAAGCCGCGGGCCGCATGCGGCCCGCGGTTCCGCGTGTTGGAAATCCCTGCTTTAGATGATAGATCCGTCAAAAAAGTACTGGTTTTTTAAAACTTCTGAATGTTTCAATTTTTAATTTTGAACTAGAGAAAGAGTAGTCAGAGCACGAAAAAGAAGAGTGACTAACAGTGGACTATTGTGTACAAAATGACGAGGCACAAAAGAAGTTTTAGTTATTAATAATTGCCATAAGAGCGATTTGACAAAGGTTTCTAAAAGAACAATAACGACGAAAGGGAAACTTATCGAATAACCAAAAGTAATTTTATTTTAACGTCAAAAATAGAGTTGACATTGACCAACTTGTAGAGTGCTATGATCATAACAAAAAGTCAAATAAATAGTATTTTGTACTTATCTGAACATAGTCGCAGTAAACGATTAGATACTTTACAATATAATTAACTGTGTAATGAACAGTCAGTCAGAAATATAATGGAACTTAAAGCCTGATGATTCATCCTTAAAAACAAATGTTGCCTTCTTACATTAAATCGATGGGTTAAATCTTTTTTTAAAAGCCTCACAGATTTAAAGCGATATGATACTCTGTAGCAAAGGAACAAACAAGATCGAATAAATTTTAAACACTAGTTATCATTTATAATACATGGTATAAAGAACGTATTATAAACTATAGTAATAGGTGGTAGTTTTGCTAAAGAAAACTTGGCAATAGAAACATTGAAGGATTAAAAAAAAATCTAGCTTTAAAAACAAATAATTTATCTATAATAAATATGCGGAAAGATTAAATTTACAAATAATTAATAGCTAATATTAGTAATAAAACTACTGCAAGATAATCTTACTAAATTGAAAAGATTGTAAACAGTGAGAACTAAATACTAGACTAAAAGTACAGTAATGAAATTTTAGATTTATGCTGAATAAATATCGTTAAAATGGAATCGCGCTTTACTTAAAACTTTATTTAGTTTGCATATGTTAGGTAGCTATATCTAAATAAATTCTTTAATATAAAGTTTAACTAATTAGAAATTTTATGTATTCTAAAACAAATATTATTTGCATATTTTTATCTATCTGAAAAAATGTACTTTTTATTTTGTCACTCAATGCATTTACCGCAAATTAGGGTAGACTGGGTACGGTAGTGACAGTCGTCGAATCTGTGAAAAATAAAAAAGAGGGTGCAGAGAGGGTGCAAAGAGAGGGAGAAGCTGTGTGCCCGTCTGAATGTGTTTTACAGTATTGCGTCAACTATCGTGCGACATTAACGCGTCAGCATGGGGCTCGTTGCTCATAGCAGTCTTCTCTGAGGAGCAAGAACAGCAGCTGTTCATGATATATAATACGTTGCGCAGAAATTTATTTTGGCCTTTCTCCGAAAGAGGTACGGAAATTAGCTTTTGACCTTGCTACTAAATACAGTCTGAAGCGACCTGCTACTTGTATTGGGAATGAAATGGCTGGTGAGGAATAGTTTCGTTCATTCATGAATAGAAATCCATTACTCTTTGTTCGCGAAGCTCAAGCTACTAGACTTTCAAGAGCGACAAGCTTTAACAAAACGAATGTCAAAGCTATTAATGATAATTTGCAAATTGTTATGTATAGATAATGTATGAGCCACAAGGATTATATAACGTTGACGAAAAAGGCGTCACTACCGTCCAACGACCTAATAAAGTAGTAGCAAGACGTGGCGTACGGCAAGTGGGAGCTGTTACTTCAGCCGAACGTGGCACTTCAGTCATAGCCGCTTTTGCGGTAAATGCCTTGGCAATACTATCGCTCCTTTATTTATGTTTCCACGGATTCGTTATTACGACCATTTTATTAGAGACGGAGCAGTAGGATCGATTGGGACTGCAAAACCTTCTAGCTGGATGCAAGATGCATCGATCTTAGTGTTTCTCGAACATTTTAAAAATTTTCTAATGCTTCTCCAACGCATTAAGTCTTGCTACTGGTGGATGAGCATTCCTCGCATATTCACATTAACACATTGAACTTTTGTAAGGAAAATGGAATCACTTTGCGTTTGTTTCCTTCACACTGCTCGCATAAACTGCAGCCCTTAGATAGATCTGTCTTCGGACTCTTAAAAAAAGCAATAAATACTGCTTGCGCTAGATGGATGCGGAGTCACTCTGGAAAAACTGTGACAATTTACGATATACCAGGAGGCATCAAAACTGCTATGCCTCTGGCTTTCACACAAGTGAACATTCAGGCTGGTTTTTGCAAAACTGGTATTTATTCCTATAATCGTAATCTATTTTAAGAAATCGACTTTGCACCGTCTTTTCTAACACAAAGAACAAATGTTGACACTGGAGAAAACATTTATCCAGCTAATAGTGAAATACCATCGCTTCCACCACAAGAACTTGATTTTTCACCTTTCTTTGAAACAGACGGACCAAAGCCTGACGATAGAGAGAACAATCCTGAACAGATCGATGAAATACCGCAACATTCAGCTTGCTTGTTGGGCGAATCTTCATCTCCAAATCAAAGCAAACTTCAACCTGATATTATTGGGCCTTTCCCAAAAGCTCTCCAAAGAAAAACGAGCTTCCAGAACCAAACAATCGACCATGTATATAGACACGTCTGAGAAAGAGGCAGTTAGGCAAGAATATTAAGAAAACGAAAAACGGTTGAAAGCTAAGCAGGTAAAGAAAAATCTTACTGACCAAAAGGAAAAAACAAAGGAAAAGGAAAAAACAAAGCAAAAAAAGGAAGGCATCATCATCGTCAACGGATGAAGAAGAGTATTTCTGTCTAATTTGTATGGGCGCATATTCTGAAAGTAAAGCTGGCAAAAAATGGATCAAATGACAAGGAAAATGTGAGCTCTGGTCCCACTTAATGTGCGCAAGTGGTAGTCGCCATTATATTTGTCATAACTGTGAAGATTTTGACTAGACTGTTATAATAAATATAGATGTCACAGTGCCTTATTAGTTATAGCGACTCGATTATAATATAAAGACTATTATATCACTCGTAAGTGTCGACTCTACAGTGTCATTGTTGTTTTAAGCCATAAAAGTGTTTCTAGAATTTACTGCTTTTGTTCCGTTAATGTTAAATTTTTCCAGAAGCAGATTATTATTCACAATAAAAGTAATTTTAGACCGTTTTGTTGTATTTTTAAACTTGTCACTATCGGTTGTGACATTTTTCCTTTTTTTTTCTGATTTGCTCCTATAAGTCAACCCTTGTACTTAAGAGACATTTTTAGTATTTATGGGTAGATAAGTGTATGTATACTTTACCATAAAAACGTTTTTCTTTTAGTTAAATGGCATACTAACAAAATTATGGGCGATAAATTAAAAATTGTCACAACCGTACCCAGTCTACCCTACATAACCACAAACTTAGATTAGATTATTAATTCAAAAATCGATGTTAAAAGTGCTTCTTATATAGATGTCAAAAATATAATATGATTAATATGTAATAGAATTCGCCGCATTACTTTTAAATGTTTTCTTAGGATCCTTTAACATTGTTTTAGTTTCGTAAAATGTTTTACAGTAAGCACTTTTCAATAACGATATCAGTTTTCAATTACAACAAAGCACAAAAATATACGTTTCTCTTAAGTATTTTTATTAAAGTAATGGAAATTTACTGTATACTATTAAAACGTAGACAATTTATACGAAATTAATTTTTTAGTAATGCATGAAACTAGAAAAATAAGTGGAAAACAAATTAGACTATCGTACAATGTAACTAATAGTAAACAAACAAGATAAAACTAAGGTCGCAGAAAAACTTGTCTGTTTACCACCAACAAAAAAAAATGTTTCTTGAGTGTTAGAAACAATTGAAACTGAAATATTAAAACATTAAAAATATACGCCCGTGCTTTCAAGTCACCAAAATTAGGAAGTACAAGTAAAAAACTAGAACTATCACTAAAGGCCTCGGAATATCTGCTTCTAACAAACACGGTTACTTTTTAAGTGAAACTAAAAACAATCGTGGTATTACAGGTTCTACAGGATCGATCACCTTCACAGTTCTTTAGATTTTTAAAAAGACAACCTGCTATTCTTGCGAACAAACATCAGAACCTATAAGATTATAAAACTGCACTTCTTACGTTTTCCTCAACTAAAAGAAATCCCATATGTGAACTCTAGTGCGTAAATTAATCGATAACTGTATATTTTTTATAATTTACATAAATTACATTTATTTTAAGAAAAATTAGGATTTTTAAGTCTACAATTTATTATTCATCTAAATTGAATGAATTACTGTTGTAATTTTACTAGAGAGTTAATCGTTTTTTGCAATATCATGAACATTAACTGTACTATTTTACAATTTTAAGCTACAGATTTCATCAATTATTTCAATTTTCTATACGGCAACGTTTCGTACATCAATACATACATAAATCCACTGAATTTATTTAAAATAAAAAACTACTACTATAGATATTAACAAAAAACAAAGTTTGATCGTCAAAAATCCAGTTATGCCACAAATCTACGGTCTTCCCAAGATACACAAAGGAGCCCCCCCTTCGACCGATAGAGAGCATCATCAATTCACCGACTCAATCGTTAGCACGTTATCTAGCTTCAAAACTTTTGCCGTTACAGGAAATACAGAAACTCACATTAAGGATTCTACAAAAGAAGATATCCTAGTCAGTTTAACGTGGAATCTCTCTTTATTGAAGTCCCAGTCGATGAAATGTTGTTTTTGCTCAAGGAGAAAATTACTGAAGAAGTTCTGCTCATCAAGCTGTAGCTTCTTTTAACATACTAATTCAAATAATGCACATAAAATTTATTTGACAGACATGGATAATATCTGATTCGGTATACGAGACGACGCGTTGTCCCTTCACTTCAGTTCGAAGTTATGAGGTACGTTGGGTAATTGTTTATATCATTTACATTAAGGCAGTAAGCTGTAACACATGCGAGATATGTGTTCCAAGACCATAAACTACTTTTGAGGAAAGAATAAGAAAAAATTAAAAAAAGCTTGAAGGCTTGGAAAACCTTAAATATCAAGCCAACCCTGTATCCACGATTATCAAGCCTAGTCAAACCTTTATTTTTAAAAAGCTCGACTCTCAAGGCCAAGACAAGGTTTTACGTTTCAAGCCAAGCTACTTGACTTGGTGAATCTCTATTTACATACGTGTCATTGAAAGTTGGTTGTCCCTTTTGCATTTTCGCTACCTCGGGCGCATCAGGCGTGGTCATCACGTGATTTAATCGGATGATGCAATAATATGAAATCTTCAAAATTCGTAATTTATTGATTTCGTACAATGATTTGATTGATCCCCTTCACATTTGATCCATGATCAACAAGTATAACTTCATAAATCGCAAACGAAGCGTACGTATCCTAAATTTTCCAGAATCATAGAAAGACAGAAAAGTATATGTTATTACTCGTAATTATTAACGTACAAAGTAAACCATCATATTTGTACATATCGCAGCAAAACCAAATTGCACGTATCAAACAAATTGTAGGTACGTAGAAAAAACTAAAACGCAATTTTCATCATACATACCATTCGTCAAGAACAAAAAAATACTTACTCCTAATTAATTACGAGTTTTTTTATAATAACGACTATCGCATAATAATAAATGACGACGAAAAGTGGAATATTAGCATAACTAAACTAAAGCAAAATCCACAGTTCAAATTTAACATGTGGAAATTTTCTGCAATTGCATGCAAGAACAAGCGACAAAAATTTGGCGTATTTGTCATTCCTTCACAATGTTGTTTTCAGTAGAAGCAACAATAAAGAAGATTGAATCTGCTTCTCTCAGTTGTTCATGCTGAAATGCACGGGATTCGCAAAAATATTGAGCAAGGAATAAAAGATTAATACAAAAGAATTGATTGGAAACGATTCTCTACAGTTCTACACCAAATTCGTAAGGTAGGTACTTGTTACCACGATATGATTTCTCAGAAAACAACATCGTTTCCAAGATGTTATTTTTGAACTTGAAATCACCAATAAATTTCGTTCATTTTCAAAATGGACTCCTTATACGAAGAATTCAAATTAATAAAAAAGTCTGGACATTGCGTCTTTTCATAACTAAAGTAAGGGTGCAATTGAGAAGTGGATGTAATCATGGAAGGGTTATTTAATAATGAAATCCCAAACATTTTTTACGTCATATCGTTCATCTTCCGTATCCCTAGCTCCAACTGCTTCGTAGAAAGTGTTTTTTTAAGTGTTTTTTTACAGATGGTGTTAAAGTGGACGAAACAAATGTACTCCCAATTTGATTTGATTTTTTTTAAATATGTAAAATGAAGCAGACATGTTAAAACTTACACATTCTTGGTTAAAATATAATAAAAAGCTATAAAGCGTTTCTCGCTCCATGCCAGCAATCTATTGTAGCAGTACACCTTAATACTTATTCTCTTGACTGCAAATCTAAATTAATCAATTTAACCGCAAAAGAGAAGCTTCGACGATTAGAGATACAGGAAGAAGGGTGTGCTACAAAATATTAAATAATAATTGTAAATAATTTGATTTAAACACAGTATTTTGTTTAAAACGTCTTTTTAACTTAAAACATGATACGTCATTTCTAAAATAGTTTGTATTAGAAACATCCCGTAATTCATCTTCATTAGACAGAAGCAACAATGAATAAATAAATAATTAACTATATATATTGAAAAAATCGTAAAAGTTAAAAAGTAATTAAATGAAATCAATATTGGCCACGTATCATTAAATACAACACATTAAAAAATATTTCAAGTCGTTTACTAAAACAAAATATTACTGGTTTTTCTTATCGAAGTATAATTAGAAAAATGAGAAATAATAAACTCATAATAAAAATAGTGATTATAAAATCTTATCCGTTTCTAAATATAGAATCCCGGATGGCAGAAACTATAAATTATAATGATATACTATTGTTCTTATTACAAATACAGTTAGCAAACGATTTTATCTTAATGGACAAAGAATTGAAATTGGTAATTACTAGTTGACGTAATTATTTTCAATGCAATTTTCGATAATTGCTCGTACTATTATTACACTCACTTTTTTAAACAGGACATTTCTTAACATGTACGCAGTTTCGTAAATTTAAAACTTGGTTACATATTAAATTACTTTGTGTGCTGATGTATCCGTGCCTGATATAATAATCCCGTCAGTTTTTGAGTTTAATTGACTTAATGTTCCGGCTTGTGTTGCTATTTATATTCAATTCTTGTCCACTAAGACTGACAGGGTAACGTTCCTTGAAATATGACGCCGCCAGTAATACGTGCAGTACCATACCGTGGTTTAATTATTGTTTATCGAACAGTTGACACAGCTATAAATAAACTTCGAGAATCGGCTTTTGTTAAGTTCGTTATTAGTTGTTTTTGAATTTAAACGCACTCCATTTCATACACAAACCATCACACCCATTTATTCTTCTTCATCGTGTTATTAAAATCCTTTGTCTAGACTCAGGTCTATAAATCTACAATGCGTATCATATTTCTATCGCAACTTTATTATATCTTATACATATAAGAAAACTTTGCTGACTGTACATCTAAACTGAATATGCACAATATGTTTTTGAATGTATCGGCAATGTACAGCCCCAAACAAATAATTACGATAACACCAATAAATCTAAAGTTTCTCTAAATAATACCTAATTGTAACGTTCCGCGTTTCTATTTACATAATTTAAATCATTTAAAATTATATCATTGTAAGTTGTATCTATTTCTGAATTTACATAAAATGAAATAGTAAGTCTTCATATTTGCAGTAAAATTTGATTGAGTGCATTTCGATATTTTGTGTTTGTAAGGAATTATATCAGGGTTATGTTTTGTTGTAAATGATTTTTGTTTAAGATATTTTATTACTTATTTGATTATAAAAAGTGGAATGAGAAAACAGTTGGAAAATAATTCAGATAAAAGAAAATGCATAAACTAGTTTCTACTATTTCTACAATAAAAAAAAATTGTGAAGCAAAAAGAAAAACGACGACTCGAGAAGATCGTACAATAGTAATTATAAAATTGTATCAGCTGAAACAAACTATTCAGAGTATATTACCAAATCATTAAACGCTGAAGGAATTAAAAACGAATTAAATACGCCATCATGGTTAAATGTATGAGATTTTGAAGATTTAAAAAACTAAGATACAGAATACACAATGCACAAACTATTATAAATTGTAAATTACCTCAAAACAAGTAGGTATTGGTGAGTCAATAATTTGTTTAGCACAAGAATGAAAGAGGTGTTAATCAAAATGGGTCCTTGTCAGCCTAAAGGTTTATTTAAAAGTTACGAAAAAAATCGTTTCTGCTTTTTTTGAGCAAGGAGAGATAATTTTAAAACATTGATTGTGTTATTTATCTACTTTGGGTATGCATTACGGTCATGTTGGCTTTTTAATACGTAGCACAAGTCATGATGCGAAGGTATAAGGAATTAGAATCATTTGACGCCGTGCTATAAAAGTTCATGAAGAAACAAAGAAATGTATGAAATGCTGTATTATATATAACGCTTGACGAAGGAGCAATGTATCTAGGCGGATATCTGAAAAGAAACTAACTACCATAGAGAAACAAAGGGGAAGAGTATCAACTACTATATACAAATGTGACCGTTAGTTCTAAAAACCGTCCTTCGGGGCGTTGGTGGGCAATTTTGTAGGTGCGCAACGTTAATAAGATTGGTTCAGTTTCCCGCTAAATTGTCATTGTAAGTTTCTAACCTTGTTCGGGAACGGTTCGGGTGAGTATTCTCTTTAAATGTAATTATTAAATAAATATATTATAATATTTACTAGTTTTGAGTATATTCTTAATCAAAATTAATATATAATTATGCAAATGAATATCAACATGCAATGATTCTAATATTTTTCAAGTTTGTTATTTACAATTATCTTAACCTTAATCGACATTACACATAATACCTATGTTAATTATTTATAATTATTGTAAAATATGATTATTAATTTAAATTATGTTTCCTATTCCAATAGATTATACATCATCCTATTGTTCAACACGATTTATTCAAAAAATATTTAATTCAACTCTGCCTGTGATGACGATTTGATGAACAACTAGCATTGGAGTCATCACTGCCGGTCCCAAGCTCGGATGAAAGAGGAGGGAATGTAAACATGAATTCAGTAAGATTCAAAAAAGATCGTAGAACCAACAATGATGAACAACATTTAATATGACCCGAAGACAACACCCGCATAATATTGATCAGGAAATGTTTGTTGTAGATTATATATTCGTTATTCATTGTTTTTAAATGTAACATTCTATTTTCTGTATGTAATAAACTGTTAATTACTAATTTTATTTTTGTTTATTTGTATATAAATTAATATCTACTTTTGAATTTAAGTGGAAACGCGCGCTTTTTTTGCTGGTAAAGTAGAACTATTTATGATCATTTGACACCGTTTTAGTTCTAAAAACCGCCCTTCGGGGCGTTGTAACGTCCGAAAAATTTGTACAGAGTTGATATTCTTCCCCTTTGTTTCTCTATGCTAACTACTGAAGAAACATTTTACATGTTGCCATTAACGTTTCGAGGACAGATTGAAAAGTTCAACAATGATAGAAATGACAACTTGTTGGCAACCGTGGACTTTTAACGAATTACAATCCAATTTTATTAGAAGAATTTGGCAAGATCAAAAATTCTCAAAACATAATCAAATACATGTCACAGTATGTCACACAAAGTTCAAAATTAAATTATAAGCATATTATCACAGAAAGTTCAAAGTAAAATTATAAAAAATATTAGGACGACGTTCATTATTGTCAATTATTCTAGATTCAACTCAAACCAAAGAAGATCGATTAAGTATAATTATTAAATATATTTATGTAAAAAAAGTAAAAACGATATTATATAAAAGAAACATTTTTGGTATTTGAAGTTATAGAAAGTCAAGTATTTACTTAAAACGCTAAAAAGCTTAGCTTAAATTGAACATGGAATGACTCAGTAAGACGTTCCAAAAATTTAAAATAATTATGATAAACTAGAACGTGTTTATACGTTTTTCGAAGACTGCATTTCAAGATGAGCAACATTATAAAAATGTCGTAGTGCAAAACTCAAATTAAAACGTCTGTGCAAAGCGTTGATCATCCAGATTTGATTTCGTTAACGCTATCAAATTTAGGTGTGGATGTAATTAAAGCATTGACATTTAAAAAAACAAAATAAGTGGAAAGACCTTGACGAAGCAAAAATAATAAACAGTTTTCAGAAAAAATGTATTCTAATAATAGTAGATTACATACCGAGGCGGAAAGTATTCCATTTCTGTCGAGAGAACTATAGTTTACCGAGAGGCATAGCCTCGAGGTGAACTTGTTCTCGAGACAAATGGAACACTTTTGCCAAGGTTTGTATACAATTTTATTCACAATCAGCCATTAAATAAAATAAATAACTTAAAACTAATAAAAAATGAATGAAAACCTACTTCCAAAATATTATCGTTTATTCCGGTAAAATATTAACACAATAGTAGGCACTTCACAATTGACATACGTATTTAATTTATGATTGTCATTTTATCAAATTAGTTAAAACAAAACACACACAAATTACAGGTTCGGAAAGTGTACTTTACTGACCGTGAGGTTTCATTACATACTCGTTTTTTTTAACCATGGAAATCGTTCACTTACCAACCTTTAAGAGGTTCGGAAAAGTGTACGTTACTAACTGAGTGTGAATAAAAAATATTACAAACCACCGATTCTGTTTCGCAATATTTACAGTCTAGCAAATGCTCATTAATAAACTGAGGAGTTGATTTACTCTCAAAAATCTTCAAACCTTTTCATCCAGACACACTTTTAAATACACCGGAAAATTTGATTTAAGCACACAGATGGTTTTATTCCAACAAACATATTTGCTACATTTGGAAAAATGCAAAACTTTGTAAGATATAATTAAACTACTCTTGCTGTATAATGTTTCGATAATATCCTCATTCAAAAAATGTAATTGTGTATTACTGGTTGCACATAAGATACCGAAAACATTTTCGTTTTAATCAAAATCCTATTGACTGCAATTTTTTTTATATTTATTCAAAACATTGAGATTCTCTGAAGATCAAACCCAAAATCACGCCTAAGAGATTATTATACAATATTTTTTTCAACACAAGGAGCAGGGCCGCGCCGTCCATGTGTGCAATGTGTGCGGCGCTCCAGGTCTGCACGGGCGCCAAAAGACGCTCCGAAGAAATTGGACAATCAAAATTCCAAATCTCCCATGATAATTTAGAAATTTAATCAGTGGCGGGTGGTAGTCAGTCATACAAGAGGGCCATTGAAAAAAAACACACTTATCGCAAAGTTTAAAAAAACATTCTTACATTAACACTATTTATATTTAAGATTAAGATTTAAGATATTCGTCTATCTTTACAATTACCAAAAGTATCGATAAAAATTTAGTTTTTAATGGAAGATTTTTAATGCTTAGCATAGAAATACGCACGACTTTCTTGTCCCATAGTATTGCCGATTGCGTAGAAATGATTTATTTTTTTTACGCAGAGTTACATCGCTCACTTTCCACGGTAGTGACAGGTAAAGTCAATCAGTTATTTTATTTAATATATCTATTTTTACAAAAATTTTCATTGTGGTCTTTAATTGACTTTCGTCAAGCGCTGTCCAGTTGTATTTGTAAGCGAATATTAACGCGACCAAGAGTAGCATAATTCATACAAATTTTCATGTGATTCGCCGTAACGAGTACTTTTTTACTTTTTCATTTAAATGCTATAAATCGGTAACATTATTTTTACACCTTAATGAATCATGTGGAAACAGTAAACCTACAAAACAGTAAAATCTATTATTTACATTTTACATTTAGATAGATTCTTTAAAATTACTATAGACTTTTTTATTTTTATGTATACTGGTCTTACGAATTTGAAGTAAAGACTAAAGACGAGCAATAAATTGAAATTCTAAACGTCTAAACTAATATTAGCTATTACTTTTTTAATGTCTTGTACTACAGTCATTATGAAACAAAAACGATAAATCGTCTATTACAAATAAATATTGTAGATCAACTAACAAAATCGACTGTAAAGTTTGTCATATTACATAGGAAATGTGTATTCTAGCATCTCTGTTTTAAACACAGGTGCTGCGAAGATAATGATAAATATGATAAATTACGTAAGTCACGTAAGCATTGCACTGCCGTAAGCGGAATGACTTCTGGGCTCAAGACTGCAAACAAGCATTTAAGCGTTTACTTATCTCCTTTTCTAACTCGCATAAAATTGTATTATGTGCTTCACTATTGACTACAATAACTATATAATTTACGATTCTCAATTTAAACGCATGAAATTCAAACTCTGATAATTTGATTTAAACGAAAATTTTCTGTAATGTTAAAGTAAATAAAATACCTCCCTATTCATTTTTCGAAGGGTCATTGGCCAAATGACCTAATAGAGAAGCCGACACTGAATTTAATAATCTCTATTTAATAAACTGCAAATTGCAAGCTTATTTAAACCATGTTAGAGATATGAGATGAATTATAGAGATCCAATAAAAGGAATGATGTCTGCAAGGCTTGTTAATAAATTATAAACTGCATTTAAACAGGAAAAATCCTGTAGAAACAAGCAAAACACAAATTGAAAGCACGCATCGCTACCGGCGCCCCACACATCGCCTAATTAAACGCAGCAATCAGCTCCTTGGCTGCAATTTTGTCAACAATCTCATTCACGTCGCAATCTGTCACAACTTATCGGTTTTCATAGTCCTGTATAAGAAAAGTGGCAGTTTCGATTCTTTATTGTCTAAGGGGTGCTTTAGTGAATTATTGTAATTCTTCATAAGGTAAGTCAACCAACATATGTATAATAGGTATAATTCGGCATATTATTTTTGTATTATTGTTCATTTATTATTCTACACTTTTTATGGTGTCCGTACCTACCCCGCGGAGAATTATTTAAAATTTAAAAAAACTGAAAACATTCCTATTTTAAGGGAGTTTTTCAAATTCTCTACAACACTAAGAAAGTTTGTATTTCTAAAACTTACGATAAGTTTTCACATAGTAACTTTAAATATACATAAACTGCTTTATTGCGTAAAGTGGACTAAAATTTGCTGCTATTTGGTATACGATCTTCACTAATCACTTAAAAGTTTACAATTGAAATTAAAATGGGGACAGATTCAACTACTCCAGAAAATTTCCGGAAGTATTTAGAAACTAAACTATTAAGTTTGCAGTTTTATTTGTAACCTTGTAGAGAATTTGCCATGAATTTACCTTGCTTACTGGGAATAAGAAATATATATGTACTTGCCAAATGTTTGTACAAAAATATAGGAGAAAAATTAAGAATCAGCTTATATTTTAGCAAACAATTAGTGATACATGTGTGATAGAAATTTCAGTGACTTTACTAGAATGTCGCTGGTTTTTTTTTCTCTTATAGGAAATGAAATTAAATTCTAAATTATTCTGTATGGCAACATGCTGTTAGGATGAACTAATAAACGAATTAGTAGGTTACCATCGAGTTTGTTTATTTAAAATTAAAAATTAGCACATTGTTTATCTATGATTAGCACCTTTGTTCAAAAACGGGGACAGATTTCCAAAAGCTAAAGAAAATGTGTTTTGATTTATTTCAGTTATTGTTGTTGTTATGAGATATTGTTGTGACGATGACGAAAAATGCAACAAAAAAGTCACAATTCAGCCACAAATTACATGTAGGCATTAAAAAAATACGTGCTATATAAAAACACTGGTTTCAACTTTAGACAGTTGTTTTTGCAAAAACTATTATGTTTTAGATGTCTTATGAAGGAAAGAGAAAGAACTATCGAGTTACCAAAATTTAATGAACAAGAGGAAACGAGACGAAGAGCGTGAAAAAACACCACAAAGATAACAGTATTTTCCTGTTCCGTCTACATCAACTTTGAGTACTTGTTCTTCCTGCTCTTCTACTGCTACTGATAATGAAGAAAACGAAACGGTGCACCAATCTGATGCGCAGGTTACAACTGAAAAAGAGCCACAACAATTAATAACCTTTAATGAAACCAACACTGATATAGACCTGAGCAAGGTAAACTCTATTCACGATGATCCAGGTCATTGGCCAAAGTACGAATACTATACAAATTTTAATTGAAAATGGCCCGAAATAAAAGACGTTTAAAAAACGGAGAAATTAATCATAGAAATTGATTTATTCGATATCTAAAAACATGGTTTTCTCGGGGTTGTAATGATTGGTTACATTTAGCAATGTAATAAGTAGACATGAAAAAAAATCATCTCACTTTAGTAACTATCAAAAATGAACAGAAAACAGAAAATAAAACTACAATTGATAGCGCCAATCAAAAAGTTCTTGCAATCGAAAAACAACGATGGTATAATATAAATAAAATAAGAGTAAATGTAATTCAATTTTTACCTCTGCAAAATTCAGTTTTTCGAGGCCAAGACAGTATGTTATTTAAAAATAATAACAGAATTTTTTTTTGAAATGTATTGAGATGGTAAGTAAATTTGATCCTATAATAAGTGATCATCTTTAACGTGCCACCATATCTTGGTGATAAAATCCAAAATGAAATCGTATCTGTTTTGACAAAGAAATCCAAACATCAATTTTGAATTTATGCAAGCAGAATAAGAATTTTTCAACAATATTGGACTGTAAGCCAGATATTGCACATATAGAGCAAATAAGTATTAGCATACATTTTTTCCACTTTAATACCTGTTCTAAAGAATTAGAAATACTGATTTTTTAGCTTTTTGCCCTATTTTTGATACAACTGGTATTGGTGTGAGTTCTTTTATAATAGAAGAGTTAAAAAAATTGATTCAGATATAAATAAAGTGAGGAGACAGGGCTATGATAACGATTCCAATATTCGTGGTAAAAATTGTGGTTTGCAGAAAATTATTTTAGATCTGTATCCACGAACGTTGTATATGCGCTGTGCCACTTACACATTAAATTTAATAATTCATGTTGCTACAAAAGTTAATCGCAAAACAGTATACAACAAATATATAAATATTTTTCTGCGTCTACTAAACGGAATATCGTCAGCCCACACTTGGTTAATTTTATTTTAAAACCATTATCTGACACGAGATGGTCAAGCAGAATTGATGCACTAAAGCAACTGTTAAGAAATTCAGATAGATTTGATCAGGAATCAAAATATCAAGCTAGGTGTTTAGGAGATAAAATAACAACATTTACGTTTATAGGTTCAGTTCACATCTGGAATGAAGTTTTAGTGCAAGTCAATTTTGTTAGTAAAATTTTACAATCAGAAACTATGAATATACAATTGGCTCTGGAAGCTTTACAAAAGTTAAAACGATTTTTGCTCGAATTCCGTACAGATGAGAAACTGCAGCAAAAGAAACTGCAAAAAATTTAGATGTGAAACCCAATTTTCAAACAGCCATCCCTTTACCGCGTCGACAAAAAACTAAACAGTTCATCTTTATGTTCGTAGTCATAAAGATGAACCAACTTCAGATTCTAAAACATTATACAAAATTAAGTTTTTTTTAAAAATCACATAGACGCCTTTCAATTTCTATACCATTTAGAAGAAACTCCTGAAAAATCGCAGCTAAGACTTTCGTGGAAAAAGAAAAAACGATAGTTCGATTTTTATATTATCTATTTTAATTCATATTCGTTATTTCCATTTCAATCGGTAAGACTTTGTGATTATAAATTTTTTGGTCCTTCGTAATTTAATTCCTTCTTTATCGACTTTAAATTCAAGGCCGTGTTTATCAAATTTTGTTCCGTAAAATCAAGAATATGAAATTTCTGTCCGGATTAATTTGTTGTAAATAAAAAGACTTTTTCTGAAACACGGTTATTAATATATTATGAATATTATAAATAATAGTATCTGTTGATTAGACTGGTCAGAAACTACATATGCATAAAGAACAAACAAGACAAGAACGCAGCTATCTTGAAAAACAAGCAGAGTCCGAAACTGCTCGCTTGCGAAATTCACGCGCTCTGTCTTTGTTCCTCTCATGCAGAAGATCTGTAAAGAAATCTATTAATCCTGACGATCCTAATCAGGAGAATGGAAATTTTTTATCGAATTATTGCATTGTCATCGGTCCTTGACACGTGTGCAAAGTTTCAATTTGATCAGAATTCTAGAAACCGGTGAAAATTAAGCTCCGTTGCATAGATAGATACATATACAACACAAGCTTATAAAAGCATGTTAATAAAAATAAATTATAAACCAATAAATTTTGATGCTGAGTAAATCAAAAACAAACTGAATGAGAAAGAAATTAGTAAATTATCTGTCTGGTGGTCTGAATAAATTTATAAATTCAATTTGCCTTCTTAATAAACAATACAAAAATGTTATTCATTTTGTTCAATAGTTTATTTTAACATTGCAGTTACACTGAAAAGATGCTAAATAACCGATGGGATATCGAACAACCGGTTTGATAATTCGATAAACAACAAAAATCAGTAGATTGCAATCCTCAACGTTCTTTATTCTATTAAAATATTTTTTTACGGAAAAAAACGAGAGAAAGTAAGAATCATAAGATTTATTCGTACTTTTATACATGTAAACTGGGAGGTTTCTGACGATAAGAAAATTATAATTAACAATAATGAAAAGCAACGTTTGAATAATATTTATGTTGAACGTGAAAAATCTGAAAACGTAAAACTGAATAAAAAAGAAATATTACTATGTCGATATTATACTATAGATCAAATAATATTTCTCTTGGGAGTTACCGGTGGGAAAAGAGGTTGTAGGTAGCGCCATAATTTTAAAAGCAATTCCTTGTCTCTGCAGATCTACGAAAATATTCCCTAACAAAACGTTTAACAAAGCACAGCCATAATAAGGTCGATAAAATTCAGATAAAAGAAAAACGGTTAACTTTTAA
Organism: Aquatica leii; assembly: GCA_035610365.1. Lineage (NCBI taxonomy): Eukaryota > Metazoa > Arthropoda > Insecta > Coleoptera > Lampyridae > Aquatica > Aquatica leii. The sequence goes on from CM069433.1 coordinate 75,407,452, forward strand.
CAATGTGACTTACCTTTTAATCTAAAAATATATCCAGGAAGAAATTGTGATCTTAGTAACACCAAAAATGTTATTACCTTAATAAACCTTTTAGCCTTGGTTAAAAGACCTAGGGTGGTATGTCGGGATGCTTCTGGTCCTAAAGGCACAATGTCCTTCAACTTTTCCAGACAGTTGCGAAGATGCGCACGTCTGCAACAAATCGAAAAATTAATATTCGTCATTTATGTGTTAATATTATGTGATTAAAGCGTTTTTCCTGATAATTAATTACTACAAATAAACACTCAACCGCAATCTTAAAATAAAATACCACTTCCTTTAATTATTGGTGTCACAAAACATCCCCAACTTTGCGATATCAGTAATTGCGACACTTGCAACTTTAAATTGCGGTGTTTAATAAGTAAATAAAATTATATTTTTTAAAACAAAATGTTATTGTTGCAACCTTTTTTAGAATACACATACTTATGTAAACATCCGCGTTATTTGAACAAATTTGACTTGGTTTTATTATGTTAAATAATTTAAACATGCCTTGTTACGGCGAGTTTGCACGAAAAGCCTTAAAAGTAAAAAAAAATTGAAAACCAATATAAACAAAGACAAGAAATGATTTGACAATTTTATCAAACTATAAGTTTCGGTAGATCATGATTACGTAGGTACAATAACAATAAGAAAACAAAACGTAATAGGCCGAAAAAATCAAAAAACGGAAATAAATTAATCTAAGTACATATACAAAAAATATTGTAGTTTTTTAATTACCAAAATAGTATTATACAAACCATGATTGATATTAATGCCAATTACTTACAAATAACTAATACAAATAACAGTATTTTACTTTCAAGTAATTGGCATTGTCTTGATGCTATTATAATACCCACCATATTTATTTTCGTCTTAAAGTCCTTGTTTTTTATAAATGCTATTAAATCTTGTTATTCAATTTATAACAATACATTCACTTGTTTACCTTCAAAAGTATTTTCAATTAAAAGGTCACGCCAATGCTTTACTTAAAGCTTCTGTAAAAAAACTACAACTTCGATAATTGATAATCGAAATATTTCATGAAAAAGTTATTGACAAGGTGTCACAATAACGACTCATATTCTTGTCGCTGTAATGTTGCCACAATGCTTAATTTAGTTGAAAACATGTTTGTTTGCACGTAAATATGATAGATTTAGTATGTACTTAGGTGATAATGGCGGAGTTTGATTATTTATATCCTCAAAACATTACATAGCTATAGTCTACAATGCTATTAATATAATTATTACACAAATACCAATAACAACTTATTTCAAAAGATGTTTGCTAATTATCGTCCAGTTACTTTTGACAAATAAATATGTACTGTTGATTTCCAAAAATAAATAACCAAAAACAATTAAGGAAAACAAACTGATCTTTACTTATCTAGGTGCCACGGGTTTCTTGCAGAAACTAATAAATGTTATGATTTCTTACAAAATTGCTTGGCTCAAAAAAATACATTTCAGTTAAAAATGTGAATTTAAAAATCGATGTTTGACGGTTATACACAGTTGCAGATTGTGTCTAGAGAATACAATCCCGAACATGTTTATCAATCTCGGGAATACGGGATTTTTGATGCGTAATCCCGGGGGTATCCCGGGATTAGACTATGTGGTTTCTAATTGGGCTAAAATGAAAAAAAAACTTGAGTAATCTCTTAAAAAACGTTTTTGATATCGTTGCACACACAACACAAATCACAATATACATATTAAGTAAAGAAAATAGACAAAACAACAAAAAAAACTATTATTTTTGCAAAAAACCAAAAAGACTATACAAAAAACTATTTAGAATTTCGAAAATACAATCGTAGAAATATCAAAGCAACCAGTGTTTCCAAGCTGAGTTTTTGCTAGACAGTTGTTTTACATATAAGCCGACAGTAGAAGCACTGTCAATTTAATTGGGGTCAGCACATCAACAATTTTATTTGCCAATTCAAATTCAACATCTTCTAAACGAATTGGATGATTGAGATCTATAAGAGCTTTTTGAATGCAAGTTTTTAAAAAGATAAAATCGCTCCAGCGTTGTTAAAAAACTGGTTTTACCGTCCAAAAAAAGTGACAGCTCTTTTCCATCTTCAATTTTCACGCATTTTTGAAGTACTGTTTCATTTTTCAATGGTGATCTTTTGAAATACGCTACAACTTTGCGGATTTTCTTTATCAGCTCATTAATGTTTTCATCTTGTGTTAACTCTCGTATGTGTTCTCAATAGCCACGATGTCAGTTTCCAGGGAAGCATCAAATTTACTTAAACGCTCTTTCACTATACGAAGACAATTTTCAACTGTCATACTTCCATAAATAGGTACAAGTCCTAAGTTCCAAAATTTCATATATGAATGAACGTTGCTATGTATCGTTTATTGGACGTTGAAGTTCACTCGTCGAAAGTAACACTAAATTTTTCACCTGCACTTTTCAAATGTTTCAATTTTGAAGTTACTTGCTTTTTGATTTTTTCACTGTAATTTATAACGCGTTTTGGTAAATTCGTGTATTTTGCTAAGAGCAATTTTCTCAAATCATCTGGAGTTATGAATACACTGAACGAAAATCCATCTAATGCAATCATTCTTGCCAAAACATCATCTAGGCTATCGTCGGCACTTTTAATAAAATAATCTTCTAACTTTCGCTTGGCTGACGACGGTGCTGTGTTCAGATTTTCAGAATCTTGACTTGTTGAAGCTGATATAACCTTGATATTATGTTTTGAAAAATGTGTATGTAATCCCTTAGTGGATACACCCAAAGTCTTCAGAATACTTGGGCAACGCTAACATTTAGCACTATTACCGTCCTTTGCAACTAAAACGTAACTCCACACTGAGGTCGTATCACTGTCTTTTTTATGTTTAACAAACTCTCCCGCCATTTAAAAACCTAATTTCAGGTAATCTTAAATTTAAATGACGTACGTAACCTACGTAACCTCGTCACTGGGAAAACAATAAATGAAAAAAATAAAACCTGATTGGCGTATTTATAATCCCCGACGGGAAATACCCCGCAACAATATTATGATATGAGGTGATCGGGTGATTCCCCTTTTGGCCCGTTGGGGAAGTCCCTTCTAAGTTTTACGACAAACATATTATTAGGGCTGTATCTGTGTAGTACGGATCGTACGGCGTATCAAAGTGTTGTTTTACTCGTTATCTAATATATTAAAATAATCTAGGCAAGGTTATTGTCAAGGCGCAACGGACTACGGAACGCAAACTAAACTTGTTTGTGGCAATCCCGAGTTTAGCCAAGTACAGTCCCAGGATTTTCGAGGCCAGAAAACGGCCGGGATCCCGGGATTGTATTCTCTAATTGTGTCCTTTGATTTGCAAAAATGCATATTAGGCATCTAAGCAAAAAATTACATATATTATGCCGCACCAAATCAAAGGGTACAATACAAACTACAAAACCTAAAAAAACAAACTCATATAAATAACCTGTAATTTATAGAATAAAAAAGCAAAAATATACCTATGTATTATAAAATATATTTAATTCTGTTAAACTCTGTACAGTATGCCAGTTAAGGTTATGCTAAAGAAGATAGACAATACCTAAAAATGTGAAAAGAACAACAAAACTTTAGACGAAAACGATTGACGATAGATACTAGAAAAACAGAAATATTAAAGAGCTGCTATGTCAACCTTAAAAAAATCATTTGATAGCGATATAATTAATACACTGCCACAAAAAAAGTATAGTAGAAATCAAACAAACGTTTTTTGTTGTCATACCTAATAATAATTTCAACAGTTGTGACAGAGACAAAAAAGTTGGTTCTCGACACATCATAAGTGAGAGCAAGATGTTTTATCATGTCCTTAACCGGTTTTAAAAGCTGTAATGGTGTGTCGTAAAGCAAAATTACTTTACTGTCTTCTTTCCCATTTTGGTTGTTTTAAATCAATGCGTGAATAGAATTGATTGTTGTCGATAGCGTTCAGTATTAACAGTTTGACCAGATTTTAAAAGCTCATGGTACACCACACCAAAGTATTGTCTTCTTTCCGAGGCGATTTCTCTTTCTAGTCGATGTTCATAGATGACTTGAATCAACCCATCATTTATTGCAAAATAAACCCATTTGTTATCGCCAGTCGCAATTCGATGCAAAATTGTTTATTGGCCTAAGTTAATTAACATTAAAAGAAAAACGTTTTAAAAACTTCCTAAATTCAAAGATTGGATTCATTTAAGACTTGGTACAACGTAAAACATTCAAACTTGACAGATTCAGTTAGTTATAAATGTACTACCAACATTATATATTGGTAATGCTTTCAATGTGTTTTTTAAGGTTTCTCAATAGTTTTACTAAGGACTGGAGAACAAATAAAGCATATTACTCTCGTCGAAAGTTTCATTAACGTTCGTTCACTTTCAACGCTTGTTATGTAAATGACTATTTTTTGATAGTATAGTTACGTAATGAGCGAATAAAAGCTCTGAAGCGACAAGAAGAAATACACAGAAAACTAAGTGTTTAAAGTCAATTATTACTATATTAGAACGAGCATATGAGAAGTGGAAAAGTCATTTAAAAAATCTTGAAATTCAGTTAAAATTAAAAAAACTAAAGATGTTAAAGTCAATGTAAAACGTGACAGATTTAGTAATAAATGTAGTACCAATATTATTTCTGGTGATATCAATTTTTTATTTTTTCATAAAAGATTCTAATTTTATAAAGGCAACACAAAAAATAATGTTCGTTACTCTCGTGGTAAGTTTTATAGTCACTCACATGTAACGATCGGCCGTGCGCATTAAGGTTCGTTATGCTATGGTTTACTTTCAACGCTTGTTACGTAAATTACTATTTTGTGCTCTCATCATCAATATTCGTTCGTTAGTGTAGTTAAGTAATGACGGAAAAAAACTCTAGAGCGGCAAAGCGATAAATCAAAATTTGAGTAAAATCAATTATTACTTAAGTAGAAGAGTGTCTGATAGAAAATCTGTTTAGAAGTTTTAAATTTTAACCAAAACTCAAAGAAAAGCGCTTTAAACACTAGCATAAATTTAAATATAAGAGTATTATTTATATATTTAGAAGTTGGTACTATGTAAAACATTCGAATTTCGAACTTTACAAATTCAGTTAGTTATAAATGTACTATCAACATTATATTTATAATATTTTCAATGTGGTTCTTTTTTAAATTGTCGTAAAAATTTCTTAAAGAGGCGAACAAAAAAATAATGTATGATACTCTCGTCGAAAGTCTCATAGCACAACTCAACTTGATTAATCATCGTTATGCTGTGGTTCACTTTCAACGCTTGTTACATAAATGACTATTTTCTATTTAATATGTAAATAAAACAAATTCAATTTCTTCGTCAGCATCGCTATTAAATAAAACTAATAAAATATAAAATTTTGTAATAGTACCAACCACAACAAACATTTATTTCACTAATGAATAAATTATACAATTTATAAATTATACAAAAAGGTAATTAAGAAACAAAACAAACGATATATAGTCGTTCGCCTGTAAAACCAAAGTTTATTAAAAACTTCATCATCGACGGATACATATAAAAATGTAAGCATGTCTTAGATAACCACATAATTTCTTGAATATTATTTTAATAAATGGCAACTGCTTTTAATTAGCAATAAATTAAAACTTAATTAACGTTTATTAAAATGATTGATAATTCTTCAATATCAAGTTTAAGTCATTTTACCATTAGTTTAATATTCAAGTTATGTCGTCTAGCGAAGAAAAACAAACTTCATTATATTTATTGAGATTAAATTATTTTCTCCCTGTTGTATTTATTATCACATTATTTGTATAAGAAAATATCATATAATAAACGATATAAAAAATGACTCAACAACTTGTATACTAAAAAGATGTGATGAAAAAGTTTCGTATTAAAGATTTTACTGCTTTTGTGGGTAGTAAAGTGGGTTTTAAGGGTAATTCGGATAGATGCAGATGTGAGTCAAATTATCTTGCAGTTTAAAGTTTATGGCTGTGAAAAAATAACTTAAACACAAGACATGTTTGATTGTAGAAATTAATTAATTAAGTAGTATTAGACGTATTAATTACTTCAACTATGAAATTATGTTTTGTACAAGAGTATCAACCAAGGTAAGGCGAAGTTTAGTGTTGATTGAAACTTTTAGTATTTTATATCAAAAAGTCGCACCGTTAAGTAAAATGTCAATAATTTCACAATTATTATAGATAAAATCATTTTTGCGCAAGTTTCTACTAACCATATGCAATTTTTACTGTACCAAGATCACATCACATTCAGATTTAGCATTGACTTCCTTCGTTCCGTTGTATTTACGTTAATTCATCCTTCATCCCTAACGTTTTTCGGTAAAATATCGATTGAAATATCTATGTATTTATTAGTAACTTTGCACCTATGTCATTGCGTTGATTTCACATTAATTACAGTATTTTCAGTAAATAACATTTTTAATATTTTTAAATTATGATAAACACTACATAACATGTGCATAATCTCAACGTTACTAGTAGAAACACTTAATGCAATTGAATAGGTTTTTTATAATACGAGCCATTGTCAAAACAAGCATATAAAAAGAATACCCAATCAAAAACAACTAGACAAGAGTAATAATATTAAAAGAACCAAATTGCAAAAAAATAAATGCAATAAGAAATAAACTTAAAGTGAAAGTAAAAGAAATTATGAAAACATGAAAAAAGTTCTACTTAGAAACATTTAGAAGATCAATAAGAGAGGAATGGGAAGAGAAGGTAGATGCAATAAAAAATCAAGCAATAACAAAAGAAAAACTATAGGAAGGGATTCAAAAATTATAAAAAATGGCGAAGAAGATGGGATAGTCCCAGAGATGAATAAATTGTTAGGAGATCACGGAATGGAATGTTTACGGAAGTTATTAAAAAAAAAAAAAAACAGAAAAGAACCCCAAAATACTAAAAAACAAATCTAATCTTACGAATACATAAAAAAGAGAAACATCAAATTACGGCTACAAAGCCATCTGCCTACCCCAAACAACTCGTAAAGTTATAAAGTACAAATAACAAAACAGGTTCAAAAGAATTCAAAACAAAAAGTAGAATAAAACCAAGAACCTAAACACCCTGTAATTCGTGATTACAATGAACAGAATAGTAAAACAAATCAATGCCAAAACAGTGAAATTGCCGTAAACCCATATTAATAAGCAACCTGGTATTGCGCTGACGAGGTGCTATTATTAGCCCACTCCAGACAAAAATGGACGACCTTATTATTATTAATAGTCATTTAACGAATAAGTGTGTTAATCATCGCTATTAATAATTCAGATGTTTTAACGTCGCGAGTATAGTAAAACGATTGAGCGCGTTAATGTTGACGAGATTAAATTTCATTAATAAACCAATTCCTTAATTAGGGTTTTTAATGAACAATGTTTCATACATTTATATACGTTAATGTAGCGATCAACAAGCAATGAACAAAAAAAATTCTTTTCCGTCGATCGTTTGTGGTTTGTGGAGTAGTAAACTATGCTACTCCAGTCCCCTTAAAATTAATCACTTATTAGTTAATACTAAACATACTATTGAGAATCTTGATAAATCCGGGATTTACCAGATTATGTGCTCCTGTAATAAAATTTACGTTGGTAGAACTCTTAGATGGTTTAAAGTAAGACTTAAAAAACAGCTTAAATATTTTTCTAACCCTAATAAATACCTTACAGAACCTGATTCCATTAAATCCACGTTCGCGTTAGATGCTTTTACCAACAATCATTATGTTAATCAAGCTAACCTTATTCATCTCGTATCGAATCACGGCTATAGACTCAATATTTAAGAATGTATTTATATTAATTCTTTTCGTAAAGACAAACTCATTCATGGCCAAATTAATTTATTTCAACTTAAATTGTCTTACTCCTGACCAAACTGAAAGTACCAGTACCTTCTACATGTATTTAATTTGTAAATGTATTGTGACTTTAGAGTTTTCTTCATTTAACTTTCAATTTTAAAACAACTCAAAAAAATTTATATCACACTTGACACGATTAAATTTTTTCTTCCAATTTATACGTCGAATCTAGTCGATAACCTTCATTTTTACATCTTTATCATTTTATTTTGTTTACTTAGCTAAGTTTATGTCTTCGTTATTTGTTTGAAAAGCTGTATATTTACACACTAATTAATTACGTTCGTTTGTAGTGTTGCACGCCTGAAGATGGCCACTTTAAATTAAGTTGTGGCCAAAACATGTAGCATAATTACTAGTACGTTTGACTATTATATGATTTTAATAAACAAGATAAATTCAAAGGTAACGAATAAAGCAATTTACATAGCAATCATCGAAAACAACTAAACAAAAAATTAACGACAAAAACAAAGCAATAACATGGAAACTCAGAACATGGAATGTAAGGGGATTAAACGGGAAAGAGATAGAACTAACAGAACAATTAGAAAAAACTAACATAGAGATATTAGCAATAACAGAAACGAAAAAGAAAGGGCAAAAGACAACAAACATGCACAATGGAAGTTTAATGATATACAGTGATGTAAATAAATCGGTAAGAGCACAAATTGGAATGGCATGCATCATTTAACAAAATATGATCATAATAGGTGATATTAACAGCAGAGTGGTGAATAAAGCAGAAGCTTGTAATGGGGTTATCGAACGTCATGAAGAAGAGTTGGTAAACAGAAATGGCAAGTTACTAGTAGAATTCTGCCTAAATAACAACTTAATCATCACAAACACCTTTTTCCAAAACAAACGATTACAGAAAATTACCAGAGAAATAATATGTATAATTGACTACATAATTGTGATCAAAACTGAAAAGAAAAGAATCAGAGGCACAAGAGTGAAAAGAAGCTGTGAAATAGAAGTGATCACTACTTAGTAAAAACAACTTCCGTTAATAAAATAAATAAAGAAGTAAATACACAAAAGAAAACTATCGTAGAAATAGTAAAGGATCAAATAGGCACACAAACTCAGAAACAGCAAGACTAAAGAAGAGTATATAAACAGAGTAGAGAAGGAAATAAGAGTAAACAGAGAAATAACAAAGTGTATTGAGGGAGAATGGAAGATATTCAAAAATATAATCAGAAATTCTGCTAAAAACAGATGTGGTAATAGGAGGAATAGGAATAAACACAAAAAAACTGAATGGTGGAATGAAAGAGTAAGAGGTTAGGAAAAAGAAACATAAAGAAGGAACACAAGAAACGTATGAACAATACAAACTAAACGTCAGAGAGCTAACAAAATAGTTGCAATAGCCAAAAGAGAAAGCTGGAAAAAAGTTGACAAAACAATCGAGATTAACAGAGAAAACCAAACTATTTTACAAAATATTAAAAGAACTAAAAACTGATAAAGAAACTGCTAAGAAAAGTATAAACAGCAAAAAAGGACGTTTAATCACTGATAATAACCAGATAATAAAGAGATAGAGAAAATATTTTAAAGAACTTCTAAGCAGTAACGGAAAGAATAAAAAAAGACGTATAAACCGTGCCCAATAAAAGAGGAGGAGCTAAAACAGACAATAGATAAAATTAAAATAAGAAAAGCACCGGGTTGTGATAAAATCGCACCTACAATCATAACATATCTGAGAAAAAACGCACGGTAATACCTGTTCAAATTAATTAACCTTATATGGAAAAGAAAAAAGTATCACAAGAATGGAATAACGCAATAATCCTACCAATACGTAAGAAATGAAATACCAAAAAATGTAGATATTATAGAGGAATCTCATTGCTATGTGTGATGGCCAAGGTATATGAACGAGTATTAAAGAACAGGCTGAGGGAGGAAACAGAACACAAACTACAAGACGAACAGAGTGGATTTTGGAAGCAAGACCATATGTTCACACTACAACAAATAACAGAAAAAGCCACAACCAAAAACTTTATTGATATGGAAAATGCGCTCGACCTAATCAAAATACAAGCAGTGTGGGATAGTCTAAAAAAATGTATATAAAGAATTAATATATTCAATCAAAAGCTTATACAGAAACACTACCAATCAAATCAGAACCAATAACAGAACATCCGAAATGTTTATTACAACAGAAGGAGTAAGACAAAGGGGAAGTTTAAACCCAACCCTATTCATAAATACAATAGATGAAATAATCAAAGAAACACTATGTAGGCTGAAATAATTTAAAATCAGTTAATGCGGAGATATGCATATTTGCAAACGACATTGTATTCATGGCAGAAACTAAGAAAAAATTAGAATACAATCTAGAGAGTTGGAATTCAAACGCGAAGCAGTATGGTTTAAAAGTGAACATACAAGAAACACAAGTCATGGAAATAGTGAGAAAGGAAGAAGAAACAATATCATTAAATATACGAATAGATGGAAAAACAATAGAAGAGACCAACTAATATAAGTATCTAGGAGCTATAGTTAACAAGAAAGATGATTAACAATAGATTAGGAAACGCGGGATGACTATTACATAATCTCTACAAAGGAATTCTAAACAACAAACAAATATCCAACAAAACAAAGATGAAAGTATATAAAACCATATACGTACCAACGCTCGTATATGTGTGTGAAAACTGGATACTTAACAAGAGACAAACAACCGACCAAAAGAATATGGAAATCCAGAACCACTGGAAAAAACAGAAGAGACAGACCGTGCAAAACGTAAAATACCGACACGATGGAAAAGAGAAGGAAACATGGAGTGAAGCCACGTAACTAGCCAAAGACAGGAAAGAGTGAAGGAAATTTATCAAAAGTGTAGAATAAACTTAAAGTATTTAAATTAAATATAGCAACTTAATATAACGTCGACACCTTAGAGGTATAAAAGAGTACTGATTATGTTATGTTTATGTACATATTTGTATTTTAGTTATTTTATCAAGTGTGTTGATGATAACAATCAATAATTACGTTGGCAAGACTATTATCACCGCTTAACAAATTAGTTAGTTTTAATGTTTTTCCGTTGATCGTATCTTGGTAAAACGAATGAAATTGTAAAGAAATTAAAGCCTCAAGTAAATGAACTAATCGGTTGTTACATCTAGTAGTCGTGCAGGACCATTGCATTAATAGTTGCTAACGATTTCATTGGTTGCTATACAATATCGTATTTATAGAATTTAATTCTTTGGCGCAAAATCGGTCAATAATAAGTGGCATCAATGATCGACTTCTTACACATTATTACGTTAAGAAAGCTATTAACAAACTATCGATGAAAAATACTTAACGAACATAGTTGTTAATGATAGCGATTAAAAATAGAGACATTCTTACATCGCGAACGAGTGAAACGAGCAATCGTGTTATTATTGTCGCAATTTTTAATCGCTAATTAACAAACAAATTAGTTTCAAAGTTTTTCCGTTCATTAGTAAAATAGGGGAAATTATAAAGAAATTAAAAACTAAAGTATACGAACTAATCCGTTGTTATAGCTAGTAATCGTTCAAGATTCACTAATGGTTGCTAACGATTTCATTGGTTGCTACACAAAATTTATATAATAGAATGTCATTCATTGGTGGAAAATAGTTCATTAATAAGAATTATTAATGAATTTTCTTATACGTTATTATACATTAATATAACTATTATGAAAACGATTGGCTGGAAAAAATTTAACAATGCATTATTTTCAAATAGAATTGGAAAACTATAAACACAAATAATTTTTTATTGTTCAACGTAGCATTTAAAAAAGTTTTCCGCTTAAACTCTCAAGAAATCGATAGAATTTCATTGATACACTTTATAAACAATATCTATAAATAAATAAAACGGTCAACAAAAAAACAACTTACTATAAAACTCCAAAACTACATGAAAATACTGATAAATAACAATTACGACTTGGGCGCTATAGCTCCCAACCAATTATACTTTTCTGATATGTTTCTCTCAAAGTTTTGTTGTTATTAAGATCGATCTCATTCTTTTTATCATGTTTATATAGTTGCAACTTAAAAAAAATAATAAAAGTGGTAAAGAAAATACATCAGGCCATTAGCGATGTCGTTTTGATAGTAAATTAGTTGGCAACAACGTTGCTGAGTAAATAAAAGTAGTTTCCTTTTTAAAATCAGTTTATCAAAAAGGTACTATAAATAGATCTTAAATGTATAAACAATTTATTAATACGTAATATGACTGAAGCAAGCTGTTATTATCCATGCACTGTGTAACAATCATTGTTTCATATTAGTATTTAAATGCATTCGGGATATTACGCCTTGGTTATTGTTAATTGATCTATAGAACTAAACCTACACGTCCATTTTTCTATTGTTTAGTTGCATTTACATTAATAACTATTTGACAAAATAATTTGCACCAATTTGACCATTATAAACCGACACTTGTTTATTTAGTGATAAATAATAAGTCATTTTTTCAACTTCGAAAGATACTATAAATTTTATAAACCTAAAAAAAATTGAGGCTAATTATGAATGTAAATTTTTTCTATAATCCCAGATGTTGAATAAAAAAAGAGAGCAGTATTACTAATACGTGCTAATACTTCATTTGCAATTATACAAGACTTGCGATGCATAAATCGATAAATCGTTGCTTATAAATACACCTTATTCAATGCAACATAATTTCAGTTGCTAATGCAGGTATGACAATAATATTTTAATATTTAATTAGATCGAAGTGCAGTTGGTACATACAGATGACCGTGACTGATTTCCCAAACTTAACTTCCGGAGGGTTGTTGTTATACCGGTTATACGAAAATAAAATCACCAATTCTAATTTTACCGAGGAAGTTATTTTATCCGTCACAGATGAGCATATACCTAGCTAAAGTAGGGTAGCAACCACCTCAAAAGTTTGACTTCGAATTTTTTTTCTATAAATAATAGAATATCAGTAGCAACAGCTACTCACATTTCTGTAATAAAATACAACTATTGACTTATATAACGACGACAGACAGTATGAAGATGTTGATAAGGTTATCTTCATAGCACATATTTTTATTTGCATTAAATTGCACTTTATTTAATTCATAAACGTACTGTTATTAGTAGAAAATGAAAACAGAGTATCCTGGGAATAAGGTATTTATATGAAACACTACTAAAATATTCCTAATTTAAACGAGATGCTAATGTATATTTTATCAATTAGAACAATGATAATTGCAAAACACATTAATCTAAATCGTTGGAAAGGTTCGTAGGAGTGGCGATTAAGATTAAATGTACACGTAGCTGATGATTGTTGGCAACGGTGAAGAAACAATAACGTATTCAAAAACGTGCATTTTTTTCAAAAAATAGATTCAAGCAAATGCTTATAGTAGTAATAATGACAGTTACGTAATAATTATCACACATTCCGGATTCGATAGTGCACTATTTCCGGTTTAACCGAAAGCAGGTTCAAATTTATTTGTCGATTCAGAAAGCGCCCTGTGCACTAAAGCACAAAGAATTTTTTTTAAAGAAGTCTAATTTTGTTATTGCTTTATGTAACGCGACCTTAATGTACAAGAATTTTCAAACACTCTAAAACAAAAAAACATTTTACTTCTTAGCAATAGAGAGATTAGGTAATTTACGTCTGAATAAAACGCTGCAAATTAGATTTAGTTGAAGTTTTCAATACCGAGTAATTAAGAACTTTAAGCGAAAACATTAAACACATTTCATTTACCAAAAGAACTGAATAATTTCAGATAAAACATATCAAAAACACTTTACACACATGTCAAAGCACACAGTAGTCAAAAAGTTATTTATCTTTCAGATTGTGTTAATCATGAAAGCTTTATTAAAACACATAATTTACTCGAATCAGTGATACGTAATATTATCATACTGAAAAACGTATGCCATAAAAGATAATTTGCGTACGCTACAAAAAATTCAAATTTACTTAAATTGTGATCAGGTCAATGTAATGGTATATCACGCAGTACGTTCTGTGTCAGTAGCCTTTTTCATTAATTGTAGGAGTTTGCTAATTGGATTAGCATGGGAAATGTTTTATAACTAAAGTTGTGTATTATTTTTTTTATTCGCATATTTCTCATTTTTTCGTTTCTTTATCTGGCAACACTACAATCTGGTGGCCGTTTACATGTAACGGATTTAAGCTGACTAAAGCTCAAATTAATAAAAAAAAATCGAATTCTGGCTAAACACCCTAGAAAATGCTCGAAGTGGTCAGCCAATATGCAAACTTGCTGGACTTTGGGTTTTGACTGTAACGTATATAATGTGAGACTGTGCGTAACATGTTTCATTCGTGTCTTTTTATCATTAGATCTTGTATGTTTGGTTTTTACCAACAATATTTATAATTATTAATAACAATAAATATAAAGCTGCACATTATTGTTCATTTACAGTGACGAAAGTAGATAAATAATATATATATAAATATTTTTTTAAAATAAAGATAACAAAACTTGTTGAGAAGCAACGACATGTAGTTAACTATTTTCAACTTTGGCTGTTTTGCTTAAGGATTTTTTATGTATACACAAAAATTCTAATTTTGAATTCATCTTGCAAAACAGAAGTATGTACACATATTAAACTAAATTTCAAAAACGAAAAAAGTAGAACGTATGTAGAAAACCGGAAGAAAGATAAAAGGAAAACCTAAACCTTTGTAAAGACAAGGGGAAAAATTGGGAAAGATGACTGTGGAGAAAACGTACAAAAATAACAGGAATTCAACCACCCGAGGCAAATAAGCCTACATAACGATTGGTTATCTAATACATTATATTTCTACTCATGCATTGATGTTAGTATCAATTTTTTTTAATTGTTATCGTATGAAATAACGGTATTAAAGTTACGATCGATGAGATTCCCTTAGCTAAATCTAAATGTATTGTCAACTTTACAGATATTCATTTTTACACTTTATGATAAATGATCGTAAAGAACGAGTTGGCAAGTATTATATTTCCTGGGTAAAGAATTCGCGTTTTATAAAAAGTAGTAATATGTATCTTAAAAGGCTTTATGGCAATAGCTCAAAGTACAGTTCTATACTGAAGAATTTATACACAATTTCCGAAAAATTACTTTGGCTATATTTACGATGTGACAAATAGCTGCAGTAAACGCTTCTCCATTTTGTTTCTAAAAACACGTAATCAATACGAAAGTTTGGCTGTTTAAATAGAAATCTGTTATTCGGTGTTAGTGAGCATGAAAATTAAAAATTAGCAACTTGGCCTTTTTCATTTAACGACGCAGTTTTTATTATCCTCTTTAGTAAATATTACAACCATTCTTACAAAGACGAAAATGACCGAGCGCGAATTATATTTTCTGTTTCAGTGTCTTTGTTTTTGATAATCAATCTTAGCTCGGTTTCAGGCATCTGTTTATGAATTCCTTCAGCATTCTTTCAAACGACAAAACAACGTAGTAAAAAATTAGGCTGACAAATGTTTTGAGCAACAATTCTTAAAACGTATATTGTTCCATAGTAAATCAAACGTAAAAATTGTAATTCAAATTTGTACAATACAGGTTAAAATGTTTCTATAGAACAATGTAGCGAGCACGATTTTATCTAAACAGAATATATCAATCGTCGACTGAATTTTGAATGTAAATTTTCAACACGCTTTTTTCCTTTTATTTTACATGAGGTAAGCTTTGATGGCTATTGTTCGATGAATGATATCTTCCGCTCAATGACAAACTTGTCTAACGAACTGACTTAATTATTCTCATACGCTCGAAGAGACTTGCAAACGACAGTGGTATTTAAAAACAAAAAATATTTTATGCGCGTTTACGCCATTAAAAAAAACTAATTCGTTTAATCTATAATTAAAGCGGGCATTAATTAATACATTTAGCGAAGCTTAAAAATTTGCAAAATGTTGATGCGGTAAAGGAATTATACAATGGCGCTAGTAGTAAAATTTCAATTTGATGTTTATTTAACGTCGATTTATTTGCATTTTAATTTTAAAACTGGTTATTAATTAAGCAGCATAGATTATATATCCCGTATTTACAATATGCACGAGCGCATTTCACTTCTACAAAATCAATACCTACGTTTTTATGATATAAGTTCAAACGTGCTCTTACTGCTGTAATGTGTAATGTCGCCAAATTAATAATAGGGAATAAGAACTCCCATCATATGATCTGGAAAGAGTAGGGATGTACCTATAAAGGCCTTGACCTTAGGTAAGTGCGCATGTGCAAAATTACACATGTAATCTGGCATCTTGTACACAAAGAAATCGATATCTTCAAGTTACTTTTCCCATTGACAACTATCGAAGTAAGACTTGTTTATAAACTACACTAAAACACAATTGTGCACTTGAAATAAAAATCGAACAGTATTAAACCTTAAAAAAATTATGGTCAATTTATTTAAACGAAAACGGCGACGGTTATGGGATGACATAATTAAGGTCAATTTAATGGCAAAATCTAAATTTATAAGCCCGTCTTGTTGAATGTATATTTATATTTTAATCTGTAGGAAGCAAAACTGGATTATTATCGCCCATTATGTATTTATATACTTATTTGTATACATACATTCACCTTAGCAACGTTAAGGCTCATTTTTGCATTTACTTTGTATTTTATTCCACACAAGCGATATTAAACGTTTAATTTTAGTTGAATTGGGTTCTACGCCTGGCTACCTTACGACAAAGAATTTCTCGCAATCGATTTCTTCAGTTTATTTCAGTTTTTACTTGGTTTTGTACTGCGTAAATTTGTCACAAATCGGAATTGAAACGTTCGGAAAGTTTTTGTTTTCTTTTCGCTCTTCAAAAAGCCATTCTTTTCAGTTTTCAATTGTACTTCATAAATTATAATTGGATAAAGGTCAAATTTCAAAATGAGCTAAAAATAATTTCAATCGAATCTTAAATACATATATTGTTCAAAATAATTAACGATATTCAATAAAAAATATACAAAAAATGAGCAGTTGAACTGAAAATATTGACACATGTACCAGCCGTAATATTTTTCCGAATAAATTTAATGTTTATGGTAAAATCGTAACAATTACAAAATTTAATATAGCAATTTTGCTTTTGATATAGGTTTTATTAAATATTGCAGAACAGTTTCGATTCGATTGAATTACAGTAGGCTTCTCCGCAAGATGTAACCATGAATTGTTAATAAAAATTAATAATATTCAAAAATACGGAAGAACAAGCCACAAATCTAAATACTTTGAAATAGTAGGAATCACTTTGAATCAAGTATAGATTAATCATACAGTACCTTCATTACCTATTGAAAAAATAAACTTCAATTCGTCGTTCACAAAACAGGGGTTTTAGTTTTTTAGTGAAATCGTAAAACACAAAGACTTTGTTATTGTTTCTGTTGATTCCAGTATTTCGAATATACTATAAAACAAATAATTTCAGAATGCAATATTTATTTTAATTTAATTTATTTAATTTTAATCAGTTCTATGACTATGACAACAATTTTACTTTCATTGAGAGCTTTTTTGAGACTAGGATCAGACATGTATATTAATATATGGAGCAACGTAAAAAGTCAAAGTTCACTATGTTAAGACATAAAACATTTTTTTTAATCCTCTGCCTTCAGATTTAAATATCTATGAAAAAACTATGTGTAAAATATTCTTGATAAACTCACGAGCATAATTTTTTTAAAAAGGTACAAAAATAAAAAAGCACGCGTTTAAATATAAAATGTACAGACTCTTAAAAATTATTTACCTACTTTTGCGGTATAACAAAAAAATTTCAAATGGGAATCACGGAATCATGAAAAAAATGTTTAAAGGTTCCAGAAATCCAAACCGCATACCAATAGAGCTAAAAACAAAGACGTTATAGGCTAATTTTGTTGAAGACACAACTGTCAAATGTTTACGAAAAAAATTAATAACTCGAAAACTATTAAGTTTAGGTACCTATAGAGAATGGAAGAAACATTTGATTAGGAATTACTTAAGAAATTTAAAAATCAAATAGTACGCATGGTGTCCCATTTAAAAATAATTTTACGACATAAGCATTTTTAAACCAATAAAATATTTTGTACGAATCATTTTTTTCTATCTCTTACGGGAAAGGTGCAAGAAAAGCCCCTGTGTATCTAATAAACTGGAAAACGTTACAATTGGTGCTATATACTAGTCTACTCCATTTTAGTAGGTTATGGGCCCAGGTACAATATTATTTGACAAGAAGTCGTCATACAATATTGTCAAACAAAATTAGACAGTCTGAAATGGGTCTTAATCAAATTGTAGAAAAACGTTAATTTTGGCGAGACTTCCTGATTTTTCTGCAATGATAATAGTGATTAAAGATTCCAGCATTGCCATAGTTGCTGATAAAAATAAAATAAGTAGAAATAGAGTTTAGTTTTGGGAGCGCTGAAAGTACAAATGCGTTCATTTGTAAATCAAGTTGGCATAATGCAAATCATAAGGTTAGTAGTATTGCAGGAACCTCAAACACAAATACAAATAACATCAAGTGTAACAAATGTAAACAGTTTGGACATTTTAAAGATAAATGCGCGAATTTTGCAGGTAATAAAAACAGTAATGCAAATTTACAATACACATGCTGTCAGTACTATATTTCTAACTGGTGCTGTTAGCAAAAGTGATGGATAATTAATTATGAAGTAAGTGCTCATTTAACTGTTAATCGCAAAAAGATTAATGATGTGCATGTAGAAACAAACATTAACATTAAAGAAATAGCAATTACGGACACGTTTAAAATTCCGACATGTTGTGCAGAAAACGAAGAAATAATCATTGTTGTTCATAATGTCAAGTTTTTACATGTGCGTACAGGTACATGTAAAAACGACATCTTGTCCAGAATTGAAATAGGTAAAATGGGCACGAAATCTCTACATGGAATAATATGAAATATAAATATAAATCAAAATTACATATCTTTCATAGTATTGTTCAAAACGCAGTGCTTTACGGTGCAGAAATGTGGCCACAAACACAGACTATTAGAGATAAAATACAAACACTAGAACACGATTTTATGAGGAGATGCTTAAAAAAGACCAGACAAGACAATATAAGAACAGAAAAAATCTGGAGAAGGATGGAAATAAAACACCCATTACCAAAACATTAGAAAACCAAGCACTACAATGGTATGGGCACGTTAAAAAAATGCCAGAACGCTGGCCATAGAAAGTTACCGAATGAACTCCTTTTGACAGAAACGGGAGAGGAAAGTCAGCCTTAGGATGAGAAAACTATATAAAACTAATAATGGCAATAAAAAAATTTAAGCCTTTGCTTACACAAAGTGGAAAAACTTATCAGGCGACAACCCGTACACACCTGAGCAGTATGAAATGTGTAAAAGACTTAAGATTATAATTGTCGAGAAAGCAAAATGCTTACTATTTGATTTTTCGTTAAACGTTTTTAGGCAGAACATTTACCTGTGTGGAGTTAATGCAGATACCAATAATAATCGTGCTCGGTAAGTGGCAAAAAATTAACCAGTAAATACATCGATTACACAAAAACATTTTCACCCATAATTAAACTTTCTAGTTATTGTTCGCTTTATCAGTTAAGTTAAATCTAGATGTTGTTAGGTGTTACTAAAGCATTTTTAAATCGTTTTTTAAATGAACTGTATATAATCCTAATTAGGAGAGGTGTCTTAAGACTCATACTTGATCGAATAGAAAATTAAAATAATAATTATATGACTTATGTTTTGCAGTTAAAGAAAGATAGCTAATCTTTAAAAAGTCTGCAATGCTAATCTCTATAATCTACAACGTAGGTAATTTATAACGCTAGCGTACGCCGATAACTTATTCAACGTTCTGTCAGTTTATGTGTCAATTTAATTCACGTTGAATTAAATTAACCGTTAATCAAACATAAACTGCTTTTAAGTTAATATTTCATTATATATATATATATTTAAGTTCAAATGTATCAAGTTGTACAAACAAATGTTTATGATAGAATTAATATTGTTCTTAAAGATTTTAGTTTTCAAAAATCCGAACTGGAACTTTAGTTTGTACATAAACAATAAAGATAGTTTTGTAACCAATGTAGCGATGTACGTTGATGATTTTTTCATCTTCTTGAATGATAAAGGTAAAACGTTCAAATTAAAATCTGAACTAGGAAGAAATTTAAAACCAAGGACATAGGTCAAGTTCGTCAGTGTCTTGGCATGAGAATTAATAGTGATAATGAAAATTGTAACATGTTGAAAACTAGTTTAAATTTGTGTGAAGAAAATGTAAATTCATTGTGAATCTGAGGTACCTTACCTATAATTGATTGGTAATCTTATATATCTTGCGGTACAAACTAATTATTGTTTCAATAAAACTCATTGCAACACTGCAAAGATATCTAAATAATAGAAGAATATGATTTGCGACGCTTTAAAGATAACGCTGAACTCATCGGCTTCGTTGATGATGTTTGGGCTGATAACTCAATATCTTCAAAAAGTAGAAACAAAGAACTGTATCTGTATCGAATACATAAGCTGAATACGTGCCAATTTTAAAGACTTCAAAAAAGAATATATTTTAAAAAAATGCTTTTAGAATTAAAACATGATTGTAATCTAGTAAAATAACTTCATTGAGATTCAGTACTTTCCACAGGTAGATGCCTGCTGACATTTTAACAAAGGTGCGATTAAACATGGTAAGTTTTAAGAATAAACTCTGTTCCACAATAACGTGTCGATCGTATCTTCTGAAAAAAAGATTGTTCAAAATTAAACTTATTACCTTGAAATATAATGCTTGCGCTACAATGCATATGTATGTTGTCCAGTCGCCATCATTATCGATTATGCCCTGGCACTGGTTGGGCATAGTTTCGGCGAGATGTTCCGCCATTTTTCCGGGTAGAAACCTACATTTTATCGGTTGTAACGTGACAGCTGTTTCAGATTGAAGACTCGTTTTTCTTCGAGCTTGACCTTTATGGCTCTCCACACGTTTTCTATAAGATTAGCATCAGGCTACTGAGAACGACAATGCAATATTGTAATGCCACTTTTTGGTTTCCACTACGTGTACGCACGACTTCGATGTATTGTTTATCGTTTTAAAGTACCCAAAAGCTATTATACAAGTCAAACCATCTTTGACCAGACTTCAATAAACATTGTTCATATATTTTCTTTATTTTTTTGTGCGTTAAAAGCTAAAGCTAAAAAACTCCAAATCCTTGTTTGCAGAAGCAACACCAGACATGAACCTTGACCGGGTGTTTCACTGTGCGCTGAAGAAGGGGAACTGCACGAGTTGACTACGCCTGCTTTCTTGTAACCCAGGCCCAAAAAGAGAATTCATCAGTAAAGATGACATTGGAGATGACCACAGACGTTTTTAATAAATCGTTTTGTCGTTTTTTTCTGACGTTGAGCAATGTGTTCCACGTTCCGACAGGTCGTTAACATGTTTTACGTCGTTATCTTTTCACCCACTTCTTAATAAATCATACTGATTTACCCATGCAGCGGCTGACTACTACGAACGACATTGTGGGTCCTTTCGGATGACTACAAAGAACACTGCTTCGAAGCGGCTAGCGTACGCTGCACTTATTGCCGTTAATGTCACTTTGAACACAAACAACACTATTTTTTTTAACTCAAAGCATTGAAGCCACGTGTTCAAGAAATCGCAAAAACCAAATGTCAGACAGATGCAGCATCTAGTGACAAAATTAGGAACGATAAGCTCTTCTGGAACGGAGTGTATTTAGAACCTTGTTGCTTCTATATTATTTGTATTTTTTCAATATTTGGGCTAGTGAGAGTGTTAAAAATTATCTCAAAATATTATACTTGGCAACAATGTCAAACATCTACCATATTTGGTGGAATAACAAAGCCGCCAAAATAGTAGTTACTAGGTTGTTTCACTTACTCCATTTGAATAGATATTTCGTTTTGTACATACATAGGTACTATAATTATTTGTGTTGTTGAAATACCTAGTACATGTCATTTTTTCTATACATGAATCTTAAGATAAAAAAACACTAAAAGAATTCGTTTTTAAAAACTGAATAAATCACATCACTAGTTTACAACAATTTTAAAAATGTGACGTCATATGATCGATTTTCGTTCATAAAATTTAGCGCTACACGACCTTCAAGATGTTAAGATATATGTCATGTAAAAATAAAATCTAAAACGTAGAAAACAGATCGTTTTTCTTTAATGCGTCAAGTTAAAATTAACATTTATGTAATTAATTAAAGAATTTCAAATGCCTTTGTGAATCGTTTGTAATTCATAAAATTGGGCATTGTTAAATAAATCAAAAGTTTCATATTATTTTCAAGTCGATGTATTTTACACATTATTTTAATTAATATTTATATTATGAAAACTATGGTAAAAGATATTTTAATTTATTAAGCGATCTCTTGTTTGCTGATTACGATTTTTTCTTTTGCATTTGCTTTCTAATTGATTACCACATATGTATATATATATATAGTTCACACAATAGAACCATATTTTTAGACCTTTTTTTGCATTTACAAAGAATATAACATTCTATAACGTCTAAAAATGTTACTGAATTTTTAATTCATGCATAAAAATATTATTTTTTATGGTAGTTTGCAAAACATAAAAAAGTAAACTAATTTAATAGTGTTTTATAAAACCTTAAATAAAAACATTGAATTTTTAAAATATGGGAAAGCCGAGAGACGCTTTGAGACTTTTCAAAAAAAAAAAAAAAATCCGAATTCTATAACCTAATTAGTAATTTTACTAAAAAATCAAAAAGAATAGTTATAATTTACCGAATCGAATTGAATAAAAAGCCAGACATGATAATAATTATCTAAACTGATAATAATATTTATATTGCATCTCAATTGAACGATGTATGAAGAAAACTAATATGCATCTTATATTTACACTGCACTTGTGCAATTAATATGTTTGAAAATAATCAACCTCTGGCTATTTTCAAACATGTCTATTCCTATTCTACTAATTCCGTTAATATTGTGAAATATTGCATTTAATTGCCTTTTAATACAACTAAAAACGATTAAATTTTTATACTCGTTAAAGAACAAAACGGTTACGCTATTGAATAAACTAAATACTAATTTAATGTACGTAGTTTATGTAAATAACACCGTATTGCATCCAGATAGATATTGCCTTGTCAATAAAAATGGTGAAACTTTTATCAACGAAACAAAGCATATGAATTATATGTAAATTAGCCACCAAAAAACAGTTTCTGCGCCACGAGCGCACAAAGAACAATGTATTGTTAGTGTTCAACAATTGCAATGGCACTAAATTAAAACAATAATTTAAGAAAACATTAAAAATGCAGAAACGATAATGCAATCATCATAATGCAAGCAGTTGTTTGAACAAACTAATTTAATACAAATATTAGCATTTGTGCAGATAGAAAATTACACAGATCTTGAAATGTGGTCCAAATGCAAATATAACGTCAGGCGTAGATTAATGAAATGAAAATCCAGAGATAATTTCCAAAACAGTTACGATTCCTATTAAACCCGAGATTATTGGCTTGTTTATATTATGATATCATGAGTATTTCGCTATTGTTATTTTATCATAAATAACACTGTTTAATGCTAAGGAAAATACTGTATATAGAGTTACACTTTCCAAAACAGATTTTGATTACTTTGTAAGATACAAACTAGTTTCCATTACACTTTAATTTTCCTCAAAAATAATTAATTGAAATAAGAAGAAAATAATGCAAATTTTTAATGTCTGTGTTGCCGTAACTAGATTCGTAGGACTTAAATAAATCTCTTAAGACCTGTGATATCTCCTTAGAGTAAGGCTATTATTTATCCAGAGTAGAAGTTGGAAGTTGTGAATTCAGCACTGGTAAGAATGATATTACTTGAAAAGCATAAGTTGAAAGCTTAAGAAATTGATTTTGTCACATACTGATGTACAGTAATTTTTAACTTGAGTGCAAAAACTTAGCTTTCTATACACAGATCAATAATATATAGGTTTTTCACAAACTCCAATTATTTTGAGTTGAAATCGCAACAAATAGAAAAATAAACACAATAAAACGTCATTGACACGCCTATGTGTAGTTGGCGTAACGGAAATAAACTGAAAAACATAAATTAAAACAGATAAGTTGAAAGTTTTCTTGTATAAAACGGAATGGTTTAACTGACAAATTTTAAAAAAATGTTAGTAATAATATATTGTAAACCGTATCATAAATTCACACAAAAAAATTTTTGATTTGTAATTATCATTAATGTTTTAATAACAAGCTCATGGTATTCGCGTAATGTCTATATTCAAACTAAAAACTAAAATAATTCAAAATCATCAAAAGCTTTTTAATTGCACCATCAGCATGAAAGTTCAGCACAACTACAAACTAAATAAACAAAATAAATTAATTTTAAAAATTTTAATTTTTTCAAGAAGTGTTTATATCGCGTATAAATCAACGTATTGATTTCAATATACAAGTGCCGTGTTGTTCGTATTTAAAGGAACCGTGCCGACGATTTTAATTCTAAACATAAAACATTTTGCATTGAATTTTCAATACTCAACATACCCACTGTTTGAACTTTTAAGTTTGAATTACAAAATAAAAATTCTATATATTCATCAAATCATTTATTAGTAATGTTACATTGGTACATTAATTGAAATATGTAGGGTATTAACGTTTATTTATGGAATTTCAATATATAATGCAGAGTATAGATTGGTACAATCTACCATAAATGAAATAACGATTATGAGAATGTATAAGAGATATAAATTTTGTCTGAAAATTCATTAAATAGTTAAAGTAGCATTACTGTTAGATAGTTGTTCTTCAAATTAAATCAATAAAGTTTTAGTACACATTAACGAAGTTGTTTGGATTTCTTAGGCTTCATTACAGTTAACTGGTATAATATCGTATGTGTATTAAATAAAACACACTCCTGATATGCAAATTTGGTATTACTCGGCGCATAATTGAATCCTTTAATACATACTTTATTAAAATACGTCCATAGTTTAAGTTTGTATTAAAAAGATCAACTGGCAATAGCAATTTACAATATAAGTGCGTAATCAAGTATTTTATTGCACTATACGTGCCCGAACGTAGTAAAACAAATGAACCACGAAAATTGTACAGTATTTTTCACATTGAGAAAAAAAGTGAAAATAAAATAAAGTTTTTGTGGTGCCAACATCGCAAACGTCAATATTCGTTCGTTAGTGTAGTTACGTAATGATAATGTTACAATATTCTTATGAACTCAGAAGTTCAGTACTGCCAATAACAGAGTTTATTTATTAAAAGTCAAAAATAAATAATAAAAGAAAGAAAGAACGTACAATATTCAATGCCATCAACAGTTACATTAGTAGAAAAAAAAATCAAACTTAAATCATCTTCATAGAGAACACTATAGAAAAGCATCACCAAAAGTAAGTGAGATCCAAATTATTCTCAAACCACGTGAAAAAAAGTAAACAAATAGGTCACGTGTCTGGCGAATAATCTCGATCACCCGTTACATGTATGTAATCTATTATTCAATTGTTTCCCAGCAAACTAAAATATTGTAATACATAGACACCTCTTGAATCATAAAGATAATTTTAATTCAGTACGTAATATATAATTTTATAAATGAGTGCACTTAAAAATTTATAGATTTAGATAAATATTTTCGACATTATTACACAATAGCCTGTTGAATCAACAATAGCACAATTGCATTTGCGAAACAACAAAGAGTAACAACTACAAATAAAAATATTTATTTTATAATCTAATCCTACGCATTGCTACTGCTTTGATGAAAATGACCGTAAACTTAAATTAAACCAAAGCAAAATTAAATAATGTCCATAAAATCGTACATAAAATAAATTATGTGTATAAAAAAAACTACCAGTTGCATTTTGTGCAAACAACGATGTGTGCCAGAAAGTATACAATCCTATCAGCAAGTACATTATAAAATAAATTTTGTAATAAAATGACGTGCACAGATAAAAAACATAGTTTAGGAATCAAACGCAAATATTATGTAAAGATAAAAAATAAAACATAAAATTTGGAATTTTTACTATAATTTTTTGGCACGACACTAAAAAACAACCTTGTCAAATGATACGAAAACAGATGAAATAACTTACTAAAATAACTTTTACTTTAGGTCGTGCTTAGAAACCGTTCATTAATTTGAAAGTATGTTTGTATATAAATAAAATATAGTAAAAATGCTAGGTCAACTTAAACAATTAGAACTAAAGTAACTTGAACATTTAGAAAATCAATATCTTGAAATAAAAGCAGTACGTGACTAGTATTTTCAAAGACTTTCTATTGCACTAAACACAAACATGCGGGTACCCTTGCATAAAACTATTTTGAAAAAATGTAAAATAAGATTATTTTTATATACAATAAAATTACATTTCAGATAATCGACTGCTCTGTAATCACAGTTAAAGAGTTAATTTAACAAATATTGAGTAAAATAATTCTCTCTATTATCTAAATCTAAAAATTGTTATAAAAAGACAATTATTTATTTACATATGTACCTAAGTGCAATCTATTTTTAGTACAACCATATATAGGTAGGTAAGTATTGCAGACTACATCAGACCGATCATTGATATAAAATAATATAGAAATAGATCTGCAGAATTGAAATTACAGAATTAGATGATACAAGGAATTATATTTACAATATTGTAATTTATAGATTCCGCCACTATTCACTTTCGAATCCAAAAAGTGTTTGTACTTTAATCATTTCTAAGTGACGTTGTAATCAACTGAAAGTGAAATCAACCATAGATTGTTTTATATAACCAAAACAGTTTTAGGTAAAGTCTCCAGCAACCATATACTCAAACCTCTAAAATTTACATTAATGTATTCTATAATTAGGCTAAGTCATATAAATTATTTATCAATCCGCTAAGATGTGTGCTCTTAATTATTTTTGCGAGTTCTTATCTTACCTTTAGAATAACTGCTATCACAAATTATCATTCAATAACAAAAACAGTAAAAACCACGGAATTACTGTACACATCCCATTCTCAGTTGACTACAAAATTATTAAAATCTGCACATGTCGTGATGGTACTCCATTGTCTGTACCTGCTTGCCTTCGCAATTATTCTTTACAACTGTATTCAGGTTAAATTCTCCAACAAACATATTTCAATAGTTTATACAGTTTCAAAATAATTTTTGTTTTTAATGAACTTCTATTATATTATGTTATGTTATATACTTCCGTCGATAATAGCGCATTTTCGACAGATGCCTTCGGCTTTTTTTAAGAGAACAAATATATTAACATGATGAATATTTAAATTGCGTATTAAGTCGAAAAACTATAGATTTGTACTAAAAATGAATAAAAATACAACAAACGTATGAGAAAGTTTTTATGTTGCAAGTTACCCTATCTTGTTTGTTTTACATTTATATTTTTGTTTTTCAATATTTTCAATAATACGTAAAGAACACCAAAAAAATATTTTGACATTTTCTATTTATAACTTGCATAAAAAAATATGTTATTATTTTATTTGAAATGTTGAGAATGACATTGAGAGAAAAATAATTATTTTGTTATTCAATGTGTAATTATTCACATGTTTAAAAACCTTTTAAAATGCAACCGTCAAAAAATTATTATTTCTCCACGACTACTATTGAATGTAATTCTTTTGAAAGAGGTAAGTGTTTTAGGCTATTCTGTTATTTATATATCTGGTTTGCTTGATTTTATATATAATAAACTATACAAGAAAAACCATTTAAAAAACAATAGAATGAAAAAACATATAAATGTAAATATATACAACCATTGTTCATACGAATTTTTCTACTTAAAGCAAATACAATTCGGTACCACTTCCGTTATACACTTTACGTAACTGCTCACGTTATAATCGATGCTTAATTTGGGAAAACGTGTTATTATTTTGTACGCCATTTTAAATTATAACAGAAATTCAATTAATTACGTTAATTAATCTCTATTTGTATATTAATAGAAAACACAAGCTTTGTTTACATTTTTCAGATTGTCCAATTTATTATATCTTACATAAAACGAAAGTGTTACAATCTCTAAGATTAAAATAGTGTTGACAGCATTTTGAACATTTAAATCTCAAATTGCAGAAAAGATTTGTATATGTGCGTGTGTATGTACATAATCGGAACTAGTTCAGTATTATAACCACTGCTTTTAGTATTTATGAGTCGTTACTAAGCACATTGTATTAACATCGCGCAACCGGAAGCTGCACTTTACTTGAAAGTTTTTACGTATGTTTAAGCACATCATTAATTATATAATCAACATGTAAGAAAGAGCATCATTAAAGCATCTTATCTAAATAATTCTTTAATTAGTTAATCAAACTTTTATATAAAACAAAGGTTTCGTCGACGTTGTAAGATGAATTAGAAAAACATTTGATATGCCATTCGGTGTAACATAAAATTCAGTTTCTTTACAAACAACCTCCATAGATTATAAATATATGAATGTACTGTTTACTGTATATTAAGTTTTCATTTCAATAAACATATTTAAGTCAAAAATATTTTCTTAGTCAAGGATTTTTCATTGTTCATTTCTCCCATCGCGTTCTTCTTTTTTTATAATTTTCGTATTTCTGATTTCCGCATCAGGTTCCTATACGTTATTAGAAAAAGCACTAACGTTACACATTACCTAAATTGGTATTTGTAAAAACATTTAAAACTTTTTCCCATCAGAAAACATAAACTATTAACTTTATGAATTGCTCAAATTGCTGTTTCAGCTCTCTACACTACATTAAAAATTAGTTTAAACAGACTTGCAATTCATTTCATTGGAAGAAGAAACAGAAATTATTTGAACGCAAATCCTAAATTAATTATTAAATAATAAAACTAGAAAAAAACAAAACGAAATTATCCAAGAAACGCTTCACGTTTCCTGTTTTTGTATCTTTGTTAAATTAAAAGCAAATCATAAAGTCGAAAATAAACATAACAGAAAACTGATATTAATTATACATATTTTTGTTAAACGTGTAACTTTTAGAAAGATTTACAAGACTGCTTAAAACAATTGATCCTAATCCAATTTCCTCAATAAAGTTGGAAAACATATGAGCGTTAGTTAATTTTCATTGTTAGCGAAAAGTTTTATTTTTACTCTATATCGTATTACATAGTCTTGACAATAATCTAGCTCTTTGATTTTTAAAGAAATCGAATCTAATTTGATCAATAAGAAATAGATTTAAACTAGTTAAGGCTGGAATTAATCAGAATTACTAGAAACAGACCATAAATTTTAAAGAAAAACACCATCAATAATTACATTTTATATTGAAATAATTAATATATAATATTTAAAAAACTGTCACAACGCTATGTAAATGTTTTTAAATGTAAAAATTGCCGTAATTAAAATAATTGGTTATTAAAAAAAGTTAAACAATATCCATTAGAAAATATTTATTTATAATTGTACTTAATTATTAATTAGCTTTTTGTCCGTTTGTTTGTAATTTATTACAACGTTCATAATTTCAAATCAAACAAAGAAACGTTTTACGGAGTGAATAGTTTACACAACAATTCAATAGATTTAAATTCAATGCTATTCATAATTAAAGCGGATAAAAATGAAAGCATATCTTAAAACAGTTCCCGACTTACAATTAGTTAAATTCAAAACATTACTGGCAGTTAAATGCATACACAAAATGTTTCAAACATGCAGTAAGCATATAAATTCCTTGTTTTTGCGTTATTTTAGAATATAATGCATTCGAAGACACGTCGTTTTAATGTAAAATAATTAAAACTATAATGTGCTGATTTTTATGTTTTACTTGTGAGTATTCCAAAACCAAGAAAATTCGATATACTTTGAACGATATAATAAAACGTATTAACAATGCTTTGATGGGCTTTCACAGAATTGATGTTTATGTGGATCGATGTATCTTAGTTATACCGTTGAGTTATACACAGTATCGCGATTTCGAGTTGTACATAGTTTTCATTATGAATTTTAATTTTTTTTTCTCTCTCATAAATTATTTTAATGGTTTGAGCAACAAGAAAAAATTCAATACAGAAGTAAAATATTTTAATTTTAAGAATTTTTTACGGCAGAAAAATTCTATGTGTCGATAAAATCAAGTATAATCGCCTAAGTATCGCAAAACGTCAATTAAACACATTAATATTTAGGTAATATTCGGAAAAGAATGCTGTTTAAAGATTCAACAAATATTTATGAAGCTTTCACAATCATGAATCAAAAAATATATTATATAAAAAGGTCATCCATCATTAAAAATATTTAGAAGTTAATATATAGACAGAATTTGTTTAATATTCACTAAGAAAAACTAAACTGACCTTAAAAATTCCTTATTAGTTTTTAAAATGACGGACGTCTGTAATCTGTTCTAAAAAGGACAAATCGCACAGAAACTCATGCTTAAGCAAACCCCTGGTGGCAGTATTAATTTGGTATATTCTAAAAATTTGAGTTTAAGGTAATTGATATATACACTTAACTGCAAAGTTAACGCACCACTTATACATTTAGATTTATTTCGAAAAATATTATGTATTTTTCAATGCATCAATTACAAGTATAATAATAATGTTAATTGTTACATCTTTTGTAGATTTTAGCCCTCTTCTTTATTTAATCTCAAAATCATAGCCGTTTTTCATAAGTAGTATGTTTTTTCAATAATTAACCCTGACTTCTTAAAAAAAGTACGCATTGGTTTTCACTTGTTTCATCAATGGATAACGGTCATTTGTGCAATACATCTGGTCGCAATGCAACGTGCCACCATTGTATATAAATGTTATAGTAAGCCAATCCAATGTAAAGTTTTTACTCCAAATTTTGGACGCAAAGACCGTAGCGCATCTATTGGTTGCATCCAAAATTGCAAATACGCTAATTTTATGATGCAATCAGCAGATGTCACTAAAAACACATGTTTAAAAAGCAACCTGTTAAATTTACATAACGTATTCGTTAATTTGGCGATCGAGCGATATATCAAAATATTTTCAATATGGCGTCGGTCGTGGGGCAAACAAACCGTGTTTACGAATGTTTTCATTGAGTAATGCACTCATTTTCCATTTTTTAAATGCTTGTTTTTTTTAAATGTGTGGATTGTTTGCTTATATCTATAAGAAAAAACCGGAAGTAACACAAAACAAGGTTTAGGTGTAGTTTATTTGCTATCTACTTCAATAAAATTAAGTTGTTTTTGTTTTCATCAAATTTAGCAGAGAAGGTATGTTACATACTTGTACTGTTGTGGGGGTAGTAGTATGTAACCCTATTTAAAGCTTAATAATGTACACATTCAATTGAACGTTCTCTGTCACTCACGTTACATGACAACCTTGAGTTTCGCTGTCTTTAGAAAGTCGAGCAGAAAGGCTCGGCTCACAAGTACTTTAAAAATTACGCGAACTTGATATCTCCCCGTCCTAATACTAAATAACCAAAATATGTCGGAGATATAAGAATAATAACAAGGCTTTCGCTGAGGATTCGTATTCGGTTAGACGTCTATATACAAACACATGCTAAATCTATGTATCGTATTACAAACTTCTATTTTGCACACGTCTCATGCACGTATATAAAATAAAAACGTTCGTTTATAATTATTATGGAGATAGAGTTCCGGACGTTGGAACTTTTTTATTGGTGATTTGCTTGTCTTTAAGAAACATTTTTCAGATATCGATTATCTCTTATAGTTTCTGAGTTATTCACGAAAAACTAAATGCCTTTTTTTTTCATCTTCATTTGTCTACAACTTTTGCAATTTTTTATATGCTAGAAACATTTTAATACATTTTGCTAGAACTCATTCCGAATTCATTAAGCTGTCGCTTATATATTATTTCAAGAATTAACACGTTTTTGAACTTGTCGACTAGACTATAACACCAAGTAAGAATTAAAGGTCTCAATGCTCAACACAATTTTCCAAACAAACAACGCGACCGCAGGAAAAAATTTTGAATTACCGTACAATGTAGAAGTTTGCTTTCTGATACCAGAAAAACGTCTAACTGGTTTATCAGTTGCAAATATCACTTTATTTTCAGATTTTGAAGCTGACGAATTTTTAAAAAAAAGGTAAAGGAAATAGCCCTGAGCTTTTTGTAAAACTTAAACAACGATTGGAAGGTATTAAATAAGAACTTAAATACCTAAACAACGAATTGAAACGTTCGAGAAGTTATTTGCAAATTCAAGAGCCTTCTAGAAGCTGTTATCCATCTTCTAGAAGATATACCGAAAGATAGGGAACACTCAAGAAGGATATCCAAACGTGTATATATAACGACGAAACAAATCGTAGGTCAGTTATTGCAGTAATGCGAATACAGTAGTGTTAAGAAGATTATGCAAATCGAAATAAATAAGTCGTTAGCGCGTGTGAGATAAACCTACAGTGAATAATCGCGTACGTGATTTTAGTTTAAACAATTGTGTGAAGCTATCCGCGGACCTTATCTTATCTTCTTGTAAGTGATATAAATTATAGTGTAAGTGTTTTTATAAATATTAATAGATATAATTAGTTTCGTTAATTTAGAAGTGTACATATTTCTAGTATAAGTAAAACATCGTTTTAGTCGTTTAAATAAATTAGTTTTAATAGTAAAATTCGTTACAGAATTATATAAAACTTGTTAAAAGAATCCTAGTTTCGATAAGGTAGAATTTGTTGGTTACTAAATGCAGAGATGTTTTTTCTTACTTAGAATATTGATCTCTGTATTATTATTTAAAAGAATATGTTGAATTGATTTTATTTATTATTATATTACAACAAAAAATCTGTTTATATACAACAATATTCAGTCAATTATCTCAATAGTACTGATTATACATAAAAAAATTAATATTTGCAAATTAACAATTATCATCATTCTGTATTACATTATAATACATAACATAAGTAGTGTCACAAAAACAAACAATTCTTACGGTTCATTGACCTACACCCAGTCTGTACGATTTTTTCGGTTTTACTTCAAAAATTACACAGATAAAAATCAAAAACAAAAAAAAACCTTTAAACCACTGTTTTTCAATCTATGCCCAAAAAGTATTATTTTCTTCCAACTTTCTTAAATAACATCACCAATCAACAAATTTCTGTTATCGTTATTTTTTTTTCAAACCGAATTCAACAAGAGTTTCCTAGATTACCTAGTTAATTTAATTATTAATTTCCTGAACTGAAATATTCATTGTTGTAAAATCTGGTCTAAAATTAGAACCTCTTTTATGTTTAACAAGTATATTTAAAGTATGATCATTTTTAAGATACTTGAAGTTGTCGAAACAACTATTGTCTTCCTAATAACAATACTTGTTATGTAAAAAATAATCTTTAAATATTTAGAAATTACCTTATTTGATTTAGAAAACGATTTCACAATTACATTCACAGCTTCTTGTGTTGCCGTTTATAAATGCAACAACCACTCATTAGCAAATTTCGTTTATTGAAAATCTACAATGTTATAAATCATGCTTAGAAGTTCAACATTACAAAACTTCTTTAATTTACTAATTAAACAGTTTATTTACATACTCTAACCTATGAATTTTTTGTTAACAGCTTAGACAAATGCACTATTGCCTCGTCAACACATTAAAAATGTTTGTCGTTAGCTTTTTAGAGGCTTACGATTTAGAATAGCTATTAAAACGTTGATTGCTAAAATTGACGCCAAATTATAAAAGTTAACGTTATCGTTTTGTATTAGTTAACATTTAAATTATCGAGGTTATGTTGGGTTATGTCAGTAAACATGTAAACTTGTAAAGAAACTATTAGGAACGTATGTCTCGTATTAATTCATATTTAGGTTCGCATCTATAATTGATTTTAAAGAAGGTTCATATAAGCGATACCTATCGGTGACTAAAGTAGTCCACTTTTTGGGAGTAGGAATTTCCTATTACATTGGCTTACTATACCATTTATATCAATGGTGTCATGCATAATTGAAATTGCGATGAATGTGTCAAAATTGAAATTTTGTCCAAGGAAGAACTAACAAATCGTAAACTTTGTAAAAGATATGAGGAGAAATATTTTTAGCAGCTCGCACAGAGCAGTCTATTGTTGATGGTGGACGTCTGATTTCTGAACGATACATACCTAACAGACATTTTAAAACTTTTTGTGGTACCTTTTGCACCTTACATTGGGGATGTATTCGTTCTTATGCACATAATGCTAGGCCACATGCGGCACATATTGTTACTGAATATTTAAATTATGTTAAAATTCAAGTCCAGGAGTGGCCAGCCTGCAGTCCAGACCTGAACCCAATAAAAAATCTTATGAACATAATGGGACGCTTAGAAGTCAAAATCCACCATCTAACAGCTTAGACAAACAAATAAAGCATATTTTTGGTTTACGTTTCTTTTTCACAATTATTTAGTTCAAATTTATTATTGTTATCTATTGACGGCAATTAAAATAAATCGAAATGTATGTGGTGCTTGAATTATGCTGTTAAGTGTAGATTTTTTCTTACAAATTGAGCTCACTCAACTTAAAAAAATTTGAACAATGAGGTCGTTTTAGCTTTGATCGAATAACAATTTGAATATTTTACACCAATCCAAATTACAGCTACAATTTAAAAAAAGTCTAAAAAAATTATACTTCTCATAACATAAAACATGATATTTATTTTCTTAAAGTCAATCCACAATAATGTTGATTGTGGATTGACTTTAAGAAAATAAATATCATATTTTATTACAATTTCTCCACTTAGATATATGGATTACTATATTCTCATAACATGTTAGAAGTAAATATATAAAAGTTTTAATAAAAATTAGTTTCAACATAAACTGTTCCATTTTTGAGATATAAAACATATACAAAAAACTGTCGCGACGATAAAAATATTTTTGTTCTTAGATTACCAAAATTTACAAAATTTTATATATTTTCGATTCTTTGTTCCATATTTCCACCATACAAAATTAACAAAATTATTTAATTAATCCCATTTAGTTAAAAAAAATAACTATTGCAGAAAGCTAACAGAAGTATAGTGTACCTAATCCACGAAAACCGTACTTTGAAATATATTTTTCTAACCGTATACGTAAAAATAAAAGAAATCGTTTGGTACATAACAAGTAATTGTAATTAATTTTCATGACTTTATTTTAAAAAAATCGTATAATGAAATTGTAGAAAATTAGGCTAAAGCAATCCCAAGAGAATGTAAAGTAATAAAACAAATACATACACAAAGTTAATGTTACTCATATCAAAAAAAGATCTACTTCAATTTCAATCTACCACCAAAAAAATGTAATTAACACAACAACCGTTATAAAAATGATTAATCTAAATAATTTTCAATATCTACCTATTCTTCCTATATTATTAATTAAATAATTACATCACGAAAGTTCATAGACAAAACATAATATAATTATAGTCAGAAAGTGTAACAAATCGATATTTCGATTTGAAATTTTCCTAATGTAGTAAAACTGAAAATATTCCGTTCAATTTTTTATGAAAATAATTTTATAAACAGCTAAAAAATTTCTAACTTCAATTATTAAATATTTTTAATTTTTAAAGCACAGTACAACTGACAAACAGAAATATATATATAAGTGTAAGGTATAATTTCAGCTGAACTGATAATTATTCTAAAACTAGTGAAATAAAACTAGATATACGATAGGATCGACAAAAAAACCTTATTATACAGTGCCAGGTGCAACAGTCATGAGAAAGATACTTTCACATGCAGTATTGTACAATGTTGCGTAGTATGTACTTAACACTACTCACATTTCTTTGAGTAAATGGAAATTCAACCAATAGAACGGTATAAAAAAGGGGAATTTCACTACTGAATAATAAATTCTATTGGGTGTTGCGTATATTTTAATGAATATTTTTAGTTGAAAAAAAAACAAAGCTTCCGCTGAATTTAAATTAATATTACAATGCTATTGTACTAATTAGCTATGGAACAAACTGTTACTGTTCGTGTATTCAACAAAATACTTGTAAATTAAAAATACAATTCCATAACAATACAAGTGTTACATCATAATGATTGTTAAAAACATTCTCTTCCCGCAACAATTATGCGGCGTAATTATAAGCATTAGTTTAATACTAACGCTTTTTAAATTAAAGTTATATTATTTTATGAAATCAGTGTTCTGCGATTGCGTAACTACACCACGTAACGCCAATTTCATTTTTAACAACAGATTGTTAAATATTAGTATCTCGGTCAAATATTACTAGCCACTAAAGTCTTAAAGTAAATATTAATAATCACGCTAATATCTAACCTGTTAATTACCAGACAAACAAAAAAAAATGTAATTTCAATTAACCATATTACATAACCCGTCAATATGTCATATCCATTGAAGTATCCTAAAAATAAAAAAGTTAGATCGCAAATACAGATATTGATTAATGTAGTAATAACTGCGAAAGACACGTGGCAACAGCTGCAAACTATT
Source organism: Aquatica leii (assembly GCA_035610365.1). NCBI lineage: Eukaryota > Metazoa > Arthropoda > Insecta > Coleoptera > Lampyridae > Aquatica > Aquatica leii. The sequence goes on from CM069433.1 coordinate 75,444,229, forward strand.
TCGAATTTTTATTCAGATAGTTTAAAATAATTATCAGCGAGCTTAAAGCGCATTAGAAAAAAAACGTCTTATTTGAATTCTCAACACCTACGTATTTCGTGTTTTTCGTTTTAATCACATTACTCGTTAATATTCCTAATTGTTAATTGTGCAAGATTTTATACTTTTAATTAATATTAATACAGTAGTCCCTTTATTGACACAAATTAATGTGCAATTTGTAAAAAAACAAGTCAGCACTAATTGTTTGACATTCTTAAAATTGGTGAATTATAGCTACAATCACTTCCACAAGGTTCGGGACTAGAAGTGTCAATGACCACAATTACAGTCACTGTTAGAAACAAAGCAGAATTAAACCTTGAGTTACATACGAAATATATTCGCTCATGTGTACGAAAACACTTGCATTAAAAATTAATAAGATTTTTACAGTAGAATTTTTTTGTACAACTTTTTAATGTCCTTTTAAAATTATGTTTGATTACACTCTAATACACATATGAACGCAATCTGGAACACAGAAAAACGTACGAGCTATAGAAGTCAAAGAACCCTAAAAAGCGTAAGCATTGTTTAGTTTATTCTTAAAGTCGTCACTTTCACTTTACCACAACTATTGCTAACTAATAAAAGTTATTTAAAATAAAATTATTGGCCCCAAATTACTTGACTGTAAATAACTATTATTCTTATTACATTTACTTAAATGATACAAAAAAATATAGTAACACACTGCTTGCCTCTTACAGATATTTTAACTCAAACACGAACATTAAAAAAACTATATCTTTATAAAATTATATGATAAATAATAATCATTAAAACATTTTTTGTTTGAGTAAAATAAAATACCAAATACTTAACTATAAAAATTAATGCCCACGCGTCAGCTACTATAATTCACAATTCACAAGTAAATTAAACAGAACTGTAAGACCAATTTAGTGCAGTACTTTCAATTAATATTTATTTTTGTATTATCGAGAGAAAATCTTAACATTTTTTTGTAAATGTTAATGAAAAATTTTGATTGATAGATATTATGCAATGAGGTTAATTTATTCAAGTATTCAGGAAAAGTTTATTATCTGAAGTAAAACAAATGTACATAGGTGGCATAACGTTAAAAAATGCCACTATTGCCCAATGCAACTTAAATATTGGCACAAAGCTTTACAAAACAAGATATTTAACAATTGTTCGAGAAAACAACAATAACGAACAAAAAACAGTTAAGTAATAAAAGTGATAATAATTTAAAATAAACCTGAATTACTTCGATTTGATTTACCTCGCAAAACTCGAAAAGTAGTCAGTCGATTGGCTTGAAATTTTGACACAATGTTGTATTTGAATACGCGCGTATTGCGGTTCGCTATGACTGTCTATGTAAGGTTTAAATTTAGAAAATCTTTGCTTCTCTCATGGGCAATTATACGTCGCATGCTCCAAAGCCGAGAAACCATCTGATTTTTATGTTTATGCAGAAAACGAAAAGCCAAAAATGTAGTTAATCGGCTTTACAAAAAAAGATCTTCTGTAAAAAACACATTTCTTCTTGTTTTCTATTCATGCCACAGCATAGCTACAGCAACACAATTCAATTCATTCATGTGTTTTTTTGCTTATGTTTGCTAGAACACTTTCATTTCGTATCAGATTGAACCACAGGAACGCGTAAATACAGATTTATACATCTCGAATTGATGTAAGCGTTGAAGAAATAGATTTAGTTGTCGATCTTACTGTTTATTAATAGACGTGTGATTTTAGATAAGATGCAGCAGTTGGTATGGCCCGTTTCGATACAAATTTGACAAAATTTTGCATTGTGTGAGATTCCATGTTTAACTACAAAAAAGAGAGAAGAGCTGAACACAAATTAGCACTAATTGTCAAGCATCTTGATTTATTCCCAGACAACTAACAGAAAAGTTACACATTTCGCAAAATTACCGTTGATAAACAGTTTCATTTTTGAAAGTATCGACATAATACTTGAAAATGTATACGCCTTAAGCCGAGAAAAATGACTATCTTTGTGAAAATTGCGTTTGTTTATGCGGGAATGTACGCTGACCGTTGCTGTGAATTCGACGTAAAACAACTTTTTTTTAAGAAATAGCCTCATCGTAATTTTTAAATATCTTATTAATTGTTTAATCTAGTTATAAACAAATAAAATCAAAAATGACGATCTTTGTAAAAATCGCACTATTATAATTACATGTTTATTGAAATGATCTATTATTATTTTTAATAAAAATTATATAAAATTATAATAAATCATGTTTATGGCGTATATTTATGTAGTAACATTAATTTGGAAATGTTTAAAAGCTTTATATTGGCATTAACTTCAAAACCAATTTCTATGACTCGATCCGTGGCTAACTTCACACCGGTCAAATACAACCGTATATTTTTAAACCAAAAATGAATAGTCCAAGAAATGACATAATTTTACTTGTAGATATATATATACACTTAAGCGTAGAGTTAAAGGCGAAAACAAAAGAGCAGTTAGAACCACAAAATGTTTATGCATTAGATAACTTGCATTTCCATCGCAGTTAGTGGATCGTTAACAAACCATTTTTTTTTAGATCTTTTTTCTAGTAGGTTATCTTTTATTTTGTCAATTGCTTACTTACACTTGTGGATTTATTGATGTTGCTTTAAACTTCAATTAACAATAATATAAATCATTTTAGATTTTAAGATTGATAACTTCAGTGAGCCCCACTAATAATTTTAAATTTTATTTATGGAACAAAATAAATTGTGTTTAGAATATTGACACACTTCACATAGTTACGATTTATAGTCATTTTTAGAGATAGAGATTTGTCAATATAAAAATATACAAAAGATGACAAAAACCGACTTAAAAATATTAATATTTTAGTTTTACTTATTTATTTAACAACAATAAAATGTATGAAATCCATTCAAACATTTTGGAATACATTTGTAAGAACAATTTTTACTCTGGTAACAAGATCATTTACGTTGGAGTTTAGTTATGTCACGAAGCAAAGATAAATAAATGCGAAAACTGAAATCCATGCTCCTGCCAACTACGCTTACGCTATTCATACCAAATATCATAGAGGAATTTCAGTGATTTAAAAACCAAACTGGTAAAACTTGTAAACCACTTTTTAGGGTTGTTTTTTAATAGTTCTTTTTCAAACAAATTTTAAAACTTCTAAAATAAATGTCTTAATAGAACGCCTAAGCCGTATTTTTCGAAAAATGTTTAGTTCATATTTTAAAACATTTAATTAAAAAAAATAAAAAATCGAGGTTAAGCGTTCCGTTTGTATACAAAATTTACTGCAAAAAAATCCGAACTTAATCGGTTAATAAATAAGCTCAAGAAATGGTCTACAAGTTTTACCTGGTGAGAAATCAGCCTTAAGTTAAAGTATGTGGACAAACTGGTAGAACATATTCTTCAAAAAAAATAAACAAAATATATTTTTTAATACTATTGGAGTATACAATGCCTTTGTACTCTGATTGCTTTTAACTTTCATGTAAAATAAACTTTTAAAATATCAAAAAAAGTATTTTTAATATTAACAATAAGTGAAAAATATCCAACTTAGATCAAACAAGTGTAAACTACAAAATTAGCAATTAGAGTTTGCGAATATAAATTAGGTACAGTTCAAAAAACAAGATCAGGTAAATTAGCTAACTAATATGAAAGACCAATACCAATAAACAATGAAAAATGTGACAAAAACTAAATTACTAAAAATCTGAATATAGGTATTTCTTTTAAACAAACATTTTTATTCATTTAGACACATTTTCTCTGTCGCATAGATGTCGATAAAAATAAGATTTCTAATCCGTGGTTATTTCTTATTAAAAGAATACGCATAATATAACATTCAGTGAAACAGTTCCATGCCGACCTGTTGATTAACCGACAAAAACATTAAATTGTTATAAAACGATGAAGATAAAATCAATACATCAGTAGTAAAAAAAAGGGAAGTGATTGAAACTGAAATGAAATATAAATATGTAAACGAAATCTCTCAAAGACAACACATAATCCATTAAAACATTAACAGAAAACATCGGTGAATGAAAACATGAATTGCGCTTTACCGTGCTTTACGTATATTATAAAGTTGTCTATACTGTTGTCCCGGGGTTTATAAAGTAGATGATGTATTCACCAATATAACGATGCCAAAAATACAAAGATTAAAATTTCATATAATACATGTTTATATGTATCTGCCAAGATGATGTATGAAACAATATTGCTTTATTTGCTAATTTGTTTACAATTTGTAGTAAGATACGACACAAAGCGGCTGCTGAAAAAAAAACACTGTTATTATCATTACCAGACATAAACCATTTACAGTTATGCAGTTAACAATAAACCAAACAACAGATGGAAATTAAATTTAAAAAAATACTAGTAATTACATTAACAAAACAAAAGCGGAACATATTTAAAAAATTGATTGCAATGCTAACATGATTCTGCATCATTTTGTAACAATTAATAATTTATATTAAACAACAAACGTTTGTTGCTAGCGAGATTTTAATCTATATAAACCAATCACTTCAACTACTCTTAAACGGAGACAACAAAGGTCTTTAAGTATTTTAGGAACAATGTAATTGCCTTTCCGAAAAAAATATCTTCGTGTAATTAAAAAATGCTTAGCTTTCTGCATTGTACGAAATTATTAATTTTACAGGTAGGTACTTTGTTGTATTACGTTAGCTTACTTTATTGCACAACAGAAGTAATTATTGTGAAACTATTTTGGCAAAGAGGTGTTTAGTACACTTAAATCACGCGTCTCGAGTACACGCACATCGTCCACGTTTCCGGGACCCCCGGATCAATACTCGAGCTCCATTACAACAGCGAATTATTCTGTAATACACAATGGTTCAGACACTAACATTTTAATATCACGCAATACCATTTTATTACTTAACACTACATAGTTTTTTTAGAAAGTTTATATCCAGTCATTTCCATAATAAAGAAGAATCTACGAGAGCCTATTTTTATCTAGCTACATTCGAAGAATTTACAAGTAGATCTGTCACAAGCATAAACGTAAAAACAAAAGTATTGACACAAAAAACAAAATATCAAACAACATCAAGTAATTGTTTTGTGTAAGTTAATTAAATAATACCGGTATACAAATTTGTACATGCAACATTAACATTATTAAATATTTAAACTGTTTTTGAACTAATCGCGCAATTACATATTTAACCATCATCGTTAAACAAATTGTATAAAATAGAACACAATTGTGTAAGTATTGAATTAGAAAAGATAAATGTGTCATGGAACGACAATGGCAATGCTATGGCACGAAGAAACGGAAACTTCTAAAGTTGTTTTCAGATAGTACTTGTTATTTTGTTAACTTCCGTAGCGGCGCAATTCCTTTGATACAACCTATATGACCGTAAAGTGTAAAAAATGTCTGTTCGGAAGTATTTTATAAACAATTTAATTAACTACGATACTAAACGACACAAATTATTGTATTGGCGAATTTTACATTAAGTAATTTTTTGAGATTCGAAACTACACTAAATTCTATATTGATCCGGTTCCTCAATCAAATTTATTTGACAACATAATTTTATGAATTCGCCTATCTTCGCAATTGGATTAATAAGTTGCTTTTTTTGAGAACTTTAAACATAAGTTGATTAATTTTGTGTATTATATATGTAACATTGTTATCTAGCAACATATGTATATTTTTAAGCACATACTTCAACTCCTGCCAAACAAAACTGAACAACAATCATTAATCTATGATTTCCTACTGTATTCATTCTTTATTTATTTTTCTTTTGTTGATTCCTATAAAGTTAAATTATCACTAATATATTAACATTGTTAACAAGCGTTGGATTAAATAATAAATGCAACAAGAAAATTTTATCTTTTTAAATTGTAACTAAACCATTAAAATCTGCTACGACAATGATGATCTTGAATGAACAGGAACAAAAATCAATATGCCGGATTTTAAATTCATACTATTACCAAAAATAAAAATACTGTGCATATCTCTTAGACAATTAGTGTCAAAGACAGATACACTAAGATTGAATAAATCTGCTCCAAATACACAGTACAACCAATCTATTTAATGATTTCAGTTTTTTAGTATAATAGCGAAGGCTTCCACGGCCGGAATCTATACTAACATTAGAATGTCTTCCGGGTTTGGACCGTATCATTGTTGTTGTAACCGAAGTTGCCAACGTTTCGCCCACTTTCGTAAGGGGCTTCATCAGGGCGTGAGATAAATCGCAAAACTCAAGCAATTAACCGAAATCTAACCAAGAACTTCTCAAAAGTTAGGTTATCCACTTGTGAAACAAGCAATAATCTAAACTCTGAAAAGGTAAGAAAGAAAACGATAACTTGGAAAAGCAAACGAAAATCTAACAAAGAACCACTACCGAGTTAGGTAATCAACTTGTAAACCAAGCCAGATTCTAAACTCCGTAGAAGTGACTTAAGAAGAAATAGTCTCCGTATTTAAAGGAAAAGGATCGTCACGGATGGTTAAGCTTGATCCTGCTTTCTTTTACAAAAGCGTTCATCTAAAAGAATATCAAACAAGTTAACACTTTTTCTAAAGATATAATGCTTTTAGCTACGTTATTATGCTATTAGTTATTTGTAGTTTTCATTGCAAAATCCAAGCGGTTTCAACGATATATATCATTTATGCCATGGAGTTCGAATGTAAATTTAACGCCAAATAAAAGCTTACCTATTATAATTTAAAAATTACTTGACCAGCCAGTTTACAACCTGGTAGTTTAGACCGATACATTTTATTTTTCAAAAAAATAACTTTTGCTAATATCAACTTAGTTAATAATTATTTACCAGCAAAAAGTTAGACACAAAGGTTTTAAAAAATGAAAAATGACACCGAATGGCAGCTATCCTTTTCTTCACATTGTCTGATAAAAAAGACATGAACAACAAACGTTTAACAAACGTAGTTTTAGCCATGACTTTACCCTGAGCGACAAATTCTATTTATTGTTACAATTAAACTAATTTTAAAACTTGTGTAAAACAATTGAGAACCAATATGACTATTAACACATTATGTAAAGAAAAAAGAATAAACAATATATTGTAAATAACAAAACAAAAATGGAAATTGTGCAGATTCGCAGTCATTCAAATAGTTTTCTGGATCTTGTTTCATGTTGCTACGCAACTGTTAGTAAATTCATTGATGTATTTTTGACATTTCTTATTTTGGTAATTGATTTTTTAAAATCGAAAATGAAAGAAGAAACTATTTTGAAAAATTTTTCAACAAAGATAAATTTTATTATTGAAATACAAACTTATAATTTTACTTAATGATAAATACACTGTAATGCCGTAATGATGTGTAATTTCTATTAGTGGACAGTCTCCAAAAAAAACCATTAAAAAATAACTATAAAGTTCTACTAAATTCTATTAAAAAACTGCACTTTACTGCTTAATAAAGCTTGTTACTGCCAGTTAATGCCTATAATGCCAGCAAAATTTCAATGCCAGGAAAATACCCGTAATGCCAATAAAATGCCGGTAACGCTTGCAAATGACCCCTCGGCTTAAACCCAACACTAACAAAACCAAAGCACCGACATTGCACCTTAATAAAACGGCCAATACACAAATAAATGTCGTATATATTGCAGCATAAAAAAGTCGAAATAACATAACTCTAAGATATTTGAAGAAGTCTGTCGCTCTGCTTACGGCAAAACTACAACTTCCTGGAACCTTCATCATATCAAACTTATTGGCAGGCAAATAAACAGTACACTAAGATTGATCTCTGGTACAATAAAATCGACACCTATACAATAGTTATCAGTGCTATGTAATACACTTCATCCTGCTTTTTACCAAAACTGATTTGTACATATATGTACATGCCATTGTATATGTTGTTTGCACATATCTATTCTTAACAAATAAATAAACAAATTGCTATTAATATATTAAATCCAAATGCGAATGACGATTACTATGTAAATATGTTTTAAAACTTGAGCAGAAAGACCACGGCCATAATTCAGCTGATAACTGCCAGTGTTGTGGTTTTAATGGCAATGCTACAGAAAAAATAAAACAAAATAAACAAAACCATGAATAACTAAAAGATGCAAATTCTACTAAAAAAAAATAAATAAACTCAACCGAACAAGCAAGGTATAAGCAAATTAATTGATTCTATAAATACTTAAAACGTAGGCTTTTAAAAATAGTCTGTTATCTACCTTATAATTATTATGATAAAATAAATGTTGGTAATGTTATCGTATGACTAACAGTTTTTTTTACATAAATTTCACTATTCGTTACAGTTTTACAAGAATTACAACAAATGCCAAAAAATTATTTTTACAATTTAATCGAGTTTTACCTACCTGACAGAAATATTGTTTTTATTTATGTATTCAAAAATTATTTTTAATCAATAAATGTGATTAATACACAACTGAAAACTCATTTAGAGAAAAAAAAAAGCATATATTACTGGTTAAAGAATCCTAAATTTAACAATTAACAAATGCCTTTGGGCAATACTGAAGATTTCTTCGATAAGGAAAAATACGAATAATACTCGAACATTTGTGGTAAATTCACGACGATGCCTAATTTCGAAAAGTACCCTGAAATCGGTCTTCTTTTGATATCACATCAAAGTTACTCGTCGATTTAAAGAAACATTGAATCTATGTAACCATCTTGTTAATGCGAGACATTCACAGAAAGTAAAATATCAAAATTACTTAACATAATATATTTAAATTAGAAAAAAACGCCTCTTAGCTGTAGCGAAGACTTGAAATGATCGGCACAGTGCAACAGTTACATAGTCAAGTTGAAACAGTGGAGGTTCAGATATATAAACTAATATACAAAAACTAGCACACAAAAACATGACACGAATTGTCGGTCAATGTCTGTTTTAAATTGGGAATTTGAAAAAACTGCGTTCAATATGCTATTGATCAAACGTTTATAATTACATATTCCGATTTTATTGTGTATTATGTGGCTGTTGTAAGCTCTGAACTTGGACAGAAAACGTTTCTGTTTAGATAAGTGCTACGGTTGATTAATGTTAAGGCCGAGTATTATGTACACTTAATACATTATCTTGAATACGTATTTACTTCTATTGTACTTTTCTTAAAATAGATACTTTTATCTAAATATTTATTTTATGCTTTTCGCTAATCACAGCTACTATAAAAACATAATTGTTAACAACGCCAATAAAATCTCAAATAATAAACAAAATATTATCAAGAACAATAGTCGACGCATTAGGTTGTTTTTTTTTTCTTATTTTCTGACCTACATAAGATAATATCAAAGATAATTGTTTTAGATAAGACTTCATTAAACTCTTATTTTTCACAAGTTTGATTTTAAAACCACGATGTGCATATTTGCAAATTTAATAAAGAAAGCACATAAAAACTAAATTTTCAAGTTATCTCTATACTTTGACTTTTAGACTTCATTCCCGTGTCTAATTTGTTGTGTAGTTTCAACAAATGATTTTTGTATTTGCTTATCAATTATATTATATAATGAACAAGGACGATTATGTCGGTAAAACTAAATATTTTTAAATTACACTAAAGATCAATGTTTGCGTCTGTTAATTGGTTTGTGAATGCTAATATACGTTAATAGAATAGTAAAAAAAAATCGTAAATTTCCTCGTCTTAATGCCAGTTCCAATTATAATACCAAGCAACAGGTGTAATAATATCTAGTTGCAGCAACAGATCTTTTTTAATTTTTGATTTATTTAAATTTAAAGTTCAAGGTTGTTTCGTTTATTTTGGTAATACAATAAATGTTTTTAAAAAAAAACCAGTAAACGTCATTCGGCAAGATCATACAATGTTTTTAGGCTATTTTATCTTATCTTTAGAATTTAATGGATAACTTGGCAAAATTTGTTTCCATTTATAAACTAGTCTATAGCGTAAAAAGAAAATCGTGCCAACAAATGACGGTTTAAGTTGACAAAATATTTCTTCCGTTGTTTCCAACGAAAATGTGAGGACATTTCATGCATGCCTGCATTTCAATAAACACTATTAAACAAATAGGTGTTTATATTTTGTTATTTTCGTGCATCATGGTAATAAATTGTTTATTCGTGAGCAACATAACAATGTTTATAAATTTAATTAACGTAAAATCTATCTTGTTCCATATGTAGCAAAAAATTTTTTTTTTATATTTTCGTCGGTAGTTAGTGTAAATTAGGTTTACAATTAACACATATCCGTAAACGTAAAAACAATGGAATTCTAAAAATTTACTAGCAAATACTACTTTATTCTATAACCGATAAACATGGAAAAAGAAACATTATTAAAACTTTTTTGTATTGTTATCTAATTGTGCATATGATACCAGTTCAGTAATGTTAGAAATACATATGTTAGCGAAAAATCAAATATTAAAAAAACTTAAAAGTTTATTGTTAGAGAAGTAATATTTCAGACACATTATAATGCACAATTATTAATATTTTATTAATTGTTTAAAGTAAGATCATTTGAAATTAGGAAGGTAAAAAACCGAATTTTATGTATAGGTTCTTGAGTTTTATACTTATCCTAAATTTTACGTTTGCCGTTTTGGAAACTTTCATTTGTAAACCTCGGTAATATTTAATAACTATAAACTACAAACAAATTTCCGTGCAAAATTACTTTTACAATGCCAATATACCGGTTTAAGTATTTAATATTCTAATACCTATCCTTTTTATGACTTTATGAAAGCTGCATATTTTTTGAACTACTGTTTATATACAATTTTTTGCAGTTTATTAGCATTTAAAACTACGTAATCACATTTATTACTTAATTACGACAATAATTTTTCTAAATATTCACCAATTGTAAGACTAAAACATACAGCTGCTGGCTGACACCGCAGTTTTTTATCCAAGAGTTTATGATCATAGATAGGCTTATCAAGTCGCATACGTATTTATAAGCTATATACATTCAATTCTAAGAATCCGTGCAAATTTGAGGGGTTTCTATAAGCAAGCATGCCTTCATATGTATTAAACTAATTATAATTAACTAATCAATATTACAAAGAACTACAAAAAAACAATCAAAATATGTTAAATGCGTTAAAATTACTTTGGAACTTTTGAACAATAATCGTAGCTGTATATTTAAAATATTTTCAGTTATGCGTAGCTAAAATAAATAACTTTAATTTTAAACAATGCGGATTACATACAAAACAAATTTTATGTGTACTTCCGTTACAACAGAAAGTGCTATAGACTTCAAAAGATTTGTAATAGATAGTTCCGGTTCTATTACAACCACAACTAATTTTCCACTAGTAGTTTCAGTTCAAAACAGGTTTATTAACAAGTTATTATTAAAATTTAATTTGTAGAACAAATATGTTTCATATAATAAGTAAAATAGTAACTAAAAAAATATTTTCTGTTTTTAAAATGTACGTGTTGTGTCAATACAATTGTAATCAATAACCCTTTTTCGGTTTTTTGCGGTTAATATTAAAATTCGCAAATAATTGACCGAAATTAACATAAGTTGGTTAAAGAAATGCCTGGTTTTTCCTTGTTTGCTTCCTAAGAATTGTTCTAACATCTGCCAATACATGGCAACATTAATAGACCTATATATAGTACAGTGACTATAATTTAGATTAAATTGTGCATTATTTTAGAATTTAAAATAGTTTCAAAGTTCCATAACAGTTGTTTGTAATTAGTATATAACCATGTAAGTATTCTGTGAATATTTTTGCCTAATATTGTAACGTTAATGCGTTTTTTCAGGTAGTTAGGGTATATCCTCGAATTCGTATTCGTGATGTTTCAAGTACTATTTTACGTTTGATTAAATGTAAAAGTTGACAGTGATAAACTTTTAGGAATAATATTGATGTTTGAAACATAATGTACGGTATTGGAAGTGTAGTAATTGTTCACGTCACTTATTAATTTGTAGACTAATAACTATGTGATAATTTTCTTTTTGTGGTATAAATAAACTAATGTCGATTGTCAAGTCGTATGGTCATGTAGTTTTAGACATAATTGTAGTGTATTCAATCTGTTGTAAAAAATAAAGTAAACAAAAACCTTAAATAGTGGTATTATTCAAAAATTAAAACTAAAAAATGTAAAGAAAATACAGGTATATTATTTAGTTTACAATACCTGTTAAACTGAACTAATTTGGTATAAAAGATTTAAAAAAAGATATTTCAATGCAGCATTTGAAAAATTCTTGTTCGAACAGTTAGATGATTATTTTACGAAGTTAATATACACTGCCGGAGTAAAAACAGTATATGAGCAGCAAAACACTTTGGTGCATATTTGTTATCCATTATTAAGCTAAGTTATAGCAAATGTTTTAGGTTTTATAGATAACTACATTTACAAACTAAGAAAAACGTAGGTACAGACGACTTTGTTTTTCATTCGGTAGAAATTATTTGAGAGACGATATTTTTTTACTTAATTGTTTAGCTATCAAATAATATAATAAATAAGTATGTCGTATTTAAATTACAAATTGATTGTAAATAAAATAAAAAAACTGAAAAAACATTTAGCAGTAAGTCAGTTTTATAAAAGCTGTGATTTTTATTTGTAAAACATATTCAAATAAAAATTCGAGAGTAGTGATTAAAAATTGCATATAGTTATTCAATTCATTTTCAATTAGCAACCTACACTTTTTATTTTAAAATAATTTTTTTAAATTTAGTTTTGTTTATGCTTGAACATAATTGATTCTATGGTACATGTTTATTAAAATCTTAAGACATTTAGATATAGGCTACAGGTTTAAGTCAAGTTATTCATGTAATTCGGTCTTTTACTAAAACAAAAACAAATTTTTTTGTTGAATCTTTAATCCTCTATGATTTTGAAATTAGCCGATTCATGGCGGATTAGACGGAGCTAAGTCATACGTGTCGCCACTGTTATAGTCACGACGCGATGTTTCAAAATCTTTTATTTTAAATATCGCTGGAGAATAGAAATAAATAGTCTTCTACAGTTGCCATCTTTTTCTTTTTTATGCCTACAGAATAATATGGTCGCGCAATCCATATCTACATTATGGTAGACAAAATAACTAAAATAAAATTGGTACTAATTTCTAACGCTCCCTCTTCAAAATTTACCACGTATCACTATAATAAACCAACATCAGCAATTGTAATCGCAAGCCATCGCAGTTTAGCAGTTACATAAGCAGCGACTTATATTTTAGATGGCGTTAGTGTGTAGACGTGTATAGATATGACATAGAACGTGCTTTTGAGTGTTACAGAAAAAAACAATTCTTAATCATGAAAAGTTACTTGAACCTACGTAATAAACAAACTACAACATTGGTAATTACAAACTTTTTTAGCTATAGGCGATTCAATTTAAGATTCAAGCGCCTCTAGCGGCAAAGAACGAACTAACGTTGCAATGATAAACGTCATAATTGCCTTTATTTCCATACTATTTATACTACTTCTTTTTGTGTTGTTACAAGCTTTTTCTAAAAAGCAAAGCTTAATTTATGTACTTTATAACCTTTTTTGATAGTTTGATAAGTTTTTTTTTGCATTACATAAGATTTACTTATATTATTTGCGATTCTAAATTAGTTTGTATGCAGGTTAGAAATTGCATTCACTAGTCGTTTTATTGTGGTTTAATAGATTTGTGGTTTAGTTTAGTGCTATAAAACAACACAATAATTACTTACAACTCAATTTACAGACAGCATAGTTGGATTGGGCTCTTAATAGTACAATTAGTCACTAAGAAACATCAATTTCACTTTACATGCAGGTATGTACATTGTTTTGTCATTGCAAACTTCATCAGGCACCGGCTTTATGTATTTTTTTTTTGCAATAAAGTGGTGGTCAGCACGTTTACTTCGAAGTGTTTTGCTTGCTATTTCAGTTGTAGTTCTAACTGTGAGATATTGTATGGAAGCAGGATTAACATATTGAGAGGCCACAAGCACAACATCGTGATGGGGCCCCTCTAAAATGACCCCCCCCCCTCTCTTCCAAAAAACAAATTACTCAATGAGAAAAAAAAATGAAGTACAAATGGAACATAAACTTAACGAAACTATCTAATTACCATCTTGTGCATTTGAACACCTTCAACAATTAGAACATCTTGAAATAAATAATAATAGACAAACTAAATCATTAGACGTTTGTTTCACTGACATTATAACATAAATATAGAAATCTATGACTTCAAAAGACATCTCGAATTGAAACTCGATAAAATTAGATTGACATTTTTTGACATTTAAGTTTAATTATCTTTCTAATAATTTAATTTAAAAGATCAATCATTTATATTTTTTTTATTCTACAATAAATACCTACTACTAAAAATTTAAAAAAAATACAAAAACAGACAAGCTAATGATTAAATTTATGAACTATTAATAATAAAAAACGACATTTTGAAAATGACTCATTTTTCTTTCGTTTTAGTTCTCTCTACATATTTCGCAAACAATGAAACCGGTACGTTAAAATCACCACCACCTGAAATATAATAAGAATTAACACGTAAAAAATCAGTAACTCATTGATATCTTTCATTCAAATTGATCTCTTGTTGATACCGTCTTATTTAGTACAGCTATGTACGATTTAAGTAAGCATTTATTCATATCATCAATTTATTCTAAGATTCTGTGCTTCTGTGATTTTAAAAAAAACAAACAAAAATCTACTGATATTATGTTGGTGACGAACAATTTTATAAAAAGAAATCTACATAATGTTTAGCTTTTGCAACAATATATTTGTACAAGGTAAAACCAATCTTCTAAAACATCAGTAGTCTCCGTGCATTTTTTGTTTCACATTCAATGAACGGGAATATCATTAATGTTTATCCAATTTATTGCCCGTGGCCGGAGGGTTCGATTTATAAGCAAGCGTTCCATAAAGCGGTTGTTCCTTCATGCGTTACTGCAAAGCAACAATGTCACACGGCATTGATTTACCTTACCTATAACTAATAACCATTTTTATAATAGTTTTGCCAGATATCCTCTCGTAAGACAGCTAGATCGTCTAAATTAAATATTAAAGCAGAAAAAAATCTAGTTTCTCCAATAATTTAGCATTAGCAGTAGCTTGATCAGAAAACCAGGTCTCTTAGTTAAATACAAAAAATTGAATGAAAACATGCTTTGTAACCTAGTAATAACAGTTCTTTGTCTAATCATACATCCACTAATGAGTATTTTAATTGCGCATTCCTTGCATATGCAATGTACCTTGTGTACTTTGAAATTGATAATACAAAAAAACTATTAAATGTAACTAATTCCATTAATAGTTATTTTTGTAATTTTTTACGAAGTTGTTATTATTTTCCTCCTTAATTGGACTTAACACGATTTTTTTAAGGTTCTTCTATGAGAAGGGGCATCAAAATACTTTAAGTGTCTATATAAGACGACGTTTCGTGCAGCTAAGTGCGCTTCTTCAGGCCTCTGTTTTATTAAAAATTGTAGTTATTACATGGCAGGTAAAATTAACAGTGTGTCATCAGTAATAAATACTACAATCAATTACACTTACATTTATAGACTACACAAGTGATGTGTCTCGGACTGCACTATGAAGACGACCATACAAATAAATTAACATTGAAAATAAATTAGTTAAACATAAAAACACATACAACACAACAGTAACAAACGTGACTTGAACATACTGTGAAATTTTTTAATTCAAGGTTGATTGATAAAATACTACGGACATCGCTGACATTACTTTATCTTGGTAATAAGATTCCTATAAATAGTACTTAAGTTTTGAGTATCATTGACAAAATTTACATTATTACTATGTTTTGTTATGAAAATTATTTCCGCTATTAATCTTTTTTTGTAATTTGGTTGAACATCTAAAATTGAAGGGTTATTAAAATCAAAATTGTGTCTCGCTTCAACATGGTGTAGTGCTAACGCTGATTCAGTTTTTTTCTTTTCACAATCATATCTGTGTTTTTTAACTGGTTAACTATTTTTTTTGTTTTGTTTGTCCTAAATAACATTTACTGCAGTTTAAACAGCCGATCTTATAGACAACACTATGTCGGTCAAGCTTGTTAGTTTTATCTTTGATTTTTCTGTACAGCATGTGTAGATGTTATTTCCGTTGTAAGTAACTAATCGCATGTTGGTTGTTTTTAATATTGGAATTTTATTAGTTAGTTCTGGTACGTTGATGATGGAAGCGTATGTTAAGTTTGAATTAGAGGCGTTTGGTGGTGGTAGAATAGTGTTAATTACGTTATTGTTAAATAGTATTGAGTTAATTATGTTAGAGTAGTGCTTTTGCAGAGTATCTTTTTAAGAACGTTAAATTTTTTATTGTGGAATTGTAGACTACTAAGTTTAATTATTTTCTTTTTCATTGATTTCATAATATTAGTCTTCTGGTGGTGTGGATGTTTTGACAAGTAAATATTAGTCCTATTCATGTGTGATCATAATTGATTTTTTACGAACTATATACATATTACAATAAGAATTTTTAAATATCTATGAATTACTTAGATCAGAAAATGCAGATTACTTCTAGATGTCAATATTTGTAACCTTAGATTATTGTACCAATTAACACACAAAAAAATTTTGTTTTCAACAAATAAGAAATAAAAATTTTTAAATTTGGCATAGGCGTTCGTTATTGTGTAGCTATGGTTTTACGGGTGAAAGAAAAATTATCGATGGTGCACTAAGTATATGAATTTTAAAAATAACTGTGACGCAAACAAATAGGAAAAAAAACTTTAACAAAGAAGTAAGCAAAAGATATACACTGCCGGTCAAAATTTAAGACCATCCATATAAAAGTAGGAAAGTGAAATGAAACAATAAAAGTAGAATGTGTACAAAGCTAAAAGTTTAGTCATTAAATAATCAATGATATAAACAGATTTTTTTAAATATTGAAAACGTTTCAAACTGATATTTCGTCAAAAAACCCACTTTTGAATTTTATTGCTTTTTCCACAAGGATTCGAGCAATTAATTTATTAATTTTTTTTTTCGTTTAAAGCCTCCCACATATCTTTCTGAGAAGAAGGACACCGACCACAAAAATTTCTATTCAGTTCTTCACACAAAAGTTCGATCGGGTAAAGATCAGGACTCTCAGGTGAACATACCATATTCTTCAATTTACCTTCCGACTCTTTCTGTTCATTGTCTTGTTCAATAACGAATCCGTTGACAATTAATCTCAGTCCGGAAAAAATGGCGTTTTTCTCTTAAGATCAGTGTATACTGTTATTTTTTCATAATTGCTTCGATTCGTACCAATTCTCCAGTTCCATTGCTTAAAAAACTACCCGAGACCATAACAGAACTATGACTGTGCTTGACAGTTGGCACCACACAATCTGGTGTAATCTTTTCTGCGGCGCTACGTCGAACGTAAACCCGTCTTTTTGAACCAAATATTTGTAACTTTAATTCGTCAGTCCAGAGAGCTTTTTTAAAATCCTCCCCTGTCCAATCACGATGAGTAAGAGCCCACTGCATCCGTTGTTTGTTCTTTGCGACCAAACAAGTTACCATCCCTCAATCGTCTTTCTACTGTGGTTAATGATACAGCTTTAGATCGAGATACGTTCACTTAGCGCTGTTAGGAGTCTATTTCGTTTGCTGGCAACAACAATAACATTGACTTGACTAGCAGCGGTAGCTCTAGCCCTTCCTGAACGAGGACGATCTCGATTTCTACCAGTTTCCTTGTATTGAATAATTGCTTGATGAATACAACTCTTCGATAATTTAAGTTGTTAAGCAATTACACGTTCAGATTTGCCTAAAACCATGAAAGCAAATCGCATTTCTAAGATTTCTCAACTATAATAACAACAATTGAGACTAAGTAAGATAGTCCATGAATAACTTTTTTTAAAAATGTAATAATCCGTTGCAACCATCTGTTTTAAGAAGTTAAACAATAATACATTTTAGTCGGTGTTAAATACTAGCAAAAAAGTTTATATGGAGAGGTCATAAATATAAAGAAAATGTATTTAATGACCCTACCTTACTGTATGTTGTTCGCCGCGCTTGTCGATGTTTAGAAACAATAAGTTTTTTACAAGTGGTCTTAAACTTTTGGCCAGAAGTGTACATGAAAATAGAGCAGACAGTATAAAAAGTAGCAGTGGTTTTCCATCTCCAAGAAAACAAATGTAGTTCTCTCTATCTGATGAATTAGAAGCATCAAGTGAGAATATAATTTTAGAAAAATGGTTGCTGAAGAATTCCTTTTTTATCGAGTTATGTAAAATCAAAATTCAATATTTTATAATCTGTATGAGTTATGTTAATTACATCAAAATGCGTTATAAGCAAAAATTCGCAGTATGAAAAAAATCAAAATTCTGTTAAAATTATTTTGACGAAAACAAGGACGTAACTGTTAGAATAAAGTTTTTTTCAAATGACAAGAATAAGAATAGATTATTTAACATGCTTTCTATAAAGCTAAGAAGTAATAGAATGGAATTTCGACAAAGACAAATGACGTGATAATTAAAACTTTGTTTATCCACGACAGTCTACAAATCATAAGTAAAAATATTAGTTTAAAAAAAATTAAGTCTTAAAGCTAATACGTCATAACTAAGTTTAAAGGTGTTGTTGCACAATAATTTTTGATAAAATAATTTCTATTCGTTTAATTTTTAGTAGAATAAAATACAGTATTTCAAGTACAACTAGCCTTAAGATACTAAAGAAAAATTTGCAGTTACATCCATACCAATTTTACGAAGCCAGATCTAAACTCCATAGAAGTGTATTAAGAAGAAGTAGTCTGCGTATATAAAGAAGAAACATCGTCACAGCAAAATGATGTACAGCAACCGCAGACTTAGAAATATTTTCTTATGCAACGATCATGCTCTAAAATTCGTGTATGACGGAACGAGCGGTTTCACCAATGTAAACTAAACCACATAAACAAAGAATTTGGTATACACCTTCAAATAAAAGCGTAGATAATTTGTCCTTGGCAGAAGAAAGAATCTGAGAGATTTTATCTGTCGAGTTGAATATAGGTTTAGTACCATCGTTACGAAGAAGTTTCCCTATTTTATTTGTACTCTTATAAATGTAAAGTAAAAATGCCATCTCTAACCATTGTTTAATAAGGTCCTAGTAAGATGACGAAGTTCCGAGCCTAGATTCTCAGATTGGCAAATAGAAAAAGCGCGATGATAATAAGACGAAGCATGAAGGTATATGTCCGTATGGGTGAGTTTGCGATAAACAGAATGCCCCAAAAATTCCGTCGGGCTTACGAATCACAAAAACGTCGAGAAATGGGAGAGAACCATTAGTTTCGATTTCCATAGTAAATTTGACATCATTTAGATGATCAAGAAACTTGACAATTCGAGATGGCTACGAGACCAAATAATAAACGTGTCGTCAACATATCTAAACCAAACTTTAAGTTTTAAAATGAGAACTATTAGAAACTATAATATATTTTCCGTAGTATATGATTTGAGAATAATATATGCGAACGACGTTCATACCAGGGTTGCCAAGCTGCAATCTTTTTGTATAAAGCCTTATTACTGCAATCTAGTTTAGGAGTGGAAGCAAAATCGGTTAAAAGCGGCAATGGAAAATGTTGAAATTGAATTTATTGGATATTACATATATTGTATTAAAGCTCGATTGCACCGTATTTTTTAAGTCATACTTAATGCTAAGTAATGCTTGATCGCTGTAAAAACAATTTTTATAACAAATGTTTGTATAGAAATTAAGCGTTAGTTAGCACAAAGTATAACTTAAAAAATACGGTGCAATCGAGCGTAATTAAACCATTATCGACGCAAAAAAAAAACAAACAACAGATTTTTTAACTTCATCTTTATTAACAGTGATTGAATTTTCTTACTTTGTTTTTAAGTAATGTAAATTACACACTTCCGAAATAGAACACTAATACTAAACAAGGAATCAAATATAACGAAAATTAATTTGTACTAAAATTAATTAATAAAAAAAACAAAGTGAAATGGAATGGAATGAAATAACAGATACGACGCAAAAAACCAAAAATAATATCGTTAAACTGTCTAACGCTAACGCCATTTAGAATAGGAGTGTAACTACCTGGATTCAAAACAATCCATTGCAGCTTGGTGACCCTGGTTCAGACGAAGAAAAAGTGCACTCTGGAGTGCATACCAGAAACAGGAATCATTAAATTAACATATTGACGCATAGAATAGATTAAAATTCATTAATTCGAAACCTCAACACGACTTTTTTCATTTAATCATTAATGCAAAAGTGATAGACTGCTCAAATCAAAAGTTACATTAATTAGTCGTCAATTTTACAATCGCAATATTAGATTTTATCCAAGAAGACGCAATTAACAAATACATACATTGTTGCAATACGTATATATTTGACCCTTTTTGAGTATTAACGTGCAATATATACAGTTACAAAGCATTGACGTTATGAATTTTAATATTATTTGTTTGTATTGTCTCCTACTTTTAAACAATAAAATCAATAAAAAATGCTCATTAGTACAATGCTCGATAAAGACAATCCGTTACACAACTCCAAATATGAACAGAGCACAATAAAATTTATGTATTAACATAATTTATGGTACGTCTTTAGTTTTGACTTTTTTTATACAATTGATTATAAAAAATGTCAGGGTGAACATGTGACAAGTCCTCCTCCATAAAATCTGTATTTGTACAAGATTCTAGTATCAACGACCTCGTAGTTTCTTAAACCATTACTCCGTTACACAAGCACAAAAAAAATTAAATAAGGTTCAATATTTTTACTATAGTGTAACGGCCGTTATAAACCGGTTTCTTTTTAAATAAAAGTCTAATTTTAAAATAAGCAAATACGTGATATAATGCAAGTACTAATCACAAACGTCAGATGAATATGATGGCCCATGACCTGCGATCAACATAGAAAATTTGCAATTTCACCTTTAATGGTTTTAGCGCATAAAAACTTAATAGGAAATAAGAATGCTACTTTTTTAATAAAAGTTTGTGGTGAAGCTTCTAAAAATAGATCGTAAATTTGATTTAAGTTTTATGAAAACGTGGCAACCACATGTCTACTTTTAACAATATTTTAAGAATTGTACGTCCTTAAATATATATGTATGAAAAGAAAACATCAATCGAATTAGAAAAAGTAAATTCAAACAGACATATAGAATCTTTTATCCAGTCTTGTTATTTCAGATAAATAAGAGTTATTCCAAAAATACATTCTACTGTAGGCGACTGTAACCAATCAGTTGCTATAGTAACATGGGCCGTATCCACTTTGTTTTAATAACCACGTTCTATCCATTTCGACATGCCTCGACAGTTTGGTATGTTCATTTAGGGGATCAAGAAAACACATACAAAGTTATTGAGGAAAATAATACTACAAATGACACGATAAATCTTAGCGGGTACACACTACAATAATTTTAATACAAAACGCGTTTCGAAAAAAATCACGTTTTTAAATTTAAATTATTTGAACATACATAATTCTCTTTAAATCCAATAAAATTAATGGCTAATATTAACGTCAATTTCTACGACTAATAAAATATTAATTAAAAATTATGTTACTATTGGTACAGCAAACTACTATACATGTAGAACTGTAAAATGCACAATTTCAAATTGTTTTAATGCTAAGTAAACGCAAGCAATAAACTAAGATTTATGATCGATTTGTACATGTTGAATATAATCCTAAATAAATAATTCTGACGCAACATGGCAAGACGGTAGTCGTGCATATTTTAATGCCATCATTTAAATTGTTAAAAACACGAACAGTCTTAACAGTAATTTTATTTATTATTTTACAACACTGTAACTAAACATATTTTTTTACAATAATAAAAAACATGTTTATAAATTTGCAATGCAAAATTGATTGTTACAATTATTGTGTAATTGTTGTTGTTCAATTGACCTTTACCTTTATTTTACCAAAAACTGATTTGATACAAAATATATCTTGTTGGATACGATAACGAGCCTGAACTACGTCAACAATATAACAAGTATTCTTTGATTAAATTCGGCTTTTGTTAAAAAAAAAACAAGATCAAAAGTCAAGTGCAAACGCTGAATCATTGTTGACAACGATTTAATTGATTTTTTGACCCCATTATCTACAATCAACATTTTTGGCAATACTTATCAGCCTTTTGTTATGATAAAAGGACAAAAATACTTGTAATTACAATGTTATTACTATAATTAGTGGGCGTATTTTTATTTCTCGATGCAAATTTAAAGAACATATGTCGGAAAAAGGTGATAAAACATCTATGAGGCCTAGATTAAAAGACAAAAAACGATTTCCGATCTCAAACCTTGATAGGTATATAATTTGTTGACTTGTTTATAAAACCTGTTACTATTTGTTTGGGTTTTCAATTTCAACTAGTACGTGGAAGCAGTTGTTATTTGCAGTAATAAGACGAACTTTTTAGAAACTAATTCGAGGAAACCGATTCAGAACAATCCAAACTTATTTATGTAAAAACATTAACCATCAAGCAGTCTAGTTTAGCCAGAAAAATCTATTTTGGAGAACACCGAAAGAAGCTGTAGCTACACTAAAAAAATTGAATGTAAAGTCAATGTACATGTTCATGAGAGTTATTGGAATTTTACATTGTTTCAATGTATTATAAATCGATGTAAGGGTATACATTGACTTAATGTAACGGGTAAGCGAGATTATTCGCAAGCCACGTGGTTTGAGAATAATCTGGATCTCACAATAGTACAATTTTTTTAATGTCTAATCCAATAGTATAACCTGTTAACGTGATAAAAATGCCGCGTTCTATAAACCAACCATTATTTCTGAGCAGTCACAGGCACATACCTAGGGGCGAAGCAAAAAAAAAGGTCACTCGCCGTTCGTCGCAAAACAAAACACTTTTGTCACGCATTTGCTTATAACACATTTGCCTAGGGGCGAAACTATTATTAAAACAGTGATTCCAAATCTGCACAATCGCTAAAATACATGAAACAGTTTTAAAAAATAAAGGCAGATAAATACTTCAACTGCCAACCAGCTTAAAACTATTAGATATGTCATGGTAACAAGAAAATGTAAATTCATGTGAGATTTGCCAAACATAAAGTTAAGCCAAAAATTTCATAACAATGCCTTTGAGATATACAATTTTTTATCAGAGGAAATATGCCACTGATATCGATAACAGTTAAGTGATTCACACGCGCTTCAGTGAAGTCATTCCTGCGTATCAACAACTGAACAGAGATTAGCGACAAAATCAAATCTTTATATTTTGATTATAATGGTAACAGTTATATTAAGTCTTCTGTTAAAAAAAATCAACATCTTAACATTGCGCTGAAAAATTTCTTATAATTCTTGGTTGTAATTGCTATATGCTACGCCCAGCCAATATTTGAATTTGTGTTAATACAAAATGAATGGTGGTAGATAATTAATGCAAAATAACAAGTGTTAACAAAGTTAAGCTGCTCTACGTTTATTCCTCACAAAATTATATCGACCAATTTAAAGAACAGCTAAGTTTGTGTATTAACAATTGATTATAATTTATAGTTAACGGGATTGTAGATATATGTATGTATATAACTGCAACTTATCCTATTAAACTTACAACCACCTGATTCTGTACTTAAATTGTGAAACCTTGTACAATTATTGTGTCAAGTTGTGCTTTACTTGAAGCTATTTTAAGTATTGTTAATTGTAATGTTGTTACACAATAAAGTATCTACAAAAATATCCAATTAATAAAATCCTAATTTAACGTATTATGAATTTAAAATTATGATAAAATAATGTGCCATTAATTTTAATTACAAAAAATTAATTTAAATTCTTTGTTTTATCTACAATTAACAAACAATGAAACATCATTTTATAATTTAATTTGCTGATAAATTATTTAGAAAAATTATAGAAAAGCGTAGAATACAAACTCCAATCAGATTTGTAAAATACCTTAAAGTTTGCTAATCATCTGGCTGCTAAAAATATGACCAATATATAAAGTAAGTTCATTGTTTATAAAAACTCTGAAAACAGGAAGTGTCTTTTTTAAATTTGAAGTCCTTTAACTGTACTAAAGATGGCAATATATTTCTTAGTCTACACCCCACATATGATACCTCTATTTCGTCCATGTATGTTTGTACAATAACAGGTCCAGTGACTCACTCTTATATCCTTAAGTTTATAGCGTTTTGTTACGACCATTTTGACTTGTGACTAATTGTAGTTACTTAAAAGACAGAAATTTATGAGGTAGCTTTATTTAATGAAATTGTAAATAATTACACCGTTTAATTATGGTTGATTATCAGTAAAAATATTGTTAGATTGCTTAGACATTTTAATTAATATTAATAGAAGGAGGTTTGTAAGGGACTAAGGGTAGAATTCAACTCATTTTGGATTAAAAGCATCCTTGAGCAAGGATTTCGAGGGATCGCGTTCCCGCTATACAGAGCAGATTTAACATATCCGAAATTCCTGTTTAGGTACTTACATAAACAATAACAAGAACTAATCCCGTTTCTTTATTCGGTTACTAAAACGAACCGAGTTAAAATACGTCCAGATCTGATTGCGTTTATTTTCCATTAATTTTCGCTTTTGCAGAATGCATAAATTCTCAGTATCTGCATGTGTTGCTCTCTATTTTTATATTTGCTGTCTTAAAAATATTTTCAAATCGTCATCAAAACCCCAATCATCCTGATACAAAACATTCAATAGCACGAAAATGGTTTCTTTAAGCAGTTTCAGTCATGCATCGTAAATATTTTCCTTGTTTTTATTTAATCTTTTAATGACGTAAAGATAAAACATTAAACGTTTTCAAATTCAAGGTATAGAAGCGTTTTGAGTATTTATTAAGATAAAATTAAGTTCAGGTACTTTTTCAGGTGAACGAACGGTAATAAGATTAAAGTATAACTTTGTATGAATCACTGAATTGAAGATCGAAGAAGAAGACAAGTAAATAAATATTTAATATCAAATTTAGTTAAACAGTCTTTATGTTTAATATTAAAGTTTACTTTCTATAATGACATGAGACTTTATAATAATATTTAATTATATTATCTTATTTAACTGTATTTAATTTGCTTTAACATTAACGAAGCATGCGTCAAAGTAGAAAAATATTCTATAAAAGCATCAGCATACATTCGTTATAAGTACATTGTCCATTGCAGAATAAAAACCTTCTTTACTAATTTCTATATTGTTTTTATTTAAAAAATAATTGTCTACATAGTTCGTATTTCTTAAAATGTCACAGCTGTATTAAAGATAAATATCATTCAAAATAGTACATAGCAAATTAAAAATTCTGTAATACATAGAAGAAATTTCATAAAGTATAATATAATTTCACTACTGCAGAAAAAATAATTTACATATTATGTAAATAAACATATTAATAAAAACTTGAACGAGATTTGTTAAAGATATAAATTAAGCTTATTTATAAAATCCAAAACATTGAAAAAATTAACAAAAACGATAAACCATAAAAAAATTGTTACAACCATTAAGTTGTAGAACCATAACTTGATTTAAACCATTTTTTCAAATACAGCGTAAAAAGTCTATGTTTGAACATAAATCAAATCTTTTTTTTTACATTGTAACTGTACATCGATAAATTGTGTTATATAAGCCAAATTCAATTATATATACAATGCGTACACGAGTTTCTGATTTCTGCTTTTGCTTGATATAAAACGTATATGCAGTACATTCGACTTTCAAACATTTGTAGAGATCGCTGATGACAGCTTAAGAATTAAAATCGTTGTAGGTAAACTGCGTTTTCTGTGGAAGACATAAAAAAATATGATATACCAAAATTGGTAGCTATAGGATTTTTTCGTTGCATTTACTGAATTGTTGCCAATTACTTAACTTTAACGAGTATGAAAATTTAAATAAAACTGAGTTATCATCTGGTAACAAAATATTTATTGTTTTCATTAAAAATGTCAACGATAGAAGTAAAATTGTATCTACTTCAATGCTTATGTCATTGCAGAATTTAATGAAAACTTTCCAAATATCGTCTTAACGATCTGTAAGGCATGGATATTAGTGAAATTATTCTTAAAAACTAGAAGTGTTATTAAACAAATTCGCTAAAAGAAGAAATATGATGAAGATGACGCAGCAACATTAATAGCGATAGATTCTCTACAGGACTAAGCAAGTCAGTAATTTGTAAAATATACAAATTTTTCCATTCAAACCTAGACTTCTACATAATCTTTAGGGCGGTGATGAAGTTAAGCGTTTGTATTTTTGTATGGTAATTAGGAAAACAATCGATTTTTCTATCAAAATATATTTTTTTTTATGCAGCAACGTTTACATCCAATAGTATACTGTTGAATCAAACGTGTCGATGCTGGAGCGATAGAAATCCAAATTTTAGAATTGTGAACAAAATTCAATATTCTAAAAAACGTAATGTTTGGTGTGCAATATTCTACAATAGTATAATTAGACCATACTTCATTGACGGAAGATTAAATCAGCATACATATTTAAACGTACTGAAAACATTTAAGAATATTTGAATGCTTTGCCACGCGACGGAAGAGATCGATTGTATTTTCAGCAAGATGGTGGTCTAGCTCATAGCACACAAATTGTAAAGCAGTGGCTGGACAGTTATTTTCCAGAAAAGTGGATTTCCACTCCGATCGCCTGGCCTAACCAATTGCAATTTTTATTTATGGGGTCACTTGAAGAAAATTGTTTAATCCCATGATTTCACAACAGAAAACGCGTTAAAAGAAAAGATTTTAGATGCTGTAAACTCAACCTTCATACTGTTCAGAATAGCTACAAATAATTTAAGAAAAGGGTTGAGATTTGTTCTGGAAATGGTGGAACCAGAGTAGAAAGGTCTAATAGTTAAACCTCAGTTATTATGTAGTGTTTCCATTTGTGTGAGTTAGTGAGTCTTTAATTTCCTTTGCCTACACATTAAAGTTAAGTCAATCGCAGCTATTCACTAAATGTAACGAAAAACTAAAAATATCCTATAGCTACTACATTTGGTGCGATATCATATTTTTTCATTCTGAGCAAGTTTATAAAATTTTTTTGATATCTTCCACAGAAATGGCAGTTTACCCAAGACGATTTCAATGTTTAAGCTGCTAATTGAAAGTCGAGTGTACTAGAAATAAATAAGTTTTGGTTCAAGCAAGAGCAAAATCTCTCTTGTACTCAACTCAATAATTTTTTAGCATTTACACCTATAATATCGCTTGCAAACAACTTTAAAGCGGTACAAAGAGACTCAAAGTTATGAAAATCAACTAAAAAGTGGAAAAACGGTGTAAATCTACAAGACAAAATTGTTACTTAGAAAGAATGGCCTTTTTTTATGACGAATTAAACATAGCGATATGGTTCTTCATACTTATCAGTACATTACTATTGAATTAGAGATGGGTCGGTGAAATAATTAAGTGCTAGAGACCCATGCAGTTTTGAAGCCCTCGATACTTGAACTTTGCCGACAGGATATGGAGAATTGTTATTATCATCAACATGACAATGCGACGTTGCCATGGTGTCCCAACAACAAAGTGCCTCTGCTAGATTGGCAATCACAATCGCTCTACTCCTATTGAAAATTTGTGGCGCATATTAAAAAGAAGAATTGCAGATTATCATTATTGTGCACCAAAACATTAATTGCAAATAATGGACGAAAAATGGCAGTCCATATCTGAAGACAAAAATAGTGCTGTTCCTATGTAGTAAAAACTAAAAAAGGAGAAGAAACTCATCAAAAACTATAATGCAATCGTCAAAAGTCACTAAGATTGTGGACGATTTAAATTATGTGCTTAATTACCATTACTTTAGCTTATCACGGCAAATACAAATTTAATTTAAAAAAAATTACTATTACAAAAAATAAATACATTTATGTATTACGTTGACCGTTTCGACCAATAACTTATAAAATATCAATCGAGTTTGTAAATAACTTCAGGTTTTATCTCTTCCAAGCGTGTATTCCTGTTCTAAAATTAATAGTACTCCTAAAAATACCTAAAATCAAATACTACTTTTAGTAAATTATAACTTCCGGTTAAAGACTATTGATGATATTTGGTCAAATACTGAGACCGGATGTTATAAATACAAATTTGGTTCTTGCATTCTTAAGTCTGAGCAGTCTATAAGCAATTTCTATTACTTACTCGCATTTGTTTCTTCTGAAAATGTAATAATTAATTTTTAACATCAATATTTAAACAATTCATTGTACGAGAATAACATTAATACAAGAACATTTTGGACATTATGTTCTACCAACACAGATCTTAACAATAACAAAACAGATTTAATTCAATTATTGCGCGCTGTAATAGAAACAATACGAGTAATTTTCATAGTTAAGAGATTTGATTTGACACATTTCTAAGAGTTGTTGTTATAAAACAAGTAAAAACTACCATAAATAATTTTTGTATTTATAGATATACCATAGTTGTTTGTAGTTGATATTCTTGATGCCCACTGATATAACAACTTTTTTCATATATGTATTTCTAACAGTTTAAAATTATTGTTGTTTTAAAGGTCATGGAAACAAAGTACTAATATGAGCACTGAAACAGCAACTATCTTGCGTCAGTGAATGTACTACTATTTTTAATCCACGAACACCTTGAACAAAAACTCTTGTTTGTGTTTCGTAAGAAATTAAAAATTCGATAAATACATTAATTAAACAATTAGATTTCGTGCATATACGCTTTTTAATCCGCCTATTTTCCGACGGTAAAAATAAAACGTAATTAAGGAAATTGCAGAAAGTAACTAAAATTGTAACGCTGCAACCGAATACGAAATACCTGAAGTTAGTACTTTGAAACATTAACTTTAATTACTTTTTCATTCACGTATTTAAAACAAAATGAAATTTTATTTGTTCTTTAAGACCTTTTAACTTGAGTAAAGAAATTTAAATTCTAAGCTGTACTTACATATTACTACACTGTCGTATTTTGCATATTTCGTTAGTCTAACAATAGATTTTTAGTTCAACATTAACATGTTGTTTGACGATTGAAGTAGAAAAGGATTTAGGTACATGTTAAGCTATTCAAACGCATTTACTTGACAGGAAGTCACTACAATTACTCATTAATTAAGAGTTAATGTCGGGATGCAAGTTTCATGCACAAAAAACTTAGTAGGTGCGGTATTAAGTCATAACTACAACATAATAACAGAGGGTTAAACTTGAGCTTTGTATGTATTTAATTGTAAATAATCGCCTAACTTTAACGTATAGCGAGAGTAACGCCACAATCGCTATAAAATCCTAGTGAGCCTATTAAGTTTTGTACGAAACCAGTTTACTGAACCATAAAGGTTAAATCATCTATTTACGAAAACGTTGACAAGAGAAAACTAAGCAATAAAATAATTGATAAATAAGCGTATAAACTGGTTTAAAGAAAATTATGAAACCACCTTAGCTGCCTCAAACGTGTATTTTTTACCCCCTTGGCTGAAGGGAACGTGTTCTTTTATGCCAACGCCCAGGATGACTTCCAGTAAAGTTGTTCTATTGTTCGTCTTCTTGGCTTTAGGCAGTATTTATATTAATAGACGGCATTCGTTACAAAATAAAAGCATTAATTGCAACCGCCTAACCTAAGTTAGTTAATAAGTGAGCTTGATAAGAGTCATTAAAAATTAATTGAGAGAAAACGAAATTATCCATATTCCGATAAATACTTTTACTAATATTAATAAACAATTTTAACACTAAAATATCGAAACAACACTGCTTTTTAAATTTGTTAGTCTCCAAGTGCAATTGCACAAATAATAATTGTGACATGCAAGAGCTATATAAATGCATGCAAACAACGATAAAGCGTCTTCAAAACAAGATAATATAAAAAAGAGTGCTTACCTAGTCAAAAAAAAATGTTATCTTTATTAGACATTAGAGTAATTCAATAAAACGAACCAATTACACTTTTACGTTTCAACATAAAATACATGTGCTCGGGTACCAAATAAAAAAATAATTTCAAAAATAAATGTAGAATGATCCAAATTAGCACCCTAAAAACATTACTAACCAATTTATTACTATTTTCAATTTTAGTTAACCGAATTAAAAACGAAATTATATAATCTCTATTGCTCAAAATAAAACTTTCATCTTGAACTTTTTAGAACCTATTTATTAATTTATCATTGTTATTTGGCTATTATTGACTGTATTATAGATAGCGATTGTGAATATTAGTTGGTAGGTCTATAAATAGAAAATGTTTTTTCGCTAAAACGAGAGGGGAGCGAAAAATAATTTTTTATTGATTTTTAGCTGCACTGTAGTTTTCAGCTTAGAACACACTGTATTACATTTATTTATTATGTGTATGTGTGTAGCGGTGCAAATAGTTTTTTTTTATGTAATCAATACTAGATGTGCTTATTATGATAATGTGTGTTAATGCATTTTTCATAAACAAAGCAGACAAAAGACTTGTAACTGAATATTAACGAGTTGAAATAGGTTACGTATAAACATAAATCCACGTCACTTTCGAATTGTTTTTTAGTCAGTGGCGTAACAGCTACCCAATCTTTTGAACGAAACAAATATATTGATACAACTAAATTGTTGAAACAATCAACAGATAACGTTGATATAATAATGAATCATAAATCCACCAAAAAACAATCTAATAAAACAATGAAATTTAAAAAAATCAAAGTTTGAATAAAGTAAAATTGATCCTTTAATAAATTACATAAAAAGTTTCAGCGGCTTTTTCACTTGAAAAAAGTCGTATTTTTTATTTGAAAGAAATTTATTCATCAAAACATTGACCTTCACTTTTTATTACTTTCTCTTGTTTGTCATTTTATAGAAATTGTCACTTTTTAAATCGTAGATTTTTTTTCTTTGGCACATGATAGCCCAGATTAAAAAAAGGCCTGTCAAAAATGATTAATGTTACATTATTTTTCATACTTATTGCATGATACTGCCTCAAATACGCTTAGCAATATGAATGCGGAAGTTGTGCGGAAGCAAGAAACCTTTCTTCCTGTTTGCCAACGCCAGATATTGTTTTCAGACTTACTGAAACTCGTGAGGTATCATTGTTGCAAAAACCTTCGAATTAGACAGATTACTTAAAGATAACCATTGATAGAAATATCTTATAAGTTAAAACACTTTTCTTATTTGAGAATCTTTTAGTAACAGTAATTACAGTGTAACTCGGAAAACTTTTCAGCTTGCTTTTTTTTAGACCAATTAGGCACAGCATATTCTTTTTCGTTTTCACGGATTGAGTTTTTGTAATTGGTCTAAAGTTATGCTTCATATTTGTAACGTTGCCTTGACAGATTTTTATTACGCCCATGTCCAAATTACCAATACTATCAAAATTAGAACAATATTGATTTGGCCATCAACTTTACCTTAAAGAGGATACAAAAATAGTAGTTTACGTAACAAGAGTCGAAAGTAAGGCATAGCATAACGAACGTTAACGCGACACGAGGCCGCAAGGCCGAGGGTTGCATGTTAGTGATCATATTTTCGACGAAAGTAACGTACATTATTTCCTGTGTTGCCTTTTGTAAACTTACATTCTTTTTTTAAAAAAATTAAAAAACACCAGAAATATAATGTTACTACATTTATTAGTAAATGTCAAATTTGACATTAACTTTAACATCGTTTTTTTTTTCAATTTTAACTGAATTTTAAGATTTTTTAAATGACTTTTCCACCTATCGCATAGTCGTTCTAATATAATAATTAACTTTGAACATTTAGTTTTGTGTGGATTTCTAGTTTTCGTTTTGCCACCACTGAGCTTTTTTCGCTCATTACGTAACTACACTAACGAACGAATATTGACGTTTGCGATGTTGTTGGCTGTTGTAGAAAAAAATATTTATGGTTTAAATAATTTTATACAAGTTTTCAACCTTTCTTGTTCAAAACCAAATTGTCAATTTTTTGTTGTCTGATATGGAAGTGACCAAACCCAAACTAGTTCTATACATTTAACAGAAACAAGTTAAAAAAAAATATTGACGTAATTTACATTATCATTTTAAGCATAATGGCATTTGTTAGTGTTTCAGTTTCACAAAAATCGGCAAGGAACTAAATGATAATCAAGACCTTCACTATATAGCACCATAGTTTGTAATGAATTGGTGTAGCGCACCATTAAAACTACTATGTGCTTTATAATACTTGAATCAATAAAAACCTGTTCTTCTGGCAACTATTTCCAAACTTGGAACCTAATATGTGACACTTTTTTGAAGGTAGAGAAAGAATTTGATGGTTTAAAATGGTAACTTGGAAGAAATTTTGTAAAATACAATCTATCTTTGTTTTCAGAAAATACCAAAAATTGTATTTAACATGTTAAATTTAATTTAAGTTTCTTAAGTTTAGGTTTTTTAGATATGTTTATTTCACAACCGCTAGAATCCTAAGAAATATACAAATATGCACATACTCGCAAGATAGCACTTTCTGAACTAGTCATACAAATAACTATTAACGTATTATATTAACATTGAAATACTATAATATTATATTATTATATCAACACATTGGCGTATCCTAGCGCTGACGAGTTCGTAAAGAACGAAACAGCTGTGAATAAAAAAGAATAAGACTGCGAGACATGACTAAATTTGGAAAGTGAAATAGTTTCCTCTTTCACGCAGTAATAGAGCTGTCCAAGATGCTATGACACTGTCCTTACTTTGCTATTTTATTTTTTTCCTATACAATTTAGTAAAATGTTAACCCAACGTACTGTCGTTCTCTGTCATACAATTAGGTTTGACAGAGAACTGTATGACCGAATTGACACTACGCTGAATTAAATCATTACGAAACTGTAGTATAGAAAATAATAGAATGGCATCGTAAGGACAGTTTGACAGCATCCTTGACATCTCTATTGAAAAGCACTTAAAAATTAATTAGATTAAAACAATTTTGTAATTTGCGTGAAGCATCAAATACCATATAACAAATTGATAAAAACAAGGTGCTGCTCAGTATGCATTTTTGACTAGTGCAAGTACGTTCTCCCTATACTAAAGCAAATTTTATAAGCTGTCTTTTTATTAACTTAAGTAGAAAAAGTGTTTTTCATGTTGAACCGTTGGAACCTAGTTCACTCTGATTTAAGTAATAAATTTAAAAGTTTTTGTATTAGAAACAATATTTCTCAATTTTCATGTTTTGTAAAAATACACATTTTATTAAAACATAATTCAAATCACTGATTAGCATACCAGGTAAACTCCTCTAAAAACACAAAGTGAAAAAAAGTTAGTGATATCAATAAGATGAACTGATAACAGTGGCTATACTACAACCCCTCGCTAAAAAAACAGACAAAAATCAAGTAAGCGACTGAAGAAAAAAAAACTAATACTTTTTCCACAGTTAAAGAAAACAAAAAAAAAGAAAAAATAGTAACAAAAGAATTTGATAATAACAGTGACAAAACAGTAATTCACAACTAATCAGTCCCAAAATCAAAAACTTTTTAAAATACCTACAAGCAAAAAATACTCAACAAGTTAAAGAAAAAACTAATCATCAAAAACTTTTGCGGTCTTGACGTTTGTGACGTTTTTAGAAGCAAAAAATCCATAACTTTAGTTTCGGCTTAAAAAAATTGCAACAATATCAATTGTACTGAGCAATCTTTGATCTCATTTGAAGCAGATAGAAATGTAAACAAATTTGCGTTAGTATTTTACCGTAGAGGTCATACGATCCCTGATAATCATGAATTATCTATTTTCCTTGGACAGTCAGAACGGGAGTTCATTAACTGTACAACGACGTGAGAACTAACGTAGAAAATACGTTTGCTACTAAGAGTAGTCATAAACATAAGATTTGTTAAAAATGACAGTCACCAGAAAAATTAGTATATGCAATGCTACTACTTGATCACTATAAAACATAACTGCCCTGACTTAACCACCTTTAAATAAATGTTAAAAAAAAATTATACATACATTTTCAATATTATAATATTATGACTTTGTTTCCTAGTAGTCACAGCTTTTTTTTCAGTATTCGTTATGCAAAGTAATAAAAATAGATGACATCAATTTGCGTTTTATAATTGTTTGTAAATAGTACAAAGTATGAGTAATTATTCTCAAGTTACAAGTCGGGCTA
Organism: Aquatica leii; assembly: GCA_035610365.1. Lineage (NCBI taxonomy): Eukaryota > Metazoa > Arthropoda > Insecta > Coleoptera > Lampyridae > Aquatica > Aquatica leii. The sequence continues at coordinate 75,478,724 of CM069433.1, forward strand.
CACCGCAAACTCGGGTTACGCCACTGTTTTGTATACAGCAACGAAAGATTATACTAAGCAGTAGAAGAAAGGTTTGTTGCCAAGTGAATGAGTACGGCCTTGCTGCAATGCTCATTGCATCGCATCACCTTCATATGCTCGTCAATTTAGTCTGTATACAAATAGTACCGAATACGCAATTACATTTTTTTAAATCTAAACGCGAAAGAATCAAAGCAACTTACCTATTTTTCTCCAATTCGTTATGAGATGTCCTGAAATTAAAAAAAATATATTTAACGTTACGAAAAAGGTGGTAGTGGTAGAATTAGTAATAAGGTCATCGATTTTATAGTGATATTGTTAGGCAATGATATATAGTGAAGGCTGCTACGAGTAACGCGACTATGAAATGCTGGCCTGGGTCCGTTGCGAGAACAAAGAAACTTGTTATTAAACACTGCCTACGTATTAAACGCATGTGGTTTTTTTGTTATGTGACTAAAAAAGTTTCGATTTTCGTCGAATTTTTTGAATTTTAATCGTATAGAGAACAAAGGAAATGCTCACCTGTTTCCCTGAGATTTTTTCGACTTTGGCCTTTTACTACATACATTCCTGAGATCATCTGGCATAGGTAATGTTGAGGCATAACCGTGTTCGGCCTCTGCAAAAATGTAAAAAATCCCAGTTTGCGGAGTATACAACAGCTGATAATTTAAACGTAATGCTCGCACGTCGCTCATGTAATTGTAAACAAAGGTTCATTAAACCAATACTGACCTCTTTCGCGCCTTTCCAAGTACTCTGCAGCTTCTAGCAATGCAGCAATGCTCATATTTAATACAACAATAAATTAATTAATCACTAAAGAGATAATAAGTTTACACTTGAGGTCACAACACCGTTCACTGCACAAAATTCACCAGCAACTCCTGTGCGGTGGTATAATAATAATTTATCGATGTCAGCCGTTCAACACACACACAGGCGCTCACTCTGAAACTGCGCTAACTCATGGTGCGCACAGCCCGACGACGCTCGATCACGGTCGTATAACAACAAAACGATAGACCCAACAGCTGTGCGTGTTTACATCACGTACACCCAAAATGGAACTCATTTTTGACTTTATCTTAAACTTATACATTTTTTCACATTTAAATTCGCACTGTATTTCTTCATTCATAAATTACCTTTGAAATAATTCTTTTTTACGACCATTTACCAGCATTATCTTTAATTACATCTGTAACACACCCACATCCTCAATCGTAATTCCTAGAATTTAACATAAACATTAATTTATCAACAGTGCGTTTTAAATTATATGCACAAATGTTTTTTGTACTCAATTCCCCGTTTACAGCTGTTTTCAGGAAATGTTCCACATAAAGGCACACCTAAACTCATAAATATTGTTTTAAATATTTTCAATGTAGTCGATAACGTACAAAGAAAGCCTCTTAAGCATATTTTCGCCTATTTTTACACAATAGAATCGATGGATTCTTTCAGATGACTAGTCGTTTTTATATATTATTGGCGTCAGTCCTTCACGTTATACAAAATTAATAACTGAAAAAATCAAAACAACTATGATCAAATTTAAATGTCGTTCTGCCGCAATTAAAAGACAAAACTTGTTACCCGCGTAATTAATTGTTTCTATACAGAGTGCTCACAATATATTTCATTATACCGAGTGGTTCACGCTCAACAGGACGAAGCTTAGTGACGAAACTAAAAATTATATCGAAAAATCTTTTGACAGAAGTACGTAGGTCAGTGGCGGCTTTATTTTAAATACCGTTACAGGGTGACACAAATTAAAACAACAATATAAAGTTATATATTTTAAATAGAACACTGTGTGTAAATAAAGTCAGTTTATAAAAGGTTCTAATAGATTCTTAATAGTTTTCAATTAATTTAACTTTTTTTAAAACAATAAAGTCAATTGTTACAATTATTCATTCTGAATAATTTGCATGTGGTAAACAGTGACGTATCCAGACTGGTGTAATGGGGGGTAATCCGTTGGCAGGAAAGAGGAGATTTTAACTCAGGTTGTTCAATGTTTTTTTTTTTTTGAAAAATGTTTTTCAAAATTGGAGCGCTTTAGAAGTAATTTTAAAATGTTCTGACACCGAATATACAGTAGAAACGTTGTTCAAAGAACTAAGAAAATTGTAATTGGGTAAACACAAATATATTATTTCATATATTAGACAGGTATTGATCATTATGAGTTCTAACAATTACGTATAGTTGGCACGTAAACGTCAACGGGACAGTTGACGCATGTCATTTGTAACTGGATTCAAATAGATTTGAATTTGATTCCAAACTACATCGTGTAAGAATGCTTAACTTAGAAATAAGTAATTTTTCTAAGATTTATTAGTCTGTCGATGTTAAAACAAGTGCAACAAACACAAGAACGCTTTTATATAGAAATCTATTTCGTTTCAAAGTAGTGTTGTTTTTGTCCTCCTTTACTATTGAATTTAATTAAGTTTGTTGTTGTAAGGTTTTTCTTTAGAAGAGGCAAATAAACCACGAAAATTAGTTTTTTTATAGCTACGTTTCGTGAGGAATCTATGCTCTTTATCCTCTTCGTAGCTGTGCTGGTCGCAAGTTATTTACACTCAATTTATTAAAATATTCATTTTTTAATGGAATTGGAAACAAACTCTTCTTTACTATTTTTAGACGTTTTAGTTACTCGAAATAAAAATGACTAATTAGCTCGCTTAGTTTATCGATGGCCAACTCATAGAGATTAATACTTAAACGAATTTTTTGCCCATCACTCTTCTCAGAAACTATTAGTGGTGAATTTTTAGTGCGCAGAACTGTTTCTTTAAACCAATCTCAAAATCATTAAAAAGAAAAAATTATCTAACTAAGGATTTAGTCGCAAACAATTACAGTAGAAAAAATATTACACAATCTATTTAAAAGTTTACTTCTACTTAACTAAGATTAACAGAAGAATCTAAGTCTTAACCGTTGTCTATCTACTTTATGTACTACTGCTAGGTAGGACGAATTGTATCAAAAAAAATTTTGTCAAAATATAATATTATCATTCAGTTTTCTATTTTTCCTAATTTGTGAAACTTTTTACATCCGGTTTTGCAGTGTTGGGTAAGATTCCACAATTGCGAATCTAGATTCAGATCCAGATACATTTGAAAATTAGGATCTAAGTCCAGATCCAAGATCCTTATCTTCATACGGAACTAACTCAAGATTCAAGATCTTGGAAGTTAGATCTATATCCTTTATAGATTAATTTTAGAAATTTTGTTTGTTTGACTAGATTTCAAACAATTATCTATTTTATACAATTTGTTGCAAATCGCTGTAAATACCTTCTTGTTTTAATACTTTTATGGGATAGTGTTTTTTCAAGTAATGATTTAAATACGTACTTTTACAGATGCCGCCAAAAATGTTTTTAAAATAACAAAGCATTTACTTTGTCAAGTGATTTAATTGAAAAAGTTGAAAATTAATATGATCTATATCCGTATTTATGGTCATTGTTTAAATGGATTTACTTAATGAATCTAGATCCGGGATCTAGATGGTTTGGATCTAGATCTTATCCAACAGCTAATTGATCAGATTTGAATTCGGTTGCTTAACTTAGAAATAAGTCATTTTTTTTCTTTAAAGGTCTATTAGTCTGTCGATGTTAAAACAGGTGCAGCAAACACAGGAACGCTTTTATAGACAAATCTATTTTATTTCATAAGTGAGGTTCTTTTTTTCCTCCTTTACTATTGTATTTTATTAAGTTTGTTGTTGTAAGGTTCTTCTTTAGGAAGGGCAAATAAACGACGGAAGTTATTTTTTATGGCTACGTTTCGTGAGGAATTCATGCTCTTCATCCTCTTTATAGCTGAGCTGGTCACAAGTCATTTAAACTCAATTTATTAAAATATTCGTTTTCTAACCGAATTAGAAATAATCTCTTCTTTACTATTTTTAGACATTTTAGTTACTCGAAATAAAAATGACTAATTAGCACGCTTAGTTTATCGATAGTCTACCCATAGAAAATTATACTTAAACGATTTTTTTACCCATCACTTTTCTCAGAAATTATTAACGGTAAATTTTTTAGTTCACAAAACTGTTTCTTTAAATCTCAATCTCTCAATCTCAAAATCTTCAAAAAAATATCTAACCAAGGATTTAGTCGCAAATTACAGTAGAAATGGTATTACACGATCTATTTACGATTTACTTCTACTAAACTAAGAGTAACAGGAGAAGTCTTAACCGTTGTCTATCTAAGTACTTTATGTACTACTGCTAGCTACTTCGAATTGTATCGGAAAAATCGTGTCAAAATATAATATTATGACTCGGTTCTATTTTTTCTAATATGGGAAATTTCTTACATCCGATGAAAGACGTTCTTCTTTTCAGTTCAAAGGCGTTTATAGCATATCCTTGCTTTTTAGGTCGTACATAAATTGGAAAAACGGGTAGAAGCATAGGAATTTGTATTAACGAACATCAAAAATGTAGTCGTCTTAATAATTGTATCTTTCCTTTACCGAATATTTGGAAACCAGTTTTATCGATTCGAAGTCGGTTTCAGGATTAATTACGTTTTTCGCTAATTCCCAGTTTCTTTTGGGTGCCCGTTTATTTGGCTGAAGAACTTCAGTTAACGATGAACCGAAAGAAGTGTTTTTGCAATAGTTCTTGCAGAGTGCCTTCAACCCAGTCTGGAAATTTTCTGCTTTTGGTCAGCATGGAACCGATATTTCCAGTGCGGTTTTTGCTCAAAGCTTTTTGGAAGCGAGACTTGTAGGTTTGTTTTTTATGTCTTTACAGTACCTACTCTATGAGTTTCTTTTTGCCTTTTTAATAAAATTGTTGTATCTTGTGAGGCTGGTTCTGTATTTATCTTAGTCTCCACTCTTTTTGAATGTGATGAATAGTTTTCTAGTGCGTGCCTTTGCTTTGTCAAGCTTCTTATTTTATCAAGTAACTGCGGTGGGGGTTTGTTTCACAGGTTTTGGGCAGCTTGCATTAAATGCGAATTTTAATGAATTAACAATACTGTCCGTCATGAGTTCTAGCTCGTGCGTTGAGCTTGCAACTGAAGGACAGTCTCGTATTTGGCCGGCTAAAGTTTCGTCGGTTTTCTTCAGGTTTTTGTACTTCATTACAAGTTTCTTGTCCGAGTCAATGTTAAATGGAATGTATTTGTAATCCGATAAAGAAGGTTCATCTGATACATGCCACATTTTTATCACTTTGCTCGCCTTTGAACTAACAAGCATAAAGTCAATAACTTCACTGTACGACACGTTTATAAACGTAAGCGCATGTATAAATTGGATTTTAGAATAAATTCTAAAAGTGTTTCAACTCACCTCACTAAATAAAATTCAGGGCCGGATTTAAAGGGTGGCGGAAGGGGCGATCGCCCATGGGCCCCCACAAACTTGGGGCCCCCACACAACTTTAAAATAATACGAATTATTAACATTATTCATTATACCAACAAAGAAACGAAACTGTAATTCAATGTAATACGCAACCTGCAATGACTAATGAAATAAATCCCTTATTCTCAACTGAGTTTATTTTTGTAGTTTTATGTTTCACTAGCTAAAAAAATTACTAATATGACAGCATTTATAAAATGTTTCCAATAAGAATATCATATTACAAATGTTAAGATAAGTATTTTATTTGCTGAAGTTTTAAGTTCCTGGTAAAGATTAAGATTAACGTTAACTAATTCTAAGAAGGAAATAAAAGCCAGGTAACACAAAAGGCTTCCAAATTTATCTTTGCTCAGTCAGTGATTTCTTGCATTGAAAGTACTATAGGTATTACAGATTTTATAGTATTATAAAGAAATTATTTAGCTTTAGCGGATGCATGTGTTTGAATTTTGAAATGAGTGCCTTTTAGTTTTAAACTTTCAGTTGATCTGCCTTTGAAATAGAAAGATAGAATGAAGGAATTTTTTTCTAAGTGCGTGTGAACTAAGACTAGATACATTAACTTTTGTGTAAAATTACGTAATTTTTAAAATATTGTGTTTTACTATTTAATTTATATTACTTTATCGCGTTTATTTCAAGAGAAGTAAGGGGTAAGTTATTAAATTAAGCATTGTAGATAATATGTAAATAGTTTATTAATAAAATGATTTTCTATTCTCCAACAATGAGCAAGTGACACTATTTATATTCTATGGTAGAAAATAGAAAGTCAGGCTGATCGTCATAAGGGGAAACGCGTTTATAAAAGTGGTGCAGAAAAACGAAAAATTGCTCAAGGCAAGGAAAACAAAAGAGAAGAAGTCAAAGCAAAAATGCGTCGCATGACTGAGTTTTTCGTTCTTCAGCCGACTTCTAGTTCCTCTTCACCTTCACCAAGCGACTGTCTTGCAGATGCGCAAACTCAAAATGTCTTCTTAGATGAAACACAGGAGACAAATCAACAACAACAAAAAGCAAGAAAACTTGACAGTGAATTCGAATACAAAAAAAATGAATATGCTTGTGATATAGGATTATGGTCCGAAAATATGGGAAGTTTTGTTGACTATTGGGCGAAGAAAGGAACCAAGGATCTACAAAATTGTGATGAAGAACTATTCAAACAGAAATCTTGCCAATACAATGACCACAAAGAAGAAGCAATAAGAATACGTCGATGCCAAACAAGTATGTTTAAACGTAAAACTCGGAATGGCAAAATCATTCATCGATCTTGGATATGTTTTTCACCATCAAATCGACGAGTCTACTGTTTTGTATGTAAGTTAATGTCTCCAGTTCGTACGCAATTTAGTTATGAGGGATTTTTTGATTGGAAACATGCAAGTAACAGATTAATTAGTCATGAAACATCTAAGGCACATTTAAATGCTATTGTGACAATAGCTAATCGTTCCAAAGAGCTAGGGCGCATAGATCATCAGTGTTATTAAATTTGCTTGTGAACGTGGTTTAGCCCTGCGTGGCGACAATGAGTTACTCGGTTCGCCATATAATGGTAATTATCTTGGATTGCTTGAGTTGATAGCAGAACATAACGATTTCTTGAAACAACATATTAGTAATTATGCAAATCGTGGAAGCGGTCATGCAAATTATCTTTCGTCAACTGTATGTGAAGAATTTATTCATATGATGGGAAAACGGGTACTCGAGGAAATAGTTTTTAGAATCAAGAAATCTAAATATTTTTCAATTTCATTAGATTCAACACCAGATGAAGGTCACATAGATCAATTAACTTTAATATTTAGGTACATTGAACATAATACCCCCATTGAACGGTTCTTAAGATTTATGTCAAATCAGGGTCACAAAGCGCAAGATATATTTAGTGCATTAATGGAATTTCTAAAAAACCATAATATCGATATAAAGTACTGTAGAGGACAGTCCTATGATAATGCGTCAGTGATGAGCGGAAGATATAATAGAGTGCAGGCTAAGATTCACGCAGAAAGTTCATTGGCATCATGGATTCCATGTGCGGCTCACTCGTTAAATTTAGTTGCCAAAAGCGCTGCCGAGTGTTGCCCTGCTGCGGTTGCTTTTTTTTGATTTTTTAGAGGAGTTATATGTTTATTTTACAATTTCTACCCATCGATATGCGTTATTAACAGAATGTTTAAATTCATTCGCTGATCAAACGCCTGGTCGAATCATTTTACCTAAAAGAGTGACAACGGCTCGTTGGTCATGTAGGTCTGATGCCTGCAAAGCGCTTGTTGCAGGTTACGCTCAAATTAAAGACACTTTATTAAAAATTTCGGAAGATCTAGATCAACTACCTAAAGCGCGTTGCGATGCTAATGGGTTACATACTCGTATGTGTATGATTGAAACAGGTTTTTATGCAGTATTTTGGAATGAAATTTTAGATAGAACTAATGCAACCAGCCAACTACTTCAAAGTGCGAAACTTGATTTAAATTTCGCAACTGCAGCAATAAGTTCATTAAAAGAATTTGTCTTAAGGAGACGTGATAATTTTTCCACATATGAATCGCTTGGCGCGGAAAAAGCCGGAACAGCAGGTTATGTCGTTCATCGACGTTACCAACGAAACGTTCGTTTAATTCCTCTGGATTATGGTCAAGCACCAGAAGTGGAATTAACACCTAGAAATAAATTTAAATTAGAAAATTTCATTCCAGTTATTAATCAGTTTCTGTCTTCTTTAAACCAAAGACTCTCGGTTTGGATTTCTGCGACGACTAGATAATTTGAGTCTTCAAGAAATTGAAGCTCATGCAAATCGTCTTGTGAATACATATGCTGATGATCTAGATGGTAGTTTTGGTATTGAACTGATACAATTTATTGATTTCTTTAAAAATTTTAAAGACGAATATATATCGAACGAATTGAGGGAAGAACTTAGTGTAGAACATTTTATGTACAAAGTATTAATCGAGAAAGACGTGAAAGATGCTTTTCCAAATGTAGCTCTCCGTATATATCTTGCACTTATGATTACGAATTGTAGTAGTGAAAGATCGTTTTCAAAGTTAAAACTTTTGAAAAATAGACTTCGCACTACGATGGTTAAGGAAAGACTAAATGATCTTACCATCATGAGTCTAGAATCAGATATATTACGAGAAATCAACACAGCCGAAGTGATTGACGATTTTACTCGACGAAAGTGTAGAAAAAAGTCGTTTAAGTAATTTACAATAAATTCTCTTTCATTCAACAACTGTTTTTTTATAAAAAAGAATATGTATATATATTACACCTAGAAATTATTTTGTACATAGATAAATAAAGCTTTATTGAGTTACGATAAGAGGAGTATAATGTTTTTTTTGAAACAAAAACGCATATATTGGGCCGGTCCTCAGGGGGCCTCCACAGTGAATCTGCCCACAGGCCCCCACAGTTCTAAATCCGACCCTAACCTCACATGATAGTGCTCTTGCTTATAATTCTGTTACTGTTTCTGAATACCTTTCGTAACGTCTTCCAAGCTAGAATAGTAATTCAGGTTCTTTAATTTAACCGGTAAGAACTTCAGATATAACACTTCTAGATTTTTTTTATAAGGACCCGTTATAAGCAAGGTGTATAAACAAAACTCAATAACGTAAAATAATTCAAAAATAATACTACATTAGTTATAAAAAGAATTATAACCAACAGTTTAGAAAAAGTACATAGAGAAATAGTTAGACAATGTGCGAGCAGGTCAAGTTATTTTTGTAGTAAGGTAACTACTAACAGTAGATAGGTACCAACAAAAGCTTTGTTTTCATATTTAACCAACTTGTTTGATTAGCAACTAAAATTTTTGTTGAAAGCGTCTGTTTCCAAAGTCTACCTGTGTATTATCTTGCTGCTTAATTATATAAATTTAATAACATTTTAAAAGATCAAATGATTGAGATTGTTGAGATTTTTAGAAAACACTAAAATCCTAAATTTCCTTTTTTATTTTCTACGGCAAAAATCGATCAAGGTAGAGAATTCTAAATAACATTATTAAAGCAATTCCAAGAAATTCAAACGTGCGATCATATTTTCTAAGAGATTTTATAGACGCAAAAGTTACAGTACGCAACATTTTTCTTATAGGTTTTACTTTGGATTTTCATATTTTTTATATAAATATTTTTTCTGATGACGCTGATGTTATAACATGTTAAGGTTTTGTCTTGCAGTTTTTTCAAAATACCAAAAATCCGTTTTTGCAGAGAGTACGTACTTTTAAAACAACATCCATACTTTTGTTTCATAAAGCCAATGAAATCCTTTACAAAATTAAGGTGGTTTTCCTCGGCATCATCGAATCAAAACATAACAAAATTTTTGTCTGCAGTAGAATTAAGACTGAAGGACAATGCCGGTCACCGACCTATTGGTAGAGTTTTCAAGAAACGACAGCCGCCGGCAGACAGTAAACTTTAAACTTTGCGTGTGTAGCGAGATGCGACCGGCCAGCCATGGCCTTTCCGGGAAATATTGGCCGGCCGACTAAACGTGAATAGGTATCCTTAGAGGAACTGAAGGTGTTCTTTCTACCAAAAAAGACCGTGGGCGAAAAAACTACCTCATGTATTAGCAGCGAAAGAACAAGCAAAGATTAAATTTTTTAATGAAATCAAAACTTTAATATTTGTTTTTCTTTAATGTAGTATGTAGAGGTATTGCAAATTGTAGAAGATCGGCCACGAAGTAGAACTACAAAACTTGGTCTCAAATTTAACGTGTCCCATAGCACGATACATCGTGTTTTAAGGAATTATTCTTTGTACTCTTACCGTGTTCAACAAGTCCAACAGTTAACCGATGTTGATTTTGAACCGCGACTTGAGTTTTGTGAGTGTTTGCAGCAACAAAAAGCTTTAGGCTCTGACTTTAGTGCCAAAATATTATTTGCAGATTAGTGTTGTTTTACAGGAAATGGAGTGCTGAATTTTTGTAACACGCATGTTTAAAATGAAGAAAACCTTCATGAAGTTTAACAAAAGGATGACTTTCAGTAGCGGTTTTGCATTAATGTTTGGCCGGCTATTTTAGGAAACAGTTTAATAAACATTTGGACTGCCGCTTTACGGAGAACTTGTACTTAACTTTTTGACAAGAAACTTTGGTGCTCGAATTTTATGATTTACCGCTTGAAGTTTACAGAACAATGTGGTTTATGCATGATGCAACTTCTCCTAAAGTAAGCCGCCCCGTTTGCGATTTTTAAAAATTTTTGCGGGTCGTTGGATTGGAAGAAACGGCCTTAGACGCGGGTCAACCCGTATTCCAGATATTCACCTTTTAGAAGTTTTATTTCTGAGGCTATATAAAAGGTGAAGTATACAAAAGCCTTATAAATAATAGACGGGAGTTGCAAAATTAAATGTTTGCGGCAGCAAATGCTATTAGACACAATGTGCAATTATTTACGCGACTAACGAACAATTTTCGCTGACGTTTTTGTTTTATTCATTTTACACATTTAGTATAACTTTTAGCATTGAATAATAAATGTAAGAAGAAATGCAACTTAAGGGGCGATATCGTATCGACTGCTTGGATCGAGATATAGAGGTCGTCACGTTCGTATTGAATCGAGATTTTTCAGTTCTTGTGTGTCTGTCGACTTGTAAACTTCGGGATTGAACTGAAAGTTTTTCTTGGGTTAACATTACGATACGATTTTTGAAATTCTGGTAGTAGTAATGTTTGTTTGAACTTTTGTTTAGTTTAAGTGTAAATATATTATTGATTTATTTTTAAAATGGGAAAAATTACAAATCACGGTTGTGTTTATATTAATTGTGAAAATAATAATACCGAAAACAAAGGTACTAGTTTTTTATTAGTGATAAAGTGCGTGCTAAAGAATGTTAGAAAAACTGTGGAAATATAAACATTGCCACAATGGACTTGGAAGATTTAAAACAAAAGAAGATTTGTGAGAAGCATCTTCGGAGATAATGTATAACAACAAAAGGAAATTTTAAACACACTGCAGTTCTTGTTCTACACCTTCAATCAGGTAAATATTTTTAAATTTTTTTTTCTACCAAACGTTTAAAAATGGTTTAAATTAGCATCGGAGAATCTCCTTGTCCGGATTCTTCTTCTTCTTGTTGCACTTAATTGTACAATAACTTAAAATAATTACTGTAAATCAGTAGCTGAGATCGCTATTATTTTCTACGATCAATGATCGCAATCATAAATCTAGCCATAAACATTCGATTTTCGTTTTCCGGGATACAATAACGTTTGGAGTATTGAAAATCAACATATCTAAGGTCCGGTTTCACCAACTAAAATTTAACTGTAGATTAACTAACCTACGATTAAATTTAAAATCCTGTCATATCATTGGTTAGTACTTTTAAGCTAACCAATGATATGACAGGATTTTAAATTTAATCGTAGGTTAGTTAATCTACAGTTAAATTTTAGTTGGTGAAACCGGACCTAAGTATTTTTTAATATTGTTTCTAAACAATAAATTAATTAAAATTTGTTCATATTTAGATTTAAAAAAAATATTTACAAAAATTCACGGAAAATATGATACTACTGTGATGTTTTTTTTCGACATGACGTGCTATTTGAATTCTGATGCAAACTTACGAACAAATAGTTTAAAGCATTAATAAACAACATATTAAAAAATAAGTGTCGTTCTTTCGTAAATTAAATGTTTCTATTTGAAATTGACCCTGAAAAGATTGTTGAGTAATTAGTAATAACTCGTGTTGATATTTGTCTCAAACATAAGATTTATGTATTAAAAATAAATTTGCAATTCTTTTCAAATACGTATTGTCATTTGTAGTTAATGCTTATTGTTTTTAACTTCCTGTGTTTTTATGATTTACCTTGGTGTTTATATAAAGCTAGGTTTTTCCCTAAATGCTGAATGTGTGACACAAATTTTACAAACGTTCTTTCCTAGAAGAGTTTTCTAATTCTCTTTGAAAAGAATGCATTGTTAAATTTCTGTAAACAAAAAAAATATAATTCAATGTTTAAATTCATGTTACTTTTTTATTAAAAAATCTGTATGTGGTTTAAAATTCTTACGAGGAAAAGAGCAAAGGGGTTATTTACCTACAAAATTTTACGATTTTCCGTGAACTACCTGCATACTTAAAGTTTATTATACATTTATTAAAGTAAATATTATAGTGTTATATTAGTCTTATTTGTTTATGCGATAATTAAAAGTATTAATTTCTTTTCCACAACCGCAATTGTTATTTTATAAGCGATCAATGATTGCGATCGTTATTGTACAGACGCTCGATATCGCGATCATTATTTTGCATAATGATCGATTCATCGTAATAACATAATCGTTCTGGCCATTGCTTTAAATGTTTTTTGTTGATGTTGGCATGTCGAATAAAAATATCGTTTTTGTAAATGTTAGGGCCGCATTTCTTTAGCACCTTGTGTAATAAATACTTAGTTTTTTAAAAAATAAAAAAAATTATAAACAAAATCCTTTTATGTTTATTTTAGCATGCTGAAAGCACTTCAATACAAATCCAATAATACATAAAATATTTTTACAATTGTTTAAAAAAAATCGCAAAAATTTTGAAACTATTAATACTAATTGCATTTTCAAAACTTTATTTTTAAAATACTAACAACTTAATTTTTTTTTTACTTTTTGGGATTATTTAGTATAATTTTTTACAGAAGCTGTAATTGTTGATATGAACATCAACCTAAGATACTCAAATGTAGTAGTTTCTCAAACATATGGAAGAAAACGTCGATTGTTATTTATTGATGACGATCGTGAAGACGAATAAATTTATTCTTTCTACAGCTCCAGTTCACTAAACGAAGGTATAAGTAGACAAGCAAAAATACGTAATTTTTTTAATATATGTTTTATAGTTGAAGATACGTCCTATAATATTTTGAAATACCGGAACGACCACAGTGTGTTCTCAAATTCGTCAAGCCGTTAAGTTTTGACCAAACTACGCAACATAGTGATACAAATGGATTCTCCGTCAAAAATCCTTTTAAAGTATGAATTGGTCAATTATTCTTTTAGAAATTTAACATTAATTTTAATTTAAAATTATTTAAATTACCAGTCCACTAATAACAAATTCGTTTACATATGTTTCGAGCTTTAAAATAATGATGCTCATCTACAGAAAATCTACAAAAAATATTTACAACTTTTTTAAATACAAAAAATGTCATCAACATATCTTTTCCAAAATATTATTTTTTCTAAGAAAATTTGGTGTTCAGAAATATATTTACTTTCTAAATTGTTTAAGATTTCAGTAAAAATAAGTGATAAATTTGATAATCAATTTTTTAAACAAAATCTAGGTCTTTAAATGGGTTCTCCTTTATCACTTTTCTCAATTTTTTTAAGAAATTAAGTAAAGGTAACGATTTCAAGATTTCTTTTTCTAATGAAATATTTATTTAATTTTTAAGCTACTTAAAGGTAGTAAAAATAAAGCTATTTAAGCTGTATAGTTGTTTCTGAAAGGTGGTTTACAGTTCCTTTAGAGCTTCTTTAAAACCTTGCTAGTACCACAAAGAGCAGTATAAAAGCCAGATTTTAATGCATTAAAGGAGCTACCTAACAGCAACATAACTGCGGAATTTTTAGCTACTTAAACGCTTCATGGAGGTTTTAGTTTTTTCACAAACCACTTAAAAGTGTTCTAAAGAGTAACTTTAAAAGCTAAAGTAGTTATAAAAAAGCCGGTTTTAGCTGCAATTTGCTCACTGGGAAATTCTTCAATTACTAGAGTTCATTTATATTAAAATATCAAATAATTTGTTGTTGAACTAGCAAACCAATTTCAATTACGATTTTAAACTTAAATTTTTTTATATTTATTTCTAAATTGTACCATCTTCCTTTTTTAAAATAATTAACATTTAACATTTTCTAAAACTTACATTTTTTTAATTATCTAGTTACAAATTTTTAGATTTGAGATTGTTCGAAAAAATGTAAGTTAAAAAACTTTTTGTAATCTTAACTTTTTATAAGTATTATAATTTATTATTGGTAGACTGGTAATTTGAATAATTTTAAAAATTGACGAATAATAACAATAAATCCCCATAACAATTTTCTTTTAATTTAATTTCCATTGTTTTAGTTATTTCTATGTTTTCGATTTATATTTTACAAAAATAAATATATATTTGAATATACATATTTTTTTGTTTTCTTAAATATAAAGCATGATATTGTTTAAGTTTATTTGACATTGACTTGTGTCGTAACAATACAAGCTATTGTTTATGATATTAACCTGTTTTGAACAGGTAAACGGTAAAGTAAACACAAATATAAGAAAAGGTTTTAACTGGTACTTCATAAGAAATAAGTAAGTTCGCAAAATAAAAACCACGATTTTGCAGATGGCAGCAGGTCTTAGTCTATTAGTTTATGAAAAGAGGGGGTACAGACGGGTAAAAAAAAGAGAAACAAGAGAGATAAAACTACAGTACGATTTTTAACACACTAGTTGCGCCTCTTCTTAAATTATTACTCAATGCTTTTAGGTAACAAAATATGATTTTAATTGTTTTTTCATATTTTTTTAGCATAGCAACTTAATTTTACCACAGTAATTTAACGATAATATTATTTTGTAATTATTTTTATTTTTGGTGTCAATAAATTGCTGAAACAAAGTGTGCACTTTTTAGAACAGTTTACTTTTATTCGCGGTGTCAACAACCTTAGAAGAGACTATTTAATGCAACAGGTTTGCAATTTACCATTAATTGTGGTAAAAATTTTGGTTTTTCTATATTTTTTATTTTTATTTTGACATTTTTGGCTTATATTTATGCTCTAATTTTACCTTCTAAAATAACAACTTGTTATCAAGCAAAACTTGCTAAAACGTAAATGGAAGAAATTGAGTAAATTTTTAGCTTTAGACTAGTTTCAGTTTTGTCAAGTTTTTTTATTTTCTTTAGAAACTATAAAAAATGCATTGTTTAAATATATAATTTATTATAAAAAAACTTGTAATTGTAGTTTGTTGATAGTTTCTGTTAATAATAACAGCATAAACGTTCTTGTGCGCAAAAACAAATTTCAAGTACACGTGTTTTTTCTGTCAAGTAATTTATTATACTTAACGCTAAGACTCGTGTCAGATTGTATAGAAACAGCTTAAATTTATAACACTATTTGTCGCATATTTTTTCTTGCAGACTGTAAACACCACATTAGTAAATTTATAAATTTCTTATAAATATGAGATACGCTGATTTTGTTACATTCTGCATTTACAGATTTACATAATTATATTTTGTAGTTTGGTATTGCAATTTACTTTCCCTTTCTGAGTTATGTGTATGTATGCTAGTGCGGTTTTGCAGGTTTTCCGTCTTTACGTAGTACATACATAGGCACATACGTATTATGTGAGAAATTTCTGTATTTTTAAAGCAATAAATTTATTTCAACTGGTCCTAATAAATTAAAACAAATATTTTCTTCAGACCAATTGACTGATTCGAGCTAAGACTTTAGATGCCTTTTATAAGAATTTTAAGCACATTCACTTGTGTGTTTGTTGAATAAAAACCATTATCCTCAACTTTAAAATCGGATCAAATAAATCAAAATGTATCGTATGTTTCGGCAATAATGTATGGTATTTTAAGTGATAATTACAGATATATGTAAGTTTTATTTATTATGCATAGATAAACATAATTAAGTGGTAATCATTGATTTAAAATTATCAAATAAAAATTTAAAAAAAAACAAAATTAAGTGATTAATAATTTAAAAAAAGTAAAAAATGTTATTTATATGTTATATATTTCATCCAAATTAATTTATAATCAAATGTGTAAAATACATTTTTATATTTACTGTGGTGTTTTATATAGAAGACAGACCGAAACAACAAGACAAATTTAGAAAAACCGCATTCACTGTTTTACCTGAGCTGCTGTCTAAAAATTTAGTTATTTGTTAATCGTAGAACAAACAATTACTTGACAAGAATGGCTTTTTATCTGTCCCAATAGGTTATTAATGAACAACGAATACTTACAGTAATCTCTCCGAGTAAGAACAACAGTACCTGATTACTTGTTTAAAGTAGTATGCTTTTCTAGACATTGAAAGATTACACCCTAGATTCTTTTAACATTTAAGTATTGAAGCTTAATGACGCTTTTAATGCGCTTACGATTCTAAAGAAATTTGATTCTGAATTCTTGGAGAAATTTATTTTTTTTATCTGTACAGTAAAATTACAGTTTAGAAAAGGGAAATTAATGTATACCTGTTGCTGAATAAAGATTAAATTTTAATTGCACTGCAACACACCATGTTATGAAATTGAAATTTATCGATGGCTTAATGAAATTTGTGTACCACGTTGTAATGTCTGTATTCCTTCCCGGAAGTCAAGATTCTCAAAATATCTATTTATAGCAACTTTTAGTCATCATTTGAAAAATTACCTGCCAGAAAGAATTAAGAGATTAGTGAAAGCTAAAATTAAACAAAAGTGGCAAGACGCTAAGTTGTGTATCATAGAAATTTTAGTATATTTGACATAAATATCGATTATATTTCATTCGGATTATTGGTGGTTATTAAAAAATGTAGAATCGCATAAACCAATGTTTTTAAACAAAAAAATACAAAATTTAATCACAAATCCATCTAAAGCTACTATTTCTGCATAAAATAATAGTAAAAATGGGGGTTTTTCAATTTTACGTTATTGTAAACAACAAAATTCACTAAACGTATAAGATTTGTTTTAAACAATAATGATATTTTGTTTAACGCTTTATCTGTTTATTATTCTATTTATAAAAACGTTTTGGTTTACTTGCGCACTGTAGTAGTACATTCTTAAACTAAAATCATTTGCAATTTTTCCGCAAATAATTTTACTACTAGTTTCAATTTGTATTCAATGTTCTTGATGTCTTAAAGGACACCGGAATTCTTGTAGAATTATCGATATGTTAATAAAATATAATACTTAATACTAATTTACTGCTTATCCTAATAATGAATATTAAGAGACACGATTTTATTTGTTATACATACAATAAACGAAACAGTGCAAACGATATAACTGAGTAAAATACATAATTAGCAACAAAACTTAAAGATGACAAAAGATATGATTTTAAAAAAATGGCAAAACTTTCTTAATTGTAGAATGTGTAAAAACCACAAACATCTAAGACGTTCTTGAAATTAATACGAAAAATATGGCATAGAACTATTAGCAATACATGGAACAAATCAAACAGAAGACAAAATAACTAATACAAGCTATTGCATATTCACGTAAAGTGGAGTACAAACTTACAGATCAAAATTACATGTTGTTATTATCCAATCAACCATTTACTTTAAAGCAATATCACCAATTTATTAAATCTGTTCAATGAAAAACAGAAAAGAAGGAAATACACTTTTTTGTTTCAATGAACCGCACTTAATACAAAATTAAAAAGCAAATGAATTCATACATCTACAACAGAACGTTTAAGTATATACTTCAATATAAACAATAAGAAGAAAAGGTACGAACAAAGACATATATGTAAGACATAAAAGTTTCACCAAAAAACATTAATGATTTTCTTAGGCTAACTGATGTATATTGATTTAATACAATTTACAAGCAAGCCTTCGAACTTTTTCGTTAGGCAATATAAATTAAATTAATTTGACAAATGTAAAACTAAAGTAACTAAAAACAATAAATCATAGGCGAACTAGATAATTGACGCAAGTTTATTTAGCTACAGCATTTTCTCTAAGGTCTAAAAAAAAGCCACCATAAAAGCTCTAGACGTAGCTTAAGTGTAATTGGTGGACAAATTAAGATTAGGAAATAACAGGTAACCATAGGTGTTAGATAGTTCGTAACTACTGTCTCTGTTGAAATTGTTAAAATATTTAATAATTTCAATAGCTTCTCTAATCTTTCTTGATTTCCAGTTCGTCGTTTTAGAAATTGTTTTAGTTTTCTCAAAGTGTATATCATGAAGAGTGTCAAGTGTATGTTCAGCAATGGCAGACTTAGTAAGCTAAAGTAAACGATGATGTTTTCTGTGTTCTTTTAATCTCGTATCTATAGTTCTACCAGTTTCGCCAATATATACCTTGCCACAGGTGCATGAGACTTGGTACACTCCACAGGTATTGTAAAGTATTTTGTCTTTTATAAAATTCAACAAATTTTTAATTTTAGTTGTAGTGTTATAAGCTACTTTTATATTATGTTTACTTAGTATTTTTCCAATTTTGTCACTTATGTTGGAAACAAAAGGTAGAATAACAAATTTTTGGTTAATAGTTGAATCAACTGTTAAAGTAGGTCTTGTTTAAGGCCAAAGAAACTTTTTAATTTGTTCTTTATTAAAACAATTTCTTATAAAAACTTTCATAAAGTGTTGTAACTCTTCTTGTAATTTATTTTTGTGCCAAATTATCGTTGCACGTTTATATATGATGTGCGAATAGTTTCAAGATTTCTGAGCTCGGCGATGGCGAGAATTTGCGTTTATGTATTGATTTGTATGTGTTGGTTTTCGATAAACTGAATGTATTAAAGTACCATATGGCTTTTTTTCTATCTTTATATGAAGAAAAGGTAAATTATGTGAAGAACGATTTTGAAAGAGAAAAGTTTGGATAGACCTTAAGTTCTGTTCAATTTGATTTAAAGATAGATGTCTTCATTGACGAAACAAAACAATGCTTTTTTGCTTAAAGTTATTAATTAATAAATATAAAGAAATAAATAGATAAATGGTAATACTTTAGTTTAATTTAATTTAATAGTAAGCCACATGTGTGTTATCCATATATATCTTAAAATAGTCCAATTATAACCCTACAATGTGACAATTGTGATAAAAGTCTTTTAACCAGGAATAGTCAAAATTGTCATTGAATTAAAATTGCTAGTAACAAGTGTTCACAAAACTATACAACTTACAGGTTTAGTTCTTCTAAGAACTAATTTTTAATTAAGTCTAATTAATAATTTATGAAAAGAAAATATTCAACAGGCCTCTCGTAATTAAAAACAGCGTATACAATTTTGAGAAGATTGTTTTTGCATAATTATTTTAGTAATTTAATTGTATTGCTCTAACATATAAAAAATTAAGTTACACCACACTATAAGTGAAGAGCACTAATTTGGCTAGCATAATAATGTAAAATAATTATGTTGTTTGGTTTTATTTTAACTTTATTTGAGTTTGGGATTATTTAAATTAAAAAAATAATATAAATAAAATTTAGTTTAATATTTGTGTTGCAAACAATATAGTACATAATATATTGAAAAACAAATGCCAAAATGATACTTTTTACCGCACTAAGATCAGGTTTGAAGACCGACTGTCTTGTGTTAAGTGTTTTTCATATGTATTTTTTCTATTTCGCATGCATTTAGTCTAAAATTTTTAATAAATAAAGTTTATAAAATTTTTTTAATGATTTTTTTTAATTTGTTGACAATTCTGGCAGTTGACAATTCAAATTTGAAATTTCAACGTGTTAGTTTCTGAATTTAATAAAAAAGGATGTGAAAATGGAATCTGAATGTATGGGTGTACTGTACGCGAACTAAAAGAATTAACAAATAAAGCTTTAGATAATTTGATACCAACAAAGTTCTGCCCGAAATATGAAAAAGAGTATAACAACTAACTTATTGCTAAAGACGACAATTGCACCGTCACAATTAAAATGTATAATAACTGTACAATAAATTTACCATGCATAAAAGTTTATCACCAAAATAACTAAAACCATCGAAATTGTGGCAATTGTGAAGTTGTGTCTTAAATCTACGCGCTAACAGAAACGATATAGGATAATAAAAATACTGAAAAGAAGCTGCAAGCAAAAGCAAACAAATGCTAATAAAAATAAAGTGATAAAAATCTAAAACACGTCTTACTATAAATGGTAAAAGAAAACTTGTTTTATAGTAAGATTTATAAACAAGTCAATAATTTTATTGAAATTGAGAAAAATTGTTGTACATTTTAAGTCAACAATTATACTGAAGCAATTAGTTTTTAAGCAAAAAATTTTCTTAAAATAACGATAATTGTTTTATTTCAATTATTATGGTTTCGTCTAACAAGAATATAAGAAATTTGTTAGCTTAGAATAAAAACTCAAGTTGTGAATGTGTAACATGAAGAGAACTGGAAGAATAATCGTGTAATACTGAAAATGATAATGAATTGTATGTCTCTTGAGATTTCTACAAGCCTTAGAATTATATAGAATCAAAATGAAAAATTCTATAATTTTATGTTGGCGTTTGAAGTAATCTAAAAAACTCAAATAAAGATAAGATTTTAATTGTGCATTTTTGTTTTTTCTAAGATATAATCAAAATCTATAATTGCAATTTTTACTTATTAAATCATAATAATGGCAATTAAAACATATAGTTCAAATACTTTTATTCAAGAAATGTTATAACATTTTTTTTTAAATCAAAAGGTCTAGTCATTAAATCTTGTCAATTTGAAACGAACTTTAAATATAAATAAAAAACGTTTTAGTCAAGTCGAGTTTAAAGCTTCCAACCAAATTTAACTCAGCGGAAATACACACGAGGAGCACGCAAAATCAATAGTTGTCACTTATCAAAGTCTAGAAACCTATCATCTATGTATGTTTGCAACAAATTTTATCAGCATTTTATTATTATTATTTAAATGAATGTTTTTAACATTACGCAACTTAAAATAATTTTAACATTGTACATTTCTATATTTTTGAAAAACAGTTTTATCACTTCTGGTAATTGTTGACTTGTTATTATAGAAAACAAAAAACTAGTAACTTGAAACGAATAAGTGAGAATATAGTGTCATTAGCGATGCTTACAGCATTGCGCTCTAGCGGTTTCTGTAAGTACTCTCGTAATTTTCTGCTATCCTGTGTATCATATGTTGTAAATGTGTTCTAAAATGTTAAAAATAAATTTAAGTAAATTTCACATTGTAATCTTACACTCATTGGAAAATGTAGTTGTGACATATTGTTCTACGGAGAATTCAAATATAAAAAGAAAAGTTTATTATGGTATAATTAGTAAAAAGATGCAACATATAAATGTGTAATATTAAGTTAAATGATTTAAATTTTATATATGCATAGTTATTGTATATGTACAATATACGTGATATTTAAAAAAAATATAGCCAACTAGCTTGGCTTGAACTTTAAGCTTTCTAAAAATAAAAGCTTGACTTGGGTTGATGTTTGTGGCTTGGTTTTGAAGCTTTTCTTATCTTTATCAAGATTTTCAGCTTTTCCAAACTTTTTCTTGCTCCGTTTGCAAAAGTACTCTATGGACTTGGAACACGTACCTTGCACGTGTTACAGCTCCTACCAAAATATAAATAATTAATCAACTGCTAGCTTAGGTTACCTCATAACTTGAAGTGAATTCATACACATTTAACGTTTTATGGTTATAGCAATACTAAATTTATTCACGTGTGGTAAGCAGGGTAATAGACACAAAATAATGCTCTTACAGAGTATTCACGATGCGAGGTTTGAATGTCTATACTTGACGCGTTCTCGCTTGACATTTGATTTATCCAGAGTTATGAGGTAACCTAATATAAAGTGTGTTTCTGATAAACGACTATAAACTTAAAGAAAAACTTTTTAGTGACGTTAAATAAAAATCTTCTCTTTAAAGGTTTGTTCTAAAGTGGCACTTTTTTGAGACATTTGCAATTAGTTTTCAGGCCAGTGTAGTGTATTTAAATAAATGTAGATTGACTTTTGATTTTAATTATGTGGTAAATGCTGTGAGATCCGTATTTTAAAATGTCTCTACGTATTGCGTTAATTATTAATTGTTCTTTTAGTTTTCGTCATCTACAAAATAAATTGTTCATAAAATAAATACAACATATAACAATCTTAGTTTCTTCTTATTGACACTAACCTAACTTAACAAAATGCACTTTGTTTAGTCAATTACGTTTATTTGCGGTTGTAACCAAAACAAGACTTCAACTAAGAAGCATAAATTCTAAATTAAGCTTTCTTAGAACTCAATTCGACAACTTGCCTAATTTTTGTTTTGATTTCTTCAATTGATGCTGTTTGCTGAAGAGATTTGTGTAAATTGTTTTCGATAAATTTTATTTTGGGGTATAAATTTTACATTAAGATAATATTATTTTCAAAAAAAAAACTTGAAAGTTTGTCCTGTGAAAGCCTGTCCTGGCTAATCTGAAACTTGGCTTGGTTTTTTAAAAGTTTTGATTAATTTTTCAAAAGCTTGGTTTAATTTCAAATCAAGTTTTTGAAAATTAAGCCAAGCCTATGAATCTCTATTGAAAGGCAGCACAAATATTTTCAATATTTAATTAGTATTTTCCAGTAAAAATTGTGTTCCAAACAAAACTAAAAGTGTTTCTATATAGCTGCAGAGAACGTGTAAATTATATTTCTATTCTTCTAAGAAGAGCATAAAAAATCTACGATAATATTTGCTAACTACGTTTGGTGAGCTTGACTTCTATCATATGTTTGTTTATATATGATAAATTATAGATACTCACAGATAATATTATTATTATTATTATTATTATTACAAACTATTAAAGTTAAGAATAGTAAAAGCGAAATAAAAGTAAACATTTGTTTGAATGTATTAAACAATGTTGCTTGATGCGAAGTAATAACATTCTGCTGAACTTTAATTGTTTATTATTTTGAAACGAATATACACAACGTTTCGATTGCTGTGGTATCTGCAATCGTCATCAGGTGAATACTAACAAACTTAGAAACTACTGGAGCTTATATACTAAAAACATGTTCGATGAAGCGTTCAAGCGTACAAAATCAATTTAGCGTAACAGATTAATTAATTAACAAAATTACTTAGTAAAGTTTAAGTTGTTTTAGAGGTTTGATAAGTGGTTTCCATATGTTGCTTATCTCGACACTTGGCTGGCTGAAAATTTCTTTGTTGTTGTTGATGAATGCCGCTTCTTTAAATTTCCGTTTATACCAATGTTCCGCCCTGTGTATGATTTTTGCTTCCAACCATTTCATTCGATGTTGGTTATCCCACGAATGTTGCGCGATGCCGGACTTAGAAGTCTCTCCTCTCTGTGTGTGCGTCTGATGTTCTTTCAGTCTGATGTCAAGTGGTCTTTTGGTTTCCCCCACGTATGATTTGCCACATTCACATGGAACTTGGTAAATACAGTTTTGGGAATCTCGACTTGTTTGTGGCTTTGTATTGGAAACAAGCCACAAACAAGTCGAGATTCCCAAAATTGTATTTACCAAGTTCCATGTGAATGTAGCAAATCATACGTGGGGGAAACCAAAAGACCACTTGACATCAGACTGAAAGAACATCAGACGCACACACAGAGAGGAGAGACTTCTAAGTCCGGCATCGCGCAACATTCGTGGGATAACCAACATCGAATGAAATGGTTGGAAGCAAAAATCATACACAGGGAGGAACATTGGTATAAACGGAAATTTAAAGAAGCGGCATTCATCAACAACAACAAAGAAATTTTCAGCCAGCCAAGTGTCGAGATAAGCAACATATGGAAACCACTTATCAAACCTCTAAAACAACTTAAACTTTACTAAGTAATTTTGTTAATTAATTAATCTGTTACGCTAAATTGATTTTGTACGCTTGAACGCTTCATCGAACATGTTTTTAGTATATAAGCTCCAGTAGTTTCTAAGTTTGTTAGTATTCACCTGATGACGATTGCAGATACCACAGCAATCGAAACGTTGTGTATATTCGTTTCAAAATAATAAACAATGAAAGTTCAGCAGAATGTTATTACTTCGCATCAAGCAACATTGTTTAATACATTCAAACAAACGTTGGAAGACCGGTATGAACCCGGAATCAGCAACAAATTTCGAGACTACGAAGGAAGAGACACACATTAAATTGTTACGGAGGGCAAGAGACAACCAAGTTATACCAGATGGCTTCCGAGTGAAATCTCCGATACCAGGAACAAGAGCCCTCAAGATACTGGAACGAGCAAGTTTTGCGCTTATCCGGGCACAAATCAACCACCATCGATGGAAGAAAACTTTATTACTCCAAGACGCCACACAAAGATTCGAGGAGATAAAAGAGTTCACATTGGAAGAAGATTACGCACTAATATTCCGCAAAATAGAAGCTACTTGCGAGAAGGTACGACAACTACACCAAGAAACACACGACAGAAAATGGGCTAAACTCACACGAAACCAACAGAAAGCAAGGAGAACGATAGTCAACATATCGACACATCCACTGTCTGCTACAGAAACGACTCTATTAGAGAAAGGACTCAATTTTTCGATAACACCAAAACACGTGCCTGTACTGGACATCATTGGTGCCGTCGAGACAACACGTTTGAATCCAACACAAGCAGAAGAATTTAAGTGGAAAATCAGAAGTGCTCTAGAGAAGAAAAGAAAACAACATACCAACATCACTAAACACGAGGAAAAAGCTCTCACAAATTTACGGAAGAACAAATCCATTAAAATACTTCCTGCCGACAAAGGGGCCGCAACTGTCATCATGGATGCCTCCACCTACGACCAAAAAATTGAAGACGTCTTAAATCAAGGGAATTACCGCAGACTGAAGAAAGATCCGACAGCAAGCTTGGAGAGGAAGATCTATCAAGTCCTAAAACTCTACGAAAGACATCTAACACCAAGGATGAGAACGATGCTAACACCACACTACAGCAAACCACCGCATCTATATGGACTACCGAAGATACATAAAAACAACATGCCGCTTCGACCGATAACCAGCTCTCGTAATGGACCCACATACCAGCTATCCAGATTTCTACTACCAATTGTGCAACCACTACAGAAGAACAGCTCATCTTTTGTCAAAGACTCCAAACATTTCGTTAAGATTCTGAAAACAATACAGCTACAACCACGGGATCAATTAGTCAGCTTCGACGTAGAAAGTCTTTATACTAATGTGCCAGTTGAAGAAGCATTGAAAATCATCCAAACGAAGCTCCGAGAAGATGAAAAACTCCAGGAAAGAACCACGCTGCCGGTAGAAGGAATAATGAAGCTCCTAGAATGTTGCCTCAAGAACTCGTACTTTCAGGAGAAAGACAGATTCTTTACTCAAGACGAAGGACTGCCAATGGGTTCATCTCTATCACCAGTAGTCGCCAACATATACATGAACTGGTTTGAATCCCAGGCCATAGAGAAATCAAAATTCAAACCCAAAACATGGCTTAGATATGTTGACGATACCTTCATAATTTGGAATCACAGTAATCGGCAACTAGACCTTTTTCTACAACATTTGAACAACATCAAACCATCAATCAAATTCACTATGGAAAAGGAAAAGGAGAACTCACTTCCTTTTTTAGACGTTCAAGTAACAAAGAACAAGAAAATTATGGAAACGACTGTCTACAGGAAACCGACACACACCGGTCGATATCTCAACTTTGAATCCAACCATTCCACATCTACGAAGAGG
The DNA here is from genome assembly GCA_035610365.1 of Aquatica leii. Classification (NCBI taxonomy): domain Eukaryota; kingdom Metazoa; phylum Arthropoda; class Insecta; order Coleoptera; family Lampyridae; genus Aquatica; species Aquatica leii. The sequence continues at coordinate 75,504,789 of CM069433.1, forward strand.
GGAGTAGTAAAATCTCTAATCGACAGAGCGTACAGGTTGTGCAACACAGAGAAAGGGCTACGAGAAGAAATCAAAAACATTAGAAACGATCTAAGGCAGAATGGTTATCCAGAAAAGATTGTAGGAGAACTTTTACGGAAAAAGCAATTGAACACCATGGGACAACCTAAAACAGAAGAACTGCCCAATTCACTGCTGAGCATCCCATATGTCAAAGGTTTATCAGAATCAATAAAACGTATAGGGAAAAGCTACAACATAAATACAGTGTTCAAATCATCGACCACCATTAGGAGTATAATTTCCAATACAAAGCCACAAACAAGTCGAGATTCCCAAAACTGTATTTACCAAGTTCCATGTGAATGTGGCAAATCATACGTGGGGGAAACCAAAAGACCACTTGACATCAGACTGAAAGAACATCAGACGCACACACAGAGAGGAGAGACTTCTAAGTCCGGCATCGCGCAACATTCGTGGGATAACCAACATCGAATGAAATGGTTGGAAGCAAAAATCATACACAGGGAGGAACATTGGTATAAACGGAAATTTAAAGAAGCGGCATTCATCAACAACAACAAAGAAATTTTCAGCCAGCCAAGTGTCGAGATAAGCAACATATGGAAACCACTTATCAAACCTCTAAAACAACTTAAACTTTACTAAGTAATTTTGTTAATTAATTAATCTGTTACGCTAAATTGATTTTGTACGCTTGAACGCTTCATCGAACATGTTTTTAGTATATAAGCTCCAGTAGTTTCTAAGTTTGTTAGTATTCACCTGATGACGATTGCAGATACCACAGCAATCGAAACGTTGTGTATATTCGTTTCAAAATAATAAACAATGAAAGTTCAGCAGAATGTTATTACTTCGCAAAAAGTAAACATTAGTAAAAAGTTTTGCATACACGCATATGGGTTGTATTCTAGCTGAGTTTAACAAAGTTTGCAATGTTAATTTTCAATAGATTTTTTTATACTTATTACAATGACGTTAAAAATAAGACATCATAATTATTATAAAATTAATCTTTTATAGATTTCCGATTTTTTTAAAGTCTAGAAAGTTATAAACAAAAAACTTAAAATGGATTTAAAAAATATACATTTAAAAAAAATAAGTAACAAAGTATAGAACCATATAGTATACAGAACATGTTGTCAGCTTCATTATTCATACATTTGTGATAGTAATTATAACAAGAATTCGTTTTATAGGAATATTTTATAAGAATATGCGCATGCGGTAACTTACATTTTATATCTAAAATTAATGTAAAGCACGACGCGTAGCGGAGTGCTTTAATGATTGAGCGATGTAAAATGGTTAACACAAAAGAAATGTATTAAACTTTTAAACCGACGACTTAAAAAATTCATAAATTATTGTTTGCTTGTCGTGTTAGCGCCATGCCAATTTAACAACTCAAAACTTGTATAAAACATTTTTCAAAAAAATTTTTTTTTTTTGCAAAATAGTGGATCTTTTTAGTTTAGTTTAGTTTAGTGTTATCTTTTGATATGAGCAAATTTTGCATTGACATGGCTGAGCGCTAGTAAAGTCGAGCGAATGCAAAGTTACAGAGATAAAGATAACGGTGATTACGTGATTTTGCTTATAATTACTTTTAAATATGCAATTTTTTAATATACAAACCAGCATGCAGTTCAAAAAACTTATCGATGCTAATAAAAACTAACTTCTTTAAATTAATATGAGCATGTTGTTATTGCAGTAATTGAATAATTTTGTTATTTGATTTGATTTATTAGGTTCAAATTTGTAGCATTCTAGAGAGATCAAGTTTACGGATTTTAAGTTCAAAAATAAAAACCACTGTAGTGCGCATACATTGTCAATTAGACCAAGTATAGAAACAATACAGTAGTTTCACTTCACAGGCAGCACTTTGATCTTTGTGTAACGTATTTAGCCAGTGTGCATTATGCTGCGAGTTGATTTTGATGACAAAATCAGACAAAACGCTCTTTTTAAAATTTGTTTGCAAGCGTTTATATTGCATAGCCGCACATGAACAGAATTCCTCAGAACATTTCTTTAAACCACTACGCATTATGCCACGAGTTAATCTGCGCGAGGTAAATTTTGTTACAGAAATTTGATCCAGTGAAACTACTGTATTGTTTCTATACTGTGATTAGACAGTTTTTCTTATGAATTGATCTTGTAACGTGCACATTTTTTTGATTCAACATTTCTGATTCAACGACGGTGCCAGAGGGTGGCCTAGACGGACACATGCCAATTCTTTTTACAAAAGTGTCTACCCGCGTCTCCATCTAAGTTTTTTTTTTGAATAAAAATAATTTTATTAGAAAAATGAAATAACTTAATTATTTTGTCTAAACACTCTAAACTATTATGAAAAATTCAATTGCTGTAAATATTAAACTAATTGTAGCTTTGTTAAAAGCAGTTGGATTGAAAGTTGTAGCTACAGTTTCAGATCAGTTTGCTCTAATTGTTTCTGCAATTAATAAATTAATGTCAGAAACGATGACGCATTGCATTCGAAACAATATTGAAAATAGATATTTTGGATACTTTGTAGATGGCGACGAAATAATACATTTATACAATTTTCCTCATTTATAAACAGGTATCAAGATTAATTACTTAAATCAAATGTAAAATTTAAATGGTTGAAAAATGAACAAACTGCGTCGTGGAAAGGTGTTATAAGTTTCTATGAGTTTTAGTTTTTAGACTATCTAATAGGCTTACAGATCAACATATTTACGAGAAAAAAATTAAAAAAATGAAGGTGGGGTACGCTGCTCGAGTATTCTCTCAAAGAGTTTTTGCGACTATGCGGTAATTCTCCACTTTTTTTAAACAGGTAATGAATGCTAAGTTATTATGTGCGTATACTTATAACTAAAAATATTTATTATAGAAACATATCCGTTATCATCAGCTGTGGGTACTGTTGATTTTCTTTTGCTTATGGACAAATTGTTCGATAGCGTAAATGGTTCCGTTATACAAGATGCAGGCAGAAAAGTTTTACGTTGCGCAGTGAAAAGTGAATCTCCTCATGTAGAATTTTGAACTGACGCACTTAAAGTGCTAGAATTCATACAATTTATAAAAATGGGCAAGCATCAAAGTACATTTGTTCCTCCATCAATCAAAAACTGGATTCGTACCATCAAAGCCTTCAGGTATTTATGGCCGACTAAATAGGTACTATAATTTGAAACTTCTTCTGCCACGAAATCTAAACCAAGACGCTGTTGAAAACTGTTTTTGTTGTATCCGTCTGCAAGGTTTTATTTTTATTTACCTCATTATACTGGTAGTAACTGCAAGATAACAGTGAAGGAGTATTAAACATCCTCATCGATATGATTTCTACAGAACACTCTTCCAACTGTGGAAAATGGTATTTTATTATATGAAGAAAATTTTTAGTTTGAGAATCTACACTCAATCATGAAAATTGAACTGCACTTCTATTCGGCAGGATTTGTGAGCAAAAAAATTTTAAAAATTTTGATTGCAATGATTGCCGCAATAGATTAACCGCTTCTAAAAATGAAGGATTGCTGACTGCGAGAGTATACAATCCCAAATCACTTATTTTGATTAGTAATTTCAATAATTGTTTTTTGCCAAAGTTATGCTTTAAAAAAATTAAAGACCATTTAAAAATTAGATTCTTTAAATACGGATTAAGATATGAGCAAATGAATTGCATGAATCATAATTTCGGTAGTATAAACAAAATTTTAAGAGGACATGATTAAAAAGACTGTGATTAAGCAAAAAAAACCTTAGATTATTTTATATACATGTAAATGTAATTATTATATTAATACTAATCAATTTTATATTTAATAAAATTAATGATTGTATTTGAGGTGCGTTTTTAATAGCGTTAAGTTATATTTTTCACACGTTATCAAGAAGTTGCTTACTTATAATTCACCAAAAAATTTTCTGTTATTTTGTTGTTTTATTTTGGAATAATTAGTGTAAAATAAAACACGTTTTATTCGCACGAAGATAAATTGAGGTGCAGCAGCAAACTACAGTTTTTTTTTACCCTGCTGTCTTCGAACAATTGGTCTTTCGAGCCGGATCACTTGATTCCAGCAGCTGCATACACATCTTAATACAGTACACGCAATTACCCATACCAAAAATAATGGCAAATTTCTTCCCAAACCAATTAGAGTAGCAGAATTACCAAAGTTAGTGTGCCACAGTTTTTACCAAATTTAACGTTCTTTTTAGACATATTGCTTATAAGTTGTGTTAATAATGGCGTTGCTAAAAGATTTAGAATTGAAGTCAATTAAAATCGCGTATTACCAGATTAGTCAATTTATTCTCAGTTATTTCTCAAAAAAATACAATTACAAGCCAAGATATTGATAAATTACAGAAAAGACTTTCTAGCAGTGAACGCATTCTTTTGGAGTTTAAAAAACTCCATGTAAATATCTTAATTTAGAATTTGAAATATTTGATCAGGCTTATTTTGATATAATCGGTAAAGTTAGAGGTTTTATAACTCGTTTCTGAAATAATCGCCACTAATTCTAAGATTAATATTATAGTCTTTGATGGATCATCAAAAACGTCTACCGGGTCCAAATATTTTGAGTGAAATATTTACAATTCTACTACAATTTTATCATCATCGTTACATTATAACAGCAAACGTTGCCAAAATGTAGTGACAAATCCTAGTAAATAAAAGTCAGAGAAAGATGCAACTAATTGTTTGGCAAGATAAGAAGACTCTATTAGTACTTATCAGCTTCACTTAATCACCTACGGCACTGCCTCTGCATTCTTCCTATCATCACGTTGTTTGCAACAATTGTCAAATGATTACTATGAAGCTCACCCCCAAGTCTCTCGTGATATAAAGAAGAACTTTTTTGTCGGTGACTTATTGACAGGCAGCGATTCAATTAATAAAACCGTACAAATTCAAAATGAAGTTACATTTATTTTAAAAACAGCAGGTAACTTACTGTACTTAATAACGCTGTTCATCTTTTTTCAGAAAATGATATTAAAAATAAAACCCTAGGGATTTTCTGGCAGCCGAATTAATGTATAATATAAACTTTACAAATGGATTAAGACACATTACAAAACGAACGATTTTATCATGTATTGCTCAACTATATGACCCTCTAAGATTATTAATTCCTGTTATCATTATCCCTAAAATTATAATGCAAAGGCTGCGACAGATGCAACTATCCTAGGACGAATCAATTTTATTAGATTTGCATATTTTTGTGTTTTTTAGAACTTTACTGTTTCTTCGATGCTTTAGAGCGAGCCTATGGAGCGTGTATTTACGTAAAATCAATCTATGCTTTAGAGAATTGTCATATATCATTGATATGTGCAAAATTACGAGTAGCTCCGTTGAAGAGTATTTCTTTAATCTGTTTAGAGTTGGCGGTGCGCTTCTCTTAGCAAATTGAATGAACAAGTTACTGAGCACTACGCATTTAAAATTGAATGGTATTATATAAATACCCAAGATAACCCTGCAGATCTCGCGTTGCAAAACATTCAGCCAAAAGGAATAATATTAAATAATTCATGGTGGAAGACCTTCCTAGTGGTTACAACCTAGTAGACCGCAAGATAATAACGGCCGTGGTATTAAATAGCACTGTATTATGATTATAACCGACTTTCGGCTTAGACCGCGTCGTAGTTAAACACCCAGATTTAGGTTTGGTTCTAGTCTCTTCTTGAGAGCCAAAACAAGAAATAGAACTTGGCCTTTGTCGTATTGTCGTTCGTGAACCCAAAAAAACTGACGTTTCGCAAGACATTGCAGCTTGCATCTTCAAAGTGGTAAATGTCACTGAAAGAAAAAGTGTAAATGACGATATTTATACCAACAGCAATTAGCGTGATACGGACCTTATATTTTCGTTGCCGCTTAACCGAGTTCGTTATTACTCGGAAAAGAGCAATACATCCAAAAGTCAAAGAAGGTTATCACCTTCTACTAGCACCGCTTATTTACCATACTGTTTGGGTTTGACAGACAAAATAAGCAGGGTGCTAAAGAAACATAATATTAAAGCTGTCTTTACGACTAAAGATACCCTGAACACCTGGTTTACATCTGCTAAAAACAAACAAGGGGCTCTAAAACATGCCGGAGTTTACTAAATTCCTTGTTCCTGTGGATCAAGTTATATAGGACAGACGGGACGCTCTATTGAAGTTAGAGTAAAAGAACATATGGCTGACTGCAAACTCCGCAGAGTTACTAAATCCGCAGTGGCAGAACACGGGTGGAACCAAAGGCACACGCTGAACTTTGACCAAACTAAAGTGTTAGCTAGAACTCCTCTCTACTATCCCAGGCTAATCCGCGAAGCTGTAGAAATAGAAAAACATCCATGTAATATGAACCGAAAAGACGGTTTAAGACTTAGCAAATCTTGGCTACCAGTATTATATTCTATAAGACAAACATCAACACTTACTCCGTGTAATAACGAAGTCACTCAAGCGGTAACGGAAAGATAAAGTCCGTTAATCACGCTAATCGCTATTGGTATAAATATCGTCATTTACACTTTTTCTTTCAGTGACATTTACCACTATGAAGATGCAAGCTGCAACGTCAGTTTGTTTGGGTTCACGAACGACAATACGGCAAAGGTCAAGTTCTACTTGTTGTTTTGGCTCTCAAGAAGAGACTAGGACCAAGCCTAAGTCTGGGTGTTTAACTACGACGCGGTCTAAGCCGAAAGTCGCTTATAAACATAAACATAACAACCGCGAAAGCTTAAGATTTCATAGCCCTGTATTAGATTATCTAATTAATAAATACTCGACATTGGCCAAGTTACAAAGAATTCTTGCTTACGTTATGAGATGTATTAATTATGGCACGAAAAAACACGATACGAAAAAGACACGGGCAAAACAAAGGCCTATCTCAAGAAATTCATTGTTTGACGAACAATAGGACAATCTATCGTTTTTTTGTCTATAAAGCCATTCTTCTTGCTGCGCTTTGGTGCAAGCAGACGTTTTTTTTCTACTGCGGCAGCATGGTCAAATTTGTGATTGATTTTGTAGTTAGCTTTGTATCGACAATAATCTTTGTATATTTGTAGTTAACTCAATTGCGTTTGTTGTATTAAGAAAAGCCGTAGTTTGTATGTTTTTTTTAATACATTTTTTCTTGGATAAGTACATACGATTGGTTTTAATCCAAACGATTTGTTTTTTATTACGACACGTGCAATACTATTTCATTTGTTCGTACGATGTTGCATAAAACGATTTTTTTGCGATGTGTTTTTTTACGAATTACGATTTTATGCGTTAGATGTTAGTCTTCATGTCACATGCTCTATTAGTTTTTTTATGTACGCAAGATCTTAGTCTATGTAAGAGTTCGAAGTGTCCGACAAATTTCCGCTATGTTTACGATTACGGTTTGTACGCAAGATGTTAGTCTATGTACGAATTCGATAATTTTCCTATGCATTACGTTATGAAGTAAATTTGGTTTGATCTTTACGAATCTTTACGAATAAAAGTACGAATAAATTAAATTCAGATTATATTTATTTTTAATTGAGATAAAATCTGAATTATTGATAGAATTTCCACAACACTAAACTTATTTGTAATAATTGTCTGAATGTTTGGTGTTTTATATTTTTGATGTATTTCTGTAATACGGCACTAGAAGAAGAGAATATTTAAACCACTAAGGTAAGTGCAATTTGTCAATTTTTAAGTTATTGTGTAAACTAAACTAAACTTTATTCAGCAACAAAAAATTGGTTGGTATTATATTTTTGATTACAGAGTGAACAAAGGATATTTTCCGTAACTAACAAAATCAACGTTTTGTCAGACAAAAATCTACAAATTATATATTTTTTTGCTTTTTAGGAAATTTCACTTTGTCTTTCCAAAAAAAATAATACCTTTTAATTAGCTTATACCTTGTGTCTCACGCTAGGGGTACCCCATGGGATTTAACATCAGAAAATTGAAATTATTTTTTTCCTGCTTCCCAAATTAAAAAATCGCAAAAATTTTGACGCAGATTTAAAGTGGCACTTAAAACGTTTCTAAAAACAATTTTTTGATTATAATTTGATAATTAATAAATTAATTACAGGCATTTGAAATTCGAAATTTTGAAGGTTTTTCGCGCATGCGATTCGGATCAGCTGTCTTCGGTTTTTAAAGTAATATAGATGCTAAAATTAAATTGTAGCCCGTCAAATCAACAGTATGCAACTTTATTTTTAAGGAAATGGAAATTTGAAGAACAAAAACTAGAAAAATTAAATTTGAAAATTTTCTGTAGCAGACTAGAAAAAAAATAATTAATCAAACATAAATTTACATTTACATAGGTATCTACGAACACTCATCGTGGTACCAATAGGTCGAACGCAGGAAGATTGCTCGAATAATCGTCGTGCAGAAAAATTCATTTCAATTGAGAATTTGTGGCCCTGTAAAGGCCTTTTTACCATTTTCGATTGGTTGCTTGGCGGAACGACCACGGCGAATCACCTATTTGGGTATGAGGTGTTCAAAAATGCCTTCTGCTTGAACTGTACAATAAGTTAGCCGTTCAACAAATCTTTTTCGTGTTTCGGCTAATTTACGAATGGTAATAGCTCGGCATATCATTTGAATTTCATCTTTTAGTGCGTCCCTATTTTCATACCGTTTTCCTCCTTTGAATAGTTTTTCTTTTATGTAACTCCACAAAAAAAATCGCACGGGTTTAAATCAGGTGATCTAGCAGGTTATGTAATGGGACTATTCTTGCCTATCCATTGATTTGGAAATGCTTCATTCAGAAGCCCAGTGTTTAGTCTAGCAGTATGGGCTGGAGCACCATCCTGCATAAAACAAATTTGGTGATTGTTACCCGCAACATCATTTAGTTGTGGAAACACTTCTTCTAGTAGAAGATAATGATATTTTATAGAAGTAAGTGTACCTTCAATGAAAAAAGGACAAATAACATGACTTCCCAGCAAGCCCATCCAAACATTGACAGTTTGTCGCCATTGACTTGGTCCATTTACTAATTTGTGTGAATTTTCGAGAGACCATGTACGATTATTTTGTCGATTTGGTCTTTCATTAAGTCCAAATGAACATTCATCTGAAAAACAAATGTTTTTTACAAAATCGCGATTGGTATTGTTCATTTCGGTGATTGTTTCACAAAATCTCATACGAGCATAATAATCGTGTGGTAATAATTTTTGATGGCATTGCCAACGGTAACTTTTAAAGCCCTCCTGTTTGAGGTACCTAAATGCTGACGACCGAGGAACACCTACATTAATTTGAATTTCTCGCAAACTAACATCAAGATTTTGGTCTACAGCTGCAGGAACTGCCAACTTCTGAGAGTTGTCTTTATGATCGTGTAAGGGTGGTGGACGCTGACATTTACATGGTGGATTTACGGAGCCAGTGGTTTTAAATAATTGTATCGTTTTTTTTATTACTGTTTAAAAAAGGTATCTATCTGCAAAAAAACCAGCAAAGTCTTCTCAAATTTGGACCTTTGAAACACCTCAAAAATATTGTTTTACCACAAGCATTTTTTCTTCTACATTCATTTTCGAAGCTTGTAAAACAATTCTATCAAAACTGTCAACACTTCAAATGTTTTATAACAAATCAATGCTAACTTGATTTTTAATACCTATTTACTTGAACATAATTCAAGTTTATTTCATTTTGGAATCATAAGCTGGTTTATTAGCACGCAAATGCGGGCGCAATTTGTTTTTTTTGGCCTACAGAAAATTTTCAAATGTAATTCTTCTAGTCTTTGTTCTTCAAATTTCCATTTCCTCAAAAATAAACTTGCATAATGTTGATTTGACGGACTACAATTTAATTTTAGCATCCATATTACTTTAAAAACCGAAGATAGCCGATCTGAATCACATGCGCGAAAAACCTTCAAAATTTCGAATTTCAAATGCCTGTAATTAATTTATTAATTATCAAATTATAATCAAAAAATTGTTTTTAGAAACGTTTTAAGTGCCATTTTAAATCTGCGTCAAAATTTTTGCAATTTTTTAACTTGGGAAGCAGGAAAAAAATAATTTCAATTTTCCGATGTTAAATCCCATGGGGTACCCCTAGCGTGAGACACAACGTATATGTATTTTGTTAAACTCCTAGGAAGATATCAATTTTGATTGATTATTCTTGACATTTAATTAGTAATCGGTTTTTTCATGAAAAAATAATTACAGCACATAATACGTTTTTCCGCTGAAACAGATATGGAAGAGGTTATACATATTAATGCTAGTAGTTATCTATATTTTATGGTTTTCTTTAAATATCAATCATTGCTGTTTTTTTGTTTTTAAATGTATTTTTTGGTTTTTCTTTTTTTTTGTTTTTAGCAATTTTTATTTTTATACTCATCGTGCTCAAATAAAAAGTTTGTAAAAAAACTACACATTAACATGATGTCGCAAGACTTTTTCAGAAGTCTATATGAATCCATATAATTATGATCAAATGAGAAGATTTATTGTCAATCGTTTTAAAATGCTTTCTGTGTATCATTATTTGGAAAACCATGCCAATCTTTTTATTTTACTCACTACGCGAAACGAATAAATGATCATACATATGTATTCTATTTTTTAATTCATTACTGCTGAACTTCTATCAGCAATAGGCTGACTAAACGTGTTGTTGTAGAGCACTATACATCTTACTCTTTATTAAAACAACTTGCAATATACTATTTCATTGTTTGCTAAATATTAGTAGAAAATGTTACATTCGCTTGTCTGCTAGTGGGTGATTGCTCCATATAACCATAACCGGCTTCACTTGCTAGTAAAGTCAAATACTGGTTTAACGTTTTATGCAAGCGCATACGATATTTCTACTTAAAAGTTTACACATACACAACGTATTGTATTAATCCACGTAAAATGTCATTTTTTCAAATACCTATATAACTGAGTATTTCTACTCTCATCTTCAATTGTTTAGAATTATTATTAATTTTACAAACGTTTGCTATAGAAAACACGAACGTTCTAACTAATGTGTTTACTTGTTAATAGTTAAATTTATTTTTAAATACAATCTAAAATTTGAATACAACTAAGTGTTAGTTTTTTTTATGTAATTGTTTTGTGTAAATGCTTACATGTACCATAACAACTTTATTTACATCTACAGTTTTCTAAATTATTTTTCTAATATATAATTTTGTTTACTGTCGAAGACGTGTGATTAACTTTATATGTAAACACGATTTTTTATTTTGGCTTTTAAGTAGATGTTTTTCTCGTTGTTTGTGACTCTAACCTATTTAATATTTGTGAAAGAAAATACTTTGTTATTTTTCTATACCCAAAACAGCCGTTTTATTATTAATTATCTTAATGGAAACCGTTCTATCAAGCTGTGAACGTAAACATTTTCACAATGAAAAATAGCGTAATATACGATTTCCTTACGTTTTTATGCAGGCGTCTGTATTTCTTCGCATTTAAGGATTTTTCTCCATTGAATTGTTAGTTATCTTCTATATGTTCCGTTACCTAATTGCGTTGTTACATAGAGTAAATCCTTCAATAATTGGACACGACGGTTTAATACTTTTAACATTTTCTTTTTCAACGAATCATTAAATTCGTTGCTATGTTTTTAAACATAACTGAAAATGCACATGCTAGCTAACACAATGATTCCCACAAAGAACAGTAATTGAATATAATTTGACAGTAATAAGCACATTTATAATACAGTAATTCGATCCAGCATTAACAAAAACTATATATATATATATATATATATAAATATGCACAATTGTGAAAACTGAACGTTTACGCAAATAATTAATTCCCTGTTTTGGAATTAAGCTTATACAAAAAAAAATCTAATTTTCTTCCTTACTCTATTTAAAAAATTAGTTTATATATGTGATTCTACGCAAGCAAGTTTAGTTTAATTTTGATTATTTTTAATTCTTTTGTAACTATGTATATAGCTCTTATAGGTTACCTTAGAATGTCAATGTTTCTAAATTAGTTTTTCTTGAGAGTCCTTCTATTAGACTGTTGATACTTAGTTTTTTTCTTATTGTTATAACTTTTGTATATAATTATATTAGCAGTTATGTATATTGTAATATTTTGCCATCTAACTAAACGTTTATACTATACTAACAATTCTGTAGCTTCCATTTGTTGTTTCCTAAAAAAATATTTTTGAAAGTTCAGACTATTTTTTTTTGAATGTATTTCTAAACATTAAACTGTTTATGTGTGTAGCGAAACTGTTTTTATTTACATCCATTAACGAAGATAATTCTTCTAAAATCATTTTTAATAACGGAACGTAAACATTTTTACTCGTGCTAGAATATTGTAACGTTTTTTAAAACTAATTTATGTATACGAAATATTTACACATTTATAACTACACGTAGATAACTAATTAATTAAAAAAAAAAACACTAATTTATATATTACAATCACTCGAAAAATAATGTCCGTGGATAACTTCTTTTTATCTAAAACTGACTTGTCTACATTAAAAGCACGTACACTTGAACACCGATATATTTATCTTAACATACGCGTTAATCAGTAATTTATTTAAACAGACAGCTCTTCCACTTCCTTGGGTATAAAAGTAACAGCCAATGGACTTTTCCTGACCTGATATTTTACTTGGTTGGTAACTGCAGACCAACACTTAAACGCCTGTTCGTCGGAAGAAAACCTCCAAAATCTTTTGAACAGTTTCCCAATTCAGTTGATCTAAGCCACAACCAAGCTTGGGTACTGCCAATTTCTTAATATTGTAGAACTTCTTTTCTCTTTACAGATTTTTGTATAACGACTTTGTATTTCTTAGTGACCAGTCTCACGGTAGTTTTAAAACATTTCCGACTACCGATTGCTGTTTTCGTAACTCATCTAGCCGTCCAAACTTGTTTTTCTGATTAGAACAGGTCTTGTTGTTCTTCCGTTGTAACTCCAAACTTAGCCCTTCCAGAACTTCCTTATACGCTCATAAACTTATCTATTCATTTGACTTGATTTCTGTTAGTTATTACTCCAGTTTGAACCTGAACTTACGTTACGCCGGCAAACGGGGCTAGACGATCGATGTGGATTACTTTTAGCTTACCTCTGGATAGTTTTTAAATGCGATATATGACGTCATTAATACGCTGCACTATTTTATAAGTGCCTTCTTATTGTTTCTGCGGTTTCGGCGACAAACTACGTTTTCTTCGGGGATTATAAAACCACACCTTGTTGCCAGGCTGAATTTCACCGTTCATATCTGGTTTTCATTATGTCGCTGTATTTCTGTCTCATGTACTTTGTCTAGCCTCTTTGTCAGCTTGTTGACGTAGTCTTCTTCAGCAACTTCTTCTTCCGGTTTTCGTCCAAATTGGAAGTCGCATGACAGTCGTGTTTTGCAACCGAGTATGACACAGGGTGGTGTTTGGCCTGTGCTTTCGTGAACAGATAATTGGTATGCCGTTAAAAAAAGGTGCAAGTACTGATCCCAGTCTCTTTGGTGTTCGGACACTACTTTGCTTAAGTATTTCCCCATTCTTCGATTTTCTTAATTTCCAACAGTCGGCAAACTTTCTAAAACAGCCCAGACTCAAAGTTGCGGTCTTGGTCGGAGTGTAATTTTAACGGAACTCTAAACCGACAGAAACACTTTTTTACTAATACGTCTGGGACTGTAGCTGTTTCTTGATTGGGTATGGCGTAAGTCTACGTCCATTTCGTAAAATAATCCATCGCTATCAGGATGTATTGTTTCCCAAATCAGATTCTGGGAACGGTCCTGCGATGCTAATCGCTACTCTTTCTAAAGGACTTCCCTCGTTATACTGATTTTTCGGTGCTTTGCGCTTTTTTGCTAGACCATTTCTTAATGCGCAGACTGTGCACTTACGGCACTATTTCATGGCGTCAGATGCTTCAACACTTATGACACCCGGTTCTTTGGCACTACCAACTGCAGTTTGTTTTCCGTGCCCTTGACACTGTTTAGGGATCGTTTAAAAAGACCGTCTTCTACTCACAAAGAGTCCCACTGCGCCTAGTACACTATGATGTTTCTGCTCAAAACGCTTACTTCTTCCCAGGTTGGTCGTCGGCCGTTTTCTTTTCAGTTTAGAAGTAGTTTAATTTCGGGATTGTTTTCTTGTTTGCAACGTAACTGTTTAGGTTCCTACTCGTCATCAACTACAGCACTTTTCTGAAGATATTCGAATTTTTCTTCAAGTCGCGATCAATTGCTGCAGTTTGCCGAACATGGTGTTGTGTTCTGTGTTGTAGTCAAATTCTTGAAGTCTTTCGATCCATCTTGCCGCTTGTCCTTTAAGATTACAAAACTGCAATAGTCATTTTAAGGCGGCGTGGTCCATCCTTAGTAAAATTTTTTGTCCATACAAGCATTTGTAGAAATGCTCTATGAACTTGACGATTACTAACAGCTCCGTCCTAGTCACGCAGTAAATTGTTTCTTACCTGAACAAAACCTTGTAAAATTACGCGATGACTTTTTCTTGTCCATCTTGCATCTGCGAAAGGACAGCGCTTATGCCAGATTGCTTGCGTCGGTATCTAAAACAAACTTCATTCATTATAAATTCAGTTCTTTCCCCGGTCAGTTTTGTCAAAGGTTTGGCAATATTGACAAATCCGGGTACAAATTGTATATAATATGTGACCAACCTAAGGAAGTTTTGGACCTGATGTTTCTCTATTGGTCTGGCCATGCTTGCACTGCTCGGATTTTGTCTGGGTCAGCTTTTACTCTATCTCTAGATACGACGTGTCTATGTTATGGCACTTCTTTCTTAAATACGTGGCATTTCTTTGATCTCAGTTTTAGATTTGCCCCACGTAGTCGTTGAAACACTTCTTTCAGGTTGTTTAAGTGTTTTTCAAACAACCTTCCAACCACGATCACATCGTTTAGGTAAACCAAACACGTTTTCCAATACAGTCAACGCAAGATGGTCTTCATCAAACGCTCATGCATTGCAGGAACGTTACATAGACCGAAGGGCATCACAGTGAACAGCCACAAACCAGTTCCAATCGTAAAAACTGTTTATCATTTTTCTTGGGTTCTAGTTCTGCCAGTAACCACTCTTTAAATCTAATGTGGAAAACAACTGGGATCCTATGGGTACTGAAAGGTTCAATCACACCTTCTCTTTCCACATCCATAATTATTTATTCAGATTTTTCTTTTTTCGCCAAAGGAAGCCGGCGTGGATGTTATCGTATTGGTCAAGTGTCTCCGGTATTAATTTTATGCTTCACCACGTTGGTTCTTCCATTGAAACCACTCTCCAGCGCACTTTAACTTTAGCCAGCTGGTCTTGGTTGAAGTTTTGGAGTTTAGAAGTAAGAATGTCCAATAGATGTTGTGGGCACTTCTTCAGCGACGTATCTTCGTTAGAATTTAAGCATTTCACAATTTGAGATACTGGTGTGCATTGGCCTACCACAGTCTTTTTTTTCAACCTTACTGGATCTGCGTTGACATTTAAGATCCTTACTGGCATCGTGTTTTTCAATCGTACTAAGGTTCTGCCAACGAGTAGTCCTTTTTCAATTAATTCGCCCTCCATTGCTTCAATCGCCGCGAATGTAGCCCAAGCGTGCCATCACCACACTTTTCACTTAATAAGACTCTAACGGCTGCCTTCTCTGACGAATGAAAATGAATTTTGTTACAAGCTATAGGTCTTACAAATCTTGCACGGCCAACTCACACTAATCGCAGATAGGGAAGGTTCAAATAAATAAGATATAATGGGCGCCAGATCTTTATAAGTAAAACCTCTGTTTCGATCAAGACAGAAGGTCCAAGCTTGTAACGAAATAATTTTATATTTATTCTAAGACACTTGCGTGTCATGCACTTTACATATATTTTCATTCTATAACCAGTGATAGAATGAATATTCTAAGACTGGTCAAACAAAATTAGATACTTATGGACATCAAAACTGTCAAATATAAATACAACGTTTTAATTTTGACGTAAGTGATTTATAATTCATAACCTATTATTAAATAAAATTACATAAACGTTATTACATCACTTTTAAATTTCAATAATTGTACCAACAAAAAATATGATAAATGTTAATAGAATGTAATAAAAATAATGCTTTTGTTTAAGTGTCAATGTAAATAACTCAAATTTGCTTAAATTTTATCTTATTGCATTCAGATTATACCTTTCGGTCGTAGAGAAAGTATGGTCTGTTACACCGTTGGAATGTAAATTCGATACTAGTGGTTCCTCGCTATCGCATACGATCACGCTCGGAACTTTTCACTCGTATTGAATTTTCATTCCAATCTTGTTACAGAATATACTATTCTATAATAAATAGTTGATGTCATAGAAAACAAACGTCATAAATATAGTGATGTACATTTTTTCCAAACACGTCATTACTTAATATTTTTGCTATTTGTGGAAATAATTTAGGTGTGTACTAAGATAAGAACGTCTTCCGGGTTTAGACCGTGTCAATGTTGTAACCGAAGTTACCAACGTTTCGAACACTTTCGTACGGGGCTTTATCAGGGCGTGAGAGAAATCGAAGAACTCAAACAAGCAACCGAAATCTAACTAAACACTTCTCAAAAGTTAGGTAATCAACTTGTGAACCAAGCCAGATTCTAAACTCAGAAAAGTAAAAAAGAAAACGATAAACTTGAAAAAGCAAACGAAAATCTAACAAAGAACCACTACAGAGTTAGGTAATCAACTTGTGAACCAAGCCAGATTCTAAACTCACTTCTATGGAGTTTAGAATCTGGCTTGGTTCACAAGTTGATTACCTAACTTTTGAGTAGTGTTTAGTTAGATTTCGGTTGCTTGTTTGAGTTCTTCGATTTCTCTCACGCCCTGATAAAGCCCCTTACGAAAGTGGGCGAAACGTTGGTAACTTCGGTTACAACATTGACACGGTCTAAACCTGGAAGACGTTCTTATCTTAGTATAGACCCCGGCCGTGGAAGCGTTTGCTATTACAATTTAGGTGTGGAAAAATTAAAACATTTTTTTAATTGCTATAATAATAATAATAATAATTTAAGTAAAGGAATAATTAATTTCTAATCTAGAGAAATAACAAAATTAAATTACGCGTAAATATTTTTAATTTAATTGATCAATAATTTTAAATTGCTTTAAGCGCGTCGCTTGCCTTAAACTATTACCATTGTATCTATTACCAAGTAACACGCTTTCAACAGTATCTATCAATGTTCTAGGTGTATTATAATTTAGCGATGATGATTAATTGGCTTGTCTTTATTTAACAATTATTGAATTCTAAAACATTAAAACATTAAAATTTGTAAGTAATTTCTTAAAATAGTAATAGAATCAATGTAATATTGCAACAATACAACGTTGTAAATTATTCGATAACAAAGATTAAAAATTAGTGAATTTTGATGGGTACATAGAGATAACCATAATTAAACTCGAAGTTAATACTAACATTTTTATAAAATTTTAACAGGTTCATTTTTATGTTTATAGATTTAGAGTTCAGAAATTGTTCTAAAACTTACCAAAAGTAGAATTCGTTATTTCAGGAAAATGTTGATATAGGTATGTTTTATTCAAAGCTTAATAGTTTTGGTTAACATGTCGCGGTGTCATAATTCACGCTGCTATCAAATCGAATTTGTCCAGCAAATTTAAATTTAAAAATATTCTTCATAACAGTAAATTAACTTTCACGCCAAGCTTTTATTTGATTCTGCAAAATTACCAATTTTTATGATTTAATAGATTCTGTGTAATATATTATTGATAAACGTTTAAAATAATGACGAATTTTATTATTCAAAAATGTCATAATTTTTCGTATGTGTAAAAGGGTTTTGACGTATAAAAAATTATCAAAACGAAACGTCAAACTATTTTTCACAATTTTAAGTAAGTTCAAGTTTGTTTTAAAGAATAAAGCTTAATATTCAACTCGTTCTTGAAAATTAGGATTTCTGATTTCTTCACCGAGTGGATGAACTCAGTCGCACTTTAAATCATCCACTCGTCGAAAAACTATTTTTTTGAAAAATATAATACCTAATAGTTAATAACATACATTTATAGTAAACAAAATTTAACTTTTTAACCAACTTGCTAAAACAAATTCAAAAGTAAAAAACATCAACCTCAGACATTCGTCTGACGTTGCGCTTACTTATAATTAGAATAAATAAACAAAAGTTAAATTATTATTTTAAAGTTTGTGTATTTAATTTATTTATACGGTAGAAAGTATCTACTAATTAAAAATATCAATTATCATTTGGAATTAGTTCAAACTAGTTTCTCTTAAAAAGTAAAAGATCAAACTAATTTAGCCTAATCCATCTTGACAGCTCAACGATTAAGAGATAATCTAGTTTAAACTAGAACGTCTTAGCGTACGCCAGAGTACAGTTTGTATCAAATCAAATCTAACGGATTTATTTAACGCACTTTGGTTAAACTAATTCAATCTAGTCCGCATTACGAATTTACTACGTATGTTGCGGCCTTTCGTACTTTTGGTTTTTGAATTTTCTTATACAATGTATAAGTAGCTTTCTAGTAATTACATTGATAAAAAAATATCTTTTATGTTAGTATATTCATAATATAAAGATCTACAGCATTGGTATTATGTTCTATGACAACGCGGCACAAGGCAACTACAGATATCACAAGTGCAGACACAAACAAGTGCACAGTGACAACTGCACAGGCACACAATAGTCTTATTACTATAGAATGATGTTACACAGAATGGCAACTATAAAAACTGTTTAGCAGATACTACAATAATAGATATAGAACTGAATGAGTAGATAACATAAGAGAGAGATAAAGAGAAGTAGGTAGGCAGCGTCAAGCTGTGGTCACGCTGTATGATTTTGTATTACATGGTATGATTAAACACAAATACAAACATTTTATGGCAAGAAAATCTACCTTGAATTGAAAATAAGTTTTTGACAAATTTTTTGATATCAAAACAAATTTCAAAAAACTTATTGCCCTTCTACTCTTTTCATATCTTTTTTCTTATATAATCAGAATGTTAATTATTTTACTTTTTTTACCTTTTTTTACTAGCTGACAATTTTAAACTTTTCTTGAATAACTTGTAAAACTGGGTGTATAGTTTTCGAGTTATAATCATATACTTTGTTAGATAAATAATAATCATATTTACAAACTTTGTTAAACAGAAATTATACTAAAAATAGGAAAATTGTTTAATTAGTATTACAAAAACACTTAATTATACACAAAAGAAAATTGCTGACATATCAAATTTTTGCATAAATAAAGTTATTTCTTTCTTTTATGTTGACTGTTGTCTTCTCTAGTGAGAAACCAACACTAATCTACCATCAAGGCAGGATCCCACCTATCCTAATATCGTTTTTCTATTTATGAAATATCTTGATGGAATCATTTTCTCTGTTTATTACTCATCTTTTCTAAATTAACAGGAAATAAATCGAAATGTAACTACAAAAATTAAAGTTTTTAGCGATATTGGTCACTCTAAGTTTTTAATAGTCGACGAACACGACTAATATGCGTATGTGATTTTTTTTGTCGTGTTCGTCATATTATGTTGATTAGAATTAAATGACATTGCTGATTTAATTAGTTTTTCTTCTAACTCAGTGGTAAGTTGCTGATATTGTTTCTTAACCCTTCTTTATTTTATAAATTAAAAATTAAGTGTTGAAAAATTGAAAAAGCTTAGAATAATTTGACTTTTAGTATTAACATTGTTAGTTTTGTGTCTTGTTGACTCATGTTAATTTGATGTTTGTTAATTAATTATTCGCTTATACAATTTCATGCTCTTACTAAATAAAGGAGCGGCCTCATGAAGTGTTGGTTTATCAGCACGAAACGTTGCAATTAATTGAATGAATTGTGTCCCTGTTTCGTCCTAAAACGAAGAGATCATTAACTTGATCGACACCTTACTTACTATTACTAGGAGGCGCACTTTTGTCGGTTATATTTAATACTAATTCAATACTTATTTTATGCAAAAGTCCATTTACATCAGTGCAGTAACGGAAATTTCTTTCTACTTTGTAAAAAGTTCTTTCACTACAGAACTCAAATTCTGTATCAAGTCATATACATTTGATTGTGTAATCAGATGTGGTTCGTTAGAGGGAACATCTGTCAGATCGCTTAAAAATGAAATATTCAAACTATTGTTCATATCCTCCTCGTTCGTAAAATTTGCAAAATAATTCGAATGCATTGGAGTTGGAAGCTCCCAATCAGTTTTTTTCAACAGTTTGCATACAAATTAAATGTCAGATTGTTCGGTCAGTCATAAGAATCATGTCGGATAAAGAAACCGGAAGTGGGTGTATCCGCCATTTTTAACAGTTTTTCTTATATAATTTTGTACGTATGAAAATTATTTAAATTATTTTTAGAGCTTCTTATAGAGATCCTAACAATTTAATCAAATAATTTTTTTTTCTAACATTAACAGTTTATTATACATTTTATTTATAATTTAAAGTAAATTCCATATGTAATCTAGGTTCGAATCTTGCCTGCGAAAATTTTTGTTTAGAAAAAATAAATAAATACATGCTTAAAGTATCACGTTCGTACATTTTTTAATGTTTCAAATTTCAACAAGCAAATAGTTTTTTTTATGCAAAATAAATATAGCTTGACATTTTTTTAACTTATAGAACAAGATTATAGAATACTTGTAAAGTTGAACAACTATGTACGACATTGCAATTTTTCAGCACATGGCTATTATTGTTTAAACACTGAAAAACAATTAAAAGCATAATAATTAAAGAGGATACGTTTTACTTATAATTTTAATGTTATTTAAGAAGTAAGTTTGAAGACATTCTAATAAAGAGTTGTATTAGAAGTCAATACAAACGTGTACATATCAGTTCAAAGTGGTTTTACGACATTATAATCTTAAAAATATATGTAGACATTAATTCATCATTTCTTATAGGAAAGTCGCGTCGTGACCACGCCAGTTTTTTTTAATCAAAAATACATTTTTCTGATTCAGGAGCTTTGAAAAAAACTACGATCGCTATACTTCCTTTATAATAAAGTAAAAAAAGAGAAACCGATAGCAAAAATAAAATAATAATAAACGTTAATTCAGAGAAAATACCCGAGATGTGCGCAAAAGAGCTAGAAAAAGCCAAATGAAAAAGGACAAGGAAGCAGAAGACGACAATGACATGAAGACAAAAGAAGAATTAGTAATATTATTTAATAAATGCATAACAGAAGGATACATTCCTAAAGATTGAGAGCATGCTATAAACTATAAACCGATCAGTCAGATATATAAACTATTCACCAGAATAATTAGAAATAGATTAAAACAAAAACTGGAGATCTACCAACCAAAAAGACAAGCTGGTTTTCAAACCAAATACAGTACGACGGAACATCTTCACACAGTAAAGCAGTTAATATAGAATCACGGAATATAGCACAATAGTTTGGATTGCTTTTGTAGATTTCAGAAAGACATTCGATACCATAGAAACTTAGGCTATAATAAATCGCTACGAAATGCTAGGGTAAACCAAAGCTGTATAAACATTATAGAAAACATATATAAAAAATTCACGATGACGATATAAATATATGAGACAATAAATAGAACAAATGCCAAAAGACGAGTCCGTCAAGGAGACGTAATTTTGACAAAATTATTCACTCTGGTACTCGAAGACATTTTTTAAAACCTGACATAGAAACAGAAAGGATTAAACATACAAAAAGAAAGCTTACGTAATCTGACAACATTATATTGTTCGCAAACGGTAAACAGGATAATATTATTTTTGAGGCTTTCGCGGCCATGATTTTTTAATAAATAAATATTTTCGGGTTTTGAACCGCGTTCCATATTTACACTTTTCACGAAATTCATAAAACTTAGAAAGTTTACAAACTTTGAAAAATTTACTATATTTGACGTTTCGACAGTCATGTCGCTGTCTTCTTCAGAAAAAACTAAAACTGAAGGTATAGAATCCTGACAAGCCTTTATATTACGCCGTTCGAGTCAATGGTTCGTGACGGTTTCGATTCATTACTCTTCCGGAACATGTTTTTCCATATTAGCGCTAGATCGATTCCATTATCCCTATTGAAATTGTTGCACTTCTGAATTTCGATGGCTTCCTTGTATAGTCTGGGCCAGAAGTTTTGGGATTTAGCCAACATTGTTGCCTTTTCAAATTTTATTGTATGACCGGTGTCTAAGAAACAGGAGTTAAAAGGCATGCTAGAAGAGCTACAAAAATAAAACTATACATTAACAACTCAAAAATAAAATTCCCTACAAATGAACCAAATACAGACGAAAAACCAATTATGATTCGTGGAGAAATATATATCTAAGTATAAATAGCTATAAAGGTTGTAAATATCTAAGACAATCTATAACACTGGGCAAACAAAACTAGGAATTAAAAATTTACAGGAGAATTATGCTAGAGTAGGTAGCCTACGGAAAATTAAAAAACATACTGGACATGAAAATACCAATGACTCTAAAAACAAAAATTTACAACGAATGCATACTTCCATTTGTAACAAACGGTTTTGAAACCTGAATTCTGACTTAAGACCGTAGAAAGAAGAAAACTAGAGCGGCTTTATTATCTGACGGAGACCGTGAGGAGAACGAGAAAGTGTTAGAAAACCTCAACAACCTAAGTACGATGAGATAAAGAAAGTTGCGGGTATTGATATCAGATTGCACAAAATAAATAAAAACATTCAAGAAATAGATAACGGCCAAAGAAGAAAAAGAAGAAGATAGTATAGCAAAAAATAATTTTAAAATGTAAAATTTAAGGGCCCTACAAATTTTGTAAATATTTTTTTTGTATAATAAAGAAGATATTTTACTTTGTCACACTGTTGGCGCACCCTGTATATTTAATAGGTTTATTTTAATTGTATGTGTACGTCTGCACCTACATGCAAACAGTACCTGAGCAATTCATTTTTTTTTCATTGGATAAATCGAATTTATTGGAATTGCAAAAACTCAAAAAAACATAAACATGACTTTGCATAACATTTCAGTACTTAAAATTTTCAACTATTTGCTCTAATAGCTGACATCATATACTGCGGTAAAGAACCATTGCGTGTATTTGTGATGGACCTTCTGTCAGTTCTGCACCTGCTGTGACCGACCCTAATATATGAAAAATCGCTGCTTTTACAATTTTTCTTTACAAATAATATAAATTAAAGCATAATACGTTTATTTTAATTGTATGTGTACATCTGTACATACATGCAAACAGTACCTGAGCAATTCATTTTTTTTATTGGATAAATCGATTTTATTAGAATTGCAAAAACAAAAAAACATCAGCGTGACTTTGCATGACATTTCATGACTTAAAATTTTCAACTATTTGCTCTAATACTATATACTGCGGTAAAGAACCATTGTGTATTTGTGATGGGCCTTCTGTCTGTTCTGCACCGACCCTAACATAAAAAAAATCGCTGCTATTACAATTTTTCTTTACAAATAGTATAAATTAAGGCAAAATAGATAAAGTAGCAAAAAAAGCATTCTTTTTTATACCACTCGTAAATTGTTTAAAGCCTCATTCAGATGGAATGAATGTAATGATAAGGGTAATGCAGAAAAGTACTTTACTTGCAGAGTTGTCTTAAAAAATACACTTTAGCATTAACTAACATTTTAAAACGTAACTAAACAACAAATTTTACAACAAAAACAATAACAACAATGTTTCGACCATTAGATGAAAACACCTCTCATGACAGATCTATTACAAATTATAACATTGTATGGCGGTAGTGATAGTGCAAAACTATTTAACTTTTACCATATAAGCTTACCACATTTCTACTAAAGTCAATAACTTCGTAGTATTTGCGCATGCCTATGATGAATTTTTTTATTGTGCGTGCGGTGATATTTTACACTAATTTTAATGTAAAAGGTAAGTTTTTTACTACTGCAGTGTAAAGTTTTACTCGTCGCTACGCGGCTCATTAAATCAAACTTACTTCCATTGCAATTGTCGTTTTACAATATTGTTACATGCAAAAAGCGTTAATAAGAAAATGTCTCAATAAAAGCAACATAAGTAAGGTAATCGCCGGTGCCCAGTGAAGATGTCGTGAGTTTGAGTTCAACAATCCGTGACTAATTTGGAAGACTTACCATGTAAAAGTAAAAATCAAAATCAAAAAAGCGCTAGGAAGGTTAATAGCTTGATAAACTTCTGCACCCTGCTAAACCAAAAAACATGATAGGGTATTGAACACAATACAAATGGACTTTACCTTATTAAAGTTTATGTACTACAATCTGCAATCTTTAATTTTCGCAAAAAACAAAAGTCTACCGAATAAAAACTTTGTTACAGTTTAATTATTTAACGTTTATTAAAATGGGATTAGCAAACAAAATCAATATAGAAATAAGTTAAATAAAATTAAAATAAGTAAGCATAAAAAAATAGAATAAGACAGTTATTACATGATCTAAATTAAATTAAAATACTTAGTAATAATTAAAAAAAATAAAATATGTAGATTAGGTACATATAAATAAAAGTTTTTTGTTTAGAAAAGACAAATTAAAAATTTGGTAACCTAAAATAACAATATCAAAAATCTAAAATGTATGACAATAAACTCGACCTAAATGACTTAAGTGCACATACACTAAATACGTACTTATAAAATAAAAATTAGAATAAAAAAGAATTTAAAACCGTGAAATAACTTCGATAAATTAATTTGAAATTACTCGAATCATCAAGAAAACGCAATCAACAAAACAAACCCAAATACCGAACAATTCACGAAAGAATACGTCTAGAAAATACAATTATTGATGAAATCAAACAGACTAAATACTTTTCACTTATCGTTGACTCTACTCTCGACATAAGTCACATAGATCAATTATCAATTATTATCAGATACATAGATAAAAAAAGTAAAATTCAGGAACGATTTTTGGGTTTTCTACATATTGAAAAGCATTATGCCGATTACTTAGAAAACATAATTTCAAAATTAACAGAATATGGTATAGATATACAGAACTGCCGCGGACAATCTTACGACAACGCAGCCAACATGTCCGGAATATATAACGGGTTACAAGCGAAGATTAAAAACCACAGCAAAAATGCATTTTATGTCCCTTGCAGAAGCTTGTCCGACAGCACTTTATTTCTTCGATTTTATTCAAAATTTATTTGTATTTTTCTCTTCATCTACAAAAAAATTGTCCAACAAGATGGTCCTCAAGAGCAGATGCAATTTTAGCTGTAAAAATGAATTTTTTAGCCATAAAATAATGCTTATTTAAAATTTTTGAAGAATCTAATAAAAAACCTTTAACCAAATTAGAAGCAAAAAAGCTATATGAAAATTTTGAAGATTTTGAAACAACTTTTTTGTTTTGTATATGGAATACAATTTTACAAAGACTGAATGCTACCAGTAAAAGCATTCAAAATAAAAAATTTGATTTGTATAGTGCCGTAAATCTTTTAAAATCATTGTCTACGTATATATCAGAAGACATTACAAGTAACAATTATTTTTTTATGATTTTATAGAGTCAGAATGTTTTGCGCTAACTAACAATAAAAATTATAAATCAGACAAAAAGAGGAAACGTAAAAGAACTTTACATTTTGAAGAAACGGATGGAGATGAGGATGTGTAATTAGAAGGGAAACAAGAATTCAAAGTAAATTGTTTAAACGTTATATGTGATCAGTTGGTATCAGATATAAAAAAACGTATTGAGGCTTACCAAAATATTTTAAATTATTTTGCAATATTATTAAACATTAATTTAAAAGAAACTTTACCCAATGAATATGATAAATGTATTTTAAATTTATTAAACACATATTCAAAAGACATCAATATTGGCATTTTTAAGGAAAAACTTGCCCAATTTGTTTATTTTGCAAAAAATGAAAATTTAAATTCTCCTTCAATTTTGTATAAAACGATTCAAGAAGGTTTAGTCTCTACATTACCTAATGTGGATATCATTTTAAAAATATACTTAACAATACCAGTAAGTAATGCATCGGCAGAGAGGTCGTTTAACGTACTTAAAAGAATTAAAAATTATATTAGAAATTCTTGAGGACAAGAGAAATTGTGCAATTTGGCTATACTATGCATTAAAAATAATTTAACCAGCGAAGTTGATTTCAACCAGCTGATCAATGATTTTGCAGCTCAAAAAGCAAGGAAAGTGCACATATAACCATATTTTTTATTTATACAAATTTTTCGTCATATATGTATTTTTATAATTTCTTTAATTTTTTTTTAATTATAGAAAGTTTCCTTTGTTATTTTAAATATTACTCTTACTATTTTAATTTATATTGCTTATTATTTAATGCAATAAAAGAATACACTGCAAAAGGAGGGGGAGCCACAATTAAATTTTTGCCCGGGGCCTCATGAAGTCATAACGCGCCGCTGTGTTGGCCAACATTAACATTAATCGTAAAGCCGTTATGTGCTCAATAGTTTGCAAAATCGTCTCTCGCCCACATAATAATTATACCTAATATTAAAATATTTTTTTGTTTTAATAAAACCTAGTGTAAAAATACAATTTACCATCTAATGTATTAAAAAATGTTTACTGTAAATTTTGCGAATGAATACAAATATCAATAAATAATACAAAATTAATTCGGACTGGTAGAGTTTCATCAATTTGTCAATGTGAGTTTTCATTTCGTTGGCAACAGTAGCGAATTGCCATTGTCTGTGATATGTATGTTCCTTTTCTTTGAGTAGATTTGCTGCAGCACTAACCTCACGCTCAATCACATACATACATTAAGAAAATACAATTAAAAGTATGTGCATTATACTTTATAATCCTAAGTATCTTAATTTATTTTGAAGTCGGAACTGTTGGTACATACCTATTTTTTAATTTTATTTTCAGTTTTCCGTTAGTTGTGTGATTCATGAGGTTCTTCACTAAAGATGATATTCTATCGATACCTACCACTTCTAAATTTGAAGTTTTTCTCATAAGTAGTAGCAGTAGACGTTTTTGGTTTTAATTATATTCAAGTTAATTAAATATTTTATATAGTTCTGCCAATTAGGTATATCATTTTTGAATGTGCACAAATTGATATGTGGTTTATTATATTTTAGAAACAGTATAACAAATGACATTTTTATTATTTTTACTACAAAGTTTGTCAAATAACACTGGGCTGCATGAAAATCGGCCCTGATACCATTCTTGACGATTCTTATGTAAAATGACCTCCTGAATCCAAAAATGAGCTCCGTTTTTACCCATCACCCACCTATTTTGGAGGGACCTCATTTTTATTTTATTTTTTGCATTTTTGTTTAGAACAGCGGCCTTAAACAAATAGGAAAGAGTACTACTAGTAACAATGTGTGTAGCAACTTGTGCCAATGGCACTACTATACCGCCGTTTTTTATTTTTTCCCAAAAAAAATCTTAAGTCTCATCACCCCTAGAAAAGGAAGAAAAAAATTTTCTGACAGAATCGCCAAATATGAAATAGAGGAAAAATGAAAGAACAATGAAAATAAAGAAACATGATAAAATAAAAAAAGACAAATTTGAGCACGAAAGGAAGATAGTTTTGTATCCGGTGAACCGCAACAGTGGTGGTAAAGAAATCAAAAAGAAGGTTTCATCGAGTAGTAACAGTGATGTCGACAATGACCTCTGTGATGATTGGAGTGATAGACTTAAGTTTTGAAGAAGTTGATGAAGAAACAGTGAACAATTGTGATACACTTAATATTACAGATTTTGTAATTGTAGTTAATCGACTAAAAAAAATCTTAAACATTTTGTAGGGCAAATTAAGAGAATAGAAGATGTCACTTATTTCATAAACGTTTGCAAACGAAAGGGAAATACATTTTGCTTCTCAGAGAATAAACATGAGAATATTTCAACGAAAGAAGATATCATTGTCAAGTTATCTAAACCAAGCAAGGTGTCACAAAAAGGGCTAACACCATGTTAAACTTTGCTTTTAACGATTCAAAAGTGTTTGATAGCAGAGCCATCTCATAGTGTAATTTTACTATGTATCTAAAGTCAACTAAAAATAGCTATAAAACGACGGTAAACACGTTGAATTAGTTTAACACCCGCAAAATTCAAAATCAGCTTTGAATAATTCGTCGGGATAAAACCACAACGTAAAAGGACATTGGGGTAAGCAATGTCAATGCAATTGTGCAAACGCCACCAGAGTGAACTACTGGACGGGCGTTTCGCCCTTTTGGGGCTCATCAGCAGTAGGAGATACACTCTAATGTAGTTCTCACGATTGCATTGACGCCCTTTATAGCTTATATTTAAGTATGACGAAGTAACACTATGAGATGGCTCTGCTATCAAACACTTTTGAATCGTTACTTTGTCATGCTTAAATATAAACTATAAGGGGCGTCAATGCAATTGTAGGAACTACATTAGAGTGTAGCTCCTACTGCTGATGAGCGCCAAAAGGGCGAAACGGCCGTCCATTAGTTCACTCTGGTGGCGTTTGCTCAATTGCATTGACATTGCTTACCCCAATGTCCTTTTACGTTGTGGTTTTATCCCGACGAATTATTCAAAGCTGATTTTGAATTTCGCGGGTGTTAAACTAATTCAACGTGTTTACCTTCGTTTTATAACTATTTTTAGTTTGCTTTTAACTTTACTAACTATTGTATTTGAATGATTGGAAAAACGATTAATGTTATTCGAATTAAGGTATTTGTTTTTTTAAGTTTATGTAGAATGTAATGTTTATTTTGTAACAAATAATGGCTTTATTTTTTTCGTTTTACAAAATACCACGGGGTGGTCTATACCGGGACACATGGTATATTCTGAGACGGTTGCCATTATTTCTAGCTTTATTATATTTTTGTATGCAAATCTGCTTAAAAATGGAGATTATGACGTTTTCAATTATGTGTTTCAGTCGCAACACTGTAGAACAAATACCACCGAGTGCAGAGGCAAATGAGAAAAAGCGTTCCAATATATACCACTTTCCTTTATATATAGTATTAACAATACGAGGACACTTAAATAGTTGTAAAATAAACATTATAAACTATAATCGCCGATCGTTGACCAACAAACAAAATAAAACAGTACATAAATCTTTCTGTGTGTTTCCAAACTTTTTAACAAACAGTTACTAATTTTATCAATTTTCTTTTGCATAGAATTGTCGCCCAAAAAAGTTGTCTTGATGATGCCTTAAGCTGTCTTATAATGAAGAACAGTTTTCAACACTTTATTGACTACCGGCAACACTTATTGTGTGTGGTTTTTTCGTTTTTACGATTCACAACAAAATATTATATGAAACTCGTAGTCTTTAATCTTCTGGTTTGTTTACAATGCCGCACCTATGTACTTGTTGTGAACGATTCATTATAAGTAACCATAATTCGTTTAGATTATAAAAGACTTTTGCCTTAGACGGTGTAATAAAATTTTCATACTTTTTAGGTTTGGTTTTAGTTTTACCTTGTCTGTAAATCCAAACAAACTATTATTATAACCAGCTAAAAAAAGGATTGATGCAAGAACGCATTTATGTAAAACATCGCCTCTTTAGCTGCAATTAGACTACAGTAGCGTGTGATCATGCATTGCAGTTTCATAACGCCACTTTTTTAATGTGCAATTGTTTATTTAAAAAAATGAGTAGGTACTCTTAAAAAGTGATAACAGATTTGTTCAAAACATCTTTTTATTTAAATCGCCACTTGTATCTTTTTGAAACATATCGCATATTTAGTAGATTAAACACGCGCATCGTCATACATTTATTATGACAAAAAAATGTTTATGTTATAAAAAAACTTCTTATTAAAAATCGTAATAACCGAATTATGTATATGTATCTATTTGCTTTTTAATTTTTTTGGAATTATGATACACACTACTGGATTTTAAGTTGCAACCTATTTATAAGTAATCTCTCTTGAAGATAAAAGTTAACCACTGTAATTTTAGTTTTATACTATTTAACACTCTTTTTACAATGCGGTTTACTATTATTATAAAACGTGTGGTTTTCAATACATATTAATTCGATAAGTATGTTATATCGCTAACAAAAATGTTGGTACCTACTATATTAGGTGCGCAAAAAATAATCGACGTTCCCAATTTTACGTGAGACGAGTTCCAGTGTAGGTGTTCTATTACAACATGGTCTAAGTCAAAAGTCGCTTCGTTTCTAATTTAAATTTTTAAAAACGCGGAAACTTAAGATTGTATAACTATATTCTGGTCAAAACATACTTGATTGGTTAAATCGCGTAATGCGTCTTTATTTACCAACTTGCAAAGACTTAGTCGTGGGTAAGACTAAAAAATATAACCGTAAATATACCTTTTAAATGCTTCTTCCTATAATATCAATAACATACATAAATATTATTAGTTTGTTCAATTCTCATTTGCTTTTGAGTCTGCTACTGTCTACCATAAAGGCTTCAGCCTTCACTGGAGAGTGCTACCGCCCCCGTTGGGAATGGTTATTTTATTGTTTAACGTTCATACAATTTTTAATATGTTTTTGATTTTTAAATGTATTTTATAAATATGCAGTTGTCAATTATGTAATATCGAATCAAATGCGTATTGGTAGTTTCTATAGCTGACCTTTACATTATAATTGTGTGTGATCGATGTCTCACAAGCTGAGCTTTTGTCGCACGTCGCAATGTAGATTAGTCGAAGCTTTGAAGATGTCCATTGCAAAGTAAAGCTCAGGTTGTGAGAAATTGAGAAACGTAACCCGTGGAAGTTTGAATTCTACTATACCTTTATATTCTTTTATTTTCTTACTAATGGTACCTACTAGTGATGGAGAATAAGTAACTATTCGTTACTTGAGTACTCGTTACTCGCTAGGATCCGAAGTAACGATTACTCGATAGGCAAAGTATTCGTTACATAGTTACATTCGTACCATTCGATTACAGTATTCACATCTGCAAAATCGGTTCCAGTACCCGTTTGTACTTAGTACACATCATTACTCGTTTTATGAATTGTAATTTTGTAGGGACAAACGACGCAGTACCTTAACTTTTTAAACACATTATTATACGGATAATAGTGATCTTTGTTCTTCCCTTAGATTTCTTAAATTAAATTCCTTAAATTGTGCAATTTATAAAACCAAAATTATCAACGTTTTGAGGTATAAGTGTACTTATTCGTAATCATACATATACAAATGTTAATTCTGTTATTTTCTGGATAACATCTTTTTCAAAATTTAGCAAAAAACAAAATTTATTATTATCAAAAATTTATAATTTTATACTTTGAAATATTTGTTGAAGCTTTTACATTATATATTGTGTTTATTTCCATTTCTTAAAATTAATTTTAAAAGCGTTAATAAATACTAACAATCCAAAGTAGGTACATATGTTCTGTTTTGTATTTAAAATGATAAGTTTCTCCGGTATCAGCTACTGTCAAAAATGTTTACATAAATTAGTGTTTTACAACACGTTCTAGTCATTTATGCACATACGTCTAAAGTAATCAAAGCCCTATCGCGAAACGATTCAAGGAATTATATTCCGGTACCCGTATTTATTACCGCAAAAACATACAGTTGTCAAAGTAGTCATAGTATCCAAAGTAATCAAAGTAATCAAAGTAACGAATTAAAGTAACGAATACAAAATGTATAAGTAACGAATAGTAACGATTACTCAAAAGTAACGAAATTCACCATCACTAGTACCTACTAACAGAAAATGAGATCGGATAAAACTAGTCTGTACAATTTTGTGCATAACCGAAAAGTTATCTGGTATTCTAAATGATGTTGACTGAAGCATTTGCATTAGTTGCAAGAAACTGTCTATACACGTAAAGAGTACAAAAATGTGTTGTTTATAGGTAGGTACACCGTTTTTCTATAGCAGAAATTATGGAAGTGTGTTTCTATAGTATTTTTTATAAGGTTGTTCACTAAACGCCGTAAGAGCTCTTAATGAATGGAGACTGAGAAATAATAGCAGTTGCTGTTTCAGTCTGTTTAAAAAAAACTTATAACCGTATAAATTTATTATTATTACAAGATTATATACGTAAAAGCGATACTTTTTCATTTCTTAAGTTTTATCGTACCTATATGAATGTCAACTAAATTATACGTAAAATTTCAATAGTACATGTTCTTCATTAGTCAATATCACCTATATGAGACTTGAAACTCAAGCAATCATCCTTAAAAGTTGTAAATAGTGTTATAGTTAACAGATGTAACAGATGTGCTTCTAATTGTGAGCAGAGCAATAACCAAACTACTTGGTCAAACCATAATATTGTTTGTGCGGTAAAACCTTTGGCGTTGTTGCTGTGGTTCATCTATAATAAATACAGGGCAGTTTTTAAACGTGCATATCCTTTAAATTAAAATAAACTGTTGCAATTAAAATAGAATTAAGATGCAGTGTTCCTCTGTGTATAAACTGACAAAAAGCATATGTTAAAACACAGGTCTTTGTTTTAAGTTATGTGTTAACGTTTTTTACATACGCTACCAGTTGAGTTACATTTTAACTTACATTTATAGTAACTATTTTTTGTATTTTACTTAAAAAACACCAGCAATAGTGTCTTTATTAGTAATGATTGTGATACATAATACGTTTTCGTTAATTGTAAAACAAAAATACCTGCATTTTGCAACAGTCGAACTTTATGCCTTATTAAACAAATATTATAAAACTTTTATAAGAACCACAAATTACGCTTTTGTTTTTTTTTTCTGGTATAAAAACTTACGATGGAAAGTTAAAGTAATTTTAGAAAGTTTTAATGAGCGTATTGGTTTTCCTTATAAATCCATAGATAACTTCATCAATATTCCTAAACTTGCAAAACTATTATTGAGTACTAAAGATAAATTTTATCTAAACAATTTTAAATAAACTAAAATTATTTACTTTCAATTTATTCTTAGTTTACGTCGTTCAAAATTTCAGAATGGGTTTTATTTTAGTTTATTATAAACATACGTGTTTATTATCTACCTTTAAATCACATGTTAAATTCTTAAAACCTCTTAGAGAATTTCTAATATAAACATGTTTAGAACTAAGAAAGTGTACGTGACATAAAGCATTTGTGACATATTTAAAAACTCATGTCAGTATAGAAAAATATTTATCTATGATCGCTCTATGTAAATACCAGTTCGTTTAATATTTCTTTTATTAACTATTGTAGGCATTCGGCAATCAATTGTCGTTTCTGATCATTTATAATTATTATCTTTCTAGTTTGCATTTATTTTTTTTAACTCATGGATTTTATACACTTCACTTATTCTGTAGTCGAAGCGAGTCAGTGTGATGACATAATGGTAAGTGAGCTAGAAAATATGAACTAAAACGTTATCAAAATGAGTGAAATCTGTAGGCGAGAAAAAATATAAAAACTTTGTACCAACTATACCAACTTCTAACTATAATAATAAATAGGTGGTAATGTGTTAGAAATAAAAATGAAAAGATTAATAAATAAAACGTACACGCATCAAATTTTTATATAAGAATTTTCTTACAGTTACAGTAAAACGTAAAAGTTCACCGGCAATTGACAACAATAACGTAACACAATAATTCAATAATGCATATTCTTTAGAAAAACAATGACGTAAGTCTATCGGTACCAAATGCCTTAGACGTCCAAAACCGAGCGCTTAGACTACACAATAACAAGGAAATCGAGAGAATTTCGTACAGTCGGCTATTCTGCTGATGGTATGTTCTCATATCATCGATGTTTGATTCTTTGCTCACCTAGAAAATAAATTGTAAATGGGTCTAAACTCAATAAACAACTGTTTATTTAACTACGTTGATCTTTATGTAAACCACTAAGCAGGCAGTACAGGCCTCGGTTAGCGTCTACCCACATTGCATGTCTTGAGCAATTCATATTACGCCTTAACTCAGATGACACGCAGGCAGAACAAACCTCGGGTGCCACCCTCATCGCATCGGCACCTGATAATCACGTTAGCACACTTTAACTGTTACAATGTGCGGAGAGTAAACGTCCCGAACATTGTTTTCATCGTCTATGTGTCTTCTAACCATAAGAGCATCAAAACCAGGCAACATTCTCAATCTCAGAAGGACCTTTAAACTTTGGTTTAAGCTTCTTACTCAGTCCTGTACATGGTTAACTTATTATGTATGAGTAACGATACCAAATCGCCGACTTAATGTCGTTCCGCTTCACATCATGCCTTATCGTAACGTTCTTTTTGGTTTCGCTGATTGTCAACTATATGTTCCTTAATACGCGTCCTTAATTCTTTAAGATCTACTCTATTAATCGTATTCTGCAATGAATTTACTAAGGTGGCCATTAGCCTCGCCTGATAACCAAGAAGTGCTTTAACAGAAGTGCTATTAATACCATTATTAAATGACGTACTTAACACACATAGGGAGCAACTTGTCTTGTTTCTTACCAGGACAACTTTTATAGTAAGTGCAATTCAAACATGCATTGATATATTTAGTAACAAAGCGTCTCATTTTAGAAAAATAATAATGCATTTGAATCCGACGTAGTGTTCTTCGATACTCAAGTGGCCTGCTTGATTATGGCACAGCCTGACTATC
Source organism: Aquatica leii (assembly GCA_035610365.1). Classification (NCBI taxonomy): domain Eukaryota; kingdom Metazoa; phylum Arthropoda; class Insecta; order Coleoptera; family Lampyridae; genus Aquatica; species Aquatica leii. The sequence continues at coordinate 75,539,664 of CM069433.1, forward strand.
TGCCATTGCGCCGAATGGGGGTACTTCCCATACTCGTCTTCTGTCTGGCAACTTCTTATAAACTTTATTATCTTTCAACACATATTCTCGAAAGTACTGCTTTGTTTCTGAGTTTTGAAACCTCGTTTTTAATATTTTACGAATCGACGCTAACCTAACATCTGGTAATTGCACTGATAGAATCCAGTCATCTTCTTTAATGTCAATTTTGCTGATTTCAACAGTAACAGGGTAACGACTGAGAGCGTCTACATGCGGCATACGTCCCTACAATCCTATCTAAAACCATTCTTTAAAAAATAACAAATCAGAAATAAATCATTTTTAAGAAAAAAGAGTTATGACTGAGTGAGTTTAAAAACACAAAAGGAATAAAAACAAAATTTTATTAGACAGTTTAAAAACATTTTTTTTCATTTTTGCGACCGTTCATCCAATTACTAACAGTCGACTTCTCTATCAGTTTAGTATTATAATTAATAATTAAAAGTAAATGACACAGACTAATATACAGAATATTAGTGAGACCAATAATAAATTGTGAATATTTAAATCATTTTTCGTAATAAAAATGTTGTATTAGCAAAATCAAAATTATATTTAGTATTTACGTAAGGTATTGCTAAACGCTTTTTTTTACAGTTGCGTTTGTATTTTTATCTAATGTATTATTTTTTTTATTAAATTTGTCAACACGGAGATAAATATTATGCTGAATTTAATCATTACAATTTCATATTTAAAGCATTTGTTTTTTTTCTAAAATTGATCCCCGTTGAAATAAAAAACTGAATTTTTTTTGAGACTGTCATCGACAGATTTGTCATTACTAAAACTGAGTGTCGAATCTGCTCGATATACACTAATGAAGTTTTTGCTTTAATGGTTTTAATTTCTACAAATGTACATATACAAAAAAGATAACGTATAATTTCTACAATTACAGTATAGTAAAACTGAATTACAATATAAATATAAAACCACATTTTTACATCAATCACTATTTTCATCGATATCTTAATGGAAGTTATTAAACAATTTTTATTCAAATTCGAAACTTTAGTACTGTTTTTTTTGTGTGTTTTGCTTTGATTTTGGTAAATACTTAAATATTGCTACTCGGTCCACAGTAATACATAAAACTTGTATTACTAGAACGCTAGAACCAGATTACAAGAAGAAATAGCAATAGGATGCAGGCTAATTTTAATCAGTAAATGTCAACTTCAACAGCTGTTGGCAGGTTGGGTTTTTAATAACGGCGCTTATCTTACATTATTTACGTCATTATCTACATTGTCTATATATTATACATTATATACGTATTTTCTACCTATTTTCTACGTATACGTGTAGAAAATTATTTTATACGTGTTTGTTAACATAACCTCCACAAAAATAATAAATGTCCCAAATCTAACAAGTAGAATCATCCCGATTTTGAAAACAAACAACATTAACATATCAATATACAACAAAATCGCCATTTACAATATATTGTATAGTAAAGCTAAAGATAAAATAAACATAATAAAAAAATTCGACGTAGTATGCAATGTATGTTATGTTGACCAAATGAAACAAAAAATTAAAAAATCAGATCAATAATGATAAATACGGCATTAAAAGTTCATCACATATACACTGGACATATCTTCCATTTCAACAATCCTACAATTTTAGATGCTGAAAAGAATTTTAAAAAAAGGTTATTTGCGGAAATGGTATACATCAACATACATAAAAAAAATATTAATTTCAATAACTACACTAACAATTTGAGTAGTATTAGATTATCTTAGAAGCAAATGCGATAGCAACCACACAGCTTTAGATGACTTTGTTTTCAAATTTTATAATTGTGGTGCAAGAAATATTTGTACAAGTCTCCAAAGTTATGCTTTCATAATTCATAGTACTGTACGGTAACACATTGACCTGTACGAAAATGGCTTTGACTTGAACGGACATTAGATTGATCTTAAAAAATGCACAACGTTGTCTAATTGCTAATAAATATACAATGTGTCCTAATGTGTGCTATTACTCGCTTTTTTATTTTTATTTTTGTTTTAAACTATCCTATAGTATGCTCCCTCTCTAGTGGTTTCTCCACTTCGTACCTATTCACTTCATGAGATCGTAATTTTTGTAGTTTCACTTCTAAAAAAAATATGCTTAGCATGAAATCGAACAGAACCGGTTTAACTAAGACATAGATGCACAAAATTCTGAAGCGGGACTTACTAGCAGTGGGTCAAAGAGCAACTTTAGCGTAAACTCAAGATGTCAAAAAACCGTATTTCAGACAAAAGTTACTGCAATCTACGTTTGTGCTCAAGAAGTGGTTAAAAAGTTGTTAGAATTGAAGAAGGCTTTGTAACTTTACCTTTTGTTAATTTCATCAAAAACATGTTAACTTGTATTAAAATTCAATGAAAAATAACTCGATTAAAGTGTATGATTGCGCACTATAATTTTTTTTGTATGAATTTATTAACGTTTACTAGTGACACCAAATTAAAGGACTTGAGTTTGTTTTTGTATTTAGTATATTTCACGTTAATTTCATAGTTGATTGAGAATCTTACTAATAAAACTTATACACATCAATTTAGTTATTCTATCTTAGAAGTATTTAATTAAAACTCTTGCTGGGATATTTTCATAACAACCAATAGTGTTATTGACATTGATATCTTAACGCTATCGATGTCTCAAGTTATTTATGAATTCAAACATATATAGCGATAAATTATCTTATCTTAGGCAATTAAATTACATACGTAAAATATAACTAATATTAACTGCAGTGATGTCTATCAAAGAATACATCTATATGTAACGAAGCAAATTTAATTGAACTAATTTAAAATATAATGTATAAAAAACAAGCTAAAATGTAGCATATTTTCGAATGTACAGAACGAAGATGTAATCGAATTTAAAACTTTGTGTAGAAAAATAAATCAAAGTTTTTTTAGAAATTTTAATAGTCAGGTGTAGCCAGTACACAATTTTCTTCATGACATATTTTCACGCTAGGTTTGCTGTAGTCCAATAATCAGGTCCTATATTATTCTATAGCTTTCGAGACTTTAATTACTTCTAGTTGACGGATTAAGCGTATTAGAGGTTTATTAAGTTCAAAAATCAATATACGCTATAGATTCTTTTTATTTGGCGATAAAAATTTACAGTTTTTTATAGAATAAATTAAGATGAGCAGTTTTAACAATCTGTAAATAGCAAACATTACATCATAAGCTAAGTTTTATTTTTTGCATGTTCAAATTTTATATGTAAAGTTTAAGTAAAGCCACAAGTAAAGCTTTTAGGTTTACATATTAAAATAAACGAGTCAAAAATTAATATTTTTAAATCCAAGATCAAGTAAGTGATTGTTTAGATTGAAAAAAAGTAATACAAGAAAAACTATTATTTCTTCTTAACAGTATTTTAGAAACTAAAAATAAAAACTTGCATACAAAATAATTATATATTGATTTACAGCACACCGACATAAATTTAGGATTCTTCTTTGGCAATGTTGTATACGTCCACCAAATTTCTAAATTTGAACCCAATGTATGTGTGCCATTTATGAAACTCAAGAAATAAACAGGATGGGCTAATCGTGTGTCAAAGTAATATATCTACCTTATAAAAATATGAAAAAATATAAAAGTATTTTTTAAATAGAACACCCTGTATATTAATACGTTTTTGGAATATTCTTGAGGTTGCTGCAAGAGGTTAATTTTAACGTTAAGACTTTAAAAACGTTTTCTTACTTAATTAAAGGGTTATAGATAAACTTAATTTATCTATTCTTTTTAATATAAAATAGTATCATTTTTTGTATTTTTGTGGAGGGTTATTGACCAAATGACCTAACGGAGAAGCCGCCACTGAGTATTTGCATGATAATGCTTCTGCTAGCACACTAGTACTATGCATCATAATCTTATTGCTACATTCCCACAAAAGTCCATTGAAAAAAGCGGTTCAATTAAATGGTTTCTACAATCACCTGACTCGTCAAAAATTGATTATTTTATGAAGTTACGTTAAAGATGTAGTTTATCAAATACCACCTACCACAAGAGATGATATGAAAAATCAAATTACACAAATTTTTCAAAATATTAAACTCAACCCATTGGAAAATATTATTGCTTGTCTTGAAGATCGATCACACAGATGTATCAATTCTGGTGGGGGCTAGATTATTATATATTAGTTCAAGAAATATTTATGTAATTTTGCTTTCGTAGCACGTATTTGCAAAAAAATTTTTTTTGCAGAATTTTACGTCTTAAGGCCTTCTGAATCAAAAAAAATTATTTTTAACAAAAAAAATTTTGGTGTCTGTATATGTGTAACGATATACCCACGATAACTCTCGAACCAAAAACTCGTAGTAACTTGAAATTTGATATGGAGCTGGGTTTTCATATCTTTCGATACTATTTATATCTAATAAAGAAACCGGAAATGGGTGTATCCGCCATTTTTAACAGTTTTTCTTATATACTTTTGTACGTATGTAAATTATTTTTTTTTAAGTTTCTTATAGAGATAATTCTTCCTAACAAGCTATTCAAATAAAATTTATTTCTAACTTTAACATTTTATTAGATATTTTATTTATAATTTATAATGAATTCACAAATATAATCTAGGTTCAAATCGTGCCTGTGACGATTTTTTTTAGAAAAAAATTCCATATCTTGAAGAGAAAGAAAATAATGACTTTTATCAAGAAAAAAATTTCAAAAAAATTATGGCATGCTAGGAAGTCAATACAAACGTGTACATATCACTTCATGGTTTTATGACAACATAACCTTAAAAAAAATATGTAAACATTCCTTCATCATTACTTATAGGAAAGTCGTGTGGTGACCACACCAGTTTTTTTTTGCTTCCTTGTAGAAAGTGTGCATTTATTTATTTTTAAGAAAATACATAATTTAGTTGTTTGTGAGAATTTGAATGGTTTTCATAGCATACTAGATTACCAACAAGTAGTGTAATATTAATAGATGTCGAAAAATGTGATTTTGTAAACACAATAACATATATTGAAAGCTATTGTTTTTGGGATAGTTACATGCTATATTATTTTGATAGAGAACTTAATTCTCTGCAAGATGTTGAATTTTTGAAGTCAATTTCTATAACCTTATACTATCGTAAAGTAGCTTTCAAAAATGTATTAATATGCAAGGTGTTCTATTTAAAAAAATATAGATTTGTGTTGTCCTGACTCTACAACTTTTATAAATATATTTTTTATATTTTGTATAATAAAAGACATATTTTACTTGGACACAGTATTGACTCACCTTATAATAATAATTTAGGTAATAAGGATCGAAAGTAAAGCATAATGCAACGAACGTTAACGCAACGCGATGCCGCACGACCGAGCGTTGCATGTGAGTGAGTTATGCTATGATACTTTCGACGACAGTGACATACATTATTTTTTGTGTTGAGTTCTGTCCAATTACATTCTTTTTTGAAAAAAAATTTAAAAATTATTAGTAAATCTGTCAAATTTGACATTAACTTTAACATCGTTTTTCTTTTCAATTTTTACTGAAATTTAAGATTTTTGGAATGATTTTTTCACCTGTCGCATATTCGTTCTAATATAATAATTGATGTTGAACACTTAGATTTATGCGGATTTCTAGTTTTTATTTTGCCATTCTAGAGCTTTTTTTCGCACATTACATAATTACACTAACAAACGAATATTGACGTTTGCGACATTAACAGCTCAAAAAAGTAAGTTAGAACACTTGCTTTCTAACATTTTTATTATGAATAAATGAGTAACATGTCTTGCAAAGATTGACGTATTAAATCTTCTGTTTGTAAATAATTTTTATTGTGTAACAGTTTAGCTATCTTATTTAAAGCTTTGGGTACTGCAGAAATTTGTTTCAATTTTGACATTGGTCTTTTTTTTAGTGCGGGTTTTTTGATGTTTTTTCCTGATGATCTTTGTCTTGCTATTCATCAGCTACCATCTCTGATGGCACTTGAAATTCCAAGATTAGAAAATTAATAAACACATTTTACAATACACGCACCAGCTAACTTTGAGAGTAAATTTTATAATTATAAAAGCGATGACAACATTACTTTGTTAGCTGTTGTAGACGATAATTACTGTTTTTGCTATATAAATGTTAAGTTTTACGTTTTTTTATTATAACTGCTAGAATGCGTGTTAAGTGCAAAAAATGTTAATAAAAATATGCCTAATGTAACATAAACGATGTGCATGTAAGAAACTATGAAATTGTTCGTTAGCTAATAAATATTACAACCGCGAATTTAAAAAAATGTATTTGAATTATACGCGCCATAATATTCCTAACTGTACTACGCAAGTGCAAAAATTTGACCAGTAGACAGCTGTTTCGTTCTATGTGGACTTTTCAACACTGGGATACTCTAATGCAGTTTTCACAACTATATAAAACAAATTGCTATAGTTTTATCCCATTTGGGTGTCAAATTCATTAATAAATCTGACGCTAAACGCCATCTCGTAGGAACGAAGCTACGTACGAGTTAATCCGCACCTAGGAAACTATGAAGTTGTTAGTTACATAGTAAATAATTAATGTAATAATAAATTATTTACTATCTAACTAACAACTTTATAGTTTCCTACATGTCAATCAAAGACAGAACAAAGAGAGAACAGTCGCAAACAAAAAAATGATAAGCAAGAAGAAGCAAAAAGCCTATACTGAGCAGGAAAATTAGACAATATAACAGCTGAAATGAAAAGAATGGAGATAAATGTACTTGGTATTAGTAAGGTGCAGTATAGTACGAATAGTACATTTTACTACTCAGGAAATGAGGAAAATCAACACAGATATAGCGTGGGTATTACAATAGAACAAGATGCAAAAGGGTCTGTAAAAAGTTTTTTACCACTCTCAGATCGAGTTATAATGGTACAGCTAGAAACAAGAACTGGAAAAATGAACATCATTCAGGTATATGCACCCACAGCCGATAAGACAGATGAAGAAATTGAAGAATTTTACGATCAACTCAAAACTGTTTTAAGAATCAGAAAAAAAGAAGACGTTACCATAATAATAGGTGACTTCAACGCTAAGTTGGGAATACTAAAACTGAAGAATGCACCGGAGAATATGGATTGGGCAAACGAAATGAACGAGGAGAACGGCTCAACAAAATTGTCAGAATAAAGAGAATGGTTATAATGAATACAATGTTCAAGCTTCTAAAAAGTAGGTTGTATACGTGGAGATCACCCATGCATAACCAAACAAACATCATCAGAAATCAAATCGACTATATAATAATCAGAAATATAGTTTAATGCTCAGACTATAACCCTATAGTAGCAACAGTATACATAAAGATGAAAAAATTAAAACAGAAAGTTATCATGTGAAACAACTGAAGCAAACAGAAATATTTGACAAGGTACAAGTAAAATTAAACGAAAATCTCAGCAATGTCAAAGAGACAAATAAGAACACTGAAGATATAAATGAAAAACGGCGAAATAAACAAATGACTCTATTAGCAGGCGGAAAAGACACATTGTCACCAACGAAAGCTAAGAAAAAGAATTGGATGACTGATGAAATTATTACCGACGAAACTATAAATGCAGAAATGAAGGGAAATACAAAGAAATACATCGAACTATCACTAGAAAAATCAAGGAAGCAAAAGAGAATTGGATATCAGAAAAGTGCAGTGATATAGAAGAATATGAAAACAAATACGATAGCTTTATCATGCACAAAAAGATTAAAAAAGTAAAGAAGTAAACAGCCTATATATTGAAAGGTAAGAAGGGTAAAATAATTGGTGACATAAAAGGTAAGCTGAAAAAATGAACAGAGTATATACAAGAATAGTTCAAAGATGAAAGGCCAGACAATGAACATCCCATAACGTAACAAACAGGATCAGAAATTTTGAAAAGTGAAGTGGAATATGCCATTAAAAGTGCTAAAGATGGAAAAGCCAAAGGCCCTGATAGTATACCCGTAGAACTGTTAAAACTCATACATGACGACGGAATAGATATACTGGTGGAGCTCTTTAACACTATCTACACGGCAGGCATCATCCCAAAAACAATTGCTTTTGTCGACTTTCATAACAATTCTAAAAAAGAACAACACAAAATAATCCTCTGAACTTAGAACAATAGCTTTGATGTGTCACACTTTGAAAGTATTCTTCAAGGTAATACTTTAATACTTAATATATATATAAAAAACTTGAAGTAGATATAAGCGACACACAAATGGGATTTAGAAACGGACTGGGAACTAGGAAAGCTATGTTTGGTGTTAATGTGCTGATTCAGAGGTGTTTGGATATGAACCAAGATCTTTATGTATGCTTTATAGGTTTCGAAAAGGCTTTAGACAAGGTTAAGTATGGAAAGCTACGCGAAATACTCAAAAAGAAAAATATTAATAACCGTGACATCAACATAATAAGTAATTTTTATTGGAATCAAAATGCAAAAGTAAAAGTTGAAAACGAGTTGACATATGAAATTAAAATATGTTCAGCAGGGTTGTGTACTTTCTCCGCTGCTGTTCAATACATACAGTGAAGCAATATACCATGAAGCAGTACTAGAAGAAAGTAGTGGAATTACAATCAATGGAGACATAATAAATAACATACGTTTTGCTGACGATACGCTCATAAAATAGCTGACGATGCGATAGATTTGCAAAATCTCTTTGAAAGAATTAATACCTACAGCAACAATTATGACCTAAAGCTTAATCTGAGAAAGACTAAATTTATGGTAATCACAAAAAAACAAGACATACACACAAAAATAACAATATACAAAACAAACATCTATAGATATAGACCTCAGAATGAAAATGTTGCGATGTTTTCTCCACACTACCCAATGGTGTGAAAGCATGAACACTTAAAAAGAAAAACATCAGGAATACCAAAACTTTTGGAATTTGGTGTTATTGAAGAATGTGGAAGATATCATGGACAGAAAGAGTAGCCAATCTGGAGGTACTGCGAAGAATGGGTAAGGAATGTAAACTGGTAACAAAAATAAAAAAGAGAAAGTTGCAATATCTGGGCCATATAATGAGAGGACAAAGATACAACCTGTTGAGGCTTATAATACAGAAAAAAATCAAAAGAAAGAGAAGCATTGGACGAAGAAGAATCTGATGGTTGAGCAATCTACGGGAATGGTACAACTGCAGCTCTGGGGAGTTGTTTAGAGCTGCGATTAGCAAAGTGAGGGTTGCTATGATGATATCCAATCTCCGATAGGAGACGGTACTGGAAGAAAAAGAGGAATATCCTATAAATATGTGTTTAAATATTTTTATTCATAAGAATTTGTACCGTTTTTTGTTTTAAAGAATGTCTGGGGGGCTTGCACTTTAAAGCCCTTATATATAAAAAAACTGGTGCCCCATGACTTTTCTATAAGATATTTCTACATATTTTTTATTTTCAAATTGAAGAAAAACATCCAAGTCAAAAGAATATAGAACATTCAGAAAACTTAGGTTTATAATTTTATTTGCTTAAAAGAAATAATAGTAAAAGTACCACATTATACCATTTTTATTTAAAATTTTTTTATCCTACCCACTTTGAAGTGATATGTACACGTTTGTATTGACTTCCTAGCATGCTATAATTTTTTTTAAATTTTTTTTCTCGATATCATTAAGATATAACCAAAATATGGTAAATAGAGGTTATGTTGTCATATCGACTAACTATTATATTTGAGCGCTTCAATATTGCTTTCCTTTTTGATAAATCAATAAAAATTGGTATTTTTAACTCATCTTACTTTCCTTTTAAGACATGGAATTTTTTTCTAAAAAAAATTGTTGCGGGCAGGATTCGAACCTAGACTACATTTGGAATTAGTTTTAAATTATAAATAAAATATCTAATAAACTGTTATTGTTAGAAATTTTTTTTATTTGAAGAAATTGTTATGAAGAATTATCTCTATAAGAAACTGTAAAAATAATTTGAATAATTTACATACGTACAAAATTATATAAGAAAAATTTTTAGAAATGGCGGATACACCCAATTACGATTTCTTTATTAGACTCATCTTTTGATAGAACCGAGAGAATATGAAAAGTCAGCTCTATACCAGATTTCAAGTTACTAGGACTTTTAATTCGAGAGTTATCGTGGGTACAACGTTACACACACACACAGAGACACATAGACACCAAATTTTTTTGTCAAAAATATTTTTTTTTGATTCAGAAGACTTTGAAACGCAAAACTTTGCAAAAACAATTATTTGCGCGATCGCTATACTTTCCCTATAGGAACTAAAACTGTTAGCAATTAACAAATAAAACAGTACACAAAAAATAAATTATCGAATAATAAAAAATCTTGTAAATTAAAACATGTAAATTTAGAAAAAGAAAGAAGAACGTGAGCTAGAAATTAGAAGTTCTAAAGCAATGTTACAACAACAAAGATTTAGAACAAATTGGGGAAGACGTTGATACTTATTTATATGAACAATACATGCGCTATCTTTAGACAGAGCTAAAAAAATTATTGTCGAACATTTTAGAAAATTTCTAGAATTTTACATTGCTGTATACTTGTCGCAATTACTAAGTCATGTTTGCGTTTTTGTAGTGTAGCATATAATTTTTATTTTGATGTTTTTTTCTCATTTATAATTATTTTTAGTGCGTTTTTAATTTCAGAAATATTGATTATTACACAGTTTTTGCATATCGTCTATAAAACTATCCATAATATAATTACTAAAATATTTTACCAAAAATATGCGAGCAAGAACAAAAGAATGTGAAGAAATTTTTCAAACTTATATTATCACTGAAGTATGTAGAAATAAGGTAGACACGCTAAAACAAATTTTTTAAAAATAGCCATTTTAGTATCTGAAAATAAACATCGTAGCAGTTTTAAAATTTATTTGAACATCGAAAACCTGTATAAATGTGTCTATAAATTAATTACTAAAGACGACAATACTTAAGTCTTAGATTTAATAAGGTTAAGAAAGAAAATAGATAATTATAGTAACTTACAACTACTATTTTTTTTTTCAGAACCTTTAGCACAACATATAATTTAAAATGCATTTTAGTATATAAATAGGTGTAAACTACACTATAATTTTGACAAAAACAACATTTACTTGAATAAAATAATGTCTAATAATATTATTTTACATTATTTTAATTTTATCATAAATTTAGAACAAGCAATAATAATATGATACTGTAGTACAACAACGCGAATATAATTAAGAAAATTAATTTTAAGTTTGTTATTTGAGAAGCAATGAACTATATTATATGAGCTGCCTTATTAATAGCTTTACACTTACACTGAATATTTAGTAAAGCAATAAAAACATCTAATAAATAGAAAACAATAAAATAAATATAGTTTGTTATGCGAATCATACTTACAAACTCATTTTTTTGTAAGTTTTTTTGTTTTTTAGACGTTATATAAGGGTTTCGTGTTATTTTCTCTTTTCGTTTACTTTTTATCTACATATATTGTATTCGAATTTTCATAGCCAGTGATTTAATAAGGAGGTCAACATAGTAAATGCTTTTACATGTCTAAATAGCGCATATTCACAAGAACAAACCTTTACACAGATAAAAACGTTGATGGTAATTATTTTAAGAAAAGTTTTTTTTTATATATGTAGTGTAAGGGCAAATTTCTTCATCTCAATATCCCCATTGTACCTTTTTCGCAAATCTTCGAGAAACTACCTTCTCTTTTTTAACCTGTTACTGTTGGACCATTATTGTTTGTTTGTCTTTCTCTTTCTCTTAATTACACATAAGCTTGTACATAGCTTCCCAAAATTTTTTGTCTTTTATTATTAATTTCATCCAGTTCTGGTTCGATTCTTTCTTTATCAATATTTGAATTTTGTCGTCTATGTTGTTCATTTGTCACATTTTTCCAATTTGTAGGCCTTAGTATTAGCATTTATTGTTTGTTTCTTTGCCAATTTTCTTTATATTTGTTTTCGAACACGCTTGCAACTTTTAGTTTACTTCCCTATATTTGCATTTGACTCATTTATTTTGTTCATTGTGCAACACTTATCATTTCTTTTTAGGTTTGTTGCCACATTTCAATAGATTTTTTTCTTTTTGGTTTTTTGACATAGGAGGTTTTGCCATCTGCTATTAATTGTAATCGTCGTTTGATTTTCGTATCATTGACTTTCGTTCTAACCCTCGTATTTACGACCGTTGTTATTTGGCGTCGCTTGCGTTTAAATAATTTATCGAGTTCTTTTACGAAATTTGCTAGTTCATTGGTTCATTGACGTATTTTAAATTATCTTCGTTATTTCAAATTTTAAATAATTTTAGTTTTTAATTGATTAATTGTTTTGCGTTGTAGTTTGGAAGTTCATTGGCGTATTTTAAATTATTGATATTGTAAATACGTTTGAGTTTTAAGTTATAATTTTTTATAGTAAACTATAAATTGTGTTACGACATTTATTTTTGTCAGCAGCTAAACGAACAGTTTTGGTATATTAATTTGGTTTTCTTTTTTTAGCTTCTCGTATAAGGGAACCTATTTCCGAAGACAGACAGTTAAAGATATTATGCAGAAACATTCAATCGTTTTATCAAACTCCATTAGGCTTAACAGATAATACGTCCATTTAAAACCTAATTAAGTATGGTCGTAAGATAGAAGAACGCCGTAGTGCTGTAGATAACTAGCAACCACCGTTTCACAAGAAGACAGATTTAGAACTGGATCTTAATTATATCCAAACCAAACTAAAAGTAGCTACGGTTACTGAACTAAATCTTGCCGTCAATACTGGACTTGTAACAAATTTCAATAACAACACTAATGCTATAAGACGCGATGACAAATGTTGAAATTCTGGACGTAGTGATGATCGATGTTGTGAACTAAGAAAAAAAAGGTATTGCTTTCACTGCGGAAAACCCGAAGTAACAGTATTATCGTGTTCAAAGTGTAACCCGAAACATAATCTTCAGAGAAACGAAAGCGAGAAGTAATGAACGGTCGTCATTTGTCTGTATTTACGAATTCAACCAGACACTACCGCAACTTACTTACCGAATACAACAATAAAGTCCTTACTAGATTACGTTCTCGAGCAATCAAAAAATGACACTAGATCTTTGGTTTATGTTGAAATTTTGGAATGCAGAGTCGTGTCGGTTGAGAAAGATTATCCATGCTTGGTTTAGTACCAGACAAGCCTCGTAATCCAAATTCTTCTATCGCTAACGGCGAATCCGTTCAAAGCTTAGGAACTCTGACGCTACCAATTCAATTATGTAACAAACTTACCGTTACCAATGTTCTCGTAGTGCCTGAAGTACAGCACACACTCATTTTGTGTTTAGATTATTTGAAGTTTTTGGGGATTGTACCTTACCTTTTTAGAGGGAAATTTACGTTTGCAGATCCAAACTTAGTGACTATATCGGCGGCAACTTTGTCTCTAAAATCTAGAGACTATTTATCACTGGCGCAACGACATAAATTAGTTTTTCTTATCGATACCTATTGTCTGAATACCGCCATCGTCTGTTTAGGTAAAGCCGTAGGCGTTGAACATTGAATCACCCCTTCAGCAAAACCTATTCAACAAAGGCATTACCTAGTTTCTCCTGTCATACAGAAACATATCGACGCCAAACTTGACAGTATGTTAGAGTTAGGAGTGATAGAGAGGTCTAGGACGCTTGGTCGAGTCCAATAGTATTAGTAAAGAAAAAAGACAATTCGTACTACTTTTTTGTAGATTTCCGTCAAGTGAATAAAGTGAATGAAAAAGACGCGTACCTTCTCTCCTATGTGGTTTCCATTCTTTATTGTTTGCGTGACGCTCGTTATATCAATTCTTTGGATATTAAATCTACGTATTGGCAAATTCTCATGAAAGAATTATCTAAGCAATACACCGCTTTTACGGTACCGAATCGTGGATTATTTCAATTTACGCGTATATCTTTTGGGCTTTATAACGCCCCGACCATGTGGCAAACGATTATCGATCACGTTTTAGGTTCTGAATTGCAGGTGTATGTTTTTGTTTATCTTGACGATGTCATTATTTGTATTGTATTTGAATTGGTTTTTGTCCTTTGTTGTTACTATTAGAGCAAGGTCATTTGCAAAACCAATTGCACCGACTTCTTGCAATCATTTTGTTTTTACAATTCCATTGTATAGGACATTCTGCAGGGTCGGTCCAAGAACCGATCCTTGCAACTTTTCAGTCAAAATGTCTGCTATTTGTTTTCTTGAGATTTGCAAGTACTAACTACCTGTTTTCTACGTTTCTTAGATACTTTGCTACTTTACTACAACTACGGTTCTTTAGGGCAACGTTGCCTTAACTAGTTCTATTGCTTTGATTATTACTTATACATCTCTTAAATTTTTATTTGTAATTTATTTTTAATTAGTATTTTATACGTTTTGTTGATTGTATTTATCAATCATTGTTATTGGTTAAATTATATATTATTATAATTATTAGTCTACCAATAATAAATTTGTTAGTTCTCAAAATGTATTTTTTACATATGTTTTGAGCTTTTAATAATAAAGCTCATCTTCAGAAAACTCTAAAGTATTTACAACTTAAAAAAAGCATAAGATTATAATAAAAATTTAACTTACACTTTTTGTAAATGTCAAATATGGAAATATGTAACTAGATAATTAAAAAATGTAAGTTTTACAAAATGTTACATTTAAAATTTTAAAAAAGATAGATGGTGCAGTTTAGAAACAATTCTAAAAAAACTTAAGTTTAAAATCATAATTGAAATTGGTTTGCTCGTTTAACAAACAAATTTTATTTGATATTTTAATAAAAACCAACTCTAGTAATTCAAGAATTTGTTTGCTATTGATGTTATTAAAAGGATAAAATAATTTTGAAAAAAAGAGTGATGATTATCTAAAACGTGCAAATGTAGATTTCAGTGGATTTGGTTTATTCATGTATTTTGAACTATTTTTTAAATATCTAATATGTTCATTAAGTCTAGTTTGAAAAAATCTTGTGTCATACCAATATAAAATTTGTTACAAGAACAAATTAATTTGTAAACCCTACTTTTATTTAAATTATTATTATTGAGATTGTTACAAGAAAAAAGATTCCAAAGAGATAGTTCATTAGAAAAAAAAAATTTGAAATCGTCACCTTTTTTTTAATTTCTTAAAAAAATTAAGAAAACCTGGTATAAAAGGAACAGAAAAAATTGTTTTAGTAGTATTAGTTGAAATTGGTATTAAGTTAGTGTATGCTTTAATCCAATGTTTATATAAGTGTTTGTGATATGATAAACATTGTAAATAATATCTATAGAAAAGTAATTAGTATAGCTAAATAAAAAATAATATCTAATTCATTTTTATAATTTTTAATTGATTTAGTGGATATTCTGAATGAATTTGGTGTTTACAAATTAGATTGTGTTTAAATGAAGTTGTTAATTTTGATAATTATTTGCTTTTTCTTAACTAACATTTTTTGTTTTATGTTAAATTATTATTTTAATTATCTTGTTAATCTTATTATAGTAATTTTTATCTTGTTTAAAATGTATTTAATTTATATTGTCATTTTGACATAACTTGTATAATTCAAATTTATTTATTTATTCATTATAAGTATATTTTAAGGTTTAGATTTACACTATTAAGTTTTTAATTTTAGAGCCCTGAGAATGACTGTAATGTCGAAATATGTAGCAAAAAATAATGAATAAATTTTTTTTTAAAAAGTTTAGAATGGATAATACGTTTTTTCTTTTTTTGTTATAGTAAAATTTATTTTAAGAAAATGTTTTTTTATATGTTAAAAAGTTGTTTGGCGTAATATTGCTAATCAGCTATTTTACAGGGAAGAACTATAAATTATCAAATTAATTTATAATAATCTTGCATTTAGAAAAAGATCCACAAATATGATATAATTATGCTATTTTTGTTTCTCTAAAATTTAATAGACATTCATATATTACGTTTTTTGATACCCCTTACTATTTAAAACAGTTAGGGTGGTTTTTGGCATAGGGGTAAGCTACGTAAATGACAGCAGTCAATTTATATGTCACTTTTAAAAACACAATTGATCTTTTAATGTTTTTTACAACAATGTATTTTTTCCGTTCAACTAATCAATAGATAAAAACACAGTTATGTGATAATACACAGAAAGTTGTAGACTTACATTCTCTTTATATGTACATATATTATATAATATTTGTATTAGTTTTAATTAAAGTTTGCATCAAACTAAAAGTATTATATTAGATTCAGATTTTTTAATTTTTATACAGAAAACTTATTTTAGAAATAACCCTTATTTTGAAGAAATGCCATAGAAATAACAAAACTGAGTACAAAGAAAACTATGCACTGAATCATAAATATCAACTGATAAGACTCAGTTAAATAAATGAAAACCATAAAAACAGGAATGTTCTAAAATTGTAAGATTTTTTTGTTTTGAGAATTGTACTTTAAATAATGTCTAGTACGCAGCTACGTGACCGCGTTATTACCATTAGCTCGTATTGAATGTTTGCATGCTTATAGAAAAATTACTGCGATTCTTACGTGTGTGCTGTGTATTTAGAACTTTAAACATGAAAGATCTTGTATGAATTGAAGAATCTTAAAAGAATTATCTAGAACTTTACAAGCATTGTAATTACTTTTGTGTTATGCGTCTAAATTTTTAACGTATTATTTTAATGATGTAATTTTAAATTTTAGTTTTGTATTTTATTTATCCAGAATAATTATTCACGTATGTCGGTGTTATACAATCCTGGTGTAATTTTAAAAAACCTGACGAATTTGGTTCACATCTCATCAAATGTCGTCGATATTAATTTTACAGATGCTCTTCCAAGAAGACTTATTATTTACAACAATTTATAAGACTAAATGCATATTGTATGTGTTTTAAAATTAAAACAAAGGTTTATTTCAATTCTATTTTTTTAAAATAAACATTAAACTATAAATTAAAACACGATGAACATTAAATTAACAAACTCACGTACATCTCATCAAATGTCGATATTATTTTTACAGATGCTCTTCCAAGAAGACATTATTTACAACAATTTATAAGACTAAATGCATATTGTATGTGTTTTAAAATTAAAACAAAGGTTTATTTCAATTCTATTTTTTTAAATAAACATTAGACTATAAATTAAAACACGATGAACATTAAATTAACAAACTCACGTACATGATCGTACAACCGGATAAATTTTATTCAAACATTCAGATGCTGAATACAATGTTTACGGTTAATCAAATTAAACACCCTGTGCATTAAAACGAAAACAAGAACCTTAAAACGATCATTTCTATCTTTGAAATGAGAATCTCAAACTATCTTGTTTTGAATCTCTAATTTGTTTATTGTAAAGTAATAACATTAAAGAAACGTATTATTTATTTTAAAGAAATATACTTAGAATTGTATCAAAGTCATTATTTACTCAAAATAAAGTATGTTACTTTTTTTAGATAATTATTTTTGTGTAATATATAAACAACTTTAAAAACGTTTAACATAACTCGAAACAAAAATTAAAAATTAATAAATGTTAAATACAAATGCAAAAAATAAAAACATTATAACATACTTTCAATAGCTATTAAGATAAAGAAAATTGAAAATTACAAAAACAATAAAAAACTTAAATTAGAAAAAGTTGAAAAATTTGTAGTGAAGAAATTAAAATACAATACACAAATAGTCGTATTAAATAGAGTTAGAAAACTAATAGATATTGATTGTGATATAATAGTGAACAAACAAAAGAGTCGGTACGAGGCTTACAGTAAATTAAAAATGCAAAAACAAAAAATAAATTTGTTGCTTAAGACTTGAAGGAGATTGATAAATACGTTTGTTTGAGAGTAAAAAATAACAGATAAAATCTACAACTGTTTGAAAAAACATACAAAAACATTTTAAAAAATGACTTGTAAATTATATAATAAACTTAAATAAATGCATTACAAATACTAAGAAAATTGTACAAAAACAGGAAGTTGACTAAGTACAATCTGTACTTTTGTAATGACAACAAACATGGTAATTGGGAGTGTAAGTTAAGACACAGAAAACATAGAGAAACGTGAGTGATACCAACAAATAAACAGGGAATCCTATAAATCACAATTTAAAAAAATGAGAACCAAAATCATAACAAAAAAGTTTGATCAAAAGTGAGATGTTGGAAAATTTTATACAAAACAAAGCAAAGTCGTAAAATGTCATGTAGTGTTCACTACTGCTATCTTCTTTATTATTAAAACTACAAATTGATTTAAATTAGCAAAGTTTAAGCATTTTTCCTTGGATTACAGTGTAATCAAAAAAACAATTTATTGAAAATCTCATTTTAGCAATATTTATAAAAGTACTATTTTTTTAACGTAACACCTTGTATATATTTGAGTATTTTGAAAGAGCATAAACTTGTCAACAACACATGTTTTATGCACTACTACTAAATTAAAATATAAACAAATAAGAAGCGTCTGAAGTTTTCATATTTTACAGTAATAGATTTAAATTTCAAATTTAAAATTACAACAAAATAAACATCAACTAAAACCGAAGACACAATTTAGTTAATCAACCATCAAATGTTCAAAAAGGTTGTCTTATTTTTAAACACATGTGTATGTGTCAATATGGTGCATGATATCTCTCATTTTGTTTTGAAGTTTTGCAACATTACGGTATCGCTGTTTATACATTTCGTCTTTTACAAAACCCCACAAGAAAAAGTCTAGTGGCGTAAGGTCCGGTAAACGTAAAACGTGTATCCCAACGTATCGTTGCGTTTATATCTATCTATTTTTTATCAAAAGCTATATTTAATTAATTTGTACTTCCGACATAATTGTGAGCAGAAGTCTGATTTTACGGTAAGTTGTTCCTTTGTTTTCCTTCTTAAATTAATATAACTTTTGAATTACTTTTACAGCTTTTCAATGAGGATGGGCATCAAAAACACTTCAGATGTCTAACTGGCTACGTTTTGTGCAGCTGTGTGCGTACTTCTTCAAGCCGCTATTTAGTAAACAAAACAGTTATTTTACATGGCTCAGACAATCAAGTAACTTAATTTGTTTATTCTTAATCACATATAACAGAAATAACATCTACAACATGCTGTACTCCAAGATTAAAGATCAAATAAACATACTTGACCAATTTAATATCTTCAAAAAATCAGTGGTAAGAATTGCAATAAATGTTAGAATACTTATCTGATTCTTCCATTAAAGAGTTGTTTTTGTAGAATACTTATTTGAATTTTCACTTAAATACTTGAGTAATTTGCCTTTCTTTATACTTAGTTGTACAAAAATACACTTTTTGTGCTTCCGTCCGTTTTGATGTATTTTACAAGCATCATAATCGGCCAGAAATTTTACCAGAGTTTTGTGCTTTGACGTTGTATCTGGTTTTCAATCTGTCACTGGCAACTTGTGTGTTTTTACAGACCGTCTTATGTAGTACTTTGTGCAGCCTCTTTGCTTGCTGACGTGGTCTTCAGATGAGGATGGGAGAGACGTTGTCTTAGTTTTCTTAACTTTCAAAAGTCTGCAAACTTCTTGGAAGTTGCGGCCTTGGTCGGAATGTAATTCTAACGGAACTCTAAACTGGTAGAAAAACTCTAAAAAAAAACGTAGGCGATTGTAGCTGTTTCTTGATTGGATACGGCGTAAGCCTCCGTCCATTTCTTGAAATAATCAATCACTACCAGGATGTATTTGTTTCCCAAATCAAATTCTGGAAACGGCTAACCTCTAAAGCGCGTTTTTCACGTTATTCTGTGTTAGCGCGAGCGTTTTCTTTTTAAGCCGTTATCCTCGCGTTGCATTTTGGGTTTGTGACTTGCTGTCCCCTCTTTTAAGTTTTATTGTAAATGCAAGTCTTTGATAAATACGACAGTACGTTATTTAGTTTTGAACCGATTATTACGTCTCCTTTCTCGAATTCTATTTCGTTAAGTTTTCTTAAATGTTAATTGTGATGTTTTGTGCTTAAACCGTGCGCCCTTTTCTGCGTGCTAAAGACTTATCTCCACCAACCAGGGAATTAAGATCAGGGTAAGTCGAGCAATCGCTCATTTCTGGGTGAATCGAGGCCTTGATTTATTACGGGTTTCGGTGGTTGTGCGCTCCCGATTTTTCACAAGAACCAGAAACTTAACGTAAGTAATTCGCAATTTCGTTTACTGATAATTACGGTGGGTTGCTACCGGAAGTCCTCTCCTTTCTTTTGACATTAAATACAGTCCGCTGCTCGACTTCCGTGTGGCCGAAACATTTGGTCCTTTTCGAACCGGATCTTTAAAAGTTCCGTTTCTGTTACATTCCTTTCAATTTTTCAAGTTTATAACGATATCACGCGATAAGCATTTATTTAAGAATTTACGCCGATTTTAATACGGGATTTTCCGTTATTTACATTATTCGTACTAAGTTATTTCATATCACAAATAATGTCCGAAAGTGATTTGAATGTCCTGGTGGTAACGAGGTCACAGGTCTTTGCCGACGTCACTGATATCGCTGATCGCTGTTCTAATATTTCCAAAAAAGATGCGAAATTTCATCTATTTATGCTCGACGAATTGTTAATTTGCGAATCCAATTTTCGAGAAGTTCAGCGCCAAATATTAATTAAAAACACCGCTCTGGCTAAGAAAGATCAGGTTCCTACCGATCAAATACAAAAAAGCTTTAGAGATTTAGTTTACTCGATTCGGACCATATTTGCTAAACTTCAAAGTGCTGACACTGATAGCGGAGCATCACAACAATCATGCAGTTCTTCTTCAGACTCACTTCAAGGCTTCCTTCCGAAAATTGTAATTCCGCATTTCGATGGAAAAATTGCGACATGGACTAATTTTATCGGTCTTTTTGATTCATTAGTACATAACAATAAAAGCTTAACGTCTCTCGCTAAATTTCATTATTTGAAAACGTCTCTTGCTGGGGAAGCAGCATCCGTTATTGCTAGCTTTCCACTAACAGAGGCAAATTATGAAATTGCTTATCAAGCATTAAAAGATCGTTACCAAAACGATAGGCGTTTAGCCGGAATGTACTAAGATAGCATTCTGAATTTTAAGCCTCTTCTTTCACCTACTCAAGAAAGTCTTAGATCATATCTTCAAGTACACCAAAATGCAGCCAGTGCTTTAGCAGCACTTCCCATTCAAAATCACTTTGAATTCATTCTCTTTTATTTAGCTATGCGTAATTTGGATCCATCTACCTCTCGTGAATTTGAATCTCGGCGACAAAATGATGATTTTCCTGCTTATAAGGAACTTATTGAGTTCATCAATCGACAAGTGCGTAGTCTCGAACTATCTGCAGCTGAATCCAAATCACGTTCTTTGGCCAAGGTCAAACCAAAAATCCTTATAGCCGCTGCTTCAGTTTCTCTTCGAGAAAAGGAGGTTGCTTTAACTTCCAAACCGCATTTAGTCGCTTCGTCATTTAAACCTAATAACGCAAATTCTGCTTACAATCGTTCTTTTTCATCATCTAAGCGATGCCCTGTATGTAAATCTGACCACAGTATTACTTGGTGTCCAGAATTCCAACGAATGTCCATAGATGAAAGAGACAAAGCCATGCGTAACCACACGCGTTGTTTTAATTGTCTCGGAGCTCATTTAATAACAGATTGTAAATCGGAACGATCGTGTGTGCATTGTGGCAGTCGTAAACATCATTCATTACTGCATTTGGATAAGGAAGATAATTCTAACCCTGTACTTTCAAAAGCGGCGACTTCCTCAAGTAATCTTACAGCTGCTCAAACAATGTCGTGTTGCCTTCCACCTACTCATTCTAATCATACGGTTCTCCTAGGTACAATTCAAGCTTTGCTCCGAGATAGTTGCGGTGAGTTTCGCCCTGTTAGAGCAGTTCTGGATCCTGGTTGGCAAGTCTCTGCGATCACTAACGCAATGGTTAAAGGTTTAGGTCTAACTCCCAGCCCTTCTCAGTTACAGATTTCGGGAATTGGACAAATGGGCTCCCGCTCTCTTGTTACTGTTGACTGTGTAATAAAATCTCGTTACTCTTTCGAAATTATCACAGCTACTCCGTACGTACTTTCTTCAATATCTCAAAACCTCCCTTCGGCTCGTATTTCTGAACAAGTCTACTCTAGTCTAAAACATCGTCAACTAGCAGATAAATATTTTCATGTACCTGGTAAGATAGAAATGCTTATCGGAGCTGATCTATTTTCTACAGTCATTCGAGAGGGTTTCTCTATTATTAAAGGTAATCCTTCAATTTTTCCTACTATATTTGGCGACGTTATTGTAGGTCCTGTAAGTCTGAGTTCGTTAACTTCTTCGGCTGTCTCTCTTCTAACTCTTCAGTCCAATCCTACAGACTTCCTTGTTAAGTTCTGGGAAGTCGAAGAGGTGCCTGTGGTAAAGATCCGTAACCCTGATGACGAATGGTGCGAACGCCTGTTTTGCGATACTCATGCTCGAACCTCCGAAGGTCGATATGTCGTAGCTCTACCTCTAAAACCCAACGCTGTCAAAGTAGCTGCGAATTCAAAGTCATCGTACACAGCCTTTTTAAACTTAGAAAAGCGTTTGATTCGAGATCCTACCCGCTATGCCGCTTATCAACAATTTATGTCTGAGTATCGAGACTTGGGCCACATGTCCGTTGCTTCTTCTTCTTCGTCATACGTGCTACCCCATCACTGTGTTTCGAAATGTAGTGAAAAGGGGACGAAGATTCGTGTGGTTTTTAATGGTTCGTCTTCTCTTTATGGCAAGTCTTTAAACGAGCAACTTTTAAGTGGTCCTAAGCTGCAAAAGGATATTTCTACAATTTTGATAACTTTTAGGTTAAATCCGATTGCGTTGTGTTGTGACATTCGCATGATGTATAGACAAATTTTATTACGTCGTGAAGATCGTTGTTTACAACACATTTATTGGCGCGAATCCATTCATAATCCTGTCGTCGAGTATGAACTAAATACGGTAACGTACGGCTTAACTCCTTCCGCTTACCTGGCTCAGCGATGTCTTCAACAATTAGTTGAGGACGAAGGATCTCATTACCCGACTGCGTCCGTCGCTATCCTTAAGAATACGTATGTTGATGACGTAATAACCAGTGTTGGCACCGTTGAGGACGCGCTAATTCTTCGCACCGAACTTGCTCGTCTTTTGGGAAAAGGAGGTTTTGAATTGCGCAAATGGTCCAGTAATGTTCCTGAAGTTTTAGAAGGTCTTCCTGAAGATCATTTAGAAACTCCTCTAATGTTTTCGACCGAGGATAAGTCTCTTAAGATACTTGGTCTGTACTGGAATCATCGTTTAGACACTTTTTCTTTTCAAGTTCAGTGTTTTAGTGGTGACTGCACCAAAAGAGCAGTTCTTTCTTATATTGCTAGAATATTTGATCCTCTAGGGTTCCTTTCCCCTCTGGTTTTTACAATGAAGCTCGTTCTACAGCGTATATGGACCGAAGGGCTTGATTGGGATGATGTTCTTTGCCCGGCTCTTGCCTCCCAATGGACCAAATTGGTCGACGGTTTGCCTCACCTCTCTCAAATACACATACCAAGATGCATCTCCCCTTCTTTTCATAAAATCTTACACGTTGTTGGATTCTGCGATGCTTCTCAGAAGGGATATTCAGCTGCTATTTACGCTTGCTCTGGTTCCGCTGAGTCTCAACAAATACAATCGTGCCACCTCATAATCGCTAAGTCAAAGCTAGCCCCATTAAAAGTTTTGTCAATTCCAAGACTCGAACTATGTGGAGCGCTCTTGCTGGCGCGCCTTTTCCATTCGGTTAAACCTCTTTTTGCCAGTAGTATTATTAGAGAAGCTCGCCTTTACACTGACGCTCAAGTAGTTCTTGCATGGCTCTCTCTTCCTCCGCATCGCCTTCATACCTTTGTCGCTAACCGTATTGTCACTATTCTCGATCTCACTGAACGACAACAATGGCATCACGTTGATACTACCGAAAATCCTGCTGATTTAGCCTGTCGTGGTACTACTTCTGAAGTTATGAGCAGCGCTTCTTTCTGGATTTCTGGTCCTACTTTTCTAAGTAAGCCTTTGTCGCAGTGGCCGTCTCTTGCTATTCCTACCATTTTGGATTGTTCGTTACCTGATCTTAAAGTTGGCGTAACCCTTCTTGCTCGCGTTGTGCCTTCTCATTCTTTGCTCTTTGCTTTGGATACTTCGTTTCTTTCAAAACACCCAAGCTCGCAACTCAACCTTTTCTTCTGATAAGCTTCTGTCTCTTTCTCCTGCCAAACTACAAAAGGCTACGCATGCTTGTGTACGTATCACTCAAGCCGCTTATTATAGGGAAGAGATTGTGCTGCTTCGGCAAGGTAAACGCCTCCCTTCCTCTTTAGCACAGTTGTCTCCGTTTATGGATGAGGAGGGTCTCCTTAGGGTGGGCGGAAGGCTGGGCCACTCCGCTTTGCCGTCATCTTCTCGTCATCCGCTGCTATTACCTCAGCAAGCTCATCTCTCCGCTCTTTTGTGTTCATACTATCATGTCGTCTCTCTTCATTCTGGTCCTCAGACCGTCCAAGCTTTATTACAAACTAAATTCTGGATCATTTCGTTGCGTAGTCTTCTAAGAAAGCGCATCCGTCAATGCATGACGTGTCACCGCTTTAGAGCTAACACGTTTAAGCCAACGATGGTGCCTTTACCTGCGGATCGCGTTAACCCGCAAAGGGCTTTCACCGTAACCGGCGTAGATTATGCAGGACCTTTTACTGTTAAGATTAATACTCTTCGTTCGTCTCGTACTACAAAAGGCTATCTATGTTTGTTTGTCTGCACCGCAACCAAAGCTGTACATCTAGAGTTTGCTTCGTCTTTATCTACAGAAGCTTTCTTTGCTTGTTTAGACAGGTTCATCGCGCGTCGGGGAATACCATCTCGCATCAGATCGGACTGTGACCGCAATTTTGTTGGCGCTGCTAGACAGCTTGCTGAGCTGTATGATTTTTTGCGCAAAAACAATCATTCGTTGTGTGAGCGTCTCTCACTTCGTAGTATTCAATGGGTCTTTAATCCTCCATATGCTCCTCATTTTGGAGGACTTTGGGAAGCCGCTATTAAGTCCGCCAAGCGTCTTTTATATAGCAAAATTGGTAACACGGCCTTTACATTTGAAGAGTTTTGTACCATATTTTCTCAAATCGAAGCGGTATTAAATAGCCGTCCGTTGTGCGCCCTTTCATCTGATCCCGCCGAAGCTGCAGACTATTTGAGTCCGGGCCATTTCCTTATTGGTGAGCCTTTACTATCTTCTCCTTCCTTTCTAGATACTAACCACTTTACTTTCAAACAACGCTGGCGTCATCAAAACAGCATAATACAGTACTTTTGGCGTCGCTGGTCTGCTGAATATTTGCATACTTTAACTCAACGAACAAAATGGTTTTAACATAACCCCGGTCCTCAAGTGGGGGATGTAGTGCTAGTTCAGGATTCCAACCGACCGCTAATGTCATGGTTGCTTGGTCGAGTGACTGCGTTACACCCAGGACCTGATGGTCTCTCTCGGATAGCCACCGTTAAAACTGTCGGTGGTCATCTCACTCGCTCGCTTTCGCGGTTAGCCCCGCTTACAGGACCCGTTTAAATTTCTTTCCTTCTTATTTTTTCTATGTTATTCCTTTTTTTTATATACTCTTTAATTTTCTTTAAAATAGAGCATCGCTCATTTTAGGTGGGCGGTATGTTAGCGCGAGCGTTTTCTTTTTAAGCCGTTATCCTCGCGTTGCATTTTGGGTTTGTGACTTGCTGTCCCCTCTTTTAAGTTTTATTGTAAATGCAAGTCTTTGATAAATACGACAGTACGTTATTTAGTTTTGAACCGATTATTACGTCTCCTTTCTCGAATTCTATTTCGTTAAGTTTTCTTAAATGTTAATTGTGATGTTTTGTGCTTAAACCGTGCGCCCTTTTCTGCGTGCTAAAGACTTATCTCCACCAACCAGGGAATTAAGATCAGGGTAAGTCGAGCAATCGCTCATTTCTGGGTGAATCGAGGCCTTGATTTATTACGGGTTTGGGTGGTTGTGCGCTCCCGATTTTTCACAAGAACCAGAAACTTAACGTAAGTAATTCGCAATTTCGTTTATTGATAATTACGGTGGGTTGCTACCGGAAGTCCTCTCCTTTCTTTTGACATTAAATACAGTCCGCTGCTCGACTTCCGTGTGGCCGAAACATTCTGTTTCATCGGTGCTTTGCGCTTTTTTGCTAAACCATTTCTTGATGGACACACCGTGCACTTACGGCACTATTCTATGACGTTCTCTTTACAGTTCACCTAGTAGAATCTTTCTTAAACTTTCGCCAATGTCTTTTTTACGCTAAAGTGTCTTCCTAATATACCATTGTGCAGATGTTTTAACACCTGTGACACTTGGTTCTTTGGCAACACCAACTGCAGTCTATTTTTCGTGTCCTCAACACTCTCTAGAGATCGCTTAAAAAACCGTCTTCTACTCTCAAAGAGTTCTACCGCGCCCAGTATCCATTGTATTCATTGATTCACATATTTATTTCGGTTTGCTAAATCAAGCATCATTTTTTGGGCGAGTTATGAAGGTTCTACCCATACCTGTTTTCTCGGCAAACATCGGACTACCGCGCCTAGTACGCTTTGATGTTTGTTTCTAAATCACTCACTTTTTTCAAGGTTGGTTGTCGCCCGTTTTTTTTCAGTTCCGGAGTTACATTTTTTTCGGGATCGTTTTCTTGTTTGCGACGCAACTGCTCAGGTTCTCAATCGTCATTAACCATAACAGTTCTTCGGAGGCATTCGACCTTTTCTTCAAGTCTCAAACAATGGCTGCAGTCTGCCGGAGATGGTCTTCTGAACAAGACATCAGCACTTCCATGACTGTTTCTGGCACGGTGTTTTGTATCATAGTTATATTCTTACAGTTTCTCGGTCCATGTGTCTTTTCAGATTCTTAAACTGCCGTAGGCATTTCAAGATGGCGTGATTTGTCCTTAGTAAACATTTTCGTCCATACAACTATTTGTAGAAGTGTTCTATGGACTTGAGAACTGCTAACAGCTCTCTACTAGTCACGCAGTAATTTTTTTCTGGCTTAGACGAAACTTTGCCAAAATACGTGATTACTGTTTCTTGTTCATCTTGCATCTGTAAAAGGACCGCACCTATGACCAGATTACTTTCAATCTTCTGTTGGATAACTAAAAATTGGCAAAATGACTAGGGTATGTTTTAGTTGATGTAAAGCGCTTTTGCAGTTTTCATTCCATCTAAATTCTATTCTCTCTTCGGTCAGTGTTGATAAAGGTTTGGCAATATTAGCAAGTCCGGGTACAAATGGTCTATACTTGGTGCACAACCCAAAAAACTGCAAACCTGACTGACTAGTTTTAGATTTGCCCCACGTAGTCGTTAGAACACTTCTTTCAGGATGTTCAAATGTTTTGCAAACGATCGGATCCTGACAGGGTGTCTAAAGTGTCGTCAGTTCTTGGTAAAAGGTAGCTGTCTTTTTGGTCGCGTCGTTAAGCTGTCGGTAGTCTACGCAAAACCTTGTTAATCCATCTTTCTTCTTTACGAATACCACTGGGGACGCCTATAGGCCCATCGGTCGAGCGTATCCGATATTAATTTTATGCTTCACCACGTGAAGAACCACTTTTCAGCGCAAACACATCTTGATATTGCTAGATCAACACTTTAACTTTAGCCATCTAGTCTTGGCTGTGGTTTTGGCATTTGGAGAAAATAATATCCAATACATTTTGTGGGCACTTCTTTGGCGACGTAGCTTCACTAAAATTCACGCATTTAACATTTTGAGATACTGGCGTGCATGTTCTACCATGGTCTTCTTTTTCAACGTCACCGGATCTGAGTTGACATACAAAATCTTTACTGGCATCGTGTTTTTTACTTGTACTAATGTTCTGCCAACTAGTAGATTTTTTTCAACCAAATCGCCCTCTATTGGTTTAATTGCGCAAATGTAGCCTTTCCGAAGATTTCTATTCAAGCGTGCCAGCACCACACTTTTAGTTCTTGCAGGTATAGTCAAGTCTTAACTCAATAAGTGTCGCACGGCTGCTTTCTTTGACGAATGAAAAGAGGTTCTTTACAGTCGATTTTTAAGACATTTTTCTTTATATCCAAACGGATCCCATACACCTTTATAACGTCCATTCCTAGGATAACTTCTTTTGTGATGTCGGCTACCAGTACTTGATGCTTGAGTACTTCATTTACCAAAGCAATGGTCACTTTTACTTGTCCGTGAGTAGGTATCTCTTTGCCCGTCGCCGTTCAAAGTCGCACTGTTACTGGTGATTTTTTCTCATTTTCCAGTAATATATCAGGAAAATTCTAAGCGCTTCTCCTCGTAAAGCCACTATTAAAAACGTCGCTTTCTGTTTGTTGCTGTTAGCTGTAGCTGCGGCTTCAAACAGATTGTAGTATGTTGACCAAAAAGTTTTTCTATCAAAATTTGGAGGTACAACTTTAAGCTTGCTGGTGGTTTCTTCCCGATGGTTCATTATTAGATCTTTGTTTGTGACACTTTCTTCTCCGTGACAATTAATTCCATTTATTCTTTTTTCTAGCAGTTGTATTTTTTCTCCTAATTTTTGCTCTAGTTTGTCTTCTATAGTTCTTAAATTTTCTTCTAAATTCTGTTCTAATTTGTCTTCTACAGCTTCTCTTAAATTTAAAATACCGTTTTGCATTTCTTCTAAAACAGCTTTAATCTGTAATACAATATTCCATTGCTGATAATTTTCGTGTTGTCGTTATTACACAGGCTGAGTTTTCGTCACACGTCGCAGTAGACATCTTCAAAACCCGGAACAAATTGTTTAATCTGGTTTTTTACACTAATCTGTATTTGTATTTCTATAGTTTTTATTTAATTTCCAATACTTGTATGAATTTTTTTTATTTTTTGAGAATATTTGCTATTTTCTTTTCCATTGTTCTAGTATTTTTTTCCATATTTTTATTAATTGATTCTTGATCACTTTTTGTTAATTTGAGAATTTCAAATAGTTTTGCAGCCATTTTCATTGCTTGTAAACGTGTTAGCGGCATATATTATAACAGTTTATTAACAATAAATTTTAATAACGGCTGAATCTTTATTATTAATGCACTTGTTCAAACGAATAATAATTACACTCTTTAAAAAAGAGTCGCAAATTGCGAACTAAACAGTTGTTTATTTAAGTTTAATTAAGAGTTTTCAAATACCGCACAATAAAATGCAACGGGATTTAAGAAAAACGCTTATATTAATTTAATTATTATTATCACACAAACAATAATGTCCGCGAATAACTTTTGTTTATCTAAAGCGGTATTTGTTTCTATTAAAAGCATGTACGCTTAGACGCCGTTATATTTATCTAAGCACACACGTTAAACACTTAATTTATTTAAACTGACAAAGTCTTCCGATTTAATTCGAAAAACTGACCTTTAGCTGCTTTTGAATACTTTTTATATATTTCTGTTATCAGCGTCGAGAATGTTTCACATCTTTCGGTTATTGTCTCGAAGTTGACAATTACTTTAAGAATGTTTCAATATTTTTTAAAACATGATAGCATATTAGTAACACAACCTACCGTTATTTTACAGAAAATGAACTTTTAACGCTTCTCATTTGTTTATTTTTAAATCTAAAATAGTAGTGCATAAATCATTTGTTCCTCAGAATTTTATGTACTTTTAAAATACTCAAAAGTTGCATTAAAAAATATTTTTATGTATATCGCTAAAATCAAATGTTAATTTTTTTGCGTTTTTGCGAAAAATGCGTCAGCTTTGTTAACTTAATGTAATTTGTAGTTTATAGTTTAGTATGTCTAATTTTTTTTTCTTATGTTACAATTATTGTAAAAGAGACGTGACGACAAAAGTACTCTATAGAATCAAATTATCAAAACGTTGGTTGTTATACTCAGTCAGTTTTCTAATAAAATATTAAATAAATGTAAGTGTGGTATTATACACATCTAAATATCTACGACAATAAATTTTCTAATATTTATCACTAGTTGTCGCTTTAAAAAATAAAATAATCTTTTTATAGTTTATTTATACCAAATACAGTTTAGTATAACTTTTTTAGTATCTTTTATACAACATTCTCATTTATGTTGTATAATCTGCAATGGTTAGTGTAGCAATTCGTTAATTTCTAAAAATAAATAAAAAAACAACCAAACTAATTTAATTGTTTGAAAATGTACACATTAAACTAATAGGAATAGTAGGTAGTACCATAAAGCTGATGCATTATTTAATTATGCCATAGTTATCACAATTTATTTGTATGTAATTGCTCCACCAATTAAATTTACTGAGCGGTTTCAGCAAAAATTTAGACTTACAATGTTAACGTCATGGTACTTGAAATTAGTTTTCCATAAATCACGTTATGTTTCAGCGAACTACAGAAAACATTAGTAATTGTTAGATAATAACTATGGAATGTTACCTAAATACCAGAAGTTATTTAAGTGCGTACCTCTCTCGGTCGTTAAATAAAAATTTGTTGAAACTTTAACTAAAAAGAATCCGAAACGTTCATGGTAATAGCAGTTATAAAAATATTTTCAAAGAAAAAAACACAGTTACAGCATACTATTTTAGATGCAATAATTAAATATAATGACACTAAAAATTATTAATACTTAAATTAATTACCATTTATTATTCTTATTCATAAATTTATTCTACAGTTGATTTATTTCTATTCAGTTTTTATAGTTTTATCTATTTATTAAAATGAAAATAGAAAATAATATCACGTGAAATGAAAAATATTAAAATGCGCACTTTACAAAAAACTGACAACTGAAAGTTAAAGTAGCGAAACATGTATGCAAATACAGCAAAATTCCAACAGACAAACATGGTACAAATGATAAAACGTTGCATATTACAACAACGTTTAAAATATAAAAAGTATTAAAATTTAAATTGTACTTCTATAATACAAAAACTAAAATATATACAAGTCGTTGACATTTATTTCATTTTGTTTAAATATTCTGGCGCCATCATTCTGGAAGTTTCCGGTTGAAGACAAAAATATTTTATAGAGAAACAATAGTACATCCAGGGCTGGGCAAAATACTGACATAAAATATTTGAAATACAAAATACAAATTACTAAGTCAAAGTGAATTTCATGTACAAAATACAAATTATCCTGGTCATATCATTATATTTGAAACACAAAATACAAAATACTCTAATCACATCGTATTTGAATTATCAAAATATTTGTCACTTTTGTCACTACAAATATTCAATTGTGTAGTGTAAGTTTCAAAGCATAACTGTTTTCAGAAATATTTAAATTAAAACATTCGTAAAATAAATTAATATAAGATATACACAAAGTTTTGGTTTAACAACACATAATTAACGTTTGATTCTGCAAAAAAAATTAAACATTGTTTTTACAAAACTCAAAAACTAAGTAAAAAGCAATTTATTGCTTTTTTTAAACATTAAATACAACATATTGTAAAACTACCAAGTGTAAACAGTTTTTGTCAAAAAATATAAATGGATCGTTTGAAATATCAGCTAACAAGATAAGTCTATGTATGAGCTAAACCAAACAAAACTCGCGCAGTGAGATAAAAACCAAAATTTTGAGCCAAATAAATCGAAAATTACGGACCTGTTGACACCATGAATAAAAAGAAATCAAAAACAATATTATTAATCTTGGTTGAGCTGTAATTGTTTCTTGCAATTTCATAATAATTGTATTCAACCCCTCAAACGTGTAGGTGGTGTTAACTCCAGTGACGTGACATCCTTATTAAAATTTTTCAATTAAAACATGTGTTTATTAACTCCACAGATAAAAAACACGGGTGGAGGTATGGAAACCTGCTACAGACAATTATAGAAGAATGAAATTAAACCACAATACAAGAAATAAATTTTCACCCCAAATAAAGACTTTCACTCAAATCGCCATAATATTCGATTTTATATTCACATGGAGGTGTGTGAAATACTTAACAATCAAAGCCTTGTGGGGTGTACACAACGCTAGAGAATGTCTGCGTTGTTTAAACTTTACCGGAAGAAAAAAATCGTGTTATAAAATTTGACGTTCTATCCCTACACAACAACGAAAACTGGGCCTATCGAGAATAAATTTAATACTAAAGCATTTTTAACATAACAATGCTTAAATGAGGTACACGGTCAGTCAAAATAAATACTTGAATAAATAAATACACTGGAAAATCAAAGTTAAGTATGCAAAACTGTTTTTAATTATTGCTTCATACTTAATTTTTAATTGAGCAGCAGCATTTCGTTAAAATATTTTTAGTAACTTATCAAAAAATATAAAATGTTAATTTTTTCATTTAGATTAAGATCACGTCTATTGCGTCAGCCATCGCAAAATTGCAAAACAAAACTCATTGAATCAGCTAAGATAAGCTAGTGAGTGGGATAATAAAACTTCAGAGCATATTAATTTACCGAGAAAGAGGTCTAATATAACTTGAGCTGACTAATAAACAAAAAAAAATTGTTTTAATTAAATTCACTAAATTCACATGCACCAAATAAACTTCATTGTATAAAAACAAATCTACGAAGCAATTTAATAACATAAACCCAAATTATGCTTACTACTATAACCCATGTTCTTTCTATGTAGTAGCATACGTCTGGTCCGTATTTTTTTAATAAATTGACAACATTACGTGATCATCCGTGATTCCAATACGCAGGTAGTGTTATTACTTTATTGAAGAACGTGCTGCACGTATGCTACTATATAGAAAAACACTGTTTAAGGTAATCACAATTTCGGTTTATGTTATCAATTTTCTTCTTAGGTTTGCTTCTATACATTAACAATAATCTGTTTTACATACCTTTTTTAGCTGAATTTTCACAATAGGCTTGTTAGGGTACAAAGTTTATCATTGTACCCTAAAAATATCGGTAAATACGTTATATTCGAGAATTAACTTGGAAAGCATGGTTCTTAGAATCACATCATTTAACTACGTCTTATGTGATAACGTTATTTTGTATTCATTTTATTTTTAGTGTCAATTACTGATAGGAAATGTGAAGTTTCTAGGACAGTGAATTAAATGTCATAACGTTATTTTTGATATCTGCTTATTTACGGTGTCAACAAAGTATTTAACGATGCAGGTCCGTAGTTTTCGATTTATTTGATTCGAAATTCTTAATTTTTTTAAACGTTTTATGAATTTTTTAATTTTAATTTTTTTTGCTTGTTTTGATGCTTTTATTTCATCTTCAAAATGTAAATTAACAACCTGTTAATCAGATACACACTGTATGTATTTACTGCTTTCTAACCAATAAACATTTATTTGTTTTCTTTTTCTGAATCTCGGATATAACTATCATTTAGTTATTGTTATCAAAGACTCTAAATCCCAACGTGATTCTATTAAACGGCGTGCTCTGGTTTTAATATATTGCACAATGCAATAGTTTAAGGCGTAATTCGCGTGTCTCCATAAATATAACGAGCAACGCGTTTTTTTTCATTCATTTCAACTCTAACTAAACCAGGAACGTACGGTACTAATTAAACTATTATATTCTACAACCGTTATAACAATGAAAAAATATAAGAACTGTTACAATACTTTAATTTTTCTTTGCCAATACAACAAATACTAGTGAAAACTAGAGGCAAAAAAAAAGTACCGTTCATAAAAAGTTCTTTCTTATTTTAGGTCTAAATTAGTGATACTTTCTACTGAAGATTAAAATCTTTTGAAGATCGAGATTATTTACTCCAGAACAACAAAATCGTTCTAAATTTTCTGTACAAAATTGATATGTACAATAGTCACAAGAAAAGTAGTCCTGTCGTCGCGGTATATTTCTATTTATAACAGTTTTATTTAAAAACACCTCTTGTATTGCTGCAGAAACACTTTCAACCGTTCTTGTTTTTATTTGTGCTCGATTTTACTTTGAGAAGATTGAAAACAACGCCTACATTTGTCCATTGTCATATGCAAAAGATGTTTAAAAGAAAATTGCCTTGGATTGATAACATAAACGAAGTCATTTTCGGTGCTCAGTAGTAAGGGGTGGGTTTTATTAAAAAAATGTGACTTATTGAAAAACTCACAATGTAAAAGCAAAAATCAAGATTAAAACGACGCCAGGAAGGTTAACGGCTTAATAGACCTCTTGACTTTACCAACCAGAAGAACACGCCTTGCGGTGTACACACTATTAGGACCTATATTAGTGCAGTGGCATAACAAAGGTTGGGGCAAAGGGGGCTATCATGCTTCGGGTGCCACTTGTAGATGAGCGCCGATCTCAAGACGACCAAAATTTTCGAAAATTTTCTGTTATGATCGATTTCTGGAAAATATAAGTTAAATTTGTGCTTATTGTAACATAATTATTTCATTCCTTGTTTTACGTGATATATTTTATAAAACATGTTTGCAGTAAATCAATGAAACATCTCCGTATGCAAAACCTTCTTTCTTCTGTTTGAAAACTTTATTTTTCTAGTATAATATCTTTTTATTTTTTTAAACAAAAAACAAGTACAGGTAACGTGTATTATTTTAAAACTTAATTAGCCCTTTGCTATCGCCTTAATTACATCGAGCGAGTGTCGCTAGCCGGCAAGTTTGCAATTTGCAATACAGTAAGTTTTCTTTTTTATATTTTATTTACAGTTGTGTTGATCACAATAATCGAATGACAAAATCCGATATTTAAAAAAACAAAAGTTTATTGGTTAAAAAAGAGTAAATACATACAGCGTGTGTATGCTTAGCAAGTTGTTAATTTAGAAGGTGAAATTATTGGTGAAATTGTTGATACCGCGAATAAAAAAAAAATAAAAAAACAATATTCTTTAATTCATTGTTCTAAGAACTACACATTTCTTCACGATAATTTGCTCACACCAAAAATTAACTTAAATACAAAATAACACTATCACTTCACATTCTTTCCAAGGACACTAAAAGTACAAAAGAACTCACAGATAACGTATTTGCAGATGATTTAATGAGGTAATGTTACGTAGGTCACTCAAAATACTTGAATAAATAAACATGCAAAATGACTGTTATGTATAGAAACAAACCTGATAAGAAAATTAATAACATAAACCAAAATTATGATTATTGATTATTATAAACCATGTTTGTTTAATGTAATATAAAAAAAATAAATTGTAAAATAAAATACAAGCAGATTTTTATTAAACAAATTTACCAACAAAAACCTTGTCAAGGTTGTTGTCACATATGCGTTAATATTAATTGCACTCTAAGAATATTAACTATTTTATTATTAGATCTAGAAAGTTGCAGTTTCTTATAATATCTTGCTTTAATAACAATAACCCCTTATTCAACAGATTCAAACTAATCATATTTGTTTTTTGGAATCTAGCATTATCCATCAGTACAAATTAAATTGTCAAAAAGAACATATTTTCTGATACTCTCTTCAAAAAAGTTTTTTTTTGGACAAACGTTCATTAATATTGAATATTGTGACGTATTTAAAATATCACTTTTTTAAAATGTAATTTCAGTTGTTTTTAAAAACGTTTTTGGATACTTTTAAGCACGACCTGCAAGGTAGGCAACCAAACTTACGTTATAACAGAAAGGCAATTTGACAACATTGGCATTATAAACATTATTTGCAGCGTTATTACGAGGTTACTGATCATTATTCATAAGCACTGCCGCAAGCCTTCAAAGAACATGTTTCTTACCTGCAAATATGTATCTAAATTGTACCTTTAAGTTTTAAATCCTTCTTCGCCGAGTTTTCTATTTATTTATAATAAAATAAGTTCCATCCATAGCTCGAATAATGATAAACTGTATGTCCAAATGTAAAACTACTGTACTAGTTAGCCTTAAAGTCTTAATATATCCGGATTAAATTAAAGTCAACATTTTGATTTACAAAGGAAATATTATCACCATTAGACGTAATTAGTGGTCGAACAATTGCAGTATAAATTCGCATTACTCCCTTTAAGTTATTCGTATGAAAAATTAGAAGATACATAAATCTCCCTTTATAAAATCAAGTCTAATTTGTTATACAAAACGCTAAAAAAATTCCAAATAAAATTTTAAAATGCAGTAAATCAAAAAACCACAGAATTAGAAAAGTGCAAAACGCATTTTTTGCTCTCTCCTCGTAACATTTAATTTAAGTATTACCTATTTCAAAATTATATTAATTTAATAGTAATGAACTGAAATTTGCAATTTCGTAGTTTGCATTTTTTTGTTTTACATTACTATAGTACCTATTAGGTTTTAATAGAAATAATACCTTAGATTTTATTAAAAATTATATATAAACTCTACTTACAAGAACAAGATACAGAAAATCCTAATAAAAAAACATGATTAAAAAACTATTTAATATTTTATTTTAATATTTGTATTTTACATGCTAATAATCAGTGTAATATTCATTATTAATTATACATTTCCGTAGACGGTTTGGCACTGAATTGATGGAATTGGCACATACATTAGCTCCTCGAAATCTTTTCCACACGGTATTAATATGGCGATGCAAGTTCGAATCCGGTGACTTAGGTGGCCAACGGATTTTTTCCATTTCTGGATGTTGTAAGAACCATTCTTGAACTACCGCTACCGTATATATAAGAAAACTGTCCTGAACAAACCGAATTGGTTTTTCGGGATAAACTGCTCGTACAAAGGGCAACATAACGTCTTCTAAAATTATCACGTTAGTTTGAGCAGTTAAGCGTCCATCGACACGTGTCAATTCCTCTGGACCAGCATCACTCATCCAGTCCCAATAAACCGCACTAATTTTCCAACTTATTTTGTTGGAATGCACCTGTTTTGAATAATATCTAGAATTACGTGGCCTCCAAAAAACCTTTTTACTATCTTGGGAAGTGCAGAAAGTTTTTTCATCAGAAACAACAACACCTCTCCAATTTAAATATAATGTTCTTCTAAAAACTGCAATCTCCGGTAAGTATTTTCTTTAGTTATTACAGGTTTCTGTACAGGTAGATAGTAGCTTATTCCTTCAGCTTTCAAAGTATTCCTTATTGCTTGCAAACTGCATTGTAGCTGTAGTCATTCGCGAATGGTGGCGGAAGTTGTAAATGGAGTCAAACGAGCATCTTGGATAATGTTGTCTTTTTCAACTCTGGATAAGAGAGATTGAACCTAATAATGGACCACACATTTCTAGTAAAAAAAAAATAATAGTTAATTAAAACTGTGCAAAAAGATTTACGTTTACTGAAAGGCACCGATAAAGTAATGTTATTAATTTAAGTGAAAAAGTTACGTCTTTCGAGTTAGCAGTACAAAATTAGCAGAATCAAATAAAATCTAATTAGGAATTTGTTGCGAAAGAAAAAAATTATAACTTTCTTACTTTTTTAGTTATGCGTTTTTCTGCTAACTTGAGATAAGTTAACAGTACACCATTCTAAAAGGTGCTTTAACGAATCTATTTCTTCTTTAAAATGTATGTAGAATAAGCTATCAGCTTTTTTCTTTTGCAATTAATTAACAATAATTTAGCCCCAAATTTAACACACATTTTAAACCGAATACCGATTCATTAAAAAACAGTGCTTAGAATGGTGTACTACTAACTTGTCTCAAGTTGAACACAATTAAAGAAGCTACAAGTATTTTTTTTGCAAGAAATCAGTAACAAATCCCTAATTATATTTTATTTGATTTTGCTAACTTTGTACTGCTAACTTGAGGGACGTGAAAAACTTGATACCCAATTGCTATCTAAACTGAAACTTTTATAATTTCATTATAAACAAGTTCCTGTGATGTAATTGTGCAACCTAAATTATAAATCATATCATCCATAAACTTAAAAACAACATTAGCATACCTACAAAATAGGTGATAGGTGTATATCTATGCTTAAAATTACGGTTAATTAATATAAAAGAATATTATCAAACGCAAAAAAATTATCTTAGCGATAAACCCCTACGTGTAGAGATTACTCGGATAGAAAATCCACATTCTCGTAAAGCAATAATCTTCCCTCTAGTTTTTAGTGATCATTGATTACATTTTGTTAATTTTGTAGGTGTAGATCTTCTATGTTTGAACGTGTAGTTCGGTTTTCTTATGAACATGAATTTTTTTAAAAACTTTGTATTTTATAAAACACCTTCATTAGGAACTCTTCTATTGCTACCATAATCTACTAATATAAATCGGTCTCTAGCATCAACTATTGGTATGAAAACCATGCTGGTTTCTTTTTGTAGTTGTAATAATACAACCCACTGTCAGCGGACATAATTATATCAGTATGCTTTCCATCTATGTATCTTAGACAATGAGGAAAATTCCACATTTCTTCAAAAAAGCGGTCGACTAAATAAACTAATTTTTATTAACATACTTGTAGATAATCATTTTCTGTAGATTTATAAATAGCTTCACTGGTCTGCGGAAGTAATTGGCTTAAAGCTTGAGGTGACATTATGGTAGAAAATTTAAGACAGTCATATGTTCTCATGTGACGATATAGCATTTCTCATAACAGTATCTGGTTTCTGGATTCGAAGTCTGATCAATAACAAAAATCTCAAATATGTGTCTTCATCCATTCCTAAATAGTTTTTGTAATCTCTTAGTGTAATTCTTAATTCATTTATCAAATTTACTTGAGAAAACTGCCTTTTTTTAGTAACCACTTTCTAGACCGTTCTTATAACAAATATTACGCCAATTAAAGCTAATACATCATTGTCGTTCATTGTCAAAGACACCGTAGTTCCAACTGCCAAAAATAGGTCTATATGGTTAAACTGTGTAAGCAAATAGTAGCGTGTATGTACTCTATGAAAATCGGTTATGCGTGTCGGTTATGTTTGTAAGGTTATAACTTATAATATAACCATCATGCAAACCCTAGCGTGTATGGCCTCCATAAAGCAGTAAATAATTTTTATACGTTCTTTGTCTATGCCAAAATAAATGCTTACAGAACAGTTTTTATTCAATAAAAATAAGACACTGTGCTTTAATATTGCAGCTCCCTTCAATACTAAAGTTAACGACGCCGTCATAAATTATCTTACAAAAATCAAATTGTAAAGATATAAATATGTTGTAAATATATCATTTGTATCTAGCTGCAACATTTGACTGAAGTAAAAAAAAATGTAAATTTACACTATAATATAACATTTTATTATATGATTGTTTAAATTTTCATAGTACTAGAGATTATTTAATGATAATTCTAATTTCTTACAATTGT
Organism: Aquatica leii; assembly: GCA_035610365.1. NCBI lineage: Eukaryota > Metazoa > Arthropoda > Insecta > Coleoptera > Lampyridae > Aquatica > Aquatica leii. The sequence goes on from CM069433.1 coordinate 75,579,207, forward strand.
TTTTGCTTATTCTGCAAGTTTTACTTTACAGTGCAAATATTTATATAACTACGAAGTAGGTATATAACGTCATATTTAAATAAACTAAAATTTTATAAACGTATTATTAAAACAGTGACTAATTGTAGATATACCCGGGTTGTAAATCGATAAATAACGAATTGCGAATACAATTTTTTCGTTTGCTTGTTTGTTACGCCTTGTGATTGTGCTTTAAAACATGTAAAATAATTTTGCTTTTTTAATTTCATATGAAAATATTTTATGCAAAATACAATTCTAGAGATTATCTTACGCTATCAGAACTGATACGAATTAAGCTAATTAAAAAAAATACATTGAAAAACTAAGATAAACTAAAACGAATACAATAAAAATCAGAAGTAATAAAAAACATATATCGATCATGCATAATGCAAAATGATAAAAAGAACTTTATAAAAACGTAAAGATGAAAGAAAAGAAATAAAATCAATATTTGAACTATATTTTACAATGCTATATCAACAACATGGTTAAACCATCAAACTTTCTCATATTCAATATACTTTTATTTTAGTTCAATATTTTGAATTATTATATAATATATATTTTAGTAACTACAAAACTAGAACAATAATAGATGCTAACAAGGTAAGGTAAGCGCCTATTATAAAATCATCTGTGTTTTACCGTTCGTTTATAATCGAATGATCAAACCTTTAACGAAGCTTTTCAGTCATTGTAGAACTATTGCAAAACTGTAAACGTTTGTTTAAAATCACAAAATTGTAATTAGGTTTGAAAAAGCAATTTGCGATGATATTAAGGACGCCGTTTTGCTTTTTATTTGCAAGTTCCGATAAATCAATATTGCAATATTATTTAAAAATAAACCAACTTAAATAAATTAACTTAATAAAGTAAGTGATCCAAATATTACCATATTACAGCTCAACCAAGATTTCGTGTCAGGGCGGTACTTAACTGCGCAGAGGAAGAACGCATGCGGATAAACAAAGATGCATTTTACGCACGAAATGCAATGTACACGTGCATAGAATAAATAAGATAATTCGTTTAACTTATCTTTATTAAGTAAACTACAAATTTAGTAGATTAACAATATTAAAAACACAAACATAAAAATGTAAATAATTTTATCATAGTTCTTCAATTCCTGATAATTCACTTTCAGATTCATCTTCCCAATCGTCACCCGAATCTGTATTTGTTGCACTCACAATTAATTGCTCAGTGACCGCTTCGATTACTGCTTCTCTACTTAAAAAATCTTCTTCACACTTTTTAGAATGAGCACAACGTCGTTGCCATTCTTCTTGTGAAAAACTATTAAAGAATTCTTCACATAAATTTACAACGTTTGTTAAATTAATGTTTACATTTTTTTGTGCAACAAATTGTTTAAGTGATGCCCACACAAGTTCTATTGGATTAAGATCCAGATGATAAGGAGGCAATCTTAAAATGTGACAAATAACGCAAAACAAGAAGTACCAACGCAGATAAACAGGTGTAGAATTTCAAGTGTACGCCACAACAGCTTGACTACAATAACCCCTTCTCTTGCATTTTTAATTTTGCCAGTGCGCATTGACTCCGCCCTGACACGAAATTTTGGTTGAGCTGTAAAACAGTTTATTATTTATTATAGTCAATTTCAATTTTAATAATCTGTAACATTACCACGTATGCAATAATTATAATGTCCACAATCTAAGCATTGGAAAATATAATAGTATATTACATAACGAGAGTTGTAAGTAGCTTATTGAAACGTTCGAGAAATTATTCTCAAGTTCAAGAGCCTTCTCGAAGTTGTTCTCCAGTTGTTCCAGAACGTTCACCGAAGGATGTGGAACATTCGCGAACGTTTTGGCAAAATGTATAAATACGGTGCAAACAAATCATAGGGCAGTGTTATTCCAGCAATGCGAAAACGGTCATGTTAAGAAGATTATTCAAGTTTAAATAATTAAGTTATTAACGCGTGTTTTTATTAAATATCCTTAGATTTAATTAGTTCGGTTAGTTATAAACGTCTACATATTATTAGTGTAAATAAGTTAGTTTTAATAATAAGCGTTACATTATTATATGCGAGTAAAAAGGTTGAACGTAACGGCAAGCGTAGTAATTTTACTAGCATGTAATAAGCTTATACAACTTATGTACTATACTTTTTATACGAACACTCTCATTCATACAAATAAAAAGCATAAATGTAACAATAATTATTATTTTAATTTGTCAAAATGACGTCTACTAATTTGTTTCCATGACTACTTAACGCAATAGACTAACAAGAGTAATTGACAAATTACATTTTTTATACAACTGAAGCGTATTTTTTTTAATTACGTGTTGGTAATGTCGGATGTTAAGCTTTTTGACTCTTCAACAGTCTTCTTACCTTGATAAGGTATTACATTATATGTATAACTTAATTTTAAAATTTGGTCATCATTCGTACGTTTTTAAAAGTCACGATGTACGTAAAACATCATGTTTGTAATTAAATGTGTGTATTTTCTATTTTAATTATATTCAAAACTTACTTGACTTGGTGTGAGCGAGCCTGATGAATTGTTCATCCTGAACACGAAACGGCGCAAATTACTGAAGTAGTTGCTTTCATCCAATCTTCTAAAAGAAGGGGTCATTAATTTGACCAAATTTTAAAATTAATCGTTTACCAGGAGGCGAACCGTTCTATTATATGTATAACCATTTGTATCACAAAGTTTGAAAGTGTTAACACCATACTTGTGACGTTTTCCTGGCATATATTGTCTAAATTTCAACCTTCCACGAAATGGAACCATAGATTCGTCAACATAAATAACTTCTTCAAGATATTTGTGTTGTTGAAAAACTGTTACTGATGTTAAAGTATTTTTTTTATTTTATACAATTTATCTCCATCAGTAGCGTAACGGTTGTCAGCAAAATGCCACATTGCTAAAAGCAATTCAAATCGGTTTCTGCTCATTGCCTGAGAAGCAACAGAATTTTTGTATATATTTCTTGTGCTCTAATATAATGCTAGAGTTGGAAATCTTACTAGTCCCATCCATATATGTAATCCTAAAAACTCATTTTCTCTGAATTAGTAGGATGCCACGAATTAATTCGACTTTTTCGACTTACTCTGTGTGATTCGTTAAACTGATTCGTATATACATTTGTTTCTTCTACCATTGATTTAACAATCTTATGGTTTATAAATTTTGCGAAAAACACAAAAGGGCTACTAATTGGTTCAACATTTTCAGTTATACTTCTTGGTTTACCTACAGAATAAATGGGATACTTTGAGTAACGCTTTTAGTTATGATTGCTTTTCTTACCTATGAAGGCAAACCTGTTTTTACGTGTTACAAAAACAGTTTTCCAATTCATAGTAGATTCAACCTTCTAAGGTTCCTCATCCCCCAACTGCTTTAAGGTCACTCTCTTTTCGTCAGAATCTGAACTAGGTTGTTCTGAAGGTACATAGTTTGAATCAGATTCTGTGCTTTAGGGATCATCATCTGAATAATTTTTATTACGAATAACTTCTTCAGTATCATCGTTTTCGTCAGAGCTGCTATTTCCGTAAAAAGTGATAAGTTTTTTCCCAAAAACTCAGCCATAATTGCACAACTGTTTTTGAAGTAAAATACGAACTAATGCATAAAATACAATCATTTCCTTGCCAAACGACCGCCGGCAGACACAATATTGTTTGTTTTTTATATTGAAAAAAGATGCAGTTCTAATAAAAAGGAAAGCTAAAAGAAACCAATGAAGAATAAAAAACAATTTGTAACTATTGGCCCCCGAAAGAGACGGTACGTACAAATTAGAATGGCTTACAACCGGCACGACCGCGAGTGTAACGTTTGGCACGTTTGGCAGTTAATGTGTTAAGAGGGCAGGTCTTTTATCCCGGTACTTTTCACAATGGTCGAGTCAATGGATAAAGGATTCAGATGTCATACTTCCTTTTGGTGTCACCATTGCAGAGTATTCTGGAGGTAAATGATCGCTCCATTAAGATTTAAACCTTTTACCTTAAAACAGATTAAATGGTGATATTGCCTGCCTCAGAGGATTCCCACAGGCAACAATACTAACGTTGTTCCGGTGCTTTGGAACTAAAACTAATTGTGAATCGTTAGACGACAACTTTTTTTTGTCCATATTGTACACATTGCCAGGTTTATCGCACAATTCTAATTTCGTTAACACTTCTTTTAATTTTAATCGTAATAATCATTTACAGCCACAGGGTTTATTTTTTGGGCTCGTGCTGAATTCATTTGTTGAGCTTTGTGCCTAGCTAGATTGGAATGTCTTGCAAAAAACAATTTAAGCCACGGAAGTGCTGCCATTTCAGATGATTTTGAAAAAGGTGTAGAAATGTTCAGTGCACTCGCATACAAATAAACACTTTTTTAACCATTTTGCTTGTTAACGGCATACCCATCTCATCCAATTTGTGAATCCGTGATACCAAAACTCTTTCTTGTTCGGGATTCAAAACAGTTTTTTTTCGAAGCTTCGCTGATGCTCATTCCAGCTATTACAGCTTCTAACGCTTTTTGAAAATTCTCTACTGACCATTCAACTCTCTTTTTTTTACCGTTCTGTAGAAAACAAAGCTTTTATTAATGGGAAATTATATTACAGTAAGTTATAGCCTGTTCGTATTAATGCTATGACAACATTTAAAACCTGTTTATATGACAATATTAGGATCATAGCTACCTAAACAAAAATGTCGATTAATGGCTTGTTGTTTTCATATTGAATAAAACACAATATGGATTAAGAAAGTAAAGGTTTGTATCTACCTTAAAACGTTTCCGACTTGAAATATATTGCTTGGAAGCACAGTTAAACTTCACTTCACTTATGGACGTTGTTATATTAATATTGCACAAAATAATAAGTACTCTGGTGCGAGCTTTGTTACCGACTGAGTGAACGTATATCATTTTACAGCGACTTGAGTTTGGTTTCTCTTATTGATAATTATCTATCCTCAACTTACTTCCAATTTGATAACAAAGTTTTATGAACAGGTTTCTGGTGCTGCTATGGGTTCTCTTCTATCACCTGTTGTAGCTAACATTTTCATGGAATCTGTTACGTACATAAATTTAAATAATGCATTACCCTGTATATCAGTTTAATTAAAAGTTGCTTTTATATTTCTTGACGCCATCTATCGGGGATCGTTGGTCACTTTGTATTGAGCAGACGACATCCGGTGAGATTTCCGGCATTTTGACTGTAACATCGTACCTGGTAGTATCTATGTTTGCGTGAGTGAAAGTTCGTTCTCTAAAATCATCCACGTGTTAGGGACACGATGGAAATTATGTAGTTTCCTTAAATAACTAATTTGCTCCCGCAGCGTAAGTGATTTTGTTTCTTTCTTTAATTAAAGGTAATTTTTATGTCTTTTTGGTTAGCCGCCATGTGCTACCTCATAACTAAGGGCATTCTGGTTATAATTTAAAGCCCACCAGGGAAAGTTGTGATTTCGTTGCGATCGTGGGGTATTCGTATCGTCACCGGCCATTCTTACCACCATCCGGTCCATGAATTCTAGTCGATACCGAAAGACGAGAGATAACCCTCGACAAAAATTGTGTTGGAACGATTCTAAATATTTCTAAGGCCTACTGTTGGAATTAATTAAATCACAGAAAAGGGGTATAACAGCATCCGATTTTCGGGTTGTGTTATGTGTATACTTTAAAATTTAAGTAATGATTTTGTAGATTTGGATTTCGTGAGATATTAGGTTGACACGATTTGCGATTCAAATTATTTACAGGGTACGTGTCGAGAAAGTACTTTCGTCGCACATTGGGAATTCCTGTATTTGTGGTAAGTGTTTATATCTTTTCTTTCGTCGTCAACGAGGTTACTCACGAAACTTTCACTAATAGTATTTCCGTACTGATTACCGTAATTGTAGTACCATTTAGTTACTAAATTTGCTTATACTACGCATGCTGTGTACCACCAATACTTATTGTGATAATTTAATGTTAATGCCATACTTATTATCATTGTTTTCTTGTCAGTAATGCCATATTACTAATTATGTAAACGATATTTACTGCAAACTATTCTTCGCCATGTTCTTCACTTATGTAGTGTAAGTTGCCGATCCTACTGTGATTCGATGTTGTATATTCTCACTAGTATCTACTTAGATGTGGCTATTTAACTTCGACTATATTTAGATATATAATATATAGATGCAATTGTTATTAACGATTTAGTTTTTCTCTTTTATTCGTTTCTTTCAGCAGTTACGAACCTAACATCTTGTTACAAGTGCTACCATTCTGTTGTGAGCGGACAGAAGTCACTTTTGGGATAAGCTCTGGCGCCCTTAACTATCTTTTCATTATTATCTAGGAACCCTACCCTCTCACCGACTATTGTGAGTTGGCCGTGCAGGTTCGTAAAATACCTAAAGCTTGTAACAAATCCTTTGAAACGGTTGCTTTGGAATCATCGATATTAGAACCTAAAGTTTGGTTTAGGTATGTTCATGACAGGTTTATTGTTTGGTTTTATGGCCATCTCGAATTGTCTAAGTTTCTTGATCATCTTAACAACCAACACTTAGATATCAAATTTATTATGGAAATCTAAAGTAATGGTTCTCTCCTCTTTCTTGACGTTTTTGTGACTCGTAAGCCCGACGGACTTCTGGGTCATTCTGTTTATCGCCAACCCATGTGATTGTGATTAGAAGCTCGTTTAAAGAGCATTTGAACAGTTTGGAAAAAGTGTTCCAACGACTACATGTCACATATTTAAGGAGGAAGTGCAATACTTTGATCGCGTATCTGAAGGTAAAGTAAAAACTGCCTCAGACACAGTTCAAGCAATAAAGTTTGCTCAAAACCAATCGACAAATATAACTGTTAACGATCTGTACCCGCTGATAATGTAATTTTGCGCCTTTTGTATAGGTAACACAACTTACGTCAAGTTATTTTATACTGTAAGATTTTGTATCTTGTGCGCATGTATTCTAAGTAGTTTTTTGGTATGCCATTAGTGTGGCCATGATGTAACAGACATAGACAGACATAAAAATAATCGTTTATGTTGCATCTTCAGTTAAATTGTAAAGGAAGATAGGAAATAAAATATTTAAATATACAGTCCATTCTATCAAGGCGATTAAAATAATTCATGGTCCTTCGAGCGGGATAAAAGTGGAGATTCAAGTCCAGCATCGAATAGGTGATAGAAGAAATTATTATATAAAACTTCTTGGACAACCCACGCCATGCTTTGACGCCATGATGCAGATAAGATTCAATTAATGATGAGCTCCTTTTGTTTAAATCCTATACAACAAAATATCTATTACTGCTTTAATTATTAATAAGGTATAAATTCAAATCAATTTTTAATTTATAATGGCTGAGATTAAAAGGTTACATAGGAAACGGGGAGGCATTAAACAAAAATTGACTAATTTCGATAAATTATTAACAGATAAATTCAATCCTAACAATGAAATAACCAACGAAAACTTAGCAGAATTATCCGACCATGTGCGTCACGCAGAATTTTTCTTTAGGGATTTTGAATCTGTCCAAGATGAAATAGAATTAGTTTGTTCCGACAATGATTTGGAAGACGAATATGAGGCTAGAAATTCCTTCACAAATGATTACTTCCGTATAATTAACAAGGCTAAACATCTTATTGAGTGTAATACAGATTCAGAACCTACGTTAAATGAATTAGTAAGTGGTTCAGATTTGTCACAATCGGTAAAGTTACCAATAATTAATTTACCAAAATTTAAGGGTGGTTATGATGAGTGGCTTGAATTTAAAGATACATATGAAACTTTAATTCACAATAATACATCTATTAATTCAGTTCAAAAGTATTTGTACTTACGATCTGCACTGGCAGGTGATGCTTCTAAATGTCTTTATTCTTTAGAATTATCCGCAGATAATTATGAGACAGCTTGGAGATTAATTTGTAATAGATATAACAACAAAAAGTTATTGTGCCACAATCACATAAAGGCATTATTTGATATAGAAAAAATTAATAAAGAATCAACGACTAATATACGTAATGTTATCGACATATTGTTTAAACATTTGCATGCGTTGAAATCACTTGGAAATGAATGTCTTTCTGTTGATTCATTATTGATTTATTTAATTTGTAGTAAGTTGGATAAGTCTACATTAACCGAATGGGAACGACACAGATCATCTACAGATTTTCCTTCATTCGAGTTTTTCACCAATTTTTTAAGAGATAGTGCAGATTTATTGGAAACTCTCGAAATAAATGCTTGTTCTAACAAACTCACAAAGGAATTTAAACATAAATCGATTAACTTAGTTGCATCTGAAAGAAAATGTTTCTATTACACAGCAGATCATTTGATTTATGATTGTAGCGATTTTCTGGGGCTTTCTATTAAAGATAGGTTATCTCATGTTTCGCAGCATAAATTATGTAAAAATTGTTTGTGTCAGGGACATTCATTATGCAGATGCAAAGGTCGTAGGTGTAGCAAGTGTCACAAAAACATAATGTTCTACTACATGTTGACGATAGTCCAGCCGTACAAGTAAATTTGGCAAACAATGTAAATCATCATGTTTTATTGTCAACAGTAGTTATTAAAGTTATGGATTCTGATGGAAAATATCATAGTTGTAGAGCCTTATTAGACAATGGGTCGCAATCCAATTTTATCGCTTTGAAAATGTTCAACTTGCTCAAATTGGAAAAATCATCAACCAACATGTCTATAGTTGGCATAAATTTATCAAAATCTTTTCTTAAAGAAAAATGCAGTGTTCATGTTCAGTCGGTGCTTTCTGATTATAATAAAAGCGTTGATTGTTTTATAATACCGCGTATCACGGAACCATTACCTGCTACTACACTGGATATTTCTGGTCATGTAAAACTGGCTGATCCTGGGTTTAATGTATCTTCGGAAATTAATCTGTTACTAGGCGCCTCCATCTTTTGGGAAGTGTTCAAAGGTTCACTTATTAAAACACCAAATTCACCCATGTTACACGACTCATTATTCGGATGGATAATATCTGGGTCATTAAATATTTCATCTACTCGGAGTGTTTGAAACTTGTCAAGGGAGTTTTCTTTGGAAAAGTTGTGGGAATTGGAAGAATGTAATTTTCCTGTGGCTCTTTCAGATGATGACATTGCATGCGAAGATTTATTTAATTTGACTTTTTCTCGATCTTCAGAAGGACGTTTTTCTGTAGTAATTCCTCTAAAACATTCCACAAATAATTTAGGTGATTCAAAATCAATTGCTATAAAAAGGTTTCTGAAATTAGAAGAGCGTCTAAGAGTTGATCGCCAATTGAGACACGATTATAAGAAATTCGTCAATGAATACCTTGAATTACAACATATGTCTCCTATCAAAAATCATTCAAATACTGCATATTACCTTCCGCAACATCCTGTAATTAGGGAAACTAGCGGAACCACAAAATTACGCGTCGTCTTTGACGGGTCATGTCCCACCACATCAGGATGGTCTTTTAATGATATACAGTATGTAGGGTCTCACATTATCAACGATTTGTGCGACTTGTTAATTAAATTTAGAAAATATAAATATGTCATATCAGCAGATATCGTCAAAATGTACCGGCAGATACTCGTTGACTCGTCACAACGTCCACTTCAGACGATTGTTTGGCGTAATAACCGGTCAGAAGACATTCAGTTTTTTCAGCTAAATACAGTTACGTATGGTACCACGTCCGCACCATACTTAGCAATTCGTTGTTTGCATCAACTAGCCAATGAAAATTTTATGGCTCTTCCTAAAGCATCTACCGTAATTAAAAATGATTTTTATGTAGATGACCTTCTTACTGGGTTTGATACTAAGGAAGAGCTAATTTCAGTAATAAAAGAGGTAATTTCGAGTTGCAATTCAGGATGTTTTCCGCTACAAAAATGGAAATGTAATGATGATGAAGTACTCATGAAATTAGGTGTTTCATCTTCTGAAACTTCTAACATGCTTGGCAATTACGAATTTACACAAACATTAGGATTAATTTGGTCTTTATCTCGTGACATTCTTTCATTTTGCATTAGTCCGATACCCCAAAAGGTAGTTACTAAAAGAACAATATTATCCACTATTGCACATGTGTTTGATCCACTTGGCTTGATTAGTCACGTGACGATTGTTTTAAAAATTATAATTCAGAAGTTGTAGTCGCAAAAATTAAACTGGGACGATCCTATTCCTGAACAGTTACAAAAATTATGGATGACATACAAAAACGATTTACATCTTCTAAATCGTTTAGATATCAAAAGGCATGTATTGTGCGAAGACCCAATGTTGATGGAAATTCATGGTTTCTGTGATGCGTCAAATTCGGCCTACGCTGCGTGTATTTACGTTCGAACAATTGACAGTCTAGAATTTGTAAAGGTATCCTTATTGATCGCAAAAACAAAAGTAGCCCCACTGAAATGTCAAACTATTCCTCGGCTTGAGCTTTGCGCTGCTCTATTATTGGCAAGACTTTTAAAAAAGGTTAGAGATAATTTCTCATTTCAGGGCAATGTTTACTTGTGGTCCGATTCTCAGATAGTGTTAGCATGGATAAATTCAGGCGCAAACTGTCTTCAAACGTTTGTATCAAATAGGATCTCAGAAATTTAGGCGTTAACTTCCCGATCGTGTTGGTGTTATATACAAGGCAAGGAAAACCCTGCTTATTTAGCTTCAAGAGGTACGCCACCTCAAAACTTAGTTAACAATAATCTCTGGTGGCTTGGTCCTCAATGGTTATCTGATTATTCGGCAACTTTTCAAAGTTACAAAATTAAGACTAACATAAAATTACCGGAATGCAAATTAAAGGCGTCTTCCCTAATATGCACAAGTAGCAATTTAAATGTATTTACTAGGTATTCATCCTTTTCAAAATTGAAACGTGTAATAGCGTACTGCTACAGATTTTACAATAACTTAAAATGCCACAAATCACATAGAAAGGTAGGTCCGCTTCTTATAGAAGAAATTAACCTGAGTGTTAAGTCATTGATCAGGCTTGCTCAATTCGAAAGTTTTGATGACACAATATCCACATTAAATTCTGGAGGCGAACTACGTGTTAAACATAAACTACTCTCATTAACACCATTCATTGATGAAGAGGGGATTCTCAGAGTAGGCGGTCGTCTAAAATATTCTGATTTATCTTTTGATGTTAAACATCCCATTTTATTATCTGGAAAACATCATCTGACCTATTTAATCGTAAAGGACATCACTTCCGCCTAATACATGCCGGTCCTCAACTTACACTGTCTGCTACAAGACAATTGTATTGGCCCACATCGGGTATAAGTTTAGCGAAGAAAATAGTTAGGGAATGTCTGATTTGTTTTAAATCAAATCCAAGGACTTTAAACCCTATTATGCGTAATTTACCCAAGACAAGAGTAACTATAACAATTCCTTTTACTCATGTTGGCGTAGACTATGGTGGTCCGTTTGTTTTAAAGGACAGAAGGGGACGAGGAAGTAAAACGTATAAAGCAAACATTTGTATATTTGTTTGTTTTTGCTCAAAAGCAATTCATGTTGAATTAGCAACCGATTTAACATCTGAGGCGTTTATAGCTGCTTTAAGGCGTTTTACTTCTCGCAGAGGCAAACCTGACCATATCTATTCAGATAACGGTACAAATTTCGTTGGAGCAAACAGAAAATTATCCGCTATATATGAATTCATACATAAGAATAAAACTTCATTTTTAAATTATTACATAGATGAAGGAATTTCATGGCACTTAATACCTCCAAATTCGCCTCATTTTGGGGGGCTGTGGGAATCTAATTTAAAATCAATTAAACAACATCTTGCCAGAGTAATGGGTAATACAATTCTTACATACGACGAATTTTATACCTTATTGGTTCAGATTGAGGCAGTAATAAATAGTAGACCCCTCACTCCGATCAGTTCTGATCCAAACACATTATATCCATTAACACCCTCTCACATTGTAATTGGGAAATCTTTAACGGCACTGCCAGAAGGCAACAGAAATTATATTGGATCTACTGTCCTGGCGCGTTATTATCTCTTACAGACAATGTTCAAGTCGTTCTGGAAGCGATGGACACAAGATTATCCAAAAACGAAATAAATGGTCAAGAAATGGGACTCAATTACAATTAAACGATTTGGTTATTGTCAAACAAAATAACGTACCACCAGGCAAATGGAAACTAGGCAGAGTAACTCAGTTGCATCCTGGTGAAGATCAAGTTGTTCGCGGTGCTACTGTAAAAACGACAGATGGAACATTAAGACGAGCAGTCGTGAAATTATGTCCGTTACCTGGACCGGACGAGGCACATAATTAAATTTAGATTTATGTGGAATTTTAATAGTTATTTTTTTTTTTTAATTATGTACTATTGTTTTTATGTAACATTAATTGTTGTATTTGCCCATGTTGTTTTTTTTTGATATATATATTTTTTTATACTGCATTAATGTTGGAACCGGCCTTAGCCATTCCAAGGGCGGGAGTATGATAATGTAATTTTGCGCCTTTTGTGTAGGCAACACAACTTACGTCAAGTTATTTTATACTGTAAGATTTTGTATCTTGTGCGCATGTATTCTAAGTAGTTTTTTGGTATGCCATTAGTGTGGCCATGATGTAACAGACATAGACAGACATAAAAATAATCGTTTATGTTGCATCTTCAGTTAAATTGTAAAGGAAGATAGGAAATAAAATATTTAAATATACAGTCCATTCTATCAAGGCGATTAAAATAATTCACCCGCATTTGCCAATATTGCCAAATCTTTAACAAAATTAGGCGAAAAAAAGCAGAATTTAGATGGAACGAAGACTGGGAAAATACTTTTCATCAACTAAAACAAGTAAGACTCTTGTTACCAACCTTTTTTTGTAAAGAACGCCTCGTTAGTTACAACAACGTCACCACGGTTAGCTACGATGTCGGTGAGTGAGAGTCGTTGAAAACCAATAATAAAAATAGAAAAAACTTAGGCGCCACTTTTCGTACTAATAAAGATCCTCAGCTCAGAGATACAAAAAGTACGTCTGAAATTACTACAAAGCAAATAAGATAGAGCAAAAAAAAGCTTAAAAACAATTTAACAAGTGCATATAATTCTATTCAACGATAACATGTACTACTACTAAGTTTATTTTAACAGCAAAATAAAGATGTTAATAACAAATAAAATAATTAACAAGCGCCGTAACTTCAATCAGTATTTGATACTTTGGCGTCACGCTTTTTCAGATAGACTGAGCAGATGTTAGAGGACGCTTTATGTTTAACATGTTTGTTTGTGGCCCTAGCGAACGCAGTTAGCGCACGTAGGCTTTCGTTCCAAGTTAAGACTTGTTTTCGATTTGTGATTTTCAGCACAAGAGTCGCACTACATCTCGCTTTTAAAATCTGTAAAATGATAACCAAATTTCTTACCACTAAAGCAGCGAGTTACTTCAATATAATCATTGACCTTACAAGCATCCCAGGCAACATACACACTACACGATGCCAAAAGGTAGTTTTATTAAATATTTTTGTTGATTTGGCATTTCTCTGAAGATGAAGATTGAAAGCATAGTGAATTATTGGTTATGTGTTGGAAGTAGTTTCCTAATTAGTAGATTGCGGCCATTTATGGTTTCATGCGCTTTCAAATGTTTTTCGTTTTACGTACCGTAGAATTGTGAGTTTTTGTGCGACACGGTGCCATTTTTGCCTTAGTGGCGGCTTATGGAGATTCTTCTGACGGATCCTTGTCAACTACCAAAAATTTAAGATATTTATTTTGTACCGACTAATTAAACTTGGTAAATTTATTTACGTGATTATAGAGTTTTAAAAGCTTTGGGTTTTAAACAAAATAAATAATGTTTATTGATTTTACAATTATTAAATGGTAATTGTCCGTATTTATCAAGACTATATGTGACAAAATATTTGTTTTAAAAATTCATGTTTGTTTGACGTTAATCGGAAAATTGCCTAATCTCGTAATTTATTATTAAGATTTTTATTCTTGTTTTTAAAAGAGATGAAGTTATTTTATTTTGTATTTAATTAATTTTTATTTAATGCGAACCCGGCCGTGCGTTAGGTAATTAGGTTTTTCTTTAGTGTTTTTATTTCTTGAAATTATGTTTTGCTTTGATGCGCTTATTCAATTTACTTCAATTTTAACATTTATTATTCAAAAGTGTTTGATGCCAGAGCCATCTCATAGTATAATTTTACTATGTGTCTAAAGTTAACTGTAAATAGCTATAAACGACGGTAAATACGTTGAATTAGTTTAACACCCGCGAAATTCGAAATCTGCTTTGAATAATTCGTCGGGATAAAACCACAACGTAAAAGGACATTGGGGGTAAGCAATGTCAATACACTTATTTTATCAGTTGATGATATTATGGTTTCCCTTTGCCCTTGCATACTTGCATTAAAAGAATTTAGCTTACTAAAAATGTCAGATAGGTAAGCCAACTTTGCACACCAAACCGAATTTTTAAGATGTTTACAAAAATCACTTTGACCATCTTCTGTTTTGAAGAATGTGAGTAGTTCCTCTTTCAGTTCTAGAACTGTGTTTAGTATTTTTTCTTTGGAAAACCAACGAATTTTACTATGAAATAGCAACACTTTATGATCTGCGTCTATTTCTTTACATAGCTTCTCAAAAACCTTTGACTTTACAGGACGAGTTTTAATATAGTTGATCATAGAAACAACAGTTTGAATAACCTCACCCAATTGACTTCAATATGTAGATTTTACTGCTAGAGCTTCTCGATGTAAAAAGCAATGAGTCGTTATTACCGATGGGTTTTTCTTTAATGCGAAACTTAAAAATCCTTTTATATTTCCCGTCATTGCCGCAACGCCATCTATACATATCGCAATGCAATCAGCCCACTTAAATCTGTGATCCAAAAAGAAACCGTCAACAGTAGCAAATATATCAGCTCCTGTGGTTGCTGTTTTCAATTCGCGACAAAATAAAAATTGCTCAATAATTTCTTGAAATGTCCGTGTTTTCGTCCAGCTGTAGAGCAAATTGTGTATTTGCCAATTTTTCCCTAACATTACTTTGAATATTGATTAACATATCTGTTATGCGTCGATGGACTGTGTCATTTGACAAAGGTACTTTTGAAATTTGTTTAACTGCTTCCGGGCCTAAAATTGTAGCGACAATTTCTTTACACGCTGGCAAAATCAATTCTTCGCCAATGGTATGCGCTTTCTGTTTTTTAGCAATTGATTCTGAAACTTTAAATGATGCTAAAAGTACCTTGTCTGATAGTTTTATTCGTTTTTCCATCATAACCGAAGATGCTTGAATGGAGGAAATCAGACGTTGAAAATACTCGCGTGGTTTTTGAGAGACGCTTTGATGGTTTTGTTCTAAATGCCTTTTCATCTTGTTAGGAACCATCGATTCGTTTGAAAGATTAGCACCACATACCAAACATTTCGGCTTAGGCTTATCTTCCTCACCCGTCCAGGTAAATCCATAACTTAAATACTCTTCTTGGTAATGGCGGCTGTGTTCTTTTCTTGACCCTGCGTTTATAGTTTTCTTATTAGAATTAGATTGCGAAGCAGAGGGAAGATCTAAACCATTTTTGTCCGTTGTCATTTTCCTTTTTAAAAATCTGTCCATTGTCTCTGTAAATATATTTATTTTGGTAAACTTACAATAAATACCTTGGAATACTTCTGACCAGGAATAATTAACAACAACGAATTTACATTTCAATTGTAATTTTGCATTTATGACTTGATATGTTAATTAAGTTTACCTCATCTTTTTATAAAGTGCAAAAAGGGTTATCTCCTGTAAGCATGCCCAGGCGCACAAAAACCACAAAGTTATCTACAATTATAATAAATCAGCAAAACACTACGTTGCACGAATCGGATTGTAGGTACTGTTATAAATATAGAAATAGATCGCAACCTACGCACAAGATGACGGTGACGTTACTTGCGCAGAAAGCAATTCACGTAACTATTGGTGACGCAAGTCGCAAATGGGTATATATTTTCTAATTGACAAAAAATTGAACAGGTACAAAAGGATAAAATAAAAATATCGTAAATCTGGCGACACACCCGACAGTCACTTGCGACACACCAATGTGTCGCGACACGGTGGTTACCGTTCTAGTCAAATATCAATTACCGACCTATGGATATACAGTCAAAAAAGTTGAAATCACGTGCGCTCCAAAGACAACCAACAAATTTTATCTCTAGAGAGATGCATCCATCAAAAATAAGGAACCACACATTCTAGATTCCAGTTGGTTAAAAAATAATGAACAATAGCCTGTATAACGAAAAACGCCACATTCACAAGAAGACATGAAAACATCATGTCACGTAATAAAAAAATTAGAGAAAAGAGATGAAGAACTAATAAAACGCTTTTGTCATTTTCCTACTGCAAAAGATTCATCAACAATTTAAGAAGCGTCAAGAAACAAACTAGACGACTATCAGTATAAGAGATGGAAGAAACATCATATAGATTAATTAAAATCTGCACTTCAACACAGAAGTAACGAATATACAAAAACTTCATCAAAGCAACAGAAAAAGGTACTCAGTCTTTTTCCATGTTTGAACAAGAATAATCTTCTTTGAGTTAGAAGAAGACTAACGCAGTCATTAGTACCATACAACAAAAAATACCCAAGAATAACTACTTACCACAATACTCTTCACTATACTAATTAAACGACACCACTACATCAGACAGAAGCATGTCTAAATTTCCGACTGCTCTGCTCATTAGAAGACAATACAAATAACATTGAATTTGAAGTATTATTTTCTAGCTATGTTCTCATAAGAAGAGAAATGGTTTCCTGCTCAAATCCACTACCTCCATTACAAGCAATTTATCATTCAGATGGAAACTATTTTTAAAAATAGAAGAAACAAAATATGACCCAAAGCAAAACTGGAATCATCAAAATAACTCAAGACTGCTACATACAGACGAAGCAGAATATATTAGTACGGGCAGCCACCATGTTCAACAGCAAAAAAAAATTAAACATTACTGCAAAAATGCATCTTTACTTCAGCTCATTTATTGAATTTTTATTCGTTTTACCCCATCAAATATGCGGATCTTTAAAGAAAAAGTTTCACTAAGCATTTCGTTAGCACGTACTGTTGTTTTTCAGTTAGTCAAAATGCAAATGCGTAGACGTTAACGGAAACGGAAGTGACAGCAACCCAATGTTGACGAGTTTAAATTGAGAAAACAGTATACAAGTCAAAGAACTATAAAAGGTCAAAGAGACAAGCAATTTTTTTTAACAATGTGGAAGTTAAAAATAAATCAACTTTATCAAAGTTTACTGGTGACAATAGAAAAATTGAAAAATAGTGGTATGAGCTTATCAAATTTATTAAAAAAATTATTAATAGAAAGTTTGACATTTCTTAATTGTCATTTTAGGTATTACTCAAATTTTTAAATTTAGATTGTTTATTTCATGCGTTATTTGTTTAATTTTTATTTCATTTTGATTAATAATTAAATATATAGTCGTAAAAAAAGTATAGTGTATAATTCGTAAGGAATGTGCATTGCCAACTCGTATGAATTGCCAACTTGCCTTCGGTTGGGCTGCAAATTTTCATACTCGGCATTGACAACTATTCCTAATTAATTATCCAATATGCTAATTTAAGTACAAATCTACTTAATGAAATGAACATCAAAATTCATTTTTTTGTCAGTATTGAAGAATACCTAATAACATTATAAAAGACGAATAAAGAAAATGTAAACATTTTGTAATACTTATTGTATTTATTTAAAAATGTTGGGCATTTATAAGTCGATTTTATTGTAAATTTTTAGTGTATGTGCTTGCCATAACATAAAATTATCTATTTTGTATTTAAAATATAAAAAATAACTTTGAAAACATCAATGAATTTTCTTTTTTATAAAATAGTTTTAACTGCATAGTTAATTCATTGGTTATAAATGCTTCATTTAAAACAAGTTTATAAAACGTATAATTTAATATGTTAATAAATAAAATTTATGAAAATAAGTACGTTTATATGAAATCCAAATAAGAATATCAACTTCAAATACATACTTGTAAGGATGCTCTATCACGTTTATGTTGAGTTGAATAGTTAACGCTGTTGTTTAAGACTGTTATTCTATTGATGCTCTTGTTAAGTGTCTTTACGATCAGTTTTAAAAATTAAATATTAATTCAGTCCTTAAAGGTCTCATATAAACTAAACGCAAAGAATACTGCTATATGTACATACATACGTTATATTATTATATTTAAATAAATATTATGGTTTCAAACATAAAAACAATAAAGTTAAACTTAGTTTTAATGTAATTAATAAATAAGAAAACAATGAATTGATCGCAAGAATATTTGCAGATGTTTAACAATTTGACCATTTATTGTTTATTTAACATTTAAAATTTCGGTATTGCTGTAGAAAAAGATAACAGTATTTGGCATTAATAAATTTATATACTATACTATTTCAAATTCTTTATTGTTAGCAATTTAAAGGTTGGTCGTGTTAGATATTCATTAGCTTCCTTGCGGACCAGAGTCAATATATACTAGTTTATTCTTGTTGTTGTTATTTTTAAGTTCTTACTAAAATATTCTATTTGTTACTTAAATTAGTTAATCATTGATAACTAAACAATTATTGCATAATTAATAAACAGTTACCAAATGTAGAAATATAAATAAACATTTACCTCCTCGTAAACGAGTCTTAATGAGTTGAAGGTTATGATGAATAAAGAAACAAAACTTTACAATATCATATACAGAGTGTTTTACAACATGTGGACAGTCTCCACATTCAGATAGAGCACCTAAAATAAATATGACAAGGTCCTAAACATTCTTTTTTTCTACGGCTTTGTCTACTGAGATACGGGCTCATAACAAACTCAACTGGAAATCGTTTGGAAATAACTCTTAAAGAACAAATGTGTAATTTAATAATTTTTTAATACGATGGTTACTAGGTACGCTTTTTTTTAGTATGAACCGTTTTATTCGGCTCATTTAGTTGGTCAGAAACGGATTAGCACTAACACAGTAATGTTATTTTTTACACCCTGTACGATAAAAACAATATTTTTGAACAGCGAACTATTTACGAAAACAAAATATTTTTGATCAATACGGTTGCCTTATGTCTAAAATACAGAGCCACACATTTAAGTGGTCCTGAGTTTCATAATAAAAAAATAACATTGTTATGAATATACTTTTAAAAAATGAATATTTTATCAAACTTATTAAAAATTTATTATATAACAAAAGAAATGATTTCCATAATGATAGTAATGTTCCTCTACTTGTTGATTACAAATGATAAATTTATGTAAAAGGTTTATCTGAAAAACTAAAGAGCAAATTGTGCGTTGCTAACTTTAACATGGCTTTTAGTAATCATAATTTAAAAAATCATCAATTACTAATATGAAATTTAAAACTAAGAAAGATATCAACATCAATGTTGTGTATTTTGTTCAATGTTGTGAATAGGATTTGGGTTTGGAAACAAGAATGTCTCAATATCGTAGAGATATTAGACAAAACAAAGATAGTATAGGTTTGGCTAGACATTCTTTAGAAACAGAACACAGTTTTGATGTTAACAATGTTAAAATTTTAGATAAAGAATTAAATTTTAAAAACATTAATAAAAGAAATGTTTCATATAAAGAAACATTGTAATGATCATAGTGACATTGATAATTTAATAAAATTTATAATAATTTACTTTAATTTTGTATTATTATTGTGTTCTAAGTAGGCAAATGTTTTGATGTTTAAAATAATTTAATTATAACTTTGTTATTAAAAAAATTTGGGGAATCTGATACCTACGAAATTTGTTCTTAGTGGCTAACATCAGGTATACAGTTGAGAATGATAGAAACAGTATTTAATATTTTTTACTATGTTTAAAGTTTTAGATTTAACGTTAATTCTTAGTAAAGTTAAAGTTATATTTGTTTTGAATCTTGTCTCCAAAATAATAATAACATAATATGATGGAATTTTGCAATCATTTTGATACATTTCAAAGTTTTTTATATAATTTATTAGTAGTATCTGGAAAGGATAACTTTTGTTCAGCCAAAAATTGAACCGAATAAAAAATACGCTCAATAACGACATGCATAATTTTGTTACTCTACTAAAAATCTTTTTTTGTTTTTGGAATCTATGGTTTTATTCTTTTTCATTCGGTTTAACATATCCGTCTATTGCATCAAATTCTGGAAATGATACTTACTTTTCGCGTGTAACTTAAACGTTAACTTAAATGATACCAATCATTAAACCCATTACCGTTACATAATTTTATAGTCTTTGCAAAGTTTGTAACATTAAAGGTTTTACAATAAACACAAAATACAGAATTCTTTTCTTTATATTATAACAACCATTCTTGATTAACTTTTTTATTATTTTGAAAAATTTTAGTAAAATTCATATAAATAAACTTTATGTCTTGTTTTGTCTTCGTTCAGTATCTACTAGTAATTAAACATGACAAAAAATAAAACTTCTGGTCATAACCCATCTTCAGAAATTGAAAAAAAAAATTTTTTTTCCATCTGTTGCATTTCAAAACTAGGATTGCCAATTTTTGGCTTAACACTAAGGACTATCATTCTATTGACGCAGAAACACCTATGTCTGTTAGAACTAGAAAAACAACGGAAAGTTTGGGCGTTCAGTTTACAGAAAGAAAACGCACACTAATAGATACTTAACCGCCAAATTTCATCTCCATCCAGTACAGAGAATCACTGTTTTGCATACTTTAGCTAAAAGAACTATACGTGTATCAGATAATAAAAATCTACAAAAGAAAAAAAACACTTAGAGTTTTCTACAACAAAATGAACACGGGTTCAAAAAGATCCAAAGGCCATGGGAAAGAGCAATCAACCCAAAAGTTAAGACTTACCTTATTCTACTAGCACCGCTTATTTACCGTACTGTTTAGGTTCGAAAGACAAAATAAGCAGAGTGCTAAAAAATATATCGAAACTATTTTCACGACTAAGAATACCCTGAGCAATTGGTTTAGATCTGCTAAAGACAAACAAATGGCTTTAAAACACGCTGGGATTTGCAAAATTTTTTGTTCTTATAGATCAAGTTATATTAGACATACGGACGCTCTGTTTAAGTTAGAGTAAAATATCGCAAACATCGCAGAGTTACACAATCAGCATTAGCAGAACACGTGTAGAACTAAGGACACACTCTAAACTTTGACAAAACTAAAGTTTTGGCTAGAACTTCTTTCTAAGTTCTCAGATTAATCCGCAAAGCTGTGGAAATAGAAAAACATTGTTATGTTTTATGCTGAAACTTTTATTTCTAAAATAAAAACATTCATATAACATGAACCGGGAAAACGATTTAAAACACAAACCTTGGCTACTAATACTACACCCTCTAAGACAAAGATCAACCTTTATGGAAAGAACACAAACTCTTACTCCGATTAATAACGAACTCAGTCAAGCGGTAACGGAAAGTTAATTGCTAATTATATAAATACGGTCATTTACCAGTGCAAACATACAAGCTGCATGTCTTGCAGTTTGTTTGAGTTCACAAAAACGACAATACGTGAAAAGCCAGGTTCTACCTCTTGTTTTGGCTCTCAAAGAGAGACTAGCACCAAGCCTAAATAGTCTGGGTGTTCAACTATGACGCGGTCTAAACCGTAAGACCTTCCTAACAACTTCTGCATTTTTAGAGAAAAGGCGTAAACACAAAGTTTGGCAAAATAAAATTAAAAAGTTGCAAACAATTTAAAAGGCCTTAAAAAACATGCTATTCTATTGCAACGTTATCAAGAAGCAAATAAATTTATTCATTAAATAGCAAATAAGTAATGTTTTTGTTATAAAAAAAATTCAATATAGATACTTTTAAAAGTATATTTGTAATAGAAAGTATAAACAACCTATTTTTTAGTATGTATTTTTGTTATCTGTTAATACTGTCATTTTTAGACTGACTCCACAATTGTTTTGGAGTGGCTAAAAACTATCCCCAACTTGCTCAAAACCTACTTTGTCCACAACCGAGTCGCAGATATACAAAAATTGGCCCCAAATGCAGTATGACTTCACGTTCCCACCAAATAAAATCCTGCAGATCTCTTATTGCGAGAAACCAATTCTAAAACGTTAAAAGATTCTTATCTCTAGTGGCATGCTTTACAATAGCTTACTGAAGATATCAGTTTCTTGGCCAAACTTCCAATCTTCTGTTTCTGAGCTTCCAGAGTCTGTTGCATCTAACTTGTTCGGTTTTCAAAAAGAAGTGTTTACATGGGCGTCTCACTTAGAATCTTTTACTAGTAATCTTAAACGTCTTTCGCAGAGTTAGCTGTTAAAGACTTCACTTTTGTTAAGTTTAAGTCCGTTCTTAGACCACGACGAAATAATTCGAGTCGGAGGTAGACTCCACAATAATTCTCAATTTGTGTTTGATAAAAAACATTCAATTCTTCTGACAGGAAAACAT
Organism: Aquatica leii; assembly: GCA_035610365.1. Lineage (NCBI taxonomy): Eukaryota > Metazoa > Arthropoda > Insecta > Coleoptera > Lampyridae > Aquatica > Aquatica leii. Next base: position 75,601,917 of record CM069433.1, read on the forward strand.
CATTTAGGAAAACTCGTTGAGCGCGAGCACTAGCGATTATTGCACGCTGGTTCTCAATTGTTGCTTTCTTTTTACGTGACAGATTTTGAATTATCTCTGGTCGCAATTTAGCAAAATCAACTACTCACAAATGCATTAAATGTTTCAAGCTTGCATCACAATTAGTAAAACCTATCATAGGTAACTTACTTCTTTCGTGCATAACACCTTCATCACCTTTTTACACTACCGGTATAAAGTACGCTCGTCTACTATTAGTAAAGGATCGCAAGGGTAGAGGTTCTAAGATTTCAAAAGCTTGTAATATCCAGATATTCGAGTTCAAAGCGTTGTTGGTTGCCTCCACAGTTATTTATCTATCAAAATGTGTTTGAGGCTGACGGGAAAAAAGGGGATTAGCGCTTGCGGAAAAAAAAGGAAAACAGGGGACAACTTTAGAACCCGGAATTAGACGAGTTAGTTTATTTCTATTAGTGTTTAAAAAAAAGAAAAATGGAACAAAGGAAAGTTAGTGGTGTGTAAAAAATAATAATAAGTGTAAGTGCTATTGCGATTAGAAGTATGAGCTTATTCTATATATTCAAATACAAAATAATTAAATGTTATTTGAAATTGTAGTTTAAATTAATTTTGAAAGCTCTTTGTTCATTTAAAACAAAGGAACTATGTTGTCTTTGTTTCGGTATTTAATTAATATATTTTTCTTTCTTCTTTATTGTCATACTTTTTTTGTAATTTAGTTAAAAGATGGTTCTTTTATCTTAATTTCATCTACGTATGACGTATGTTGTTTTTGTGATTGTAAACAGAACTTGCGGAGATTTTTGTGTATATTTTTCTGTTGTTCGTCTTAATTCTACGTTATGCTATGTATAAAAAGCATTGTTGATATTACTGATCTTACTAACGATTCTCTCTCGTGATTTCGAATCGAATCCCTCCTTAATTGTATTGTAAAGTAGTTAAGTGTGATTCATGTATGTAATAGATCCAAGATTAATTTAAAATCAATATAAACGTTCTATGCTGAACGTTTTCTTTAAAACGGTCTATAATAATCGGCCTCGAAACGATCAGCCATGATTAGATTACTTTAGTAGCCGGTTTTACTACGCTTCGAAACACCTTCAACTTTAGCCATACGTACTCGCAATCCAGAGACCAACTTATATTACCTATGCCAGAGACATTGGTACCTTGCACATAGCATGTCCACTCTTTAACGATTCTTGTGTTTTCATTGACGCTACGCGAGTGTAACGTAATGATTGGGGTTCTCTCAATATATTTTGATCAAACCACGTTTCCGTATTCAATTCGTAGATTAGATTCATTATTTATGAGTTTCTGTAATCTATTGCATTTTGTTCTTACAACGTAGTTCTATGTACGGCGAACAGATAGAGTTAAGTCCCACCCAATAAATCCGCGCTAAATTTGAATAAACGTTTATTGGTTAAAATTTTGAAGTCAGTATCACAACAAACACTTGTATTTTAATGACATACTTCGGTTTAATGTTTAACATATTTGGTTAACTTATTCGCAGTTTTAAGTTTCTGTTATTTTCATTCATTGGACAAATCCTAAATGTCTTTTTTTTCATACAGAATTTTATTTAATTTCTCATAAAATATGTCATAATTTTAGATCGTCAAAATCGTTAATAAGCAAAAATTTAATGAAGCCCTCGTTTATACGCGTTTTAAATGTTCAGTTGTTCTCTCCAAGTGTTATTTGATAAATTTTTAAAATAAATCGTGTAACTAAATTAATAAATAAAGTTGTAACCTCATTTATATGTTATAAGTACAAATTTTTAATTTTGTACATTTATTGAAATTTTTTTCTACGTATTTTAATCTTTAATGCCTATGAGATTATACATTACGTAATTTCCAATTTTTGCGCTTTTACTAATTATCATACAAAATTGAAGGGACTTAACTCTATCTTTTCGCCGTACAGCGTATAGACAATTTTACGCGGCATTTTTTTTCTTTTTAAACAGTTGCGCGATTCAACACAGGCTTATATATATTCGTTGCTACGTTTGCTTTTCTACAAAAGCTGTACACATTCAGTTGGTGTTAGATTTGTATACAGAATTATTCTTACTTTTTTTTTGCATGTTATCATAATACAATTAATATATAAGGTGCAATCAAAATTATTTGCAAGTCACATGCCTGTTTACTTTTTAGCGATATTGTCTGTGTTACTTATACTACAACATTATTACGTGGCTTGAGAGTAATTTCGATCTTATTGTAATAATAATAATATTAATTATTTGCTTGCTCTGGAGTTTCATAAAGTTTAAAATTTTATTTTTTTTGATTCTATGTAAGTATTGACCATAGTAAAAAATGTTTTAAACAAATCTAATTTTTGGTAAAATCAAAATCGTTAATCACACTGATAATAATCAGATAGACTTTTTAATATTAAATGTTTAAATTAAAAATCTATATTATAAAACATCTTTTATTTAATGAATTTTTAAACAAATGTTATGTATGATATTTAGTCAATATCTATATAATATTCATGAGTAAAAATACAAAAAGAACACATTTTGCTTCGTGTTGTTACTTTTGCAACATCCTATACATTAATTATTCATGTATGTATCAAAAAAAACCTTCTATTTAAAATGACATTATACCTATATAAAAATAAAAATATTTTTAAAACTTTAAATTCAGCATTATTTAAAAATCAAATCGATATTTTTTTAATAAATTTATGATCGTTCAATATAGGTGGCGCATATTATGAGAATATTTTGAAAACAATATAGCCAATCTAATAAAAATAAAATCGAGATATCCACCAAAATCATTTGTCAAGATACCGTAAATGGTTGGTTAATTGTTTGGCAGATGAAATGGCCGCTAGTAGTGGTGGAATAGAGTGGTCTACGATTATTAAGCCATTCTTCTGTACAAATTATAAATCCTGCAACAAAACAGAATTACTGGAACTGTGTTCAGCAATCGTCAAAAAGTTAGTATATATTTTTAGTTTTGACAGTTTGGGGATATTACCCTGATTAGTTTTTTTGACATTTACCATTAAAAATACTCCATTTCATTGACTCATTTTTCTTGATTCCAGCGAAAGTGAAATATTACGTTTTAAAGAAGGTTCTAAAACATTCTATAACTCGTTCGCAGCTTTAGCTGCTGACTACATAAGCAGTAATGTTGGAAATTGTAAGTAATAACCTTTTTTCAGTCATCAAAACTTGACTTTAAACGTTTGACGCAATTACAATTAATTTGTTTATTATTTTAGTGTCGGTTAACAATTTGGAAATAGTAACTGCCGCATGTCGAGTACTGTTAAAATATTTAATTGGTGCATTACAAGCAGTAAGTCGAGAAGGCCGTCCAAGTACTGGACATGCAGAACAGTGTTTGAAAGCAATTCACGCATTGTGTATTGGTGGTTCGAATCTTTTAACACAGTCTGAATTGCTTGTACTTGCTAGTACTATGAAGGGTGATACTGTGCCTATACATCCTGCTACTACAGGTATTATAATTTATTGATTTTGCAACATTACAAAGTAATCACAGTTCACTTATCAATTTAGATTAGATAGTCTTGGGTTGTTTTTAATTTAAAAACTTCATAACAAAATTGTTGCATTGTATCTTTCTTTTATATATTGTGAGTTTAATTCAATTTATCCTTAATGCACAATGTCATTGAAACTTATAGGTTATGTCTCCATATCCTGGTCCAACTTTATTTATATTTAAAGGCTAAATTTATTCATTGCTAATTATATACAAAGAAATTAAAACATTGCATTAATTGAAAAATAAGAATGTTATTCTTTAATTAAAATAGTTACTTATAGGATTCATCTTTAATTCGGTTTCTTTTAACTTTTTTATTTAAGTGCTCAAATATATAGGTATATCATCAATAGAGTTTGGCCAAGGTTTAGCCTTACTAAGTACATAACCAAAACATCTAATTCTTAGAAAAGTTAACAAAATCTTATAATAATATATGTAATTGATTTCTGATTAATACCTTGATGTCCTCTGTTGCTTTTTGTTCCGATTGTCTTGAAATTAATAAGCCATGTCTTTATTTTAAAACATGTAGCCAAAAATTAGAACAACAAAAAATCTGCATTTGGTATATTATTTTAAATAGTTAGATCATTTGGCTAACTTTCATGGTTCTGATTTAAGTTTCAACATAAATTTACGTCATACTTTGATTGGGTAGATTACAAAACGCAGAATTAACATTTGCTCAACATTGACTATTATTTTATTAGTTTTTTTAATTTATTTTTAGAAATAGTTATACATTCTACATTTTACATTTAAGATAGTCTTATTAGATTGAGAAATAAACATGGAGTTGGGTGGCAAAGGCACTGTGGTTATTGAAAATCGGTTATAACGCGCAAAATGAGAAGAAGAAGAAGAAAAGTAAACAAAAAACAATACTGTACTGTAAGAAAAAAATGTGGTCGTTTGTAATTAATAAAAGCTTTTCGGGGTACTCACTGATCATCTGCATCGGGGCTTTATATCCAGAAGTACTTTTAATCTGCCTAATCTCCGAATATGATTTAAATATACAATCGAGCACATTCCATTGATCGGTCCGACTGTTTCTGTAGCACAGCCAGAATAATTACGACCGGTTCTTGTGATATGTACTTCTCCAAGATATGCATATGCATGCTATTGAAAAGGCGATGTATTCGAACACGAAAATATACCTGAAAAAATTCTGTTATTTGTTCTTCATTCGCTGTTATTAATTACGATTCTTATCGTTGAACGAACTTTATATGTAGATTTTCACGATGATAAGATGGGCGTCTACATTTTTGGAACAAAGGATTATAAGTTTCCGGATCGACAATTAAAACGTTATTAATATTCAGCAACGATCATCTTCGAATATAAGTCTGTACGGAAGTCCGCTAATCACAAATGGTCTTCAGATATTAATAATCCGGCTAATACACCGATTAGCAATGTCAATAGATAATATATCACAAGTTCCGTAAAAACGGTCTCTAAAAATTAAGTAATCTCACAAAATATGGTGCAATTAAACAAATTCCAATATAATCGACGAACATTACTATTACTAGTGATGCTGAATTATGTTTTTTTGAGAGTAAGATTACTGGAGTTATATATTAATAGTTATAGAAGCTGTTTCTATCTTTTAAGAGCACGTATCCTTGAATAAAATGCTTTTAGCATATTAGAATAATCATAAATCTATAACGCAACTTGATTGGTATTTGCAAGAAAGTTGCAAATTGTACTGTAAAAGTTAAAGCTTATTAGTTTTCACACGACCTCTGCACGCAATTAGGTTTTTGCAACTGCAGTACAACTATACTGTTTATGTGAATGCACCTTTAGTTCAAGTTTTTTGATTACTTAAAAATCGCGTTTAAGAAAACATTCCTATGTCCGGGAATTTCTTCAATGTCGTCAGATAAGTTTTTTTAGATTTACTTACTGCTATCTAATGTTGACGTAAAAACGTTCTTGATGTGAAAAACATCCATTTTTATCATATTTTACTCTCTCAAAAGTATAGGCTGTCTTTGAAGAAAATGTGAACGTACTCTGCTCTTGGGATAAATGATTTTTCTAGTGTATGTTCGAAAGCGAATGTTGGTATCAAATGCTTCTTTTTCTACGTTCTTGTAGGAAATTGAGGGAAATGCTGTTCCAGAAGGTACGGTTTGCTATCAAGACTTACTTGTAACATATATTTGTCTGTTACTCGGGTGGATTCGTACAATTTTACTCCTTCAGAATGTGCCGTATATGCTATTTTTTAGTAGTGAACTTTGGTTCTGGCATCACTCAAACAAACTTCGATCGACGCCGCTTTAATCTGAACACTCTTTTTTAAATGTTTTCAAAATACGATTACTCGTGAATTTAATTAAAATTTATTTTCTGGATTGCACTCATCATTTTTAAATTTGATTAAGTGGTAATTTGAGGATTAAGTACTAAAGACAACGCGAATATTTACATAGAAAACAGTGGAGTTATTTCTATTTGAATGTTAGATATTTACATTCTATTTGAATATTAGATATTTACAATCTATTTGAATGTTACATATTTACATTTTATTTGAATGTTAGATATTTACATTATTAACAATTGCGAAATCTGCGTGCAATTATCTTCTTCAACAGACGATGCTTCTAATCTTGTAATTGTTACTGTTGTAGCAAAGTTTCATTAGAACTTTCATATCGATATTTGTTATACTAAAACAATTGGGTTATACATTAGTTGTCCATAGTCACTAATATTGATTAATCTCAAATATGTCTTTTCCCGCGGATCAACTTATTTAATTTCATGTCTGTGAATCAATAAAAACAATTTTATCCTACAATTAATTACTTTGACTTTAACCTTGACAATAATCTTGTTTACGCATGAAACCAGTATTTCTTACTTTTTTGGAACGTTTGTTACTGTTTTTTTTGTTAATAACCTTTGTGTACAAAGTTTATTTGCCAAGATTTTGATACTGCTAACGTTTTCAAAAAGGAACAAATACATTGGTTGAACTGTTTTGTCGTTATTGTATCTTTGTTAAAAAAAGGTTCTTGGAAATTTGCAATGAAATTGATACAAGCTACTTCGTTTTATTCCTTCAAACGCAACACTCAAACAAGATATTTTGGGAGTATAAACACCATTCTTTAATATCGAATTGAACCTATGCAATTTGTTACTATTATTTTTCTATCTTTCTCGTTCTTATTCTATTTATAGTTACAGTATATTTTCTAGATGTATGTCTAATAGAAGTATTATATACTCTGTGGCCAAGATAAGGATTTCGGTGGAAGTAATTTTCTCCGTTCTTCTTCTAGTTTGACTTCAATAGTTGTTGTTTCTCTTTGAATAGCGATCTTGATCTAGTGGTGCCTGTATCTTGCAGTTGTAGTGTTCTGTATTCATCACCATCGTTGCGTTATCTTTACCGGTTCGTATAACAATTACGTGTTTGTTCATTTTCATCTCGTTCAAGACTTTCTCTTCTTTTGTTACGTTCCTTGTTAATAGTTTTGCTTTTAATAAGACACGATATGTTTCTAATCTATTTTTTCTGCTTTCTCTGTGGGTAGGTCTCGTATAGCGCATTCTATTTGTGTAATTAGTTCCTCCTTCAGTAGTAAAGTTGGCGAGGGTTTTTCGAGTACTGTCATCTGTATTTTTGTCATTGGTTGATTGGATAAGTTGATAACGGTTTACGTTATGTCCAGTTCACGTTCTTTTACTGATTTTTTTTGGTCATAACTGATTTTATCTATGATGGTTCAAAATTTTGAGTAAGTATTTTGTTTAAATTCTAATATGGCTGATACACTTCTTCAAATGTAAGTTGTAACCAATTATTGGTTTTTAAGTAAGGATTCATTCCGTAAAAGTACTCAATAATAAAATGTTGACTTTTCCGGCTGAATTTTTGTATAAGCACTGAACTGTAAAACATGGGTGGCGTGTTTGTCTCCAGTTCTATTTTATTCAGTTTTATCGATTTAACAATGTCATTTATACAAAATTTTGCACCAAACTAAAAGCTATTATTAGAGGCAATGATGGACGCGTATTCTACTTGTAAAAAAATACATTTACTACACGTAGAAAATTATAATTTTCTACATGACATTGGATTTATGAAATATAGGTTATGTAGATATGTATATAAAAACAGAATGCGTGAAATATATTTATAAGAAAATTGAATTCTGAAATAGCAATAAATCGAAACGTTATTATAAGTACATGCATATTTTGTGCATCCAAAACCTTTGGTGTATCAGTAGAAAATGACTAGCAACTAAATGTGTGTTTTAATAAGAACTATATTTTTTATCAAATAATCTGAACATGCTCAACGAGTCTCCCTTGTAATAAATATTCACAATTCGGCGTAAAATCTTGGATTTTTCGCTTTCAGCAGATCATCTGATTAATTTGTAGAACATTTCCAAACTTGCAAACTACAAACAATTTTGTCAAGTATGTTTAATTTATATGAAAAATATCTTATTTTTCCATGTTTTTAAATTTTGATTTGGTTTTTATTGTTAAGTTTGTTTATTTTATTTTGTAGGATCAGACAAAGATTTGACAACAAAACAAGAAAGTTCAAAGAGTAAGACTGATCTGTCTGTAAGTATATTTGAGCAGTTAACTTTACCTCTACGAGATGGTCTAGCGGCATCAGAACCAAGTTCTAGTGCTCAAGTTAACATAACTGAAATTGTAAATAGTAATGATCCTAGTACGGAAATTAATGTAAGTTATATTATTGGTACATTGAGGTATAATTCATTATAAATGTTTTAGAAATTATTTTTAGCAGCTAATACCGAAAGTTTACAAACTCTAAGAGCTGGAGATACTCTAGCAGATTTATGTTTAAATTTGTCATCAATAAAAAGAGCACGTAGTAAGGTGGAGGATGCGTTAGCGGGAAAACCTTTTTGCCTTCCAATATCTCACGCAGAAGCTACTGCTCTTAGAAACAGGTAAGCTACAGGGTTTTGTTGTGCAGTTGTAATTTAATCAATTATTGCAGTTTACCATCTACTGTGGCAGATGTTAATTTAGCATCATCAGCAATTAACTTGCCGGTTTTAGAACCACTTACACCTAGCAAGTTAGATAAATTATGTAATTTAAGCATGGCTGTTTTATATTGTGCTGTGTCACAAGCAGCTGCAAGTTCAATATTATCTTTGGGTTCGGCTGTTTCTCCAAAATGCACTTCTGCTCAAGCACAGACTGCCAAAGATGAAGATCTTGATACAAATGCAGTTACTTTGGTAGAGGAGGCTCTTAATATGCACACATTCATTGGAAATATTATAAAAAATTCTACCAGAGCTGGAGGTCATGTAAGTGGCTTAATAAACTTTAGTCTTCATTTTTTAAGTCACTGAGTTAATTAATTTATAATTTTTGCAGGTGTTCCAAAATCATTTACTAGCAGGAGCTTGGGTTTTAATATCCGGCCTTCAAACTCATATATCTCACAGCACCGCTTCTACTAGTGAAAAAGGTTCGCATATGAGAGATCGAGATGATAAAGGTAGAAGTCCAAGTAAATCACGAGAATCCAGTTCAGCCCGATCTAGTCTCATTAAATTTCAACAGTCATTTGGTGTACTATCTGTGGCATTAGCTAATAGAGCTCTTGCGTTAATATCAGAGTTATTTGATGATTTACATTTAGAAGTATGTGGTGGCGGAGGAAGTACATTACAGGTAACATTAAACTAATGCTCAAAAAGATGTTTGTTTACATTTGGAAAATTTAAGGTGGAGCCAGCACCTTTGGCGATAATGGGTCAATTTTCTGCTTTGCAAAGAGTTGCAAGGTTATTAGGAGCAGCACCTATGAATCAACTTCTTTTTTATTTAGCAACGATAAGTTACCGGAAAGCATGTACACTAAAAAGAATTCATCCACCTGAAGGAGACACTTTTAGCCAGAGTGATTCCACTACATATTATGAGGATATGATAATGTGCTCAGACGAAAGCTCATCTGAAGGTTGGTACATTACAATTTATTTTTGTATATTCATGTTTCTTACATTGTAGATGACGATAGTGAACCAATATTAGGTCAATGGTTTGAAGAAACACTAGCACCTCCAGAGACTACTGATACGAAACCTAGCGGTAGTAGTGAAAATATCGAGGCCAAACCATCACAATCTGAAAGGGCGAATTCGATTGTACCCGAAAAAGGAGAAGCTCATGGATATATCTCACTAGCGACGCAAATATTTATCTTCTTAAATAAACATTTTTTATGTTCACGTAGTGCATATGTGACTCGATATGTTAAAGCTGGACTAACTGAACAACAGATGGTTATACTAGCGGCAATTATTAAAGATCTCGATAAGGAGACTTCTCGAACAGAAGTTGGTACAATATCACTGTATTTTGGTACAGCACTGGGTCAACTTTATTGCGAATTTTCTGGAGCACTGACACGTTTCACTCACAATTTAGTTACTCATGTTGGATTAAACAGTTTGCAAACAAATTTGTTGGCACATCTTGGTGTATCACCTTGGAATACCGACGTCCCTCATGCATGGCCTTTACAAGTGTATCCACGTACATTAGCAGTTTTAGCTCAGGTAAAGTTATTTTTTTGTAATCTTTTTGTTAATTAAAATAGTTTTAAGTTTTTGTATTAATAGAATTTCACACATTGGACACAATTAAAAAATTAAGTAAACGATATTACAATCATTTTTGTAAAAAAAATTATGGGTGGATTTTAAAGATTAATAGCGACGTTGGGTTTACCCAGAATAAATACTTAAATTAAATTGTACAAAAGGAAATGTTAGCGACAGTAGATTTAATCTGCTGGCTGTTCGCATCGTAGGGAATTTAAGTATGGAACGGCGGTTTCGGTGGTTGTTTTGTTATTAATTTTTTAAATATTTATTTAACCTTTTCGATACGTCAATTTAGTTGACTAAACATTTTTTAGTTGACCGTGTAAACCTATTAGTCTACAGCAGGCGCGGGCAAATACTTTTAAGCGCGGGTCAAAATGAAATTTTCAAAATGTCTCACGGGCCGGAGGAATACTGTAGAGTTCTACAAAATCGCATAAAAGAGATTAAAAAATTGCTTGCGGGATTTTTCAACGGGCCGGATAAAGTAAGCAAAGGGGCCGGCTTTTGCCCACCCCTGGTCTACAGCGATACAAAAACTTCACTGAATTCTGAAGTAATCAGAAATGCTATTATTGTCTCTATTTGTCTTGTGCTCTGGTGGTAGCCTTATGAACTTGATTTACGATCCGCTATATCTAAAGTCTTGTGTGATCGCAATTCACAATTTTTTGTAAGTGTTTTTCATTTTACATATAAGTGTTTTTGATTAAACGTTTTGTTTGTAGTGTGTTGTAGTGCAAATTTTGCGAGTATTCTTTGTACTAGTTTTTTAAGTGAGAGTACAGATTTCAAGCATACAGTAGTAGCATTAAAAAAGAAACTTCAGGGCTTGAATATTTAATTGTAGAGAAATGCGATATTTGGAACTTCTGATCTCTATATATAATGGGTAGTTGATTCCGAACTCTTCCATTTTAGTGCAATCATCAGTACCACTTGTTATTGGGAGAGAACTAAAATTTAGCTCATTGCGCTGCCGTACTTCCCACGACAATCGGTAATACACGTGATGTCAATAACATAATTGTTTGATTGTGTTATAAATCTTAACAGTTTTTAAATATGTTAGTGTTTCTGAAACAGTAAATTTTATTATTAATTTATTTTTGACTTCGATCGAGTCTAACCCTGCATTTAAAATTTTTCTTATACATATCAGCTATTCATATAATTGAGATCGGTGTTTGGAACTAACGTTAGATACTAAATTAAAATTCAACGCCTACTGTTGGGCCTGTACGGATATGCTATGAAAAACGTGGGGACTTAAACCGGAAATCATTCTTTGCACATATTCAAGAGTAACAGTTTCTATAGTTTCACGTGATTCTGTAATTTGATGGCGTAAATTCACAAACAGATAATTCACAATAAAGCTGTGTATAGGAATCAGGGGTGATGTCAGTATCCTTGGGTGATGTCAACGATACTCACTGCAATAATGGAAACTTTACTAGGTTGTTTACCTCGTTATTTAGTAGTAGAATGAAGGGTTTAGCGACAGGGTATAGGTTAAAAACTAACGGTTCAACTAGTTACTTCTACAAACTTTATCGGGTAATTATAACAAAGCGAAATGCGGCACAGGGCAGTTCTAAGACTGCACAAAGTACTTGATCGGAGGTCGCTGGCAGTGGATCAGGAGGCAACTGTAGCATGAATCTGGGGCGTCGAGCAGACTTATTACAAATTAGGTGAGCTGAATTTTTCTAACACGCCTCGTACTAACATTGGTTTAGCATATAAGACAGTCGGGGGAGATAAGAAACCTGTTACGACAAAAACACCTCATACTAGGTAGCTATTGACTGAAACAGTTGAGGATGTTCAGTGGACCTTGCAATAAGAGAGCAAAAGAAATAATTGAACTGCACAAAAACTATTCAAGATACTCTTGGGCTCTTTACGGGGAGTGTCTTGTGAAACATCTTGCTACCACAAAAGTAAAGGAGAATTTTGAAGGATGTGCAAAGAAAAGTAGGAAGTACTTCTGCTTTCGTTTCTTATTATCCACGTAATAAGATAAGTTTCAGTGTAGCCTGTTATATGTAACAACAGTACTTCATACCTACTGTGATTGCAGTATATTCTACCTTCTTCCAGTATGAAGATTGGACTCACCTGTTGTTGTCTCTTACAGTACAAAACAACTTTATTTTTAGTAACGATATTTTTCGATATGTCGATCGGTATCTTCGTTTGCTTTATTTCTGCTATTATGTAGGAAACTACCCATTGTCTAACACTTCTATGTACAAAGAGATAGTGATGCAATATTGCTTTTTGGTTTATTTTCTTTTACGAACTTGTATACTGAACGATTGAAATTCCAGTTTTGTAGTAATAGTAGTTATAGTAAAAGTAGAGTTTATTATATAATTGAAATAATGCAATTTTAGGTTTTACTTCTACGTCCACAAAATGAAAAAGAAGCATCTGTGATAAGCATTTGGCATAGATTAGTTAATACATTAATTGAAAGTGTTATGAACCCTTCTATCGTTGTTGATTCTGATAATGAAGGTAACTATCAATACATTTCAATTACTGTTCATTTTATTACTGAACTTTTAGATTTAAACGTTGAACATGCTCAAGTTCTGTTGTACTTGTTCCATTCGTTAAATTTAATGCAGAAAAAATCTGTTGTACTTTTAATGGCCGGAGGAGTGCTACGCTGTTCTGAAGTTGCTCGGGGGCCTTTAAAAGATTCTCAACTTTTGCATTTGTCTCGATTATTACTTCTTTTTGATTACATCATGAAACATCTATATGACGCACCACCGTTACTTTTAGAACAGGTAAATTTCATATTTTCCGTATTAATTTTGGAATAAAGGAAATTTTCTTTTAGATCCAATGGAATTTATTTTATTCAACAAATTTGAATATAGATAAAGATAAAGAAAACAACATGTCGAGAATGTATACACCTTGGAAGGAAATAGAAGATAATTACAGAAAACTTTCGGGAAATGAAGAATTCTTGATGAAACCGCGTTTTTATGTCGTCACTAATGTTGAAATTAATAACCAAGAGGCGCCTAAATTAGACGGACTCGCTTGCAACTTTATCCTGGGAACTCCGGATAAACTAAGATATCCACTTCTCTTAGATGCTCTAATTGAAATTCTAAACGTGACACACATTACGTCAGGATCTGGTTCTATAAAAATGACTTTTTTAGGATTATGTGCTACACAATATTGTTTCACTATTTGTTGGAGGTAAGTCATTTAAATTATTAGCATTCGTATAAATTCAGATTTATCATAGGCTTCTACAACTATTACCTCCTTCTTCACCATACATGGAACGTCTTACGTCGACTGAAATTTTACCTACAGGGCCATTGTTACTACATTCGCTTGTATGGGGGGCACGTACTGGTCACAAAAATTTTAATCGTTGGCTAAAAGATGCTCTTATTAAGCAAGGAATGTACACTCAACATTCGGAAAAATTATTGAAATCTGTATCTGATTCAGTAAATACCCTTAAATACGACGTCACAACCGCAAAAAATTGTATTGTAGCTCTAACACCTGACATCAAAAAAGGTACTTCAGTAATAATTTATTAATGCTTTACTAAATGGATTTTTCTCAGGATTAGTGATGAAAGAAAGTTTACCACCATTGTGGCATTTGTTCTTGCTAGATTCGGTTCTGGCTAAAGTTCAAGTTTCTTTAATCGACGAGGCGGAAACAAATACTGCTGATGCGTCCGGTGTAACAATATCTGGATCGGCGTATGTTCAAGATCTTTTACCACATGTTTTACGACTTACACAAGCGATTCTACATTGCACTAGGTTTGTAGGTGCTAATTAAAAAATATTTTTTTAATGTCAGGTTTAGGTGGTCACTTTTGCATTGCATCATTCAACAAAGCGATTCTTTAAACAAATATTCGTTACAAGATTTTGAAGGTTTACAAGAAGTTTTAGCCATTGCGTCTAATAGAAATTCTTTAACCAACACATTAGCAACAGAACTAAATTCGCTTCTCCCGTCAACTGCATCAACTGTACTTCAACAATGGAATGTCTCAACATTTGAAGATTGCAATTGGGTAAGTTTGTTTTAAATTTAAATTTATAATTGTGTGATTTATGACTAAATTTCAGACACCTTATTTAAATGATATAATTCCGGCTGAAAGTTATATACTAAAAATTGTCGAAACACATGTATCAACTTTATCAATGGCATTTCCATTTAGTATCAACTTATCCTTAAAAAGATTACTTCAGTGCTTGATTAAATTTATCTGCCAACATGCACCAAAAACAGATAATACAGATACTAAAAATAAAGCCATCGAACTGTTAGTTCTTATTACTTTAGATGTTAGAACTGAATTTCTTTACGAGAATGTTTCGAAGACTTTAGACAAAATGATAGGCGATCCTGAAACAGATGAACATCAGAAACGAGTGTATTTGCACTTTTTAGAACATACCTATAAACTAATCATAAGTTACACATCATCCGGTACCTGCAATGCCGGGGTTGATGAGAAAATGTTGCACGGTTGTTTGAAATTTTATGAAAAAATTTTAGAAAAATCTTCAGGCCGTCAAGCGTTAGAAAGTTTTTTCACCGGGGATAAGCATTTGGTTAAAGTGTTAATGTCAGTTTCAAGTCCGCAGATGTCTCAACAATATAGCACTCGCGTGCTTCATTTTTTCAATAAATTATTTCAAACCGCCGAAAAAAGCTCTACAGACCCAAGCTTAAACTATCTTTGTAGCAGCATGAGTAAATTGGCTAACGTAGAAACTGATAAATTACAGGTATTTATTAAAGATCTTGTGTTACGTTTATTTTATTAATTTTAACCGCAGATTTGGTTACGTCATGTTATTTTGGGCCCGACGAACATGACTAGCAGTTCATCATCTTCAAATGTACAAACTCCAACTCTTGTAGTACCGAATAAGTATGAAGTTTTATACCCTACTAAAGCTAATGTTAAAACAACCGAAAGTAATGATGGCGGTAGTGCTCAATGGAATACAAACGTTCAAAGTTCAGAATCGAATCCTTCGCCAAGTCCTAGCGATGATCAAAAATCGTTGGTGCAAGAAAATAGTCAGTTATTACAGGCACTTACTTCTTTTATTGTAAAACAAAGTAGCAACGTTTCCGAAGACGTTGCCATTACGATATTAAAAGCTCTACTGCCGGTTGCATCTCATATACTATCACCTTCTTTAGAAGGATCAGGATTTACCGAACTCATGGTAGTCGTAACAATGTTGGCTGATGCAGGAGTTGGCAAAGGTCATATTTATCTATTCCCTGCAACTGCAGAATGGTTAGAGATTTGTAAACTATACTTAACTAGAAAAGAAATAGTTGATAAATTAACGACAAATTCTGATGTATCGAAAAATTCCGTTATGCTAGAAGCTGTGTGTTGTCTTTTAGATTATATTGGCGACATTGCAGGATGTCTCACAAATCAAGCACAAAATATGGGTTTTAGAGCTTTCAGTCCACCATGGGAAGGTGACGCGCCACTAGAAATGGATTCCGAATGGCCAGATGAGTTACACGATGACGATGACAGCGGGGATGATTCCGATGAAGACGCTTTATGTAATAAACTATGCACATTTACGGTAACTCAAAAAGAATTTATGAATCAGCATTGGTATCATTGTCATACGTGCCACATGCTAGATGGAGTTGGTGTTTGTTCCGTATGTGCCCGAGTATGTCATAGGGGCCACGAGTTAACTTATGCAAAATACGGAAACTTTTTCTGTGATTGTGGGGCAAAAGAAGATGGGTCGTGTCAAGCGCTGGTAAAACGAAGTCCACAATCGATTGTCGAACGTGAACCTGGTACAGTTTCTTCAACCAGTGGCACTTTTGGTTATGGTAATGAGAATATGTTAACAAGTTCTTTGCGTAGAAGAGCTTCGTCTCCAATTATGTTCGAACGTAACAGTTTTCATAGAGATAGAAAAATTGGAAATGTTGTAAAACAATTGGACGGATCGCGTGAATGGTTAATGAACTACTTAGGATCTTCTTCTATACCCGGAACTTTAATTGAATTAGTAGAATCTTTAGTACCAGCAACTGAAGCAGCATGCAATCGTACTTCTCCGGTAGGATGCCATATACGTGCATTAAAAGCATTGCAACAACTGCATTCGTCTGATAAAAAGTATATTCATACTGATCAGTTGATGGTACCAACACTTGGTTCTCAAGAAGGTGCTTTTGAAAACGTTCGTATGAGTTATGCGGGTGAACAGGGTCAAACGATTAGACAGTTGCTATCTGCGCATATATTACGACGAGTGGCTATGTGTTGTATGTCGTCTACACACGGTAAGCGACAACATTTAGCTGTGTCTCACGAAAAAGGAAAAATTACTGTACTGCAACTATCGGCCCTACTAAAACAGGCTGATTCTTCTACTAGAAAACTGACGTTGACTAGATTAGCATCAGCACCAATACCATTTACGGTATTAACTTTAGCAAGTAACCCTTGTAACGAAGACGTTTTAGCAGTTTGTGGCTTAAAAGATTGTCACATTTTAACATTTTTATCGACTGGTTCGGTTTCCGATCATTTGGTATTGCATCCTCAACTAGAAACAGGCAATTTTATTATAAAAGCTTTATGGCTACCAGGATCTCAAACTAAATTAGCATTAGTAACAGCCGATTTTGTAAAAATATACGATTTGGCCAAAGATGCCTTAAGTCCACAATATTATTTTCTTGTACCGAGTGGAAAAATTAGAGACTGTACTTTTATGTATGAAGAAGGAATTTATAATATTTTATTGATGTCATCACCCGGTCACATTTATACAGAAATCCTTAACGAAGACAGTTCTGCAAAACATGGCTCCTTTTATGTTACAAACACATTAGAAGTTTTCGATTTAGATGTTACGGTGAGTAACGTTTGTATAATAACTTTTTAGGGGATCAATCTGAACATACTATATTTGGCTATTGGTAACAAGTTTTTATTCTAATGTCTACACTGTTAGTTGGTTCTTTCTTTTTCCTTAGTTTTTCCGATGACTATATACTGATTATAATCCAACTTTTCACGCAGCATCTTGGAAAATCTAATATTTGTATCATACTTTATTGTCTATTGCTCGGTTGCATAAAGCAAAGTTAACTGTGTTGTTAGCTGCGCCGTTGTTAGAAACTAAATCGTAACTGTTGATTTGACAGCGTCATTTGACAATCAATCACACCACTTCAGGTTGGCCTTCTCGCATACTTCGTAATGTTAAACTCCGTTTCAAGTTTTCAGCGAAAATACTGATAACGTTTTGTAATTGTCACAGTTAATTAGAAAAATTCATTATTTTTCAAAAAAAAGTTCAGTCTGTAAGTTACATTATACACATTGCAATGGTCAAAACAAAAAATGATTCGGACTTTTAGTTTTCTTGAAATCTTGAAACGCAATTTGATGATTTTGAAAGAACTCGCGAACTTCGCCTTTTCTAAGAAGTGATATGAATTCAGACCAATCGCGTATAGTAACATCAACATTTAGATAAGATTCGGAAGGAAGAGCAAGTCCATTTCAAGGTATATAAATTACAGGTGATCTAATTAAGCGTACGATTAAGTTCTTATAATTTGTTGCGTGAAAACCAAAAATAACGTTGATTCATATTAAAAACATACTGCACCTGATTGCGTTTTGTAGATACCTTCTTACACGTCAATTATTGTTCCAAGTTATGAGCTAACCTCTATGAAATCTTTGGTAACTTCCTTCATATTAAAAAAAAACTTAATTTAAGACACATAATCGGATGTTTTGAATGGAATTTTAAATATATGCGGTGAATCGTTAACTACATCGTCAAAATTAACAATGCTTTATGCAACCTATCGTCGGTCTAAGTCGCAAAATCAAAATTATGTTTCATTTGAGACTTCGGCAAATTTCGTGCTTTTTTTTAAATACGACGGACTTCTGCAAATTGCTTATAAGCATTTTTGGTCCGTAAAACGTTTATTATGGACCTATGAAGCTGACAGGTTAAAATCGCGGCCGTGAGAAGTCGTTAAAAACCACATTTTCATCTAAAACTGGACTTAGGCCATTTGTATCTTAGACTGGTTTATATTTCTTTAATTTGATTTCAGTTGTGCTTTGAAAAGCATCTATTATTTTTCGCTTCAAAAATCCCACTGTATTGTGTCTTTTTTTACACTATAAGCATAGGCAAGCGAGAGTTCTGCTTTTTTTTGTTTTGAAAATTGATGTAATCGCTCCACTAGGCTTTTGATAGGAATACTTTGAGTTTTCTCTATTTTCGAGTGTTGCTTTACCTGTAGTGTTACAAAATCCTCAAAATTTAATGATTTCTGATTTCTCAAATATCTTCAAAATTAATTATTTAAGTAATATGTTGAAAATGGAATTTTAATTAAACGGTCTTGAGAAAAATTACGTCAGAAAACTTAATTTAGTCATCTGCTACGCTAGTCAAATGAGTAATAACCTTTTTCGAAATTTATTCAAGGAAGTAAAATAAGAACAGAATCTTTATGACAGTCTTTAGTTCATATGCTTTTTAAATGTTTCTCAACTGCTGCGTTTTTAGTATTGGGAACTGACAAGATACATTTAATAGTTTTGTTTCTTTTTTAGAATACCTCTATGTTCCTTCTCATCAACCTTGTCAACAGTAACATTAGATTTACTGAATGCTTCTGCGGCATTCTTCAGGTTAATTGCTTACTGCCTTGAAAAGTTTCAGTTTTCTTACCAACAAGCAATGTAGTATGTTGTCTAGTTAAAATCACTAGAAGGGCGGATTAATGATAAATTTAATCAAATCAGTTTTTAAAATGTAAATTAGTTTGTCTATTGAGAGGTTTTTTCTTATTTTATCTTTGATTAAGCAAAACATTGGTTTATTTATTGTTCCCGCCGTTAGATGACTCATAATAATCATCTCCGCCAGGTAAGATTAAATAACGCCAAGTTAAATTGGTTATTCGTCAGATTATTTATATTAGAAGTCTACTTGAGTGATTAAAACAGGTTTTAGTATTTCACCAGTTTAGGAATGATCTTATTTTTTTATCTTATTTTACTGGTCGTCTAAGATTGTATGGAAAATGTCTAGTCTGTCTAATCTTTAACAAAATAATATTTGACGATATAAAGTAGAAATAAATTTTAATACTTGCAATTTCTTTTAGGACGTAAATGGACAAGTAGCGGGCGGAGGAGTTAGTATATACTATTCGCATACATTGGGTTTGTTGTTTTATAGTTACTCTCAAGGAAAAAGTTTTATATCGCCGGTGTCGCCTAGAAGCAACTATCTCAGAGTTGTGTTTCCTATAACGGTACCAGCAGCTGTTTCTTCTAGCACAAAAAGTAATGGCGGCAAGAATCCAGCGCCTCAACCATTATGCCAATGGACTGAAATTCCTAATCACCCTGGACTTATTTGTTGTGCAATGCAAAGCAGTAAGTATCAAAGCGTATACTAAATAAGTTCCAGTCTAGTTGATAATCGCCGAATTATTTGTGATTGCCATTATTATTGCACACGGTAGATCATCCAACAGTAAACTAGCGACAAACAATTTGTTTGCCGAATGCGTGTGTTCATTTCTTTTAAAGAGTCGACTACAATTTCCAATGTTAAAGTAATAGTTTCTCTCTTTGGAGATTTTTATTTAGTTATAATTTCAAGAGGCACTGCCATACGTGTGTTGTGGACGTTTTGTATCCTTGTGCAGTTTCTTACTTGTACTTACTTGCATGTAGATTTTTCTATCAATAACAGAACTTTTCCCAAACATTACTGTACACAAACTTATAAATAAAATTGATCGAATTCATTTTTACATAGGTAATAATCCTGTAATACTGATGTTAAAGCCGGACCAAATAGCAATTCAGGAAATTAAAATAATTCCATCAAAGTCTAAAATTACCGACATGGTTGCAATTCGTCACAATTCTGGATCTGAACAAAGAACTACTTTGATACTTTTATGTGAAGATGGTAGTCTTAAAATTTATATGGCGAACATGGAACAAACTGGTATAAAATATATTCCGCCAGTGTTTTATAATTTTCATATTGGTTTCTTTCTTATTTAAGGTTTTTGGATGTCTCCAACTATTCAGCCTGCTATAATGCATCCACCGATTAAAGCCAGAAAAAAGAAAGTTGTAAAAATTGGAAAAACTTCAAGCTCTTTGACATTCCCGATTGACTTTTTTGAACACTGTCAACCTATGAACGATGTTGAAATTGGGGGAAACGATTTATTACAAGTGTATAACGTAGCCCAACTAAAGCATAGATTAAATACAGCAGGCTTATATGTGATATGTACGAAACCTTTAGGGTTTAACGTGGATATTACCAATCCTGATAATAACATGGTGATGACTGGTAAATAAATTTACTTTAATTTTTAGAGTTTTTACCGTCTTTGTTTAGGTATTCGGGTTCTAGTAGGCACACAAGATCCGCACAGAGCACCATCATTTATAGAAGTATTTGGACGTATAATCACAATAACCATAACTCGTAGTCGCTGGTACGATATACCATTTACTCGCGAAGAAAGTTTACAAGCCGATAAAAAAATAACTGTGATGTTTGGTCCTTCACAGGATCCCGAGACAGTTACAATGCTTGATAGTCTTAAAGTGTAAGTAATGACAAATTCACAAAGAATTTGTTTCTTAATTAAACTTTGCAGTTATGGAAAAACAAAGGAAAACTTTGGCTGGCCCGAAGAAAACGAAGAAACTACAAATAGTTCATCGAATGCACCAGCGATAGCTGCATTATCAAGTAATGAAGCTGAACAAAATAATATTAATCCTGCACCATTATCCACTCTTGAGAGGTAGTTTATTGTGTAAAGTTTAAGGCGTTCAGTAAAAAACATTTGTAGGTTGGTTGTGGGAGTGCTAGAAGTCTTAGATGGAACTTTCTCGCTGTATATAAATGAAGAAAAATTGGCGCAGTATAAACAACCGTGTATAACAGTTGCTACAAAGTTACTTACGTTGCCTTCTCCACCGTCGTTACAAATGCATTCGAAAGGACTTTTGTCGGCGTTACATTCATCGAAACAAAATTATCATAATTATAAGGTAATATCCTCGTTACGTTTTGATTTAATTTTTAGTAAATATATTTAATAGGATCAAGCGTTATTACAACATGTGCTAGAAGGATTAATAGCAATGACTGAAATGGATCCCAAGAATTATGCAGATATCGATGCCGAAAACTATTACAGGCTTGTCATGATTGTTCGAGGTATGGCTATTTCTCGTCCACAAAACCTAGTCAAATTTTCGGATTCGCAAACATCTATTCAAGACGTTGTTTTGGATGATCCACTTGGTAAAAATTTCAATTCAATGCTTTTTTTCGATATAATTGCCATTGTGTTTTAGAAGTTAAAATCAGAACAAATAAAAATGAACATCTTCTTTTACAACTGATGGACGTACTTTGGATATTACATTCAGAAAATCCTGAAAATTCTGCATTAGCCCCTGTGGTCATACCTGGCTTAAAGCATACAGAACAAATTGTTCACGCTTTAGTTGAAATAGTTCACGCGTTTAATAGTTGTGACGCATACAGCAATCTAACAATTGCTGTTTACTTACAATTACTTTTATGCGAAGATCCTGTGATTGCGTTTAGTGCAAAACAGGCACTCAATCGAGTGTTAAAACCTAAATGCAGACGTCGACGAGTGTTTATTCCGAGCCCTCCTCATTGTGGTACACCTGGAAGTAAGCTTAAATGAATACGGTAAACATATTTTTTTACGGAGTTTATTGCAGAAACAAGTATCGAGTCTGAAGAGGATAAACCGCCACGAGCTACGCCACAATCTAGTCAAGAGGAGGATGGTAATCCGCGAGATAGTCGTTACGAAGTAGATGCTGTTGAATCTATTTCTGTAGTTCAACAACCCGGGCTTCCGATGGATAACCACAATATGAATCCGTTGGAAGCGTTGTTGGGTGTAGCTGCAGGATTTCCTCCTATATTGGACATTCCTCCAGATGCAGACGATGAAACTATGGTCGAATTGGCTATAGCGCTGAGTTTGCAAGATCATGAGCTTGGCGCTGGGATGCAACAAGTACAGCAGGGACTTCACAGTTTGCAAGTAAGACAGTTAATAATCTACGTTATTGTTTATATTATAAACCCTATTTATAATAGGTTTCTGGAGGTCAAGCACAAGAAGCTGGTCATTATAGCGACACAACCGTTTCTGCAGCGGGTTCTGACGATGAAGGTAGTACCGCGGCTACAGATGGATCTACGTTAAGAACATCTCCCGCAGAACAGGTTAATTTTTGTTTATATTTTACGGTTAAATTTAAAGTAGCTAAAGTTATCGTCGTGCGTACACACAACATTTTTAGAATAGATAACTGCTTAACTGAGGTGTGAATGTAATTATTTTGGCATTAATTTTTTTTATACTAAAAAAAATGGTGTATTTTAGGGTGGTAGCGCAGGTTCTGAGAGTGGTGGAAGTGGTGTAGATAGTATAACAGGAGAACATAATGTATCGGGCCGTAGTTCAGCTTATGGAGACAATATACAAGAAGCAATTACTTTAGTATCGCGTTCCGATACCAGTTCAATAGCCAATGCAAATTTTCAGGTTAATCTATTATGGAATTTATTTAACACGAAATTATTTTTGATTTTTCAGACTACAGAAACGGACCATTTACCACAAGAAGTCGATGCCGAACAAGATTCTGAGAGTAACAGTCGTTTGCATGTGTTAAGACTTCAACTCTTGGAACGACTGATTGAATATCTTCCGAAATTGAAAAATGAGGATGGGGTTCGCGCAATTCCATTTTTACAAGTAAGTTATGTTACGTAATTTTGATAAAAATAATTTAAGAAACAAGCAATTTAAATAGCATTGTCACGTTTTAAAGTAAGAAACCACTGTTTTTTGTAAATACTGTTTGTTGCAATTTGTTTACACGTTATACATACTGTTTGACCTTATTTTGATAGACGTATTTAATTTAATTTTAATTGCTAATGTTGCAGATACGTTTCTTGTTCGCTGTCGATTCAAGTTATTCGCTCATTATTTATATTTTTTTTAAATAAGAAGTAACGTCAATTTGTACACAAAATAGAAAAAATATCATGACACGTTTATGACTACACGTAACTAATTAAATCTAACGATATTTAAGAGCAACACTTGCACTAATTTATATATTATATTACTATCACTAGTCCGCACTTTTTAATTTTATCTAAAACTGATATTTGTTTATGTTAACAACACGTACGCTATGTATTTATGTTTTACCGGCACTTTATTCATCTTCACACGCGTTAATCACTTATTTATTTTAATTCGATAAACTGACCTATTCTTCTTTTAAACCGTTTTTATATATTTCTGTTATCTGTCTCTAGAATGTTCAACATTCTTCGATAAACGTTCTCGAAGTTGACAATAAGTTTAAATTTGTATATTTGAAAGACCTGTGTAAGTGGCGCAATGTCTAAAAACAGTTTGTCATAAATCTTGTCAAACGTACTTTACAAATGTGGTCACAAAGAAATTTGTAAGTTACCAATTTGTCGTAAATTTATTTAGCTTTAATGTAAGCTTAAAAGGTTTTCTTCGAAAATGAAAAAAAGAAAATTCGTAAAAAAAATAATTTTGAAAAAAACCGATGCATATAGTTGACATAGCTTTCATTTCGAACTACAATCATAATTAATACATACATGGTAACTAATGTTCAAAAATTGAACGTTTTGAAGGTTTATAGTCTCTTTTTGGGTTCTTAATATATTAATAGACTTTGTAATTTCACTTAAAATACTTTCAGTTTTCTTTGGTTTCTCTTCATTAAGTCCTACCTTATTGAAGATACCATCCCGTGAATAGGCATAACCATAAAAATTGTCATAAGCTTTTGTCTGTCATTGCACCGAGGACATTAAAAGATAGAAACCTCGAAACTCAGAATGTTAATCACTCTCATCAATGTATTTATTCTTATTACTTCCGCATTAAATACTTTTTTTGCTTTCAAAATTTGTACAAACTAATTAGAGGAGAATTAATTATCAACGAAAAGCTTGTGTTCTTCATTATCTAATCTTTTTCAAAAATGAAGCAAACTAAGAAATTCGAGCGATTACATCCTTCACAGCCTAAGAAAACGTTAGACGACCATAAAGTAATTGTTCACATAACAAACAGGGTTTTGGATGAACAGACCACATCCTTGTTAAAGAAGGGTTTTAATTACGCCTAAGACAACACCGATAGAAGGTATAGTATGGGGAGTAGAAGCTGTAATACGCACTCCGCCTAAGAAGATCTCTGAAACTATTGGACAAGATGTTTACAACATTGTAAGAAAAGTAAAACCGCCACGCTCTAATATTAACAGACGAGAGCGAAGATGCTAAGCGGTTACGTGAGAATAAAGACATTTTATTATTGAGATGAGATAAAGGAAACGCTACAGTCGTTATGAACATACAAGATTACAACTCTTTAAACTAAGGTAAACTCCGCCATCAAAAACTTTGCTATTATAGATATTAACAAGAAACAAACTTTGATTGTGAAAAATCCAGTTGTGCCACCAATCTACGGTCTTCCCAAGATACACAAAGAAGGAGTCCCCCTTCGACCGATAGTGAGCACCATCAATTCACCAACCCAATCGTTAGCACGTTATCTAGCTGCAAAACTGTTGCCGTTGACAGGAAATACAGAAGCACACATTTAAGATGCCACAGACTTTGTATAGAAAATTAAGAACTTGCGTATAACCAAAGAAGATATCTTAGTTAGTTTTGATGTGGTATTTCTTTTTATTAAAGTCCCGGTCGACGAAGTGTTGTTTTTGCTTTTCATTTATAACGACAACTTCTTTAAACAAGTAGAAGGAGCGACCATGGTTTCACCGCTCTCTCCAGTTATAGCCAATATTTACATGGAGTATTTTGAAACTGAAATTATGAAAAATGTTGAGTTAAAACCAAAAACTTGGTTCAGATATGTTGATGATACGTTTGTTGTATGGCCTTATGGCAAAGATAAACTAAATCAGTTCTTTCAACATCTAAACTCTGCACATAATAGCATTAAATTTACTATGGAGTTATCAGTCTAGCCTTTCTTGATGTACCGGTGATGAGGAAAAATAACGGAAAATTGGGGAATTCCGTTTATAGAAAGAAAACGCACACTAATAGATACTTAAACGCCAAATCTCACCACCATCCAGTACAGAAGAATACTGTTTTACATACTTTAGCTAAAACAGCTATACGTGTGTCAGATAATAAACATCTACAAAAGGAAAAGGATACACTGTTGGAGTCCCTACAACAACATGGATACGGGTTCAAAGAGATCCGAAAGGCATGGGAAAGAGCAATGAATTCAAAAGTCAAAGAAGACTTATCACCTCCTACTAGCACCGCTTATTTACCATACTGTATGGCTTCGACAGACAAAATACGCAGAGTGCTAAAGAACCATTATATCAAAATTGTCTATACGACTAAGGATACCCTGAACACTTGGTTTACATTCTGCTAATGAGAAACAAGGGACTCTAAAACATGCCGGAGTTTAGAAAATTTCTTGTTCCTGTGGATGTAGTTACATAGGACAGACAGGACGCTCTATTGAAGTTAGGGTAAAAGAACATATGGCTGACTGCAAACACCGCAGAGTTACAAAAAGAACACGTGTGGAACCAAGCACACACGCTAAACTTTGACCAAACTAAAGTGTTGGCTAGAACTCCTTTCTACTTTCCCAGACTAATCCGCGAAGCTGTGGAAATAGAAAAACATCTATGTAATATGAACCGACAAGACGGTTTAAGACTCAGCACATCTTGGTTACCAGTATTACATCCTCTAAGACAAAGATCAACCTTCTTGGAAATATTTTCACTTACACTTACACTTTTTCCTTCAGTGACATTTACCACTCTGAAGATGCAAGCTGTAATATCTTGCGAAACGTTAGCGGCAAAGGCTAAGTTCTATTTCTTGTTTTGGCTCTCAAGGAGAGAGTAAGACCAAGCCTAAAAAGTCTGGGTGTTTAACTACGACGCGGTCTAAGCCGAAAGTTGCTAATAATCATAACCAAAATAACTGCGAAAGCTTAAGATTTTATAGCTCAATAATAAATAAAAACGTCATATTTTGTGAATTGTTTCACGAAAAAGAAGCATTCGTAAGTTTATGCTCCACAAAAGTCGAACTCTTGAAAACTGTAGCTTCTGCTACAGTATTTAACCCAAACAAAGTTTTATTTTTCAATTGGTTTTGTTGGTTAACACTTTTTTGAACAGCATACATGATTGTAATTTGAGCGATCTCTTCAAATTCAGTTTCAGCAATCTATCTCCTGAAGAATTTAACGAGGCCAAGAACTTGTGGATGGCGGTTTATTTTATTATTCTTTGCGATCTAAACTATTTCAGATATCATGTAAGCTTGCTTACACCACTTGACTGATCTTTTTGCAGCTATTGTTTCATCTTCTTTGTTACTAGCCAGCATTGACAGTGGTATGTTATCTTATTCATCGTATCGTTCATATAAATGTGGTTCTATAATCTATATCTTGTCTGTGGTCCGATTTTATCAGCGTCATTCTAAATTTTTTTCTTCTCCAAAAATCATAAATTGGTTATTAAATCTTCTCTTACATCATCGCTCGATTCAATATCTGATATATGTTAATGGCACAAAATTTCAGTACGTGTAAGTTTTCGTAATTGTGAAGAGTATTTGTTATATGAGAATTGTAGCTCTTAGAACTGACAAAAAAAATATTGAAGTGGAAGCTGGAGTTTTTTCTTTTAAGGAGTCGTATGATATCTGCCTCACTTTGATAGTGGATACGCAAACAACTTATGAGCTATTGTTTAAGCATTACCATGTTTTTTCATTTCTCTGAAAGATTATTCTGATGAGCTTTATATGGTTTGACAGTTGCTCGATATTTATCACAAAAGGATTTTGTTCACATCAAAGTTTTACTTACGATGTTCTATGTGTCTCTCAATACGAGTATCAATAATTTCATTAATATCTTACCAAATTTTTTATTTTTTTAGGTTTGCTATAAATAAATATTTCATATCTTTCAAAGCTGACAAAAGGGCAATTGTTTGCCTAAACAAAAAAATTAGGTTGACCTTTCACGGCGCTTTCACGCATTTTCGGGTTTTTTTTAGAACACTTGGTACGTGTAGTGGCCAAATCTACGCAATTCCTTTTATTTTCAGCGCCTTCGTCGTCGTTCAAGTCCTGTTATATAAAGGTGCAAGTGGCTATACCATAACTTCTATTGTCGGGTGTCAAGTCCAATCATCACTTTTACTTGATTTTGATCAAATTACGTATATAGAACGGAAGGTCTTGCGCTCTGCTAAGATCTTATACAGTCGGTTATATATTCAAAAGCGAAATAATGGTACGATAAATTAATTTTTAAAATTGTTACTTATCTCTTGCAGTGACAACGCGTTCGGTTTCTTGCTATAAAACTACAATTAAAATTGCAAATGTTTTAACTGCATATTTTGAAAAATATGTTATATAAATAAATATAATTGTCTTCTTAGGTCGTTTTACAACTAACTACCGATTTGGACGGACAATCTGAAAGAGATAGAAATTGCTTGAACAGTTTGCTGGCCGCATTTATAGGCGAATTAGAAGTAAATAAACCAATAAAAGAAGATGTTTCCAAACGAACAAAACAAAGAGAAGTGCAACTAATCATAATGCGACTTTTAAGTACGTTGTGTTTGTGGTCAACTATTTTTACATAATATTAAAATTATTTTAGGCGTACTTATGTCGAGGTGTAAAGTTTCAACTTCATCAAAAGCAAGTCCTCTAGATAATTCAATATTTGTTTCACAAACAACAGCTACAATATTACACAAGGCGGATATTATTGGATATTGTTTGAAGTTATTACAGTCACTTTTAGATTTTTGGAAAACTATTGAAACTGAAGAGGGATCACACAATATCGGCAGTAATCTTCTAAAAGAACATTTACCTCATTCCCCTCCCGATATGACACCGTTTTTCTTAAAACAGTTTGTTAAAGGTAGTCATTTATTATCATTGTTTTCTTTTTCAGTTCTAATACTTCATAAAATTTTTGTTAGGTCATGCTACTGATATTTTTCAAACATACCCACAATTGCTAACAGAAATGGCATTAAGACTTCCTTATCAAGTTCATAAACATTCAGAAATTTCTGATCCTATTTCTGTTGCATTTGATAATGCATGGTATCGCCATCTTTGCGAGTACATGATGACATCTCAAGCACCTTTTGTTCGAAGACAAGTTCGTAAATTATTATTGTTTATTTGTGGAAATAAAGAGAAGTATAGACAACTACGCGATGTTCACGCGTTAAGTACCCACATGAAGGTAAAGAAAATTTATGGTTGGTATAGTACTTATAACCTAAATTTTAGGCTGTAATTACGTGTTGTACGAAAGCTGGTTATATTGCAAATTTTGATTCTCCACTCACTCTGTCTTTAACATACGATAATTTAGTGGAGTTAGTAGAGCATCTTAAAGCCTGTTTGGAAATTGCAGTAAGTCGTACGGGCAATTGGCAGAGGTATTGTATACATCACGAAGAAACACTTCCATTTCTTCTGCAAGTTAGTTGTTTACTAGATGAAGGTAATATTTTAATAAAAACTGATGAGTACGTCATAAATTTCTTTTTACAGGTGTAGCTCCTACAATTTTACACTTAATGCAATGTGCTATAGTAACGAGTAACAATCCTGAAAAAAAATCAGAAAACAGCAACAAAACAAACACATCACGTAAAGATAGAGAAAAATCAGACGATTCAGCGGCTGAAGCATTGTTTGATGAAGTCAACTGTGCTACGTTAGTAGAACAAATCAACAAACAAGTATCTACAAAAGTTCTAACGTATTTTATTAAAACTTTCATATTGGAAACTAACATTACAAATGTGCGATGGCAAGCGCACGCATTAACACTCGCTATTTACAAGTAAGTATTATTAATTACTAAACGTTGCATAACTATTATTGTTTTAACAGAAATTCCAAATTACCCGAGCAAGAAAAGGTTTTAAAATTGCTGTGGCATTTATGGCCTTTATTACCATCGTATGGACGTAAAGCAGCTCAATTCGTAGACTTGTTAGGTTATTTTTCTTTACATTTCACTCAAAACTCCGAAACTGGAGTACAGGTAACTAAAATTCCGTTTTATTTTACAATATTAACGTTTCGCTTTTTTAGCAAATAGAGGAATATGTTAATAAAGCTGTGGAAGTTCTTCGAATCCAAAACGAATTACTAGCTCATCATCCGAACGCGAATTTATATGCGCATATGGGACAATTCGTTGAACTTGATGGTTATTATTTAGAATCTGAACCTTGTCTAGTCTGTAATAATCCTGAAATCCCAATGTCTACTATTAAATTAAGTTCTATTAAAGTATTGATTCAACTTTTTTTTGTCAAATTTTAATCTTAAATTGTAGGTGGATTCAAAATTTACAACTACTACGCAAATTGTAAAATTATTAAGTAGTCATACAATTAGTAAGATAACTGTAAGAATTGGGGATTTGAAAAGGACAAAAATGGTGCGAACTATAAATATTTATTACAACAATAGAAGTGTGCAAGCAGTAGTTGAACTCAAAAACAAACCAGGTTTGTTCGTGCATAGTTTTAAGTAAAACGTAATCAATGAAACTTTCAGCTCTATGGCACAAAGCTAAAAAAGTTACTCTTTTAAGTGGACAAACTGAATTAAAAGTAGATTTTCCCTTACCAATTGTGGCTTGTAATCTTATGATAGAGTATGCCGATTTTTATGAAAATATTCAAGCTAATAGCGAAACTTTACAATGTCCTCGATGCAGTGCTGCCGTACCAGCAAATCCTGGTGTATGCGCAAATTGTGGTGAAAATGTATTTCAGTGTCACAAGTGTAGGTTAGTAATGTCATTTATTATTAAGACATTGGCTTAACAATTTTTATTTAGAGCAATTAATTATGACGAAAAGGATCCATTCTTATGTCACGCCTGTGGTTTTTGTAAATACGCGAAATTTGATTTTACGTTGTTAGCAAGAGCTTGTTGTGCGGTTGAAACAATCGAAACCGACGAGGATCGCAAGAAAATGGTTTCAAGTATAAACAATCTTCTCGAAAAAGCCGATAGGGTTTATAAACAATTGATGGCCAATAAACCAACACTAGAGGTAGTTGATAATTTTAATATTGCCAACTGTATGATGATTTCTTTTTTCAGTCGTTAGTATTAAAAATATTTGAACATCGTACGGATCATAAGTCTGACGAACCTAATAATACATCAACGACAAATGCGACAAATATAGTCGCTCCTATTGCAACCGCAGGTACACAAGTGAAGGTTTGTTTTGTTTTTAACAAGGTTTAAAGTACTAACTTAGTGTTCTAGGTGAATAAAACGATTCAAATGCTTGCTCAACAATATTGTAATGAATGTAAGACTTCATTTGAAGAACTTAGTAAAATAATTCAAAGAGTTTTGGTTTCTCGAAAGGAGTTGGTAGCGTATGATCGTAAACATAGAGACAATGAATTAGTGACGATTTTCAGTACACAGGTAAGTCCTAATATTATGAAAGTAAATATTTCTTAAAAAAAAAGCGCATTCGGAGATTTTTGATATATTTGAATTACTTTGTGTTTTTGCAAGTATCAGCAAATCCGCTGTAAACACGGTGACAAAAAGTACGGATTTTTTTAAACGACGTAGTACTAAAGTACAGTTCGAGCCAACTAAGAAGGCGAGCAACCGGCGCGATCACTTCAATGATTCCGAGAGCCGAGTATTGTAAAAATACATTCTTTTTTGTTATTAGGTTTTTATTAACCCTCGCACCAAAGCTTTAAGGGTCTTCGGTACCTTGTTACGAAAACTAAATCCGCTCAGAGAGCGCTAGTGTCGAAAATAGTGGTATTTGTTAAGGTTGACTTGTAGGGATGGTCTAACAAGTGATAAAGAAATGGAAATTAATTTAGATATAAATTTCTTCTTGTAGCCGGCTGCTTGCAGGTGTACCGTGGGCGTTAAGATAAGATAATCGCAAAGAAATAGACACGTGCGGTTTGCATTTACTAGCAGATATTTGTTATTTTATCGCTTTTTTAAGCGATAAAATTATCAGTCTTTGAATAAAAAAATATGAATTTAGTAATGTTATATGTTGTTCGGATACTATGAAGAATAAAAGTTCAATTTGTATGTTTCAATTTTTATTTTACAGATTTTTAGTAATGAATAATTTTTAAAAAGTTAGTGTTTTTGAAAAGAACTATTTGTTTTTTATGTAAACTTTTATTTTAATGATAATACATATTTCAAATAAACACAACAAACTTTTATTACAGAAATAATAATTAGCTGTGCGTCAAGTTAATAAAGTAGGTATTAAAATTTGATAGTGTCACTTTTGAACTTGTATGTTTTTTCCAGTTTTACCTAAATTTGTATACTTCAGAAATCCATTTTTAGCAAGATTATAAGTTAAAACAAAAACAATCAAAATAAAAAGCTAGTCTTTTATTGTTTTGCTTTTCTCCATTCTTTATTTGCTTCTAGTCGGTAAACGGGTTCTCGTATACCTCCCTTTCTAAAAGCGGGATCTATAATTTCCGGCAACAAACAATCCATATAAAATTGAGTAAGTAAAGGCAGCATTGTATCATTCCATAATTTTTCATTTTTATAAATGCGCTCAACATGAAAATCATTTTCTGCGTATAATATAAAATCGCAGTATTGTCTGCCAGTGATGTTCAGCTGTCCCTGAACTTGATAAGCATACTTATGTGTTTGTTTTAACCTAACCAAATATGTAAACAATTAAAACAAAATAAAAATATTAAAATTTGTAATAATTATACCTTATACCTCCGTTCTTAATGATGTAACATTTATTTTTGACGTCGCAATCGATGAATTTTTCTTTTCTAGCAGACCGCAAACATTTAACTTCAATTAATCCATCTTCACCGACAAATCCATCTGGACTTGCCGCTAAAAATGAATGGTTTGGATCTATTACTAGGCCACATTTGTTCACCTTTACATTTTTTTCTAGTTCGTAACGTTTGCGGGCATTGTTCTCGTTATTTCGTCCGTACAGAATATCTTCATTGTTAGACAAATCAGGCCCGTACAACATATTCTGCACTGTCTTTGCACACAACGTTGTTTTTCTCATTGTACAAATTCGTCCAAAATTAGATGCCGTAAGCCTGTCTTTTCGCATTTCATGCCAAAGAAGAGAATCGTGTTGTTCTCGAGTGTTTTCTTCTATTTCTTTAGCACGAGCTGCTTCATCAGAAAATCGGACCAACAATCGATCTGATAAAAGTTTTAAAGTTTCTGAATCAAGTGCAGGTTCTTCTGCGTTTGGACCATAGTTTTTATCTGAAGAAGCAGTTTTGTTTTTTTTAAAGATTTTGGGTGGACGGAGTTTATTTGTTTGTTTTTTAATAATTTTATGTCGTCTGTTGAATACTTTTGTCATTACATGCCCAGGTTGTCGGCCCGACATAAGCTTGGCCCATGGACCTAAGTGCCAACTCGGCCCACACGTATGTGACAAAGCTGCTGCGTACATGCGCGTTGTATAAGACAATCGTTTCGAAAAATCTATTCTTTTGCCACCTGTGCATTTTGCAGCTAAAGCGTACAATCTACAAAGCACGTACCAATTAATATTTGTACACATTTAGTTAAGAATATACCTCTCTGCATGATTCGTTGTTTGGTTATATACAAGTCGATCAGCTTTTTGAATCATTGGATCTATAATTTTCTGAATTTCATAAAAGAAACCGGATTTAGAAATATCTTGAACAAAATTTTTTCTTGCAATTCTTTCCGTGTACAAAAGTTATGCTGTAACAAATGTAACAGTAAGTAAATATCTATATAACTGCATTATATAATAATTAGTAATAATTATATAATAGTATACACGATATATTACATCATTTACACTTACCTGCAGCTACTATGTTCTCCAAAAACATGATAAGGCACATTTTTTAACTCTTCTCTAAGTTTTTGTGCATTGAGTCCATTTACAGAATTTACATTTTTTACTGTAACGCGAACTCCTCTTACAAGTCTTTCAATCCGCGAAAGACCCCCATCCTTAGACGTCAAGATTTTGCGATCTTTTAAAGGAAATTTTGCATTTGTAGCTAACGTGTGTAACTTTTGATTCACACATCTCGTCATATGATTGGCACATTCAATTTTTTGTACATGCCGTCCATAAGCTACATTAGCTCTTACTTTCGCGAAAACATTAGAATCCCCGTCACCTACAAATTGAATATAATAGGTACATAGGTACAAATAAATACATTTATAGTTAATATTAACATTGTATATTAATGTTATAGTAGGCCAATCCAATGTAAATTTTTTACTCCCACCTTTGGATGCAAGAATACCGTAGCGCATCTATTGGTTGCATCCAAAATTAAAAAAACGCTAGTTTTAGGATACAAACACCAGATGTCACTGTAAAAACATTTAATTAAAAAGCAACCTGTTAAATCTGCATAACGTATATCGTTAATTAGTTCATTGTTTTATATGTATTAAAATATAACCCAAACATAACCAAAGTTTTGTAGAATACGAAATAGAATACAGATTGCAAAATATTGGTAAAATCTATCTGCATTTTTAAACTAGAATTGGAAACTAATAAGGAAATATTTCTAAGATTAATAATTTAATATTTCTCTAATCAAATAGCTGGTTAGGTAGAAAACGTCGGGAAATAAACGTGTTTACAAAATTGTGAGAATTCAAAAAGGAAAACGCCGCATATAATTAAAAATTTTATCTGTTTCCATCAGTCAAACATGAGAGTTCAAGATTAGCAAAATGGATTAAACGTTGAGGTAAGTGAAATTGAATTGTTTTAAGTTCTAACCCAAAAAGTTTAAATTGACATTGCTAATACAATCGTAATATGTTTCGTGACCTATACGATGAACTTTCTGTTCAATCGATTCTCTTCATTGTATTAATCTTTCGATTATTATTCTTTTAATTGTTCAATTGTTTCTGTTAGTAGTTATAATTTATTCAAGCACAGTATGTTAAATTGCTTGTCTGTTTTGTGAATACAATAAGTACATATTTTTAATTCGGGTGTGCTCAAGTTTAGCCAAATAAAATGTATCGTCTACTTGAAAATACTAATACTGTCTCAGTTCTTTCATATAAATTAGCAGATGTTCAATGCATTTTACTTGTACAGCAAGTGCCACAAGTAGGTATTGAGCATTACTTGCCAAGGGAAGGATATTAAGATTATATTAAATAACGATATAACTTGGGATAATGTGAGGGAATTGGGACGAAAGAAACGAATACAACGAATCTTTAGCTTACTGCTTCTAAGACTCCACAGAAAACGGTTGTAGGTACTTAAAAATCACATTTTTTCAATTTTAATTTCTTTGGCCAGATATGTTTTTATCTTATTAGTTACGTGACATTACGACAAAACAGGTTTTTCAGTTTTTGTTATCAACTCGTCAATTTTAAAATTGTTTCAGTTGTGTATTGAACTTATAAAATAGCTATTTATTGGTATAAAAATAAGTTTTTTGTATTTTTCTTTTCGTCAGATAAATGACATCTATTTCTGTTATTTATTGTAAAAAATCAAAATGAACAAAACACAACAACGCTTTAAAGTTATGGAACTTTACTGAAATTTAAGCATTTTTTGCAAAATAAATAATCATATATAGCGTAATTAATTAAAGCGTTAGTTTTAAAATGTAACCCTATTTAAGGCTTAAAAATGTACACACTCAATTCTTCTCTTTCACTCACGTCACATGACAACCTTGAGTTTCGGTAAGTTTCGGTTGCTCCTGACTAAACGAATTGTTATCGAATATTTGTAATTTGATATCTGGCCGTGCGATTACTAAATAATAATAACAAAAATATGTCCGAGATGTAGGAATAACAATGTTGTGCCGAAGTCAAAATTCGTACCGAGTTCAGTAGGTACTTTTGCTAAACTAAAAGTAAATCGGTACTTTTGTAACTGATTTCACTAAGTTTTCTTTAAAAAAATAATTATAACAAAATTTTCATTACTAAAGCTAGGGTTGCTGCTATCCGTTCATACACAAAAATAAAAAAATATATAAAAATCGAATTGTTTGTAAAATCTTAGTTTCTCCTACGAATAAACATCCTTAGTTTAAGCAGTTTTAAAATTCGTTTTGTTCGAAGTCAACGTTCGAAGTTAGTGTAAAAAGTACGTTTACCTAAAAATCAGTACGTTGTTTCATAGAAGTGGGTACTTCAAATTTTGTCTAACAAGGCTTTAGCCAAACATTTGTATTCGGTATCGTACAAATTTTTGTACGTATTTGACTACACGTCTCACGCACGTACATAAAAACGAAATACGATTTAATTAAGAAATGCAAAATCAACTTAAGACTGAAATAACAATTTTAAAAGAATATAACAGTAAATAAATATGTGACTGAATATTTTATTTTAGGTAATCTTTCACTAAGATTTCTGTCTCCAGAAACTATTTAAAAAAATATGTTTCCGAAAATCGTTTTATAAAAGAGGCATACTCAGTTACAATTTTCCGAGCAAACAACGCCAGAAAAAAATTCAGAAATACCGCAGAATGTAAAAGTTTGCTTTCTGATACCAGAAAAATGTCAAACTGGCTTATCAATTGCAAATAACATTTATTTTCAGATTTTGAAGCTGACGGATTTTCAAAAAAAAAAAAACGTTAACGAAATAACCCTAAGCTTTTTGTAAAACTTAAATAACAATTGGAGCATATTAAAAAGGAACTTAAATATACAAAGAATGATTATTTAAAATTGAAAAGAAAATATTACGACTTTAAAAAATGTTCTTGCAAAAGTAAAATTTAACTCTCGTCAACATAAAAGTTTTCCGAATATGCAGTTATTCCGAGGAAACAAAAAAAAACAAAAAGATGAAAAAATATTGTCCCTGGGTCTATATCATTGAGCACCAAGTGCTTATAAATATTTCAAAAAACTTAATCTAATTTTACCATCATTGTCCACAATAAAACCTTGGATCGGATCTTCTAAATTTTCTCTGGGAATAAATAATAATTTTTTTAACGAGTTGAAACGTAAAGTTGAATGCATGGAAACAACTTATCATTATTAGTTTTGACGAAATTTCTAATAAAAAATGCTTAGAGTATTATAAAGCATTACGTGAAATAGGATTTCAAGATCTCGGTTTTCTAGGACGATCGAACAAATTTGGAACAGAGGCACTCTCGATTTATGATTCGTGGATTATAACTCTAAATGGAAAATGCCTTTAGCCTATTTCATATCTACAAATTCCACTTTTGGAGATATACTGCAACAACTACTAATTATGATTTTAAAAGAATCAAAAAGTATTGGTTTAGATGTTAAAGGAATAGTTTGTGATCAAGGAACCAATAACCGCAATGCGTTAACACGATTAGGAGTAACATTTGACAATCCGTATATTGTGATAGACGAGTGTAAATATTTTTTTTTTTATGATGCTCCACATTTGCTTAAAAGTATTCGAAATAATTTATTGAACGGAGATTCGATTGTGGACAATAAAACTTTTAAATTTGCCGATATCCAACAAACTTACGAAATTGATAACCGATCTGAAAAAGGTAGCGCGTTAGTGAAAATGACAAAAGCGAATATGAACCCAAATGCGTTTGAAAAGCTATCTGTTAAACTAGCTGCTCAAGTTTTTAGTAAAAGAGTGTATGCGGCGATGCAAACTGCAATTAAAACTGAGATTTAAAAACACCTACGGCAAAGGAAACGGCAAATTTTGTAAATGAAATGAGCAAATTGTTTAATTGTTTAAATAGTCGCATACGATTTCATAAAATCCATATTTGTGTGCTTTATCTGAAGAAAGTCTTAAAAAAAGTAGATGTTTTTAAAAATGAAAAAAAATATTTTTTGATGGAAAACTAACTCGACCCCCATACTTTGATGGATTTGTTGGAACTATTTAATGCAGTTATTTTACTTCATGAACAAGAAAAACAAAATGGAAAGAATTACGATTACGATATTAAACCACGACGTAATTGAAAATTTCTTTTCAGTTATACGACAAAAGGGAGGTTATTGTAGAAACCCTTCTGCAAAAATGTTCAGATTAACATTTAAGCAAGTTTCTATTAATAGTATGTTACCACTTTCATCTAATGCTAATTGTGAAGCGGACGATAACATTTTTTTAAATTTTGTCGGCTCTATAATTACTCGAATCAAAAATAATGATCCGAACGCAAATATAAATATGAATAACAACAGAATTAAATGTTTTGACGAAATAAAAACAGATGAAATGAGTAGAGAAAACTTCTCAAGTGATGTAGACCTTTTTGGTGTATCGTTCATATGAAAATAACACATGCGCAACTGTTTCAAGTTTATCTGCTCCTACAGATAACTGTAAGTAGATTCACAATATAGCATTAAATGTATTTCAAAACTGGTTTCCAGAATTATGCTTTTAAAAAGAAATTAAAAAGCAATTCATAAGTAGAATACTTGAAACTGTAGAAACAGTAAACCCATTTTTGTATAACGTATTTTACAAATTTTTATGTGCCGAACATTTAAAAATTTTATTGGATGTATTATTAAATGCAAAGATATTCTCAGGATGCAAACGAATTAGTAAAGATATAAGAAGTAGTAAACGTAAATGCCAAACAAAGATTGCTATATTAAAACATCAGTTTTAACTAGACAGAAATGTAAGGGTCAATATAACATTTTTGTCTAGAATGACAAAGATTAACAATAATAACACATATACAGGCAACAAAAGTAAGCATAAAGAACAGAAAATTAGTTTATACGTGAAAATAGAAAAAACTTGGAAATATACTATATTATTCCATTTACCAAGCTTCATATGTATCCTACAAAGTTACAAATTGTAGAAGCACTGTTTTACATAGAATGTCAAATATTATATCTTCTCTTTGTAATCCTATGAGCATTTCTAAATAAACCTCACTGTGCAATTGAAAGGTATTTGTAAAGATCATAATTACAAGTTCACGATGCATTTTAATTGGCCAAAATTAAGCAAGTGATTTGAATTTTGGATCCGCTTCTTAAAGCGATTTAGAACGATTATTCAGTTTTAAATTCAAAGTCTTTGAGGACAGCTATTTTGCTATTTGAATTTTTCAAACGTTGATTTTGCGTAAATTAGGAAATGCATCTAAATAGTGTATCAAAATATTTTATTACAGATCATCATCTCTGTGAAAAATGAAGAATGCTTTACTACAGGGTTTTTTAAATTCCATCATTTTCCAGAATGTTGAATCTTCCAGAAGATTTAAATGTACAGAACATTTCCATGTAGTAAAATTAATAAGAAACTATGAATTTGATTTTTTCAAGGGTCAGCAGCAAGGGACAAAAAGATGGTACGTAAAACAACCTTAGAAATGTAACAATTATTACATATTATGTTATCCACAGACTGGAGTTGATTACAAAAGAAAAGTGTCGTATCAGATGTTAAAATAATATTGGATGCCAAATGCAGTAAGAATAAGAGTACAAAGTGCTTTTTGTCGACATTTTAAGTTTTTTTTTTTTTTTTAATATATACTTATAAATAATATTTTAAGCACTTAATGGGGATATAAGAATTATTTGTTAATGCTTGTACATATTAGGTAATAATAAAATTACTATGTAAATAAATAGTTTTTCTACATGCTATTTAACTCTAACTAAATATTCTAACAGTTTTTTATACTCGATAAAGGAAATATGAAATCATTGTGGTTGTCCAAGTAACTGATGAAATTACATAATTTTTTCTTGAGACTTATCTTTATATGCAACAATTTCAATAATTACCAAGAATTCTAAATTAAATGTTTTACCAAATTTGTCAATCATTTATATTTAATGTGATTAATAACATAAGTGCCATTGTAAATGTAAATAATCGATTGGTTTTATCTCCTGCAATGCTCGCACATACATTAACGTTAGAAACTATACCAAAAATCAGAACAATTAAAATATATGAAATTATCAAAGCAAATTATATCATGTTTAAATTAACCCTGAATGCTGATGTGCTAATCACCCCGTTTTGGGTTTTGTTCCAAGTTTTACCATAAGAAGCCAGTGTAGTATCTTATTAGGTTAAAGATTTGTCATAATGCTTTTAGTTAAGTGCTGGAATATGCGTAATAATTTTAACTTGTTTCAACCTTTGAATTTCAATACTTTTGAACTGTTATTAAGTAATTCTAATAGATATGAAGACTTTTTCTCACTATAGGTAGTAAATCGTAATAATCCAAATTTAACTCCTTTCAGTGTTTTACTAAAAACAAAAATATGATAAAAAAAATTAATGTAAAACTGCCACCTAAAAGTAGGTACTTAATAACAAAATATTTAAATTATTGAGGTTATGTCAGCAACATGTAAACAAACTATTAGAAACATATGTCGCGTATTAATTCATATTTAGGTTCGTGTCTATAATTAATTTTAAAGAAGGTTCATATAAGCGATATCTATCGGCGTCTAAAGTAATCACGTAATTGGGAGTTGAAAAATGCTATAATGTTGTCTTACTATAACATTCATATACAATGATATTAATATAACTAACCGGTCATGTACTTGTAAACTAAACCATGTTGTTTTAAGCTTTGATTAAACCCTTCAACTATAATGTCGGATTCCATTGCTGTGGAAGGCCCTGCAAAATTTAACACGCACTCATGTGACTTGACCTCTTTATTGACTTTTTGATAATAAATACATGTTGAGCAAACTTTATTGCGAATTGAGATAAACAAGATTTTTTTTGTTTTATTCCCAATTATGCAAGCCTGTGTATAATTAAATTTCCGTTAATAAACTAAACATTATGATTTACCTATATTTACTTACAACTCCAGAAGATGCGTTGTAACCATGGCCATATGAGCGTTTTGACCATGCTCCATCTACAATAACGGAAATATATGGAACTCTGTTGCCACTTATTTCAATAAATTGATTGTTTTCAATGGCTAATCGTTTTTCTTCTTCGCCAGCAGCACACATCGCTTCTGATAAATGTTCAATCCAAACCTTAAAAATTTAATTTTTTAGTATTTAGTTAGGTACCTAGTTACCTGCATATAGTTTTTATGCTATTACCTTTTTACTTCAGAAGTTTTTAGCGAATGTTTTTGTATGCATAAATGGTACATCTAATAATCCAAAAATTTCTTCTGCTTGATTATGTCCTATACCTGTACTGAGACAGCCCCATACAATTTCTTTATTGATATCTTTACCAACATTATGGGGTTCGGAATTTATTACGCAGGTTTTCTCGCAATTGTCGCAGTAAAAATGTAGTGAAGAATTCAGTCCAAAGGTTACTTCTTTTACAATTCTCATTTTTCCCATTGTACATGATAATGAGTGGTTAATAATTTTTGTGTACTCATTGAGTATATGGGCTAAGTTAACCACTCTTCTTCCTTTGATTGTATTAAATAATGTGGGAACATGTTCCGTGGTAGTTTCTATTTCCAAAGGTGGAAACATCTCTTCTTCAACATTTCCGCAAAGATTTATTTCAGATCTGTTTCAGTAAAAGTATATTTAATAAACTTAACAATATTTCTGTTATAAGTAGGTAGGTATTCATTTGTAGGGTGAAAGTACTGAAAACTACGGGTAGATACCGTAAATGACAATTGAAAAAACGCGGATCAAATTTAGTTTGGTGTAATAAATTATAGGTAGCTCCTTTGAATGCAGCACACACACCTTATTCTTTTACTAATTGTGGTTGCTTTGTTAAACTGAATTAGTGCTATACGCTTAAGTCCGCTACTCTAAATTTAAATTAGCTAGGTACTTACTTTGCTGTCTCTGCCATAACAGTATCGTCATAGATGTTTTCTTGATCTTCAAACTCAATCCCATCATCATTGGGGCTGCAATGTAATAGATAATTAGAAGCATTCATTAAAAATTTTGTTTTAGTTTTACTTTTTAATTCTATTATTTTTTATGTATTGTTTGCAAAAGAAAATATCTTTTCAGTCAATACAACAAAAAATAAAACAGAACTTAAGCGACCAAGAAAAGAAGCTTACCAATTAGCTTTAGACGTAACATTTTCCAAAATGTTTTCTTTGTCTCCAGAGAATTGTTCAGACCAATATTTACTTTCACTGTAAACAATTGATGTAAAAAATTTTAGTTTTAGTACTTACATTTATTTGCAAATGTAGGTATGTACATTTACCATTTTTGCCTTAAATCACGGTAGACCTTAGAGCGATTACCTCTCCTTCTCCTTCGGGACAGCGAAATTTTTGATTTTGGCATTATTAAATTGTTCAAAATAACAACACAACACTTTTTAAAATCACAAAACAATACGTTCTTAATGTCACGAAAACAACAGAAAGAATAACACAAGAAACTTAAGTACTCAAAATCACTTACAATGTGAACCAATCGTTATTTCGTTATGCTATACTATATCTTCGGAAACCGAAGATCGGCGATTCTAAAGTGTACTAAACCAATCAGCGATAAAATAGGTGTGGTTAGAATAAGAGTCGTGGCCTAATACTTCTTATAAACAAATTCCTTAATAACTTCCTTATTTGTTTATATTTAAACTTTATAAAAACAATTGTTTATTTACAATCATCAAAACAATGTCTTGACGCATCTGATATTTTTAAATTAAACGCTTAAATATTTATTTTTCAACTTTGAATTTTTGTGATATTTATTATTAAATAATTAAAAATTAAACTGTTATATTCAAAAACTGGAGACGTCATGCCATTTTCATTATTCAGATTAACAATACTGCAAGTTTTGAAATATTTTCAACAAACGGTTTTCATGCTAAACGTGAAGAAAAATTCAAAATTTTTATAACTAATATTTTTTTTTTATCTTTGCAGAGTGTAAGAGATTTTTTTTACCATTTTTTCTAAGTTCTACAAATTTAACTTAAAACTATACAATTTATTGCAATCGTCTTACGACAAGTTTTTTTTTGTATCGAAGACCCTTAAGCTTGTTATGCTCCAGCTCGATAAGTCTTACTTCTTCAATAAATTTTAGGTTCAGACGTATGGACTTGTTTGCTATTGATTTTGGTTCTATATGTAACATAATATTTTATGTTCTTCAAGTCTTCTCCACGATTATATATGTTTTATTAATATTTTATTTAACAAATTAGTTAAATTATACATGGACATGTTTCGCTAACAAAAATTAGCATCATCACCATAAACTAAAAACAAGATATAAAAAATTGAAATGTAAATAAAT
Source organism: Aquatica leii (assembly GCA_035610365.1). NCBI lineage: Eukaryota > Metazoa > Arthropoda > Insecta > Coleoptera > Lampyridae > Aquatica > Aquatica leii. The sequence goes on from CM069433.1 coordinate 75,644,742, forward strand.
AATACTAACCAAATTAAAATAGTTAACAATTAATAAAATAATGACAATTAAACGTATTTGTCACTTTTGGACAGTCGAATATACCTAAAAAAATGAAATTAAATAAAAATAAAAAACAAATATAATCAAAAGAATAGAAAAATAAATAGAATAGAAATCTAGCGTTGACAAAAAAAGGCATTCGCATGGTATGTGAAGATGTGTTTCCTTTTCTTTTCTACATATCCTACATTCAGGATTGTCTTTCACTTTTATATTATTGAGGTGCTTCATAAGTGGTTTGTTGGTTTTTACCTAACTTAATTAATTTTTTAACTTTCTTTGCTGTATGGTCCCGTGATAGACATCCTCGACTGTTTTAGTCTAAGAGCTGCCAACCAGTGAGGTATGTTTTTGCCTTAATAAGTATCTAATCTCTCCCCCCGATGGATTAGACAAATTTCAGCTCTCTTTTTTGCTAATAGGTTTGCTTTTCGGATGTTGCAATAATTTCTGCTTGGAATGCGGTTGATAGATAGCCCAGGTTTACTCTAAAATTGCTCCGTGATCTACTGCCAACGATTCCCGGTCCGGTACTTTGTGCAGTTTTGGAACCATGTATATATCCGATGATTGCTTGCTGATTTCTTGATTTTTGTCTGTCTACCTCCTTTTTCTTTGTGTATCGAAGGTTTGTGAAAGTGGATAATTGGACCCGTTTGTCCGACTTCATGGTTAACTTGTAGTTTATCTGATCAAAAATCTCGTATCCTACTCTAGAACGAATGTTCCCCCATCTGTTAAATTTTAACCGATACGCTGCTGTCAAAGCTTCTGATTCTACTACTAAATGTAGAGGTGGACAGCCTAGCAAAGTTTCCATTGCTGCAGAGGGCGTCGTTGACATTGCCTTTGTGATTCCTAGACACGCAAGTCTGTGTAAGTTTTGTTATGGATTCTCTTATTTGGATTTATGCCACCAAATTAGAGATCCATATGTAACTGTAGGAACTATTACCCTAGAATATATCCAAAGAATGATTCCCGGTTTTAGTTCTTACAGCTCAGTTCTGCCCCTCATATTCTTACTTATGTTATTGATCGCTATTGTCCACTTTTTTTGTAAACGAGCTAATCATTTATAAGGGTTGGGTATTGGTACAAATATTTTTCTTGTAATGCTATTTAAATTTAATCAAACTGTATTCTGAGCAATGCAGCAATTCTTATTATACGCGTTTTGACATTCGAATAATTGTAAGCTCTAATGTATAGTTTAATTTGACAAAGATCTTAGATGGCTGCATATGATTTTGAAGTATGGAATCTCATTACTCCTTTCGATATGTATATATATATATTAATAAAAAGCACAAAATGTTTCAGCCTAGCACCAGCAAAGTTACTGACAGTCAAACGATGATTCCGGTAATTACTAACAGTAACAGCAAATGCTATGGATGTTCTTCAGCTGCAACAGAGCACTGCTTAACGCTTTTAAGAGCATTGGCTATAAATGCCGGTACCCGCAAAGTACTATGTTCTAAAGGTCTTATCCAAGAATTAGTATGGAACAATTTACGAAAAGGAAACCTACAGGTAAACGTATAAATTTTAGTTACACATCATCGTTGCTAATTTAAAATATTTTTAGATGCAAGAAGAAGTTCGACAGTTACTTTGCGTGTTAACAAGAGATAATTTGACAGCTACTGAAGAATTATGTAACATACTAATGGAGCGCATCGCCTTAAATTTAAACGGTCGCGTGAACAGTTCTGATATAGGCACTGGTGTAAGATATGAAATACAGTTATTAGCTGCAATGGTACAAAAAGAAGACGACTGTTGGGAGTTAAAATTGCGTTGTTTGATGAAACTGTTTCTTAAAGCTTGCAAAGACTCTCGAAATCCTTTAATAATGGAATCCGTGATTCTTCCTTGTCTTAAAATTTTGCAAAGTTTAATGAAACTACCTGATAACAACAAAAAGGCTAAGGTAAGTTTTTAATATTAATGCTAAGTAATTGATGTTTTAATTACAAATGTATTTCCATGCATTTAATGTCTCGTTCCTTATTGGTTTTTGGTCTTATAGGGGAAGCTTCTTTATCACGTGATAAATTGCTGACATTTTTCTTGCTTAAGTATATTCTTTTGATTTATTTGCTTTTATTATATTATTGATAGATTTACAGTTTTTCTATTAGAGCGCGGATATTTGTTTACTTGAAATTTAGAAAATATGCATTTAAAATTTGCAAACTATATTTCTTCAGGCCACTGTGCACACAGCGTTGCACGAAACGTCGCCATAAAAAAATCTTCAGTGGTTTATTTATTCCTCTTAATCCTCTAAATCATAATCATATAATTCATAGAACCACAGGTTGATCTAAACTTTACGGTCAGGAACGATCTTCTACGCACTTAAATAAACATTTCATTTTACACAAATCTTTGCTATTATTATAATTTCTTAAAATCACTTTAAAGAAACTTTTTTTTTCAGGAAAAATCAAACAATAGTTTAAGCGCTTCGAAAAATGCAGATTGCATTACTGTAGATGTGTACAAATGGTTAGATAAGGATCCTCAGCACAGTTTTATCAAGTGGAGATCTCGTTTGCCACAAAAAATGGACGAAGCCCCTGAAAAAACCTTAGCAACTCGAATAGAAGTTCACGAATATTATTTAATGGAAAAGTATTCTTGTATTTGGAGGAAAAAAATACGAACAGCTTACAAAGAATGTGTATTAGAACTAGATGATTCAACTTGGTTAAAAACAGTTCTATTTAATCCCAGTTCTCGGTTAGCCCGACAAGTAGCTTGTAACATTATTGAAATTATGTGTACAAGTGTTGAAAGGAAAAAAGAAGTAAGAAAAAGATTGTGACGTCGATTACGGTATAATTTAATATTTTGTTTTAGATTCTGGTTTTATTAACGTGTTTCTTGGAAGAATTGAGTCATGCGGGAGAAAGTTCCGCCGAATTCTTAACGCTTTACCAAAATTTAATTCAAGAAAGTCCATGGAAACAATATTTAACATTAAAGGGCGTTTTGAACGTTTTGGCGGAATTAGTAACTCAAGAAATTCAACAATTACATCATTTAGAAGAAACGACGCTCACATCAGATTTAGCTCAAGGGTATGCTTTAAATCAATTGACCGAACTTTTATCATCGTTCCTTGATAACGCTACAATTCGACGACATTATAAAAGCCGCTTAGTTGGTGCTGTCCTTAATGGATATTTATCATTACGTCGTTTAGTAGTTCAACGAACGCGTTTAATCGATGATACGCAGGAAAAACTTCTTGAACTACTTGAAGAAATGACAACTGGTACTGAGGAAGAAACTAAAGCTTTTATGGCTGTTTGCATTGATACTGTTGAAAAATGTAGTTTACAAGATGTGCTCACACCAGTGTTTATATTCGAGCGTCTTTGTTCTATAATTTATCCCGAAGAAAACGACATCGGAGAATTCTTTTTAACATTAGAAAAAGATCCTCAACAAGAAGATTTTCTTCAAGGCCGCATGTTAGGAAACCCATATTCTAGTCTCGAAGCGGGATTAGGGCCTTTAATGAGAGATGTCAAAAACAAAATCTGTCAAGACTGCGAGTTAGTAGCTCTCTTAGAAGACGATAACGGAATGGAGTTATTGGTGAACAATAAAATAATGAGTCTCGATTTACCAGTTAAAGATGTATATAAAAAGGTAAGTAAAAACTAATCATTCTAAACTGTGTTGTCATTTTTAATTTTGTATAGGTTTGGTTATTGGAAGGTGGTGAAGTAGATTCGATGAGGGTAGTATATCGTATGCGAGGCTTACTCGGTGATGCTACCGAAGAATTTGTAGAAACTCTGAATAACAAATCGCAAAATGCTGTGGATAATGAAGAAGTTTATAAAATGGCTAACGTCCTGGCAGATTGTGGTGGATTAAAAATCATGGTTGTGCGTTTAGGAGCTATACAAAATATCTGGAGGGCTCGGCCGTTGCTACAAGTTTTGTTAAAGTTGTTTAGATTGAGTGTGAAAGTTAATATGGTTCAAGAAGTGTTAATACAACCAGAGCTGAGTGCTATGGAAGTATTTTTAAGAACGTTACAGTTGTGTTTAGATAGTGAGCCAGATGGAAATCAAGCAGCCGTTACAGAACAGTTATTAGATGTAAGTTTTCAATTTAGATTTCACAACATTTACACTTGTAATTAACAGATAATGGAAACGGTTCTTTCAAAATCAACAAGTAAATCTATAGAATCGTTTGAGAAATTTTCTCAAACTTTTGGTGGTCCAGAATACGTCCGTTCATTGTTAACATGCACGAATCAATCTAGTGTTCGAAATAACCAATCAGTTTTGATACATTTAACGAGAGTTTTAGCTGCACTTGTGTACGGCAACATAGAAAAAATGGAGATTTTATTAAATCACTTTCAATCAGTGTTAGATTTTAATAAATATGATTTTGAGCATACAGTAGATGATCAACAAAAGTTAGAGATGTTTTGTGTACTAATGGACGGCATTGAAAAGAACTCTATTGGAAATACGTTAAAAGATTACATTGTGTCGCTCGGTGTAGTGAACGATGCTCTTGAGTACATTACAATGCATGCTCCTTGCGTTAAACCAACTTTACTACGCACCGATAGTGACGAACTGAAAGAGTTTATCTCTAAACCTGCTTTAAAGTATATCTTAAGGTTTTTAACAGGTTTAGCTTCGCATCATGAAAAAACTCAAGTAAGAGCAAATGCTTGCGAAACTATTGTTTCTAATCAAGTATTACCTTCTAGTTGGCCATAGCGGGTGCAGACACAATACCAATAATTCATCGCTTAGAGCAAGTTTCGTCTGACGAACATGTTGGTTCTTTGGCAGAAAATCTTTTAGAGGCTTTACGAACAAATACTACTGTAGCTTCTAGAATTGAAGACGCACGTGACTTTACTCGATCTGAGAAGAAACGAATGGCGATGGCTATGAGAGAGAAGCAGCTAGGACAATTGGGAATGAGGACAAACGACAAAGGCCAAGTAAGTCTAGCATTTACATTTTCTCATAGTGTTTCACTTCACTCGATCCGGTGATTATTTAAAAATAAGAGGTTTATAAAAAAATGATTTATTAAACATAAAATGGTTTAAAACTTATTGCTACTGCCGTGATTGTATTTATTTGGCGTTGCTTATGCAACATATCATGTGTTATGTTTGCATAACAGGCCACCAGAGGAGTATTTCCGTTTTTTTAAAAGAAAACAATATTAGTTTAAGCATGTTGTCAGCAAAACTATTGATTTTGCACCGATGACTACGTAGTTAACTATATCGTCAATTTAACGATGCTTTATGCAACCGGGTCTAATTGAATCTTAAAAACTGTAATAATTTGAAAATATTTATATATTAAATTAAAATAAGTTTATTCACAATAATACGTCGACTTCTTAAACAAATACGACTGCAAAAGTAAAGATAAATTACGAAAAATGTACTGTGTGGCCAGATAAGAATGCAAAGTAATGCAAACTGTATATCGGAAACTATTCGTCGTAGAGACTTGCGGTAAAAAATAATACGACAAGTGGCCAAAATAAAATCCTGGAAATTAATTTTAGGTTTCCAAGATGGCCGCTAGGGGGCGTAACCGCTATCTAAAACTTTTAAAGTGATTTTTTACTAAAATACACCTACTAAATGTACCAAAAAAATATGTATTTTTTAAAGCTAAGCTTTATTCGAATAATTTTGTTTTAACGCTTTTTGAGGTAGCTATTACAATGAAGTAGTGGAGGTGATTAATGTTTTTTTTTTAAATAAACAGTTGTAACTCTTAAACGACTGAACGGATTTTAACAAACCCAGTTTCGTAGTATTTACTGGAAGATGCTCAACTACGTGCTAATAAGTGTGAAACATGACTTTCTTCACCATGCCTCTCTATAAATTATTTGCACCGACTAGTGTCCCCACAGACGGTCAACACAATATCTTACAAATATTTTATCATTTACTAGCTCATTTTTACAAGCGAGGTTGCTATGATATATCGAGTCTAATTTAAATTTATTCCAATTTCTAATCTAATCGATTGACTGTTCACCTTTTTATTATAAAGAAAAAACATTATTAAGTTTTATTTTATTTAAAAGGGTAATAAAAACAATAAAATATAAAATCAAGTTACATCTGAAATAAGTTTGCCACTCGCAAAAAAATAGGCGAACAATAACACGATTAGATCAGAAATTTGAATAAATTTAAATCAGATCCTATACCAATCTCGCTTGTTAAATGAGCCAGTAAATGATAATATATTTGTAAGATATTGTGCTGACCGTATGTGGCGACACTAGTCGGTGCAGATAATTTATAGAGGAACCGTAGTGAAGAAAGTCATGTTTCACGCTTATTAGCATGTAGCATCTTACAGTAAATACTACAATCAACAGTATTATTCTTAGTTGAAAGAATTTAAAAAAACGTGTAGGGGCATAATAATCAAGGCATATAATATGCAAGTGCAAGGTAGACAGAATATAAACTGTACGGCACGGAGGAAAAACGAATGCTTAAAATCAACTTGTCAACAAATATTAAAATTCTATTATACTTAAAGAGGCAGTGTAATTAGTGTTTGTTGCACACACAAGTAAGGCCTTAAAACTAGATGATGAAGCTGTTGATGTGATTGCGGTATATTTTGAATGTCTTCAAAATGCGTCATTGGGTCAAAGAGTATACAAAGTATTATATCAAAAAACGCGCTCTAGCGCTATAACTAAAAATCAGACATATTACAGGAGGATGGGTTTGATGGAGCAATAAATGCTTTTTCCAACCAAACTGAGTTTGTTAAAATCTGTTCAGTCGTTTGGAGTTACAGCTGTTTATTTACAAGAAAAACATTGAATTACCCCCCCCCCCCGCGCTTTATTTTAATAGATACGTCAAAAGGTGTTAAAAAAAATTACTCGAATAAAGCTTAGCTTTAAAAAGCATATATTTTTTTTGGTATGTACCAAAAAAATATATTTTTTTTTACATTTAGTAGGTGTATTTTAATGAAAAATCACTTTAAAGGTTTTACATATCGGTTACGCCTCCTGACGGCTATCTTGCAAACCTAACCACTCGGTACAGATGAATGTTTGTAAGACGGATGACATCAACATTTTGGCATAACCCGATTACAGCGCCACAGTCCACGAGACCCGGAAAAATCTCGATATTTTAACATCTAATATATTTGTGGTCACCCTGTACAATAAATAAAAGAAACAAAGAAATTATAACGTGTTGAAGTGACCGCTAGTAAGTTGTAATGAAAATCTCAACTTTTTTGTTAGTTTTATTCCGAATCTCAAAGCTAGCTTCTCTAAAAAAATTGAAAACAATCTATAGTAAACGTTAGTAATTGTTGAATAAGCAGTAGTGTTTTTTTTTAAACTTGCTGCTTGCATCGATAGTAGTAAACTTTTAAATTATTTAAAAAAAGTTAAAATCTTATTTTAATCGTAACTGATTTCTAGGTTACCGCAAAATCGTCTATATTACAACAAATGGAAGAAATTGGTGAGGAGACAGGGTTAGTTTGTTGCATATGTCGCGAAGGCTACAAATACCAGCCCACAAAAGTTTTGGGTATATACACTTTTACAAAACGCTGCAACGTTGACGATTTTGATTGTAAATCGCGAAAAACAATGGGATATTATACAGTAACTCATTTTAATGTAGTCCACGTCGATTGCCACATGAGTGCTGTAAGGTAATTCTAATTTGTCGTTATTAACGAGATTCTGAAACTCATTTGAATAATTTTAAGATTGGCTCGTGCCAGAGATGAATGGGAATCAGCCGCTTTACAAAATGCAAATACAAAATGTAATGGATTATTGCCACTGTGGGGACCTCAGGTGCCCGAATCTGCATTTGCCAGTTGCCTTGCAAGACACAATACATATTTACAAGAAAGTACCAATTACAGGGATATTAGCCATATGTCGACAATACACGATCTCAAATTGCTTCTACTTAGATTTGCTCAAGAAAAATCTTTCCACGAGGATACAGGAGGTGGCGGGCCTCAAAGTAATATGCATTTAATTCCGTATCTTGTACATATGGCTCTATATGTTATAAACACGTAAGTAAATGCATTTAGACGAAAGAATTATTAAATATAAACTATGACTTACAGTACTCGAGCTAGTAAAAGAGAAGAAGCAAGTCTGATGGTTTATTTAGAAAATAAAAGTAACGAGAAATGGGTTGAATCGTCGTACGAAGCCGAAGGGCCGCTCTATTGGATAGTTCTATCAATTTTAGTACACTCTTCTCAAAGTTGGACAACACATAAATTAGTTCATCTTAAACGATTAATCGTATTAGCTCATACACGATTTTGCACTCCAACTGGTCCTTGTAAAACCCTAACGGATAAGACTGTGAAAGAGTATTCCGTTTATAAAGCGTACTTGGTGATGTTTGGCCTTATCGACGGCGTCTATAACAATTTCTTTAAGGTAATTTATCCCGATTTATAAACAAACTATTAATTCTGTTTATCTTAGAATATTAATGGAACCGACGAACAATGGTCGAGTAATTTAGCCGATTATATAAGACATAATGATGAATCTTTATTGAAAGCCTCTGAGCGACTGTTAGGGTTTTATACGGATGAGTTATTGCCTTGTACTTCCTTTTCAGAATTCTGTGATGTTGTGGGTAAGTAATTGGATTTTTAATTTATTTGACGAAAGAATAGGTCAATTACACGTGTAGTTTTTACATTAAAATTATTTTAACCAAATAACGCTGATTTCTTCAACTAATATTGCGTATTGTTTTAGGTTTGTTAGATATTATTTCAGACCCAGAGAATTATATAAGAGATCTTCTTAATGGAATTCAATAAATTATCCGCTTTCATTATTTTAGTATTATTAAACTGGATAAGAATAAAAACTGTAAAGGCTGTTACAATAACAAATTTGCTTTATATATTCAGCTTGGTATAATGCTGTGTTCATTTCACTGAATTTATTATTATTGAATTGTAGTAGTCATGCTGTAAATTATTGTACTTTAACTTAATACAAATAAAGTTTGATCTTTATTATTATTTTCTTAATGTTTTATACACCTGATGAACGTTACTTTGATTACAATTGTCTTTGAATAAATAATTAATACATTATTAATAACAAGAAATATCAATAAGGAAACGATTAAAAACATTACCATAATAATTATGCAAACACTTATCGTGACAGTATTTTGAAATTAAATCAGAGTTAGTTCATTTTTAAGATCAAAAATTAAATCTAATGATCTTATTGTTTCTAAAGCTGATAAGGGTAATTGCATTGTTATTCTTTCTCGTTTTGATTATATTAATAAAGTTGAAGATTTTATTAGTAAAGGTGAATTTAAAATACTTTCCGAAAGATCTTATTTCTAGTTTTTGTTCATCTTTTCTTTCATGTCTTCATTCGTGTAATTTAACTTTTAATTCTCTTGGAAATAGAAATATATATCATTTTAAACATATGAATCCCTCAACACCGCTTCTTTATGGTCTACCAAAAATACATAAACTTTCTATCCCAATTTGACCTGTTGTTTCTTTTTGCAATTCTCCTGTCTCTAAACTTGCTCCTTGGCTTAACAATATTATAAGAACTTATTCTAATTTTACTAATCAATATTCTATACTTAATTGTTCGGACCTTGCTTTTAAGATTAAAACATTTCCTTTTCCTTCTTCATCTATTCTTGTATCTTTTGATGTTGTCAATCTTTTTCCATCTATTCCTCCAGAAGAATGTATTATTCTTATTCGTAATTTGCTTTTTTCTAATGGTTCTCTGGATACTTACCAGATTTTAGATATTTGTTCTTTGCTCGATTTAGTTTTTAAACAAAATTTTTTTAAGTTTAATAATTTCTATTCTCAATCATCTGGTTTAGCTATGGGATCTAATATTTCACCTCTTGCTGCTGAAATTTTCATGATTAATATTGAAAATGAAATCCTTTCTAATTCTTCTTTTTCTGATATGATTAGTTTTTGGTTTAGATACGTTGATGATTGCATTGTTCTTTTTAATGGTTCCTTAGATGATTTAAATAATTTTATTAATTCTATTCATCCTAATATTCATTTTACATATGAAATTGAATGTAACAACTCCCTTCCATATTTAGATCTTCTTTTACGTGAAAATGAGAAATTTAGTTTTGAAATCTATCGTAAATCTACTTACACTGATTGTTTAATTCCATTTTACTCTAATCATCCTTATAATCATAAAATTGCTTCTTTTCGTTCCTTATTTAAGCGTCTCTTTTCTATTCCTCTTTCAAACTCTAGTTTTAATAAAGAATTTGATACTATTAAACAATTAGCTTATAGCAATGGTTACCCTTTTCATGTTTTAAACAATGTTTTTGGAAAAGTTCGTTTATACCATTTCTTTAAAAATTTATCTCAAAATAAATCAGATAATACTACTATCTATCGTTCTATGCCTTATATTAATTTTTGTTCTCTTTTTCTTAAAAATTATTTTAAAAAGTATAATATTTCTATTTCTTTTTCTACTAATCATAATTTAAAATATTTTATTGTTAATAATAAAGATTCTGTTTCTTCTTTAGATAAATCTGGCGTGTATAAAATTTCTTGCAATTGTTATTATGTAGGACAAACTGGTAGAAAGTTTAAAACAAGATTAAAAGAACATATTTATTTTATTAAAAGGTATTTAAATTCAAACACTTGTTCTTCTTTCGCTAATCATATTTTGTCTACTGGTCATTCTTTTTCTTCTGACCTTAATGTTAAAATTCTTCATTTTTGTAACAAAAGTACTTTGCTTAATCATCGTCTTTATAATGAAAATTCAGATAATTGTCTTAATGAAATTCTTGATTTAAATATTTCTCCTCTTCTTAGTAATAAATTTTAACTTACTTTTTTCATTTTTCTTTTCTCCTTTTTTTTCATATTGCCCATGGCTGTGTATTTAATGTCAGTTTGAATTTAAAATTTTTTAATTTGTTGACGTTTGTCATTCTATTTTTATTTTTATAATTTGATATAACGTGTAAGCTCTTTTAAATGTTTAATTATTTTTGGTAATTGATTTGCTTTTTAGTGTAACTGATGATGACAATTTAAATTGTTGAAACTAGTTTTACAATTAAAAAATTAGAACATAATTGTGGATTGACTTCAAGAAAATAAATATAATATTTTAAGGAAACATTTTTTTAATTTAATTTAGAAAAATGTTTTAGAAAATATGTTTAAAGTGTATTTAAAATATTGTAGTATCAATGAATAGATGGAATATTTTTAAAAGGTAACAAACATATTTTTCTAAAAAACATTTTTTATTTGAACTATTTTAAAACGTAGCAACGTTTTTAAAACATGAAAAAAGGTTTCCTTGCTGATTAGGTTAAGATAAATGGCATTATGGCATTTGTTCAACTCTACTACGGTCTCTAGTATAGTTGAGCAATAAAGAATAATACTTTGCCTCTTTTACCCTATGCATCGGTAAGTCTATAAAGTGGTACTATCAGAATTCCTAATATAATGTATACTATATTTAAGCCGAGTCGTAAATGATAGTTATTGTAGTCAAGAGTGAGACACACTATACAATTTTTTGTGAGTTAGATAAGAAAATAAGTAAATGTTTAGATCTAGTCCCACATGTTTTGATTATTTAATTTTAACATTAGACGTGCATTATTAAATTGTTTGTGCAATTATACAGGTTAGTTATTTATTTATTTAAATGTTTTTTACTTATACAATTTAGACAATTTTTATTTTTTATTATATACAATTGTTAGTGTTAGGTATGTACATTGATATCGTTTTTTACACTTATGTATTGTAATTGTTATTTATCCAACGATTATTTTAATTTTATGACATTTTTTATCTTTAACTCTAAGATTCATTATAACCGGATATATATTTATATTTTTTGTAGTATCTGAAGATGGCCCATCGTTTATTATATAAGGCCGAAACATGTCATTAATTGAATATTAAAAATATTGGTTCGACAAGGTTTTTTTGATTGATAAAATGTTTAGATGCTTTCGTGCGGACTTCAGCCGGGCCGCCTACTTAGGGCAATGTTTACGTAACTTACGTCATTTATCATTAAGCAGCACGTATGCGTAAAACCAATGGTATAACACACAGATGCTGGTTAATGCACATTTCTTATCACATATGACAAATTAACATTCCGGTCGATTTTCTTAGTAATAGATAATATTTATTTCTAAGGGACAACTTATTGTTTTTCTTTCATAATGGCGGTGGTACAAGAGATTAAAAAAAAAACCACACAACTTTCCTATAAGGAATTTCTACATATTTTTTATTTTCAATTTGTAGAAAAACATCCAGGTCAAAAAAATAATAGAATTCAGAAAACTTATAATATTATTTGCTTAAAAGAAATAATAATAAAAGTACTAAGTATTACGCATTAGCCAATTTTTATTTAAAATTTTTTTTATCCTCCTCACTTTAAAGTGATAGGTACACGTTTGTATTGACTTCCTAGCATGCTATAATTGTTTTGAAATTTTTCTTCTTGATTTCATTAAGATATAACGGAAAAACGGTAAATTGAGGTTATGTTCTCATATCGACTTACCCCATCGACCTGGCAACATCAGAAAGCTACGCTTTCTTCTGGCCGAGTAACCTGTATACTTTCGCAATTTGTTTGCTTCTCTCAAACATGTAGAAAATGAAGTAGATTTACAGTACGCACTACTTGTCAATTTATGTGACATACTTATAATCTCAAATTTTAGAATCGGTTCTAGCAGCATTACTTGAAGTACGTAGATATTAAACTTAATTGAATCAAACGATAAACATGAAAAATAAATACACTGTATGTTTAGCGTGTACTCGCTTATAGTAGGAATATGTATGTATGTATGTATATGTTTTTTCCAAAAAAACATTTTTTTCAAAAAAATTGCTTTAATAGTTTACATGTTTAAAACGTAAATTTAATGTTCGTCCTCAGCTTTTATTTCAAATTCGACATACTAGTATTAAACATAAAAATAAAGAAGTCAACAGTAATTTTAAAGAATCTATGCATGATTCGTTAGATTGGATTTGTAGGTTTGAAATAAATAATAGTCTTTACTGTTTTCACATAATTCATTAAACATATTGGTGTAAGTAAAAAGCACTCGTTATCAACGAACCACATGAAAAATTGTATGAATTATGCTATTTTTAGTAGCGTTCGTAGACAGCGCTTGCCGAAAGTCAGTTAAAGACCACAATAAAAATGAATATAATTGATCTTCAACATAAATCGCGTTATTGTAAGAATGTTTTTTAGACTTTTTGCGATAATTTCGTTTTTCTTTTAAATGAGCCTCTTGTATACCATCAGCCCCTACTGCTGTAAATACTTGTAAATTGCAATGCTTAGTAGGTAATCACTTAGTATAAAATGCTTCATTAATAAGGATGCATTTTATTGATCAGGAAAACATGTTATGTTTATGTTTGTTTTTTTATAAACCAGTAGAAACGTAGATGTTAAAATGTAATATTGCTATTGAATCCATAAATACGTATCCATAAATAATCTCAAGTATATTGCAATAGTTATAAGAGCTCTATGAGATAACATAGAGTTGTAATTACTGAATGCTACATAAATGATTTAGGTTTTTCAGTTACTCCAATATACTAAATATTCATCTCCCTTCTTTTCGCTCATATGAATTTGAAATGTTGTGACTAAAAAATAAACGCTAACATTACGGTCAAACAGATGTTAATAAGACGGAATGGTGTTATTCATTTATTAAGATTGAATTACATGTTATAACGTTTATAAGACAAAACTTATGTGACTTGTCAATATCAAATACAAATTGAGTCGGTATCTTTTTAAAAGCAACAAGTTGTAAATAAAACTCGCTCTGTATATTATTTTTAGAAATCTTAAATATTTCGAATAATAAATAATATTTACAATAAACTCTTAAAAAATCGAATTCTAAAAACAAAATACAGAATCAGTCAATACTCGTATGAGCAAATATTTCAATATTCAAATAATTATATAATATAACGTTAAAAAGTTTATAGGTAATAACTATTGTTAAAAGCAGTAATAATGTTTAACAATTAAAATTTGCAGTTGGTTTAACAATAAGCTGTACAACAGATCACAGGAGAAGGGGCATTTGGCGCCATTTAATTATAAAGTTTTTTTTGTAACTTCACACACCAATACTTAAAAATATTTAGAAAATATCGCGTCATAGACTCCAGTTGTGAAGAAGATTTATGGTGTTTACTGGAATTCCAGCAGCAGAAACTTGTCGCACGCCTTCAGGATCAGAATCTAACATGATTATACACATAAAACTTTTACCAGTTATATCGTCCTTTGGATAGACCGTGACTGGAGTGAATTTTGAACATTTACCTTCAACATAAACACATAATTGTTGGTAGATTTCTGGATATTGTCGCCGTAACGAAACTCCGCGCATTTTAAGCTGATTCTGAATATTACTAAACACGTACTCCCTTGATTTTATATCGCGCGTTGGTGAACATGTAAGAACTAAAGTCTCTAAATTTTCTGTTATATCGCGTTCAGGTATAGGTATTTCTTTGCTTAAACGCATTTTTGCACACCGCGATACTAGTTGTCGCTCCCATTTTACTGCTCCGGTTGCTGGAACTTCGGACACAACGCATACAGTCACATACAAGACAAGTTTAGTATCTGGGTTATAGTTTTTACACATTTTCACTAATTCGGCATACATTTGGGGTCCCATTTCGGTTGGTAACAAATCAGTCCATCTTACGTACGTTAACTCGCCTAAAAATGATAACCCACCGATAAGAAACTTTTCCGCAGCTTCGGGGCATGGAAAAAAGCATTTGACGGCACCCTGTCCGTGAGATAAAAATCCTCTCCGAGCGATAAGCGAAATTTGGAGAAGCGTGTCGTTTTGTTCTTTCGAAGCAGCCAACACTTGTCGGCATAAGGTACCAACTCTAGAGAATAAACAACTTTTTCTGTGTTTTTCCCAATGCGCTCGACGACAAGCTTTAGAGCAATAAATATAGGAACAATTATGACAGTTCTTAAATGCCCGTGCTTCTTTACTTGCGGTTGATACAACTTTACTACAGCGGGAGTATCGGCATCTTAATACAGGAGAAGAATGAAAACTAACGCGGCGTTGAACAGTAGGCGGGTGGGGAAGTGGTTCGCTGCCTTCGCTATGCCTTCTAAATTGTTCTGCGGCTCTAGATGCTTCGCCTAAATGACTAGGGCTTGTATTAGCTGACGCTGTCTCTAGAAAAAAATTACATTAATACTTACACTTTTTCGTATACAAAAGAAGCGAGGTTATGGATAAGAATTATGATAGATAGTTTTAGGTCTTCGTCGTATGGTTTAAGATGTTCATTACGTGCTAACTACAAAAGGAGAAAACGAGGAATAAACATAACGGAAGTTCAAAACGCGAAGGGTACATACTTATGAGGAGAAGTTTGAGCATCTAGCACAGAATATTGGTAAATGTTGGAATTTAGTGCAGTAATGCTGAGAATGCTTTTGCAAATGAAACGTGTTGAAGGCTGAAGTGAAGAGTGCCATCATGTAGAAAAACCTGAAATTAAACTTACATATGTCTCCTACCTTGGTGGCTTGGACTTGGTGCTCGAGTTGATGGTGGTAGCCCTAGCAATGAATCTAGTACATCTTCCAAGGTCGTTGAACTTGGAGAAGGTTTTGTATAACCCACATGTGATTTTGACATATCTGCACAAATTTCATGTACCATTTTATGTACTAACTATTATTGTTCAATACAACAGACACGATTTCTTTTTTCACATAAAAGTAATACTACGTACTTTTCAAAATATCAAGCAAATTTGCATGCATATAACATTATTACTATAAACATTTATTATGGATGCTAAAGATACGAAAAAAGTTTTACACTTTGTTTGCTGAGTCTTAATTTTAATTTGTTCACAAAATGTTGGTTTGGTTTTGGCTAATTTATCCAAATTTCTCTGTGAGAATATAAAAAAGTTTGTCTATTATAGTTTAATAAAACTGATTGTGGTACAGGTACTTGCTAGGACGTGTTTGGCCAATAAAGTTATTTGCCGTCATAAGAACTTGGTATGACTATACGTGTGTGAATTAGCCAAAATAAATTTTGAAATATAGGTTTTAATAAAACCGCGTTGTTTTCCTTAAGTGTATATATATTGTATTTGCATCTGTGAATACTTTATCGCGCGATCTTAAACAAGAGTTTTTTTTAATACACAAACGCCCAAGGTGTTTTTACAGTTGAGGATACGAGCGTCAAAATAGTACAGTTTACTTTTATTAAAATCTTGAAACGCCGGTTTACTTTGTGAATCGTATTAAAATATTGATATGTCATCAGAAACATCAAGTGTCGCCCTAAGTTTGAGTTGAGATAATCGAAGATAAAGCGTATTGGTTACTGCATTTCTGTGTTATGAAGACAACGTTACGACTGAATCCTACTACAAAATTTTTATAATAACTATCACTTTACGAAAATAAAATTGACTTCTTACAAAAATATTAACATAACTTTTTATATTTCGACTCCTTAAACAATATCATCACTGGAAAAACTTTTCGAATATAACATCCTATCGCTTACATTTCTGTGTCGATTTGTAACTTACTTACTGATTGTCTCATAGTACTGATATCAAAATACATTGAGCCACAGTACATAAACTATGCAACATAGTAGTTTAGTAGCAGGGTTGCAACCATTTATTTATGTTTTATTACAACAAAAAACTAATAGTATAATAGCATACAAGTAAACTAAATTTGGTGCATTCTACAAAATAAAAAAAAACAAAACGCAATTATTTATAAAAAATAAAATATCTAACAAAAATAAAACAATTTATTCGCTTAAAATCTTACACATGCAAAACTTGTACCCAAACTAAAAATACAATTACAAGATATACAAAAAGAAAAAAAAATACATTCGAAGATAAACAACTGTTAAAGTTAAATGTTAAAAAGAATAGAATTTTTTATCCATTTAATACTGGACTGAATCGTGTTTAAAACTCGACGGTTCTAATAAATTATAACAAATTTTGTCAGAACCAGTTAAAATAAGTAACATATTTAAAAAAGTTATATCAAAACCATCATAATTTACGCTGCGTTAAACCATGTGGTGACATTTTCATAACCAAATACCTAAATAAATAAATAAGCTTCGATTCTTAGAAAACTACAATAAAGACAATACAAGAAAAATGCATTATTTACACAAAGATACAGTAAAATTTTGTACATAGCATTTTGGTCACCAAGCATGAACAGACTCACCGTTATGCAATTCGAGTCTTAGATTTGAAGGAGGAGACGTTGTAGTATGGTTTTCGGCTAGCGTTACAGGTGTTTCGGGAGCGTCTAGTGGACGTATACCGACGAACGAACTTTCTAACCAACACAATTTCTGACTTCCTCGAGGGCTAGCGGAATTGCTTCTGGATTTTGCATTGTTATCTGTACTTGTTGATAATTCCGGTTTTAATCCGCTAACGTAATGAACTATTGCTGATGTCACTTCTTTTATCGATGTTTGTATTTCAGGACTTTCGGGTTGTATAATTGGTTGATTTTGATTCTGGATTAAAAGTGAGCACGCTAATCGTTCTGCAGGAGTCCTTGGTTTAGTTAGACGTTCTTGCGAACGCCATCCTAGGTATGGTTGTCTATAATTAAAACTACTTCTGATCGAGGAAGGTGATATAGAACCATTGGGCTGTCTTGTATTAAAACTACTTCGTGTAGAGGCACAAGGAGACGACGCTGTTGAGTTGAGTTTTGAAGTAGACCATCGAACAAATGGTTGCGTATTTGGGGTTGGGCTTAGTAGAACTGGCGAATGATTACTTGAACCAAGGCTACTCAATGATGGAGTTTTACTTGATGTGCCTGGCCATCGTTCACGATGTATATTCTTTTTTAGTATAAAGTTTTCTCTAGGAGCTTGATATTGCTTATACCAGTCTGGGATAGTAAGTTTTTGTAAAGAGCGTTGAATTCTTAATTGATGTTCAGACATCACACGTTGTTCTCCTTTTTGTAGTTCGTTTTCTGGGGGCTGAAACCAAAATATCTATTACTAAATGTAATCTACGTCTTCCATGTGTTTCATTAATTAATTATTGAGGTTTGGTATAAATTAACGAGGTTAATTTTACCAATTATATTGACATAATTATGTAGTGATATTTTCAAATCCGTTTTTCTAAGTAATTCTACAACTAAGTAGATTATTAAACTCAGTTAAAATGTTTATTGTAGTGCATATTCAGCCTTATTAATTTTAAGATAAATACTTAAGAATCAAAGACATATGTAAGTTGCGTCAATAGTCGTTTCATTTAATAAACACACCTTGTATAAAAATAAAAACATTTTATCCTTGTTTGGTATCCTTGAAGAACCAATAAGCAATTTAACCAATCCAACTTAATTGGAAAATTGAAGCTATCGTGCAATTTAAAATCTATGGAAACGTAGAAAAAACATTTAGTCAGTGTTATTGATAATTTAATTTAATTTCAATATTACACTTAATTTATGCTAAAGAAGAATTGCTATAAAAAATATTGAATTTACGTAACAACTACTTTATAGCCAAATGTCTAATGTGGATGGGTCTAAGCGGCGAACCTAGTAAAAATCTAAAAGTACTAGAAGTAACGTAAGATTTAAAAACACTTATTAAATGGAATTATTATGTTTAGTAAAAATCCTAATTTACATAAACGATAAAGAAATACTGAAAGTTAAAGTTTATTAGTAAAAATTAAAAATGGATAATCGAATGAACCGAAAAGCTCAAAACTCTGCTTAGCAAAAAAAAAGTTTTTAACGATAACGTTATCTTAATGATGAGTTATGAAAATGAATTAAAGATGATGATTTCATTGAAAAGGTTGCTACATTTAAATAGACTTTAGCATGATATATTGCCAACCATTCAACATTATAAAAATGTTAGAATACCTACGTAAACCATGAGAGAAAGTATTTGTTCCGAAGCAAACAAGAAAAAGTTCATAAAAAAGAAAACATAACATGTATTCTCTTGTTGTTACTATTAAAACTATAAACAAACACAAAAGAAATAGAATATATTAACGGATATTTTAAGAATTTGGTCAAATTAATGACCCCTTCTTTTAGAAGGTTGGATGAAAGCAACTACTTCAGTAATTTGCGACGTTTCGTGTTCAGGATGAACACTTCATCAGGCTCGCTCACACTGAGTCAAGTAATTTTTTTTTGAATATAATTAAAATAAAAAATAAACACATTTAATTACAACGTTTAGCGTACATCGTGACTTAAAAACGTACGAATTCGTACGTTTTTAAAATCATTTACCAGGAGGCGAACCGTTCTATTATTAACGAATATGTAAAAAAAATAGTTTGTTTTAGGTCGTAGTTTTTAGCAGAAGGTTTCAGAAGTTTAACTACCTTAATTAACTAATTCTAAAAATTTGTTTATTTAGTTAATAAACGCAATTATCCCAGATAAAATTTAATTGGAATAAGTTTTATGTTTCGTTCTCTTCAAAATCGCTCAAGTTGCAAACTAACTCCCGTAATTTACATTATAAATAACTCAATTAAACATACCAAATTCGGAACAAAATCACTGATTTCCCACAAGTCTTTAAGATCAACCCATTCATTTTTATAAAAACTATAAGGTAAATCCCCCGGCATCTGACAAAAATATTCCATTCTTACAACACACGTTCTTCACCAAAATTCTACAAATATCTGGAAAAGTAGAACGAAATCGAAGTATATAATTAGGTATTTAAACGTAATTAGTTCTAAAGGTTGTTGTTAATTGCAATTGTAATTAAACTTGACCCTGGTAGGCGCTGTCTTATTTAATGCCTTTTTTAAATGCTATTTAAAAAAAAACAACAAACAAAAATTCTTACCAAACTTTTTCAGTCTACATGAATCTAAACCTTTAGTTTTACTGGAACGGCATAAAAAGAAAAATGATAATGACGTTGTTTGGATAAATCTTATCTCTTATGTAAATTTACTTTTTCATATAATTAAATTGTTGATACAATACATTACTCTTTTCTAGAGAGTAAATTTCACTTATAAAGTATCTCATATCTATTAGTTTAAATTAAATTATTGCTTGTACTAAATTAATTCAATTAAGACTGCAATTATTTTGATTAGCTGTTGCATAAGGTTAAAAGATGAATGTCAAGCTGAATTGAAATATTTGTTCAGTATAGTATCGTAATTTAGTTACAAAAGTAGGTACATATAATCCAAGCATATAACCTACACACCAAAATTAAGGTAAAAAGGCGTCACATATACAGCCAAAAGATAATACTTGCATTAAATGTTATTGATTCACATTATTACTTTTAAAAAAGCGGTGTGTAAAGTAAAAAAAACTGTTCAGTGCAAATATACATTCTACATGACTGATATGAGTGTGTAACGTTACTATTATAATAACCTTCTTTGGAAGACATGAAAAATCAAGTTAAACAAAAGAATATCACACAAACTATAATATCGTTCAAATGTATTAGGATTGGTATTAGACATGTGTAACAGATTCAACAAAAGCTATATCAAATTGAAATTTAGCGCTTATCCGTGGGAAAAGTTCTTGCTGAATCTCTTAAATAAATAAATCAATACCTCATTTGAAAAAACTTCGCTAAAGCAATCTTAATTATTTGATAAAATGATGTCCTCTAAACATTTATTAGTCCATTTTAGGTAAAATAAAGAATGTTTCACTTTTATTGTTTAAATAATACAAAATGTAAATGCCAAAGAATTCTTTTACTGAATATTACCGGTGATTTTTTTAGAAACTACTCAACTTAAAATTCTTCTTATGTAAACGAGTAACTACTAAGTACACTTTCCAGTCGCCAAAATATGAGCATACAGTACAGATTTCATTATGATTACTCGACAGCATTTTTGAATAAATTAGGATAAGCATCGTTTTAATTAAATTATTAAATTTTCACACCGTCATAATATTTATTTTTTTTTCTATTATATAAAAACATCTATATTTCTCATGCATTTTTTCTTAAATATTGCCAAATTAGAAGTTGAAGATTGAGTTTTTAATCTAAATTGATTGTGCAGACATACATATATAAACATGTCTGTATAATGTAGAGATGTTATGTTTGAACAAACGAGTGCAATGAAATGTGTTTTTATACTTGTGTTAGCATTTAATCTTAATGTATAAACAAAGTAACTGGCCTTAGGAGATGCGCCAAAATAAAATAAAAACATGTTAAAAAGAGAACTTCGCCAAAAGTTAAAATATCGAACAAAAAAAATGCATAGACCGTAAATATAAATTTTTGTGCAAAAACAATCAGGCCACCAACTTTTCTCAACAAGCAGACGGTTTATTTTTGAGTTAATTTCAAATCTCTCCCACGCAAATGTCTACACACACACACATATAGTGCTAATAAAATAAACAGTTACTAAAATTCTCCTATAAAAAATCTTCTTTAAAATCTATAAAAATTAATTACATTTTTATTAAGCGTTCAAGATTGGACTTAAAAACACAACCGGTATTCAAAAATGGGGCTAACAGAGGTTTTTGACCTAACATTTTCAAACGATTTCATGCAGTTGAAACAGAAAGATTATTATCTACGTGATTTAATGAGCGTCGTCAAAATATGCCCAGATACCGTAGCCGCGGAATCAAACTGTAAACAAATATTTTCTTTTAAAAATTATTGTTAAAGGTACATTGGAAATACATTAGGTACCGAATACCGTATTTTAGAAGCCATTGTTGCAGTAGGAATTCCTAACTATTATTTAACAATGTTTTTATTTTTATGTTTTTTATAAACCACTACAGAACCAATCGAGTTGTTATTTGTAATGTAATGTACAGTGCTAAAATAAATAATGGCAATGGAAGTTAATATACTAATTCCACATGTTATCCTGAAAAAAGATGATTTTAATTCGATTAATTAACCGATATCTGTATTTCTGTAATTCTTTACAAACCGCAATTCTTAACTGTCTTTAATAAATGCATTTACGTGTGTATTTAGATAGATTAAAAAATGGCTCACTCACTTCACTGTATAAGAA
The DNA here is from genome assembly GCA_035610365.1 of Aquatica leii. Taxonomy (NCBI): domain Eukaryota; kingdom Metazoa; phylum Arthropoda; class Insecta; order Coleoptera; family Lampyridae; genus Aquatica; species Aquatica leii. The sequence goes on from CM069433.1 coordinate 75,667,055, forward strand.
CATATAATTAATGCATCTACACTAGTAACTTTAATCGTTAAATCAATTAACTGTTTCTGAAACTGCTTAAAATAAATCTATAAAAGATTTGTGTTTGTTACAGTAAATTTTGATAAAATTTGGAAATACATAAAAAAATTGTGTTCGATGATGTCAACTAAAGTTTCTAAAATGCACTTCATTGTTAATTTTATTAAAAACAAATTGTTCTTTCGCAGTATAAACACTTCGTTAGGAAAATATGTTTTCACCGCCGTATTTTTCATTCAACTGCAGTATATTAGTTTTTTTGTCCGTTTTTGTGTAGCACTCCTTCAGAAAAAAAAATTATAAGCACAAAAAACTAAATCGTTCACCGAAAATTCATTTCAAAATTGTGTAAGTACTGAGAAACTATTATCTGATCAAGTCTTGAAGTTCTTGAAGCGCTTCAACTAAATTGTAAAACTGTTATTATCAACTGGATACTTTTAAGTGCAGTTACTTCAACTTTGAACAATAAATCTTAATATGGCAATATTTGTTTACTTTATTCAACTTCTTCACACAAACTTACTTTTAAATAGTATATCTGTCTTTGTAGCAATAAATAATGTCGACGACAAATATTTTTTCTACTTTTCCAGTAACAAGTTTTAAAAATTAAAAACTGTATAATCAATATGTCGTAACAAATTACAACGTTTGTAATTTGTAAAAGTATCAAGTTTATTTAGTGTCGCGACCTTAATTAATTAAATAATAAGAAATAAAAGGAGTCGATTTAAGTAATATTCTCGAGCGGTTAAAACATAAACAAGATCGTAAACAAACAGTAGCAGTACGGAAAACCAGCATTGCTGAGGGCTCGCAATACTAATAGTAGGTAAATGTACATTTACTATCCTGCTCGGCATACATCTGCTATACATGATTCTGTTAAACAAGGACAATAGTTAATACATAATGAGGTCATCATTTGACTCTTCTGTACCACTATCACTGTAAGTGAGATGTAAGAGTTGCCAACATTAATCACGTTTAATTGAAACTAGTTTAACTAAGATAATAAATCTTGTGGTAGTTTTCTTTTGAGTCTCAGATGTTGGTTCTTTTGGCCTACGTAATATGACACTGTACTTGGGCACTGTTCATTTCTAACGAAATACCGGGCGTTCACTGCAATTCTAGTGATTCTGTTTTGTAGGACTTAAAGTTTTCGTAAGTGAGTCTTACCTGTAGTACTTGAAACTAGACATGCATATGTTAAGATTGGTCGTAGAATACTCTTCAGATTAAAATGGTGTACTCTGCGCGCAGGGCAGATTTTCTTTTAATTAACAGGTATAGTAGAGAGACTCTCGCATAGTATTTACTAATCTTCCTATTCACATGGATTCCCCATCCAAGTCGGGTGTCCACTATGAACAGATTGAATGTAAGGCGATTGGTAGTTGGTTAACCGCTGCGCTGTCTAGAGATTTTCATTTTGCGTAATTACTGCTGTGTCATCAGCAAACATTGGTAAGGGGTAAATGTTCAAAAGAGTTGGTTCTAATATACTCCCTTGTGGTACTCCAGCGTTAATGGTTCTTTTAGTAGATAGCGTTGCCTGTACCGGAACTGTAAATACACTAACTGTAATGAATGAGGTGATGATGTCAATGAGATAGCGTAAGAGTTCTATTGTTTCGGTGATTCTCATGAGCGGATGCATTGTCGAGTGTTTTTTTAAAGTCAAATTGATATTTTGGTATGATATTCTTCTCTTCCAGTATTACATTTAGTCGTATATGAATAATTTTCACCCAAAGTTTTGACAGCCTTGGAAGAAGGATGATTGGGCGATAACTGTCTGGTTCGTGTTTATCCTTGCTATTTTTATGACATGGTAGAATGATGGCTTGTTTCCATTCCTGTAAAAATAGCCAAGTCGAAGGCAAGTATTAAATATTGTTGCCAGGAACACCAGTGTCTTTATTGTAAGTTTTTTCAATATTGAGTTTTTAATCGAGTCCGGTCCCGGTGATTTTTTTATTGGAATAATTTGTTTAATTTCTGATGGTGACGTATGAAAAAACTTTTTGTACCTGTCTTTTATAGTTATCAATAATTTCGTTTACTACTTTTCGATGTACTTGGGTTATGTTTGAGTCATTTGGTGTAAAGACTTGTTCAAAATTCAAAACTAATAGGTTGGTTTTTTCATCGTTGGCAATATATGAGATGTTGCTATCTATTAGTGAATAAATTATGTTTAGTTGCCGCATTAGTCTTTTGATGGCCTGCCACATTCTTGCGTCTCGAGGTTGTAGTTCCTCAATGTATTTGTTATACATATTGAGTTTATAATCTCATCTAGTTTAATTCTAATTTGGTGGATTAGTTGATTGATAAGCTTTGTTATATGTGGGCTGCGCCTCTTTGCCATTCTCGTCTTTTTTTGTTTTTAAATTTGATTAGGTTTAGAATTTCTACTGATGTTTGGGGATATCGTCGTGGTTTGTTATTAGTTGGTATTAATCATCGACCTGGCAACAACGGAAAGCTATGCTTCCTTCTGGACAAGTAATCACAGACTGAAAAGTGTACACAACATTGTAAGAGATAGAAATAGTATTTGTCAACAAACGGTACGCACTACTTGTCAAACGACAATTTTGTTTGTTTACTTTTACATATTCCTACTTCAAGCTAAATACATTGTATTTATATTCCATGTTTAACGTTTGATTCAATCCATTTTAATATCTACGTACTTTAAATAATGCTGCTAGAACCGATTCTAAAATTTGAGGTTATAAGTATGTGAACATAAATTGACAAGTAGTGCGTACCATAACAATAAACAAATGTACTTCCTTTTCTACATGTTTGAGACAAACAAACACATTGCAAAAGTATACAGATTACTCGTCCAGAGGGAAGCGTAGCTTTCCGATGTTGCCAGGTCGATGGTATTAATGCTGATTGTATGCTAGTTCTCACTATTTTCGTATATTGTTGTACCACTTCATCTGCATCGTTTGTTGTTCGTATAGGGAATAGGCTTTTCATGTTTTTGTCTACTTCAATATGGAAAATATCATTGGTATTAGTTGCGGTATATTAGAGAATGAGACGATCACTGGGATAAGTGATCAGAATCAAGCTCATTTAGCATAGTTTGATAAATTAGTTTGTTAAAGTTTTTGAACAGAACTACGTCTAATACATCTGGTTGATGATCCGGTCTTCTAGGATAATATGTGTAATGTGTGGGAGTTGCTATTTGGTGGTTTATAATAAAATTATTTCACTTTTCAGCATTTGGGTTTGTAGCTTCTCCAGTCTGTAAGTTTAAAGTTCAAATCAAATCAAATAGAAACTGATTCTAGGTTTTCGAATTCTAAATTTATTAAACGAGAATGATCTAATTTACGCTTGATAATAGTTGCTACGCTTCCTGCTGCAGTTGAAGTATCTCAATCTGATCTATATATTTTATATCATGGTACTTTAAATGTTTCTAAGTTATGTAGATGTGTTTCGGATATACATACATGCAACATCCACGTAGTGTCTAACTAGGAATTCTACGAATAATGCCCGCTGTCTTTTAATATCGTCACCATTCCAGTTAAAGACAGTTAAATTACTGTATATGTGTTTCTTAATTATGTCCATGAGTGGATAATTGATAAATTAATGTTGTTAATAAAACTATTTTTGTGATAATTATAGTTACAAAGTCTGGCGCTTCTTGCTTATTTGTATAGTCCAGTTTGCTTAAGTCAGTTGGGAGTTTAGAAAAAGATTATGCCGAGTTAGTTGATAATTATTCTGAGTAGTACTGGGTCCGGTTTGGTTTAGTTTTAAATAATAACTGCATTCTTTAAAGTTGGCAGGGTGATACTCTCCGCAATTTACACACTGTGGTGGTATATTTGGCTGTTTTGGACATGTAGTATAGTGGTACCTGCCTGTGCATTTCACGCATCTGGGTTCCATTCTACAATAGTTGTGCGTGTGTCCGTACCGTTGGCATTTTTTACATTGAGGAATGTCGCTTGATTGTCGTCTACGTTCTGCTTCAATGATGCTGTGCTGTATTTTATGTAAATTCAGGATTTGTTTTGCTTTATCCGTGTTATCTAAATCCACCACACATAAGGGTATTAGTTTTTCGTCTCTATTGTAAAGACGTACTACCTTTATGATTGGGTAGTTTAACTCTTTTAGTATTTCTAATATTTCATTTTCTGTAATTAATACTGGAAGGAATATAATGATGACTGATATGTTGTATTTCTCAAGGTCTTTAAAAGTGTGTTAGTTAAGATTGTTGTCTGTGTAGACTTGTGTTTTATTTGTAAGACTATTTTGTTGGTCTATTTCCCTCTGGGCAATTGAGGCTGCCTGTTTACGTTGATAAATTATATTGCTAGCATTTTGTATGTTATCATTTCAGAGATAATATTTATTAGCTGTGATAAGGTTAATGGGTTCAAAATAATATTTCTTATTTGTTAAAACTGGAGGTGATCGGTTATCATTTGTTCTCTAACTCATTGTTACGTGGCTGGGAGCCCCAGCTAGTGTCCTCTTTTATATTGCACTATTATTACACTTACATTAAAGTTAACTTTTATACGAAAACTGCTTGAAATAATTATTAATGTTTAACCTGAAGTCAGTTCGCGCTCGTGTTGATAGATAACAAACAATAATTGTAAATTGTTATAATGTTATATAACAAAGCAGTTTATGAACTTGGTTTCGTTAATTTTCTGTTAAGTTTTGATTGGATTATGTTATTCGAGATTTTTATAGTAGAGGAAAACTTACAAAGAATTAAATATTTTTTGTTGGATTTAAAACTTATTGGAAAAGCGCGTTTATTTTAAAAAAATACAAAACAGAGAATAATAGTAAAATTGCATAGAAGCTCAGGCACGATAATAATGTAACGTTTTAAAACAATCAACACGGTGCCGAAAGTGTAAACTCCTTATCAAAAGTCATAGTAGATTATAAATGCTTATACAATTCAAATAATTTAAAAAAGTTCCAAACAGGATTTCTAAAAATCTGCTCAGTAGTTGACAATATGTTTTGTTTAACTATTTTATCGTTAACTCTTCGTTGTGTGAAACAATTTCGATTTTCAAAGGCGTATATCTGTTTTCTCCGTGATCTTATCAAAAATCCGTAAAAATATACCTTACAAGTCGACAAACTGTTTCCAGTTTTCATTATATAAACAATAAGTTTTTGTCTTAACATAAAACACGTTTGAACAAGTTTTGTTTGGTTGAGGTTGCAATACTATATAAACCTGCACCTGCATCCTTGAACTCAGTTTAAGTTAGTTATTCATTGTGTGCAGACGTCAATTAGAAATTTTGAGTATTATTATTATGGGCATTGCTAGTATTTCTTAGAATTTGATTTTTGTTTAGTTCGAGATAGGTGAATTTTTATATGTTAGTATAATAGTTATACGTGTTATTTATTTATATTGTGTTGTATAGAAAAATGAGATCTTTCGACAAAATAGATAAGTTTGTTTGAATGTATTAAACAATGTTGCTTGATGCGAAGTAATAACATTCTGTTGAACTTTCATTGTTTATTATTTTGAAATGAATATACACAACGTTTCGATTGCTGTGGTATCTGCAATCGTCATCAGGTGAATACAGTATTCACCTGATGACGATTGCAGATACCACAGCAATCGAAACGTTGTGTATATTCATTTCAAAATAATAAACAATGAAAGTTCAACAGAATGTTATTACTTCGCAAAATAGATAAGGCTTTTAGAAGCCGAAATCGCATGTCAAGTAAACAAATTCTTTATCACAATACAATATTGGCCGAATATATTGCAGCAGAGAGTGAAAAAGATGATGGATTATGTTCCTTATGATCAGGTTGAGACATCTGATGTTGAATATGAGATCGATGTTGAATGAGAATTGCCTGAACATTGATGAAACAGAAAGTGATGAAATCAATGAACCATATCCTAATGTTTCAGTTACTGTTAGTGGATGTACGTCAGTTCGTATGCGAAAAATGATGTTACTATCAATGTAAAAACAAGAATATGTTCTGGAATAAAAAACCGCCAGCAGCAAAAGCACGTATGTAATTAGAACCGGTTCACCAGCAGCAGTACCAATAGGTCATGTGCAAACGATTTTTGCCAAACCTAGTGATCATTTTTCACGATATAATGTCGTCGTAAATAGTAGACATAATGCGTGCGTGGGAAAAACCAGAAAGCAGTAGAAGTAACGCAAGCATGGACTGAGGCTAACCCAAATGTAAGCCCAAAAAATGGAAGCCGACAGACAAAATTGAAACGTATGAATGATTTGGCCTGCTTATATTTTCCGGCGTGATTAATTATAGCAACGTGCAAGCTAAAAATTTATGGCCTTCACGGCATTTTGATATTTATAATGCAACAATGTCCTTGGATTGTTTCAAAATGTTGCTACCGTTTGTTTGTTTTGATCGAGCTAACATACGTATGTTGTTAAGTAAATCAGCACCAATTGACGATAATATGGATTATGATTTTTACAATATTTCAATGAGATTGGTTTGGTTTGTTTGCGATAGAAAGGGAAAGATGCATGAATAAAAAAAATTGGGGCAAGTTAGCGTGCTATGCGACACATGCAAAGCTTGATAGATACAACTTAACTCAAGAACTGAATTATTAAAACTATTTTATTGCCATGTCTGTTTATTTATTTTATTTCCTATATAATTCTTAAAATAAAAACTATAATTATTATTATGTACAGCTTAGTTCTTTCTTGTTGAAAAATATTCGTTATTGTATGTAAGAATGGCAAAGTGCCTATTGTGATTGTGTAAACAATTTTGATTTGTATAATAGTTATCAAAGTCATAAAATTCATTATAACTGAAAAAAATTTATAGTCCAAGTTACGCGATTGAAAAAATTAGATGTTGTCGTTAGTCGGAGGCGATAATAAAAACAATGCTAAACATAAGAAAACTTTAATATTAACACTAAAACAATCAAATAGATTGAAACTAAATATAATTCTTTAGATTAAAACTAAAATGGAATTCATTTTTGTGAGTTATCATTTCAAATTGGAATAAAATAAGGAATTGATTAATAAGGTACCTACTTTGTTGTTGTTTGTGTTTTATAATACAACTAATACAACGATTATCAATGATTTTAATATTTATGTTTACTATTGTTCAATGTTATAATCAGCAATTTAAAAATACCAGTTTGCGTCAGCGGCTAATCCTGGGTGCAATTCGCATAAAAATTTGATAGAAATACAACTATAGACTTTTAATGTATGCGCAACTTTAGTTTTCGCTTTTTAATTCCAAACACATTAAATATACGATTTAAATAGCGTAGTACTGCTTAAGATGAATATTAATAAACTTCCTGATTCATAAGTTACATCATTGTGTACTTTATTATCGATTTCATTGGATGATGCGTTATAGTTGCGTAATTTATATTATATTATGTTTTTAATAAAATTATATAAATTACTAAGTATTTAATTAAGTAAAATACTGTTAAACTCGATCAATATGCTTTTACAAGATTAAATCTATGGACGAAAAAGATTTGCGTAACGTCAATAACAAGGGCACATTAACAATATGAAAAGAAATAATAAAGCAAAGTATTCCGGTCATAACTGAATTAAAGAAAAAAGTAGTTGTGCCGGTATTAGTACAACTATGGTATAAGTTAAGTTTTACAAATCGGTCAATTAAATATTAAAATTCCAAGCGGTTACCTGACCGTAATTAAATTGATTGCACCTATCAAAACAAAGACTTCTCTGTGTATTTCACACTTTATGAACTTGTTCATAATATGAAGCATATGTGTAATATTAGTTAATGATCATCTCAAGAATTACAACAAAAAATCAAAGAAACGATTTGTAAAATCATCAAAAGGACAAAATAAAAAGAAACCCGTACTTCTACTTTACGGACTTGAAAAAATATTTAAACGGAGAATGAATTGCTAGATAATGGTAAAGCAATGTGCAAATACTAATCTTTTTAACAACGTAAAAAAAAGTTTGCTTACAGTAAAATAGTAGAGTAAAGAGTAATAAGAGCTTTTGCCAAAAGAGCAAGAGTGTGTCACGTGTGTAACAGCAAAGTGTGTACTTACTACTAAATAAGTATTTTGCAAATAAATTATACCTTTTACTACTAATACAAGTTAAAAAATCAAAATATTTAATATTGTCGAGGTATCTAAGTATACATAAATTTCTCGAGTCGGTACCTTGCCAAGATAATTTTAACATCCCTCTATTTGAGCTAATAAACTCCAAGCATTTCAAATTAATTTAATTACGTTTTAATTTAGATCCATCATACATTTGACGTAGAAATATTACTTTTATAACCATTTATCTTTATACCTATTAATAATAATGAAAGTTGATTCCTCAACTTATCGATCGTCAATTATACCATTCTTAGACCGTAGTTCAACTACTAACTGAAAATAGGATTAAGTGAAACAAAAAACGAAAACAAACTTTCGAAATAATTGCTTGTAACTCCTTTGAAATTTTGCACTAAAACGTTACGTATTTATAGTTTATAGTAGTTAATACAAAAAAAGGCAATTGAGCATATTCACGAACATTTTTAAATTTTTATTGACATTGAGTTGTTCTTTTTAAATTTCTTTTTTTGTACGGCACTAAAATTCTTCATTGTTGCAATAATTTAAATTATTGTATGTTCTTTATTATTTCGATTCAACACAAACATATAACTTACTTTTAAAAGTCAACTATGATATTTTAATAGCCAATTAGATAAAAGATTTTGTGAAGGAAATTAAAAAAAACAGTATGATCAACTCAATATTAAAATTAAAGTCCAAAAATGTTCATGAATATGATCAATTAGCGCAGATCCAGTGAATATTTTTCCACCATAAGTTGTTTGTTTAAATACAATATTCAAATATAAATCAGAATAGCTACTCTATAAAGGATGAAATATCTTGAGACTTTTTATTATTTAAACCTCTCTATATTTTATTAAAGTTAAAGCAAAGTTAAGAAAGTTAACAAATCACTAGTTTAGAGTTAATGCATCTACACTATGTTTTTGAATTACAAGGAGCAGGTTACAAAAAAATTCGAACATATGCTTCGCTATTGGTAAGCCAAGTTTACCAAAGAAAAATAATTGACGTAACCAACACCAATCACGTTTGTAAACATTTTATTTTGCGTGTGTGTTACATTGTTCAACATTTAAGAAAAATCAGTTCTTATAAAAGCTAAACTTGAAAATCGCATAGTTTGTAAATACAACTTTAATAAGCCGTACTAGTAACTTTAATTGGATAAACATTTGTTAGAAGCATGTATCTGATTAAATGGTAAGAAAATTACGGATCTGTAGTATTAAATAGTTTGTTGATACCGTTAATAAAAAGAAATCAAAAATAACGTTATGATGTTTAATTCCCTGTTCTAAGAACCACACTGCTGAAAGATCATTAACCATCTATTATCTAGTGGCACATCTAATAATTCATGCCGATCATTTTATGAAAACTGTTCATAGGTTTCTCCATTTAGATTTAGAGGCAAAAAGTGACTTCTAGTTATTCCCATGTACACATTTACGCTGTTTTTTTTTAATTGGTTGTTTTTTATAAGTGAGTATTGGCACGACAAAATGCTATGCGCCGTGCTGAATCATCATTCTCTAGCGTTTGTACTCACGTATACTGATATGGATGTTCGCTCATTCGACGGAGAACCGACCTAATTTTCCATTAAGAAGTTCCAAACTGAATGGCGATTTGTATAGTGGTAGTACTTAGTAGTATGATTCTTTTCTACTTCTATTAAAATTATTATCAACTTTATTTTGTACAGGAGGTCCTGGGTATTCCACTTATTCTACATTTCCAGTTTCGATAATTCTGCGATATGTTGTACTAAATATTTCTCTGTGAAGAACTTTTGGATACGACTTAGGAAAATGACGTAAGCATTCTCCCTGAGCTTCATTCGAATTATATTACAAAAATCATATCTGCGTATTGCCGATTAGTAAACATTTTTAAATTCAATTGACTGGTGATAAATAAAACTGAACTCCGTTAATGATCAAAAAATTATGACACATAAATTAATTACTGTAGGTAGTAGCGATTTTTGTTTACTGTAAAACAATTGCTTATAAGGTTATACTTTATGTAGAATCTGGCGTTTTACCATAGTTTAAATTGATCAATTTTAACTGTTATATTGCACTAGATATAAAAGAAAATAATTAAAAAATATTTTATCAACGATTTTCTTCAAATTCTCACCTATACTCAATTATGTAGTTATTGTTGGTCAAAATTAGAATCATTTAAATGAGCACAAATCAGAAAAAAATGTGTATATAATTTGTACGATTAATGTATATATTATCAAAATTTTGATATAAACTATTTCAAACTGATAACTCATTGTAAGCTTATTAATAAAAATAATAGTTTAAAAAAAAACTAAAAAAACACGCTTTTATAAATAACCGAACTAAAAAGAAGAAAATAATTTATAATTACAAACAAAATTATTAAATTCAGAGCAATAATATATAATTATGTATAAACAAAATCACTAAATTCAGAGTTAAAAGCGTGGGGTGCATCCGGATACACGGTAGTCTTTCGCGCCAAGTATCTGTTATTTCTTTTTTTTTGTAATTAATTATATCAATCATTGTTTTAACATGTATTCAGTTCGACTATTGCTGTCAATTTGTCATTTGACTGATATACATAATACTGTCACTAAACAAGACGTTTGAAAACGTTTGTTTGTAACAATAGTTTAACGTGTACTTGGCGAGACATTATACATTGAAACTGTTATTTGTAGGATTTTTCTATATTTTCATAACTCTCCCCTTATTGATAGCTGCCTTTAGAATAATTGTAACAATGATTATAGATGCACCCCACGCTTTTAATTCTGAATTTAGTGATTTTGTTTATAATTATATATTATTGCTCTGAATTTAATAATTTTGTTTGTAATTATAAATTATTTTCTTCTTTTTAGTTCGGTTATTTATAAAAGCGTGTTTTTTTAGTTTTTTTAAAGTATTATTTATTTTCTATTTTTTAGTTCGGGTACCTATAAAAGCGTGTTTTTTCAATTTTCTAAGCTATCAGTTATTTTCCGTATTTTAATTCGATTTATCAATAATCAATTTTTGCGGACATGTGATTATGAAATATCTTACGAACTAAAAACGTATTGGAAACAGTAGTTATCGACAGTAAGACCTTATTTCTCGGGGAGGGAAGCTGAGAAACAGCTATCACATCCACGGCAGGCAGCGGGCGCGCAAATTACCTGCTCCGACACGAAGTGGTAATAGTGAAATACACTGGAACGATTATACGCGATAGGCTTTGTCGAGATGCACACCTGCGCAGTTCACGCGCTCTGTCTTTGTCACTCTCATGCAGAGGATCCCTAAAGAAATCAATTAATCCTGACGATCCTAATTAGGATAATAAAAACTTTTTAATGAATTATTGCATTGTCATCGGTCCGTGAAACGCATGCAAAGTTTCAAGTTAAACAAACACCTGGAAACCGCTGAAAATTAAGCTCAAAGATTCCGTTACATACATACATACATACATACATACATACATCCCGAACTAATAAAAGCGTGTTAAAAATGAGAGTCAAGTCTTAGTACTGAACCTTTCTATGTACCCACTTATCAATCACTCTGTATATGTACAATAATTTAAAAACTGATAGAATTGATTCGAATATCAAATTTTAAACATGATTTTTGTAAATTTCGTAGTTAGCACCCTATAATGTACTACAAACGAATATATAGGTAAACTGTAGTTTTAAATTGTACAAGCACGTACAAGTCTCTTACATTTTCGTAGCTCTTCTTCCAAACATACTTACTAAAATCACTTTAGTAAGGTTATCAGCAAATTTTTATTAAGCTCACAAGTGGAAAAGACTTATAAAAGTAGTTTTTAAAGTTATTTTTCACTTTTGACTCCCAGAAGTCGTTTATCAATTTATTTAACGTTTCGATGTTTTTGTTTAATCTACGCCCTTCAATCCCAAACATATCTTGTTTAACCAAATTCGTCCGTATACATCGAAATAACTCCACGTACATACATTCAAATAGCTCCACGTACATCCAAGTATATCTAGGTAAATCCCGGTATAGCTAGATATTTACATCCAAATGTCTCCACATACACAAATATTGTAAAATTGCAGTATCGTCTACAAAATTCTGAACTAGCATCTGTTATTTTGTTTTAAATACGTCTGCCATATAAAACTACAATAAAGCTTACAGTACATACTCCATGGAGATTCTCCAAGTCAAGTAGCTTGGCTTGAAACGTAAAAACTTGGCTTAGGCTTGAAAAAAAAGCTTGACTTCGCTTTTTTATTTATTTTTTGTATACAGGTTTGGCTTGGTTTTGAAGCTTTTTCAAGCTTCCCAGCTTATTTTAATTTTTCCTTCCGCAAAAGTAGTTTATAGCCTTAGAACATATACTCCGCACGTGTTACAGCTCACTGCCACAATATAAACGACTACAAACTTAAGAAAAAGTATTCTTGTGGCGTTAAATAAAAACTTTTCCTGTTTTTATCTAAGGTGGTGTTTGCAATTAAAATTATCAGACCAGCTTTGTCTCTAAGTAAAGATTGACTTTTGATTGTAACCATGTGGTAAATGCTGTGAGATCCGTATTTTAAGCTTGCTAGAGATTTTAGTATTTTACAAATAAACTACAATATTTTTTTTAAATTCAAACTATTTTTACACAATTTTATGTTGTTTTTGAAAAGATCTGTTTGGTGTTGTATGTGAAAACCTTCTCTTTAGTAAAATGAGTTCAATACGACCGGGTAATTAATTCTAGCAAAATAAATTTATTCAAACGAGCTTTTTAACTGCTTCTGTCACAAAATATAAAAGTAACTGTATACTCGTTTCCAAAATTCATTAAAATGTATACACTCTTTACATCTATTAAAGAAACTTGTTAGTAGTTGTAAGTACGACGCAAAACAGAATTTAATCAGACAACTCGCCATTCAAAGCACAGTAGGTATTAATTGCTTCAATTACTAATTTATTACTTACAGAACCATTGATATCACAATTGTAACAAAAACGTATAAGGATTACTTTGTAATAGGTAAGTAACCTCTAAAATGATTTATAATTCCATTAATTTTGAAGCGGTTTTTATTTTAAAGAAATTATAGTTCAATTTAAATAGTTAAAAATGTTCTAAAGCATAAATATTACTTCGAAAATTAAAACTTATTAAAATGTTTACGTTCTAAAATTAAATGAAGTGGTAGCATACAAAATTTATGATAAATAATATATAAAAGTTTTTAAGCATTTTTTCTTCTTGATAAAACCTTGCGAAAGAAGTACAATTTTTGTTAAATTTTTTATAAAAAGTTCCAATTCAAAAATAAAAATCAAAATAAAAACCAATTACATGTTGAGGAAAAAACTCTAAATCAATTAAAAGGGTAGGAAAAAAATGTACTCGACAAGCCAAAATTAAAGAAGGAATGGCAAAGCTCTAAGCATGTAAACAAACAAGTATAAGCACTGTAAGTTAAAGTCTGTATCATCTACTAAACAAAAGAAATTATAGAGTAAAACGTGTAGAACCAGTGATTGTGCTAGATTTGATTCTAAATTGTTTTCTTTAATTTGTGTCGGCACGCAGGTGGTCATCCCCTTGGCGTTATGTAGAACAGAGATCTCAAAAAGTGTATGTAATATTTTAATTTGGATTTTACATAAATGAGAATCTAAAGAAACTGACAATTAGTTTTGATATTGGTTAAATACGTTATTTTCAGCTTTATATTTTAATGCACTCTATGATTTTACTGTTAATTGCCATAATCAATGAAATAAAATCTGATTTAATCTCAGTGAAGTTGTTTTTTTTGGTATTACTAATGTTCTATTTAGTATTTTGTTTGTTTCTAATAATGTCGTTACTTCTTTATGTTCAACTTCTACATTTTTATATATATTGTATTTTTTTCGGAATATGAAGCACATTCGTACTACCAATTGTATCTGATCGGTTCATAAGGCCTTAAATACGTTAGATGATGATAAAAAAGATAAAACAATACAATCTAATAAACATGCTTATAAAAAAATATGTATGTAGCAAATGTCATCACAAACATCTCATGTAAGATTTGTTGACATAACTTAAAAACACCGTTTTAACAAAACAAATTAAAATACTTTAAATATCAACAAACTTCAATCCAATGTAATACGATTCTAACCATTTAACTATTACTGCTCAAAAGACACCTTACAAAACTAAAATTTTATGATTTTATAAACCATTAAATCAGAAATTTATTGCCCAAAAGCTTTTCAACAACCAGTGCGGGATCGTAATTAAACCGTTACCGAAATATAATCCAAATAGTAGTTTTTGAGAATGTTAATATATCTTCAGAACAATTGCAGAAAATGAACATAAAACTAGATTGGAAATAAAACCAATTTGAATTGCAAATAACAAATGCTTTTTTGGGAATAATTATTATTGTAGTTTTAAAGAAAGTAAAATTTTGTCGAATGTAAATCAAAAAATTCTTAATATACTAAAAATAAGCATTTACATAACGACTTCTCCCAACCCTAAAATATAAATTACGTAAGACAATCAGCATGTAGCATAACGTACATATGGAAATTATGAATGACTCTTTTATGTGTACTAATATTGAACGCATGTAATAATCTACCATCTCTACTATGTAATCTGATGAATATCCATTATACGCCCATTCACATGAAAAAGTAATGCAATTAGAGTATTCCTAGAAGGTTCGATTTTACATAAGTTGTAAAATTTTATTGTCGATTTAAGAAGACTTTGTAAATCAATTACTTCTTCCTTTATTGTTAGAAAGCTCAAAGACCGGTTTCTTTAATTACGCCTCACTTCAACTTTGCGACTAAATTGCTATCTGTGAAATCAAAACGTTTTATTTAGGAACAAGAATAGTGTTTTATCTATTAGAAATATAAAAATTTTCTTTCGCACATTAATTAAATGCTTAACAGCTCAATTTATTTTCAATTATTTTATTACTTACTAAAAGTTAGTTTATTATTTCCATAATGCAATGCACTCAAGAGTTGCAATTATCTTTTGCATTGATATATTGTATGAAACATATTTGTAATCTTTTTTATTATGATTTTTAAGATTTTTTATTATGTAATGCTACATTTGTAATTGTAACTGACCTAATTCATGTAAAATTAAAATGTATGTAGCAAATGATTGTTCGTGTTTTTTTCCTCTTGAATTTTTCTTTGTCGTAATGAAGATTTTACATCGACTACCAGATCTGGATTAACCTTCTTTTTATACTGTAAACGAGGACGACGATTTTTCATGTGTATTTCCTTCGCATTTGTATCATTAAATCTGAATTCGCATAGTTTGCAGTTAAAACTAACAACTTTTCCTTCGTCCCTTTTAATGTCTTCTATGTAATCTTGTCCAACCTGTTGAATGTCAGGTTCTGGGTTATCGTCAATAATTTTAGCTTCTTTACTTTCACCGTTACCAGCACTTATACCTAATCCACCGCCTTCTACAAAATTGATTTTCAGAGCGAGGCCTGCCAATCACTTTGGGTTCCTGTGGAGGTATAGGTTTTTCAAGTTTTGTGTGTAATAAAAGGACTTTATGATGCACCTCGAATATGTGCAGCATACGCATCATTACCGGTGCATGTAACATCACAAAGTTGACAACGCAGTGAGTTTCCAGATCTATTTTTGTCGCAGATTCTCTTTTTTTATGTTTTTCGTTTGCAATATTAACTTCTATACTACTTACATGATAAGGTAACAGCTTTTGTAAACTATAAAGGAAAATAACTTTAGACAGCTACTAACGGAATTAAAAATCCAAAATAATATCTGTTCCAAATCTACCCATAATCTTAGTATATTTACATCAGATAAACTATGGTGTTTAATATTTAAGAACGTGTCGAGTTAGGTACTATTTCAACTAGTTTGTAAAAAAACATACAAAAACTGAAAAGTATTTTTTTGTCAATTTGACCTGATGATGATGAACAGTCATGAGTGTAACTGAAAAGTATAAAATTCAAAGAACAGTAAAATTACTACAATAATTACTAATAGACTTTATAACTGTCGCGAGTTCAACAAATTTAGAGAATGAAATTGCCGTTTGATCCTGCATTGTGACGGAATCAACCACAGCAGTTTATCGCCGCCTAGGAACACCACACATCTTCGCAATCGAGAATCTAAGAATATTATTTGTTTCACCTATGACCATATCGATTAGCTCACTCTTCTAGATAAGATGTCAGATTTCGTTAATCCCAAAATTATATTACTAAATTGTTCAGCGTGTTGTAATCCTATAGCCATAGTCAAAGGTAATTTGGTCTTTGTATTGATTCTCGAGAGTTTAATTCTAATGCAGTGCCTGATAAGTATCGCTGCCAATAATAAGTGATACGCTTTTCATTACATCAATAAATAAATAAACAGCGTTTGCAACACCTAACACACACTACAAACATTTAACTATGTCATTTGGCTTCATAAACACGAAGTCTGCATACCAGAGATTGATATTGATAAGGCGTTAAATGATATTAAAACTTGAGTACCGTTAGTTTTGTGTAAAAGCGAAAAAGATATGCCCTACCGTCAAAAAAACGCCTACACTATCAATTGCACCAGTTTTTTGATTTGGCATATTTCAGTCTAAGTGCTAGTGATACAGAAACTCGATAAAATTCTTGCGGATTTGATATTTTGGCCGTAATCAACATTATATGAACTAGATTTAGTATCTTCCTTTAGAATGAAATTTTGCAGTAACTGCAATTCTTTTAAATCTTACTCAGTTAAGAAAAACCTATGAACTATGTTGATTTTATATCCGAAAAGCCATCTAGGTTAAGTAAAGAAATGTACCGCCAAGACGCGCAACAGAATGTTTTTCCGAAGAAGCAAATGAAACTACCATTCAGGTTTTTAGATGATGCTCTTAGACTAGACACGCTGATTTAAAGCAGATGAGGGAAAAGTTTAGAAAATATATATGTTTTATTGATTTCCGTAATATTAGATAATTTTCTTATTTAAAAAAATTGTCAACATGGATTTCAAATGCACTAAATAGTTAAACTTTTCAACCTTGGCGTACTACTTATGTTGACCTTCTTGAGAACTTAAATAGAAAAACTGACAACACAACATATAGATGTTTGTAATCGTGAAAAACTGTTAGGATATTACATAACTATTCTAAGCTAGTAAGATTCATAATGAATATTATTAAAACAAAGATACAAACGAAGAAATAAATATAACACTCGGCGATCAACTGCTGGAAAAAGTATACTAGTAACAAGATGGAGAAACAATATAAAGATAGGAATCCAATAGATGCGAAAAGCAATAGCAATAGAATAAAATAGGAAAAGCTTACTTTCAACACTGAATTGATATATGCAAATCCGGTTTGTGATTCATCGATTAATTGTTTTAGAAAAGCACACAATTATTTGACACACCCGCGGTTATCATTTCTGATAAAAGTAAATGTTGTACTAGTAGTAAAATTTATAGTTTTTGTTTATGAACCACGTTGCAAACAGATCGAATAAACAACTCGAAAGAATCATAAAAAAACTTTGACTATTGTTAACGCTATAAATGACATTGGCAGAATAACTTAGGCGAGGTTCAATTGACTTTGTAAACAAAAAACATTTACTAGTTTTCGTGCAACTAAACTGTAACAAATCATTAAAATTTATCTAAAAAAATAACAAATTAAGTACAACTATTATTCGATAGGTAGCTATAGGAATTTACACAATAGTGTCGTCTTGTATGTTGAATGAATTTTTGTAACTATAAAACAACGGTATCGCCCTCTTTGTCGATCTTGAGCTTACCACTTGTGCAATTTTTTGTTGTTTGGATGTAATTTATGAAATGGTTACCAAATCTAAGTTTTTAATGGTTTTGCTCGCTGCGATGGAACGAGTGGTCAAATACTTGCATAACGTCAGAATAGTCGTATTGGTGACATACGATTGTAAAATGTAGATAGAATTATGTTTCATTCTCAGACATTGAATAAGCTATCAAAACAAGAACGTGCGACACCGTTATAAAGACTCAACATTAAAACGACTTAAATTTTTCGTATCCACATTTATGGCGTATTGTATAGCGTATGTGTAGATGATTTTAAATCTACCATTGTTGAGTAACTGACATAGAAAGAGCACATGAGAATTTTTAGTTCAAATGTATTATTCACTAAGTAAACGTTACAAAATTAACTCGAAATTAATTAAAAAATTTTTTTTTTAATCTTTGAAGGTCAGAAAAGTTAAACAACAATGTGTCTACTACCACAGTACAAGAAAAAACCAGTAAACCTCTAAATATTTTAGAAAATCTAGATAAGTACTTGTAAATTTAAACGTGTTTACCTTAATGAAAGATGTTCACTTCTTACAAACTCTCCAATACATAAATTATAATCCTTGCGAGAATGAAGAATACAAAAATTCCATAACAGTAAACATTGCACTGCAATCGAACCATTATGGAAAGTGTTCAGTTAGAAAGCACATGCCTCCTCGAAAAGGTACCTACTGTAGGACATACTTGATTAATGTCCATTAAATTACATTAAAAATCGGGAAAACAATCCCAACTTAAGTAATACTAAATTATTACTTTTTTCGTTGAAATTAACCTCAAATAACAACTTAAAAAAGACCACAAAGCTATTTCAACATCTTGATGTATCATATGTATATCAAGAAAATTTCATTTTTACCTCAAATTTCACTGATCAAAATCCAATATAGAAGTTAGATAAGTTCTTCCTAAATTTGCTAAACAAAAGTGATTCTTATTTAAATATAAATCGCGCAACACATTGAATGAATTATCTGTTGCATAAAGTATCTTATTGTGATGTAATTTAGAAGTAAAATTTTGCGTGTACTGTTGTTCACAAGAATAGAACTACCTTGGCCCCATTTTCTAGTTCAATAGTTCTGCAATAACCTCTGACCGGTATGCTTCAATAAAGATCCAGAAACTTCTGCTTGAAAAAAACTAGATGTTAACGACATTTTTAATTTAACAAAACTCCATTAAATAAATATTCGTCAGTTGATGATGATTAATTCCAACCTTAAATAGTAGATTAATGTAAGTAGAATGGTAAAGTTGGTATTCAATAGAAAAGGTTCATCATCATGAATATTAATACGAAACTATATGTTAGTGACACACATTTAAAACACAGCTAATGAATAATTTGAAACTTAAGGCAATGTAGAAAATTACTTTATCGCATCCTTTTATTAACGTAGTAACTATCAATTTAATGCAAAATTTATTCAATATCCACGTTCATAAGAAGTAATTTATAAAGTGAAAGTTTGATACATGCTTGTAAAAAATTGATACAGAAATGCAGAAAAAAGTATAAATTTTACGCCTGACACAATTACAGTTTTGAAAGTCTATTTGATTCTGTTAAAAATAATCTTTAAACTAATTTTTCAATGTATATTCATTCAGGGTAAATATTAGACCGTATTAAGCTTGTTTTGACACAAAAAACACTTGCTTATATAAAAAATATAAATATAAATTGTTTCATAAGAGTTTAATTACTTCGAAATGTATTCCAAATCGAGCAAGTAAAAAATATTTATCAAGCTGAAATAAAACTGTAGGCGGGTATTGGATTCGAAAGCACTAACCTAGTAAAATCAAAACTAACATTCAGGCAAATATTCGGAGCACCTTGCGTGCATCTAAAACAACGAACTGTTCTTGACTATAAATATCTGTCAGTGATTTCTAAGTCAGCATCCCAAGTTTATAAAGTAAAAAAACGCAATTTAATTAGTCTAAAATAGCTTACACATGCATGCATTTGAATGATCGATTGCTGTTTTTGTATTAGCTTAGAAAGTTAAATTTTGTTCACTTTCGACAAATGGGAATGTACGTGCATCTTCATGAAGAGTATACATTAAAAACGCATTTGTCTAGAAGTGATTACGCTAAATATAATTGTATGTCAAAAATGAAACATTGTCATAATTTAAATACATACTTTAATATATAGCCGTACTTTTCTAAAATTTTAAAGTTCTAGAATTATCACTGATATGGCAGACTTTTAATAAAAAAAAACTTAGGTAATTCAAATAGAATCATGACCACTATCACTGTAATAGAAACGGTTTAGAACTAAATAATAAAAAAAACATAATTGGCAATAATAATTTGAAAAAACCAGAGTAAATCACATCATTGCTAAATTGAAATATGTATTGTGCCAATTAAAAAAAAAATTTTTGAGTGTGCTTTTTCCTAAGAAGATTGCTTTGAAGCATTCTTAAACAAAAAACACTTTTTTAACTAAAAACCTTACCGTTTTCCAACAACCTTTTTATAATATTCTTCTTTTACAATCAGTTGCAGCAAAACATTTTCACAGGCTTATAAAATAATCAAAATTATATAGTTTCATACAATTTCCAATGTTTAGAAACAAACAACTTATGACGCCTTACTACTACTTCTGAGACATTAGCAAACCTCCAAAGAGTCACATCTTCTGTATTTGTAAACATAATAACTCGTTTTGTCATCACATAAATACGTATTTTTTACTACAATTTAATAAGATTGGTTGAATTTAGTTAAATCAGTTGTTTAAAAACTTTATTGTTATCTTTAGCTCATCTACAAAATCATATTTTTTTAAATATCTACCTAAGCGTCGTTAGTCTTTCGTATTTAAGAATTTTGTTGTTAGTTCCTAAGAAATAATTAAGACATTGGTCTTAAAGCAGTAACACTTTACGAGAATATTATATTTGTTAAATTTGTTCAAAAAGTGTAATGATCAAAAAAGTGACAGTTAAATATGTACAGAAACTCGAAAAAATGTGAGAGAACACGATGTATTTTCAAGAAAATAATTAAAAATGAATGTAGTAGTAACTCAGTGATAGCTTGTGTCAAACAAAAAAAAATTAACAACAAAGCTGGAGTCTAAAACCAAATATCAAAATTTGTATAATTTTTTTGTGACTGAAGGAAACGAATTAAGTAAAACTTAAACTGTAATATGTAACATGTAATTTTAGTAAGACGGTAAATACAAACGTATAAGCGTTCGAAAGTCAGTACTTTAACTATTTTTCGAAAAGTGACTGTCAAGCACATATAACACTTAAAAACACAAGTGCTAAAAAATACAACTTATTTGAATTAAATAAGGTATGATAATAGAACAAATACAACAATATCTTAGATGTACTACGTAAACCACAGTAATTTGAGACAACTGTAGCAAATAACTAAATTACGAATGGTTATTATTTTCAACAATAATTGCACTTAAACAACATACAATTTTCAAACAATATTTAAAAAAAAATAATTCTGAAATATTTAAGAATTTTTTTTATCAAAAATTTGAAATATGACATCAATCTACACTAGAAAAACTCGATTTCAAATATGTATAGTTGTTTCAATTACAGAAGAACCTGTTACATAACTGAAATCTGCGTGGCGGGGTTGTACCAGTAATAAAAACGGTTATTAAAGAACCCTCGATTGTTAAAATAGGCTTGTCTGAACGTATTTTATTTTATGCGCCGTAACAGATTCTTCTCTATTTGAGAATATATAAAGTTTTATTTGTTTCAATTTAACTCATTTAAAACTTTGCCTCATTGAATTGGAAAGAGTACGTACTTAAACTTCAGTTTGCTTCTGAAAGTAATTATTTTCATACAATTATTATATATCACGCAATGTCGCTATTATTATATCTCAAAAATTTTGTTCAACAATATTTTCACTTCAAACTTCTAAACCAAATTATTAATAACGTAGGCGTTAGAAATTACATCTGCATAATAAATAAAATGAAAAATTCATTACACCAACCATTTGTAACACTTACCATTAATTTTAGCATTAAAGAAAGTTTAATTTACAACATGCTTAATAATAAACATCTGTATAAATTGATTGTAAATTATATAGGTTAAAATAGCGTTTTAGTCGTGTGGAAGCTAAACACCAATTTTCATTGCGAAGGGTTGTTTATTTAATTTGTTAGAAAATTAACTTTCACAAATGTGTAACATAAACGACGAATACATTCATGGAATGCTTTAAATCAACACACTGCTATTATAGTAAAGCCCACACTTAAATTCTTACCTTACGGTGAAAGTAACATCGTAGTATTAAATGTAATACTATGAAAAAAGAACAAAGTTAGTTACAGTAGAAAATAAAAAAATGCATATATTTACTTAAAACTTATAAAGTAACTCATTAAGTAGTTTTTTTATTTTTGTTTTAATAATAGACTCAATACGATTCAATATAGTCAGTTTTTTTGTAGAATCATTGTGATCTAACTATATATAAAAGTAATGTGACAATGTAACAGTAAAGCAAATAAAAAACTAAAACTTAGAGCTCATAAAATTACACCACGTACAAAATATTTTTTTAACCATTTTGTCAAAAATTATTTTTTACCTGCTGCCTATTTATAATTTTAATGTTTTTCCATTTAAAGAACATTAAAAAGGAAAGAGTACTGTAACGCTGCGTGATTTGGTGAATATAATTAAAGTTTTAAAAAATTCGACTGCAACAGCCACAAGTAACAAATAAACATTTATTCATTGTTCCAATAATGTTAAGCGATGAATTAACAATTCATTGTCATTTGTATGATTCTGAACGACAAATTAAAAATGATTGATCATTCAAACCGTTAAAAATAATCCATGATAATTAAATTGTTTTATCAATCCTAAATGATTTGATAAATAATAAAAATTTGTTTGTAGAATTTTTACAGAAAAATAATGGGTGAATATAATTTTGAATTGAGTTTTCTTGTTTATTTGTTGTTTGACGAAATTAGAAAAATAAATAATCATCATTTGCTTGTAATTAAAACATTCATAAATATAAAAGAATCTCCTCAGGTTTATGGCAAAAACGTGTGTCTAATTATTTTAGCGACTAAACCACTCGAATTATACATAAAAGAGTCAATTTTTATTCGTTATTTAAATTAGTATAGCAACGATTGAATGTTTAGCTTTTTTTTAATTAAACAATTGTGGAATAACAATAAAATTTTTATTCATTACTCAGTACTAGAAAAATTACAACAAAGTTTTTAAATTTTAAACATCAGTAAAACAACATTTTTTCTCTATTTCAACATCAGAATTAGCGATTCTTACACTAAAATCCGTGTAAGAACAAGCCAATTCTTACACGAATTTTAGTTATGTTAGTTTTTTTAAAGTTAGTATCTCTGCATCGTAAGTTGACGTTACCTGAAAAAGAAATCAAAACTATTGGAAGTTAACAATTGAAATTCAAATTTTGATGCCAAGATAAAATAAAAACCTGCTATTAATTCAAAGTTATTTACTTATAAAGGTATAAAGAGAAAATTTTGTATGAGATTTTAGGTTAACACATAAATTTCAATATGTCAAAGTGTAAGTGCTGCCAATTCAGTAAAATATAAATTTCCCAATGTTGTTTTAAAAATTAAAATTATACGAAAAATATTAAATATTGTATCGAAATAGAGAAAATAGTATAAAGCACACGTCATAGAATACGTTTCAATCACTCGACCGCTTCATAAACTCACCGCTGCGCGGCTCGTGTATGAAGCGCGGTCTCGTGATTGAAGTGCGTTCATTCTGTAACTTGTGTTTTAATATACTATTCCACTACTAGTTGTACAGGCTTTAATTATTATGTAAAATAGTAGGTTGAGAAATAGCACTTTTTTAAGAGCAGGTAAATAATATTTCATTATTAACTACTAGTTGATAATGAACATGTTTACATTTTCTGATAATTCTATAACAGTTTTAAATAAAAAAAAATATCTATTGGAAGCAAGAAATTTGATTTAATCCTATTTTAAGAATTTGAAGCGTTTACTAAACAAATTAATTTTTTAAAAATGTAAGCTATTTGAAGTTCGCGATTAACTGCTAAAACAAGTGTATAGAAAAACATATAATGAATATCTTAAATGGTGCGACATACGAAAGGATTCAATCGAAAACTGTTATTGTGAAAAGAGTCTTCTGGCTTATTTTTGGTATTTATCAAAAGAAAGAAAACCCTCTTCGATGTGGATTTATTATTCAATGCTTAAAGCCACTATTCAAGTCAACCACAACATAGATATAAGCAGTTACTCAATTTTATTCGGGTTTTTAAAGAGAAAATCAGATGGATTCAAGTCCAAAAAGTCAAAGGTTTTGACTATGGAAGATATAGAAGCCTTCATATACCAAGCTCCAGATGAATTTATCGTCATGTAGTAATTGAATGTTTAGTGTAGTTGATAACTTTAGATTACCAAGTTTTGTAGAAATTTCTAAAAAGTATGCTGCTAATAAATAAAATGAAACAACTAGAACAGTACAATTTTTGATTTCTAATTCATTTGGTTGTTCTAATTGTTTTGTTAACATAAATTAGCCACAAGAAATTTTCAATAAAATATACAATTTTCGATTTCTAATGGAAACTCATTTTGCAAGTATTTAGTTTATTAGGTACCTATGATATATAAATTTCTGTATTGTGTATAATTTATGATATATCCGCGCACAAACGTCTTTTTATAGCCCACGAATCTCTTTATTCCCACGGGCTAATCAAACGACAAACAACGATATCATAAGTATTTTTTTTCAAAATTCCATTAAAAACAATTTCCCCGACAACTTTCCCATTCTTGTAAACCAAGAAGAAATGGCAATTATCTATATTCATCGGACGTAGAGCAGCATATTTTGTAGAAATTTCTACAAAACTTGGTAATCTAAAGTTGTCAACTATACTAAACATTCGATTTCTTTTGGTTTTAATATCTCCAATATTGATCAGTAATGAGTATTGCAGATTCTGAATATCATCAACTTCTAACATGCTCTTGTTTACGGCATGCTCTAGCTATTCCAAATATTAAAGCAACTTGTTTTTAAACATCGTTCAACACTTCTGAATTACAAAAAATTCATTTACCTTGTTCATTAAATATATCTTTTCTATCTCTTCCATGGTCAAAACTTTTGACTTTGTGGGCGTGAATCCATCTAACTTTCTCTTTTAAAACCCGAATAACTTGAGTAACTACTTGTATCTATGTTGTTGTTGGCTTTGGTAGTGGCTTTAAGCATTCAATAATAAGACCACATCGAAGAGGGTTTTTCATTCTTTTGATAAATACAAAGAATAAACCAGAAAACTCTTTTCACAATAACAGTTTTCGATGAAATTCATTCGTATGTCGCACCATTTAAGATATTCATTATAAGCTTTTCTATGCACTTCTTTAGATTTTTCGGGAACTAAGCTACTGTTTCTTGGTTTTTCTGCAGTGTCATCAACTTCGTTCATTTTCCACCTTTTAAAGACCGCAGAATAACCGGACACAAAATAAAACTAAGCTTTAAAACAATATGGCTACCACTTTTTACATGCTATCATAGTTACGTTTTAAAACTCAAAGCAACATGCAACACTATTTTTAAATTAAAAAAATTGCATTCACGCATGAAGTTGTGTATGTACCACGGAAGTAACTTGCTTTTATGGTCTTCGACGTATTCTTAGCCCTCGGCTGACGCCTCAAGCTAAAAATTACGTTTTACGCCATAAGAACCTAACGACCTAAACACATAAATTGCTATTATATATTATCAATGCTTTAAGTAATAAAGTTTTTAAAGAATTTTAGTAACACTACCAAAAAAAACTTAGGTACGTTACTACTTATTTTTATGTTAATTACGTCAATATTAATTCTATCAAACTAATGACAACTGACATAATCACTCACTTGATTTTTAATTTGAAATTAATATCTTAAATTTTAAATTTGATTTAGAAACAGATTCAATAGCTTTAATAATTCTAGTAGTGGAAAGTATTGTATATAGACCACGGTTGAGAAGTTGATATTATAACCCGCGCGATTTATATTCCTTGACGCTTCGCGTTTCGCTATATGATCTGTCGCTTAGACTAAAATTGTTAAATTCTCAACTTTGGTATATAACATACTATTATTAGTCACTTAAAAAAATAATTCAAATAATAATTAAATTTTTATTTATCATGTGAAATCAGTCAAATAACTATTTTGGATTTCGATTGGTTATTAAAATTTTGAAGTGCCTTGTGCTGGTTCATCATACTTGCGTGTAACTATTCTATTTAAGATGATTCATTTTTATTCATTTTAAGAACTAATCTTGTCCCTCGTGTGTAATAACAGCTTTAAACGGTGTTTTTAAAAACGTGTTTGTGGTAATTAAAAACGTCTGAAATATTTTGTAAATTGTCGACCAAAATTATACAAAATTAAAAATAATTAATATAAACTCGCCATAAAAAAAATAATTGAAACTTGCCAAAGAATATTAGATAATATTCTGTTTAGTATAATTCATCGTAATGATTATATACATTTATCCAATTAAATCGAATCACTAAGGTTTCCTTTACAAATTCAAACAAAGTTTTTAAATCTAGTACACTGTGTTAAAATCAGGTTAATACGTTTTAGCTAGTGAGTTTCTCTTAATAAACAATATTTGTTTCTTTTGCTAATTATTAAGATTACGACGCCCATTTACAATTAATCGACGTATAATCTTATAATCTATAAAAATGAAGGCGACCTTTAAAACAAATCGATCTGTACCAAATTTATAGTATAGAGTTTACATTCTCTTACATTCAATTTAAGATCAAGGTTTGTCAAATTTTGTTTTATTAGTCACTTGATCTTAACGGCCGTGTAAAATTCAATTGTCGAAGCATCTTGGAATCCGGAAGGAAACGTGCGTTATTGTAAGTTCACGATGCACCGTTAGCTGTTTAGAAATAACGTTCTATGCGTTTATGGTTATTGGTGTGACTTTAAAAGAAACAATTTGTTTTTAATGAATAATAACGATGTAACTAGGAATTTAAACGAATACAATGTAGTGAAGAGTCATTAATGAAAACACAATAAGCTTTAATTGCTTTTTTGGTTTTCTGATATACCTTCAAACGTCTAGGCGTGCCAAAGTAATCTAATCAGTAAAAATCAAAAACGCACTTTTTAGATTTTTATGGCACAAACTCAGTTTCAATTTTATTGTACCCAAAATACAATGACGCATTCAATAACGCAAACTCCTAATAGCCCTGTAATTAACATTCATATCGTTTAAAGTTTTTTCTAAATATAAACAAATACTTTAAGCTTCCGACGATTAACTAATTTCCTTAAACGTATACAAAAATTCAATTACTTCTACAAAATGAGAATGTAATTGAGTTAAACGTAAAATTAAGTTACAATGAATTTTCGATGTTGAAATTTAAGCGAAAATCTGCATGGAATTGCCATTAACGTTTAAATTTGGCTTAACGAAATCGAATGGAAGCTATAAGTAGTATATGCAAAAGCAAAGCTTACACAAGAAAGTCAGATAAGTACCGTACTGTATATAATATGCTTAAATAAAATTACAACAAATATTAAAATAAAATTCAATTGCAAATAAATTGAAATTCGATGATGTTACACAAGATGTTTTTGTTATTTTATTGTTTATTTTGGAAATCTTCATTTTCGGTTGCCTTTAAAGGTAAAAAGACCAACAACAGCTTTTAACTTAGTAAAATTAAAAAAATGTAGAAGACAACACTTTGATTAAGATACTATTATTGTAAGTACTGCCAAATATAATTATCACTAGAAAGCAACGGTAAATCCAAATACAAAAGTTTATACAATTTCATATTACAAAAATGTTTCCACATTATGGAGGTCTCATTGAGCTAAATTAGCACTGCAGTAACGTTCAGATAATGCGACAGAGATTATAAATGGCTAATTTGTACATATTTCTGAAATCGAAACCAGAAAGCACACAAAAAATATTTTTTTATTAAATTTTTCATTAGGTATTTACTGTGAACTTTAAAATTGTATATCCTAACCCTTCTAAAATGTATTAAATGAATCGTTGCGTCATCTTAATTTTGCTAGCTCTCATTTTTCTACGTTTTCACTTCTTAGCAGAATCATTAGTATTAACTTAATTAACCAAACTTATCTAAAAAAAAATTATTTTGTCAGAACGTCAGAAATGGAACAGTGAAAAAATAAAATACTCCAACCCAAGCAAAAGTTGCATTTCTTTGTATTCGGTAACATTTTCAATTTAGAACACCAATATCTAATACAATACAGTGTCTATAACCGAGTTTTCACACGAACAATGCAACCCAACAAAAGCTTTGTATTTAAAGTATTGACGTTACGTCAGCCAGAGTATTTCAAACCGATTTACGAAACAATCACAATTGTCTGAGGTAACGACTATAAGATTGTGACATTACTTTAAAAGAAAGTAAAATGAGTAAAATTATACAAAAAATGTAAAATACACAAAAAAAATTAGTAAGCTGTTTTGTGGTATAATAAAAATCACAAAAATTATTTAAAAGTTTCACACTATTCTTGACGAAGTCCTTATTAATTCCACAATATTCTCATTATTACTGGTTCTGTTGAACCTGATTATATTATCACTATCTGACTAAACTAAAAAATTTTTTTTTTTTTGATTTTGCATTTTTTTATATTTACTTTCTATGTGCGTAGCCATGTAATTATTGCAATAAAACCATTAAAAACTATAGTTCCATATAAGATTACGTGCCAGGACTTTCACAATATTTGTCAGAAAATCTACTGCAAAAGATAGAATTTCTATAGTAGATGATTTCTGATTTCTAAACTTTTAAAAGAAAATCAACCCAGAAAAACATCCGAGTAGTGCAAAATTCAAAAAAATATATTTAAATTTAAATGTTTTCATCAATAAAATAAAGTAATGAAAAGTATTTGTATGCAAAAAAACATTTTTTCTTTCACTCAAATAATCTTGTTTACTGTGTAATTGCAACAACTTTTTTGAATCCTCTACTTTGCATTACCAATTAACCCAATGACTGGATCTAATACATTTCCAAAATAAAATTATATACACATTTAGTTACCAGTAATTTTTCAGAACACTAAATTTTTTTATGTTTGTACTTTAAAACATTGTTGAAGGCAATGAAATTTTTTGTCAAAATTTTGAGAATGCCTTGTGGATGAAATAGATTTGCCAATATCTACACCTTTTTAAATCTTTATTACGATTAAACTAAAACTTGTAATCGTAGCGTCGCGAGTTAGCTTTTTAGCAGATTAGTCTTGTTAAAGCGATCTGCGACGCCAATTCTAATCTTCCTTCTAGGTTTTTGATATAGTAGAAAGTTATGTATCTTTTAGGTACCTTTCTCTCTATGGAGCAACCACATTGTTAAATAATTTTACATTTACAAGAACAAATGTCGAATCAAATTCTACTTTGGGTTCCAATAGTTATTTGTAGTTATCACTAGTTTAGAAAGTGCTGTTTTGCGAATACTCGCAAAATACTTTTAGGACGTGTGATACACAAAATGTTTTGTGCTGACCTTTATAGTACAAATTTATTAAAAGCAGTCATTTAAGCAATGATTTTTAATAAAATTTAATAACATATGTTGATAAAACTGAAACCTATAATGACGAAATTCAATTGTTTTTTTAATTAATTTCACAATTATATATTACCTACACTTTTAACTTATATGAAAATAAAACTTGTTTTTAGCAATTGTAAGATATAAGCAAATTTGTTATAGGTATTTGTTTAAAAAATGTTAGTGTTATTCTAAACAATAATACACATAATAGTGTTTGTTATTAAATCTGACAGATTGACAGATGATGTTTAATTAATTAATGATTATTAGTGGTTATTTTGACTACACTTTACTTTAAGGTATAATTTCCGGCCAATTATGATGCCTGTAAAATACATCAAAAAAAACGGGGAGAACCACAAAAAATATTTTTTGAAAATTTGAGGAGATTCTTATATTTTGTGAGATAAAACTTTTCAAAGTTAAATTACACGTCTGTATAAAACAGTCAAAATAAAAACTGTTCTTAAATATTTTCTACGTTTTTGCGTTTACGATATCAAAAAACAACGGTTTTTAGTACAGTTTTTTCAATAATCAGATCAAAGTAGATTCAGATTGAAGACATAAAAGTAGTCATTAAAAAAAATACAAGAACGGTAACGAAAACTCAAAAATATTACTAAATTTTGTCTCCATATTGAACTGAACTTGTGTGAAAAAACTTACGACAATAAAATATACGTTATTGATGTAAAATAAATATTCAAAACTATGATTACTGCTACTACAATAATTCCCACAGTTATGCGTATAAAGTTATTGGACGAACAATTCAAAATTCGCATTTATTTAAGTTTTTATTCAATATTATTTTAAAACATATAAGAACCTAATTGTATAAGTACCCTTAATTTAATCACACACTTCATCGCAATTGCACAAATTAAATTATGGTCAAATGGATTTTAAATCCAAACATTTCAGTACGAAGAGAATCTATTTATACATCAAAACTTGACATCATTTCCGGTTAACTGACACCGCTGGAAAATTGAATTTAGAATTGATGAGCGTAAACAAACGTGTTATTCTTTACTCATCGATTTAGTGCATTTCCACAAAGGCTGGACTTGTCCTAACATTTTGTTTAAAGTCCACGTCAAAATAATAACTGTATTTTTAAATTATATTATGCATTCAAAGCTAATGTACTGGGACGGAAACGTGTAACTAAACAAACGCCGTCTAATAGTTTAATGAATATGATCTTATGGGGGAAGAATAGCCATAAATTAAAAACTTCCATCAGTTAATAGAAACCAGTCAACTAATAATAAATAGAAATTCCGAAGGAAATTATATCGTTTAAAATTGTATCTACTAATAATTTTTTTTGGTAAATTGAATTAATTTAAATATAAAATATATTAATGAAATTCGAGAAAGGAAGGTCCTTGTTAAAGTTATCACGCATTACTAGTTGTTCTTTCCACTTTTGATATTTAATAAAAATTTATTATCGTCTATAAATAAATACGACTTTTAATGCTTCGCTTCTGTTTGAAAATTTATGAGCTCGACGCATATTTTTCTTAAATTTTTTTTGTTTGTACTTCTACTGAAGAAAATGATAACACTGGTGAGTTATGTATGCAGTCGAGTGCGAAGCCATACGACCAGTTCATTGTGCTTCTAAGAGAGGATAATAAAGTGCATATGCAACTTACTGAATAAACATTTGTACACACCGGAAATACTTGGCGAGGGTTTTAAAGTGATCATAATAAGGATATTATAATCGGATCAATTTAATGTAAATCGTCTGCGGGTTCTGTCTTGTATCTATAACTGTAGCAATGACTGTAGTCATTTGTCTTTGCCAACAACACCATTAAATCTTTAATAAATAAACAACAGCCGTCGTATATATAGGAAATGTCAACAAAATACTTCCAAATAAGAAGCTTCTTACTTTAGCAATTTGAATAGCTTCGCACCACAAATTGTTACTATATGCTTTATGTATCTGGCATTCCGTTCAATATAAATGTAAACTTCAGTCTTCGCATGTGTATAAACAATTCAACTATTTTTAGGGTATAATTAAGTAAATTAACGTAACCATTAAAAAGACAAAATAAAAAATAATTAAAAAAAGCTTAAAACATGTACATATAAGGAATTTGTCAATCTGATTAGTTTTGATATTTGTTTAAATTAGAAAATTTTATCGAGATACCGAAAGTATCATCAAGCGAATTATCATTGGACAATGTATCGATGTTATCAATTTCTGTAATTGCCTTAGACATGAAAATAACTCGACACCAGTAGTAACGTTACCAGTAATAGTAATTTATGTATCAAGCGTCGAATGTAAAGCACAGCATAACAAACGGTAATGCGGCGTGAGACCACATTGAAAACATAAATATAATATTAGTACTACAGTTATAATTAACTCATAGGTAACATAAAACAGTTAATTAACTTAATCTGTCAAGTTCGAATGTTTTACGTAGTAAGAACTTTGTCAAATTTGACATTGACTTTAACATCCCAATTATAATTGAAATTCAAAATTTTTTCAAATGATTTTTCTACCTGTCACGTACTCGTTCGAATGTAATAACTGACTTTGAACACTTAGTTTTGTGTGGATTTCTACTTTTTACTTTGCCGCTATATAGAGATTTTTTTCGTCCATTGCATTACTACATTAACAAACGAATATTCGCAGCACAATTTAGTAATTTACGTAACAAGCGTAGAAAGTAAAGCATAGCATAATGAACGTTAATGCGACGTGAGACCACACGGTCGAGCGTTGCATGTGAGTTAGCTATGCTAGAAAACTTTCGACAATGGTAAGGTACATTATTTTTTTTTGTTACCTTATGTAAAATCACACTTTTTTATTTTAACATCGTTTTTTTCAGTTTTAACTGAATTGTTAGATTTTTTAAATTACTTTTTCGGATAGTCGTTCTAATATAATAATTGACTTTGAATACTTAGTTTTATGAGCGCCTCCTTACATTTTCAAATAAAATGCTTTATAAAGTACATAAAAAACTAACTTATTAAATATTATATAGCTAAATTGCCAAAAGTATAAACTACTTGTAGAAAATATTAAAAAATTTCAAAAATGTACTTTTTCAGAAAATCAAAATCAAAATTTTGAATTGGATTTCTCAAAAACACCTTTTATAGCAAAGTATGTTGTGCTGTACATCAAAAGAAAGAGCATGTAAAACTGAGTAAAATGATGCCACTCCCATCTTTCTAGCTCAATTAGGAGAAAAGCTATGGTGATTTCAAAATTTGTCGGTTAGGTTTTTTTTGACAGATTTTAAGAAACTTTATATAGCCGTAACTTTGAAACCGTTTAAAATAATTGAAAAAAAGCAGCATTTTTCTTAATCTTTATGATGACAACCTTCATACCAAAATTCATCAGGTTTATACCCTGTGTTGATTCGATATAAATGACCCATGAAATATTTTTTAAAGTTTAGAAACAAAAAAAATATATTATTTGAAAAAAACGTTCTAAAAGTTTATACTTAATGCATATCCTCTTTTTTTTAATTAATTATATCTAATTCTTTATAACTTTTCACTTAGATTTTATTTTATCATCCATTCTGTTTTTTAACCTTTTTGCTTTGTTGTTCTTGGCAGTTACTATTCTAACAGTTTTTCAGTGTTTCGCACTTTTTCAAAGTGTTGAGTTTGACTTAATTAACATTTATATTAATAAATTACTCTCTATTTCAAAGAAAACATCAGCTTTTCTAATTATCACCAAACGTCAGACATCAGTTTTAGATTTTCGAGTTAAATTATATTAAGAATTAAAAAATCGTATACATATCACTGCCGTAATAAAATGTTAAAACAGCACTAAAATAGCTAAATGTTAATCTCGCCGTAGGAAACAAAATATGATAATCTTAACGAACTAATAAATTCCCCAAGATACTTAAAATCCATAAGATTTAACTGTCTTAATATTAAAGATCCATTTTATGCTCTATGTAATATTAGCAACCTTAATGTTTATAGTTTTTATTTGGCAGATAAATATATGTAACCAATTCGGTTTGTTGTGGATTTTCATTACTGAAATGTAATCTTTATAAAATTGAAATCGTTTGAAATTGGAAGATTAATAATAATTAATAAAATTACTTCAATTGAAATTGAACCTAAAAAGTATATCGTAAGGTTATCAAACTGCACTTTAACAAGAATATTTATCAGTTTATGGATAGTTTTTCAACATACAAATTCTAATAAAAGTGTATGTTTCATACTACATTTAATACTGAAGCGTTTGCCTATAAGATTTGTCGAATAAATTCATAAGTAATAGAAAAAATTCTTTTTGTTATGTTTATGTTTGTATTCATTTAAACGTTAAAATAATAAAAAAAGTGATAGGATATTGTAAAATTTCAATATTAAATAAAATATGTACCTACATTCTATAAACGGTTAAGAAGAAGAAAAAAAATTGTTTTTATTAAGTTATACTGGTCCACTGCTGTAAAACTTCTTAAACTTACCTTAATTTGAAATTCTGAAAATGAATAATTAATGTTGCTTTAGGAAGTTCCGCAAACAGGGTTAGATGGATCAATTTTAGATACTTTTTTTTAAACATTAATAATATAATAAAACCATTTCTGAATATTGTAAGAAATAAAAATATTTAATGTACATATACATACATGTTTCAATATTAAAATATTCTGTTTTAAATTAAAAGATTTAAAACATCAAAGAAACAACGGGATACTTGCAATCTCTTGTATGTTCGTTAAGTGTTTAAATTTTTAATCTAGCAGTCCAAATGTGCAAATTAAAGATTAACCGAGTTAAGTATCACACTCATTGAAGTTATTATAAAATTAATGCATTGACATGAAAACGGCATTACAAAATACAGAAAATCTCTTAACCTATCCACTAAATTATATTCGTAAGTTAGAGTGTAAACCAAATATTAAAAATCCTAGAACGTAGTACTCAAACTACAGTAATGTTAAACTAAAAAGAACTTGGAATACCTAGAAATAATAAGCACTGGCGCAGTCTGAAAGAAAGGTAGAAATTCAGAGGTTCAAACCTATCCCAGAGATAAAAAATACGGAATAAAAAAGAATTCAAAGCGTATTTCGTGGAGCTGCCTTTGATGTGCTGCATCAAATTTTTATTACTTTCACTCATCTTTCTCTTTAGAACAAAACCGTCACTTAAAAATATGTTAATATACACTGTTTATTATTATAATATTTTGCTGCACACACGCATTTCTGATTTCGACATACATTTTAGCAAGAAAAAAAAAACATTTACAGACAAACGCGCCATTAAAAAATATTTTAAATTAAAAACAAAACTTAGATGTGAAACGGCAGAAGTCAAACGTCATCTGGATAGCCCCAAGCCCAAATGTAAAAAAACAACTTATAATTCTAAAACAAAAATATTTCTTTTGTGCTGTTCTCATTGCAAACATCAATATTCGTTTGTAAGTGTAATTGGCAACGCAATGACGAAAAAAAACTCTACAGCCGCAAAGTGATAAAATCGAAATCTACAAAAAATTATGTTTTCAAAGTTAATTATTATTTAAGTCAAAATATGCATCTGGTAGAAAATACATTTAAGTCACTAAAAAATTTAAAATAAAAAAAAACGAAAAATTCTATTAATTAAAATACTAGAGTATTATTCATTTAGGAGTTGGTAATATCTGTACTAAAGTTTTAAATTGATTGTCAAAGTTCGATTTTGCTAGTAGTACATGTAGTATCAACATTAAATTTCTTATTTTTCGAATTTTCTTTTTAAATTTAGATTTAATCTCTCAAAAAATCTGCAGAAAAAATAATGTATGTAACTCACGTGGAAATTTTTACTGTTGACGCTAATGACATAAATTACCATTGTATTGTATAAACAACTCAAAAATCAATTTTAAAAGATATATAAATGAATCTAAATGACGATGATGAGACAAAAAGTAAAGTCGACTGCAAATTATACAAAAATCCTCAAAAACTTTGACTTTAATTATATAAGACATAAATAGACAGCTGAATAATAAGAGATAAATTGTAAATACATACCAATAATGATTTTAAGTCTTAAATTATCTTGAATACTAACAAAATATTCAATAGAACTTCGAAGCATAATAAAAAACAGGAACTCCTTACATAATTAATTTTCAAACCCGACCAGGATCACTAACAAGAGAAGTATAATAGAGTTTTGTTATGCCACAATTATCAAAGTACGTGAACTTAAAGATAATTAACAGGTTTCGGTGCGTGCACATAAACATATACTTGAAATTCAAAAGTCGTTAAGTTATTTATCGTTAAACACATTTTGTTTTTCATTACTATTTTTAAGTTTTTTAATGACGAGTATAACTTTTGTAATAAATACAAAAGTCCTTATTGTGTAAAAAATCGAGTAGTACTAATATGTATTTGCAAAACATGAAAAATTCATTAGTATTTTTTATCAACAACACGATAAAATATTTCGAATAATCTCTCTTAGTGTAAACACTTTTGAATAAAGCTTAAAAGTGAGCTTAACCTAGAAAAGGGATCTTGCATAAATTCTGTACGTGATATAACAATTTCATCTATATTTCGGTTCCTAAAGGGACAAAAAATCGTCATAATACAATAATTCTAACGGACCTACGTGACTCTTAAGCAAAATACATTTTGCCTCTATTATTACTATTGCTGCTATATAACAGTTCGTGCATTTTTTATATTATAGATATAATGGATGTTATAATTCTTACAAGTAATATTATTTGTCAGTGTCCAGCTGACTTTATACAACTTTGGAATTGAAATGATCTAATGGAATATTTGCCTATCAAATACTTTAAATAACGATTTGTATTACAAAAACTTAGAAGACAGCGTTTAAAAGACAATTAATAAGAACAAAACGCGTGGGTGTTTAATTACACTGCTATCACAATAAACATGACGTAACAATAAAGGTTCAAAGCTTTTTATAATATTATGCTCTGTATCGATTAATATTTGTAAGGTAGAGAAACGTGAGCACTTTAACACACTTTACTATGACATCTTCAATTACCGCACTGACTTATAAATACTAAGTGTAAATGAGTATTGCTTGTTCATCTCTAATACTAAAATTATTGTTATATATTCTTTAATATTTTTCAAACTTCGACTCCTAAACTCGCCTCTAGATTTATCGTAATATTTTATGTCCGAACTGTGATCAGTGTGATCACCTAGCTATTTCGTTTAACTGACCATCGTCCTCAAACATGTGAATTTTAGTCGGTTCATTTTATGGTGTGGTCATGAATGCCTTTCGTCTGGGAACTTGTTAAATTATTTAGTATGGCTATAAATTTTCCAATTCAATTTTCATAAAAATGATTTTTAAATCTGTAATAAAAAGTTATAAGCTGATCAGGTTCCTTTGTTTCACATCTATAGTGGCAGGAAATTAAATTTCTTCTTAAAGTACTTTTGCTAGATACAAAAAATTTGTATATCTAAAGTATAAAGCTTCATTTTATTATCAATCTTTTTTTTTGCGAAAACGTCAAGTTATATAATAATTTGGTTTCGATTCAATTAAATTTCTGATAATCGGTGTAAACTAAGCTTCTTCTAGATATTGGTAGAACCTAAAACAATAACTTAACTTTTGTTCAAAAGTTTGTTTGTAGACGTTTATTAAACAGTTTTAATAATTCTAGTTTTGTTTGAGGCGATAAATACTAAAGTCTAGTATTGTTTTTTATTTTTTTGTGTTCATTAAACTGTAATTACTATTGAAATAATTAAACAAAAAATTTGTTTTTAGAAACTATTGTCTTTCGACACCGACATTGCATAATTCATAGATACAAGTATTTGAAGTGACTGGAAGGTACTACCCTTGTTTATATACATTATAGTTAGACAATGACTGCGCTAAAATTGGAAACATTAATTTGGATTCAAAAAGGACTAGTTTTGGATGCAAACGCAAAATTGACATATTAAGCGCTGCTTTTGTTAAATATTACAGATTTCTAAGTAACAGATCAGTATATTCTCTTACAGTAATCTATAAAGATACAGTTTCAGAGATTTGGAAAAGACATACGTTCTTTTTTTATTCCATGTAAAATAACCTTGAAAGAAAATTATATCTATGCACGATAACACTTATGTTATGAAATTCGGTCTACGTAAACAACTGGTATTCTGAGAAACATAATTATTCCCCTAATAGAAGACAATTTTATAATTGAATGTACAGTTTTTAATTTCTATATATTTTTGTTTGAGCGATCAAAACAATAAAATAAACTATTAAAATTTCTACTCAAATTAGATTAAAGTTAACTAGTTAATGAATACACATGCTTAAAAAAATGATGAAAGATAATTTAGGTGGGCAAGCATGTTTAGCTAAGGATGGTCCTTTTATGTCAATAAACAGAAATATTCTACATGTTTCTGTTTATTGACATAATAAAAACACATCTGGGATCTGGTATATTGTAGGTAATGCTGGTATTATTTATGGCTTTTAACTATGCAGTGCACGCTGCTTAATAGAATCACGTTGGGACTTGAGGTTTTTGATAACAATAACCGAATGATAACAATATACAAAATTCAGGAAAAATGCTTATTTGTTAGAAAGCAGTAAACACATACAGCATGTACGTGATTAACAGGTTGTTAATTTAGAAGGTGAAATCAAAGCGTATATACAAGCAAATTTTTATAAAACGTTTTAAGAAACCAGCATTTTGAGCCGACGGATCTGACGTATTAAACAGTTTGTTGACACCGTTAATAAAACGAAATCAAAAACAACAACGTTATGACAACGGTTATGATGCTTCATTCACTGTTCTAATAACTACACAATTCTTCTCAGAAATTTGCTGACACTAAAAATAAATACAAAACAACGTTATCACATAAGACGTAGTTAATTTAATTTGTTATTCTAGAAGGCAGGTGCTTTCCAAGTGAATTCACAAAGATAACGTATTTACAGATGTTAAAATAATGTACAGTTTCGTAAATCAGTCAAATTATTTTAATATATAAATAACACTGCAAAAATAAGATAAACATGCAAAACAACTATTTTTAGTGTACAATGATAAATTTTTTTACTCTAAACAACCGTATTGTGAAATTCAGCTCAAAAGTGCATACAAAATAAGTTATTGATCATGTATACAAGAATGAACATGAACCCAAATTATGATTACTATAAGCGGCGTTTTTTCTATGTAATAGCATGCGTCCGGATTGTTACTTTAGTAAAGTGATAACATTACCCGATTAAAAACATTATCCGTGATTCCGATAAGCGGCGAGCACTGTAAGTAATTCATACGAAAATTTAAATCATTAATTTGGTTCTGAAGTCCGAATCTTTGAAGCATCGCCCTGAATTTATTGCTAAAGATGCATCTAAAGTGCTAATAAGCTTGTATATTTATATTTTATGTGCCTTTTGAGTAGTATAAAAGTTTTAAAAAAATTAAATTAGCACATCTTCGTTGGCTTCCGGCTTGAAAAGAAAATTAAACAAAGTAAATGAAACAAACCACTCAACCGATTATAATTTTATCGAAACGTTTGCAGGATTTTATTCATTATATATTTTGTTTATAAACTGAAATTCAAGTGTAGGAATTATTTTTGCAAACTAAGAGTTTTAAGAATCAAAGCAAGTTAACTGGTAAAACATTGCTTTGCACGTATGTCGAAACTAATAGCGTGTGTAAGTAGCTTACTTGTGCTGCCATCGTTTGCAATCTTTTAATAACAAAAAACGGTTTGAGGCTTTGCATTTAATTATTATCTTGTTTTCACTATCGCCATCTAACATGACTAAAAAATCTGTTTCCATATAAAGCTATCTCATTGTCTAACTATAATGTATATAAACAAGGGTACTACGTATAGAGCGTTGGAAATTTAGCCGCTACTTAACAAACGACTGTTATAAAAGAATAGTAACATTGTAAAATAACAAACACAATTACTGTACCATAGGAAAACTTTCCGTCACGCACGTTTTTTCATAACTAACCTTTAAATAAACCAAAATTCTTACTAAATCTAATCTAAGTGTCAAAAAAGCTTACAAAATTTATTTATAATGACGCTATATGTTGCGATGATTGTAAAAAATACAAAACTTTCTCCTTTCTATTCTGAAGCATATGGGGACGATTTATAAAAAATTCTCAAATTAGATCTTATAGTATCGACGAACTAAAGATACATAAATTATATAATAAATAACGTGTGCATGCTTCAGTGCAATTAGAAAATATTTTTACAGCAATTTATTTCTCAAGGTATGCTACAAATTTTGCGGCAGAGTAATTACTAACAATAAAATATTTGAAAAACAATAAGACAAAGTAAACACTATACATTAATGCTAGAAGTTGTAAGTTCGCCAACGTGAATTTTACATTAGATTTTTTATTTGTTATGCAAGCCACAGTTAAATAATATTTAATTATCCATTACGCAATATGCATAGGAACATGTGGGCTAGTGCATATAATGTCAGTCAACTTTTATCTAATTTATATTGTTGACGAGGTCTCGCCCATCTGTTCTCCTTCCATAAGCTACATTTGTATTTTACTAGAAAAAAGTATTCGGAAACATTAATAAAAACGATTATTAATTGCTCGTTATTTAAAAAGCGTTCATAAAAGAATAAAATATACTACAACGCAGCTAATAAACACGTCGATCGCGTTGTAAAATAAACATGACACTATTACACTTTTCGTGAATAATTTAAGTGATAATAAAAGTGTTGGTTGTTAAGGTTAATTGTAACTTTAAACGCATTCGACCATAACGGTTTAGGGCACAACTTCCTGTTAGGGTGATGAAATATGAACACTGAAATTTTAACGATTTCAAAATCAAAGTAAAGATGCCAACATGGTGCCGGTAAAAGCTTTTAGCACATCTTTTTTTTCTCTTCATGTATAAGTGCAATTTATCACCCGCACACATTAGTAGCAGCTTATAAAATGAATTAATTCCTTCTAAAAGTCTTAATCATAAATGTCGTTACTGGAATTAAAGAGAGCTTAATAATTCTGAACTTTAATTAGAGGTCTGTGAAAAATAACCACAGTTATAATAAAAATAAAAAAGAATGTAACCTAAAAGTTAATGCTTTTAATTTATTCAAAGATTATCGTTGCCCATAAAGTTGTCTGTCAGTTTACGTCCAAATATACTATATCTGCAAACGTAATTTCAGAGCAGAAAATGCTTGCAAATAATTGCACTAATTATAACTCGCGGTAGTAAATATTAAAGAAGAAAAAAATAGCAATCGAGCTGGAAAAGTAAAAATTAAGTTAACAATTTATATTATATGTGACGTAGTTCATCTTACAAATTAGTATTCAACAAAATTTACATTAGAAGCGCTAATGTTTCGTTCATTTTTATGGAGAATGCAGTTTTTGATTCGGATAAATAAATAACGGAAAAGAAGCTTACTTTCCTCGTGATGACAGTGACCTTTACCATAATAATAACTTTTGATAGCTGTAGCAACTTCAATTAATTTTTCAATTGCAAGATAATTAAACCTATCCCGCCCTTTTGGTGTATCTTTTGCAAACAACGACTAAAATTCTTACTGATCTGCTTACGCTAGCCATTATTGCTTTAATAACGTGGCAAAGTTATTCACCGTCGTACCCCATATTTTTTTCAATTTTACAGTAACTTCGCCAACTATAAATGTACGTAGTACATACAATGCACAAGGAAGCTCCAAAGTTAGTGTAAGTAGTAGTAGCTAATAAAAACCTGTGCGAGTTAAACAATGAAAGTGATTTCAAGATAAAAAATTAAACAATCTTTGATTTAATCTAAAGTTATACTTAAAAAAATCAGTTTTTACTTTTTATCCCACCCAACACGTACATATCGTGAAAAATATGCGTAGGTAACTACAGGATTTGATGAATAACCACGAAGCCACCCACCATCCGAACATCACCCTGATTATTATACTAATTATATTTATTGTTCAGTTTTCAAATGCTTTATATACACAAATCAATTGTTACTACTCTCACCACGAGTACTCCTACTTCGTAAAGTACGTGGCAATAAATAAACATTATAAACCAGATAAATCGCTATCATTAAATATTTTATATTGCCATTAAAACTAAAATAACCAAGATTACGTAACATATTTTGATCGGATACAAATCAAGCGTATTTTATTTTTGATGAAACCATTGCATTTACTGTAAAAAATCAAGGCTTACCGGCCATTGTAAATAACATTTAAAAACAGAAGAATTTTTCTTCTGTTCAATTGATATTTAAATATAACTTATGAGCCTGTGTTCAAAATAATAAAGACATTGGCATAAAGTGTATATTAATAACTATAAAGGATCTTAATAAAGCGTGAAAGAATTAATTTTCTTTCTAAAGTTAATGTTTATTTTAATAATCTCTAATTAATAAAATCGCGTTTGTAGCTTTAGGTTCCACGAACTTTGAATTCCAATATAGGTATACAAAGCATATTTCAAGAAGTGACATAAATAGCTGTTTGGCTTTACTCCAATGCACAAAAATAAAAAAAAGTATTATTCATATGGTTCCTAG
This sequence comes from Aquatica leii, assembly GCA_035610365.1. Classification (NCBI taxonomy): domain Eukaryota; kingdom Metazoa; phylum Arthropoda; class Insecta; order Coleoptera; family Lampyridae; genus Aquatica; species Aquatica leii. The sequence goes on from CM069433.1 coordinate 75,709,546, forward strand.
AAAAGGCGAAATTCTGTTTTATGTCGATTGTACACAAATGTATGCAAATGCTAGATAAAAATACACACAATGCACAAATTTGATTTTAAAATTGCTTAAAATTAAACTTTTCGGATTCGTAACTTCACAATGCTAGACGCTCCTATTGTAAATAAATATAAAGTAACCGAATTAGGACCAAAATCCTAATTGAAAAAAATCAGAGTATATTGTCATTATCACGTTTTTTTCCTAAATTAGCATTTGTGTAGAGTAAATATAGAATTGCATTGAGAAGAAATGTCAGTGTTGACTAAACAATTCCAGCAACGAACGTGTCAAGTATTTAAAAACATCCGCAGGCAAAAATACATAACGAGTAGGTGGTCGAAATGTACCTGAAGTCATGATAAACATCGGAAAACTAAATTTAAACGTTTTCGTTGCTAAAACCGAAAGCTTTCACCTAAATTTATGTTAGGTTTCGCGTAATCGTCTCTAACCATACATCATAGTTTAATTTTAAAGTAAAAATAGTAGTTCAACTTTTGTTAACAAATTTTTGCAGTCAATTATTTTTTCAAATGCAAAAAATGTTAAATTCGTGTAAGCATTAAATCGATAATAATAAATTTAAATGACATTGTATTATAAAATTTAAGCAAACGAAAAAAATACAAGGTAGTTCTCTAAAACACGCAGGATTAGATCAAAGCAAAATACAGATACAAAATTTCAACAAAAATTCCATCACAATAAGTTGATGTCACACTGTATATTATAGCGTTACGAAACGAGACATTAATTTTGACAGATCTGTACTACAAACTACGATGCAAAAGGTCAGAGTCAAACAAATTAGTCGATCTTTTTGCGAGAACGCAAAAACTTTTTCTATAAAAAAATGTTAATATTTCACTCAAGATCATACAAAAACCCAATATATGTATACTAACACATCTTGGACGCTAAATCCGGCTAAATCAAAAAATACATACCCTAAACGAAAAAAGCATGTAAGCACCTTCCTTACCTTCACTTTATTTCTATAGTTATCCTCACAGAAAATGGTAAAAAAAACTTAATTTAGATCAGAAGCTATAATTTTTTTAACAACACTTATAATAAAGAACTTTTCGAACAAACAAAAAAAGATTAGAAGAAGACGTCTTCCGGCTTTGAACCGTGTATATGTTATTGTAACAAAAATTATCAAACCTTCGCCCACTTTTGTAAGAAGCTTCATCACGGCTTGAAAGAAATTGAAGAACTCAAATAAGTAACTAAAATCTAACAAAAAATTTAATTAGGCAATCAACTTGTGAACCGACAGATTCTAAACTCCTGAAAAAATAAAAAAAATATTGATGAACTTGGAGAAGCAAACGACAATCTAACAAAGAACCACTACAGAGTTAGGTAATCAACTCTTACTATAATTTTTTAATATACATGTCCGCGTGACATTATTTACATGCAATTTGTGCCCACGCGTTTAGCACTCACAAACCATTGTTGCTTAATTTTTTGTAACTTTTGCAAACGGTCATTCGTTAACCCAAAAAACATTAAATAAAATAATCAACGAAATCATTTACTGGGAATCTTTTCTTTATATAAAATAACTTACAAATACATTTGATTTAGATTTTCTTTGATTGCTTTTAAATATTTTACAGCAAAAGTGTATTCCGACACAGCTAGAGCAAATCAGTTGCCAAAAGTGACTAAAACGAATCAGTTGATTAAAATGATTCAATTAACTAAAAGTAGCTAGAACAAAAAAAAACTATGAATCACTTGGTTCATTAGTTAATTTAGCGTTAACCGGGTAAACAAAGGTAAAATTAACACTCGTAGTCCCCAGTCTATGACTAATTTCTGACAACAATGTAATTTTTTATGTGAAACGAATTGTTTCTGAAAATAAACCGAAAAAAAAGGTTTTTATAATAATAATAATTAAAACTTTAAAATGTAGGTAGTATGTTCGCATAGTTTTTGGGTCCAGTGTAAGTAAAAAAATACCACGTCTTCTATCCAGATACGGTTTTAGTTTACTTTTCAAAAATTAAACATGATGTTTTAATTATTTTTTGTGATTGTGCCATTATAAACATGGCAATTAACTATTAATGTATTCAAGGTCTTATTAAATAACATAAATAACAAAGAATTAAATGTATGCGTTAATTATAAACATATAGAAATTATTAAAAAAAACATGACTCTGCATACTTGTATGATTCTTAAGGTGGTACATGTTTTGATAGCGCCCATTGATACTTCGGAAATTATAATAAGTTAAATACAACAAAAGCACTCAAAACTTTATATCTAAACAATTTAAATAATTATGGCGACATACACTTTGTATATAATGTAAACTAGAAAAACTACAGTACTACAGTTTTTTTTCAATTCGATTTAACCAATCTTTTGCGTCTAATAGTTTCACAAACACTTTAACTAATTATCAAAAATGCATCACCCTGTATATACAGAGAGATGTTTCGACGTAAGCGATTTACAAATATTTGATAAATGTACTGGTATGTTTTTGACAATTCTCGGCAACGTAACAAAATAAATGACTGAATTTTTATTATCTACAAGGAAGTAGACTTAAGGGTTACTAAATTATGCCAAACAAAATTCACCCGGATTTACTAAATGGAATACAAAGTACTAGTCCATGAACTGCTGTTAAGAATAATTTTAAAATTCCATAATTATGAATGAGTAATAAAATAAACACATGGTTGAAAGGCCTAGCAAAAATCAGCACCCAAAAAATAAAATTTTATCAATCAAAAGCAAGAGCTTGTTAATAGTGATTAAAGTACTGCCAAAATATATAACATACATGAGCTTTGCAACTATAAAAAATTATTTTATAAATGCAATTGTTAAGCTATTTATAATAATCCCTAGAGTGAACATCTTTATTAAGAATATTAAATAAAATACAGAAAAATTTAGAAAAAGGTTATTCAGTGATCTCACAATGACCCATAAGAATATAATTTTTAATATAAAAACAAGCGTTAACATTACAGATACAGATGATCAAGTGAGCATCTAATAGAACTTTTCTGCAGTATCATTATATTAATTATCTTTGAATAAGAAATGCAACTTTAGCTTTTGATACCATTATGGCAATACTTTGTTGAAGTCTTAGGAGTAGTTTACTCATTTTCTTCACGTAGTAAATTTATACTATGAGATGAGCCTGCCATCATATTTCATTTATGTTACGAACAACATTTGTTGACGCACTACATTAGTGTTCTCTCACTGCCGAGAGACCCAAACACGCAAAACGACCGTCCAGTGGTTCATTCTGATGGCATTTTCACATTTGCATTGACATTGCTTATCTTATAATGTTATACGTTGTGGTTTAGCCCGCAGTGTATTCAAAACTTATTTAAATTAAGCGGGTGTAAAAATCAGCTTTCAACATTCATAGCTGTATTTGTATACAGTTTACACCTTAGATGATTACTCTTAGAACATCAAACATTTGTGCTTTATTCCACTTGTACTTTACATGGAGCACAACTAAAACTATAAATCATAATTAAATTTATTTTAGAATCGCTTATTAGTAAAAAGTACTTCAAAAAGACTAGTTTTTATTGAGCTGGGAAATTTTACTTGCCCCAGCTTCATCGATTAGACTGCTCGCATATTGCATTACGCCCATGCCACCTGCTTTGTAGTGCAGACATTTTAGTTAACCTTTAAACTCCTTAGAATTTATTACCTGGTTCTGAGCGGGAATATAATTATATTAAACGTATTTTTTTTACTACCAAACTTAAAGAAGAATTTAAGTTTCTGAGACAGTGTCAGAATAGTAATAACCGTGTGGCAGTGCAATATTGAAAACTGCAAAACTATTACAAACAATGGGATGCTAACTAATCAGTGACCTCGGCATGCAATAAATTGTTTTCTTAAGAGTCAATGTAAAATTATTGTATTTTGATGAACATTCAGGTGAAGCCTCTGATTTGGTAGAACATCTTTTGAAAAGTGTGCTATTAATATAAATTTCAAAGGCGATAAAACGAAAATCAAAGCTAATGTGTTTCGGAATCTACTGTTGAGTTCATATTTTACACAATACTGTCCAGAATGATGATGATCTATTTCTTGATATTGAGACGTATTAAAAATTTAGATATTTTTTTCCAATTCACGTATCAAGTATGAGTACTGAAGGAGTATAAAAGAGTCTTTTATCATGGAAATACAAAATTTCTAAACTTATTGTCCTTCGTAAAAACAATGCTGTTCATCTTTGACGCCTTAAAGTTTTATTTTTTGACAAAAACCCAGTAAGTAAGCTGTATATAAAACGTGTACAAGAAACTCTACAAATGTTTTAAATCTCAATCCTAAGACTGCACCAGAAGTAGTTCAAGTATTCTAAGAATTATTTAATAAACTTTAAGAAAGAAAAGTAAACAACTTCATACGTTTTGCGGCTACTTGTCAAATTAAAAGTTGACAATGTAATTGATAAAGCTAAAGAACTCAATCTCCCTAAAAATATTGAAGAATTTTAACAAGCAAGTACAGTTTCATAAATCTCAAAAACGGGTTTGAAAAAGTCAACAAATTTAAATGGTTAACTCTAAGAAATAGACCAACATGTGAAGAGTTATTGGTTTGTACTAAATTCTTCAATCAATATGGATCAATTATTTGATTATATACTATATATATAGATTAAGTTTTAAAACATCTAAAACATGTGTTGACTTTCTTAACAACACAAGAAATCGCAAAAACTCAGGATAAATGGATGAAAATATTGTGGAATTCGCCATGTGTCTTCCTGGTACTGTAAATCCTGTTGACCGCATTTTGACAATAGTAGTATCAATTTGAACGCACGAGAGAGAAGGAATATCTTTGACCGTTGTAAGGTAGCTGCTAAATGTAAAAGCAAATTTTGTTTTGTCATGTTCAGAATTACATGACAAAATTAAAACTGATAGAACTTTCCTAAAGAACATTAATTAATCTGAAAAGTATGCATTTAAAAATGGCAGTGAAGAACGTGAACAACCCATTTATAGGTAATAAATAAACTGATATTTTTGTATGTTTAAGAAATGTAATTTTATTTGTAATAAGTAGTAATATTGTTTACTTCTTTGCTCCAAGTTTTATGCCCGTACTTCACTTTTCTCTCCCTTAACCCTTCTCTCATTATAATGAGGATGTCCCGATTTGGTCTTAGTAAACGCTGGTAACTACAGAACAAAAACATATCAATAATTTTACAAAATGGTACTCTAATATTTTTTTTTATTAGAACTTTTTGCTTATACAGTACTGTAAATAACTGAATTAAAACTTTCTTTAACTTAATTCGGCCCTAACAATAAAAGTGCTAATTCTCAATAAACCTATAGTAGAATTATTCCATTTCAATATTTGGTTTCAACAAATTACTCTTGTCTAGATAAAACTTTTCTGGATCGATAAATTAGAACAAAAGAATCTTAAGAATGGACTAGAGAAATCTCCAGATTGAAAACCCTTTGTTAAGAGTTATTTAAAAAGAGAAGTTTATCAGCGTAAACCACTAGCTGAAAGTGTTCTTTGTACAAAAACTTGCTCGTTAATACCGGAAGCGATACAGAAGGTTCAACAAGAACTTACATCTCGTCTAGATTGCTGTTTTGGTAATAATAAGAAACGCGGAGCACTAAAAATACCTATGAAACAGAACTATGAACAATATTAAAGACGGTATCGACTGTAGTAATCCGGTTGAGATTTTTTTTAATTGATTACGTTGACGTTATTCAAAATCAATTGTACGCAAGTGATCATATTTTGTTGGATAACAATTATATGTGCAATCGCAAAATTAAAAAAAGATGTGCCAAAATTAATTAACGTAGAAAAGTTTATTGACCCGTTCAAGCTTCCGCTATTTGGCAACAGGAAAGTAATACGTCTAAATAAATAAATACGTTAAGAAGGTAGTTAACTAAGCAAAAAAACATACCTGAACCTACATTTAAAAGAAACTAAAATCTAAAATAGTTTACAAAATATTGATAAAAGTGAAAAGCTCGGCATTCTCGAGTGTATTAAAAATTGGTCGCCTCATTAATCAATGTCAATAAAGAAAAGCGTCACAATCATTTTTTTGCACAATTTTTTTCTATCGAACTTTTACATTGTATTTGAGATTGACTGCACTTGTAAATAATAACAGATAAAAAATTAATTTAATAACGTAGGCCTGAATAACGAATACCTATTAGAAATTAAAAAAAATAGCGCTGTGTGCGAAGAAGTTCTTGACTTACGTATTTGGATTTTAACGTTTAAATGCTGGCTTAATTTGTATTCTAAAAATAACGTTCAAACGTGAGGTGTGTAAAAAAAGTATAAAGCACGTGATTATAAGTTCGTTTTTGGACACGTGAAACTTTTTTTTATTTTTCTTTATTGTTAGAAATTTATGTATCTATATAACAGGAAATAAAAGAAATTGCAAAAGAATAATCAATTGAAATACAATGCGGGAGATATTGTAATTTCATTGAAACACTCCTTGTTCGATTAAAGGATTTAAATGCAATTCTAAGTTCTTTTGTAATAAGGTGAGGCAGAGCAAGTTGGACATTTGTATGTAAAAACTATGGCGCAAAATTGAAAGTGGTGCTTAAATAATGCATTAGAAGTTATTAAAATGCATGACCTTTGTACCTACAAGGTAAGCGCCTTTACAAATTTTTATTTAAACTTGTGAGGATTAGAGCTGTGAATATCTACCTGCACTACTGCAGGTAACAATATTGATTTAGATGAAGTGGGTTAACAAAATTAAGTAACCTAACATAATAATTCTCAGATTATGTAGATGATTATGCCACGGTGATTACGTATCGGACTTTATGTGCACAATAAAGTGCACTTAATCGTTTTGCGTCTTATACATTGATAATTTAATCTCGTTTAAAAATACAGTTTAACGATTTATTTTTTTAAATAATAATGACTTATAAAATCTAACCCACTTACCTCGACGACCTTGAGGTTTTGCTTGTCCAGCAGGAATTCCATGGATTTGTGTGGCCTGGTGGGGTGTGGTGGGGCTGCGAGGCTGCGTGGTGGCGCCTCGGCCCCCAGGTTCATCAAACTTCTTGTCTTCACATGGGTACCACTTGTAATAACTGTCACCTCCGTGTCGAGGTCCGTCTCGATCAGCCCCATGGGCTCCATGGACCGGGGGAACACGTCCCCGGAATCAATAGTCCTATGTTCGGAACGCACGAGTTGCGCAAATGCATCACCGGTGCGCGATTTAACGCTTGCGCCTACAACCCTCGGTGGCGCTTTCGGAAGGGGTGGTTTCGCACTTATACAAGCAGCATCCTCTGATGTTAATACCACGCTCGTTTCTGCGGGCACTTGTTGATTGTTTCTCGATTGTACTTTTTCAGGTCCTTTAAGCGGTATATAAATATAATCATCTTTAGTAGCTATACGTTGTGTAGTTGGTGTTAATAAATTATTCGCAACCGGCACAGATTTCTTTTTATTCTTTGAATCGTCGAATGTTTTACGTGACGAAAAACGAAAACTAGCGAGCCGAGAAAAAAAACCACTTAATTTCTTTGATTTTTTAGGTTTCGTATCTCCATTTATCGTATTTATCGAATCCATCGTCGGCACGGCCGCCTGCTGTGGCCGCAGCAGCTTTGTTTGTGGCGTGTCAATCTTAATGTTGCCGCTACTAGCGGACACGTGACTACTACTGGGGGTGGGAGGCATCGAATGGTAAACATCACCCAAATGAGAGTGCCTGTATACAATTCCATCCTCGTCGACGTATGATCCTAACAAACTACCATCTTCGTCACTTCTTACGACTTTGCTACCGCGCCTTTTAACACTTCCGCTTTCTTTTACATCCGGTTGACTTACCGCGCGACTTTGCGTATCACGAGATTGCACTTCGTTTTGAATTTTTAAATTGACCTCCGGTTTACGGCATTGCAAGTCCGGTTGACTTTTCGACACTTGAGCGGTTACCGTTAAAATTCTTGGTTGCGGGCGTATTATCGGTGGTGTAGGAGGCTTCACATGCACGTCCTCGCACTCCGGAGTACTCGACAAGCTGTAACTCGAATCTTTATCGCTAGTTGTTTCGCTATCGTGCCAATTAACTTCAGCAACGATGGGACAAAAATGTACCCCTTTCGAACCTACCGACCCACCAAAAGATTTCGTATTAACTAAAGTCTTCTCGTCGTCGGATAGGCCGCTAGTGCTGGCACTGTGATTAACCAAAGAACTTTTACGCACAAAATTTTGATTAGAACACGAAGCAACCACTTCAAACCCATTCTCTTGTTTATTTTTAATCGTCGTTAAATTCGGCGTACTAATTACATTACGAATATTTGTTGATATCGGAGTGGAAACAAAAAAATCAATTTTATCTGTACTGTTGCGGAAACTGGGAATGCTCGTTTGCGAAACTGTCTTAAAAATCTCCTTATCAAATTCAACAATGGTGCTTTTACGAATATTTTCCATATAGCAAGGATTGTACTCGTCATCACTCAAATCAACTCTATTACTCATTGCTTCTAAATAGCTTCCCTCTCTTACAAATGCACTTATTTCTATGTCAGATTCTGTTGATATGCTGCTAGAATCTTGTTTCTTCCCGTTAAACTTAAATCCGGCATTGTTTTTATTGACCATTTCCATTTTACATTGAGCGTTGTTTAAATTATCCTCAAAAATATTGCGTTGATTTGTGAAATCGGCAATATCCCAATTTTTAACGGCGATGGAAGAATCTCTCGAAAAAAATTCTAAATTCCACTGACCGCTTCTACCGTTTTCGAAGTCACCAGTTAAATTCAAATCTTTAGGTACACTAGAAACACACACGCTATTATTGAAGAAATTTTCTGAAGCGTTTTCTAAACTTTGCGAAGCTTCAACTGGTATATTCTCACTGCGATGTTGAAGCAAGTTGGGTTCACTCGCCGACGCTACATTATATTTAGATGCCCTAACGTCGCATTCCGCTCTCTTTTCTATATTTACCTCCGCGTCTAATCCTTGCGATAAATTAAATTCCCATTTTGTGTTTTGACGTTTTCCGTTGTTCATAAATCGTTCTATAAGCGGATTTATATCGTACTTATCCAGCATAGTCAAGTCTTGGTAACTCGAGCCGAACTTAAGAGAAACGTTTTCGAATTGATAATCCGAAGTGTAAGTCGGAAATGCACTTTGAGCATTAACGTCTTCAAAGTCGTACTCCATAGTCTTATTGTCATTATGAGCTTTTAAATTTGGTATACTCGTCGATTTGTATTTCGAAAAATTGCACAAATGATCACTGTAGCCACTATCCTCGCTTAAGTTTTCGATCGATATTTTATCGCTTTTCTGGAGAGTCTCTAAGCTTCTAGATGTTTTTAAAGACCCATTTGATCTACAATATTCTTCTAAAGACCGATCATTAGGAGATCCACTCGACTCGGAACTGCTCGAACGAGTTTTATTATGTAAATACGAGTTATATTTTGGTCTTGCAATATCAATCTTAAGCGATTTATAATAATCAGACTCTTGATAGTTTCCATCTTCGTATTCTAAGCTATCGGGACTTAAATTATTTTTTCTACGCGTTTCTAATGAGTCAAAACTGAAAGATGAAAGAATGCTCGGAGAACTATTACTTATGTCTTGGCATTGCCTTTCTAAACTTTCAAATTGTAAAAGACTGCTCGATCTGCTTAGAGACTGATTAGACTCTTCATCGCTGATACCTAATAAATTAGGTTCTTGTCGACGTCGTTTTAAGGGCCAGAGAATATCCCTTTCGGTATCTAAATCTCCATCATCTGTAAAAAAATCGTAGTGTAAACATAGTTGGTAAACTTAAATAGTAAGCATATTGACGAGTTAAAAGAAAACCGCCGCTTTTCAAATCATTACCTGTTGACGAGTACGTGTTAAAGTGCACATATTATGTACTTGTTAACACTTAACGAGGTATCAATAAATAACTACACCCAATGTCTGCATACTCTGCATCTTTCCTTTAGTATTATTTATGATGCACTTTAATGTGTATTGATTTTAACCTTTACTAAGTTACATTTACTATTAAATGTAATAGGTTCTTATGTAACATCAATAATATTTTAATAGAATTTAAAATAAAAACACATTATTGTGATTATGTTTATAGTACTTACTGACGTAACAAATCAGTAAGTCAAACACATTTACATTGAATAGCTAGACATTTGCCTATAGTATCTCTTTTAAAAAAATCACACGTTGTAGCAACAAATACTTACTATTATTCACTTAAAAATTCATATGTTTATTAGACTCAGTAATTATTAAAAAATGGTAATTATGTCGCTGTTGTTTATAAATGCTTGTGAAAAATCACACATATCATTGTTAATAAAAGAACGAATAATGTTTCTCTGTACAAAATCCTATTACAATCGTCAATTAACTAGTTAGTAATTTCCACAGCGTAAGGTTAACTATTATTTTGCAATCAAACACTGAGAAAAATTTTAATTACCTTATGTGGCATTTAAAAAAATCTATCAATGTTTTACGAACAAAATTCAAGCACGTTCAAAAGCGTTTGGATACTATCACTTATCAGTTTTGCATAAGTTTTAGTTTTTTTTTTGTAATTCTACATTACTTGTAATGTACTGTTTGCAACCGTGCTCTAGTTTTTTAAAAAATTGACCTCTATAACGAATATATTCCTTTATACACCAAACATGATAGATACATATCAAAAACATTGAAACATTGATACACATCAAGTCCAAATTTCCTTTCAAGATTTCAAAAACATGAAAAGTTTACAGGCTTAAAATTTACGCCAATAACTTTTCATTCACCATCATTGACACTCAATGTACAGATATAATGGAATAGATGCTTAACTACAACCGCAGTTTAGCAACATGAAAAAGTATTTAAAAAATCGCGATGTGGCAAACTAATTAATCAGGTTAATTACGTAATGATGTTTCAAGTAATGTCATCAACAAATAAAATATTTTTTATTTATTGAATTATATCTAAAACACAACCTAATCACAAACTCACTTATGCATCAAACTAGCAGCAAATATTTTAAGTCAAATATGATCAGAATTTACAAAAGAAAAAATTAACGACTTGTGTAAACAAATCAAAGGATTGCGTAGTGCTAAACAAAGACAACCAACTGCTGTTTGATGGCCTGCAAAATTAGAGCGATTAGACACCGAGTCGAAAAGTTGGCGAAATTTTGAAAATAAAGCTATGTAAATAAAACAAAATGTAAAGAAAAGCCATCTATGACTGATTAAAAATTATGGAAGTTGTTGTTAGCTCTTCTTTGTTTTCAATTTTGTCATAATCAGACGACAAGCTGGTACATGTGCGGTTTTTCAACTGCTCTAAAATGGAAAGCTTTAATAAATAGATGCCAGTTCTACCCAGTCTATGTGATATGATTTTTGTTTTAAACTTCTTCGTAAGTTCTCATTTCATAATGACATTAAATCTTTCAGATCTAACTCAGTAAGGCAGTTGACTTTTCTTCACCAATTTCTTTCGTTAGGCTAACCTGTCTGTCAACCATAACGGCCACCGTGACCAAAACGGCCACTTGCATTTTTGACCATAAATAAAATCGACTGCCGACTACGTCAAAATGCAAGTGGCCGTTGTGGTCACGGTGGCCATTGTGGTCGACAGAATGGGTGGCCACACTTCCGGGTAGTCGTTGTGGCAAGTGACCGTTGTGATCATGATCTGCACATAATCGGAATCGTTTTGAATCGAATTTTAAATATATGCGTTTAATGAGTATTTATAGAATAAAATACAAATATAAACTGCAATTGAATTACATTTTTAAAGAAAAAATGTTCCTATTCCAACCGTTGTTGTCAGTTTTTTAATCGTTATTTTGTTAAATATTTAATGAACTCTAACCAGTAAGCTCAGTCAAGTTAGCCCCCTATTTTCATTTTTTAAATTATATTCCATTGTATTTTTATAATAAAAAAATCAAAACAAATCAGGCGACTAATTCGAACGCTAGTCCCCCGTTTTTTTCCACTTCTTTATAATTTTGTTTGCTTATTTAATTGTGTTTGGTTTGTGCTCAATTGTGCCGTTATTATTTGTAACTGTGCTCAAATTAAAGTTGTTAATAAAAGTAAAACAAATGCGGGAGCTAACTTACCATCAACCCTCCGTTTTTTATTCAATTTTTGTACAACATTTTTTGCTTTTCTTAATGTGCTCGTTTTGTGCTAAATGAAACATTAAACTCAATTAAAATTTATTTTTAAACCGGTAGAAAGATTTCAACAAAATCTGGAGGTTTACATGTCTACTAACTCTGTTCAATTTTAAATTGTTAATAAAATTAAAACAAACCCAAGGCCTAACTTTACCGACAACAAAATTTAAACAAAATCAAGAAAGCTCGCATGTCTACCAACCCACTGTTTTTTAAATTAGTTATACTATTTCTTCTTTATTTAATTGTGCTCGTTTTGTGCTAATACTATTTTTAACTGTGTTTTATTCTGAATAAAAATGAGGTCCAACTTGATCGCCAGCACTCCGTATTTTAATCTTGTTATTAATTTATTTTGTTTATTCAGTTGTTTTTTAAATTCGCAAAAAAAATGTGTATTATTTAACTTTTAAGGAATCTTAATAGTTAAATTTAGCGATTGGTTATTCTAGTTTAGCAATCTCTTGTTGGTTAATTTTCTAAGCATATGATAGTAATAATTAAAAAAATTATAAATGTAATATTAGCACAATTAAATAAACAAAATAAATTGTAAAAATTCAAATACGTGCTGGCGATCAAATTGAACCCCTTTTTTTTAATTTTAAACAATTAAAAATAATATTACTAAAGTTTAGCACAAAACAAGCACAATTCATTACACTGGAGTATTGTTTAAAAAAACTGGTGTGGTCACTACACAAATTTCCTATAAGGAATTTCTACATATTTTCAAATTGAAGAAAAGCATCCAAGGCAAAAGAATATAGAGAATCCAAAAAACTTAGGTTTATAATTTTATTTGCTTACAAAAAATAATAGTGAAAGTACTAAGTATTACACAGTAGATCATTTTTGTTTAAAAATGTTTTCATCCTACCCACTTTGAAGCGATATGTGTACACATTTGTATTTGTATGGAGTTGTTAGCATGCTATAATTTTTTTGAAATTTTTCTCCTCGATTTCATTAAGATATACTCGAAATATGGCAAATTGAGGTTATGTTGTCATATCGACTGACTCCTATATTTGTGCGCCTCGATATTGCTTTCCCCTTTAGTAAATCAGTAAAAATTGTTATTTTCAACGTATCTTGCTTTCCCTTCAAGATATGGAATTTTTTTCTTAAAAAAAATCGTCGCAGGCAGGATTCGAACCTAGATTATATTTTGAATTCATTTTAAATTATAAATCAAATATCTAATGAACTGTTCATGTTATAAATTTTTTTATTCGAATAAAAAATTATCTCTATAAGAAACTAAAAACAATTCGAATAATTTACATACGTACAAAATTACATAGGAAAAACTGTTAAAAATGGGGAATACACCCACTTCGGGTTTCTTTATCAAACCCATCTTTTGATAGAACGTTACACACACACACAAACACGCACACACATACACGCCCCATAATGTTTGTGGCAACTGTACTACAGGACCGTAAAGTGACACTTATAATTTCGTTTGTACAGTAGGTAGCGCCATCCATTGCGGTTCGTATAGTATTACAATTTTTATTTTACACACCATATTTCGTGGTCCACATTGATAAATAGTTGTGGCAACCGTTGTCCCAGTAATGGAATTTGGTGTACGAAGTGTAAAAGACGTCACTATTATAATGAAAAGCTGTCATTGAGTGTTATGTGTTGTCACTATCATTCACATTTAGGCAGTGTGTACGAATGCAATGTTGCCACACCTTGCATTCTTCGAAATAATTTATATAGTAATAATAATAATAATAATAAATGCGTTTATTTCCCGTAAATACAGTAAGTATAGTACAAAATATCAGGGATTATTTTTTTCCCAGAGAGCGCTGGCAATGCTGTATTTCAAGGCATGTTCATCATACTTTAATAAAATTAATTCCTTAATTCATACAATTTAGACATAGAGGCCACATCAATTCCTAAGCACACGCCTAGTTTTTTGAGCGATCTTTCAGTTACAACATTGGTAAAATCTACGTAAATGACGTAAATACCAAAATATTAAGTCGTGTAAATAAATAAAAATTAACCAGTCAAATCTTGATTTATGTATCATTGCCAAATAAAAAGATTTTTTTACATTCTGTGTAAAACCAGCAATTGAAGCTTACTCTTTTAAACGTTAATATGATACATAATATTCAACTTGTTTATCGAGAAAACGCGAAATACGGCATTAATCGTTTTATAGACTCAACTCTTTTAAGAATGCAATTTATAAAGTGAATCATGAATATTCATAATCGAACGAATAACTTGACACTATAATTTTTATTCAATTTTTGATTAGTTTAATATTTATTTAAATACGAATTCCCAGCCTTCGTAGTACTAGTAACCCTATATAATTACAATCGTTTGGTGATTAATACAGATGAGAAATTTTAAATACGCATGGTAATTGGACATTAGATCATTGTGTTAAACAAAAGAAGTAATGCCTAGTTGTTAAATTTCAAGATATTGTTAGGTTCTTTGGTTGGTCCTTTCGTAACGACATATAAATAATTATTTCCATGCTTGTCTGGGTTGATTGATTTTTGTTCAGTGATAATGGTCCTGAGGTTCCAGAGAGTTTCATGATTTTTCCTAAGATTCTGCTTTATAGCATCTATCAGAGTCAACAGACTGGCATATGGCCGGAAACTTTACATGTAACTGTATCATGCATATAATATGTAATTATTTGTTTATACCTAATTTATACATAATAAATTGTATACGTTTTGGAAGAATTAGAATAATACATTAGAAAATTGGCATATGTATATTTTGTTCATTTCGTATACTCACGATACACAGAGTGTAACAAATAGATAATAGCTAAAAGAAGGGGGACGATTTGTATCTTGCGAAAAGAAATTCAATTTTCGGTTTTCCTATACATTATGGTGGGATGTAAAATGTCACTACATGGTTTTATGCCAACTACTTTAACTTCTCAAACACACCATACAGTGGCAACCGCGAACTCATATAATGTGTAAGATGTCATGATATCATTTTATGCCAACTACTTTAACTTCTCATACACACCATATAGTGGCAACTAGAAACTAATTATAGATATTGTGTAGGCGTAAATTATGCTTTGTAAGCATTATCCATCCCTTAATATTTCGCTCACGGGTATTTTATACTAGTGAAAGCGTAGCGTGTGCGTGAAGTTGTCGTAACGTTGTTACAACCAAAGCTAAGAAAAATTACATTTACTATTTCCTACTTTTGCACTATCTGTGTCACATATAACATCACTTATATTAAAATATAAGAGTAATGACATATTAGGCGGGAAACCCGAAACCGAAACAAACGGCGAAGTTGAAATCCGCCAACACGGCAATGTCACCGGCTAATGACATGTTATGTTCCCGCCTAAGATAAATATAAGAAACTAGATTGATATACTTGCACGATGTCCATTTTTCGAAAGGCGATATGGAGATCTAGATTATCTTTAAAATAATTAAATTGAGCCAAACGTACTTAAGAATAGTATAGAAAGAAATGTTAAATATCTTCCATAGACTTGACACAATCCAAAGGAAAAACTTACATTAGGAAAAATTTGAATATCGACTTTTTAATAATCTTCAAGATGGCGGAGACACCTATATCTATTTGATTTTTAGCGCCAATTTGAACCTTCAGATTTAAGTAGGTACACTTTTATACATCACTTTTTTCGTTTAGAATTAGGCAACTTTACCCGAATTCAACCAACTCAAAAAATGGACGTCATGTACATGTACAAAAACAACAAATTTTTGCTCTCACAGATAATTTGAATGAGAAAATGTCCTTGTTTCGCTTTTCGGGGTGTTGTCGACGATCTAGATTTGCTGTGGATGGCAATGGGGGAATTGGAGTTTTTAGCCTTAGAATCTGCATCAAATCTAAGTCGAGAAACCGCCATTTAGTCTCAGTAAATGCGTACCTCGTAACTTTCTAACACAACAAATTAGGAGAATCATTCATACAAAAACATTTATTTTGTAGGTACTCACAAGTTTTGTTTTCTCTTCTCGAATCTATAAGCGGTCCGTTTTACCTTGATATTTGCCTACACAGTTCTAAGTGTCAAAGCAAGTCTTAATACTTTGTTCCCATCCAGATGTACCGTGTTCAGTTCATACTTTTGCTCAGTTTTGAGGATACTGTAGCAGTGTGATGTCAACTCTAAGTCATGATTGTGTAATAGCCATTTGCTTAGTTTTAGCTTTAAAGAAAGCAGAACATGAATTTCTTCGCTCTCAACTTTTGAACTGTACATGTAAGAAAAGCCTTCGGATTTGCCATCCACACGTTTCTTCTAACCTTGAGACTTAGAACTGTGCAGGCAAGTATCAAGGTAAGGCGGAGCATCTGTAGGGGCCTTAAAGTATTATAGTAGGTTACGTTTACAATGGATTTATAGGAAGTATCTGAGATTAATTTAGACATTAAGGCTGAACTTACAGTTTCATTAACCGACTCGCCCGGCGCCATTTAACAGCATGTAAAATCTCACTTTGCAGAGCTTTTGTGCACAGATTCTAGCAACTTTATTTGTGCACATATTTTCATGAAATTTTTAAGGGAAAGAGGAACAGTTTTTTAAATTTATTTTTGAATTATCTACAATTTAGTCCACAAAAGTTGACAAATATTTGCTTTATTTACGACGCTGTATCTTTCTTTTTGCAAATAGTATGAATATTGTTACTATACAAACATCGCAAATTTCATTTTATACAGAATGAGATGTTAATCAGTAAAATATTGAAATTGTTAATAATTTTTCTATAAAAAAAAAACAGATTTCTAATATTTGTTACCCTATCAAATGTTATTATAGTAATGAACAAAATCGACAATTTTTACAAAATATTTTAATATTTTTCCAATAATAATTTTCCTATTTTGTTGCACATCTTAAGTGATAATACTTAATTTATACCATAATGGTAGTAAGTTATAACGGAATAACTGTGATACAGGGGTTCGCATTTCGGCGGTAATCCGTTTCAAGGTTCCTAGTTTCAAAAGTAGGGCTGCGACGACAATCGATTGTAAAACTCACAATCGATTTAAATCGATTATTAATGTTTGGATTAATCGACTAAAAATCGATTGTTGATTACCTGTACTCGATTATTATATATCAACCAATATCTGACAATAGATTCCAAAACATATATTGGCAGGTTTTGAATACCATTTAATACCATTGAACAACAATGCATCCAATATTAGGCGCTTTTAATTACTACATTATTTAATAAAATTTAAGAGAAAAAATGTTGTATTCGTAGCTACAAGTTTTTATCTGTTCTTTTGTTTTGTCCCAATAAACCATGATTGTTGGTATATTACAGTTGGTGAAACAGACAGCCTTATTTCAGAAGATAAATCTAGTGTAAGGGAATACATACCTGACACATCTTCGGATAGTTCAACTAAATCTAAAACAAAAGAGTGGTGGGAGGAAGAGAATACAAATATCAACAGCGGTTCTGCTGCGCAGATTGTGGAAAATTGGCTCGAGAAGTATAATAGACCAGTATCTAAAACAGCCTTGGTTAAGAATAACAGCGAGAAAGCGAAAAAAAAATTAAAATCTTGCAAAATGTAATAATTAAGAGTGAGACCAATGAAAAGGCACAAGTAATAGAAAGAGAAGAGGAAAACCTAACAACGGGGGAAAGTATGAGTGATGTTAACAGTGGAATAACTTTTAGCATTTCTGAAAAGGTAAATGGAAAACGCATACGTAATAAACGCAACTGGTGCCCGTATTGCTTAAATGCGTTTCAAAACATGGCCAGACATTTTGAACAACGCCATGAAAATTAAATTGACGTGGCAAAGGTGTTGGCGATGAAAAAACGGTCAAAAGAACATAACGAGGCGTTCTCGTACATCATTAGAGCTGGAAACTTTTCTCATAATTGTGCGGTACTATCTTGTAAGAAGGGAGAATTAGTTCTTGTTAGGAGACCCGCTGAAACAGAAGCAGCTACTTACACCTTCGCCGAGTTTGGGCCTTGTCCAAATTGTTTGGGTTTTATGGTAAAAAAGCAACTATATCACCACATAAGAACTTGCCAGCAGAAACCTAAAGATATTTTTATTGGGAAAAACATACTTTCTGAAAGTAATTCAATTATGCATGGTATAATGAAAGCTGACCTGCCTCCTTTTTATACACATCACATCCTCTCAAAAATAAGAGACGATAAAATAGGAAAGTGTTGTGTGAACGATAGCTTGATTATTAAATTTGGGGCCATGCAATATGAAAAATACCACAACACCTAGGCTGAACTCATCCGTCAAACAATGAGACAATTAGGTAAGTAAATCGATGGTATTGCTAAAACTATCAACACTTACTAAGTTATGTTGATAGTTTTATATTCTAATCTGATTTTCCATCTTTCTACTATTAAAGCAAAAATGTTAGTCGCCTGACTTTAAACGCTTATATTTCGAAAACTATTACATCGATTTTAATCAAACAAATTGGTACTTTTTGCAAGTAGTTAGAAACTGTCATGTTTTGATTTGCGGTCATTTACAAGCAAATGAAAACCATTTATTAGGTATACTTTCTTGGTAATATGTTCCGAAAGAACCGAAATCTAATTCCCAAATTTGTATTGCAAAATTAACTATTTATGACAGTTTAAAATTAAGAGTATTGAAAAATATACACATTTTAAAAATTCATCAATTGTTATACCAAAAATTTTAGGCAAAGTGAAGCGACTTAACTTTGATAGTAGGGAGAAAAATTACACATTACTTGAAGACACTTTTTAGACCGATTGCTACTAGAACTAAGATTGATAACTCCCAACCAAACATTAAGTTTAAATGACTTTCTTAGACCGGATAAATTCGACTTGATTGTCAAGGCCACTCAGTCGTTGTGTGCAGCTTCATATACATTTGAAAAACGACCGCAGTTTAATACACCCTCTTTGGCCTTAAAGCTGGGGTATGCGCTAAAGAAATGCGTTTGTATAGAACGGGGTTCTGCTTTGAAAAAGGGTGACCTAATAAGGGACAAACTATTACAATCATTTCTACACATCATGGAACTAGAATGGTGCATTAAAATATCATCTAATGCATTAAACACCCAATATACAAGAAAATTAAACTCCACGGAACTATTACCCCTAACTTCTGATGTTGTGAAACTAAACAAATATTTAAACACCGCGATTTCTGCAGCTCACGAGCACTTAAAATCAAATGCGTCCTCTTTGAGCAACGCGTGGCAAGAACTTGCCACTTTGGTACTCTCAAAAATAATTTTATTCAATAAAAGACGAAGTGGTGAGGCGGCTCGAATGATCATAGAAAACTACAAATCGCGGCCCAAATCAACACAATGCAATGAAGAACTACAAAAATCACTAACTCCTTTCGAGCAAAAACTCGCAGAAAACTTGAACATCGTAGAAGTAGTTGGGAAACGGGGACGAAAAGTTGCCATCCTATTAACATGTCAAATAAAAGATTCCATTGAACATCTTATAAACTCGAGGCAGCAATATGGAATAACTGAGGACCACGCATATGTTTTCGCACGGTCAAAAAAATCTTTAAGTCATTTGCGCGGGCATGACTGCCTAACAAGTGCATTTATTGAGGCACAAGTGGAATGTCCCAAACGAGTCACTTCTACTAAACTTCGAAAATACATGGCAACAGTGAGCCAACTGTTTAATCTCAGTGAAAACGAATGTGACTGGCTGGCACGACACCTTGGCCACGATATTCGTGTTCACCGGGAGTTTTATCGCCTGCTTGAAAATACCGTGAAAATTACGAAAATTAGCAGACTACTACTGGCTGTTGATAGCGGCAACGCCAAAGAATTTTTTGGGAAGAAACTACAAGACATTAATGTAGAAGGTATGTATAGAAATCATTAGTTTTTTTTAGTGTTAAAAATCGATATTACGACATTTCCAACAATTTCTCCGTGACCATTTGTTATTTTTCATATCGTTCAACATATTTAATTGACCAACGCAATTTGGAGAGATGTCCATTTTTGACTCAAAATGGGGTTGTTGAATATTTGACGAAAGGTTACCTTCCCCATGTGTAATTTAATAATTATTTAGTCATAAACACAACTATAGTTTCGACTTACATATCCTGATGATGATTTCTAAGTCGAAACTATAGTTGTGTTGATGAATAAATAATTGTTGGTTATATCGATACAGATTTTCATTACGATAAAGTTTGCGACCAATAGAAATTCCGGAGAACGTAACCTTGGCCAATGACGAACAGTATAAATTCTGTAAATCTTGACAACTGTCACTGTTACACAAATGAGGTTAAAAAACGGCGCAACGACGGGAATCGAACTCGCGACTTTCCAACAAGGATCGGAAGCTTTACCACTCATCCATGGAATGCTTGCTTGCAAGTGATATTGCGCACAGAAGTTTGAATTTTTGCTTTAGGTCGTAGAAATATTATTGTGTGCAACTCACATTTAATGGCTTCGCTTCGCTCGTTTCGTAATTTATACTCATGTCATAATGACAATAATTAAATGTTCATTGCATAAAATACTATTATTATACCTACTTCAATCCGCGTTTATATTAAAGTAAGCAGTGCAAAACAACTAAGTATCGAAAAATTAGATGATTCTGCTCATTAGGGAAAACATGTAAATATTCATATGCCCAAGCTTAGTCATTATGATTATGAATCATAAACCATTTGATTTGACATATGAAATCTGAAGCCGTGGTTTAGTTAATACACTAGTAATTTTAGATTTGCCTGGATTAGACGAAGAGAGAGAAAATGAGGAAGTGGAAAAAGAGGAGGTGGAGTTACCGGATACAGAGGAAAACAGAGAAGCAGACATGAATGAAAATGAGCTCGATGATCCAGAACCGAAAAATCAATTCAATAGGAGGATAGAGAAAAATAATAAAAACCGAACTAAAGACTGTAAAAAATCATCTACAATTAGTAAGTACTTACATAGTTAAATTGTAATGTTTCAGTGACTAAGGAAAAAAAATAAAAGAAATGCTCGCACGGTAACACATGTGGCATGGAAAGAAGAGGAGAAGGAATGCGTTCTCAATTTTTCAAGATCGACATAAGCCATGAGGTTGTGCCCGGCAAAAATGCATGTATGCAATGCATTCAAGAAAATGCTGTACTGAAAAATATGGACTGAAAAAGGATAAAATATTACATCAAGAATGAAATTGCAAAGAGACGAAAATTATACACATCAATATCTAAATAATTATAAGGTTTTTGTCGCATTAGAATGCCATTTTTGTTGTATTACCTACTTTATTTTTTTATATCATAATATAATATAAATGATTTTTTGTTGTAATTACCACAAATGTCTATATCAACGTACTCATACCGCATACTTTCAAAGAACATCGAGCTTCAAGCACTTATGGCGTCGTAGGTTCTGTCATCAATATTTATTGCAAGATGTCATTGCGCAATGTCATACGTCCACGCACAAAATATGGTTTGATGAATTCCAAATAGTACAATGAACATATGACATTGCCAAATTAAAAAAATCGGTAGATCACAGTTGCAGAATTTCAATTTTCATTTAATTTTTTTAATGCGCATATCACCATTTTAATAAGGCTGGGAATTCATATTTAAATAAATCGAATAGTTAAATAGTTAACTTATCATGATTTGAATAAGAATCATAGAGTTTATTCAAATACTCTTGATTATTCAAATATTCACGTTATTCATTGAAATATAAATATTCTTGAGTATTCACTTTATTTATTGAATTATGAATATTAATGAGTATTCGTTTATTAATTGAATAGTTTAGAAGGTTGAGTCTCTAAAATGTTTAAAATTAAAATGTTTTTTTGATAAACAAATTAGAAATGTATGAGCAGATTTGCATGAAATTTAAAGCAGGAATAGCGGGCATCATACCAAAGGCAGTTCTTGAAATTGAGTTTGATAGATTCACGGTGCTTTTTTGGTTTATTTTCATTTCAAAACATTAAAGGAAATGCGATTTCATACAAATTTTGTATACGGATTCTATATCAAGTTTGAAAATCGGAGTTCGTGAATGAGCCATATTATATATTATACAAAAATAAGAAGGACCCTTTTGACATTTCCGTTACTTATGAACCGATTTGTACAAAATTCAAAATAGGTAATAGTCACCACCATAAATACCGTAGGCAATGCCTAAATTTTGTTACCGGTAAAAACAAATAAGATGTCCATGGTTATGATCCGGTGGTGGAACAAATCGTGAAATGTGATTTGATGTCGAAACCAGATACCGACAAAGCAAATAGGATGCCCGTAGCATGATAAATAATATTATTCTCTATTAGGTGTTTAAAAATCAAGATCATATGGAATAGAGTTTGCTAGTGATTAAGGGTTATCCTTACAAAGCGATTCAACAAAATGTGTATTTTAGTTTGCTTTTATACCGGTTATTATGACAACCGTAGGTACTATGTGGCAACATTGCATTTACGTAATTTTTGAGTTGCCACCTTACTGTGTGTACCTAAACATAATTATCACGAGCACGAGGTGCTATTGTGGCAACTCTCCATATAAGTGCCACAACTTCAAAAGTAATAGACAATAAAAATTAATTAAATTACTATAATAAAAAACGCGGCTCAAAAGATGAAATAAATAAGGCAGAAATGGTCAAAGTTAATTTTTGCAAGAATTTTAGCAAAATAATATTGTGACAACCAAATGTAAGTTGCCACAAACAAAACCGTTGCCACTTTACAGGAATATTCACGAAGAAGTTGTCACAGCTATATAGAAACATACACACACACACACACACACAGACACACACACACACAGAGACAAAAAAAAATTTTTGGAAAAAAAATTGCGATCGCTATACTGTTCTTATAGAAAAGTAAAAATAAAAGCGGAATGCTAGCTTGACTGAACTTAATCAGATAGCACATATATAAGCTTACAGGTTTGCTTTTACCTTACAATTTGCAAAATAAACTTATTAGAAGCTTGCCGTGTAGTAACTAGAATGCTTAATTCAATCTTGCTGTTGATACGCGCATTGAATTAAATTTTTGAAGAAGTGCGTGCTTCTAAAATGTACAATACACACCGCGCATGAACTACTTGTAAAAATAGCAGCTATTACACATTTGTAAGTTGTGTTTGCAAAAGTACTAACGAAAAGTGAAGCTTGACGCAATCAAAAGAATAACCTGAATGGTAATACTCACAGTTGGTATGTTAATGTTTTGTACTACATTTATGCACGTTAAAAAAAGCAATCTAAGCAATAGGCGATTCAAACTGTACCACACGGCTATTGTGACCAAAATCACCTTATGTTTTAACAATGTTTCTCCTTAGTCAGTTTTGTACGATTAAAAGAATACATATTCATAACTTTTAAATTAAAAAAAAAAAAACTATTGTGGCTGGAGCGAAATATTTTTGATGCAAGCTTGTCGTGTGGTAACTAGAATGTTTGATTAAAGTTTCTTCTTTTTGATGCAAGCTTCTATCCTTGTCGTGACAAGCTTGAATCAACTTATTTTATCTGAGAAATTTGCTTGATTTAATATTTTTAAATTTATATTGATTAAGAAACCTACTGACAATTAATAGAATAAGTACTCATAGCTAACATGCACTTAGTTGACAAAACTCTTTTTTCGTAATACTTTTCATCATTTACCGTCCTTATTTTTCAGATCTTTTAACGGCAACTTGTTACAAATTTTATAGTTTTTGTATCCAACGGGTACTAAATGTCTTATAAACTTGTGTTTAGAAAAGCTTTTTTGTTGTTTAAAAAAGTGACTTTAAGTTACTTGTAAATAATAAAGTGACTGCAATCACTTTAAATGGCCTTAGTTGAACCGGGCGGTGCGTTAATTATGGAAAATAATAAAATAATAGTCTGAAAACGCTTGAAAATAAATTAATTGAAATTAGAGTTAATGCAAGTAAATACATAAGCTACGTTTAATTATGATTCATAATTAAGAAAAAAAAATTCTGATAAGGATGAGCGTATTATTTTCAAGTTTAAAAACGATACTGTTTCGATCTAGCGGATCTATAACTTTCAACACAGAGCCGAAGGAAGCCAACCTTGGCAAGACAGAGAAGAACGATTATAGCCCAATGTCATTAATGCTAATTATTTTCATTTATATGTAAACATAAAAAGTTAATTCTATATAAAAACAAAAATAATTTTAAAATAAAAAATATAAACTAGTTAACAGTATATTTAATAATTATTCATTTTTAAAAATTTTCTAGCAAACAAATCACAAAATGTGAACACGTTTAAAAATTTATTTATTAACCTTTTTCGTTTTACAGCTTTAAAGAGTGCAAAACAGTTGATTTTGGTACCATTTTAATACTATGCGTCAGCTCAATATAAAAAATTCTAATTTTTTTTTATAAACATCATTAATTCATTTCATAATCTCTAATTGCACATATGAGTAATCGATGAGACACCTAATGTTACGCATGAAACTACAAATGAACCTTTTGGATAAGTATATTATTTAATTAAATAATATATTCCATATAAAAGACAATACTAAAAACCCAACTGTACAGTCTTTGACAAATGTAATGTCCATCAGACACATAGGCAACCAAAGTATCACATTCACGATCGTAACCGAAGATTTATAAATAACAAGGACGGTTGTTGCGTTGCGCTAATTTGAAAAGGTAGTTTTGTTAACTGGGAAAAGTGGTCCACAATAGTAACTCTGATAAGGTGGAACTTGTATTACTTCTTCGTGACGTAGCATAGTAGATATATTTACAAACATTAAAGAACGAGATATTACGTGTATTAGACCAAAAATCTATTAACAATTCAATTCAAAAATGCAAATATTAAATTGCTCAACGGGCGACAATATTACAATAATTATATATTATAAATTACACAAGTCTATTGTATAATTAGTAAGAAAAATAGATAGCTTGTTTTTAATACCAAACAGTTCCGTTTTAAACGCCAATTGTGAATTTTGTATTTTTGAGAATAGATTAAAGGCGCATTTATATTTACTTTCCTTTAAATACGGTTTCCGACAAAATAGATTCTAAACGGTTTCTACCTATTCACATTACCCTTTTGAGCTAAACAGCCTGAATTCTATATCAAACATTTAAATTAATCAAAAGGAAAAAAATGTAGTTTGATTTTGAACTAAAAAAAATTAAATTTTGTGTGTGGTAATATTATTTTGTTAAAAAACAGAAATAGCTAGGAGCGTTACCAATACTGCAACCAAAGCCACTGGTTGAACGCTAATGTATTACACCAATTTTTAATTTTGTATAGATTTTTCTAGTTTTAAGGTATTTACTCACTTGGGACACTGGTTCATGCAATTTAAACAGAATGGTCAATTCATTCTAAAGCAGATTTACATGTTATAAATTTACTTTATTATATAAAGGAATTAGATAGACACATTACCAATAATGACTAAAAATAGAAGACTTTATTCTTAATAACTCTCAAAATAAAATATTATATTCTTCATCTTTGTCTGTTTACTATATTTAAAACAGTTTTATTCCTCATTTGTTTTTAATTACGTTGTACTAAAAAAATTGTGACGTTAAAGCAGTCAACTTTAAGTTACATAAAGGTTTGAAATTTGAACAGTGGTTTCTTCACACAGTGTAATTATTTATTACTCGAAGTTACTAACATATTTTTTTTATTTTAAAAGCAATAAGTACAATTTATAGTTATGCAAGGAATTGAGATGATTAAGATATACAAATAGATGTTTGCGCATAAAAATAATTTATCACATAAACGACAATCGACTCGTTTTATTAAAATACATCGCAGCAAAAAAGAGAAACATAATGTAAAGAAAAACTATTAATTTAACTAAGATGAATAAACTACGTAAAGTGAACTTACAGAAAAGATGTTTCTGCAGGAATGAAAGGTAATATGAACAATATATGCAATATAACATGTAACCATATTTAAGTTATACTAAAAATTACAACTTATTTATAAAATATACAATTCGTAATATGAAAGTTGATTGAATTCCCTATTGCACTAAATTGTAGAAATGACTTAAACTGAAGATAAGAAATAAACTGACAAATGTCACCAACCTCTCACATAATTGGCTGATTGAAGATCGAAATATTAACATGCAGTCACTAATTTGACCTGACAAATGCCATCCTTTGGCTTAAATATATTATGGCTAAATTGTAACAATTTAGGTAGTTAAAGATAACAGATGAAAGTTACATAATTGTGGTGTATAAATATAATCAAGTTACTTTTCATATAAGAGAAGATAATTGAATGTAATATCGATAAGCTGGTTATGAAACGTTTAAAACAAACTACAAGTTTACGTTTATCAATGATATTCCATACATAACATTAATACTTTATGGAAGATTGAAATAGTATGGAAATGAGATAATCAAAATATTTTAATTACAGATACATCATACCGCGATTTGATAATCAATGTGAAAGTAATTGGCACGACATGGTCGTGGTCCCGCGATTTGTAGTTAATTCATATATTTAGTTATAAAATTGATCTAAACAGAGAAATTAGCATCAAAAAAATTTACGTGTAAAGTATTAATCAGAATATGAATGTAACTCATTTATATTTTGGTTGATAAGAATTAAATTATTATTGTTTTATTACATATCAATTATCTATGGACATGTAATATAAATGTAAGTAAAGGCAAATTAAGCAAAAAATTAATGATGAACACCCTAACATTAAAAATTAAACATAATATTAATGTGTTAATTTTTTGTTTAAGTTGAACAAGGAAAAGTAATAAAGGCTAATTAATATTTTGTGTAGTATCAATCGGATTCAATACAAGCTTGAATGCGAGAAGGCATGTATTTACCAATCTTATTACTACCAATATTATTCAGGTGTAGAGTATTCCAAGTACGCATAATATTTGCGGGAAGTTGGTCTATATTTCAAATCATGATGTTATTTTCCCATTCACGCACAGCAGCTGTCCAGAGATTTTCGATGGGGTTAAGATCTGGAGACCTGGCTGGCCACTCTATGACGTGTATCTCTGGATGTTGTTCGAACCATTCTCGAACTATTCGTCTTCGATGAATGGGAGAGTTGCCTTGAACGAAAACTATTTCGCCTTCTGGATAAATTGCCCTAACCGATGGTAACATAACATCTTCTAGTATGGACACATATTCCTCAGACGAAACCCTGAGTTTACTTGGACAAGCTCCCCCGGACATGCTTGGCTCATCCAGCACCAATAACCTGTACTTATACGTCTAATGCGTTTTATGGGTTGGATATTTTCAAAATTGTATCTGGTACTATTCGCTCTCCACAGTGTTTTTTGGAAATCTTCCGAAGAGCAAAATGTTTTTTCGTCACTAAAAATTACAAGCTGACAATTTCGTCTTGCGTTGGCTTGACAAAATTGTGCTCGACGTCGGGCATGTTCTTTCGTTATCGGTGGCTTTCTGGCAGGAATGCGACTGTGAATTTCAATACTGTGTAATTTCCTAACCTCAGTCCTGATATTTCCAAGTAAGCTGTAGATTATCTCTAATCATGGTAGACGTGCAAAATGGTCTTTCTGCGCAACATTGCCTTATGTTGTTCTCGTTATTATGGTTTAAAATTCGGCGTCGTCCAGTACGTTTTTTCGTTTGTAAGAGACGATTATTTTCGGCTCTCTTTTGTTCCCTTCGGATCCATCTCCAAACTTGCGTTGACTACAAAAAATAAGGGAGTCGTAAAATATAAGTGCAATTTCTCTTAATTCGATTATGACGCCAAATAAAAACCTAAATTTCGTTATTGTATTTGAGGAATTTCAAAAAATTTCCTGCAATAAGCAAATGTCTCAATTTTTATCTTGAAGTATTCTATTTCAATAAATGAATTAATATTAACCAATGCATACAATCGACTCTTTGATGTAAATCATTCCCATCAAATTAACAAATTAATGTCTCATATCAATGCTGTGAACGCTTAATCAGTTGAAATTGATTGCCAAAAAAGTAATAACAGTTTGCAATGCCCTGGCGTTAGTTGTATGCATTCATTATTAAAGTATTTCTTAATTAACACTAAACGATGATCGTTTTATTTCCTGAGAAAAAAACTAAGTTTATTTCTTTGATTACATAGGTTTATAGAATAAAAAAATCTTGTTTTTGTGAGCTGGACACCGCGCCGAACAAATTTGTCGTGCATATTGGTATATATTATTCAATTATTGAAAAAAGCTATTAAACAATTATTAAACATATACAACAGTACAAAAATTTCCTTCACACTTCCGCTTTTGAGAAAAAGAAATGTTTGTGATGAAATATAGTAAGCATTAAAACAAAATCAGAAATTTATAAACGATTTTCCGTCATAAAAATACGTGGATTAGCTAAAGTAAAAATTAGATTTAATCTTAAAGAACATTTTGTGTTTTATCTTCCTTTTGTTTGAAAACGTAAAGATGGTTGTTTGCATAATATTCCGTTCATTTTTTCTTTAAAAACCAACGGAAGAAATAAAGTTCTATGTGCAGGTCCAGTTTAAATAATAAATAAAGAGCGCTAAATACTGGACTAGGATTACGAAAGTTAGTTTTCTGGAACATTCAATTTATAGGTTTGAGCGATAATCATGGCATGACTACTTGAAACACGAAATAGAAATATTTTTTTTTAAATATACAGCGTTTTTCCAGAAAAAGCTAGTGTTCTCAAAAACGGGTGATTGTTACTAAACAGCACAGCATTTTATTATTAGCTTTTTAGGTATTTCAAAAATAAGGATTTTATACTACAAACTTTATATGGCGACGCTTTAAGCACAAAAGCAAGATTAAATGATGTTCAATGATTAAAATTTCTATTTCGTTAAATAACTACACCCCAAGAGCAAATCAACCCTCTCTGCTATTTCAGTAACTGGAACACCGATCTCCCATAGCGCAACTATTTTTCCTATGGTCTCCAAAGATACTAGCGATTTCCCAGAAGTCTAGTTTTAAGAGATTTATTTTAAAACAAAACATTTTAACAGTGACAAATAAAAGAAAGTTAAAAAAAGGTAAAAAAAAGATATACTGATAGGCGTCTGTATGGTATGCGCTTATCTATAACTTTATTTTTAGACGTTTTCTTTCTCACTTATAATTACACGTATACACTCATAAACCACTTTTCACATTTTAGGTAAGAAACCTTTAATCGATTCAATTGATATAGCTAAAGCTAAAGTATATTCTATAAGCATTAATCTCAGTTCGCGTCAGCACTTTGATGTTTTGTGATACAACTGATTTTTGCTCAAGATACAGCACAATAAATTTATCTAGCGGTATCAAATCTAAATGCAACGATTGTGTGAATTATTACAGCGTTGTAAATGATGCATTATTTTTGATAATCCATTAATTAATGTATCATTTTTTTACAGGATGAAGATTTTATTGTATTATTGCATAGTTTGAAAAAAAGAAAGATTTTTTATCAATTAAAAAAATAATTTCGAATACATTCAGTAATACAATAAAAATTTACAACTACGATATTACGAATAATAACATAACTAAATTTATAGAAAAAACATTAAAATATTTTACTTTATTAAAGAATAAATAAAAAACTGATTTTTTGAATGACTAGTAAATAATAAATTTTGTGTATTGCAAAGTAAGTAAAAACAAATAAGAAATAAAATAGTTTTTTAAGTATTTTTAAACGTATTAACAATAAATTATCTCGTTTTTAGTCATTATCTATGTTATCGAAGGTGCTCCAAGCTATTTCCTTTATATAAAATTTTTATTTTTTTAGTTCAAAATCAAAGTACTTTTTTTTCTTTTGGCTAATTTAAGTGATTGAAATAGAATCTAGGCTGTTCAGCTCAAAAAGGTAATATAAATAGGTAGACCATATAGAATCTATTTTGTCGGAAACCGTAATCAAATTATGCAAATATAATGCGCCTTTAATTTATTGTCACAAATTCAAAATTCACAATTGCCGCTTAAAACGAAATTGTTAAATATTAAAGACAATATATCTATTTTTTATTAATTATACATGTGAACATTATTTTGTAATATTGTCGCCCGTAGAGCAATTTATTATTTGCGTTTTTGAATTGAATTTAATTAGATTTTTGGTCTAATACAGGTAATATCTATTTTTTAAGCTTTGTAAATATATTTGCTATGCTACGTCACTTAGAGGTAATACAAATTCCACCTTATCAAAGTTGTTATTGTGAATCACTTTTGCCAGTTAGCAATACTACCATTGCAAATTAGCGCAACGCAACATCTAATCGTCCTTCATGCGTCTTTATTTTTAAATCTTCGTTTACGATCGTGAACCTGATGTTTTGGTTGCCTATGTGTACGAGGGACATTACTTTTGTCAAAAGCTGTACATATGAAATAAAGTTTGTTCTGAAAATTAATTATTAAGCTTACGGCTACTATAGGCAATAACTTAACACGCAAGGCATGTAAGTTGTATATAATAGCAACGATGATAAACAAACTACGAATGTGTGTCAGTTAATTCAAAACTATACATTGCTTTTACTTAAATTTGAATGTTTTATAGAAACGATAAAGTATAAAAAATATTATGAAATAATACAATAATTTGAATCAAACTAAAAAAGGAGAGCAAACGCTTTTATGAAGACGTCTCATAATTAGAAATTTACTGTGAGCCTAATGTGTCAGTTATTAGTACAAGTAAATTATAAATGATTGTAGATAAGTAAAAAGTCGTTTTTAATACGTTTAATAAAAGAAAAGTAAATTGACAAACTATTAGAAATCTATTATATTTCACTCTTTGTTCGAAAAGGATCATATAATTTGCGCGATTTAAGCCCTTTACATTGTTTGTAGAAACGCTTATAGTAAAGTAAATAATTGAGAAATACGTTTTACTGGAAAAGTTGAAGATAAAATTGGAAATATACAAAATCCGTCTTATAAAATATTAAACATTAATGTACAAAGTAGGTACCAGCATTGGTACCAGTTAATTTAATCCATCGACTACAGTATATTGTCTCCAAACGGAAACGTAAGAAATTCAGATACAAATCTATTAGAAAGAGAACTTACATTAAGTTAAAATAAAGTTAATTATAAACTTGTGTAGTGACCTAAATGTAGACGGCAATTTATTGATATAGATAAAAAAAAATGAGCATTTGTCAAAAGTATGTTTTTAATACGAAAACTTGATGAGTTGTGCATCATGCTTCTCTTCACTTATGACAGACAATAAAAACAAACTAAACCATTAAAATCTATTAAAAAAAAACATATTTAAGCATGACAATAGACTCCGGGATAAAAAGTATATACATAAAAGAAACTATGCAAAAACTAACAGAATCAAAATCATCGCCAATTTAATATCAAATTGATAATCGGTAAGTTAGAGAAGACCTATGTGTAACAGTAGATGCAAATAATGGTTGGCGGGAAATTACAACAGCTATAAACACTGTCTGAATATTTGTATTTGTGCTTTTCCTCCGTGTTGATAAATGAGTTTTTGTTTTACTCGACGCGGTTGTTGTGCAAAGTTTAAATCTCTGATATGTTAAATTGCTGGCTAAACTTGCTAAATCAGTCAAACTGAGGTTCAAACTTTTTGTTAGAGAAGTAGTTTAAAGAGTCTCGGTTTTTTTGCTAACGTTTATTTAATTTTTCATTTAAAAATTCTCAAAAAAACAACAAAATATTATCTTGCACGCTGAATCACACTTTTTTCACAAAACATAGTTTCTGATTAGTGTCATTTCATAGATTTTATGTGAATAGGTACTACCCCAGATAGCATGTAAACTTACAGCAAGTTTGCTTTCAGCTTGCTTTTTCCTTGCCAAGTTTACGAATCTTGCTACAAGTTTGCAGCAATATTGGTAATATTAGCAACTTTGACGACACACGCTTGAGAAATTTGAGTAGCTTGCTGCAAGCTTGCAGAAAACTTTCTTTTTCAAATTTACAGTACGCAAGGGTAAACGAATAAATACCGGCGCATGTCTCGCCATTTTTATGTTAATAAAAGTCATGTCTGTCATTTACATGGTGTTTATATTCTAACACATTATTATTTAGTTCTGTGTTTACTCATCGTAGAGTTTTTAGGTGAGTATTATTGCATTTTAGTGCACTTATTGGTTTGCATCTTAGGTTTGTATACTTATTCGATTAAAAATTTTAAATAATTTTGCTAACACTAGTAACCAAGTTTGAGACCATTGATGTATGCTGTGTATTGTGTAATAATATGATTTTAAATTATTAAAGTTTTGCATGCGTTTAGCTTATTTAACATTATCATCAAATGAGCAATTAAGGTTATTCTTAATTTTATGTTTCAGGTCAACAAACCTAGTGATGAATAGAACAAGTGGAAATGGAACAGAATTAAAACAAATAGACAATACCTAATGAAGTTGTAACTAGTTTCTAGAAACAAGTCTTTATTTAATTACAATATCAGTAAGCAAAATAATTTTTTGTTTTTCTTTGTACCTGGCTTCAAAGTACAGCGATATTACTGAAAGTTTGACGAATTTCCATGACAAGTAACTTTAATATGTCTGTAAAAGTAAGTAAGTCTTGCGATTACATGTTTCAATAACATTTTTACAAATTTTAAACTTTGCGATGACAGGGGACTGTAACATTTCTACAAATTCAAATCTTGTCATGGCAAGACTTAACAATATTGCAGCAAGTTTGTCGAAACCTGCAGCAAACTTGCTGCAAGTCTCCAAACTTGTCATGACAATATTGCTGCAAGTTTGTCGCCACAAGGTTGTCACAAGCTTGTTATTGCTTCCTTAGTCAACTTGCAGCAAACTTGCTGCAAGTCTCCAAACTTGTCACAACAATATTGCTGCAAGTTTTATAGTTGTCACGACAAGTTTGCTGCAATCTTGATACAAGCTTACATTGCTGTTTGAGACACATACTGAATTAAAAAATATAAATTAATAGATATGCAAAAGTGTAACTGGTTTTTAAAATAAATTTATTCTGCAGTACAAACTCAAAGAGAAGATTTCTTGTGGCGTTGAATGAAATTGTTTTCTTTAAGAATTTGGTGTAAAGTAGCTCATTTCTGAGATATTTGCAATTAAAGTGTTTAGGTCGGTCCTGACTATTGAAATAAGTGGAGATTTACTGTTAATTTTAACTATGCGGTAAATGCTATGAGATCCGTATTTTAAAACGTCTTGTGTTGTGCGTTGATTACTTGAGAAATTATTATCTGTACTCTTACGATGTCCAACGAGTTTAATAGTTAACCGATGCTGATTTTAAACCTGGACGTGAAAAAATAAGTACAGTGCACGCCGCTTATTGGAATCACGGATAATAATATCAATCGGGTAATGTCTCTATCAAAGAACTGGCTAGACGTATGTTACTACATAGAAAAGATACCGTTTATAGTAATCAAAATAACAGTTTATGTTATCAATTTTCTTTTAGGGTTTGTTTCTATACATAAACAATAACAAAAATGATTGTTTTGCATGTTTACCTTTATTTTTGCTTATTTTGTTATTAATTTATTCAAGTATTTTGACTAACCTACAAAACATTACATCATTTAAATATCTGTACGTTATCTTCAAGAATTAACTTGGACAGCATATGCGATCTTAGAATAACAACTTCATTTAACTACGTCTTATGCGATAACGTTATTTTTGATTTATTTTAACTTCTAGTGTCAGTAAATTACTGGGAAGCAACATGTATGTAGTTCTTAGAACTAGTGTTAAGCATAATCGATATATTTCAATAATGGAATTAATCGAAATATCTCGTTTTGCATAATCGAATGATCATTCGTTTATAAAATCTTAAGCTTTCACGGTTGTTATGTTTATGATTATCAGCGACTTCCGGCTTAGACCGTGTCGTAGTTAAACACCCAGACTTAGGCTTGGTTCTAGTCTCTTCTTGAGACCCAAAACAAGAAGTAGAACTTGGCCTTTGCCGTATTGTCGTTCGTGAACCCAAACAAACTGACGTTTTGCAAGACATTGTAGCTTGCATCTTCAGCGTGGTAAAACGCTAATCGTAATTGGTATAAATATCGTCATTTACACTTTTTTTCAGTGACTTTTACCACTCTGAAGATGAAAGCTGCAATGTCTTGCGAAACGTCAGTTTGTTTGGGTTCACAAACGACAATACGGCAAAGGCCAAGTTCTACTTCTTGTTTTGGCTCTCAAGAAAAGATTAGAACCAAGCCTAAGTCTGGGTGTTTAAGTACGACGCGGTCTAAGCCGGAAGTCGCTTATAATGATGATCATTCATTTGTTCGATTATGAATGATGGCGCATGCGCAGTATTATCGATTATATGTTTTGATTTGAATCCGAGTGAAAAACTAATTTGTAGGAGTAGCAATTTAAATTTATCGTGTCTAATTGCTGCCATCCTATTGGCCGAATAGTATCCTCTTACAAATCGCGATTCTTTTATTTTTATTTGAAGCCATTTCTAGTTTTTTTTATTTAATTAAAAAAGGTTTTCTGATTACACTTTACTACATCTACAATATCTACATCTTATTATGGATAATAATCAGCGCGAAATTAAATAATAATAATCAATCTAAAGTTAATGCATATTTACTGTACAAAAAAAATATTTTGAATGTTCAAGATTATATACATGATAAGAAATGATATATTACTAATTAGTAAGAATTTTAGTCATACATAATCGTTAGGTTATATTTGTTCACCAAAAAGTAATTTCGGAAACGGTACTGTCGACTGGAGTTGTTTATTTGAATTCTTTAGATTTAATAAATTTATTTCATTCATCTACTAATTTTTCGTAAAGTTGTTAGTTTAACATTTTCACTTTAATTATTAACAATTTCGGTCATAATTAAACGTATGCTTATTCATCAAAAAGTAATTTATAATGAAAATTTCCAATATTTTGATTATTGCGCCGCGTGACTAGCTTAATTAATCGATTACAGACTTTATATGAATCATTCGAATGATTCGGGACATGGTGTCGAGTTCTTGTCGAATCGCGAGTCGTGTCGATTTCGATTATTTCTATATATTTGACATTTCATATTTCGTTTCATTCATTAGCATCACTTCTCGGTTGTTTCGAATGAATGATATTTCGATTATTTCGAATGATTCGAGACATGGTCTCGAGTTCGTTTCGACTCTTATTGAGTCGTGTCGATTTCGATATATTTGATATTTTATATTTCGTTTCATTCATAAGCATCGCTTCTCGGTTGCTTCAAATGAATGATATTTTGATTATTTCGAATTATTCGAGACATGATCTCGAGTTTGTTTCGACTCGTATCGAGTTGTGTCGATTTCGATTATTTCGATATATTTGATATTTCATATTTCGTTTCATTCATTAGCATCGCTTTTACGGTTGTTTCAATTGAATGATATTTCGATTATTTCGAATGATTCGAGACATGGTCTCGAGTTCGTTTCGACTCGTATCGAGTCGTATCGATTTCGATATATTTGACATTTTATATTTTGTTTTATTCGTTTCATTCCACTGATTTCTATAATTATATGGATAGGTGATAGTTATGAGAAAAAAATTTTAATATGGGATTAGACTGCGTAGAAGACAGCGCCACACAATACGGAGATTAGAACTAAATTAAACGAATTTTGCTTTACAACAGTACCGCTATTTTTCAAAAAAAAAAAAAATGTATGATCATTTTGTTGAAATTGCATAACAGTTTACGGAATTGCATAACTGTATAAAATTTTGTGAAATTTGATGACTTTAATTAAATTAATTACTTTCAATAAGATTATACAAAAAACAACACAGTTAAACAGTCATTTTAACTCAGTTAAGAACATGTAGATTTGACGATGGAACGCATGAAAAAATTGAAGAAATCAAGAAAATTAAAGAACAACATACACATTGAAATAAGAATCCAAAGCACAAGTTACTACTGATGCGCCCAAACAATTTTATAAACATTTTTAAACATACTAATCTATTTAGAAAATATCTTAAAAAATATTAATATTTATGACAAATGTACTGACAATTAAACTGTCACAAAAAAAGTATGGTTAGCGCTACATTTTAGTTCCTATCTCAGTATTGAGTGGCGCTGATGATTTCTCTAAAGGTGTCAATTTTAGACTATAGTATCAGCTATCCATATTATTATAGAGATCAGTGTTTCATTCATTAGTATCGTTTCTCGGTTGTTTCGAACGAATGATATTTCGATTAATATAATGACTTCTTAGTATAGATTCCGGCCGTGGAAGCCTTCGCTATTACGATATTTTGATTATTTCGAAAGTATAATCGAATGATCGATCATTGGGCTATAATCGATATATCTCGATTATATCATTCATAATCGCCCAACACTATTTAGAACACTGATTTAAACATCATAACGTTGTTTTTTATTTCTTTTTATTAGCGGTGTCAACAAACTATTTAATGCTACAGATCTGTAATTTTTTATTTATTTAGTTCGAAATTTTGATTCTTTTAAACGTTTTGTGAATTTTTTTTTACATTATTGTTTGTATTGATGCTATGATTTCACTTTTTAAATTAACAGCTTGTTAATCAGATACACGCTGTATGTATTTACTGCTTTCTAACCAATAAACATTTATTTGTTTCTTTTTCCGAACTTCGGATATAGTTATCAAAAACTTTAAGTCCCAACGTGAATCTATTAAGACGGCGTGCACTGTAATTGAAATATGATAAAGAATAATTTAATATTTTGATATATTTTTTTACTTAAAATAAATATTAACCTATATTAAATTTTCTCACAAAAAGTGATTTATTTATTCTCCTAAGAATAAGTTACGAGC
Source organism: Aquatica leii (assembly GCA_035610365.1). NCBI lineage: Eukaryota > Metazoa > Arthropoda > Insecta > Coleoptera > Lampyridae > Aquatica > Aquatica leii. Next base: position 75,746,872 of record CM069433.1, read on the forward strand.
TTCGTTCAATTACCGTTTATAAGGTTGACTAAGTCCTCTGTTATTGCTCAACTTTCGTTCTTTTTCAATGAAAATATTTAGAAGAATATGAAATTTTAACCACAAACGCAGTATTGAACTTTCACCGTTATAGGTACCGATCGTTAGTTCCCCAATCTGAGTCACGTTTTCAATTTCACTGCAATTTTTGTAAACAGATTTAAAGTGACAATTTAATTTCGTATGCCGAAGTTATTTCTAATACTTTTCGCTATATTATACGTATAAAATTAATACGCATTTTACCATTTTCTTTTAATCCTAAAAATCAATTTTCAAAGAGCAGTACCAGTTGCACAAATGTATTTAAACAAAATACATTTAGCTACCTTTGTGTTACTAAAACAATTAAACACAAATCTGAGCAATACAATACATGTGGTAGTCAGCAACCTTAATTCTTTGGTTTCAATAGTCTATAGAATAATTTGTCGTCCTATTGATGCGAAAATTTATATACGCACTCATATAAATTGTAAATTGGTTTTCATGCTAGACGTAATAAAGGTGAATGACTTCTAACTTTCCTACGTGAGAATAACGCATAGAACGCAAATAAAACTAATGAAAAATATAGTAAAAAGATTTGATCAAGATGGTGCAATTTCACTTTAACCATATACATTTTTTATGCATAATTAAAATAGTAAATATACTGTATTATAACGTTAAGCAATGGAACGGTGTTTATTTAAATTTTTTAAGTAGGTACTGAAAACAACTTAAAAGTAAAATTTCATTATTTTGTTTGGTGCAAAAGTTTATAATCAATTTTTATAAATAATTTAAATACCCAATATTACTTTATTGTGAAGTCATCAGTTAATCCTAAGGTTTTAATTGAAATTATTAGTTAAGCATTAGTACTGAAAGCTTACGGTGGCAAGGTCCAATTTTTTTCTTTAGAACAAACTGTGAACAATCTTTAATTTCTTAGTCACCAATCGAAAGCATGACGGAAAACTTTATTATGATACTTTCCCCAATACAACAGATGCCAAATTTAGTAAAGAAGAAGTAGAACCGAAACATTCCAGTCAAGTAAAAGTAAGATACAGCTATGAAAAAAAGTTAAATTGTGACAATTAAAATCTTTAAAAATAAAACAGGTAGGTATGTCTATAATACAAAAATAATTAGGTTTTAAAAGAGAATCTTTGTCACGTGAAACCATTAAAATATCTTCAATTTAAACCATAGGTCACAAATAATAAATTTAATTCTAATTGATCTGGCGAAAGCAAATGGAGCAAAGAAATTAGCGTTGAAATTTGTGCTTTGTTCACGTTTTAGCTAGTATTTTCTCTTTCTAATCGAAGTTTAATTATATTGAAACTATTAACATTAAAGTTAATCATTTGTGTCTAATTACCTTAACGATCTATTCTATGTGAATTCTACAACCCATAAAATCTCATTTGAAAGACTTCTTTTCACCAGAGTGTTTACGCATTGAATTGTTTACGCATTGAATTCGATGTAACAGTATAAAAAATTTAAAATTTATTTTATTGATGTTTTGACATAATATTTATAATTTATTTAGGTATAGTGCAATTCATTCTTAGTAAAGCAAAAAAATACAGAATGGCCCTCGACCGATTTAACGCGACTGTTTGAACGCAAAGTCGATTGAACGCGAGACGTTTGAACGCGGAGAAGTTTGAACGCAGGGACGTTTGAACGCAAGATGCATTTTTATTTCTCTATAAGAAGTAAGAAAACAAGATATTTAGTTTGCAAGAAACAACTTTGTTTTGAATTCTTGTCGGTGTTGTAATTAAATACGAAATTCTGTTTATACGAATCTTAATTAATTAGTGATTATTAGGGTCAGCTTTTAGTTATAAAATTCTATTACACTTTAACGGCCTATGCCGAAAAAGTAAAATGTCCGGCAGATTATGATGCCGGTAAAATTCATGAAAACGGACAGAAGCACAAAAAGAATATTACAAAACAATTTATGTAGTATTCAATAATCCAGATTGCCATCAGAAGATAGTTTTTATAAATTAAGTAAATTCTTTAAAAAAATAATTTTGCGATTTAAATGCCATTAAAAAATCAATTATATGATTTCCAAAATACTTATAAAATTGTATTACCGACAAGCAATTTCGACTGATACGCTTAGGTACCCTATTTTACATTTAGTTTTCTTACTGTTTTTTGGAATAAGATTGATATTAACCGTATATTAATGCACTGAATTTTTCTTTTGTCAATGTATTTTTATTTTTTTAAACGCTTACTTCGTGCGTCGTTGGGTACAATTAAACATAGTAATTTTTGGTAATTTTTAAACGATAGTAGTACGTACAAAATTTCTGCAAGATCGACCACCCTACACATGTAAATCTAAGAATCGTATTAACTATTCCGAAGTCTGGTTTCATGTGTAAGGAGTAAAAGTATCATACAAATTTTGATTCAGCGTAAAGCTAGGATTAATGTTTAAAATAATACTTTGTAAAATTCGGTAGTTTAGTTACGATACGACGTCACAAAGATGGGCACCGGGCAAAAATCGTAGGCAGTTTACCATTCTAATGTCGATTTATTTGTGAGGAGTAAAAGTATCATACACATTTTGATGCAGCATAAAGCCAGGATCAATGTTTGAGATGATATTTTGTAAAATTGTGTAGCTTAGTGAGGGGATTATGTTACAAAGATGGTTGCCAAGCAGATATCGGTCTTGTTATTCCAATTTGCTTATAATCAACTTTTGTCTTTTTATTTCAGATATGGATATGGAGGCAGACTTTTCACTACTGGCAAAAAAGTTAAAATGACAGCTACAACCGATGAATGCATCATTTACTGTACCAGCGACAACAGCAGTTTATTAAGTCTATCATCTATCGAATCATGGTAAACTCTCTTGAACGCAGTGACAATAATAAAACACAAAAGATTGCTGGAAATTGCAAAGTTAGTTACCCGAAAAGAATTTGCTGTATTAAACTACCACCGTCAATGTCGAAGCATCTTTACCATAAAATCTAAACTCGCTAGTATTACGGCTAAGCAGAACGCAACATTACCGGATGAACCATAGGTGTCTTCTGCAGTGCGGTTACGTAAAAACTCATTACACCAAAATACGTGAAGATCAATTCTACCATTCATCTGCATTTTTGCGAGAAAGAACAGAAGTACAAGCCAGGAAGTAGAACACGCGAGGAAGTAGTGCAATGTGTGGAGTTGAAATCCAATGATACGATCAAAGCCCCTGCTAGATTGAAAAATGACAGCAAAATTGTTGGGTTAGCTGAGACTATGTGTTCCGTTTCAGTACCATTTTTCATGCTATCGTAAGTACACGTGAAGTGATAGTTCAGCAAAATCATCTGAAATAGCGGAAACAACCCTAGAAGAACAGGAAATTCAAAAATATTCTACTGTAGAACACGCTTTAGTGAACTAACTAAGTATATGAAAGAATTTCTTGATAATGCTGAAGTTGTGAAATTTATCGAGGTTACCAGCCGTTACGTTCGATGTATTAAGAGCAATGGAGTATCAAAAGTGAAGTCTCACGACAAAAAAAAAATTAAGACGAAAGTTAGAAAATTTATATCGCTCCAAAATTGATTTAGTTTCTAACGATAGTGGTCACCTGTTAATGCTACCAAAGAGTATCTCGAGAGATGATTTAGTTCGAATAAATGACGAATTATCTGCAAAACTGAAAGCAATAGAGACATGTTCCGATAAGAATCTGATTATTGCTGCATGCTTAATCCGTAATGAAATCCTGCAATTCTGACAGTGGAAATGTATGGCCACCAACGCCTGAAGACCTGTCTGAATTCCAATTCCAAAGAATACTCATCTGTTACTGCAGTCTTTCTTGAGAGGGGATAGCAGAATTTTATTCATGCTGCCATGGAGAGAAAGTTTAAAACTCAGAAGCATATTCTGCTCCCATTTGCTCTTAAATCACTCTCTGTTAAAGTCGTTGAGTTAACTAAACTCCTGAATAGATGTGGCCATGGACTTTCATACTCCCAAATCGAAGAAATTGAGACAGCAATAGCTATGCAAAATATTTTCGCTGGAGAAGAGCCACATTTAGTAATTCCAATAAATATTGTTCCAAATGCATTTACACACCTCGCATGGGATAATATTGATCGTTTGGAAGAAACTCTCTTTGGCGGTGGGACCACTCATCTAGTTAATGGTATTATATCACGTTCTGTGCATTACGCTTTAGCAGAAGGTATAGATAACAGGAGCAAATAATTATTGACAGAAAGCTTAAACTGTGAACCATACCAATGCATGGAACCGCTCTACAACCTTAAAACCGTGGGAGAAAGCTTTGCCCTACTCATTATACACAAGAAGACGAATTTAAAAAACATAATTTTGAAGTCTAGATTTAAAAACATTTTATGAACAGGATTTAATATAAAACTGCAGGACATTGTAACAAATCCTACAGAAATTCTATACTTGCCAACAATTGATGCTTCAGCAACGAGTCTTACAGCCGTTTATAAAATAATGTGTCGTTCTTTAACCATAAAAGTAAAATTACGGCTGGAATGTATTGCTGTAATATTTGATCAAGCGCTATACGCCAAATCCACATAAGTGTTGTGAAAACACCCCGAGAAATTCCATTCTATAGTGCTAAACCGTGGTGGTTTTCATGCTGGAATCAGAATGATAATACTGTGGTGCTTTTCGTATGATCATCTGAACTATGCTCAATATTTACCTGTGTAATACGCTGATATAATAGCTTTAAAAAGAATTTTTATTACAAATGTCTAGAGAAAATCCCTTTGGTAGAATTCACGTAGACCAATAATAGAAGAAACCATCAACAAAATTTAGCAAGCAATCTGCAGTAGTTGCAAAATATTACCCGACTTCTGATATGAAAATAACATTCCTGCATTCTTCAAATCATGTTCTTCATAATGACCTATCACCAGCTAGAATTCTCAAAGATGAGCGTGACGTTTCATCTATAGCAAACCTCCTCACTAACGAATAGATCAACTCATTCGTGAATTTAGATATCGTTAACATTTAGGCTGGTAGTCTTTTAACTGCGAACATTACCAAAGACTTACTCGAGACACATGCAATAGGAGAGTAGGCATATTTCGAATTCAAAAGTAAACGTTTGTGCATAAAAGACAATGTCAGTCAATTTCACTCTGTTATTTAAAGGCAAAAATTTAAAACACTCACGGAACTAAGAAAACAAAAACGTATAAAAGCGAATGAAAAGAAACTAATTCTGAAAATAGATAGAAGCTTGTTTGCTTAGATGTAAATTGTTGCTCAACGCAGAGAGCTTGACATGAGAACTATTTTGTCACGACCACTAGGCCTTCTACCATGGGCTTTAGCAGTAACGGATGGAATAATAAGAAAAACTGATAAAGCTAAACTATTTGAAATCTTAAGTAAAAACTTCCCTCTAGCTAAAGTACTACCGGATAATGCTGCATATATTATCGATGGAATGGCTTTAGTCCAAACACTTTTGGACTCCTAGCTGATAAATTATTTTCCAGAATTGTTTAAGAAGTGTATTCACGAATCGATATTGTTTTTGATTCGTACAGAAGTATATTAATAAAGAATGCTGAGAGACTGCGGCGTGGAACGTCTGACACGCGTCTCAAAATAAATCTGAGCTTATCAAATTTTTGACGCACGAGTGGCAACAATCGTAGTACACTAATCGGTTGGGGTTCAAGATTATGTTTGTGACGTGTGAAGACCGATGTTACCAAGTAACATCAAGTAACGGAACAGAAGTAACATCATTGCAGTGTTCTCACGAAGAAGAAGATACAGCTTATTGGTCCACGCACATCATGCAGCAAAATCTAGATTTAAAGATATAATTATTTACTGTGATGATACTAATGTAGCTGTTATAACGCTACATACCATGCCTACCTACAATGAACTGGGATGACGAAATGTTTGAAGAAATAGGTGAAGATATGTGTCTAGCATTACTAGGTTTGAACGCCTAGAGGAAAAGGAAAAGCTACAGCGTTGAAGGTCGTGCGTAAAGACAAAGAATTTGCAAGAGCCATGTCTAAGCTGGGAGAAACTCTAGATGTATCTGACGAAACAAACATAGTTCTTGAGACATTCGTATGTAGGCTTTATAGCAACACTACTCAACGAGTAAAGGTACATTTTATCCGGTGGCAAGCAAAGTAACCTTGAATCGCACAATTTTCCTCCATTTCAAAACATACTACATAAACATATATCAAGATCCAATTTTCAAGCAATGGTATGGAAGAAAGCACTACATCCACAGTCAGACATTTCATCACCTGAAGGTTATGGATCGTCATTTCAAACAGAGATTGACGGTAATTCAATGTTACATGTCAATTGGATGAGCTGCTGTTCTTGAATTATTGTCATGTCGTGCAAGAAAGATTGTGGGCCGAACACATGTTGCTGTATTAAAAATTTATTTAAATGTACGGATATGTGTAAAATTCAGGTTTGCAGTAACTATTCACAACCACATTTTGTTCTCGAAGCTTCATCCGACTCAGCCGCCGATTCAGACGATGAATAATTATTGTTTCTTTTACAAATAAATATATATGTTCTGTACAATGTTATACATAATAATATAATGATGTATAATATATTGACAATGCATTTTAATTTTAAATTAAATTTCAGAATTAAGTATGTTTCAATTTGAGAGATTAAGTGAATACAAAGTCTATATTAAGTTATAAAGCTATATCATGAAAACCATCGCCATCGTATCTTATCAAACATTTATCCTACCTTGATGACAAATCTAAATTTGTAGGTTACATTTACTCCATAGAAAAGAAACTAAATTGTCCATTTTTGGCCACTTGGATCAACGCTTAAAAAGATATGCAGCTCAGATAATAATTTTGGAAGGATACAAATTAGGTCTAATCAGAAACGTTATTTACTACAACTTCCACAACACTAACTAATATTGGATTTAAAAACCCTAAAAAAACACAAAGTAAAAAGACTTAAGTTTATACAATAGTAAAATTCAAAATTTTAATAAATGATATAAAATATTTCTAAAAATAAAACATTGCCTCAAGAATTAAAAGAGTTATTAACTAATATTTTTAAATGCAAGCATTTTTCTAAAATTACAAGAAATAATTAATTGTTACTAATGATTGTAAAAATCTATAATTATAAGCGACTTTCGGCTTAGACCGCGTCGTAGTTGAATGCCCAGACTTTTCAGGCTTGATCCTAGTCTCTCCTTGCGAGCCAAAACGAGAAGTAGAACTTGGCTATTGCCGGATGGTTGTTCGTGAACCCAAACAAACTGACGTTTCGCAAGACATTGCAGCTTGCATCTTCAAAGTGGCAAATGTCACAACGACAAGCCCAAAAAGTTTGGGTGTTTTACTACGACGCGGTCTAAACCGAAAGGCGTTTATAAACAAATTGATCGCGAAAGCTTAAAATTTTAGATTGTAAAAATCTTTCTTGGGTCAATTATGATGTTACGGAAATCGGTAAAAAAACAAAATATAAAAAATCAATGTAACCAAAACGATCGTTAAAAATAACAAATCAGAGAAAGTAGTAGTAGTTTGACCGGATTAATTATTATATTTTAAAGAAATCATGAAATATACAAACATTGAAAACAATTAAAACAAAATAGACCGTTATAGCTTTAGCAACCATGAATGTATTACATCTCGTATTACATAGTATAGTGTGTGTGCATTTAATTTTTCAACTCAAGTGACACAATACACTGCATTTATAAAAAACAAAAACCAAACTAAAAACAATAATTTGAGCAACAGTGGCGTAATGGTACGGATAAGTAGATTTAAGGAAAATAGTTTTTATAAAAAAAAAACAAATAAAAACGAATAAAGCATGGCACATATGTTTTGATAAGTGATGTAATTATTCATTATTATTATATTTATGATTTTTGATCCTAAAAGGTTTCCAATTCGTTTGTGGGCATCACGGTGTTGTCGATTTAGCTTCATTGCAACCGAAACAATTCATTAATTATGTCCTTCATGAATCCAACGGACCCCAAGATGGAAAATGTGGTTTTTGAATTCTTGAAAGATCTTTAGTCCACCACTTCTGTACGTAAACATTTACTTTAATTAATAGAAAGAAAATCTGTTATGTTAATATTGTTTTGACTTGGTTGTATAAGTTGATTATGACATATGTGAAGAGAATTGACAATGGTAACAATCATAATACAATTCGTAATTAAGAATTAATTAATTTTTTTTCACTTTCACTTCATAATTTTATATTAAACGTCTTAACTAAATACTTCACAGCGCGTGGTAACATTTCATTCACCAAACATAATGCAATGCAAAATTCTGATTTCTTGCTTGTGAACTTTATATTTTTAACTATTTAGTTTAACTGAAAAAAACTGCATTATTGCGAAAACCACAAAGATACTATTAATATTAATTAGGAAAATTAATTCTTTAGCGCATTCTGTTACGTATAAAATTATTTCAACACTGTGACCTTCTTACAGCCCAACCTTAAATATACTAATTTATTACATATTGTATTTAAACAAATACCTAAATTTTCAATCCTTATTACTGAACCCGATTCGGAGTCAGTTGCCAGCCAACCAACAGGCGATGGACAACAGGATTCAGACTTATCGCTTTGAAGATCATCAGAGGTTTCTTCTATGATTGTTTCAAGGTATAAATAATGTGATCCAGAATTTCCTTGAAGGAATAAATCAGCATCTGAAATAGAAAATGTATTAATAACGATTTGCAGAGATAATTACAAGGCGTGTTAATAATCAAGTAGATTAAAGAACTGCATTTCAATTTTCAATCGTAATTTTGCCCCTTGACAGTACACTTCTGTAATTGTAACATAAATTCTATGAAGTAACGTTTTAACTTTTACAGGCGTGTTTTAACATTTTGATCCATTTAAATATTTCCGTTTCCGTTTCACGCACATTCTCTCGAATGAATGTAATCAAAAATATCTATACGTTTACATTATACATTTAAAATAGCGGATATAATTTGGCTTAGTCTTTTACCATAACTACATAAATTAATTAATTTCGTTAGTAAGTAACAATAAATAAACCGCGTGAATTATATTTAAAAAAAAAAAAATTAAAACTTAAAAAACTTCGAAAAAAAATGGTATGTATTATGTAGTCTTGAAATATTTAAGATAAACAACGAGGCACTTTGTTTAATCGGTCTGTCAAATTATATTTTAAATAAAACTTATATTAGTTTCACCTGTGGAGTACTTCAGAAAAGTATTTGACACAGACCTTCTAAGACATACTGTTGCACAGATTAATTTATATGCTACACAAAAAGATGTCCGTTCAAATTTCCACATTGAAGTTGAAGAACTGGAACAATTTATTGACATTATATTCTGCATGCCAGGAAATCGAAGGTACTTGAACACCAAATGTAGAGTTTCACAAGTATCTAATGTAATGCATCTTAGATAGTGGGAGAAAATAAAAAAGATCGTCCATTTTTCTGACAATTCTCATCTTCCAGTTGATCCATCTTCTGATGGTCGTTCTAGATGGAAATAATACAACCCAAAAAAACCGAAGAAATGGGGTTATACACGTTTCTACTTAGCAAATGCAAGCGGAATCGTATATCATTTTGAAAGGTACACAAGATCGACGGAGCAACCAGCACATCTCCCAAATATTAATTAATTATTAAATATTAATGGATAATAGAGTGGTAAACTTGTTAAGTACCATTGTAGGTACTTATCTAGAAACATCGATAAATAACGTTTTGATAGAAAATCAAGCAGCAGATACAACTCAAGTCTCCCAGTGTTGATTGATTTACAATAAATTAATGGGAGCGGTTGATTTGATTGACTCTTTCTTGGCACTCCATAGACTAAACCTAAGAGCTAAAAAGTAGTACATGCACATTTTTTACCACGTGCTCGATTTGTGTGTTGTGGTTGCGTGGTTGTTAAACAGACATGCTTTAAATGACACTGGAGTACGGCAGAAGAGTGACATTTGTCACTCTATAATTTCAAGCTTAATATAGGGAGTATCACTATGTTGGGTGGAAAGCAAAGCAAGTGGGAAAAACCATCGTCAGCATCTGGAATTTCATATAAAAAAGCCAAATCCACAGGTCGGCCTAATACGGAGCGTAAGTACGATTAACTAGGCCACTGACCCAAAAATAGGAATCGAAAAATGGCAGATGCAAGAATACCAATTGCCAAAAACTTACCCGGGTAAAGCGCGAGAAGAGCAATTATTAATTATGTTTTGTGCCAGGCAGAAACTCTATCTACTTGTTTCATACCAATAATTAGTAATAAATGTTGACTAATCGTTTTTTATGTGTTATTTCTACTACAATATCAATAAAGAACTTTTCTAAATTCATTTCTCTTACAACGTACAATCCCCAAATGCACGATGTATATCCAGATATATACATTTTTTTTTAAATCGTAAGGGCGCAAAATTTTCTTTGCTGTATTCTTTCTTTATTTACTTACCAACTAATAAGTTTTTGCCAGAAAAACCAAATTTTTATCTTACAAAGTTTTGTACAATAGAGAGTTAACTTTATATTATGATATACATGTTTAAAAGAGACTATCATTGAATAAAATTCAAATGTTTTTCTCTAACCTACTGGAAAGATCCGTTCTAACACTGGCAGCTGTCAAAAATATAACTTCTGCAGCTATGTCAACTGTCTGACGAAATCTTAAACCTCATCTTGTAAGTTTGTATACTAGATCCTTTTGTTTACTTTTTTATTTGGGTGTAGTTTGATTTATTGCACTTTAAAAAAAAATATTTGTTGTAACCTACTAGCTTTTGTGACTTTTGTTACCGATTTCTCATTTGATGAAACTTAGCACTTGTACAAAACCTTGATAGTTGAATCTCGGAAGACAATCGCTTAGTAAACCGTAAAAGTTATTGTTCCTCTGACGGTTTCTTTTAACCGAAGCCTAATAGTTAAAAACATTTTTGGTTACTGCACTCCTAAATAACTAGTATCATTTGGACTTCATCAGAACACCGTTTCAAAATACTTACAGTAATTTATCATATTCTGTATTTGTTTAAAATAAACCTTACAATATAAACTTATCGAAAAGTGAAATAGGTAAACCAACAACCGGTTGCACTAAACTATTAGAACTAGACCGCATTTTGCAACTAACATACTAAGTTTACAAGTTGAATAGTTGAATTCAGTTGAGTATATTTATACATGCTTATACGTACATTCTATACATACAAACTTCATGTCAAAACTAGTTAGGTAATGTTAAAAGCGTCTACAAACTTTACACAAGTATACATATCGATTTCGTTATGTGACTTTCCAAAAGCAATAGATATAAATTGCGCCCTTTGAAAATTAATTTTCTGATAACGATTGTAATTGCATAAATTATACTAACAATTTGTGCTGCATTAAATTTATAAGCACCTTTCACATGTTTAACGAATTCACGTAGATAATTTTAATTATAATTAACATAATAATCGATGACCTTTTAACTGGTAATTGTAGAACAGACAAAGTAACTTTTTAACAAGCTCTCAGCTTATTTATATAACGTTTTAGCAACATCGTTGTGTAAATAAAAACATTGTTAAAATGTTGCAAAGGACGCAAACAATTTAGTTTTAATATTTACAACGTTAAAACAATTGGTTTTGTAGTTAAATTTCCGTTTAAAAAAACTCACGGTGGGAAAAAGCTTAGCATTATTTTTATCTGAAACAGTAGGTCGCATGACTTTCTTCTTAGTACACAAAATTACCTACATATGCAAACTCGTATTCTTAAAAAAAAAGTGTTAATAAAACTATACTAAAACAGGTATTTATTGTGTCAAAACAAGCGGTTCTTTGTGCTAATTGATCAAAGCGTTCTGATCTAGCTATATCAATCTGATTATATCAAATTGAGAGTGATTGCAATAGGAACAAACTGTAAATTGTACTTTTAATAAATAAAAAAGTTAAATTTTTGGTTGTTATACTTTTTATGAATATCCTTCATTTAATTTTCGCTATATTCATGTTTACATAATCATTAAATTGTAAAGACTAGAAAATTGTGCTCTAATTAAAATGCACAAACGTTTAAAACAATACAATAACTAAATGTTTTACGTTTCGTCCTTATTTCTTTATACAAAAAATTTTTAGGAGTTTAAGATTGCATAGCGTGTTAACGTTCTGCGGTTAATCAACAACGGTTTCAAAACATTTAAGTCAAGAAAATTAAAAAAATAAAAAGTCTTTTCTTTCAATGAAATATTTTGTTGACTAAAGTAGGAGTAGCTTACCGAAACGTACAAAAGATTCATTTGACTAATATTTTTAACATAAAAATAAGTGTTTTTATTATATAAATTAAAAAGAGAATAAAAAAAAATTAGAAATGCATATTGACCTACAATAACCAATATGGTGGTAAAAACATTGAATTCAACCAGAAGTAAAATGCTAAAGATTCTTTGACTAAATTTGATTTTTGTGTACAAAACAAGGTTTAAAAACATTTAGCAACGGAAGTTTTTGAAAAGCATAATAGTCTTGACGAATTATCAAGCATACATTGATTAAACGTTTTAATGTGCATTAGCTTACATTTCAATAAACTGTTACTTATTTTAAAAATATTAAAACATTTATGACAAAACTGGACATCTTAACCAAAGATATAAAAATAATAAGTACTTCTGAAATGTCTTACTCAATTAATAAAAAAAAAATTATTTTCAAAACAATGATTACAACAGCAAATATGGTTGACATTCAATATAATGCAATAACAATAAAACATAATTTTGAAGAGAGATTTAATCAATTCAACCGTTTAGAAAATACATTATATTTTAGTTTGTATCCACACAAAACTTAATACGAAACAATAGTGTTAATTGAGTTTATGTGACTAGGTCTCAAAGATTTAGATATGGAATATTGTTTTATTCATTATTAAGTTTTTATTCACAAAATGGGATTTAAATTATAATTGATACAATCAAATTTAAGCATTTCCCATACACATCTTTATTTATTAATTATTTTCGACGACACGTTTCAACTAATTTAGTCATCATCAGGCCTAACTAATAAATACATTAATTAAAATATATAAGTTATGTCAAAACGTCATTTGATCAAGTCAGGTTCTCCAGAGAGTAAAACTCCAATCTGGTTAGACACCTTCTAACTTTAGTTCTGAATAATTTCATAGAGAGCGCTCTATTGGTGGCAGAAATTAAATTATTAAACTTTATTTCCAATTAGAAGCAATCTTTTAAAATCGAATGGTGTGATGGAAGATGATAGACACCTTTGATTTATGTTTTGTGCTGTGCTGATGCTCATGAAGTGGAAAATTAAACATGTGAGGCATGTTTCTCATAAAGACGTTCAAACACATAGAGCTGAAGCTGTTAAGAGTCCCATGTCTCAAAGTTACCTCTGCAGGAAAAGCCAGATAGATGTCCCAACAAGATTTTCAACGCGACCTTTTGGCACTGGAAAGCTTTTAATAGAACAGATGAAGAATTTTTAGAACACTATAACATACCTCAGCCTGAAAAAAAACAAGGCCTGATTCAGTGCGGGTAACGCCACGGAAAATTCTTCTCATCCTTCGGAGGGCAAATGACGTGGAATTGAGTTTTGCTGCTTCCAGGATAATGATCTATCTATGTGGACCACAAAAATGTTAACGCTGAACTGGACAGGAATATCTCGGAAAGATCCAAGTTAGAGAGATTTTAGACAATTAACAGAACTAAGTTTGGAGTCAAACACTAGTTTTGTAGACCAAATTGTTTAGCATTTCAGTTATGAAAGAAAAATATCAGGGATAAAAGATCAGTTTATAATGTGAGACAGAGATGGAGGTTACTGCTAGAAATACGGCCTGGATTAAAACTAAAACGTATCTTAGTGAAAACAAACGAGGCAAAAGCGGTCAGTAGAGCTTTAGCCGTTGTGGCGGGATCCTCGATCAACTGATCGCCCAGCTTTAAAGAAGACACCTCGCTCGACTTGGTCTTGCCAAGCTATAAGTTAACGATCCTCCAAGTCTCTATGAGTTTATTTGTTGACGATTTCATTTTTCATCATTATTTGTTTTTTTAACAATATATACATTATTAACCTTTTCGTGGTTGGGTTTCAGCTCAGGAAAGGTACTGACCATGTCGCATCACATGTGTAGTGTTTCTTTTTTTTCCAGTACCAGAATGATTCAAAACACTAGATCCACGACCCTAACTTAACTTTTTTTAGGTGGAAATAAGTGAATAGAAAAGAAATACACAAAGTATAAAAGTACAAAAATATTTCATATAACGCTCACGTCACAGCTCAGGTGTAATAATTACTCAAACTGTTACTAAACTAATAATAATCATTAATTAAAGTAACTGTTTGTATTACAGTTTTAATCCATGGACAGCACAACCCGAAAAATTGTTCATTCCAAAGCACGAAACATTATTCGTATTTGATTTCTTCCATAAATAACAAATAAAATAGTTAAATTTACATTAAAATCTAAGAGTACATACCATCTCATAGATTTGGCGTTATTTAGTAATAATATCAACATTATTATATAAATATTACTACTGCTTATTTCAAAAAATGTATTTGAAGAAAACGTAGCATAATATTCCTAACTGTACTACGCAAGTGCAAAAATCTGTTTATATAATCTTTTTCTAAAGACTCCAAATAGGACAAAACAACTGTTCAGTGGTCTCTAATGATGATGAATTATTTGCACCGCGATAAATTCAAATACATTTTCGGAAATTTACGGTTGTAATATTTACTAACTGTATGTAAAAAAAATCCTCTTCAAATGCTATAACAAGAAGTTAAAACTATATTTTCTTTAAATTCACTGTAATACGTTCATAAAATTATAAGATCAAATATTTACTTAAATATTTTACGTTAACTATTTCAAGATCACTGCATGTACAGTGTACACACATTGTGCAAAATGCATATTCCTAAAAAGTTGTGAATGCATTATTACTATGTTTTAATAATAGCTTAGTGGATACACACGATCAAGTAAATGATCTTCTGTAAACGTAATGCCCTCGACCTTTACACATGATCGGACTATCATATATAAAAGTATCAATAAAAAATTCTGTATAATATTATTCAATTAGATAAAATCGATATCGTGAATTGTATTTTTTATATATCACTAAATAATCAATATTATTTATTACCAAGAGAAATGGAATTATGTTTTTTTTTCATAAAACAACGCCAGTGTTGCACGTGAATATAAATTATTTAACTCCTGAAAGGCAAACGTTAGTACAACACAAATACGTGTAGCGATATAAAAGAAAACATTAACTACTTATATAGGTTGTAAACAATGTAATAGTAATAATAATAATAGCAAAAAACGACAACAAGAAAATAAAACTGAAACTATAAAACCAGTTCATTACATTCTTCAATTACACGTGCATACATAAAATTACTAATAATAGTTGATGTAATTGTTAATTCATATTTATTTTATAATTTATAAATTAGTTTTTTTGTCACATAATTTTTTATAGATTTACAATTTAAAAAGCTCTAAACTTGTACTGGAATTATATGTAGCAAATTACTTCACTTCCATAATATAACGTGCGTTCACCAAGTTTATTATTTCTTTTTGTGTAGTCTATAAAAAACACAAAAGCTTTCATCGTAGTCTAGTAAAATACATATTAATTTAATCAATGTACTATTTTTTGATAGTTTTTTACTTGCAGAAAGTCAAATTTCAAGAGCGAGATTTATTTGATTTTTAAATAGCGGTTGTAACTCACTTGCAAATAAAAAATTTTTCTATTTTATGTATAATCTTGTTTTACAAATATATATATGTATACATAAAATAATAGCATAAAACTAAACTTAACGAAGCAAATGGATGAGTATTATTTGTAACAAAATATATCCATTAAGTGGTATAAAAGTTTTTGCTATAGTAATTTTAAAGTAGATTTCGTTTCTAACTGTAATATTTTACATTGATTTACATTATTATCAAAGATTCTTAATTTGGTTTTAATAACACTTCAGAAAATAACTTGAATGATAATTTTATAAGCGAGTAAGTAACCATTGTTGGTGTATATACCAACATCACATCCAATCCCAAGAAACCCAAATTAAAACCGTTCAACGTTTTGAATAAACAAATGTAGACTTGATAAAAATCGATTTAGTTAAGTCTAAAACCATAATTCAAATTGCACAATTGTATGTTCTACGGTGTGTATTTTAATGATTGTCCGGTTTTTGAATTTGCCGCTTGTTTATTCGTCAACGAACCAACATTGTTTGATTATAGTTACTAGAATGACGACGCGGCAAATTCAAGCACCGGACAATCATTAAAATACGCAATGTATTTATTTAGCACTAATTCAAAATTATTATTTTTGGTAATTTATGTATTTTTAAATATTAATTACGCACAAGTTTGAAAAGAAATTTAATATTTATAATTATTTTATCCTTTGTTTAAAGTCAACATATCATTACATAATGCACGCGTTTGCATACTTTTTTCAAAATACTGCAATACATGTTAAAATCATTTAAATCTACTTGGTGGTTAGTAAACTCAGTGTTTGACAATCTAAACTAAAAAAAAATATTTTAACACATGACAATTAGCGATTGGATCATAAAACGCAAAATCTACGCAATCTACTTAAAAAGAAATCAAGCAAATAGTTCTATTACAGTGACGTTGTTTTTAAAAGTTAAAAAACAGGCATAATAGACTAGCACTCTATCAAAATAAACAAAACGATTAGTTCAATTTTATATTTCTTATAGATAATCAATAATGAACTTTGCCAAAAATAGCACAGCATTGATAAATGCGCTGTGACAGACATACTTCTTTAGAAACTTTTCAAAAATTATTGCAGTTTTCATTTCCCCATTTTAAATTATTCTCCAAATCTTGCATTATTAAATTACATTTTACTTCCGTTTTTTTGCAATTATTTTTCAATTGAAAGAGCATTAATCAAATATTTTGATTTATTTGTAACATGATCACGTTTATTAAAATAAAATAAGTAATTAGTTTAGCTTAGTAAAACCTCTGACTTGTCTATTTGTAAACAAAATAATTATCTAATCTTTTGTATGCAATACGCGAGAGGTTGGCAACACTCAAAGTTATCAAATGCATTGGTGTATTCTGTAGCTTTTGTAAAACTTAATCTAGCAACTTAAATAGTTGTATCACTAAAAGAACACCTATAAGTCAAATAACTGTAGAACATCTTTAATGTTGGGTTATTCATAGAGATTCAGCAAGCCAAGAAATGTAAAAGTTTGGCTTGGACTTGAAAGTCAAGTTTTTAAAAACAAAAGCTTGACTTAGCTTGATGTTTGTGGATTCAGGCTTGGCTTGGTTTTCCAGCTTTTTCAAATTTTTGTCTTGCTCCTTTCGCAAAAGTAATTTATGGCCTTGGAACATGCACCCCGTTACCCGCAGGTGTTACGGCTCACTGCCACAATATAAACGATATAAACAATTACTCAACTGTTAGCATAGGTTACCTCATAACTTCAAACTCAAGTGAAGAGACCAATAATGATAATGCCAAAATCCAACCCATCACACCCGCCCCAAACATTTCTGGAACCTGGTGTTTTCTTTATCCCGAGAAACTTTGAGGTTATTCAAAAGCTTTTAAAACAAAAGCCCAGCGTAAAGAAACTCAAAAGAAAAAATCACCCATGATCACAAGCACACCTGTAAAAAAATATTTGAAAAAGAAAAGTGAAGAAAAAGAGGCAAAACAAGAAAATGATCAAGAAAAAATTCTTTTTGATCGAGACTTAGAAACCTCTATGGAAGAGGAGGAGGTTGTATTCGATGAAGGAAAATATGTTGACGATGATGAACTCTCTGGCCTGCTAGGTTCAGGTTCCGAATTAGACGGTACAGACGAGGAGGATTTCTTCGACGCTTCACTCATGGGTTTTGGTGGAGTTTGAGGGCAAGACGAACAAGCTCTTTTACGCAAGATAAGCAGTAGAACAGCAGGAATATGGAATAGTCGTTATTTTTTTGATCAAGTCTAATAAGGCAACTGTTAAAATAAGAAAAATAAAAAAAAATGGAGAACCAGAAACCCGTAGTGGTCACTACTACTACTGATTTAAACTACAATATTCAGCATCTCTGAACTTGATGTAAGTCACTAAGTTATGTTGATGTTACTGAAATTAACTAATACAAGAATCGTTTTGTCATACTTGCATTTTTATTTAAGAAACCCATGCATTCCACTACTAAAACTTACTGTTGCAGTGTCGACCACTCCCATGACTCACTGTGCACCTGCGCCGGTACATAGTGGGGCAATTGCAGGCTTTTCTTTGAAGACGCTACCACGTCTAACAGCAAAAATGTAGAAACAATGTAAGTTGTTCGCTATATGCCTAATGGCTCATTATATAGTACCTTAAACAAAAACCTTAAGAAAACATAACATGTTGGGAGAACTTGAGAATTTAATGTTTTTCGTCCTACTTAGGGATTTACAAGCTTGGATGGTTATCAAAAGCTTGTCTTGAAATCAAGCCAAACTTTTAAATAATTAATTAAGTCAAGTTTAATACTAGCCAAGTGAAGCTTTTATAGGTCAAGCTTTCAAGCTTTTACCAAGTACCAAACTCTTGAAAATAATATATTGATTTATACCCCACAATAAAGTTTATCGAAGGCAATTTACACAAATCAGTTTAACAAACAGCGATAACTAAAGAAATCAAAAGAGAAATTAAAAAGGTTGTCGAACTGAGTTTTAAGAAAGCTAAATTTATAATTTATACTCCTTACATTACAACGTTTTTTGTTTATTTAGCTAAAGTCTTGTTTCGGCTACAACCGTAGATAAGCATAATTCAGTACACAAAATACATTTTGTTAAGTTCGTTAGGTGTAAATACGAAGAAATAAAGAGTATTTGCTATAATTATTTTACTAATAATTTAATTTGTTGATGACGGATGAATAAAGAGAACCATAATTATCGCAATACATGAAGACATTGAAAATAATAATCTGGTAGCATTTGGTTAGAATCAAAAGTCAATCTTTACTTATTTAAATAGTAAACTTTAGACCAAATCAGGAAACATTTTTGTTTAACGCCACAAGAAAACTTTTCCTTAAGTTTGTTAGAAACAAGCTGTATACTTAATTATCTCCTTTTATTACCTCATTATTCCAGATCAATCAGAAGTCGCATCGTGAATACTCTGTAAGGGCATAACACTTTTATTGTTTATTTCTTATTATCAAATTAATAATTAGATAATTAAGTAAATGTAACTAAGAATTTAGGTTTATTTATAATTTTTTTATTACACCCACGTACAGGCGTGGATCACATGTGATTCGGTATACTAGACGATGGGGTCTCCCTACACTTTAGTTCAAAGTTATGAGTAACTTATGCTAGCAGTTGGGTATATTATATGTGTTAATTATGGTTTATTGAATACTCCGTCATCCACAAAATAAACTATTAGTAAAATAATTACAGCAAATGCTGTTACTTTCTTCATATTTACACTGACCCAACTTAACAAAATGTACATTGTGTACTCGATTATGCTTATCTGCGGTTGTAACCAAAACAAGACATTAGATAAATAAAAAAAACACCTTGCAATGTAAGAAATATAAATTTATTTCTTTTTGAATTTGTTTGACAACTTGCTTAATTTCTGTTTTGATTGATAAACTTTATTTTGGGGTATAAATTTTACAGCAAAATAATATTATTTTCAAGAGCTTGAAACCTTGGTAAAAGCTTGAAAGCTTGACCTGTAAAAGCTTGTTTTGGCTAATATTAAACTTGGCTTGATTATTTAAAAACTTGGCTTGATTTTTTGAAAGCTTCGCCTGATTTCAAGCCAAGTTTTTTTGTATGTAGATTCTTACAGTTAGTTTATATTTTCTGCTTTATAATTGTCGTTCTTTCATTACAAATGAACGTTTTTATAACCATGCAGTGCGCCGATCCGTATTTGGGAAGAAGAACTTTTGTATGTTCACCTTTCGGTTTTTTTAATGCGATACGTATGACCTCTAAGACTATTCGTAGAAAATACTGTAAGTTTAATTTATTTTACTTATTATGAACATAAACAATTACATCAATATATTATCAAACACCCATTAAATTAGATCACCTCCCACCGCCAATTTATGACGTTCAAAAGAATAGACCTCTCTAGATTTATGAACCAGAAATAATAAATATCAGCAAATTTAGAAATGAATCTAACTGATAGGAAATCATCCAGAAACAACTCCTCAGGAAACACAACCAGAAACAACAACGCCTAATGCAAAAATTCCACCAATCTATTTACCAAACTTCATAAATTACAAACTCCTAGTCAAAGGTCTAAAAAACAAATCAGTATAAGCTTTGAGCTAACAGATATCATGTATAACAAATGATTGTTGATCTGACAAATAATAAATTAAAATAAAAACAATAACTGACTTACAACTCCAGTGTTACACGTACTTTATAAAAACCGCTATAAAGAAAATTCTTTATTGTTGATTTCTGCTAGTATATTAATAAAAAAAAAACTACATAATTAGCAAATAGAGGAAAACATAGTAGTTCAACTACTGTACTTTTATAATAAAACACAAAACAAAAAAATTATATATACAATAGCTTAAATTTAAGCAAATGTTGTAGACAATGACAAGTTGGATTAATCTGAACTGTAAATAGTAAAAAAAAAAACTATATCCAGACAACACTATTATTTATTGAACCGAGCTAATCTATTAAAGTTAGTGCTTGTAGACAAATTCAGATTAGTTACTGTAAATTTACTGTATTACGCAAACAGTCACGGCACCTTATTCAATCATTGATTCTTAAAGATCGTATCAGGTTAGTTTGAATTTGTAACAATCATTTACTTCTTGTATAACGGTTATAGCAAACTATTTTAAAATTTAAATTACTTTATCTGATTTCGAGTTTTCATTTGTATTACCACATTACTTTAGCATAATTTCTATTACGTTAACAATGCAAAATAAAAACTTATTTACGCTTTCTCGACTATTTTATGTAAAGCTTTTATATATGTTAAATAAAATGTAAATTGTAACATTTCCACTTTTTTATACGTTATTATTTATTGCTAAATATTATTTTTTTTAGTTACGCACGCAGCAAATTGTTTTTCATTGCAATAATAGCACTTAAAATTGCAAACCTACTTAGATAAAAACATACCTAAATCAATTATAATAATTCAATTACAATGTACAGACTTGTAGTGAAAATAGATGAAGTGTAAAATCGTACAGAAAATTTTGAAGACAGCTTATCGATTTTTTAAAGGTTTCTACTTAAGACTTGTGGTTTCTTTTAATGAGATCACGTGGTCGGTCGTTAACCAGAACTTTAAATTAAGAAGGTAAATTGTCGTTTTTTGATAGAAAGCTTAATATCCGTATTTTCAATTTACAGTGAGAAAAAGAAATACGTTAGTGAACTATAAAGAGTTTCTAAAGGAAATTTACCTACTTATTTCTAATTCTTTGCAAAAATTATGTTTGAATTGTTTTGCATTTTTATTACATTAACAAAAAAATATACGCATTTACTGGAATGTATCTGCAAATTTTATTAAAGTCAATGTAGACTTTTTTTTACATAATCTCCTACTCTTGTGCTCTTCTCATTACTACGTATTGACGTTATACCGTTGATACTAATCCCTCGGTAGTAAATAGTAATTACAACTAATTTTAGTACCAAAAATAATTACGTATACTTAATTTTCTTAAAGTTACAATTTTGGTTGTTATCTTCGTAAACTTTATTCTTTGCTGCTATAGCATGTACCGATTTAAATAAAGATATTTATTCCAATGTCAGTTGAAAATCAAAGTCAGTGTCAGAAAGTATTCAAATTTTGTTTTTTTTTTTATTTTTCTCCGTGGCTAGTTAATTAGTAATGGATTTTACGTTTGTTAAATATCCCGACACGCATTTAATGTATAGGCTTGCATCATGTAATGCTTTAGAACAATAGAAGAATCCGGAATTCCTGATAGGAAACCATTTTGAAGAGTGGATCGTCGTTTGAGAGAAATAGGTAAGAATTACAATATTTTATTTTTTACTTGTACTTATCGAATGATGAGATTTAATGTAAAATATCATAAATATTGGCAGAAGGAAATCCCCATGCTTTATTTGGAATTTCATTAAAACAGTATGTCAGAACTTTTAGAAAATATAGCTTTTGCAATACGACGGGGTATGTGGTTCATGGATGATGGGGGTCCACCACATTTTAGTCTAGTAGTTTGAGAACACCTAATCAGGAACTTCGAAAATTGATGTATAGGAAGAGGAGAACCAATGGCTTGACCTCCTCGATCAGCAAATTAAGGACTAATGTTAAGGCATTGTGTAGCGTCGAACAATCTGCAATTTTTCGAGCTAAAGAAAGTATAAATAAAAAGAGCCCATATTGAACCGACATACAAAATTATTCAATAAAAACCATATTAAACAAAAATATTTTGTTTTCGTACATAGTTCATTTTACGGATGTCGATCAACAGTATTTTAAGCTGTCACAATATCATTCTTGTGTCTTCATCGTACAGAGTTTAAAAAAATAGCATTACTGTGTTTGAACTAGTCCGTCTCTGACAAACTCAATAAGCCAAACGAGAATAAAAGAATTCATGTTAAAAAGACTTCCCTACTAACCATTATATAAAAAAAAAACTAATGTGGTTACTACACGACTTTTCTATAAGGAATGATGAAGGAATATCTACATATTTTTTAAGGTTATGTTGTCATAAAATCATTTTGAAGTGATATGTACACGTTTGTATTGATTTCCTAGCATATTTGTGCGTCTCGATATTACTTACCCCTTTAGCAAATCAGTAAAAAAAATCATCGCAGGCGAGATTCGAAACTATATTATATTTGTGAATTCATTTTAAATTACAAACTAAATATCTGATAAACTGTTAATGTTAGAATTTTTTTCATTTGAATAAATTGTTAGGAAGAATTATCTCTATAAGAAACTAAAAATAACTCGAATATTTTACATACGTACAAAATTATATAAGAAAAACTGTTAAAAATAACGGATACACCCACTTCCGGTTTCTTGATCAAACCCATACTTTGCAAAGTAGAGAGAATATAAAAAGCCAGCTCTACACCAAATTTCACGTTACTAGGACTTTTGGTTCGAGAGTTATCGTGGGTCCATCTAAACATAATTTAAATAAGATGCAGCACTCTGTATATAAAGTCAAATATATAATAAACTGTTACCAGACACACACGCACACATACGAACACCCAAAATTTTTTTGTCAAAAATACATTTTTCTGATTCAGCAGACCTTGAAGCGTAAAATTACGCAATAAAATTTTTTTGAAAAAAAATTGCGATCACTATACTTTCCTTATAAGAAAGTAAAAATTATTGAATTACACTTGGTACTTCAAGATTTATTTTGAAAAAAATGATTTTAAGAGCGCCCATTATGAGCCCGCATCTCAGTAGGCAGGGCCGTAGGAAAAAGAGTGTATACGAACTAGCACACCTTAATTTTAGTTTGATAGGAAAACACTTAACGACCTATAAAATAAATACAATATTAAACTACCACAATTTAATGTGTTTTTCCAATGCCAGAAACGCATAGAACAGAAATTTATTTTTCTATTATTGTGTAATATTTTATTTTAAAATTAAATTTGAGATTGTATGCTGTACGGAGTGTTCTAAATTGGATGTTTTGATAAGAAAACTTTTCACATTTTCAATGACAGAAGAAATGAGTAAAATATGAAATCATAGACCCCCTATGTTTTATATCATTGAAAAGAGAAAAAAAAACAACAATTTTAACTGTCTAATAACCTACTATGATTTGGATAAAAAAAACAGAACTATATGCCATAACTTGAAATATAATGAAGTTATTCAAAATTATACAACGCCATTGCATTCTACTCAAAAAAGTTCCTTAAGGTCACGCAAACCATTTTTCTCTACAATATCGCCATGTGTCAAAAATTGAGAAAATCAAACTTTCGCATATACCTCGAAAAGAATAAACATACGCTCAATTTGATTTTTACCATCGAGTTTTTCTCGAAAAAAGAGATCGAGGGTACGCGGTCTATTTTCGTATCTATGATAGTTACCGAGTTTCCCTATCAAAACATTCAATTTAGGACACTGTGTACATAGTTATACTTCGACTTTTTTCACGCTGTTTTTGTAGATTTATACGTAGGTCCTTTAAAATGATACCAAACAAAAAATATTACACTATAAAAATATCGAGCATTTTCAAAATAAAAAAGAACGCAGTACGAAATTTTAATGCTACCGTTTGCATGCGCATTTTGCAAGTTTTTGAAACAGCGTGGAAGGTTCATTAAAAAAATAGCAATTGTAAAACGTGTCGATAATGCATGATTGGTTTGTTTGTGTCTAATCAAAAATATATTTGTGTTTACTTCACAAATCCCAACAGCACAATAGTAGGAATAAAATGAATCAGTATTTTTATGAGAACACGATTCATTTTAGTTTAAAGAAACAAAATAAAGTTCTTGTTAAAAAAGACCAAAAAAGTAGTTGATATTCATACGCGCATTAATATGTTGAATCATCTTAACTTCTCGCTTTTTTTTTAAACGCTAGTTGTCAAGACAACTAAATGCATAATACTGAAAAATTACTTCTAAAACGTTTTATAATTAAATGAATTGATGAAAATAGAACTCTAGACCAACATTCGACAGATGCGTATAAGAATTTTTAAAACCACATCAATTACAAAATGTTATTTTGTATTTTTGTTTTTAGATTTTAAACGATTTAAAAAAAACACAAATATTCGTACACTCAAATGCTAGCTTGCAACGCATTTTTAAGTTATTTTTACTCTTAAGTAACGCTTAATTAATGTAGAATTAATTGTAATAACAAATGTTTTTATATCAATTAGGTGTTCAGTAGCGGTAAATATAACTTCAAAAATGCTAACAAAACAAATAAAATGTATGTTTCTCCAAAAAGTGTAGATTACATTTAGAATTTTTCAGTATAATTTTATCCGCGATGTGGAGATAGACACAAATAGAAAACTAACAATCCAGTTTTTTGAGAAGTATTTCTGCCGTTCCTCTACATCGAGGATTCAGTTATACCAAAAACCTAAAATCTATTAAAAATATATTGGACAATCAAGCATAACTAAACTTGGTTTAAAAAGCATTTTGATAAATTGTCTGATGCCAGTAGAGGTTTAGATAAACTTTCTAAAGCTGAGATGAAATTTGAAACAGATGAATTATAAATGAATCATAAATTCTTTAGTTCTTCAGCTATTGCAAATTTTTGTTTGCGTATTTGAGAGCAATTTCTCCAATGACAGAACATAACAGCTTTCTGAATTTTAATCGTTAAATATTCTACTTTCATTGTTTTAAGTTGACTTCAAGTTCTCTTTTAATAGTTAACACTTTTCTTATTTTATCCACTAGATTTCATGTATTTTTGTGTATTTCGTGTTAGAGAAACCGCTGCATTAATATCGTAACAGCACTAAATCATTACTTTAATTTATCTAAAAAAATATATTTTGGTGTTTAGCAGATGAGTAGTAAAATAGAGAAAATTATCTTAACCTACCTTGTGTTAAAAAACTTACAAGGTATTCGGCAAGTTTGCAGTTCCACTGCATTTTGGATATTTTTATACACTAGATTGTTTGACGAAACGTCACATCAACAAAAATAAGAAACAAAAACACAAATAAAATCAAAAATTAAAAAAAATATACAGGGTTATTAAAAAGTATAGAGACGGCGATTTATTCTTGTTAATATTCATTTTAGGAAAAATTGTTGAATACAAAAGTTGTTTATGTAATTTTTATCTACACTTGAAAATACTTGAATTTTTATTATTTGCAATTGTTTGAGTTACGCCCTTCCACGTAATTTTTTTAAATAGAAACATATTACTTTTACCTCACTATTCGATAAAGCATTTTTCTTAAAAACCACTAAAGAAACTTTTTTTAAATTTATTTTAATAACATTTTTTCGAGTTGTGTTTTGTCAATTTGTTCCTTTTAGTGATCGACAGATTTAAACAAGATCTAAATTGTGTAATATTTACTTGTTTTGGCGCCTTTTTTATTGAGTGTAGGATTAGCACACCGTGACATGAGATCCGCTTGCCGATACAACTAAGTTAGTCGCCAGCAATAAAGTTGCTAGAAAATTCTCGTAATAAATTATTGGTGATTAATAATTTAAACTCTTAAGAAAATTTTTGAGCACGCGGTGAAAATAAAATTAAGTTAAAAAAGTTTGTAAAAGTTTTCTAAACAGTGCTTCTTTTAATAAATGTGAAAAAAGGAACCGTTATAAACTGAAATAATAAAGAAAACAATGGCTGTGTCGCCGTTACGTTAGCTTTAATATTTACAAACACTTCAAACGTTGCGAATAAGACAAAATTGTGTACAAAAATGGATGAAATAGAGTTTTAAAAAGTTGCCTTTAATAATTTAGAGGTGTCTTTATATGGAAAATGATGCGTTTGCGCGGTACTTTTCTAAATTATAAGATCAGAAAACTTTAATTGTTCGCGTTTTTTTTAAGTTTGACCACATTTTTAAATTGAAATAATTTAGACATCAAGTTTTGTTGCACACATCATGCATGTACAATTTCTAAAAAAAATCATGGTTGTAAACTTACGAGACACGAAATTAACAATAAAATTATTTTATTACAGTTATTTTTCATTAATTTTACTAAAAATTTTTTTATTTAGGTGGCAACTTTCTGAGCTGTAAATTCCAAGTTCCTTTATTATTGATACAGAATGTCATTCGATAAACAAAGGCATAAATGTACTTAAATGCTTATATTAACTTCTGATGGTGAATAATATTTTTTGTCCTTTAATGGTAGAATTTTTTATAACTTAATACGTTTATGTTATAATAGTGCTTCACGTCATAACTTTTTTCGTGCAAATGGACGTTGAACAATTTTATAAGGAATTTGCATCTCCGTATTTTTTACTACATATGGAGCTACTTAACTACTCGACGTTAATCAATCACTTGTTACACGTGTGAACGTTTCCAAAGTGTTGTCTTTATTAGTGAGTCAAACCCAAAACATTTTTTAAACATTAGTAACATTAGAAAGTTGAGAAAATAGTACATGACTGCTTTTGTTGACAACATAAATACATATCAAAAATTATTTAAATCATTTATTAGTGTCTTGTCATACATACTGGTGAATTACGCAACTGATTAATATAAATGACCATGTTTACAATTTTCCCATGCATTTGCCATTTATCGCAACATTACTTTATGCTAATTAAACCTTTTTTTATACAAACAAAAGAGAGGAAGGAAATCTGTGTCCTTCACAAAACTTTCATCAAAAAATGTATTTGTTGTAAGCATTCAAGTCTGATAATCTCTA
The DNA here is from genome assembly GCA_035610365.1 of Aquatica leii. Classification (NCBI taxonomy): domain Eukaryota; kingdom Metazoa; phylum Arthropoda; class Insecta; order Coleoptera; family Lampyridae; genus Aquatica; species Aquatica leii. The sequence goes on from CM069433.1 coordinate 75,774,610, forward strand.
ATGAGGTCAACTTCTAATACAAAGAATAACTTTTTTATGTGAAAGTACTAAATCCAATTTTCTTTCTTTTTATTCGTATAAAAAATCTTTTACGGATAGTGGGAATTTTTCAATCGAATTATTTAGCGCATTCGAAAAAATTCCCTGGTCAAACAATTAAAAGTAAAATTATCATATAGAAATTACTTTTGAAAAAGACGCGTTCTTTGTATAATAAAAATTTTGTATTTTAATGTAATATTATATATTATTAGGTTAACCGGGTTACACAAATTAATGATCACGAAACCGTTATAATTTTTTTTGTTTAGTACTCTTATAAAGAAAAACTTTTGTATTTTATTAAATGCCGTGTAGTTTATGGTTTTACATAAACGTATTAATTTTTTTTGCGTTCGTAACAAGTCTAGACCAGTTAACCTACTTATTACGGTTTTTAATGTACTACATTGTAATTTTTGTAAATTATGTTCACATAATTTTTATATCAATTACTGTCATACGATGTACAATTCTTCAGGCTTTTATTTAAACGTCACTATTAATCATTCGATTTCAGTTCTAAAATTGGTAAATAATTTACTTTATATGCTTTTTCAATAATTTACAACTCGATAATGAATATAAAGATTAGGTAAATACATATTTCATTTCTTATCAAATAAAACTTGTGTTAAGTTAATAATAATTATTTAAATTCCACTTAAAACATGGATTACTGTACCATTCCCACCAATTACATTGTTAATCGTTTTTTTCGAATTGAACCGTGTAATTAACTAAATTACGCGAGTAAGTGCAAAATTACATTAGAACATGTTTAACGTTTTTTAATTACAGAAAAGTATGATTTATCAAAACCTTCAAAATATTCATTCGTTTTATTAATTACGTTAGAATTTGATGGAATTAAAAAAACTGGTGTGGCCACCACACGACTTTCCTATAAGGAATAATAAAGAAATGTATTTTTATAAGGTTATGTTGTGATAAAACCACTTTAAAGTTATATGTTTGTATTAAAAACAATTAGTAAATCGTCAATTAACCAGACTTTTGTGCAACCGGCTATTTACTTTTTCTAAAAAAAAATCGTCGCAGGCAGGATTCGAACCTAGATTATATAAAGGAAATCACTTTAAATTATAAATTAAATATCTAATAAACTGTTAATGTTAGAAAAAAAATTATTTGAATAAATTGTTAGGAAGAATTATCTTTATAAGAAACTGTAAACATAATTCGAATAATTTACATTTGTACAAAATTATATAAGAAAAACTACTAAAAATGGCGGATACACCTACTTCCGGTATCTTTATCAGATCTATCTTTTGATAAAGTCGAGAGAATATAAAAATCCAATTCTATACCAAATTTCAAGTTACTAGGACTTTTGGTTCGAAAGTTATCGTGGGTACATCGTTACACACAGATAGGCACAAACACAGACACCCAAAATTTTTTTGTCAAAAATATTTTTTTTTGACTTAGGAGATCTTGAAACGTAAACTTATGCAAAAAAAAATTTTTTTTTTAAATCGTCGCAGGCAGAATTCGAAGATTATATAATGAAATTCACTTTACATTCGTACAAAGTTATATAAGAAAAACTGTTAAAAATAGCGGATACACCCACTTCCGGTTTCTTTATCAGATCTATCTTTTGATACAACCGAGAGAATATGAAAAGCCAGCTCCATACCAAATTTCAAGTTACTAGGACTTCCGGTTCGAGAGTTATTGTGGGTACAACGTTACACACAGACACACACACACACACACACACTCAATACGTTTTTCTGATTCAGGAGACCTTGAAACGTAAAATTCTTAAAAAAAAATTGCGATCGCTATACTGTCCTTATAGGAAAGTAAAAAAATTCTTTATATTTGGAAACAAGAAATAAATTCGAAACATTCGGAATCAACTCGTGAGTTGTGCTCATTACACTTACTAATGTGAAGTTGATGTGAGTTTGTCATTCAGTTTCGTCAAAAACCTTGCGTGAAACTACTAACCATTTTACTTTTAAAGAATATACACATGGTGTTTTGAACAAATTTTAAGAAGTAAAATTTATATTGATGATAAAATGATAACTAATTTCATGTTATTTTGGAACGTATTTAGAAAGTTTTCACTTATGATAGCTTTATTCAATCGTGGAAATGTCCGGATTAAATCTTTCACTATGCTCAACACATACATCTCTATTCTTCTAGGGAAAAAAAGTTTAGGTGACAATGCAGAAAGTATATTTTAAGGCTCATATTACACTCTAAGAACTGTTTGCCACTACACTTATTTCACTCCTTAAAAAAATGCCCTGAAAAATTGAATCTGCACGTTGAATTATGGAGCTTAAAAGCCATTTATTTAGTAGAACATGTTCTAAATTATTATACTGAAAAGGCGCCAACAAGTTGCGCATTGACCTATGATTCAACGCGCGTATTCAATTTTTCAGGGCATTTTTTAGCCCTGAATTTAGGGGTACATAAAAACTTCAAAAAAACTAATCATCAAATAAAATATGAAATAAAATGCACTTTATTTACAATTAAACCACAAAACTTACATTTAACACGTTCAACACAATTCATATGACTAATAAACAAATCTCAAAAATATTTATTTAAATGAAATTCCTTTTTAAAGTCGATGCCAAACACATTAGACTTATACCATACCTATTACAATTGCCAATTTAATGTTAAGAATTAAGTCAAATCCTATGTAACTTCAAAAGTAATTTCATGTAAATAAATATTTTGAGATGTGTTTATTAATTATATGTATTGTGTTAGATGTGTTGAATGAAAATTTGGTCGTTTAATTTAATACTAAATTAAATCATTATTTCTTACTTTTTAGTGCATCCTATTTTATACATTCAATAATTTTGAAATGGTTCTTTTTTTAAAAAAATTTGAAATAAAACTTTAAACGCAACGTAACTCATTTTTTTCTGGTAGAAATAATGCCTATGTCACAGCTCACGTGGTTTCTGCTATTTAAAATAGTAACTAAGCGTTTCTTTATTTACATTTCTGACGTTTAATTTAGTTTGACTATCTACGTGTTTTTTTTAAATTTAAATTAATTTAATTGATGAGTGGAAATTCTTTGAAAAGTGAGAGTGGTATAAACCAATTTTATATACATAGAATATAAAACATCATTAACATAAAATAAAAGAATGTTTAGTTAATTTAAAATAACAAAACCCAGAAACATTTTACTGTTTCATCAATAAAAAAAAAATAATAGAAAAATCAAGAAACTGAAATGATTTTTATTTTAATTTAAGTTCAATCTTTTGAATAATTTTTGTCACAAACAAAAAGTATTACTTCAATCGCGCCTAAAGATTACACGCAGTTAATTTTTTTTAGTTAGTGATATTTAGTGATTTTAACAATAGTGACATAAGATATGTTTTTTAGCATATTCGCTGAGCAACTTTCGCTTCAACCTCAACTAGCTAGATTAAGTTATGGTAACTGAAAAAAAAAAGATTCTGATGAATGAGAGCCACCTCCTTTTTTGTACATAAATGTTTACAAAAATGTTTCTATTTTTTTGGTAGTCAAAAATCTATTGATTATGATTTATCACTTAAATGTTCTGGTAGATTTTTATTAACTTAATAATTATTTATAAGAATAAAATAAGTATGCTTTTATAAATATATTCTTTTTCTGTAAATAATTTTTTTTTAAAAACAAATATTTTTAATAATTAGATATTTTCATAATTTCCCCATTCAAAATTATCAGTACTTACATTTTTCATAAACATTTGGATAAGAATCCTTTAAAGTCGGATAAGAAAAGAAGTATTTGCATTTACAATTATTCTAGCTTGTGAATAGATTCGAATACATTAGATTTTGAGACTTTTGTGCCTTAACAATATGTTTATTTCTAACCAAATAAGTACCTATTGGCTTATTCTTAAAAACCTGGTATTCGATAAAAGAAATTGTTTTGACAAACTCAAGAATTTAATCGTTGCGTAATCTCATTTAGCTGCTTAGAATTCATTCAAACGTTTGAAACGTTATATTAGCATTTTATTTAAATTCTGTTTGGTGCCGGTAGTTCAAGACCATATCGTTTCTTTAAACTTTTTCGTGCATAACCTATATTAAGTAACTTTATAAGAATATTCAAGTTCAAAAAGAAAATTATTTTTAAATATTTTTTACGTTATAGAACTAAGACAAACAGAAAATAAGTAAATATATTTTACACAGTTATTTTTTGTATTGTTACAATAACAACATTGTGAGCAATTTATTTCAAACTAATCATATTTTTATTTTAATAGAATAAAGCTTAAGTTAAATAGTGTCATAATTTACATATTCAAGAAAATTATTGTACCATCTACCAAAAGTACTTATCGCTTGTTAGAATGTCCTACTATAGCGTAAACGTTACGTTATTTTGTTACTATCTTAACAAAGAATTAATTATAATCTTAATTAATGCACATACAGAAGCACATAGTCTTCAAATTACATAATAAACTTACTTAAATTAAACTTTAAAAAAACAAAATACATATACGTTATAATATATAATAATATATAAGAAAAAACATAAATTACTTAGACAGCATACAATAATACTAAAGGTATTCTCTATTGACATTCTTCTACGACTTAAAACAGAATTATACAACTAATTTATCCTATCGGTAACAACGTACGAAGTAAAAATCAAAACTTTTACAAAACCATACGTAAAAATATTTAAGTTAACAGAAACTTATAGAAAAAATAATACTCCCTAAGAAATTATAAAACCACTAATTTAGATAAAACCAAAGATGGCAGAAGTAATCAACTTAGCTGCAAACCTGAGATAGAGCTAACGAGTATATACAGCAAAAAACCAAAAAAGCATCTGATGAACTGCACTCATTATTCCCTAGGCAAGCTGCGAGAAGATTCTCAGCATCAAATTCCTTGTTCACTGCCTTGTAAGTCTTTTTTTTTAACATCAGGAACATCAGGAAAAACGCTGTAAACTATGGGGCGAAGAGAAGAGCATAACAACGGTATTCGCTTTTGCTAAGTTTAAAACAATGTTTAGATAAAACTGGTGATTGTGTAATATGAGACAAGATTTTGGGTTTCACACATTTAATTAAATGTACAATTGCAATAATGAGATGTATAGTTTATCTAGAACAGTTTGCAAGTCAACGCAGTCTAGTAGACCATCCCAAACAAAATGCTCCTTGTACAATTCTATGACAAAATTTAAATTGCATTCAATATTGCATTTAGACAAGGAAGAAGAAGAAAAGCCCACGAGTCCCCATTGTAAGCGCGCCAATTTGTTTTAAGTTTATTGTAGCAATTATCTTCCAAATTTCTTAAACAATAGTAACGTCTGTTTTATCCACGTTTTATAATAACAAAAATTATATTTGATCAGTACATCTTTCCAGTGTCGGATTAACCATTAGCATTGAATAATAAATGTAAGAAGAAATGCAACTTAAGGGGCGATATCGTATCGACTGCTTGGATCGAGATATAGAGGTCGCCACGTTCGTATTGGATCGAGATTTTTCAGTTCTTGCGTGTCTGTCGACTTGTAAACTTCGGAATTGAATTGAAAGTTTTTCTTGGGTTAACATTGCGATACGATTTTTGAAATTCTGGTAGTAGTAATGTTTGTTTGAACTTTTGTTTAGTTTAAGTGTAAATATATTATTGATTTATTTTTAAAATGGGAAAAGTTACAGATCACGGTTGTGTTTATATTAATTGTTAAAATAATAATACCGAAAACAAAGGTACTAGTTTTCTTAAGTTTTTTATTAGTGATAAAGTGCGTGCTAAAGAATGTTAGAAAAACTGTGGAAATATAAACATTGCCACAATGGACTTGGAAGATTTAAAACAAAAGAAGATTTGTGAGAAGCATCTTCGTAGATAATGTATAACAACAAAAGGAAATTTTAAACACACTGCAGTTCTTGTTCTACACCTTCAATCAGGTAAATATTTTTAAATTTTTTTTTCTACCAAACGTTTAAAAATGGTTTAAATTAGCATCGGAGAATCAATTTTTTAAACAAAATCTAGGTTTTTCAATGGGTTCTCCTTTATCACTTTTCTCAATTTTTTTAAGAAATTAAGTAAAGGTAACGATTTCAAGATTTTTTTTTCTAATGAAATATTTATTTAATTTTTAAGCTACTTAAAGGTAGTAAAAATAAAGCTATTTAAGCTGTATAGTTGTTTCTGAAAGGTGGTTTACAGTTCCTTTAGAGCTTCTTTAAAACTTTGCTAGTACCACAAAGAGCTGTATAAGCCCGATTTTAATGCATTAAAGGAGCTACCTAACAGCAACATAACTGAGGAATTTTTAGCTACTTAAACGCTTCATGGAGGTTTTAGTTTTTTCACAAACCACTTAAAAGTGTTCTAAAGAGTAACTTTAAAAGCTAAAGTAGTTATAAAAAAGCCGGTTTTAGCTGCAATTTGCTCACTGGGAAATTCTTCAATTACTTCAGTTCATTTATATTAAAATATCAAATAATTTTTTGTTGAACTAGCAAACCAATTTCAATTACGATTTTAAACTTAAATTTTTTTATATTTGTTTCTAAATTGCACCATCTTCCTTTTTTAAAATAATTAACATTTAACATTTTGTAAAACTTACATTTTTGTAATTATCTAGTTACAAATTTTTAGATTTGAGATTGTTCGAAAAAATGTAAGTTAAAAAACTTTTTGTAATCTTAACTTTTTATAAGTTTTATAATTTATTATTGGTGAACTGGTAATTTGAATAATTTTAAAAATTGACGAATAATAACAATAAATCCCCATAACAATTTTCTTTTAATTTAATTTCCATTGTTTTAGTTATTTCTATGTTTTCGATTTATATTTTACAAAAATAAATTAATAGTTGAATATACATATTTTTTTGTTTTCTTAAATATAAAGCATGATATTGTTTAAGTTTATTTGACATTGAGTTGTGTCGTAACAATACAAGCTATTGTTTATGATATTAACCTGTTTTGAACAGGTAAACGGTAAAGTAAACACAAATATAACAAAAGGTTCTAACTGGTACTTCATAAGAAATAAGTAAGTTCGCAAAATAGAAACCACGATTTTGCAGATGGCAGCAGGTCTTAGTCTATTAGTTTATGAAAAGAGGGGGTACAGACGGGTAAAAAAAAAGAGAAACAAGAGAGATAAAACTACAGTACGATTTTTAACACACTAGTTGCGCCTCTTCTTAAATTATTACTCAATGCCATTAGGCAGAGTAAGCAACTGCTTAGAAACCGAACCATCTAGTATCTAGTAGTAGAACTAATGATCCGTTACATAGCGTATTTTAGGATAAACAAATCTTTGGAAATGTTTGATGTGTAATTGCAATTTATAAGTTTTGTGACCATGAATGAATTTAATTTTATAAGTTTTACTGTGCTTTGTGTTATAAAACTTACAAATTTGGATATAAGAGTGCTAGATATTTTTATAAAGTAATGCATTAATTCGGGATGCAGCCGGTGGGCGTGGGCGGTCGACTGAGTGAGTAGTAGATTTCATTCACATTAGTGTAATCCCCGATTTGTTGAATGCATTACGTAGCGTAGTTATATGAGTTCTGAAACACTTGTTGCCAATAGTTGCAATTTGTGAGTGGCCGTAAATTTAGTTTGAAAAGTTTTACTGTGAGAGAGTGCTATATTTTCCAGAAGCATCGGACCCGCAAGTGTGAAATATAGTCTTAACTAAAACTAAAGTTACCACTGTTACCAGTAAGTTTGATAATTGATTGCGAGATTTTATCTTACACACTTATTCTAAATAAGTTATTTTTTTCATCTAATATTATTAATTTGAAGAGTGTGAAGTTCCAATGTTTTTCTTATGTGGATAAGTTTTATAGAAATCATTACTATTTCTCTCGCGCCGTTTTTTATTCACACGATTGTTTACCTTTTATTTAAGGAACATTGATTCTGCTTTTTTGTTTTTGCAATCATATTGATGATTTTTAACCAAATTAATAGTTTTTTGTTTAGCTTGCGCTATATAATATATATTGCATCTCATGCACTCAATTCTATATATAACATTGTGTTTGCCGTATAACTTTGTTTTATCTTTGGAATAAATGGTGTTATTATTATACGTCGCTATTTTCAAGTTGGTATTTTTTAAAATCGGAATGAGTTTTTCAGTAAACCCGGGAACGTTTATGATTTTAGTATACTCAAAAGTTAGAAGTAGCGTTAGTTTGGGTCGATGGTGATGGCATGTTATTGATGTTGTTTGTATGGAATAATATTTTGTTTATTAGGTTCTTAGGATAATTGTTGTTTTTTAAGATATTTAGGTTTTTTGTGTAAAATTGTAGACTACTTAAACTAATGATTTTGTTTTTTATAGATTTGGTTATGTTAAATTTTTGATGGTGTTCATGTTTTGAAAAATAATTAATCGTACGGTTAGATGCTAACCGTTTTGTGTACCAATCCGTTAATATAGAATTATTCTGTTTAATTAACCTAATATCTAAAAACGGTAAAAAACCATTACTTTCGACCTCGTGAGTAAAACCTAGATGTGGATCATAGCTATTGAAGATGTTTAACGTGTTGAAAATTTCGTTCTCAGGTATGCAACTGATAACATCGTCCACGTAACAAAACAACAAGGTAAGTTGAAAAGTGAGTTTGTCAAGTACAAACTGCAATAAATCATGCATTACTAAGCTAGCTAAAGCTGGATGTGCCGGGTTACCCATTGCAGTGCCATTTTTGTATATAAATTTCTCCCTTACAGGAGAAAAAGCTGGAGTCAAAAAGAAATGATAATGTCAATAAATTCAAAATACTCAAGTAGAGTATGACTTTTGACTTCTCTCCAGTATTTATAGATTAATTTCAAAACTAGTTCTTTAGTGATGTTGGTAAACAGAGATGTAACATCGAATGACACTATGTGATAGTTAGGTGGAGTTATAATGTTTCCAGTTTTTTCAACAAATTTCTATGAATTAGATATATTATAATTGAACATATAGAAAATGTTATTGATGATGTTAGAGATAAATTTAGACAGATGGTAACTAGGTGCACCTATGCACGAAACAATGAGTTTAACAGGACTATCGTCTTTGCATACCTCATTGGTTTTAATTAATCCATAACATTTGGATGGTATGCTTGTGTATGTGACTCTTTTTTTGTAAGTAATTAAGTCAATGTGTCCTTTGAAATAAATTTTTGGCTAAGTCATTATTTGTGTTTTGAAATATGATTGTAGGATCTAAGTTAGTTTTTTGTAAGTGTTTTCGTCGTTGAGCAAGTTCTAAATTTTATCTTGATATTACCTTTATCCGATTTGAGTATAATTTCTCATCAATTAATATTTAAACTTAACGTTAACTATGTTCTTTCGTTTACTGATTTTCATTGCATTTAATAGGAATAAAGTTAAAACACCCGCGTCTCATTTAACTGACGTCTCTTCATTAACTCGAAAAGAGCTGATGATCGTCAAACGACTGAAAAGTCCTGTTTAAAAAATATTGTATATTCTATCAATATATAGATATAGAATAGCATTTAGCGACATTTTTTCAACACTTTTTCTTGAACAAGGCGGGACCCCGAGAATTGCATTGCCTAGGGGCCTCGACATGGTTAATCTGACCCTGTATCTCCAAGCTTGTATTGTCAAAAGCTCCTCTCACATTTGACGTAATGAATAACTTTGCGCGGTTAAAAGTTATAGCTTCGAGTACTCTCTCGATAAGCATGGATTTCTTTTCAAAAACGACTTCAAATATTCAGCTCCAACCTATTTGTTTACTTTCCATGATGCGGGTACGTGTATTTGTTGACGAGCTGTGCAGTCGTACGCTCAATGCTTCTACACATCCACAAGTGTTAAAAATAAATACTTGCGGCTTATTTCAAGTAGTCGCCTGAAATTTTTTCTTTGTTTTTGTTGGGGATTAGCTTATTTAGCAAATATACATAAATTTATAAAATAATTCTTGTTTTTTTTTGGATAAGCTTCTAGCGAAAAAAAGATATTTAACAAATTTTCAGTTCCTTTGTCACAAATTGGATTGTTCAGTTTTTATTGACGATCAATGACAATCATTCCTGTAATATTACAAATAAAGTAAATTTTAACAACATAATAAAACATACTTGTATAACTCATTTCAAAAATTGATAAAATTAATACTACTACAACTTAAATATTTATAAACGTTACAAAATTATCATATCAACTAAAACGTAAGTTAAAAACGTGTTAAAAATTTTAATTGTATTTGTAATATTTGAGTTTTCATAGACACTTAACACCTTAACGCTAATGAAAGTTTAGAAAGATAAACAATATTGTAAACATTACTGTATTGTATCCTAACAGTGTTTTGATTCTATATCGTACTACCTTGACTCCTATAATTAAATTATATTCACGTACTATATCTAGCGTTACACTGTTTACTACTTTTGCGCGTGCTTATAATACGATTAAAATCATGCTATTCAAAACTGAATAGAGAATTTCAATCTTACTGATTCGTCAAAGTATGTACTTCAGATGTATAATTACATTTAGAAAATAACTGTTTTAACATAATGAAATTAATTTAAATTCTTAGGTATTTTTAATGAATATTACAGTGAAATGCAGTAAATCAGTTATATTAATAGGATTTTAACACTAAAAGACAATAAATTTACAGTTTCTGTTAATAATTCTCAATAAATGACGATATCAGGTACAGTTAAGTATTGTAGCTATAATAAATCTTAAAAAACTTATGCTATTATGTTGTGAAAAATTTTCACGTTCCAAACGTTTATGAGAAAGTAAAGGTTCCTTTTTCTACTGGTAAACAACAGTTTGAATAGCAGTTCAATTAATCTGCTTTGAGTATAATTATGGTTATTATAGTAATTTTTTTACGCGTTAAATATTGAAAGTAATTTATTTATAAGCTAAACTTTCAAAACTTACATTTCCAGGTTTTTTCACGATCTAGCGTGTTAGGTCTTTTAGGTCGACCGTAATTACAGACTAATAAAATGTACAAAATTCGTACCAAAAGTTGTTAGAGAAATAGTGTAAATACATCTTATATTGCCATGTCAGTATCTTTAACTTACATCGATCTTAATTTGTATCTTCTTTCGTTAATTGATGTTTGAAGATTTTTTTCTTTCTAAGTGTATATATTGTACTAAGGTTTTTGGGGTCATGTGAAAATGTATGTGTATTAGATTGAATTAACTTTCATAGCAATAACATACTCGTGAATAAGAATGTTTTTTGTATATTATAATAATTAGAAACAGAAGCATCGGGCGTGTTTGAGAATGATATGAAGACCCGTTCTTAGGTTCAAACATTACACTATAAAAAAAATGTCAAATACGTATTTGACATACGCTTGTTTCTTGTTTATTTAAACAAAAATAATTTCATGTAAAGATAAGTTACATCTTATTTTTCCAAATAAAGTAAAACTGCCGCGTACTATAAACTTGAAATTTTACTTAAGATGTGGGTAGTCGGTGTTAGCGTTTCCACATCTATTATGAAGATTTTATGGCTTGATTTAAATTAACATTATAACTGATAAACTATATTAATTATTTACACAATTACAAATTCTAAAATTGACCATGAGGAAGCACGTGGTAAATCGATAGCTTGTTTTTTAAATGTCATTTTAACAAATTTTAATTGACTTCACTTTTTTAAAATCTTTTTAATTAAGGTAGCCATGTGATACTTAATTATTATTTAAATTAAAAAGTAAGATTCTTAAACAGTTAATTAGTAAAATTACGTTAATTGCCTTGACTTGTCAATATTTAACTGAAATTTTACTTTTAGAACTTCTTTTTACATAAAAAGGAAATAACCCTATTTTGTAATATTTATAAAAAAAAAATCTTGTAGATTTTAAGCTTCTTAAGGTTTGAAATTGTCACTGAAGTTAAAGACGCAATTAACATAAAAACTCGTTGTAGGCAGTTAAAGTTCTATGCATTATTTAAGAGTATTATACCAATATAATTTTTTTTAAATCAAATTGCATAAAATCTAAACAAGTCAACAGTAGATCTCATTGAATATTTTATTAACATTTTATTAGATGCAAGAATCTCGGTTACTGACTTTATTCCATAGCAAATTTAGAATGTAAGGTGAGTCAATTCCAAATTGTTTAGTCACATTGATTCAATTAACCTTTATTTTATTTGCTTTTTATCAAGTGTAATAAATAAGTAAGAGTACAACTTAAGTTGAAAAGTTTGAAACAAAAAAAATGTCAAAAATATAACAAAAATCCAATAGATAAAATATACGTAATAACAAAGTAAGATTTTGTGAAAGAAACCATTCAAGAGCATGTCACAGCTGATACTACTAAATGATTCAAAATACGTGCAAAAATTGTTAGAGAAAACACAACAAGGTTTTAAATTATTATATATAAAATTGCACAAGTTACATCGACCGTTCCTGTGTTTTAAATTAATCCATAGCACATGCACTAAACTCTTATACTAAATTTGAAGTAATAAAAGTAAATTACAAATAGTATTAGATAAAATTAATATGTAATTTCATGCTGTTTTATATACTATACGTATATAACAGAACACGAAGTTTAATTAAACACCGCCGAAATTAAAGCACTGAAGGGAATGGAATGCGGGCCGGACTTCTACCTGATGGACGTAAAAATTCCAGACAAATTTAATATAAAATACATTAATACACCTCAAATATCTCATATAACCAAAATTATTAAATAGACATTTAAGTACAAAATTATTATATATAATTTAGATTGCATGAAATATTACAGTGTGTTTTTATTACATATAACTTACAAACCGTTCTTATACATATAGTAAATTAAAGCTGTTCTAAAAATACACATAGATTAAAATGAGTTCAAAATGATTAGATAAAAATACAAAAAAAATGAGTTGCTGTTTAAAAAAAAACCGACTACACAAACGATTTTTCATTGAAAAAATTGATATCTATTATTGTTAAAATTTATTAACTTTGTGCTTATTATCAGATACTGTATTATTTTCAATCAGAAACGTACAAAATACTTCTTGAGATAAACATTTCATAGTAGATACGCTTTTTTAAATTTATTTATGTAAAAACAAATTGCCTCTGATGTGTAAAAATCTTCACAAAATTTGCAGCAATGAGTTATAGATAAAGTAAGTTAATTATAATGTTTTTCGGTAGCGGGTAGAATGTTTACGCTGCTTAAGCTTGTTTCTTCTTTCTCTCCTTTGCAGGAAAACATGTCCCAAATTTTTCAAATCCTATCCAAACCTCCTCATCCTCCCTTTTTATCTCTTTACCAAATAATGTTTCCGTTTAGGATTACATAATGAAAACTGGCCAAGATAAAATTACCGTGAGACCGAAAAAACCGCACACATGAGGAGGTTTAATCTCTACTGTCTAGTCACACAATTATTCTAGGAGAAGAAAAACATCTATGGAATATCACCTGGGAAGAAAAAATTACGAAGACATTGTACAAAGTCTTGATAAAATGACAGCCGATGTATTTGTTCTAACGGAAATGAAATTAAAAATTACATACATTTATTTAGTGGAGCCCTTAAAAAAGAATGATCCCGCAGAAGTGTATCAATAATCATCAATAAAAAATACAAAAACAAAATAACACATTGGAAAACGATAAATAAAAATACAATAACTTTAAGTATGAATGGTTAAGAATACAAGATATTAATAATAATCAGAATCGATGCACCAAGCGAAGGTGCTGAAAATAGAGAAAAAAAATAACATTACGCTGTTCTACATAAGATATTGAATACTATAGAAAACTAACGTAAAATAATTATGATGAGCATGAATAAAAAAAACAATAAATGATGTAGCCTTAAGAAGAAACAATACAGCAGCTGGGCCTACAAGACAAACCATCACATATCTTCAATTTAGCCAAAACAAGTTTTAACTTGAACCCAGGGAGAGTAAAAGGGCGTTGCTGTCAGAGGTCAACAAGTACACAGAAACATCGAGGGTTGCGGAAAAGAAAACACAACGACTATGGCCGGTATTTCAGCGAGTGGGGTATTACTTCACACCTTTATTATATACCAGGGGTAAAATCTGTAGAGCACATAGAAGGGTACCAATGATTTAAAAGATACATGCTACGCTGTGACAGATAAAGGCTGAATGACAACTGCTGTATGTCACACCTAGATAAAGCAACCATTGAACATGCTATAGAAAATAATATCACCTTATGTAAATTACCACCACATGCCACGGATCTAATGCAAGCGTTGGACAAGTGCTGCTTTGGCCCACTTAAGCGGAAATGGAACCAGAAGCTTATCGAATGGCAGCGATTAAATCAGCGAAGGCTAACAAAAAGTAACTTCGCTGATATGATTTGTGCACTGTGGATGAAGGAATAGCAGAGGCTGTTATAAAAAAGTCGTTGGTTGTAGGGAAAAGTATCCAAAGGAGCGACTTAATGCTACTAAATTATAAAAATACAATGGAGCCGAAAACACTTATCCACTAAACATATATGAGTTAGACCAACAAGAAAATACAGAAAACGAACAAAGAAAAACACATCAAAAACATTGACAAGGGAATAAGCAAAGCAGTGAGACTGAAAATAAGAAACCAGAAAATAATATTAACAGGAAAAAACAGATGAGCTTACAGAAAATATATCAACAAATAATTTACATCAAAGTCTTAGCACTTCATCCACATCATCTAGTTGATTTGTGAGTATTATACTCAGTAAATTTAATAAGTCAAATCCTGAAATCAAGCGAAGATGCAAAATTGATTCTAATTGTGCGGTCCTAACGAGTTTGTAATATTTAAATCAAATTATAGAAAATGAAAGTTGCTTACGAAGATGAGAGTGATATTAAAGATATACCATTAGAAAAAATAGTAAAGGACGATAGTCTGTCGGATGAGGATATTTTTTCAAGCGACATAGTTATTGAAGGCTATATTTTGGTCAAGTTTCATGCAAAGAAGAAGCTTCTACATTACATTGCGCTAGTATGAAATGTCTGTCTCAGTATTGCCCCAAAGACAGAATAAAAATGAGACACGGGTTTTAATTTATATTCAGAAAAACTATTTAATTTGGTTAAACATTTTACCTTGAAAATACTTCCTGCTAAAATCTGGATATGATGCATATTTTTTTATCATGAATTTGATAAAATAGGACGCCTTTATTGTCATGCTTTCCATTGTTTTGTGTAATGTACTACTTTGTACAACTATCGTTAACTCGTTATATATTATTCATTCACAAACATTGTATATTTACTGTTGCTGTAAGCAGTACCTGAGTACTCCTATTTTTTTAGTACTGTATTAGTTCACGGTGTATTAATGTTGTGTATAATAGAATTCAAAAACAATTAAGCATAGAAACTGTAAATGAAAAAGTATAGAATTAATTATATGTCGCAGATTGCACATTTTACAAAATTATATTGACGAATTAATGCGTTATTTATTCGTATTATTAACAATTTTTAACTGGAAGATGCAAAAATTGTTAAACTCAATGTAACTTGGTTTAGTTTTTATACGGAGAAACTTGCATATCAAAATATTTTTCCAAATATTTGTTCTGTTAACTCAATGTTTAAATCAGTTTTTTATTTTAAAAACGGCGATTTGTTTGAAAAACCATCAGTTAAGTTTCATCAGCATTTCCAAAATATTAGTTCCACGGAAACTATCATCTCTCTGCATGTAGATTTACCTACTTATTTTTCTTCTATAACAAGTATTAACAGACTTCTGTCTAGAAATGGAAACCCATTAAAAAAGGAGAAATAGATTTAAAAAGTCTAGTAGAATATTTAGAAACATGAAAACTTCCAAAAGTAGTATGGATCGCAAATCGCTTAACTAATCAAATTAAATATTCTAGTACATCTAACAAAGTCGTAGGGTTTATTTTACTTCAGGAAAATGGATTACCAGTTGGAGATCAATACCTTGCATCGTGTGCTAAAAAAATTCGATTCTTCTTCAAACCTAGTCTGAAATCACAGTACACGTATGTCACAACAGCTATACCTCTTTCATACAATGCGCTAGTCTATTGCATGTCTGTTAGAACTGACATTAAATGCACTGCTTAAGATGTTTTACGTTGCTGGAAATCTTTTAAACACACAGCTAAACAATTTTGTTTGTAACTGTAATTTCGTCAGATGGAGATTCACGTCTGTTAACGTGTAAATTCTGTACCAATCGCGGAAATAAATACTTGTCCCAAAATACGTAAGTGAGCCTGGTATCACATGAATCTGTGGGAATAAGTAGAAACTAGCAATACATTAATAGGCATTACTATGAGTTAGCGAGCATTCCGTACAAAAAATTCAATGTAATTTCCAAATTGGGCATTAGTTTACAAAATTTTCACTAGCAGTTTACCATTCAGACTTGGAATACTTGAGACAAAAACTAATAGAGTATAACAACTAGGGCTTAAGTGTAACCCTCAACTAAACTATTATATGTATACAAAGAGACTTTCAGAAGACCTGACAATAAATGACGATCAGTTAATGTGACATGTATACATACTCGGGAAAACAAAAAAAGGATCGAGTATGCGTTACGTTCAATCCTATGAAACAAACATATTTAAAAAATTAGAAATGAAACTAATCTCAGATTTCAAAAACATTGTGTTATATCGATGTGAAGAATATGGCAGATTAATTCAACTACAGAGAACAGGCTGAAAGTAATTGTAATAAACTTGAAGTCTAGTGAGAGTTTGCCAATTGCAACTATAGAAGAAATTAATAATGAGTCATTCTCTCACTCATTTCTTGTGGTTTTATACTTTCCTTTTCATCCAAATCACATGTAATATTTACTAAATTATTTTTTAGAATACTTTCTCAAATTGATTATTTTTTTGGCATTATTTCCTATCTTCATTATTTTGTTTGTTTGTTGATTGAACGCTTTTTGTTTTTATTTTAGTGTAGTTAGTGTATCTTATTGTAAACAAAGTCTATCACTGTAGTAGTATAAAGTTACTACAATTTAAATAGATAACTAGATAGTTATTGTGTTTGTCTATCTACCCTGATATTGATGTTTTTCAATCTGCAATTCCAATTCTGCGTGCAACCTACCTATCTAATGTTTTTTTTATTACTCCTATTCATTCCTTTTGCTCAGTTCATTATTTAGTTTATTATTGTTAAAATGTCGAGTCATACTAAAATTGATAGCGCAAATTCTACTAGCAGTTCGGAAATTTCTTTTTAAAATTAGGTCTACATACGCAAATATACATACTTCTTAACTGAATTTTCTCTTTCTAAAAACGGTACTTTTTAGTTATATAAAAATTGATATCTGAACAATAAATTACAAATACAGGATAAAACAAAATAGTTTAAGAGAAATTAGAATACATGTTCAGAAAAATGTGAAATCTTAAACAAACCTGATTGTAAACAAATTTAAAATAAATAAAAATCAACAAAACAGCAATAATAATAAAAATTATTTGGTAACATGAATAAAACTAACCTTAATACTTTCTTTTGAACCATATAAAAAAAACAATTGGAAAGTTTTTCAAAGTTTTAATCAATGTGCAAAGTAAAAGCATTGCGTAGATCATTACAACACATGATTTTTTTCTTAATTATAATGCAAACACAGCGTTTTATCATAAACACTGCTTATTAACTGGGTTAATTAAGCTTTTATAATCACCTTTCGTTTCCTTTATTTTCGTTCTGACGCGATCCTAATTTTCTACAATAATTATATGCAAATAAAAAGAAATTCCACCACGAATGCTGTTTATAAATGAAATATAAAAATTATTTTTTCTTATTGTGACTGAATAGGTTTGGTTAAATAAAGCAAATAAAAAATATACAGCTATATTTAATATTACTATGCGGAAGCGGCTTTTCTATTTACATACACTAAATTAATTGTATATTACAAGCAGCATTTAGAGCTGCATTTTTGTGTCAGATACAATTTATTTCATACGTTTTTACAAACTAATAAAGTTATAAATCTAATTTACAACAGTTTCTATTCCATTTATCAATGTAACGGTATATAAGTAAATGCTACCATAAATAGATTTCTAGTAATGTCAATGAACATTAATACGTAATGGAACATTAATTCAGAAAATGGGTTTCTAATACATAAACGTGCAAAATGGTCAATTAATTGCTTGCGTCTGAATGTCTTAATGCATGAATAAAACCTTATAAACAGTTTTTGAGTTGGTCAACTATGAATTTATTTTAAGTTGTTTAGGCCTCTTGTTATGTTTTAAGATATACGAATACAAATCTGTACAGAATAAAAAATAAATAATAATAAAAAAAACTCGCATATAATTCTTTTAGTTCATAGTATTAAAAATCAATAAATTTGACACAGACTAAAGCTAATTGCTAACTAATAAATCATAAACGAGTCTATTTGGTTACCGGTATAGCAAAATTTTCTGCCTATCAATTCTGTTAAACGTTAACTCAACAAATAACATATCGATAGTATACCTTATACATAGATTGTTATGCTTTGACTAATAAATCAGAATCTAAAAAATGACTTCTAATCAATAAATAATAATTATCAATCTTGGCATCATATTTCTATAAGATCATGTAAAAACTTACAAAACTATCTGCAAGCAAAACAAATTTACTCTTTTTTTTACACTTTAATTCTACCTCTTCAAAAAATCAATAAAAATGAGTGAAAAATATAATACCCCTAACAAAGGAACTTTTGCATTATTAACTTGCTAATATTCAAGCTTATACCAAGTTAAGCTTATACGATTTTTCCTGTATTAAGTATTCTAAAAAGTATATAAAACGTTATTAAACTTGTGTAAATTTTTTTTTATGTTATGAAAAATATTATAAAATCATTCTTTTCAATGCAATATAAAATCTTATCACGACTAAACTGAGTTCTGCATATTTGAATAAGAATCTACGGTATTTTGGCCACTAAAATTTTTCTAGAGAAATATTATAGTACCGTCAAGAACTTTATGTTTATAAAATCTGTCAAAAAAATTTTTCTTCCCAACGCTTTTACTTTATTTGACGTATATTGTTAAGCAGTATAATTATTTTATCTTAAAAACTGTGACAGCATAGTATTTCCTTATTGAACGTGTGATTAAAAAAAAGGTTTACATATTTTAACCTGAGATATTACTTTTAACTTATTTTAAAATGAAAGTATATTTTTAAGATTACAGGTTTGCCTTTTTTCACGTTTAATATTTGTTAATTAAACACGATCATACCGTTTTATTAATTTTTCAAATTTTGTTTAGTTTTATAATGTATTTAAGTATTTACCTAATAATTTCCTTAAATTATTGTTTTGAATGTTCCTGCTCATGTTAATTAATTACCAATTTGTTATTTAAATATTTTAATGTAAAATTATGTAAAGTTATTTACTTTGCATTAATTTTTGCATATAATTACGCAATTAGGTGATAAAATTATGCATTTTTTCTATTTTTAAAACTTAATATTTAGATGAAGCAAGGCAACAATGATTAACATTACGACAAATCCAAACCTGCTGTTCAAAGATGAATTTTTTTCCTTGTAGATATATGCTTCGTTTTATTAATTTGTTATAATAGTCATTTGTGTTTTTTTTGTTGAACAAAATTTAGGTGTAATTTTTATCTGTTACTGATCACCCTAAATTGTGTTCTAATCATCTTCGGTTATGCATTAT
The DNA here is from genome assembly GCA_035610365.1 of Aquatica leii. Lineage (NCBI taxonomy): Eukaryota > Metazoa > Arthropoda > Insecta > Coleoptera > Lampyridae > Aquatica > Aquatica leii. The sequence goes on from CM069433.1 coordinate 75,794,499, forward strand.
ACTTAGACTGCGCTTATCGGCCTTGAAAAATAAATCCTTTTTTCTTGTAATTTCACAATATCTATTGCATTACATATGTATTTATTACTAATTTTAATTTTGTTTAGCGATTCTCGATCTTACGGCTTCCATTTTAACTGGTTTTTAAAGCTGCTTGGAAGCACCTACTTGTAATTTACTCTCAGCTTTAAGATATTTACATTTTTTTGGATTAGAGTGACATCTCAAAAGTTCTTTTAATGGGCCAAAAGTATTTTCTGTAAGATACCTTTACGCTGAGCGTTTGTTGTGACAAAGCTATGAAAAAATATTTCAGTTTATCCTTGATTCATGCAGTTCTATTTCGATATTTTTGATCAGTTACCAAATAGCAAAAATGTTTTTAATTGCAAAGCAACTTGTATAAAACTACAAATGTAATTTCTTAGTAATTAAAAAAATAATGTTTTTAATTAATTGTTTAAAAGGTATTACCCGTTTTGTTGATTTTTCTTTATTCGTTGTTTCAAAAAATATTTTGAATTTATTTATATTTTTTAAATTTTGCTACTGCTTTATTAATAAACACGTAAACAAATTTGCATAAATTTAACAAACACTTTATTTTGCTTTGAATTAATCAATGAAACAAAGATTCTGAACTTTTCCCAAAATCAAGAAAAATATACAATGGTTTAACTTTGGAAAAAACAAGTAATGTACTTCAACAACACAATGGGATATTATTATATTAATTTTTTTAATTTAAAATAAATAGTAGTTTAACAGTCACTCTCTCGCTGAACATTAACTCCCACGGTTTATTGTCCAATTGTATTCAAATGTTTTTATGTAGCGCAGCTGTCTGCTCTTAAAAACTAAAAAATGTTAAATATCATCTGTAATGACTTAATGAAAAGTTCTTCGGCGTATGTATGCTCTACCTTCAACACTTGTAACAATTTATTACAATAAATATCAACATTTAACATTCTCAAGCAACTGACGAATGTTAATGCAACTTTCCATAACGTGTCAAGAAATTGAATAACTAAAATAAAACAATAGCAATCTTAAAATACAGGTTCGTATCTATTGTGTTACAAATAAAAATTTAAACATTCACCGAACGTTACGCTAATATTTTTATTTGTAAACAGTTGAAATAGCTACATAATAAAAGCAATAACAACATAACATGAACAAGAAATAAATATTAGATAGGCTACATGTAAACGACAACTAAATAAAAACGCAATGCTGTTTTATGATCCATCATTTAGCTCCATTACGTACAATTGTACTATTTGTATTTATTTCACGGTGAGTCTGTCCACATTCTTCACTGTATGTACTGACCTCACTTTTAATTAACCTTAACGACTTACAATTAGTTTTAGAATCATACAACTTTACGTCGTTAAAACACAATATCACTTTTCTTTTCATCTCAATTCTAAATGTTATATCTCAGTATATTTCAATTCTACCAAGTTTCGTGCTCTTCGTCTAGAATCAGGTAATATAATTGTGTACAGTGGTTACAAATAACTTTATGTTAACATAATCTTTTTTTGAATTGTCCAAAATAAAATTTTGAGAAATCTGAAACACACTATTACATATTATTACCTCACACGTTTTACATACCGGGTTACGAGAAAAAGTTAAAATATATTTTTTGTTCAGATGTTCCTCGTTTACAACTTTAGAATATTTTGAGTCTCGCGGGGGTTTCAATTTTTTCTGTACAGAACCGTACTCAGTTTTTTTTTTAAATGGAACACCCTTTATATTTTTGTATTTTTCAGTTCAGGTCAAGTTTGTTAAGACTTTTACCGACTCCGAAATCCACTCGTTTAGAAGGAAAAAGATATTTTTTTAAATATTATCGCCGTAATTATCATTTACTAAAAAAAAAACTATTGCATCGTCAACAGCAGAGCGGCGAATTTTGAAATTGTCATAAACAAAAAAGAGATTTATTTGTTGACATGTTGATTTTGAAGCAAATTTGTTATGAAAAGATCGTATTGGCATTTATTTGACAACGGGGAAATTGGCAAAAGTCGATTTTTTTAAAATAGAGTAGCCAATATATTTTTTTATTAATAAACTCCTTATTATGTTTGCTTTGATTTTTTAAACATGTCTTGCACCTGAAGGTAATAGTTTTGGGGATATTTACCTTAGTTTAAATTATGTTGTTTTTGTACTCAATCCTAACACCAAAATTAAAATAAATTACAAAAAACGCTATTTGTATCAAATATTTAATTATTATTTATTAATTATAACATCAATTGAAAAAAACAGTAAAAAACACAAACCATTAATTTAAAGTGGCTTCAAATATATTTCTCTTAACGTTTTCTAACATTTCAAGCGTGATTGATCTGAAAGCCTTACTTTGTATACCCTTTCTTTCACATATCCCCATATAAAAAAGTAAGATTGTGTTGGTCAGTTTATGGGGCCCATTTTTTCAATCCTTCGTTAAGGATATTCCTGATTTAAAATTTTTTTTAGTTCAATTCCAAAGTAGACAAGAGACCCGTCATGCTGGAACCACGTGCGCTGACGCACTATCAAAAGGCTGTCTTCAAGTAAAATCGGCAAATCCTGCCCTAATAAATCAGAATAAACTTGTGAATTCAAGTGCCTGTAGAAAAAAAGGCCTCACTACATATTGTTCAAGAATTCCACACAAGTTCTCTTGTCAGAAGAATAACACATAATTAAAACAATTTCTTTCATTAACCAATTTTTCATTTACCCAACGACAAAAACCTAAACGACTTAGACGATCATCATCAAAAAGTTTCTGGTGCTTTAGATACCGGTATGGGTGAAAAGGAACGCTTTTAAATGTACGCCAAACAGATGTCCTGCTAACTTCTGAAATTTTCCCAATTTGCTTAGCACTGCTTCTTGGGTGTTCAGCCAAAGTCGTCTTTATTATTTTCTTATTGTGTTCACTTAGGACTGATATATCCTGCAAAGGTTTATAATATGCCACACCCCTGAGGTCACGAATCCTGCAAGGAGATTTTCAAATGCAGTATCGTCCGGATGGCGTCTATCAGGATACCTCTTTCTGTAGATGCCCGAAGCCAATAACGAGTTTCTTAAACATTCACCGAGAATAAAAACCATGTATCGTTGTAGAAGTTGTCGATACAAAAGTTCAAGAGAAAAAATAAATTCAACGTCTTCAAGAAGGAAAACGCTACCGTAAATGCTGGATTTCGAAATAAATGTAAACGCCTCGAATCAAAAGAAAACTTAAAATTTTAATGCACTAAACTGTACACTGGTAATACAAAAACGCAGTATAAACAGATTGTAGTAATTATAATTGTGCCGATACTTGGGCATACAAGGAGGTATCAAGTATGTACCTTAGCACCCTTAACAATACACTGCCCTATTTAGCAACGCCACACGCTAAACGTAAGCAACCCGCAGACGCTAACAACACAAAACTTAACAAGCGGTAAAAATTCAAATAATTTAAATATTTATAGATTATACGAAACTGTACAAACCATATCTACTAATTTGTTATTTAAAAAACTTCACAATTTCGATTAGATTTTAATCTTTTTGAACAAAGCGAAGACGATTATTAAACACAAATAAATTGCAATTAAACTGAAATATGACAGCAGACTCTTGAAATAACATTTTGATATCTAATCGCAATTTTTTCTTCATCTTTCTGGTTTATTGAGTAACAACATAATAATTGTTAAATATTTGAAGCAAATTGTGTTATTCTTGTGGTTTATTTTAATTTTAGTGCAAGGATTGAGCCAAAACAAGAAAATTCAAACTAGGTCCGAAACTATTAGCTATAGCTATTAGTATTATTTAAGAAAAATTAAAGTAAACTTAATGGTGGAGTATTTCATTTAAAATCATCGACTTTTGCTAATTTTTCTGTAGTCGTAAAAAAATCAAAACGACCCGTTTACAACAAATTTGCTTCAAAATGAACATATCAATAACTACAACGTTCTTCTGTTTATGACCATCTCAAATTTCGTCGTTCAGCTGTTAAGGATTCAATAGTTACACGTCTTTTAAGATCTTGTGAACTGTGGCGCTGTAGTCTGTATATGTCAAAAGATTGTTATTATCCGTCTTACAAACATACGCCGGTACATTTTTTCTAACCTATCTTTGCTTTTATCGTTGTATTTGCTGTTAATACGTCTTTAAGTATCATTATAAGTGAATTAATTTTTATTTAATAAATAAATATCTGATTATTTTTGATTTTTATTGACGTGAGTGTCTTTTAAAAAGACTAACGTTTTTGGAATTCAGATAGACTTGTCAAATTTTTGATTTTTAGTATACTAATTTCGATGTTCGACTCAAGGTCACAGTTCACGACATAATGAAACACCTCTACGATTTTTCACTGTTTGTTAATTTCGGCGAGAATCTTTAAAACATATTTTGTTTCTTCTAAACTAGTAGACTTAAGTAGGTAAACGTCTTAACAAATTTTAACTAAAATTGTATATAGATTTCAAAAATACAAAAATATATAGGGTGTTACATTTAAAAAAAAACTGAGTACGATCTTGTACAGAGAAAATTGAGACCCCCATGAGACTCAAAGTATTCTAAAGTTGTAAACGAGGAACATCTAAAATAAAAATTATCTTAACTTTTTTTCGTAAAATTTTTATTAAAGTTACTATAGAAAAAAGGAGGGCAAGTGGGCAACCTTGTATAGTACATATTAAAATTTTGCATTTTTACACTGGTTTCCTAAAATTTCTTTTTACATTACTTTTTCCAAAGATAAAAAATAAACGTAACGTTTTTTATAAATTTGAACCAGCCATTGTGTATTATCTAGTGTATGAACTTTTTTAATTAAAACAAGGTAAAAATAGAATCAATCAATTTACGATTGAATTTAAGTTTTGACATGGTTATCTAAAATTTAAACAAAAAGCATAAATAATTGTTTAAAAACATAAACATTTATGACTTTATGATAAAATTATTAAAATCAATTACTGCATGCAACGACGACCTTCAATTCAAACTGTAGTTCTATAACAAAAAAGTTAATAAGATTTTTCTAATTTAATCTTATCCCATCACAGTTACTTTAAATACTTTCCCAGCTTAATATCTAACAACACACGAAGGAACAAACGTCCTCTTCCTTTTTGCTATCAAGGGCATTTGGCGTTCATAAAATCAGTCCTGTGGCAAAACTCAAGGTCTCGTTAAATAATTTGTTTATCATAACTAAAAGCTATATACTTGTTAATTAGTTGCGCGTACACGAACGCAAAACACGATTTCCTCTTTCTTTTTAAATGCATCAAAGAATATTTTAGAATTTAAGGTTTGTTTTTTTGTAAATTTGTTAAAAATTACGTAGATGCAAAGTATAATAAAACATTTATTTTTAAACGTAGGTTTTATTGAGTTAATTTTAGTTTGGAAAGTATTTCAAAATATTTAGTTCTTAATGCAAACCTCTTTCCGTCATGGTAGTTTTAAAAACATCAGAAACCAATTTATAGCCTAGCTAGTAATGCTGAACTTTGCATGTGTAATCGAGTTTTTCTTACTGAGTTTATTTGCTTTATTTTCATTGTGTTCTTAGAGTATCTAAAATTATAACAAAATTACAGAAATATCAAACATTAAGAGATCAGTACATCAACGTGGCAGTATAAAACGAATTGTAAGTTAACGTTGTAACAAAATAGCACAAAAAGCCATAGCTTACAGTTGAAATATATAAATAAACAATCAAATAAAAATAGAAAAATAAAAATAGCCTAGAAATTGTAGTCGATCAAAAACAGAAAACAATAGAACTATTTTTAAGGTAGCACAGAGAAAAGTTCAAATTACAAATAAATTGCAGTTACAGTTAAAAACCTAATATCTAAAATTAAGAAACAAACAAAAAAAAAATTTTTTTCTGTGATAGCCAATTTATAATAAACTGTGTAATTGAAATAATTCAAAAAAATCTACTTAAACTGTCTATTATTAAATACACACACAAAAATAAAAGACATACAAACATAAATAATATTAAAACGAGAAACAAAACTAGAAAAAAAATACCAACCGTGAAAAGGTTCTATTAAAAAATTTTAGACGAAATCGTAGATGTAATAACATTAAATATATTTCAGAAAATATTTAGGATGACTTTTGGTTTATGTAATCTTGTAATGTAATTGTGATCGTGACTCGACGTTACTTTTATGATTCAATAAGAGAAGTTCCAACAACTCTTTGTATTGGTTGTGATCTGTTATGTAATTTTTTCAACGTGAACTTTAGAGAAAACCTTGACCGAGAAACCTCAACATAAAATTTAAAATCGATGTTAGATAATGTAGTAGAAAATGTGTAAGACAGTTTTTTTATAATTTCATATTTTACAAGAAATAATTTAAAACAATTTGAAGGTGTTACACCAAAAATTTCTATTTCTATCTTTAGTTATAACTTCTCACCGTAGTTGATAAAAATAGTTTATGCAGTAATTTGGAATTATGCTATCTCAGCTTTGTAAAGCGCTAGAGATAATACAACAAATTTATAAACACAGTTGCCCTTTACGAGAATCTCTAACAATATACATACAGTGTGACCCATTTGTTTTGGGGTCAGTCTGTAAAAAGTTTATTAATTGCGCGATTTCTGGTTCATATAAAAGTCAAGATCTACTATGACAGTTGCCAGAAACAAAATTTAAATAAATCATATTGCCGATTTTTTTTAAATAAATTTGTGCAGGCCACTAGATTGAGTACCTTTCAAAACGGGCCTGTACAAAAATTTATGAAAAATTTTTAAGTAAGGAAAATTAAAAATGCACACTAAGTACTAAATTATTTTCAAAAATTTATAGTTTGCTATAGAAAATAATTAAAGTGTTTATAATGTCAAACAAATAAAGTCTAAACCGATATTAAAATTTGTTTGTACTTAATACAAATTAAATTATTAATCATTATAATTATAGAAAACTTAAGTGTAAAGGAAAAACAGAATTTTTTGTGTTGGCGACAACGTGCGCTCGGCAGTAGAAGCTGCGGCAGAATTCAACATCAGCCATCTAGATAGACGATAGACGAGTGAGTCAAATACTTATGATTAATAATTTAATTTGTATGTACAAACAAGTTTTAATATCGGTTTAGACTTTATTTGTTTGACATTATGATCACTTCAATTCTTTTCCATAGCAAACTATGAATTTTTGAAAATAAATTAGTCGAAATCAATACTTAGTGTGCATTTTTAATTCTTCTACCAAATCGTTATTACTTAAAAATTTTCGATAAAATTTTGTACAGACTGGTTTTGAGAGGTGCTCAATCTAACAGCCTATTCTAAAAAAATCGCTAATATGGTTTATTAAAATTTTGCTTCTCAAAACTGTCATAGTAGGCCTTGGATTTTATATCAGTCATGCAGTTTTTGCTGAAAACGTGCAGTTTATCAAGCTCTATAATTTTAAAAAAATCCGGCTTAAATCGCACAATTAATAAACTTTACAGACTGACCCCAAAACAAATGGGTCACACTGTATGTGTTTAGATATGAAATTCAACGACAAAAGTAATAAACTGTACAAACTGCTCAGTATTAAAAAAAGAAAGTCATCTTAATTGTTACTATTACAAATTGTGTACACAATACCGCTGACATTATTTATTTCTTAACAGATCTTTATTGTTTATTAAGTAAAAAAGAAAATTAGAACATAAACAAATATTTGCACCTAATAAAAATTTTATTGAAATATTACTGTGCCTCACCTTCACATTAGAAAATATCATTTCCGTGTAGTGATTTACAAAATAATTACTTTGAGGTCCTGGTATTTACTATTTTTATATTAGTTTAGATACTTTCTTTTACTATTACCTATATTATAAGTCAATTTAACGTTTATTATAATAGCTAGATTGGTAGTTTATTTATGTTTTTCACTTACTTAGTATATTGTTGTTAGCTTTTGTTCTAGTCTCTGCTTTCCACCTGTTAATATTTTACTAACTCATATCAACGAAGCTATAATAATATTTTTGACTTTAATATTTTTTAAAATTAAACATAATATGTCTACGATTAATGCAATTGAGATACTACAATAAATAGATAAAATAAAAATCAAAGTAAAAAAACCAGTCTACTATACAGTTGTCATAGAGATTAGCAACATCTGAAAATGTGCTATTTCTTTTACCAAATAATTTAAAATTATGTCATATTCGAACCATTGTAAAAAGTTTTTTTTCTGTCTCGAAATCATTCATACTTTAAAATTAGAGACATAACCGTAATGTTTATTTATTAATCATAATAAGTAAAATAACTTAAAAGTTTAATTTGTTACTCAAAATTACGACAAGATTTTAATTTATTGCTTATAATTTGCTAAATAAAAACATTTTTTTAAACAATATTTCTTTTTTAATTACTTAGAAGTAGTTTACAACAATTTTAATAAATACTGCTCACTTCTGCTTGTTTAATTTATTACAAATAGTTTACAATGCATGCATGTAGAATATGGTTCTTGCTTTGTTAAACTATGTATATCTCTTTTGTATGCAAAAATTAAGTTCCAAAGAACTCTTTTGTTGTTATTTCCTTGTAAAATTAAATCATTTGCTAATACTAAAAAATATCTGTTTTAACACGGTCATGAAAATTTTTAGTTATAATATTACTAGTGTTTAGATTATTTTTTTGAAAGTCACGAATATTTTTAGAATGAACCCAAACTGTAGGCGAGAGATAATTTTCTTAAGACATTCGTTACTAAGAAAAAAATTCCTGGAATAATTTAAACACAAGTGGTATTCGGTAAGAAAATTTTACGCCAAAGTTGTAGATAAAAGTGTAAATAGAATTGAACTGACAGCTTGACATAAAACCCTGGCAAAATATGAAATTATCAATTTACATTCTGTAAAGCTAAATATATAAATTTATATTCTCTATGTGTTATTTCTTTTTCCTAAATTCTCAGCTCCGCCAAATGCAATAAAGCAAAACATGTAGTATGACAAATATACCTTTCTTAGCTGCCAAAAAAAATCTTTTTGCGTTACCGTAGATGTGATTAGCTATAAAAAAAAGAGGCATGAAATTTTCAAATTCACTTTTTTCTAAATTCTGAAAATTTATTCATTAGCTCTTTTTTTGTGGTTTTTGCACGTTTTTCATTTTTAAATGGTTATTGTCTCCAACGTCTTATTTCATAATAGTTATTTATATATTTAGGCGTAAAAAGGTTTTTATGGTCTAATTTTTAGCGCTAGGCGGCGCCGATGACTTAGAATACATTGAAGGCCATAAAAGCAAGTTACGTCCGTGGTACCTACATACACAACTTTATGCACGGATGAAAAATTTTTAATCTAATAGTAGTTTACGTAACAAGAGTCGAAAGTAAGAAATAGCATAACGAACGTTAACGCGACGCGAGGCCGCACGGCCGAGCGTTGCATGTGAGTGAGTTATGCTATGATTCTTTCGACGATAGTAATGTACATTATTTTTTGTGTTGCCTTTCATAAAATTACATTCTTTTTTTAAAAAATTTAAAAAAATCAACAGAAATATAATGTTGGTATTACATTTATTACTAAATCTGTCAGATTTGACATTAACTTTAACATAGTTTTTCTTCAATTTTAACTGAATTTCAAGATTTTTAAAATGATATTTCCACCTGTCGCATACTCGTTCTTATATATTAATTGACTTTGAACACTTAATTTTATGTGGATTCCTAGTTTTCATTTTGCCACCCTAGAGCTTTTTTCGTTCATTACGTAAGTACACTAACGAACGAATATTGACGTTTGCAATGTTGGCAACACAAAAAAATATTTAAATTGAATTTTTGACACAAATCCAGTGTTGCAGTTGTTTTAATTACATTTGAGTTTTGAAACGTAACTATGGTAGCAAGTAAACAGTGGTGGCCATAATGTCTAAAATTTTAGTTTCATTTTGTGTCCGGTTATTGTCCGGTGTTTAAAAAGTGAAAAAAAAGAAAGAAACCCGTTCTCGATGCGGTCTGATTATTCACTGCCAAAGGTCACTATCAAAGGGCCGGTTTTTCAATCGTAGTTTAAATTTTAGTTAGTTAGTTTTCTAGAAATTTCCAAAAAGTATGCTGCTCTACGTCCGATAAATATGAATAGCTGCTGTTTTTTCTTGGCTTACAGCAATGGGAAATGTATCAGGTAAGTTGGGGAAAAAATGTTTTTTTCTTAAATCGTTGCATTTATGAGATTTTTCACTACTTACTGTGGCCTGGACACCATGTCTTTTCAAACAACATTCAAATATTGTAACTGAGTAGTCAAGAAACTGTTGTAACTTAGGAACAGTTGAAATAACAGTTCGAAAAGATTTTTTCCTGACAAGACGAAGAATATACTATATACATAAAAAATTACCATTTGTATTCTACGCTCAAAATCAACACTATTAAATACATATATAATTTACTATATATTTATTATTATATAAAAAAAACAAAGAACGTAACCATAAAATCAAACATTAAATTAACATAATAAAGTTTCATTCACTATTTCTATTATCAATATTAAAGGTACAATTACTGATTTATGCAACCCAATGAAGACTTCGAGTTTTCTACCAAAGTAGATGCTGGTAAATTATTATGAGAAATATTCATTGCTGATCCGTAACAAGTAACAGTTAGAGAAAAGTTGTATTAAAATAGAGGTTGATGCAGTGTTATTAGAGCTTGTCATTGGTGGTTCTAAACAGTCAGTAGCGAGGGGATAACCACTTAGCAATTTTTGTGTACAAGTAACAGCAATTCTCTAGAAATTTTAGTAATTTATTGGTAATTTTTGTAATTTATCGACAATTTTTGTAATTTATTGACAGTTTTTGTAATTTATTGGTAACTTTACTACTACAAATTTTTTGAAATTGCAGCAATTGTCCGCGATTTTCTGCTATACCTTAGCATTTTTTCCTTAAATTTTACTATATTACTGGAAAAATTTGAAACATTTTAAGTTATAACTACTTTTAGTAAATACACATCAAAGGAAAATATTTCAACCATAGCAAACAAACATAATTTTGGATTTATTTTTATTTGCAATTGTTATATGGATTAGAGATTTCAGAAAATAATAAACACTTTTCAGTCCATCGTATGCGTTGTTTGAGGTACCGATATCTCAATTAATGCTTCAGAGAAGTCGTTTGTTCAATTAACAAATTTCTAAGTTCTTCATTTTTACGAAATAGTTTTTCTACTGTATCCACTTGTTAGAAGAAATTTGTGATTAACGGTTGGTTCTCAACTGTAACTCTATGACGCTTTTCTTTTGCGTCTCTGGAATAATTGTTTGAGAATCATTTTGCTTGAGAGGTTATTGTTGCGATTTTAGTTGCGCACTGTGTATTAACCAGAACTGTAGCAAAACTCCACGCCCCCGAAGTCCTGCTGTTAAAAATCCTTTCCTTAATCTTCAAAGATTGTCTTCTTCGGTTTTGATTTTTATATTCGTTAGGTTTGCACTTTTTAAAACTGGTAATTTTGACGTTGAAGTAGAAGTTGGAACAGAAGAGCAAAATGATAACATATTTGGTTGTTCTTTACTTTTCTTCACGTTTTGAACTTTATTTCTCTAGAAAAAGATAAAATCAGCATTTTTCCCAACAAATGTGTTTAAGACGTGCTGTGTCCTCCACCTAGATGTAAGAGATCTAAGTTGGTCAAAGAAACAAGAAAAACATTTGCCGTTATAGTCATAGAACTTACACTTACTTTAATTTTTCCTTTGCACAACGAACACGAGATACATTAAACTCTCCCCAATATCTTGGAAATATTCGTACTAGTAATTACGTATCTTATCCCTGACCTCAAATATTTAATTTTCATCAGGTATTTTGTTCTTTTGAATTATAGATTTAAACCATTCCAAAATTAAGTTTTTAGGTGCTCATTTAGATCAGTCGCGATGTTAGTTGATGCGTGACCAGATTTTCACCTGAAAAACTAGCCGATGTAGTTAATCTGAAATGAGTTTTTTATGACCAACTTCGTATCTAAATTTTTCAAGATTATTCTTACGTAAGAAACCAAAATACTTTTCACGTTGGTTATCCTCACCTAGTTCCTTCTAATAGTTTCTCAACAATACCAACTCAATTAAAATCATTTTTTGATATCGTGTGACATTCTACTTCCCAGTCCGTTGTCTTTTTTCTTTTAAAATATTTTTAATAAATGAGGGAAAACAAATGTTAAAATTATTTCAATGTACTGTACAATGTACTTCCAAATCTATAATTCAAATTCACTTAAGAAACAAACGTTTTAGCAAGACACAAAAATTGAACAAGCAAGCCAAAAGACATAAAGCGCCTGAAACACACCTGAATCACTGAATCGTTCCTAGTAATAAATGTTTCTGAGTAAATACTAAATACAATATAAGCTTTACTTTACAACCCAAAACGTGTTGAAGCATAAATACAGCACAAATGTCTATGTTATTGAATAAAAATTCAAATTTTTGATGATTTGCAGTTTTCTAGAAATCTATGTATTTATCCCTTTCACGCAACCATAGCCAGGCGAATCACATTTCAAGTTAATACCTACAATTGTAGTGTAAAAAAAGCTTATTAAATTATTTTTGAATTAATACTAAATCAATCAGATGAATTGAAAAAGCAAATTTTAATTAACTAATGGTGGAATAACATTTTTTCGTAAAAATTTATAGCTTTAGCAACTTATTAAGTAATACCAATCGATCTCCATCCTTCATGTCGATTTAAAGATTAAAAATCTCCGCCTGCGTTGGCTACTAATGATACCGACGATCCGCAAAAACAATGTGTACTATTTTGGGTTATCTATTTTCAGATATTTTGCTACTAAACCAGGTATTTTTAAAAATGAGTGAATTCCCACTGCGTGAATGGTACATTTTCCATTTCGGTAATTTATAAAAAGTCGGCGGTGAGGTCTATTGGGTTTTCTTAAAATAACATATTTCTTATAAATTTTAATAGAACCAATTTCTTTCAATTTTTCTGTTACGCAAAAGGTGCGTGAAATTTTTGTTTTCGAATTTAACAAGCATTTTACATAATTCATCACAACGGCAAGCGCCAAATACACCAAATATTAGGGCAACCTAAAACATGAATTGTGTAACTAAGCCAATGAAATCGTAGGTACCGAAAAAACTCATAATCTACCATTATTAATAAAGAATCTTCATCAGGTGCCTCCAAAAAAACCCAAATTTGTTCTCGGTTTAAAGTCTTGAATTTTTTGAGAGAATAACCAACATTTTGACGTTTCAAAAACGCAATCAATTTAGAAAATTTTACAATGCTAGCGTTTTCTTTTAAAATCAACATTGCCTTTAGCATAGAATATTTCGACCACATAGTGGATGTCTTTAATTGCTTTGATTACAAAGAAAAATAAGCACAGCAATTTTCGATGAGCTTTTTCACATTATTTTTCTTCCTTCATCTTTCAAAAACATTGTATTCTATTTTATACCTTTCCTTGGATTTCACTGGTAACAAATTTTCCTCTGCCAGGGCCGCTTCTTCCAAAATTTTTTTTTGGAATAGATTCTTCATCACTTTCTTCTAACAGTTTTCATAATTTATATGAAAAAAAAATGTGTTTGTGCCTTGACACATCGGAAATATTATTGTTTAACTAGATTTCTTGGTGACTGTACTGCGATCTTATATTTATACATTACAATTACTTGAATAAATAGGCACTTTAAGTTATTACTTTCATTTAAAAAATACGAAATACGATTTTAGAAAGATTGGTATACATAACATGTCAGTAAAGTATATTTGATAACTTAGCGCTTAAAATACCCGGCCTTCGGCCTTGTATTTTAATCGGTTGCCTCGTTTGGAAAAACTTTCCTGACTAAATATGTAATATACTATACTCCGATCGAACGGGTGACAACTTTCTCGACTGTTTTGAGGCAGGAAACTACTCGATTCCCATATGACAGACTGTTGTTACGCTATGGTGCCAAGCAGTAAGAAAAGTTGTTAGTTTGCTGCCTAGGCAGAAAAGTAAATTACAAATTCAAAACTGACAAGATGTTTGCCTTTATAGTAAATAAACATAAACAAAAACATTAAAAAAATATAGTCTAACATTTTTATTTGTTTATATTAGCTGTAATATTACATTAAATTTCTTTAACTCAAGCGTAGTATTAGTGAACAAATAAGATTTTGGTAATTTGTTGTTTGTGTTTTTCATTTTTACTGTAAATTATAATTTATTATTCTAGTTTTTTTCTGAGTTGTGCCTATCCTCCAAACCAAAATCTAGAGGACCATCTTGTTATGCATAATAGTTTTAAAGTTAACTTAATTTCTTTGTTATTCTGTACTATCTTCATATCACTCCACCTCTTAGTGCTGTGCCCAAAAAATATATAAATTTTTTGACAAAGGTCATAAAATTTTCTTTTGAATGGCACATTAATACAAGCATCATTCAGAACAAGATTCAAATTATGGACAGCACAGTAAATGTATCTTGCTGTGAGTTGCCTGTCTTTAGTAAATGTTTGTAACCCCCCATATGCTCCACTGATGTTAGCTGCGCTATCGTATCCTTGCCCTCTACTGTTTTCTATTCAATGGTTAATGTATTCAGAAAATTTATAACATCGTTTTCTAAACTTTTGGCTGTCTGGTTTGTTACTTCACTAAATCCCATGAACGATTCATTAATTTTAATTTTATTTGGTTTTTTATTTTCGTCTAGCTCAATTTTTGCGTACTTAATTATTGTACTTAACTGATCTTTTTTTGCTATGTCTTGTGTCGTATCCAGAATAATAGTGAAAAACGAACATTCTTGAATATTTTTAACAATATTGTCTCTCACTTTGGAACCTATCACATAAATCAATTCATTTTGAATTGCAGGGCTTAGATATTTAAAATATCCAGTTTTTGTTTCTGACGACAAGTGAACGTTAAAAAGGGGGTCGTATTTTGCCAAAAGATCTATTATGTTCAAAAAATTTCCTCTTTGTAAAAATCTGAATTTTCTCGGTGACCCCTTAATGAGAGATTACAAGTCGCTAAGGTCATTATGACATCTATAATTCTACGAAAGATTTGGCGCAGTTTGTTGACTTCTTCTTTATAATTGTAATCTAATAATACATCAATCGTTTTATTTTGTTTCCATATGTCAAATGTGCGACATGCATGAATATGAACAACAGAATTTCATGCTCTTTAATTTTTTTTTATATGCCTTGCCATTCATTCACCCCTTCACACCAGGCTGCTTTAAAATTAATGTTATTCCTATCAACAAAAAGCCAACATACCTGACAGTAGGCAACATCTAAATGCATCGAATAACATAACCATTTTCGCTCTACCATTTACCCGGTCTTACAAGTATAACTGTAATACGATGCCAAAAACTCCTCTCCTTGATATCTTTTTTGAAATTCTCAGATGTGCAAAAAATGCCAGATCGCTACTAACTTGCTCTACTTTTGCTTCTTCACAAGTTTCTTCGTATTCTACAGCAAGCTTTGCAGATTTATTTCCACTATCACATAAATCTGTGATTCCAGTTTTTCGGGATTGTTCAGGTTCGATGGATGTACTTACACTTGCACTAACACTTGCGCTTGCACTTGAGAAAAAACTGTCTAACTTCACATATTTAGTATTTATTGTGTGTTTCTTTTCTATGCGACGTTTTCGTTCTTGAGCACCACTTAAAACATTTTTCTTTATTCCACTAATTATTAAAGAAGCGATAATTGTGGACGCGACGCACAATTTTTTAACTTTACTTTGTCTGTTCAATATTTAAGCTGAAATGCTGCTCAACAACTTAAAAAAACCAAAAGCTGCATACCGGTTAGTATTTACAGTCACCCAGACTTTTGTTTTCAAAAGATTTGTATCTAGATAGTTTTTAAATCAATAAATTGCAAACAAAGTAAGTAATTGCAAATAAGAGGATTACGTATTACCATTTACACAACGTCGGCTACATATAGAATGCTGTTCTGCAACATCTATGCCATATGGAACGGGATTTTTTTAGGAATTGTAAATTTTTAGCAGTTGTATTCTTTAACTTTTAAATAATTTTGATGTATTTTTAAATCATAAAGAGAATCTTTTTTAGCTTTAAATAAATGTGCCTACGTACAAGTTCAAACTTGATTGTACCTAAATATTTAAGCATGACAAAAAAGAAAGCTTAAGAAAGTTTCATTGTTTGGTGTCACGTACAGTTTTGAAAACAGATGTACAGACCTACCTATAAAACTTATAAACGTGTCTTAAATAAACAGAGCTGCATTTCAAATTATTTTTGCATTAAATTTCAAGTACTACAGAGCTTAAGCTATATAAGTCAATTATTACTATCAAAGGCTCAAACTTTTTTTTCTTAATGTACCTACTAGATACTACTAGTAATAACTTTTGAAAATTGTCTTCATCTGATTAAACTCTTATTGATTCAAACTTAGTTAAGCAATTCGTTTAGAGCGATTTACAAAAAAGAATTATGTACTTATATATTTTACTTATGAGTGATCAAGGCCTTGTGCGAAATTATTGCACGAATCTTATTACACCGCACCATTTTCTTGAAATATTATATTTACGAGATGAATTTTTATTGCAACCTTAATAATTTGACCACTTCGTTTATTTTAAACAATGGCTCAAATACAAAAGCACATAATAATAATAATTAATTATTATGTGACAAAGTATGAATTTACTTCTTGTAGGTATTTATTTAATTTTAACATTTGTTTTGTGGCGGTTGTTTAAGTCCCCGAAATGGTTGGGCCCCTGAGATGGTCCGGGGTTTGTGGGGTGTACTTTACGCCACTGCACTGACAGCAACAATTAAATCATATTACTTCATCCCTATTTAACAAAATGCAATGTGTTTATTATTTCTAATTTGTAATGTATCGCTTGAAACATACTACTTAGAAACTCATTTTAACACAAAAATTTACAAACAAAAATTTGGTTTTATATAAAATTTAAAAACTTAAATTTGCTGCTTTATTATAGATAAACAGAGCAAAACAAGAAATTCGTTGTTCTCAATTCACTAAATACTTGAAAACATACACAAAATTATTGGCAATAATTGTAGTTATAAACAAACGTACTATTTGAAGATAAATGAAATCTAAAATTTTGGAACTTCCAATGAATAAAAGCTAATAAAGAAAACTACAGCGAAATAGAAAACTGTAATGGAGTTTGCCTATTTATTAAAAGTTAAGAATTTATAATTAAATATTTATTTTATTATAAGAGGAATATACAACGACAATGTTTTTATGTATGCTTAGCCTCGCCTATACCTATACTAATGCGAGTTATTTGTACTGGCATGGCGTATGTAAATGAAAATGACTGTGTTAAAGGTTATGGCGGAAAGATGTAATTATAAAAAAGTGCAATAATTGAAGTGCAATAATTGTTAACAGGAAATAGTTGAGACAACAACGTTGGCAATTAAGATTAAAGTAATGGAATAACCGCACAAGCAAAAACGTTTCCGTAGATAAAACAACTAAGAAATTGTGCGTCGAGTTTGCAAAGTACCTGCAAAAAATGTAACTATTGCAAATTCACAAATTTTTTTATTTCAAAGATACCCATGAGTAAAACTACTGCACTTTATCATACAGCATACTGCAAGTAAAATATTTTCATACCTACAGTTTGAAACGTTCTTCTTTAAGGAAAGTAGTTAAATGGTTAAATTGTTAAAATGGTAACTGGAGATTAAAAGTTAGTATTGTAAATATATTACAGAAAATATTTACTGATTAAAACCAATTTTTATCGATTATCAAAACTATTGCAATAAAAAAAGTTTATACTGTGCTGGAGAATTTTGAAAGAATTAAACTCTATAAACTTTGGAATGCTAATTATTTCAGTTCATGTATAATGCGTTAAATTTTAACAGTTGTAACTGCAGAATGGCTTTAAAAAATTGAAACTAATAAAATCGCTAGAACATTGCTTAAACCAACACTGAAATAGAAACTAAGAAGAATTTCCTTAATTTATTTATTGTATGAAATACTAGCAGCCAATACTTTTAGATTAATGATTGCATTAACTTATTGTTTTTTGTTTTGCTTTATGTATTAAACCTTTATATAATTTGTCACTTAAATTTTGACTGTGTTTCAAATTGTATATTAGTAGCAAATTGTGTGTTTCAGCTTTCTTTTATGTGTTTTCCTTCATAAATAATAAAGCTTTGTAATGTGTAGATGTACTTACACTCCGGTTCGCATCAACATCTTATCAAAACCATAGTAGCTAGGAAATATAAACCAAAACATTATTGAAATGTAAACTAAGACAACCTATCATTTGAGAAATTTTGAAAATCATTAAAAAATAGGATACAAAAACCCTAAACTGAATAAAAATATTATGTTTAAGAGCATAAACTAATAATTAATTAAATATATCTAAGGAAATTTTAGAAATATATGTATATAACAAGAACACAACATGTAATTAGCCTAGGTTAATAATTACCTCTAAAATTGTGTTATGTAGTCGATAACACTAAATGCTTGAACGCAAAACAATTGAATTTACCAGTGGCAGACTCTCCTATAATATTTCGTTTCTGTCCAGGCATAAACATAATTATCATTTATAATGAGAAAAGCTCGTCACGGAGATTGGTCATATAAAAATAACATCAAACTAGTGTGTTTGCGTACAAACTACTTACACGTCCATACTTGGTAACTATTCTTCCTCTTTTTATATTGAAATGTGTGAATCTTTTGTTTTACTTTACGAAGACGTAAATATTCGTGAAAACTATCGTTGTCCTTTTTTAACGATACCATGTTTCAAATGATTTTGTCGATTATCTTTCTTCTTACTAGTTTTTGTTATTTTTATTTAACCTTAAATTTATTTCTAAGGAATCACAAGTGTGTGTAATTCAATATGTTATGAACTTTGTGTTTATCTTAACCGTAACATTAAAGTGGCGACGGTCAATTACCTTTAAATGCTCAAATTTATTAATAACGGAAAAAATCGAAAACCACAAAACCTAAAAGTAATAAAAGTAAAACTAAGTACCTATTTTGAAGCAAAACACGCGCATTTAAAAATCATAAAATAAATTTTATATTACATTAAAAAAAATAATTTAAGAAAATTTCAAAAGGTATGTTTTTACAAGTTCCATTAAAAAAATTTATACAGTGTAGTGTACAATTACTAGATCTACCTAGTAATTTTTCGGTCACGTTTTATAAAATTAGTATTATTTTTGTGACTCTATACTCAAGCTATTATTTTTTGCTGTCGGGCGTCGACTGCTATAAAATAATAAACAGTTCAAAAAAGTAAATGGATCGCTGATTTTAAAACATAGAATTCAATGTGTTAATTTATATACAAAAAATCTCAGTATGAAAAAGAGAACAAATACAATAAATAATTTGAAATCAATTTAAAAATATTTTGGTTCACTAACAACAAATAAAATTTCATCGCCATTCAACCAGTGTATCACAATTACTTATTAATTACACGCCATTGGATTAAATAGTGAAACTAATACGTTAGCTCGATTGATAATGACAAAGAAAAATTTAATTATCACTAAACTGTATTTTGCGTAAAACTGTACAAGTAAAAAGTAAATACAATAATAAACTTGATGTTTTGTAGTATAAAACCATCGAACCAAAACGTAAAGTAGATGCAGTCCTGTTATTTAAATGTTTTTAAAATAATCATTAAATGTTTCCAATTTTTATATTTGTAATCATAACTAAAACATTTTTTTGAACTTTCCAAGTTCATAAAAAAATTGAGATTCAACACTACTTGCCACCATCAGAGCACACAAGGAATCTTATTACAAATGTACACCTCAGCTGTAAACACTGTGAAGATCTAAGCTGGTAATAACATAAATAGAAAGTTAAATGTAAAATGCTTGAACGTATTTATCGAGGTATTTATAAAAAGTTTAATGCCTTTTTATAGAATTCAAAATTAACCCGGTTTTTCTGAGACTGAAACAAAAAATCTCTTTATTGCGTTATCCACTTCCTGTCAAAGATTGTTGAAAACCTTTATAAATTTAAAATTAATAAGGAAATTGCATAATATAATATAAACTTTAAAAAATCTAATAAATTTCTATTTGCAATAGAATAAATTACTTTCTTTTTTAGGATAAAACCAGAATGATAATTTTTAAATGTGTTATAAAATGAACGTCGCTTTTAAATTAAATGATCTGCAAAACTAAAAAATTACGCAATAGATTTATTAGTGCAATTATAGTATATTACGTAACAAGGGTTAAAAGTAAAGCATAGTATAACGAACGTAAATGCGACGCGAGGTCGCATGGCTGAGCGTTGCATGTAGGTGTGTTATGCTATGATACTTTCGACGAGAGTAACGTACATTATTTTTTGTGTTGCCTTTTATAAAATTACATTTTTTATTAAAAATTTTTTTAAAAAATCACCAGAAATATAATGTTGGTATTTACTATTTATTGCAAAATCTGCCAAATTTGACATTAACTTTAACATAGTTTTTTTTCAATTTTAACTGAATTTCAAGATTTTGTAAATAACTTTTCCACCTGTCGCATATTCGTTCTAATATAATAATTGACTTTGAACACTTAGTTTTATGTGGATTTTTAGTTCATTTTGCCACCCTAGATCTTTTTTGGCCCATTACGTAACTACGTTGGCGGCACAAAAAATAAATTAATGTCGTTAATCTTATATGTAACGTAAAATTGATATTTTTATGCATTGCGATCTGCTTCAGTCAAAATTGAATTTTATGTTTTAGAGTTAATTCCTTAAAAATATAACTTCTGTTGTAAAAACGCTTAATAATAGTAGATAGATAATTTAGTAAATATTATTTCTAAAGAAATTACTATTAATGTTACTCAATCTTTATCTATTACCAAATATTCTCAAAGACATTCGAGATTATATAGCACTAAAGTAGTACTAAGTATATCAAAAGCAAATGTTTATTAAAGAAAGGTATACTATTATAAAAATAAGATTTTTAAGGAATTTTGTTGTTTGAACTACTTATAAAAAACCAAACAATGGATTATTACTAACTTTTAGTACTGTTGATAACTGAATAAATGATAAAATTTACTAAAGCAACCATTATTGGTTACGGTGTTATAAAATCTATCAATATTTGCCAGAACGCGTGACATCCATTGATTATGTATTTTAACAAGAAACAATACTAACAAACGATGAACTTGTGTTTATATTAATTTTTTTTGAAAAAATTTTAAAGTGAAACTTTTTTGGTTACACTTAAGAAAAACAGTTACACGTAAAGTAAAATTAGAAATAAGCCTTGAGTGCAAAAAAAGAAGAAAACATATTGAATAAAACAAAAAAAATCAATGAGTTAGGGACGTCGGTTCGACTGACCGAGAGATAGACTTATGTATATTTGATTTTTTTTACTTAGTGCATTTTCTTTCTATTTCAGAAAAAAAAACTGGCGTGGTCACCACACGACTTTCCTAGAAGAAATTTCTACATGTTTTTTAAGGGTAGGTTGTCATAAAACCACTTTGAAGTGACAAATTTGTCAAAAATACATTTTTCTGATTAAGAAGACCTTGAAACGTAAAGCAACAATATACGACTAGTTAAGTACAGCAAAGCAATCGAGTAATGGCGAACTGTGAGGATGGTAGTACCTTGTTTTTTTCTTCTAAACGTAGATAATAGAAAATCGGTTAAATATAAATGATAATGCTACTGATAACATTGTCGCTTTGTATTTACTCGCAACTAGTAGTTTTATGTTACTTTATATTTGCGCGTAATGACCGTCATTGTTCGCGATGACTCGATCGATTTGCTGTATGCAATTGTTTAATAAGTTAAAAATTTCACATTATAAAAAAAAATCTTGTAAACATTTTCTGGTTCTATAATATACAACATGTGGAAAACTGACTATGTAAAATAATTTTGTCGGCACCGGTGCAAAAACTGCACCAAATTAAACCAATATTTCCATACCAAGTCAAAATTTTTAAGCAAAAAGCAATGTAAGCCAATCTGTTAAGCACCTTAATACTACAAAACTTCTTGAAAAAAAAATCACCTACAGGAGTAGATACGTTTTGGTTAATTTTGTAGGAAAAGAACAAATAATTATAATTTTGTTTATTATATTGTTGTCTTTAGGAGTTTAACTTGAAATAGTCATTTTTAATATAATTTCGACTTTTTTTGCGTTTTCTTAGATAACCGTTTTGTTTGAACCTAAATTTAAAAACTGAGCAACAAAAACCTACCAACACACAATAGAACTAATCCATTATTGCAGTTTTTGTTGTAAAAAATTTTGAAGTTTTTTAAAATACCCCCTACTACTACTTTTAGATAAATATTTAAAAAATTCATTTCGAAAATACATATTAAAAAAAACAATATAATTAGAATCGATATATATTTTCACAAACATATTATGAAATAGCAATGTTACTTATCCTTTTATTTGGTATTACAGTTAGTAGTTTTTTTTTATCATTTTACTTAGGTGGTGCATAACCATACACATTTGATTTTGCAACGCAACATCGATGCTCGAAACGTCGCCTTACAAAAAAAACTTAAAGAGGGTTTTCATGGTCCTCCTAAGTGAGGATGACTGAAAACCCACTAACCGATATTATGACAATTTATATTTGTTACATTTAAATATCTTGATTTTAAGGTCACATTTAAACGTTTAAAAAAATTTTAGATTATCTGAAAATAACAATTCTGCTAAGAATTGAAAACACTTAGATCGGTTTTTCCTTTGTTTTTATTCCTAACTATCTCTTATATACAACAATTTACAATCTTTAAGTTTGATGTTAGAGTGAACGCGTTATTGTTTGATCCCAAGCTGCGCGAGAACGATCAGCTGATTTGCTACAATCCACTCTGAAAAAGTTAGACTACTTTTATACATGGTGCGTGTATGCTATAATTTATACAAGGTAACTAAAATAAATGGAATTAAATTTGTACTTCGTTGTTATTTATATTGAAGTAACATCAACAAAAATTAAGTCTAAATAAATGAAAAATATGAACGGAAGTCTGAACTTACTTTTTGCATTTACCAAGTGAACTAGCTGCATCGACATTGTGGACAAAGTATATCAATGCTTGAATCAACTTTTAAGTTATAAAAAAAAACCTATACATATTAGAGAATGTAGAAAACAGTACTTTTTTTGAATGAAACCTAAACTTAGAAACGAACAATTAAAAGCTCGCAATCTTAATAAAATTTTTAACGAATGAATGCAGTTACTACGAACTCATTAATTGGTTGATTGATGTTAAAAAGGACTCACTTGTGACTATACCAAATGAAAAAAAGAATAAATTTGAAAGTTTTATCATGCAAGAATTTTTTTAATTTTGAAAAATAAGCAAAAAGCACATACTTCAAGACTTAATCATTCATTCACTATAAAAAAATAATAATGCAGTTAAATATATTTTAACTAAATTTAAAATTTTTATAACATCATTTATATACTTATAATAATATAATAAGTAAAACATTTTGAACCGAATACATCACATAATTTTATATTTACTTATTTAAATCGATCTAATAATGGTCCTCGTTTATTCCGGTAATGACTTGTGAAATGCACAGTAAAGATGTGAACGATATTAATCTTGCTGTTCCTCATCCTCATCAGACCAGCCACATGAGTCTTCATCTGATGAGTCGTTGACATTAAAAGTTAACGATTCACAATAAGTGTCTATTATATGTTCTATAAACCCTTCTTCAAAATCTTGGACGTGCCAACATACTTGTGACCATTTCTTTGCACCTACACTAGCGATTTTTTCTTTTACCAAAGATTCCACCTCATTTAACTTAAACATGATGTTTCTAGTTCCAACCCAATTCTTAATAATACCCCAAATTTT
The DNA here is from genome assembly GCA_035610365.1 of Aquatica leii. NCBI lineage: Eukaryota > Metazoa > Arthropoda > Insecta > Coleoptera > Lampyridae > Aquatica > Aquatica leii. The sequence continues at coordinate 75,818,606 of CM069433.1, forward strand.
TTCTATAGGGTTTAATTCTGGGTGATAAGGTGGTAACCAACATACAGTATGTCCATGTTTAGCAAATAATGAATCAACCGAGTATTGCTTATTGATCGGCTTATTTATCAGTATTAAATTATACAGCTCTGCTTTTGTAGATTTTTCTTCGTACGTAATACCACGTTCATTTAACCACAATTTCGTTTTGTATTATTAAAATTGGGAGTTTTAACTGCCAAAACATGATGGTAACTGGCATTAACTTTTCTGACCAGATTTAAATATCAATAGTGCATTATTGACAAAACCATCATTACCACCAGCATGTACGATAATTAAGCGTTTACTCTTAGATATTGGGCATTTCAGCCCTTAATTTGATTGGTAAGAAGTTGTATGGGAAGCGTGAATGTAAGTTTCATCGGTATAAATGATTGGACGTCCTTCTTTACGATATTTAGTTATTGCTCGTATGTATGATACTCGTAAATTTCGCAAATCATGACGTTCCATCAACATAGGACGATTATCAGTGGTTTTTTGCCATCTAAAAGAAATATATATTTAACCTTCAATTCAAGTTTAAGAATTACGATTTTTCATCGAATAAATTAAAGAAATTAATTATTATACCTGAATCCTAGTTTTTTAAGATTTTTCTTAATGAAGTTTCTTTGCCAAAAGCCAATGGTATCGTCATCCTTAATTTTCTCGTAAATAGCCTTCAAAGTAGGCGTTTGTCCATCAGTAAAATGGAAATTGTAAACAATTCTTTGTATAATTTGTTCAGCACTTGTCTACGGTTGATTTAGGAGATGCCTTATGAAATTCTTTTCTCTGTGATTTAAATGTAGCTTGTTCGCCAGTTTCAATTAACTTGCCTTCTCGCACAATACGTACTACAGTAGCTCGTGAAACTCCTGTTGCTTGAACAACCGTATCGATAAGATTGCCTTTACAAAATAGAAGTAAATTATTGAATGTATGTAATGCATAACCTAACAATTACCTTTCTCGTTTCTTTTCTTTAAAATACGAATAAACATTCCATACTATGGTCCTGAATTCTTTAGGATATGTGCCTCTTTTCGTAGACGAAGATGCAGCAGCACTAATTTCGCGTTCATCAGACATGCTGTAATCAAACTTGAATCGTAACAAAATCGGTAACAAGAAATATTTTACTTACTTGTAACTCAATAATACAGACAGCGGAGTTTTGAAAACGGGTTGTAGTTTTATTAATAGACTTGAGAAACGATAATAAGAACAAATAAGTAAACGGAAATAAGCAATCAAAACAATTAAAATGGCGATTACTGGTCGACGTTTTTAGTTCGATCTATAAATCGTTTCATCGCATAAAATCTCTATCTATCGCACTTGCACGTACGAATTTTGAGATCTGCGCAAGGATCATCAAATAACGCTTTTGCTCTACTTATTTTAGTTACTATTGCCGACTCTCCGTTTTAACATGGTTTATCCCTATATAAGCTCGTGCCTTATCCGCATGACGCGCTAACAATAACCAACCCTTAAATGGGGCACAATATTAAATGCACAATAAATGGTTGACTGAAATAACTAAATAATTAACAAATTCCATAAACAATTATTTGTTAATTATAAACTTTGATTTTTTTAAATACAGAAATAACAAATAACGTTGTTAGACCAATAAGTTTCTGCTATTCAAGTTAAAGCAAATATTTGGCTGAGGCAGTCTCTAAAGCACAAAATGACAAGAAGATTTACCTTAAGTCTTGAGTTTCATAAGCACACACGCAAAAAATGTGGTATAAATCACTATAATTGTATAAATAGTTTGCACAAATTATAATAAAAATTAGGACAGCACAAATTAATACAAATGTGGGAATCACAAAATAACTGCAGAATATAAAAATATCATCTAACATTAATTGTTGCTAAAATAATGATGCAACACTGTGTAGATGATTTTATTACAAATTAATGTAAAAATATTCACAATATTGCTGTGTTTTGTTTTCTCTCAAATTTCATCACACCAAATTTTAGTATACGTAATTTCCGATAATTTATAAGTGTCACAAAATATACACAAATTGTAATAAATACTTTACACTAATTTTGTATTGAAATTTTTACTACTAATTGGTTTAATAGTAGTTATAATATATATTCATTTTCACTAAAGTTTGTTTTAATTTCTTTGAACAATATTGCAGTCTATAATACTACAAATAACAATTTGAGCTCAACATTGGAGTAATATTTCTTACATTTTCCGTGCACTTTAATTCAAGTTATTATAAAATACTTTTAAAATAACAATCATTAAGTTAATTACCTATCTAAAATACGATTAATTACATAACAATATATTTAAACCAATGGCATTAAATTTGCTTAATATTCTATTTAATAAAATCAGTAGTAGATACATAAATAAATTTATCGATTTAACTTTAAAATAACAAACGTTTAAAATATTAATTTTCATAACAAGGCTCTCAGATGCCATACATTATAATTTAAAATGAATTTTCTTATTCTAAACACGATAAAATTCATAAAACACGTTTGCTTATGTCAAGTTTTTTAGATCAAATTTATGGTGTACAATAATCTTTAAATAACACTATAGAAATGAATGTAACATAAAGACACAACAGTAATTACCACAAAAACTTTTCTCAACTAACGTTAATAACCTGTAATATATTTTTTGTGATAATTAATGTTGTGTTTTTGTTCCAAATTGTCTATATTCAATAATGTGCTTAAGGTTGGCATCCTCGTATACTTTGTAATGTTAAACTGGGTTTCAAGTTTTCAGCGAAAATACTGGAACGGATTTCAATGAAATTTTGCACAATGGAAACGTGTCCAATCTTGAAATAGGTTATTATTTTGTTATTAATTTAATTTTTATCAATATATATTTGACGTTGCATTACAAAATTGTCATTAATACATAACAAGTCATAAAAAGACATTTAACGTGATAAAATATTGTATTTTGTTATTTTAGTATCTCTTTAAAAAAAAGGTGCTAATAAATAGTAAAAACACATTACACAAAATTTAAAAAAAAATGTCTACTAGAAAAATCATTGAAAATGTGTAAAGAAATCTTGCATACAAATAGTGATGGAATCAAGTCGGCCCTGAATCCGAAAACTGTATAATCGGCCCGAATTATTTTTCTATAGCCGGGCACAATGACCGGCTTAAAATCGGGTAAATGTACGTTTTTACTAATAACCTGCGATCCAAGCGTTAATTCGTTCAAATACCGTCCCAGGATTTTATTTTTTTTAGAGTAAGCATTAGGTTGATTTTCAATTATTGTGGGCTCGAAAAATTATACTTTTTGGGACGACCTAAAATTACAGATAGTGAATGCAGGTGAACCACGTGTGTATTAAACAGCTGGTAAATTTGTATAAAAGAAATACAGAATTATGCAGCTAAATTTACTAAATCAACATTTAAATTACAAAACGTATAAAGACTGTTTGAGAAGTATTGAGAAGCGTTTGAATTTCCCGCTAGTTTATATAGTTTTTTTAATTGGTTGTAGTAGTAGTGATAATTAATTCATGGCCGTAACATGAAAAGCTTATTGTCAGTATTGTTTACATTAAATTGAAAACAAATTCTGACAATTAATATGTTAAAATAGGAATTCACTACTATGTATTAATTACCCGAATCTTAACTAAGTGAACATCTGTTATTACGCTACTTCTATTAAATAAGAAGAATTAGAAAAGACGAGAAATTGTAAATAACAAACAAAGATTCTACTACGCTACTGACCTAACTGACAATTTACTTGGTACCGCACTTCCTTCTAATCTCACCAATACAACTGCGCGCCAAATTTGGATGCTTGACAATATTTTACAAACGCTCCGTATATGCAGCTTATTGAACCGTTTAATCGAGGGGTTACGCACGGCTGTACTCTGGGTGTACCTGCTTTGTGTACTCATTAGTAATCTGCAGTACTCATATGTCCTCTGTACAACTCATATGTACTCATGTGAATTAATGTATTCTGATAGTGTACTCATTTAAATTCCTGTGTATTCAAGGTGTACTCATATGTACTCAAAATACACTTTTGTGTAAAATACGCCTCCAAATGAACTTCGGTGTATCACCGAATGCTACCGAATCTGATGTTTGCATCAGCTGGGTGATTTTGGTAGTGCTTCGAGTGTTTTATAAATGTGAAGGTAGATATTTTATTACGCAATGTTTTTTAAGAGTTCAGTAATTTATTTACTATATAAATGTAATAACATAACCGTTATTTTAATTGTGGTATAAACTGCATCATATAGCACTTTTCTACGTGATATATGCATATCTAGTTTTAGAATTTAAATATAATACGAATGTCATTAATACAGTTACTAACATTATGCTGTTCGAACTCATTTTGTTACAAAATAACTTTAATTTCTCATACTGATTGCTTGATTAATAATGAAACGTCTACTTGTAAATACCCGATAATAATTTACAGATTCCAAGTTAAAAACTTTACATTTTGCCCTGTATTTCTATATATCAATTATGTCGAAGAATTTGCAGGGAACAAAATCCCTAAACTTTTTCCTAGCGAAAAGGAACGATTTCTTAGTATGCAAGCAGCATGCCCTGAAAACTTTGAAATCGTAAGAGGTCACAAGAAATTGATATTCCATATTAGTGTTACTTTACAAAAAATCAAAAACAGCAGAAATTTCATCCAAAGCAATTCGAAAAATTGATAAAGCGCTCATGTTAGTTGCTGACTTTGATTTGACCTTTGAAAACCATGATGTGTCAGTTCGAGCTAAATCTTACATTAAGAAAAACATGATGAACTAGACCCGAGTATTAGAGAAGATATAACGGCTAATGTAAATTTGTCGAAAGTAGAAGTATCAGAATGAAGATCACATCAAAGATGATATTAAGTTTTACTGCTCAAAAATAGTGGACGTTTTAAAAAGAAAGTGTTTTCAACATACATGTTTATAATTGGCGGACGTTTACTGTACGAAACGTTGTATGCCAAATTAAAAAAATGTAATTCTGTCACTAAGCAATGTATGTTGGTACATTCAATCAGAGGAACTAGTCGAAGAAGTATATTTTACTTTTTCTACCATCATAAATATTTCAATTTTACAAATGTTAAATATATTACGCCGCATCCAGTTTATTGAACATGCAAAAATAGACTTGAAATCATCAAACATCACATTTTTCAAACCACGAAGAGTTCACGAGTCGACGCTAGTGGAAACATTTGATGTAGATTATCACAGTACCGACAAATTATGTGAAATTGTTGAAAACGTATTGTTTGCAATGAATTAAACTTATTAGGAATCAAACTGGATGAAAACTGTTTTGCTGAAAATGCAATTCCACAATCTAATTCCGATTTAGATGAAAATTCCTTGAACCACTATTCTGCATTTTTTTTAAGTAAATTTGAGATTCTTATACAAATAAATTAATTTGTTTTCACAGTACAGTAACAAATTTTTCTTACAGTACTTTGGCAGTTGATTATTTGTTCTTGATTTATTTTTTATTTAATATTAATTAATATTTACCATTTTTTGTAAACATAGTTATACCTTAAAAGGTGTACTATACATACATTTTTATATGAACCAGATGTACTCATGTGTACTCTGCTGTAATCACTGTACTCATCTGTATTCAGTGTACTCATCTGTACTCAAGTGTACTCATATGACCGCAACGTGTACTCACTGTATTCGTACTCAAGTGTACAATTAATTACTTCGTGATTAACCCCTCGCGTTTAATTAACTATAGATTTTATATTATATAATCTTTATCTAAACAAAATTTTATACACTTTAGAAAAGATAGATGACTTAACAAATTCTACTTGTTTTGTGGCCTGTGTTTCAAAATTGTTTACATATTCGTATTTATGTGTGTACTTTATACGAAAATCTTACAAAACAGTGTAAATCAAAGGGAATATTTCCTACACACATTTTTTAACGATGATAAATTAAAACCAACACTTTTTGATAAATACAATTCAAAATAATGTTTCAGGCTTAACAAAACAATCAAAACTTCAAAATAACCTTACATATTTTCTATAAAATCTGATATTATGTAATCTTTCTATCATGACAAATACATATCTGCACGAGTCCTAGCCATAGATTATCAAACACCGAGTGGTTTATTTTTTATAGAACCTGAAAGATTCAGATTTGTTTACGTAACAAAATTTATTTAAATTTATGAAAATACTGTTAGAAATGTTAAAATTAATTGGATGGGACAAGACCACAACAAACATAATTTGGACAGTTTTTACTTGTATTTACCAGCAAACACATCTTTTTAATATATTATTATTCTGCGTCAACCCAAAAAACCTGAGTTTTGGAGCCGAGACGTAACCGTGAGCCCGGTCCGTTTTAGGGCTGCGAATATATATACCCGAAACCCGGCCAACATATTTTTCTTTTTGCCCGATTCGAAATGAAACCAGGCTTCAAGCCGGGCTGGGCTAAATCCAGACCCGCGGATCGTCTCTGCTGACAGATGACACTAATTTTAAAGAATGACATTAAGTTTCTCATTCTTTTAACCCGTACCATTTTTGTGAGTTTCAGTGGCGGCTTGTCCATAAGCACTGCGACACTGTAGTGTAATGTAATAGTAATAGCATTTAGTTTAGTTAATTGAACTTTGTGAGTATTGAACTTATACGTAAATTGTAGGAAATTAGAAAGACGCGTAATTGTATTTCCAGTCTAACGAAGTAGCTAAGTCAAATTTCAATAAGAATCGATAATTTCAATTCTTAACAAAGTTCAAGTAGTATTAAAATAGTAGTATTAAGAATAAGTTGTATTAATGTTTAAATCAATTATAGTCATAAAAGGGTTAATAAAGAGGTTTAATTAACGAACCTTGTACCCAACGGGGATACATCACATGGCAACCCAGCCAGTTTCACACAAAAAATGCCATGACAACACGTCACGACCCGGGAATGCAAGAAAACCAAAATTGAAAAGAAAAAATGTATGGTCCTTAATCAACTAATGAGAGGATAATTGTCGAAGCTGCTGGTTCGGGGAATAACAATACTGCTCAATCGGACTCTAAGCCTCTTTTCTTAGTACAAATTGGGATAATTTGGGTAATTATTGTAATTGCAGCATTCATTGCATATTTTATATACTACCAATATAAGAAAATTTGGGAAAAGAAAATTCAGCGTGAGATATTGAAAATCCATGAATAAGTAGCGATGCCCAAACCATCCGGATCATCTTAAATTTGAAGTTCTACGTCAACATATCTGCGTGTGTTGTGTTTTTACAGTTGCTAGAAGAGGTACAAAAATTTTTACAAAAACGCAGTGAAAGATAATGCAAAAAGAAGAAGACACGTTCCTACTCGCGTTCCTATTATTAATCAAAAGTTAGAGTAAAGAAAATGTGAAAACATGAAAATTCACGGAAACACATAGAAAATGTTGTTTCATTATCGTTTTTAGGAAAGCTTAATATTGCTAAGCAATTAAGTGAAGCATACAAAACAGCTACAATCAAACATAATGAGCAAGTCAAAAAAAACGAGACATTTTATCTCAACTAATTAATTGTATTAAATTTTGTGGCAAATTCGAATTACCATTACGTGGCCACGATAAAAGAAATTCGTCTGAAAATCCTGGAGTTTTTAGGGGGCTAATTAATTTTGTCGCTACTTTCGACTCTACTTAAGAAAAACATTTAAACAATAGTACGGTTTTTAGTGAGACATCAAAAGTAATTCAAAATGAATTGTTACAAAACACAAACAGTTATCGTGTTCCGCTATGAATTAGACGGCATAATTTATGAGCGATTTTGGAGATTTTTTAATCCAGAGAATGTCAATGCAGACGGTATCTAAAAGAAATTGACATAGTATTGAAAAATAACCCAAGTAAATTAATTGCCCAAACGTACGATGGGGCGAACGTTATGAAAGGATTGGTTAAGCTTTTTTATTTTTTTATTAATTTTGCCGACAGTTTCAACTAATTTTTAGTCATCATCAGGGCTATAAGGAAACATTATATATATAAAATATTATAAAACTTATAAATTCTTTACCTAATTAACATTTTTCAAATATAAAAAGTATGCAGAATGCAATTTGGGTTATGTTCAGGCCAGACTTCGCAGTATCTAAGAACAAGAATGTCACAACATCGTAGAGATATTAGACAAAATAAAGATAGTATAGGTTTGGCTAGACATTCTTTAGAAACAGGACACAGTTTTGATTTTAGTAATGTTAAAATTTTAGATAAAGAATTAAATTTAAAGAAAAGATTAATAAAAGAAATGTTTTATATAAAGAAAAAACAACAAAATTGTAATAATCATAGTGACATCGATAATTTAAGTAAAATTTATAGTAATTTAATTTAAATTTGTATTATTATTATTATTTTTGTTTTAAGTAGGCATGTTTCAAAATAATTTTTTCATGTTTGAAATATTGTAAATTTAACTTTTTATATTTGAAAAATGTTAATTAGGTAAAGAATTTATAAGTTTTATAATATTTTATATATATATATATAATGTTTCCTTATAGCCCTGATGATGACTAAGAATTAGTTGAAACTGTCGGCAAAATTAATAAAAAATAACAAAGCTTAACCAAAACTTAATAAATTATTTATAAAGTTATGAAAGGAGATGTGCAGCACAAAATTCAACAACTTTATCCAAATGCATATTACATTCACTGTTATGCACATCAACTCAATCTTGTAATGAAACACGTTAGTACATCAATCAAGTTTTTGCCAATCTCTCTGGAATAGCATCTTTTTTGTCAAAATCTCCTCAAAGATTAGCAACAAAATTTGTTAACAAGCGTATTCCAAGATTGTCAAGTACACGTTGGAATTTCAATATAAAATGTGTTAACACAGTTTTGAAAATAAGGAAAACTTAATAAAGTGTTTTGAGGAACTGCAGTCCTTAAAAACGACTGACAAAACTATATAAGCTTCAACAGGCTTATTAAGCTTAATGAAAATGATTTTGGTTGAAATTATTGAAATTGGTTGAAATTATTTCATCAAATAATGCCATATGTCGAAATATTATATAGCCAATTTCAAGCAAGAAATATTGATTCTTCGAGCTGTTCTAATAATGACTATGTGAAAAATCAAAAATCTCGAAAATAAATAACGATAAATAATATAAAAAAACCAAAAGCTGAATTACGAGTGCTAGTTAAAAAATTACCTAACTAAATAAAAAACGGTGTTTATTAACAAATAACCGAGCAAATAATACATGAAGGAGTATTCTTGACAAACAAAAAACATTTTAATACGAAACAGTTTTTTGTTGTAATATTTGCACAAGAACACTAATGTTCCTGTTTTCTCCACTCCTTAGTAGTTACATAAGTTAAAGTGAACAAACCCAAGTAGAAAAACACTTTTTCTTTCTTTTTAAAATTTTGAGAGTACCCAAAGGGCCACTCTAAACGACTTTGTATTGCAAAAACTTTGTAGGCTTGTCTAACAAGACTATTTGAAAGAAGATATTTTGGTTTTGAATAACTGTGTACTTTCTGTAATAGATTATCATTTAAATTAAATGAATTAATAAACTAATCAAAAAAAAATTTGTCTTCAAACGTGTTGATGCGAAAATCATTTACCATTTTACAGATGAAAAAATGTTTTTACTTCGTTAAATTTTGTTAGTAAGTTTAATTTTTAAATAATAATAAATTTACTATAGACGTTGACTCGGACGCTGATATTATTACAATTAATATTAAACTTTTTTTTAAACTATTTGAAAGTGTTCAATACGAAAAATCAAACTAATTTAATATTTGTTTTCGTCTTTGTTTGCGAAATCGAAAAATACACAAAAGAAAATAAAACGAAGCCAGCTCGATTATATTACAAGACGAGAAGTTACCTTGACATAAAGCACAGAAAAAGGAAGTTGATTTGGCACACATTCACATATTACTTTCAGAACAAAATGTACAGAAATCTGAGAAAGCAGTTACCGTATAAAAAGGATCAAGCGGCAAAGTTTATAAAATATTATGCACACATTTGAATAAAAAAGAAACCAAACAATAGGACAACGTTAAAAAAAATTTTAAAGCACACAAGGTTAAGCAAAACAAAAAATCTCGACTATTAGAAGACGAGCAATTTGCGTCAAAATTTATTTTTCTTGTTTATCTAAATTTGGATTTGCGTAAATGTTTTCTACCCATTGAAATAATTGTTTGGGTTTGTAAATGTTTATTGTTCAATATTTACTAATTAAACAAATAAACGTTTCTTACCGTTTACCGTATAACGACGTAGTGAAGCTTTCAGTCTGAGCACGCTCTTCATATTTAAATTGGGAATGAAAGTAGTACTGGTACAACGGTTATTACATTAACGTAAGAATAAGTAATGACTCATTAAATTCTACTTGCAAAATATTTGTTAGGGTAATGTTTAATAAATAATAATGTTATCAATATAAATATTAAATATAAGTTATCGAAAAGATAATGCTTTCAACGTGAGATGGCGCTTGCGCGAAAGAAGTACCTACCTGGATTTCCTATAAAATCGTCTTTGTCTAAAATAGTGTGAAGTTGTTGGAAGCCATATGCTGGTAACCAGTGGTTGCTTCCAGACAAATCCATTGGTTGACCAGGCCAATCGTTAAATGCGATTTCGTCCATAGTCAGAAGTCATTCACACGGTCACGCAACGGTATATCCGTTGTTGTAGCTTTCACACGCAGCAGAAAGATACGAACTTAATATAACTATAGTATCCACATTCCAAAAATTCCAAACATTTTTTATTATTGCATAAAATAGGTGATATAATTAACAATACAGTAGCACCCACTACTAGTCCTTATCTTCAACTAGTTTGAATTTGAAATTTGAATTTAACCCACACTAGAACATTCCGGTTGTTTTATTAATTGACGAAGACGCAAACATACGCGCACACACGCACAAATTCACAAACAAACACAAAAATAAACGTTGATTGAAATTTTGCTAATAAAGCACACGTTTGAATTGCGATTTTTAAGAATATTTAACTATACACTTTTACACACAACGCGGTATATTCATATATTTGTCATCGAGCGAATTATTAACAAACGTAAACCGATTAAGAACTCTGGAATTAGTTGATTCCGATGATGTTTATTGTAGTTTAACGTTAACTATAACAGCAACACAGTACCGCTTCGGTAACTGCTATAAAAGAAAAAAAAATAATGACGGGAAAGCAACATTCGTGGGAAGCTCACGTGAACGAGTTGCACCAATGACGATCAAAAGAGCATTTAACTTGCGGTGTTCAGGAAATCTGATTTTATTAGAAGTACGCTAAGGAAGCCATGTTCATATAGGTGTTTTATAGCAGGTATTGCGTTCATTATTATTACACATTATGTACAGGATGTTTCATTTGTACCTATTAAACGCAACACAAGAATCGGCGCAACTTCTTTGTCTACAACACTCGCATTCTCGTAGACACGTTTTAAATCGCAATACACTATTAACAATTTTCGTTTTGAACTTTATTATTCGATACTGCAAACACTTGTTTACGATGCTCTTTTTGGAGTTCAAGCCCATTTAGGATGAGTCAAGGTAATAATCACAGCAGTTGGTATTCTATTAACTCCTACATTTTTAAAACACTGACCCACTAACAAATGCAAAAAAGCGTACATCCGGTAAAAAGTCTCGCTTCAATACATTCAATGCCCAAAACGGAAGCTTGGTGGTGTATTTTATTCAACTGTGCTAAACTGTATTCTCAAATAACCTTTATTATTCTTTAATCTTTAGTGGTAAACTGTTTAGTAAAAAACGCTCACACAAAACTCTTGCATTTTAATTTGCTTTGAATAATACAGGATTTATTGGATTATTAAAGGTATTTAAATAATCTTCTACTTAAAAACCAACCATTACTTAGATAACACTTAAAAGAAAATTAGAAAATATATCTTAAGTCATAAATTAACAAATGCAATGCTTTTTAAAAATTTGTTGTGGTGTTTGTGTTAACTAAAGTAGTCTAAGTTATTAAGACAGCTTTACTAAGTTATATTGATAGTTATATTTTTAAGTTACTCAAAATACAAAACATTTTCTAAACGTATTAGAAATAAGTGTCTGTCCTAAGCGAATTTTAAAAATCAAGTTAATTGCTGAGGGATATTGAAGTTTGTTAAACATATATATAAAAATAAGAAAACTTATAGGTACAAAAGTTTTACAAATTTATGCAAGCATTTATTATAAAACTTACTAAATGATACGCATAAAATATAGAAATGCTCAATCGATAGTTAAGAATGTCGTGTTTTTTTTTAATTTCCAACTTAACGCTTATTGAATCAGCGCAATAAACTGTGTGAATAGTAAGAAACGATAGATGTTATTTGCATGTATTAAATTCTTTTGTTTATTTATTCTTAAAATTATTTTTTCTAACGAGATCATCGGTAAAATTTATATATAGATACTAATATTTTTAGACTACATTTCTACTATCGGCTATTGAGGGCCGCCAAAGTACGTTGGCTCCTGGTACCAGATAAAGAAGTTACTGCCTCTAATGAACTTACAATTTTGAAAAATGTCAAAATTTGAAAGTCATAATTATCTAACTAGATAAATAAAAAAAATGTAAGTTTTACAAATAATAATGTTATAAACTTTCAAATGTTGACATTTTTCAAATTTTTTTTACTTGTATATATATTTTTTGTAGAACATTCTGAAAATGAGCTTAATTTGTTAACAAGCTTCAAAACATATACATATATGTATATAATAAAATAATTGATTGACACAATAATTTTATTAAATTAATAACCGATAACAATGAATCCTTCAACAATTTAAATTATTTTAGTTTTAAATTTAATATCTTAATAATAAAACAATTATATATTCATTAAGTACATGCTTTGCATATATTTTCAAAACAAAACAAAGGTAAAAATATACAAAACCAACAACAGCCTACGATTTATACTGAACATGTAAAAGAAAATTAATTTTTAATACAATTTTCTATTCTAGATATTGCCCGTGTTGTCGTTATTACACAAGCTGAGCTTTCGTCACACGTCACAGTAGACATCTTCAGAGCCCGGAACAAACTGATTGATTGCACTGTGAAGTCTAGATTCATAGACCGACCTCCGATCGATAAAACTGGTTTCCAAATTTCCGGCAAAGAAAAACTAGAATTTCGGTTAATATTAAAAGAAATTTTAATTATTTAATGAATTCCCTAATCTTTTGCTGATAGTAATTAAAAACATTCGCCAAAATTTTAGTGTTTTTAAACATAATTTGATGGCCCGTTTTTAGTACGTGTTCTGCCACCGCTGACTTCAAAGATTGTTTAAGACCACTACACGTTTGATACTCTTTAATACGAATTTCAGATTGAAAAAGAATAACGCCTTTCACCAGATTTAAGAATTCACTCAATTTAGGAAGAGTACTTAAAGCCTCATTCCAAATGCAATAATAAATGCCTTTATTTAAGTCGCGATGAGCTGTTAAAATATACAAATTTTCTTTATTGTCACATCTTTGTTCAGGAGTGGGTTGCTTCCTCACTTTTGACATCTGTCTTTCTTAGGCTTATAAAAGTTTAAATTAAATTTTGTGTTGAATGTTTTTCTGTAGATACTTTCTGATAATGGATCAGTAACTTAATTGTGACAACCTCTACGTTCGGCTGATATTAAGTAATGGGTCCAGATATATTTTTAATTAGCTCTACAATAATACATTTCTGATAGAAGTTAATGACTTTATACGGTTTTCAATTTCAGTATTCTTTTCTTGCAGGAATGCATTTTTTATGTCTTCCTTTTCTTGGAGATTTTGGTACTTCTGTAGTTGCAGTCACTGATGTCTAAGGTATTCAAAAAAATTATGCATACACGAAATTTTTTCTTCTTTTAACTCAAAATAGTATAAATGTGAATATGATTTCCTGCTCACTTTTGTTTGGCGTTTGCTTTCGGACTGATATAATAAGATTTTTTGTATCAGTAACTATCCAAAATTGCTCATGTATAAATCTCTTTTCTTTCATTCCTAGCCAAAGTTCTCTGCATACATAAAAATGTACAGTGTGGCAAACACCCTCTTTCTTTTACTTGTCTTTTCTGACATATTTTTTCCTTTTAGGATCAAGGTATATTTCTTTTACTTTTTTGTGGTTTTGCTTTTTGGATATTTTTTTTTCATTTTTCTAAAAAAAACTGTTATGTTCTTTTTATTTAGATTTTCTTTTCGTTGTTTTCTGCTTCATTGTCATTTATTTTATGCATTATTTTCTTAGCCGGGAACATACACACAATTTTCAATTTCTGTATTGGGTGTCTAAAGGAAGTTTTACTACATTTTTTTACTAAAAGAATATATTTCCTCTTTATCCTGAGTCATCTTCAATATCCCGATACTTTCCAACAATTCCTAAAAACATTACCGTAAAGTATTAATCTTTTTCTAATCACTTTATTTATATTTCTTACCTTCTTGTATTTTCTAATCCATTTCTGAAATTGGGAGAATTTAATTGACTCATTTTTAATTTATTTAACTTTAAACAGAAGACTAGCAAACAACTGTTTTTACTTCTAAAAAAGTATTGTTCATCAGGTGATACAAAAAACCCAAAAAGGATTCGGGTTAAATAGATATTGGAACATTATAACCAAAATCATTTTGCTCTGGGATACTAAACAAGTTAAACATTTAGTAAAAATATAATATAGCTGCATTGGGTGCTGCTGTGTGCAATATCCAGACATTGAATATTATAGACTGTAAAAAATTCATATTTAAGGGACATTGGACCAAAGTCTTAAAAAAAGTCTAAATAATAGTATGAAAGTATATGATTTTCTACGGAACAGGGAATTTTTTTTTTTACAAATTTTGGTTCATATAACTCCATTTACATTAAAAATGGATATTGAAATAAAATAAGCAATGAGGCGATGAAATGATACGTAGAAGTGCTCACATGAACTTCAAATACATTAAAAATTTTAATGTTTATGTAAAATTAAACATAAAAATTAATCTTTATAATTATAAGTTCTACTTATTAACTTTGACCTTTAAACAAACGTTATGTAAACATAAATTTTCATTCAAGTAGAAAGTTTCACGCTGTTTAATCACTTAGAGACAGAACCGTTACATAAAACTAATTTACATAATATGCCGGCTTGTATTATAAGTTTGTGCAAATTTTGAATATAAACAACTTTTTTTGCGTTGATGCCTCGACTCAATTCAGTTTCGCCATCAGCTTGGTTGAGCTTGATAGCTCTTTATTTTGTATAAAATAGTATTTTATTATTTTCTTAGTATCAAATGAATTCATATGAAAACTGTAATTGCCAGTTTTGTTAATTTTATGTGTTCATACACAGGGCTGCGCTAAGGTACGTTGCCAGGTAAAAGTTGCTGCCTCTAAAGGCTTTTATTATTTTAGTTTAAATTTAATATCTTAATAATAAAACAATTATACATTTATTAGATACTTTGCATATATTTTCAAAACCAAGGTACGAATCTATAAAACCTATAACAGCATATGATTAATACTAAACAAGTAAAAAAAATATTTTATTTATTAGTACAGAAAGGTTTATTGTAAAAATATATAGGTATATGGTAAACGTTCCTTAAAAATTTTACTTTTTCTTGTCTTTTGAGCTCGAATCTGTAGCTATTTTATTTTTCAAATCCGATTATACTCATGTTTGTTAATCGTTCTTGTCACATAGTAGCTATTAAATAATTTTATTAATTTACGCTTAGAAAAACTTCTTTCACCAGAAGCATTGAAAGATGGAAACATTTGAGAAAAATTATTTGAAAGTACCTAATCTAAAATTGCTAATCCATTCATGTCCGGCTTAATGTATATTAAAAGGATTTCTAATTTGTTATATAAATCTAATGCATTTACATTGATTTTGTGATTTAGTTATACCAACTACTCCAATAATGGAGTAGTTGGTATAACTAAATCACATTTTTGCAAAAATTTACTTACGTTTAGCTTAGATAATATGTTATACAAAAATAATTGGAACATATAAATCTTGTATGATTTAATTTTTTTTATAAGAGATTTAGCTATATTTTTTGTATTAACATCCCTAGATGAATGATAACAAGTAAAAAGTAACTTGAAGATGACGTATTTAAAAATGCTTAAATGAGGTAATGTTACGTAAGTCAGCTAAAATACGTACGCTGCAAAAAAATAAAGCCAAATATGCAACAGCGTTTTTGCTGATTTATTTTTGGCAACTTATCATATTGTTGTAAAATGATAATTGTTTCATTTACGCTAAGATTACGCGTTTTTATTGCGTCAACTATTGGAAAGTGTTAAAACAAAATTGATTAATTCAACAAAGATAATTGAGTCAATCTCCACACTGACAATCACTAATAATCAGACTTCATACCAAAAAAGGTCCGATATCACGGCTTGCAAATAAACAAAAAGGTTCTTGTTTTTAATTGAATTCACATGCACCAAATAAGCTTGATAATTAAAAATTCATGCAAAATATGTTATTGTTCAGATATAAAAACGAACCTAAAAAAAGAATTGATAAATTATGGTTGCTAAAAACGATGTTTTTTCTTATATACAAAGTAGCATTAACTGAATCCGATCCGTTGCCTTTAATAAAAATGATAAACATTACCCGGATTGATAACATTATCCTCGTGATTTCAATAAGCGGCAGAAGTACAGCTCTTATTTTGTAAGAGCAACGGTTGCAAAAAGTAATAGTAGTATGAAAAGATCTTGTAAAACAAATATTGTTAACTGAATGTAACATGTTTTTTATAGTATTTGTATATCATATAAAAGCTGTCTTTTTCTCTTTGTGTTTATTATTTATATAAAAATGTGGATTTTAAATAATTATATTTCAAAAGTAACATTATTTAAATTCTTCACTACGAGCACATCTACAACCTTCTAACATGTAAACATCAAAAATTTTCAGTGTTCAATTGTAGTTGGCTTATTCACATACTTTACCTTTCTTTAAAAAGAAAACTCAAAAAAAAAGTAATCTATTAGAACGACACACCATCGCCAACATCTTTGACCCTCGACAAAATCTCATCATTTTTTTAATTCTTAGATTCATTTACACGATTATTTTTACTCCCTAAAACAAATCAAGCAAAAAATTTATGACACGTATTTTTTAACATCGATCATTTTTATATTGTAGCAAGTTTCAATAATTTTAACGTGTTGTTCTGGCGTGTAACTATCCATGATTGAAATGGCATACATGTGTCTACTTCACCAATATAAAAAATGTTATAAAAACATAAAGTAGCGTTTAGAAATTATTCATTAGATCTAGGCGTGACTTTCTTGAAAGAAACATTCCTTTTCAAGTTTTTATCTATTGAATTAACCCTCTGCAGTAGTCGCACTTCTAAATTTTTAAGCATGACTAGTCTACCACTGTATTTCGCTCAGATCACATATGGATTTTTGCGGCTAATTTGCATGATTTTTATAACACTATAATTTAGCGTATTCTGCAATTTATAGTTATTTATGTTTTGAAAAAACATTCAATAAAAACTATATAAATAATTTTATATTTCTGTAGCTGCAAAATAAAATAGATTAATTAATAATACAAAATGAAAAACAAAATGTTTCTCTTACTGGGGAGGTAGGTAAGATATAGGTAAGCAAAACAAGTTATTATTTTTTGAGCACTGGCTGACAAATTATAAAAGAATGTTCCAAATCGTTATAAATATGTTTTACACAATACACAATAGCGCGTAACTCTTTCTTTTTTGGGTACAAGCTTATAAGCAATTCTCTCCTTTACTAGTAGATTTTTGTGGTTCAGCAATATCTTTGTGTATACCTAATATACTCTTTATGCGGCTACGTATATCACACGGAGTGAATATTATTGTTGGCTGCTCGAGATCTCAGATGTTCATCTAGAAGCCGGAATGACAATGCTTTCCAAAAATTCTTCTACATGTAATAAGTAAAGTATCTACATTTCCCTTCCATATATCACTTCTGGCTATTTATTCCAGCCACATTTAGCAAATCTGTAAAAATGACCATTGGCCAACGTCTCGTATGTTCCTGGCGCAATTGTAACTGGAACATAACGTATCTACTACATCCACCTGTTTTTGGTTTATTATTATAAAATGTTATTATTTCTGGTTTATTTTGGGTCACTATTAGAAGGATCTATACTTGCGTCGTGGATTCACACTGGAGACCAAAATCACTACTTTTCCTTCTCTTTGAGATGTACGACACTATCGTACAACACGATCAAAACCCAAACATGCTTGATAGTGTAGGTAGATTTTTACCACTCTCAAAAATTCACTGGGGATCTCCTCTTTCCATGCTTCCCTCAAAGTTCTCACAATAGTAAGTTTGTGTTTTTTACCATGACAAATAACAAGGTCTATATAATGGTAAACCAGCTATCCATAGTGATATTTCCTGCTCCTGATCCCAAAATACTAGCAGCAAGTCTTTAACTATAGCATCTGCAGTATTTGGTACTCTGTAAGTGACCTTCCGGCTGTAAACCAACATATACTTAACGTGTCTTTGTATATAGCGTCAGCAAGAGCAAATATTTTAATCCCGTATTTGTTAGGTTTAGAGGGGATGTATTGTTTAAAATTGCAACTTCTAAAGGCCTCCAACTTTTCATCGATCGTGGCATATTTGGAAATAAAATAAGAAGCATCGCAATTTTTGTTGAAAATATCGAACAGTTCCTGAATTGGTGCTAACTTGTCAACTAAAACTCTTTCGTCTCGGGACGTCTTGTCAAAACAAATATATCTCATCAAAAATCTAAATCGTTAAAAAGACATAGTAAGTCTAAATACTTCGATTCCTGTACCATTTGTATTCCATAAATCTTTAGTATTTCGTCTTCCACTTTTGTTGATACCTACTAAATACAACAAACCAATGAGTGCTTGTATTTCAAGTTTATCAGTCTGTTTTGCATCTCTCTTTTCTGGTGTGTGTAAATAATGGTCCTTGTGCTAAAATAAATTTATACGGTATTATCAACTATAACTGCTATAATACTGTCGTCAAATCAAGCACTTTCCAGCAATCCAACGGCGTGGTCTCGTTTTTAAAATAGGTTGTATTTCCAGGAAGACGAGAAATCCATATTATGACTTCTTGTTCTAACATTTCTTGGAGTTACATGTCTCTGCTATTTTAAGTTGACGCCCTTCTACCTTACGTAATGCGGGACATTGTCAGCTACATATTTTTCCTCAATAATATCACCTTCAAGCATTGCGTCTTCTGAAATTTCTTAGTCAGATTCATTTTCATTTAAAAATTCATTAGCATCATCTGGTGCCTCTTCATTCACTACTTCGTTTCATCAATCGTTTCAATCGATATAAATAAAGATACTTATAAATTTTAAAAATATTGAGCTCTAAACTTGTATGGAGTAGTCGCAGTGAAATTTTAGATCACAAGATGTGTTACGTTGATAGTCAAAAATTGTATCTCACTGGTGATCAAAACTACTTCTGTAACATTCGTTTCTACGGAGAACACTGACTGCTTCGATCATGCACGCGTTCAGATGACTTTTCTTGGAAAAGTAGCAAAACTACCAAACAATATTTACCAGTAAAATACTTCAGTTACAGCTGAAAATATTTCTGCCCGATCTGTCAGATCAAGTGCGACTACTGAAGGGTTAACAAGCAGTAAGTTTTGAAACCTTCGCGAAGTTATTGTCAACTTCGAGAACGTTCACGAAACTTATTGTGAACTTCCAGAACGTTTACCGAAAATTCTCGAGGGACATAACAGAAATGTATAAAAACGCTTCAAAGGAACTATAGGTCCGCTTTTCAGAGCCGGAAGTATCAAGAAGACTGTTTAAATAAACAAGTAACGCGTGTCTTAGAGATAAATATAAACAGAGTTCAAGCGTACGCGTGCCTTTAATGTGTAAACAAGTATCAGCTTTAGATAAACAGAAGTTATTCGCGGACATGAAATGACAATGAAATAGTGCCGTAAGTGCATGGTGTGTGCATCGGTGAAAACGGTCCAGCAGAAAAACGCAAAGTACCAATGAAGCAGTATATCATGGAAAGCCTTTTAGAAAAGAGTACCAATTGACATTGCAGGGCCGTTCTCGTTCTTTTAAACAAATAATTTGGTGGCGATGAATTCATTTTAACAAAATAGACGAAGGCTTTACGCAGTACCCAATCAAGAAGCGGCTACAGTTGCAGATGTAGTAGTGAAAGAGTATGCAGTTCCGTTGGAATTACATTCCGACCAAAGCTGCAACTTTGAGTCTGGGGTGTTTGAAGAAATTTGCTGATCCGTTCAGAA